>OX638313.1:11375457-14334508 GCA_951812415.1 Beris morrisii | reverse complement strand
CGCTTTCGTACCCACCACGTACCCCCACGCCCCCCGAATGAATTTCCGCTCTCCTGGGCTCAAATTTTTGTTTTTTTAAATCTGTTTGCGGATTTGAATTTAATTTTAATTTTAATTTAAGTGGTCACTTGTAAAAATCTCAGCCTATGCGCTCATACCCCTTGGGGGGTACGTGGTGGGTACGTTTCGTACCCACCACGTACCCCCACGCCCCCCGAATGAATTTCCGCTCTCCTGGGCTCAAATTTTTGTTTTTTTAAATCTGTTTGCGGATTTGAATTTAATTTTAATTTTAATTTAAGTGGTCACTTGTAAAAATCTCAGCCTATGCGCTCATACCCCTTGGGGGGTACGTGGTGGGTACGTTTCGTACCCACCACGTACCCCTCACGCCCCCGAATGAATTTCCGCTCTCCTGGGCTCAAATTTTTGTTTTTTTAAATCTGTTTGCGGATTTGAATTTAATTTTAATTTTAATTTAAGTGGTCACTTGTAAAAATCTCAGCCTATGCGCTCATACCCCTTGGGGGGTACGTGGTGGGTACGTTTCGTACCACCACGTACCCCTCACGCCCCCGAATGAATTTCCGCTCTCCTGGGCTCAAATTTTTGTTTTTTTAAATCTGTTTGCGGATTTGAATTTAATTTTAATTTTAATTTAAGTGGTCACTTGTAAAAATCTCAGCCTATGCGCTCATACCCCTTGGGGGGTACGTGGTGGGTACGTTTCGTACCCACCACGTACCCCTCACGCCCCCGAATGAATTTCCGCTCTCCTGGGCTCAAATTTTTGTTTTTTTAAATCTGTTTGCGGATTTGAATTTAATTTTAATTTTAATTTAAGTGGTCACTTGTAAAAATCTCAGCCTATGCGCTCATACCCCTTGGGGGGTACGTGGTGGGTACGTTTCGTACCCACCACGTACCCCCACGCCCCCGAATGAATTTCCGCTCTCCTGGGCTCAAATTTTTGTTTTTTTAAATCTGTTTGCGGATTTGAATTTAATTTTAATTTTAATTTAAGTGGTCACTTGTAAAAATCTCAGCCTATGCGCTCATACCCCTTGGGGGGTACGTGGTGGGTACGTTTCGTACCCACCACGTACCCCCCACGCCCCCGAATGAATTTCCGCTCTCCTGGGCTCAAATTTTTGTTTTTTTAAATCTGTTTGCGGATTTGAATTTAATTTTAATTTTAATTTAAGTGGTCACTTGTAAAAATCTCAGCCTATGCGCTCATACCCCTTGGGGGGTACGTGGTGGGTACGTTTCGTACCCACCACGTACCCCCCACGCCCCCCAAATGAATTTCCGCTCTCCTGGGCTCAAATTTTTGTTTTTTTAAATCTGTTTGCGGATTTGAATTTAATTTTAATTTTAATTTAAGTGGTCACTTGTAAAATCTCAGCCTATGCGCTCATACCCCTTGGGGGGTACGTGGTGGGTACGTTTCGTACCCACCACGTACCCCCCACGCCCCCCGAATGAATTTCCGCTCTCCTGGGCTCAAATTTTTGTTTTTTTAAATCTGTTTGCGGATTTGAATTTAATTTTAATTTTAATTTAAGTGGTCACTTGTAAAAATCTCAGCCTATGCGCTCATACCCCTTGGGGGGTACGTGGTGGGTACGTTTCGTACCCACCACGTACCCCCCACGCCCCCGAATGAATTTCCGCTCTCCTGGGCTCAAATTTTTGTTTTTTTAAATCTGTTTGCGGATTTGAATTTAATTTTAATTTTAATTTAAGTGGTCACTTGTAAAAATCTCAGCCTATGCGCTCATACCCCTTGGGGGGTACGTGGTGGGTACGTTTCGTACCCACCACGTACCCCCCACGCCCCCCGAATGAATTTCCGCTCTCCTGGGCTCAAATTTTTGTTTTTTTAAATCTGTTTGCGGATTTGAATTTAATTTTAATTTTAATTTAAGTGGTCACTTGTAAAAATCTCAGCCTATGCGCTCATACCCCTTGGGGGGTACGTGGTGGGTACGTTTCGTACCCACCACGTACCCCCTCACGCCCCCGAATGAATTTCCGCTCTCCTGGGCTCAAATTTTTGTTTTTTTAAATCTGTTTGCGGATTTGAATTTAATTTTAATTTTAATTTAAGTGGTCACTTGTAAAAATCTCAGCCTATGCGCTCATACCCCTTGGGGGGTACGTGGTGGGTACGTTTCGTACCCACCACGTACCCCTCACGCCCCCCGAATGAATTTCCGCTCTCCTGGGCTCAAATTTTTGTTTTTTTAAATCTGTTTGCGGATTTGAATTTAATTTTAATTTTAATTTAAGTGGTCACTTGTAAAAATCTCAGCCTATGCGCTCATACCCCTTGGGGGGTACGTGGTGGGTACGTTTCGTACCCACCACGTACCCCTCACGCCCCCCGAATGAATTTCCGCTCTCCTGGGCTCAAATTTTGTTTTTTTAAATCTGTTTGCGGATTTGAATTTAATTTTAATTTTAATTTAAGTGGTCACTTGTAAAAATCTCAGCCTATGCGCTCATACCCCTTGGGGGGTACGTGGTGGGTACGTTTCGTACCCACCACGTACCCCTCACGCCCCCGAATGAATTTCCGCTCTCCTGGGCTCAAATTTTTGTTTTTTTAAATCTGTTTGCGGATTTGAATTTAATTTTAATTTTAATTTAAGTGGTCACTTGTAAAAATCTCAGCCTATGCGCTCATACCCCTTGGGGGGTACGTGGTGGGTACGTTTCGTACCCACCACGTACCCCTCACGCCCCCGAATGAATTTCCGCTCTCCTGGGCTCAAATTTTTGTTTTTTTAAATCTGTTTGCGGATTTGAATTTAATTTTAATTTTAATTTAAGTGGTCACTTGTAAAAATCTCAGCCTATGCGCTCATACCCCTTGGGGGGTACGTGGTGGGTACGTTTCGTACCCACCACGTACCCCTCACGCCCCCCGAATGAATTTCCGCTCTCCTGGGCTCAAATTTTTGTTTTTTTAAATCTGTTTGCGGATTTGAATTTAATTTTAATTTTAATTTAAGTGGTCACTTGTAAAAATCTCATCCTATGCGCTCATACCCAGTATGGGGGTACGTATGGGGGTACGATCGTACCCCATACGTACCCTATACGTACCTCCACGCCCCCAAAATGAACTTCCGCTCTCCTGGGCTCAAATTTTTGTTTTTTTAAATCTGTTTGCGGATTTGAATTTAATTTTAATTTTAATTTAAGTGGTCACTTGTAAAAATCTCAGCCTATGCGCTCATACCCCTTGGGGGGTACGTGGTGGGTACGTTTCGTACCCACCACGTACCCTCACGCCCCCGAATGAATTTCCGCTCTCCTGGGCTCAAATTTTTGTTTTTTTTAATCTGTTTGCGGATTTGAATTTAATTTTAATTTTAATTTAAGTGGTCACTTGTAAAAATCTCAGCCTATGCGCTCATACCCCTTGGGGGGTACGTGGTGGGTACGTTTCGTACCCACCACGTACCCCTCACGCCCCCCGAATGAATTTCCGCTCTCCTGGGCTCAAATTTTTGTTTTTTTAAATCTGTTTGCGGATTTGAATTTAATTTTAATTTTAATTTAAGTGGTCACTTGTAAAAATCTCAGCCTATGCGCTCATACCCCTTGGGGGGTACGTGGTGGGTACGTTTCGTACCCACCACGTACCCCCCACGCCCCCGAATGAATTTCCGCTCTCCTGGGCTCAAATTTTTGTTTTTTTAAATCTGTTTGCGGATTTGAATTTAATTTTAATTTTAATTTAAGTGGTCACTTGTAAAAATCTCAGCCTATGCGCTCATACCCCTTGGGGGGTACGTGGTGGGTACGTTTCGTACCCACCACGTACCCCCCACGCCCCCCGAATGAATTTCCGCTCTCCTGGGCTCAAATTTTTGTTTTTTTAAATCTGTTTGCGGATTTGAATTTAATTTTAATTTTAATTTAAGTGGTCACTTGTAAAAATCTCAGCCTATGCGCTCATACCCCTTGGGGGGTACGTGGTGGGTACGTTTCGTACCCACCACGTACCCCCCACGCCCCCCGAATGAATTTCCGCTCTCCTGGGCTCAAATTTTTGTTTTTTTAAATCTGTTTGCGGATTTGAATTTAATTTTAATTTTAATTTAAGTGGTCACTTGTAAAAATCTCAGCCTATGCGCTCATACCCCTTGGGGGGTACGTGGTGGGTACGTTTCGTACCCACCACGTACCCCCACGCCCCCGAATGAATTTCCGCTCTCCTGGGCTCAAATTTTTGTTTTTTTAAATCTGTTTGCGGATTTGAATTTAATTTTAATTTTAATTTAAGTGGTCACTTGTAAAAATCTCAGCCTATGCGCTCATACCCCTTGGGGGGTACGTGGTGGGTACGTTTCGTACCCACCACGTACCCCCCACGCCCCCCGAATGAATTTCCGCTCTCCTGGGCTCAAATTTTTGTTTTTTTAAATCTGTTTGCGGATTTGAATTTAATTTTAATTTTAATTTAAGTGGTCACTTGTAAAAATCTCAGCCTATGCGCTCATACCCCTTGGGGGGTACGTGGTGGGTACGTTTCGTACCCACCACGTACCCCCCACGCCCCCGAATGAATTTCCGCTCTCCTGGGCTCAAATTTTTGTTTTTTTAAATCTGTTTGCGGATTTGAATTTAATTTTAATTTTAATTTAAGTGGTCACTTGTAAAAATCTCAGCCTATGCGCTCATACCCCTTGGGGGGTACGTGGTGGGTACGTTTCGTACCCACCACGTACCCCCCACGCCCCCGAATGAATTTCCGCTCTCCTGGGCTCAAATTTTTGTTTTTTTAAATCTGTTTGCGGATTTGAATTTAATTTTAATTTTAATTTAAGTGGTCACTTGTAAAAATCTCAGCCTATGCGCTCATACCCCTTGGGGGGTACGTGGTGGGTACGTTTCGTACCCACCACGTACCCCCCACGCCCCCGAATGAATTTCCGCTCTCCTGGGCTCAAATTTTTGTTTTTTTAAATCTGTTTGCGGATTTGAATTTAATTTTAATTTTAATTTAAGTGGTCACTTGTAAAAATCTCAGCCTATGCGCTCATACCCCTTGGGGGGTACGTGGTGGGTACGTTTCGTACCCACCACGTACCCCCCACGCCCCCGAATGAATTTCCGCTCTCCTGGGCTCAAATTTTTGTTTTTTTAAATCTGTTTGCGGATTTGAATTTAATTTTAATTTTAATTTAAGTGGTCACTTGTAAAAATCTCAGCCTATGCGCTCATACCCCTTGGGGGGTACGTGGTGGGTACGTTTCGTACCCACCACGTACCCCCCACGCCCCCCAAATGAATTTCCGCTCTCCTGGGCTCAAATTTTTGTTTTTTTAAATCTGTTTGCGGATTTGAATTTAATTTTAATTTTAATTTAAGTGGTCACTTGTAAAAATCTCAGCCTATGCGCTCATACCCCTTGGGGGGTACGTGGTGGGTACGTTTCGTACCCACCACGTACCCCCCACGCCCCCCGAATGAATTTCCGCTCTCCTGGGCTCAAATTTTTGTTTTTTTAAATCTGTTTGCGGATTTGAATTTAATTTTAATTTTAATTTAAGTGGTCACTTGTAAAAATCTCAGCCTATGCGCTCATACCCCTTGGGGGGTACGTGGTGGGTACGTTTCGTACCCACCACGTACCCCCCACGCCCCCCGAATGAATTTCCGCTCTCCTGGGCTCAAATTTTTGTTTTTTTAAATCTGTTTGCGGATTTGAATTTAATTTTAATTTTAATTTAAGTGGTCACTTGTAAAAATCTCAGCCTATGCGCTCATACCCCTTGGGGGGTACGTGGTGGGTACGTTTCGTACCCACCACGTACCCCCCACGCCCCCCGAATGAATTTCCGCTCTCCTGGGCTCAAATTTTTGTTTTTTTAAATCTGTTTGCGGATTTGAATTTAATTTTAATTTTAATTTAAGTGGTCACTTGTAAAAATCTCAGCCTATGCGCTCATACCCCTTGGGGGGTACGTGGTGGGTACGTTTCGTACCCACCACGTACCCCCCACGCCCCCGAATGAATTTCCGCTCTCCTGGGCTCAAATTTTTGTTTTTTTAAATCTGTTTGCGGATTTGAATTTAATTTTAATTTTAATTTAAGTGGTCACTTGTAAAAATCTCAGCCTATGCGCTCATACCCCTTGGGGGGTACGTGGTGGGTACGTTTCGTACCCACCACGTACCCCCCACGCCCCCGAATGAATTTCCGCTCTCCTGGGCTCAAATTTTTGTTTTTTTAAATCTGTTTGCGGATTTGAATTTAATTTTAATTTTAATTTAAGTGGTCACTTGTAAAAATCTCAGCCTATGCGCTCATACCCCTTGGGGGGTACGTGGTGGGTACGTTTCGTACCCACCACGTACCCCCCACGCCCCCCGAATGAATTTCCGCTCTCCTGGGCTCAAATTTTTGTTTTTTTAAATCTGTTTGCGGATTTGAATTTAATTTTAATTTTAATTTAAGTGGTCACTTGTAAAAATCTCAGCCTATGCGCTCATACCCCTTGGGGGGTACGTGGTGGGTACGTTTCGTACCCACCACGTACCCCCCACGCCCCCCGAATGAATTTCCGCTCTCCTGGGCTCAAATTTTTGTTTTTTAAATCTGTTTGCGGATTTGAATTTAATTTTAATTTTAATTTAAGTGGTCACTTGTAAAAATCTCAGCCTATGCGCTCATACCCCTTGGGGGGTACGTGGTGGGTACGTTTCGTACCCACCACGTACCCCCCACGCCCCCCGAATGAATTTCCGCTCTCCTGGGCTCAAATTTTTGTTTTTTTAAATCTGTTTGCGGATTTGAATTTAATTTTAATTTTAATTTAAGTGGTCACTTGTAAAAATCTCAGCCTATGCGCTCATACCCCTTGGGGGGTACGTGGTGGGTACGTTTCGTACCCACCACGTACCCCCCACGCCCCCGAATGAATTTCCGCTCTCCTGGGCTCAAATTTTTGTTTTTTTAAATCTGTTTGCGGATTTGAATTTAATTTTAATTTTAATTTAAGTGGTCACTTGTAAAAATCTCAGCCTATGCGCTCATACCCCTTGGGGGGTACGTGGTGGGTACGTTTCGTACCCACCACGTACCCCCCACGCCCCCGAATGAATTTCCGCTCTCCTGGGCTCAAATTTTTGTTTTTTTAAATCTGTTTGCGGATTTGAATTTAATTTTAATTTTAATTTAAGTGGTCACTTGTAAAAATCTCAGCCTATGCGCTCATACCCCTTGGGGGGTACGTGGTGGGTACGTTTCGTACCCACCACGTACCCCCCACGCCCCCGAATGAATTTCCGCTCTCCTGGGCTCAAATTTTTGTTTTTTTAAATCTGTTTGCGGATTTGAATTTAATTTTAATTTTAATTTAAGTGGTCACTTGTAAAAATCTCAGCCTATGCGCTCATACCCCTTGGGGGGTACGTGGTGGGTACGTTTCGTACCCACCACGTACCCCCCACGCCCCCGAATGAATTTCCGCTCTCCTGGGCTCAAATTTTTGTTTTTTTAAATCTGTTTGCGGATTTGAATTTAATTTTAATTTTAATTTAAGTGGTCACTTGTAAAAATCTCAGCCTATGCGCTCATACCCCTTGGGGGGTACGTGGTGGGTACGTTTCGTACCCACCACGTACCCCTCACGCCCCCCGAATGAATTTCCGCTCTCCTGGGCTCAAATTTTTGTTTTTTTAAATCTGTTTGCGGATTTGAATTTAATTTTAATTTTAATTTAAGTGGTCACTTGTAAAAATCTCAGCCTATGCGCTCATACCCCTTGGGGGGTACGTGGTGGGTACGTTTCGTACCCACCACGTACCCCCCACGCCCCCGAATGAATTTCCGCTCTCCTGGGCTCAAATTTTTGTTTTTTTAAATCTGTTTGCGGATTTGAATTTAATTTTAATTTTAATTTAAGTGGTCACTTGTAAAAATCTCAGCCTATGCGCTCATACCCCTTGGGGGGTACGTGGTGGGTACGTTTCGTACCCACCACGTACCCCTCACGCCCCCCGAATGAATTTCCGCTCTCCTGGGCTCAAATTTTTGTTTTTTTAAATCTGTTTGCGGATTTGAATTTAATTTTAATTTTAATTTAAGTGGTCACTTGTAAAAATCTCAGCCTATGCGCTCATACCCCTTGGGGGGTACGTGGTGGGTACGTTTCGTACCCACCACGTACCCCCCACGCCCCCGAATGAATTTCCGCTCTCCTGGGCTCAAATTTTTGTTTTTTTAAATCTGTTTGCGGATTTGAATTTAATTTTAATTTTAATTTAAGTGGTCACTTGTAAAAATCTCAGCCTATGCGCTCATACCCCTTGGGGGGAACGTGGTGGGTACGTTTCGTACCCACCACGTACCCCTCACGCCCCCCGAATGAATTTCCGCTCTCCTTTCGTACCCACCACGTACCCCCCACGCCCCCCGAATGAATTTCCGCTCTCCTGGGCTCAAATTTTTGTTTTTTTAAATCTGTTTGCGGATTTGAATTTAATTTTAATTTTAATTTAAGTGGTCACTTGTAAAAATCTCAGCCTATGCGCTCATACCCCTTGGGGGGTACGTGGTGGGTACGTTTCGTACCCACCACGTACCCCCCACGCCCCCGAATGAATTTCCGCTCTCCTGGGCTCAAATTTTTGTTTTTTTAAATCTGTTTGCGGATTTGAATTTAATTTTAATTTTAATTTAAGTGGTCACTTGTAAAAATCTCAGCCTATGCGCTCATACCCCTTGGGGGGTACGTGGTGGGTACGTTTCGTACCCACCACGTACCCCTCACGCCCCCCGAATGAATTTCCGCTCTCCTGGGCTCAAATTTTTGTTTTTTTAAATCTGTTTGCGGATTTGAATTTAATTTTAATTTTAATTTAAGTGGTCACTTGTAAAAATCTCAGCCTATGCGCTCATACCCCTTGGGGGGTACGTGGTGGGTACGTTTCGTACCCACCACGTACCCCTCACGCCCCCCGAATGAATTTCCGCTCTCCTGGGCTCAAATTTTTGTTTTTTTAAATCTGTTTGCGGATTTGAATTTAATTTTAATTTTAATTTAAGTGGTCACTTGTAAAAATCTCAGCCTATGCGCTCATACCAGTTGGAGGGTACGTGGTGGGTACGTTTCGTACCCACCACGTACCCCGCACGCCCCCGAATGAATTTCCGCTCTCCTGGGCTCAAATTTTTGTTTTTTTAAATCTGTTTGCGGATTTGAATTTAATTTTAATTTTAATTTAAGTGGTCACTTGTAAAAATCTCAGCCTATGCGCTCATACCCCTTGGGGGGTACGTGGTGGGTACGTTTCGTACCCACCACGTACCCCCCACGCCCCCGAATGAATTTCCGCTCTCCTGGGCTCAAATTTTTGTTTTTTTAAATCTGTTTGCGGATTTGAATTTAATTTTAATTTTAATTTAAGTGGTCACTTGTAAAAATCTCAGCCTATGCGCTCATACCCCTTGGGGGGTACGTGGTGGGTACGTTTCGTACCCACCACGTACCCCCCACGCCCCCCAAATGAATTTCCGCTCTCCTGGGCTCAAATTTTTGTTTTTTTAAATCTGTTTGCGGATTTGAATTTAATTTTAATTTTAATTTAAGTGGTCACTTGTAAAAATCTCAGCCTATGCGCTCATACCCCTTGGGGGGTACGTGGTGGGTACGTTTCGTACCCACCACGTACCCCCCACGCCCCCAAATGAATTTCCGCTCTCCTGGGCTCAAATTTTTGTTTTTTTAAATCTGTTTGCGGATTTGAATTTAATTTTAATTTTAATTTAAGTGGTCACTTGTAAAAATCTCAGCCTATGCGCTCATACCCCTTGGGGGGTACGTGGTGGGTACGTTTCGTACCCACCACGTACCCCCCACGCCCCCGAATGAATTTCCGCTCTCCTGGGCTCAAATTTTTGTTTTTTTAAATCTGTTTGCGGATTTGAATTTAATTTTAATTTTAATTTAAGTGGTCACTTGTAAAAATCTCAGCCTATGCGCTCATACCCCTTGGGGGGTACGTGGTGGGTACGTTTCGTACCCACCACGTACCCCCACGCCCCCCGAATGAATTTCCGCTCTCCTGGGCTCAAATTTTTGTTTTTTTAAATCTGTTTGCGGATTTGAATTTAATTTTAATTTTAATTTAAGTGGTCACTTGTAAAAATCTCAGCCTATGCGCTCATACCCCTTGGGGGGTACGTGGTGGGTACGTTTCGTACCCACCACATACCCCCCACGCCCCCGAATGAATTTCCGCTCTCCTGGGCTCAAATTTTTGTTTTTTTAAATCTGTTTGCGGATTTGAATTTAATTTTAATTTTAATTTAAGTGGTCACTTGTAAAAATCTCAGCCTATGCGCTCATACCCCTTGGGGGGTACGTGGTGGGTACGTTTCGTACCCACCACGTACCCCTCACGCCCCCCGAATGAATTTCCGCTCTCCTGGGCTCAAATTTTTGTTTTTTTAAATCTGTTTGCGGATTTGAATTTAATTTTAATTTTAATTTAAGTGGTCACTTGTAAAAATCTCAGCCTATGCGCTCATACCCCTTGGGGGGTACGTGGTGGGTACGTTTCGTACCCACCACGTACCCCTCACGCCCCCCGAATGAATTTCCGCTCTCCTGGGCTCAAATTTTTGTTTTTTTAAATCTGTTTGCGGATTTGAATTTAATTTTAATTTTAATTTAAGTGGTCACTTGTAAAAATCTCAGCCTATGCGCTCATACCCCTTGGGGGGTACGTGGTGGGTACGTTTCGTACCCACCACGTACCCCCCACGCCCCCGAATGAATTTCCGCTCTCCTGGGCTCAAATTTTTGTTTTTTTAAATCTGTTTGCGGATTTGAATTTAATTTTAATTTTAATTTAAGTGGTCACTTGTAAAAATCTCAGGCTATGCGCTCATACCCCTTGGGGGGGTACGTGGTGGGTACGTTTCGTACCCACCACGTACCCCTCACGCCCCCCGAATGAATTTCCGCTCTCCTGGGCTCAAATTTTTGTTTTTTTAAATCTGTTTGCGGATTTGAATTTAATTTTAATTTTAATTTAAGTGGTCACTTGTAAAAATCTCAGCCTATGCGCTCATACCCCTTGGGGGGTACGTGGTGGGTACGTTTCGTACCCACCAAGTACCCCCCACGCCCCCGAATGAATTTCCGCTCTCCTGGGCTCAAATTTTTGTTTTTTTAAATCTGTTTGCGGATTTGAATTTAATTTTAATTTTAATTTAAGTGGTCACTTGTAAAAATCTCAGCCTATGCGCTCATACCCCTTGGGGGGTACGTGGTGGGTATGTTTCGTACCCACCACGTACCCCCCACGCCCCCGAATGAATTTCCGCTCTCCTGGGCTCAAATTTTTGTTTTTTTAAATCTGTTTGCGGATTTGAATTTAATTTTAATTTTAATTTAAGTGGTCACTTGTAAAAATCTCAGCCTATGCGCTCATACCCCTTGGGGGGTACGTGGTGGGTACGTTTCGTACCCACCACGTACCCCTCACGCCCCCCGAATGAATTTCCGCTCTCCTGGGCTCAAATTTTTGTTTTTTTAAATCTGTTTGCGGATTTGAATTTAATTTTAATTTTAATTTAAGTGGTCACTTGTAAAAATCTCATCCTATGCGCTCATACCCAGTATGGGGTACGTATGGGGTACGATCGTACCCCATACGTACCCTATACGTACTCCACGCCCCCAAAATGAACTTCCGCTCTCCTGGGCTCAAATTTTTGTTTTTTTAAATCTGTTTGCGGATTTGAATTTAATTTTAATTTTAATTTAAGTGGTCACTTGTAAAAATCTCAGCCTATGCGCTCATACCCCTTGGGGGGTACGTGGTGGGTACGTTTCGTACCCACCACGTACCCCTCACGCCCCCCGAATGAATTCCCGCTCTCCTGGGCTCAAATTTTTGTTTTTTTATATCTGTTTGCGGATTTGAATTTAATTTTAATTTTAATTTAAGTGGTCACTTGTAAAAATCTCAGCCTATGCGCTCATACCCCTTGGGGGGTACGTGGTGGGTACGTTTCGTACCCACCACGTACCCCTCACGCCCCCCGAATGAATTTCCGCTCTCCTGGGCTCAAATTTTTGTTTTTTTAAATCTGTTTGCGGATTTGAATTTAATTTTAATTTTAATTTAAGTGGTCACTTGTAAAAATCTCAGCCTATGCGCTCATACCCCTTGGGGGGTACGTGGTGGGTACGTTTCGTACCCACCACGTACCCCCCACGCCCCCCGAATGAATTTCCGCTCTCCTGGGCTCAAATTTTTGTTTTTTTAAATCTATTTGCGGATTTGAATTTAATTTTAATTTTAATTTAAGTGGTCACTTGTAAAAATCTCAGCCTATGCGCTCATACCCCTTGGGGGGTACGTGGTGGGTACGTTTCGTACCCACCACGTACCCCCCACGCCCCCGAATGAATTTCCGCTCTCCTGGGCTCAAATTTTTGTTTTTTTAAATCTGTTTGCGGATTTGAATTTAATTTTAATTTTAATTTAAGTGGTCACTTGTAAAAATCTCAGCCTATGCGCTCATACCCCTTGGGGGGTACGTGGTGGGTACGTTTCGTACCCACCACGTACCCCCCACGCCCCCCGAATGAATTTCCGCTCTCCTGGGCTCAAATTTTTGTTTTTTTAAATCTGTTTGCGGATTTGAATTTAATTTTAATTTTAATTTAAGTGGTCACTTGTAAAAATCTCAGCCTATGGGCTCATACCCCTTGGGGGGTACGTGGTGGGTACGTTTCGTACCCACCACGTACCCCCCACGCCCCCGAATGAATTTCCGCTCTCCTGGGCTCAAATTTTTGTTTTTTTAAATCTGTTTGCGGATTTGAATTTAATTTTAATTTTAATTTAAGTGGTCACTTGTAAAAATCTCAGCCTATGCACTCATACCCCTTGGGGGGTACGTGGTGGGTACGTTTCGTACCCACCACGTACCCCTCACGCCCCCCGAATGAATTTCCGCTCTCCTGGGCTCAAATTTTTGTTTTTTTAAATCTGTTTGCGGATTTGAATTTAATTTTAATTTTAATTTAAGTGGTCACTTGTAAAAATCTCAGCCTATGCGCTCATACCCCTTGGGGGGTACGTGGTGGGTACGTTTCGTACCCACCACGTACCCCCCACGCCCCCCGAATGAATTTCCGCTCTCCTGGGCTCAAATTTTTGTTTTTTTAAATCTGTTTGCGGATTTGAATTTAATTTTAATTTTAATTTAAGTGGTCACTTGTAAAAATCTCAGCCTATGCGCTCATACCCCTTGGGGGGTACGTGGTGGGTACGTTTCGTACCCACCACGTACCCCCCACGCCCCCCGAATGAATTTCCGCTCTCCTGGGCTCAAATTTTTGTTTTTTTAAATCTGTTTGCGGATTTGAATTTAATTTTAATTTTAATTTAAGTGGTCACTTGTAAAAATCTCAGCCTATGCGCTCATACCCCTTGGGGGGTACGTGGTGGGTACGTTTCGTACCCACCAAGTACCCCCCACGCCCCCGAATGAATTTCCGCTCTCCTGGGCTCAAATTTTTGTTTTTTTAAATCTGTTTGCGGATTTGAATTTAATTTTAATTTTAATTTAAGTGGTCACTTGTAAAAATCTCAGCCTATGCGCTCATACCCCTTGGGGGGTACGTGGTGGGTATGTTTCGTACCCACCACGTACCCCCCACGCCCCCGAATGAATTTCCGCTCTCCTGGGCTCAAATTTTTGTTTTTTTAAATCTGTTTGCGGATTTGAATTTAATTTTAATTTTAATTTAAGTGGTCACTTGTAAAAATCTCAGCCTATGCGCTCATACCCCTTGGGGGGTACGTGGTGGGTACGTTTCGTACCCACCACGTACCCCCCACGCCCCCCGAATGAATTTCCGCTCTCCTGGGCTCAAATTTTTGTTTTTTTAAATCTGTTTGCGGATTTGAATTTAATTTTAATTTTAATTTAAGTGGTCACTTGTAAAAATCTCAGCCTATGCGCTCATACCCCTTGGGGGGTACGTGGTGGGTACGTTTCGTACCCACCACGTACCCCCCACGCCCCCGAATGAATTTCCGCTCTCCTGGGCTCAAATTTTTGTTTTTTTAAATCTGTTTGCGGATTTGAATTTAATTTTAATTTTAATTTAAGTGGTCACTTGTAAAAATCTCAGCCTATGGGCTCATACCCCTTGGGGGGTACGTGGTGGGTACGTTTCGTACCCACCACGTACCCCCCACGCCCCCGAATGAATTTCCGCTCTCCTGGGCTCAAATTTTTGTTTTTTTAAATCTGTTTGCGGATTTGAATTTAATTTTAATTTTAATTTAAGTGGTCACTTGTAAAAATCTCAGCCTATGCACTCATACCCCTTGGGGGGTACGTGGTGGGTACGTTTCGTACCCACCACGTACCCCCCACGCCCCCCGAATGAATTTCCGCTCTCCTGGGCTCAAATTTTTGTTTTTTTAAATCTGTTTGCGGATTTGAATTTAATTTTAATTTTAATTTAAGTGGTCACTTGTAAAAATCTCAGCCTATGGGCTCATACCCCTTGGGGGGTACGTGGTGGGTACGTTTCGTACCCACCACGTACCCCCCACGCCCCCCGAATGAATTTCCGCTCTCCTGGGCTCAAATTTTTGTTTTTTTAAATCTGTTTGCGGATTTGAATTTAATTTTAATTTTAATTTAAGTGGTCACTTGTAAAAATCTCAGCCTATGCGCTCATACCCCTTGGGGGGTACGTGGTGGGTACGTTTCGTACCCACCACGTACCCCCCACGCCCCCCGAATGAATTTCCGCTCTCCTGGGCTCAAATTTTTGTTTTTTTAAATCTGTTTGCGGATTTGAATTTAATTTTAATTTTAATTTAAGTGGTCACTTGTAAAAATCTCAGCCTATGGGCTCATACCCCTTGGGGGGTACGTGGTGGGTACGTTTCGTACCCACCACGTACCCCCCACGCCCCCGAATGAATTTCCGCTCTCCTGGGCTCAAATTTTTGTTTTTTTAAATCTGTTTGCGGATTTGAATTTAATTTTAATTTTAATTTAAGTGGTCACTTGTAAAAATCTCAGCCTATGCACTCATACCCCTTGGGGGGTACGTGGTGGGTACGTTTCGTACCCACCACGTACCCCCCACGCCCCCCGAATGAATTTCCGCTCTCCTGGGCTCAAATTTTTGTTTTTTTAAATCTGTTTGCGGATTTGAATTTAATTTTAATTTTAATTTAAGTGGTCACTTGTAAAAATCTCAGCCTATGCGCTCATACCCCTTGGGGGGTACGTGGTGGGTACGTTTCGTACCCACCACGTACCCCCCACGCCCCCCGAATGAATTTCCGCTCTCCTGGGCTCAAATTTTTGTTTTTTTAAATCTGTTTGCGGATTTGAATTTAATTTTAATTTTAATTTAAGTGGTCACTTGTAAAAATCTCAGCCTATGCGCTCATACCCCTTGGGGGGTACGTGGTGGGTACGTTTCGTACCCACCACGTACCCCCCACGCCCCCCGAATGAATTTCCGCTCTCCTGGGCTCAAATTTTTGTTTTTTTAAATCTGTTTGCGGATTTGAATTTAATTTTAATTTTAATTTAAGTGGTCACTTGTAAAAATCTCAGCCTATGCGCTCATACCCCTTGGGGGGTACGTGGTGGGTACGTTTCGTACCCACCAAGTACCCCCCACGCCCCCCGAATGAATTTCCGCTCTCCTGGGCTCAAATTTTTGTTTTTTTAAATCTGTTTGCGGATTTGAATTTAATTTTAATTTTAATTTAAGTGGTCACTTGTAAAAATCTCAGCCTATGCGCTCATACCCCTTGGGGGGTACGTGGTGGGTACGTTTCGTACCCACCACGTACCCCCCACGCCCCCCGAATGAATTTCCGCTCTCCTGGGCTCAAATTTTTGTTTTTTTAAATCTGTTTGCGGATTTGAATTTAATTTCAATTTTAATTTAAGTGGTCACTTGTAAAAATCTCAGCCTATGCGCTCATACCCCTTGGGGGGTACGTGGTGGGTACGTTTCGTACCCACCACGTACCCCTCACGCCCCCCGAATGAATTTCCGCTCTCCTGGGCTCAAATTTTTGTTTTTTTAAATCTGTTTGCGGATTTGAATTTAATTTTAATTTTAATTTAAGTGGTCACTTGTAAAAATCTCAGCCTATGCGCTCATACCCCTTGGGGGGTACGTGGTGGGTACGTTTCGTACCCACCACGTACCCCTCACGCCCCCCGAATGAATTTCCGCTCTCCTGGGCTCAAATTTTTGTTTTTTTAAATCTGTTTGCGGATTTGAATTTAATTTTAATTTTAATTTAAGTGGTCACTTGTAAAAATCTCAGCCTATGCGCTCATACTCCTTGGGGGGTACGTGGTGGGTACGTTTCGTACCCACCACGTACCCCCCACGCCCCCCGAATGAATTTCCGCTCTCCTGGGCTCAAATTTTTGTTTTTTTAAATCTGTTTGCGGATTTGAATTTAATTTCAATTTTAATTTAAGTGGTCACTTGTAAAAATCTCAGCCTATGCGCTCATACCCCTTGGGGGGTACGTGGTGGGTACGTTTCGTACCCACCACGTACCCCTCACGCCCCCCGAATGAATTTCCGCTCTCCTGGGCTCAAATTTTTGTTTTTTTAAATCTGTTTGCGGATTTGAATTTAATTTTAATTTTAATTTAAGTGGTCACTTGTAAAAATCTCAGCCTATGCGCTCATACCCCTTGGGGGGTACGTGGTGGGTACGTTTCGTACCCACCACGTACCCCTCACGCCCCCCGAATGAATTTCCGCTCTCCTGGGCTCAAATTTTTGTTTTTTTAAATCTGTTTGCGGATTTGAATTTAATTTTAATTTTAATTTAAGTGGTCACTTGTAAAAATCTCAGCCTATGGGCTCATACCCCTTGGGGGGTACGTGGTGGGTACGTTTCGTACCCACCACGTACCCCCCACGCCCCCCGAATGAATTTCCGCTCTCCTGGGCTCAAATTTTTGTTTTTTTAAATCTGTTTGCGGATTTGAATTTAATTTTAATTTTAATTTAAGTGGTCACTTGTAAAAATCTCAGCCTATGCGCTCATACCCCTTGGGGGGTACGTGGTGGGTACGTTTCGTACCCACCACGTACCCCTCACGCCCCCCGAATGAATTTCCGCTCTCCTGGGCTCAAATTTTTGTTTTTTTAAATCTGTTTGCGGATTTGAACTTAATTTTAATTTTAATTTAAGTGGTCACTTGTAAAAATCTCATCCTATGCGCTCATACCCAGTATGGGGTACGTATGGGGTACGATCGTACCCCATACGTACCCTATACGTACTCCACGCCCCCAAAATGAACTTCCGCTCTCCTGGGCTCAAATTTTTGTTTTTTTAAATCTGTTTGCGGATTTGAATTTAATTTTAATTTTAATTTAAGTGGTCACTTGTAAAAATCTCAGCCTATGCGCTCATACCCCTTGGGGGGTACGTGGTGGGTACGTTTCGTACCCACCACGTACCCCTCACGCCCCCCGAATGAATTTCCGCTCTCCTGGGCTCAAATTTTTGTTTTTTTAAATCTGTTTGCGGATTTGAATTTAATTTTAATTTTAATTTAAGTGGTCACTTGTAAAAATCTCAGCCTATGCGCTCATACCCCTTGGGGGGTACGTGGTGGGTACGTTTCGTACCCACCACGTACCCCTCACGCCCCCCGAATGAATTTCCGCTCTCCTGGGCTCAAATTTTTGTTTTTTTAAATCTGTTTGCGGATTTGAATTTAATTTTAATTTTAATTTAAGTGGTCACTTGTAAAAATCTCAGCCTATGCGCTCATACCCCTTGGGGGGTACGTGGTGGGTACGTTTCGTACCCACCACGTACCCCCCACGCCCCCCGAATGAATTTCCGCTCTCCTGGGCTCAAATTTTTGTTTTTTTAAATCTGTTTGCGGATTTGAATTTAATTTTAATTTTAATTTAAGTGGTCACTTGTAAAAATCTCAGCCTATGCGCTCATACCCCTTGGGGGGTACGTGGTGGGTACGTTTCGTACCCACCACGTACCCCCCACGCCCCCGAATGAATTTCCGCTCTCCTGGGCTCAAATTTTTGTTTTTTTAAATCTGTTTGCGGATTTGAATTTAATTTTAATTTTAATTTAAGTGGTCACTTGTAAAAATCTCAGCCTATGGGCTCATACCCCTTGGGGGGTACGTGGTGGGTACGTTTCGTACCCACCACGTACCCCCCACGCCCCCGAATGAATTTCCGCTCTCCTGGGCTCAAATTTTTGTTTTTTTAAATCTGTTTGCGGATTTGAATTTAATTTTAATTTTAATTTAAGTGGTCACTTGTAAAAATCTCAGCCTATGCACTCATACCCCTTGGGGGGTACGTGGTGGGTACGTTTCGTACCCACCACGTACCCCTCACGCCCCCCGAATGAATTTCCGCTCTCCTGGGCTCAAATTTTTGTTTTTTTAAATCTGTTTGCGGATTTGAATTTAATTTTAATTTTAATTTAAGTGGTCACTTGTAAAAATCTCAGCCTATGGGCTCATACCCCTTGGGGGGTACGTGGTGGGTACGTTTCGTACCCACCACGTACCCCCCACGCCCCCCGAATGAATTTCCGCTCTCCTGGGCTCAAATTTTTGTTTTTTTAAATCTGTTTGCGGATTTGAATTTAATTTTAATTTTAATTTAAGTGGTCACTTGTAAAAATCTCAGCCTATGCACTCATACCCCTTGGGGGGTACGTGGTGGGTACGTTTCGTACCCACCACGTACCCCTCACGCCCCCCGAATGAATTTCCGCTCTCCTGGGCTCAAATTTTTGTTTTTTTAAATCTGTTTGCGGATTTGAATTTAATTTTAATTTTAATTTAAGTGGTCACTTGTAAAAATCTCAGCCTATGCGCTCATACCCCTTGGGGGGTACGTGGTGGGTACGTTTCGTACCCACCACGTACCCCCCACGCCCCCCGAATGAATTTCCGCTCTCCTGGGCTCAAATTTTTGTTTTTTTAAATCTGTTTGCGGATTTGAATTTAATTTTAATTTTAATTTAAGTGGTCACTTGTAAAAATCTCAGCCTATGCGCTCATACCCCTTGGGGGGTACGTGGTGGGTACGTTTCGTACCCACCACGTACCCCCCACGCCCCCCGAATGAATTTCCGCTCTCCTGGGCTCAAATTTTTGTTTTTTTAAATCTGTTTGCGGATTTGAATTTAATTTTAATTTTAATTTAAGTGGTCACTTGTAAAAATCTCAGCCTATGCGCTCATACCCCTTGGGGGGTACGTGGTGGGTACGTTTCGTACCCACCAAGTACCCCCCACGCCCCCCGAATGAATTTCCGCTCTCCTGGGCTCAAATTTTTGTTTTTTTAAATCTGTTTGCGGATTTGAATTTAATTTTAATTTTAATTTAAGTGGTCACTTGTAAAAATCTCAGCCTATGTACTCATACCCCTTGGGGGGTACGTGGTGGGTACGTTTCGTACCCACCACGTACCCCCCACGCCCCCCGAATGAATTTCCGCTCTCCTGGGCTCAAATTTTTGTTTTTTTAAATCTGTTTGCGGATTTGAATTTAATTTCAATTTTAATTTAAGTGGTCACTTGTAAAAATCTCAGCCTATGCGCTCATACCCCTTGGGGGGTACGTGGTGGGTACGTTTCGTACCCACCACGTACCCCTCACGCCCCCCGAATGAATTTCCGCTCTCCTGGGCTCAAATTTTTGTTTTTTTAAATCTGTTTGCGGATTTGAATTTAATTTTAATTTTAATTTAAGTGGTCACTTGTAAAAATCTCAGCCTATGCGCTCATACCCCTTGGGGGGTACGTGGTGGGTACGTTTCGTACCCACCACGTACCCCCCACGCCCCCCGAATGAATTTCCGCTCTCCTGGGCTCAAATTTTTGTTTTTTTAAATCTGTTTGCGGATTTGAATTTAATTTCAATTTTAATTTAAGTGGTCACTTGTAAAAATCTCAGCCTATGCGCTCATACCCCTTGGGGGGTACGTGGTGGGTACGTTTCGTACCCACCACGTACCCCTCACGCCCCCCGATTGAATTTCCGCTCTCCTGGGCTCAAATTTTTGTTTTTTTAAATCTGTTTGCGGATTTGAATTTAATTTTAATTTTAATTTAAGTGGTCACTTGTAAAAATCTCATCCTATGCGCTCATACCCAGTATGGGGTACGTATGGGGTACGATCGTACCCCATACGTACCCTATACGTACTCCACGCCCCCAAAATGAACTTCCGCTCTCCTGGGCTCAAATTTTTGTTTTTTTAAATCTGTTTGCGGATTTGAATTTAATTTTAATTTTAATTTAAGTGGTCACTTGTAAAAATCTCAGCCTATGCGCTCATACCCCTTGGGGGGTACGTGGTGGGTACGTTTCGTACCCACCACGTACCCCTCACGCCCCCCGAATGAATTTCCGCTCTCCTGGGCTCAAATTTTTGTTTTTTTAAATCTGTTTGCGGATTTGAATTTAATTTTAATTTTAATTTAAGTGGTCACTTGTAAAAATCTCAGCCTATGCGCTCATACCCCTTGGGGGGTACGTGGTGGGTACGTTTCGTACCCACCACGTACCCCTCACGCCCCCCGAATGAATTTCCGCTCTCCTGGGCTCAAATTTTTGTTTTTTTAAATCTGTTTGCGGATTTGAATTTAATTTTAATTTTAATTTAAGTGGTCACTTGTAAAAATCTCAGCCTATGCGCTCATACCCCTTGGGGGGTACGTGGTGGGTACGTTTCGTACCCACCACGTACCCCCCACGCCCCCCGAATGAATTTCCGCTCTCCTGGGCTCAAATTTTTGTTTTTTTAAATCTGTTTGCGGATTTGAATTTAATTTTAATTTTAATTTAAGTGGTCACTTGTAAAAATCTCAGCCTATGCGCTCATACCCCTTGGGGGGTACGTGGTGGGTACGTTTCGTACCCACCACGTACCCCCCACGCCCCCGAATGAATTTCCGCTCTCCTGGGCTCAAATTTTTGTTTTTTTAAATCTGTTTGCGGATTTGAATTTAATTTTAATTTTAATTTAAGTGGTCACTTGTAAAAATCTCAGCCTATGCGCTCATACCCCTTGGGGGGTACGTGGTGGGTACGTTTCGTACCCACCACGTACCCCCCACGCCCCCGAATGAATTTCCGCTCTCCTGGGCTCAAATTTTTGTTTTTTTAAATCTGTTTGCGGATTTGAATTTAATTTTAATTTTAATTTAAGTGGTCACTTGTAAAAATCTCAGCCTATGCACTCATACCCCTTGGGGGGTACGTGGTGGGTACGTTTCGTACCCACCACGTACCCCTCACGCCCCCCGAATGAATTTCCGCTCTCCTGGGCTCAAATTTTTGTTTTTTTAAATCTGTTTGCGGATTTGAATTTAATTTTAATTTTAATTTAAGTGGTCACTTGTAAAAATCTCAGCCTATGCGCTCATACCCCTTGGGGGGTACGTGGTGGGTACGTTTCGTACCCACCACGTACCCCCCACGCCCCCCGAATGAATTTCCGCTCTCCTGGGCTCAAATTTTTGTTTTTTTAAATCTGTTTGCGGATTTGAATTTAATTTTAATTTTAATTTAAGTGGTCACTTGTAAAAATCTCAGCCTATGCGCTCATACCCCTTGGGGGGTACGTGGTGGGTACGTTTCGTACCCACCACGTACCCCCCACGCCCCCGAATGAATTTCCGCTCTCCTGGGCTCAAATTTTTGTTTTTTTAAATCTGTTTGCGGATTTGAATTTAATTTTAATTTTAATTTAAGTGGTCACTTGTAAAAATCTCAGCCTATGTACTCATACCCCTTGGGGGGTACGTGGTGGGTACGTTTCGTACCCACCACGTACCCCCCACGCCCCCCGAATGAATTTCCGCTCTCCTGGGCTCAAATTTTTGTTTTTTTAAATCTGTTTGCGGATTTGAATTTAATTTTAATTTTAATTTAAGTGGTCACTTGTAAAAATCTCAGCCTATGCGCTCATACCCCTTGGGGGGTACGTGGTGGGTACGTTTCGTACCCACCACGTACCCCCCACGCCCCCGAATGAATTTCCGCTCTCCTGGGCTCAAATTTTTGTTTTTTTAAATCTGTTTGCGGATTTGAATTTAATTTTAATTTTAATTTAAGTGGTCACTTGTAAAAATCTCAGCCTATGCGCTCATACCCCTTGGGGGGTACGTGGTGGGTACGTTTCGTACCCACCACGTACCCCTCACGCCCCCCGAATGAATTTCCGCTCTCCTGGGCTCAAATTTTTGTTTTTTTAAATCTGTTTGCGGATTTGAATTTAATTTTAATTTTAATTTAAGTGGTCACTTGTAAAAATCTCAGCCTATGCGCTCATACCCCTTGGGGGGTACGTGGTGTGTACGTTTCGTACCCACCACGTACGCCCCACGCCCCCGAATGAATTTCCGCTCTCCTGGGCTCAAATTTTTGTTTTTTTAAATCTGTTTGCGGATTTGAATTTAATTTTAATTTTAATTTAAGTGGTCACTTGTAAAAATCTCAGCCTATGCGCTCATACCCCTTGGGGGGTATGTGGTGGGTACGTTTCGTACCCACCACGTACCCCCCACGCCCCCCGAATGAATTTCCGCTCTCCTGGGCTCAAATTTTTGTTTTTTTAAATCTGTTTGCGGATTTGAATTTAATTTTAATTTTAATTTAAGTGGTCACTTGTAAAAATCTCAGCCTATGCGCTCATACCCCTTGGGGGGTACGTGGTGGGTACGTTTCGTACCCACCACGTACCTCCCACGCCCCCGAATGAATTTCCGCTCTCCTGGGCTCAAATTTTTGTTTTTTTAAATCTGTTTGCGGATTTGAATTTAATTTTAATTTTAATTTAAGTGGTCACTTGTAAAAATCTCAGCCTATGCGCTCATACCCCTTGGGGGGTACGTGGTGGGTACGTTTCGTACCCACCACGTACCCCCCACGCCCCCGAATGAATTTCCGCTCTCCTGGGCTCAAATTTTTGTTTTTTTAAATCTGTTTGCGGATTTGAATTTAATTTTAATTTTAATTTAAGTGGTCACTTGTAAAAATCTCATCCTATGCGCTCATACCCAGTATGGGGTACGTATGGAGTACGATCGTACCCCATACGTACCCTATACGTACTCCACGCCCCCAAAATGAACTTCCGCTCTCCTGGGCTCAAATTTTTGTTTTTTTAAATCTGTTTGCGGATTTGAATTTAATTTTAATTTTAATTTAAGTGGTCACTTGTAAAAATCTCAGCCTATGCGCTCATACCCCTTGGGGGGTACGTGGTGGGTACGTTTCGTACCCACCACGTACCCCCCACGCCCCCGAATGAATTTCCGCTCTCCTGGGCTCAAATTTTTGTTTTTTTAAATCTGTTTGCGGATTTGAATTTAATTTTAATTTTAATTTAAGTGGTCACTTGTAAAAATCTCAGCCTATGCGCTCATACCCCTTGGGGGGTACGTGGTGGGTACGTTTCGTACCCACCACGTACCCCCCACGCCCCCGAATGAATTTCCGCTCTCCTGGGCTCAAATTTTTGTTTTTTTAAATCTGTTTGCGGATTTGAATTTAATTTTAATTTTAATTTAAGTGGTCACTTGTAAAAATCTCATCCTATGCGCTCATACCCAGTATGGGGTACGTATGGGGTACGATCGTACCCCATACGTACCCTATACGTACTCCACGCCCCCAAAATGAACTTCCGCTCTCCTGGGCTCAAATTTTTGTTTTTTTAAATCTGTTTGCGGATTTGAATTTAATTTTAATTTTAATTTAAGTGGTCACTTGTAAAAATCTCAGCCTATGCGCTCATACCCCTTGGGGGGTACGTGGTGGGTACGTTTCGTACCCACCACGTACCCCCCACGCCCCCGAATGAATTTCCGCTCTCCTGGGCTCAAATTTTTGTTTTTTTAAATCTGTTTGCGGATTTGAATTTAATTTTAATTTTAATTTAAGTGGTCACTTGTAAAAATCTCAGCCTATGCGCTCATACCCCTTGGGGGGTACGTGGTGGGTACGTTTCGTACCCACCACGTACCCCCCACGCCCCCCGAATGAATTTCCGCTCTCCTGGGCTCAAATTTTTGTTTTTTTAAATCTGTTTGCGGATTTGAATTTAATTTTAATTTTAATTTAAGTGGTCACTTGTAAAAATCTCAGCCTATGCGCTCATACCCCTTGGGGGGTACGTGGTGGGTACGTTTCGTACCCACCACGTACCCCCCACGCCCCCGAATGAATTTCCGCTCTCCTGGGCTCAAATTTTTGTTTTTTTAAATCTGTTTGCGGATTTGAATTTAATTTTAATTTTAATTTAAGTGGTCACTTGTAAAAATCTCAGCCTATGCGCTCATACCCCTTGGGGGGTACGTGGTGGGTACGTTTCGTACCCACCACGTACCCCCCACGCCCCCCGAATGAATTTCCGCTCTCCTGGGCTCAAATTTTTGTTTTTTTAAATCTGTTTGCGGATTTGAATTTAATTTTAATTTTAATTTAAGTGGTCACTTGTAAAAATCTCAGCCTATGCGCTCATACCCCTTGGGGGGTACGTGGTGGGTACATTTCGTACGTTTCACGTACCCCCCACGCCCCCGAATGAATTTCCGCTATCCTGGGCTCAAATTTTTGTTTTTTTAAATCTGTTTGCGGATTTGAATTTAATTTTAATTTTAATTTAAGTGGTCACTTGTAAAAATCTCAGCCTATGCGCTCATACCCCTTGGGGGGTACGTGGTGGGTACGTTTCGTACCCACCACGTACCCCTCACGCCCCCCGAATGAATTTCCGCTCTCCTGGGCTCAAATTTTTGTTTTTTTAAATCTGTTTGCGGATTTGAATTTAATTTTAATTTTAATTTAAGTGGTCACTTGTAAAAATCTCATCCTATGCGCTCATACCCAGTATGGGGTACGTATGGGGTACGATCGTACCCCATACGTACCCTATACGTACTCCACGCCCCCAAAATGAACTTCCGCTCTCCTGGGCTCAAATTTTTGTTTTTTTAAATCTGTTTGCGGATTTGAATTTAATTTTAATTTTAATTTAAGTGGTCACTTGTAAAAATCTCAGCCTATGCACTCATACCCCTTGGGGGGTACGTGGTGGGTACGTTTCGTACCCACCACGTACCCCCCACGCCCCCCGAATGAATTTCCGCTCTCCTGGGCTCAAATTTTTGTTTTTTCAAATCTGTTTGCGGATTTGAATTTAATTTTAATTTTAATTTAAGTGGTCACTTGTAAAAATCTCAGCCTATGCGCTCATACCCCTTGGGGGGTACGTGGTGGGTACGTTTCGTACCCACCACGTACCCCTCACGCCCCCCGAATGAATTTCCGCTCTCCTGGGCTCAAACTTTTGTTTTTTTAAATCTGTTTGCGGATTTGAATTTAATTTTAATTTTAATTTAAGTGGTCACTTGTAAAAATCTCATCCTATGCGCTCATACCCCTTGGGGGGTACGTGGTGGGTACGTTTCGTACCCACCACGTACCCCCCACGCCCCCCGAATGAATTTCCGCTCTCCTGGGCTCAAATTTTTGTTTTTTTAAATCTGTTTGCGGATTTGAATTTAATTTTAATTTTAATTTAAGTGGTCACTTGTAAAAATCTCAGCCTATGCGCTCATACCCCTTGGGGGGTACGTGGTGGGTACGTTTCGTACCCACCACGTACCCCCCACGCCCCCGAATGAATTTCCGCTCTCCTGGGCTCAAATTTTTGTTTTTTTAAATCTGTTTGCGGATTTGAATTTAATTTTAATTTTAATTTAAGTGGTCACTTGTAAAAATCTCAGCCTATGCGCTCATACCCCTTGGGGGGTACGTGGTGGGTACGTTTCGTACCCACCACGTACCCCTCACGCCCCCCGAATGAATTTCCGCTCTCCTGGGCTCAAATTTTTGTTTTTTTAAATCTGTTTGCGGATTTGAATTTAATTTTAATTTTAATTTAAGTGGTCACTTGTAAAAATCTCAGCCTATGCGCTCATACCCCTTGGAGGGTACGTGGTGGGTACGTTTCGTACCCACCACGTACCCCCCACGCCCCCCGAATGAATTTCCGCTCTCCTGGGCTCAAATTTTTGTTTTTTTAAATCTGTTTGCGGATTTGAATTTAATTTTAATTTTAATTTAAGTGGTCACTTGTAAAAATCTCATCCTATGCGCTCATACCCCTTGGGGGGTACGTGGTGGGTACGTTTCGTACCCACCACGTACCCCCCACGCCCCCGAATGAATTTCCGCTCTCCTGGGCTCAAATTTTTGTTTTTTTAAATCTGTTTGCGGATTTGAATTTAATTTTAATTTTAATTTAAGTGGTCACTTGTAGAAATCTCAGCCTATGCGCTCATACCCCTTGGGGGGTACGTGGTGGGTACGTTTCGTACCCACCACGTACCCCCCACGCCCCCCGAATGAATTTCCGCTCTCCTGGGCTCAAATTTTTGTTTTTTTAAATCTGTTTGCGGATTTGAATTTAATTTTAATTTTAATTTAAGTGGTCACTTGTAAAAATCTCATCCTATGCGCTCATACCCAGTATGGGGTACGTATGTGGTACGATCGTACCCCATACGTACCCTATACGTACTCCACGCCCCCAAAATGAACTTCCGCTCTCCTGGGCTCAAATTTTTGTTTTTTTAAATCTGTTTGCGGATTTGAATTTAATTTTAATTTTAATTTAAGTGGTCACTTGTAAAAATCTTAGCCTATGCGCTCATACCCCCCACGCCCCCCGAATGAATTTCCGCTCTCCTGGGCTCAAATATTTGTTTTTTTAAATCTGTTTGCGGATTTGAATTTAATTTTAATTTTAATTTAAGTGGTCACTTGTAAAAATCTCATCCTATGCGCTCATACCCAGTATGGGGTACGTATGGGGTACGATCGTACCCCATACGTACCCTATACGTACTCCACGCCCCCAAAATGAACTTCCGCTCTCCTGGGCTCAAATTTTTGTTTTTTTAAATCTGTTTGCGGATTTGAATTTAATTTTAATTTTAATTTAAGTGGTCACTTGTAAAAATCTCAGCCTATGCGCTCATACCCCTTGGGGGGTACGTGGTGGGTACGTTTCGTACCCACCACGTACCCCCCACGCCTCCGAATGAATTTCCGCTCTCCTGGGCTCAAATTTTTGTTTTTTTAAATCTGTTTGCGGATTTGAATTTAATTTTAATTTTAATTTAAGTGGTCACTTGTAAAAATCTCAGCCTATGCGCTCATACCCCTTGGGGGGTACGTGGTGGGTACGTTTCGTACCCACCACGTACCCCCTACGCCCCCCGAATGAATTTCCGCTCTCCTGGGCTCAAATATTTGTTTTTTTAAATCTGTTTGCGGATTTGAATTTAATTTTAATTTTAATTTAAGTGGTCACTTGTAAAAATCTCAGCCTATGCGCTCATACCCCTTGGGGGGTACGTGGTGGGTACGTTTCGTACCCACCACGTACCCCCCACGCCCCCGAATGAATTTCCGCTCTCCTGTGCTCAAATTTTTGTTTTTTTAAATCTGTTTGCGGATTTGAATTTAATTTTAATTTTAATTTAAGTGGTCACTTGTAAAAATCTCAGCCTATGCGCTCATACCCCTTGGGGGGTACGTGGTGGGTACGTTTCGTACCCACCACGTACCCCCCACGCCCCCCGAATGAATTTCCGCTCTCCTGGGCTCAAATTTTTGTTTTTTTAAATCTGTTTGCGGATTTGAATTTAATTTTAATTTTAATTTAAGTGGTCACTTGTAAAAATCTCATCCTATGCGCTCATACCCAGTATGGGGTACGTATGGGGTACGATCGTACCCCATACGAACCCTATACGTACTCCACGCCCCCAAAATGAACTTCCGCTCTCCTGGGCTCAAATTTTTGTTTTTTTAAATCTGTTTGCGGATTTGAATTTAATTTTAATTTTAATTTAAGTGGTCACTTGTAAAAATCTCAGCCTATGCACTCATACCCCTTGGGGGGTACGTGGTGGGTACGTTTCGTACCCACCACGTACCCCCCACGCCCCCCGAATGAATTTCCGCTCTCCTGGGCTCAAATTTTTGTTTTTTCAAATCTGTTTGCGGATTTGAATTTAATTTTAATTTTAATTTAAGTGGTCACTTGTAAAAATCTCAGCCTATGCGCTCATACCCCTTGGGGGGTACGTGGTGGGTACGTTTCGTACCCACCACGTACCCCTCACGCCCCCCGAATGAATTTCCGCTCTCCTGGGCTCAAATTTTTGTTTTTTTAAATCTGTTTGCGGATTTGAATTTAATTTTAATTTTAATTTAAGTGGTCACTTGTAAAAATCTCAGCCTATGCACTCATACCCCTTCGGGGGTACGTGGTGGGTACGTTTCGTACCCACCACGTACCCCCCACGCCCCCCGAATGAATTTCCGCTCTCCTGGGCTCAAATTTTTGTTTTTTTAAATCTGTTTGCGGATTTGAATTTAATTTTAATTTTAATTTAAGTGGTCACTTGTAAAAATCTCAGCCTATGCGCTCATACCCCTTGGGGGGTACGTGGTGGGTACGTTTCGTACCCACCACGTACCCCCCACGCCCCCCGAATGAATTTCCGCTCTCCTGGGCTCAAATTTTTGTTTTTTTAAATCTGTTTGCGGATTTGAATTTAATTTTAATTTTAATTTAAGTGGTCACTTGTAAAAATCTCAGCCTATGCGCTCATACCCCTTGGGGGGTACGTGGTGGGTACGTTTCGTACCCACCACGTACCCCCCACGCGCCCGAATGAATTTCCGCTCTCCTGGGCTCAAATTTTTGTTTTTTTAAATCTGTTTGCGGATTTGAATTTAATTTTAATTTTAATTTAAGTGGTCACTTGTAAAAATCTCAGCCTATGCGCTCATACCCCTTGGGGGGTACGTGGTGGGTACGTTTCGTACCCACCACGTACCCCCCACGCCCCCCGAATGAATTTCCGCTCTCCTGGGCTCAAATTTTTGTTTTTTTAAATCTGTTTGCGGATTTGAATTTAATTTTAATTTTAATTTAAGTGGTCACTTGTAAAAATCTCAGCCTATGCGCTCATACCCCTTGGGGGGTACGTGGTGGGTACGTTTCGTACCCACCACGTACCCCCCACGCCCCCGAATGAATTTCCGCTCTCCTGGGCTCAAATTTTTGTTTTTTTAAATCTGTTTGCGGATTTGAATTTAATTTTAATTTTAATTTAAGTGGTCACTTGTAAAAATCTCAGCCTATGCGCTCATACCCCTTGGGGGGTACGTGGTGGGTACGTTTCGTACCCACCACGTACCCCTCACGCCCCCCGAATGAATTTCCGCTCTCCTGGGCTCAAATTTTTGTTTTTTTAAATCTGTTTGCGGATTTGAATTTAATTTTAATTTTAATTTAAGTGGTCACTTGTAAAAATCTCATCCTATGCGCTCATACCCAGTATGGGGTACGTATGGGGTACGATCGTACCCCATACGTACCCTATACGTACTCCACGCCCCCAAAATGAACTTCCGCTCTCCTGGGCTCAAATTTTTGTTTTTTTAAATCTGTTTGCGGATTTGAATTTAATTTTAATTTTAATTTAAGTGGTCACTTGTAAAAATCTCAGCCTATGCGCTCATACCCCTTGGGGGGTACGTGGTGGGTACGTTTCGTACCCACCACGTACCCCCCACGCCCCCGAATGAATTTCCGCTCTCCTGGGCTCAAATTTTTGTTTTTTTAAATCTGTTTGCGGATTTGAATTTAATTTTAATTTTAATTTAAGTGGTCACTTGTAAAAATCTCAGCCTATGCGCTCATACCCCTTGGGGGGTACGTGGTGGGTACGTTTCGTACCCACCACGTACCCCCCACGCCCCCCGAATGAATTTCCGCTCTCCTGGGCTCAAATTTTTGTTTTTTTAAATCTGTTTGCGGATTTGAATTTAATTTTAATTTTAATTTAAGTGGTCACTTGTAAAAATCTCAGCCTATGCGCTCATACCCCTTGGGGGGTACGTGGTGGGTACGTTTCGTACCCACCACGTACCCCCCACGCCCCCGAATGAATTTCCGCTCTCCTGGGCTCAAATTTTTGTTTTTTTAAATCTGTTTGCGGATTTGAATTTAATTTTAATTTTAATTTAAGTGGTCACTTGTAAAAATCTCAGCCTATGCGCTCATACCCCTTGGGGGGTACGTGGTGGGTACGTTTCGTACCCACCACGTACCCCCCACGCCCCCCGAATGAATTTCCGCTCTCCTGGGCTCAAATTTTTGTTTTTTTAAATCTGTTTGCGGATTTGAATTTAATTTTAATTTTAATTTAAGTGGTCACTTGTAAAAATCTCAGCCTATGCGCTCATACCCCTTGGGGGGTACGTGGTGGGTACATTTCGTACGTTTCACGTACCCCCCACGCCCCCGAATGAATTTCCGCTATCCTGGGCTCAAATTTTTGTTTTTTTAAATCTGTTTGCGGATTTGAATTTAATTTTAATTTTAATTTAAGTGGTCACTTGTAAAAATCTCAGCCTATGCGCTCATACCCCTTGGGGGGTACGTGGTGGGTACGTTTCGTACCCACCACGTACCCCTCACGCCCCCCGAATGAATTTCCGCTCTCCTGGGCTCAAATTTTTGTTTTTTTAAATCTGTTTGCGGATTTGAATTTAATTTTAATTTTAATTTAAGTGGTCACTTGTAAAAATCTCATCCTATGCGCTCATACCCAGTATGGGGTACGTATGGGGTACGATCGTACCCCATACGTACCCTATACGTACTCCACGCCCCCAAAATGAACTTCCGCTCTCCTGGGCTCAAATTTTTGTTTTTTTAAATCTGTTTGCGGATTTGAATTTAATTTTAATTTTAATTTAAGTGGTCACTTGTAAAAATCTCAGCCTATGCACTCATACCCCTTGGGGGGTACGTGGTGGGTACGTTTCGTACCCACCACGTACCCCCCACGCCCCCCGAATGAATTTCCGCTCTCCTGGGCTCAAATTTTTGTTTTTTCAAATCTGTTTGCGGATTTGAATTTAATTTTAATTTTAATTTAAGTGGTCACTTGTAAAAATCTCAGCCTATGCGCTCATACCCCTTGGGGGGTACGTGGTGGGTACGTTTCGTACCCACCACGTACCCCTCACGCCCCCCGAATGAATTTCCGCTCGCCTGGGCTCAAACTTTTGTTTTTTTAAATCTGTTTGCGGATTTGAATTTAATTTTAATTTTAATTTAAGTGGTCACTTGTAAAAATCTCATCCTATGCGCTCATACCCCTTGGGGGGTACGTGGTGGGTACGTTTCGTACCCACCACGTACCCCCCACGCCCCCCGAATGAATTTCCGCTCTCCTGGGCTCAAATTTTTGTTTTTTTAAATCTGTTTGCGGATTTGAATTTAATTTTAATTTTAATTTAAGTGGTCACTTGTAAAAATCTCAGCCTATGCGCTCATACCCCTTGGGGGGTACGTGGTGGGTACGTTTCGTACCCACCACGTACCCCCCACGCCCCCGAATGAATTTCCGCTCTCCTGGGCTCAAATTTTTGTTTTTTTAAATCTGTTTGCGGATTTGAATTTAATTTTAATTTTAATTTAAGTGGTCACTTGTAAAAATCTCAGCCTATGCGCTCATACCCCTTGGGGGGTACGTGGTGGGTACGTTTCGTACCCACCACGTACCCCTCACGCCCCCCGAATGAATTTCCGCTCTCCTGGGCTCAAATTTTTGTTTTTTTAAATCTGTTTGCGGATTTGAATTTAATTTTAATTTTAATTTAAGTGGTCACTTGTAAAAATCTCAGCCTATGCGCTCATACCCCTTGGAGGGTACGTGGTGGGTACGTTTCGTACCCACCACGTACCCCCCACGCCCCCCGAATGAATTTCCGCTCTCCTGGGCTCAAATTTTTGTTTTTTTAAATCTGTTTGCGGATTTGAATTTAATTTTAATTTTAATTTAAGTGGTCACTTGTAAAAATCTCATCCTATGCGCTCATACCCCTTGGGGGGTACGTGGTGGGTACGTTTCGTACCCACCACGTACCCCCCACGCCCCCGAATGAATTTCCGCTCTCCTGGGCTCAAATTTTTGTTTTTTTAAATCTGTTTGCGGATTTGAATTTAATTTTAATTTTAATTTAAGTGGTCACTTGTAGAAATCTCAGCCTATGCGCTCATACCCCTTGGGGGGTACGTGGTGGGTACGTTTCGTACCCACCACGTACCCCCCACGCCCCCCGAATGAATTTCCGCTCTCCTGGGCTCAAATTTTTGTTTTTTTAAATCTGTTTGCGGATTTGAATTTAATTTTAATTTTAATTTAAGTGGTCACTTGTAAAAATCTCATCCTATGCGCTCATACCCAGTATGGGGTACGTATGTGGTACGATCGTACCCCATACGTACCCTATACGTACTCCACGCCCCCAAAATGAACTTCCGCTCTCCTGGGCTCAAATTTTTGTTTTTTTAAATCTGTTTGCGGATTTGAATTTAATTTTAATTTTAATTTAAGTGGTCACTTGTAAAAATCTTAGCCTATGCGCTCATACCCCCCACGCCCCCCGAATGAATTTCCGCTCTCCTGGGCTCAAATATTTGTTTTTTTAAATCTGTTTGCGGATTTGAATTTAATTTTAATTTTAATTTAAGTGGTCACTTGTAAAAATCTCATCCTATGCGCTCATACCCAGTATGGGGTACGTATGGGGTACGATCGTACCCCATACGTACCCTATACGTACTCCACGCCCCCAAAATGAACTTCCGCTCTCCTGGGCTCAAATTTTTGTTTTTTTAAATCTGTTTGCGGATTTGAATTTAATTTTAATTTTAATTTAAGTGGTCACTTGTAAAAATCTCAGCCTATGCGCTCATACCCCTTGGGGGGTACGTGGTGGGTACGTTTCGTACCCACCACGTACCCCCCACGCCTCCGAATGAATTTCCGCTCTCCTGGGCTCAAATTTTTGTTTTTTTAAATCTGTTTGCGGATTTGAATTTAATTTTAATTTTAATTTAAGTGGTCACTTGTAAAAATCTCAGCCTATGCGCTCATACCCCTTGGGGGGTACGTGGTGGGTACGTTTCGTACCCACCACGTACCCCCTACGCCCCCCGAATGAATTTCCGCTCTCCTGGGCTCAAATATTTGTTTTTTTAAATCTGTTTGCGGATTTGAATTTAATTTTAATTTTAATTTAAGTGGTCACTTGTAAAAATCTCAGCCTATGCGCTCATACCCCTTGGGGGGTACGTGGTGGGTACGTTTCGTACCCACCACGTACCCCCCACGCCCCCGAATGAATTTCCGCTCTCCTGTGCTCAAATTTTTGTTTTTTTAAATCTGTTTGCGGATTTGAATTTAATTTTAATTTTAATTTAAGTGGTCACTTGTAAAAATCTCAGCCTATGCGCTCATACCCCTTGGGGGGTACGTGGTGGGTACGTTTCGTACCCACCACGTACCCCCCACGCCCCCCGAATGAATTTCCGCTCTCCTGGGCTCAAATTTTTGTTTTTTTAAATCTGTTTGCGGATTTGAATTTAATTTTAATTTTAATTTAAGTGGTCACTTGTAAAAATCTCATCCTATGCGCTCATACCCAGTATGGGGTACGTATGGGGTACGATCGTACCCCATACGAACCCTATACGTACTCCACGCCCCCAAAATGAACTTCCGCTCTCCTGGGCTCAAATTTTTGTTTTTTTAAATCTGTTTGCGGATTTGAATTTAATTTTAATTTTAATTTAAGTGGTCACTTGTAAAAATCTCAGCCTATGCACTCATACCCCTTGGGGGGTACGTGGTGGGTACGTTTCGTACCCACCACGTACCCCCCACGCCCCCCGAATGAATTTCCGCTCTCCTGGGCTCAAATTTTTGTTTTTTCAAATCTGTTTGCGGATTTGAATTTAATTTTAATTTTAATTTAAGTGGTCACTTGTAAAAATCTCAGCCTATGCGCTCATACCCCTTGGGGGGTACGTGGTGGGTACGTTTCGTACCCACCACGTACCCCTCACGCCCCCCGAATGAATTTCCGCTCTCCTGGGCTCAAATTTTTGTTTTTTTAAATCTGTTTGCGGATTTGAATTTAATTTTAATTTTAATTTATGTGGTCACTTGTAAAAATCTCAGCCTATGCACTCATACCCCTTCGGGGGTACGTGGTGGGTACGTTTCGTACCCACCACGTACCCCCCACGCCCCCCGAATGAATTTCCGCTCTCCTGGGCTCAAATTTTTGTTTTTTTAAATCTGTTTGCGGATTTGAATTTAATTTTAATTTTAATTTAAGTGGTCACTTGTAAAAATCTCAGCCTATGCGCTCATACCCCTTGGGGGGTACGTGGTGGGTACGTTTCGTACCCACCACGTACCCTCCACGCCCCCCGAATGAATTTCCGCTCTCCTGGGCTCAAATTTTTGTTTTTTTAAATCTGTTTGCGGATTTGAATTTAATTTTAATTTTAATTTAAGTGGTCACTTGTAAAAATCTCAGCCTATGCGCTCATACCCCTTGGGGGGTACGTGGTGGGTACGTTTCGTACCCACCACGTACCCCCCACGCGCCCGAATGAATTTCCGCTCTCCTGGGCTCAAATTTTTGTTTTTTTAAATCTGTTTGCGGATTTGAATTTAATTTTAATTTTAATTTAAGTGGTCACTTGTAAAAATCTCAGCCTATGCGCTCATACCCCTTGGGGGGTACGTGGTGGGTACGTTTCGTACCCACCACGTACCCCCCACGCCCCCCGAATGAATTTCCGCTCTCCTGGGCTCAAATTTTTGTTTTTTTAAATCTGTTTGCGGATTTGAATTTAATTTTAATTTTAATTTAAGTGGTCACTTGTAAAAATCTCAGCCTATGCGCTCATACCCCTTGGGGGGTACGTGGTGGGTACGTTTCGTACCCACCACGTACCCCCCACGCCCCCGAATGAATTTCCGCTCTCCTGGGCTCAAATTTTTGTTTTTTTAAATCTGTTTGCGGATTTGAATTTAATTTTAATTTTAATTTAAGTGGTCACTTGTAAAAATCTCAGCCTATGCGCTCATACCCCTTGGGGGGTACGTGGTGGGTACGTTTCGTACCCACCACGTACCCCTCACGCCCCCCGAATGAATTTCCGCTCTCCTGGGCTCAAATTTTTGTTTTTTTAAATCTGTTTGCGGATTTGAATTTAATTTTAATTTTAATTTAAGTGGTCACTTGTAAAAATCTCATCCTATGCGCTCATACCCAGTATGGGGTACGTATGGGGTACGATCGTACCCCATACGTACCCTATACGTACTCCACGCCCCCAAAATGAACTTCCGCTCTCCTGGGCTCAAATTTTTGTTTTTTTAAATCTGTTTGCGGATTTGAATTTAATTTTAATTTTAATTTAAGTGGTCACTTGTAAAAATCTCAGCCTATGCGCTCATACCCCTTGGGGGGTACGTGGTGGGTACGTTTCGTACCCACCACGTACCCCCCACGCCCCCCGAATGAATTTCCGCTCTCCTGGGCTCAAATATTTGTTTTTTTAAATCTGTTTGCGGATTTGAATTTAATTTTAATTTTAATTTAAGTGGTCACTTGTAAAAATCTCATCCTATGCGCTCATACCCAGTATGGGGTACGTATGGGGTACGATCGTACCCCATACGAACCCTATACGTACTCCACGCCCCCAAAATGAACTTCCGCTCTCCTGGGCTCAAATTTTTGTTTTTTTAAATCTGTTTGCGGATTTGAATTTAATTTTAATTTTAATTTAAGTGGTCACTTGTAAAAATCTCAGCCTATGCGCTCATACCCCTTGGGGGGTACGTGGTGGGTACGTTTCGTACCCACCACGTACCCCCCACGCCCAAGAATGAATTTCCGCTCTCCTGGGCTCAAATTTTTGTTTTTTTAAATCTGTTTGCGGATTTGAATTTAATTTTAATTTTAATTTAAGTGGTCACTTGTAAAAATCTCAGCCTATGCGCTCATACCCCTTGGGGGGTACGTGGTGGGTACGTTTCGTACCCACCACGTACCCCCCACGCCCCCCGAATGAATTTCCGCTCTCCTGGGCTCAAATTTTTGTTTTTTTAAATCTGTTTGCGGATTTGAATTTAATTTTAATTTTAATTTAAGTGGTCACTTGTAAAAATCTCATCCTATGCGCCCATACCCAGTATGGGGTACGTATGGAGTACGATCGTACCCCATACGTACCCTATACGTACTCCACGCCCCCAAAATGAACTTCCGCTCTCCTGGGCTCAAATTTTTGTTTTTTTAAATCTGTTTGCGGATTTGAATTTAATTTTAATTTTAATTTAAGTGGTCACTTGTAAAAATCTCAGCCTATGCACTCATACCCCTTGGGGGGTACGTGGTGGGTACGTTTCGTACCCACCACGTACCCCCCACGCCCCCCGAATGAATTTCCGCTCTCCTGGGCTCAAATTTTTGTTTTTTCAAATCTGTTTGCGGATTTGAATTTAATTTTAATTTTAATTTAAGTGGTCACTTGTAAAAATCTCAGCCTATGCGCTCATACCCCTTGGGGGGTACGTGGTGGGTACGTTTCGTACCCACCACGTACCCCTCACGCCCCCCGAATGAATTTCCGCTCTCCTGGGCTCAAATTTTTGTTTTTTTAAATCTGTTTGCGGATTTGAATTTAATTTTAATTTTAATTTAAGTGGTCACTTGTAAAAATCTCAGCCTATGCGCTCATACCCCTTGGGGGGTACGTGGTGGGTACGTTTCGTACCCACCACGTACCCCCCACGCCCCCCGAATGAATTTCCGCTCTCCTGGGCTCAAATTTTTGTTTTTTCAAATCTGTTTGCGGATTTGAATTTAATTTTAATTTTAATTTAAGTGGTCACTTGTAAAAATCTCAGCCTATGCACTCATACCCCTTGGGGGGTACGTGGTGGGTACGTTTCGTACCCACCACGTACCCCCCACGCCCCCCGAATGAATTTCCGCTCTCCTGGGCTCAAATTTTTGTTTTTTTAAATCTGTTTGCGGATTTGAATTTAATTTTAATTTTAATTTAAGTGGTCACTTGTAAAAATCTCAGCCTATGCGCTCATACCCCTTGGGGGGTACGTGGTGGGTACGTTTCGTACCCACCACGTACCCCTCACGCCCCCCGAATGAATTTCCGCTCTCCTGGGCTCAAATTTTTGTTTTTTTAAATCTGTTTGCGGATTTGAATTTAATTTTAATTTTAATTCAAGTGGTCACTTGTAAAAATCTCATCCTATGCGGTCATACCCCTTGGGGGGTACGTGGTGGGTACGTTTCGTACCCACCACGTACCCCCCACGCCCCCCGAATGAATTTCCGCTCTCCTGGGCTCAAATTTTTGTTTTTTCTTTATTATTTTAATAATTCAGTATTGTTATCGATTTTTAAAAAAAAAAAATTTGCTACCCTCAAAATTTTTTTTTTTACGTTTCATGATGAGTAGACACGAAAAAAGCAAAAAAAAATTTCAGTCCGTCTGTCCGCCGTACGCCGTACGTCTACCGGTGAAAGCAAAATTGTTTGAAGGCTCGTAGCACCCAAACCCTACAAGCTATTTAGTTGAATTTTTTTTCCTGGGTAGAGTGGGTAGGCTCCCTGAAGTGACCAAATTTGGAGTGATTGGGGTGTAAGGGGGGAGGAGGGGGAAGTGTTTTAGACGGAAAATTTTGGTTTCTAGATCTCAGCAACCGCTTATGCTAGGCGGCTGAAATTTTAAATTTATATAGAGCTTTGGTAGTGGACCCATTTGCAAAATTGCCGATATAGGTGAAGGGGTTCGGGAGTGGGGGAAAAAATAATGCGTCCGAAATGCAAAAAAGGTGAGATCGACACATTCTAAAATCCATATCTCCTAAACGGTTAATGTCACAAAATTGAAACTTAATGAATATCTGTAGGTATACTAGGAAAATAGATCGGAAACAAAAATTTGAGTGGGGGCAGTGACGTACGGGGGTGGGAGGGGTGAAAAACTTTAGAATACGATATCTCATGAACTAATTGTACTGGATAAATAGAATTTGGTTTGTGTATAAATGTTGACAAATGAAGTTAGCTGAAAGCCAAATTTTTTAAGGTGCCGGTGGAGCATGAAAGTGGAGGGGATAAGAATTTTTCAAAAAAATCACGTCTCATATCTCAAGAACCGTGTAAGATAGATGCTTAAAATTTTTACCAAAAGTAGGCCTAATAGACCCCTAGCGGAAAACAAAATTTGGGAAGTGTGGGTGTAGAGGGTGAGGGTGGGGAAGGGTGAAAAGGAAAAAGTTCCGATTTTAATATCTCGACAACCTATAATGATATAAAGCTGAAACTTGGTATTTGGATAGAGCTATATTAGTAGCATCTTGGAAAAATATAATTTTTTATAGGGGTAGTATGGTACAGGGGTGGGGGGTGTTTTTCCTATCTATAGAACGGCTTAAGCTACAAAGTTGAAACTCAGTACGTTTATGTAAATTAACTAGAAAACTAATTTAAATAAAAAAAAGTTCAAATTTCCATTGACGTTCAGAGGCGGGGCAAAATAAATGATCAGTGAAAATGGAATGCATATATTTTCACGATTTTCGTCATATCTATTAGGTCTTCCCAAATATTGAATTCATTTTTATTGTACGACTTCTTCATATAAATACCTAGAAAGTGTTTTCAGGGTTTTTTTAAATTCGACCCCTAAGGGGGTGCGAAGGTGGTTGTAAACTTTTTCACGAATTCTACTATATCCCCACGACTTATCAGATATCGAATATATTTTCAGTTTCACGTGCTTGCGTAATAATCGCCTAAAACTTGTTTTTAGGTTTTTTCCTTTTTCAGCCCCTAAGAGGGTATAAACGGGTTGAACACGTTTTCACGAGTTCCGTCATTTCTTTTAGAAGTGATAAGAAATTGAATTGGTTCCTACTTTCTCGTGCTGTCTTCATATTTATTTATTAACTCCTTTCAGGATTTTTGGATATTCAACCCCCAAGTGGGTGTAAGGAGGTTGCATATCTGGTGATATATCGAATTCATTTTTACTTCCTAAGGTTTCCTATATAAAAAAGCCAAAAAGTCAATTTTAGTATTTTAGATATTCAATCCTCATGGGTGTAAGGAGGTTGTATGCTTTTCAAAGTTTCGACATATTTCTTAAGTTCGATGAGATATTAGATCGCTTTTCATTTCCACAGACTTTTTATATAATCGCCTACAAACCCATTTCTCAATTTTTGGATATTCAACCCACAAGGGTTTGTACATGTTTTCACAATTTTTGGCATTCCTAAGTTCTGATGAGATATAAAATTGATTATTACGGCCAACCAATTCACGATTTTTCGAATTTCCAGAACCAAGGGGGTGTGAACGGTTTGCTTACGTTTTCACAAATTTTTCAAAATCCGTCATATCTCATGAGATATCAAGTTGCTTCTTATGAAATCGTCTAAAAACCTGTTTCACAATTTTTTCGAAATTCAAACCCCAAGTGGAAGTAATGGGTTTGTATACGTTTTAACAATTCGTCATATCTCTTAAGTCTGATAAGGCAGCAAATTCGTTCGTTTTACTTCTATGGGCTTTTAGTGTACATAATATACCGAAATTCGAATAATCTACACGGACTTTTTCAATGTTTAATCGGCTAAAAATCTCTATTTTAAATATTTTTATATTAAGAACAAAAATAATTTTCCAAGAAATCTAATAATCTCGAAGCAACTCATGATACACTCCGACTTTGACCGCTCCCGAACTTTGACCCGAAAAATAATAAAGTTTCGCCCAGACCATTGGCAGATTTTTTAAATAGTTCCAGGTAAATGGATAAATATGCAAAAAATGGAGTGACTCTTTCCTGCACCTACCATTTGACAGTCCTGAAAAAGGGAACTAGTTTGGGTGACTCACCTAGTTCCAGATATGAAATTTAACACTGAAGGTATTGTATTTTAGTTTCGAGTAGCAACCAAACGAGAGTCCTTAATAAAGGACGAACTTAGTGCGTTCCCTCCTTATTATACTTTATCCCCTACAACGATCATGACTGCAGTAGGTTTTTTCGTTGCTTTTGGAGGGCTTAACGTGAAAATTTAAAATTTCAAGAGGTGTTCAAATTTTTTTTTAATACTCGCTAAGATATACACTTTCCGGTCGAAAAACATGAGTATTTCCATCAATCCTTGAACACGATTGTGATCCTTCACTTCTTCACAGTGTTTTAAAATAACGTTCCCAATCACTTTCTAACGTCTTTCTCCTTAATTCTCATATGACCGATTTTTTAAAACTTCTTTTATTTCTCTCACATTGAATAGGCTATTTTCATACGGGTTGGGGCGTTTATATTTAAATTATTAACTTTTGTATATTACAACAGATTTTATTTAATCCTTACCGGTCTTTATTTTAAATACGAAATTTTTAAAGTAACATTCAATATTTTCAAAAAATGAATCATTCATGAATCAGCTTATTAACTTTATTGTCGGCTAAGAGTAATTATATAAATACATCATGATAATAATTATAATTAAAATTAGACATAAAAAAAATAATACAATAAAAAATACACACTCATACAATAAATCAAAGCGCACGTATAAATAAGTAAAATTAATGAGATACATTCGATTCGTCGAACAATTCAAAATTGAAAAGGAAATATAGAACTTTGGCTCCAAATAGAAAAGTTAAACTTCAGGCGATTAAGTCCATGCAGTCTTTGATGGCTCTTTGATTAATAATTTATTTATTTATTTATATACTCGTATATCCTTTGGAGGAGATAACTTAATCATCGTAGTATAAGATGTTCTTAACGAGGACTCCGTCCGAGGCGTTTTGGCAATGTTTGTAAATGTTGACCTTAAGCGATCCGTACGGTAGGTAATTGTGACCAATTAAGTGAACCGTTACGTATACTAAATATGAATCGCCCGAAACTAGATTTAGTAGCGATGCTTGTTCGATTTGTGCTCTGAAAAGCAAATAATTTTTTGTATTTATTAAAAGAATAAATAAGGAAATATTTATAACAATTACCCACTATTCGCTGCGTAGCAACTTCTTTCACAAAATTGCGGATGTCCCACGACATTCTTTCCGAAATCCAAGCAATAATTCGTTTGATCTATCGAACTTCGATTGTTGTTATGTGGTGTTCTAAAAATTATTACGCAGTATCTGGAAATAACATCAAAATTCTTAAAGATTCTAAAGTATTGTTTATGATTCTATGTTTTTGTAAAGTCAAATATATTAAATATGAAATTAGATATAACATTTCTCATGTAGGGCTGACTAAAAAGGGAATCCCTGTAGAGTGTTAAGTTCTCTTTTAGTGCTGATACCTTCTACTAGGACAACTATCTAGTCTATCAAAATTCAACGATTGAATCCTTTTGCTGATGTTATTCGGAAACGCAATGAAAGAAATTAGCAACAACATTTATGCTAAATATTTCAGTAGTGATCTCTTACACAAGCCGGAGGTGATGAATTGTATTCAAACCTCGTGGTAATAAAGGTATCAACATTTCAAAATACTGGCGGGTAAACCTGAACTAGAAGCTTTCGATATAAAACAATTTCCTTGAACCATTCCAAAAAAAAAGTTATTTATTTTATATCCCGAAATTTATCTAGATATCTATTTTACGAGTATTTGTAGTTATTTGATATCTTCAAAGCTTAGTTATAATATTGTCAAATTTACTTCGAAACAAATAAAATTGCTAATGGATTAGACCTGGATCTACATATGGGTTGATTACATGTGGTATAAAGACAGAGCTGATTTCTGAAACAGGAATAGTAGTTCAGAGACGGATGAATTAACGGGAACTGTTAACTGTCGATGACTAACAATGAGCTCTAGTTTTTAAGCTATTTATTCCAGATATTAAGTGATTCATCGTTAAATAGGTCTTCCTGGTCTAACAAATTCCATTGGTGTGCTAAAAAGGTGTACCCTGTATACCCATGGTAGTTTTAAGGACAATCCCATGAGTGTACCATTCTACTCCCATGCAAATTTCTCAACTTCTTCCCATTACGAATTCTTGAACACCATCCATGGGTGTTGAAGAATACACTAGGCTGGCTCTTATTTAAAATTTTCGCAATTCTTTCGCGGCACACCAAAGAATGGTTGTTTCGTGATTTACCGAGAGTTCTGGAACATGAATGCACAAATTTTCCAATGAATTTTGTATGGAGATTACAAGAAGGACGGACTTTCTACTTGCGTAGATTGTTAGAAAACTAATCTTTGTCAAATTTTACATTCCTTACTTGAACATTTCTAAAGTGATCAGCCAAAACTGAATGCCATATTTTAGGAGATTTTAATTAGTTCGAGGCTTCGTTCTATGAGTTAAAAGTTTCTGAGCGGGATTAAAATCGGTGGCTCCAATGACACGGGGTCTTCGAACTACTTTTACACAGGATTACTCGCTAAAATCAAGGAATCGAACAATTTCTACAATTTTCAATGCAGGAGCGAAAGTTGAGGAAAGATCCATCAATCCAGTTGCGGAGATCTATAGATTCTACACTAGGTAGATTATAAAAACTAATTAAGTCTGGATAAAAATTTGTTTTCCATCTACCTGATTCGTCTCGTATCCTGCGACGGATACCAAGCAATTTTTGGTTCACAATTTCGATACGATCCGCTCAAAAAAATCGATGTATTAGTTGGAAGTTCGGGGAAGCTTCTGAATAGGCCGTACATTGAAACCGCAAGCTAGAAAAGATCAAGACAATCATCTAAAATTTTAATAGCTGCCGAACAGTTAAAAGAAATTTCGCAAACTTACTCCGACTTTATTGGCATGCAGAAATTCATCGTCGTTACTGGGCTTAACGCGAAGGATGAGCCGATCGCCAGGCTTAGCGTCTGGCACTGTGATGTAAGTGGGCTTATAAATGTCCAGTTCGTTTTTCATTCGTTGCTTCCGCTTAAGGATTTTCACGTCGATTTGACTTCCGGAACATGGCAACACCAGAAAGCGTACCTGTCCGCTTATCGTTGTGGAGTGCGGAATCTGCGAAAGGTAAAAGAAGCGTTTAAAAGTGTTTTTTTTCTGCTAAGGACGCTGTCTTTATTAAAGTACCTTGTAGCTAAAGACAACCTCTCTTTCGCGTTTGATACCAGCAATTTTACCCATCGTTAGGGAATTATCTCGCAACATCCCCGGATGCGTTCGATTAAACCAGGACGTTGTTGATTTCAGCAAGATCGTTAAATTTTGTTTTTTCGTGTGAACGCCGTAAATATCAATGAAATATTTTAAATTCGGTACGAGTCCTTTAAGAATTTGATTCGATTTTGCTCCCGTGCAAATCACATTTGTTGCATAAGGATCTGTGGGAAGGAAATCATGTTTTTAATTCTTAATCAATTTTTGGTGCTTGAATCCGTACCAATGACCTTCTCCCTTTGTTTTGACCAAAAACTATCAATCGGCCCTTGACAATTGCGATTCGTCTTAAGAACTTTGCTACTGAGGGCGTCTTGGAGTGCTCGGCAAAAATTCGGTTGTGGTGATTTTGTGTTTACAACTAAGCAGTAGTGCATCGCGTGAATATCCAATTTGCTGTTAATTTCATCAATGGGATCAATTAGGAATTTAGTTAAATTTTTTTCGGTTTTAAAGAAATACTAACCTCTTACTCCACTTAACTATCATTTGCTTCTTCTGCATACGATTTTGGAATCGAACTCGAATCGGATTGCTTTCGTTCAGCAATTTCCAATTCCATAAAGGGTGTCTGTCAAGGACATCGATGTGCACAAAACTCTTCCGTTTTGCCGTCAAGATTAAGTCGTATTGACCGATGACTGCACAGGGCAGAACAATATTATCCTTTTGCAATTTTATGTGTTTCGTCATATTTGCTAAAATGATCAATTTTTAATATTTATTATTAATTTAAAATTAAATTAGTTTTCAGAATTTTTTTTGAATTTAACCATATCCCTCAGGTCTGGACATATCAAATAACTTTTTACTTCTACGGACTTTTCATATATTCGTCTAAAACCGTTTTCAGGATTTTTTCCTTTTCAACCCATAAGAGGTTTTCACGAATTCTGTCATATCGCTTAGAAGTGATAAGACATGGAATTGGTTTTTACTTCCTCGGGCTTCCTTTATAATCATCGAAAGACTTTTTTCGGCATTTTTGGATTTACAGCCCCAAGTGGTTTGTTGAGACATAACATTGAGTTTTACTTAAACAGGGTTTTCTTTATATTCGCCTACAAGCTTATTTTAGAATTTTCCGATATTCAACCCCAAGGGTGTACAGGTGTTTCATACGTTTTCACGAATTTTGTCATTTCTCTGAGGTCCGATGAGGTAGCTAATTGGTTCTTACTTTCATGGGCTTTTAATGTAATCGCCTAATAACCAATTCAAGGATTTTTTGGTATTCAACCTTTAAGGGAGTGTAAAGGAGTTACATATGTTTATATTTGCAACGGCTTTCCATATTCGCCTAAAAATCTATATTTTCGATATATTTTCTTCTATTATAGTGACAGAATTAACATTCCAAAAAATTTGGAGTTTATATGAATCTTTTGTAATGAGTTGCACATTCTAAAAATAAAACTTTTGAGAGAGGATACTAATTTTGGTAGTCCAAAATTTTATTACAATAGTCTGAGGAACGGCTAACTAAAAATCTGCCAATAGTACAGGTCCAATTTTTTACGCTCTTTCAATTCTCGTTTTACGTTATGTATTTATATGTAAGTAGCTGAACCAGGGGAGTACTCAACCTAGTAGTAGAAAGAAAAACTATCCGCCAGCTTCGAACGCAATGTGTAACAAGAATAACGCCGTAGAACAACCCACTTTGAACTTTCTTTTTACTGTGATAATTGAAAAAAAATAGTGAAAACAGAAAATCTCATCCTACCTGAGAGATGTGACGGAATTCGTGAGCAACCCATTTTCAACCTATTTTCAACCCATTTAACTCCAACTAGTGGTTTAATATCGAAAAATACCGAAAACCCTGCTTAGCCGTTTAGCCGTTTAGAGAGCACGTAGCACACTTAAAAAAGTGCGAATGTTCAGGGCGCAACTTAATTTTTAATTGTACAATGTATAGGAACAATTGCAGTTGGGGTGCAATAGAAGTGCTAACACTACTGCCACTCAGGACGCGATCAAAGTCGAATTGTAACACTGGTTGGCACTCCAAATAGTCTAATGTTTATTTTTTAAGGGTGTTTCGCTAAGTCCTTTCTATGATATAAAATCCCCAAATTTTTGCTATAAACAATCCCAACACTTGCATCCTTCCCTCACATGAGAAATGCGTCCAGAAAGCATATCACCGCATATTAGTAAAACCTTAGAGGGAATGAGTGAAAAGCTTCCTAAGATATTGCCTAAAATACTGTATTTTACCACAAGCGGTACTCCCCAAGCCTCTTGATCACGATACATTTATTTAAACCCAACCCCTGTGACTAAAAACTACTCTGAAAAAAAAACTTCCTTATTGTATAATACCTCTATTAAACTTCTACATTAATATCAAATTCTAATCCTATATCAAAAGCGGTTCCTGAGATATAAAACTTTACAATTTTTAGAACCCCCTTACTTCTTGAGCTCACCGTAAAGAATTGATTTCTTCATTATCTCATAAAGTATTATATGTATCCTTTAGTATAATAAATTTTAATATTCTATTATAAGCGATTCAGAAGACATATTCGTAATTTTCGGAGAGTTTACCTTTAAGGCGCCGTGCTTTTGGTACGTTTTGTGAGGCCCACAACCAACCAAAACTATCTCCTTCAATAATTTTACTTTTTGAACGTTTCCCAATGTATCCAAAAAGTATCAGATTCCCAGCTTGAGTTGTCCCGGAAAAATAAAATTTTCAAATTTTCACTTTAAACCCTTATTGTCTCCCCTTTCCCCCCAACCCACAGAAAAGATTATCCCTAATAGGAGACCCCCACTTCAGCTACTATAAAAAATTGTAAGCTCATATCTTTGAGGTTCTTGAGTTATGTCGCGAAAAACGATGGACACCGCATTTTTTTGCTTTTTGTCTTATAATATACTAGTCCTAAAACGTAAAAATATGTAATTTCAATTTTAAATTTTTTTTTTTATTTTATTTTTATTGCTTCGAATTCTTTTCTATGATAGTTATATCGTCATTTATGATTCAAGTCTCAACTTTTTTGCATAAGCCGCTACATATATATAGAAACACACCTTTTACTGAATGGATATTGTTAAAAAGAAAGAAAATTATTCTTAAGAAAAAGCACAGGACTGTATCATTAATGTGATTCAAAACCACGATCTCTTGGGTAATAGACAAACACGTCTTCCTCATAAATTCAAATCCAAAGCCTATTTGTACTGGATATGTTATGCTCTGGATTACTCAAGGTATAAAAATCCATTGCCACTTTTAGTTGTCTTTGATTCTCAATTTTAATTAAGAAATTTTGAAAATAGACAAGCTAACCACTCGACGTCCTTCCAAGTAGCGGCCGGATACCTGTCGCTGATCAACTTAAAGCTAATCCTTTTGTCAATAAGGAACTACCTTTATGAAACGATATAAATTTTTCTCTAAATGTACATATTTCAAAAAAATTAAGTGGTTTGAATACGGTTACAGAAAAATCAGAAGAATTTAAGAAAGTTTTCAAAGAACTGGTCTCACCTGTTTCGTTAAAGTAAAGCCGTCTAATAAGTGATTGTGGATGAGATGAAAGTTTTATTAACAATGGTGTCGGTTCGTTTAGTTGTAAAGAACATCTGAAAAAAAAACGATTTTTATATTTATTAAAGGCTTAATAGCATTGAATTGAAATATTTATATAGAATTTTTTTTTGAGTAAAGCGTTCTTCAATTGTGGGTCAATATATTACTAAGTGTTTAAAAGCCATTGTCAGTAAGCTATTTTTTCATAATAACAAATTCAGCACACTCAACTCACTCAAATAACAATAAGAATTCAATAACCTGAAGATTTCGACTATTTATATCATAGTATTCTAAAACAATCGAAATGAGAAATATAATCGAAGTGGCCAAGGCTCGCTTTAGTCTGTCGCGCATTGATGAAAAGACAATAATTTGTGTTCTCGTGCTTTTGGAACATTTTATGCGGCCATCCACCCCCGAACACAACTACCTTTTCAACAAATTTATATTTTTGATATTCCCTAGCACATCTCTAGGTATCTACAAAGTTTCAGATTCCTTGCTAGCTTTAGTCGTTTCGGGGAAATAAAATGCTCAAATTTTCAATTTAACCCCTTCTTCCTCCCCACTCCTTGCACACCCATAGCTGATCACATGCACTTACCACTGTTAAAATTTTAAACTAATATTTTCGGGGATTGTTGAGTTCTTGACTCTACAAAGGCGTTTATTGATTTTTTGAAATCTTCTAGTCCTAAAACGCCAAAATACAAAATTTCTTTAAATGAACTGATTACCAAGAACACCCGTTTTATCTAGTGAAAGTTTGAAATGATTCGGGAAGGGGGTTCCCCTCTCTAAATACGTTCCTGGTCTGAATGTACTATTTCTATGTATTAAGCGATTTTCGTGAAATAATGGTATAAAGAAAATTACTTTAATAATGAAATAAAACAAATTCTAAATTTAATATTTTTGAACTAAGTGCAAATATGAATCGCATGATTCCGTCATGCTCTAAAAACAGCCGATAGGAAAAGCAACATAAATAAACAATAATTTTAAGTAAAACCTTTTATCGTCACGTACTAACGAGTATTCTCGGTTACTTATCACCGGCCTAGCATAATAAAGTCGATTCCAAAGCAAAGTGCCCTTGTGCCTGTTTCCCTAAATTGTACAAACCTTCGGAAAAATTTGTTACTGCAAAAAATTGTCTGGACTGCTCTTTCGGAGATTTAGTTTTTTCTACATTTATCCCGAATAAACTATAAAATTTGCTCTGTCTTCCTATTTAGGTCCATGCATAGAAAACGCTTCCTCACTTAAAAGTCACATAGAATCCTTTTTTCTAATTGAAACGCGTCCTGCCGGAAGGATGGGTCGCCAGCAACAACTTCCTCAATCAGAAAAATTGGCGAAGGTCCCAAAAAGTTTCAACAAAGTGCAGCAGCAAAGTTCTGTCGAGTTGTAAATGTCTTACCACTTTCATATTGTCGTTCCTATAATTTCATTTATACATCCTTTAAAAAATCCATACACAAGAGCCTGCTAGAGCTTCCCTAAGAGTATATGGTGGAAGAACACTTTTGTAAAGGGTCCTTTAGCATATTGTCATTGGCCTGTTGGTATGAGTTTCGGATCGCACAAGGACTCTACCAACAAAAATAAAAAAGGAAGTCGCATAAGTGAAAGTTTCCATTTTCAATTGTAAATTGCTTGTAGACTCCTTCAGAATCGAGGGATCTTGATTTATGTAGATGGAAGAACTAACAGCAAGCCTTTCCAACATAAATTCCCAATTCGATGGTTATTTATTCGATTTGTAGGACATTCAAGGCTGCATTGTCTGGCTGTTTTGCAAACAATGAAAGTCGTTTCGATGATCTCCGAGGAGGCAATTGGCATATTGTTGAACTTTTCGCAACCAATTAATTGCAGGCTATTCACCAACAGTTTATTATAATCCAGTTTCGGAGAAGAAAATTACGCATAGCTGGCTGTAGTTGTATATTAATTAATCGCCAGCAGTTCTAAAAAGTTGATAACAATAATTAATTTAATTTTAAAATTTTTTTTTATGTAGTCTACCACCACAGCGTGGAAAACACTTTGGGAACATACACGTGAGCGTGTTTGAACAATGCCTGTAAATTGAAACTATGGAAGGAATAAACCAATACAATTGCAACCAACATTATGTCGATTCAGTACCGATTGTCGGTACTAACCTGTTGTAATAGAAAGTTATAAAATAATACCATTTTAATAGGGTCGGAGGGATTGTCATGTCCTCAATGGTAGTAGCCAGGGCAGCAATTGATCCCAGTCGAGATTTTCGTGTAAGTATTTCACAATTACAAATCGGACCAATCATACGAGTTCAAAATTATAATATCCTCAATCAAGGCATTCTTAGAGTATCGTATTTTCAGAAAAACTAACGAGTTTTAAGCGTAGTATTACACTGTATGATGTCAAAAGATGTCAAATATTTGACTAAAAAATTTGACGAAAAATTCAGTTAAATTATTTTGTCAAAACCTTTTACAGAGTAAAGAAAATAATGTGGCAACCAAAAATTTGATGATTACACTATCTGACAGCATTTGCCATAGGAAAGTAGTCAAACATATGAAAGCGTGGAATATAGTGTACTATACCAGTTTTAGAACTGCCTCTTCCATCTCCACTTACAAAGATTTTACCGTTTCATCTGCTTATCTCTCGAATTGACCTCGTAAATCCGCGTTTTAAATAAACAAATATTATAAATAAAAGACTATCCCCATTATTTGTTATGAGCAGGTAAGTGTTTTAGTACTTCCAGTACGAGTACATAACATGCACTCGTAGTAGCTTACGTTATTAGGTTCCAACTATGCACCTATCAAGGCCTTCTTCCGTTTCCGTTCCGAGAAACGCGGTCACTTTTCCGGCAATTGTTCGGTCCTGACTCGTTACTTAGCTAAAAAGAACCAGAACACCAAAGCCTCCTCGTAAACAACATTGTCACTATTTTATGAACGAAAATTGAATTATTTTCCACGTGAGTCACGGCTATTTAATTGTCCACCACCCGGGGTGTTGACAGAAACGTGATTTTTAGTTAAACACTTTGCGCGGTTCTTCAAATAGCATGAAATTGTTCTTAGGACCTGCTATGATGTGAATGAAAGCGATAAGGCGTTCCAGCTTCCAAATCATCACCACATCATCTCCAGTTGCGTTTTATGATGTCTCTTTTTCTGCTGGATTTTGAAGACGGCCGGAACAAAATGTTGTCGACGACAAGTACGCTGTTACGTTCTTTTCCTTTCTTATTTTCGTTCTTCGGGCAGTTGTAATTAGTCGCGGCCAATTACCAGTTGCAGGCGCAATTAACGTTTTTTCTGCCATAGAGAAACTATTCGCGTTCTGCTAATGTGGTTCGTTGTGCGGTAGCCTTTTAATCTTTCGACCAATTCGATTGGTTTGACGACTGACCAATTGGCGTATTGTCATAACACTCGGCTCGCGAATGGTCCCTTGTGGCTGGCCACTTTCGCGATATTGGCAAGGACTTGACCAGCTGGATACTGCCGGACGTACATTTTAACCAGTCACAGAACAGACATATTTCTTTGGAAATCAATCAGTAAGTTCACAGCTTAGAGTATAAGTTCACAGACTGATAAGTGGAGAAGATTTCGATTAATTAAGGTTTCGCTTGCAGCCATGCTGAGAGATCTCCATCCTTTCCCACTAATTCTAATCTAATCTAATCCCGAATTAGCACTTTTGATCAAAAAAATATAGTATTGATGTCACTCTATTCATTCCTATGCTTTTTATTGTCCCATACCATAACTATTATTTGTAATTGAAAAATCACCCCATCAACTCGAAAAAAAATATCAAATTTCGCTAAATCTGCAATTTTTTGTAGTACATTGCGTGAGAACTGTAATCTTATTTTACTAATTAACAAATGATTGCGATCAAATTAAATTGTAAAAAGAAATACAAATCTCAAACTTTGTCTGAAGAGTGAATACATGAAAATTTGTCTAGCTAAATTGCTAGTACCACGAAGAGCTTTGATTTGTGACCAAGAAGAAAACACTAATTTTACTAGGAAAAAAATATATATATCAATCTGCCTACAGTCTGGGCGTAACGTAACGTAATGGGGTCATACTATGTGACGCGGTCAAAGTCGAAAAGTAACATTGGTTATTTAGAGACAAGCAGATTTTTCTGAAGTTAAATTTGTTATTGAAATACTTATATGTAAGTAAAAAATCTGCCAATGGTCTAGGCGAAACTTTATTATTTTCGGGTCAAAGTTCGGGAACGGTCAAAGTTGGAGTATATCATCAGTTGTTTCGAAATTATGAGATTTCTTGTAAAGTTAGTTTTGTTCTTAAAAAAAAAAATTTAAAATAGAGATTTTTAGCCGATTAAACATTGGAAAAGCTCGTGTAGACTATTCGAATTTCGGTATATTATTATATGTACACTAAAAGCCCATAGAAGTAAAAACGAATTTGTTGCCTTATCAGAATTAAGAGATATGACGAATTGTTAAAACGTATACCCATTATTTCCTTTTGGGGTTTGAATTTCAAAAAAACTGTGAAACATGTTTTTAGACGATTTCATAAGAAGCAACTTGATATCCCATGAGACACGAGAGATTTTGAAAAATTTGTGAAAACGTAAGCAAACCCTTCACACCGTCTTGGTTCTTGAAATTCGAAAAATCGTGAAATTGGTTTTTAGGTCATTACATCAAATACCGTAATAACCAATTTCATATCTCATCAGAACTAAGGGATGGCAAAAATTGTGAAAACATATGCAAACCCTTGGGGGTTGAATATCGAAAAATTGAGAAATGGGTTTGTACGCGATTATATAAAAAGTCTGTGGAAGTGAAAAGCGATCTAATATCTCATAAAACGTAAGAAATATGTCGAAGTTTTGAAAAGCTTACAACCCCCTTACACCCCGTGGGATTGAATATCTAAAAATACTGAAATTGACTTTTTGGCGCTTAAATAGGAAACCTTAGGAAGTAAAAATGAATTCGATACATCATCATGTATGCAACCTCCTTACACCCACTTGGGGGTTGAATATCCAAAAATTCTGAAAGGAGTTAATAGATAAATATGAAGACAGAACGAGAAAGTAAGAACCAATTCAATTTCTTATCACTTCTAAAAGATATGACGGAATTCGTGAAAACGTGTTCAACTCTTTTATACCCTCTTAGGGCTGAAAACGGCAAAAACTTAAAAGCAAGTTTTAGGCGATTATTGCGCAAGCCATTGAAAGTGAAAACATATTCGATATCTGATCAAACCTGTGGGATATGGCAGAATTTGTGAAAAAGTACACAACTCCCGTTCCACCCCCTTAGGGGTCGAATTTAAAAAAATCCTGAAAACACTTTCTAGGTATTTATATGAAGAAGCCGTAGAATAAAAATGAATTCAATATTTGGGAAGACCTAATAGATATGACGAAAACCGTTAAAATATATTCATTCCATTTTCACTGATAATTTTTTTTGCCCTCCCCCCCCCCCTTCGAACGCCAATGGATATTTTTAATTTTTTTTATCTAAATTACTTTTGTAGTTGATTTACATGTATATACCAAGTTTCAACTTTGTAGCATAAGCCGTTAGTTAGTTAGGAAAACCACCCCCAACCCCGTACCATAGTACCCCCATAAAAAATTATATTTTTCCAATGTGCTACTACTATAGCTCTATCTAAATACCAAGTTTCAGCTTAATATCAGGTTCTCGAGATATAAAAATCGGAACCTTTTCCTTTTCACCCTCCCGACCCTCACGCTCTACACCCACACACCCAAACTTTTTTTTCTGCTATTGGTCTTACTTCTTAAGCTTACTTTTGGTAAAAATTTTAAGCATATATCTTACACTGTTCTTGAGATATGAGACGTGATTTTTTAGAAAAATTCGTATCCATTCCACTTTCATGCTCCACTGCCCCCTTTATAAATTTTACTTTCAGAAAACTTCATTTGTCAACCTTAATACAGAAACCGAATTTTATTTGTCTAGTGAAATTGGTTCGTGAGATATCGTAATCTAAAATTTCCCCCCCCCCACCCCCGTACTCCACTGCCCCCTCTCAAAAATTTGTTTCCGATCTATTCTCCTAGTCTACAGATATTCATTAAATTTCAATTTTGTGACCTTAACCGCTTAGGAGATATGGATTTTAGAATGTGTCGATCTCGGCTTTTTAGCTTTTCGAACGCATTATTTTTCCCCCCACTCGCACACCCCACTCATATCAGCAATTTTTATGCAAATAGGTCCACTATCAAAGCTCTATATAAATTCCAAGTTTCCGCCTCCTAGCATAAGCGGTTGATGAGATCTAGAAAAAAAAATGTTCCGTCTAAAACGCACCCCCCATCCTCTTTCCTCACACCACCAACGGTCAGAATTTGGTCACTTAAAGGGGACTACCCAGTCTATTCATAAAATTCCAATTTAATATCTCAAAGCGTCAAACGATTTTGCGTACGGCGCCGGCGGACGGCGTACGCCTGACAGACGGACTGAAATTTTTTTTGCTTTTCGTGAAATTAGTTTTTAGCCGATTACAGGAAATGCTCGCAGAAAAGGCATGGCGAAAATTTTGAAAATTTGATATCTTATAAAACCTAAGAGCTATAGCGAAAATTGTGAATACGTATGGAACCCCTTACTCCTACTTGGGATTTGAATAACCAAAAATTCTGAAATATGATTTTAGGTGATTATAAAGAAAACCCGAGGAAGTGAAAACGAATTCGATGTCTTATCACTCCTAAGGGATATAACGGAATTCATGAAAATCTCTTAAGGGTTGTAAGGGAAAAAATCCTAAAAAATGTTCTTAGACGATTTTGTAACTTGCATACATTTTTGGAGGACCTTTGTAGGCTACTATACGAAGGTCTCAATCGATTTGCATTATATTCGGGATTTTACCTTCAAACATTGAAAAATTCATATGTGCTCAAATTCTTAAAATCACGAAAACGTGCTTTGAGGACCCTTGTGCAGGAGACACACAAAGGAGTGGAATTATATCGCTCATTAATATACTTAGTCTTACTTTTATCATTTTACAGGTGGTGACAAAATTTCAACGTCCCAGGTATACGCGTTCTTAAGTTATCGTGCAAGCGGACGTACGGACAGACCGTCAGACGGGCAGATATCATGCGGCCTTTAGGTTTTTGGCACCAATTGAACATAAAATAATACAAAACTTTATTTCTAATTGTTACAAACTTTTCGGACTGGATTAAACTTATAATACTGTATCATTTCATATAGAGAAGTATAAGAAGTTGATGTCATTTCCGAACCTTTTTGACTGTTTCCTAGTGTAATTATTGAAATATTCAATTATACCTCATCAATGTAAAAAGAATATTAAAATAAAACTGTATTAATAAAGTACGTAACACATTAACTAAAAATCACACATCTAAAGTTTTATTTTTAACAAATGAACTAAATAATTACAATAATATAATTAAATAATTGTATACACTTTTTCACTAAAATAAAATCTACAATGCATAGCATTTGATTTTATTGAGCCTCCCTTATTTTCACATATCAATGTTAATCAGCACGTACGTGTATATGGTGCCAGAATGCAATTACGCGCATAAGATCAACTGCAGCGTATATTTTTATTGTGAGAAAAACGTCCCTTGTTGCTATACTTTATAGAATTTTGGTTTGTTGTAAATTTTCCTAAATTGATTCAAATTAACTATAATTAAAAATATTTATTTGACAAAAAAAAAACATTACATTCTTCTTCTCCTAATTTGTTTCTTAGTTTTCAACAGCATTTCTTTCTTCTCTAATTCTTCATTTTTCGCATGTTCAATTTCGAATATAAGGACAAGTAGACTGAAAGAAAGTCCGATCAAAAGAGCAACAAATGCAACTTTAAGATGTTCAGTAGTTAAAACAACTGTTATTGCTAAAAGGAAATTCAGAAAAAAGACTATTAAAAATATGTCACAGTGCAGTGAGTGTTGCTCTAAGTGGAGTGCTCTAGTTAGTTGGGGGTAGTAAAATAAATGAGGTCGAAACATCTTGTGTTCATTCATCTAGCCTATAAACTATAGAACTTTCAATGGGGTAGATACGCACAAAATTCAACGTAGTTCCCGATATACTAACAGGTTTTAAGGTCAGCAAGCAGACCCTTTTCATATATACCATAAATTTCAACTCTTTATCATAAGCCATTCCATTCCTTAAAAGTATAGAAAATCAGAAGAGCCATTTTTGTACTAATAATTAAATGGACACCGAAGGGTAATTAAGTAGTTTTTCAAATTAGATTAATCGCACAAGTACTTATACCAAAAAGTAGAACGACCGTTTCTCCAGTTTTCGCGTTAGTTGCAGGACTTTCTTTCTTTGTATTTCTGCCGCAAAAGAACTGTTCCAAAATTAGTAAGTGAAAAATTTTAGATTTTAAAGTAATTTTGAATACATTTTTTTTTTAATTTCAAGGTCGACAATGGGCATGACGAAAGTCCTTAACAATTTTTGCATTCATCCGATAGGACTTATGATAGCTCGAAATTTTACATGAAGTCGAAATTTTCCATGGATTAGTTTAGATCAAAGTGAAATCTCAGACCTGCTAGTGAACAAAATCCCCACATTCCTTCGGGAAGCTCCAAAAAAAATTTCCACACATAGATAAACTTATTGAACGATTCAGATCATCCATAAATCTAGGAATTTAAAATTTAGCTCATAGCTATTTTTTTTAATTACGTTTACTAAGCAGCATTTCCCTCTAATAAATACCACCAGGAAAGTCATAGAAAAATTAGTGCTTGCATTAGTTCAAACTTGCAACTAAAACAGGAAGATTGGGTATAATAAGAAAAATTCTTTCACATCTTCGAGAGGCTACCACACAAAAGTCCTTCTTCTTCCATGGCGCAACAGCCCAAATCGAGTCTTGCCTTCTTCGATAATATATCTCCGATCTGATTACAGTCATCCCGTGATATTATATTAATCCCGTAGTCTGATCTGAGTTTTTAACATAGTTAGAAGCGTAGCACCATGTAACCCACAAATGTTCTTCAGCGTAAGGTAAGCCTTTTACATAATAACTACACGTTAAGATATTAGCCAGAAAGAGGTCATATTTTGATTTCCTAGAAGTTTGAGGTACTCTAATAAAAATAGGAGCAATCGTCGTTCCCCTTCGAGTAGTCACCATACAATAGCCATGGAAAAATATGAGGTCGAGTGAAAAATATCTTCCGAAGTTTTGCTATGTACAAAGTAGAAATTAAATTAATTTTTTCTCGATTTCAGATAACTACTAAATTCGCACAATGCAGTACGATCTATGTCATTTATTCCCTTTATCAGCTCATGGTAATGGAGCCAAGAATAGGGTAATCTGAAAACTAAATCTTAACTGAGGGCGAAAAAAAGATAGAAACTGAAAAATTAAAATTAAAATCAAGGTGCGTTTCATTTGCAACACATTTTTTAATTGATTCCGTTGTTTCGGTAGGTACTGTCCCTACCTCTAATGAAAGAAAGGTACTCTAGGTCTACTCCGCACTCTTTTATTATCCCCAACTAAAATTTAAATATTTTGAACCAATTGTAAGGCACACTTACGTTTAAATTCCGGGCGAATTTGTCGAATTCGTCTTAAGTACGACATGTTGTATTCAAAATCTTTGACAAATTTATTCAAAATTCCGGCATCAGTAAGATGTAATAAGATCGCATTAAATCTCGAATCTAGCGGGAAGCCTCGACGCGTTATTATTTGTAGAGGACTGGAAAACACCTTGTATTGAAAACCATAGAGTTCGTCCTTGTGCTTGTAGCCCAATACGAATCTTTCATTAACGAGCATAACGATTTCTCCACGTTTGACACGTTCAAGATTCTTGATAGTCGGACGAAATATATCGTTTGTATTGAATCTTTCCAAAATTTTTTGATCGCCTTCATTTTCAAACCAGTCTTGAAAATCATCACGACCACCTACCATACAAAAACTTTATTATGTTACTACTCAAACATTTTGTCAAAAAAAAGAGAAAATTTACCAAACGGAATTTCTTTTTCAATAACTTCTTCAATATCGTCAATTTGATGGAGTTTTCCAGGATCTGTGAAAACCGACATTAGTTTCGATGTGAAAAGCGAGTTAATATTTAGAGCGTAGATGGCCAGGGATATAAAGAAAATCCGTTGAGGAGTAAGACAAGGCTTTACCACCGAAACTCCAAATGTTGCGCTGAATGTGTTCAGTGCCGACACTTCAAAGCCGACATATTGTTGTCGTTCGGGAACCAAATTCGCAAAAATATACCAGAAAATCGATGAAAATAAAATCGTGAAAATTATACAGAGCCATAAGTGGTTCTCGTAGATTTGGATAACACCTTGCCAGGCCGGACGATAGTCCGCTACGCTTGCGAACCAGGTGTAGGTGTCCGCAAAGTAAGTGTAGGTCGAACCAAAGTACATATTCACGTCGTTATCCGGATAGAAGCCGCCAACTAAAAAATCGCATTCTCTTCGTTCCAATTGGCCAAGGAGATCCGTCCATGTTTGATTTGGCGTTATATTGCCACGATTATCGTTGGTACATACGCGCATTAACTTATTGGAAGAAGATTAAAAGCGTGGTTAAATCTTGAGGATTAGTTTGGCTTAAGAACTGTGCCTACTGTTAAAATAGTATTCAAAAATATAATAAGTATACCGCAGTCCCGATCTACATAGACCAGTAGCCAATAATATGATAAAATGATGGATTTTGATGTTACGATTAGCACAGTAAATAGGAGTAACAAAATACGACACACGTACATATCAACCGAAATACATTATTCGCCGCTAAACCGGTTAACAAAGCAGTTCGACTCGGCAATCGACTGACGACATTTTGAACTACACCACTACTAAAAGTTTTAGACACTACAATGTTTCAATGTTTAAGGATATGCGAATTGCAATAATTACACACACACCCCCCTTTGTTTAGCTACCATACAAATGTCCTTAAAAAATGTTGTTTGCATTCGATCGATCTCGAAATACTTGAAGCAACGCGGTCTTACTGAAGTTGGAATTTCACGATATTACGTTTAGACCGGAATTGGATGTGATGGACAAAATTCTTTTACTCTTTGGATATCTTCCAAACATCACTTAAACACGTGATTACACTATTTATTGCACAATTACCAGGGAACTTCAAAATTTAGGAATTCAATCAGAATATTCGTTTATCATTTGACAGAACAGGAATAAAAGTAGTCTTGTAAGGAACTATTTCGAGTAGCTATACCATACAAATGCACCTTACAATTGAGTGATTATATTCGTCCAAATTCGTGATTATTCTAGAATACTTTAAGAGAATGTTAGTAATGTTTTAGATGTACGTCCCTCTAGACGTACACATTGCCGTCCTCAATCATTATTCCCAACTATTTCATTTGTGTATCATACTATTGGATTCTGCCTATCGCAACTGTGACTGCGGTATGTTTTTTTTTTGTTTTGGTGATATAATCGAGAAGGAACTTCAAGGAAAGGTCCTAAAAACAGAAATAGGATCAAGCCCGAAATATGATCTTTTGAAGGGCTGCCATATACCGAGACGAAGAACTTCCTCACCTTAAATCCCAATTTATTCTTGATCGCTTCAACTAATTCCATCTCTAAACCTTCGACACATGTCCGAGAAACGTACGGTACGGAAATTCTTCCACACAATTTCAACGTACAGTTTCGAACTGTTACTGGTGCAAATATTGTACTAATCATTAATCCACTTAAGGATGGTGTCTTAAGCTCGCCATTATTACAAGTCGATACTTTCTCCACATTCACCTTTCCGCAGGATTTCACGCGAAACGTATTCGATGCCAGAATATCGTACGTTGTGATTCCCGTCGAATAAAGGACAATAACTCGCGTTGCACTTTCCTCAAACATAATCGTCAATATTTCCTCAGCCACTTCAACACTTTGGTTTTTATTCCGAAAATTATTGAACAGAATTATAAACAAGGCATTGGGTCTAAAATCAAGACGATTTTTCAGAATATTATTTGTGAAAGTCTTCAATCTTTGAACATTATCGATGATCATAATGTACATGTCGATCTTGACGATCCACTCGTTTGTAGTCGAGCTGGCACTCTGATTGAATACATCCGGATAATCTGAAATGATTTCGAATCGGTAGAACACCTTGTTGTTGAATTCGGTTTTCAATTTCAAGTAGGCTGGAAGTATTTCGAATGCTGGTGCTGTAATATTCCAGAAGCTGGTAACGACCACATTTACTGCTTGCGACGATCCCTTGTTATTCTCAAATGTTATCCGGGATAGAGCTTCCAAGCATCGTGATCCCGCTTCCCAAGATTCCGGACCTCGAATATTCGTCTGGGGAACGTACACTATTCCATACGACTGAGCTAAACTAACCGCAAGGATAGCACTAATCAGGAACATTTTAGAAGTACTTAGCATGCCATAAAGTGTTCACCTTTTATATCCTTTAGGGCCCAGTCGCTTTCAGTGTTTAACTGGTTTCGTGACTACAGAGCCTTTAAATATCTGCATTCGGTTTGTTGATTCAATTCTAGACAACATCGAATTTTGTCACGGATGGGATCTCGACTACATCATACGTCTAGGACTATAAGGCGAAAACTAGATTCCGGGACGAGACAAAGGCACTTTTCATGTCGCAATTAAAACGAATTTACGACCAGTTTATATTGTCATCTCGAAATATGCTTTATTCTTCTGCTTTTTCCAGGACACTTTCCCGACCGCCATTCATATAAATCTGATGAGGCTTACATAGGGTATGATAGTGCCCCTCGGGATCGGGATACTATCGCCTCGGTACGAAAGCCTCAACAACGTAAAATATCATCCGACACGATAAAATAGTTTTATGGACTCCATATCTCTTTCGATTTCTAGGCTCTAAAGCGCGTCTTATAGACAGGACATACTTATATCCTGGCTACGAATTACATTCGTGGATATCATATGCGAGCATTGGATTGTCCCTATCCTACCGAGCCGTTTTTATAGGACTCATTCCCAAAACCTTCGATTCGAGGACGTCAATGACTCCATTAAAGAAATTATGATCCCGGGTGGAAAATGCATTTCGCGGCGATTCACAGAACTCGTTTTTCTCGAAATGATTTTCGTGGTGAGTGAAGCGTTGAAAATTTCATTCATAGTGCCAACTTGTGGTTGTTTTTTCCTTTTTTTCTTTTTAGTCATTAGTGTTATGACTAAGTAGTTTGAAAGTGTAAAAGGATTAGCCCTGTCTGAAAATAGGACACTGTTTTCAATGACGCTATCTAACGACTTTGTGTGTAGGGAATAATTTAATGGCTGTCTATAGGACGATAAAAATCCAATTATTCTAATGGGACTAAAACTGTAAATACTCGTAAGTCTTAGATGTTGATTGAGGATGTCCTTGTCAAATTAACCGTCGTCTACCACTGGTATGAAGAAGTTAAAGTCTAATTCTGTAGCAATCGTTGACCCCACGCAGTTAACCAACTGATACCAAAAGTTTTTTCTTCATCAAAGATTACCTACTTCATCGCGATACTATGAATTGGATTGAAAATACTCTAGATCTCTTATCATTGATAAAAGAAAAGAGAAAAGAGTAGTTCAAATAACACAACCTAGGGGCACATCAGTAGATCGTTACAATATTCTTTTTCGGAAAGGGTTAAGCACTCGCAATCTTCCAGGCAGAATATATGTACGCACATTTTAGGATACCACCGCGTCCTGGGTCCTGATTTAACGAAGAGTTTCCTGAAATATTGAATTAAGGAGAAGCTAGCTGCCATAGACAAGAAGAATAAGAATAAGATCGGTTCCTTGACAATTTGTAGATTTTTTTTTAATAACAATTTTTTTTAAAATATAATTTAGGACTTTTGTATGAGGACTACATGAAAGAATTGAGAAAACCATTGATATGGAGACGACAAGACCCCGTTACCAAAAATCATCGATCCCAAAAACCAATTAAGTTAAAATTTTACAAATATCCCTTTTAACGAACCCCCGCCCCTTTTTAATGACTCGTCGATTTTTAGATATTCAACTCCACTTTAGGGTTGAATATCCAAAAATCCTGAAATCAGTTTTTAGATATATAAAGAAAGCCCGAGGAAGTGAAAAAAGAAATTTGATGTCTTATCACTCCTAAGAGATATGACGGAATTCGTGAAAACGAGTTTAACCCGTTTTTAACCTCTTAGGGGTTGAAAAAGAGTTTTAGTCGATTATAAAACAAGCCCATGGAAGTGAAAAGTTATTCAATATCTAATCAGACCTGAGTGATACGGCCGAATTCGTTAAAATGTATACAATTCCTTTACACCCCTTAGGGGTCGAATTTCAAAAAACACTGAAAGCACTTTCTGGGTATTTATATGAGGAATCCGTGAAATGAAAATCAATTCATAATTTTAAAAGACCTAAGAAATATGACGAAATTCGTGAAAATGTATGTATTTCGATTCCACTGATCACTTTTTGAGCGCCCCTTTCGTACACCAATATATATTTTAAAATTTTTTTTATCTTAATTACTTTTCTAATAGATCTACGTATAGTCACCAAGTTTCAACTTTATAGCTTAAGCCGTTCTATAGATAGGAAAAACACCCCCCACCCCTGTAGCATAGAACCCCTATAAAAAACTATATTTTTCCAATACGCTACTACAACAGCTCTATCTAAATACCACGTTTTAGCTTTCCATGATTATAGGTTCTCGAGATATAAAAATCGAAACGTTTTCCTTCTCACGCTCACCACCTACACACTGATCCTCAAAAAATTTTGTTTTGCCTGTTAGGACTCTAGTAGGCATACATACATACATACTGGTAAAAATTCTAAGCATTTATCTTACACTGTTCCTGAGATATGAGAAGTGAAGTTTTTGAAAAATTCGTATCCCCTCCACTGCCATACTCCACGGCCCCCCTGAAAAAATTTTACTTTCAGCAAAACCGAATTTTATTTTTCTAGTGCCAATTGGTTCGTGAAATATCGTAATCTAAAGTTTTTCACACCCCACCTCCGCACGCCACTGCCCCCACTCAACAATTTGTTTCCGATCTATTTTGCAAGTATACCTACAGATGTTCATTAAGTTTAAATTTCGTGACACTAACCGTTTAGGAGATATGGATTTTAAAATGCCTCGATCTCGTCTTTCGAGCGTTTTGGACACATTATTATTCCCCCCACTCCCACACCCCTTCACGCATATTAGCAATTTTTTTTGCAAATAGGTCCACTATCGAATTTCTATATAAATTCCAAGTTTCAGCCTTCTAACATAAGCGGTAGCTGAGATCTAGAAACCAAAATTTTCCGTCTAAAACGCTGCCCCCACTTCTCCCCTCACACCCCCACCCCTCAAAAATTAGTCACTTCAAGGGGCATACCCAGTATATTCAGAAAAAAAATTAAATTTAATAGCTCATAGGGTTTGGGAACTATAACGATTTTGCGGACGGCGTACAGACGGACTGAAATTTTTTTTTGCTTTTTTGGTATTTATTAGTCATGAAACGTGTAAAAAAAATGTTTCAGGGTAGCAAATTTTTTTTTTAAAAAAATCGATAACAATACCTTATTATTAAAATAATAATGTAAAACAGTTGTAAAGATATTGTCGATCAGTTTGATAAAGGACTCAGTCGAGTCCGAAACGTCACACCAAATAAAATAAACAGTATTAAACCCGGAAAACTTGTATTTTCATTTGTTTGCTAGCCTTAGAACTCGCTTTGATGATGGATGATTTATTAACTTAATAAAATTTCCATTACGGTGAAGAAGGAAAATTTTACTTTTCGCTCCACCAGTTTTGCGTGATAGTGCGCGTACCTTATGTGCTCGCACTTGGAAACTCAGGTGTATTGACGTTGGCTAGACGGATTTGATGAAATGTAAGTAATACCAAGATTCCGGAAATATGTAAGTAGGCACTCACCCTAACGCGTCTTCTCTAATCCTGTAACGTTAAGCCCTACATTTTTGCACAAATCTTCACCCAACTTACAAGCCTTTTTGAATCTTTCGATGTTAGCAAGTAGGTGTTAAAGGTGCCATTGGATATGACAATTTAACACTTGACGATTTGCAATGCGATCGGGGCTAGGACTGTAATACCGCACTGAACGAAAAAATAGAAACAATGTCAAGTGTATGTATAAAAAAAATATAAAACAATGAAATTTATTCGATTTTCCAAGAGCGAAAATAAAAAAAAAATCCGTTTAAAATGCGGAAGCTATTTGGCCATTTCGGGATCGGGACAGACAAAGAGGCGCGCTATTCCGGACGTACTAAGGCCCCGGTGTGTACGAGACAATTAAGAAATAAAACGATTTAGTGGCCATCGACACTAATAGGATTTTCGCACGTTCTGTGCACTTTTGCTAGTACGGGAAAAATATAAACAAAGCGTAAAGAGCTTGATGTGCTTTCGGTATTATGTAGATGCTTCAGATTAAACGCATAAGCGGGAACGACGCCAAGAAACCAGACCTGATATAATCGGATCTTCGTAATCGTCCAGCTGTCCAACGCAACGCAACCTATTCTAATTCTGGCTAGCGGGGAGGATAAGGGCAAGTAATTGCCAATGTCGACTTCAACTACCACCCGTTTTCCCACCCGATTGCATTATCCGCACTTAATCCCATGTATCAAAGAAGAAGATACACATACATGGTCCATGGTTGCACTTTGCAAACGGAGTTCCTTCTTCCTTAGCTTTTTTCACTTTAATGGAGCCGGAAAATGAGAAATGGTATGTTACATTTTCTTTCGGTTCTTGTCTTAGTTTCGGTATTTTCCGTAGTGGATTTTCCGGTTTTTCTTTCGGTTTGAAAATAAAAAGGAAAACTACCATGTAGGTTGTAGGTAGTTGAGATCTTATCCCCGGGACAATTGACTGGAAAGTTTTCAAGATTCTTCCAACATTTGTCAAAGAAATGTTTCAAAGTCGTCCTGGTCGAAGGAAGCTCCGATAAAATTAAATTGTGCTCCATTTATGTGCGGAGTTTTTCCCCATGATTGCGGGTAATTTCTGATAGGATTTGATTTATAACCCCTTAAACGTATAAATATCCAGACGAGATAAAATTCAAGGAAAAATAACGTTTAAAAAATGACGGTAAATCTGTAAGTAAAGGCATTAATTCTCGAATAAAATTCGTGTCGTTACTTTTTATGAATTTTTACTGGTCTGCTTCACATTTCCTACGATATCAATTACAGTTTTCGAATTGCGAAAAAAGTGAGACTACTATGTTGTTTTCATGCACCTTTAATCTAGCGGTTCCTAAAGGATATTAAAAAATAAATTTCAAATATTCATTGAAGTATCGTTTATTTATTCGAATGCTTTCCATTAAAATACAGCATGCCGACTGTTCAAGGGAAATTAAAATATCTAAGAAATCCTGGGTAAAATATTCAGTTCGATTCACCATTTGATGAATAGTTACTTTTGGAACGAACACAGTCATCGATTCTTCGAAGTATGGACCCTACTAAGTAATTAATTGCTGCTTGGTGCTCCACGCCAACTCCATACACACATCAGTTTTGTTTGATACGTTCCCCGCATCAAAGTCAATGAATAGCGATCAGTTATTATTTCAATACTTTGACTACCAAACTTTTTGACAAAAATTTTGTCAATGCCATTTGCGTACGAAAGTATACACAAGGCTGTACCTTTCGGTGACTTGGTGTACAGTTTGGAAAAAATGTGAAATTAACGACGAAATTAACAATTTAATTAGAGTTTTTCAAAACAGATTTTAAGATTCAAAATCAAAAATATTTTCAACACTAGATACCACGGGCATATAGCACAAATGTCTACCTGACCACAAACTAATTGCCAGCAAAGTACAAATGAGGACACGAAACAAACAAATAAAAAAACAATCGAGATCCTTTACAAAACTATATAACTATCATGTTTTCACAGCAAACATTTTAATGAACCAAATGTGAAGAAAAATCGAATGTTGTGATAGAACTGAAATCATTTTAGTCTTGAAACACAACAGGTGAAGAAATATCGAATAATTCAAAAGAAAGGACTGAATTTTTTTTTCGTGGATTTCCAACGCACACTGAATTATAACTTTGTTGAAAATAAATGTGAGCGACCTTTAAAAACTGCATTAGGTTTTTTTATTCGAAATAATAAATTCATCAAAATATTCAAAATTGAATTCATTAACATGTTTTAGAAACGATTCGTTTAATATTCACCAAAACTCAGTATAATGGACATTAAGTGACATTAATTCCATAATCATATTAATAAATTGTTTTGAGAAGATTTTGTGAATCATTTTGTAATCGCTTTCGAAGTATTAAATAATTTGTGTGTTTTACAATCAAATCAATTTTGAATTGAAATGTTGACGGAGTCCGCTGGTTTTTAAATAATTATACGGGTGAGTGATATTAAAAAATTCAATTTAAGTCAGAGAAATCTCTCTACTTTGGAATAATTCATAATTTTTGAATTTAAGATCTTTCCATATTAAGTGATTTCAAATTAAAGGGCTTTCACTGAATATACAATTTTTTTAAAAGAAACAATAAAAACTTAAAGTCACCCTTAATTGTCTTACAAAAATTAGACACATTCTATACAAGAATCTGCAATTTATTTGGAGAACTAAATTAAACATTCACCCTACCGTCCCGTGACGTAACATCCATATAGTAGACTTATTTATTTATTCCATTCGTTCATTCCTGCCATCCTTCATAATTCCATTCTTGCACTTTTCATCCTTCTCCCATTATTTCCTTATCGTCTGCCTACATTCCACAATTTTATTCCTTCCTTTTCTCTGTCCTTAGTTCTATTGTTTCTTCATTTATTCCTTCCTTAACTCCTCAATTCTACGTTCCAAGCTTTCTATCTTGTTACCAATCTTTCACTTTTCCTTCTTCCATTCTCTCCACCGTTTTTTTTTCTTTTTTGACCTTACGCGCTCTTCCGACTTTCTTCCTTCCAACATCGTGGAGGAGTAATTTAAGTACCTAATTTAGAAGTCAGTCCAGTAAGTGAAATATATGAAAAATTTTTCCAAACCGGCTGCGCCAATATTTGTTCGTTATATCCTAATGGCATTGCCAAAAAAATTATGCTAGAGTTAAAAATCGGATTATAGTATATCGATTGATTTCAATTTTCTGAAGCCCCACACTTCGGACGGGCGGACTCTTTTTTTTTGTTAAAACGTGAACACATCAAGTTAATCTCATTCTAACACAAAACATAATCGTATCAGCAAATCTTCGACGTTTTTTCGAAGCACTCGTCAAAGTGGTAGTATCTACTCAGATTTATCCCTGAACGAAATCGTCTAGATCTTAGTATTCATTTTTAGAATTCCAAAACTATTTAAACTTTCTATGCCTTTACTTACCTTCAAACGAAAATATTCCCCAAATATAAAAACATTTAATTTTGTCAACAATAAAGCATGTAACAAAGTTGCAATACGTAAGCAATTGAAAATAGTATCGGACCGCAATGCATCCATCATCCTATAGATAGGATAAGACAAGAAATGCCGGCATAGTGTGACGTACTCGTAATTTTAAACATCACTTAAATTGTCTTATTTTTGTAGATCGGCGGAAAAGCATTTTTAGAAAAGCAGGTCATACGATCTGACCTCCATTGGTTTAAATTTTCCGCCGAACATGACATTTTGGAGCAAATTGTCCCACTCGTACATGCAATCTGGAGGCAAATTATTTATTGGGTTTTGGTTTCAAGGTGATGGTATTCTGTTTGTAATGAAAATGTCTCGGAATATAAGGCAACATAATTACGATTTTTTTTCGGGATTATTAAAAATGATCACTTTGGGCCGAATAAAATATGTCCGATGGATTTGATTTTCTATTTGAACCATTTTTTCGCCATTATTGGATGGAAAATACTTGGAACTCTTAAAGCTTTTGGTTATTAATATGCTTCTATAAGGAAATATCGTAGCTGTTTTAATAAAATTCCAGGTGATAAATTTTGGTTTAAGGACATTTGTTTAAAAAGAAACGGGATCGTTTCTTGGAATTATAAAATTTCATTTTATCACCTTTAATTTGAACGTAAGTTCGTTGCGCTAGAAGTAATCTACATTTAACTGAAACCATTTCTTCACCTGAGTAATTCTTCTTTTTAATAAAGTATTATTAAAAAAGACCCTTCAATTTCTTGATCTATTACCCAACATTTGTTGAACTAAAATTGAATTAAAGTTTTTTTTACAAGTAAAATTTTAAGGTAGATTGATTCAAATATGAAGATATCAGTAGTATGGACGTATAGTGGTCACTAGTCCCACCATAAAAACCGTTTTATATGGGACTTTTCGAAAATAGGTGCCAGTGGGATGCAAGATAGTGTAGTGTCAAATTGTTGTTATTTTATGTGTGAGTGAATGCGAATTGTCGGGCTCTGTGGCATCTCCAGTAAATGTACATATATCTATGAAAACCACTAACAATCTTGTTGACCGAGAAGTAAAAGGCGCGATAGTCCTGGTCGAATGTTTCAAATGGTATATTTGTGATTACTGGAACGTTTTCTGCAACGTAGTTTTTCCGCCCAAATTGCACTTTATTAAAATAAAGAATTGCTCAATTACTAAAATTGTTTGTATTTGATTCGAAGCTGCTTAAGTTAGGTACATAATTTTACTCTCCCATGAGAGCCTTTTTAAGTTTTTTCAGAAAAAAAATTTAAGGTCAATGATTTTCTTTTTCAGCTACTGAACAAATACACAAGTTAGTAAGCAGATACATTTCCATCGGATTGTATTAAAAAACTTTTGAATCGACTATTTTGTTACGTAAAACATCAAACAAGTTCCAAGTATATCCCTTCCAACAGAAAAACAATTATTTAATTAGCATTAACGATTTGGCTCAAAACGGCACAAAAACATTAAAATCAACATATTATGAAAACGATGTAAAAACTGGCGTTTTCTTCAGTTTCCTCAGCTCTACAATCTATACCCTGCGCCATTCAATGGCGAATCAACAACATGTGTGACTTTACTATAGCCGATTCTATTTGAAAATTTATACACTTTATGAAATAGTGGAAAAAATTATAATATAGATTTTTTTCGTTAGTTATAGCACACTTAAGATTTCGTGAAAATGATGTCCTGATTATCTTTGACAACTTATATAATATCTGAGAATATCTAATAACTAAAATGGTTTGTATTTATCACTAAAATGGTTTGTATTTGAATAAAAAAATAGGGGTTCAATTTAAAGGAAAACAAAAAAAAAACAAACCAAGTAAATTTATCTTTTGCAATTTTTCTTTCCAAAAATAACGGTTTTTTCTTTTATTCTTGAAAACAGAAATTCAATTTTTTTATATTTTACATTTTATGTTGTTTTTCAAAACTTCCAAAAAAGTCAACTTGGTATCTCAAAAATGAATACCAGTTATATTTAAAAATATTTTCAATTATTTATCTACTTACTACTGATGCTTAACGATTTTTTGACAATATTCCCTTTGAGATTTTTTGACTTAATTTCTTGATATCTTTTGAAAAAAAGGTATAATTTAAAAACTACATGCAAATTAAAATATTGGCCTTTGGAGATATTCAAGAATAAAGGGCAAAATCTTAATACTTACAAGAAAAAATGTAGGAGTAATTTATTCCTTCATTCGTATTTTTTATATTATGCCATTCCCCTTTAAAATGAGCCATTCTTTATTATTATATGAAAAATGGCGTAGAAAATATTTAAATAAATAAAAAATATAAACAAATTTTTTTTTTCACTAATTCTTCGAATGTACAAATTTCACAAGAATCGGCGATGGTATAAGGTCACGAATATCATAATTTTTGGCAATTGTTCATGAAATGAATTGGTGTTCGATTTTTAAGGTGTTTGATATACTCGCACATATGAGGCACTCCAGCCTTATGACACCCAATAAACTTATCCATGAATACTTTATTATCAAAATAAATAAATTACATTTCAATGGTGAATATCAAATTTCAATTCCCTAGCCCAACACATTCTTCAGTCATCATATTGTCGAGCAGACGGATTTGTGGTTTTGAACATTGTTGAGCAACAACTTTTTCTCAGACTCTCCTTTTATGTGGATATCAATTAAACGTTAATACTTTGCAAATCCTTCATCTTGAAGAGTATGAATTATATAAAAGGCGGTAGGTGGGTTTACTTAAGATTTTTGAATAAAAATGATATGAAACTAATGCTCACAAATCATGTAAGCCAGTGGCTTATGAAAGTTTGGCGGTACAAACATGCAGACAAGCATAAAATTGTCAAAATGATTTTTATAAGAAGATAATGATTTAATTTAATAAATCTTTCCATTAAGATTGCGCCAAAAAAATAATAAAAGCATCGTTTTGGAAAGAAAATGTCAATTTTTGATTAAATACATTCAAATAAAAATTTGTTTAAAAATAGAAAATAAATCTATTAGTTTGTAGTACTCACCGCAATTGTTCGTTCTTATCCACAGTGAAATTTAGAGCGCTTCCGATGTAAAGTTGCCGAACATTTCGTATCGTGGTCGAATTAAATGACCGTTTGTCTGGACATTGACTGTCCAGAATAGCACCAGCACTGACCGAAATGCAAAGAGCAGCACTTGCCAGCCACAGGAACCAAAATATACACATCTGGAACACAAGATACAAGAACTCTGATTCGTCTTAAATCGGATCAGTTCACTTCACAATATTTCGTACAAAATGTATATTTTTTCTCGTTCGCGACTATCACACAACTACAACTTGATTGTTTCATAAATGTTTAACAAGAAAAGAATCAACTCAGCTTTCCGTAATAATCAATTAATTGATCGCTCTAAAATACTAACAATAATAAAAATAAATAAATAAGATACTAAAAAGAAGACCTACTTAGTTGTTGAAAATTTAGATTAAGATTCTTCTCAACCAGATTATGAAATTGGACAACATTTAATTGATAGGGTGGTAGAGATCATCCATGTCGAAGACAAGGATCCACAAAAAACCATAGACGGCCATTGCAGCGACTTAAGTCTGGTGGATTTAAATTTATGGAAATTTGGTTGATCTCGTCGATTCTAGGAATAATCTTATTAAGACATTAAAGGCAATTAATCGATGTCCAGGCCAGCAATTTTCTTTTCATTCATGTGTCCAAGCCTATGGCACCAAAACGACGGAGAAGGGTTACGATTATGATTATAATTATGTTGAGATTGATTGACTTCATTTCACTAAACGATGATAAGAATACTGATTAGAGTCTTTAAGGCCGAAAACAAGCATCTTTTTTTTCCACATAGCATTGGAGATTAGACAAATTGACGATTGATTAAAAGCAAATTTTATTAATTTGATGTAATCGATATGAAAGTTATAAGTTAGTTAAATAACGCAATCCACGAAATTATCAACTTGAAGAAAAATGATACGCTATATTTAGAGCTACACTTTTAACATCAAAGACTATTCACAAGTACCTACTTAAGTGCAACACGTATCACGCTCGAATTAAATTTAGAATGGCAGGTGAATTTTCCGACATCACAAATTTTGATTGAAAACAATGCTCGAGTATTCGTAGGGAATTTTGAGTAATTTCGATACGATTCTTTTTCATGCAACAATAAACATTTGTTGGAATTCCTAAAAAGCGTAGTTGACGTTGTTTATTCTCTTCTGTTCTGTGGCAGTGAACAGCTCGATAATTTTTCGTCTATAGTCCCTTCTTTCGATTTGAGTTTACACTATTGATTTTTCCGGGGATAGCTTGTTAGCCAATTGCCGAATACTCGAGGGTAAAATTTTTAAACTCTAGATCACCGCTTCTAAAACTGTGTTCGGTACAGCTATCAGGCGAAGCCCTGATATTTTAAGGGACATCGCTAGGAAATCTTAAATTAAAGGTTCATGAATACTAAATGACAATTTTTTTTAACATTTGGTATCTAATTTTGATTTTAGAAAAATTAGAAAAAAGAATGGATAAGTAAGTGGCTTGTTAGGTACTGCCAGGAATTTTAGAAGGAAAATGTTGATTTCTATTTCTTACGAAACGTTTATGATTGGAATTCGAGATATGGCTGTGAAGAGATTTGAAAAAAAAAATTTGAAATAATCAAAACATTGTAAAATTCAATTTTAACGCGTACCTGACTTCTACGCTAAAAGTAATAAAACCGACAGATTTTTATATTTTATTTTATTATATTTTTTATTAATGTTAGAAAGTTAAAAGTGTGATCTCAATCGAGCTCAAAAATGTTTACTGAGTATATCAAGAGTTTAAATTCGAAGGTGATTAAATGGTTCTTGACTTATGAAGCCTCTTTCACGCTATAAATTTTTTCAGTACCGTATAGGGGAAAGCCCGATGGACAATACCTCCCTAAAGAAAATTGTATAGTGTACCTTTGGTATATGTACCAATTCCAAATCTCTACAATATGTGGATCTATAGATATAACAAGATACAATTTGTATCCCCACCTCTACACACTCCACCTCTCTTATCAGTTTTCTCTGAAATTATCAAGCTATACGTGTTATAATTTTAATATTCTAGTATGAGTGATCTGAACACATAATTTTCAGAAAGTGCAACTTTAAGGTGTCGTGATTTTGGTACAGAGAAGCCCCCCAAACTGATCCCAATATGACTTTTCAAGGATATAGTAAGAAATCATTTCCTAAACAGCGTTGAGGATTCTTGTTCGACAATGCATAACAAATTTGTTTAACTTATCATCGGAATACACTGATCAAACTATTTCGAATTAGAGAAGTACATGAAAATCCTCAAATGGAATTTGAATTGAGACAAAAATTGCAATGAATCCTGGTCATACCTGTGGAAAAATGCAGCAAAACATATCTAAAAGGCTCTAGTCTGAAAAAGGAACTTCAGGGATTAAAAAATCCTGTGGACGGATAAGTCCTGAAATCCTGGAACGCATCTTTGTGAGTAATTTACTGCCTCTGTTCAGTAGGTTTCTTAATTTTCAGGACGATTTACTAACACTAAATACTTACACGTAGAAATAGACTGCTTTTAGTGTAATTATGACGCACCCAATCCCGCTATCCGCTACAACAAATATATGTATTTGATGCTCCTTTTGCTTACATTTTCCTCAACGATGAAACAGTTCACCCCAAACCACTGTCAAAATTGAAAGCTAATATCTCTTGTGGCTCTTCGGCTATAACGCGTCAACCGCGTTTGCGTATAAGGTGGACGCCAGACGCTTTTTAATTTTAGTAGTAAAACGTGATTTTTTTTCGAAATTTTAGGACTAACAATAATTTTTTTAAACATTAAAGAAAACTTTTCTTGGTAAAGCTACCACAGAAGTTAAAATTTAAGAATTTTTGTGCTATTTTTTCGGAGGAGGCTCTTTTGAAGACCAACACATAAAATATCCCAACTGAGGCTTGCTATAGGCAGCTTTACTGTTCTGGTAGATCGTATCGTAGTCGGCGTAAGGCGTCTACGGTGGACTTTTTTGGTGCTTACTAGTCCTAAAACGTGAAAATACAAAATTTCGGTGTAGCAAATTTTTCTGGAAATTTCAGGTCGATCACAATACTTTATTATTAAAAAAAATTAAAGTAATTATTAACATCTGTCACTCTTTTCTGATCTTCCCAAAGGCTAACCTCCTAAATCCAGTTCGGTATCCTTAAAACAAAACAAAAAACAATTGCCATTGCAGACATAACAGTTGAAAAAAACCTTTACTCGAAAGGCCAGTTTAAAAACTGTGATGAGCTAGGTCTTCTAAGCAGTGGCGGATCCAGACTTTGCTGTTGGGGGGGCGGAAATTTTTTTGATTTGGCTATTTTGTTTGATCAAATTCTGTGTGAATTTAGCTACATAGACTGCACTTAGCAAAAACGGGATCAAATTGTTTTCATCTAATTATGGTTCATTCCATCAAGAATCGCCAAAGTTGTGACCTTACCATTTCCGATTCTTTTGAAAATTTTTGTACTTGAAGAACTAGTCAAAAAAATAATGGAAATTCAAGTTTTTGTTTCCATCTCATTTTTTAACTAACAAAAACAACAACAATCTTTAAAATAAGCCCTACTTTATTATTCAAGGATAGAAATTACCAGAGATATGAATTTTCAAAGAGGACTCGGACATCTTTTTTGGGAAATCTTTAACATACTATAACTAACAAAAAAAATGAGATAGAAACAAAAACTTGAAATCATATTTTTTTTCACTAATTCTTCGAGTACACAAATTTTCAAAAGAATCGGCGATGATAAGTCACACTTTTGGCGGTTCTTTATTAAATGACAATTTTTCTATAAAATAATTGAGAACCACTATAATGTTCTTCGATTTTTTGACCCCGATCCCATTGAGATCCCAAGTTAATTTTTTGGTATGTTTTGAAAAACAGTATAACCTACAAAATATAAAAAAATAAAAAAAAAACCGTTTTGAGATATTCAAGGATAAAGGACAAAATCATTATCAGAATGGAATTTTTTCATGGTGAGAAGCTACCATAGAAGCAAATTTGTTTAAAGTTTTTGTTGTTTTCCGGCGTCAGTGGAGTTTCTGGTGTGAAACCCCAACGCGAAATCCCCGACTGTTGATTGACCACATTGCAGTGGTGTAAAAAAAATCGGAGAACGGTTGAAGTATGTATGTTTAGAAAATTCGGAATTGCTCTTGGGGGGGGGGGGGGGGGGGCGCCCCCTCCGCCCCACCCTTGTATCCGCCCATGCTTCTAAGACAGTTTCGGAAGATAGTTTTAAAAAAATAATGGTATAGGCGTATGGAAGAAAAGACATCTTAAACACGGCTAAAAATATACCCAAAAGGGAAACCCGAAGCACTAAAATCTAAGGACGTCAAAGAACGCAAATTGCAAGAACAAATATTCTATGAAACGAGAATCAGAAAACCTTTTCAAAACGACAGTTGTCAGCATTTTAGAAAGCATATAAGAACATAAGTAGGACTAGATTCACCATCAAAGAAACATGAAATGTATTTAGACCCTAGAATGCATTTCTAACGATTGTTCTTAGTTATAATTCAGTCGTGTACTAGAAATCGCATTCCACAAACGAAGCCGAATTTTAATGATGACATACTGAATGTGGTTATATCACTAAATGAACTTGAAGGAAAGCTATGGAAGACTAAAGACAACAATGAGTCAGGATATAAGAAAATGCAGGCTGATTTTTATAATAAACAAAAAATCATCATGTGAAAATCTTTAAGAAAAAGATGGGCGTGATTATTATTTAATTGATCGCTTGATACCATTAAGGGATATCGAGGTTAGCTTCGCTCACCCGCGTTTATAAATTGTCTTTGCCGCTAAGCAGAAAACATACTGGGAAATAGAAAATCGTAAATATCTCTTTGATCGGTAACTTAGGGAAAAAATTTACACATAAAACATAAAAGGTTGAAAATCCTTTTCCCATAAATTCCACAATATTCAATTTTTTGATAGGAATGAAATTAAAGGAGATATTTAAAAAATATTGTTTTTTTCTCTATGTAATCACTAAAACCTACGACACGTCCTGTTCAGCCATTTACCAGTAATGTTCGAATAAAAATCGTCAAAAGACAAACAAATTTTGAATTTTATTTATATAGATAACCTTTAAAAAAAATTGAAAAACATAAAATAAAAAATCTTCTCCGGTCAAGTTTGCGAAGTGGATAGAGGTCGGGGTGCAACAGAATTGTCTGAACTATTTCGGTCCTCATTTTACGTTATGCGCATGAAAATCATAAAAATCGCCCTACTGAAAAATGTTTATATAAAGAGCCTGTAAAAACAAATGTGACGAATTTCGTAAAAATATATGTATCTACTATAGGGATGTCCCGAATAACCGTATTCGTATTCGTTTAAGCGAATATTCGCCAAATTTTATGGATTCGTATTTGAAACCGTATTTGACAAATTCAACCCAAATACTCGAATACTAAACAAGGTAAAAAAATAAATAAAAAACTGGTTGTTGATGATAAAAAAATGAAATGCATTCTTTTTTTATTATTGTTTCGTATCTGAAATTAATAAAATAAACATTTCCCTTTTTTTCTTAAGATTACAACATTTTCTTTGGTGTATTTAAAATTTTCTTTGATGAAATCAAATCACGAGATAATCATTTTAAAAAGAAATAATATACTCATAATAAAAATTTAACAAATTTAAATTTAATAATAATTTTATTGCTTTTTCGCCATGCAGTCTTGTTCGTAAGGGATCGTAGATAAGTCCGGCGTTACTAAAAAATTGTTTGCTTGCAACTGAAGTAGGTGATATTTTCTAGCTATGTCTGCTAAATCTTGATATTCTTGTCAATTTTTTGAACATTTTAGACACACTACGCAAACAATGAATGCAAATCTCAACGAGAAATTATCTAAAATTACAAGCGCAAAAAACAAAACGTTTCTGCTGCATGTAGTATGGCGAAATGAAGCAATTACACGTGTTTAATGGGTACAAGTCGCTCGACTGATACAAATTTTAGCAATTTATCATGCGTAACCGTGTAACTCCCGACTGCCAAGAGTCAAGTGTATACTATTCGTATTCGTATTTCTATTCGCAAATACAGATTTTAGGTATTCGGAACATCCCTAATCTACCATTATTCGAACTATTTTTCTGACTATTCTGTTATATTTAAATATATTTAACAAGTTTCAACTCTCTAGCATAAGCCGATCTTGAGATTGGAGAAACCCACAACCCTCATGCACACAAATAGGCTTTTATTTGGGAAATTTGTTCATTTTGAGGTCCTAATTAAAATACTTTGCGATCTCAAAAAAATATCTGTACGCTACGCTATTTTTAAATATGGAACCTTTAGTTTTTTTTAAAAAATATACCATTTTCTTGGCACCTTAGAGCAAAAAATAGGTTTATTTAAATTTCTACATTTCCCTATACTTTTAGTTTTATATGGATATATTTTCGATTTTTTGGAAAAGACCTGTTTTGTTGCACGATTTTCGTAACAATATCCAATCCAACTTGGCCAAGCGTATGTATATGAAAAAAGCACATAATAAAATTGATCAATAATCTACATAATTACCTACAAAATTTTATTTTTACTGAAAGTTGTAAGATCCATTGCTCAGAAGATGTATCTATCTTACACAATTTTTCAATAATAAAAAATGTTATGCTAAACCTATACAGTGAGATATTTTCAAAAACTCGATTTTAAGTTCCATTTTTCAAAGCGAGTAGATTCGAGGTTTTAAGCTTCATTACAACCCCTAAATGAAAAAAAAGTCAAATAAAAAGCACCCCGTGATCTTTTTCAAGCTAAAACTAAAACTAACTGGTCTACCAGTCTTCCTTGTTAAGTGTTCCACTAAAGTAAAGTAAAGCTGTATACATCCAGTTGCATATATAAGTCATCTGTAGTGTGTGGAATTGAAAACCAAATCGATTTTTTATCAGTCCTATGAAATATTGGACAATTTCTGAAAACATATTTGAACCCTTTCATCCCGTGGGGATTAAATTGCAAAAATACTGAATTTAGGGCGTTTTTATAACTAGCAATCTGAAGCGCAAGGCAATTCAATTCTCACTGAGCTTAGGAGATAGTATAAGTAATGAAAAGAGAAATTATATTTAACTCTTTTCACACACTTAATATTTGAATTTTAATAAAGCCATATTCTTGAGTTGTACAAAGTAGAATACACATTCCGCCCCCTTTATCATTTGACCACTCGAAAAAAGCAGTACAGAATGCGATCCAATCCAATCATCTATACCTAGTGCAATAATTGGAAGTTAAAAGATATACTTCTTGATTTCAACAAGTTTTAGTTTTCAATAGAAAGCCATTGCTAAAAACAACATTTAATACGTATATACCTCTTGCGTCGAAATATTTTTATCTTTTTAATATTCAAGGATAAACGCTCTACACACTTTTTATGTTTCAACTTTCAACTATAACCTGTTCTTGAAAAAAAGTGATGAGTTCGTTTTTTATTTATAATCCATCTTACTTTTTATCTTTATCAATAAACACTACGAAAAGGGGTCAACCCAGTACAAAGTGAACAGCCCCACAACTTTTCTTCTACATTACAATTTTCAACTTTCTTGTTGTGTATTTTCAGTCTTAGGACGGTTTCTGCTAATAAGTTGAAGCTTTGTACATAAATGGCACGAAATTATAATTATAGTAAAAACAATGTAATTTTGGTGAAAAATAATTACAGATTTGATAAGATATCCAATTGGCTTACTTCAGGCGGTGAGGCCCTTTATACAGACTACATCTAAAAGTTTTTCAGTTTTTAAATTGTTTCCTGATTAGTCCTATCAATTGAAATTTTAAAAAAACTAGCTGTAAAGACTCACATAATCTAATCCCAAAATTGTTCAAGATATTTTGTACGTATATTTTTTTTACTTTGAAATAAATTTATTTATTTATTATTATTATTATTTATTTATTATTTATATTTTATTTTATTTATTTAAGTAAAAGTTCTCACTGAAAAATAGTAAAGTTGTTTTTGGCAGATTTTTACTTTGTTATTTTTTAAAAATAAATTAGCAAGTAAAATAAACATTAAAACCTTTTTAACATTTCTCGGATGAAAAGATTAAAACATAAGATTTATTGATGTTAAGATATCGAATATAAATTTTAGGTTTTGCACTGCCGTATATTAAAGTTCCTACACAATTTGTTTAAATGCTTCTTAGTTTCTAGTTAAGGCCCTTTCAATTTTGGTTCTCTCTAATCTTGGTTCCACCAACGCACAAAGGATTCTTAAGGTACGGAGCATCAAACTTGTTCGAATAAGGCTTTTCAAGGGTCATTTCTTAGACAACAAATATATTGTACGAAATGAGATGAGGACATGCCAAGTAGGGAATTGCGATTTAAAGACAAAGGTTGCAATGAATCCTAGTCATACCTTGAGAAAGATGCCGAAAATCATCTCTTAAAAGGTTGTATAAAGAACTTCAAGAATGAAAAATCCTGGCAATAGATAAGTCCGGAAATCCTGGAATGCATCTTGCGAACGAGCATTATGCTGCCTCTATTCAGTAATTCCTTTCAATTGTAAGGACGATTTACTAAAATTAAATACTCACATTTAGAAGTAGACTACACTAAAATTACAACAAAATAAGATCCGTGGGAAATTGTTCAGATTGCTTCAAAAATAAGAAGCTGGGTACTAAATCCTGATGAATAAAATCTACAAAGGACCGATGTGGGTGGAAATTAAAGTAGACAAGTTAGAAGTTGCGATAGATTTAAGCAGGGAATTCTTACATTTCGAGGAAATGAAAGACTAGGAAAAAGTTAACACCCAGCCACCCCAATTCCAATTAGAACTACGATTGAGAAATTTGAATAAATAAGAAATGGTGTTCAGAAGGCAGTCCTTAGCAAATTCAATATTCTAACAACAAATCTGGTTCTACCAATTGTCTCACCACTTCTCAGGATAACCAAACTATATTCACTTTTACCGAAATAACCGGCGTCTCTTGATTCGATAGATTTCCTATAGCCACACTATTGTACACTATCAGCAAGACAACTGACGAGATTCTTTTTCACTTTAACGAAAACTGCATCACACTATCGGAAGGAAGTTTGCACTATCAACGATAAAATTCGAAAGCGGAAAAGCAAATTCGCGTACTACCGATTGCGGCCACGTTGCTGCTGTAACTGAAAACAGTGGGCAATCAGTGGAGCCCGGCAGCCGGTGGAAAAGCTCCTCAAAAGATTCCCGTGTGCCCGTCGATGACCACCAGTTCTGCATTTCAGTTGCCCAGTTGGGGCCAACAACAACAAGGGATGTGCGCAATATCGAAACATACTGTCAACATGTTGCACGACTAGCGGCTTTGCAACATTTGGAATTTTGCTCGCTTGCAAGCGCAAAGGCCACGATAAATTGTTGAAACTATTTTAAGACATCTAAAACAAAATCTACAGGTTTAAATTCTATTGTCTAGTTTGGATCAAGATTATTTTTTTTAACCGAATAAATTTGCAATTGGTGACTACTGTACCCGCGCACTGCTCACACATACAGACATCGAATACACTACGTATACTCTTACTTTTTGAACGACAAAATTTGAAATTGTAATGTTTTTTTGGTCCACTATTAACTTTTAGCCACTTGACATTCAATACACTTAAAAGTTTACTCCAGCATCGGAATCGAGTTTACAATTTAACATTTTTTGAAGTTGAACGAAATAAATTTAAGGGTTATTAGCAATTCGAACAATAAACAAACGGTTACAAATTGTTGTTGAGTATATAAAAAAAATAAACTTTTTATGTCATTCAGTGGAGTTGTGGAATACATTCGGTCACCACAATCAATGGTACATGCGCTTGTAAATTATAATAGCAAAGACAAACTAAATATTTTACCGAGAATGGAATTAATCATGGCAGAGCTACCAAAGAAGTTACAATTTAAAAAAAAAAAAAACATTTGATTTGATCTCTGGCTATTAAAATATTTCGCTAATAAGTGGGTGCAACCTACGATTAAAATCAACAGAGAAGTGAACAACCAAAATTGGTTTAAATATGAGGTGAACTTAAGTATGTATATGTAATAAAGATTCACTAATGGCAAGCTTTAGCTTGTTATAATTCGTGGAAATCAGTTTCAGTTCAAGTACGCCAATATGGATGAATCTAAAGCAACACCACCAGCTGAAATGATGCTTGTCGGAACTGCATTATACTCGTACACTCTCTAGTGATTGAAATTCAACTCGATTATCGGCGTCAGAGGAGTCTCTGATCCCAAACTCTAACACGAAAGCCCAATTGGGATTGATCGCTGTCCTGGGTACTGCCATCAGGCCCGTGTGCAGGATTTTGTCAAGGGAGGGGTTTAAAATATGTCGAAGCTTGATCTTCAACAGCAACCATTTTCTGCGAGATTTAAATCTGATGAATGTGACGGTCAATCCAGTACGTCATTTTCCCTGCAAGAAAGCGCTTCCTTAATTCACTATCATACACCGATCCAGCTTCGGAAAAATTTTAGGTGGTGTTCTGCATCATACGATTTTTCCATAGGTATGCATCGGTTAATTCAGTAGTATTACAGGTAATTTAGTAGTCAACTATCGGATATCGGTAACGAGTAGTGAAAAAGACGGCAATATTGAAGGAAAGAGGTGGAGAATCACACGCATGTACACCGATACGAAGTATAAAAGTGGATTTTGTCTCGAGGTGAATATATTTTAACTGAAAGATTAACCGTGAATGATACTACAGAGCTACCAAAAATTGTTGATTGGTTCCACGCAGTACAAAGACGACTTCGATGTTTTGGATCGTTGTCCTCTTGTAGTATCCAATTTGAACTTTTCCTTATATAAACCTGCTGGTGTATTTTGACCATTTTGGAAGCGTTAAAATTGTCTTTAAAAATGTAGAGGTAAGTGTCAAATCTCCGTTCTGAAAAAGATACCTAAACGTGCGACGTTACCAAATATTTAGTAGTCCGCTGAATGAGTTTTGTTGCGTTGGTACGCCAGGTATTTCTAGGTCGCACAGAAAAGAAGCTTCGACTTAAAAAATTACGTTTTTGCAATTCGTTCGTCCAAGCGAGTCTTTTTACGACGTGTCTTATGAACAGTATTGGTTCTTGAAATTGAAATTTAATATCATGAATTTTACGTATTCGAATCACAATTAGACCTTTTTTGCGAAATATCGTTTGCCACCACTTTTGTCCCCCGCTTTCGTAGTATTTCGCACGAAAACTCAAAAAAACTCAAAGCGTCATTGGAAAATAGTCACGTTACCTGCATGCGTTTGAATCTAACATCTACCGGTTTTCAGGAAGTAAAAGAATTAGACCAAAAGTTGCGCATTATTGTCCTCTTCGAGATTTGCAATAAATTTTTTTTTTAAATATACTACTAATGGGAGGGTTTGAACCCCCAAACTCACCCCCCCCCCTCCGCGCGCACGGGCCTGACTGCCATTGTTTCGCCATCGGACTGCAATGTCTCAGCAGAGGGTGTATCATGCCGACTATCCGAAACACCCTCACAGCTGCTGATATTGCTTAGGATTTCTCCATATGTGCGATATAGAACCGAAATTCATTTCTACGAATTATGATTTCGTGAAATTTAGAAAAGTAATCACGAGATTATGCGGAAAGTTAATTTTGCTGGTACCTGCCGGGAAGCAGTTAAAGTCAACATGTACTCGTATATGCAGAAGATTTTTGAAAAAGTTATTTTTATCACTAGAACAAATCCTTGTCAGGTAAAACTTTCAACATTCATCAGGGGTTCTTTATACAAACCTTGAAATAAATAAACCATAGAAGCAAAAAAACCTTAAAACAGTCTGGGCGGAACTTTATTATTTTTTGGGTAGTAGTTCGAAACGCATTTTATGCTAAGATGTGGTGTAGACCATGCGACTGATACACTAAAAAAAAATCTGCCAACAGTCTGGGCGCAACTTTATTATTTTTTCGGTTGAAGTTCGGAACGAGTTTAATTCTGAGATGCGGTGTAGGTTACTATGTGACTGAAAGCCTAAAAAAAAGTTCGGGAAGCGGTTAGAATGGGGTCGCGCTAGAATACTTACGCCGCTGCCACATACATATAACATATGAATTACAAAATTGGGTCATACTCTGGGACGCAGTCTAAGTCGTAGTATAATATCAGTTGTTACGCGATTAGGAGGTTTTTCGTGATTTGGTTTTCGGGGCATTACATGAAATCGGAAATGCGTTTGTAGGCGATTATATAACAAGTCTGTGGAAGTGCAAACCAATCTAATATCTCATCAATCCTAAGAAATATGTCGAAAGCCTTACGTCCTATGGGAGTTGAATATCTAAAAATCCTGAAATCAACTTTTTGACCATCTTATCAATCCGAAGAGATATGACAGAATTCGTGAAAACGTGTTCAACCCGTTTTTACCCTCTTAGGGGTTGAAAAAATAAAAATCTTGAAAATAAGTGTTAGGTGATTATTAAATAAGCCCGTGGAAGTGAAAAGTTATTCGATATCTAATCAGACCTGAGGAATACGGCTGAATTCGTGAAAATGTATACAACCCCTTTACACACTCTAGGGGGTCGAATTTCAAAAAATCCTGAAAACACTTTATAGGCATTTATATGAAGAATCCATAGAAAAAAATAAATTCAACATTTGAAAAGACCTAATAGATATGAAAATCGTGAACGCCAATGGATATTTGAATTTTTTTAAATTAATATTACTTTTCTAATTGATTTGCATATAAAGAGCCGGAAAAAAGTTTGGAAACATGGTCTTTCGAACTACAATCATAGCTCTGAAACCAAATTCCTTGTACTTACACCTATGAAACTTTGCATAGGATTGCAGTGTCGCATTTCTTTTTAATCTTTAAAAGGATATTTGATTATGGCAACTCTGAAAAAAATAGTAACGATAGTTTCGAATATGTCTAGTAATACTCGCGGAAAAAAGTATGGAAACACAACGGTTTTGGTTACCAAAAACTTAATAAGAAGCGTTTACTTTGAAATTTAATGTCATTAGTAGTTATTTGGTGTACGACTGCATTATTTGAACTCCAATTAAAGTTTTTTATAAAAATATAATTAAAAATGCCGAAGTGTAAGTTGTACTCAACAGATTTGAAGGAGAAATCGTTTCTATGTACAATACATAATGGACATACCGAGTTTAAGCTTTCTAGCTTAAGCCGTTGTATAGTTCGGAAAAACATCCCCCACCCCCGTACCATACTACCCCTATAAAAACATGCTACTACTATAGCTCTATCTGAATACGAAGTTTCAGTATTATATCACTATAGATTCTTGAGATATCAACATCGGAACTTTTTTCTTTTCACCCTCCTCCACCCTCACTCTCCACAGCCTCATCCCTAAATATTTTTTTCCTTCTATTGGGCCTACTTATGGAAAAAATTTTAAACATCTATCTTACACCGTTTTTGAGATATGAGACGTGATTTTTAAAAAAAATTCTTATCTCCTCCACTTCCATGCTCCACCGCCCCCCTGAAAAAATTTTACTTTCAGCGAACTTTATTTGTCAACCTTTATACAGAAACCGAATTTTATTTCTCTAGTGCAATCGGTTCGTGAAAAATCGTAATGTACAGTTTTTCACCCCCCCCTCCGTACGCCACTGTCCCCTCTCAAAAATTTGTTTCCGATCTATTCTCCTAGTATACCTACCGATGTTCATTAAGTTTTAATTTCGTGACGTTAACCGTTTTTGAGATATGGATTTCAGAATGTGTCGATCTCGGCTTTCGAACGATTCGGACGCATTATTTTTCCGCAGGGACGTCATTTCAGTTTTTTCTAGGGGGGGGGGGGGCAAGATGACGTCCCTGTTTTTCCCCCCACTCCCATACTCAATATTTTTGCAAATGGGTCCACTATCGAAGCTCTATATAAATTCCAAGTTTCAGCCTTCTAACATAAGTGGTTGCAGAGATCTAGAAAACAACATTTTCCGTTTAAAACGCTTCCCCCACCCCAAAAAGTGGTCACTTCAAGGGGCCTACCCAGTCTATTCAGAAAAAAAATTCAATTTAATAGCTCATAGGGTTTGGGAACTAATAAGTCCTCAAAAGATTTTGCGTACAGACGGACTGACGGTATTTTTTTTTTTTTTTTGCTTTTTTGGTGTTTATTAGTAATGAAGTTCAGGACAGCAATTTTTTTTTTTTAAATCGTTATTAAAATAATAAAGTAAAATAACGTCCCAAATACTTCCTGGCTATTTTTTAGGGCGCCAGTCGTATAGTTCCTTACACATCTGAGCATTAAACGTGTTCCGGACTTCTACCCAAAAGATCATAAAGTTTAGAAGCTGTTCAACGTTTTGAATTCGAATAGTGTAAGACATTTAATTCGGTATCTAATTAATGTTAACCATATCAACTTTTTGCAATAGTTCTCACGATACCTTCAATGCTTGTCATTTCCTTTGTGTAAAATCATTGAAATCGACAAAATTGTCCGCTCGTAGACTACCGGTACAAAGTTTCCATTTATTTCGTGGAAATTGTTAGTTTTATTGACATTGAATTCTGTGAAGTTCATATCTTGGCGCAGCTTTTTACCGTGCGCATGGCGGAAAAGAAAATCTTGCACTATAAATTTAATAGCATTTCCACGAAAATGCATTGACCCGTGCGCGCAAGCCGTCTTACAGTTAAAAATGTGCAACATACTACACACCTCCTCGATAGTGCAGAGGTGCTTAGCGGTGTCGATTGCAACGGAAAGCTGATCTTACGGAATGTTTTACCTTTACGGCAGGTAGAGGTACGTACCTATGCGCTCGGTCTCTTCAGGTTCGTTTCGTTTCATGTTTTTGCAAGGAACGTGCTTTTTCGATTTTCGGAAAATCCTCCACTTTATGAGGTCGACCACCCATTTCTTTCCGTATTAGTCCTAAAATTTCTCAACGTTGAAATCTAAATGCGGCAAAAACAGAAGACGACGCTTACTTCCTGGTGAGTTTCTCCATTTAATTATCCCGTCCATCGGCAGTTCTTATTCGATTTGATCTCATGCATTATGCATAATAATCAACGTTACATATTACTTTGACATATGTTCTGCCCATTTGATACTTTCCCGCGTACAATCAAATTCGCAGCCACCCAGGAGCTGTGCACGGATCCGTAATGTTAACTACCTTATGGCGCTCCTCTCTCTCTCGGGGCCCCCAAAATCTACACAGGGTACCGGTAGCCGACAAAAAAGTCTCGGCGCTGGTGATTTATACTCTCGTAAATATAGAAATCACCAAAAATCATTGGAGGTCCATTTCATCATCAATGGCAGGAAATCAGGTATATGACGGACCAAAGGTAGGCAAAGGTATCCCATTCCCAACCGCCGCGTTTCGTGGCGAGAGTTAAAGTTTCTTTAAGCCGTCACCGCGCCATTATTCCGATGACCACGGTCATCATCGTCTTTGATTGGTCGTGCTACTCCTCCTCAATTCCTCATCGAGCTTTGTCATGATCAGCCTCAGCTCATGATGGTTATTGCTTCTCGTTTATTTTTATATCGCCAACCTTGTTATCATCTTGGAATGGATTTGATTATACCAAAACCAAAGGTAAAGTAGAACGCTGCCCTGCAGGGCTCATTTTATTCCAATTTCCATTTGCAAATAAAAAAAACTTGGATCTGACCGATCGGTTCCAGCTCGATTTTTAGGCACGATCCAGATGATCCAGATGAACGAAAAACAATACCCTTTTCGAGTGTTTTTCAACTCCAAGATTTGATATGATTTAAAGGGAATAATTTAATATTAATTGAACCAAAAAACAATTCTTTTTTACAAAATGTTTTTTTTTGTTAAATAATAAGCTCCCTGTAACCATTGATGATCAACGATAATCACACATCTCAATAATTACGACGTATTTTTTTATTTTAGGTCTTTTAGATTCTAAATTTTAACCTTTTAGCCTAATCCTTCCTTAGATAAAATCAGGGTGGTTAATTCTATTTCCCACTAGTTTTTGATACTTTCAAAACAGCTTACAAAAAGTTCAAACCCAAAAAATATAATTTTACTTTTTAAAACCGATTTTGTTGTGGTGTTGCCTTTTATAAACCGTATAAACCACACTTTTAATTTATTATTTTTCATTAATAAAGTCCTAATCGTCCTGAAATTTAAAAAAAATTCTAGCCTGGAAATCCGTCTGCCCGCCATAAACGCCGTACGCCTTATGTAAATGCGTTGTTTTTAGTGGGTAGGGTGGAAAGCAAAAAATTCTGAATTTTTATTTTTCGAGAACCACTAAGGATATAAAGCTATGAGTTGATATATATGTATACACAGTAAACAATTTTGTGAAAATTACTATCTTTAAACCAGTAAAATATTCCGCATTAATGTAGTAAATTTACGAATTTTCATTAAATTTAACAAAATTGAGAGTAATTCTTAAAAATGCGTATTTTTACACATTTAATTCATAAATTTACTGACTGGGTAGTAATATTGAAACACCGCATGCAATTTTCCACATTTAGTGTGTAAAATTGATCATTGTGCATAAAATTACGCATTTTGTATGCAGTTTTGATACTCTATGCGTGATAATTTGTCATTGTGTATAAAATTACGCATTTTGCATGTAATTTTGATACTTCTTGCAAAGTAATTTGTTTTTTGTGATATGTATTAACTTGACCGCTTCGTTGTTTAATCCACTTGTTTCGTGGTTTTGTGTAAGGCGTAATTTAAAATTTAAAAAGAGAATAATGTTTATAGTGTGTGAAGTTTGTGGCTTTAAAACAAATAAATGAAATTTATATAATAAACATGTATAGTGTTTTATACTTGCTACCCATTTTGACCTATATCCTGTTTTTTCCCCAATTACCATGTGTTGAATGATCTCATTGAATTTTTCCAATTGTCGATTGCTGTGTCCTTTGCCCTTCAAAATACGTCTAGAAATTCATCTGCTGATCATTCGCTTGAAGCTTATATTGTCAATTAATTAATAATAACAATAAGCAAACATAAACATGTTAAATTTTAGTAGTACGTATTAGTTTTTCTACACTGTGTGTTATTTTACGCACATTTTTAGCGATTGATTTCCACACTTGTGTGTGAATTTCCGCATTAATAGTAAAAATCACAGGAGTGCGTAATTAAATTTGAGAATAGTAATTTTACTGCTTTCAGAGTAGGCACTAAATTGCCTACTCTAAGAGTAGTAAAAAAATTTTACTGTGCTATCATAAAGAACTATTTTATAAAATTTTAAAAATTAATGTTTCAAAATTAAAATTTATAAATTTTTGATAGAGGAAGCAAAGTCGGGGTGGGTAGTGTTTTTCGTATTTCAGGAACGGAGTTTATTGGAAAGTTGAAACTTGGTACGTAGTAGAAAAGTAATTTATGGAAAAGAATCAGATTTGCATTGGCGTAAGGAGATAGGGCAAACAAATTTTTCGAGAAAAGGAATTGGATTCCATTTTCACGAATTTCGTCATATCATTTAGTCTTTTTCAAAAAATCAGTTTGTAGTGTAATCTCGAAAAGTTTTCGCTCATTGCTCGATTTCTCTAGAAATCAATTTAACGAAATTTTTGTTAAATCATCAGATTTCACGAAACTGATATATTCCTTTCGTAGTACATAAAAAATTAATAAAATCAATATAAATTTCCATCATTAAACGCAGTTTTTAATTCTATGTTATGCGGCTAATCATCATCAATGGCGCGGCAGCCTAAATCGGGCCATAGCCTAATACCTTTTACGGCTAATACTTTTCTTGGATTAGAACTAATTAGCATAAAATACAGCAATTCCAGATTAAATATTTTTAAAATTTTTGACTTTTGGTAGTTTAAGATAACAACTAAATACTTTTACTTTTGTTTGAACCTTTGTAATGAATAGTTGCCGATATATAGTCTTTCAAATATTTCGCAACATTTTTAGTTTATGCCAAAAATCCAAATCATCGCAAACCTTTTTTTTAATCTTTAATGCATCAGTATATGAACCGGAACTGAATTCCGTGTAGAAATTATACTTAAAGAAGTCAAATAATGCCAGCTTTAAAAATTTAATAAATATAAATTAGATTAAGACAAAAATAAATAAAAACCAATACAAGGAAAAACAGAATAAAGTTATTGATATAATAAATATTCAATAAAATACAAATACAAATAATGAAATAAAATATAAATAATAATATATTCACATAAATAAATATATGTTTCATAACAAATTTTTCCCTTTACCTAAAATGATAAGAAAGCGAATGCAGAAAAAAATTTATTTAAGTAGATAATAAAATTTTAATAAAAAAGATATAATATTTTCCAAAAATAAAAGGAAATTAATAAAAATAATTTAAATTAAAATCATAAATATCATTGTGAATAATTAACAAAAGCAAAATAAATTAAAACTGAGGAAGGGCAGGTGTATTTTAAAAAAGTTTTTATGCTTAAAAGCGATAAAAACAATAATTAAGAGTATAAAAAAAGAATAATAATAAGAAATAGAAACATTGGAATAAATAAGAAGCAGACAGAACTAAGGACGTATAAGAATAGTTTCCTTCGTCTAGGTCTAGCTGAAACAGTTTATGATGTTATGCATAGCGGATTCCTGTTCCAGCTAATTTTAGTTGAAGTCTTGGCCAAGCTTAACTTGTTTTAAAACAGCTGATGAAGTTAAGGATAGATTAGACTTAAAATTTTTATTAATTACAAAGTGATAAATTTTAATTGTTCTGCTGTAGATATGATGAAATGCGTTTTAAGTTGGGAGATTTTTATGCAAAGCTTGGATGAAATTTGCTAAAATCCAGAATGGATTATCACTTTTACATTTCTTCTTAGACTTTGATGTCGGAATCAAGAAGTAAGAAGCTGACTGTTCTTTTTTGATCATATCTTGATAACGGTAAATGATATCAAAGTAAAGCCATCGGCACTTTTCCAGTGCTTTATATTAAGAAAATAAATAAAGATTCAAAAGGTGATTAATATTATGCAAAGACGAATGGTTCAAAAAGTGCTTCACCAAAGACGAAAAGGGTAAACTTATGATTTTTGATATTTACTCACTTATATGTAATATTCTACATTTCGTCCTTGGTGAAGAATTTTTTGAACGTTTTTTCCCTATAATATTGAGCTTTAGAAAACACATAATCCTTATTGCATTACTTACTACATTTTGTTTAATGTCGAAATGGGATATTCGCAAAAAATCGATTCTGGATACCATTTTTAAAAATGGCGCAGCGAGTGGATTGTTTTTGACATTGCAAACTTTGCCATAGACGCCTATACAACATTTTGTAGTAAGGATTAGAGCTATGGCTGGAATAGAATACAACATATGGATTTTGTTAAAAAAAAAATGACTAGGACTTTTTTCTCGCGCTTATAAAATTCTAACGCACCTGACGATAAAGAAATTAGAAAACTTTTTATAAAGAAAAATACACAGTTTACTTTGAATTCGTTAGTGAGGGAAATCGCAACACAAAAGTCCTCGAGACCTGTGGTTCCACTTATTTTATTACCATACACAATTGTCCATACACCCATACCCACCAATTAAACAAATTGGCACATTAATCGTTACGAAAAAATTCAGTTGAATAAGAAGAGAAACATTATTTTCATATTTCTTTTTGGTATTATAACCATATTTTAAGTAAACGTCTGTTTTAAGATTTTTATAAAAAAAATTTCGAAACTATTATATTATAAAAGCAATGCACATATACGCGATGTCAACATAGATGATGCTTCTTACTTCATTAAAAAAAAATCATGTTTACAGCAGATAAATTCAAATTGTGTTTTATCCAATAAAAATGTTTATGTATACTCTCTCGACTTCGTCAGCTGTCGTAAAACTAATCAACCTAAGCCTAGACACAAACCAAAATTTAATTGGGACAGGAATTTCCTAAGCTTGATGTCATAAATTATTATAACAAGACCTAGACGAACCCAATAGTGAAACAGGTCCTCAAAAATAAGTCTAAAGTTGTTGTAATGGAAGCGATTCTTTTGGTAATAAAATAGAAGAAGTGAATAAAATTTTTACAACGAATATGAATGAAATAAATAAATATGTCTCATTTATTAACACTATCTTTCATATTAATAAAATACATGTGGGGACAAGTGCCTCCCCTTACTCTACCTAAGGACGCCCTTGAATCTTGGATTTCATTAGGATGCCAAAATGAATAAATTTGCAAGAAAAAAACTATCCGTGACCTTTTGCAAGCGGAAGCTGTGTTTATTGACTGGAATTATTGTAGGAGTGAAAACGTGCCTGCAATCATTACGAGTAAACAAATTTACTAAAGAGCTGTATTATATTTCTTTGAAATTTTCCAACTAATACCATCTGAGTATTTACACGAGCAATACTTAATTGATCGCAATGATTTTAGTTGGTCGTTGTTAAGTTTCCCTCGTGCTGAATAATACATTTCCTTAAAAGCATTACCTCCGCTTAATTCCGGTATAGCCGCATATAAAAATAAACACCTACGCACAGCCATTATAATTCTAAGGACCTGAAATTACCTTACTTAAGTCAAGCACTACAAAGCCAACCGACTATATTATCCCTTAAACAAATTTCATAGTATGAAGGTATTAAAAAAAAAGCCTGAAGGAAACCACCCAATTGCGTTCATTAAATGCAATAATTTCAGTCCGGATCAACCCCAACCAAAACGCGTAGGAATACTATACATACGGAAATCACTTTGTAAAATCCCTAAACTAAGCACTTTTCGGTAAATAATAAACGCTGAGAGTCAATCAATTCTAATTGCTGCTAGTCACCCACTCATAGCATACCGAAAGTAAGAAAAGCAACCCCTAATCGGTGGACAGTTATTGTCACGTAGCACTGTAGAGACATGCGCTCTCCCTAAACACATCGTTATGGGGCGCAATTTTACTATACACTACACCCAGGCTAGAGTAACCACCCCAAGCACGGGACTTTTGTTTAAGCAGTTTACCATCAAATTTCATTGAAATTGCATTGAACCCGCCAGTAGTCCTGTCCTCATTCCTCCAGACAAAATGCTTTTTAGTTTTCTGGTGAAAGAAAATTTTTTTTTACTAAGTGAAAACTAAGCGAAAAGAGGGAAAACCTCGCACGGAAAAACAATCATACGAAGACCCTAAAAAGTGAAAGGAATATGAGTGGTGAGTGCATCAGGTGGTGGTGATATTCGTGTTATAGTTATGAAGAATGGAGATGGATGTGGACATACCTCGAGGCGATAGGCGGGCTCCATCGTCGCCCGCTATTAAACCCGGTTGCTGTGTCATAAAGAGCAGGACCGCTCCGCGAAGTCCGCAGGACATCTATTTCGAGAGTCGCGGAAAATCTTGCAAGAAACTTCTCAAGTTTAATGGAAACCCAAATAAGGTTTGTTTTTGGAAAAAAAAAGAACACAAGAGCAACATTCATCCCATTTCTGAATCCTCACTTCCGTCCCACTGTCGTTCACCTTCCCGAAGACTTCCATCGACGTATATCAAGTCATCGACATTAATAAGAAAATCCTGTCTTGGCTGTCAGCATCGTCGAGTCAATATTTTTCCGATGAAAAGTGAAAGAGCAGAGATTCCGCAATTTTCCGCTTCCTTCTTCTGCACATCTAAGGGTGACCTGTTTCTGTGAAAAATGAAAGTGTTTTAGTAGGTTTCGCATGAATTTTCCTTCCGTTCAGCGCTTCGATACGATTCCTCTACATCGTCTTGTTCTCGTTTGTAACCACATACAACGATAGTGTAATGCCTGCATGGATACCATCTCGAAATTAAAGATTCTAGACAGAAAAGATGAAACTGAGGAGGAAAAAAAAGGATCTTTTGCTACGGTGATGGTGTATTTGTTGTCCTGTCCATCAGTTTTTCAGTCACGTAAAAAGGGCAACATGAGCCAACAGACGTGATAAGGGCCCCTCAACCGCAGCACATAACTCTTTCTCGGATGAAAACTTATTTCTTGGCTACAATCTGACATAGTTATTTTCAAGAAGTTTTTGGCCTTTTTTTGAAATAGAACCTTTGATGAGAAATTCTTGATAGGACGATGTTATATTGCGGAGTTGAGGAGTACCTACTTGGCATCAAGTAGTCAAGCTATAGAGATGATTCTGCATTGTCTTATCGCATGCAGCGTCAAGCATTGCATTTTTAGCTGTAGCTTGTATAAAGGACACTACACAGACGGTCAATCATCAGTTTCTTTGGGATCTGGCGTATTGGAGTTGTGTACAAAGGAATAGATGTAAAGGGTTCTTCTACAGTATTTTATCTCAGACCCCCACCCCCACCCATCTTTAACTGTTGCCTATTTGAGTTGTGTACGTTTGAATCGCGTATCTGAGTGTGTTTTGCTACCAATCCCACATATTTATTGTAGGTACCAACTATGTATATATACGTGTGTATCACTTTCATAGTGTGAAGCAGAAAAATGAGCAGAAAATCTATTGACGGGATAGGAAAGGATGGAATGAGAGTTTTGTCTGCCCGAATGCACGATAACCCGATAATGAGTAGAAGATTTATTATGTTCGATTTGAGCTTGAAGTCCACAATAATTCGCTTACAACATCTGAATAATCTTCTATATGTCTCGCTCTTAACCACTCCCTAGGTTATATCAATTCCCTCAAAAGGAACAAGATTTTATATAGGGTAGTGATCTGGAATCTAGCATCATGCAGTTAGGAAACCTTAATTGCAAATTTATATCTGCGTCGATCCCCAATCGTTTGTGTGGCTTTCTCGGTAGTCGATTACCAAAGTACATCTGGAAAATCTGCCCATTGCAATTTCTGTTTCCCCGTCCGTTTGTCCTTTCGTTGGTCCGTGAGCCCATACAAACAAAACTCCAAGGCAACTCAAGATCGCTTTAACATTCCAAACAGCCTCCTGGTTATTCCTTGTTATTTTTTAGGTTCTCTCAGGTCGCATAGTAACCTACACCGCATCTCAGCATTAAACGCGTTCCGGACTCCTATCCAAGAAATAATTAAGTTGCGCCCAGACTGTTAGAAAATTTTGCAATTATGGTTTGAACGCGCTGCAAAAAGGAATAGTGAATAACTCCAGCTGCAGACCACCAAACAGTCACCATTATCTTATTCGGATGGAGGCCTGGTTTCGGCATGTGTTTTGAGGTCTCATCAGCATCCAGCCATTGTGCTGATCGGCGACGATTGTCGTACATTATCCACTTTACATCACATGTCACTATTCTGTTCAGAAACGGATCGTTTCTCTTCCGTGAGAGCGGGGAACTGCAAATATCCAGTCGACGCGTCATGTTTTGCTCAGTAAGTTCATGCGGAACCAACTTATCAAACTTTTTGACTTTTGCAAGTGCCGGCAAACTGTCGAATAGTGTACGCCCAATTTCTCTGCAAATGTCCCTTACAGTTTGGCGTGAGTCAGATTCCACTAATAACTTCAGCTCGCCCTTGTCGACCGAAGGTCCTGGGTTACCACGTGGCTCACTTTGAAAAGCCATGTCTCCTGATCGAAATTTTTCGAACCATCGCTGTGTGGTTCGTTTGCTTACCGTGTCAGCTCCAAATGCCCTGTTGATGTTTTCGGTTGCCTCCGTTGCGATGTGGCCAAGTTTAAACTCGTAAAAGAAAAGTACCCGTTTTTGACTCGAATCCATTTTTTTTCTGATCCAATCAGAATGAAGTCCAAAACTGAAATGATTCCATGAGTAAATGTAGGGGTATTTATACTTCAATACCCAATACCACTAGTGCCACCTGGCGGCAGTTTGAGCCATGGAAATCGCAACTAACGAAAAAACGACATTTCATCTACAACAATCTAATATATTGACATAACACTTTAACAAATATCAAAAAAAACTGGAAACCGATGTTTAAGCGATTATATAGAAAACTCGTTCAAGTAGAAATCAATTTGATATCTCATCAAACCTGAGAGATATGACGGAAATCATGAAAACATATTCAATCAATTTAATAGCAAAATCCTGAAATCATTTTAGGTGATTACATGTTAAGCCTATAGAAGTAAAAGCGAATTCGATATCTCACTAGACCTAAGATCAGAAGGTCAGAATTCGTAAAAACTTACCCAGCCCCCTAACACCCCCTTGGGAGCTGAATATTGAGAAATGATAAAATTGGTTTCTTGGTGATTATTTTTAAACAACTTGGAAATTAAAGCAAAATTGATATCTCGTTAGACCTAAGAAAACAATGATTGAATATTACAACATCTAGAAAACAGTTTCCAGTAAAATTAATTCGATACCTCGGCAGACCCACCTACATATGACGAAATTCATAAAAATGTGGAAAAAAAGACCTTTCATGGACAATTTTTCTGTCCCACCTCCATACGCCAAAGCAAATCGGAACTTCTTTGTTGCTTAACTTACTTTTTTATCTTTTTTGAGGTCTACTTGTCCTAAAATATGAAAATACAAAATTTCAGAGAAGAAATATTTTTGAAATTTCATGTCGATCACAATAAAAATAATACTTTATTATTAAAATAATAAAGTAATAGAGTAATAGAACGCGTCCCTCATATAACGTCCATATAAAAGTTCTTGAAAAAATGTTGAACAGGAAGTCGAAATTTTACACTAACTGTTTTTGAAAATAGCATAAATGTCGAGGTCGTTAGGGACTGATATTCCAACTCCTTCGCGTTGATACTAAATAAGCTTTATACGCGTCCAATCCAATTTCAAAAGATGTAGTGTAAATGCTGATTAAGACACGTACTCATAAAACCAGGTAGTTTAATTTCTTTGTAATCCGCGACTGAATAGGAATCGTTTCGTAGTTTATTGTCCTCACCTAGACCTGGGAATCGGATTAGGATTCTTAGAACAAATAAGCTACTGATTCGACGAGTTGAAAATGCTTTTTAAGTAATTTTGCAACTTAACACTCTCAAGTATTGGATTGCCGGAAAAATTTTTTGTCTTCTGTAAACGTACAAGAATTTTGTATAATTAAACTATTTCAGTCGACCGTAAAGAGTATATAACAAGTAAGAGACCCAGCACGGATCCTTGCTGCACTTCGCTCAACACTGCGTATCGATTTCATAAAATCTCCATTTCTAACATGAAACTTGCGATCCTTGATAAAGAATTCCATATGAATTCCATAAGAATTCAATTGTTCATTTCAGTAGTAGACATCTGTCTTGAGACTGCGAAAATTTCGTAAAAACACAAAGTTGGTGCTGTAAAGTCATAAAATTTCTTCTACTTCATTTGAAAAAATTTCATCTTTATTCGAATGTCAATTGATCTTACAGACACTATACAAATATTGTTTACAACTAAATTTAGTTTTACTCTCCCTAATGTAAAGCTGGCCACAGATCACTTTGCACCTACTATACCTAGGGATCTTATACAAATATCATTTGAGCTTTAACTATCCTTGCGATAATTGAATTCTCGAAAAGAAATGAACAGTTTTTTTCAAAACCAACACTTTTTGATCTGTCGAGTCCGATTTGAAAAAAATAGGTGGTACTGCTTGCGTTAAGTTAAGGCATCTACACTTTGTACAAACCATTAAAATCCTTCTATCAATGAGTACCTGTAGTACGTAAGCTGGGCTCCACTTAATTTTAGGAGGAAGCCCAAGACTCCTTTAAAGTGATATGCGCTCTAGGTTAGTATACGGCGGATAACCTAAAAAAGAAACCCATTATCACAGACTTTTTGAAAGGTTATTTTATAGGGTAGCGACAAATGCGTATCGAACTACTACCCAAAAAGTGTATTGTGTCTTCGGAACTCAAAACTTGTTACGGGTTCAAGCTGCTAGTTATAGACAAACGTGGATAAATCCGAAAAGAATTGCCCACCTACGACTGCAAAACAAACAGATATATCTGAATTTGATCCGAGACTAAGGCATTTAAAATTTAGTTCTACAACAAAATCTCTTCAAATTCGACACTAATCTAAATCTGGCGTTAATATAATTAGTCAAAATGCAAACTACGATTATCCGCTAATCCTAGCCTACCCTGCGGAGTCCCACTCTGTTCAACGCTGATATAGAGCGATACGCTCTGTACAAACAATTCCGCTTCCAAGTACCCTTCACTTTATAAGGGAATGCCTTTGAAATCTCTTAAGCCATTTAAGTCGGCGAACAGCGAGGGTCTATAAAATTCCTGGCGTACCCGAACCAAATCCTTAAAGACCATTCGTTTCATATTCAGGGAGAACTACTTAATTGGACGCACGTAAGGGCTAGTGTAGATAAAAAGGGTAATTCTTCACTGAAAAACTAATTTGCTTGTTAAAGTGGAAAGTCCCCGCAAAAAGGTTTTCTTAGATGCTCTCTCGCAGTTATAAATTATTTAAATGAATTCTTAGCGTGTTGGAATAATGTGTGTAAAGGGCGGATTAGGATTATGATGAATTTAGTCAAGTGAAAGAATTAGTTTTCGTGGTGAGATAATACGAGGGATACTGATATGAATCTAATTTGCACCGTAATTGAAATGTTAATGAGTCTTCAAGGACATGAAAGGCAGCCATCAACATATCCATATAGTCGTGGAAGCCTGGTGCGATTTAATAAAACGTAAAACATGGAACTCTGACATCCAATCATCCTATCTAATCTCAATAACATCCTGCCCTATGTGACCTAAAAGTTCGATTCGACGTTATGTTCGGATTTAATACAAGAAGTTCTGAATAAGGTCACCGAGGACCGAGGTGGCATCAACTTAGCGGAATGGATAAAATTTGCTTGTTCGATTGGGTGAACGAGATATTGAGTTGAGGGATACCGACTCAAGCGCATGTTATTCCCAGGAACATATTAAGGAAGCTATTCTTCTGATATCCTTATCAGTACTATGTAAACTATTTTTAGATATTTCCGTAAGGATATATCATAATGTTTGTACATTGTCCTGGAACGATATCTAGGAAACGCTGGGGAATTGATGTTTGTTTGTTTTTTTTTTGAAAGTATGAATGCTAAAGAAGTCTACCGCGAAGGAATTGAGAAATTGATCCTTAAGTTTCAAAAATGACTTAATTATTGAATGCAGCATATTTGTTTAAAGTTTTGAAGTTTATTATAACTGAATCCATTGAATACAGTCCCTTTCGAACATTATCAGTTAATTATTAATTAAAGCAATTAACTGAATTTATTTTTGCACCGATTTATGTTTTATTATCCCAAAGAATAATGCCGTATTTCGCGTTCGAAGCAAACCGATAATCTTTAAATTTCTTCCAACCTTATTTCCGAGGTCTAATGATATCACCCGCCCTTTTCCTTTGAGTTGGAACCATACAAAAGTTTTTGAAAAACACGTTCATACATACTGCACGATTACCAGAGAACCACTAAAGTTAGGGATGTAAAATCTATAGTCTGTAGTTAATAATTTTGTATTAATGTCACAGGGGTTGACGTTTAGGGATCATCTTCAAAAATCTCTTCGGTGTAACGAACACGTGAACCTTTTACAACAGAAGCTGCGGAAGGTCAACTAATGTGCACCATTGCTAGACATGCCTACGGCCCATCAATAAAGGCATACGAAGGAAATATCAGGATTGTTAAGTGATGGCGATGGAACTATGAAATAGTTCTCTATGGAACTGCTAGCAAAACTAATCCAGGAAAAGTACAAGTCGCATTAAACACTGTTAATAGAACTGTATTGGGAATTGAAAATGGAACCTTACCATTGCAACTATATATTGAGACGCATCAAGTAGAAGTGGTTGCTAAAAACCTACCCATTTTATATATACCACATCATACAACCTTAAAGGACATTTCAGTTTTGCCTGGCAATGGTATTTACTGTCTTCGAACAAAACAGTATTATAGTACCAGAACAACTCCCCTGCTCCCAACTATGCCCTTCAATTCTGCGAACGAACCAAGACTTCGTCAATCAGATTTTCAGTAAACAGATTAGCAGGAAAGCGGTTAATTTACAAGGATGCTTCCAGAACATCCCTCGTTACTACCTATGCAATTGTAGAATTTAAACCCACAAAAAAGTTATTTCTTACTCTTAAATCTACATGTCCATCTCCGCACTGTTATCTCCGCCTTACCACAAATAACATACTCGAAACTTTCTTCCAAAACCGTATTCCGCCCTTACACATAAGTCCTACTTAATCTGGAAAAACACAAACACACCTCTCTTCCAGCGCCTCTCCCATTTTATTATCCTTAATCTAATTTAAACATATTAATTATCAATATAAACTTAATACATGTAATTATTTAAGATGTGTCGTCATATGTACATAGTTTACAGTGCGCCTAGCCGGCTTTGTTCAATTTATTTGACTGTAACCCGAAAAAAATTAATGAAAAAAAGTTTAGGTTCTTTTATGACGAAAAATGGAGCTATGATTTAAATTTTGTTTCCGCATGTTGGCAAAGTTTGCTAACTCATACAATTGTCCTTAAAAGATTTGATCAGTGGTTCGCCGTTTGCATGAGAACGGTTCAATGAAAAAGACGAACGTTATGCCCTAGATATACGTCCACCTAAATTGGCAATTTAATAATTTCTAATTAGACTTAAATTGACAATTATGAAGTTCCTTAAACACGGTCCTTCTACTGATCAAGGAAAAGACACGAACATTTGACAGTTTCGAAATGAAAAATTTATGAAATGTTTTCTTGCCATATTTCTAGCAGAAGAAAGTCTATCGTTTGCCGTTCAAGAGATTCGTTTTCATATGCTCATATCGTTTTGACAGCATAATTTAAAAAAATTGACATTTAAATTATTTGTTTGGAATGTCTTCTTCTTTACGGCACTTGTTAACACACAGTATCTAAATGGACATTAAGAGTGCGCCGTGTGTCTGGGGTATTAAGATATGTAACTAAGAACAACCAACACAATTCTTTGAATAGTCCCCATTTAAATGTCTTTAAAAGTTAAGGTTAAATAAATTTTCTGCAGATGTAGGTATAAACTTTAAATGGATTCTTTTTCTTATTTTTTTTAAATTTTCTTTTAATTTACTCCACTGCCGTAATATTTATTGTTATAAATTTTATTATTTTTCTTACAGATTCTCCTCTATCCGGAAGAAGGGTGGGCTCGCAATGCAACGTCCAGCTATTGGACAATAACACCTTGTTGGTGGCAACCAAATCGCTGCAATATCGAAGAAATCACCGCAACCCAGAAATACTCAACGAAGGCCCGTATGCTGTCTGTCGAAAAAGGATCATTGCTAATTGTCGGATCATTTAAAAAGAAAATCCGCGATGGTGACTTCAAGCTCTACCTAAATTCAAACATAACAGTGGAAGACTATAATATGGGCTACTGTATGACAGGGTTCGTTGAACGACGCTGTCAGCAATCTAATACCTTCCAAATGACACATTTTGCAGTCATAAAAAGGCAATGGCCGTCCATTAATGAAAAGTAGAATATTTATTAAGGCATAAAGTTACGCTAAATACAAAAAGAAAAACCCAAAAAAAAAAAGAAAAATGCTTCAAAAGCAGAAATTTAAATTCGTATAACGTCCTAAGGAGACGGATGCCCTTATTCCGTCTCACTATCTTGTGGTATGAGTAAGAACTGTGTGCATGTGTAAGTGTTTTTTAATGGTAAAGCTGTACTTGCCGTTTGCAGTGTTGTTTTTCGTGAATCCGCACCTGAAGCACTTAAGCCATTGAGTTAAATCCTGAGTTATGGAATGCCATTGTGTATAGTCGCTTGTACCTATCGTAGAGTTTATTTAAGCTATAAAAGGAATCTCTGCCAAGACAATGTCCTTGTGGAGGATACATAATAAAGCTCAACATTTCAAACTCAAAAAAATATTGTTATATAGTGTATAATGTCCTCTCGTATATCCGTGTATTTTCTGGATTATATTATGTATCGCTACTTTCTATGTAAATGTTCCTCCTTTTGAGATATTAAAATTTTTTTTGCAAATATTTTTAAAAAAAAAATCTAAAATGTTTGTTCTTTTTACCTCTTCTCCATCAAATTTTATTTTATTTTTAATATATCACAACTAAAAAAGATTAACTTCTGACGACGTCGGTCTCACGTTGAGCAACCAACTTTTACAGTCGGTTAAATACCGTTTTCTAAATTTTAAGTCACCACAACGTCGGCTAGAAAGTCGTAACTAAGTTTTGTTATAGTTCAATTCCAACCTTTTGGTCTCGGATAAAATCTATGATCGACTAAAGGTAACTGCTGCTATTAAATGTTTTAGTAAATAAATTGTCTTTAGTTATTAATGTGATGCCATGTAACTTTCGAGTTATGAAAATAATTGTGAAAATATTTGTTTATCACACAGTAAAAAAAGTACGAGAAATTGTAATACCCATCATTACATTGATTGCGATAACTTTGTGTCCTCTTATTATTGATAATGGAAACGACTATGACAAAGTATTAGAATATCTAAGGAGGAAATATGTCTTGCGTGACTTCCTCGTTATGAATTTTTCATAAAAGTTTTTAGGGAAACTTAAAATATGTCGGAGCATTTCTCGGTTACGCATATGGCGACTAGAATGTTTTGTTCAGCTACTTTTTGGTCAGAAGTATTATTTAAAACTTATTTAGACGACTGTTCGGTCGTATTTATTACTGAAAAATGAATTTTGGTGACACTTTTATACATATTTTGATCATTGAAAATATGGTGTCCATATAATTGCGAGTAAAATATCTTTTACTGTCTAGGCATAGTGTATAAGTGGTGCGCCGCACAAGAGCTGCTAAATTAATGGGACGTCTGATTGTAGTAACAAAATTCGAGATGCAAAATAAATTTCTATTAGAACATAAATTATAACAATAGTGAAACAGATACTAAGTGACCGTCTTAATAGGACTTATAAAGTGTTTTCTTTTTTCATAGGACCGGTTCAAATACAATGATGAAGGCTGACTACACTCATACTTTATTTATCATATGAACGCAACACTCTAAATAACAGATAATTTTCTTGCTAATTGAATTGACAAAATTATGTAAGCACTAGTATCTCTAGAGATACGTTCCAATTTCTCAAGTTTATTTTGTAAAGTAAGTATTGTCCAAGGTTTGATTCAGAGGTTATTCTAATATTAATGGATAAACGTTTTAAAACATGCAGGCAAGCAAGACATGCGAACCGCCTGGCAGGTGGCCCGATTATAAAGTGTCCTGTTTAGCACGGTTTCAAATTTTACAGCATATCTACTACTTTTTAGGTCAACGTAACTCGAAAGTGTTAAATGCCACAGAACCAATGATAATTCAGTTCTAACCAGGAGTTCGCCGGGATTTAAACGTAAAACAATTCGAAATAATTTAATAAAAACAAATTACTTCATTAAAATCGATTAAATAAATTTATAGACTTGGTAATGATGCATTTTCGCAGTTATATAATACACGTGCGCTCCTTGATCACTGAAAACCAAACTTGGTCGTCACTTATCAAAATTATTCTGATCTAGTGTGTGAGCTGCACTTTTGTACTACATGAGGCGCGTCGCGAAATGTATAATATGTATCTTCGATGTTGTGTATGGATTATTCTCAAGCTTCCTAGATTGTTTTTGGTGGATATTTTCGTAGAGCTATCTGGATTTTTTTACGACATTATCTGGCGATAACATGTAACAGAATATAGTGAAGTGCATTATATTAATCCCGAGCATATGGGTTTTGCGGACTTGCCGTCTTTTAAAAATCACGTGCATTTTAAAATAATATATGTATATTATAAAATTAAGTGTACCTTCAACTATTTTACAGAAAAAAATCTGATCGATTTGTGCATAGATTGCATAACTTATTAACCATAGGATGGTAATATAATTTTCTTTTCCTTTATAATTATTTTATACTTTGATTGGGGTAAGGAAACGGAAATTATAAATACCTTAATGATGACTTAAAATTACTTAAAACTTTACTAATAAAATTGAACCAAAACATAGTAAAGTTAAGTTGGGGCTAACTTCCAATTCGCTGTGAATTAAATTGAGTTATTATTTGTTTATTCCTATTTTTAGTTTTATTTCTGAGTTGAATCGCGTATAGGCATCATCCACATTTTACTACGGTGTACACTCTGTCGATCTGTTTAGTTTTCATTAATTTCTAGCTTAATACTTTCATATAGATTCACTTCAAATTATACTCAACAGATTATTGTTCTCAAGACACGCCATTATCACGATTTTTCACCGGCATTTAATTAGGCAATGAAAAATTTACATATTATTTTTATATTATTTCTCTTAATACACATTCATTTTTATCTATTGTTATCTTTGCTGAGCACTTTCTTCATCGGAGAAAACCCAAACGTCGTTAGCTTGTTTTCATTTTTCAAAAACGTCCATCCTATTTTCTACGACATGCAAAACCATTCAAAGGTTGATAGGATTTTCATCAATTTTTATATGCAATATTCGATGTACGAGAATGTTTCGCTCCAATATGCGATATTTCGGTGCTGGACAGCGAACGACCGATGGAATGTTATGACGCCTTACATGGCAAAACTTGGCTAAAATTAATTGTGAAGGTTTACTGCAAACGTGTTGGATAATGTGTTTGTGTTCCTAATGTTTACATGGTCTGACTATCCAGTTATTTACATGGACTTAAGCAAATGCCCTTTTAATTGATCGTGGCCGATTCTTTATATGTCCTAGACTATGATTACGGTTATACTAGTATATTTTTTAAACAAACTGTAGAAAATAATAAATAATGCAATCTAGGTTTGAATGAAACAAATTTTAGATACTATATTTTAAATTATTTTATTTATTATTTAATGTTTTGTACTAAAATATCGCATATTTGCTATCACTTTCTTATAAATAAGCTTTGGTGCTTCTGTTGAATACAATAAGTCGATGTGATTGAATCCTGGTATTTCAATCAAACCAACACGAAGATGCTTCAGAGCTAATTTCAGTCTCAAAACATCCTGTAATGAAAAAAAATATGTGATTAGAATACTCAGAAAATATCACTTAAAACATGGACGTTATTCTGAAATGTGCATGAAGTACAGATATTCGTCTATCATTAGGTATATTTTGGGGTCAAGTGATTGTAGTGCCATTATACTAGTTGAGAAAACCCATCAGAAATGCAGTAATTTAAATCTCAGCAAGATTTTTGGAAATTGAATCCAAGTTTGCACGGAAATCTCATAGGAAAAATTTACACCAGAAAAATAAAAAACCTCGTCCTTTTTTTATTCAATAAAAACTTTTAAGTTTACTTTACTCTTACGATTATGCCAACGTTTTTTAACAACCAGTCTCCCCAATTTTTTTTCTAATAAAGGTTCATCAAAATTCGATGAGTGATTTTTGAGTTTATCTCACTTAAATAATAAAAACATACAAACTTTGTGTCTTTATAATATTAGTCAGTATAAGTAACCATAGATAGAGGAGAAGGTGGTATTGTGGACGTTTACTGGTAACTATCCTCCTCCACCCTCGCAACTTTTATTGATTGATAATAGCATCTGTTAGTTGTGTTACATGTTAGAAGCCTGGCAATAGATAAAAAGGAGCCGTATAAAAACGATAATGCATTAGTTACTCATGCGTTATATATTTTTTTGATTATAATCTCTTATGATGTCAATGGTTTGACCACGTCTTTTAAGAACTTTTCTATAACTCAAGGAATAAAGTGATTTTGTTCATTAATACACACAATTACTCTTTTTGTCTTAAACTGAATCACATAAATTTAATGTTGGTAGTAGCTCATCCAGTTCTTGGGTCGTGGACATTTTTTTTCTCGAATTTTCAAATGCTGAAACTTTACGGTATGCTATACTTTAAATTCCTTTACGGGTTCTCTTTTCTATAAGTGTAACCACGTTAATTACGGACTTTTGTATGGAAGCAACCTTTTCGATCATCGATATCGATATGAATTTCAGCTCAAAACTAATTCTCGTAAAATTTCTACTCCTTGCTGAAGGATTTTTTGAGTTGTAATGAGTATCGAAACGAACGAATTTTTGAACGACTTTCGAATGGAGGCTATGCGATGGATTTTCTCTATGTTCTTCATATTAATTTTTTTTACCGGCAACTTTTCAAATACTGTATTATTAAAATAATAAAGTAAAATTGAAGTAAGAAAAAAAACAAGTGAAGTTTTTAAGTAGAAACATTCTATTGTTATCTAGTAATATTCGTGAACATGGGTTTTAAAGACAGCAGCAGCGGCTGCTCCTACAAATATCTAAGCCAAGGAGAATGAAGAGATATGCACTCCACATACAATTTCACTAATCGGCAATTAAAATTTTAAATACAAAAACCGTTCGTTATATCTGAAAGTTAACTTTAACCGAATTGAATATATTGTATTTATAATAACAATTTTTTTTTCATCATATAAAGTCTAAGATTCGTGGTGACATTGAAATACCGAGTTGCATAATTTCTTCTTTTCAACTTTAATTTAAATATGTAAACATTCACTTTCTTCGCATGCATAAAACCATTAAAACGACTGCAACGTACAATATGTATCATAAAAAAAAACTTTAATATTTTAACCGAAAGACTATGGCAGTGATTTACAACAAAAAAGTATATTGTTTTTATTGTACCACTTAAAGATTTTTTTGTCTCTCCTGATCGTTGAACTTTCGAATCCTAACACCTTTAATATAGTTTTAATAGCTTCACCTGGTTACCATACGCTATTCATTATAAAACAGTGCAGACATTTTTTATAAGCCGCCGTACGGAAATGAATATCTTGTGGAAGTAGCTTCAAACAAAAAAAAAATAATATGTATTTATAAATGTCACAAGAGTCTGGAACATGCATAAAAAATCGCATAATATGTAACTGATTACATAATAAATTATATTTCCGATATAAATCCATGCGTAAGTAATTGCTGAAATTCACCAGTTTTAGTTGTTTTTCTTTTCTTCTTTTTCCTTATATGAATACTTCTCAACGTATTTCTTAAGAAACGGGTTGGAACAAAAAAAATGTTTACATTCATAATATTTATGAATAATAAAATACAAGATGTATTAAATCTATTTAGCATAAACACAAATCTATGTCAAAATTGAATTATAATGCGAATTTCTTGTTTATAAAAGGTCAACAAATCGAGTAGAAACGAAAGGGAAACTCTAAAAACCCCAAAATCACGTAACACCAATTATAATACATATATCTATTCATTGGTATTGCATAAAATGTTTAAATGAAAGCTGGTGCATATCACATAAGAGGACGTGCATCAATTAATCACTTTGATTCAATTCATCCACCACTAGAGGCACCTACTTATTAAAAAGCGAACTAAAAGTAACCACAAAAGTTTAAACTTCCAAGTTCAGATTTTTGCGCGATTTTACAGGTACCGAAATGATTTTACAACTGAGTTTTGAAATATAGCACAAATAGTAGTCGCACACAACTCATTACAATGTAAGCTAATCGGCGCAATAATCTTGATGTACTGTATGTGAAACCATTTATTTAAATAACACAAACCTATTACCGATCTTCTTGGCAAAACAACGCTACGATCAGTAGAAAGATATTGCGAAAACCGTACATCTGTACCTGTACCTGCCTAATAAACTAAGATGTATACATCAGGCAAAGCACGTGCTAGAAGCTAGACGATCATAATACTACTTTTATTATTGACCATCGTTGTTTCCTCATTACAAACTCAATGCCATTTTAGTAGCTTCTGTACGGAATTCAATATTTTGTTAGGTTTTTTTTAATACTAACTTCCATTTAAACAAATATGTGGTTGATTTAATATTTACTTGTTTGCAGTTTATTTTACTGAAAGGTGACAAGGTTTCAAGCTAAAATTATGTCGTAAACTAACGAATGTATATATAGTGTCAGCTGAGTTATATTTAGCCAAGTTTCAAGTTTCTAGCTCAAATTCAAAAACTGCGAATTTTTTGAGTAAATCAAATTTTTGGAAATGTCCGTTCATCACAAATAACGGTTAAGTCTATCTAGATTTAGGAGTTTTGGTTCTCGCACTGGAATATTAATTTTTTCCATCCCACAACTCCTTTAACAGTCAATTTTTATATCAATCAACCAAGTCTTCGACAATTTGTCTCCTTTGGTAGTCACAAGGCTATCGAGACCTCGGAGTAAATAAAAATCATCATATATACATACATATCTCGAAGGGCTCGTTCGTACAAAGATGAGACGTTGACAGTATATTAAAATTTAAGCCCGCCCCTAAGGTAATACAAATGTTTTAAATGTGATTTCGCAGGAATTCCTTAACTACTCTAAGTCCCGACTCGGAACCGTGAAGCATTGCAAGTCCTTCCTCTATCGAACAATTGGTTAATGGCATTGTCCTCGAACAGTTTAGTCTTCGACATTTTAAAAGTCATGTTCACTATGACCTTCTAAGATACCATAGCATTTAGAGCTTCCATATAAAAACAACTTCTGTGTATCCGATTAATCGCTCTCTTCACCGAAAAAATTTGTATCTAATTACAGTGACTTTAAAGGTGACCTGCAAACTTCATTACAACTCCGAAAAAAGTTTTCACGAAATTCCGCACTACCTTTCGGGCCACGTGAAACATCGATCGGGTTTGACTCATACAGACGCCTAAAAATTGATTTCGGTATTTTTCGATATTTAACCCAAAAGGTGAATGATAAGTTTGATTATCGATGGTGTTGCACAACAATTGCCATCTGTTTCTGAGTTTCTATTTGTTTTTCGAGGGCATATTTTTTTATCACAAAAATAACTTTCCATTTCATATTAATTTTGCTTTAGAAGTATCTTTACAAAAAAAAAATTAAAACCTGTGGAATCTAATCAGTCACAGGACCTATTTATCTTTTATACCAGTCATCTGCTGCGTGTTTGCACTATAGTTATACTTCCATCATTTAAAGAGAACGCAAAAACGTTTCAAGAAGAAAAAGAGAAGAAGAAACAATCTCCTTGCACAGAACTTAAAAAACGGCGGTTGTTCTAAAAGTATGAGAGAAAAATAAACCTTGATTGTAACTATAATAATATATTACGAGGCAAACGCGTGGCAAACTAACCTTGGCTATAAAGTTAATTCTGCTGGTCATTATTCTTAGATTTTAAAATTAATTAAAGATGCCTTCTTCTAAAGCAGCATTTGTTCTATCTTTAAGATTTTTTCAAGTATATTTTAGCAATTTAAGCAACGTGTTTCGTTTTTGATAGCAATCTACGCTAGAATAATGTAAACCTATCTGTAACAATTTTCTGACCAGTACGTGTGTAATGCCATTTTTAAATGTTGAATTGCCTTACGTAAGGTATTAATAATTTTCTTCTTTACGTGGATAATTATTTTGTTGGCATTGACATAGATTTTTGAGTAAAGTGTATCTAATATACATATTTATAGGTACTGGCTTCACGAATAGGTACGTTTAATCGATATGATGTCGAAGGTATACTTTCACTACCTTGTACTATTGAAATTTTTAAAAATTCATTTCTAGTTATACCATAAATTAATATTATATTAGGAAATACACCACGAATTTTTTCATGTGGCGTAAAAAAACTGGATGAGGATGGACTACAATTTTTGTATCGGGCCTTCATATTTGCTGGCGAGAAAAGATCCTGTTCCTCCCATTTCACATGTGCGATACAGCAACTTATGGTTCGTATACTCTATCGATTTTTATCCCCATTTTCCATGCAAACAATTAGCTCAAATTTATTTTGTCTCCAAGTGTATGTAAACACTATACCACTCTTGTATATTGCTTCATCATTGACCTTATTCTTTATGGATAACAGTTTTGGTGTTTTTGCGATTCAGACTCATTCTCTAGATCTTCAGCTCACTTGTATCAGGGACGACACAAACATATTGTTTTTCGAAATCGTATTCTTAGATACAAAGACTATACAAGCCGGAAAAGCATGGATCACAGTATCGAGCCCTGCGGGACACCAGCTTCCATAGACTGTACACAGGGGATTTCATTGACGGTAGCGCTTAAATAAAGGGAGGACAGCAATGAGTTAACCGTGAAGTAGCTCAATTAGGTCTAGTAGCTTAGTACCTCCAATCGACACGAGTGAGTTTCAAATACAAATGTTGAAGTTACACGCACACCCCGCTTCAGAGGAATTTTCCCAAGTAGGTACATCTTAAAAGGTGAGTTTCAAACAGGACGATAATTACATAAAGTGCGAAAAAAATTTGAAAAAAAAATTCGTTTGATCTCAATTTGAAATGAAAACAGTTTGAAGACATTGCAAGTTTCTCTACGGGATTCATTGAACAAAATGTGCAAATCTAGTGTTACATCAAGAATAAAAGTGGAAAAAAATTCAGTCTATAGATGATGTATTCTTGGGTTAGTTGAAGTTTCGAGAACTTTTGTGTGGAAGCTACCAGAAAGAGAAAACAAGTCAAGTCAAGTTATTGAAGATTTTGTAAATATAGCCCGTGCATCGTTTCCACAAGAAGTTTCCAGGTAAGTTCATCATCTAGATTTACTTCTAGAAATTTGACTTCAGTTACATATTTCATCATACTGATAAGGTTTTGATTTTTGATCCTTGCACCTCTTTCCGTTAAGGCTATTATTGTGTTCTTAGTTGACTGGTCTGAATCTTTTCCAAAATTCACTTTTATAGCCAAAGTAGTGAAATAAGGGAAAATTTATCTCACCTGTTTCGATAACAAGAAGTCCTGACTGCCATAGAACATCTGAATTGGAACTCGAATATTTCGTAAATTATACTCTGGTGGTGTCGTCATCTTATACAATCGATAGTTAGTCGCTCTGGACCGATAGTCGAACTGCTGGAATTTACCTACAAGAGTATATCTATTAAACTTTCAAAACCAATTAGAAGTATTTACGAGATACATTCTGTAATTGTACCTACGTACCGCGAACAACTCAGCAAGGTGAAATACTTGAGTTGAATTATCAATATACAACTTACCGGACCTAATCAACTGGCCAAAATGAATCACTTGCTTTGTAGATACTCCAGCCGGGGTAGTTTCATATATTTTAGGCAGTAATGCCTGAAAAGAGAAAAACGTTATTTTTTTAAATTACTAAACTTTAAATTTGTGGCCTCAGAAACCTAGAATGTGCGCGCCAGTCTACCATCCCCCAGGTCGTGGGTTCGAATCCTAATTATGACATAGTCCTGCACTTTGTCTTATACACTGAACCAAAAATGTACATCATCATAATGAAAAAAATAATTATATTTGATGCAAGTATTTATTAATTCATTTACAGAACTGCAAAAATAAAAGAAAATTATTGCTGTAATTAATCAATTTGTAGTGACTTTTATAATATTAATGAACTATTGTTCATCGTATTAATGTACACATTCATTATTTTGACCGAGTTCTGTAACAGTTCTGATACTATATTTTGTAAGTGTAGGAAAAAATAATGGCGTACTTTCAACGAGTTTGATGTACATGTTCATCAGTATCAAGAAAGTGTTTCATCAATGTGAAGAAATTGTACCTATATTGTCTTTATGGACAAATGTTAGTTAATACGATAAATATATTAATGGTCTCATCTGTGTATCAAGATTTATCACCCTCCCCCCCTCCCTCTTTTTCAGACATTTTCATTTAACAGAGAACTTTGTGAGGTTTTCTGGACGATGAGTAAGTGTCAAAAATATTTGGCGAACGAAATTTATATAAATTTTATCGGTCTTGGTTCCATTAGATTTTTCTGAAGAACCACTCTCACCGTATTTTTTCACCATAAGAAGGGAAACAGCCAAAGACAAAGGATTCCATTACATACAGTTTCTTCAATATTATGAATGTGTTCATTATTACTAGCAACATAATCATGAAGCAATATCTCATGAACTCCTTAATCAAAATGATGCATGTGTAGCTAAATCAAAATTTGTTGTTGGTGATTCCTAATATTATGGATGAATTTTTTTCCACACAATATTTTTAATTAAATTTGACTCACCGTATCTATTAATATTCAGTCCATAGATCATGGAAAAATATTCGATAATTGATCTACATTTTTTTCCAATAATGAATTTTGTTAAATGAAATACTACATTGATTAATATTATGAACAGTATTTTTTCTTCGTAACCTATTCCCGGAAAAATTACTATGTTGAGAAGCTTCCCGAGAAAATTCGGTTCGGACGGAGTGATGATCTTAATGCCACAAGTTTGATCGGAGAAATATTGTCGAAGGGTACAAGACGCTATTTTGGCTGAAAAAGAAACATAAGGTTAATGAGATCGTTAGACCTGACATTGTAAATGGAAATATTTCCTCGGAACTTCTATATTATTGAGCGGAGTTTCAAAAATATAAAACTGAAATCATTCCATCTGATAAGACATTTCAGGGATAAGCAAGATACGCACGTCTTATATTCTTCCCGAGGAAAGAATTCTAAAAACAAGAAGGAACAATGTCTTATGATCTACGGGGGTTATACAGAATTCTGTGTTATTCAACATTACAGATTATTCGGACGAGTTTACTCCCAACAAAAACAACTCAATTGATTTTAATAAATATTTCCCCAAAATTGTAAAAATTATTATATTAAACATAAAAAAATTTTATCAATGAAAATTAAATTTCTTTTTATCAAAATTGATCTAAACTTTGAATTGCCTTGAGATTGAATTTAACTTAAGTTCAAAACGCGTTAATTAAAATTTTTTACTCACCCTGTCGATACTATAACCACTAAATCCAACCACGCTATACATTAAAAGGATGCATAAATCTTGCGATGGTGATCCTTGTTCACACAACAGTCGCGCTGCGATTTGATTTAAGGCCGAAGTTCCAAAAATCTCATGTACTCCCAGATTATTCAACAGCACCTATAAATTAAATTTGCTAATAAGTCCCATCGATTCTTAAGAAAAGAAGCACACCTCCAATTCGTCCGTTTTGGCAGCTATAAATCTCAAAATTGGGCTATTTAAATTCTTAAGGAAAGCAATCGGTGCTAGGAAATTTACCGAAGCGATCTTCTCATTATATTCCGGTCGTTCCGATAACAAAACTAAAAGGATTGTACTCCCTTGCGAATGTGCCGTATAGTGGATCTTCTCGACACCTGTTCTACCGATCACGAAATCAATGATCGCCGAGACGTCGTAGATTCCGATTTCGTGCCACGAAAAGTCCCAATACTCGGGCGAAGCTACACTTAAGTTCTGATGTCGTTTCGACCAAGTGGTTCCTCGACAGCTCGGCAACCAAACGTCGTATCCCTGATCGTGAAGAATACTCCCAAAGCCACGATTTCGTCCTGGCAATATGAAATCTGCACCGGATCCGATCAAGCCATGCATCAGGATCGCTACTTCCGGTATTGTTTTCGGATTTTTTGGCGGTATCCTGTGAACGGTTATAATGTACCCATCGTCGGTCACTATCTCATATCGTTTGCTGGGATATCCGGATGATGTAAGAATTTGGGTAACAAGATCACTGCTATTACTTGCATTTACGATGCCACCGAAAACCACTTGCGAAAAAACTATCAAAATTAATAGCGGCCGAATCATTACGTATCGCGTTGCATAACTACGGAACTAGACTGTGATCCGTCTACCGGACAGGTTGATTAGCAACTGACTGACTATAGTGGTGACTGTGTGCCAGCCTGGACCTGGATGATCATTTCATAGTACACTTCCAACTCGAAATTATATGGGAAAAAAAACTTATAATTTCCCACCATAGACCATTAAATTCAACTCGAAGAGGGCTGGCCTGTGGCTACCTCGTCCCAGCCCCAGCTCGAACTGATAGCGCCAATACACGGATTCGCGGCACTCCGATTATATAACATCTAGCCTCTAGCGTCTTGCTACTAGTCCGAAATGTTTGACCACATTAAACAATTGTGCATCTCGTCTCGACAAAAACTATTATTGGCAAATGCTCCTTATGAAACTGATTATCATGATAATGATGATTACTCTTTCTTCGGGCTTCTACAGACTGAGCGGGCGCAACACCTTCTTTTCTTCATCTGCTTCTTCATATCAAACGCAACACCTTCCACCTGTCCGATCACTTCCAATGGATTAACGATGTTAAAGTCGCGATCGCCACTAGCCGGTGATTTAACATATGCAGAAAACTTGTTTTTATGCACCATACGCGGTGGAAAAATGCCGTCTGCAAGGTCGTTGCGTATCTTGTGTGCTGTGTACCATTTTTTCTGAATGGTGGAGAAGGTCAGTTTTGTTTATTTTTCAACCCGAACCTGCTTCATAATTAATTTGGGTATTGGGTGTATTATCACCTCATTGATAGATAGTTTAGCATCATTATTATCTTCAGAGTGATCTTGAGAAGTCATGCCCCTCGCTAGCTGAAGACCGTTAGATATATTTTAGGTAATTGAGCAATTGGTGTACCTCCATAATACAGGTGAAATGTTCCGTCCTACAAGGTGAGTGGCTGTTGGATGAATTATTCGGTAAGAAGTTATTGAAGAGTGCAGTTTGATACCGATATGACCATCGCATATAGGTCGAACCGGTAAAGCAGGGGCCGAGCTGCACATCATTCAAATTGAAAGGTAACATAAAATACAAGGTCGTACCTACAGCTTTCGATTACGAGAATAACTACTAAACCAATTTCTTTGTTGAATTCGACACTTTAAAGATGATTCCAATGAATGCTCAAGGTGTTCCTCAAGAGAATAATTGACATTATTTTAGAAATCGTGCAAGTGATAATGGAAATGACCTAAAGGTACATGGTGAACCACTTCGGTGAATTCATTGGATACCCATTTTGGTCAGTGCTAGGAAAAAGGATTACGAAGTTAAGAGATTCAGACGGAACTCTAAGACGGTCTCGATCTGTAGATCTGCACCTCCTGCATGATATATTTAGCAGAATTCAGTATTTTTTGAATAAAATTCATCAACGAACTAATCACAACATGACTGGCTAACAATTTATAAATTTTTTTAATTTGAAACCCAAAAATAAATTAATGAAGCTAAAAAACAATCAACAAACAAATAAATAGAAAGAAGTTTTGCTAGGAAGATCCGAATCAAAATGATATTGAACACTTGTCTTCAGTTCCTGTGTGACCTCCGGTGGGGCATAGAACAACAACAGTACTCCTCCCACAATTATGGAAGCAATTTTAACATATTTTTAATGTAAGAAAGTCGTCTGAATAACTTTTTCATTTTTAGATATAAGACAAACAGTTGTCCAAATAAGTCATGTATATTACCAGTAAATTACTGAAATAACCTTTGAGTCATATTCGTAGCTATTCACATAGCTCGTTCGTCATATTTGCAACCAAAAAGCTTCTCGAATAACTTAAGTCATATTCCCGACCACGTATTTACAACCAAAAAGTTATGCAAATAACTTCTGTCTATTTACATATAACCAGATCGTCATTCTCAAGTTTATGTTGCTTACATACATACATACTTTATTGATCAAATTTTGTTACATGTGTCATTTAAATTCGAAATCAGGAGATCAGAAATCAAAATCTTTACAACCTTATAAGCAGGGACGTCATTTGTGGGGGGCAGGGGGGCATTTGCCCCCCCCCCCTGAATTATGTACTTGTATAGTTGTATATATAACATATGTATATTTATATATAAAAATATATACAAACATAACATCTTGCCCCCCCCCCCCCCTAGAAAAAACTGAAATGACGTCCCTGCTTATAAGGTAATGAATTTTGCCATTGGGCGTATATTTTGGTAATTACTATAATTAGTTTTCAGGTTAATTAAAGGAAAAATGATCAGAAAAAACCTTATTTGCAAGTTTATGTTGTTAAAAGTACGATTTATGTAAGCAATTTTCATTTTCTTTTCATAAATGTAAATGCTGGAGTGATAAATTAGAATTTATTATCAGCCTGTTCACTTTTTTCGATTTTAAGATCGGGGGAACCGTGAAATACGCCTTATTTGCTAGTGTGATCCGTTGTTTTACTTCGTCCCGTTCGTTGCCGTCCATTAAAGTGTCGTCAGCATAAGTTATATATTTTACTCATAGAGATATATGTGCTGGAGACGACAAGCCACCGGTTTTGTATAAAGCGCTTTGAAGCCAGAGAGGTGAGACAAAACAGGGTCGTAGTGTCAAATTGTTCTTGTTTAGCGTGTTTCAAGAGCCGAACATAATATAAATGTGAGTGAGAAAAAACAGGGTCGTTATGTCAATTGTTGTTGTTTTGCGTGTGAGTGAATGCGACGACGTCCGCTTTGAACTCAGTCGCTGCTTGTCATCTCCAGTATATATATATCTCTATGATTTTGCTTAAATCCTACAGTAGATATATGTGGAACTCAAATATTGACTGTCTTAGCTTACTTAGTCGAGATTTTTTGTAATATATTGTCGTCCTCCAAAAAAATTACGAAGTCATTGGCCTTCCTCCAATTCAAATTTCCTTCAATCCTTCATGCAATATTGTTTGGTTTACAGTATCGAAGGTTTTTATAAATCCACAAATATCACATACGTACCTTTGTCGATACTTTCATTTACAAATTGTATAGCATCTATTAAAGTTGACGGCGTATTGCTGTCTTCTTGAAATACGCATTGTTGTTTATTCGGGTTTTGACCCAAATGTTTTTTTTTAAAAATTGTTAAAGCCTGCGTTGAAAACTTTTTCAAAGATTTTGATAACCGCGCCTGTTGACTGTTATTGAGATCTTTGTTTGAACCATATTTAAAAATTAATACTATTTTCATTTCAAGGTGTAAATGTTTCTTAAATGGTTATTTATGTCATCGCTAAGGGGAGCTGCAATGATTGTGTTTAGTGTGTTCAGATCATTTGTTGTTATATAATCAGGGGCATTGCATTCGTTTCCATAGGGTAGCAGAGCCTCCGAAAATTCGCCGCATTACTGTAAGTTTAAAGATTCTTTGCTAGAGTTGTAACCATTGTATCTGGTTTAAAGATAGTTGGAGTTGAGAGTTGGAGCTGGGGTATATGGACACAGACCAAGGGTCGACATATATGCCAGCCTCGACAAGTCAAATACGATCTTCCAAGCAGAAATTCATGCAATTGAACTATGAATTAGGGAAAACATTAGAAGAGGATACAAGAGTCACAAGATCTACATTCTCTCTGAGAGCAGAGCAACATTTCTTGCTCTACAAGCATTTTGCTTTAGATTCCACTTAGTGTGCGATTGCTTACAAGAACTTAAGAAACTAGCGAAATCAAATACAGTCATACTGGTATGGGTTCCTGGACATAGTGATATTGTAGGCAAAGAGTCTGCGGACCAGTTAGCGAAAAAAGGAGCCGACTTAAAAATCACAGAGCCAGTGCCTTTCTGTGGAATGCCAACAGCTGCGGCAAAAGAAAGACTGTTGGACTGGGTTAACATCCAAGCTGACCTCCACTGGACAAGGATGGTAGGGTGCAGACAGTCCAAACTGTTCTTGGAAGGTCACTCCAAGAAACGAACCTCCGATTTGCTCAAATTGAGCCGGAAACAGATTCGGCGCTTGATCGCGCTAATTATAGGACACTGTAAGCTTAAAAAGCATCTGCATACGATTGGACTGGTTTCAGACGATATTTGCAGAATGTGTGAAGAAGACGAGGAAACTGCAGAGCACGTTCTATGCCATTGTGAAGAACTCGCACACAGAATACTCAGACTTCTAGGACATTACTTCCTAACACCATTGGAACTCATGTCTAACACACTCAAGAGCATATTAAAATTTATTGATATAACCGTGCTGAGTGAGCTATAATCAGGGAGGACAATCACAATAGGCCCACTGAGGCCGCAGTGAATCGGGATTTTTACACCGTCCTCCACCATCTACAATCTACCCATTGTGCTGAATTGTTTATTTAAAACTCAATTAAAGCATAATCTCTAATTGGTCCGACTGGCAAATTTAATTCGATCTCTCGAAAATTTCGTTTTTATTGTCGAAAATGTCTTGTTTGACGATTGATTCTCTAGTTACCGTCCATATCTTCTTTGAATTTTCATCCGTCGTTACAAATCCGTAATTATAGTACTGCTTCTTAGCCCTTCTCATCATTTTTGTTGTATAATTTTTTATCCGCTTATATTCATCGAGTAGTTTCTGATCATTGGGATCTAACAACATTTCTTATCCTGTCCGATTTGCTTTAGTATGTCACATGAGATTACTGTTCATTTCTTGATTGTCTTATTTTTGTTGTTGAAGATTATCGATTATAGATTCAAATGTTTAAATTTCCTAGCCTCTGATTTCTGAATTTACTTCTTTCTATGTGTTATGGAGAAATTGAATGTGTTTTTACCATTTTTTTCATCTTGACTTAGGTATATTATGGTCCAGGCCCGGCCAGTCATCCAAATCAATTCTAATCACTTTCTCGTTCAAATTTATATAATTGTTGTAATGTGATATTACAGATTATGTCTGCTTATAGTTAATTCTTGTGAGTCCAGTTGAAAAATGAATTTTCATGTCACAGAAACATTAGGTCTGTTCTTTTTGGCTACACCTTCTACACTTTTCTGCACTAACTCTTGAGCGGGTGCAGAGAGGTGAAGAGGATGAATGAAAAAAGAACCCTCTTCACCTCTCTGCACTCACTCAAAAGTTAGTGTAGAAAAGTGTAGAAGGTGTAGCCAAAAAGAACAGATCTATTGTTTTTGCATAGTGAACAGTTTTTTTTTATATAAAATGGAAACATATAGGAAACTGAGCGTGTATGATGCAGATTCAACACCGTTCACATTTGGCTCAAGTCGATTGAAGATTATTGCATCAGCAATCTTTCCTGCTAATGCTGTTATGACACTGGCTATTTCCTCGCTAGTTTCAAGTGCAATAAAAGTCAATCGTGAGACAAGGCGACCAATATAGAGAGAAAGAGATTACCGCTAAAAAATACCCTTGCTGATGCTGTCGGCATCTAGTAGATGAAATTAACAACTGATTTGTTATAAAAAATACTGATCTTAGCGCGTTTCATAACATAACATGACGCTTTCTATAATTTATACATAACGAACTGTCAAAAACAAGTCTGTAGCGGCTGGAAAATCTAGCCGCCAGCGGATTTTTCTGGATTAACTGCTAGAATGTTGCGAAACACTGCTCGAATGCGCTTTGTTGCCGCTTTTTTTTGACAGTTATGGATTGTTTTTTGACAGTTACCCATAGTTTTGCTGCTCGGACTGTCTCTCTCACACCAATGTCTAAATTGTATGTTTAAGTCTCTATCCCTCTCCATTTGGATTGTCTAGCCGCTTTAAAGCCGCAAAAATAGCCAGTGTCATAACAGCATAATTCTCATAAAGTTATTTACCAGGCTATCAAGAAAACGAATATAATTATTATGACAGTTAAATCGAGTGTAAAGTGTACCTTTCCACCCTCTTCTGGATAAAATCGCACAAAAAACACACGAAATGTAAGAAACCGTTACTTTTCTTCAAATTGAAAATAAACGGCTCAATTATTCACACCACAAAACAGTTTGAGAATGCCTATAGAAAAAATTAATCGAGGTCGAAACGCCATCTGCCTCCAATCTAAGCAGTGCAATTGACTTTTCAAAATTCGCAACGATTTTCCACCTCTCGCATTTATTGTAATATTTTCCTAGTTAGATTTTATTTTGATACGTAATTTTGTGCCAAAGTTCTTGTCCTAGATCTAACGTAATTCGTGGTACTCAATTTCAAGCAAAATTGGTATTTTCCGATCCGCAGAATCATTTTCCGATCAGTCGAAGTGCAATCAAAGTCGGTTAGTTCGAACTTCCATCGAGAATTTCGGCAAGTTCTTAATTTAACTTCGCCGGTGAAATTATGAACTCGCTGAAATTTTTTTTTAAGAAAACAGTAAAATAGAAAAGAAACAAATCGAAGCGCAAAGTTAGTTCGAACTGACGTCAAAATCAGCTGTTCGCGGCAGGGATGTAGAGCGCGTTCAATTCTTTCGCATATTCTGCCCGAAAACGCAATTCTACCAACCGAAAAATGACCATTCCAACCGTCATTAGAACGGGACAGCTGTCTAATGTCTCATGTCTGCATTAAAATGGCGACTTTTTCCATCAATAGTCGAAAAGAGTGGCTCGGAAGTGGTGTTAATCGCGATTTTTTCTCCACTAATTCTAGTTTTAAGTCGTCTAACTGAACCAAATTAGGTTTAAATGCGCGTCGAGAGATACGAGAATCTTTTCGAGCAGTTGTATGCCGCGCAAGTGATGTAATTCCAGAGTAAATCGATCCGAAAGTGTGCAAAAACTAGTGACGAAAAATTTATCAATTGGTGGGAAAAAAGCGCCGCAATAAGAAGTCTCAGCAATGCAAATTTAACGCGGGCCGAGTGTCTGATATCGATTCGTACTAATTTCTTCGAAGTTGCGCCCTGAAATCGTATCAAAATCGCGATTTTTTCTTCCGTCCTTTAGATAAAAAAAATTTTCGCCCCAAAGACTTTCTTGAATTTTCGTCGCTGTGTTCGACGTGAGCGGGTTGTTGTTGTGTGCGAGCATCGAGGCGAACGAAGAAAAAAAAAACCTCAAGAGTTGCGGCCATTTCGGGTGATTGGCGAATTCACGGAAGAAATTTACGAAATGTCCGCGATCGAATAGCACAAAGCCGCCGCAAAACACCAACACTTAAAATGGGAAAACGCGGTGCGTACGAAGCCAATGTCGCTGGTCAGCAGCAATTTTGCGGACCGACATCGAAACGGGCCAAACTCAACGGGCACCAATGCCAGCTGCAGCGGAACACGAGCAGCGCTAGCGAAATTTCGACGGACGAATCGTCCTCGTCGTCGGAAGCCTCGACCAACGAGTGCGAGGACTCACCGAAGCCCGAGTTTCAATTGACCCAGGAAATGGTAGACGGCACAATTCTGACAGATCTAACACAGAAGGAGTGGCGCATAGGACATCCGATCGGTAGGTTGTTTTCCTTTCCTGTCCGCCCATCATCACCCACATCCATTTCCTGTCGGTTTCATTGATTTTTCGCTTATTTTCCAATTGTTCGATTTTTTCTACTACCGTGTTCATTTTTCTTCAGGTAAAGGAAGTTTTGGCGAAATTTTTCTCGCCTCGGACAAAACTTCGGTCCCGGTAACTCGGGACAATGCAAAGTTCGTTGTGAAAATCGAACCGCACTCGAACGGACCGCTTTTTGTCGAAATACACTGCCTGCTCAACACTGCGAAAAATTCAGGTAAGGATTTCTGGTTTTCTTTTTTTTTTGGTTTCATTTGTTTTGTGTGTGCATTTTTCATGAAAAACAAGACGGTGACACAATGGTGCGTAATCTCAAACGCAAAAGTTTTTCTTTCGGGTAAACAAGAAAAAAATTCCATTCCAAGGTTTACGATATACGCGAGCGTTGTCTAATCGCGAGTTCCGAAGAAAAATATTTTCAGTGATTATGTGGTGGCTGGTGAGCCGCGAGTGATATCATCGGCGGATTGTGATTCTAGACAAGCCAATTATATAAAGAAAATAGCGAACAGAGAAATCGATCGGTGTTTCTTGTTTCGAAGTGCATTTACATGGGGATTTAGAAGCCGCCTTGAACGAACAAGTAAAAACAATTCCACAAGAAACCAACAACACATTTGAGTCCAATCCAGCGATGGCTTACCTCTCGTTAGTAGAAATAAAATTTCGTAAGGGACATTAATCAGAAATCAAGGGCTGTAAGTCTTTAGAACTCTGAACTGTTTTTAAGACAATTTTTTCGGTTTAATACTTTGAAGTGTTTAATGTTCGAAGTGGGAACTTGTGCAGGGTTGAAAATAGGACCACTGTTTGGGGAAAAGTATTTCGTTTTGCGGCCCAGCCACTCAGTCCTTAAACGCTTCACAGAAACTGAGCAAATCCAAGTACACTAGTTTTTTTTTTTTTTTTTAAATTAAAAAAATAAAAATAACAAGCTCTTAAGTAACAAACTGACAGTCAATATTGGAGTTCCGCAAGGATCGATCCTAGGACTAATACTACTTGTTATACGTTCATAATTTACTGGGCTGACAGGAAAGTACGCGATATTCGCGGATGACAGTATTACTATATAGCGGGAAGACCCATGAATCTCTGGAAACTGCGATAAATAGTGATCTAGACAACTACATTACCTGGATATATGGTAACAAACTAACAATAAACATCAAAAAGACAAATTATATGATATTTAAACAAAAAAATAAACCGGATGTAAAACTAAATTTAAAAATTAATGGGCAAACTTTATCCAGAGTGACTGAAGCTAAATATTGAGGAATTACTATAGATGGAAAACTGAACTGGAGTGCCCACATTCGCCAAGTAAGGAAAAATATTGCTCCTATAATCGGCATGCTATGAAGTTGTCATTTCGATTCCTATAAAAGGATGAGCCCTCGAAGTGGCAGAAAGTCGTTCGCCGATTCGTTCCAAAGCAACAGAGGTGCAACCAACCATAGTCAAAAGCGGTTTCAACATCCGATTGAATACTGCAAAGCGCGGAAGCCGATTGTCGTAGCTTCAGAAATAGCAGCAATACAGCTGTCACCGTGTTCGATATGCGCAACGACTGTATGTAGGACTGATCCAGCAATAGTGACGGCGCGGCTCGAAGGCAGCGACTTATTCCGGCACAACAAAAGACGTCGGCAACGATCAATGCCAACGCAACACCACTCTAATTCGTTGCAGCCAAGGACGACGGCAGTTTTAACCTGAACAACAGATTCAACGTCGAGTCTAAATACATGAAACTCGTGTGCATAGAAATCCAGAAAAACCCAATTGGAGCAAACGGAAAATCTGAATATATTTGGAATGAACGAACTCTGGCATTTGCTACAAATTCACCAGGAAGCCCATAGAAGTAAAAACCAGTTTGATATCTGATCTGGCTTAAGTGATATGGCAAAATTAATGAAAACGTGTATAACCTCTTTACACTCTCGGAAGGGTGAAATATAGAAAAATCCTGAAATTAGTTTTGAGGCGATTATGTAAAAGATCTCGGGAAATAAAAATCAAACATATAACGAATCAGGGTAAACAGATATGTCGGAATTCGTGAGAACTCTCTCCTTCCTTACATCCCTTCAGGAGTAGAATTTAATAACAAATTTCATCTACAATTCTCTTCCCACTTAACTTAACTTCATAGCTGTTATGGTCGGCGGTCAATGGGTGCTTTTTGTTGGAAAGGTCAAAATAATCGAAGGATTGGTAAGGTGAAGGAACTCACCAGGAACACTCATCCTGAAGACTGCAGAGCTGCATTCTACCACGCGGAAAACAGTTTGTGAATGGTTTAGCTGCCGAAAAGGCAAACAAACAGGCGGAACGTTTTTCATCCCACACTGTTGTCCTTCCTAAAACCTCGAAAACCCTGGAGTGTAAAGCGACCCGTGACTGGCTGACATAACGAAGCTTCTCAGAACCAGGCGCGAGTAGATGACCCAAACGTGTCATAGGTAAAGCAGAAGGCACTGGCACAGTGAACGAACCCTTCCCTAGCTAGTCGAGGTTTTGCCAATGATCAAGTACAAAAAACTCAACAATCAGAACAGCACTTGACGCCCATTGCCAGACCGCAACGAATTACACCCAGAAAAGAAGGCAACACAAGAACACCCATTAGAGTAGTACAGGTATCGCAACACTCCGTAACTGCAGCTACTTCCGAGTATGATACACGCGGAAAAACACATAGGCCGAAAATAAGTAGCAAGCGCCTATAACGGACGAAACCACTTTTTCGCGCGACGCACCTAGTGGTGGAAATCATCTACTAGGATGGAGGACGGAATGGTCCAGGCATCAAAAGATATCTGCTCTACCAGAAGAGGAATATGACTCTCCCAAGGATAGAGAGCTTGCAGAGAAATTCTTCACTCGGCCGTTTTAGCCCAAAAGGTAAAAGAGTTAGCGTATGCCTCTAAGATAGCTGAATCCCTCGGTGAATATCCCACCGTTTTCCAGCCAGGCCATATTCACGTCCGCAGAAATTAACCTCGAAAGTGGATATACACATAAAAATATAATCATTCTCACGGACAGATAGGTAATGAAATAACAGACCAACTTGCAAGTGCAGGATCCGTTCGTTGTTCGTCCGACTTAGACCAAAGTTGGTTTATAAGGGAAACTTTAATTGGATACTACAAGAGGACAACGACTTAAAACTTCGAAGTCGTCTTGGTTGCGCGACAAATTAAAGGGTCATGGTTTATATCAAGCAGTAAGTCATTTTTTTTAAATGACCTATCCCAAACAGTTTTTGCTGTACACGCTTTTGTCGAACAGACTGTAGCCATCGAAATTGTACAAACGCTTAAGATTACTTAGCGATAACATTTACCATTTTTTTCACTCCTAAAACTAAACGGTATATTTTTTCTTGTGTGTTTCAGAAGATGAATCCATGCCGCCTGGCATGCCCGAATACGTAGCATCTGGGTCACATTACTTTAAAAATGTTCGTTATCGTTTTCTGGTTTTACGTCGCTTTGATTGCGATTTGCATTCGATTATAAAAAATCGTCGAGTCGACGAGAAGTTCGTTCTAATTTTAACCGTTCAAATTCTGGACGCTTTAGAACATCTCCATGACAAAGGCTACTGCCATTCCGATATTAAGGCCGAAAATCTGATGATAAGTCGATGTACGTATATGAAAAATCAATCCGAACAAGATGAAGCGATTAGTAGTTACGCCGAAGATACGACTATTGTCGATGACGACTGGAGTGTGAATGGTGACGAAGCTGACGAACCGGAATATCAGACACCATTGTCTTGGAAGCGGAAAAGTAACGTTCAGTACAGCGGATCGAATCCAGTAATAAAGAAAACAAATTTATTTAAATGATTTTAATATAAGAATGTTTTTGTTTTTCAGGTTCGTTCTTGCCGGTTGAAGAAACGCAATTCAACTTATCAAGAGATGGTTAATTCGCATTATTTGCGCCCCACGAAGAAGATCAACTATTCCGAGTTTGATGAGAATTCGAAAAGTGGTGAGGAGGACTGCACCATCGAAGAGTTGATAAATCGTCAAAGGATAAACAATTGCGCCGAGCAGAAGACCCCAGTTCCGGGGAAATGGGTAACAGAAGATAGGATATTTCTAATTGATTTTGGTCTAGCATCGAAATTTGTTGATACAAACGGAGTACATCGGGCGTTTTGTATGGATCAACGTAGAGCGCATGATGGCACGCTCGAGTTTACATCGCGCGATGCACACATGGGTGCCCATTCGCGTCGAAGCGATCTAGAATGTCTCGGATATAATTTAATTTATTGGTCCCAAGGTTATCTGCCGTGGAAGGAGAACGCAGCTCAACAACAACACGAGAAGGTCCATTGGATGAAAGAGTATTTAATGACTGATGTTAAAGAGATGCTTAAGCACATTTATGGTAAGTCAGTTCCTAAATATTTGGGTGAATTTATGCAATACGTTGGCACATTGGCTTATCACGATCGTCCCGATTACAAGCTATGCAAGCGAAAGTTCCAACACGAATTAATAAAGTTGGGTTTGAAGCACGACGAAATGATCTTAAATGTAGCCGAGCTTAGGAAAACGTTAAAAGAGTATAAGGAAGAGTTAGAAAATAATAATGAATTAGAAATGAAAAATATTAAAAGTATTATGAAAAATTTAGGCATATTACTACCATTCCGCGAGAATAATATAAATCGTGTATCGCCGAAAAATCTTCGTTCGAAATCTGAAAAGCAATCGAATAAGAAACGTAAGAAATTTTGTTGGGCCGAAATTCTAAGTCAAGATCCGGATCAAATAGCGCGCGAACGCGCCGAAAAGGAATACGAACGAGAACAAACGACTGAAACGCCGATTATCCGCTATTCGGGCAAGCCGACCTATGCTATTTTAGAAATCGAAAATCGTATTAAATTCAAAGATCGTCTGGAGGCGTGCAGCGATCACGAAGACGACGACATTTTAATCAAGGGCTACACAAAACCAATGATGGAAGTTTTAAAGAAACGGCAGGCCGTATTACTAGCCGAATTGGAAGAGAAAAAGATCGCTGCTACGCTTAAGCCGGTAACAAGAATGTCGCGGCCTAGAGCTAAAGCCGGACTACGAGCTGTGATTACACCGACCAAACGCGGACTAGATTATAATCATGAATTGGGTCAGAGACGTGCGAAACGTACGCATAAGAATAGCGGTGATTTTTGTACGGACGAATCGTCGTGTAGCAGCTTGAATTCGGTGACAAGTAGTAACGGTCATACGACAACAATCACTAGAAATAACGTTAGTAAGAAATCCCAATACGGTAGTAGTACGAATTCGTCGTTACGCGGCGGTACGAGCAGCCTGTCGTGTCCGTCGTCCGGTTTAAGTGACGACGATACACGCGATTCGATTATGGTATTCAGTCCGAAACGTACCAGACATCGAACCAGTAAAATTCTAACCGAAGTGGGCAGTCAGAAACGAAAGAAAAGTATACCTAGGAAAAGAAATGCTAAGGGCGAAATTATGCGATGTGTTTAATAACGAAGGTCCGTTTTGTTGAAAGCGCGATATTATTCTTATAGAGATATGGTTCGTTGGTTACAAGTATAAGTCTTATTTTTTTTTATTGTAATTTGTATCTGACCAAAATTGATGTAAAACGCACTGATGGGAGCAACTATTCTGTTAACTGCGTTCTTTCGTTTTTTCTTCAAATTGATTTAGCTTTTTTCTTTGTTTCATTGTCACTAAAAAATTTTGGCTTCTAATGAAAAAAACAAAAACCAAAACAAAGACTGATTTGCGTTATGATTTCTTTCCCTTTATTAAATTTAAGTTCCTTTGCAAATTTCATTTCAATTTCGTTTTATTTAAATGAGATTTTCCTAAACTTTTTGTAATTTTTCTATGAATTGTTCTTGCGTTCAAAGATTGGATTATAACAGAACATTTATTGGTTTCTTTTGGTTAATTTCTGTAGATAATTAAGTGTCAATAAATTTGTTTGATCATATTTCGTTATTTTGTGGGGCCTTGCGCTAAGCAGTATGGACAAGATTTTTTCAATTTAATGCGAAAAGTTGTTCTGAGCGTGGTTCATGAGATATAAAAGCAATTCAACTCCAGAGCTTAAGAATTAATAACATCGAATAAAATAGACTCTCGCTTACAGTGGACTAATACTGACGGTCCCATCGAGTCCATTGTAACTGAGGTCTACTATACGTTGTTTTGTCCACGGTATTCGGCTCATCATGTCGGACTCGGAGAATTCTTTTATATGGCAGTCTTGATGGACCATTGACGGTATTAACGCTACTAAAAATTCCTACGCTAATTCACAAATTTTTCGTCTGCGTGAACAGAAAAGCCTTCCGCTCAGTGTGGTGTTTCTCAATTTTGAAAATATGCTAGATTGTGAAAATACTCTAAAATTTAGATGTTGTATTGAAGCAGCATCTCAAACACAACGAAAATTGCACATTTTTTCAAAATCAAACCAAAAATTTATCGATTATTACCTCGTATTTTTCTTCTTGCTTGCAATCAAAAATCAACATTTTCAGCAATTAATTGAAAACTGTACTCCAACCCGCATATTGCCATTTTTTCGATAATCAAATAAGCTTAGGGCAATTAAAAATCACAGCCCAAAATACAATAAAGTTTAGGAATATTATTGCATGAATTAAAAAAAAATATAATTTACTAGGTAGGAAACTCCCATCGAATGAGGTATAGTCAAATGTAGTAGGGAAATGAATAAACAGAAAACATAATGAAATTAAAATAATAAACGATAATTGCCATTAAAAACAACTTTCCACAACAACAAAAACACCCTGGCGATAAAGCTTATTATACTTATAAACAAAAACATGTTGTCCGGAAAAACTTGAAAACAAAAAATAGAAATTAATAAAAACGAATATTTCACAAATTTATTGGCTTTTTACTCAAAAAAAAAAGAAACAAAATTTACCATCATCTTGCACGTGACGAAGCAGTTGTAGGTACATAAAACTAATCCTTTTAATTTTTGCGTTATACAAACATATTTATCAAAGTTAATATTATTGTAATGTGTAAAAAAACCGAGAACGACAAGTTGAAAAAAAAATCTTAGCTAATCAATTAGTTTATAGCGCGAATATAATTAAAAAAAAATAAATAAATAAATGCATAAATACTAAATAGATATAAATTTCCTACAATTTTAAGGACATTTATGTAAAACTATTCATGTAAACGTTATTATTATTAAAAAAAAACCCTATTATAATAAACAATAAGTGATTTGTTATTATTCTTTAACAATGAACAGACTAAAAAATAAACAGGAGCAACGGAGAAAAACAAATAAAAAATTGATATTATGAAATAATAGATTTATCGTATGTAATTAATATTTGTCAATCAATGTAAAAAAATAGGCTACATCAAACCGTAATGACACTAACCTTGAAGTTGCCCATCTGTATGAGTCATTGTAATTTATCTCGGTCTATCGTTTTGTATAATTGCCGAATTAATTTGTCTTGTAAGGATTTCATAATAATTTCCAGACAATGGTTCGAAAAAAAACCTATATATTAAATTAAACATTTGTAGGAAATGATTAAAAAAAACTAAACAAAAATGTCGTAAGAATTTTGTATTGCTTGTTGTTTTTTTGTTTGTCTTATGCTCTTCACACTTTCATTCAAAATTTGGTATCCAAATTTTCATTTATTTTTACGTTTTAAGTTTCGATTAAAATTTCAATTCGATTTATTAGCAATAATATTATTCCGTTGTAGATTTTTCATATATAAGATGTAGGTAGAAATTGGGTGAAAATAGGAAAGAAGAAAAACAATTTTAATTGATATCACAATCTTTTTTTTGTTTTTAATTTTATGAGTTATATATTTTTATTTTTAAAATAATTATTTAAAGAATTTAGTTTCTAATTTTTACTAAAAGTTTATTGAATAGAGAAGTTTGTGGAAGATGATACATAAATTAAATATTGTAATGAAAACCAATTAAAAACAAAAAAAAAATATCTCTAAGTTACGCCTAGATTTATTTCGAAAATATAAGTATCTGAATAAATTGCAAATTATTACAAAAATTAAATACGATCGTGTTTTATTTAAAAAAAAGTTTTTTCTACCCGTACAATCAACTTTCCAACATACTGTGATTTCTGTCCGCTTTATTCTTCCAAAATGCTGATGCCGAACTGTGAGCCCGAACGGCTCAATCGACATAGGGATGAGGCGTTGACTCCGTTACCTCATCCCGAAAAGGGGAGTGAAAAGTGATAGTATCAGAACTGATAGACGGAGGGAGCCGGTAAATCAGTTGGGAAAAAAACGCGTAAGACGTTCTACATGCAACGACATTTGTATACGCTCCGCAAGGAAACCGTAGAAAAACCTGGGGAATCGCGGTGGCAATTAACTAAAAATTGCTATAGATAAATACAATAAACACTGTCTGTATATACAAGCCAACTAAGCGAGACGGTCGCAATAAAAGCTGCCAAAGAAACTTCTTTACGCCGGCAAACGAGAAATCCACCGGAACGGACTACGTGTCCGTCCCATTCACTTGGGGTTATGTCATAGAATCGGCAAGCGCCATCTTAGGACGATTATGTTTCCAACGGGCAGTTCCGTCGTAGTCAGTGATCGGATAACGCATTGAAAACCTGAAAGCACTTTGTTTGAGGAATTCCCGAATGGTGGAAATATTCGCTTTCCTATGTAGCTGTTGGTGCTTATAGTGGCTCTAAGCCATCGATTCTGATGACCCCATGCTTGAGAAGCATAGCATAAGAATGACCTAATGGTAATCGACTTGTATTGAAGCAGCTTGCAGAGAAGAGAATGTTTGCTTCGACTGTTCTTCGTAGGGTAAAGAAGGTCGGTGGCCAAGTTGGACTTGTCCAAGACCGTTTGGATGTCCTGACCGAAAGTGTTTCTTGTCTAATTTGGCATCGGGGTACTTAACTGGCTTCCAAGGGATATCGTCCCGGAAGATGGATACGTTTAAGTGAGGTGGTTTTATCCGCTTCGCAAAGAATATGGCCTCACTCTTAGTGGAAGTAACGTTAATCGTCCACAGATGAAACCAGTCTACAAGTTTCGTGGCAACCGTTTGTAATTATCTTGTAGTTACGGTCGGGCTCCAAGACAGACACATAAAATATGAATAAAATTAAATGCGGATTTTTAGTGTGTCCACGTAAACGAGTGACAGCAGAACTCGATGATCCATGACCAAACTCCAAACCATAATCCATCCCTTCGATTTTGTTTGTAATTGGCTGAAGGCGCTTCTGGGTCGTATCTTACACTGACTCTTCAACGCGTAGCTTTCCATTTTAAATATGGGCTCGTCAGTGAAGAAGAAACTTTTTCAATCATCCTCAGTCCTATTTAAATGTACTCTGATCCATTGGTCTGGTCCACTGCATCCATTTGACTTCGAGGAAGCACTCAAAAGAGGCTTATGAACAGAACTTCTTGAGAGATACCAAGTTCTACAAGGATTTATTTACAGGTCATTGCGACTAGGTGTTTTTCACCACTGTACATTACTTTTGCGCCAAACGTCTGTTAAGTTCAATATTTTTACAAATATCTAACGGAGATGACTCAAGGTATTTCATAACGGTCTGTGATTTAAATTGGGACCAGTCGATGTCTTCTTTTTCAAAGTTTACCGGTTTTGTTTGACCAAAATCCATTTATTTAGTATAAAAGTGTATAAAAAGTCTCCATCTTCGTTTATTACCTCTAAAGTAATCTCAGAATTTCGGCAGTTCCGCACCTTCTTAAACATTCTGCGAATTATCTTCGGACGCGGAATCCACAACAATAACTTCTCTATTTTCATATGCCCAAAACTTGTGGAATTCGATGAGAATGGAAACGACTGTTTCGGCTTGGCCACTGTAAAACAAAAAAGGAAAAATTATAAGAAAACATCATACCACTTTCGTCCATCAATAATTTACCAATTTATCAAATCCTTGAGCGTAATTTTGCTCGGATCGTCCGATTTGACCATATCGAAAATTTCATCTTTAACATCTTCAAAATTAACCGGTTCCGCTTTGTGCGCGACAATTTGTTCGTGTATTCCCTTGAAGAAATAGTGTAACGTGAACGCTGTTAAGTAGCCCGAATGTTCGACGTCTAAAATACGAAAAAGATAATGCAAACTTTGCGGTTCGTGACGATTGTCCAGTGCCAGGACAAAATCCAAATATGTCTTGTAGTCCATTTCGCCGTCGTACGTAAGACATTCGGCAAAAACTCGATCCAAAAAGACATTGGTCAAAGTGCCGGACCCGTAGCCAGCCAGTTCGGATTTACTCAACATGCCGTTGTGATCCTTGTCCAAATTCAAGTAGTGACCGTAAACTGTAAGTGCAGACGTTGCCGAGAACCAATTTAACTCCTGACTCTCTTTGGGGCTCTCTTCGTCGCGCAATTCAAGCAAATCGTCCAGAAAGCCGCACGCCAGGATATCGCGGACTCGTATCTTGCCGGTACGTAGCGGATCCAGAAAGAAGAAAAACTTCCGAACGGCCGTGCAAACGTAGAAGCTGTGAAACGAATGCTCGAGCCCTTCCAATTGCGGCAATGTCGGTATCAGTTCGAGAATGTAGTTCTCAAGGTCCTGAAGTTGTCATGAAAGTGGTTAAAGCAACTAGATTTTTGGCAATATGAGCAGAGTACATACTGTTTCGCGTAAGAATCCCTGTCCCGTGTAATCGTACAGCGAGAGTCCGATTCGGGTCTGTTGCATCCACACCTTTCGCATCGTGTAGTTGAAAATCGACATAATGCTCACCTTTCCCGGATATCCACAGGACGTCTGCAAGCGGGCAAACAACGAGGCGGTCAAGTACTTGCTGCATTTCTCGCCGGCCTGCTCCATCACCTTCAGGTAGTCGTCGTAGTCGACGAGTTGCTCGCCGAGTGGCGTAATTTGCGTGTGGTTCTTCTCGAGAATGCACCAAAGCGTTTTTAATTCGTTGTTGTCCAGCAACTCCTTGGTACGCTTCTGTAGGAACAGCGAACGGGCTTCTTCGCGTAATTTTTGCGCCAAACTATCGGCATTTTTCGGTATTTTGTGGTAGAATTTGGGAATTGTTTCATACGTTGAATGTGGCTTAGTATGTACCGGATCCGTTCGTTCACTACTGCCAGTTCCTATTGAAATATTTCTAGTCTCTTCTATTAATTCTTCGAGCTTTTCAAGCAATTCCACATTCAAACTCATCGCGGCGCGAAATTAAAGAATTTTGCGGCGAACTTTGTTTACTCTTTTCACTACAAGGCCGGCATAGCTCGACCAGCTGATGTTGACAGTTGTCTGATGTCCGGAGTCTGTTTACAAACAAAATTTTAAAAATTTCACATTTTGCTGTTTAATTTCACATTATCTATCGCAAACAAACTTTTATTTAATTTAGAATTTTATCTCAAAATCTTTAATAACATTTTCATTGATAATTTCATTAATATTTGACGGAGTTTGCAAAATCTTCTCTACAAAATTCGGAAACTCTACACAACCATTTTGGGCTGGTAGTGCCGTAAGAACTTGTTTCGCTGATTTTTGACATTTCCCATCCACTCGCAAAGCAACTTTCGGTGCTATTCAAAAATTGAATTTTACATAAAATCCTAAATGGATGCAACGCTGGAAAATCTGGGAAAGGAAGATCTTCTTAACACGATCATTCGCTATGGATTGTATTTCGGAGCAGTGTTTCAGCTGATTTGCATTGGGGCGTGTATCTTACTGCCGAATCCCGGCCCCAACTCAAGCCATGGAGTAAGTTTTTTTTTAAACTAATTTCAGGCTTATTAACAATTTCATTTATTTTTAAGTTGAACGAAAACAATGAGTACAGCCCCGAGAATTCATCCTCCCAAAATACACCGAAGAGGCCGCATTTCCGAATCCGGAAACAGGACAAAAAGAAGAGACGATAAACTTGGAACAGGTTCGCGGCTAACTTGACCTTCAAGTAGCGAAATCATTTTTAATATTTTTTTTTTAATTCTTATTTAATTTCAAGTTGTAAGTTTAATGCAATCCGCCTCTTCAGTGAGATTGCCTTATGGTGAAGTGAATTCTTAAATTGCTGTTGATTTATTTTTTAGTTTACTTTTAATTGAAGCAAATGAATGTAAGTCTTGCGATTTTTTATGTAAGTATTTTTAAATATAAGATGGTATCAATGCAGAAACTCTTTTTCATTATTTATAGCTCGAGAGCCCATCGTCTCAGTCGACCCGATTAGTCGTCCTCGAGCTGGAAAACCCTCCTAGAAGCGATTTCTTGTCTGCCGCTTGAGTCACCAACGAGAAGGCAATAGCCCAGAGCCCCCAAAATTTTCATAGTTTTCGCAAATATTGCCTCACTGGAATGTACATTTTTTGTTTGAACAACGAAAAATATTCACACACTGGCAAATCTACTCTTGTAGGAGTACTCGCATCCTGGCGAGTTTTAGTCGGGCAATAGTTCAGTTGAATGGCTATGCAGCTATGTAGAAGCGCGTACACCAACCGATTCGATTCATCCAAACAAAAAAGTTGAATATGCAGGACCCCAACTAAACTTATAGACAAGAGCTCTATATGCACAGCTAGATATGGCCATCCGCACACGCAGGAAATCGCTTACAATCGGTTTTCTCTCTGCATACGGTCGTATCTTCTGTGTAACATGTAAATAGATTTGTCTGATATGATGCAGAGGACAGCGGAAGACTATCTCAAGTTCTAATTGGTCCGAATGGTTTGAATAATGTGCGCATGAACATTGACCTAATAGTTTAGTCGGACAGATAAGAGTGTGCGCAGATTTATACTCTACGAGTAAGGCGCAGATCGATCAAATTAAAAAGTTGACCAACTAATTAATCCGCAGTATGCACTAGCCCTGAATGGGAGGCGCAAAAGGTAATTTGTAGGAATACGGAAAAAGCGAGTGGCTCGGCCGACATTCATCACGTCGCACCTGAAAGAAAAGTTATGCCCAATTAAAAATAGACCGACCGACAACGTTTGAAAATTCAGGTGTTGACGGAGCGGGCGTTAATTAAATATCAAAGTACCACATAGTTAAAAAAAATTAACTTTTAGGCAGCTTATTAAAACCAATCTGATCAACCTTTTCACAAAAGTGGGTTTTGTATTAGATTCGATTCAGAAAAATATGGTGCGACAATCAAAGCGTTTCCGTCAAAAATGTAAGTCTATTTTTAATTTCTGCAAGAGTCGGACAGATCTTTTATCAGCAGTGGTGTCACCATTTATTGTTCTCGAAAATACTTTACATTCAAAACTAAATAATGAATATAAAGTCTGTTTAGTACAACTAGGAGGAACACCACTTTTCCCATAAAAAAACATTTCACATCACTAGATCTAGTCTCTCCTTTTAGATGCGTACCTCGTTAATTAGATACCAGGAATGAACTAAACTTTAAAACCACTGCAAATTTCTACAAAAAATTTAACTTAATCAAAAATATTAAAATGAGAGGGCAAGATATTTATTGCTTAAAAAGTTTATTTCTCTGACTTAACACATCGACGAACCTAAAGCTAAAGTGGTGTGCCTTCTCCTAGTTGTCCTTTTCATTGTGGTGGTGATGGTGAAAACTTTTTTTACGAGAAATAAAGGCATCGGGCGACTAAGTCAGGGCGGACTTTAACGCACTAAATATCGCCTTCGTCGTATGGATGAATCCGAAACCACCGTTACGTATTTCGTCGGAAGGCCAACAGAGCATTACTGCTAAAACCACCACTTATTGTCTGTCTAGTCAATCGTTTCCTGTGCTGCGTCGCGTTGCATGCTTCTCATGCGCGGCGAAGTGCCGACATAATCTGCTGATAGAATCTGTAATTGAGAGTTTGATACAAACTCTCTGTGAGATACAGGCCTCGACAGTCCGACTTGGATTATACAACCTCTCACTTACGCAAAGTCTATCACGCGATCGTACTAAAAAAATCATTTTAAAAAAACCCAAAAGCGGACGAATACGTCCAGAAAACGAATGCCTTACAAAGAGGATAGCTACAGCCGACACGCGCCGTCGTTTCTCTCATTCTCATTACTAAACCGAAAAGCGACATACGCCTCATCCATATTTGGAACTACTCCACAATTGGGGGACATATTCCACGCTACAGCCTTCGCACAACCACTCCACACACAAAGTCATATACTCCTCTTCTCAAATGGCCTCATTCTTATGAGTTAGAACTATGACTGAAGGCAACTAAGCAAAACTGATCGGGTATCCTTTATCCACATTAGCCGCATTTCGTCCACATTACACAGCCAGAACTGAGAGGTACATTCAGTTGATTCAGAACTTACCTGATTTGTTACATTATTTAAATCAAAAGAAAAGGTCTAGATCCACCACTACATTGAAGTCGTGTTCCCAGTATCTGATCATAGCGGTCCGCATTTAAATGTATTGGCTGATACACATTTTACTCTTTTTTTACGGCCATCGTAATAACTTAGGGGGTCACTCTTTAATGCGATTGCACAGCTAGAACGACATATGTTGGGGATAAAATGGTGTGGTAGGGGATTTAGGGCGGTGGAACAGGAGGGAAGCGTCTGAAGTGAACGTTGTTTTTGAACTGCTGAAGATTATACTTATCAGGGGACAGATCAGCCGGCAATGCGTTCCACATTACTGATGTTCGGGTCAGATAGATGATTTATTGAAATTCATTAAGTTGTATAATAACAAATAAAAATAGTTCAGTGATTAGATCTTAATCTTTACAGCTGCAATTGATAAATTTGCATTCTATTAACGTTCGGGGGATAAAAGACTGCCTAAATTTCACTGTTCTCCACGAAAGGGGCTAAACGGTATACTCATGTGCGCGTGAAGGTTGGCGAGTGTTACGGGGCGACTAAGAGTGGAGGTGTAAGTTCTTTTAGTAAATACTCCGTACTCCGACATTTCGGCGATTCTCAAGGGAGTCTATAGAAGTTGAAACGGCTTCGTCTCCAATAAGTCGGAAAGCATGTTTTTAAACACGATTGAGCAATGCTAAATGGGATTTAGTGGCCCAGCCCAGATATGCGAATTGTACTCATACTCTTGGCATGGGCGGACTTATTTCAAAAAGAAACTGTTTTGTTCGACTAGCAAGTGAAGACTAGAAGTACCCGGCCTCTCTGCCCTATACACCAATCGGAAGTCACACAGAAACTGAAGAGAAGAGTCAGTAAAATCCAATGCTCTCTACACTTTGCTAAATAAGTCAATTAATTTAATAAGGCATAAATAAATGTTAACGACGTTTCTTCTAAAAAGATTCTTTATTAATTTTTTTTCTTCGCTGTCAAATTTGTTGGACAAATTCTTATCTAATTTATTCATTTTTTTTACATAATATTTTGTTCAGTAAATAAAATTCAATTAATTTTAAATAGAAATAATAATAAAAAGCATAAAATAATATAATTAAAAAGCGAGAAATGATTAGTTCAATAATGCGTAGTTGATTATACAATATCATCAGAATTATTCTTAATAAGAGTGTAATGTAATAATTACGTGCGTAATCCAAAACTAATTTAGTGGCAACGATTGTTTTTTTTTAAATAGATAATTTTTGAGAGTAATAATTGATTTATTGATAAAAGAAAGATTTGCATAATGTAATTATTCTAATATTGATCAGAGGAGTTGTGAGAGAGATGGAGTTGCGATATTAAAAGCATAATTTAATTTATTGCAAAGTTATTTGTTCGCTAAACATTGGAAAATTTATAGTCCGATCTGCAAACTTTCCCTTTGTTTTTTGTTTTGCCTTTAATTCTCTACTAACAATCTACGAACGGCAATAAATATATGCGCAATATGAGGCAGGAAATTAAACATTTTTTTTCTATAACACTTAAAATTATTGTTTTTTTTTGTTTATTTCGCTTCATGTATGATTTTAAACGCTTGTTTTAATTCGAACAAAATTAACACAATAGAAAATTTAAGAATTATTATAACCCTACTTGAAATTGTTTTGATTTTTGTTAGTGACTAGCCAGTTTCGGCGGTTGGTATATCTTGTAAAGGCGTTGTCGTTGCACCTGAGACTGGATTTTGTATTTGTTGCGGTTGATCCGAAGAGGTTTTATTAACATCAGTCAGTGTCATGTTCTGAAAGTAGAAATTTTATTAGAGATTTGTAGTTATTATCATAGCGAGAGAAATTAAATAAGCCAATAGAAAAAAAACTTAGTAATTAATTGATAAGATGTCAAATTTTAGGCTACGCTTGAAAGCACACAATTGAGACCTTCTGCGGATTCATTAACAAGTACAAGTCAAATTGTAGCTTCTTGAATGGCTGAAAAGGAGTTCCTATATTTGGATCCAGAAAAAAAGCACAAGAATTTTTCTTTTTTGGAAGATTTATGAGTTTCGATCTTGAATTAAAATCTTTGCTGTGAGTAAACATAGAAGTTCTTTTTTATCGCCGTAAAAGAGAACAAATGAAGCGAACTGGTTTCTATGATTCTTCATTAATCCTTTAACGTTTTTATCTTGAATTTGGGAGTGCGGATTTTTTCCCTTTTCTTCTTTTGAATTTTTAGTCGCCCCCTCCCTTCCTATGTATTAACCAATCCCTATAAGGATTTGAAGCGATTACTTTGTGACCTTTTCTGGTAAAAAACCGCTGCGCTTTTTCCTACAATTAACTAAAACATTAAATAGGGCTGGAAAGACTGGAAACAAAACAAAGATCGCCAGCCCATTTGTTTTTTTTTCTTCTTTCCGAGAATGAATTACTCCACCATTTCCACAAAATGACGAACGACAAAGATGAAATATTGGAAGAGATAGCAGACAAGTTCGGGCTGTAGTCTTAGCGCTATGTACCTTATCACATGTGTCCAAAAATACTGAGAACAGCAAAAATATATCGCAAAGAGCCCTGCTATTGCTCTCGCTTATACTTTTATGTTTGTTTTAGTATAAATTTAAACCATATTCAAAACGGTATTGTGTTAAAATATGCTAGCTTATCACTAGACTCGATCATGCAAAACACAAATAAAATAAATAAACGTGTCGACAAATAGAAACAAATCACCAAAATTAAATTATGTACTCTAAACTGCTGCATCCATTTCACGTCAAGTCTCACACGATTATCAACACTTCGGGTTTCACATCCGACCAACAGAAAATCAGAATGTTTTGTTTTTGTGTTCGCAATCTCGATTTATTTTATCGATTTATCTTAAATTTTTGCTGTGTCGCCAATATAAAATAAAAACCACCACCCAAATAAACCAACAATCTACCAAAATTAAACGGACTGTAGCACTTACCTTGACTGCTTCTTCTAATCGCGCATCAATGGAATTTTCGGCCATTAGTGCCGCACTAAGTTCCGCGACCAGATTTGTCGACGTACCAATTGATTCGGTTGACGGTGAGGTACTTTTACGTGTGGGTGGTTGATAGGGTGGCCGCTGTACAAACATGTTATCCAAAATATGATCGATATTTTCGGCACTACCAATCGGAGCATTGTTATTCGTGCTTGTAGCGCTATTTTTATTAATATCATCGTCTTTTTCGTTCTTTTTCTGCTTATCGGTGGGTGGAGCTAAGATTGGAATTGCATTAGTTGGTCGACGTTGTGGTAAGACTACTGGACGCGGTGCAGTTTGTTGCTGCGGCACAAAGTACGTAGTTCCGCCGACCGTATTGAAATTCTGATAGCCTGCATAGTTTTGATACGGTGGCGCAGCTGGTGGAGGACCTTGCGGTGTTTGTACATAGCTTAATGCTGTTGGTGTCGCAGCATTTGTTTGCGGCTGAGTATTGTAGCTCGCCATTGGATTTGCTGCTGCTTGGGGTTGAATGAAGGCGGCAGTCGGCTGCTGAGGATACGGTGCCGGCACTGCTGGCTGAGTTGGTTGGACGTAGTCACTGCTCGGTGTATAGTAAGTTGGATTTGGTGCAGGCGTTTGATATTGCTGCGGAACATTCTGATATTGTGGTTTCTGTTGGTGGCCTCCGGTTAAACCCTGAAGAGTTACACCTTGCATTTGCGCTTGTAAATTGTCTTGAGTGTGATACAATTGCATGATGTTGGCTTGCAACAAATGCTGCTGATCTTGCAATATCACGTGCTGCTGTGTCGGCATTGGTTGCGGTTGTGGTTGTGGTGGCTGTTGATGAAGATCGTGCAATTGAATTTGTTGTAAGCTGTGTTGATCGACTTGTTGCACCGGAAGCGGAGCTACGTCATTTTGAGATCTTTGTCTCAGACTCGAGTAGCGTTTCGTTCGATTCGCTTCGGATGCTTGCTGTTGACTTTCTTGTGGACTTTGCGCCATTATGGAATGCATTTGAATGCTACCAACATGACTTGGATCGTTTCGATTTTGAACTTGTAGCCTGGCTGCGATCTGCGACGGCCGACCAGTAACCATGTTCGAATTAATCGTAGGCATTTTAGCTATAGGTTCGAGATCCATTTGAACCATAGCGATTGGCTTATTCTCATGATGATTGGTAATTTTTTCATTTTGTTGATGTGAAGGAACTAATTTTGTGTTTGTAAAACTGACCGATTCTAATTGAGTTTTATTGTCATCGTGTCGACCGTCCTCGTTATCGAATGGTCGCCCGGACGGTGTAAATTGCGAGTCGTTAATTAATCGATTTTTACCTTGATTCTTAAATTCAATTGATTGACGTCCCGCCCTAAAGTTTTTACCACTATTTCGTTTTTCTATTCTGCCATCACGTTGTGAAAAGTTTGTACCTCGATTAAAGGTTGCCGACGTTCTTTCGTTGGCCCGATCGTATCGGTTCTCCTTCTCCTCGCGGAAGCTACGAGATTTGCGAACTTTCTTATCACGATCTCCCAGTGCCGGGAAGTCTTCAGGACGCGGTTTCCGTTGCGGAGTTCCGCCTGTCGATTTAATATATGCGCTTTCATCTTCCCAATTTCGGTTATACTTGTTCGGACCGCGTCCGTAACGACGTCTTCTTCGCGGACGCGGTGGTCCATCTTCGTTTCTGATGTCATACCTAAATAAAAATTAATCTATAACAAATTAGCTTTCTACTGTCTTCAAACAAACATTACCCATAGGATGAGACCAGCTCCTGGCGGGATTTCGGAGCTTGTTCACTTTCATCGAAACGATCATGAGACCATCGATCTACTGCAGATGCCGGCTGCCACTTTTTCATTGTTTTCGAAGTTTGCGAAATATTTGGAGTTGATACTTTCGTTTGTTCTCCGTCTACTGTCTCGTCGCTTTTAATTTCATTCGTTCCCCTAAAGCAGAAAAAAACATGTAAAATTTCATTAAAACAAAAAAAAATATTTAACACCAACGGTTCATCAAGCGTTCGATCGTCGTGCTCGTAAAAGTTTCCTTTCTTCGGTATATATTGCGGATTGCTACGATCCTCATCAACTTTTTTCGAATATTCATTCTGTTCTTGTCCATCACCACGCTGCCGCTCCAAGTCGAATCCAATGCTTCCGTTCTCACTTTCATCTTCTTCGCCATCAGCACCCAAACTGTCGTCATCTTCGTCATCGTAATCATCATCATCGCCCCCTTCCAAATCGCTGGCCGTGTCGTACTCGGAGTCATGATGGTGAGAATTTATTGTTGGCTGACGAACATCTTTTGGAATTGGTTGATTCTGTTCAAAGGAAAAATAAAAACAAAATCAACACGTTATTAGAAGATGGAAGTCAAGGAACAACTGCTTGTAATAACCACTAAACATCGCTGTAGAACGAAGTCAACATACTACTGACAAAATCTTTCAACAGTATGGGCGCAACTTTATTATTTTTCAAGACAAAGTCCGGGAAGCAGTTCAAGTCCAAAAAAGTCCTACTCTTAAAATACCAATTACGATTTCGGATTATAGTCCGACATTCTATCTGTCGAATTATTGCACTGGTGACTTCAAACAAGGAGGTTATAAAAAAAGGATAAAAATAAACAGGCCAAAAAGTAAAAACCAATTCAATATCTCATCAGACCTACGAGATATTGTAGATTTACTGAAAATGTATACCACCTCTTTACACCCTCTTATGGGTTGAATATCAAAAGGACAAGACAATTTCTATGTATTTATCTGAAGAACTTGTGGAATTAAAATAAACTCGATATTTCAGAAAACCTAATGGATATGACGAAATTCGTGAAAAAATTAACTCTCTTTTCATCGATCAATTTTTTTAGCTGCACATCACGCCAATGTACGAGTATATCTGAAAATTGTTTGTTTAAATTACTTTTAGAACGTGTCACTACTAAAGCCCTCTACAGTAACGAAGTTTCAGCTTTCTATCCTTGGCGACACTCGAGATATATTTATTACTTAGGAGCTTATTCCAAATTAGTATAAAACCTGTAGTAGCACTTCATGGTCAACTGTATCAAAAGCTTTTCTCAAGTCAACAAATAGAGCAACAGTATAATTATCGTCATATAACTCCTTATTTACACACTGCATGGCATCTATAATTGTCCCTGTTGTATAGCTTTTCTGCTCAAATCCATATTGATGCTGGTCAAATCCTCCTAGTTAACGACTTTGAAAGAAAAGTCCTCAGGAGAATCCTCGTACCTGTGAGGGAAGACTGGATCTGAAAAATACGATACAATAGAGAATTGTATGCCATCTTTGTTAATCCAAGTATCTCATAAAATTCAAGAAGCTACAATGGGCTGGTCATGTGGAGCGGATGGATGACGGAAGAATCCCCAAACGCACACTTAAGGGGAAAAGTTAATGGACAAAGACCAGTTGGAAAACCACGGAAGCGCTGGGAGGATTCTATTGACGTAGACAGCAAATCACTACTAAAATTCTCAAACTGGAGAACGCGGTCACTGAAACGAGAAGGCTGGAGGCGGTACATACAAGAGGCCTGATTTGGACTGTAGCGCCATAGTAAGGAAGTAAGCAAATCTTCCTATCGATTTAACGAATTTAATAATCCTTACGTGGAGCAAAATGAATTTTTTTGCTTAAGAAACGTATGATTGCTATAGGTGTGGAATTATCCGGGTTTGTGGTATTGCCGCACTGGAGTTAGAACTGTTTGACCACATTTTAGTGTTTCGGCAGAGGTTCTAAGTAATAGATGGGAGTTTATAACTTGTGCAAGTTGTCTAGATTTCATTTTGATTCGGATTTTTAAGCCATTTGATGTTGTATTGTCAATTCTTGGTGATATGTTCGACTTCAGTGTTGAAATGTTACCCCCGCTTCGTCAGTTGGGTATATATAAATGGTCTTATTTATTCGGTTGTTCTTCAGTCGTTTCATATCATTTACTGGTAATTCATTAACTAAATTTTTACGTACAGGGTTGCAAAGTGAGTATTCATTCATATAATTTGTATTATCCCTTGTTCTTTATTATATTTAATAGAGTTCCTATTTGCGTAATTCTTTCTGATGTGCGCGAGTTAATCTTCTTACCCATTGCCACTTCAAGCACTTTCCAACGTTTTTTTTACTATCAGTAAATAAAAGTGGTCAATCTGATTACTCCGTTTACGTTATTTTTAATTCTTATATATTCATCCAGCAAGGCACCGTTACTGCTATCAAATTACGGTTATAAATATTTCTTTTCTGTGTCATTATAGTTATTTCCTGCGTTAGCCACGTGTTGTTCCATGTTCGTAGCATTTTTTTCTTTGTGGCGGATTCCTTAACTGTTGTAATAGCGGCAATTATACCCTCAAAGGAAAAGTTTTACAATTTTGACAAGGTGTTCCGTGTCTCTTCTTTCAAAACGTCAGTTTTTGTTATGTTAAATTGTGCTTTTGTCATTGTCTTTTTTTGTAGTCTTATTAAAAATAGTCAAGGTAATTACTTGGTGGTCCAATTCTGATCAATCGTCAAGTGTCAGAGTGAAGACAGGGTCACATATGTTGGTAGTCAATTAAAGTCTCAGACAAGTCATTGCATCTCGTTGGTATTCAAAACCATGCAGTTTTCTAAGATTTCAAAGCAACTAAGAGTATTGGGCGAATCAAACAACATGTTAATATCCACGTCAGCAAATTGGTCGCGTTTACGTGCAGACAATATACTGGTACATTTAGACCGGTTTGGTATTTTTCGGTCTTGCATTTATGTGCGCTCTTAACGGTAAGTACTAGACTGGTTTGGTTTCATTTGAATGAGTTCATGCTAGAAGGGCATCAGTCCATTTTTGTAAAGTGTTGAAAAAACAAAAAAAACGCCTGTAGACAACAGTTAAGTTAAATTCATAACACTCTGCCGAATCAATAAAAGAGGTTATTTATAACTCATATAATTATATTTTACAAATTAATCTATGCCACGCGAATTTTTGCGAATTTTGGAAACCCGTGGACTGATGCTCTTCTAGCATGAATCGAGTTAGCCAGTATAACTTGGTAGGTTTAGTCATCATTCTAAAATCCATATCTTCTGAACGATTCATGTCAGTCGGTTGACACTTTGTGGTTAACTTAGGAAATACTAGGGTTAGAAAATGGTTAAAATTGTTAAGGGGGGTGGGGTGTGTAGAACTTTGGATTACAATATCTTCTGACTCAATTGTACCAGGAAGATACAAATTGGTCGAGTCTACTGAATATAACATTTTTGAGAGGGGTGGTGAAGAGCGGAAGTGGGGGGAGACCCAACATAAAATTTTTATGTCTCAAGAACCGTACTAGATATCATCTTAAAAATTTTACTGGAGTTAGGACTAGTAGACCTCTACCGGGAAAAATTGGTGTGGATGTATGGTGGGTGTGGGTGTATGGTGGAAGGGGGTGGAAATGAAAAAATTCGGATTTTTATTTCTCGAAAGTCGCAAAAGATAGAAAGCTAAAAATTGCCATCTACGAGTAAATACGAGAAAATTTTTGATTCACTTTCTACACTTTTCTGCACGCGCTCAAGAGTTAGTGCAGAAAAGTGTAGAAAGTGTATGCAAAAAGAACAAACCTATTGTTTGTTACTATCATTTCAATTTGCCAAATAGTCAATTTTCCTCCGTGCAGTTTTAGATGCCTTAATCTATTCCGGGCAGAAATTGCTGTCAGCTCTATGCTGGCAATACTAAGGGTATAAGCGTAACATACAGTGAACACATTCCACTCTTTACTCCGAGCAATCGCAGGAATTCGATGACAATCTGCAATCTTTTGCAAACTTCGTTGTTATTTTTCATTATCTGCATTGAAGATTAGAGAAGAGAAGAGTTGGGCCAAATGTAGTGCCTTGGAAAATTCCAATATTGATTTCAATTGGATCGCTTAGTTTAACACGATTAGTTAGGTGTTGGAATCTCTGGTGGAACCACTTTTATAAACGGGGGAATCATGGTCAATGATAAACAGAAAAAATATGAAGGAAATTGGACATTATGTTAGATTAGATTGATAAAAGGGGTTGGTCTTTTAACCTGTGTCACTGAAGCCACAGTTGAGTCTATTGTGACGGCCCCCGGATTAACTATGATTCCTCTTCAATCCCTGCGCTTTCAATAAAGCTTAGTATTTTACGAAGAGGAATGGTCAGGAATTACGATGTCTTTTGTGAGGTAAACCCCCACATTCACAGAGAATGTGCTCTGGTGTTTCGTCTTCGTCATTGCAAATTCTGCAAGTTTTAGTCTCAGAGAGACCAATCCTATGGAGATGCTTCCTCATGTAACAATATCCAGTCAGAGCTCCCACTGGGGTACGGGTCCAGTGTCTGATTAATTTCAGATACTCGGATGTTCTTTTCTCCGAATGCTTTGGTATTTGAGTGTCGATTGCTCGATGTCGAGTCCCAGTGAATAGAACTTTGCGATTTTTGCCACATTCGGATTTTCATCTTGGCTCTGTACCGTTAAACCCCACAGAATGGATATGGTCCCATGAAGTCAGCTTCTAAACCTTTTCTAGCCATTAAGTCGGCCATTTCGTTACCTTCATAGCCGCTGTGTCCCGGAATCCAAATGAGGTTATCTCTGTTCTTGTTTCTGAGTTCAATCAGGCATTGGTGGCAATTCACAAGTTTTGATTAGATTTGAACTGACTGAAGAACCATTCTTGCTGCCTTGCTGTCCGAGAGAATATACACAGTGCGACAAATAAGTTTCGAGATTGGTCACGGAAAACATAATTAAAAGAAAAAATCTGGATATTTTTATTTTTTTTATTCAAAATATTCTCCTCCGGTTTCAATACACTTGTTACAGCGATTCAACAGTGATTCAAATGCGTGTTCTAGCTCATTTTGTGGAATTGCCTCTAGTGCTCGTGTTGAAGCTGTTTTGATGGTCTAAATGTCATTAAAAAAACATCCTTTCAACATCAATTTCAATTTCGGGAATAGAGGGAAATCGCATGTGACCAAATCAGGTGAATACGGTGGATGATTCAACACACAGACTTGATTCTGAGCCAAAAATTGACGAACACTGAGTGAGGTGTGACTCGGTGCATTATACCGTCCTCTGGATCACGATATTCGGGTCGAATACGACGGATTCTGGCCATCACACGCTTCAAAACTTCGAGATAAAATGCGCCAGTAATTGTTTAGCCTGTTGGAACGAATTCCATGTGGACAATTCCTTTACTATCGAAGAATGTAATGAGCATTGTTTAAGCAACTTTTTAATATTACAACATCGACAAAAAAGTTGTTTTGGGAGAACTGTCATAACTTTGCTATCTATCAACCGATTTAAACAAAATTGGTATTACCGGGAAGAGGAGTGTTAAAGCTTTCAAACGCCGGTCTGTACACATAGATGGTCCTACTACTTACTCAGATATGGTTCGAGTCTCGGAACTTATTTGTCGCACTGTGTATATTTGTTGGTTTTTGTAGCCCCGTCTTTCGTACCGTACTTTCTCTAATGCATAGTTCAATAGCATGCGTCTCCGCCTGAAAACCACTGGATGTTATGTGCATGCTACAGTATTATTTAACATTTGTGCGAACACCATAAACTCCTTTCTGATCCTACACCTTGATCTGTTTTAGATTCGAAATTGGGCATATGCGGCATTTAGTGTTAAAACCTTGTTTATAAATAAATATTTTTGACATTCGGGCCCTAGAACTATAAAAAATTACAACTTCAAGTTTACTTATACCCAATTGGAGTCGTCTTTAGGGGCTTACAGGATTTTACCAAGTACTGTTCTCTCTTTATTAGGGGAAATGTACGATTTTGGACCACCACCTTCCTTTCACCCCCTGTGGAATGAAATTTCAAGCGAACCAATCATCGTTACTTTTCATCTTCAACCGAATACCCTCCTCCATTCCCGATAACAGGGAATTTTGTGTAATGGTGGATTAAATTAAACAAGAAAATCTTGAGTAACTGAGTGCGACAAATGAATATCCCGCCGTCTTACCAGACTAGAGGTTATTGAAAACTTTTGGAATAAAACTAGAAACACCTTCGTTACATATATGAAAAAAGTTTCAAGTGATTCTCACAGATTACTGGCAGGCATCTCAAGATTTCACCAAAACCTCATACTGCCATTAAACTTCGTAAATTTGACCGCAAAAACAATCATCTCGATTGGCCGCCACAAAGTAAAGTTGCATTCTCATCAGCCACCGAAAAATCTCCAAATGGAAGTTGAGATGAACTTCTGACGCATTCTTTTTTTTACATAACTTTCACCGCCCCACTGCCACAAAAATTTAGGACAAGCGACCAATAAAAATATCAAAAAAATTGAAATTAATTAGAAAACGCACGTCACAGTTCGTCGTCCAGCTGATCTCCGTCGAACTTCTCGAGCAAAACGACAAAACCGAAATTCATCGCAAGCTGCGAGCGACCAAAATAAAAACTTTTTTTTTTCCCCGTCTCTTCTTAAAGGAGTTTTGGTCGGTGCTTTTGTTTACGTTCGTCGAATCAGGTGAGGTCAGGTGCGATCGAATTCAATTTGGAAGTGATAAACACAATAAACCGGATCGGACCGAGAATAGTGTGAGGCAAACGATCGCGTTTGATGCGGCAAAGAGAAATGTGAAAGGCAGCAGAAGCACTAAAGTTGAAAAAAAGAAAGATACAAAAACGAAAAAAAAAAAAAGATTTTTTCCATTCGCCCCAATTCCGAGTGCTTGATCTCGTTTTGCGGTCGGTGCACGGGTCAAAAAGAAAAAAAAAACACAATTTTTCTCGCCAAAGTTGACAACGCACACAAATGTGTAATTGATTTTTCCGCAAGCACTTTTCAGACCGGAATTTCCATCGTTTTCAGTACCTGTTCGTCGTCGAAATTTTCCTTCGGTAATCTTTCCACCGGTGGCTGCTTATCAGCGGTGATTGCTGGCATTTTAGCAACCTCAGCCATTTCCGAGTTTTTTTCTGCCTACGATTTCTGCTGCTGCTGCTCTGTTTAAGCTGACCGACACCTTCGTAACACGACACTCGCGCTATTTTCCAAATCTTTAATCGGGTACGAGTCACGCACGATATTCGAAAGAAACTACGCAAAATCTTTGCGCGAACTTTGATGCGAGTCGAGAACGTAATCAAATCGAAATTGTGACCGCCTGTCCAAGAGATTTCACACGCGAACGTACTTCTTTGGTGGAGGACGTTCCTGTTCACAAATCTTGTTGGTATTTCGATGGTGTCGGGTTGGTAGAACTGGACGCAAATGTCATTTACATGGTGTGGTGAGTTTTTTCGTGAAGGTAAATCTTAAGGCTGTTTTCAATGTGAACATGGGTGGGAACAAATTTGAAATTTCTTATTTAGAACTAGGGTTTTTTTGTTGTTATTATTTTACGCTAATTTATTATCGAAACAGATAAAAATTAAAAAATATTTCATAATATTTAAAGTGAACAAATTGACAATTTTACGACCAAGTGGTAAAGTATCAAAACCTGCAATAGCATGCAAATAGTACACACATTTTTTTTGTTGCGAAAATTGATAAAAACCGCCTTTAAGCCAATAATCTAGAAAGGCAATATCTCGTATTAATTTAAAGCTTTAGGCAGTTAACGGGAATGTATGCCAACAGGAAAAGAAAGAAAAAAGTATGGGCTTAGGTCTGCCACCTGGACTATAAACTGAAAATAAGAACTCTCGTCAAGGACCAAGTTGAATCAGGAACCTTCTCCGAGACTCATGATCACTTACAGTATATACAATTTCGATTCACTAGACGACAAAGGAATGAGGCTTCTTATTCCTTTCAATCATCGCAAAAAAATTAGGCCGTAGAAAGATTCTGGGTTCAAACAGGAGTGTCTCGATGCAAAAAGAGCCAAAAGGAAAACATTCCAAGTATTTAAAGACAGTCTAACTGCTGGAAATCGCTTTAAAAGCAAAAAGAATAACTGCAATATTGTTTTGAAGCGTGCTAAATTTATACATGATTAAAATCTTAGACGGAAGAACATCGACAGCCCTAAAACCTCGAAATAATTTTGGGCATTTATCAAAATCGGTCAACCTCTTCTTGATAGCAACCGAATTTTAGTACATCTGTTGAAAAAAGCTAACCTTTTGGCGACAAGTTTCGCTAGTAATTGTAGGCTTCCACGTTCGAACTAGAGTTCCTCCAATATTTGGTTTGTTGCTGCTTTTACTACGAAAAAGTTTAATGTCCACACGTCTGCTGGACTGGTATCCTCCAAGAAATGACATGGCTAAGCAGCTTCGCAATCTTTTTTAGAGTTCATACTCTTCTAGGCGCTTTCCACAGATGTGGAAAGTTGCGAATGTTCAGCCAACTCCCAAGAAAGGAAGTAAAAAAGATCCCGCCCTATATCCAATACATCCGTGCTTGCTAAGGTCACGAAACTACCTTATGGATGAAGATCTGATTCACGATCGATTCAAAATCGAAAACAAGGAGGGAAAACGCGAACGATAATAGACAAAACTTAATAAATCTCGCCAGTATCAAACACATGTCCTAATAGTAAGCTCTAACTGCTTCTTTCGTCGCGACAAAAATAATTGAACGAGAGAAAACCATGCAATCGATGGGAAGACACAGATATTGGAGGTGGAAACATCTTGCGGACCAAGGTCTGATTTTAGCTATTATAAAATTTCCTAATACTAGACTTTTGGGTATTGTCTGACTGATGGGCCACCTCGTAAACCAACAACCAACATGCATTCTCGCAAAAAATAAATTGAACACTGCAAAAGCATATGTTCCGTTGTCTTCTCGTCCCTCTATTTGCAAGTACTGCGCATGGGATCGTCGATGTTGGCCGACTGAGAAATGCCCTGTATTCTCGCTGACGTCTATAGCATTTTCAAAATTGCTCCATTTCTCAATGCGTGTGAATTACTGATGCGCTTACATAAGCAACGGCAAACTAAAAACCTGAATCCATCGATGTTGACTTCGACCAAATCTTCCCACCTTTCCTATGCATCAGAGATCTCATTGCCCAGACTCTTATAAGCAGCAAGAAATAATTAAATTGATTGGACTATCTGGTGACTGCAAGCGGCTTGACTATAACTGTGAATGCAGGTCGCTCTATCCTTCATAAAACCCGTTCTGAGCACACTTAAGCTCGAAACACTGTGGCGTGCCGTCCTGGAGTACCTGAAACTTTGTCTCTAAATGAATTTCGGCTCAGATCCGAAGGTATATGAAAGAAGTTATTAATCTCCCGATAAAATTTGTACCATGGCCTGTGCAATGCTCTTTTCTTCCGAGGTCGCATTGGTCATTCCGTAGCTTTCATTGGTTCCGTGTTAACAATATCAAGTGAACTGAAAATGTGAGACTTTTTATTCTACAGGCTACAGCAGTTTATTGCTCTTATACGCCTTTTATTTACACGGGTCAACTCATCCCACCAATCAAATAATACTCCACAATTTTAATTACTCGAAAAACAGTTTTTTTTATTTTTGTTTGTAATAAAAAACATTTAACTAAGTTTTAAACTACCTGATCAACATGAAACATTATTTACAAGTCTTCAACGTCGTTTGTAATTGTAGTAACAAAGTGATATTAATAAAAAAATGACTAAATTTGGAGTATAAAAACCTAATCATTTTGTTTTTTCAAAATTTTGCACAATAAGGCACACACTTAAAAGGATAAAATCCGGAAAATAAATGCCAATAAAAACAAATTGTAATAGACGTATGGCAGCAAAAGAAAATATTGCATTATTGAAAACTCAAAAAAGAAAAACAACGAGTCTATAAACTTTCAAAACAACTGAAAAGTTTAATAGGCTTAAAAGCACCGGAAGGAATGAATCGTTAGTATTTATTATTCGATGCCGAAAAAACGGCTTTGTTAAAACAAAAAAAAAAGTATTATAATTAATCTAAAAACTGAAATCTACCTATTCATAAATATATAAACTTCTTTTTATATATAACACAGAACATAGAACTTAAAATCAAACTAGCATGCTCTTCGCTATGGCGTACTTTCAGGGTATATAAATAAAACTTAGACACGATTAGGAAACAGAAAATAGGGCGGGCCAAACATAAAACAAAACACTTAGTTAATACTTTTTCCTTAGCTTATGTGTTCGGATTGAATCAATTCGATCAGATTCTGATAGTCCGGATCTTTCGAAAAGTATTCCGTGAGGTAACGGAAACTTGGACGATCACGTGCTTTATAGTTCCAGCAATTTTCCATAATTTCGTAAACATGATCCGGACATAGTTCGGGCTTTGGTAGTCGATAGCCAGTATCAACCAGCTTGATTGTATCAACACCGGTTAATTCACCGTACGGTGCTAAACCGAGCGTATACATTTCCCAAAGCGTAACGCCAAACGACCAGACATCACTGGCATGCGAAAAATAGCCGTGATTGTAGCTTTCCGGTGCGTACCTAAAAATTCATTTTCAATTTGAAACGATTACCTTTCGATGAGAAATTCAGTTTTTACCATTTGATCGGCCATTTTCCGCCCTCTTTTGCTTCGTAGCAATCGTCGCCTGTTCCTAATGCACGCGATAATCCAAAATCACTGATTTTTGCCTGATTCTTCGACGATAGTAAAATATTTCTAGCTGCCAAGTCGCGATGGACAAAATGCTGAGATTCGAGATAGTTCATACCTAAACGAAATTTAAAGTTCCAGTAAAAATCGAATTAAGTTCGGACAATTTTCGTCGCGTTCCCACTTACCACAGGCAATTTGTGAGGCCCAAATTTTCAATTCGTAGTTGGGATTCACTTTGTTCGCACTGTCCTGAATGTAGTTCAACATTGAGCCCAGCGAAACCAATTCTTCGACCATCATCAACGACTGTCCTTTTGATATGCCGATTAATTTCACAATACAGTGATGCTGTAGGCGAATCATTACGCTCGATTCGCGTAGAAATGCCTGCTTATTGCTGCGACAATGTTCGTCGCGTAGCATTTTAATTGCGACGGCATAACGAACTTCTGAACTATTATCCATTGCCGGTTGTATTAAAGTGCCTTTGTAGACCGATGCAAATTCACCGCTACCGATTAGATCGCCCAACGATAGATAATCGTTCGGTATGAAATAGTTCAGTTTCGTTTTCGTACTGCCATCCGACGATGACGAAGTGCTCATTTGACGACCGAAAATATCAGAAAAATCACTCGATACGCTTGTTGTCGAAATTATCGAATCTAGACGTTCCGGTTGCTTGGAGAGTTGTCGCAATTCGGCTGCGGATTCTTCGAGCTCGGACTCTTTGGACGGATTGTTTTCGAAAAATACTCGAACGTCGACTGTTGGAATGTAGCCGGCAAAGTTTGGCGGTGTTGTTCGACTTCCGGACGGCACTACTACTGATAGGGCTCTGAAATTGGAAATTTTATAAAGGACTTATTTGATTGGACGCTTAATAAGAAAAGTAGTCAAATGCTGTTTGTTATGTCGTTCTAAGAACGTCGAATACTTAGCAAGTCGATTATTGGAATTTGTGAACCAAAGAAGACCGAGCGAACGAATCCGAAATCGAAACTTAGCTTGGACTCCGAGAAAAACTAAAGAGAGACTCCACAAATCTAGATCTTCGGTGTCAAAACCAAGGAAGGAGAAAGGGACAAGAGAACTGCTAAAGCGTTAGGAATTAGGGAATATAGTTTCAGAACCGAGGAGGAAGAAGAAAACAGACATTGGACAGCGAAGAACTGATAGACCTGGATCTAGTAGAGATCTGAAATTCATCACGACGTCGAACAGTCTCTTCTCTTAACCGGATGGGATAAGAGAAGATGCTTCGCAGCTTCTTGTTGAGGTGTGAATTTCATCTCGACGGCGAACCGTCTTGGATTAAGTGAAGATGTTTCATAGCTTCTTGTTCATAAGGATCTTCGGGCAAATACACGCGATTGCTCTAGGAAGGAGAGTGGAAAAGAGGAAGAAAGAAAAAGAAAAAAAAAATGAATCTCTACAAAACTGACCTATGATACGAGAGCAAAATTTGTCGTTTTAAGTGGGCAATTTTATGGATGATTCTTGGGCCTGTAGACAAACCTTTAGTATTTTTTTAATTTCAACAAAAATGCTTACCGCATTGTAACAGCCGCAGGTGGATCTACAAAAACTGCCATTTCATTAGCCTCTCGTTCCAATACAATTTCTTTGTCGCTCTTCGTAAAATATTCACTTTCTTTCTCATCGCTCGTCGTCTCAACGACCATATCACTTCCACCGTTTTTATTTGGTTTATCGTCACTCTCCTTAGGATCTAAATCTTGCGGTTTCCCTTCACCAATGTCAATATCAACAACAGCACAATTATTCGTCGGCGTATTGTAGTAGCTATCGTTCAATTGAGGTAGAAAATCCGTTGAAAACGAAAGATTCTTTATAAGAGATTCGGCTATGTGAATTTCATTATCTTTTTTCTTGGTTTCTTTTGAAGCAGCTGCCGGATCGTCACCGGGCGATTTGTGCTTTCCGTCGGATTTCGATGGACTTTTTAATTTCGGTTTACGTAAACTTCGCATACCGTCAATGATGATATTTCGTTTCGGCGAACGTATTTTCAAACTACGAAAAATATCGCCGGTTTTATCTTTGAATTTCGCTGGAACATAATCGCCAGTATTGTTTTCGAAGAGACCAACGCGGTTCATTGCATCATCGCCGGGATGCGAGAGATTACGTTGCGGCAAATGTCCAACCGGTTCGTTCGGATTCAACGAACGAATCGACGAAATGTTTTCACTGCGATTTTTCGATGACGATTTCGGAAGTGTGGACAAGAGCGGAGGTTTCGGTTTTGGCTTTGGTGTTACTGGGTGACGTAGGTTTATTGGAAGACCATCGCGAAAAAGCATGTAGTGCTGAACTAAGTGTTCGAGTGATGGAAGAAATGGACCTTCATCGATGTACAAATATCTTGATTGCTAGAAGATGGAAACAGTTAGTCGATTTTAAGGTTCAACGAATAGTTAAACGACTTACAGCTTCACTTATAATGTAATGATTCGTTGCCTTTTCATTCAATAACGTAAGAACGTAGCCCGATCTCGAGTACCGAATGAGAAATGAACCAGAAGCATCGGCATGCTCTTTTTGATCGTCGTCATTTTCCACGTTTTGATTTTCATCGCGCTGAGCGTTATTGTTGTCCACTTCGACTGGTGGCGGCTTGTACGTCTCAGCAAATTGATTTAAAACGTCCTGTGCTTCGTCGCGACTGAGTGTTCCATGAAACCATTGCCGGCGTGTTGTTTTCGGACTCTTCGGAGTAAAATTTTTCAGGAATTCCTTAACTTCTGAATGACTTTGCGCAAAATCCATGGGAAACTCGCCCATTTTTGTTCGCGGCATGTGTGGCGCACCATGTTCAAGTAGTTCCTTGACCGCTTCGATGTTGCCATGTTGAGCTGCCTCATGTAACGCAACAAGTCCTGTTTTCATATTGCGTAACTGGATATTGGCTTTGGCATCGATAAGCGTACGTATAAAACTGGCAGGTTGTTTTTGACAGGCGTACTAAAAAAATTTCCAATATTTTTTATCTGATTTTCAAATAAATCATTAAATACGAACGTGTAGTGGAGTGTTGCCGGCTGTGTCGCGACAGTTCACGTTCACACCAACGGTCAGCAAAAGTTTTAGCATTTCCTCATCGCTGTGTATACAAGCCAAATGTATAGCGGTCTGACCATCTTGATTCTTTGCATCGAAATTCCTGTAGCCGCACTTAAGCAATTCTCCGACGATTCTATGATTACTGGACTTGGTCGAACGATGCAAAAGGTTTGTGTGTCCGTGACTTCGCGAATCGTTCGGCGGCGGATCACGCTTTACTATCGCCGCTAATTGAGTAACCAGACCATTCGACGACTCTTGGTAGTGTTCGATAAGCGAATCGAGTCCGTGAATTGTTGTGTGATCTTCTATCGAAAAGAACGCATCTTCGCCGTGTCGACGGATCTGATAGTGATAGACTTCGCCCTATTTTACAAGTTTATGCTTCAAAATCGGAGTCGGAATTTTGACGGAAACTTTAACTAAATACCTGATGTAGAACCGATAGAACATAGTCGCCATTCGAACTGGAACTTTCTCTTACCAGAAACACACCATCACCAGTTCCTTCTGAAATGTCCGTAATTCGATTAGGTTTTAGCACAAAAATTTAAAGAGCGACTTACCTTCTAGAAGAATTTCATTCGCACGTTCACGCGTTACTTTTCCATGAAACCAGCATATGTTATCCTCACGACTCATTCTTATGATATAAGAATTCGTCTGGAATCGAAAGGGAACGTAAGAGATTAGTAAATGTTCTCCTTAAGCATAATAAATTGAAGTTTAAAAATGGCCCATTGTTTCTCCGGGTAATAAGAAAAGCGTCTGCCGAAGAAGACAAAAAAAACTTGATTCGAAACAGCACAGAATTAAAATACTAAAATGGTTAAATATATTGCCCTTTTCGTTTATTCATTTATAAATTAATGCTTTATGCTTCTTTCATGCCTTCTCAATCACGTAGACCTTGTCCAAAACTATAAAAACCTCGATTGTTGTTTCCTGGCCTTTCCTGTGAAAGTTTTTCACTTGAAATCACTTTGATGCTCAAGTCGGAAATACCGAAAAACACAGTCCTGCAAAATGTAACCCATAAAAAAATGGATGTCTTTATAATCAATAATGAATCTTTGACCTTCTCGGACTGAGCTAATAAACTGGTTTGTTTTTTTAACAAGAACGCAGTAGGAATAGACCCCGACCCTCTTGGGGTCCAAACGACATTTCGCTTTGTCCGATGTATACCTATTAGGGATGTTCCGAATAACCGTATTCGTATTCGTTTAAGCGAATATTCTCCAAATTTTATGTATTCGTATTCGAAACCGTATTCGACAAATTCAACCTAAATACTCGAATACTATTCGAATATTAAACAAGGTAAAAAAATAAATAAAAAACTGGTTGTTGATGATAAAAAAATTAAATGCATTCTTTGCTTATAATTGTTTCTTATTTGAAATTAATAGTATAAACATTTTCTTTTTTTTCTCTTAAAATTACAATATTTTCTTTGGTGAATTTAAAATTTATTTTGATGAAATCAAATCACGAGATAATCATTTTAAAAAGAAATTATATACTCATAATCAAAATTTAACAAATTTTAATTTAATAAATAGCAATTTTATTGGTTTTTCGCCATGCAGTCTTGTTCGGAAGGGATCGTAAATAAGTCCGACATTACTAAAAAAATGTTCGCTTGCAACTGAAGTAGGTGGAGCTGATAGATATTTTGTAGCTGTCTGCCAAATTTTGATATTCTTGTCAATTTTTTGGACATTTTAGATACACTACGCAAACAATGAATGCAAATCTCAACGAGAAATTATCTAAAATTACAAGCACAAAACACAAAACGTTTTTGCTGCGTGTAGGATAACGAAATGAAAATAAATGCACGTGTTTAATGGGTACAAGTCGGCTCGACTGATACAAATTTTATCTATTTATCATGCGTAATCGTGTAACTTCCGACTGCCGAGAGTCAAGTGTATACTATTCGTATTCGTATTTGCGAATACAATGAATGAATATTCGTATTCGTATTTGTATTCGCAAATACAGATTTTAGGTATTTGGAACCTCCCTAATAACTATGCGGCGCAGTCCGATCCAGCTTAAGACTCTTCAAGACTACTTCTCAAAGAAGGAGAATCTGTGATTCAATTCAATTCCATTTTTAAAGTTTCCGTGTAATAAACCGGATGGGAGTTACTGCAAGTTCTTGGTGCATACGACGATAGCACCGATGCATCTCGCTGGGAAAAAATTGCCATCGACAATCAAAACAGTTCAATTTTGGATCAAGACCAACTTCTCAACCGAACAACTACGCTTAGTTTTACCGTTTGCATGCGCCGTCCATGATCTCACTGAAAGAAACATCACTGAATCAGAGTAACCACATCATCCGCATACGCAAACACCTTAATCCTTTTCCTCTCCAGTTTTACTAAGATTTTGTTCATGACCATTAACCAGAGTAGAGGCGAGACAACACCACCCTGGGATGTTCTCCTGCACACTGATTTTTTAAAATGGCAGTTCCCTAAGTTTGAATGATTAATTCTTGTTTTTAACATGGGTACCATCTAGTCGCTGAGACATTCCTCGACACCCTCAGTGTCTAGAAAGGTCGCTAGGGTATAGTGTTTATAATGCCCTTGAGGTATGCATGTTGAGATGTTAATATCGGATATCTTTCCAGGATGTCACAAATGGATGTTTGATTAAAAATTTATTGTTTTCCTATATTTGAAGACGGGACGTGATAAACTTGTGCTTTAGGAGAGGTGTCCTTTTCAAGTCGAAATAACCACTCTTTGGACTTGTTCATAACAAACAATAGTCGAAGCTAGTCCATTGATGTAAAAAAATCCCCTACAGATAAATACTGCTGACTATACGAGGCCGATACCAAGTTTCCATACTACTCCCTAAGCATACACCTTAATTGAAGGTACAACACTTAGAATAATGCAAATCCAAACATCTGATTAGCAGTCTTGTTTTGCACACTCCCCCGTGGTTTCACTTAGTAGTAGTTAGCATAGATTACAATTCCAAGAATTTGATAAGAAAACAATTTAACTAGCTACTTGATAAGAACTTGATCTGTGACGAAAGCAAAATGTTTTTTGCTATCTAATACAAACAAAATTACAAAAAGAAACATAAAAATTTTGTTTATATACCGTTGGCTCGTAAAAGTAAAAAGAGATTGACGAAAATTCACAAACTGGACGTATTATTAGAAACGAATCGGATGTAATTCAATGAACGAGATATCGCAAAAGGCAGCAGTGTACTTTGTCGAGATTTTCATCGCCCAGTCTCCAGCCAAGAATTAAGTGCAGAATTTTCTGGTTTTCGAGCAAAGCGAGGCAGAGCAGATCACACAGTTCACAGATTGTCGTCAGCCTTACATCCTAATTAAGACTTGAACGAAGCTCGACTTTCTTTGTGTCAACAACATTAAAAACCATTATGAGAATGAACTTCAGAGTACACGCCGAGGGGGATCAGCCGCACTCTGCACAAAGGCCGTTTAAAGTTCAATTGCTCGAGTCGTAGAATGCGTCCGTGGTGTGTTGACTGGGGGAGTCCACTTTGCAAAGTTGCTTTTCTAATTTGTCAATCAGTTCCAAGAAGTCATTTACAATTTTCTTCGTTAGATAAAAGCCGAGATTCCCGAGTCCGGCTGACAAGTGGTTAAACAAGTGGCTAAGATCAAATAAGGCGTCTTCGATCTGTCGCGACTCGGAATCTTATTGGAAAAAAAAATGTAGACTACACACTTCTCTCGTTATCTTTTTATCTCCCATCTTAGTTCGTTGTTCTTATCTCAAAGTCGGTAAGAAGTCGAAACTTGTGTAAGTTTATAAACAAAATATCGAGTGCGCCCGGTTCGCAGTATTTTTCACGTTATATTCCAAGAAATACTTTAGGCAAAGTGATGATGAGATGACCTCCAAGGAGGCCGAAGGCAAGCTACGACGAAAACAAGCTAATCAGCTTGGCTGACGACGATACTTACGAAGACTTTTTTTTGTTAAGGCACTGCACTAATCCAATAATTAGACTGCTACTTTTGGCACTCGGATTCACTTTGAACTATTCCACTTTGATTGCATTCCAGAATGCGTTCGATCGGGACGAAATTAAATCGAACAAATTTACAACAAAACCAGAAAAAAAAACGAAAACAAGACTGCGACTGCGAACGAATCGACGTCGTTTTTATTGTGTAAGTCGCCCGACCGACCGACCTGTTGACAACATGAATTTTTCTGAGTGGAGTAGAAGAAACGTCAAAATAGCTCTTCCATTCCACGCAAAATAGTGACAACCAGTCATTCACACACACAGCCATTCATAATTCCAATTCGAAACATTTTGGTGTTGTACTAGAGTTAAATTGAAACGGTAACAGATTTAGCGGGAATATTCGAAATGTGTTAGCATGGTGGTTACCCGAACTGTGTAGCTTAGCTATCGGAATTCGTTGAACATGTACTGGATGCATGTTTAATGTGCAGGGTACTAAGCCCTTATCTCGTTTGGTGATAAGGTCGTCAACTTATTCATTTTAAATTTTTAATATGATTCAGAAGATGATTTCTAACAGAGAGGTATTGAGTGTGTCTTAAGTTTTATCGATTTTTGGAGCGCAAAAAACTCTTTTATTTAATTTAAAAGATTTATTAATATCCTAAGAATTCAGAGAGTTATTTCGGACCATCCGTTGCGTAATTTTATAAGATTCAGTACAGTGTAATAGGCAAAAAAGATAATAATGCAATTAATGCAAGCAATTACACGCTAATAAAAACAAAATGCAGTCACGATCGGCTGCAAGACAATCGTATGATACTCTAGATGAAATACTGAACTCCGATTTATATTTTAGTTGGGAATATATCAAAAGAATGAGGAGTGCACATACAATTATTGCATGACCTTTTATTTACAGGTAGAAACTATTGTATAGTGGCTACTCGATGGATGGTTAAACGATTTCTTGAGTTATAGCAAGTTCCATAAATTAAGTTAGGACATTTATACAGAAATTTTGTATGGCAACTACATGAAGGACTTATGGGTTATTTTCATATTAATACTTTCAGCTGCGACTATTAAAAAATCAACGTATACGAAATTTCAAAGTCGTAATTAAAAGCGTTCTAAAGTTATCGTTCAATATTGGTGAACACGTGTTTTACGTACTTTTGTATGACAGCTACCCGAAGGAGTTTACGGATGACGCTTATTATTAAACTCAGTCTTGCTTTTGGTATAAAACTAATTCCTGCAAAAATTTTGAATCCTAGCTTTAACTCGTACTAGAATTATAGTGGATTCTGTAACTTGCATAAATTTTTGAAGGACTTTTGTAGGCTGCTACACGAAGGACTCATTCGATTTGCATCATATTCGGAACTTTCGCTTCAAACATTGTAAACTTTAAGTATGCAAAATTTCAAGTTCCTAACAATAATTGTGAATACGTGTTTTAAGGACTCTTGTATGGGAGGTACCCGAAGTAGTAGAAGGATATCGCCCATTGACAAACTTAGCCTTACTTTTTGCATTTTACCGGTGGTGACAAAATTTCAACTTCCTAGGCCAACGCGTTCTTGAGTTATCGTGCAAACGGATGGAAGGACGGACGAACGGACGGCAAACGGATTTGGAGTTTTTGGCCACAACTGACCACAAAATAATATAACTTTTTTTCGTCCGAGGCTCGGTTCTATGCGTTACAATCTTTTCGGGCTGGATTAAACTTATAATACTCTATATGATTTCATCTAGAGTATAAAAATATTAATGATCTGTAGATTAACAATAAATTAAAGAGCGGAAAAAATATTAGTAAAAATAAGGAAAGCCATAGAGAAAAAATTTTAAATTATAAAGTTGATTTACTAAACACGAGAAAAGAAAAAAAAAATCTGCCAATAGCCTGGGCGAAAATTCATTATTTTTCGGGTCAAAGTTCGAGAATCGGTTAAAGTGAGGGTATATAGATCCACAACTGCCACATTTAACACATGAATACAACACATGACGTAATTCGGTCATACTCCAGGACGCGGTCAAAATTTAACATTGGTTATTTCAAGATCAGATATTCTCAGTTAGACAGGTGCTGGGAATTTAACATTGATGTGCACCAGATATTTGTTGACTTCAAACAGGTATACGACAGTATCGACAGGTGCGTACTGTATAAAATAATGGATTTTGGAGTCCCACCGAAACTGGTTCGGCTTACAAGAATGGCAATGACCGATTCTCTACTGTCACAAGTCAGAGTAGAAAATGATCTGACTTCCAGCTTTAGAACTGACAATGGCCTTAAACAAGGTAATGGCCTGGCACCAGTGCTTTTCAATTTGACACTCAAATATGTTGTTCGGAAACTTCCCGTTGACACCAAGGGAACGCTATGCTTCAAATCCACACAACTAGCAGCATATGCCGATGATATAAATATACTTGCTAGATCTCTGGAGAGTGCCAAAGAAATATTTGTAGACCTCGACTCGGTAGCAAGGAAAGTTTTACTACGTATTGACGAAAACAGACAAAATATTACAATAGGAGACTTTAACCCAGAAAACGTAGACAACTTTGTATATCTCGGGGCAAATATATCGAAGGATGGAAGCGAACCCATCGAAATTAAAAGGAGAATAATGATGACAAATAAGACGTATTATTCGGTACTCCCAATAATTAAAAGCAAAAATGTGCATAGGAAAACAAAGCTTAAGCTATACAAAACAATTATAAGACCTGTGCTATGCTATGGCAGCGAAACGTGGACATTGACTCAGGCGTCCGAAAAATTATTTAACGCCTTTGAAAGAAAAGTCCTCACACCTCATTTAATCTCCTCAGAACCCCCTCCCATAGAGTTAAGTTTAAAATGTAGTTGATTATTGATTGTAATGGAAAATGTAGTGCGATGTGCCATATGCCCTTGTTGGTCTGGCCGAATTCCAATGGGCTGCCTTATTATATAAGAGGATCCAGTTATTAAATAAATAAATAGTAAGGTCCTCAGAAGAATCCTCGGACTTGTGAGGGAAGACTCGATCTGGAAAATACGATACAATGGAGAATTGTATGCTTTTTCTGATAATCCAGAAGTATCGATCCTCATAAAAGCTACAATGGGCAGGTCATGTGGAGCGGATGGATAATGGAAGAATCCCCAAACGCACACTAAAGGGAAAAGTTAATGGACAAACTGGAAAACCACGGAAGCGCTGGGAGGATTCTATTGACGCAGACAGCAAGTCATTACTAAGATTCACAAACTGGACGGAGAAGGCTAGACAGGAGGCCAAGGTCCGATTTGGACTGTAGCGCCATCGTAAGTAAGGAAGTACATAAAAAGCCCTTGTAGACATAAGATGTATGTAACTCCTTTACACTCCCTTCCGGGTTGAATATCAAAAAATCCTGAAATTAGTTTGTAGGCGATTACACTAAAAGCTTATAGAAGTAATATCCAATTTACTATCTCATTAGACCTTAGAGATATGACGAAATTTGTGAAAACGTATACAAACCCATTACATCACCTTGGGGTTGAATTTTTAAAAACCGGAAATTGGTTTTTAGGCAATTACATGAAATACTCGTAGAAGTCATAACCAATTTTATGTCGCATCAAACCTAAGAAATATGTCGAAAAGTTTCAAAACGTATGCAATCTCCTTACACCCCTTTGCGATTCAAAATCCGATAATCCGGAAATTAACTTGTTGGCGATTATATAGGAAGCCTTAAAAAGTAGAAATGAATTCGATATTTCATCAGATCTTAGAAATATGTTGGAATTCGTGGAAACGTATGCAACTCCTTTACACCCCCTTGGGGTTGAATATCAGAAAATCCTAAAATCAGTATGAGGTAGAAGTAAAATCAAATTTGATATCTCATAAAACCTGAGAGATTTTGCGTAAATTGTGAAAACGTATGCAACCGCCTTACACTCATTTGGGAGTTGAACATCCAGAAATATCGAAAGTCAGAAGAAATAAATATCAATTCGATGTCTTATCACTTCTAAGAGATATGACAGAGTTCCTGGAAACGTGTCCAACTCTTTTATACCCTCCAAGGAATTGATAAGGACAAAATACTGCAAAAAATTTTTAGACGAATATATGAAAAGTCCGTGGAAGTAAAAAGGTATTCAATTTCAGGGATGAGGAATATGGCTGAATTCGTGAAAATGTATGCAACCCCTTGATATTCTCTTAGAAGTCGAATTTCCAAAAATTCTGAAAACCCTTTCTAGGCATTTATCTGAAGAACCTGTAGAAAAAAAATAATTCAATATGTCAGAAAACCTAAGAGACAAAATTTGTGAAAATATATGCACCGCATTTTCACTCATATTATATTTTGCCACACTTCTGTATGCCAATGGATAATTGAAATTTTGTTACTTAAATTACTTTTCTAGTACCAAATTTCACGTTATCGGAATTTTTTCTTGTTTACCCTCTTCGATTCTCACACCCTACACCACCAACTTCAAATGTTTTTTTCCGCTAGGGGTTTATTAGACCTACGTTACGCATAAATTCTATGCTTCTATCTTAAACAGCTCTTGTTATAAGAAACGTGTTTTTTTAGAAAAATTCTTACCCTCCACTTTCATGCTCCACAGCCCCTCAAACAAATTGTATATCTTTTCTACTTTTAGTATGACACATTAGTAGAAGGGTTTTAATGAAAATTCGTTTTATTTTCCTTTTGTTTAACATGGAGTCAATAAGAATATACGAACCAAAATTAAGTTCAAATCCACCCTCTAAGTTCATTTGGTGTACAATTGTTGAACCTTTTTGAAATTCATTTGTTGGACTCATTTCGAAATCACTTGGTAAATTCACAAAGAGCCCACGAAAAGAGCGTTTTCCGAAATCATCAAGAATAGTTTAGTTTAGTTTGGGAAAGGTCGCTGCGTTAAGAACAGCGACGCTCACTAGGAGTCATACGGGTTCATAGCGATGAAACAAATCCTCCTTGAAACAATCTCTATATCTACAGACCCTGACCAGTTTGACATGCGTTCGTGCCCTCGGACCCTCGAGGTTGTCAAAGAAATGAGTACTCCATCCATTTAATACGCCTTCGTGCAACCCCTCGCTATTCGCACAAGATGTGAGTGATGTCCTTTATAGCGTACAGATCGTGGCAGTACCTGCACACGTCCGGCTCAGGTAACCCTAAAGGCATCGCATGTTTTCTCAGCATGCAGTGAGCCTTCAGTGCTTCGACGAAAGACCGTAATTTTCCTCTATCCCATGTCAAAACTAGGAATGTCTTGTGACTATTCAGCTTGGGCCATAAAACTCTAGAAATCCTGCAGCTCGTCAACCCTGCTGACCTTGTGTTGGCCGCATCTGTAGAACGTTTCCCAATTTTGATGCCACATACTCATCAAACTCTCACCAGTTCATCCACTCTTTCGCTCCCTAGTGTATCACTATGTCCCGGTACTCAGAAAATCAGTACTCTGTTTTGACTACAAACTACCTTCAGCGCTCCTCTCGAAAGCGCCAGCTGGGGTTTAATAGTGATCCATTGTAGCGACTTTATAGCCGCTAAGCCAGAGTATGATATATCCTGACCGCATATCTCCCCATGAACTGCCTGTAGCACAGCCAGAATCTCCGTCTGGAAACCACTGTATTCATCTGGCAGCCTAAACGACTTCTTTACATTCAGCTGCATTCCATTTTCGATCCATCCGTGTATACGGATACTTCCTCCTCACTTAATACCCTGTTGCTCTCCCAATTCACTCTACTTGAATATGCAACCCTGTAGGGCGTCACAAAATCTATCGCTGGGATCATGTAGTCTCCGCTGGTACAAGCCGGCTTTCCCAGAAATTCACCGAGAATAGAACCATGTCCTTTAGAGCTGTGCCAGCAGAGGCCGCAGCTCGATAGCCAAACTGCTGTATTTGCCGCAACCTGTTTCATATCACCAAGAATAAGAAGTAGACGAGTTTTCATACGAAGTCGAGTCTGAAGTGCCGACAGAAAAACTGGTTCTGCATCGAACTTGCAATTACTTGGTGTTTCACTGCACTATCGAGTGGCTTGCCGTGCGCCTAAATCTTGTGCACATCATCTCCGTGAAGCCCGCTTTTTTTGATGCACTAAGTAGGTGCTAAGCTCAGAGGTTAATCCAGGGCAGCCTCTTGCCCCAAGACTACATAAGAAATAATTACGTCGTTACTTCAATTTCCCTTGTAAGCAATTGCAATTTGCCTACTATCCACGCATTGTTTCAACAATAATATCAGTCGTAGTTATCAAAACGTGACCATTAATCGCGTCTAGCCTCTCCTTCCGCTCAGGCACCTAATTGCTAGTGTCTCCCCTCGTCCAACAATGACTCAATCGTCTTACTTCCGAGACAAAAACAACAAACACAAACAATAGAAAAAAATTCGTAAACAATTGTCTGTCTCGCTCTCACCTTAAGCAAAACGTACTGTGACGTCATTATAGAATCCGCGGAGTTTCCCGTCGTGTTGGACGAGATCCGGTCCAGTCGTAGACTCGCGTTTCCGTTTATCCCGCAGGTTACGAAACAATTTTTTCACTCGGTCGGGTCGACCATTTTATCGCCCGCCACCACCTTAAATTCCACTAAAACCCCGTCACTCGCCTGATAAGACACACGCCAAGATTCCGAATCGAACAAAAATACAAAACGCGCTCGTGTGTCGCGTCGACTCGCACGGCCGACCAAAGAATTTCTGGTCCGAATTTTTTTATTTCGTTGTTTTTTTAATCCAACAGATTGATAACACTCCCGCGATGAGTCACTCGTTCGAGGCAGTCGTGTGGGAGCCCGAGGGGGGTCTTCCGATTGATTTTCGCAGTTCGGCTGCGATGCACACGGGACTGTTTTTTGCCAGCTTTTCAACCGGACGATTTCCGCGATTTGAAAAGTTACGGGAAAATTAAATCGCGTCTTCAATTGGACGAAATCGCGACTTCTTCGTGCACACGACGAAATAAGAAAAACAACAACAACGGCCTCTCGACGGCCGAGCAGAGTTCGACTGAAATCAAACACGGAATCTCCCGGTGGCGGGTGGCGGGCACACGGGCGAGCCGGTGAGCAATTCTTCGCGATGAGTCATGCGACGTCGGTGTCTGTGACGACGAGCGAAACGAAGAAATTGTGTTGCTGTTGTGTTGAGTGTCGAGAGTCGAGACGCGATGTTGCGGTGACACGACGACGTTACGAAAATTGTCGAGGAAGTTGTTGCGTCGCGTCTCGCAAGTGTCGGCGGCAATAACTTCGAACGAGGAAAGGAACCCCGCACCCCTCCCTTTCTTGAGACACTAGACGAGATGAAAATTAAAACGAAATACCGAAATAAATGCTCGGATGGACGTGCACATTTTAGTGCTAACTGCTAAGTGATTTCTGTGGAGTCTCTAGAAGACATCGGTTACGAGGGCAACGTTTGTTCGACACGTTAATTGGCGGTCTTCCCGTTTACCACCCGGTCGGCTGGAATATTTCCCTAATGAGTTCGAGCGGCATCGTGTTTCCATTTTATTTTCTAAGCCGATGACGAATTATGCAATTGTTACAGTCCGGGCTGTAAAAAACACGGCGCTGCGGCTTAGTCAGTACGGCAAGAATATTTACAACTTAAGGTGAATCACAGCCATTTCATCCCATCCACCCACCTACACTTTTCAGAACATCGGAGTTATTTATGTAGAACTTACTGTGACTCAAAAAAATATTAGTACACTTTAGCTAAATTTTCCAATAAGGAAGAGTACCTACCTATTACTTTATTATTTTTTAATAATAAAGTATTTGCTGTGATAGACCTGAAATTTAAAAAAAATTGATTGAGGTACAAACCCCAAAAAAGAGAAATAAAAATAAGTGCCCGTCTGTCCGCCGTAGACGCCGTACGCCGTACCCAAAGCGTTTGAAGACGCGTAGCACTTGTGAGCCGTAGAGATTTTAACTTGCATTTTGTTTGGTGGATAGTTTGGCTGAACCCCTACGAGTGGTATCTTTTGGGGGATGGAGTTGTGAGAAGGAGAGGTAGACGGAAAATTTTGGTATCGAGATCTCAGGAACCGCTTATGCTAGGAGGCTGAAACTTGGAACTTATATGGAACTATGATGGTGGATTTACACTCAACGTTTGAGGCGCGCCTCTATCCCCGCCATAAAATCAACCATCTGTTGTGGAGTTGCAAGAGTCTAACATTCTTCAACTTTTTCTCCGACGCACGCTTCCATATGTGTACACACATACAATGAACTGTGGCACAACACAATTCTCAGCTAATCGTATTTCTGTCGTTTCGCACTTATAGGCAAGTTGCGCCGCAGAGGCTTGTTGAGTGTAAATTGCTTTCAACACAGCAAAGAATACAGCCGATGAAAACCGGTTTGCAATGATGGGGGTAGAGGCTCGCCTCAAGGGTGAGTATAAATGCACCATGATAGTGGACCCATTTGCAAAAAGGTCAGTAGGGGTTGAGGAGTGTGGGAGTGTTGTACGCCCGCACCTCGGCGATAGGTGCGGACGTCCTTTGTGGGGGTCCTGTCTCTTTACAGGACCGAATTAATAAAAAAAAACACTAAGTTTGATTTTTTTTTTCACTACATGGGGCTACCCAGGTCCAATTACTCCGCGATCGATGGTCTGATTCTGACTGCCGGATTCGATGGTTCGATTCTTTCTATCGAACCTCGCATCCGGCTGCTGACCGATTTTGCATTTCCCACGACATTGCATTTTTCGCTTAAGAATCGCCAATTCCACACGCGCGGTCACTTGTCCTCATGGGTCGTTAATCCACATGTGTGGCGTCGGCATTTCAGTTTCGGTTCAATAATTTGTCGCACGCGCGATCAAAAATTATTGCCGTGTAATGTGAAGTCGGATCGCATTACGTTCTATATGGGCCCAGTATGTCCGTCGGCGAGAACGAATACGATACCTTGTTTATGGTGTAAAGAGATTGGTTGGGATTGAAACATTCTAAGATCCTAATCCTGAACGGTTGATGTCAGAAGGTTTAAACTTTGTGGTTGTCTTAAGAGATACTAGGATCTAAACAAGGACTAAAATATTAAGCGGGGGAAGTGTGGTCTGGGAGTGGAGGTTTTGGGTAACCAAAAACTTTGGATTACAATATCTTTCGAACCAATTGTAGCAGGAAGATAAAATATAGTTTCTGGATATAGGATTTCGAGAGTGTGGACAACTTCATATATCTTGGGGCTAATCTAGCAAACGACGGCAACGAAATGCACGAAATCAATCGACGGATCATGTTAGCAAATAAAACGTATTATTCGATATTTCCAATAATGAAATCCAAGAAAGTGCACAGGAACAATAAGCTGCTAATATATAAAACTAATATACGACCTGTGCTCTGTTACGGCAGCGAGACGTGGACATTAACGCGAACTTCCAAAAAAGCAGTTAACGCATTCGAAAGAAAGGTCCTCCGAAGAATTTTGGGATATGTGAACCATGAGTTGTACTATGAGTTGTACCATGAGTTGTGTCAACTTTACGAAGAGCTAGAAGCTTTAACGTTCATCAAGCTACATAAACTGCAGTGAGTTGGCCATGTAGAGCGAAACGTGCTCTTAAAGGCAAAGTGGGTGGTAACAGGCCAGTAGGCAAACCACGCAAACGATGGGAAGTCTCGCTTGATGAAGATAGCAAAGCCATCTTAAAAATTAGCAGCTGGATGACGCGGTCTTTGGCATGTCGAGTTATCAAATTTATTTTGCTTCTGCGGGTTCTTTATATAAGCGGCTGGAAACGTTTTTCAAAATTTTTCGATATCATCTGTACATTTTTACGAATTCCGATATATTTCTTAGGTCTAATGAGATATCGAACTCACTTTCACTTCAAAGGCTTTATATATAAATGGCGAAAAACCAGGTTTAAGCATTTTGGATATTAAGCCCCATTGGGGTGTAAGATATTGTTAAAGTTTTCACGAATTCCGACAAATCTTTTAGGTTTAATGAGATCGAATTCGCTCGTACTTCTATGGGCTTTATATATAATGATCTAAAAATTAATTTCAGGATTTTGCAATATTCAACCCTTAAGTGGGTATAACATGATTGTGTACGTTTTTACGAATTCGGACCTATCACTTAGGTCTGTTGAGATGTCTAATTTGTTTTTACTTTAACGGGCTTCCTATATCATTTTATATTCATTGAAAAAAAAACGTGAATAATTATTATTTTTTGTTTAGAAGTCCGGAAGACGTTAAATGTTGAGATGCGGTGTAGGTTACTAAGCGACTGACAACCTAAATAAAAACCAGGAGACTATTTGGAACTTTAATAAATAAGTTATAAAATTTGTATAGAATTATGAGAGTGTAGCCATTTACAAAATGGTTGACTTGGAGTACGTATAACAAATTTATTTATCTCACGAATCATTTCCTTCCGTTAATGGGGCAAAAAAAATGCCAAATTTTCACGAATTTCATTATATCTCTTAGGTCTGTCGAGATATTCAAATTAATTTTAATTCTGCAGGCCCTTATTTACAAGCGCCTAGAAACCGATTGTAGGATTTTTTGGTCTTTAACTTCTGAGCTGATTGAAAAGTAGTTTTGTACGTTTTCACGAATTCCGATATATCTCTTTGGTTAGTTATGGAAATGGTTTGTATTTCATTGGACTTTCTATAAATATAAAGAGTGAAAGGCGTTCTATACATGTTTACGATTTTCTCAATATCTCTTACATCCGGTGAGATATCGTATTATTTCTTACTTGTGCGGGCTCCTGATATAAACAACTAGAAATTATTTTTGAGACTTTTAAATATCTAACCTTTAAATGAGTCGTTTAAGTTTCTCGTAGGTCCGATGATATTGATGTGGTTTTTACTTCATCGAGCTATTTATGTAATCGCCTAAAAAGGAGTTACAAGATTTTTTGATATTCAACCTCCAAGAGAATGTAAAAGGGTTGACCCACGAATCCTTTCCATTTACGGACTGTTTTTGCAAACAATTTGAATATATTTTTTTCAAATACATGTTTTAAATTATTTTAATAAATATTCAAATATACACGGCGAAGGTGAGTAGAGCTACCAAATGTTCGGTATTTTAATTGTTCATCCATTTCACTTGGCCTTAATGGTGAAATGCATAAAATATTCGTCATTGTTTTAATTTAAAGTCATATCGAATATATAGTCAAAATTCTGCTTGGAATGGAGATTATTACATATAGGGCCTCCTGTTGTGAACAGTCATTTGCCTCGCCCCTTTTGCAGAAAATCCATACAAAGGTCCTGGAAAAATATATACACCTTATTCTACGAAAGTTACTAGAACTCAAGAAATCACCACGAAGTCGAAATTTGATAGGAATTAGTTTTGATCAAAATTTGATGTTATTGGTGTATATGTATAAGAAAAACATAATTTCATTATATCTCAAGAACTAATTGAGCTAAAATTTTGGCAATTTCATAACTGTATCAAATTACAGAAGTGAAAGTTTTCGGTAAAACAAATTACATATTTGTGATGGAGAAATTCCATCTGTTTCATATGATTTGCTTAATTTTTTCCACACTCTCAGGATAATAATTTTTAAAGATTATTGTTTTATGCATGTAGATACCTTGATAATCTCAGAAAATTGTGAATGGCGCGATTGGTATGCCTGCTTCTTAGCTAACATTTTTTCGCTGATATTTCACTAACAGACTGCAATCACAGTCACGCACATCTGTGTTTTGACCACGAATTTGCATTTTGACACTTTTTGACAAAGTTTTGGTTTCATTTTTATGGAGGTGAATTGGTTGTTCAAACTAAATTTGATTCAACAGTGTCATCTGGATGTCGAAATTTGAATAAAAATAGCGGTATCCGGATTATAATTTTCATATATTTAGTCATAATCAAAAGCCTGATCCGACGGAAAAACGCGACTATGGTTAATGTTTGATGGGCTATGTGAATTTAAGGGTAGGCGAATACTTTATTCCATTGCATTTATAGTGAATAAATTTGAAGTATAAGTAAAGCAACAGGTTTTTTTGGCAGTTAAAGATGTATGAATTTGATGTATGAATTTTATAGTCTCACATTTGAAACCAGCAAAAAGAAATGCTAAGGCTTGTAGGCATATATTCAACGAAAAAATGGAAAAAATGTATAAAATAATTATTTTTTATTCAATATAAGAAAACACTTTATGTACAAAATAATATTATTATTTACGATTGGATGATTAGAAATAAAAATAATAAGCGACAAATGGGTCAGAAATAATAATACCAACCCACAAAAATTATGATAATAAAAAATAAAACAATAAACTAAATGAAATATGTCCACTATGTACAATGCTCTCAAACACACAAGATTCTCATATACAACTTAAACTATAGTCAAATTAGCAATAAAACTGATCTACAAAGATTTGCTTTCTAAAGAAAGAACTTCCAATTAACATCGAGATAAAAAGCAATAAATCAAAAGGATAATACTATTGGCGGCATGAATGCAAAAAGTTGATGTTTCTGGAAAGATACGAATTCTTAAGATTTACTCCTTGTAGACGCACATTGCTTCATCGGCACCATCAGGACAGTCAATAGTCTAGAATTGAACAGGCTTTTAGTACCATACACGTCTTATTAAATTGGATTAAATCGTTTGGTAACCTTATCGCATATTTGCTCCACAGTTATACATTTTCCGCTAATACATCGAAGTTCGCCATCCGGACATTGATTCGGACCGGGAGTTAGTTCTTCCGTTCGGGCAGTTGTGGTTCGTTGCGTTTGATTTGCTGTCGAATATTTGAAATCTGTTTCTGTGTCGCTTGTCATCATGATCTCTTTGCTATCTTGGAAATTAGCTGGGAAACAATAAAAAAATTAAATACAAAAGACAGGGTTGATACTCGGCAGAAGGCTCATCCCATGAATATCGAAAATGGACAAATGAAACCTACCAATGTGCTTCGGAACACCCACCACAACTCGTCCGCTAGCCTCGCCCTTCTGAATTTCTTCGTTATCTTCTCGAATATCGTCATTAGTTTGATTTTCATAGATGTTCTCGGTACCATCCGATGCAGTAGGCAGAAATCTATTGTCATAGTTCTCACTTTCATCTTCCCCGTCTTCGATTTGATCATCGTTCGATATCTTCAGGTAAGGCTTACCATTCGGACTATCCGGTGCCTGGACACTAGCGAACGAGAATTCTCTAGGACTCGCCAGTATTTCGCTATCGGCATTCGCTGATTCCTCGTCGTAATCGTAGCAATCGGCTTCATCCGATCCGTCTGGACAATCGTTGTATTGATCGCATCGCCACTTATCCGGAATACATTTATCATTCGACTGGCATCGGAACTCTTCGTGTTCACAGAACAAACAACTTTCTTCGTCCTCGCCCAAGGAGCAATCCTTTATATTATCACATTTCCATTGAAGCGGAATACACGAAGAGTCGAGACATTTAAATTCGTTATCGTGGCATCGAGTTCGACGTGTTGGATCTTCACAAACGTTACGATCACTAGAATCAGGATAGCTATCGCAGTCAAATGTTGTAGTAAGGATCTCCGAACTTGCTATTATACTGGCACAGGGTTCCAGAATTGCTTAAAGAAGGAACGAATATTAGTTTTTTTTTTAAAAAAAAGAGAATAACCAAAATGAATGACCTTACATTTACAAATCCGTTTGCAGGGCTGAAGGATTCCCATCTGCGATGGACGACACTCAGGTTCTAAGGCGGAACAGACAAATTCAGAAGCTCGAGCAGAACACTTTGAATCTATTAAGTATTTAAAATGTTCCTGCTCCAAGGAGGTAAGAAGTTTCTTAGATTTACTGATCGTTAGATCGTATTGGAGTATTCCACGACAGATCGATAGTGAAGTTGATTCACATTGGCCAGCGTCCGTGGCATTCGAAGAGAGGTGCTCGGTTGTACTTTCATCGCCATGAAGTATTACGGGAAGCGTAGGTGATACTCGGGCTCGGTAAATACTAGCGTCGGTTGTAGGCTTATGATGTGTGGTAGTCTGAAAGAATCAAGTAAGCTTAAGAATGAAAAAATATTTCTGATAATAATCTGAGAGTAACTTTTGCAACCGAAAAGTGTTAAAGACTGATTAAAACTAGTGAAAGAAAATCTATCAATCTAGAAGCAATAATATTACATAAATTTTTTACGCTATTGGGGTTCCAGTATCGAAAAATCCTGAGATTGAATTAATCGTTTATTAAAAAGTCTGTGGAAGTGAACAGATTCGAAATTTTATCAGACCTAAGAGATATGGTGAAATTTTACGAATTAACGATACTCTTTGGCAATTGTATAAGAAGCTACTTGAAAGGGAAACCATTTTGATACCTGATCCGACTAAAGGTATGTGGCGAAATTTATGAAAACGTATGCGCCCCGTTTTACCCCTTTAGGAATGAAATGACGGAATTCGTTAAAATATTGTACATGATAGAATTTTATCTTTTGTGGGTATTATCTTTATTGTAACTCAGTCAGAACTGATACATCAATGGTCTGAGGAAGTTATATCAAAGAAACCATGGTCTTCTATGTGCCAGTTCTTCGAAATACATTCCACATTCTTAATTCCTACCCTCTTAGTAGACAAGCAAGTAGCAATTGCGTGGCTATCTTCCTCAAGTCGGTCCCTTATTTAAGGTAACTTTCCAGTTTTATGATCTACGAGCTCGTCACTCTTTATGAAGCTAGCTGTCAATTTGACCAGTCGTGTTCGAGCAAGAGCTGGGTCATACAAAAAGTTTTGTGTAGACTCCTCATCTTCACAGCATTAGTCACATATAGGACAACTTAGGATTTCAGTTTACAGTGTCCTGTAAATCAAACGGCTGTGCACTGAACCTGATTCCGGTTTATTTTGAGAACTTTGGAACTTCGTTTCGTTAAGCGACTTTCCAAGAACAACTTAGACTATGTGCGCCCCGCTGTTTTTGTTTAGTGGAGGTCAGCTTCGATGTTAATCTATTCAAACGGCCTTTCCTTTGCTGTTGCTGTTGGTATTTCACAGATTAGCTGATTTCCCACTAGTTTGCTAAGTGAGCTATACATTAGAGGGGATCTGAACCAATTTTCTTGGGAAGTAATTTGCTTGCTGGATCATGATAGAAATCGGCAAATCTACATTTAATATATACTTCAAGTTTAAACTTTCTAGCATAAGCGATTCCTGGGATAAAGATAACAAATTTTTTGCCTGGAAATCAGGACGTCATTTTCAGGGGCACGGCCAGTTTAAGGCAATGTGACTTTTTAATTTTTTTTAGAAATCTCTGCTAATGACCTTCCATTTAACTCTTCCCTCGCACCCCCATGAAGTATAGCCTTCATAGAGGTCCACCTTGCGAAAATTTAATGATACCATCAGTTCCCGAGATACATTGTTGCTTGTTTTTTCATAAAATTTATATTGTAGATAGATTTGATAGACTCTTTTCAGGGGAGTGTTTGAGGCGAAAAATTGAGAATCATATATTTGAAGATCGGTTATTATATGAAGTTAAATCTTGGACTATCCGAAACTCTTAATACTACTCGTAAAAATGTATGAAACTTGGTTATACAATCCTGGCATATTAGCGAAGGTCACAAATAGAAATTGTATTAACAATGAAAATAGTTTCGTATGGTATGCTGTAAAGGACCATTATTCATTGTGAAAATGTGTGGAATTTTGCATGTCAGCGAAGAACGTTCGGTAGAAAAAAAAGAAAAATTCTGATTTTTATATTTCAAAAACGAACGAACGGGAGTCACTCTTACACATCCTTTGAGAATGTCCGGCAATAGCCGCAGCACTAGGAAGACTCTTTTATAACGACCTGAAGGAGATATCGAACAAGAAAATTAAAGAGTCAATATTCTTTTTAAATAGTACAGGATAGATATAACTGATCTATTCTCTCCCATGTCCTCAAGATACACCCAACTAGTTCAATCATAATAATCTCTAACAACTGGGTCAAACGAGTTTATAGTATCAAAACGGCGCTCTTGTGCTAATGGAGCCCTGTCCGGTTGACGAAGCTACTACTCAACCCAATCGTTCCGATTACACAGGCTTAGATTTTTTTTTTAATTAAAATTAAGTTAAGAGGCTCAGAGGCTGTAGTCATATTGGAGCCGTGGAGATGTTTATTAAAAAAAAAATCTTTTTTTTATTCCCCCCCCCCTTAGGCTTAGATTTCCAGAACCATTTAAATTTTCACAGTAAATAATGTTTCAAAAGTTCAACTTGTGCATGTTTAAAGAGAGGGGCTGTAAATTTGAAAGTAAACTGTCTACTTTCCAAATATTAACAATGGCTGTAAGCTTCAAGCTTTTTTCGAATTGAAAAAATACATTTTAAAATACTCCCTTGAGGTTAAGGTCTACAGTTTTTATGGCTTATTCTTTCCTTCATTCTTTTTTTCGTGACAAAAAAAAATGATTGGTCAATAAGCGGATTTTATATGAAGTGATGCATGATAACAACGAAAATTTCTAAACAAATTTTTACCTTTAGCACATTAGAACGTTCGGAACATTTAGAACACAAATCAATAGGATACACTCACAAATAATACACGGGTATTTGTATGGAGTTAATCGAAGCAAGTGGGTTGATTTTCGAGAACAATTTTTTTTTATAGAGCTACGATAGAAGCTAAGTTTTAAGAATTTTTGTATTGTTGTTCAGTGCACACGAACTTCCCCGACTAGGAAATAACGCCATCTTTGATACTGCCATCGAATGCATAGCATATGAAAAACTTGTACAGGAAAGACCAGTTTGGGAACTATGTTGTACTAGGTCCGAATACTCGAAAGAGTGGACACATCGTTACTTTTAATCTTTGACCTACACTAGTTTTTTGTACAATTTCACCTTACTAACTCAAGGGGTTCTTGATATTTCATGATTACTACTGAAGCCTGTATTACAGTATATACCACTATGTCAAATATTTGACTATTCTCCCTGGCAAATGCAGTCAGATAGTGTAATCTTCCCAATTTTTGTCTCCCACATTATTTTATTTACTTAACTCAAGGTATATTACGACGGAAAAAAATTTACTGAACTTTTTGTCAAATTTGTTTAGTTAAATATTTGGCAGTATGTCATACAGGTTGTCAATCCATCAGTCAAGCCAGTATTTGACTGATGGATTGACAAATTTTTTAGTGATACCTAAATTTAAGTTTGTATGTAGCTCTTCTAGCTTGAAGTGTTCTGAGGTCCTAGGTCTATTACAAGTGTTTGTGAACAACTTTTTTGGAGCTTCCCGAAGGATTGGATTTTAGCTTAACACGGACAGAATTTCGGGTTTTCGTCCATAGCTTCCATCATATCTCTTTTTTCTACATCAACTATATCTAAGGACTGGTAATTAAAAAATCTGCCAATGGTCTGGGCGAAACTTTATTATTTTTCGGGTCAAAGTTCGGGAGTGGTCAAAGTCGGAGTGTATCATGAGCTGCTTCGAGATTATTAGATTTCTTGCAAAATTATTTTAGTTCTTAATATAAAAATATTTAAAATAGAGATTTTTAGCCGATTAAACATTGAAAAAGTCCGTGTAGACTATTCGAATTTCAGTATATTATGTACACTAAAAGCCCATAGAAGCAAAAACGAATTTGTTGCCTTATCAGAATTAAGAGATATGACGAATTGTTAAAACGTATACAAAGCCATTACTTCCACTTGGGGTTTGAATTTCGAAAAAATTGTGGAACAGGTTTTTAGACGATTTCATACGAAGCAACTTGATATCTCATGAGACACGAGGGATTTTGAAAAATTTGTGAAAACGTAAGCAAACCCTTCACACCTCCTTGGTTCTGGAAATTCGAAAAATCGTGAATTGGTTGGCCGTAATAATCAATTTTATATCTCATCAGAACTAAGGAATGGCAAAAATTGTGAAAACATATACAAACCCTTGGGGTTGAATATCGAAAAACTGAGAAATGGGTTTGTAGGCGATTATATAAAAAGACTGTGGAAATGAAAAGCGATCTAATATCTCATCGAACCTAAGAAATGTGTCGAAACTTTGAAAAGCATACAACCCCCTTACACCCATTAGGATTGAATATCTAAAATACTGAAATTGACTTTTTGGCGGTAATATAGGAAACCTTAGGAAGTAAAAATTAATTCGATATATCATCAGATATGCAACCTCCTTACACCCACTTGGGAGTTGAATATCCAAAAATCCTGAAAGGAGTTAATAAATAAATATAAAGACAGCACGAGAAAGTAGGAACCAATTCAATTTCTTATCACTTCTAAAAGAAATGACGGAACTCGTGAAAACGTGTTCAACCCGTTTATACCCTCTTAGGGGCTGAAAAAGAAAAAAACTTAAAAACAAGTTTTAGGCGATTATTACGCAAGCACGTGAAAGTGAAAAGATATTCGCTATCTGATAAGACGTGGGGATATACAGTGGATGCCGCTTATTGTAATCGCGGATAATGTTATAAGCCGCATTTTGTTATCAAAAAGGTTGGGTTCCATTTTCCACAAACAGAATTCATCGCTTATTTTTTTATTCGTTTATTGTTATAATCCGGTTAATGTTATTGTTTTTGGCTGGTCCCAAAGTGATTACAATAAGCGGCATCCACTGTAGTAGAATTTGTGAAAAAGTTTACAACCCCCTTTGCACCCCCTTAGGGGTCGAATTTTAAAAAATACTGAAAACACTTTCTAGGTATTTATATGAAGAAGCCGCAGAATAAAAATCAATCTAATATTTGGGAAGACCTAATAGATATGACGAAAACCGTGAAAATATATGCATTCCATTTTTACTGATTATTTTTTTTGCCCCCCCTCCGAACGCCAATGGATATTTGAAATTTTTTTTTATCTAAATTAGTTCTCTAGTTGATTTACATAAACGTACCAAGTTTCAACTTTGTAGCATAAGCCGTTCTATAGATAGGAAAAACACCCCCCACCCCCGTACCATACTACCCCTATAAAAAATTATATTTTTCCAAGATGCTACTATTATAGCTCTATCTAAATACCAAGTTTCAGCTTTATATCATTATAGGTTGTCGAGATATTAAAATCGGAATTTTTTCCTTTTCACCCTCCCCCACCCTTACCCTTTACACCCTCACTTCCAAAAATTTGTTTTCTGCTAGGGGTTTATTAGGCCTACTTCTGGTAAAAATTTTAAGTATCTATCTTACACTGTTCTTGAGATATGAGACGTGATTTTTTAGAAAAATTCTTATCCCCTCCACTTTCATGCTCCACCACCCCCTTAAAAAATTTTGCATTTAGCAAACTTCATTTATCAACCTTTATACAAAAACCAACTTTAGTGCAATTGGTTCGTGAGATATCGTAATTTAAAGTTTTTTACCCCCCACCCCCGTACGCCACTGCCCCAACTCAAATTTTTGTTTCCGATCTATTCTCCTAGTATATCTACAGATATTTTTTAAGTTTCAATTTTGTGACATTTACCGTTTAGAAGATATGGATTTTAGAATGTGTCGATCTCACCTTTTTTGCGTTTCGGACGCATTATTTTTCCCTCCACTCCCAAACCCCTTCACCTATATCGGCAAATTTTTTGCAAATGGGTCCACTACTGAAGCTTTATATAAATTCCAAATTTCAGCCTCCTGCCATAAGCGGTTGCTGAGATCTAGAAACCAAAATTTTCCGCCTAAAACACTTCCCCCTCCTCCCCCCTCACACCCCCACTCTTCAGAATTTGGTTACTTCAAGGGGCGTACGGCGTACCCAGTCTATTAACAAAAAAAATTTTAATTTAATAGCTCAAAGGATTTGGGAGCTACGAGCCTTCAAACGATTTTGCGTACAGCGGTCGACGTACGGCGTACGGCGTACGGCGTATGGCGTACGGCGTACGGCGGACAGACGGACTGAAATTTTTTTTTGCTTTTTTCGTGTCAACTCGTCATGAAACGTGAAAAAAAAAAATTTGAGGGTAGCAAATTTTTTTTTTTTAAAAATCGAAAACAATACTGTATTATTAAAATAATAAAGTAAAATGTAAAATCCTTTTTTTTTTCCGGGATCCGATATAATAAAATATTGGTTTTAAGTGTACTGAAAGAAAAATGGGGTCCAAACGGGTCTAAAATCCAGTCTGACCGAGTCTGCCAAAATCGTCTTACCTCATTTTCTTCGTATTTAATTAGTTCGTCATTTAAAATCTTAAGGATCCGTTCATCCTCTTCAATGGGCACGCCAAAGCTGTTCTGGTGTCCCGAAGTGAATGCAATCGTTCCAAAGGTGTCCTTTGTCGGCTGAACTATTGTTTTCTTTGCGTTGCGCATTTTTTCAGTTGTAGTGACCAAATCATCCTCAAAACTGACTCCAGCTCTTGTAGATATCTCCAAGATTTGTGTATTCCTCGAAGGGATGATAGTAGTTCGTGTTGTCTTGTACTGCTGCGGTGTAGTTGTCCTAGGACTAGTCGTTGCTGTTATTGTTTCTGTTAGTTCCGGTACACTTTCCGTTGTCGCCGTATTCAACTTAATTTTTATGATTTCTTCTAGCTTATTAAAATTAATATTACTTTGTTGCACAACATGCGCCTCGATAGGTCTATCACTCAGTTCGGTGTTGCTCGAAGAGTTTGCTGTGTGAAACTTATCGCCGGAAGGAGTTGCGGAATCGGCTACCAGGAAATATATCGAAGTTCCCAGCAGGACAACGCACAGAAGCAATAGTAGCGGCCACTTAACGTACTTCCAAAAGTCTTTAAGATGTCGGTAGATATCTTGGCGACGTCTTCTACAATCTGAAGTGGATGATGTCATTGGGGATTCGGATCCAGCTTTCCAAAAGTTTACGTGATGATTTGTGCTGTTTATGGATGTTGTTGTGGTGGATGGCATTTGGGCACGTGATGGTACCCGGTAGAGGCTATCTGGATGTGTGCCCTGCAAAGAAAAAACCAAGACATTAATTTGATATTTTTTTTTTACTGCTTAACAGCTCAAAGGGAATTTTAATGTATTACCAATTCGTTAATAAAAATTTAATGCTAAATTCGGAAAATCACGACAGTAAATTAATTGCATCCGAAATTTTACAAGACACATTACATGAGGAGAAAGGCTGTAAGATGTGGGCGACAAGACGACATCTTTGCAGTACAAAAAAAAATGATACCAAAGAAAAGCTCGAAATGATTGCAAAAACATCTTTTTTACGGTGAATGTGAAAAGATTTTTGTTGTTTATTTCGATACGAAAATAATTAATAGGGTCTGGTGCGAATTGGTGATTAAATAGCGGACATTACATGCTTCTTATGCTAATGGCATTAATTTTTCATCTTTTTTTTTTCTTTTTTTTTTTGAAGAATCACCGAAAGTGAAATTTTTTCTTGTGGCATCAGCTTCGACACACTTGCTGCATGGTTATGCAAACGCCCATATTTTACCTTGTTTACCGGACGCAAATGGAAGTAATTGACTACTGTAAGTCGGTAAGAAGTGATCGTTATCTTGTTGAATTGGTTTGTTTGATATTTTAATTAACAAGCTGTTCATTCGGATTATTAAAAATTATGAAAGGACAACTAAACTTATTATGGGATAAGTTGGTCGTTGTTCTTATGGAGGTACGAGATTAAGGTCAAATTTTTTTCGAGTAGTACAGTTAATATCTTAAATTGTATGATTTTGGTCATTCGCATATTTTTATTTCATTCCTTTCATTATTAACAGTTTTAGGATTCTTCAAGATCACATTTTATACACACAGTATGAAATCACCGCGTCGTGAATTACTTCTTTTTCTATTTTATCTTTTCCAACAAAACAACTCTTGATCAACAGAAAACGCCAAACTGCGTTCGATCTTTCGATCTGCGTTTACATGAGAAATTTCAATCCGATTTCGATTCGATCCAGATCGATAAGTTGGATCGGATAGAGTCGATCTCATTCCAATCCGATCTGCGTCTAAATGAGATTCTAATCCGAATTTAATCCTCCATGTATACACTCTAAGAAATATTGGAGTGAATTTACCATTATTATAGTTGGCAACTGTTTTCCATCGTTAGGAATGGTAAAATTATATGCATGTGTAATTAGAAGGAAAATTACACAAATAAGTTGTAATAATTACACAACATATGTGTAATCAATACACATCAGTGATGTAATTATTTTACAATACGAGTAGCTGCGCAATCAATAGATAAAAGTGGCGTAATTGTTACTCAGAGAATGCAATTTTGTGTAAAATTCCCATATTATTATAGGGAAAAATCCTCCATTCAATTCAGATTTATAATTATACGGTAAAATCATAAATTAAAAACACAACTACACAATACATGTACTGTATTAAATTGAATCGAGTTGACAATGATATTACGGTTACTGATTCGAAAACTAATATACAAATATTGCACAAAAACCTTTTTCGGATTTAACAAACCTGACGACGTGAAGTAGAATGAAATGAATTTTCGCGAACTTGCTTATTCTGGCGTAATATTACACAGTATTTAAAGTAAAATTACACTAAGCCTGAATTTACTTTATTAATGGTGTAATATAATCATGACGTCTAAATTTATTCTTTTTATATTTCAAAATAGATGTAAGTGTCCACATTATTGTGTAATATTACATATTTGTGCGCTAAAAAACGATTATACGTCAATAATACGTACAATTACATAGATTGCATATTTTCCACTCCTTTTTGCTTTAAAGACAGAGTATTTTTACAAACTGTTTTTAGAGTGTACGTAGTATATGTTTGATACTGTACGAGTATACCTCAGGGTCCTGAAAAAAGTAATGAGGCTAGTGGCGCTGTGCAGAAGAGAGGAACCCTAAGCCTATTATAGGCGCGCCGTGAGAGAGGCCAGGAGGAGCCGGGAGCCCTCCAGATCCCGGCTCGGACCCTCCCAGAGAAATAATTCTGGCCCCTTCCAGAAAAATAATTTTTTCCTACCCTACCGCAAAAACTTTACTTGTCAATTGTTTTTTTATCAAATGTTTTTTTAACAATATAAACAATATAAAAGAATCTTTTAAAATTAACGAATCAAATCTCAACTGACTTTTGAAAATAATAAGACAGATTTGAATTTTACAATCATTGTTCTTTCGATCTGACGAGAGCTTTACATGATTTCTTCAATTTAGCAAAATAAATTGGAAATTGTTTTTGAAACAACGAGATTCTTATGAAATATTTTGGAGTTTTACGAAATTGTAACAAAATTTTCTTCAAGTTTATAAACGAAAGAAGATTTGTTTTTGAATGTAACCAGCTTTTTTTGAGAATATTTTTGAATTTTAGGAGAACTTTAGAAGATGTTTTCAATTTTACAAATTAAAGTAGAAATTCAGGGGGTTTTCTAAGCTTCCGATCGTTTCGTTTGCATTGCATCAGTGTTGGCGGTACTGACTGACTTTGACGAAAACGAAGCTGTTAAGTGAGAATTGCGAAAATAATGAAAAATAAGCTAGGAATTTATAAATTAAATTTTTTTTGTTATCGAAATTGAAGAAAATATCTTACGAACACAAAAAAAACTTCTACATAGCCATCAAAGTCTTCAAATCTTCGGTAATACTAAAAATCTTCAAATTGAAAAAAAATTGGCATCGCTGCTACTAGTCAAGATAGATTCTCGAATCTATCAATCATGAACATTGAATCCAATTTTAAGGACTCTCTTTTAGCTGCTACTCGAAACTAAAAGACAGTCAGTTCCCTAAATTGAGTGAAGACATTTTTACAGGATTTTTGCATGGTAGCTACTCGAAGGAGGACTCATAGGAACTTTTTCAAATTCTTTCCTTCAACTGCAGCTATTGGAAAAACAAGGTATAAAACATTTCAAAGTCGTAGCCTAAGACTAATCATTCGTTGTTTATACGAACACTCAATCTGTAAACACAAAAAGGACGAACTTGTATGAAAAGCATGTGTGCCTTTCGGAAGAAGTAGTATGTTCTGAGCCATTCGGCCCCCGGCCCCTGCCAGATTTCAGTCCACGACACGCCTATGAAGCCTATCCCTATAGACAGCCGTCTAATACGAGTTTCAACCTGCTACATAGTGAAGTTGTTGCTGTTTCTGATTTGGGATTGTGTGTTTTGCTTGTGCGTTACAAACATGGAAAGTTTAAAAATGGATCAACGCACGTTATCTAATTTTGCGAGAAAGTGGATGAAAATGAGACTGGCAACCTTTGAAAAAGTGAAGAGGGTATACGGATAAAATGCTCTATCAATGGTAGAGGTATTCAGATGGCACAAGGCGTTTTCAGAAGGGTGGCAGTCAATCGAAGATGATTTACGCTCGGGACGACCTTCAACATCGAGCATCGAAGAAAACGTTGAAAGAATGAATACTCTTGTGCAATCTGCCCGCTATTTGACCATTTCAATGAGTTCAATTTGAATGTTTTTCCTCTGCCAACAACTGGATCTTTCATCGTGGCAATCCTCCCTGCTATACACAGTGGCGGTCATAGGGAGGACCATGGGGGCCATGGCCCCCCCTAACAAAATCGTCACCCATGATAACTTTATCACGTTTGCATTAAAGAAAAATTATATGACACTATTAGATTAATAGATACACTTAATAAAGTTTAATGCACTTAATAAAGTATAATGCAATGAAATCTGATTTTCCTATGTCTTTCTTTAATATTTCTTTTGTCTTTTGCCTCCAGATTGAAAAGAAGACTACTAATTAAAAATATTTCAATCGAAAAGTAATAAAATTTCGAATATAAATATATATAATCAATCTTTGGGTTGTGGTGTGTTATGTTAAGGAAGTAACTTTTAATGTTTGAAACTAATTTTGAAAAATTTGGATTTGTATTATGCTTGGACAATTTTCATTATGTGTCTCCCAATCCTAAATTAAGACGTAAATTGTGGTAAATGGAGTGAAACACAATATCATTGCTGCCCAGGTCATTTTGAGTGGATTTTGAACTATGTTTTCACAAAACCTAGTCACCAGAGCAGATATCAAACTTATTCAAATTTATGGGTAATCCAGTAGATATTAATAGTTTTGTCGAAATCAAGAGATTTCTGCAAACTCAGTTTGAAATATTGCGTTGTAAATCAGCTATAAGAACTTAAGTATGAATATTTACAGTAACTATTACATATTAATAACTGATTTACATCCAAAGATTTAAAACTCGATACGCTGAAATGTTGAGATTTCGATAAGATTCTATCAAATTCTAATAGTTTTCCCATATTTGGATGAATTTGAAATCTACTCGGGTAAAAAGGGTAGTTCAAACCCTAATCAAAGCTAATCACTCAATTTGAAACTTTTGAATTTTTTCGTAGCATCCATCAGAATGGCTCGATAATATATGAGAAATACGTGCCTCAAGGACCTTAAAGAAACCGAAATTGTATAAAATTTTGAAAACTTCCGAGATATCGACATAGGGCCTATATAGTATCATTCTGTGGGTGATTGTCACTCTTGGTGTACCATTGAAAATCCCATCTTGTGCCTAAATTCAGCAATTGAAGTTTTTCTTAAGAAAGAAATTTTTGAGCGTAACTTTGTAACGGTATACTGTACGAAGTAAGTGTCATCGGCAACATTTCTTTTCGAGTGCTGAATGTTATAAAAAAAAGAAAAAAAAGAGTCCTTCAGCAAGGACGAAAAAGATGATTTTTGACATTTAATCACTAATCCGTCATAGTTTTTGTTTCGTACTTGGTGAAGGACTTTCTGAGCCGTTTCGTCTTTCTATAATAATAATATTGAGCGTTAGAAATCAGATATTTTTGCCTACAACACTAACTTCGTATTATTAACCATTATCAAACCGAAACCGATTAAATACGAAAAACTTCAATTTCTCATTACGACCACTAGATGGTATTTCCGATGGTACATAACCTATGTATTTAGAATCACAATCATCCACAGAATAATATTATTTGACCGTTTTGTCAATACATTGGGACCCATTTTTTGGAATCTCTCTTTTTTTTCTGATCGGGGGTAAACTTAAAACAAATATTTTTTTACACTAATTAGTGTTGTAAACGGAGGCCGAGGAGTGAATATTTTGTCTTGAAAAAGTCAAAATATTCGACGGGAAAGGTAAGGTACGGGAATCAGTGGGCCAATTTCACCTACGTCCAAATTGGTGGCTGAAGTTCGAGCTCGAGCGACGCGCTTGCTGGCGTCCGGGCTAGCTGCGGCTGTGGAAGGGTACGTTGCTCGAAAAATCAGACCATAAACCCTAGGCCTGTACAACAAAAATTAGTCGCGCCGACTTATCCAGGGTATTAAAATTTGGGATATCTTTCCCAATAGGTCATGAGAGATCGAGAAGCGATGGATTGCGCGACTTCGCGACTTGTCAGGGCGCTCTGGTGTTGTAGCGCCCTGTCTGCCCACCCTGCCTCAGCCAAGACATTCCAAAAAAATTAGCCGCGTCGTCGCCCCATATAGAGGTTCGGCAAATTTTTTACTGTAAGATAAAAAAAATTGATAAAAAAAACTCAACGGCGTTACCTGGTGATTTATGTGTAGAAATAGTGTACAAAATTTCAAAAGAATCGGTGCAACAGATTTTGAGTTGCAGCGTACACCGACTTCAAAAATGACAGGTTTCAGAAAAACGCTTTAAAGTTTTGCACACTAAGCGTCACATACAACTGCGTACACCTCTAAACTGTTCATAACTCCGTTAATTTTGCTCCGATCGACTTGAAATTGACACAATATTCTTGAAATGTTGTACATCATACATGTAAGAGATCTTGAAGTCTGTTTGGGCTTCTAAATTTTGTCGAAATCGAGATCGATGTCGACTTCTACTGAAATCGAAAATTATGTTCACCAAGCTTTGAAATCAATTAATTTTATTTTCTAGTTCCTACCCGTGCTATTCAATTTTCCATTGCTTAAAGACTTACAATCATACAACACAGGTAAAAATTTTTGATATCATACAATCAGTAGATAAATTGAACGATGTTAAAGAAATTCCTTCAGAGCAATGTTAATACTTTCTAATATTCTAAAATTAGTTCATACACGCTGTATTAATGGGTAGCTACCCCACCTATTTTCTCTACAGTAGCTACTGAACTTCAATGGCCCCCCCTTACACAAGCAATATGACCGCCACTGGCTATACAGCATTGTCGATTACTCAATTTTTGGTCCTAAAAATTATTCCAGTCCTCCTCTACCCACCATACTTATTCCCGTGATTGGAGACCCTGTGATTTCTTTCATTTTCCGAAATTGTAAGCAAGGCAAAGCACTTTTCTTATGTACAAATTGTGACGTTAAGTTTAAAAGGAATATTGCGTTTCATCCATGAAAATCATATAAAATTATTAGCAATTAAAAACACCTTTAAAAAGCATAAATATTTTAACCTCAATCGAGCATAATAAAAGTAGCTCCTCCTCGGCTAATATCGCTAATAAACACTCATCATAAAATTCATGTCACTCGTAAAATTTAATGATCAAACTTTGTGTAAACACGGAAGCTAATAACCGACTCTCAATTAAATCCAATTGAAATTGCTCAACAACTGTCATAAGATTTACACAGAACGGATGTTGTAACGAACACTTTATTGTTATAAAGACTTGGAAAAAAAATCAGCAATAAAATAAGATTATAGAGTTTTAACTAAAATATATTGTCATCGGATTTCTGCATAAGGTCCACTTAATTTCACCGGTCACTTCCAAAGCTTAACAAGATATCGACTCAAAAAGTATGTCATAAAATTGACCGGTTATAAGCTAAATTTTGCTCATATGTAGGCATTCAAAGGCGTACAAAGAGTGGAGACGTGCGATTGAACGCTGATCATTAATAAGGTCATTTTATCATCATTACTCTTCATTACAGAAATTTCACACACTGCAAGATCACCGTCCGTCATGTATTTGCATCTTTTCTGAAATATAGATATTTTTCGATTACGAATGTACTTTTTATTGAATGTAATAAATGAAGAAGAGATCTTCTGAATGCGAAATGATATGAGTTATATAAACAGAAGTTGCGTCATAGACTAGTCCAATCCAAGCGAATTAAAATAAGGCCAATCAAAGTCAAAAATTGTATATATTCGAAATTCCAATAGAATTAATTAAAATTGCACAAAGCTTATCCAGGGCACTTAGGATCGTTTCACATTATAATGTGAGTATCACAAAGGCTCTGTGTTTAACCCTATACTCTTCAACATTTACACATTAATGATTCTTCTATACTTTTCACACTGATCCCAATATTATGATTGGTACACTCGAATTAGGACTAGGAAATTAAAAAATTATTGTTCCAAATGGAAAATTAAAGTTAATGTACAAAAAACGCATTGAACTAATCTTTTTACATCAAAGAAAACGAAGAAGCGCTAAATAAAAACCTATTATATTCATGGAATTCAATTGAATTGAATAATTATTTTAGTTTTAAGAATTTTTAAGGATTCGAGGATTTGAGGAATCTAGTTGTGGTGATAGTAAGGAGGGAGAAAAAAATGGGTTTTTAATGCTGTGAATCGAGAGTTGTATTTAAAGTTTCGAAAAATGAACCTTCAAAAATTTTAAATTTATAGCATAGCCGTAACTATGTCATTGGATGCTTTGGTCAATAATATCCGCATTGAAAATAATTTTTCCAAATTCTTGGTATTGTATCTTCTAAAGCAAAATAAAATATATTATACAGGGTGATTCAGAATCGTTAGGACAGATTTAAGTATAGCTTGGATCAAATCAGATAGAGAATGGTTTAAGGCAGTAGTCCTGGAATGTAAAGCAAATCCCAATATGGCCCGATAAAATTCTTTGGTCGGGTTTTATGGAAAAATGCATTTAAATACCAAAATATTCCACAAAACTGTAAAATTCCATAGTAACTGAATCAATCTCTCTCTATCTTTCCCTACACCACATCAATATTTCATAATTTAATTTCGTTTAAGGGGGGCAGTCATTTATTCCCAATCGCACTAATTACTATGTAAAATCTTGCTCACTTCATGTACCTTTTTCTCAAAAACGGGTTATCCTACGGGGTTTGGGTTTTAGAGATTTGTTTGTTGTATGTTCTTCATTGTTTCTACAAGGGGGTTTTAAAAATATCATTTGGTTGTTGAGTTATAAAAGGTGTTTTTTGAGAACTTAAAATTATAATACAAGACAGAAATATTGTTGGAATGAAATTTTTTTATTATATTCTGGTTCCGTCATATGTCCGCCGCGGCTACGAGTTACATGGTCCATTCGATCAGTTCAATTTTTGACTACTTTTTTCCAATAAATCTGGCCGTATGGCGTCAATAGTGGCTTGGAATAATCCAATGCTTCAAGAGTTGCTGGTTTGTCGGTATAAACGCATGACTTAATATAGCCCCATAAAAAGTAGTCCAGAGGCGTTAAATCGCACGAACGAGGGGGCCAGTTAACAGAACCACTTCTGGAAATCAAGTTGTCACCAAATTGATTTTGCAATAAATCGATTGTTAAGCGCGCTGTATGGCAAGTTGCGCCGTCTTGTTGGAACTAAATGTCGGCGATGTTTAGCTGATTAATTTTTGGAAACAAAAATTCAGTCAGCATGGCTCGATAGCGCTGGCCATTCACCGTAACGGCAGCTCCTTCCTCATTTCGAAAGAAATAAGGATCGATGATGCCGCCAGCGTGTAAATCGCACCAAACAGTAAATTTTAATGGATGTAATGGTGATTCGTTAAGAGAAGAGTAAAATTAGTGCGAAAACGATCAATAACTGCACGAATTGCTTGCTTACTAGGCCGATTATGTTGACCGTAAAATGGACGAAGTGCTCTATGAACTTCGCGAACAGATTTATTTTTTTCAAAGTAAATTTCCATAATTTGGAAGCGTTGTTCTGGCGTTAAACGATTCATGATGACTTGCCAAACCTTACTGAACAGAAATGTCAACACAGTTCGACATTCTCAGCTGTCAAACCACAGTTATCGATATCGATAGTTCTCATGCACCTAAAAAAACACCCTATATAATTTTAAAATGTAAAAAAAAAAAATGTTTAATTTTTTAAGAAGCTGTAATTGTACAGCTTCAAAAGTATATAAGATATTTTTAAAAGCCCTCGTGCTATTGTACATGACATTGTCCTGGTTCGTCACAAAAAAAAAATCACGTCGATAGCTATTGCCAATCCTGAGAAAAAGGTACATATGTATAAAAAAAATTAGTTTTGAGAAAAACGCAAAAGAAGAAAAGTGAAGATACCATGTACGTACCTTCTCTTCCACTTTGTTAATTATTTTAAAATATTTCTAGTTGGAATTATTTTAAAGTAAATTACTTAATTCAGCAAATTATAGGGATTTAGAAAAAAATAATTTTTTTTTTTTAATTTTTGGGGTTACGGCCCCCCTTAAAGAAGAAATAAAAAGAAATGTAAATATATATATAAATATTTTACGAAAATCTATTTTAGTCCGATTTTTTTCCGCTTATCATCTTGATCTAAAAACATACTGTTACATGCACACTCTAATAACACTAAGTCAATAATCTGTGGTTTCTTCCAGTGAGAACTACAATCTTCCAATATCCATTCCAATTAGAATAGTGTAGAAAGCTCTACATATTTCACGCATGTTCTGCTCACGCCTCCGAATATGGTCAAAAGCTCTTGAGCAAATACTTACAATTGCGTTCATACTGAATTATCACCGTGACATAACCATCCATATTTTTCAAATAAGTAGACAAGGTCGCTCCATAGCACAAATCATAAGAAAGATAGTTAGGGTGTAGGTATGAGAAGTAGGTAGAGGAGATTTTAGTATCTCTAAAAGCTCTAAGCTGTATATGAACTGAACTATTAGCACGTTCCGGACTTAAACCCAAACATTATAAAGTTGTGCCCATACTATATTGGTAGTTTTTCTGTTACTCAATGTTTCCATCCCATGGTTTAATCTTGGACTAGACTAGACATAGTCTTCATCATCCACCCTCCATAGATATGTGGAAGAGATCGAAGTTGTTCAAACTCTGCAATCAAACCTTTCATGTGATAGACGCGTATAATCAAGCTTATTGCGGTGTCCACTGTTCTGCCATCTGTCTTCAGTTTCGGTCTTTTGGAATTAAAAGAATGTTGTGTTGATTTATCTCAATAAAATCTTAACCTTTTGTACAGTAAGTAATATATTCTTTTATAAGTTAATACTCATTTAATACTGTTCAATGGAAGCGATACTATGGTATATGTGGTGGTGATACCATCATACTCCTTCACTTAGACGTTAGTGTTCATCCATTAAGCTAAGCGATACTAACAATATTTAATACTGATTCCTCTGAATAGATGTAAACAATTTACATAAATAAAATATTAATTAATGTCTCTTGATTGTGCTCATAAAACTGAAAGGCTGCGCAAATATAATTTGCAAAGTTGCTTTTGAATTTACTGGTCAGCAACACATGCGAATGTGCCCTTCGCTTAAAATTTTCTCACGTTCTATAATCAGTTACCTTCACCCCGTTCAACTCATCTTTGACTTAGTTTCTTTACAATTTTCCACGAAAATAATTTATTACTATCGCAATGAAAGATTCTTATAGTCGATGTAGCCAGCATGCAACCTCGTTTCACATGAGTCCGTTTTATGATCATCTTTATAGCACGATACTATAATTTAAAAAACAAATTGGCAAAAACAAAGAAATTAAAAGTTCATAAGACAGAAGACATCGAACGAACATGACATGAACGATTAGCGTAGATTTTCTACCTGACATCATACCACACCAGGTTCCAGGTAGGTAACCTACCTATAAGTTGTCATCAACTTGTGACCATATGTTTCAGGTTTCAGACGACATATCGGTACGTGTGTCCACCGAAAAACCACAAAACTTAATATGAAAATTAATTACCGTGGCCTGGCGGTTCACGGCTATTGTATGATTTATACGCGCTCCCGAAAAAAAGCAATTGAAAAGGTGAAGTTGTCGCAAGCTGATTTATGAGTTTGACATCACTCTCTTGTTAGTTGGGTGTGTTCGGCCGTAAGAACCGCGAACATCTTAGACACAACTAGGGTTTGACAGAATGAGCGGTAATTTGAGACTAGCGTCGCGGAATTATTAGTGGCTGCATTCCACACATTTGTCACATTCACATTATGCCGTTAACGAAATTCATTCCACCTTGATCCCAATAAGTGCCCGATTTTAGTACCGTTGTATTGTCGGTGTCCGGTCAAGGCACCACCGGATCCAATTCTTTTTTTACTCCAGTTACCGGTTACACATTTTGTTAATTGACCCTACCGATTTCAATTAAGATCTACTAACCTAATGCTACGATCAAAATGACTAAATATCAAATTCCGCTTTTGTAAATAAGATTTGATTGACAAGCTTTTATTCAATATGTTGACAGCTAAACTGATATTTTCTCTTAAGAATGGTGCACTTTATTGTCACAATTACGAAGTAAAGTTACCAACCACTCCAAGTTCGAGATCACCCACCCGACTATGCCCTTTTCCCCAGCGGAACCAATTAGGATGATTGACTTAAATGTGCCATCGTCAAGGATAATCTTTTGTACCTCGATGTACCTTAACGCTGAATTTCCATCTAGGGGTTAATCGAAGTCGTACAGAGTGCAATCTTTCGATTACTCAAGTGACTCGCAATGATGTCTAGATACCAGATCATTACCATTCGTCGCGGATCGCCGTGGGTGTCTGCCAAGACACAAGAAGTGCCACAATATAAAATCGATTTCTTAGATGCCATTATGAAATATCAATTTCTATCATTTCAACAAGTTTAATATAAAATCAATTTTGCCCTCTTGCTTCAGAAGTTAATAACAATAATAATTTGCTGTAATAGCTCACTGAGAGTTAGTCAGAACAGCATGTTGTAGATTGCATACAGTTTTTTTTGTAAAAAGATTTGCACTTTGAAAAAAGATTTATAGTCAGTCAAAATATAATTAATTAAATTAGCCGAATTCAACTTTCAAAGTGCTACCGTTGCCGGATTGAGGTTTTTGAGGACCTTAGGCTAACCTTTATATTTACGGTGGAAAATAACAAAAAATATGTTTATTAATTTCTGGAAACGTTTCAATATTGCGGAGGTTTTAGCAATTAATAAAAAAAGCTGTTCACTCAAAACTGATCTTGATTGAAATATACTCTGAAAAATTTAATTATTATTTAATTAAAAGCTTTTGATATCAGGATCGTATCTAAAACTTTAAGGCGGACATAAATGTCATATCATAAGAAATGGTGGTGTGACGGTTCTACATACTTCCTCAGTTTATAGAAAAGACTTCGCTTCAGCTTGGAGTTCTAGCAACCAACTCGGACGAAGGACGAAGGACGAATTGGCCTATCATTTTTAAGCTTTGAATTTTGAAAAACCATCATACTGCCCAAATGAACAAATTAAGGCCCCAACATTTTTATAGCCCCACTCACTTTATTATTTTCTTCTGTAGCTGCTGAGATATGGTGCAGGTTAATATGCAACTAGCAATCTAAAACATATAACGTTCCAAATAGGCTCCTCATTATTCTTTAGATTGTCAGTCTCACAGTAACCTGCACCGGATCTCAGCGTTAAATCCGTTCTGGAGTTATATTTAATTAATTATACATAAAACCCGCTAAAAAGAAATCGATATCGAATCAGACCTACGAGATATGTCGCAATTCGTGAAAACGTAGGCAACTACTATTTTTTAGGAGTTTAACATCGCAAAACCTGTTAAGAAAATTCTAGGTGCTTTAAACAAGAGTCTGCAGAAGTAAAATGAATTCGATATCTCGATAGGCCTAAGAGATATGACAAAATTCGTGAAATTTCACTGACAATTTTTTTTGCCAGAAATCCATATGTTAATGCAAATCTAAATTATTTTTTTCTTAAATTAATTTTCTAGTTTATCTTCATATACATACATACCGAGTTTCAACTTTTTAGCATAACGCTACCTAACAAAAATTTGATTCCTTTAGGGTGCCCCTACAATAGCTCTATGTAGACACCAACTCTTAGCTTCCTATCCACAACGGCTCTTGAGAAAGAAAAATCATAATTTTTTGATTTCCGCGCTACAACCGCACCTCTAAAATTTATCCTCAGCAAGAGGTTTTCTGGGCTTCTGAGATTCAACCTCCGTAAATAAAATAGCATAAGTGGATCCTGAGACATATATTGAAATCAAAATTTCTGCCATTCATACCCTTACCCTCCAAAAATGCACCACCGATTCTATCCACCAAAAAACTTTAAAGTTAATATCTAAACAGATTTTGAAATTGTGAAATAAACGCGTTTGCATACGGCATATACGGTAGAGAGACTGACTTTTTTATTTGTTACTTTGGGTTCTAGTCCTGAAACATGCAAATACAAAATTTGAGAGTACCAAATTTTTTTTTTAAATTCCAGGTCGATCACAACACTTTTTTGTAAAAAAAAGTAATATAGTAATAATGATATTGTAAATTTCATTTATTAAGTTAATATTAGCTTTTTTTACTATTTTTTTTTATCTTATTTCTTATTTTATTTTCCTAATTTTAATTAGATTTTTTTCATTTTATGTCCTATTTTTTGCCTACTGCTTTTTTATGTTTTCATGACATTAACTTATTCAAAACAATTAAATACAAATTATAATTAATCAGAACTTTGATGAGTAAACTAAATTCATTATTAAATTTATTAATAAAGTTTTTGCTACAATAAAACCGAAAAGTAATAAATTAAAATTACAGAATTTTTTGAAAATTTTGTTTAGATTTTTTTAAATAATAAAGTAAAACTATACCACGAAAATTTTCGAAAATTGAATAATACGGTCCCGGCGCTAAATCGATATGTGATTATTATCACATATGAATTCTGTTTTTTAAACCGCCTTTTATTTACCGACATCTTCTTTCTTTCTTGTCGTATGCCACCCATAAATTAGCTTTGGTTTCTTTTTACTTCGATTTTAAGTCCATGATTATAGTGTAGGTTCGATATGAAAAGTAATTAATTATCTTTCCGAATTGGTTAATGACTACCTGTCGATCTTGTTGTTTGTGATGAAGTTATAAAATAAATTGCCTCAAATCGATCCTTCGGCACTCTTCAATTAATTGTAAATATATTTTTCTTAAACGTCGTAGTACCTACGGATCTGTAAGTAAAATTGAAAACATGAATTTTACATTTTATGTAAATCTGTAATGTCGCCGACAGGGTGACAATTAATCAGTACTGAATTCGTTTTTTTTCTTCAAAAAGTGATACGTTTTGTCGCCAATAACAAACATTTATATAAATGAAATGGCTATACGTAATCGTTTTTTACGCATTCTTTACTTGACTACAACTAATTTAATCATCAATTCTCTAAAATATTTCCATTAAAAAAACATGTAGACATGAAACTAAAACGATCCACATAACACCTTTCGAAAGTATAAATCATAGTATAGAAACTATTCATATGATTAACGATGGTCACCCAGAGGGCATCTCGGCTAATTTCAAGCTTATCTAATTAATAAAATCATAAAATGCCTGTCATTTAAAGCATTTTATGTTTGAAATTTGTGCAAACACGGAAGCTAATGACCGGCTGCTAATTAATTTCTACTAGAAATGCTCTATAATAGCATAACATTTAGACGCAAAAAACACATCTCATGTTGTAAACACGATTTTATGGTACTTATTAGTCTTTTGAAATCGTTTCCCTAACATGAATTTGAAATGGGTCTTTGAAGATTTGAAATTTAAATATTCTAATGTGAAAGATTAAAAAGTGATCGTGACGATGTAAATCCATAAAAGCTGTGTAATTTCACTTTATTGTTGTAATAATAAAACTAATGTGATCAATTAGAAGTTATTATTATATTATTTTCTTTTCATAACTCTATCATGGAATTTTGTAGACCCTTTAAAAATTGAAGCGAAGTGTTAGACACTTCATGAAATATGATCAAGCAATTTTAAAAGTTGGTAGACCCTATGAGAGATGAATGAGGTGTGATGAAAGGAAGAGGAGGGTCTAGACCAAATAATCGATAATGCTGCTAATGCTGGTAAGCTAAATCTTGGAACTTACATGAACTTTCATCAAAATTGCGACTCTTCCCCCTTGTATTTCAGAAGCGTGCGTTTCATAATCTTTTCAGGGCAAAATATAACATCAAAGTTCCTCTTGATAAGTTTAATTAAAAATAAAATACATTTCTTCTTGTAAAAAATGTTGATAGGATATGGTAAGCAAAGCACGGGGTGATTTTCGGATCTCAGATTATGTACTATAAAAGTAATCTAAGCAGCAAAAAAATTTCACTAGCATTGGCGTAAGAAAGGGGGGCACACGATTTGTCCATGCAAAGCGATTTTATACACTTTCACGAATTTCGTCATATCTTTTAGGTCTGTCGAGATGTCTAATAAATTTTACTTTTACTGGCTCTTTATAAGTGTTATAGGTATGTATTAATATTTTCAAGATTTTTCGATATTCAACTCCTCTATACGTTTTTACGAAATCCGACATATTTCGTAGGTCTAATGAGGTATCGCTTTTACTTCTACTTATCGCTTGTTGCAAAAAGGTCTTAAATAATTGGGTAGTTCGTTGTGGTCAATAAACTGTTCTGGACATAATCCTGGCATCTGAAGCACTTATCCTAAAGTAATAATTTCGAGCTTGATTGAAAGGACATTGGTTCCTCTTTTCTGAGATATTTCGAATCAAACATCAATTTGAATCTGAAATTTAAAGAATAAAAAAACAGGTTCACGAGCTTTTTTCTTCGAAAGGGCCATAGCGAATGTCCTGTAAGAATACTTTTGAAAAACCCATCTTTTTTTACTTGTTAACTTTGTAATAATATTGCTCTCCAATTTGTACTATTAATGAGTACCAGTATTAAATGAAATCAGAATAAAAAAAACCTTATTGTTTGAGAAATGTTATATGTTTAAATAGATAATTTCAGACAAAATACAAATAAATTACCAACTTAAGCCATCTTGAAAGTGGAGCTTTTTTAAAGTTATTAATGCAGGTATATAATAATTATTACATAATTTAAACATGTTATGAAATGATTTTACTTGAGACTAAACAGTCGGGCAACTGTTTAATCAGATCGAGCCGCGCACACTCTTACCTACCCGACTAAACTGTTTAGTCGTTGTTCATCCGCACATTACTCAACCACTCGGTCGAATGTTACAGCCAATTGATACTAGAGAAAACCGGTCGTGTGAGATTTTTAATTTGGTTAGTGTGCGCATCTAGATAAGCCGCCGTGCATATAGAGGCCCAGCACATCGATCGAAAGGGATCTGGCCTGCTTATTAAACTGTTTAGTTTGGACGATTGTTTAGTCTCAGTGTGCGCCCTTCCATATAACTTCATAGCCATTAGCCATTCAACTAAACTATTGTGCGATTTTAAATCTCTAGTCTGCGGGTACTCTAAGGGTTACATCAATATTTTATCACCCACGTTTTTATTGAATTTGAAAAAAAAAAAAAATTTAATAAATATATAGAAAATCTGCCAAGAGTCTGGGCGCAACTTTATTTCATTTGAAGAATTTATAAGTGCACCGCATAACAGTAACAGGAAATAAAATGTTTTTCTGAAAATAATCCAGAATTGGAAGCTCTAATAGCTGCCAGATAAAGTCCAACAAGCCTGTACTGATAATAACATCTCAATTGAGCATTGGAATTCTGTCGTTTGCCCGATCGAGCTTAGATTTTCAGAATTTATTACTAGGGTGATAACCTGTACATCATTATTATTTTCAGTTCATTGGCATTTCGGAATGAATTATAATGTTTACCGGTCCCTACATAAGCAACATTTAGTCCCGGAATTTTCGGAAATCAGTAGCAGATGAATTCTGTTAGAGTTCCTTAAGAATTGCGATACGCTATCCGTAGTGATATTTTCAAACTTTATAATTACAGTCTAAGATTTCCCTAGTTTTCCAATTCCTTCCCTGAATTGGTTTCCATTAAGGCCCTCGAAATATTCGCTGAAAGCTTCTTTATTGCACCAAACATTTTTTTCGGTCAGAAAAATTTTCAGTTTTGGAAACAGATGGAAGTTCGAAGGATACAAATTGGGAAAATGGGGCGGAAGCGGAAATACTTCAAAACCACATTTGATAAATGTTTAGTGAGCGGCGTGGCTTGAATGAAACCAGTCGTGTTGTCCTAGTAGAAAATCACATTTTCATCCATTTCAGGACCTTTTCTCCTTGGAAGTGATTGATTAGTATAATTCCTTTAGCATTTCGTTCCATTTTTGGACCCGGTTCTTCTCGTGGAGTTCATTGTTTTGACTGTGGTTTCATTTCCAACGTTTAGTGATGATCCAAATTTTGTCCACTGGATTTTTCTTGAGCACAATTGGAAATGAAAATTTTTGTATTTCACATTTCCATATACATTTCAAGTTGAAATTAATGCTTCTATTCTTGATCAAATCGGGTAGTTGATGCAAAAAATATCTTTGATATACATATATCCGTTTCATGTATCATGCACAAAATATCATATTGATACATCTCTAGGTAGCTTGGGAATTGGGCACAAAAATTCTTCTTAGGATATTTTTATGATAAGTACACTACGACTTTGTGTAGCTTTCGATTTGAGAAACAAACTAAAATATGCACATACTTAGCGTTAAATTACAAAATCTCGTTAACATGCGCTTCACAACGAATTCGAAACAATTTATGCTCAATAATCGAAAATAACCATAAACCAAGAACTGAAATTCTTACACAAATTCCAATTTGGTAGGAGTGAAACATTCCGCATCAATAAAACTGTAATCGTTATTCGCTATTACTCGTACCTGTATGCAAATATTCGCATGTGTAGTGGGTTTGTCAATCAAAAATTTTATCTTGTAAATATCCCATATACCGCTTACTTACCGCCGTACTGTACTACAGTGCAGCCAAGGAAAATGCGTTGGATCTTCATTTGATCGCACACCTCACCTAACCGCCTTTAAGTGTTGGTATTCACCTACTCGAAATGATACTCATGTGATTCATAGAATTTTGCGTACAAGCGATAAATCAAGTCTCGTTACATTTGAATTGATCGCACATGCCGCCGCGTATATTTAACAAATGTTATGCCATCACACTATCGCGATGTACCACGCATCTCTGCATAAGAGTTTTTCCGTAATTTTCCAACAATGCAATGGCTTTGATTAAAATCTTTGTAGACTCACCGCAACGTCTTTTAATGGCAGAAGTGGCTCCTAGCCAGAGCCAGGTGATTTCCGCATTTGTGCAATTGCGATCTTCGGACAGTGAATAAATTTCCAAGTCTAAGCGAGTGGTGCGATTTTGATGTGATACTTAAGGTACCTAAAGAAAATCTTTTATCCAAGCTTAAACGAAAGAACGACGTTGTCAATGGCTGCGGAGCTGGCAATAATTTGAAATTGATTTCAAATGAAATAAGCGATTTGATCGATCGATTGCGTGATCAAAAGCTGATCGTTTTGTTGCTTTGTGCCATTGAAGACTGAGGACTAGCCGTGACGAAACCATTAAAAAGGGAACATTATTGGACACATCAAGGATACCGTTCTATGCTAAGAATTTCTACTTAGTTTACAAAATTTAAATTACTACCGACAGTGGTGACACTTTTATGAAATTGATGTTTCAGTTTTAGTTCATGTGGTGTCTTATATTATGTGCCAAAGTCGTGCTTACCTGAAGGACTCGATAAAAATTGAATTGAATTGAGTCTTACGACGGCGGCAAACAGATCAAACTACAAGGTTTGTGCAGGTTTTCCACTTCATAATCAATGATTTTGTCTTAATGCACTATTTTTGTAGCTAAACAAGTTTTTTTATTTTTTTATTATGTTTTAGTCGCTTTTTGTTCTTACTTTAAATTATTTCTTGATTTGAACCACTAGGTCACGGCTAGCACAAACTGCTGCACTTAGAAAACGCTCTAGGACTTATAAAAACGATTTTGTGAAATATCACCTGTAAGGGTGAGAAAAGGGGGTAAAGGGTTGATTTTTCACGAACTCCTGAATACATCTTCGTTTTCGCTTTTTTATACGGGTCCAAAAAGTTTTTTCCCATTTTTCGGAAATAAACTTCCAATAGGTCAAAAGGGGTTAAAAATGTTTTCACAAATTCCTCAATACATATCTTAATTTTTAAATTTTTCCGTAATTTTCAAATGTTCGCAAAATATTTGCAAATAGAGTTAGTAATCGAAGAGAAATACAAATATTGTTTTTAAATTTTATTATTGACAGTATGTCTGTCTGTCTGTCTATCTGTCTGCCTGTCTGGCTCATTTATAACTCGAGAACTATTGAACCAATTATATATCTAAGCAAAATGAAAACTTATATCGCATTAAGGTACACAGTTAAAAATTTTTACAACATTAAATGTTGGCAACTAATTGCCAACATAGGATATTGTAAATTTCCATGTCTCAAAACCACTTACATTTCCACTGTAAAATTAAAATTCGGAAATGTAATAAATACATACACGGCTTTGTAAAATCACATGCCTAATAGTAAACGTAAATTACATAACATATGTAATTTTACAATTTGGAGGGTGAAATTATCTTCATTGAAGTAATTTATAATAAATCATATAAGTATGTAACTTTACCACTTAAAGGATAAATTGTACAAAAAGGCATATGAAAAACTACATAACTATTTGTAAATTAATTCGCATGATACTTAATGTAAATTGAAAGTTTTAGAAGTAAAATCTAATGCCTTAATTTAGTGGAACGAAAAATTCTACGAACTAAGCACAAATTTAATCTTTATCATGATTGCGGTAGGTTTTTTAATAAATTTTTTTATAAAGACTTCAGAATATGCAGAAATGCTATGTGATATAAGCGAGAAGAAGAACATGCTTTCTATTAAATTTTTAATAATATGTATTATATATCTTAAAGATGATATATTATGTAAATCAAATTAGGTAGTTATTACATACTAAATATAAAAAAACGAATCGCGATGTTTACTAGGCAATTTCCGCACAAAAAATTATAAATCCACCCACGATTGCATCATCTCCCTTTATTGACATCATGCCGAGTAAAATTCCATTGACAAGTATTGACTGCAATTTCGACCCTTACTTTCACTTTTTACATGGAATCATTTATTTATCCATGTTTTGAAATGTAGTTTTCCGTACTAGTTGTTGTAATTTTCATCTCTTTTGAGTTTTACATAGTATTTCATGTAAAAAATTAATTACATAATGGTAGTAGCGTTTATACATAAAATTGGTAATTTTATCTATGATATAGGGATAATTTTATTACATTAAATGTTGTAAAATTACAAATATTTTTTACTGTGTACTAGCGATATAGCTTCCATTTAACCCGTCATTAAGTGTCGGAGTTCAATTATTATTACACATTCCTTAACTCGATATACAAGTGGAACCCTATTTAGGCCCATGTGGCACAAATGGGGACTAATTGCGCCTAATGATTCAAGTTAGCTTCAGAAGTTTTCCTGTAGTTAGAAAGAATTTCGATATAGCGGAACTATTTTTCACTCCAAATACTGTAACATACATATTTCTAGCGGAACATTTCTAGTAGGTACTGACTATATTTTGTTAAAGTTAATTCAGTTAGTACTGAACAGAGATACCGCTTCAGTATTACGAATTAAGTACCGAATAGATAACAAAATGGTGAAACTTTAACAAACTTTCTTAATGTGATTTTCTGCAGCATTTTTTATAGGCTATTTTTGTTTTCTATTGTTCGAAACCAGGTCAACAAATATATATTAGGTATGTGTAAATTAATAATCTTACATCTTCTAGGATTTCAAGTAAGAACCGTATCCTTCTGAGGACAATACTCTACCACTAATGCTTTCCAGCGCTGTATTTGTTGTAACGGAATAGTGTACTATGTTATTTTTCACTGATCGAAATTTAGGTACTAATACAGTACTAATTTTATGTATTTGAAAACCGCAAGAAGATATGCTAAACAAAACAAGACAAGAAAAATGTCAGAGATTTTTAAGTTTAAGTTTTGATAACTTCAAAACATCATGAATTCTAAGATTAATTTCGACGCAGTATTATATTACCAAGAAACTCTCACTTTTTACTGTTCTGCTTCGGTACTAGCGAACAGATTTCTTTCAGACATAGTTGGTAAAAACTGATACAATTAAAAACAAAATTGCTCCATAGTAAAAACTACAATAATGAATTCCAAAAATTAGGTATGCAGAAATTTCAGTACTGAAAATCTATATTGACTCGTCAAAATTCGAACTCAAATGCGAATGGTTGGTTTAAGTGGCAGCTCTGTCCTCTAGACAGAGCTCAATTAGCTCAATGGCCATTTTGGAATGAAATGCGAATAATTTCGTTTGAATGAAACCAAAAACAAACAAATTCATGAACTCTGAACTCTTAATGCTCAATTGTTTCAAAAACAGTAAATTGTCATTATTTAGAAGGACCAATAAAATTACATAAGCTTCGTTTTTGACATCATCAAATACTTTATCGAAGGTACTCCAATTGCAATAGGTTAAATTAAATTACAATGTTGCAATAAACGAATGAAAAGTGCAATAAAAATACTTCGTTGAAGTAAAACGACAGCATAGAATTCGCGACGACCAATTCTTGAATATTAGAATTTTTTCCTAAATCAGTTTTTCAACTTGATTTTAGTTTTACTTTATAAATTACATTATTAATTTCTCGTTGTCACCCCTTCTATAGATTCAGAGATTTAAAACAGATTTAAATACAACGATCACGAACATAACACACCTGGAACAACATTGTCTCTTTAGTTATTATAATTTAATGTGACACTTAACAATCAAACCCCATATATTTTCTGCACTTTTCCGCATTCTAGTGATCAATTTCATTGAGTCTTTTAACAAGAATCGTAAGTAAGTACAACCTTAGCTTCTATTCTACACTATGATATATACTAGGAACCGTAGGCTATTTATTTATGTTTTATGTATGTGCTTTACAGGTAAATTGAACTTGAAACTAATTACATTGTCTTGTTACATCCTGCTATGGACGACAAGACAGCTTTAATTAACTTCTTTATTAAAACAAGTTCTTTGAATTTACTGACTTAGACATGTGCCTCTTCATCTTCATAATTTAGATACTTGTTCCGATATAATAAATATTTAATATAATTAAAATCACCACTATCTTTTGTATTTTTCGCATAACAGTGATAATTTGCCAGTCTATTCATTAAATTCGAAATGCCATCAGATAAGTGCCTAGTCGATTCTTTTAACAATAAAACCGCATATTCTCATGCTGTCTCAAGGTTTGACGTAGTAAAGTTAAAAAATTAAATTATAGCAAACTGACCAAAATAAAACTTTTCCCACACAAAAGATGACTTCATCCGAAATACCAGAACTTATTTAAGTAAAATCGGAATCTCAATGCCATCTTCATTCAACGCGTTGAATTGAAAGTATTACAGAAATTTTCGCTATAGATTCTTTGCTCCATTTACGATATCCTTGGAGGAATCTACTATGGTGATATTGTGAACTTAACCATAACACTCTAAACTTGAAATAGGTACAAACAGTTGTTCTACCTAAAGCAAATGAATGTTCATTCGATCGCTTCTAATTGAAATTCACCGCCCAATTAGGTAATCTGCATCTTTTGTAACATTATTCTGATCGCATTTTAAATTGCATTGTCTTAATAATGTTACACATATCCATCGACCTATGCAATTTAATATGCAAAAGTGTGGCACAGATGTTTGTAAGGCTGGTGAGGAATTTGCACTCTATTCTACGACAGATCGCAGAACTAACTACTGATCGTTTGAATATATAAATATATCTATTGCGCGATCGGATATTATAGTAACATGCAGAGAATCTATATATTTGATGATCGTGGTTGACTTTTGACACGGAAAATTTACTACTTGGTTAGTAATGAGATGAGCCGTCATCTGGGATTAGTGATCATGTCAGAAAATTGAACGTGAACGTGATTTTTTAACGAAGATTACTTACATATATGGTTTCTTGGACTCTAGGTAAATTGTTGAATTGTTCGGTGATTCTTCATGATCATGACAGAGCTTATCGGCCGAACATGACCAGTAACTCATCCTCAATGGCTTCAAAGAAAGCGCAATTCATTTAGATCGTACTACACAATCTTCGAACATAAGTAAGTTTTGATGTTGTTTTGCTTGCCCAATGCATCTTCGTCTTTGGCTCAAATATGTTTACATTCATACCTGCATAATCGTACATTTCAGGTAAATAGTCAAGTTTTACGCACAACAAGGAAGTCATTGTAGGTACGTTATCGTTTTGCCATTTTGATGAAAACTGTTAGCGTTCGGGATTTTTGTATAATTTTCATCTGGTCAAGCGGTACTAACGTTATATTCTGTTGAATTAAACGATTTAGGGACTGACATAACCATATACCGCATACCGGCTGCGCGAAAGGTCAAATCGTATTTCATCGTTATCGCCGGCGACTTAATTTGAGATTATGCAATAGTTGAACATGTATACCTTTTGATGTATATTATATACGGAGTTGAATTCAAGAGTTCGATTAAAACCACTATTACTACTACGGACTTGCGATAGTTTGAAATTATAAAAATCGGAACAATTTAAGTTAGAGAATTGTTAAAGTTAGTGGATAAAATAAAAACAACCTAGCTGTTCTCATAATAAACTTATACCCATTGTTACTTCTACCATTATACCAGAAGAAACCTTACAAATATTAGCTTCAATAAGAGTTACTTTTAAATACTAAATATTTTTGAATACTTTCGGAAACTCTGCTCTTTTACACTTATTTTACAGATATCAAATCACACTATTTTAATGGTATCCATTTCAATAACTGTAATTTTTTTGAAGTAATCGAAAGTACACTCACAGAAAAAGATAAATATTGTCGCGAGCTAGGGGTTCGCCGGGATTTCAAGTAAAACACAATTCGGTTAAAATAAAAATAAGTGATTATTTATTCGCACTTTAATTTCTATTCGCACAATAATTCGCACTGTATGGCAATACCGCCCGCTTATACCATATATCGCTTGACTCGATCACTTTCGCTTTCTACCAACACGGTCGCGTATACACGCTGGCTGTCACAGTCGACGTAATAAAAATTACTATGTCCTCGCTGAAAGCTTCACCTGCTTTTATACTAGCCGGTTGCAGTCTAGGATGTACTTGAATCTTCGTTCAGTGGTGTTTAGTATGTAGAAGGTTCTAGTGAGCTTGAGATCTTTCCATTCGAGCACATTTGATAAGAAGGGGGGTATAATCGTGTTGCTCCGCTCTCCTTATATACTTCAACTAAGTTTCTGATTGTGTTATTTTATAGCTAGGTATTCGGTTGTTGATGTTTCCATTATGTGAAACGATCGAGTTGCGCGGTTGCCAGGTTTACATGTAACAATTAAAAATTTAAACTATTTTTTTCCTTATAATTTCTGGTAAATCGACAAAGTAAAACCAAATTCTTTAAACTAAACAATGAAGTAATAACTTTTTCGTTTTTCCTCATATATGGTAGTTTCAGTTTATTTCTCTGAATTATATAAATTTATAGTAGCAGTAATTTTTAACAATTATTAAAATGAATTCAGTTAAATTTAGAGAGATATAATTCAAAGTGATTTTTTTGCCAAAGCGATATTGTAGCCCTCTAACGTTACTCTATGCCCGGTCTGTAGTAAAAGATCGAAAATTTGAAGCTACTGCCTCGAATTTAATTTAAATTTAATTTTCAACTTTCTGTTATTTGTGGTTTTTTTTAAATATAAAACTGAGAACACTTCTCGAAACTTTCCAAGCTGGAATATGCATCATACCAGACAGATCGCTGCATTTGGGTAACGTGCATACAACACACAACCAAATGCAGAAAAAAAAACGGTTTTGTCCGATTTTTTAGTTGCTTGTGGGTGCATTAATATAATTGCTGTGCAGGTAGGGATCTCGCCCGACAATTGTCCAACTGTTTGATCGAAAGGGAATCGTCGAGCACACAAACTTCTTAGATCGAATGATTTCGAGACATATAACTGCATAGCATTGGCTGCTCAACTAAACTGTCGGCCGACTAAAAGTTTATAGTCTGTGGGTGGCTCAATATATAATAGTTGCCAAGTTTCGCCTCTAAGCCATTAGTGGTTATTGATGCTAGTATTGTAATAATAAAGTATTTTCGTTATTCTCGTTGTGTAATGCAATTTTAGGAGATGCGTGATAATAACGCGGAAATGAAAGGCTTAAGAAAAAAAATATCTGGTAGCACGAACAGGTTAGTAGGAAGCCTACCTTGACTTATTTTATTAGCATACTCTTAAATTTAATTCTATTTTATTTAATTCAATTGAAACTGATATTTTTTAATATTACGACTATATTCGCTGTGGAGAAATTAATTTCCTTTTCCATACAAATGAAATTATGAAATAAGGTGTCATCTCACTTAAATAATTGTCACCAGAGTCAGATCATTATCCACCTGTAAAATTACATAACTTCCTATTAATAAGTTTGTTAGGTAGACTGAAGAATTAGTTTTGTAACCAATAAAATTATGAAATTAACCAATGAGGCATGATCGGTGCGATCGGTGATCATTATAACCGGTGAGTGGTGATTATAACGATGAGCCTGTTACAACAAACTTAGTGGTGACAAAATGAAAGAGAATTTCATTCGAAATTAATTTTTATTAATAAAGATAAGCCGCCCGCCGCCATATGTTAATTACATAAAATGTCAAACCGTTTGCCGATAGTTAACACTTTTATAATAATGATCGTATAGCTTTGTAAATTTTTTACAGGTGCATCTATCGGGGACGAAAAGCCGACATTTTTATAGCGGCTTAAGCGATCGGTAACCGCCGACATACAGTAGCTAAGTGTTTTTGTTATTCCGCGGATAACGCGATCAGCGAGTCCAGGGCTTTGGTCTTAAGAGAAATCGGAAGAAAATGGACTTGATTGTGATTTATTGTGATCGTTAGGACAAATCTTTTCTTTGTAATGGAAATTGAAGTTTTTGGCGGCTTTAAAATCGATAGGAGAGAGATTCGCTTCTGGGTTATTCAGATTGATTGATCGCATCTCTTAGATCTTTGCCTATACGAAGTTTGTTAGTGTGGAGAAAATTACGAAATCAGTAGGAAGTGGTGAGGTGTAATCACTTAAGTAAGATGATCAAAGGTTAATTTAGGAAGAAATATTTGTCATGAGGATTATTAATAATTTAGATACTTATAGATTTGATTAAGTTGGTACGCATCTATTATCTGACGTCAGCTGAGTCAAAATATGATACTAAAAAAACATGGGGACTACGAAAACGAGTGTTTTAATGACTTATGTATGTAGAGCTGTTAGAACCGTACTTGAGAACTTACTATTCACTCAAAACCACAATGCGTTAAACGTTGACTTCCTAACAGGAATATTTCTTGAGTTATAGTGCGTTTCCAAAATCGAATAATATATTTTTTCAAAGACTTTTGATTGGAGGCTTTTTAGTATCGGAAAATTAAGCGTAATTGTAAAGCTAAAGGCCAGTATCTGTAAACAAGTTCTTCAATGACTTGCGTTTGAAAGCTAACCTAAGGAATTGCGAGATTTTTCGGATGCAACTTACTTTTTTTAAACCAAATGTTGTAGAAGTTCGACCTCCGTTCCGGAAGTTGGATACATAATTTTTTAAAGAGTTTTTATGGTCAGCTGCTTAGCGCACTTCTGCCCATGGCGGATGCTATGAATGCGTTATGAAATTTATGAGAGTTGTTTCCTTAAAAAAATACGATAACTCTCACTATGAGCGGTATGTACTATGTACGGTTTCCGTATCAGTGTTACTAGTAAGATAAGAAACTTCTCGTTAAGCGTTTTTCAAATAGCTACTATAGCTTAAGTCTCATCGAAAAATTGTACGTAGAAAAAGTTATAGGAAAAATAATTTCATACATGGTAACGGAGATATTTACTATTTTTGCTTTCACAGTATTTTACCAGTATAGTAGTAGAGGTATTGAAGTTTTTACCACTTCCGAGAAAAGTGAGTCCTAGATCTGTCAGCGAGTGGAGCGAGCTAGTTCGAAAATTAATTTGATATTTATGTTTAGTGGTCTACGTATGACGTTCAAAATTCTTGTAGTCTAAAGTCGGCTACAGACTTCTCCTGCTTTTCTTGTTTTTCACATTTCGCGAGTTTTTCGTTTTGTTTCACGAAACACATGAAACTCGCGAGAAAGTCACGAAAAAATTGTCTCGCACATTTTTCGTCACTTTCTCGTCAAGCAAAACCTTTTGATGTCGTCAAAAAACCGGCTCCAGTAGAGAAAACTCACGAATCGCGAAACGCGAAGAACGAAACGCTAGAAACTCACGAAAAACCTCTACACGTTATTCACGAGAAAGACGCGAATGATGCGAAATAGGCGAAACGTGATAAGTCTCTAGCCGGCTTAAAGCTACGCGACCACTAGGCGGGTCGGGCTGCTTCGCAAAAATCCGCCTGCCATACATTATTATGGAAGTGCGTACACTGAAGGCGGGCCGCATCGGTGCGCGACGGATTTTGCTGGCGGATCGCTTTGCGAGCGGATTTCTGCTCAAGCAGAATTGTGACCCGGCTCGTCCCACCTCGTCCCATCACAGTGGAGGTAGCGAAACAGATGGGCTCGACATTTTCCGTCTCTCGTGATCCGTCCCAAGTGGACGCAGAAACAAAAAAGCCGCGACGCACTGTTGCGATGCGGCCCGCCTCTAGTGGACGTTTACCTTAAAGAAATCATCAATAGTACCGTAGAGAGTTTTGAGTTTTTCCATCAGACACAGATCTAAAGGGAATTTTGGAACGACTAGTTACAATCGTTCCATTGATTAGCCGAGACACAAAACGGAGGGGTAAAGTTGACCAACTTTCAACTTCTATCCATTCCGACATTAAGAGGTGAATTATTGAATTTCACCACCTCATTCGCCTCACTAAAAAATTAAAATTACACCTCGATAGTGTCACTTTGACGAACGTCGGGACGGAATCATTGTGCCTTGAAATTTTTCTTCTCCGACTTTGCCGGATCGGATCGGAACCATTATAACTGAGGCTGATAAATGCGATTTACGTCATGTAAATTATTGTGGTTATTTATAAAAATTCCATAATTGACTCATACCAGCCGATTCCTAAAATGTAAAAAAAATTAAGCATTTCAATGAAAAAAATCTGTAGACATTTCATTTATCCATTTTAAATCAACACTATGGAGTTATTTTAATGGATATCGCAACGCTAATGTAAATGGAGTGAGTTAGCTTTCATTAGAGTTTAAATCCTCCTGTACTTTGTACTTTTTATTGTTTATAATATCATTGTTATAAATAGTAACTCCCTTAAACTTTCATATGAGTATTCTTATAACTTAAACGTGCCATGGACTACACTTCTCCGCTGTCCCATTTCAAATCCTAGTAAGTGCTTTGTAGAGAATTTTGGAAAAGAGTCTGAAAACTTATTTTTACTCAGCCTCCAAAAATAATATTAATTATCCGATCTATAGAGGTCCTTCCAGATAACTTGGGAGAACGCCCGACATATCGGGTTAAAAACATTTATTTATGAGAGCTGACTAATAGGAAGTTTTTGGGCACCCCTTTAAAATGTTCCGAAAAGTACTTAATAGGTTTTGAAATAGGAATTTTTTGATTAAAGAGGCTCAATTAAAGTTTTCTTTAAATATTTAACTATATGAGTATAAGACTCAGTAATATTAGCAGGGCTATTGTCTCGAAACAACTGTACTATGAGCTCATTCTTATTACAAGAGTTAAGCTCTAATTGTGTTAAGACAGTTTAATGTTATGCTCTAAAGGGTGTGATTGTTGGGTGTGAAATATAAATGTTGTATTACAGAGAGAGCGATGCGCATGACGCGTGCGATGTTACAATAGCATCGCGCGCTAAATTAAAGCGACGCGATTAGAGCGATACGATATCCCTTTCACTGGTTGCACTCACTAACATATATCCTTATCAGTTATTATCGCGTCACATCGCTAACGCGCGCGCGGCACTTTAATTCCACCTTAAGAAACCTTTAGAGAGATCTGGTTCGGATGAAAAGAAGGTAATATTCTGACTATAGGAATATCATCAAAAAGATTTTACTGACCTGTTTGAATATACCACACTTTAACCTAATAAATATGTGCTACAAAATAGTTACTTGGAGAGATACCTTGATAATCCCGGTATTCCTTTACCTGAACTATTGTTTTCCTGCGCGAAGATTCACCGCTTCTCGCCATCTTCTTATTGATTTTCACACCCCAATCCTCACTCACCTCACCCTTTGACCAAGGTCTGAGTACGCCTCTGGGCCGTTGATCCATAGAAGAGGAAGGTATGTACTCGCATATCAAATTTTATTTAAAACTCGCCGATAACCTAAATGTTCATATCAATTCCTACCCGGGATCCTAATTTGTTCAATTTATCGCAACGATGTGACGGCATCAGGTTCAATTAAAAGTAAGTTCCTTGGTTTGTATTGCTTCTGTTTCAGATCATTTACCGCCTACAAAAACCCTGGTTCTATCTACAGGCTTCAAGATGTAAGGAATGCGAACAAGATCGGCGTTCGATCGATTAAATTAGCATTACCGGCAGAGCTAGAGGAGATGCACACATACAAGGACGCCATCGAAACTATTCGCATTTCTACCCAAATACATTTATGAGTTGCAATTAGAACTGGTTATTTGGATATTTAAAATTAATTCCCCGGACATTAGACCATGTTACGTACATACATTTATTATAGAAATTGCGATCACGCATAAATACGCAAAATGAATGTCCGCAATCATGGAATATCGTTTTGCGCACGCCTGTAGTGCGCAATTTCTTCCAATCGATTTCCGCACTTTAATCTTATTAACACGCGCGTAATGAAGTCCAGGGGTAAAGTGGTCCGGTTATTTTTAAGAAGACATCACTACCGAAGACTTTACGTACGATTTCGTTTCTTATATGATGGAGTGATGCCATCACACTGCACTTAGCATAATTGGAGCCATTAATTTCAAATAAAAGGTGGTTATATTCAATGTATGAGTTGCATACGCGTATTTTAAGTGCTTAGATGAACCAAGTCATTGTAATGAGGCTACTTTGCCGGCTTTTATGGGCGATTTCTAGTGTTAAGAGATGCTTAGCTGATCGCTTAATGTCTGGATATGCAACTAGTTTGAAATTTGTCGAACAAAATTTATTCGTATTAAATTATACAATTTAAAATACGGTAAAAATACATAAAATTATTAATACGTATTTAGATTTTCATTAACAAGTTTGCTGAAATAAAAAAAGCACAACCAAAAAAAAATCTGCCAACAGTCTGGGCGCAACTTTATTATTTTTTGGGTAGAAGTTCGGAACGCGTTTAATTTTGAGGTGCGGTGTAGGTTACTATGTGACTGAAAACCTAAAAAAAGGTCGGGAAGCGGTTAGAATGGGGTCGCGCTAGAATACTTACGCCGTTCCCACATATAACAAATGAATTACATAATTGGGTCATACTCCAGGACGCAGTCTAAGTCGTAGTATAATATCAGTTGTTATTACGTCTTCTTGGAGTTGAATATATAAAAATACTGAAATCAACTTTTTGACGATTATGTAGGAGCCATAGGAAGTAAAAATGAATTTGATATCTCATCAGAACTGAGAAATATATAGGAATTTGTGAAAACATATGCAACCTCCTCGCACCCACTTTGGGGTTGTATATCCAAAAATTCTGAAATTAGTTCTTAGATATATATATAGAAATCCCGAGGAAGTGAAAACCAATCCGATGTCTTATCACTCCTAAGCGACATGACGGAATTAGTGAAAACGTGTTCAACCCGTTTATACCCTTTTAGGGGTTGAAAAAGGAAAAAACTTGAAAAAGGGTTTTAGGTGAGTATTAATCAAGCCTGTGGAAGTGAAAATTTATTCGATATCTAATCAGACCGGAGGGATATGGCTGAATTCGTTAAAATGTATACAACACCATTACACCACCTTGGGGGTCGAATTTCATAAAATCCTGAAAACACTTTCTAGGTATTTATATGAAGAATCCGCAGAATAAAAATGAATTCAATATTTGGAAAGACCTAATAGATATGACAAAATCGTGAAAATATATGCATTCCATTCTCACTTATAATTTTTTTTGCCGCCCTTCCGAACGCCAATGGATATTTGAATTTATTTTAAATCAGAATTACTTCTCTAGTTGATTTAAATATACGTACCGATTTTCAACTCTCTAGCATAATCCATTCTATAGTTAGGAAAAACGTACCCACCCTCCGTGCCATACTACCCCTATAAAAAATTATATTTTTCCAAAATGCTACTACTATATCTATATCTCAATACCAAGTTCCAGCTTTATATCATTATAGGTTCTCGAGATATAAACATCGTAACATTTCCTTTTCACCCGCCCCACCCTCACCCTCTACACCCTCATCACCCTCATCACCAACATTTTTTGCTGCTAGGGGGTCTATTAGGCCTACTTCTGGTAAAAATTTTAAGTATCTATCTTACACTGTTCTTGAGATATGAGACGTGATTTTTTAGAAAAATTCTTATCCCCTCCACTTCCATGCTCCTCCACCCCATTAAAAAAATTTACTTCGAACAAACTTTATTTGTCAACCTTTATATTCGAACCAAATTTTATTTTTATACTCTAGATGAAATCATATAGAGTAACTATTATAAGTTTAATCCAGCCCAAAAGTTTGTAACGCATAGAACCAAGCCTCGGATGAAAAAAAGTTATATATTATTTTTTGTTTATTTGTGGCCAAAAACCTCAAATCCACTTGACGTCCGTTCGTTCGTCTGTCCGTGAACACGATAACTCAAGAACCCCTTCATCTAGGATCTTGAAATTTTGAATCTGGATGTTTGGTGGAATTTGTAAGTCTAAGTTCGTTAATGGGCAAAATCCACCATACAAAATGTCCTTAAAACACGTGTTCAAGAATATTGGCCGATAACTTCATTAGGGTTTAAGCTACGACTTTGAAATTTTGTATGTGTTAATTTTCCAATAGTTGGAGTTGAACGTATGATTATGAAGAAAATCCTATTAGTTTTCACTTAATTTACGGAACTCACAATAACTCAAGTAATCTTTTAGCTATGAATTCGGAATTTGTACAAATTAGTTTTGAGTGGAAACAAAGCTCGAGTTTACTAGTCAGCGAAATTCTTTTACTCCTTCTAGTATCTTCCATACAAAAAATTCTTAAGACACGTGTTCAACAATATATTCCGATAGCTTTTGAACGCTTCAAGCTACGAATTTGATATGTTGTACACATTAATTTTTGAATGGTTCCAAGAAAAAGGATAAATATGTAAGAAATCGAGTGAGTCCTTTTTGCACCTTCCATGTGAAAGTCCTTCAAAAAGGAAAATTTTTTTCGGTGACTCACCCAGTTCAAGATATGAAATTAAACACTGAATATTGTCTTTTAGGTTTGAGTAGCAATCAAATGGGAGTCCTTAATAAAGGACATACAACATGCACACACGTAATTCTACTTTATCCCCAACTACAATATAAATCGGAGTTCAGTATTCATCTAGAGTATCATACGATTGGCTTGCAGCCGATCGTGACTGCTGTATGTTTCTAGTATAATTGGTTCGTGAGATATCGTAATCTAAAGGTTTTCACCCCTCCCCTTCGTACGCCACTGCCCCCTCAAAAATTTGTTTTTGATCTATTCTGCTAGTATACCTACAGACGTTCATTAAGTTTTAATTTTGTGACATTAACCGTTTAGGAGATATGGATTTCAGAATGTCTTAATCTCGGCTTTCGAGTGTTTCGCAACCACTATTGTTCCCCCCACTCCCACACCCCTTCATCCATATGAGCAAATTTTTTGGAAATGGGTTCACTATCAATCCTCTATATTAATTCCAAGTTTCAGCCTCCTAGCATAAGCGGTTTCTGAGATCTAGAAACCAAAATTTTCCGTCTAAAACGCTTCTCCCACCTCCCCCCCTGACACCCCCATCCTCCAAAAAGTGGTCACTTCAAGGATCCTACCCAGTCTATTCAGAAAAAAAATTTAAATTTAATAGCTCATAGGGTTTGGGAGCTATAAGCCCTCAAACGAGTACGGCGGACGGCCGGCGGACTGAAATTTTTTTTTGCTTTTTTGGTGTTTATTAGTCATGAAACGTGTAAAAAAGAATTTCTCAGGGCAGCAATTTTTTTTTTTGAAAAATCGATAACAATACGTTATTATTAAAATAATAAAGTTAAACTGTTTACGGAATCACTAAAACTTCGCGCATATTGACTAATGTTGTAGAGCATAGAATGTTGCACAACTCATCGCTAACGGCTAAAAATAGTTATTTACTTCTACCCCATACACATACTGACATGTCTCCCAACCAGTAAGTTTCATTAAGTTTACTGAAAAGCGGAAGTACACACGTACATATCGACCGAAATTCGTAGTAGCACTTATTCCGTTAGCTAAACAATGGCAAGCATGTTATCCGCGTAACAATCAAGTTGAACGTTTTTTTCTTATCGCAAATTACCGTGAAATTAAAACCTGTTTGATACAATCGTCAATTGTTGTGGGAGAAATTATGTCAACCTACTGGGTGGTTTCGCATTTTGGTAGGGCTGCATCAAGTCATGTTGCTTACCGCTCTGAGAATTTCAGTCTCAATACTTTAGTATTTGAAAGATATAATTTTAATACTTAACTCTAGTTTAACTGATATTATTTCATTTATACTTTTAGCCTCGAACGAAAACAAGTATAACATTAATACTCATTCAGTTTATGCTCAAAAACCTCAAATCTGATTGCTGACCGTTGGTCCGTGCTTTCGTATGGTAACTGAAAATGTGTTAAAGCAACAAGTTAGATTTGATATACAGTGGTCTAATATGATTTGTAAAGACTTCTTCCTCCACATGTTGGCCAAAAACTAAAGAACGATTTAAGCTACAATCTGAATAAATTAAATTAATTTTCCAATTTCTTACTGACCGGAAACAAAAAGGACGAAATCCAAGTCTTTCGACTAGTTACCTTACAAACGCCCTTTGAAAAAAAGGTCAGAAACGAAGTTGCAATTTTACACGACATATTTAAGTAAAAAAAACACTAACACGCTCAGGATACATCCTATAGAAAAGACCGTTAAATTCTGAGCTTAGTTCTACATTCCCAATTTCTAAAAATATTTTAATTAGAAACTTAAAAAATGTAGTCAATGAATTAAATCCAATGAATAAATCCGAAACATAGACAAAATATACGAATTAAAGCATAAATTTAATCAACGAATAATTTATATCCGCAGTATAATTTGCCAAACCGCCATATTATCCACCGTTTTTATGTTAAAAATTAAATCCACCTATACCTCTAATTTTGAAATCACATAAACAGTTCCCATTCAATTTATGCTAATAAATTCCCCAATTAATTTAATTTCGTCAGTTTCTACATTAATTCTATCGATTTTCGGCCACTCAAACCTTTGAATTATTATAGGTATTTGAAAACTTTAAAGAATTTACATGCTAGTGTTAATATGGCTACCACTAAAATATCTGATTGATATTGTGGAATTTTTAAAGTTTTTAAATGCTTTTAAGATTGCCCATTTATAATTTTTTTCTACTATAAATTATTATGCATAAAATATCACACATTTTTTTTTTCTACTTAAATAAGAATTTAAAAAATAATCTATTGACGCCGATACGGTGGCATAAATTTAACAGTCGAGATTTTAATTTGAAATAAATTTCAAGTTAGAAGAGAAAAAAAAGTTGTTTATATTGAGAAATAAAAGTATACCAAAATGATCTTGTTGTGATGATTGATTTTTCTCTAGTTTTACCTGAAAATAACAAGAAAGAAAATTAATTAGACTAGTGACAAGGGTCGTGTTTTCGATAGTGTGATGATTAATATTTTGCACTTAATTTACTCGAAATTTTTCGTTTTAAATTAATGATCCAATGTGGACAAATGATATATTTATGGTTGAAATATATCTACATTTGGTATAGTAAAGCTAAGACCACTAATATGGAGAATATTTGTTCAGTTTCTAGTCTTTACGAAGCTTGTCAAAATCCGCACCGACGGATCAAATGAAGCTATATTCGCTTTAATGTCAATTCACTTATGTTGGATTGCGGATGGAATTTCGTTTGCTATTCGGTGAAGGTAAATAAAATTGACGAATGTTTGCAAAAAAATTCTCACCACCTTTTCGATCATACCTTAAGAACACAAAATTTTAATCATACTACGCAGAACAGATATTAAAACATTATAGAGATAAGAGAATTAAATCTCTCCACAACATCCTTCAAAAAAAATTGTAGATATAAAAGAATCGACCATCTTTATCTTTAATACTACTTTTATTTCTTCCAAACTAAATTCCCACCCTGGCTTGACCCAGATTCGTTCTATCCTCAAAAATCTAAATTTTCTTGAAGCAGACTTAAATTTCTTTTTTGTACGACGTCTTACAAAGAAAAAGTGCAGTGATAAGGTTTCTACTTGAGCAAAGACCACATGTGGATATTTTTACCAACAGCATTAATAGCGTTTCAAATCGCTATAATTTATTAAAATTTCCTCCACTATCAAATTGGAAATTGTGATTGAATTTAATTAATAATTGTTTAAAATGGGATTTTCTCTTCGTACATTTTTATTTTTATCAATCATACATTGGACAACATTTAAGTCTTCAGCTCATTTATTGTAAATAATTTAAGAAAATTCCAGCATAAGTAAACATTTCTTTGTCGCGCTTATTACTACTGTGTTACTTTTATTACCAAACCTGACCAATCAATTTTTTTCACCCAGTCTATTGAAGATGCGATTGAAGAATCTCAGTAATGATAAATTAGAAATGCACAGGTACTTTGGATTATGAAAACGTGATGAAAATTGTTTAGTTTAACAGCAACCTAACGTCCATGCCTTAGTCAAGCTCTACAATACAAGTTGTTCGAAGATATAGGGTTGATAGATGCAAGATTTGATATTCACTACACACTAACCACTTGAAAGTATCTTTATCACCGCACGATTATTAGTCATTTATCGGACGCACCATCGTTGCAGTGAAATAATGTCAGAAATCATTTCACTTTTCAAACAAATCACTCGGAACTGATACAACAATTAAACATTATTAAACTTAATGTATATTTCTCAGGCAATCGTCCATGATCACTACTGCACGATCACTAACAGAAAGTGCAATGTAAATATGTGGTAATATTTAACTTAGGCGCAATGGAAGTGTTTTTCTCTTCCCCGTAACAAAAGTGGCCTGAAGTTTTACCTAAAATAAATAAGTCTACATAACCGAGTGCAATTCAATCAGAAGTTAATTTGTGGGTTAAGACGATTTAATTTCGGATAAAAGAACGGATTAGTTTTCAAGATTGAAAAAAAATCCCCGAGATTATAATAACGCCAGAAGTATCAGGGATTAGAAGAGTTCTCATACCTATTTCGAAATATACGGTCAGTCAAATGGCTATTAATCAAGGCCAGCGATATTCGTAGCGAACGATCGTTTCAACAGATTAATGCAAATTAGTGTCGATTACGAAAAATGAAAAAGATGATCAGTGAACCAGTTCTTCTTAGCTCTATTTCGAGACGTGGTTGGATTTAAAATAAACGAAGCAGGTGGAGAATTTTATATTACCTTCCAATTAATTGCATTTAGATATGAAGAATAAAAACCTGAACCAGAAATGGTCAAGGAATTCGAGCGTGGTGTTAGTGCGTTTCTAGCGGCTAGATCATTTCTGTGACCATGGAATGTCTCAAAATTTATCTGGTTTTTTTTCGGAACGCGGTAGTTTTAAGAACTATAATCTTGCCGTACTGAATGGAAAGCAAAACATGTTTTGCGCAATCGATACTAGTGGGAAAGTTGGAATTTAAGAATCAATCAGGACTTCCGTGCCGCTTGGTGCGTTATACCAATGATAGGCTGTTCGTGTTCATGTCATAATGTCGTCAATACGTAGCATTGTGCAAACATGTGTATACACGAAATAAACGCACTGGGCACTAATAAATACTTAGCGCTGAACATGTTTCATGGCATACAAATTAGATAATTTTTCCCTGTTTTTAATTAGTAACACATGCATTTTACTGATAGCAGCGCCATTCCCCCAACCTGGGCCTACTCGAATAACTAAATTCGGTGCTTTCTTTATGTGAAATGCTGTCGTTCAATAAACATAGACAGCGATTTTAAAAGACAAATCGGCAGTTGGTTAAGCCGCTTACAGAGCGCTGGGCTAGCAGTGCAAATACGTCTCTAATTCTACCGAGTGCAGGTTCACTTGAATTTTACTTTTGATGAAGATAATCTCCAGTTGGTCAAGTCTGCGAGATTCTCGCAGATATCTCAGAGATATGTCGAATGGTCTGCGTAACTCTTCAAGGCGCCTTATGGGAAAAATACACGCTATCGATACAAATGCTCTCCGAACCACGCCGACAAATCTGCGAATGTTGGTGCAGCGCCATCTGATAAATAATAGATTAGGATATACATTTGCCTTTTCTGCTCATACATCTCAAATTAAAATAAACAAACAAAATATTTAATGGTTGTACTGTTTCTTTTTTGATAATAAAAAAACAAACATCACTGAGAAAAACTGTAATTCACATTATAATAGTTACAGGCGGGCGCGTACACTTTCGGCCCCTAGACAATAATGCAGGAAGAATCACTTCAACTAAAAAAGATAAAACTCAAATGAACCCCGGGTAAAGGAAACTTATTAGAATAAAATAGTCGCTTAACAGTCGCAAGTCCTATCCTGTGTGAATTAAATTAATATGTACGATAAAAAAGACTTAAGATATTCCGAATTTAAAGTGGCAGACGATATTTGAAGTATTCGGTTTCTTCGATTTTATGCGGTCGTTTTCTGCACTTCTAATAGATTGTGGTGTTTTACTATATGTTCTTATTACTATCTTTTTTTAATCTAGTGATGTGATTCCTAAGATTAAAACCAAAAAGTCAATATCGTGAATGAGACTCATTACCTTCGTGCCATCCAGTTTAGTTTCATATACTAAGAATTTAATGCTATGGTATGAATCAATAGTATCATTATAGACAATTGTGCATTAAAAAGATAATTTAGTTACTCTAGTCATTGCAGGCTGGCTGAATGGCGCTGCTATCACTAAATGCATGGTATACAAGACAAAATTGTCGTATTTGTATGCTATGAAATTGGTTCCCTATATAAAAAAAGCGTTTATCCCGTACTGACTGCTCTGCCAGTGTTTTACAGGTACAATATAGGAATAGTTATTAAAAACAAAAATGTTGCGGCTCGTACGCCAGTAGCAGCGCTCTTTCCCGAGGTTCCATTTCTCCTTGGAATATCGTCGTTTTTCTTAGTAGAATAACATGCTAACCATTTTACCATAATGAATTGTGATCGATTCGAAATTTAAAAAAAATTGCCACCCTGAAATTCAGTAAGTAAATCCTCGATACCCTCCTGATGTCTTCTGTCCCTTTATCTCATATATTGGAACTTGGTTTGACGAGTTCATAAAAATTTTGAGGGTGAATAGTGTAATAGTAAAGCACGGCAGTTGGGAGATAAAATTTGATCAAACTATGTCTCATATCTCAAGTAATATTTGATATGAATAGCATCTCCTGCAATAAAAGGTAGGGAGGGAGGGGGCACTGAGTAGAGATGAGTGAGTAGAGGCAAATATATGAAATATAATTGGTTTTTAGGCATCTGAAAAATGCACACTAGAAAAGTAATTTCTGTGAACAAAATGAAAATTGGCAGGGAGACAACAGTAACTAGAAAATTAGTACATCACGAAGTCTTTGAGATAGAACTTTCTCAAAAGGTTAGGTTAGGTTAGGTTAGGTGGGTAGCTATTGACAGAGATAGCTAACACATAGACCGCTAGATGGGTCCGTTGTGATCCCACTGCACCACTGCACGGCGCCTACGGCTGATGGCTGTTTTTTGGCTAATTTTCAAGGTCAAACTGAGCCCAATTGGCCACGGTATTGCTCTATCAAATATTTTTCCTTGTTTCTTGGTGCGAAGGAGAGGAGAGTTAGAAGGAATTGTGGAGAAGAAAGGGGATACCGAAACTTAATCATTTTTAGGAATGGGAAGGAAGATCAGGAATTGGGCCGGGTATGGCAGTGTACTAGCAGGTGTTAGTCATCATAATTTTTCAGTACTATTGGCTGTGATACGATCTACCAGAACAGCAAAGTTGCCTATAGCAAATCAACTACTGTCTGGCAGCTCTGATGGTATTTGTGAATCTGATAAGAATGTACACAGAACTCATTTGCTCAGGTTTAAATCCTTTACAAGTGACTCTATTAAACATTCCGCACTGTTCACGATTTATATTAATATTCTGAAACCAATAGCAACTGAAAAATTCATATAAATAAATTATGCATTGAGTGAGAATTGAACCCCGGTAGCAATGTTTTCAAGCCTAGTACACTACCACTGGACTACACCTGGCCTGCCTCAAAAGGTAGACTATAAGGTTTTTTATGTGTGTATTAAGTGGCAAACGGGGCAGTTTAATTATAGTTTATGTCCCAAGAAATGACATTCCAATTTTTGTTATTTGGTTGTTAATTATGAGAATATGACTGCTACGTTGACGTAGTACGAAGGTGGGGGATTTTTTTTCCAGTTCAATAAGGGCTTATGCTAGAGAGTTGAATATTAATATTACATATACTTATTATGGTTTAATAGAATTTTACATTTACAGTTTTTACTGTTTGCCGTTTTTTAAAGATCCATTAGTGTTGAGGGGAAATTTTGAGAGGCTAAATAAAAGTTTAACTATTTAAGATATTTCTGTAGTTCGATATTTTCGAAATTTATTGATCATATACCTGAGATTAAAAATGTCATAGGTCTCTTATGAATTTTACAGGAGTCGGAATCGATAATTTTGTCGTTATAACAGTTGGTCTATCAAGTACAGAAATACTTACTAGTTGATGTAGTGGTCATTGCTCAATAATCAAAAGACAAAAGTAGTTTGGTGGATAGGGTTCCAAGTTCCGAATTTATCTTAATCAATTTTACCCTTTGAGATCTAAAAATCGGTCTACCTAATTTGAAAATTGGAAGACCATTTCCCAGATTTGAGAGAAATTGTGTTTAATTTATTTTGGGGTTTAATTCAACTGAAAATTTTAGAGCAGTTTTTTTTGCGCCATTAAGTTAATCACAATATTCGACTGCCTATATAAAAAATGGTAAAGTTAATAAACTAAAATTAGTGAATTAGATGTTAATATTTTAATTTTTTTCTCTATTGGTGATCATGCATTGTAAAGAAAGGTAAAGGTGTAAAGTAGAGGTGAAGGTATATCTACCCCTTTTAGACGGTCCCGGTCCCTCATAGTCAAGGGCTTTGCGTTTATCCCTTTATTATATATATACAAATAATTGCGCGAAAATCAAGAAAAAAATACGGAATAAAACTAAAGGAATATCGCAGTGCATAAATTTAGACTAGACTATGACCTTTTGCAATTTCGTATTTCTATATTAATTTTTACCGAACTTTTAGTTTCACGAGTTATTTACATATTTCATAAAATTCATTTAATTTTCTATTTTTTTGAAATTCTTCTTTAATAACGAAATCGTGTTCAAAGTTGAAAACTGTTGTTAATGTTATACAGAGGCCTTGACTATGAAAATTGAATGACTATTCTAATTATAGATAAGACCATATAAATTATATTCTTCACAATTAGATTTGCTAAGAAAAAAAACAATCCCCAAAAGCCTGTAGTCACATTTTTAAAGTTCAAGTTCACGAATACCATTTACTATTTATAAAGCACGACTTCCAAAGGTCCAAAGTCACAAAATACATTTTACGATTTATCAAATTACCCAACTAATTTACCTCATTCACTCTATAATCCATCAATAAATTACTACAAACAATATACCCGAAAAAAATAAAGATCCTCGTAAAGAACGCCTCAATAGCTCTGGGCACTAAAGTATCTTTTTATCTTGTCAGTTTTTGTCGTTACCCAATGCAATTACCCAGGTTCCGATTTCAAATTCATCGCCGTAAGCCGTTTCGTTTAACAGTCAATAATTGACAAGAAAAAAAATCATTCGCAGTTAATGAGGCTTCTTGTTCACTAATATCCCATACTCATTTCATTTCATTACGAACGTTGGGGTATGTGGGGAGGTCAGCAGTAGATTTTTGTGTAACTATGTTAATATCTTGTAGTTACGAGTATTTTTCCCTGTTTATTATCCTCATAACTGAAGAGAAAAGATGTCACTTCTTTTTGTGCACATTGTATTTAGTTTATGATAATGATGAGGCGCTTAAAAGCCATTTGTCACATGTCGTCGCTTGAATGAAGCTAAAACTTACTGAAGATACCTGATAACAAAAAAAGCGAAACGTTTTCTTATGGGCACCTCCAGCTATCTGTAGATACGTGAATACATGTTACCCTTTTCTTTAGCATTACCCAGATACCGTCATTAATTACTGGCACACGTCAGTGAAAGATCGTCAGAGAAATGGTCAAAAAGAATGTAAAAGGCCGCAACGTGCAGCAAAGGCGATACAGGCCAATTATTTGATTGAACGGTTAAAATGTTGCTTCGTATTCAAGAGAAAGCTACTGCTGAATAGGTTTTTTTTAAGAAAAAGGAACATTTCACTGTGCCATGTAGTTCTACGCTGAAGACATATAAAGATAGCTTTAGCGACAGTGAGAATCCGATCTACAAGAACTTAACATTAATTCCAAGAACGGAAAATTCGTTTGACTTCAGAAGTCTCGAAGTACGCCACTTTATTAGTTTTCGGAACAAATTGGAAGTGCGACAGAAGTTCCGACGCTACTGAAACCCTTAAAACACTAATCACGAATTTGGGTCATAATTGTTTCGAAAAAATCCAAAAATGAAATTTGTCAATAGAATAGCTCCTTGTAATATATTATACAACTTTCAACATACATCAATGTTTCCTCAAGCAAAAATTGAAACAAAGCCGTGAAAGTATAAACCAATTGAATCTAGTAATGACCTAAAACGAATGGCAAAATTCGTGAAAACTTATACAACCTCTTTATTTCCCCTGAGAAGATGAATGTGGAAAAATTCTGAAATTAATTTTTAGACAATTATACAGGATGCATACCGAAGTAAAAATCAATTAGATATTTAACCCGAACATCGTACCATTAATGGTACATCAGTTTCAATATTGTGAGTCTGTGTAGAATTTGTACCCCCCCCCCCACCAATTTTCAGAGAACTTTTCCATTGTCAATTGTTAGCAGTTATTGAAAATGTATGGATACCAAATCTTGATAAGTTCTATTACTCTGTTGATTAAATGATGATAAATAGCATCCACTTCAATTTGTGGTTGGGCTTATCCGTGTTAATAACACCTAAGAGATTTGGCGGAATTCGTGAAAACGTAACTGCTTTAACCAACCTAACAAGTTGAATATCAGAAAATTTTGAAAACAATTTTTGTTTTTATCTGAAAACAGGAATTTTCTTTTCAATGTGAGTTTTCTACTCTACTCTGCTCTGGATAAATGCACAGAAACTCCCCCTTTATAGTATAGAATCAAGTTTCTTTTTCTGGTTCATAGGATCATAGTATCCCGTCCTACTCACTGAACCATCTTAAGCTTTCAACGAAACGTTGGATTCACGTAACCTCCCTTACAGTAAGGTCAAAGAGATTGTTAAAGAAGTAGGTTCCTATAGCTAAAGCTGGACAGGTACAGAGAAAATGGAGCAGTGTCTTCTCGTCTCCCGCATCCAAGCAGAAATATTGGGTGATCTTCAGTGCCATCTACCTTTAGTATAAGGAGGTGAAGGCAAGAATGTTACTTAAATTATAATTCGCGGCAATGAAATTAGTTTCAACATCGCCTATATAGAATAATTCCAAGCAATGTCACCAGCTGTAAGGGTGTTTCGGATTTAGGCTTGATACACCCTCTGACGATTCTATTCCATCCGATGACGAAACAGCTCCTTCGGACCCAGTCCAACACAGTCTTATAAAAAACTGGAGTATCCAGTGAAGGTTTTCCAACTGTCATGCCCTCAGGGACAGCGATTAATCAACAGTCGGGGATTTCGTGTTGGGGTTTAACACCAGAAACTCCACTGACGCCGGAAAACAATAAAAAACTTAAACTAATTCCTGTATTTTTTGAATTCCTGCTTTAACTTGCACTAGAGTTATGCTGGATTCTGTAACTTGCATAATTTTTTGAAGGACTTTTTTTTTGTAGGTTGCTACACGAAGGACTCATTCGATTTGCATCATATTCGGAACTTTCGCTTCAAACATTGTAAACTTTAAGTACGCAAAATATCAAGTTCCTAACTTGAAGCATTCGAGCAATAATTGTGAATACGTGTTTTAAGGACTCTTGTATGGTAGGTACCCGAAGGAGTGAAAGGATATCGCCCATTAATGAACTTAGCCTTACTTTTTCCATTTTATAGGTGGTGACAAAATTTCAACTTCCTAAGCCAACGCGTTCTTGAGTTATAGTGCAAACGGACGGGCGGACGGATGGACGGACAGCAAACAGATTTATGGTTTTTGGCTACAACTGAACATAAAATAATGTATGCCTTTTTTTCGTCCAAGGCTCGGTTCTATGCGTTACAAACTTTTCGGGCTGGATCAAACTTATAATACTCTATATGATTTCATCTAGGGTATAAAAATATCATTTTCAGCTTCAGTAACACAGTTTCTGCGATTTTTTTGAAATTTTCCGAAATCTCCTTCCAAAAAACTTGGCGGCTTTAGCGACTGGTCAGCTCTTATGCATAATCTTTTTTATTTTTTTATACAGGTAAATTGCTTTTTTAGTCTTGCCATACATTTTTCATTGATGTGTATGCTGCTTTTCTGTCAAGATTTATTAATTTGTCATTATTATATTCTCGTTACTTTCGTCTGCAGATCTTTTTAGCATATCGCCTAAGCTTATTATTCGGATCTTAATCCTATATTATCCCCGATTGCAATTACCTACATTTTTGTAAACACTGTTGTTCAAATTGTCGTTTAGTTTGATAAGGGTCTGAGCCGGAACGTCGCTCCCAAAAACCAAAAATAGTTCATTACCCAGAAAACATTTTTTTTCAATTTCACGAAAAGAAAAGTTACTGCCTTAAGTCTTTCGATTTGACATCGTTTCCGTTCGGTAAAAGAAAAGAAAAAAGCCCGACTGCCAATTATTTATCGGGATTAAGTGGATGTTGAAATCTTTAACTATAGACCTTTCTCCGCACAACATTCCAGATCAGCTTATACTATATCATTAACAACTTAAAGACATGTGATAACGTGATATCTACATAATGTTTATTCTCCCCTTCGCACCAGGAAGCTCGAATTTCATCTAATCCATGCTGACACCATGTGTATCACAGACGTCCGCTTATAGTTAATTGTAGGCACATGTTTACCATCTTCTAGCCAACGAACGATGACCACTACGAAATTAACGTCAAATAAAATTTACATAAATTATTGAGGAAATGTTAAATCGATTTCGATGTTCAATTTTATGGCCGAAATTGTACCTATCGATCATCAAAATTCGACCAAGTCGTAGGAAGTTCGATTGGCTAAAATTGGGTGTAAGGTCAAAGACGGCAAACCATTTAATTACAAAAAAATGCATTTACCATTAAGAAATGGCGGCAATAAGCGTTTTGCAACCTTGATCTGAGTCCGAAATTTTTGATGAATCTTTTTGGTTTTTTCGTGTTTGATTCGCTCGGTTTATGTGGGATGTGTAGGATGTAAAAAAATCTGGGTAATTTTTTTCAGATGAGAGTTTCAATGGTTCTGTAGTGGACTTGTATAAAATAGGTACCATTAAAAAATAAGTCAGTCAAAATTTCAATGATGAGTTTGAAATCAACTCGATTGTAAAGAAGCATATAATAAGAGAAAGTGATTGCAAATTAGCGGCAAAATGAGAATATCGTTTGTTACGTAAGACACAATGTCGTCTTCAAATGGCCAAGTATTATTCTACGTGTTTAAGTAATTTCATCTAAGTTATACGGAAATTAGTAGGTGATGTTGGAAGTATTTTTCTACGTGTTTCGTAATGCCTAAAACTAAAACTACTTTGCCTTGTCGTCTTCATCACTGCAATATATTCGACACAAATTTCCTAATGCAATATGCAATAGACCGTGCCACCTAATTTCGAATTTGTTTTCATTTCAGTTTTATTGTAATTTTCGGCGATCTATCCCCCGGGCAAAACGGAAAGTGATCATGATGTAGTCTGTAATGTGGTCGTCGTCTTTGTCTTATGCGAGCGTAATGTATGTTTCGACACTTAACATCAATCTGGTGGTCTTCACGAATTTTGGTGTAATTCCTGGTTATAAAAAAAATGTTGTTACAACATTCAATTTTTTTTTATTTTTTTAAAGAACACAACTCTGCGTTGCGATCCTTCAAGACTATCTTTCGGAGAAAAAAGTTGGTTGTTACAGGTAATTACCTTCAAAAATTAATAGGTAAAGCATAAAGCAGATAGTATTGTGATCGGTCTGAAATTTCCAAAACAAATGTATCACCCCAATGTTATGCTTTATTTTTACGTTCCCGGTCCTATGTGGATGGTATAAAAGTGACCTTAAATTCACACTGCATAAATTGAGTCTCCTATTGGAGATATTTTTTTTGGTGAGTATTAAAGTGAAAATTTAGGATTTGTGTAAGCCGTCCCTTAAGCTAAAAAGCTGAAACCTTGTGGATATATAGAAATGTATTAGAAGAGTATCGAAAAATGAAATTTGTTGAAAAGTGGGAGCTGATTGGGAGTGTGACGCCTGAAAAAATGTACTGAGAGTTCGATATCTTGAAGAAGCCATTCTGAAAATCATATATTCGGGATCAATTATACTACAATATTGAAGTTAAGAGCGTATGAATAGATACTTTAACAGAAAAACAAAAATTTATTAAATAGCTAAAAAGTCATCATTTATTTCTCTCATAAACGGTTAATGCTTTGAATTTGGTAATTGGATAGGGGACGGGCACCAAATACTGGATACTTTTTGAAAATTCAAAACAACAATGGAATTATATTCAAAACCTTTTATTCAATATATTAATATAGATTTTCTTCAATTCCTCAAAATTTTACGTTTCATGACGAGTAGACACGAAAAAAGCAAAAAAAAATTTCAGTCCGTCTGTCCGCCGTACGCCGTACCCCGTACGCCGTACGTCGACCGCTGTACGCAAAATCGTTTGAAGGCTCGTAGCTCCCAAACCCTTTGAACTATGAATAGACTATGTAGGCCCCTTGAAGTGGCCAAATTTGGAGGGGTGGGGGTGTGAGGGGGGAGGAGGGGGAAGTGTTTTAGACGGAAAATTTTGGTTTCTAGATCTCAGCAACCGCTTATGCTAGGAAGCTGAAATTTGGAATTTATATAGAGCTTTAGTAGTGGACCCATTTGCAAAAAAATTGCCGATATAGGTAAAGTGGGGGGAAAAATAATACGTCCGAAACGAAAAAAATTTGAGATCGACACATTCTAAAATCCATATCTCCTAAACGGTTAATGTCACAAAATTGAAACTTAATGAATATCTGTACGTATACTAGGAGAATAGATCGAAAACAAAAATTTGAGTGCGGGCAGTGGCGTACGAGGTGGGGGGTGAAAAACTTTAGATTACAATATCTCACGAACCAATTGCACTAGACAAATAAAATTTGGTTTCTGTATATAGGTTGACAAATGAAGTTTTCTGAAAGTAAAATTTTTTAAGGGGGCGGTGGAGCATGAAAGTGGAGGGGATAAGAATTTTTCTAAAAAATCACGTCTCATATCTCAAGAACAGTGTAAGACAGATGCTTAAAATTTTTACCAGAAGTAGGCCTAATAGACCCCTAGCAGAAAACAAAATTTTGGAAATGTGGATGCAGAGGGTGAGGGTGGGGGAGGGTGAAAAGGAAAAAATTTCGATTTTAATATCTCGACAACCTATAATGATATAAAGCTGAAACTTGGTATTTAGATAGAGCTATATTAGTAGCATCTTGGAAAAATATAATTTTTTATAGGGGTAGTATGGTACGGGGGTGGGGGGTGTTTTTCCTATCTATAGAACGGTTTATGCTACAAAGTTGAAACTCGATACGTTTATGTAAATCAACTAGAAAATTAATTTAGATAAAAAAAAATTTCAAATATCCATTGGCGTTCGGAGGGGGGGGGGGGCAAAAAAAATGATCAGCGAAAATGGAATGCATATATTTTCACGCTTTTCGTCATATCTATTAGGTTTTCCCAAATATTAAATTCATTTTTATTGTACGACTTCTTCATATAAATACCTAGAAAGAGTTTTCAGGATTTTTTAAAATTCGACCCCTAAGGGGTGCAAAGTGGGTTGTAAACTTTTTCACGAATTCTACTATATCCCCACGTCTTATCAGATTTCGACTAACTTTTCACTTTCACGGGCTTGCGTAGTAATCGCCTGAAACTTTATTTTAAGTTTTTTCCTTTTTCAGCCCCTAAAAGGGTATAAAAGGGTTGAACACGTTTTCACGAATTCCGTCATTTCTTTTAGAAGTGATAAGAAATCGAATTAGTTTTTACTTTCTCGTGTTGTCTTCATATTTATTTATTAACTCCTTTCAGGATTTTTGGATATTCAACCCCCAAGTGGGTGTAAGGAGGTGTTGCATATCTGGTGATATATCGAATTCATTTTTACTTCCTAAGGTTTCCTATATAAAAAAGCCAAAAAGTCAATTTCAGTATTTTAGATATTCAATCCTAATGGGTGTAAGGGGGTTGTATGCTTTTCAAAGTTTCGACATATTTCTTAGGTTCGATGAGATATTAGATCGCTTTTCATTTCCACAGACTTTTTATATAATCGCCAACAAACCCATTTCTCAATTTTTCGATATTCAACCCCCAAGGGTTTGTATATGTTTTCACAATTTTTGCCATTCCGTAGTTCTGATGAGATATAAAATTGATTATTACGGCCAACCAATTCACGATTTTTCGAATTTCCAGAACCAAGGAGGTGTGAAGGGTCTGCTTACGTTTTCACAAATTTTTCAAAATCCGTCTTGTCTCATGAGATATCAAGTTGTTTAATATGAAATTATCTATCTGTTTCACATTTTTTTCGAAATTCAAACCCCAAGTGAAAGTAATGGGTTTGTATACGTTTTAACAATTCATCATATCTCTTAATTCTGATAACGCAACAAAATCGTTTTTGCTTCTATGGGCTTTTGGTGTACATAATATACTGAAATTCGAATAGTCTACACGGACTTTTTCAATGTTTAATCGGCTAAAAATCTCTATTTTAAATATTTTTATATTAAGAACAAAAATAATTTTCCAAGAAATCTAATAGTCTCGAAGCAACTCATGATACACTCCGACTTTGACCGCTCCAGAACTTTGACCCGAAAAATAATAAAGTTTTAAATGACCTCAAAAATAATAACATAAATTTATGTACCACAATACTGGATATCCAATATTCGGGGCATGTACCTGCTATGATAGTCCCGACCTAACAATGAAGACACAAATAATTTGAGAAAAAATATTTTTATTTCTGAGCTTCTCAAAATAAACATCAACCGCAGACTCTACTTCTTCTTTGTTGGCAAATTTTTTAAGTTTGAAAAGAGAAACTAATCTGAGGGGATTAAATCTGGTGAATAGGGTGAACTTTAACTCACTGATTTTGACCACCGCGATAACGGATATGTGAACGTGTCCATTGTCTTGATGAAACAACACTTTCTTTTTCGTCAAATGCGGCACTTTTCCTTAATTTCATAGCTCAAATGATGCAATAAGTTCGCATAATACTCGCCGTTAATTGTTTTACTCCTTTGAAGATAATCAATGAAAATTATCCTACGAGCATCCCAAAAAAATTGAAACATCGCCAAACACTAGATTGGAACATCCTGAAGACGCCCTAATACCGGATATCCAGAATTGGGAACAGTTTAGTATCCAGTATTGAGGCACATAGGAAATTTACCCTAACATATTTACACAAATTTCACTACTTCTTGTAATTGATAAAAAATGTTAAAAACATGTTTCGGAGTATGTAGTTAAGCAACACGTTAAGCCAAAATAATAAATATCAATGCATACCGTATGTAAGAGCAGTTTGAGGGGAACCAATTTAGAAAGTTGTTGCGTGTAAGAACGCTTAGCGATTTTTCAGAAACAACGGACAGTAAACATCGCATTGGCAACATCACATAAGTGACTAATTTCTTTTGATATTTCAGCTCCCGCCACTAAACTTAGATGGCGGTATTTAGATCCCATTTTAACACGGTATCCAGTATTGCGCACCTATTCAATATTTGGTGCTTCTCCCCTACATACCGGGTGATTCTGAGTCGATAGGACAAATTTAAAAACAAATTGTTCTATAGGATTTCCGTACCGTAAGACCCATACCCCCAACATGCACCGTTTACATTCTTTACGTTGGTTTTATGAAACAGAAGTTAACAATACTTTTACATGTAAGCCTGGCAACCGCGCAACTCGATCGATTACGAGTAGGAAACAGTATCAACCGAATACCTAGTTGAAAAATAACCCAATCAGAAATAAGGCGAAACAACACGGTTGTATCTCTCTTCTTATCGAATGCTCTCCAATGTACTAGAATCCAATTAGAATCAAAGTCGAAAGATCTCAAGCTCACTTGAACCTTCTACATACACCACTGAACGAAGATCAAAATCGAAAGCTCTAAAGCTTTCTAGAACAATCCACACGCATCGAACATTCAAGTACATCCTAGACTGCAACCGGCTAGTATATAAGCAGGTGAAGCTTTCAGCGAAGACACAGTAATTTTTATTACGTCGACTGTGACAGCCAGCGTGTATACGCGACCGTGTTGGTAGAAAACGAAAGTGAACGAGTCAAGCGATATATGGTATAAGCGGGCGGTATTGCCATACAGTGCGAATTATTGTGCGAATAGAATTTAAAGTGCGATTAATAAACAATCACTTATTTTTATTTTAACCGAATTGTGTTTTACTTGAAATCCCGGCGAACCCCTAGTTCGCAACAATACTTTTTAAATCATGAACAAAATACTTTTAGGCTTATTCGAAAGATACTGAAGCTTTTTAACATTTATGTGATAGATTAATAAGTCTCTAAAAATTTTTTTAATAAATGTTTTGCGAAAAAAATAATAAAAATCTGACAACAGTCTGGGCGCAACTTTATTTTTTTTTTTTGGATGGAAGTCCGGAACGCGTTTAATGCTGAGACGCGATGTAGGTTACTGCGCGATTGACAACCTTAAATATAACTTTTCAAAGACTCCTGATTACCCTTTAGGTTGTCAGTCGCATAGTAACCTACACCGCATCTCAGGAATCCGGACTTCTACCCAAAAAATAATAAAGTTGCGTCCAGAATGTTACCAGATTTTTCACTTATTTATTATTATTATTATTTTCCTTTCAATTTATAAAAAATAATAAAAACATAGGGGATAAAATATCGACATACCTCCTTAGGGGTTGAATATGAAAAAATTTTGAAACTGATTTTTAGGCGATTATATAGAAAGCCCGTTAAAGTAAAAAGAATTCAATATCTAATCAGACCTAATAATTTTACACCCTCTTAGGGATGGAATGTCGCATAATCCCGAAAATAATTTTTAGATCAAATTATATGAAGCACATAGAAGTAAAAGCTAATTCGATCCCATTGAACCTAAAAAATTTCCGAAATTCGTAAAAACTTACCTCCAGGCAAGGCAGCCCTAACCACAGGGCTAAATGGGCTATAGCTCCGGGGCGCAAGCTTCTTGGGGCGACGATTTTTATTAATGTTATATTACTTTATTATTTTAATATAATAATAAAGTATTTTTTAGTTATTATTAGTTATTAGTTATTTTTATTCAAGACAGAAATAACCAATTAACCTGTTCTAAATGAAATAGGCGCTACGAAACAATCTACAACACTGTCTCTGGGAAAAATACTGTATAACGCACAAGCGAAAAAGTGATGTAAGAAATTTTACCTATTTTTAAATTACTTTATAAACTAAACTTTGATATGTTTAAGTATGTAGTCAACCAAAATTTTTGACATTCGGGACGTAAAACTATAAAAAAAACCGATTTAAAATTTTTGATTTTATTCACCCAATACAGTTCGAGCCGCCATTATATCATGCTCAGCAAATGGGCGCTATGCTCCAACTACGTTTTGCACGGCCCTGCGGGGCTAAAGGGATTTAAACTCCCTTTTCGCGTTCATATGTAAGAAAAATGTCAAACGGAACCATCATGGCGTTTCAAGCAACATCAAGCTTTCTATCCTTTGCGATTTTCGAGAAATAAAAACCACAACTTTTTCCTTTTACCCGACCTCTTGCCTAGACCAGAAACCTCGTAAGAGGTCTACTGGGCCTTACTCCTGTAAAATTTTCAAGGTTATATCTGGTACAGTTCTTCCGATGTAAAAATTGATTCTTTAGAAAAATTGCTATCTCCCACTTCCGTGCTCCACCTCTCCTCTCAAAAAACACTAGACTCCATTTGTGATTGCACAAACCAAGTTTTATTTTCCTGGTACAATTGGTGCGAAAGATATTGTAATCTAAAGTTTTTTACCTATCGCGCCAACACCCCACCTCCAACCTTTCTAAATTTTACTGCATCTCTAGACGCTTAAGACAACCACAAAGTATCAACCTTCTGACATCAACCGTTTAATAGATAAGGACTTTAGAATGATTCGATCCCAGCTTTCAAGCGTTTCGGACTCATTGCTTTTCACCCGCTTCCTCACCCCTCAAACCCTATCGACCATTTTGCAAATGGGTTCACTATCATAGTTCTATATAAATTCTAAGTTTCAGCCCCCTAGCATTAGCGGTTCCTCTGATATAGAAACCAACAATTTTCGTCTAAAACGCTACCCCCCCCCCCCCATTTTCCACTCTTGCCACCCATCTCCCCCTCTCCACCAAACGGTACCACTCAACCACTCATAGGGGTTCAGTTAATCTACTAACTAAAAAAAACCAAGTTAGTAATGTATCAACGGGTTTGTGAGCTACGCCCCTTCAAACGCTTTTGCGTACAGCGGACGGTGGACGGCTTACGGCAGATGACGGACGGATCACGTGTAAATCCAAAATTTCAGGGTAACAAATTTTGTTGAAATTTCAGATAGATCACAATATTTTATTATTAAGAAACTATAAAGTAAAATTGATGTTACTGCGAATAACAAAGTTAAAATACAGTTCATGGGAAGTAGCAGTCCTCTCCACAAGACATGATTATGGACGAGAATAAGATAAGTAAGAATATATCTAAGACTTCTCGAAGACCAATGTATTCGAACAAAAATATTTCATATTGAGGTGTACATTTTTTTCTGAAACATTACATCATCTAATCTATGGTAACTTAATCTGATAAACATTTATAATGAGATGATTCAATAGTGTAATGATTCCATCGAAAAATTCAAAACCCATACACATATAATTATTATAAATACCAAGAGTTTAAAAACCAAACCTTGTATAATTACCAGCTAAACGATGTATTGCAACATAAACAATTCTGAACCACATTGCATGAAGTTCAGACTATTCATCAATAACAAAAAAGAAACACTACTAAAGGAAGACTTTCCCCTTGTTATATTAATTACCATTTACAATTATTGGCGCGCAACCTCTTTAAAAAACACCCAAAACACCGCCAACAAAAAACATATTACCATCTTCATCGTTGCCGTCATCAAGCAGTCAGGCATTTAATTGGCTCATTCAAATAAATTGCAATCAGCGGATAATTTGCATCTCCCGATTGTAATTTGAAAGTTTATAAATCCGCAAAGTGAATTCTTCCCACGAACTGCTTCGCATTCCCGTGACTCCGCGCTTATAAAAAGCCACCTATTAGTGCCCCCAAGATAGCAGCTCTTCGCATCGTCGAAAGATTGTTTAATGTCTTTAAATGTCGTCATGTCGTCGTTCACCAAGACCCATTCGAGGTGCTTCGATTCGTGCAAAAATCTTCTATCGAATCTCAAATACCAGATCGCTTCTAGAGCTAGACCTGAAATATAGTTGCTACGATCGTCTACGGCTCAAAGGCAGGCAGGCAGGCAAACGTCTTAAGCTTAAAGACCGCTTCGACCTGCCAAAATAAAGGTATGTGCCGCGAGCGGGACATAGAATTAGGTGCGGCTTGAATGGCTGACATAATTCTACACGGATGACTGTTAAAGTAGGCTATATTAACATTATTATGGTTTTGGTTATTATGCAATTGTACAATGTGAAGAGGAGTGCACGCTCTTAAAGTTCATACATATGAGCTGGAGTCCAATTTCGACCTTGACATGAAGAACTTTGCGTATAAATCGGTGAAAATGCGATGCGCCACTCGCGATGGTCACACACATGAAACGGGAGGGTTACTCGCTTAAGTCTTTCGTTTCGATCTTGACATTAAATTGGAGGTTGTTGTGGATGCACGCAGGTGCATCCCATGCTCACATTTCTTTCGGCCTATTGAACTTTTGCATGTCGGTAATAGATACATTGGGTAATGGAATGGTGATCTTATTGGCTTTAGGAAGAGTATCGAGTTACACCTCTTGAAAATTGTGGCTTAGCGAACTCACCGACTATATAACTCCGTGTCTAAGCTTCGATACAGGATTACATGCCCTTTTCTCAACTAGAGGAGACTGGGATAATCAAAAAGTGATAAGGGAATCTGAAGTTGTTGTATTCACGGATGGGTTAAAAATGGATACTGGAACGGGGCAGGGATTTTCTCAGCCGACATGAATATTCAAGTATCCTTTCGTCTGCCGGACTACTGCAGTATTTTTCAAGCCGAGGTTTTTGCCGTAAGCAGTGCAGTGGATATACTAAATTCCGCGACAAATCTTCCCGAAGAGTCGTGTATAAAGATTTATATAGACAGCCAAGCAGCAATGTAAGCTCTAAGCTCCAATCTAGTCAAGTCTAGCTAGTGAGGGAGTGTAGGGAGCGTCTGAAAACATTGGGCGTAGCTCGTAAGGTTCTCCTGTGCTGGGTTCCGGGACACAAAGGGAAATGAGGCATCCAATGAGCTGGCCAAAACTGGATCTGAAATGGCTGCTATACATGCAACCCAAGCGGTAAAAATATCCCTCACTTACGTCAAGAGTAATCTTGACAGGAAGGCAGTGGAGCTGACCAATAGTAGATGCTTTAACCTAACTACGTGTGAAACCTCCAGGCAGCTATGGCCAGTAATACATTCTAGAAGGACTACCGATCTTCTGAAAAGAAGTCGTATAGAGACCCGTAACATTACAGCAGTCATAACGTCACACTGTCTCTTTGGCGGACATGCACTACGCCTAGGCGTTCAATATAATTACTTTCTGCAAAATCTTCATAAGTGAAGAAGAAGAAGAGAGCGTTAGGCATCTACTTTGTGAGTGTTCCCAGCTAGCCAGCTGTAGGTTCAGAGCCATGGGCAGCTACTTCTTCTCCAGACTCGGGGACATTGTTGGAACACGAATTGATGAACTATAGCCAAGTTTATTCGCACCTGTGGCTGGTTCGACTAGCTTTTCTTCTGTAGTAATATTACGATCACTCCCAATATGGGACTTCATTATGGTGTTACGGGTGTGGTATCACAATAGACCAACCGAATGGTCTAAGTGAGTCGATCCATAGTTTGGATGGCTGACACCATAACCTAGCCCAACCTAACCTTCCCCTTCGAATGACGACTATAAATTGTCCTTACCGCTTATAAAAAATACACTATATGTGCGGACTCCTGACATTTTATTGCATACCCAAATTCAAGATAAATCACAGTTTAGTATTTCATCTAGAATATCATATGATTGGTTGCTGGTCTAACTTGACTGCCGTATGATTTTCAGTGTATTTTTGGTGGAAACCAATATTTTTTCTAGTAAGATTAGATTAGCGAAAGTTGCTAGTCGACAGGTTCCAAAGTTGGCAGGGTCCCTATTCGATAGGGTCCCTAATCGAGAGGGTCAATAATCAATCTACTATCACTAAATCATACTGTCCAACAGTTTCCAATTAGGAACGCTTCTCATACGCTTTTTCTTTGTACACTTTTGGCTTCGTGATATGGTCCAACCACTTCTGTTTTCACGTACTGAGGTTTAGGTTTGTGCACAAAAGTGGCTTAAAAAGATTATGCGCTATGACCCACTGGAGAATCGTCAAGTTACCACGACCATGCAACCTTCAAAATAGCTTACTTTAGAATCAAGTTTAGGATGTAAAAGTGGCATTTTCACTGAATTAAGCCATAACCGAAATTTTTAAATTGCAATCAAGATAGAGAAATAGAATATTTCCTTGAATTTACATTTAAAGCATTATTAAATCCGAAAATCATCCTTGAACTGAATAGACTTCGATAGCAATTTCCCCATATAACAAGTGGCACCTTTTCTTATCTTCCGAAATAATTAGTCCCAAAATTCAGTTCGTGGATTGTCTTGACCACACCTGTAAAGTTACTTAAGATCTATTTCAGCACCTTCAGCTTCCATTAAAGAATTTCAATTCCAAGGCCATTTCAAATAGTCCAACGGCCCTTTAAGCTTGCTCTCGCATAACACAATTGCATATTGTTGATGAAAACCTGCAGAGATACTTAGCATTTGTGAACAATTACGATTTGTCAATTTTGTTGCTATTTTATTCCCGCGAACTGAATTTAAAAAAAACGCAAACGCAAAATTTATTTTGTATTTTTTTTTTTAAATTCGTGTCGTTCGCCATATTTACATTTTAAAATGTTCAGAATACGAATGCTATTGTTGTTCGTGCCAGCTAAGATCTATGGAGCGAACGGTGACTTTAATTCACTACGTTTTATGTAGGCATACCGTAACGTAGGTGAGTGGCTTTTTTTCGCACTGTCTAAAATGAACCCCTCGGTATTCTTGTCATGAACACTCTGCATACAATGGCCATCAGGTAATTGTACCTGGTACCACCAATTTGGATCAGCTCGGATTACAACAAGCGTAAATTGTTAAATAATCGGAAGTTAACTTATGCCAGTAGCACTACTTTGTAATGTTTTTATTGTTTTGGCGGCGGTTCAAATATGGCGGGAAATTTTTTACGATTGAGTAATTTAGTGTGTGGGAATGTTCTCGATATTAGTGCGCCTAATAATATAAAGAGTAATTTCAAAGACGCATTCGAAACTTTTATGTATATTTCGATTCAAAAGAGATTGCGTTATCTAGGTTTGAATTTGATATGTAATTTCACTGATCGCACGCATGTAGCTTTCTATAATTTTTTCTCTCTAACTTTCTCCTTATACCGCATCCCCAAAATCTGATCACTTAAAAAAATTCCAGCAGAATTCTTACTTACTTACGATGGCGCTACAGTCCAAATCGGACCTTGGCCTCCTGTATGTGCCGCCTCCAGCCTTCTCGGTTCAGTGACCGCGTCCTCCAGTTTGTGAATCTTAGCAGTGATTTGCTGTCTGCGTCAATAGAATCCTACCAGCGCTGCCGTGGTTTTCCAACTGGTCTTTGTCCATTAACTTTTCCCTTAAGTGTCCGTTTGGGGATTCTTCCGTCATCCATCCACATGACCAGCCCATTGCAGCTTTTTGAATTTTATGAGGATCGATACTTCCGGATTATCAAAGATGGCATACAATTCTCTATTGTATCGTACTCTCCAGATCGAGTCTTCCCTCACAAATCCGAAGAATCTTCTGAGGACTTTTCTTTCAAAAGCGTTAACTAATTTTTCGGATGCCTGAGTCAATGTCCACGTTTCGCTGCCATAGCATAGCACAGGTTAGGTTAGGTTGGGTTAGGTTATAGTGGCAGCCATCCAAACTATGGATCGACTCACTTAGACCATTCGGTTGGTACATTGTGATACAACACCCGTGACACCTTAATAAAGTCCCATATAGGGAGTGATCGTAGCATTCCTACAGGGGAAAAGCTAGTCGAACCAGCCACAGATGCGAATGAACTTGGCCAGTTCATCAATTCGTGTTCCAACAATGTCCCCGAGTCTGGAGAAGAAGTAGCTGCCCATGGCTCTGAACCTACAGCTGGCTAGCTGGGAACACTCACAAAGTAGATGCCTAACGCTCTCTTTTTCTTCTTCACTTATGAAGATTTTGCAGAAGTCATTCTATTGAACGCCTAGGCGTAGTGCATGTCTGCCAAAGAGACAGTGAGAGACTGCCGTAATGTTACGGGTCTCTATACGACTTCTTTTCAGAAGATCGGTAGTCCTTCTAGAATGTATTACTGGCCATAGCTGCCTGGAGGTTTCACACGTAGTTAGGTTAAAGCATCTACTATTGGTCAGCTCCACTGCCTTCCTGTCAAGATTACTCTTGACGTAAGTGAGGCGTATTTTTACCGCTTGGGTTGCATGTATAGCAGCCATTTCAGATCCAGTTTTTGCCAGCTCATCGGCTGCCTCATTTCCTGGTATCCCTTTGTGTCCCGTAACCCAGCACAGGAGAACCTTACGAGCTGCACCCAATGTTTTCAGACGCTCCCTACACTCCCTCACTAGCTAGACTTGACTAGATTGGAGCTTAGAGCTTACATTGCTGCTTGGCTGTCTATATAAATCTTTATACACGACTCTTCGGGAAGATTTGTCGCGGAATTTAGTATGTCCACTGCACTGCTTACGGCAAAAAACCTCGGCTTGAAAAATACTGCATTAATCCGTCAGACGAAAGGATACTTGAATGTTCGTGTCGGCTGAGAAAATCCCTGTCCCGTTCCAGTATCCATGTTTAACCCATCCGTGAATACAACAACTTCAGATTCCCTTATCACTTTTTGATTATCCCAGTCCCACCTAGTAGGGAAAAGGGTATGGAATTCTGTATCGCAGCTTAAAAACGGAGTTATATAGTCGGTGAGTTCGCTAAGCCCACAATCTGAAAATAATGAAAGAATTCTGCTATGCCCATAATCCACAGATTTCCAACAGCCACCAGACTCTTTTAGTCTCAGGGCGCTCTTTGCAGCAGCATTCGTGATTTGAATATCTATTGGCAGCAGAAGCAGCATAATCTCCATTGCAGCTGTTGGCGCTCTCTGCACTTTCTTATGCACGCTTTTGTCCAGGGCCACCATAAAGAAGAATGGGCGTTATGATAGAGATGTACATCCAGTGAACCATTGCGGGCTTTATTCACTATTTCCTGCAAAAGGCCTTCTTGCAAGTATAGAAGGCAATTGTTGCTTTCTTGATGCGCTCATCAAGGTTTCTCTTCCAGTTAAGCTTAGCGTCAAGAATAATTCCTAGGTACTTAGCTTCAGTTTTAAGCTCCAGAATGGTATTACCTATTTTTTGAATTGTAAATGGGGGTATTGCTCTCTTTCAAGTGAAAAGAACCAGCTCAGTTTTTGTGGGGGTTAACCCCCAAACCACAACTTGCCGCCCATTTGTGCAATTTCCATAGTGCTTCCTGTACTAGTGCAGCTATCGTGGGTAGAAATTTGCCAGATACCGAGCTGGGATAAAATAGGATGTACAACTAATACCCAAAGTAGAGGTGATAGAACTCCCCCCTGCCGGGTACCTCTGGACACAGTTCCAGATATTTCATTCTCACCAATGGATACATGTATCATTCTACTTTCAAGCATGCCGTCGATCCAGTTGGTAATGCCCAGATCAGCCCCTGCATTCAGCAGGGCTTTCCGAATGGCATCCCTCTCAACGTTATTAAAGGCTCCTTCAACATCTAGAAGGACACCCATTGTGTATTCTTTATTATGCAGCGTACTCTCTATGGTCCTTACTACCTCATGTAGAGCTGTTTCTACCGATTTACCTTTCGTGTACGCATATTGTACTGTAGAGAGAGTGTTTACGTCCAGATGGCATCTAATGTTTTCATCAGAAAAGAGGTTAGCATAGCACAGGTCTTATAATTGTTTTGTATAGTTTAAGCTTTGTTTTCCTATGCACAATATTGTTTTTAATTATTGGGAGTACCGAATAATACGTCTTATTTGCCATCATTATTTTTCTTTTAATTTCGATGGGCATCAGAATAACCAGGCGGCTATTTGGAACGTTATTTTTTAGGTTGTCAGTCGCATAGTAACATACAACGCATCTTAGCATTAAACGAGTTTCGGACTTCTACCCAAAAAATAATAAAATTACGCCCAGACTATTGCCAGATTTTGAAGAAAAATACTGCAAAATTACAATTTCTCAGTAGACAGTCATTCACTTAAGGATGTGGAGAGGCAGATATTATTTTTGTTAGTCCTTAGGTCGACCTAGAGACCTACAGCTCGATCTTTTTTCTGAGCGTTGCATAAATATTCGTTACATAACTTCATCTTCTAAGCCAAAAATTTGTCCCTCCCTAATATTGTACGATCGCCCTTATTTTGATTCATTATAATTTTATAGCGTATCTATTTTTTGTTATCCAGAGTAGACCACATTTCAATTAAAATGAAACTGAATAAGAAATGCTATCTTTAAATGATAGGATTCATTGCCAGAATATTTGAAAGTAGGCAAACATCACAAAGCAAATTGTGTGAACCCACAGCAAACCGTGACCAAATTTATAACAAATCCATAACGTTTTGAATACGATAAGACACTTGGGATTTCACTTAACGGATTAGACCTTTTCCTCTCTATTTATGAAAACGAACCATTATCTAAAAAAAGGTATATTTAAAAATACATTTAAGATATTTCTTTCAATCCAAAAAGCACTGATAACCTCGAACCTTGACCGCGGCGGCATATTATCGTATTGTTTAAATCTGCACATTGAAAATTGAAAACAAAAATCACAACATAACCCACCTGACTGACTTATGGTCTTGTTATTTATCACCTGTGTGAATAATTGGATCGCAAAGTGGATGAGTGATCAATTTATTTTAAAAATTAGTTCGACTGAATGAAAGTAGGACAACAAATTCAAAAATTAATTGATCTATACAATCCGTTGAAGGTCGAAAATAGCATCTTATTCGAATCAGTCAAGGCTTTCCATTTAAGTCCCAGAACTACTAGAAATCTAATAAAATCGGCGGGGCGGCTGCAGTAAGGAATAAATAACATTAATTAATTTTTATTATAAAGACCTGGGACAATGGTGGCCAGCATTGATAAATCGAACAATAAAATCGACAGGTTTTAGTATTGTACTATAAACCAATTTACTTATAACTACCGAAGCGCATTTAAAATTAATTAACTCTCTCTTGCTAATTGATTTATCTAAAGGACATCGTGCAGACCAATTTGTCATAGAGGACAGCGAAAAGGCCCCAAGGAATCTCGATTTGGATAATGTATTAATTATATTTTTTAAAAAAAAATGTGTTTATAATTACTGTGGGGTTTGGTCTTTTTAATGACAACGGTCATAATTCACACCGATTTTGACACTAAAGGTCCGACTACTCGACTAGTATGCGTCCGATTCAGTGTTAAGACCTTGTCAGGGAGGTTTGAATCTGCCGCCAAACAAAAAACACGGTAGCAAGAAAAATTACTTCTAACGAAGCCGAAATTGATTTTATTTTTGCAACCCGTACCTTGACCGGATCTTGTTATACACGAATGGGAGTGTTTTGGAATTTGGACAAGAAAGCAAACTACATACGTCTTATATATTTATTAATGGCGTTTGGATATTCTTAGTAATGACTGACGACTAATGACCTAGACCTTAAAGTTATAAATAAATTTGGAAACGAATAATTTAGGTGCTATTCACATCGTAGTGCTAGTAAAATACAATTTGACACTTATGTTTATTTAATGTGGTATTTTTGGCGATAAATTTTAAGTTTAATGGCCTCCAATCGTAAATTACATTTTCATCTACTTTTTATAGCTCAAAGTTTATGTTCGTATATTCATTCATTTATTAGTAATTTGCTTTTTGGAACAATACAAACAGACGTAGGTACAAAATCACCGTAGTTTCTTCAGGGTGTTCCTATTTTTGCTCGTCGCTCATAAACAAACCATCGCCAGTCTAGAACCTGTATCTTACAAGTATACATATATATACAAATCAAGTTTCAACTTTCCAGGGTACATCGTTACTTAAAAAAGAATATGTCCACTCCGTATCCAGTTATTTTATGTTTAGACTATGCTACTAGAAAATATTGAATATTGTTACCAAGTTTCAATTTCCTAGAATACAGTTGTTCCTGGAATGAAATGAACATAGCGTTTTTCTTTACGCCTTCCCAAATATGTTATTTAAAATACTTTCCTGGTATAATAACATCTATCGACATATTTTTGTATCAACTTCATATTTTCTACCATAAGTCTGCCACATCCCACAGAAGAACATGCACTACAATTGCTCTATATAATTACTAAGTTTCAACTTTGAATTATTAGATTTCCTTCATAACTCTCCAACACACTCCTACTAAAAAAATTAGTTTCAGGTGTCTATCGGGTCCACCTGTGCACATACGGCTGATAATTTTCTCAAATCTTGCAAACCACTTTATCAAAATTTCATTATAAAAAAGACATTTACGAGGTTTAAAAAGTAGTTAGCGATTAACTAAGTTTTAAATTCTTACCGTCAGTGGTTCGTAAGCTAACGTTTTTTTAAATAGTAGAGTGAAATCGACAAGTTATACTAGTCGTTAAGCTCGGAATAGTTTTGTGGTCCCTCCTCCTTCTTTCATTTTACCCATATCAACAATTATATTGACCATAAGTTTCAATTTGTTAACATGGACCGTTCTTAGATTTACCTACTTGTAAAAAAATTGCCTTAAACCATGGTTTTTCAAAAAACCTCTTGAATTTGAAATTTATCGAAAAATTTAATATAACATCATCACTTACTTTCAAACCGTTAACGTTTTTAAAATAATTTATTCACTATTATAGGGAAAATACTCGAAGCCTTAATAAATTTCTAGATTATAGTTTTCTTTAATTGAATAGTCGAGTTATAGCTGTTTTTTTAAATTTCAGAAGAACATTATTGGCTAACCGTTATTAGTTTTTACTTTATATTATTAAATCCCATTTTGCTAGCTTTAATTTCAAAGCTTAACTCTTTAGAAGTTATTCACATTTAATTAATACCATTTCGTGATCTAAGTAATTTTTTTTTTCAATAAAGTGTAATTAAGATACCCGTTTTTTTTAAATCTGTATTAAACGCGTTTTATTTAAATTTTACACTTTTGATTTTTTCTTTGCAGCAATGCTCTGTATTTGCTATTACTTATGGAGAAGCCAAGAAAAAGCGGAAGATACTAGAGGCTCGTACTCCCAATTGTTTCTGAAGAGGAGGTCCCATCTGATCCTACTGCCACAATTCTTAGAGTAATTAAAGTAACAGGACGGGAAAGATATCAATAGTTTGGAACGTTATTCACTCTTAGTTGCACTTTATTAAAAAAAAATAGTTGTTCAATTTTCAAAGTGCATTAGATTAAAGGTGAATAATTTCGAAAATTATTAAACTACAGCAATAAATTTACCCTCGTTTGAATAGTGACAAAATAATCTTTGAAACATCGAAAAAAGTAATAAATAGCCCTGAACAAAAAATGTTCCTCTAGAATATTGGTAAATCTGATATAAATCGACTGTCCCGCTGTGTAATGAAATAACAGCAATATTTTTAAGAGCTCCAAGTATTTCCATCCAACAGTTAAAGATATGTTTAAGTAGCATTAACGATTCGGTAGCTATTGATATATTATATCTATATGAACGGCCAATCGAGCGAAGCAATGGGCTTACCTACCAAAAAATAAAAACACTACAATACTTTAAGAATGGAATTTTTTCATGGTAAGCTACCATAGAAGCAAATTTGATTAAATGTTAGTTGTTTTCCGGCGTCAGTAGGGTTTCTGGCGTGAAACCCCAACACGAAATCCCCGACTGTTGATTAATCGCTGTCCTTGGGGACATGACAGTTGGAAAACCTTCACTGGATACGCCAGTTTTATAAGATTGTGTTGGACTAGGTCCGAAGGAGCTGTTTCGTCCTCGGAGGGCATAGACTCGTCAGAGGGTGTATCATGCCTACTATCCGAAACTCCCTTATAGCTGGTGGAATTGCTGATCATAATTTCTATATAGCGAACTCGAATTCAAATTTATAATCCGCGAATTTTAAACTTTAGCTAACTTTCCGCCATCGCAACCCTATGCTAAAGGAGGTGGCGCTGAAGATCACTTAATATTTCAACCAATTTGGTGGAAATTTTGGCTGTACGTCAGGATATATAGAGCTAAACGCTAAGAGCGCAACATCGAAACCGACCAACAGCAATTTTATTTTTTCGCTTTTTACAATTGAGGGTGAAAACCTTTGACTGGACTGGACTGGTGAATATCACTAATAAATACTTTTTTTTTGTATAAATAAATAAAAGAAATTTATAAAATGTAAAAGTTGTAATTCGTACGGACCAAAGCTATTAATAAACATTTAACAATGATCAAGCTATCTTTTCAACCAATTCCAACTTCTTGACATTTTATATTAAAGAGTTGGTTACTAGTCGAGTACCATCTCTTTAGTCCTGAAGAATACATCTTATGGTTGTCATAGAAACTACTCTGACACCGAAACACAGATTCAAAAAATCTTGCAAAATAATAGACACCTTTCAATCTTGAATAATTGCAATTTTAAAAAAATTAAAAAATTCCCAACCCCTCATAGCTAAATTTTAATTTGAAGTTTTTCTTGGGGCCATCCGTCGATGGCTCTGAAATTACACTTGTTTTGCTTACTGGCAAAAACGCATTTCTAGGTACGAAATTTTCTTGTTTTCGGACCCACGATCTCTACACGTTAAAAAATACTGTAATATCTTAGAAGGTACTACTTATTAACTCATTAAGCATCCTTGTTTTTAGCTATGCCACTACCAACTTAAAATTTGATATGTATAAAAACCATAAAATATTTACATATTTCCCAGAAATCCATAAAAGCTTGTGCGATTTTAAATTGGTTTTTAGCCAGAAAAAAAAATATCATCAATAAAGTATCGTGAGACTAGACGGCATTTAGCTAATCTTTCATGACAATTTCATTCATCACCCTGAAATTAAAGTTGTGACACAGGTTCCTCTAGGCCAAAGTACTTAAATTAAGCCACGGCCCCATCACCACTATATTAATATTTCCGTTAAGTACTCCACATAAGTTTTAAGTCAATTTCTCGTACGATCGTTGAAGAATCTTTTACTTATAAATTATTAATAATTACTTATTTGTCAATACTTGACTGAATTGGAGCGTCTATAGCTGCTTCAGGGCAAGTGTGTGACTTAAAAAAACTAATCAACATCCACTCTGTTGATAATTCAGGATTTTAGAGTATTATCGTTTGTATTCAAAAAGTAATAATTATGTCGTTAAATACAAATTGCTCAATGAGTTGGGTCTTGAGAATAGGTCAATATTTCTAAGATCAATAAGTGAATTTCTGCTCTACTCTGTCATGTTTTACCGAAAGTAGCGCCAACAAATCATTAGTACGAGTATCATAAAATGTTGCTACTGTTTTCAAGACATCATTTCCGCTGTCTAGTGAATTTCAATGCAACACACTTGTTGAGGAGATCACTTAAGGAGTTAACATGAAGAATACACACTTTTGCTTAATATTTGTAACGGTGGTGGGTACGCAATTCGGAAATGAGAAGCTATTTATTTCCAGCTTTTTTTCTGTGAAATATTCAAAATTTTAAAATTTAGATGCAAATATGTGAACAATATTGTTTCAAGGTACAATTTTTAAATTTGGCGATAGATCTTCATTTAGAGTTCCTCGTATTTTTATGGAGTTTTGTGCAAAAAAAAAAACTTTCATTTTGTTATTGATTTTTAGAGATTTGTTGTTAGTTTTTTTGAACGTGAGAAATTTCTGAAACTTATATTTGTACCATCAAGTAAATAGCAAGAAACTAAAGTATCTAAGCGATTTAAATAGCAGCAATTTGTAAAAACTGCCATCACTCTGAAATGACGATTGACCTTTTGCAAGTACGAGGTCTGTTCAAACGATTGCTGGGATCTAGAAAATCAGCAACTTTTCAAAAGACACAAAAAACTCTTTAAAAATCATTTTTTTATAAGAAGTATATTAGTGAATGTGATTCGTCGCGAAGTTCATCAATGCTAGACACTAGGATTGCCAAGTGAGCTACGAGGTTTGCAAAATTGAATTATTCGATTTTTTTATCGACGCAAACAACTACTAACTGATGTGTGAGAAATATCGTACTTGCGAGGTTTTGGAAAGAACGTTGATGATGTTTATCGCATCGATAACATGGAAATAGTACCGATAGCAATCTCTTAAGAAATCGCAAAATTTTGGAAGAGCCTTGTTAATTAACGAATTTTGTAGAGATGCCAGCCTTGAATAGATATACATCACGAAATTTAATTAAATTTACGGCTTTTACTATTACAGTAATTGAAACTACCAAAAAGTCTGTATTTGCATGGATTTCAGCAAAACTCACTATTTTACGAATTCTAGGGTTTTCCTTCACAAATTGAATCAATTCTTACCAATCGCACTCAGTGAAATCGTGAAATCGTCTTGATCCGCTTTTATTTATTAAAATCGAGTTAGTGCACAAAAGATTTTTAACATTCGCTCTCAGGGGCTCACGCTTATAGAAGCTCTTCTCACTGGAGTCGCCTGATGACAAAACTCCCTTCCTGCGTTACTTGTATACCTTCAAAGTAATTACCCAAATCATTGAATAATTTCACCTAAGAGATAGGTCTAATGGGTTAGCTAATAAAACGTTGCCCTAGGAACTTAAAATTTGGTACACATTCATTAAGCAGAATTTGTAAGCCTAATTTCGTCCCATAAAAAATGGCTTAAAACACTTGTTCACGAATGATTAGCCTTTAAAGTGCCTCAAGCGAGGAATTAGAAATTGGATCAATTATCCGAAAGCTGCGAATAAAAAGAAATTGTGTGAGTTTTTGGAAAAAACTATGCATTTATTTTTGAATTGAACACCAATTAGTTTCGAGTAAAGAGTAAAATCGAAATCCCTTGACTGTTCCCATGCAAAAGTCGTTAGTTAAAATTCGTGTTTACGAAAATTAACTGACAACTTCTGAACATTTTAAATTTTCTAGTAGTTGCAGATAAAATAATAAATCTTAAGAAAATTGAGTAAATCACCATGCAAAAGTCTTTGAAAAATGTGGGTATTAAATTTTTGAAACTTTTGAAAATTTTCGCCAGAAAGTCGAAATTGAACACTTATTAATTTCGAGTAGAAAGTAACGTTGAGTTCGATTGTGTATGAAATCCAGTGAACCGGGAAATCTAGGCACCCCTGAAGGAATATTACCAGATTATTCTGATTCCTTAAATCTATATGAAATTGAAATTGGACAAATACGAAGTAAATCATGTGAGTCCTTCGTATATCAGCTATGCGAAAAACCTGGGAAAATGTATGCCTTAATTTTACGAAACTTAAGAAATCGATCAGTCAAGAAGTCAAAATATGACTCCAATTATTTTTGCGTTAGAAGTAAGGCTAAGTTCGTGATCGAGTGAAATCCCCTTCGTCTTTGAGCAGCTAGTTCCCATACGAAACTCCATAAATCACGTCTTTACAAACAGTAAAAAATTTGTACTACTCTTAGTGCCTACTCTGAGAGCAGTGAAATTACTATTGCCAAATTTAATCACTGTGATATGTTTATGTTTGCTTATTATTATTAATTTATTGATAATATAAATGAATAAGATTCAAGCGAATGATCGGCAGATGAATTCCCAGACGTATTTGGAAGGGCAAAGGACTCAGCAATCGACAATTGGCAACTCAATGAGATAAATCAACACATGATAATTCTGAAAAAAACCAGGATATAGGTCAAAAAGGGTAGGAAGTATAAAACAGTTAGAATAGGGTCGCGCTAGAATACTCACGCCGCTGCCACATATAACATATGAATTATGTAATTGGGTCATACTCCGGGACGCTATCTAAGTCGTAGTATAATATCAGTTGTTGCGCGACTAGGAAGTTTTTCGTGATTTGGTTTTGGGCCATTACATGAAATCGGAAATGCATTTGTAGGCGATTATATGAAAAGTCTGTAGAAGTGAAAACTAATCTGATATCTCATCCCCTTAGAGTTGAATATCTAAAAATACTGAAATCAACTTTTTGACGATTATGTCGGAAGCCTTAGGAAGTAAAAATGAATTCGATATGTTATCAGAACTAAGAAATATGTAGGAATTTTTGAAAACATAAGCAACCCCCTTGAACCCACTTTGGGGTTGAATATCCAAAAATCCTGAAATGAGTTTTTAGACATATATAAAGAAAGCTCGAGGAAGTGAAAACCAATTCGATATCTTATCACTCCTAAGACGGAATTTGTGAAAACGAGTTTAACCCGTTTATAACCTCTTAGGGGTTGAAAAACAAAAAAACTTGAAAACGAGTTTTAGTTGATTATAAAACTATATCTAATATCTAATCAAACCTGAGTGATACGGCCGAATTCGTTAAAATGTATACAACCCCTTTACACCCCTTAGGGGTAGAATTTCAAAAAACACTGAAAATCCTTTCTAGGTATTGATATGAGGTATCCGTGAAATGAAAATCAATTCATAATTTTAGAAGACCTAAGATATATGACAAAATTCGTGAAAATGTATGCATTTCGTTTTCACTGATAACTTGTTTAGCCCCCCTTCCGTACATCAATAAATATTTAAAATTTTTTCTTATCTAAATTACTTTTTCAAGAGATCTACATATAGACACCAAGTTTCAACTTTTTTGCACACGCCGTTCTATAGATAGGAAAAACACCCCCCACTCCGGTAGCATACTACCCCTAGAAAAAAATTTATTTTTCCAACACGCCACTACTATGGCTCTATCTAAATATTAAGTTTTAGATTTCCATGATTATAGGTTCTCGAGATATACAAATTGGAATGTTTTTTTCCCCCTCAACCCTTACAACCAGATCCTCAAAAAAATGTTCCTATTAGGGGTCTATTAGGCCTACTTCTGTTAAAAATTCTAAGCATCTATCTTACACTGTTCTTGAGATATGAGACGTGATTTTATTGAAAAATTCTTATCCCCTCCACTTTCATACTCCACCGCCCCCTTAAAAAAATGTACTTTCAGCAAATTTTATTTGTCAAGCTTTATACAGAAACCGAATTTATTTGTCCAGTACAATTGGTTCGTGAGATATCGTAATATAAAGTTTCCCCCCCCCCCCAACCTCCGCACGACACTGCCCCCCTTCAAAAATTTATTTCTGATCTATTCTTCAGATGTTCATTAAGTTTTGATTTCGTGACATTAACCGTTAAGGAGATAGGGATTTTAAAATGTCTCGATCTCGGCTTTCGAGCGTTTCGGACGCATAATTATTCTTTCCACTCCCACACGCCTTCACCCATATCAGCAATTTTTTTGCAAATGGGTCCACTATTGAAGCTCTATATAAATTCCAAGTTTCAGCCTCCTAACATAAGCGGTTGCTGAGATCTAGAAACCAAAGTTTTCCGTCTAAAATGCTTCCCCCACCTCCCCCCTCACACCCCAACCCCTCAAAAAGTGGTCACTTCAAGGGGCCTATCCAGTCTATTAAAATAAAAAATTTTAATTTAATAGCTCATAGGGTTTGATAGCAATAAGCCCTCAAACGTTTTGCGTACGGCGGACGGCGTACAGACGGACTGACATTTTTTTTTTACTTTTTTGGTGTCTATTAGTCAGGAAACGTGGAAAAAAAATTTTTCAGGGTAGCAAATTTTTTTTTTTAAAATCGATAATAATACTTTATTATTAAAATAATAAAGTAAAATGATTAATTTTATACACAATGACAAATTACTACGCATAGAGTATCAAACTTATATACAAAATGTGTAATTTTATACACAGTGATCAATTTTACACATTATGTTAAATGTAGAAAATTTCATGCGGTGTTGCAATATTACTATGAATTAAATGTGTAAAAATACGCAGTTTTAAGAACTACTCTCAATTTTGTTAAATTTAATGAAAATTCGTAAATTTACTACATCAATGCGGAATATTTTACTGCTTTAAGGATAGTAATTTTCACAAAATTTTTTATAGTGCACTTATTGCACGATTGAAAATAGAACCCGTAAAGCTAGATATCTACCTATTTCAAAATTGTTCATACTAAGATTATTCACTAATTAAACGAACGGGAAAAAGAAGAGGTAAAATGAGGGTACTTCCACCGTAAGGTGCGCAAAAAATTAGCCCGAACTCACTACATCTCAGGAATACATTAAGATAAAAGGCAAAATATTTATATAATTCAGAATAAACCAAAAATAGGTTTTTGATGTTTTAATGTTGTAGTGGATAGCTTTTATATCTCAAGAAGCGTTTCAGGTTTGGTTTATCAAAAATAATGTTGAGGTGAGAGAATAGTTAGGATGATAGAGGGTAGAAAGTAAGAAATTTTAATTTTTATTTCCACTAATGATAGAAAGCTAAGATACGATGTCTGCAAAGGGGCTCACTGTATCTAAGAAACGGCTTATGAAATTTCAAATTAAATTTAAGCAAAAAAATTCAAATTTGCATTCGCATACGGACTTGGGTAATAAATGTATGTCCATGAAAAAGGGTTGCATACATTTTCACGAATTTCGTCATATTTTTTAGCTGTGTCTAAGTATGGAATTAATTTTACTTATAAGTGCCTAGAAATTGTTTTTCAAATTGTTCGATATTCAACAGGAAAAAGTTAAGTAGTTGTGTACTTGTTACGAATTTCGACATGTTTTTAGTACATGGCTTAAACTAAACAATAAGAAGTTAACTCACCATTTCTTTATCCATTTGTAAGATGTACTGGAATCGCCCGATATCGTTGATCGAGAGATGATCCTTTAGAACAAATCGCTGCTGTTCGTCCTTCGGTTTACTGCCGTTTTCTACGCTATTCGCGAACGTCTTATTTCCAAGTATGATATTTCGTCCGAATTTGTTTTTCGGTACCTTACTTAAATTCCGATCTTCCTGGATTATGTCCAGAGTTTTCTTATCACGCGATGATCTTAAATCAAATGAATCTACACACGAGCTAGTAGTGATCGGATTTGGTGCATCCGAAATAATCGTTGAATTTCTAATTGGGGGTGGTGAATATCGATTTGTTACTGAATTTTGTGGTTGTTGTTGCTTTTGTTGTTGTACGGTGTAATGTTTATTCACCATAGTATGTTTTTTGTTGTTTTGTGATCCTCGATAGGTAAAATCGTGAGTGCGATCACCGATCTGTACTTAAGTCGCTGCCAATCAAATCCGAAGAGTTATGATTGTAAGAAAGAAAAAAACCGCATACAAGTCCTCCTTGAATTATATTATTCCACAATCACTTCACTTATTTTTTTATTATGGAAAAAATAGTACACCGTGTGGTCAGTTTTGATGAAATGTCTTTATTTTTTTGATCGCGCGCCCGCACAATTTAACTCGTTGAATAAATTCTGAAATGCAAAAATCAACAACGATCGATCTTTTTTTCTTAAAGAATTATTTTTTTTTTGTTTTATTGATCGCGAGGTTTTGCGATGATCGCGTGTTTAATAAATCACGAGGCAATCAAATCAAGTCAGTGTGTGATTAATGCGATAGACTGGTGAGACTGCTATTTTTTGCACCTGGTGTGGAGGTGAGGTGTATTCGAATTTAAATTTGAAAATTACTCGTTTTTCGAAACGATGAAGATCGCAACAAGATCCACGATTATATAAGCGTAGTATGTGTTTTCCTTCTGTGATATTGTTTATGAACGGAAATAGTTAAATTATTATGTCTACTATATATGAAATAGAAATAAAATCTTTTTCTGGCAGATCAATTTATTATTCGATTAAGAAAAAAAAACTTCAACTACTTTCACCATCATCGTATATCGTCACGAATTTATATTTTTGGTGTGTTTCACGTCGTGACCTTCCGGTAATCGCGCAGAAAAATTGATGATAAGGTCGAATATAGTCGGCGAAAAGGTAAAAATTCACATATTATACAATTTATAGTAAACACCATAAACACCCTTTTTTCGCAATAAAAAACGAATGACAACGGACACAACCGATTAAGGTCAGGGGAGACGCCGCAATTAGAAGCTTATCAATTTTTAATTATGTGACGGACATTTAAATTCGCATTAATAAGACCCTCCACATTTAAATAAAATTTTATTGGTGAAATACACACGTGAAAAGATGCCGGCTTTGTTGTGAATGTGAAAAAGTTGACGACGTTTAATATCGTAACCAGACAATTTAATGGGATAATCGAAACTCACGTTTGTTGTTCTTTTGTATACAATGACAAAATTATTTTTTGTACACAAATGAAAGTGAAAGCGTTTTTCACAACTCATTCGACGATTTTTTTTGGATATCCTTTTAATTGTTTATATATGACCTTGGCAAGATCTATGACAACATTTTTAACAATATTTGAGAGAATTTTTAAATAAGTTTTTAGTACGGACTTGAAGATGTTACAAGACAATTCGTGACTAGTCAGACACATATTTTTTAAGATTTATGCTAACCTCTCAAATAGTTTTATTTAACAATTTATTACGTTCGTGTCGATTGAACTGTTCGGACTTACTGGTCAGTATGTTTTAAGAAAAAACATATCGTGAGGGCTTCAGGCTATCTGTAGATAAGTGAAAAATCCGCAAGTCTCGAGTTTGTGGTTTCGAATCCTATCCAGATCATGACTCTATCAACTAGGAGCCCATCAAACATTCTCCTTCGAAAATGATTCAAAAGTAAATCGCTGAAACCAATCTCCTGCAACTCGAAATTGATTTTTTGGCTGTACGTAATACACGTCCACTATTGAATATTTATTACAATTAAAAAATAATGTTCACCTTATCTTCAAGATAGGATGTATACATAAGGCGTCACTCAGTATAATGAACGATAGTCGAATCATTTCTAAATCACGTTACATTCGTAAACTAATGCTCGTTAGGGAATCGTTTTTGAGTGTGAGTTGAGTTCGATTTCGATTCGATTTATGTGAGTTATTAGTGAATCTACTCTGCTGGGTGCCAGGCCACTGTGGAATCCAGGGGAATGAGCAAGCTGATAAACTCGCTCCAGCAGGCTCCAACCTAAGCTCACTAGTGGAGGACCAGCACATTGCTATTCCCATCGGATCCATAAAACAGTCTATCGACTCATTATGCGTGCAGTGGGCAGGCAATAGATGGTCAAACCTAACTACATGCTCAATATCAAGAACTCTTTGGCCTGAATATGATCACGGGAAAGGCATGTATATCCTGAGCCTGAGTAGAAAAGATGCTAGCACACTAATCGGAGTGCTCACAGGGCACTGCCTGATCGGTAGACACGCTAGACGACTGGGACCCGAGGCAAATGATCTCTGTCGTAGCTGCGGTGACCCAGAAGGGTCAATCTTCCACGTCCTATGCGAGTGCCCGGCCCTATCGGAAATGAGAAGACGGAACCTCGGCGCTTATTTCCTCGATGACCTTGGTGATATTGATACGGGAAAGCTATGTAACATAGCAAACTTTATAAAATCTATTAAATGGTTTTAGGTTCCAGGAGTTTTCATACTCAAACGGGGAGCACAATGGACGAACAATAACGTCTAAGTGAAGGAGGATGATGGCATCAGCACCCCATATACCATACCATACCATAGTGCATCTATTTCAAATGGAAAACATACTGCACTTGCTTTCAAGAAAAAAAGTTTCAGGCATACCAACAGTTTTCTTAAAAATTCTCTCGGACGCATTTTTTTAGATTCCATTTTTAAGTTAATTTTTTTATTGCTTTATTTAAACTTTTTTCATTTTTGATGAGCCGACACTAAAATGCTTCCGCATTATTATCACAACATGCATGTATTTTTCTTATCGGTTCTCTTACCGGACTTCTCTTAATTCATAATTTATATTTTACAGTTTTTAATTCCTGAATTTCTTGTACTTTCTTCCAGTATAAACTACATTGGTGACTTCGATTTCATCTTATTTATAAGTTATATTCTTTTTTAATATTTTTTGTATCAGTACAAAGTTCATCTTCAAAAGGTTCTGTAATTTCAGTACATTACTGTTGGTTATTACAAAGAACAGTCAACGCAATGAACAGCTAAAGAAGAAGCCGAGGTGCAAATCTATATACGATACGGAAGAGAAGTATCCATTAACTGTATAAAACATGTGTAGTAAAAAAAAGAGCTATAATCGCTCGACAGAACTGCTGTTCATGTCAGCAATACAGTAATGATCACCAAGGAAACATTTGTACCACCTGTATCTCAATCCTATAAAATGATGTGGAATTTTCAAATTGTGTGCTTGAACTGTTTTCCAATTCAAATTTAATTTATTTCTTTTTTTTCTGCTTATTCCATGGGTCACTGATTCAAGCGGCTCGACGGATCAAAACTATTCAATTTTTTTATATATATTTTTATACAATTATTCCAAAAGTGAAGTCTTCAAAATTTGCATTATGAAGAAGGAAATTATTTTTGAACAGAAACTGTAAGCAATTTTCATTACACCAGTTGCATTGGGTTTAGGGATTTAGTATAGATACGATTACTTTCTAAACAGTGAGGAAATTGTATGTAAGCACTCGTTGTGTGTTAAGACAGGCGTCTTTTCTTACGCAATTTCACATAATAAGATTTCTTTGGTGTTATGTTTGGGTTACGTTTTATTTGGAAAATATTTTGCGTAAGGGTAGCAATTTGGGTGGGGGTATTAATTTCTGCTTAAATTTAGCAACCTATTTTTATAATCGATTTATGTGGCCCTCCACAGAAGAAGTAGTACATGCCGCCTTTGTTTATTTGAATTTAATGGTACTAATGCCTTGCTTTTCAGCTCAGTAAAATATAAACGGGAGTAGGTGCAACTCGAAAAACTCGTAAAAAATGAGACTAGAAATCTAGACCTATAAGTTTACATACTTATTTTCGTATAAAACTGAAATTCACACCTTATTTACACTCGAATTTACATTCATTGCACTTTGCTTTCTGCACTCAATTGGAAACAGAAATCGAATTAATAAGCAGCTTCGATACGCTTACTAATTTTTCGAGCATAATTTTACTAATTTATTACACCATAAAAGCTAATGTTTACTTACACTGCCTGCAGAAATATAATATCGACATTTCCGTTTTACTAATTAGTATCGCATGTTGTAAATGTGAATTAAGGAACGATTTTTCTCTCTATTTTTTTTTGTTATAAATGTATTAAATTTAAATTTGAAAAAACATCTAGCCGTATTTTAGTAGTTCAAGTTATCTCGATCAGTTCGGGGATCTTTTTTTATAAGATGCGAAGAATTATTCATGTACCACCCACAAATCAATGAAACAAATATAAAACGGAATAGTATTTCTGCATTTTCGATGACCTTAAGCTCAATCGGTGCTCATAAATTCTAATCAATGGTAATAAAGGCAACCGATCTGCATTCATTTGAACTACAACTTACTTTGCACATAGTGTTCGTTATTGAAAAGATCTTTTTGGGGGCAGACAAGATCGTTAGGACACTTGCATATAAGATACTTCTAACTCATCGATTTAAGCACCTTGTCCCCATGGCATATGCAACCTTTTTTTTTCTGATTTTCTGATTTTCTGAATCGTTTAATTAATAAAATTCTCGACTATTACTGACCAGAAAATTTAAATTTATGATCACCATTAAACGAATCTCACGATTGATTCTAATAGTGTAGAAGGTTCACGATAGAACTTGTGTTTCTACCGCATTTTAATATTCATCGAATTCAAATAAATTTATAAATAAATTGGCGGTGATTTCGTTTCGATTGAAGTAACAGAAGTCATTTCGGTTGACACAAATCGCTAATTGATGGTCTCAATTTCGATGACCGAAAGTCCATCAAAAACTTTCAGAACTTTAAATAATATCGCGGCAGATATCAATTTGATATAAGAAATGAATATTTTTTAAATAAAAAATTTTTATATAGAATTGATTATTTTGCTTAGACTGTATGAAAGAATCACTTGTAAAAAAAAATTTAATTTGCATTTTAATTTTGAAAATATATTAAATTTTTTCTAAGATGAGAAGATAGTGGATGAGTTTTTAATCGGGGCTATTAATCATTTTGTTTGAATTTATCGGACGGTTTTGATTAATTTTTTTTTAAATATTGTTGGGTAGCAGGCATTAGATCATATCTTAATTTTAATCTTACACAGACTGGAACAGACTAGCTAGTCTAGCTTCAACTTTTATCTGATCTTGAAAATTAAATATCTAATCAAATATAACACGATTTCCTTGACAATCAAAACTTATAATCAAAACTGATCTTTAATCCACAAACTTTTCAGTCTGGACGAGTAATCCTCATTTCAAATTATTTCCACTACAGTCTTCGAACAATCACCAGCTCCATAGCACTAAATACACTAAAACTTTTCAATTGATTGCAATCGAAATTAAAAAAAAAATCTTCAAAAACATTGATCAAAAACTATCTTCTAAAATTAATTTTCGATCAATTGATAAACCATAAAAAAATTAATAGTCAAATTAAATTACCGCGTATTCACATCGATCGAAATGCGTGCGATCGCGAACTCATCCCGTGTAACAATAAAACCGTGGTCTTAAGACCCTACGATGGCTGATCGTTCGCGATTAGTACGCCGGCTTTAAAAAAGAGTGTGGGTCTCGCGCCGATTTCTTCTTATATTATTATTATTATTAACTATGTTAGTGATCGCGACGTGACGCGACGCTAAGCTCTCTGCGATCATACAACTTGCGCGATCGATTCAACTAAAAGCCTATAGTAAAACTCCGGGTATGATTCCAACAAGTCGCTGCGCTGCATACGTTGGTTGGTACCGTACCAACAACAAAAATTATTCACCTTCCCCCCCGAATCTTACCAACCGATCGCAAACTGGCCGGACTTCAACATTACTCTAACTGATATTGTTGTTTAGTTTACCACTGGTCCAGGTGGATTCTCACCTGGCGATCTTCTAACTCATCTCAGATTGCTGTTGTATCTCATTTATGATCACCTTTATCCACACTAATGGACAACAATCGACAAAAATACTTATAATGCTAGTTTATTCTGCATTCCGAAGTGATTACCTGTACCTTACCTGGCCTATAGAAGTCGAAGAAGAAGAGAAAAAAACCCACCAGGTACGAGTATTTTTACCTCAATCTTATTTTTTTTAGAGTTCGCGGATTGTTCAGATTTCGCGTGCGCGGTGAGATGAGTGGAAATTTGTGAATTTGATGAGCGGAACACAAATTGATTTCGAGTTGACTGTTTTGTCGCTATTTACGATGGCCATTAGGCAATTATAATCGATGGTTGTTTTTTCGGTTGATTTGAGGGCGGATCTTCTTTCAGGTCTATTTGAATATTTCACGTGGGGGGTGTTGATTTTTCTTTGAGATAAATTTTTATTGTCAATAGGTCAAAACTTATGAGAAGTTAATTATTAATTTATAGTTGAAGTCCTTGATCTAGAAATGCTTAACCTTCCGTAGTATTGGCACGCCTTGCGGAAATCTTAGTGATTTTTTAATGTAGAGATATGCACGATGGTGTCAGAAATATAGGATTACTGGCAAGCCCCAATCTTGACAATAAATCTTTTCTACATACTAAAAAGATACTTTTCCAACTATGAATCAGCTAGAGCAAGGTCAGTATTTAAGATTTGGCACTAGACTTTGATTTATTAGATTTATGACTATACAGTGAATTAGATAAAATGCATTATTTTAAGGCGGCAACAACATAAAGATTGAACAAGATCGCAAACATTCTTCAGATATCTTTCGCAAATACCGACCGAGTTATTTATTTAGCTTAACTTTAAATCAAAATATGAAGTTAAATTTATTTATTTATTGCTGAAGTCTGTGAACAAGTACTTTGTAGTTTGCTATAAGGAAACATCGATATGATGTTCAACATCTCAAATTTAAAGAATATAGTCATTATTATTTTAGGTATTACTTAAATAGTGCAGTCGATACACGAAAACGAGGAAATGAATTATTATTATTATAAGTTAAGAAGTTACCGTTTGATGGGTCTTCGTAAATACTCCAGGAAGTGTACTAGCGTGCTAGTCACTAGGCTACCAAGCCGCCACATCGAACCTACGACCTCATATTAGTAGACTAGCGTGTTAGCCACTAGGCTACTAAGATTCCACATCGAACCTACGACCTCATATTAGTAGACTAGCGTGTTAGCCACTAGGCTACTAATATTCCACATCGAACCTACGACCTCATATTAGTAGACTAGCGTGCTAGCTAGGCTACCAAGACGCTACATTGTTTGTGCATTGTTATAAGGTTATGAGCGGGACATACTTTGTAGAATTCGAATAACTGAATAAAACACCTACACAAACATTATGCCTTTTTCGTACCGTTTTCGAAATATGCCGTTTTTAACCATTTTTTGCTTTTTCTGATATTTCTTTAAATATCTTCCGAATAAAACTTAGGAAAATGCAACGAAAATTCTTATTGCTTTCAATTTAACGGGATAGTCAAAATATGCCCGTTGTCAAAACATTTCAGAGTCAAAATTTTGGTTCACGGTCATATATCCGAAAAACGTGACCGTTGGATAAATTTTTTTTTTTTATTTTAAAAATTTACTTTGTCAGTTTTAATTCTAAGTTAAGTTCATCGTGCTGGCGTAACTACTTAAGAGTAATCCTCATTTAACTAAAATCACTTCATCACTTAAGAAATTCTTTTATTTTAATGAAGTGTAATTAACATCCTTCATTGATTTCTTAACAATAATGCAGAAAACTAACAGAAAGGTGTTAAGTCGATACCTTTTAACGGCTTTAGTTAAAATATATTTGAACATGGTTTTAAACCATTTTGTTTAATAAAAACTAAGATTTTTTTTATAGCGAAAACACTTCATTATATCTCAAATTTAAACGCGTAAAAAATTGCAATGGGTATGTGAGGTTGTTATATCGTATGTTACGAGTATAAGTAGAAAATGGCCTAAAAAATTTCACATCCATGATTCTATTATCCCGCCCCCAAAGATACCACGCGTAGGGGGCTTACCCAATCTACCCACCATACAAATTTCAACTCAATATCTAAATGGGTTTGTGAGCAATTTTTTTCCCTATAGTACTTTACGTTTATATTGACGGAAGCAAAGAAATTTTATTTCGAATTTATTATAGCTACCATCACTTACTAAATGGCGGCTGATCTCTTGATCTGGTTGAGACGATCGTATCGATATCTTGTAGAGTTGGAATAATACGAAACAGTATTAAAATTATCTTCAAAAGATTTTGCGTACGGCGGACAGACGAACATTTTTTTTTTGTTTTTGGGGTTTACTAGTCCTTAAACGTGCAAATACAAAATTTCAGGGTAGCAAATTTTTTGAAATTTCAGGTCGATCACAATTCTTTATTCAATTTAATATCTCAACGGGTTTGGGAGCTACGCGCCTTCAAACGATTTTGCGTACGGCGGACGGCGGACGGCGTACGGCGTCTACGGCGGACAGACGGAAATTTTTTTTTTTGCCTTTTTGGGGCTTACTAGTCCTAAACCGTGAAAATACAAAATTTCAGGGTAGCAAATTTTTTTGAAATTTCAGGTCGATCACAATACTAAAAATAAAAATATGTCTTCACTCAATTTACGGAACTCACTATAACTCAAGTAATCGTTCAGCCTCGAATTTAGAATTTTGTATAAATTAGTTTTGAGTGGAAATAAAGTTCGAGCTCACTAGTCAGCGAAATCTGTTAACTCCTTCCGATAGCTCCCATACAATAAGTCCTTAAAACACGTGTTCTAGACTATTTTCCGATTCAATTTGAAATGAAATTTGAAATTTTACACACAATAATTTTTAAATGGTTTCAGGTGAAGGGATAAATATGCTAGAAATCGAGTGAGGCCTCTCTGTGCCTTCCATGTGAAAGTCCTTCAAAAAGGAAAAATTTACTTTCGGTGATTTTACTAGTTCCAGATATGAAATTGAACACAGATGATATTGTCTTTTAGTTTTAAGTACCAACCAAATTAGAGTCCCTAATAAAGGATAAACTATTTTACTTTATATCCAACTGCAATATATATCGGAGTTCAGTATTTCATCTAGAGTATCATACGATTGGCTTGCATTCAATCGTGACTGCAGTATGTTTAAAATTAATGTTAACATTCAAATTAAAAGTATTCGAAGCAACCGAACTCCTTCTATATGAAATTGGACCCTATAAACACAGATTAGGTACGGCTTAAAAGTTCCAAACTGTTAAGAAAACGCGAAGACTATTTGCTTCTTAAATTTTTTCCGCATTCGTCAATTAACCCGCTATAGCAATTTGTTCCTATTCACTGCGCTCACATGTGATTTGTGTGCCTACTTTTCACACAAGATAATAGTACAGTAGACATTCCATTGGGGACTAGTCTCGGGCCTCTGTTGTTCCTTCAACCGAAACACTTTCGTTTTGTTCGTATGTTTTTTTTTATTTAATGTATTTCGCGAGATGTAATAAATTTTCGTACTTAAATATCTACCTACTTAGTTGCAAACTTGTCGTGTACAAAGTTATGTCGGACGTTGATGCTACAATTAAAACGAAAGGATTCTTTTCAACATATAAATAAACAGAAAATGAGGTACCTGTTTGTTTGCACCATTGCCTTGTTTTTGGTTTCTTTTCTCCAATTGATTTTTTATTAATATTTGTTTTTTTTCCTTTTTATTCAAAATCAAAAGAAGATGTCAACCATAATTTGGACAAACTAATTGACAACCACCAAAGTGAATGTGTGATGTTAATGGGCGGTCCATTGGAATAAATTAAATCCGCCACAGTTTTTAGCCTTCCGTAGGTATATAAAATATGAATGGTATTTTCCTGCTTTTTTTTTGTTTATTTGTTGAGTTATTTCAATGGTCAGCAGCGGACAACGATCCGACGCATGATCAAATGATCGTGAAATTCCGATAATGAAAGGCTACCGACACCGATAGGACGAATTTGAATTCCAATCGAGTTTTAATGTAAATTTTGACGAGCAATTTTTCAATTATGACTTGAGATCTGAGCATTGATGGCTTTGGTGTTCGATTACGTAAGGTGTAAGAAGATGACGATCATCTTTATATTGCAATTTTTTTACCCTATAGTACTCTACGTTTATATTGACGGAAGCAAAGAAATTTTATTTCGAATTTATTATAGCTACCATCACTTATTAAATGGCGGCTGATCTCTTGATCTGGGTGAGACGATCGTATCGATATCTTGTAGAGTTGGAATAATACGAAACAGTATTCCAATTATCTTTTATCGTTTTTAGGTCGTTGTTATGCTTGGTTATATTACAGGTCCTTTAAATTAACAATGACATCATTATTATACTCTATGAGCAGTAGATTCCGAATATTTATTATATAAACAGCATCAAACTTAACCATGTCAGCGTTTAGCATTAACATTTAGCATAACAAATTATTTAACTAATTTATTTATTGTGTTTTTTTTTCTCAAAAGTTAAGTATAGTCTCTGAGCTCTGAAGTACGAGTATAAGATTGTCTGACACACTTTACTTATCGTATTGACAATTAATTGGACTGTTTAAATGCTTTTATGAAAAACCAAATATTGACATTTTGCTTTAGGCAAGGTAAGATCATTTAATTAGACAGTAGAGGAGATGATTTTGACTTTTAGCCTCGTATTTTGGATAAATGATGAGGACAAAGGTGTGTACCTTTTATTCGGTTATGATAGTGTGTAGTACTTATTTCAATTTTCAAGTGCATACACTACACATCGCCTTGTGCTAATGTCTTTAAAGTTGTGGTTTTATTTCATACTACATAATGTTAAAAACGATGTGATAACCTTGATATTGATGGGTGGTAGGTACTTAATAGCAAGAACCAGCTCAATACTGACAATTTATTTTTTTATGGTGCTGTTAAGGACATTCGTCACGACCTTATGCGTTGGAGTTCTCACGGCTATGCCGAGAGTCCAACTTTGGTAAGGTCGGGACGCGACGGCAGTATTCGGTGCCGTCGTGTGCCAACGTCTTTGCTGCCACGACTGAAGTCGCATCCGTCGTCTTTGCGGTGACGGCATTGTTCGCTGCCGTCGAGTCGCGCCGTCACCATCGCTGGCTCTTGCCGTGAATGCTGGTGACGGCTGACCGCAGAGTCGTGCGGTTGACCGCTGTGTCGTAGCGGTTGCTGCGTCGGCATAGTTCGGTGCCGACGTCTTTCGCACCTGTGGTGTGAGCTGCAGCGGAAGGTGCAATCGCCGTGTACGGCTGGTTGCTACCGCTGTTCCTGCGGCAGCGCAGCTGTAGTGTGTGACTGCAGCGATGACTATCGGCGTCATCGCTTTGCAGTTGTGTAGTCAGTCGCCCGCCAGTCGGCGAACGACTGGCTGCCACTTCGATTTCTCGTCCTTATATAGGAATCGAAATGACAGCCAGAGTTCTAGGATCTGTGATCCAAAATGTGAGGAGTGTTTTCGGGCTGAGTGGTTGGCCGCAAAACATCTCCTTGCAGTTCTAATGACGATATTGTTCTATATTTAATTTTTTTAAGTCAACTGAATATTAAAAAAACATTTTTTTTAAGGAAAAACACGCTTTTAAAACGGACTAAAAAGTATAAAATAATTTTTCCTAGTCCCATACCGATAGTCCTGAAATACGTGGGGTGGTAGCTTTTCTCTACACGGTAAAAAAAACATCTATTGAATTTTACATCTTCTGGATAGTGGGCAAATATGCCACACCTTTTCAAATAAATTTACATTGGGATGTAATAGTCAATTTGAATGTAATTTTCAATTTTCGCTCAGTAAATTTCAATTTGCAATCAGTAAATTTCAACTTCGAAAGCAGCAAATTTACTGGATATTCTCTTGCATTTAAACTCTAAAAATGTGTATAATTAGCACTCTTTAATTTAATTTAAAAATTTTTCAATTCATAGATAAATATAGTTAATTTTACACGAAATGTTTCGTAATTTTGTGAGCCTTTTCATGTAAATTGTACGGTTCAGTTGAAAAGTACATGAATAATTTACTAATACCAGTAATTTCGTGTAAAAGTGATTGAAATGTGTAATTTTACTTGAAAAAATAGAATATACTGCAAATTTCAAGTAAAAATTGGATTAAAAATTCAATTTTTTTAAAACAGTGTACACCCCTTACTATTACCTTTTATTTCACTTTTCCTATGAAGAACCACTGATGAGGGCTGAAAGTAGTAGCTTATAATAAGCAATTCTAGAGACAAAATTAAATGTGTGATAACTTGAGAAAAACCGTTAAAGGTCGTGCTCTTTGTTTATAAAATTGTTATAAAGTGTAAAATCTCTGATTTTTTTGGTGCAAATGAAAGTGAAAAAGTGTTAAAAGTGATTCCGCTATGCTGGACATCAACTGACCTGTGGGTTAAGATAAGTGGAAGGTATGATCTACAGTTTTTCACAAGCCCTAAATAACCTCATGCTGGACATGGGTAGTAATTGTGCAGAAGACAGCTTCTGCTTCCATTAACAATGTTTCAGATCACGGGTGATAAGTCTTTGAACTGTGTCGGATTTGAACCTGGAAAATGGGCACCACTCACTCACAACAACTTAAGTATCTACAATTTATGAAACGTTTATAGCACTATCAAACCTGCAAGCTATCTAGAGAACATGTTCAACTTCCAAACGATTTGGAATCTCATTCATCATCTCTGTCATATAGAATTAAATCCCATCAATAATAATTCCGATTAAAATCAAAAAAGTAATAACGGATTATTTCACCGCCAATGGCTCGAAACGAAGACAAACTCCTTCCTAGGCATCAGACTCGTCGAACGAAAGCGAACATCAGCAGATCATAGTGTCCGCTGAAACTCCGAGTTAAGATCTTCAAAGCTATTTAAGATTGGCGCTGGGCTAGACGCTAAACGACAAAACCGCATGATGTTGTAAAACTTGATCTTTGTGCACAAATAACTGTCCGTAATTACGCGATGAAATCTTGTAAATGGGCTACGGATGGATCGGCAGGAGGTGGTTAGATTCCACCCATAAAGATGACAACAAGTACTTATCCTGTCACATTTACGAAAATGACGATCACATACGATCGTTGATCGTGCAAAATGTTGCATAAACTATGCGATACATTAGCCATAGATTTCCCACAGCGAGTGCATTGTCTCCGGAAGATCTAACGATCTGCATATGAGGAAAAAGTGCCTTTACATGAGAACAAATACCGCAACATGTTGGGGAAAACTTCTTGAATATTAACCAGACTGCGTGCAGTTTGTGCTTTCCGTTCCGATATTACGCACCTTGCGTACGTCTTCATTAGCGCGTTGCCGAGCCGTACACCCCGAAGCAAATGCTATCGGTGAATTCATCAGGACTGAACGTAAATATTCAAATCAGTCGCCTACAGATTGCGATCAGGAAGTTCTTAGACCTAATCCACATGTACCTTCATACAGTTGGGAACGGAAGACTTGGGAATTAATTGATAGAGACTTTACCAAGATTGTTGAATTGGATTGAACGGAACCCCGATAGAAAGTGTAACCGCGTTTGGCACGAGACATGGGTCTCGAAGGTGATCGTATCACGGACCCAGCAATAAGACCACGCAACAATCTAGCTACATGTTTCCATCCATAGTCAAGCCAATTAAAAATTCTGCAACAGTCGTTCTACAAGGCGACGACACATTATAACTCTTTCTCGAAAAGCCTTTTTCGACAAGGACTAGGAGTTCCGTTTTGACCATTTAAGGGTACTGTATCGTGTGTAGTACATCGTCGTCCACTTGTACTCCCAAGACGCTAGTTTGCTATTCTTATAAAATAAATCCTCGAGTGTCGTTAAATGTTTTTCGCTCGAAACGATCTTGTTCTTGTGTCGAGCTGCACTTGACTATTACACTAGATCTCGGGTCGAAATCAATGCCTAAATTTACACTTTGCATGTCACAGTCGTACGGAGTCAGGTACTACACCGCTATCCAAGGAATTCAATTGCTCGAAGATAAATGGTCAGCTATTCCGGAGTAATCAACGCTCAATTCGAGACAAGACTCGATTCGATGGTATGTTATGCCATCGACATCGAAATCGACTCGAAGGAGACATACCAAAGATTTCGTCGATAGGTTTTCGAATAGGCTTCGTCGATGACTTGCCAAGATGTCTTCGATTCGATCCGCTGTCTTTCCGAGGAGTAGGCAATTGAAATAATTAATATGCAGAATGAAATGGTGGCACTTTAGTTTCATAGCTTCTGAGAATTTCCATGTTGGATACTCTTTTAATAGCCCGGGCAATTACATAAATATGTGATTTGAGGATTTCGAGCGAAATGTCGCTATGGCGTGATTATGTGCAAAACGTATTTAAACGAGTACTGGTACTGGGCACTTAATGGATTTTATGATTTCAAAATTTATTTATTTTATTTATTCACCGACCACATGAACAGATAAATTATCTAATAATATGGTGTCATCCTCGTTCGAGTCAATTATCTTTATCAGCTTTATGGGTACGTTTCCTCATTGCGATTCTCTACATCATTTCTCGTCTGCTTCTCTGCATGGCGCCGCAATTATCAAATGGAATCCTAGCTTCTTTAATAATCTTCGTCTCCATTTCCGGAACCTCCTTATCCAGATGTTTATGCCAGTTCTTCGGTTAGTTTATTAAACAAATGTACAGAAAATATTATTTTCATCTACCTTACAACGAACATATGTAGATACATTTGGTAGTTGCAAAGTTATTTGTGTTCGGGCTCATGAGATCGTCAATTATTCCAGGACTTTTGTATGATATCCGCTCGAAGAAATATGAACTTTCATTGGCATTTTCTATTTCCAAGCTCAAAATATTGGGGCAATCAATGTTTGCAAAATTATAGATTCTTTAAAATTGTTGCTAAATACGACAACATGCTCTCTAGTTATCGATCAATGAGGAGGATGTCTTTTGGTGAACGTTTTCACAGTACATTTTGTAACTGAAAATACAAGTTTTCCGGGTAAAATACTGTTTATTTTAATTTTGTGTGACGTTTCGGACTCGACTGAGTCCTTTATCAAACGGATGTCATTTCAAGATTGGACATGGTAAGCATTTCAAAAAATGCTGTCATCGCATATTGACAGAAAATTTGGACATGAGAAAGCTGTGCGCAAGATGGCTATCGCGTTTGCTCACAATGGAACAAAAACCGCGTCGTGAGGATATTTCAATCGAGTGTTTGGCGATATTTTAGAGCAATAAAGCCGAGTTTTTGTGTCGATTCATAACCATGGACGAAACATGGGTCCATCACTTCACACCTGAGACAAAGGAACAGTCAAAACAATGTACATACTAACAGGGGACAATCGGCTTCAAAGTAGGCGAAGGCAGTCCCATCTGCAGGCAAGGTCATGGCGTCAGTTTTTCGGGATGAGCGTGGGATAATTTTCATTGATTATCTTCAAAAAAGAAAAACAATTAACGGAGAGTATTATACCAACTTATGGCAGCGTTTGAGTGATGAAATCAGGGAAAAAGCGCCGCATTTGGCGAAAAAGTAAGTGTTGATTTATCAAGACAATGCATTCGTTATCGCGGTGGCAAACATCAATGAGTTAAGCTTCACCATATTCGTCAGATTCAGCCCCCTCGGATTATTTTCTCCTTCCAAACTTCAAAAAATGGCTCGGTGGTGAAAGACTTGCCATTTTAAGGTGAAAAGGTCAATTCTGCGGTTGACGGTTATTTTGAGGAGCTCAACAGTTGTCACTATAAAGAGGGTATCGAATCTATCTAATACCGCTCGGATAAGTATGTATATGGACCTAAAAGGAGACTATCCCGAGTAGAAATTTTATCAGGCGGGGATCTGGCCCAGATCTGGCGTGTCTTAAAATAAAGCAGGCCCAGATCAGGCAAACCCAATGTGGACCTGGTCAGGGTGTATCGCTCTCGCGAATAAGGACCTGACATTGCGCCTGACATAAGCCTGATTTAGCCTAATTCTGGGCCGGACTTGAGACTGATCAAACCCAAACATTAGCCAGAGCTAGACCAGATCAGCTCTGCTGATAAAAATGAAATGTGTTTGCAACAAAAAAAATTAAATTTTTTAAGAAATGATACCAAACGTAACCCTGGTCCGGTTTAAGTTCGGCGAGCCTGAACAGTTCGAGCGACCGTAAGCAGGCTTGCCTTACTTATACTAGACGTGGACCTGGTCCGGTATAAATACGGCGAGCCTAGACAGTTCAAGCGATCGTAAGCAGGCGCAAGTTTGGCGAGCCTGAGCAAGCTTGACTTTCTCATACCAGACGTGGCCCTGATCTGGCGCAAGTTTGGCGAGCCTGATCAGGCTTGCCTTACTCATACCAGACATGGCCCTGATCAGGTATACGGCAAATCAGGCTAGCCTGAGAAAATTTCTACTCGGGATGTTGAGAGCCGGGTGTAGTCCAGTGGTAGTGTACTAGGTTTTGAAAACATTGTTTCTGCGATCTCGTGGGTTCAATTCTCACTCAACGCATAAATTATTTATAAGAATTTTTCAATTGTATTAGCTTCGAAATATTAATATAAATAGTGAACAGTGCGGAATGTTTAATAAGGTCACTACTAAAAGATTTAACACTGATCAGATGAGTTCTGTTTACTTTCTTATCAGATTCACAAACACCATCAGAACTACCAAACAGTTATTTGTTATAGGCAACATTGCTGTTCTGGTAGATTATATCACAGCCAATCAGCACTAAAAAAATTATTAACACCTACTAGTATCTGCAAACAAGCTACTTAAAAGTTCACAGAAAATTCTATGCTCATCGTACGATCTTGATGAGTGGCTTTTTTTAAAGGTATCAATCCATGCTGCAGTTAAAAAAAAATAAAGAAAATATTTTTTTAAAAGGATGAAAGTGTCCTTTATCCTTGAATACATCAAAAAGGCCATCTTAGATTATTTTTAATTCTTTTCATTGTGTTTTCTGTAGTCTTAAATACAACATCAAAATTTGAACTTGCGACCAGAAAGGGTTGAGACTTGAGATAGGAGAATTTGCCGTACCTGTGGTTCATTCCATAACAAAACGAGCGCAACGAATAGCTTAAAAATGCACGGAAAGGTCTATATTCTTCGTAGGAAATTGATGTTTGACTTACATTAAAGGTAACAGCACTTAGTACAGTTAAGAAATCAGCTAAAAGCCTGGGCGAAGCTTTATTATTTTTTAGGCCAAAGTTCGAGAAGCAGTTAAAGTGGGGGTTCATCAAGTGTACAAAGTTTCAAAAAAATTTGCAATGGTAGAATCACATATGCGGTCGGTTCTTCACAACAAATCTTTAATTCCCGAATTAAGGATCTTTGAAATTTATTGCAATAAAGTTACTGTAGAAAGGCGTATTTTTAAAGCATATTTTGCATACGCATAAAGCGAGAAATGTTCACCGTTTTCGGCTACCTACCATATTTCATGGTCATAATGAGTCGTAGGACTTCTCATGATGCATACACCAGCCTTTGGGAACACGTTCAAATGTGGCACTGAATTGACCATAGCAATCCTGTGTTGTTTGTTAGTTGCACATCGTCGATATTTCTGAGCCCTTACTTCAGGCTGACCAATTTCTGAAAGATATAGTGCTCAATTTCATATTCGATCACAATTCACTTCAAAATTGATCTTCGGATCCTTCTCGGTCATTTAGTGACCATGATACCGGATGGAACTTCAAATTTGTTCCAATTTCAGCATTGCGCTTCGTCGTGAACATACCACACAAGAAGCACTTACCCAAAAGCAGAGCTGAACAAATTGAAAGTGCGGCAGCCCAATCCCACAATAGACTAATAATGTCATACTACTTACTACAATGATAACACTTAGTGCCCACACGAAACTCTATTACGGAAGCTAATTAGCCATGATGTAAGCATGTACGCGAGACTGCAGCACTTGCTTCCAGAATTAGCAAAATCCACGCCTGCGAGCGAAATTACCTAACTTACGTTCAGCACTCGACAAAAGGAAACATGACAGTGTTAAGGATATATTGCACCGGAGGCCAGCAACAAAAAAAAATAAAGTTTGCCGCAACTAGTGCACTGCGAACACTAAAAGCCGGAACATGAGATATAAATCACAGGTATGGCAATTAGACTCCGCGGCAGCGCATGCAACGTCGTATCATCCGAAAGACAGTGGACTCTGAGTCGTTCCGAGCGGCTAGCTCTGTGCCCCCAAAAACCAGCTCTTCGCTAGATTAGTTAACTAACTAGAAAATACTAAGCCTTTTTAAGCGTTCCATTAGTTAATATCCCACTGTGAAGCAATTAATCACCTGGAGACCTCCGCCGATCAAGTATCGATGGACAACGGAGCACCTTACCAACAGCACCGCATCGATAAGACGAATTGCAAGCGGTCAAGGCATAAATCTTTGACTACTCCGAGTTAAACCAGCCGCAAAGTCTGAGCGTGTCATGGCGAGAACTCTTTCTTTCTTTATAACTCTGAAGACTTCCTCTACGGATTTTTGCATTGTAATACACTTGATAAGCCAAGTAATGGAACATGAAGTTGCAAGTTTTTTTCCATTCAGAAAAATTTCGCTTCTACTACTCTTTGGTTGTTTAATATTTTATTCGTATTTCATTTTGCTATACTATCAATTTATCGGTCATTCACTAAAACTCATCTTCACACTTCCACTATTCGGAAGGGATGTTCCTCCACTCCTACTCCTAAAGAGAGACATTTTGGTCGAAAAATATTTCTAGTACGGCTTCTGCTAGGAAGTTCAAACTTGAAATTCATATAGATTGGGTAAACACCTTTAATGCCACTACCTGTGGTGGTATGAGGTGTGAGCGGGGAGGTGGAGACAGTCTTATATGAAAATTTAAGTTTGTATAACTCAGGATTTACTTAAAAACTTAAACGGTACGGAAGTGGGGGATAATAATTTAAAAAAAAAACGCTTTTTATATCTCAAGAAATGTTTTAGGTATGAACTTGAATTTTTTAGAGTAGTTTCACCTCTAGAACAGAAAAAAATAGGAGAGAAGGAGACTAATAAAAAATGCTGATTTTTTCTAGAGAATCGCTAAGGGTTGAAAGCTTTTAGTTTACGTCTATATAGAGCCATAATAGGGGTTCACTAGAAAAATAAAATTGTTGTCAGGAGAGCAAAGTACGTGTGTAGGGAGTTACGAATTTGGTCATATCTCTTAGGTCTAGGTATCGAATTCATTTCACATCTACATGCTATTTATTTATGCGGCCAGCAATTATTTTCAAGATATTCAACCCTTACGTGGATGTAAAGACGTTTTCACGAATTTCGACATATTTCTTAGGTTTAATGAGATATCGATTTTGCTTTTACTTCTATATAGACCTTATATATATTCGCCTTAAATTAATTTCAAGATATTGCGATATTCAACCTCTAAAGGGATGTAAAATGATCCTGACGATATATCGAATTGTTTTTCTTTGTTATTTTAATAATAAAATATTTTACTTTAATATGCTTTCTATAATCGCATAAAAATCGGGATTATGACGACATTTTACCCTCAATGTTTTTGTTAAAATTGAAAAAAATATATTAATATAAATAAATAAAAAACAGTATGGGCGCAACTTTTTTATTTTTTGGGGAGAAGTCCGGAACGCGAAAGATGTTGTAGATAGTCCCAACTTTGGGCTTATGAATAAGACCTTTATGTTATTAAGCAAGTGTTAGAACCTAGTCTACCAAAACCCGCATGAAATCATTTTCAATTTAAAATCTTTATCCGAAAAGTGTTAAAGCAGAAAACTTAAAGCGTACACAATTTTTTAAATTTATTACTATTACATGAAAATACATGGCCTTAATTTGTGTTTCTGACTGTATCTGCGTGATGCACTTAGGTTCGTTTGGGTCCATTTAATCTCACCTTCCCGGTAGATTCTGTCGGAACAGTCGGTGCTCTAAATTTGCATTTCTGTACTGCATCCGACCTAAGGAACCTGTCACAACATTGTGTCGCCACAATGCGAAATCTTGCGATACGGCGTCGAACGAACGCTTCCCTTCTACACCGAAACGCTCCGGACAACCGGTGGGCGATGATATTTCATTTCCATGCGTAAATTATTGCCCTCACTTGTAATGCATGTTTTGCACAGCCCTGTTAAGGTAAACGAATTTCTAATTAATAGCCCTAATGTGAATTTATAGGTGTAAAATGATAACAATTTTGCCACAACCTCCTGCCGAGAGGAAATTATGTAACAATTCACTGCGGTAGCCCATTTCCTTATGACGATCTGAAAGTCGAACGCTGTAAGGTTCTGTGCGGTCTTAGCCACGGGTCGTCCGCAGGGTCGTTGCTCATTAACACGGCGCTGCCTGATTTAATTAATTCGCAAAAATTACTCACAGTCCACACCGCAGACCGCCCAAAGTCTTCGAAGAAATACTGGAACAAAATGTAATAATTCGCAACTTGCACAACGCACCAAAGATTGCCATCTGAAATTTGTGTAGAAGTTGGCTTAAGCCGCATTTTCCGAAACAATGGGCACCAAGCCGTACTTCGAGTATAACTGCACTGTACTCGCGGTGCACTGATGAAGCCAATTATGAGAAAAATTTGATTTCGCACCGCGAAATTAAAAACAGACAGGTAAAACCGCGACAGCAGGTACAATAATGTAGCGAAGTCGTTGCTCGCGTAGCTGGAGTATCTGAAGGTGTTGCACAAAGTGCTTCTGGCAGAGTAACTTTTAGATCCCACCGGTCTTTCGTACCAGGGCTTGCTTGTATTGAACATCGAATCGAGTTTTGTAATATCACCACCCTTAGAGGTAGAAAGGTTTCCTTTGTGAAATTCTTTCGATATTAGAACTGGTGAAATCAGCCAGGTGAATGGAACAGTAGAATGTGGCCTAATGCTCACGTCCAACGCGAACGTGTGATAATTAAGTAAAAGTAATATTTTGTTTAATTAAAAAAATGTGCCAACTGTTCCTTAGAGGCAAGTTAGAAATGCGGTAAAAGTCAGCAGCTTTCATGAGCTATACAGTAATTTTTTGCCGATTTAGGGGCAATTAGTTCTCAAATTGGCGTGTGATCTGAAGGCTCTAAAACTTCTTTAGTTGAAACCAAAATAAGTTTAATTGGGTTGAATCCTTTTTCAACTCTATACCATTCCCCAATATCTTCAGTGCCATTTATTTTATTAAATAGTGTTGGAATTGGAACGAAAAAGTAAAATTTTAATGGTGGCAACACTCAAGATGCAACATTATTATTTTTTGGGAAATTTTTTTTAAGTCAATGTTTGGTGTGTCTTTAAAGTCAAGATGCGATAGAAGTGCTAAAGATATTTTAAAATTAAAAAAAATTTATACCCTCAAATTTGGAATTTTTCCGCTTCAGGGCTAGTTCCTGAAATCGTGGTTTATATTTTAAGAATTGTTTCAGATATGATTTGAAATTTTTGCAGCAGTAAGGTCCAATAGACCCCTAGCAGAGAAACAAGATTTGAGGATGTTGTTATAGGTAGCGAGGGTGGGAAAGGGTTATAAGTAAAAATCCTATCCTATCCTAAATCCTATTGAGAGAACCCCTTTGGATAGAAAGTTAACAGTTCACGTCTCTATACAGAGCCACTGCAGGGACTCCTAAAAACGGCTATGGACAGAGTTTGAGATATTTTTCGTATCTCAGTGACGACTTACTTACTTACGGCTACTAGGAAAATTTGGATTTGCATTGGAGTACAGAGGTGAGACAAAAAAACTGTCCCTGAAAATGAGTTGTATTCATTTCCACGAATTATGTCATATCTCTTAGGTCGATGGAGATATCAAATAAATTTTATTTCTACGGGCTCTTCAAAAAAACGACTTGAAACTGATTTCCGTATTTTTCGATATTCAACCCCTAAGGAGGGGTTGAGTACGTTTTTACAAATTCTGACATATTTCTAAGATCTAATGAGATTCGTTTTCACATCTAAGAGCTTCAAATACAATCGCCTAAAAAATAATTTAAGCATTTTTCCATATTCACCTCCAAGTGGGTGTAAGCTTCTTTCGTAAATTTTCACGAATTCCGACAAATCTTTTAGGTCAATTGAGATTTAGAATTTGCTTTTACTTCAATAGGTTTTACTCCCTCAAAAACCGAATAGGAAAATAATTAAATAGACATAATTTAATAAAAAATTTTCAAAATCGTCTCGCTCCTTTTCGGAAATAAATTATTTTTCCGCGAACTACATTTAAGGTGGAATTTGAATGAACGCGATGCGCACGCATTAAGCGTTGTGACGCGATAATAGCTGATTTAAATGTACTCGTATGTTAGTGAGTGCACCAGTTACAGTGACATCGCATCGCTCTAATCGCGTCGCTTTCATAGTCTATTTTCCAATATCGTCGCTCGTATAACACGATTTTGACACTTGCGTCGGTTGTATTTAGATTTTTTTTACAACAATAGACGGCAATACGTTAGCAGGATTCGTATAAATTATTTTAGTATTTGATAATATTATTTGGCAATTGCAGGAACCAATAATAACTGGTGTCGTGGTATGGCGTGCGCGATGCAACTGGGTCATCACGCACGTCGCTCTCACTATAATTATACCTTTAGATTTAGATATCAAACCCATATATTTTTCATTTATTGCGTAGGCTTTTTGACTTCTTATCATCTTCCGAAGGTTTCGAATTGGATTGATGTCAGAAGACTGAACTTGCCGTGGAATCACGTTTTATTTACGATGAAATACTCTTTCACTTTTTCCAACATAAGTTTTGTATCACTATCCCGTTGAAAGGTCCATCTTAATTCCACATTTTATGTGATATCCTCTACTCGAATGTACTGATTGTTGTCTTTCGTAATACAATAAATTGAACCAACAATTTATTCCCGGACATATATTACTCCAGCCATATCCTGGTCGCGGTATTACAGTTAACACAGTCACCTAGCAAATTTTTTACTGTCAGAACCAAAGAGGTCCCCTAAAAATTGTCTATTTGTGCATCTAGGTTAATCTAGGTTCACTAGAATAATCTGAATATGCAAGACACTCTTTTCTGTTAGTTTAAGAGATTTTTCTTGTCTTCTTGGTCTGCCCAAAACCTTCCTATAAATTCAAATCTTCACCATCTTAGGTGGACTGAATGGATTTTCCTGGATTAGTGTCATGATACATAGAACGCAGGCTATCGCTAATTATACCATAATATAAAAATTATAAAATAACTCGGACCTTGTAATCTGTTACTTAAAACTCTCAACATGACGGGACTAAATAAAAATAAATACCAATAAAAATTTTGATAGATCTTTTAAACTAACCGAAACATGCGCAAAAATTATTTTTATTACTCCGTAATCTATTCGAAATCTGACCTAAGGCCTGTCCAAGACAAGTAAAAGTTTTGGTACGGCCTAAAGGCTAAAATATAAAATAAATCGTATCTCCATAAAACGTAAACTGAAATTATAATATTAACCATAACCTACATCAAATACAATTTCGATAATCATCTCGGATCAAGAGAAATGATGGTAACTAGTCACACACATGGTTCCTAATTTGGCTCTTTAAAGCCCGCGATATCTTTCTGATATATCATCCATCAATCCAGTGCGATTCAATCATTTCTTATAGCTTCATCAGTCCTCTCATTTTCATCGAATTGAAAAGCACCTTGGGTGCCGGCTGTCGCCCGCAGTAACACTTTTAGTCCTCTTCGTCGTCATTTTCAATCTTTAAGATAGTCCCAAAAAAACTTTACACATCCGATATCCATCTCAATGTCCAGCAACAATATCACATATGAGATCAGTCCTGCCCCACGTTATGGTTGTTTTTGTTTGCCGTGCCGCGTGATATTTGGCCAACTGATCATAATGCCGAGAGAGAGGATTACTTTGTCAGCTTGTTCGCTTGTCAAAGCATCAGTCACATCCGATCCGTTGCCCGATCACTCGCTAATGCGTGATCGATGTACATCACGATCGCGAGGATGAAGGATGGCTTGATCTCAAAAGTGTACCACTTAAGCCTACACTTACGCAACAGAAGAAACTAGATGACATGGATTCATATCGAGTGATTCACAGTAGTATCATCCATGCAATTCGAAAGCTGTTCACCGAAGATCACAATCGGAGCTGTTGCCTAATAATTTCAAACAACTCTAGTTTGCTCTCGGACATCTATCAATTTTCACTCGGACTATGTGGACAATCTCTGAAATGTTCGCCAATTCATCATTTTGCTTCGCACTCAACTCAGTTTTTTTACCTTGCATTTCAGCTTACCTGGCTCATAGTTTAATAACCTGTAGACAAAGTGATCGTTTCGTTATTGTGTTTTGCAGTTTGTCTAACTTTTGGCCAAAACAATTCACGAGAAAATAAATTTTCAGATTTACCTCCTCAATGACTGAAAGCGGTTTAGATGCCAGGCAAATGTGATATAAAGGCGAGCTGCTCAAAACATTCGGTCCATACATCACAATTCAGAAATGGATTTCGAACAATTACTGATAAATTTCAGTTCCTTGGAATGTGAGCTGTGCACTTTAAGAGATACTCGAAGAGGTTGGTCAACAGGTTGCTGTAACAGCTATACACGTAAGAAGCAGCTTTTCGGTCAGTCCTCCTTTTCGACTCCGTCCGATCCGATTTAATTTATAGTTTTCGGACGGGGCATGGCTACTGCTTGTTGTAAATTGGTGGCATGAACGTGAAGGTGGTTAAAAAGCTGGAATTGGATATTCCGTACAACGAACAAAAAGTTGACAAACAAAATTCCGATTCCATGTAAATTTAATAGTTTTGATCTATAAGGGCGAATAACATACATAGCTAGCTGTCGAAATTTCTGCGATTGAAAAATCAAAGTTGAGATCTGTAACTCCAACCAACAGGATGTTTGATTTTTTCTTAGGAATTTACAGGAGGGTGGATATGAAGGTGGATACGGGGTTAATATCCCCATTGCCGAAAATATGTACATGATAACTTACTTTTCTTCAACAGAATCACATGAGATTCTGTATGACAGAGTCCTATGTACGATTTAAGAACTCTGTATTTATTGAACACAATATATTAATAATCATCTATCCTGCGATTTTTAGGGACAAATCGCGTTATCTAAAAATGTAGTCTACTTATAGAAACGCCTAAAATGTGGATTTTTCGTTATTAAACCACCAAGGGAGCGAAAATAGTTTAAATGTTTTTTCACGAATCCTCCAATATCTCTTAGGACCGGTGAGATACCGCGATAGTTTTCACTTCCACAGCCTACTTTTAGAAACGCCTAAAAGCGTTTTCGGGATATTTCCGAGTGAAAAGAAATTGAATACGACCAAACCACTGCGTCTAAAAGCATGCAAATTTTTTAAAATTCCAACCCTAAGAGGATGAAAAACAGTTAAATGTGTTTGTTATTAATTCCTCGATATTTATTATGCCGAATTTCTGAAGGCTACACTAATTTACAGCTTAAACTAATTTCTAATTTTCATTATTAAGCTTATAAATAGGTGAAAGTCGTTTTCAATATGCTTTTAGGCATCCCTCAATATCTTTTCTAAACCGAAGATAGAAACGCCTAAAAACAATTTCGGAATTTTTTTGACCCAAAAGCATAAAGAAGTAATCAATATTTTCTTACGAATTTATCTATGTTAAGATAATGACTTTCTTCTTTTATGCAGGATACTTTTTTACAAGAGCCTAAAAAGGAGTTTTTGGGATTTTCGAAATTTTAACAAAAGTGGCAAAAAGGTGTTAAATATTTTTTCCACGAATAGCTTAATATTTTTAAGGCCGGACGAGATACATACCAAATTAGTTTTCCCTTCCACTGGCTACTTATATGTACAAACGCCTACAAAGTCATTATAATGAGATATTGAATTAGATTTCACATTTACGGGCTCATTATACAAATGCAAATATTCTTGAGATTTTCGGATGTTCATTCGGGTTAAGTTTCTTTTCACGAATTCTTCAATATATCTTCGACCCGATGGGATATCAAAATGATTTATCTTACACCTGATACCTATATAAATGCCTAAAAAGTTACTTCAAGATTTTTTAAAATTCAACTCTCGAAGAAGTGAAATGGGGTTTTACATGTATTCACGATTGAGATCGAATTGGGTTTCTCTCCTCAATATCTCTCAGGCCCAATGAGATATCGAATTGGTTTATGTTTCTGAAGGCGTGTGAATAAAAACTGATTTCGAAATTTTTTTATAAGATCTGAAGGAACAATGTCTAACTGAGTGAGATCAGCTACGACACCAACGCCTTGGTGGAATTGGTGTCGAATAGTGAGGTTTATGTACTGATGGATGAGCAACTCGTCATTCTCTATTGCAAACTCATCCATGAGGGCATAGCAAAATATAAAGGTACTAAAAAATAATAATAATGTCGTTTTGTCCCTTGTATGAACATCTATCAAATAATGTGATCTGTTCGAGAATTTGAATCAAAAAACATTAGTCCAAAGTACCGAGAGCTCACTGCACATAGGTCGAGTGAAAGGCTAGTTCACTATCACTTCCAGCTGGTTGGTCGATGAGCTAATAACCTATCCCCGGAAAAAAAATTAAAATAAGATATGTTGAAGAGCTTCGATAAAAACCTCAGATCAGACGAAAGGATGACTGTAATGTCCGTAATTCGATCAGAGAAATATTGTTGAAAAGCTGCCGTACCATAACAGAAGACAATTTTCCTCCAGGTGATAATGAAAAGAAGTCGTCATGGATTGTCTTCATATTGCATTTACTTATTCGAGGCGAACCATGTACAGAATGAAACAGGTAAGTCCCATAAAACTCATCAAATTAAATTCCGATCAAAAACAAATTTTACAATTGATCCGGCCTTAGCCCACATATAGCGTCGTTACCTTCGGTCAAACAGCATGTGGTACATCTGACTGACTATTCCGAATTCGGATGTTCTTCGAACGATTCACACAGTTCGTGATTGAATTTACTGAGCCAATTGAAGGCTCATCATCGGTCTGAGCACCGTTCAGTTGTACCTGCACTGTGCACCTCTAATAGTTACATTTACCAGTGCCAGCTTCCATTTATATGAAGCCATCAATCCAGCGCGGAGTTTACAGCTTACCGCACGCACCTTTAAAATTTGAATCAAACTTTCGCTATCCCCCGAAGGTGATGCCACAAATTAACATCGAAAGGATGATTATCGCCGCTAATCGCTTATCGGTTTCGGTTCTCATCTGATCATGGAAATTGAAATTACGTTACACTATAATCCGCCGCTCGCTTCGCCATTGTAATGTACCTTCCATGTCCAACTCGATGTCGTTAGTTGAGAACTGTGACCAATTTGAAGAGCTGATAAATGACATTGACCGTAGAGGCTCTCTATGTTGATCATTTTATACGGCCCACGTATTAAGATATTGAATCGAGCAAAAGACTAAATCCACTTGCTAGCAGCTAATCCCAAGTACTTGACACGACTTTTATCGACATCAAATTAATGTCTTCGCACCAGATTAGGTGCCAATGCACGAAACCCTTCGATGCGACGAAGAATGGCAATTTAAGACGAATTCGCTCGCATGATACACGACTCGAATGTCGTATCGCATCAAATCTAGAACTTTGGAATTTCGCACCAAGATGCCATTCAAGTCTCACGGATATCAAAGTAAAGTCTTAGCAAGGATTTGATTAATTGCCCGGACCAGAGTCGCTAATGTTTTGAATTAGTTTCCGCGATTAGAGCCGGGTTTCGATAGATAAGGTGCGAATGTGAAATGTTAAAGTGCAACGAGCTCGCAGGTGATACGTAAATATGGTAATTGGGTGATAATCTGTGGTGCGTGTTAAGTGCTCGGCTTGTTCGGATAACTTGCAAACGGCTTATAAGGCTTTTCAATATTTCAGCTCGGATGCGTGTATTCCAGTTAATTGTATAAGTAAACGATTTCAAAGCCGTGAAGATATCGCGTTAATGCGATAAGGTCAAAAAGAGGAACTAAGAGATTTCAATTTAAGATAAATCTTTTCATACATTGTATTGTTGTTTTCACTCGATTTCTTAGGTGGAATGTTATTAAACTCGATTAAGCGACTAGTACATGAAGTGCACTTGAGTCACGAGACAAGTTATAGTGCTCCTAAGGGTAACACTATCTCACACTTATTCTTCCCACAATACATGGAATTTTACAGATAATCGCGAAGTTTATTCAGTGTGAAGGTACCCCTTAGGTTATAAAGGTTAGTTTATGGTAATACCGAATACGGTAATGGTTTGCTTTGGTAAGAAGAAAAGGTATATATAGCCTTATAGGGTCCAAGCGTCCAATATGACCTTTCCAATGATTTGTAAAATAGCTCATTCATGTTAAGAGTACGGTCGTTAATTGCTTAACAGCACTATTAGAAAAAATCTGCCAACAGTCTGGGCGCAACTTTATTATTTTATGGGTAGAAGTCCGAAACATGTTTAATGATGAGATGCTGTGTAGGTTACTATGCGACTGACAACCAAAAACATAACGTTCCAAATAGCCTCCTGGTTATTTATTAGGTTGTCAATTGCATAGTAACCTACACAGCATCTCATTATTAAACACGTTTCGGACTTCTACCCATAAAATAATAAAGATGCGCCCAGACTGTTGGAAGATTTTTTTATTTATTTACGTATTTTTTTTATCAATAGAATAATTCATAGTAGTAAAAGCGAATTCGATCACATTAAACCTAAGAGATTTTCGGAATCAGTGAAATCTTGAACAATACCCCAGGGGGTTTAATAGAGAAAAATACTTAAATCGACTACGTTTAAAGCTTATAGAAGTAAAAGTGAATTCCAAATCTCAATATACCTTAGGAATATATAAGAATCCGTGAATATGTACACAACCACTTTACACCCCCTTAGGGGTTGGATATCGAAAAAATTTGAAGAACGTTACTAGGCGCTTATATAAATAGCCCACAGAAGACATGTCTAAAAGTTTTAACGAAATTCGTGAAAATGTGGATTCACGGACATTTTTTTTACTCAACCTCTGAACGCCAATGAAAATCTGAACTTTTTTTTTACTTTAGTTACTCTAATAACACATCTACATATACGTACTAAGTTTCAACTTTCTAGCATAAGCCGTTTCTGAGATATAAAAAACCACCCCTCACCCCAGTACCTCGCTACCCCTATGAACAATTTTATTTTTCTAGGATGTCTCTATAGTGGCTCTATATAATCCTAAATTTTTAGCTTTCCACTCATTAGGGTTTTCAGAATTTTTTTCCTTCCTACCTCTTTTCACCATCACCCCCTACACCCCACCCCCACTACTAAATTTTTCCCTACTAGAGGTCTACCGATCCCAACACCTGTGAACTTTTCAAGATCATATCTGATACGGTTTCTGAGATATAAAAATTAAATTTTTTGCTCCACCTCCCCCCTCAAAAAAATTACTTTCATTAGACTCCTCTTGTGGTGCCATATACAGAAACTAAATTTTATCTTCCTGGTGTAATTGGTTCGGAAGATATTGTAATCCAAAGTTTTTCACTCCCCAACCCCACACCACACCACCACCCTTAAAAATGTTAGCCCTTGTCTAATCTTCAAGTATCCCTAAGGGCAACCACAAAGTTTCAATCTTCTGACATCAATCGTTCAGGAGATATGGATTTTAGAATGTTTCAATCATTATTAAAAAATAATAAAGTAAAAGTTGTCAAAATTATTTTCTAAAAATACTCGTTTTCCGGGTAAAATACTGTTTATTTTAATTTTTTGTGTGACGTTTCGGACTCGACTAGTTTTAATTTTAGCTTTAAGAAGGGGCGAAGCGCTAAGCCCCCGCGCACATTAGGCACTAAACATCCCCTAAACAACCCAGATCTTTAAAGAACTTGACCAGCTTGTCATGCCCTATCGACCTCAGATCCCCCAAATTGTCAAAGGAAAGACTGCCCAGCCACCTCAGTCGCCTCCTTGCAACCGTCTAACATTCACACAAAATGTGGGTGATGTCCTCCTCAGCATATAGTTCAAGGCAGTACCTGTACACGTCAGAGTCGGACTCGACTAAGTCCTTTATCAAACATAAAAAGCAAATATCAAAAGCATATTGATAAAGGTCTCAGTCAAGTCTGAAACGTCACACAAAAAATAAAAACACAGTATTTCACCCGGAAAACTAGTATTTTCAGTTAAAACTGTACTGTGAAAAAATTCACCAAAATAAAATTATTTTCCTTTATTTTTTTTTTAATAATAAAGTACTGTGATCGACCTGAAATTTCACAAAATTTTGCTACACTCAAATCGTGTAAACAGGTCCACTAAAAGTTGGAAAGTCTGTGTATGTAGATGCTCTAAAAAAGTAAATTAAGCTAAATACATAAGATTTGCATTGCACGAGGAAAATTGTCCTTTAAAATCGGTTGTATACAGTTTCACGAATTTCGTCATATCTCTTAGGTCTGTCGAGATATCGAACTAGTTTGTGAGGGCTCTTAATGTAGCCGCCTAGAATTGTCCCTTTCCGGATTTACGGATAGTGGACCCCTAAGTGGTTGAAAGTAGCTATGTTCTTTTTTACGAAATCCGATATTCCGATTTCATGTCTAGTTAAATATCGAATTTTATGGCCCTTATATTATAAATGCCTAATACTAATACTAATTTAGGCATTTTTCCATACTTAACCACTAAAGGGTGTAAAGTTTCCACCTTTCATAAAAACTTACTCAACCGTGTAAGTTTTCACGAATTCCGACATATCTTTTAGGTCTAATGAGATATCGAATTCGCTTTTACTTCTATGGGTTTTCTATATAATCGCCTTAAAATTTATATCAAGATTTTTCAATATTCACCCCTAAGAGGTATAAAGTGATTGTGTCCGTTTTTACAAATTCCGAAATATGTCTTAGGTCTGATGAGATTTAGAAGGCTTTTTTACTTTAATGGGCTTCTTATATAATCGGTTAAAAATCGGGTTCAGAATTTGTCGATACTTAACCCCTAAGGCCTTATGTCGATATTTTCCCCACTATGATACTCAAGTATGGGTAGACACTGGCATAAACCTCCAGAATAAATGGAGGCTAATAAGCTGTTTTCAAAAATGTAAAAAAAATTCGATAGAAGCTCCGAATATTAACTATTAAATAAGTCTTGGCTCCGGCACCAGGCTGCAGCGCTATAGGAAAATGGATGCCACTAATAAAATTCGAACGGGAAATAAATGGCTGCTTTTTAAACCTTGTAATAATTGCATAATTTCTAATAAATGGACGCTATTATCGCAACCTCACTAATTTTCCCGGTTTCAAGCCAAAAAAAAATTTCAAATAAATTGTATCATAACAGAGTTATCGCGCATGATAAACAAATTTCTCCATTAAATTTTAAGTGAGCCCATATAATTTACAAAACTACATTTCCTTTCCAATCAGAAGGCTTCATAACAGCCCACTTTGTCTTTCCTGAAGAAAATGCCCAAGAAACTCGATGAAAACGAGGAAATTCGCATTCGAAGTGATATCAAGCGGCGTTAATCCGCCATGTCAAAAAATCACCCAAGTCGCAGCCGTGTGTGACTTCAGTTGAAAAGAGGCTGTCCCGGTAACCAGGAAACATATTGCCCGACTAAACCTATCAGCCGCTTTAATTAATGAACACATCACCTGCAGGTTCGGTACCCGAAAGAACTGTGACACTAAATCAACAACGAAACCAGCTCCTCTACAAAATTAAATATAGTAAAACATAAAACTCCACCCAACTTATAAGCTGGACAATAATTTCGCGACTAAAGTTTTTAGTGTACATTTTACATAATTTTTCACCTGTCCGCCGTGTTTATAGGCATTTCATGGAGGCAGGCAAGATCATCTGTAATCTGGCACACTCGTCGTCTAGGTACTGTAACTAGATGGGGAAAAAATAAGAGAAAACTAAGTTCATCCAATCCCGGATATTACGGCGGTGCTTGATATGATGATGCAGTCGGTACATCGAAGAATCCGCCCAGGTTTTACGATTTTTGATAAAGGTAATCAGACGCGAGTCCACATGATATTTGGATCGAATGTGAACCTCGCTCGAAAATAACGGACACACCGTTCAATCTTACGACGATCGTGCGACAGGTTAAATAAGTTTTCTGTTAGATCCTCACTTATTAAATTTCCTCGAACGGAGAAAACGTCGTCGTACACTTGTCGTGAAAATTGAGTAAAGTGATCTTCATACGATCGACACGATCGATTCAGCTTAAACCGATTTAGGCAGCTAGTGAAGCTTATACAAGGCTCAGGTGGATGAATCTACCGAAGTGGAAAAGACTAGGTGCTATTTTAACTTTGGATATTGATTGGCATCAGGGTGCACGATTTGATCTAACCGATCATCGATAGTTCACATTTACGTTATTGATGAAATGTCAACGGATTCCCATACACAAATAATTGCACAAATTTATAGGATTCAGCGCTTATTCAAAATCAAAGGTCTGGCAGAAAAGGGGAATTAAATTGATGTAGTATAATTACTCGTAAATAAAAGAAGAAACTTTTGAAATTGGATATTACTCACATATCACTCGTTATAAAATATAAAATGATTTTTTTTTTTAATATTTTAAAAATAAGTTTAGTATGGTATGGTACCATTTAGTGGATTTTATAAAACTTGCTATGTTGCATAGCTTCCCCTTATCGATATCACCAAGATCATCGAGGAAATAAGCGCCGAGGTTCCATCTTCTCATTCCCGATAGGGCCGGACATTCGCATAGGACGTGGCAGATTGACTTTTCCACTTCTGGGTCATCGCAGCTGCGACTACGACAGAGATCATTTGCCTCGGCACCATAGATATATATATACTGGAGATGACAAGCAGCGATTGAGTTGGAGGCAGACGTCGTCGCATTCACTCACACGCAAAACAACAACAATTGACATAACGACCCTGTTTTTTCTCACTTACATTTATATTATGTCCCGCTCTTGAAACACGCTAAACAACAACAATTTGATATAACGACACTGTTTTGTCTCACTTCTCTGGCTTCAAAGAGCTTAATACAAAACCAATGGCTTGTCGTCTCCAGTATCTCTATGCTTGGCACCTAGTCGTCTAGCCGATCAGGCAGTGCCCTGTAAGCACTCCGGTTAGGGCGCTAGTACCTTTCCTGCTCAGGCTCAGGATATACTTACTTTTCCCGTGATCATCATCGAGTGGCCTGGCACCCAGCAGAGGGTAATATTGTGCCGTGTGCCGATAGAATTAAGAATGCCACGACATCGTCTAACTAGTTTTGATCATGTTGTGTTCGAACTAAAGCCTAGTACTGTGTTCCGAGCGAAACGAAATGAACTGTCAAATTTCATATAAAAAAATTAATATTTCGCTCATTTTTCGCGACGAAATATTTCGTTCATTTTTCAGTACTGTGTTCATGGGCGGAATGGACATTTGCAGTACTCACTAATAGATGGCGCTCGGTTTCGTTAAAGTTTGGTTTCCAAGGGTTCGGTACCCTTGTATGAGAAGCGAAATATTTGACTATTCAAAATTTTCAACCGTTCGTTGTCAATTCAGTTCGTTTGTGCTCGAGAAATTTTGTGTGAGTTATATTTTGTTGTGTTGTGTGCCGGAATTGTAATTTCTAGCCAATATTTTAATTTCTTTCAAATTTCGCGCGCTTTTATTTCACTGACATCTAGTAGCGAACTGTATAGTTTATTTCACTCTACTTCGAAGGTACCATTTTCGTTCGTTATCGTTTCGCCTAACACAGTACTTAAGGTACTTACTTAAGGTCTTGATGGCTGCTTAGCTGTCAATGCAAATAGTGATGTCTTCTGTTGCATACACCTTTGCTTCAATAATTTTGCAAGCCTGAAGTTTTGCAAAGATTTTCGCTTGAAATACAGTGGCATAGTCCGGTAGCCTGTAGGACTCGTGAATCTCAAGTTCCTGTGAGAATAACCCCGCGCCTGTGCCAGAATCAATCGAACTGTCGGTGAAGATCATTGTGGTTCTATTGTCTAGGTAGCTGTCTTCATTCCAGTCGTTCCTGTGTGGGATTTTAGCAGAAAATTCCCAACCGAAACCTATTTCTGGCATGTTGATATCAAACACCAAGAAGTCATTGAGTATGGTACTGTGACCAGCAGGTCTAGTTCTCCAGGTACCTAACTCTTTGAGTCTAAGAGCACCTTTTGCAGCTATACTTTTGATGTACTTATATGTCCTTGGCCGCAGAAGGAGGATAGTTTCCAGTGCAGCCATGGGAGTGGTTCTGAGGGCGCTAGTGACCCCAATGCATGCTAGGCGCTGTACTTTTGTCGTTTAGTAATTTTGCATATTTTTATTTTCTTTAAAACAAACAAAAAGCCAAATAAAACTTTATATTTCATAAAACTTAATTTTTGCAATTCAATAAACATTAAACTAAAAAATATTAAACCTAAAATATAGAATTTGAATTTTTTGAATGTAACGTTTTTCTGTGATTAACTCGATTGCATTTCTGGTTCTTCAACTTAAAACTTTTCTATTCCAAATTGTACAATTTTATAATTTTAATTCAGTATTCTTAAATTTTATGAAATGTATACTATAATTTTCCGTGAGAGTGTTCCATCAGCTAACTTAAAACAACAATCATTATTCGAAAGTTATGCACGTTAAGCTATAGGTGATAAGATCAGAACAATTACGTCACGAATCATACCGATGATCGCGTAATAAGTAACAGTGAAATAATTAAAGTATTCGATTGAGATCACAAATTTCGATCTTGGGAATATTTCTACCGGTACTTAAGGTTTTTCAATTACCCGTATAGATACAAGGCAATGAAGTTTATTTTCTAACTCGTCTTTCACTTTGAACTTTTGAGCTCCCAGTTGATTATATCGGTGTTTGTTTAGAGCAAAAAAAAAGAGTACCTAGATATAATAATAAGAAAAAAGGAGCACAAGATACTGTTGGAGCTCAGGGCATATTGGCACATTACTTGGTAAATCCAATTCACCGATTGAAGCTATCAGCGAGTCCGATCAGAGACAGGTCTCTTCTATTGCTTCTTTCTATAGAAAATTGTTAACGGCGCTTATGCAATGTGAAGAAGTGCAACTTGAATTTCTATAAGACAGTGCTATGGGGCCTTTCCGTATTTGCTAGTTGAGAACAATTTCATTTTGTTATTTTACTCGGTCTATCGTGGATAGTGATCGCGGTCAAATGTCAGTGAGGATCTTCGAGTTGGTACCCTAGATGGAATTTTTCGAATTTTGTGATGGAAGTACAATTTTTTTTATTGTCTTGTGAAAGAATGCTTACGCCTCTTTCGGTTGCATAAATACCTAGTGGCACATAGCCTTGGGAAAACCACAAGTCCAATGACCCATTAGAGGTCCCCTTGAGGTCAGTGCTCGTGATATCAGTAATTCAATAGTGGACACTATAATACTCGTAAATCCCATGGATGTTTCCTAACATTCATGGTGGTATATCCATATTCATGGGTGTTTCGAGAAACATCCATGATAGTATACCCACATTTATGGGTGTTTCAAGAAACATCCATGGTAGTACATCCATCTTTATGAATGTTTGGAGAAACACCCATGGTTTTCGTGAGAACACCCATGGGTATTGTGTGTTGGGTGTTCCATGGATATATGAGTATTAGCGGCGCATTCATGCTTATCAAACACACATAGTAATTTCGGAAGTCACATGGGTGTATATGTACACCCATGGTAGTTGAGGAACTTAGATAGGTGTAGGACACCCATGGTAGTTGAGGAATAACTCAAGTACCATGGCTCAAAGAATTACCATTTCCCAAGAACTTCAGCACACCCATGGGAGTTGTTGAGACTGAGAGAAAACCTTTGCCGCTTTTCCTTCAGAACTAAGATATAGGGCCTGCAACTACACGTACCACGTGCATCACATCTATATATTTGTAAAGTGTCTGGAAACAAACATTCGCTTCTAACGAATCTACGTTCATTTGTTCCGATTTAGAACCAAACATCGCTTTTATTCACTGCTCTTCGACTTTCACGCGACGCCACATTTCTGCACATAAAAAATACTCACGGCGCTTCGCTTATGGCGAATCATCACTTCGTGGCTTAACGGCATTTAACATAAAATCGCAATATAGGCCATGAGGGGATGGTTCACGAATAGTGAAGCTGTGCAAATACTGCTGAAGAGAGACATAATATAAAAAATAAGAAATAATTTTTAAGAATTTACTAATATCGAAGGTAAACGATAATCGCGGTTACTTAAAATACATTCCCTGTACCACAAATAAAAGTTTCGGTAAAAGTGGTACACAAGCGGTTAATTTGTACGCCATTTGGCATATATTATACTATTATGTATTCTCAACAAACGCAGGTTTCGTAAATGTATATTGATCGAAGCTTCACTTAAAGCGGTTCGCGAACCATTCACATGCGCTCCGGCGCTTCGCACGAATAGGTTGTCTAATATAAATTCGCTGCAAGCATAGGTGCTAGATTAGCTATCGATATTTGGCGATTCACCAACGATTCGTTGGAGGAGTTTATTAGTGAAGGAGACTTTACTGGAAGAGTTGCACTACCGAGACATTTGGTATACAGGGATAAGAAAAATATTTATTTCAAAGTATTAGCACTTGAGCATCTTTAAGTAAGATAAGAGAGGTAGGAATAAGAATGAAAGATTATACTTTGTACGTATTTGATATTTGGTATTTTACATTATTTGTTTGATACGACTTTAATTCTTATAAATTGGAATTTAATATAGGATAATAACATTAATTTGAATCATAAGTCACTGCCAACCTACAACTAAAAAATTTACATGAAAAGTTTTAAGAATTAATTATCCGTTTAGCTCACTTTCAGACCAAATTCAGACCAGTTTCAGTCAAATTGCATGTTCAATGAAAGTTTTCCACCCCGCACATACCCTTAGTGGCTTTATCTCGATTTGGCCAATACTGAAAACAAAGCAGCGTTCTACTTCAGTCGAGAACCCACGATAGTGCTTTAGCACCAAAAATTCCAAAAATAAATTTAAGTTGTATTCTTCCACTAAGCGAAATCTTTATAAAAACTACGGACCCAAGACAATTTCTTGACTTCATAACTACGAAATGTTACACACAACATTATAACTGGCATACCAATGAGTGCATTTCGAATTTATATCTAGCAGTATGTAGTACGTACCTTACTATTTTCCACGTACTAAATTGCACTAAATTTAAAAGTTCGAGATCATCAATTGCATTCTGCACATGCACATTCCCATCGCATGTAGGTACTTGTTACGTACGACTATTCCGTGCTTCAGGTATAAAGACTTAGCATACTTGATCCGATACGTTTCCAATAAGATGATGTTGAGTAATGCTTCCAGTGAACTAGTAACTTGGAAGATATTTTCTAGATTGACTCGTCCTTGATCTTTCAGCATTCAACGCAAAGCGGGATTTATGGCTAAGTGTTGCGAACTAAAAGCAGAGACGATTTTTTTTCTTAATCAAAGCCATTGACGGCATAGCTCACTTAAATCGTGAGACATCAGTGACTGGTGCAGGTAAATACTTTAAGTGCCTAACTATCTTGAATTGTTTTAAACGTTTTTTTTTCTCAATATATTAAACTTTGAAGATAGGTTGGTGAAGGTATCCAAGAAATTTAAATTATGATGTTGCCAATTTATTTTCATCAACTTCAATTTACACTTGAACGAGGAGCTATGTATTATACTAAGTTGAAATTAATCACTCCAGGAATTCGGTGAAACAATTTTGGGTAATGTTTTATTATTTTAAAGCACAGTGGAGTATTGTACTAGCTCTTAAAAACATTGATCCAAAGATTCGTGGGTTCAATTCCTATTATTACTTTTTGAATAATAAAGTATTGTGATTGACCTGAAATATCAAAAAATTTGCTACAATGAAATTTTGTATTTTCGCGTTTTAGGACTAGTAGACCACAGAAACGCGAAAAATGTCCGACAAACGCCGTACTCAAACGTATTTGACGCGTCAGTACTGGGCCAATAATGGCAGCCAGCATCCCAAAAATGGCGCGGCAGTGGCAACCAACACTGGCCTATTGCTGGATCACTGCTGAATGAAAACTTGGGCCCGGTGCTGGTGTTGTATACTGGCCCAGTTTCGGCGACCGATACTGGCCCAGTGTTGGCGACCGATACTGGTGTCAGTGCTGGCAGTTTTTATAATCTCCGAGCTTATTGCAAGAAAATTAAATTATTTCCTCTTTACCTCATTATTTTGTCATATAAATTAATCGTCGTAGCTTACCCTGGTACCAAAAATATGAAAAAAAGAAAAAAAAGACGATACGATACGCATTTTTGGCGACGAATGACCTGCGATGCGTTCTCGAACTCCCTACCTTACGAGTTATGCCTACCTACTTAACTACAAAAGTTTGCTAACCAACGATGGCCCAGAGGTTAACCAGTAATGGCTCCCAACGCTAGGCAGCCAGCATTGGCCCAGCCGTGGTATACAGCTGATACGCTAGACTCGGCAAAAGTTCGCTCTTCGCACTTGGCCAAAGCAATGGCCCTGTAGTAAGTGCTGCGGAACCCTATATGGGCCACCCAAGTAGAAGCTTTAAATTTGTCCTGTGATTGGAGTAGGTGGCTACCTATTTGGGATAGACGCCTTGCGGATGGGGGTGAAAGAAGAAAGGAGAGCGAAGGGCTTAAAGTCAAAAATTGTGAATTTTATATTTCCATTTTGTGAATAAATGTAATAGCAATTTGCTAGAAAGCATCCAAAAAATAAAATAATTGAAGGGGGTAGCTGCATGTAAGACGAGAAAGGGGGAGGGGGCAGCGGCTTTATAAAATGTTCCAAAAATACAACGGCAAGTGGTTACACCATTTCAAAATTATATCTAACTGAAAACTTTTTTCTATCGATATATTCGCAAAAAGCTAAAATTTGTTCTCTAGTGAATCAAAATTCTTTTTTGAAGGTAACTTTTGTTGTGTGAAGATGAAACCTTTTCTGTCGCACACCGAACTTAGCCGCAGTCAAATTTTGAACCAAACATACAAGACTAACAACCAATGTTTACTGATTTGTATGATTTAAATTGCCTTTCCCAAAATTTCAAGATATACACTAATTTTGAATGTACCTGCCATTTAAAGAAATTGATTTGATCTTTTCAAAATCAAAACATGGAAAGCAGGTAAAAATAGTTTTTCTTTAATCGTCCAATTTCGATTGATTTGTTCCAAGAAATGCTAAAATTCCACAGATCAATCAAGCAAGCCACTATTTATGATTTTTAGATACCTTTCACGTTTCACGTGAACCATAATCTTCCGAATGGTTGGGCTCGGCATGGATTTAGTCCGACCTGAAACATATTCTACACCTCGTAGATGTACCAGAATCGGCCAGAATTCTGTAAATCACGAGAAATGTGGAAATATTTTTCTATTCAATTGTCTTTCCATTCCATCAACTGAAGTGATGTTTGAAGTTATTAGACCCATGGGATCACTAGTCGATTTCCGATTTAATTAAATATAATTTATGTCCAATTGAAATTCCCATCGGATCATAGAGTATTCGGTTCCGATACGTTAAAATGTTAAGGACAATCGAGAATTGTTTCGTGATTGCAACCGTATCGCGCGGACCGACACCGACATGATTTCAGGCGATAGCTTAAAAAAAATTATGTTGTCGTGATCAGTTTCATAGTGAAACGGATAGACTTTAAAATACTTTATGTTGTGTACATATCTTTAAGATATGACTTGGAGGTGAATTGAATTACAGCGTTTTGTTATTGAGGTGAACAGGTCTCATCTTCATGACATGCGAACTGAAACAAGTAATGAGAAAGATCACTTAATTTCGATTCGTTCGATTTTCGTAATCCGATGATCATGAACTTGTTCATTAAAAGTTACGTCTTTTAGGGTGTGATTTTGTCAGTTCGTTTCGCGCCCACATCTTCATTACGTTGATTACACACTCGATTGGGCAAATATTTGGGAATTTATTGTAAAATAATTTCAAAATTTCGTTATAAACCTTCAAGAGAAGCGCAATGATTGTCTAGATATTTTTTTCCTATAAATTTTTAAATATGGCGACGAAAAGTTCAGGGACGGAAATTGGATGGTACAATTATTGCCGTATGCTAAATAAATATGAATGGTGCGATGAATGGTTCATTGATTTACAATGTGTACCTTTATATGGGCAAAAAGATGACTTTTAGATCTTCACAAATGATTAAGAAAATTTAAAGACCTTGATATAGAGCTGAAACCAATTGTAATCAACATCTTTCAATATCGAACTGTGAGTAATTTATTATACACCCTAAGTGTTGACTCATTCAATATTTTGAGTGATGCAAATGCAAATAAACATGACAAATGTTGTAATTCTTAGGTAACAATTTCCATTAACTTAAAAGGTGTAAATGATATTTCACACATTATATTTATAGATTCTTGGCTAATAAACGTTAACCTACTTTCAACCTTTCTACTAAGCAATTGAGAAAAGGAGTTAAAACCTCATTAAAACAATAGTTTAATGGTTTTAACTTAGTTCGAAAACATGCTGTTTCGTAAGAGTAGCAGCATATTTTTACCGACCAGAAGGCACCGAATAGTTTTCGGAAATGAGTTTAGTAAAAATTCGTTTAATGAAACATACTGCAGTCACGATCGGCTGCAAGCCAATCGTATGATACTCTAGATGAAATACTGAACTCCGATTTATATTGTAGTTGGGGATAAAGTAGGATAAGGTGTGTGCATATAGTATGTCCTTTATTACAGACTCCCATTTGGTTGCTACCTTAAACTAAAAGACAATATCGTTCGTCCTTTTTGAAGGACTTTCACATGGGCGTAGCAGGAAGAACTCACTCGATTTCTTACATATTTATCATTTTCCTTGGAACCATTTAAAAATTAATGTATCCAAAATTTCAAATTCCTAGCTTGAAGCGTTCAAAAGTTATCAGAAAACATTGTTTGAACCACAAGGAGTAAAAGGATTTAGCTGACTAGTAAGCTCGAACTTCGTGTTCACTCAAAACTAATTTGTACAAAATTCCGAATTCGTAGCTAAACGATTATTTGAGTTATAGTGAGTTCCGTAAATTAGGTGAAGACATTTAGACAGGATTTTTGTATGGCAGCTACACGAAGGATTAATAAGATTTTCTTCATAATCATACATTTAGCTCCAACTAAAAAAAATCAACACATACAAAATTTCAAAGTCTTAGCTTAAACCCATCTGAAGTTATCGTCCAATATTTTCGAACACGTGTTTTAAGGACATTTTATATGGCAGCTACCCGAAGGAGTCGGACGATTTTGCCCGTTAACAAACTTAGCCTTACAAATTTAACCAAGCATCCGGATTCAAAATTTCAAGACCCTAGGTCAAGTCGTTTTTAAAGTTATCATGCGTACGGACAGACGGACGGACGGACGTCAAGCGGATTTGGAGTTTTTCGCTCCAAATAAACAAAAAATAATATATAAATTTGTTTCGTCCGATGCTCGGTGTTACAAACTTTTGGGCTGGATTAAACTTATAATACATACTCTCAAATTTTATCTAGAGTATAAAAACGAAGCATTTAAGTGCCATCTGTTAGGGCCTATTCTAATAAAAAGGCATAGTTTTACTATCAATTCAAATTTTTAGGCACACATCACGTATTTTTAAATTTTAAAATAAACACTATTGTAAAAATAAACACCTTCGCTGCGAAACATTAGGTTCTCTTCCTTCGAATGAATTTTTTAATGTATAAAAACTTATTCCGTTCAAACAGGATTTTTTCGTCCTTCATAATTTAAGCCAAATAATTGTAATTTATTACAATAATAACTTAAATAAAGGTTTTTTTTGTTAATTTTATTGACTCCTCCTCGCTATTTGTCGTCAACACTCGACCTACTCGAGCGTAACATACCGAAATATCGAGCCTCTGCGCTAACATTCTCGAGAATAGAATGTTACCCTATCATAATTACAATAGTTTTAATTTTTTTTGTAAATTTTAATATCTTAGTATGAGCAATACCGAAGAAATAATTTTCAGAAAGTGATACTATAAGACTCCACGCTTTCGGAACATTTTGTGAATTCCCACAAAGACTCAGTCGAGTCCGAAATGGCACACATAAATAAAATCCAACAATATTTTTACCCATAAGAATTGTTTTTCAATTCAACATTTAACAAATTACCAGTACACCCAATGGTACCCGTAAAGGAGGGCAAAAAGGATCACAACCTCCAACCTGAATATCACAAATCTAAAAAATAATAAATATTATAAAATGAGAAAAGTTTTAATTAAATGTGGCTAACTTTTAATTCAATGCTCTCTTCTTCTGGCTGCCATTGTTCGCTGGTTGAAGTAGTTCGACGGACCAAAAATTGTTTGCTTGTTGTCCAAAAGACTTTATAAATTTTTCTTACAGAATTTAATTATAACAAAGACGGCTCAATTGTAATTGATATTTTTATACAATTATTCGAAAAGTGATATGCTGCCTAAAATGCGAAAATACAGAATTTCATCATATTTTTTTTAATTTCTGGTCGATTACAATACTTTAATATTGTAACCTACGACCAAGGTGGGTATAGACTAGCGTCTTATCCAAAGCGTCATCCGGGCCTAAACTTCTGCATAATAAATAATAAAGTTGCAGCTTATTGACAGATTTTTTTTTATTTTGTAATAAATTTAATGTACCTACCTTCCATGATTTATATTTGAATTCAATTTATTTATTGCGGCTTGTTAAAATTACTTAAATACCAACAGATATAGTCGCGATGGAAAAACGATTTTTTATTGCAAAATTTGAATTTTGAAATGAGTAAATGTGTTACCCAAGGAGCAATTTGAAGCACTTTGTTTCCACGATAAAAGCACATGAACTTAATTTGTCGTTGTTTCCGAAACCGATCTCTTATTTCATTTTAATGTGAATTTTATCACAAAACACAACGCTACGTTTTAATTTCATGGTAGGTATGCCCACTTGTATCTCAAATAGTTGGTCAACCTGCAGCATCGCTGTTGTGATTGTAAGTCAAGTACACAAAAGTCCAAATTTATGTGTAACTATCATAAAATTACTATTACCTAGTACAACGAGCCAGGTACACCTGCCTACTACCTATCATTAGCCGAAGTTTCTTCACCGTCTTCTCCTTTCGATCATTTCAATTTAACGCAAGATCCGAACATTAGGTACATTTTCACTTTTACTATGCCAGACGTTACTTTACAAAATCAAGTGATCTCCCATTGAGGCGAACTAGCTCAAAGTCAATTTGATCTCTGATTGTCCGACTAATAACTCAATTACGCGGACTACCAACTCCACTAGAAGTAGCCACTTTTGTTCCCATCGTAGAAGATGTTGCGCTCGATACCGAAAATGTGGAACCGTCAAGAAGGTCTGATTGGCACAGTCTTCCTTAAGCTAGAAGAACAATGCGGCCTATCGTCTTTCGTGTATCTGGTCTGGTCTAGGGAATGAATCCATGAACCCGCTTCATTGCAATGCTTGGCTTGGAACACGGAAACCTACTTAAGGTACTAGCAGCAAGCGCAGTAGATGGAGCTATAGTAGGAGTAGGTAGTGAAGCCAGCTCCATCTTTTACGCTGTCTGGCTTTCCTAATTTTCATGCTTGTCAACGCGACATTAATCGCATCTTCGTGCCTTTTGGACGCCATGTAGAATCTGCTTGGCTCAATGCATCCAACGAAGCGCGAACAGCTTTGCGGTCTTCGCTAATTTGCTTGAAAACAACATTGAAAATGGCACAATTTACATCCTTGTCGACGTCAGGGAGACATTTTGAAGAGACAATTCGCTGGCTTTGCCGAACTGTTGATTGTTTTCGAAGATTCGTTTAGAAAGGCACAGAGGAAAATTGCAAGATGCAATAATTGCGACATGAAATGCACGCCCGTAATTTATCCAAATGTCGAATTTCCGAAATAATGAGCATAATTTAATGGATATGATGTAGAAATCAGAAATATGGTGCATGAGAATTTTTGCAAATAGATTTGAAGATAAACGTAATTCCATTAAGTTTCTTCGAGTGTCGTTTGGGTAAGGATTTTAATGCTACTAAAAAATGTGAAAAATTCATAAAATTTTGTTTTCAACAGTACTTTTTTTCTGATTATATAATTTGAGTGGGTACTTGTATTTATGAACAAAATGTCTATATTCTTTAGTCTTATGTTCGCCGAGGCCCCCACCGCAAAGGTGGTTTGATATTATGGGTCTCGGAGAAATCGTGCAGGACTTGAGTTACAACCTCATAGTCATATTGTCGTTAGGAACTTGTAGAATTGCGTACGTCTACTCTGGCCACTAAATCTCACTAGCCAGAACAACCACAAAGTGTATCAAATGGCAGTGATATTGCTTTCAAATTTCGACCTTTCGAGAGTGGCCTATAAGGAGAGTGTTGGACATATTTTAGAACCACCGATCTCCGCCCTAGCAATCCTGCCCCGCTTTCTTAATTCTTCCTACACACATGGCATTATTTGGCTCCATAACTGGGCACCTTAAACCGAATGCCCTTAATCTCCTACCACACCCAAAATCAACCGAAGAAGGGAATCAGCAATTACGCCCGCATTACCTTGCATACCTCCACGTCCGATAATACCTTGGCTGATTGACGGTTCGGCTTTTATTCCAGTCGTAACAAATTGACATCGAAACGGAAAAATCCGTCAGTTACAACTCAAGAAGCAAACCTAAACCGTAACTTCATCGCACAACAGATCAAAGATCATCGACATGAAAACGAACACCAAATCAAATCCGAATCGAGAACCAACCCAATAATGCGGAACACCTTTACGATGGGACTCACCTTATCGCCGAAGACCTCGTAAATACCAAGTTCGTGACAAGATGAGTCGGTTCGCCTCCGGCTCATTTATTGGTTTCACTGTGTTTTACGTTAATGTGGCGCGCGAAAATTTAAATCTCATCGTGTCCTGCGCTCATGTCTCGTAAGAAATGACTTTTCAATGTTTTATTATTTTGTTTTAATTTTTTCAATTATCTTGCTAATTTTTTATTTTAAAGAAAATTCATTCCAATGAAATTCCAATTATTGTCAACTTGTTCTGTTTGTTGCTAAAGAGTGGGAGCATCTTCGGCGTCTTCACCATCTCGACTATCCCGAATATACCGTGTCGTCACAGTCATGTCTTGTGTACCTGTCGATTTATTTGCTTAGTAATTTGCAGAATAATTTCACGTCTTGTTAACTATCTGCGGGGTCTTATGCAATTTAATTGCATGCAAACTCGACGAGAGCAACTTATTTGCATTGAAACATGGAAATAAGAGGAACGAACTTACCTTAAATTGAACGTGAGTTTGCTCGAAATTCATGATTCGCGTTAGCGTCTTCTTTTCCCTCATTGTGATTCCGATTGAAAATCTAAGAAATGATAAATAAAAAAATAGTACAATACTTCGATTATTTCTTGGATGATAATTAACCCTACCATTCAATCGAATTTGTTTAAGAAATTCTACTAGTGCAGATCTTCAATCAATTAGAGATCTGATTGATTGGGCTTGGGTTGGGCTAGCAAATTGAAATAATTGAAGCTATTTCTTCTCGTGGGAACTTCTTATTACAATTGTTTTTTTTAATTATTATATTGTAATTGTGTTCTTATTAACCTTTCTCCTCGACGTCTTTCTACCTTGTCGTGGTCAGGGGGCATAAGACACTTGTGTCAACTAAGAGAAAGACAAAAACATGATGGACAAGCCTATAGATTTAGACTCTCCAAGTGGTAGCCAGACACAGTCTGGGAATCCATCCGCTGATGCGGCCGAGACTCGAATTTTGGAGGCCCCACCATCATGTACGACTGTAATGAGTGATCCAGGTTGCAGTGGAAGCATACCACTGGATCTCAGTAACTTCTATATATACTATTTGCCGATGAGGACAGTGCCGATAATGCACGACCGGTTAATCCGATTCGGCCCTTGGAGGAAGAATGTACCGCAACCAACTTGGGGACGGTTAATTTGTTTCCGAAGTCTGATGAGGAAAGTACTGGAAGTGTGTTCTCGGTTAATCCTATTCGGCGGTTAATTCGAAATCAAAGATAGGGGTTTTTATTTTGAATGGCTAACTGCGGCATCATATTTACCCAGATCAACTTGCTACATGCTAAGGCTGCTACTGCCGTACTAAGTAGGAGATGATACAGGAACCATGGATTCGCAATAGGCGAGTCTGTGGACTGGATTCGATTCAGGGAGGCCGGATCTATTATGATGAAGGATCTGAACGACCGCGTGCTTCTCTATTCATATCAAATATGATAGAGGCGACAATGTTGAGGCAATTCACCTGTCAAGATATCGTAGCAGTCAAAATGTCTAACGTAAGGTAGGATACAACAGACAAGACATAATAGTAGTGTCGGCTTACCTTCCGTATGACTCGTTATTACCTCCCCCATCCAGGGAGCAGACCGGGCTCGTTAGATACGCGGACACCAATAACTTACAGCTTGTCATTGGATGCGATTCTAATGCAATCCTAGGGGTGAGCGGTTATTGGACCAACGTTTGTTACGACGAGGCGGACGGAAGTGATAGATATGACGTTGTCGTCTTCTAGGATTGCGGAATCCATAATAGATTGGCGCGTCCTGGAAGGGGAAACTCTGTCGGATCACAGATATCTGGAATTTCGACTGGCGGCTGACAAACCTGTCATACCGGCTATACGAAATCCGAGGAATGCAGACTGAACTTTGTTCATAGATCTCTCTTAAAGGAGAGGTCTCAAATACCACGAAATATGAGAATGCCAGATATGATTGAGGAAGTGACTTTTTGTCTAAGTCCAACCTTAAGTCAGTGTTTTGCGGAATCGTGCCCTGTCAGGGGACCTGCAGAAGCTCAGAAAAACCACCAGAATGTTTCTGAATCGCGCACTTAAGAGTGGTTCAGAGACCGACTGGGATCACTACCGAGCCGCGCAGAGGGAATTTAAGAAGCTGGTTAAAACATCAAAACTAGCCTCTTTTAGGAACTACTACGAGAGTTTGGAAGGAACCAGGGAAACAGCTAGGATGCATAAAGTTTTTTAGAAAGACAACACGGCTAGGCTTGACTCCCTGCCCTGCTAAAACCTAATGGTACATATACCACTTCGAGAATGGAGTCACTAAGAACCCTCTTTGAGACCCATTTTCCAGGAAATCAGGTCATCGAAAGCAATCAATGCACGGTTCAGACACTCTGTCCGACCTAAGACAAAGATCAATTATTGCTCACTTCTTCTAGATTCTATAAGTCAATGGCTAAAATCTGGCTCGACGGACCACAAAAAGGTTGAAATCTTTTGTAAACAATGATTTTATTAAATTTCCTTAATTATTGCAAGCGCAAATGGTAATTTTATACAATCACTCCAAAAGTGTAGCTTCAGTAGTTGTTCAGTTAAGTGCAGACAGATTTATATTAAGAGGAAAATGTAATTTTGTAAAAAATCGGTTATCAGTAATTGTATAGTGTCAGTACAATTGTTTTCTCGTAGCAAGTGGTAGAAATTTCATGAAATTAAAGCACCGTTATTGTACTTTGTGAGATTTTTGCGATTTCTAGATAAGGTTCTATTCATTAAATGAATCAATGCTGTTATTGAAAACGACAGCAAAATATAATAATATTTCAATATTTGTATAGAAGCACATACCCAGCTACTATTCTATTTATCTGAGTTTTTATTTCGACCTAATTCTTCGTCTAAACCTTATTGCTAGTTTAAATAAATATTTGTCCCATGATTTCAACGTCTAAGCCATAGATTTGGCCGCTCTAGCTAAAACTATCACTTGGAGCCAAATACAAATCAAACTTAATTTAATTTAATGCATCCTGCAATGTACATAAATTAATTTTGTATAAGTTACACTTTAGTTGTAATTAATAAAATCTGTAGAATTTCATAGTTTGCGCATTTACTCCGGAATTGGCTAAATTGGCAGGTCGAGAAATGCTTACGAGTATTTGGCTACATTTTGCACAGTCTTTTCAAACTAGAGCTTCATATGTCAAACCGGATTGCATTACAGACTTCAATAATAGAAGCTTATTTTCCTGCGACAGCTTAGAAAACCTTCAGAGCAGTGCTACATTTCCTATACTCATAATCTTGTCTAGTCAACTAAAATATAATCTAAAGATAAATCAGTTGAATGTAATGCGGCTCGCAAAAAGGAATCTATTCACGTAAATTACGTAATTTCAAGATCTAAAAATTCTTTTCTAAGATATACGAGTACCTACCTACCTACTGATTCGCATACAGCACTCGAGATAATGTTCTTTATTCCAGTTAGTCTTTTAACAAGTATCTAAGAATTTCACGATTGTTGTCTTTCGAGTTACTCTCAAGATAGCAATGGATATAATACAGGGGATATCGTACTCGTATATCAATAAAATGTGTGGACAGCTCCATTGTAGTAGGATTAATTGACCTTGATACGCCGATCATGAGGGACCTACCCAAATTTATATCTGAAACATTTCTTTCAATATTTTTGATTTATTATACAGTGCAATTTTTATAAATATGCCGACTATGATCTCCTAGTAAAGTTCTATATCAGTAGGTAAATATCTTGTTCTTCTGAAGATACATTTTTTAATCAGTGGATAATTGCATGATGACCATGGACAGAAATATGAGGAAGACTACACTGCTTAGTGACTCAGCAGTTACGCGTATAAATGGCTAACCTCTTTTTTAACACTATCTTCCGGGTTCATGATTGTTAATATCAACTACGTACTAGAAAATGTATTATGGGAAGATTCGATGGATGAAAAACGCCACTTACAATAACAATTACAAAGTGTAATTTTTTTCAAATATGGTTTGGTCAAGGAGGCCATCACGCTTGCATTATGCAGCAATGAAAAAAAGACGTATCTTAAAAGGTCGTAGGTAGATAGATCTTAAGTGTTAGACATCGATCCAAAAGGGAATGACAATAATAGTAATAAGTATTATTGAAAATCAGTATAAGTTTAATTACATTCAGCTATAACTTTAAGGTATCTGTTAATAATTGAATGCTACTTTTAATTATGTGAAATTGATAGCTGTGGTAATTTAAACCAAGGAGAATCAGTAGGCGTGTTTAGGAGTGATATCTACAATAGGAGCTAAGGTAGAAGGTTAAGGTCGAAATTTTGTTGTCGGATAGAATGATCGATGAAAATGAAACGAGCATAGCATTTCGGTAAGTGAAAATACAAGTACACCTCATTTATTTGTAATTAGATTTGGTCAACTGAATTATCCTGTATGACATAACAAGGAAGGAATTAGACGTGAAAATGTCGATAGTTTGATGTAAAACTTGAGATTGATGTCTATTTAGAGGACAGTTGTAATTCACATATTGAAGCCTTGGTAGTCTAGTGTGAGAGCGCTTTTCCACCATACCAAAGGTCATTAATTCGAATCTTACTAATGGCAATATCAGTTCCATTCCCAACTTCATTATACCCATTCCCCTTAGGGATAAGTTCAATTAATTGGGCTTAACTCGAAAGTAAGCTGTTTCGTTACAGTGATACTTTCTACTCATCTGAAAGCATATCATATGCTACTACCAATTATCTTGATAGCTTAAAGTGGACTTTATAAACATTATTGATTCTTTTAGTTTGATATTTATTTCAAGTTGGGGATGTTATTTAATATGTGCGACAGTTATACTTATACCAAACAACAATTTTTTATGACACAAAAAGGATAATTACGAACTAGAAAATATTCGAACTGGGCCAACAATTTACTTCTTTCCAAATTCGTCATCCTTAATTACGAATTAAATCTTCAGAAGAAAAAAATCTGCCAACAGTCTAGGTGCAACTTTATTATTTTATGGGTTGAAGTCCGGCATGCGACTGACATTAACACGACGTAGCTTCGCGTCCACCGAAAATTTTGACCTCTTTAAATAGCATTGTCAAAAAAAATTTAGCAGTCGAAGTGTTAAACGCGTTCCGCAGTTCTATCTGATTTTTTTGGCAGATTTTTTATTTATTTTTTTTTTTTTTCAATTTCAATAAAAACATGGTGTATAAAAATTTAGCGGTTGAATCTTAAAAAATTCTGAAACTAATTCCTAGGCGATTATATAGAAAGCCCATTAAAATAAAAAGCAATTCGATATCTTATCAGACTTAAAAGATGTGATGTAAAAACGTACTCAATCATTTAACATTCCCTTAGGGGTTGAATATCGAAAAGTTCTGAGATTAATTTTTAGATGCTTTTATAAAAAGTCCATAGAAGTAAAAGCCAATTCGATATCTCTTTAAACCTAAAATATTTGTCTGAATTCGTGAAAACCCCTTGGGGGTTAATTATTGAAAAATGCTTAGATTGGTTTTTGGCAATATATTTAAACATCTTAAAAGACAAAGCGAATTCGATATCTCATTAGACCTAAGAAATATGTCGGAATTCGTGAAAATGTACATAAGTCATTTACACACCCTTACGGGCTGAATATTAAAAAATGTGGAAAAAGACTTTCTATGAAAAGTGCACGTAAGGTTCACCTACAAGATATGACGAAATTCTTGAAAATGTCGAAAAACTATTTTCACGGACAATATTATTTACCCCACCTCCGTACGCCAACACAAATGTGAACTTTTCTGTTGCTTAAAATACTTCTGTAATACATTTACATATCGATATCAAGTTTCAACTTCGCTTCTCTATACACAAAAAACCACCACGTTCCTAGGTTCCTCTATCAACAATTTTTTCTAAGATGCATGTACGGAGGATTTATATAGTCATCGATTGCTAACTTTCTATCTATAGCGGTACAGATTTTTTTATTTCCATCCTTTCCTACCCTCAAACCCTTCAACCACACCCTCGAAAATCTTTTCTACGCTAGAGGTCTACTGGGTCTAGATTTTGTAAAGATTTCAAACTCATATCTGGTACAGTTCTTAAATATAAAACGCCCCCAAGCTACCACTTAAAGTGTTCTTGTATCTTTATCAGAAGCTGACCTTCTGAGCATGTGAAGCACTTTTATTGTACAGATGTGGTGCGTCGCGACATGTCAACTACCTGTCTACATTCGATGCTGTATGTGAAGAGTATAAAACTTATTATGTTTAAATTAAACCAATATTCTGGATTGATCCCCTGATCTCTCTGCAAATACTTTTGTCTCATTAGCGATAGTATTGCCAGAGTGAACTTTGAATAGCATTATTGTTGAGTAATCTTTTAGTTAAAACTTTTAAATCAAAAAGAATAAAATAGTATGTAGTTGCAATCAGTGACCCATAGCTAATTTGAGCAGAAACATAACTTAAGCCTGTCAAATAGTTGGCTATTCTCGGTGGTAAATGCAGTCAGATGGTGTTATCGTCAAATTTTTCTTTTCAACGTTATTTTATTTCCTCTACACTAGGTCTATTTTGACAGATAAAATTTGACCGAATTTTTCGCCCATTTTTTTGTCAAATATTTGACAACATGGCATACAGTGTAATACTAGCTTTACTAACATACAAAAATAATCGGCCCCAAAAACCATCTCTGGCTCCAATACTTCCTCACTTTACGGTATTTTGGTAAGTTTCATATTACAAAAATCTGAATAGATTCGTAGCTACCTGGATATAATTTGTAGATACAAGATACTTTTCACGATAGTATCATTTCACAATGATGTATCCTCCACTTCATTTCTGGCTATAATCGCAAATTATATTTGAAGTGCCTTAAACCCATTTCAAAAAACTTGAAACTCAATCAGAAACCAACAAATCCACTCGAATTGAATAGAAGAAGCCTCGGGTCAAAGCGAGTCAAGTGCATATCTCGAGCAATATGTCATTCGGCGACTATTCACATGGTAAAATAATTTAGCATATTTCTGTATTTATCAATTCCGTCTATTGCCATCACCACCCACTTGAAACTCATTATACGCAAAAAAAAAATCCGCAATTTTTCACTGCACCCATCATCCAACCCATCCAAACCGAATTGATTTGCCAGTAGCCTTGCCAAAAAAAAAACTATTTTACATTCATGTAGTATTAAATAGTACAGTGGCTAGTCAACATTTTCAACCTTGAAAAAGAATTTTTTTTATTATAAATATATTTCTACTAAACCATAAAATGAAATTTTAACAAAACTGTCCCGTCCCACACTCTCAATTTTTTTCAGAACTCTATTAAAATTCCCTTGAACCATCCATTGATCTGTTCCATTCATTCAATAACGAGATGATGGAAGTTCGAACATATAGCAATTAATTAAACATGTACCTGCACACCTGACAAATTGACTTGGCACCTTAGCGTACATTTTCGTATATCTGTATCTTAATTAAGACCTATCAAAACGAATTGAGGTAGAGTACTTGCTTTGTTTCGCTAATCAAAAGGCCCATTATGTTGTTCGGCTCTGGCTGAATGACGAAACTGAAAGGAATGTTGCGCTACTTGCTAGCGTGTTATACTTAAAGAAAAATTTCCGATATTAAGACAATGGTTGGAAATTCTCTAAGCAAATTAGGCCAACAAGACACAACCTTTTTTTTCCCATCAGGTGTAAATTTTACGTCTTACGAAGTATACTCGAAAGCTAGTTAGTTCCACCACATTATGCAGAATTTCGCTAGAATTCTACTTGTTTCCTGATATTAGGACCTTGACTTCATAATGGCATACTATGAGACGGCACCATTTTCTTTTTCCGTGTGATAAAATCAAATAGCATCAAATTTACATTTTTGATATGTTGCACCATTAAATTAATTTCTAATAAGTGTAGCATTTTCATTAACATAATTATGCAAACTTAATTAAATTAAATTAATTATAATTAAATTTGATGTTTTTTGTTTCGCTTTGAAGCCTTGATAGTGGCTTAAATCATCCAGGAAGTGAAGACTTCAACGCTTATGGACATCTCCCAATTCTTTCAAAATAATCCAAATTAATATTTAATTAGCACTTTTGGCAAAGATAAGTGGCATGTAGGCGATCGTTACACTCGGAAATATTTTATTTTTTTTATGTCAATCAATTTCTTGGCGTAGATTTATTTTTGTTTAAGATGTTCCCACAGTTCACACGCAATTGGCTTGGTAGTAATTTCAACTGAACCGGTATGAGGAAAACCTACTTAGTGTACTTTGGCTTCAAGTTTTGAGTAACAAAATTTGAAATTTTTGGACAAGATTAACTCTCACGTTTAAAATGATTATTTTAGGACTAGGAAAATTAATTTCTTGGCCATGGGGATTTAAACGAAACAAATTTGATTTCTATGTGTATCACCAATTGCTTATTCTAGAAAGTTGAAACTTGGAATTTTTATAAGGAATCATATCTCCATGAGCATTTAGTCAAACTTATGTTTTGAAATCGAGACCACTGGTAAAATGATTTTACAAATAAAATGTTTACATCTGTAGCTATCTGTGTATGTACCGTACCTACAAGGTGTCTGCAACAAGTCAATAATTACGGGAAACTGTACCGAATTTACACACAAATTAAACACAGTTTCGGAAAAGCACTGGACACAAGGCACTAACTATTTTCAAAAGATATTAAGATACAATTTACACATGCAACTTTTTACTTAAACTCACTAATTTAAATGCACTCTACATCAATATCGTTAGATTGCGGTACTGCACATAATGCAATCTACAAGATGTGATGACTCTGCGGTAGATACTCGTATCTCAGCATAGATCCACCTATCGAAATGGGAATTGCAAAGATTGTAGATCCAGCTACAGAACATTGTATATCGTATACTGCATCCCACTGAGTACACCTGTACAGCCCAGAACAATACAGTACCATAGTACTCGTATTTACCTGTCGCGTGCTCTAATTCATAAAATTTATTTTGTCGTGAAGACGACGTCCCATCGTGTGATGATGATTCCGAAATGATTTAACGGTAAGTTTAGCGGAGATCTTCATAAAATTATCTCCCGCTTAGTACAGCAAAACAAACATAAACATGGTCCCCAAGTTAGTTGCACTTTAACTATTGTTGCAAGCTAGAGGTTTGAAGCGATTTCAAGTAAATTATTATAATAAAATAACGCTCTATTATAATCGCATTCAATTATCACACTATTGGCAATTCTTCCCGATTTCATTTACTACACGGCCGTTGTTATTCGACCAATGAAAATTTCTTTTCATACTATTCTAATGGGATATTGGAAGGTGGTAGTTTTCTCTGGAATCTTGGATGACATTGATAAGTGATTTGGGCTGCCACGGTATGCATGTAACACTATTTTAAAAATAAAGGATTGTGATCGATTTATAAAAAAAATCTCCTGCCTAGGAAACATTTTTTTTCACGTTTTAGGACTAGTAAAGCCAAAAAAACCATTTCTGTCCCAGTAACTTCTTGGAAGTTGAAATTTAGATATGATAAAAATTCCGAAAAGAGGGTCGATATGTGACAAGGGGGTATATGGGGGCAAAACGATATCTGTGGAGAGCTTGAAATCTGGAATCAAGACATTCTGGAATTCTTATTTCTGAACGGTTCAGGCAACAAACTGGAAGGCAAAATATTCTCATTTTCACTCTATTTTTTTAATAAAAAGTATTGTGATCGACCTGACTTGGGTGAAGGGATGCTAGAATATAGGAAACAATACCTCCAAAACGCTTGAAAGTTGGAATCGAAACATTCTAATATCGAACTCCTGAACGGGTTATGGTACAAGGTTGAAACTTAATGATTGTGTGAGTGCATACTAGGAAAGTATATCGGAAATAAAATTTTGAAACAGGGAGAGAGGAGGATGGCATGTGGAGGTTTCAGTTGGACATTTTTGGATACCAAATCTTCCAAACTAATTACGCAATAAAATTTTGTTTCTGAATACATGTTTACAAGAAGAGTATGCTGAATGAAAAATTTGTGAGGGTGAGCACGAACGTGGAGCAGATTAGAATTTTCCAAGAAAATCATGTTTAATATCTCAAGAATTATTTTAGAAAGAAATTTTGGAGTTTATACACGATGTCGATCCAATGGATCCCTAGCAAATGAAAATCTTTTGATCACTAAGAGGTGAGGGAGATGGAGGGTGGAAAGTAAAATATTTTAATTTTTTTATCTCAAGAACCGCTAAAGATTGAATGCTGAGAATAAATTTCTAGCCAAATTAAGGGAAATGCTCTAAAAAATATAATTTTTAATGAGGGTAGTAGGGTACGAGGGGAGGAAGTGCTTGTGTTTCAGGAACAGCATATAATAGAAATTTCGATATATATGTCTTATATGAATTTCGGTACATGTCTTAGGTCTTCTGAGATACCGATGTAGTTTCACTTTCACGAACACCTTACATAAAAGCATTAAAATCAAATTTAGCATTTTTTGGCTTCATAGGCTTTTCATATAATCGCCTAAAAATAGAGTTCGAAATTTTTTCATATTAATTTTTACGAATTTCGCCATATCTCTTAGGTCTGATCAGATATCGAATACGGATTTTCTAGGTAATCGCATAAGAATCTATTCCAAGATTTTTTGAATACTTTTGGAACGTGTTAATGTATTGTATACGCTGGCATTTACCTCTTAGATATATATTGAATTAGTTTTTAGTTCTATGGGCTTCTATTTTTACCCGTTCTTTATTTAATTTTTATTATTTTTTTTCTATTTCTTTTTATAAGGTTTTTTACATTCATTTTTCCTTAATTCAAAAATAATAAGTTAGTCAAACATCTTACTGCCAAGTGCACCAACCAAAATAAACCATAGTTGTAAAGCTTTTAGATCAGCCTAATCTCTAAACAATGAATATGTATTTATATATCAGCAATGTAGGGGCAACCCGTGTACCTATGGACGGTTGTACCTGTGGACAGCTTAAGTATTGCCCAAATTCAAGTACTTACAGAAACTAAGAAAACGTATTTAGGGATCTTTTTTCATATGTGGTAACCCTCACTAAGTGTCATTTCGCATTCTTCAATGGTTCCATTTTTCTCGATAAAAATAAATTTTTGAGTTCTTTTACTCAATGTATTTTAAGTTTCAAAACTCGATTTCGTTACTAATCTTTATGCTGTGTGCAGTTTATTAAATGCTAGCCGCGTACTGCGCCTACGCTTGCTTCGCTCACGTTGTTCCATCGCTCCCGTTACTCCCGTTGCTCCCGTTTCTGCCGTTGATCCATTGCTCCTGTTTCTCCCATTGATCCATTGCTCCTGTTTCTCCCATTGCTCCCGTTGCTCCCATTTCTCCCGTTGCTCCCGTTGATCCGTTGCTCCTGTTTTTCACGATGCTCCTGTTACTCCCGTTGCTACCATTTCTCCCGTTACTCCCATTTCTCCCGTTGCTCCGTTGCTTCCGTTACTCCAATCCACCATCCTACATCCTCTATCCACCATCCTCTATCACTATCCTCCATCCACCATCCTCTATTCACCATCCTCTATCCACCATTCACCATCCTCCATCTACCATCCCCCATCCTCTATCCTCCATTCTCTATCTACCATCCACCATTCTCCATCCACCATCCACCATCCCCATCCACCATCCTCCATGCACCATCCTCCATCTTCCATCATCCATCCTCTATCCACCATCCACCATCCTCCATCCCCCATCCTCCATCCTCTATCCACCATCCTCTATCCACCATCCACCATCTCCATCTACCATCGTCCATTCTCTATCCTCCATCCTCCATCCTCCATCCACCATCCTCTATCCACCATCCATAGTTCAACTTTACCATTTAGTAATAGGAACGCATGACTAATACACCGAAAACGAACAAATGAAAAACACTCAAATGTTGAAATAACTCGCGTACAACCAATTGTTGAATGATTTTGTTAACGCAGCAACCATCTCGGACGTGCCCTCAATAAATCACCAAAGTTTCATCGCAATCGGATGAGTGGTTTAGGAGCGTATACGGGTCAGACAAACAAACATTCATTTTTATATATAGAGATTATTTACATTATAACTATATCGGGAAACCTTTTTGTTAAATAGATAAAATGCTATGAAGGGTTTTGTTCAGAGTGTCGTAAATTGTACCTGTAGACAACATTTTACTTGTACTTTTGGACTGTCCATAGGTACCCATATTGTCCATAAGTTTTAAATCTGTTATTATTTGTTTTAAAAACAGTTTTTACTTTTATTTTTGTAATAAATAATTTTGTTAATTTCTGTTAAAAATATGTTTCATTCAAACCGTCTTCAATTACAAGCGCGTCCATAGGTACATTTACCTATGTCCATAGGTACATTGCACAGCGTGTACCAGTATTCCACCGGAAGCCTTCGCGTACCTCGATGAAAACGGCTACATATTAGACTCTGACTGCGTACCAATCATATATCATGCATATAGGCGCACAACAGATAAAAAAATAGAATACGACCCCAATCTGAAAACTAATGACCCTCTGCCCTTATGGCGATACTCTACCGCGAACCATATTGACGTTGACCGAGATGAGCGTGAGGCTACGAAATACTGGTGGCTTAATCAACATGACATTTAGTTATTTTTTTCTAGAATAAGATAACTCTAAACTAACCGAAAACAAGAAAGAAAAGAAACTACTATAAGTACTAACACTGTTAGCAGCTTTCCTAGTGTAAGGCATGCTGGACCGAGACATTCGCTACAGGAACTGATAGCCTTCAGCTATCGGCCCAAGTGACGAATGGCTCGGCCTGGATTAGTTATAAGAAAATTATTAATATACAAAAAAACTGTTATATTTAAGGAATATTGTACTAAATAAAGCGACTCATATCCCACATAGGGATGTTAATATCGAAGAAAAATATCGATATTGAAAAAAATATCAATATCGGCTGATGATATATCGAAAAAAAATATCGATATATCGATATATCGAATATTTTTTCCAATGAAAAATAAATTCTTATCTCCCTTCCCGTATCAAATTTAGCGTTAAGAGAAGCACATCGCAAAGGCCTTTCAGTGTAAAATTCATGACCCATTTTCTCAGAAACCACTCGAATGAAATTTGGGACAATAATTCCTTAGTGCAAAACGAGCAAATAGAGTGGAGTAAAATTTTTTTATTTTTGCGAAGGTTGTATATATTGCACATCTAATTTTGACGAACAGAAAGGGTGAAGTCAGTCTCATATTACATTATTAAATAATTAAACATTTTAAATTTCCTTCTACTCTATCTGACAGCAGAGGTGTCACGACAGTGATGCCAATTTAGTGCTTTCAGCGTTAAATTTGGTGCCCCAAATTTCGTCTCATCGGAAAAAAAATAGTTTTACCGCTTGCGCTCCTTAATAAAGATTACGGCGGTGCGCGGCTTTTAATACAAACCCAAAGCCAATAAATAAATGATATTTCGAAATTTAAAATTGTTCTTCACTTCACTAAATTTTCACAACAAGAAACAAGGCTAAATGCACGAAGTGATAATAAAAATATACAAAAAAGGATGTGACGCAGCAACGAATAGTTATGGTAAGCTGTGACTCTTTAATACAAAAATATGACTTCCTCGGGGTTTTTTAAATCCCTTCTACTTGAAAGAGCAAGATTAAAAACCAATAACAACAAGGTCCTAAGCACAGGATAGTTGCCTGATTGGCCTCACCTAGAAACCACGTGTCTTGAATCTTTTTGTTTTGACAGAAAGTTCTTAATGCATTCTTCCTGTTTAATTGCTCTCAGAAGCTGCTCTGTGAAAATTACGAGCAGCATAGATCAGGCTAAATTCCTTAAGTCAAAATTACTTGTGCTCTTTTATCCACCTTTTCAAAATTTCACGGCCAAACATTTTCAAATTTTTTTTCTCCTTGGAGTTAAGAGGTGAGTGAGTGAGTGAGTGAGTGAATTTATTTCAGTATCCATGAGCGTAGCTCGTGCGGATAATATTAAATACAATATACTTATACATATTTATTCAATTCCATAAAACTGAACATTAAATGACGTCATATATCTCGTGCTACATCTTTAGGGCTTTGTTCAAATTACCAAAATGTGTCTTGGATTTTTAATGCTGTGTTCCACTTCCACCATCGGCAATACGAAACAGAAGAGAGTACGCATGCTTATCACATGCACTACATATGGCGCTAGTGGAACGTTTTTGACATTTCATATTCATAACAGAAAACAGAAACAAACGCTACAAATTCCACTGTTCAAGTCAAGCCGTTTGTCTGCATTTTCGGACGCATTTCTCCCGATTTTTAACGTAATATCAGCGTATCACTTAATTTATTTCATTGCTATCTCGAACGCTCAATTTGTTTATTTGTCGTATCTTGCGATTGCCGTTGCCCTCTCCGCCTAAAGTGAATTCGGTCAGTAAAAACGCGCCAAAATGGGATTGGAAGAATTAAAGGCAAAAATTCAATTCGAGTCGCGCGTAATAAAGGAAGTTAAAAAACGAGAAGTTCTCTACAATTCCGCGTACCAGGGTAAAGAATTCAACGCGATGCGGGACGAAGAGTGGCAGAACATATCGGACGTACTGGGCGAAAGCGGTAAGTGGTCGAGTGCAGCATATTTTAGCGCTCAACCTTACAAACTCTGGTCCGTTCTCAGCGTCCGCTTTAAAGTGCCGATGGGGCAATCTACACGATCGGTACCGACAAATCTGGCAGTCGTTTAAAAACTCAAACTGTACCGCGTCGTCCACCACCTCCAGATGGGCCCATTACGACGGAATGAACTTCCTTGCTGCTCACGAGGTCCAACCGAAAACGTAACTCAACCGTGTCCTTCGAAAATTACACGAAATTTAAAGACCGTCCTTATTTCTAGAGAATTAAATGTCAGCGTCGTGTCTAATTCACCGCCAAAATACAACAATTTGAATGAAATCTTTGATAATGGGGAGGATGATGCTGCCAACGATAATTTTACCGATAGCCAGGCACTTAAATCCGAAGAAAACATTATGTCCGAGTCCAGCTGCTTCGAGTCATCCGAAGATATGTCTTCGGTGACTTCACGTAAACGAAAACATCGGGAGAATTTCCGAGACGAATTGGAGCAACTGTTGGCGAAGGCAACGAACATCGTCGAGACGGCGGCTGCTGCCCGTGAGGATCCTGCTGCGGTCGGCACAAAAAAATTCTTTGCCAGTTTGGCGGATAAGGTATTGGCCGCAAAACTTTCAACCGCCGCACAAATGCAATTGGAAAGGGAAACGTTAGATTTTGTCTACACAAAACTGCAGAAAATATCAAGTGGCCAAATTAACGGAGGGAGCGGAAGTTAGTGCGTTATTGTTTCGTTATCATGTAAATCTGAATAAGAAAAAAATTGTACAAAGTAAATTTCGATATTTTTCGATGAAATCGAGAACTTTTTACATTCGATTCGTCGTGTGTTTTTCGGTTTCAGATACGATGTTATTCCTCAAGTAGTGTCTACTGTTGCTTAGGACACTGGGCGCACAAATAGCTCAGGTAGAGCAAAAAACAGGGAACATGAGGAAGGCTTATATGGTTCTCTCAATCTGATAAGTTCGTATACTGCGTAGAGAAGAGCGTCACTCGCTTGGCCGTGCATTTAAAATCTTGAACGTACGCCGAGCTCTTAATTTTACTGTTTGACAATTAAAGGGCCCTAATACGCACGCTGCAGGATGTGTCCTGAGAGCAACATCATCACCGAAATGGATACCAAATTAATAAAGTAAGTAATCAATCTGTGTACCAGTTAGAGCCGATGTTTTCCGCTTTTTGCGAAAGCGCGTTACCCGCTTCTCTTTTTTTACGCCCATCTAGCTCCTAAACCCTTTATGTATGGCGATTCTATTTCATTTGTATTTTGGGAAGTTAATACAAGAATCTATCAAGGAATTAAATACCATTTTGAAGCGCGTTAAATTTACACATTAAATCTTCGATGGCAGAGTATCAATGATTTGCCCTTGAAACTCGATTTATCTTTTCGATCATTTGTTAAATAGGTCCGCTAATTATTTCTTCCCTATGATTAGCGGTCCGTAGTAGATTAATCTGTCGGCGGCAAGTTTTGCTATGATTTTTAGACTACCAACTTGCAGCCATAAGCCTTCAATATCTAGTTTCTCGTCAATTCGCCATTCTGTTCTAGCCATTGTACAGATGACCGTTTGCATTACTTAACGGAACACCGAAACTCTTGCGTTCATAATTTCAATAAGGTCAAGTGCTCTCGTAACTGACATGGATAAAAATTTGATAGCCTGGTATCTAATTTCTTTTAGCTAAAATTAAGGCCTTATGCTTTTGAACTAGAAGCTTTCTCTAGAGTATATTATTGTGGTGCAATTTCGGTCGTGCGACTGACTGCATCGCACTACTCTTGTGTATTTCAACATTCTGGGTTTTGTTGATGCGTTCATTTGTAGGGATTCGTCTGCAACATAAGCAGTCCAGTCGCAAACCCTACACAATTCTTTTTTATTTTAATAAATTAAAGCGCATGCTGTGATCGAACTAGTTTTTAATCGCAGTCGCAGCTATGTAATCCGTATCAGTCCATCGCGACGATTACTCGCAACAGAGACAGTCTCTTCAACCAGATGCAACAGCTAATCGCACCGGCAAATTTCAACTAAATAGAATTAAACCTTCTCTTTTCTAATCGATTCCGGCGGATTCCAGGGCTCAAATCTATTGTCCACTTTAGGTCTTGTCTTCATTGACGACCTTCTGTCTTCGACAATCAAATTCATAGTTTTGCAGATGACTGCAGTGTTTTACGTCTTTGATTAAGAATCTACCGAGGAGGGATATCTGACTTCGGTTGGCACTCACCGTAACCGTCATTGAACTCAGATCTCAATCAAATCATTGAATCGGGCAATAATAACAGTAAAGTTTAATGCCTCCAAAACGGAGTCCTTGTCATATATCCTTTTAACGACGGACCACTTAGGTATAAGCATAGAGATATAAATACTGGAGACTACAAGATGCCGTTTTTGTATAAAGCATTTTGAAGCCAAATTGAACGTTTTTGTATCGAGCGTTTGATGCCAGGTGGTAGTGAAATGCAAATAGTAGCCTAGTATTCAAATGGTAGTAAAATGCTAATAGTAGCATAGTGTTAATTGCCGGTCCTTTGCGAGGAATCGTCCGGCTTCAAAACAGTCGCTGCTCGTCATCTCCAGTACATAATCTCTATTGGTATAAGAAGTATATCTGTTTTTGTTACAGGCAGCCGCGCGTACCTACCTACCACCCTTTAAACGAGTTCCGATTTCAAATATATCTTTTGATGGTGTTTCAATTGCCTACATTAGTACTCACAGCATCAGGTTATTTATCCCATTGGACAAATCTTTGCATCTAATCATTTTGTCCAATCCAAAGTTTTCTACGAGACACAAGAGAACCGATCAATGATCGGACCGAAAATTACTTTACACTCCAATTCTCCTACAATAATAAGAAGTTGGTTAGGACACGTATTTTGTGATTGACGAATTAGCTCATATGACTGTCTTGATGCATCGGTTTAAATTGTTCTTGAGAACGCTATAACGTTGCATGCCCACGAGACAACTAAGTCGTGTGTGCATGCTGGTTAATTAATTTTGTTATTCAGTTTTTCTATGACTGTCTCTGACGAATAGTAATTGCATTTTCTGAGACAATGTTATTGTTCTTGAACAGGCGTAGGTCCGAATCCCCGAGGAGATGATAGGGATAGATCCTCTCGGTTTCTTCCGAATTTCTATCTTATCGTACTCAAAAATATTCCAATCAATTCTGTGGTATAACGCGATTACAGCTTAAGTCGAGAAAATAATTATGCAATTACGTGTATCAAAATTGATAAATAAAGTAATAAAAAATATATTAGGAGATCTTATTTTATTGAATTTAATAATACAACACAATAATAATATATTATATAAGATAAAAATCTATCAAACAATGATAATTTTTTTAAAAAAATGCAATTGAAAACTTTAAAAATGATTTTTTCTTATCTCGACATAAGCTGTTATCGCTTTTTACCACAGAATTATTATACCCTATTTTTTAAGAACGATACAAGAGACGTTGATCATCTGCCAAATGCGCCAAGGTGGCTCCTTACTATTCAAAAAAAATGTTGTAAATCGAGAATATTGTTTTCCTGCCTATCCAGCTTAGTTTCATCTATAAAGTGAGAGAAGAAGAATGTTTCGTTCCAGGAATACTATATCCTAGACGACTCATCCAAGGAAAATGTATTCGTTTCCTATTTAGCCGTGAGAGACCAAGAATTAAGTGATAAATGCGAGATCTTGGTACGCCAATGACAAGGAGGGATTAGAAGCTACAACCTCAGTGTTAGTAGACCAACACTAAACTATCAAAGATCCAATTAATCAATGTTAATTAAAAACTGATTTTCTCATACAATCACAAATAACGATTGTAATACGGATGGTACTACAAAACTCGTTATTTAATTATTTTTCTCGCAAAATATGATCAAGATGTTTAGAAATTTCTAAGCTCAAGCGATAAGGTGGACTTACTGATCACTCATTCACCATTTGATAACAGTTGCAATAGCAAAAAAAAATCAGTAAAGTTATGGTGATTGATAAATATTGCTACTGCAAACAAAAGTCTATCAATCAATAGCTACTAATTCTTTCTTTAAATATTACTGACTAGTTGTTTTATGTATGTTTTTGTAATTGCCATGTGGCCACATAATTAGTACAATCTTCGTTTTGTTTTCTAAATGTTCGAGTTATGACCTATTTTTAAAATTTTTTAACATAAATAAACAAGTTAATTAAATTTTTCAATAGCAGTTGAAGCCCTTCAGCCAAAAATTCTGATTATGCAATTTTAGGTGATCAAAAACCGTCGATTTAATTTAAAACTTGTATTGAAGCCTGGTTCTGGCATATTCTCTCTCAATCCTATCCATAGCTTCGCAGATGACAGTACACTTGACAACACCTACAGCTTTAACTCGATTACAGAGGCACGCCAGTCTTCGGTACACTCTCAACGTAGTGAGTTAATTGGTTCTTTAAACTCTGATCTCATCTCAATCCTGGAATGGGGCAGGGTCAACCGAGTAGAGTTTAATGCCTCAAAAACACAAGCCTGTCATCTTTCCTTAAAATACGACACGTCGGTGCCTGATCTTATTTTTGATGGTGTCGCATTGAACACTTCGGAGCATTTCCATCTTCTAGGAATGAACATCAGTAAAAAACTTGATTGGAGTCAACCCATTTATGATGTAGCTCTTGACGCCTCCAAGCGCCTAGGTTTCCTCCGAAGGTGCAAGAAATTTTTCACACCATCAGACCTTGCAAAAATCTACAAGGCATATATCAGGTCCCGACTTGAGTACAATTCACATATCTAGGCAGGAGCACCCAAAGAGAGATACGTCTCTCTTTGCTTGATATAAAGACGCCAACAATTTGTGCAATTAGTCTATTAGTCTCTTATGAATCTCGTGATCAATAATAAAATAAAGGAAATATGCAGTGAAAATCAATCTCAATTCCCTTTTAGTTAGATCCAGTCATCATGATCATATTCTTTTTAATCGAGATCAGGACAGACAGAAACGTTGAGCCATCAATATAGCACGATAATGCTTTTTAGTTTTTGTGGAATTCGGGAATTATATTTTGAGAAAGTTTTCGCTCTTATTATTACTAGCAAACAATAAATTATTATATAGAAATTACACGCTGGAAATTCAACATGTGCAGTATTCTACGCGCTCCACATGTTACCGCCGCATGTATGGAATTTATCTAAATCGATACAAAATTAAAGAAATAAATATTTTCTTTTACAAGTCTCGATGCGAACAAGGAGTTTCAATATAATAAGACTTGAAAAATAAAACGGAAAATTTATGTCACGAAATTGAATATTTATTAAAAAAAACTTTTAAAATAAAAATACAAAATATATAACTCACTACAAACATTTAAAAAAAAAGTAATAAAGTTTAGAAATAACTCGATTAACAGAATATATATTTCAAATTGTCAAAAACAAATAAGTAAATTAAAAATAGAACGAAATAAAATTCGTTGTAGTCAATCTATTAAGATATTATCGAAATAGTGATATGATTGAATTCTTGGATAAACAACATAAGTAACACACAAAAGAAAAACAAGAAATATGTTTGTAGTTAAAATTATTATTTTTATTACTGTCCAATTTTATAAAGAGCAGTAAATGGTATTTAAAAAGCCAATTCTCGTGGCCACAAAATGGGCGCAGTGTTTTGATATCGTCACTTACTGCTCTCTGAGATATTCGAGCAGCGATTAAAATTAAAGATTAAAATAATTATAATGTGAATAAAAAGATATTTTTATAGTTGTAATTGAAAAAGAACGAAACAAAACAAAAGCAAAATGTGTTAGCAACAAGACATAATGTTTGGGTCAAATCAATTCAGTTGTTGAGCCTCGAATTGTATGGAGAATAATATTTTAAGTTGTCAATTAGCGCTATGACGTCGGACATGATCTAGGCTTTTTAGAAGAATCCGAAACAGAAAAAATCTAATATTTAATAAAATTTGTTGGTTTTTTTATAAATATTAATTTGTATTATAAGAAATGTACAGTGCGTTTATTTTTTAAATTATAAACCATTAATTAAATAAAAACAATAATCAAGAGCACATTTTTTTTGCTTAAATCAGTCTTACGAACATAATAAATTTTGAAATTGGTATTTTTTGGAAACAAAAATCAAATTAGTTAATATTTGTTCAGTGTATAAAATGTACACATTTACAAAGAAAATGCACATGCTTAAAAGACAAATCAAAGGCTTGAATTAAATTTTACAACAGGATTTTTCGTTATCGCAAGGCAGAACTTGCAGAAAGTGAGTAATCCCAAACGTAAATAAAAATATGAACAATTTACGAAAATGTAAATGTAAAGATAAGTTGAATGCAATACATAAATGTAGTTTTCGTTTATATAGGTGTTTAGTAGTAAACTGCATAATTCGGGCGATAAGAGTTGTTGTTTTCACTTTCGGTCTGCAATATTTAGCTCTCATAAACCGTTCATAGCCTGCTTCATATCGCTGGTCGGCACCAATTTCAATGCATCCATAATACCGTGAAGATTATCCTCGCAGTACGGTTCATTTATTAGATTGGATACGACCGGAATAATATCGTTTGTTGGTAATGTCAATGTGATTTCAGTTATGATACCCTAAAAATTAAAACAGTTATAAAAAAAAATTCGCTATAATAAATTGTTTGTACCTTTTCGACATCTAATTTCAATAGGACTTTATATTGTTTGTCGTCCGCCTTCAATTCTACTTCTTTTTGAACAGTGAATTTTGGAGTTCTACCAACACGCCAATCCCACGATGCAAACATATCGCGAATTTCGGTTAGACCTGGAAACCATTTTTCAGTCGGATTGATTAATTGAAAACCACGTTGTTTCATTGCTTGATCGCGTCCTCCATCGGATAATTCGGTAGCTGATGTTCGTAAGAATTCATAGCCGACTGCCGATAGAAGTTGTGGTACGTTCACTGCTTTGTTAATGTCGCATAAATTCTTGACGGGCGATCGTATCGATGATGTTGCTTTGCTGATGATGTTAGCCTTTAAAAAAAATATTTCAGTTTAAATTGTTGTTAAAAAAAATCGTTTATTAAGTACAGCTTTGTCGACGGAGTGTTGGTGTTGGTGTTGGTCTTTTTAATTTAATACACAATGTTAGCTAAAGTTATATATAAGCTTCTCAGTATTCCCTATCATCGGGCCAACTATGACCCCTTGTATACCAACGTAGAAGTCGTGGATTCTAATCTCACCTAGTCAAAGACCTACCACCGATGGTATAAAAAACAAGATACTTAAAAGAACAAATCAGAACTGTAATGTATTTAATACTAAAATTTAACCAGCATTGGCAATTTCTAAATAAGAAATTAGAATATCAGCTCCCATTGAAGCCGATATCGGCCTCTGATCGGATATTTCCAATTCAAATGTATGTATGTAACTACAAATACAGAACAAGTAGAAACAAAAATACATTTTATTTTAATTATCATTGTAAATGGCCGGGGGCTATATAATCCATGATCAAAAATGAATTAAAGCGACCGCAACACTTTCTCAAGCAAATAAGAAACTGAACTTGGGAGCTCTTTGTTAAACACAATAATGACCTTAATATAAAAAGAATACTCCCTCGTAGCGATTACGTTTTTTATGCAAAACTTTCACGATAAAAAAACTACTATGGTCATAGTCACGACAAAAACCTTATGCAGAAACATCAAAAATCCGAAAATGTGAGAAATTTTTTTCATAGGCATATATGGTCAAAATAAATGGAAAATTCCACAATGTCCACAAGCTTATGGATTTTATTGAAATATTTTTTTACAATTGCCAATTGACATAAATTCAAGGCAAGATTTGCAATCTTTTTAGTTTGATTATGGACTAGATTATGCATAAAAATCGGGTTTTTGTTGTTTCTTGTTGTTTTCTTTTTCAATAAAGAGAGCTTTTCAGCTATCACTTTGATCATCATAATATGTAAACACTGATAACAATGTTGTCCGGGTAGGTGCTAATGATTATGATTTATTAAAGACGTTTCTAGATTCATCGCACAAAAATATCTATTGTTTGCTTATATGAACTTAGTTTGCTGGTGAGAAATGTTATGTCTAGGCGGTGATTTGATAATACAGAAACAAATTAGGGGTAATTGTTGATTGAGACATATTTTCTTTTTATTTCTATCACTCGCGACCTCATTTGCGAAAATGAATTTGAGTCACAGCAAAGTTATTGATGTTCCTTCTGTACACATGTTGATTCTTAAATAATTTTTTAGTGTCCTCAATTGATAGCACAAAAAGGTGTGATGTCTAGCGTTAAATAAAATCGAGGAGAATACTTCTGAAGGATTTTTATCTTTATAAAATAACGAAGTCAAGACATTTGTTATTTATAGATAAGATTTTGTTGCTAATTCAAAAAGAAAACTACTTACGAAGTCACAACCAAGTGCAAATTAAAAAAGAGCGAAATATGTAAACATGTTTTTTGAAAATGTTAATCTGTGTGACGTTATTTGAGATCGTTAATAATGTAGGAAATTTCTGATAAGAGAAGAAAACAAAATACAGCAATACTGAAAATAATCTCACATCGATGAAACTTTTGCTTTAATTTCTGAATCGTTTCAGTCTGTAGTCGCGGCCTCTTGAATAATCTTCCTAGGTCAATTTCTGTTGCCATCCAACAGCATCATATCCACATTATTTTTCTTGGGGGCAGTAGCCCCAACTCGAAAAAATTTCTCTTGACTACGTGGGACTCATCACGAAAAGTATTTTGCGAAACAATTTTTATGTATTCAATTCGAACAATTCTTCTATTAATAATCTGGTTAAAATACTTTTTCACGAAATAACTGACAATCAATCAAAAAAAAATATATTCTCAAAAAAAACACATGAGCAACTAACTCCATAGTACGGTTTACATGGTAGTGATCTAATTAAAATTCGTGTTATGTATAAAATTAATTATAATACAATTAATACTGTACGTAATTTTCGCAAAACAAATCTATAGGCACTTGTGTGAATAATGAATAGATTTTACTATTAAATGCAACATTGTATGGAGTATTTTAACCACAATTTAGAAATGACTTGTTCGTGGCAAACGGAATGTTACCGATTATGGCACATGTGAACTGATAGAATTTCTTAGTATTGAACAATTTATGTAAAAATAATTAGTGGAATCGAGATCGATAAATTACCCTGCAACAAAGTTGCAACAAACTGATAGGTTGGACTAATTATACAATGCGATCTCTGATGATTACTGCACCCATATTAAGTAACTACTGACCCTTCTATCCAGGGATGGACTCACGCTCTCAAATAAATTATTCCCCCTATAAGAAAATCCTGTCATCGGCTCTGGCTTCGAAAATTGAAGATTGTCGTTGAACACTAAGCGAAAACGGATTTGAGATTTGATTTATTTATATCAAAGCTGCGAAAGGCAAAATAAGCTTCAAGTTACTTATGAACAGGAACCAACATAATTGGACTAATTAGAGACGACTAAACAGACTATGCGACTTTAGAGTATGTTCTATGCATATATGAAGAACAGAAGACTCAAACTTGTTGATCAATACTTTCGCAAACCAACGGAAGTTATGTATAACTAAAGAAAAAAAATATTAAAAATTTGTGGAAGTAATTTTTTAAGTTGGCCCAATGAGACGATGTTTAATATTTTTACCAAGAAAGACAAAGTTTTATTAATATCTTCTCTTACCGATTAAAAAATATCACCGATAAAACAAGGACTTCAGCAGCCCAGCCTAGTGAAATGTATTAGTCTACCAACAAAGAGTGGACTGTAATCCGACCTAGTCTTAGGCTAATCACCCGAAGACAAACAACTAATAGCATACTAAAAACAGCAATAGTGCGACAGCAAAATGGGACCATACAGGAACTGAAAAAATTCTTAACCCAGCTACAAGCTAAATATTTTTAATATGTTGCTATACGATGCCAGGAAAACTAGATACAAAATAAAACGAAGTATTTCATTTTGCTTTTAAAATAAACATTTTTGAGATCACTATGTGAGATGGAAAAAATGAAATTTATAATATTGTACAAACAGAATTAAATAGGTGAACAACAAACATTTTTTATTATAAATATAAGTTCAAGCTTTTTGTGGAGGAACAAATCGAATACGTTCTATATTTAGTATTATGGAAAATTTGGAACGACATCAGTATAAAGAAAGAGCTCAGAATTTAGCCTTGACTATAGAAGTCGAACAGATCTGATGCACGCAGCTACTTCATGATCAACTTCACGTATTAACGGCAAAAGATATAAAAATAAAACCTCGCGAGTAATCAAAGAGTGCGTTTGTCTTTAAAAATATCAAATCTATTTTCGGTTAAGCTATCTTTTAACTTCATACAATGTATGAGGAGCTATAGTCCACTAGTGTACAAAATTGTTTTTATCATTGGTCGTCGTGCCGGCCGATCATTACGATAAAAATACATCGACATATTCCTCTATATTCCAAATGCATTCGTGTTAAATACAGAGGACATAGACCTCACATTCGAAGAAGTATGACCAAATGAAAATATTTGTTCAATACATACAAGGATTAAATATTTTCACGTTTGTTTACAATGTGTTCATTAAATCATTTGAGTATACAGCCGTTGTGAATATCGATACTGCCCTGTATGATACCTTGACCTATCCTAATATTTATCATAACCAAAATGAATAGAACGAAAATTGATCATTCATTTAAATCAAAACTCCACTAAAATATTCCCATAACACGTAAATCTATGTATTATAAATTGAGAGGAATCTGACGATCAGAGAGTGACTGAAATCCAAAATATAAAATTGGTGCGATGACTAAATTCGAGTGTTGTTTTATATCATTCACGAGATAATATATGAAATGAAGGTGTGTGATTTTTATACAAGCGCAGATAAATAATTTTACAACTACCAACGATCACAAACGAGAAATGATACCAAAACAAAGTCGTAAAAATTGAGAGTTGGACTTTAGACTTGGCTTTACTTTGCTGTCGTAGCTTGCGATCCAAAACTCACCTCATCTTTAACTAAAGCATCGCTTAAATGAAGCTTATTGGAGTTGACGAGCAATGTACAGTGATGATAGGCATTAGGTTGACCCAATTTGGCTGCTGTTCCTGAAATCTGTAACAGAGAAAGATAGATTAATAACACGTTTTGAATGATCAAGAAAAATTATATTTCTATTATTTTCAACGTAGTTATTTTAATATTCGTTTCTTTTACTCGTCTGCTATCTTATCTAAAAGTACAGAACAAGAAGTCTTAGTCTTATCAGTTCCTAAAATTATATTGTTTTTTTTTGAAACCGTTTTATATCTAGCAAACCAAATGAAACTCATAGCTAATGTTTGCTTCGTAGAAGCTTTCGATATTTTACAGATTTCAAATATAAAAATAACTACATCATTTTTAATATTATCATTTCAGTAATGAACTATAACATTTCGGCCTGATAGGAAAAAAAAAAAATATGAAAATAGAAACGAATAGACTGAAATTTGTTTTCTTGATTCTAGTAAATAATCTCTTCGTCTTTCATTTGGGAGTACCAACAATAATTTATGCTAATCAATAATAAAAATTCTTGTTTACAAAAATCGAAAAGAATTTGACGATGCAAACAAAAAATATTGCTATGTATGCAATAATTTAATTTAATTTTAAAAACCTAAAGCGGATAGGAGGAGATATGTAAAGCGCCACGTGCAGTGGTTAATAAGCGCATGTCGTGATTGATATGCAAAAACAACACTCGTGCAGTGCAACAAACTAGTTCTGATTTATTTATAGATTACTAACTAATCGAATTAGAAAATGAGGAACACAGTTTTAAAATTGCAGATTTCAGACGTCACATAAATGAGCCGCGGCTATGAAACTGATTCCTTCAACCGAACTTTACCTATCCAGAGTCGATGTGATTTTTAGGACCTGAAATTGTTGTATCAGTATTGTGCAACAAACGGAGGGAAATTTAATATTAGTGTGGACAATTTATGATGGTACAGTGACGAGGAGGGACAACCACACGCAATTACAATACGTTCCAGGATCACCCAGATTATTGTGTCTTGATTATCCAGAATTTAAACCATTCTTCCAATTTCTTACCTATATAAATGTGCAACGATTAGGTGAACAATGTCGATTTGATACTACATAGTTCAGTTTTGGGTGTATTTAATTTTTATGTTATAAATATGTACACCCAAAACTGGTCTGAAAAATAGGAGTAGGTACTAACGTCTTTTTGAAAACTCAGTCTCATTCGATTTCAGGAAAGATCTCTCATTGTTCAAAGAACCAAAATTTAAATTCAAAAGAGAAGAGATCGATGCGTTTTAATTTACCACATTTTATCTATAGATTTTACTTTCAGTCCTCCACTGCACCACGACATATTTAAATTTTTGTTAGACTATAAATAATATCAACCTACAATTAAATAATGTGCCCTCATTGTTCAATTTAAAATATAATCGCGAAAATCGAAAAAAAAATTCTTATTAGTTTTAGACAAGCGTTTGTAATGTAAGCGCAATCATTTCTTAGCTCACGCGTGAGTAGTCTCACCATGATAAGGTTTCGAATTAAAATCTATTTGTAAGATGAGCCAAACAAATCCTGTCCGTTTGCAAGCCTTAGTTTACCACTTTTTTCTTTTTAACAATCATTTGATAGATGGAGGCCGTAATCTCTCTCGGAAGATAGCAATTTTAGTATTTTGTCAAATTTCCTGTCAGTAATCAAATCCAAGACTATTTCTAAGTATTCATAGTGAACACATGCCCTGTACTGTTCCAAAGTAGTTGGGAAATATAGAAACTAAACAAAGAATACTCTCCAAAAAAGGAAGAATCAAACTTGCGAAAAAAATCACGTAAAACTGCGAAGACAGGAGTGGGATGGCTATAACGAACTGACTGTATGTGATGTTCCTATCCTGAAGGCTGAGATTAAGTCTAGCGCTGTTGGTCTTTATCCATAGATTCCATGACCCTAGTGACCCAATATTTTGCTGTAAATTAATGCAACTTTCTGAAGTAATTAACGTTTAAAGAGCCATGGTTTTGTGTATTGGCTGTTTTTTACTGTGTTGGATAGTTCAATGTATTTCAGATACTACCATGAGCACATAAGGAAGTAAGTTTTGAATATTTTAACTGATTTATCAAGTTCTATAAGCATTTGTAACAATGAATATATGTAAAAAGATTCTAATTGCTTTCAAAATACCTTATCATGTTTACTTGACTTGGGAGATAACATTATTAATATAAAAGAGATAATTTTTTTTATGTTCAAAGTTTCTTGATTGTTTAAGCCTATGTGTCCATGGCGTGAAATATAGTCTGATCTGATAATATTACGATTACGCGTAAGCTCAGTTTGCCGAACAAAGTCTGGCTAGACATTTTTCATGCATTCGATCCATCTCATGATAATGGTAATATTATACATACTTCATCAATCACGCTTAAAGGTCTAATACATAAAATCTAGTAAATCTATCAGATTGTCTTGTCTAAAATTTAAAAAAAATAACAAAGCTGTAACCATATTAAGCCCTTACAAGTATGAAATCCAACATTAAATATGATTTAACTTTCAACCACGTCATTGAAAACATTTTTAAAACTTCAATTATAGTGGCGGATACCTATATCTACAATTGAGAGACTACTCTAAGACGCAATAACATAAAATTTAGATTGTCTATTAGTTCTGTCCCTGACGAACTTACAAAGTTCTGACCTTCGTTTTCTATATTTAGGGCCTATGACGCAAATTGCCACTCCAAACTTGCTCTATATCGAGTTTAGAACGCGAGTACTAGTAGAGATCTATTGGATTTATTAAGTAAGATTTATTTAAATAGACTCGCAAAAAAAAATATTACCTTTTTACCATTCAGCACGATATCATCTCTTGGCGAAATCTCTGCTTTAATGCCCCATTCTCTGAATAACGCTCGCGTAATAATATTCAAATTGTACTTTCGATTATATCGTTCGCGTGGCGTAAAGAAAGTACAATTTAAATTTCCACGATCGTGATACACAGCTCCACCACCGCTATTTCGGCGTGCCATTGTAATTCCGTTACGAACCAGATTCGATACATTTGCCTCAATAAAAGGATTCTGATGTCGTCCGACAACTACACAAGGATCATTCGCCCACAGCATCAGCAGATGATGATGAGAGAAATCGAAATTTTTATATAACCAATCTTCGAGGGCCAGATTGGTGAATACATCGTACGATTGTGAAATGAAAACGGATTTCTTAATCGAAGCATCGGAAATTTCCTTTACGCCATTTCTCTCGCACGTTTTACTTTCATTGTTGCTGGTAGCGTCGCTGGAGGAGTAGGTACGAGTCAGTGCTGCCGTTTGATTTCGACCCAGTACATTGCATTTCTGCGATTGTAGTAGGAAAAGCATGCAACGAGACTTAGTACTGTTACCCTGAACTATTCTTGCCGCCATATTCATGTTTGACCTCGATTTATTGCGGTTGTTTTTATTTTATGATAAATTTTGATATTGCTAACGACTGTTTAGCAAAAATAACCACGATTTGTTGGTGTGCTTTTGAGTGTTCTTATTGGTCGATTTATTTATAGAAATATTTTTAAAATGTCTTTTTTGTCTTGTTTTATCGCAAATCCACTGCACCTTGTTTTGTCTCGTTCTTTTTCACAGTCTCGAGAATTTAATTTGGAAAAATTGGCAGTGAGACGATGATCTTTTTTTTATTAAATTTTAACTTCGTGTTAATGTTCAACAAGAAAATGACTAGCGCTGCATTTCTTTATAATTCTTTAAAATGGCTTAAGTTTAAGGTTTTTTAATTAATGTCTATATAATAGTTAGGTTTGAACTTTTTAGTTAACTAGCCGAAATTTAAATTTTGATTATAGTCTATTGTTGACGGCAAGTTAGTTGGGTAAAACTATCAGAGTTAGCCGCTGACATCGATATTAAATATTCGTGAAGAGCAATTGTCTGGTGCAGCCACTTCCAGGTTTGATGCAGGCCGTTGACTCGTAAACGAAGCCCCAAACAGTCTTTACTACACCTTCTTGTCATTCCTCTACTCATCCAGATAGTAATATTAAAAACATTCACAAAACTACACTTTCAATAATAAATTCAAAATCGATTGTTGTAACTCAGCAAACGAAAAACAAGGATTAAATAAACTTCCAAAAAAATATTCCAAAATGATTAGAACGCACTAAGGTCGCGGAGAAATTGCTTTCAATTTGATGATTTTTTCTTGATAGACTTCACTAAGCAGTTGCTCAAGTCGATAGTTTAGAGATACTAAACTTGTTTTTCAAGGCGTGTAGCCGTATATAACTTGCCGACTTATCGCACAGCTCCCCACATACATACAGCAGCCACAATTCAGGTCTACAACTCTGCTCCGCTTGTCCGCTATGTTATCTATCGGCTGTATAGTATTCGATTTTATTATAAACGACACTCTGTCCGGCCACTAGTGGGGGGAGCAATAAACATATGGTGTCCTCAATATGCCGAAGTCGCACTTGGAGACAGAACGTTATCTAAAATAAAAGATCTTAAATTAATCTCAAATTTTCCAAATTGTTTAGTTAACGGTAACCTCGATAAACACCCTCACGCAAAATTTAAAAAAGGGGTGTTTCCTGCTTTCGTTCCAACTAATTTACATAGAAAAACAAATAGGAATTCGAATTGAAGACGTCCTGATCTCGATCACGTTCTCAGCTCCGGATCGGCTTATATTCTTGACGGGGTCGTCTAGAGGGGGCTTGTACGGTTGCGATTGCTGCAAATGTGTATACCAGAATTTATTCATTTAATATCTCGCGTGACCGGCTCAATAGGTTCACGTTGCACAGTACATACATATGACTATACATTTAGTACAGGAGGACAACAAGCCATGACGCTACACCCTACAAAAAGATAAGACGAAAATGAATATTAAAATAGCATACAATGTATTTGTCAAGTCAATTGCAATCGAATCACATCTATGGAACACTGCAACTGATCTGTTGCTAAGCACTGAGAAATTACATATGATGGTATTTCTTGTGCTTCAATTTAATTATTATATACGAAGATCAAAGTTAAAAAAAACATAATCTGACGAGATTCACAATTCACTTCCGTGAAGCTGTAATATTAAATTAAATTATGGTGAAAAATAGTATTTTGAAAATAATAATTATATAATTTAGAAGCTTATCACTTGCCAAGCATACAAAATAGATAAGAATGAAAGAATCTGCGTGTTAATCATGCGAGTAATTTAAAAAAAAATTCTATCAATGTTTACTCCAATTGGAGGCCTCAGTAATCTAGTGACAAAGGGGCTTGCCCATTAATCCAGAGGTCGTGGCTTCGCAGCACAATAAGATCACGGGATCCTTCACACGTGATTTATTTATATAAAAATAAATACTGAAAACAGCAATACTTTTTTTCAATAACTCTGAAGTTATCTTCAGTCAATGATAGGAATATCAAACCCAAATGAAGCATGAGAAGCGTAGGAGTTGGGTGTTGTTGTAACATGTAACTGGAAAAAAGAACTGTGTTATGAAAATTGGAAAGTAGGGCCGATTCGGATTGAAACTAAACGATTTTGCGCTATTGAAGGAAATATTGGAAGAGACCGGAGCCCGAATTGCGTTGTGGAAAGAGAATAACTGAAATTAAAAATTCGCTCCGAATGCGCAGTTACGCGTAATTGTTTGAATCGTGAAGCAGTGTTGGGAGTTTATTGATTTATAAATACAAAGCGAAAGTTTGATTCCCTAATAAAATTCGTTCGGTTTTAAGACCCATTACTCTGAACGTTCGCAGATTAATCAAATTTGCAGTTTTTTTCTACTTATTTAATAGTCAAAAAAAGTTGTTAGTATTTATTGGAGATGTTATTAAATTTATTTACCTTTGTTAACAATAAATAATTGTCATTGTTAACTCTAAATTATCACTGAAAAAAACACTCTTTAATCTCTATCTCTCACAGCTCTCTGTGATGGAAAGGCCGATTACAACTAAAATTCAATTCTAACGCGATAATCTTCCTGTACATGAGGTCAATCATTTCCTAATAATCATCTCAAAACTCGGGAGAGAGCCGACGTAGCGAGTATGTTCTCATAGAATCTCGATAATGAGCTCTGTTTCTAGTGGTAATAAATTAACATCACCTAAAGTCCTCAGACTTCTCCGCTCCTTAAATTCTAAAAACAGGACCGAAATAAAACTCTGTGAAATTAAATATCGGATAGTCCTGAAGATGACTATCACAACTTCAATATCTCAATGTGTTTAAGAGCCATAAAAAACTGAATGCAATTTACTAAACAGCAGTCTGATTTAAAATTAGGAACTGTCTTCAACGATAGAATTGCTCTTTTTGTGTAAGGAAGTATAATTTGAGAAAACCTTAGTCAAACAATACTATAAATATATATACTAATAATATACAATATTAAAAATTCGAGCAAACCCACCAAATCAAGATTTTATGTCTTCCATTTAATAGTGTAGGCCAATCCCTTCAATCCCTGGGCTACCACAGTCTCGAAAAGAGCTGAGCGATAACTCCAAAACTCTTAGGTGAACTGCACTGTCTTTGACCTTACTCGATTTTACATTGGATCTCGCAAGGAAGATACATAGATATGGTATACCAAGAAATACATTAAAATCAAAAATAGTGCGTAATTCAAGGAGTAAAAAAGTTTTGGAGATATGTAAAAGCCGTGGCGCAGTATCGCGTCTTGTGATGAACCCCTTTTACCCCTTCACAATTTATAAGATGACAATTTATGCTGCACTGCACTTAAGAATCGTAATAATAAAATTTATCTGATCAGCGCTCTTCTGAGACACTATTTCTACTTCAAAAACCCTTTTTTCTAATTATGGAACTTTCGTTACGAACCAAGAACCAGAACTGAGACCAAATCAGTCACTTGAATACCGGCAACATCCCAAGATAGGCAGGGCGCAGTAGAAGAATGGAGAGACACAGTAGATGTCGCCCTTGGATACTTACACTAGGATTACGAAGCCTCTTTTAAATCTAGAAAAATTTTCGTACATAACCAAAAGGCTGATTGGCGAGTGATTCACGACGGATAGTTAAAGAACGACACAAAAGAGCAATGATCCTTTTTAGAAATAAATTACCGATTGAATTTTTTTCCCAAAACCGAACCGACAGAATGAATGAGTACATCAAGTCCACAAGCAGTTAAGCCAGTGCAGGCGTTTAAAATCGTTGTAGCCGCTCACATAAATTCATATGGGGGGTCGGAACTTATCATAATCGAAGAGCAGACAGTTATCAGTGATTACACTCATCAAAAAATGCTACCAATTCATTGAAAATGTCCAAGATACAGTATTAAATATCCAGCAGGAGTTCCGTCAATTTTCATGCAGGTTGGAGCCCGTTGTCGTAAACAAATTTAAGTACGCAGAAGGCAAAACAGTATTTTTCAACCGTGTTAAAAGATTGGCCCGGAAATTCACCTAATCTAAATCAAATTGAAAATTTATTGATACGATTACAACAGGCTGGAATTTAAGGAACCAAGCCCTACAAATCGAGAGTTGCTAATCGAACGTGTAAGGGGCGAATGGAATTATATAGGCAGCGATAAAAAATGCAATATTCGCAATAATTCAAAAGTAGGATACTAATGTGTCCCGAGAAAGGTGGACACAAAAAAATTAAATTAAAATTCTCCTCCTTCTTTACTCTTTTGTACGGCCGTAGAAATAACTTAGAGAATCATGACATGGATTGGGGATAAAATTGTGGAACGGAAGGAAAGCGTCGGAAGTGACGGTGAATTTTTTTCTTTTGAATTCGTTTGAAAACGTGTTCCACATTACTGATGTTCGAAAGCGGAAAGACTGACTAAATTTCAGTGTTCTTCGCGAAAGTGGCGGAACACTATACTCGTGTGCGCATGTACTTTGCCGAGTGATGCAAGAGACGACTACTAGGGGTGGTATAAGTCTCATTTAGTGCCCTACTACATTTACTATGCAAATATCGGTAGTAAGTACAGGACACAGTAAAATTACACGTCCACTAGACCGGCCGGGTCGGGCCGCATAGCAAAAATCCGCCTTCCTTACATTATTATGGGAGTGCGGGCACTGAAGGCTCGCCGCATCGGTGCGCGACGGATTTTGATGGCCCAACTCGTCCCATTACAGTGGACGCAGCGAAACAGATGGGTTCGGCATTTTCTGTCTCCAGTAATCCGTCCCAAGTGGACGCAGAAACAAAAATCGCACCATTGCGATGCGACCCGCCTTTGGTAGACGCTTACCTACAACATTTCGGCGAAGCTCGCGGGTGCCTATAGTAGCTGAAACGGTTTCATCTCCAATAAATGTTTTTAAATAAGTTAAATTAAACTTTGGAGAACCAGCGCAGATATTCTAATTGCACTATTATTTGTAAGTTCAATGAGAAGGAATCCGATGTCTTTGTAGATCGAACGAGAAGGTATTAAGAAAGGTTACACATATACGCCAGGGGAACAGGCTGTTAGCAGTTCGAAAAATCGATATTTAAAGTAGTGCAAAGGAATCGCTTTACTTTTACTAAATACTTGGTTGTGCAATGTTTCCCGCTTGATTGTTTAACTCGTTTGAACTGTGGGAGAACGGCATAAGTCCAGTAGATATAAATTCAATAAGTTTCCGCCAACTTTCACAGCAAATAAGACGCCCGATATTCGGCCTGGGTCATTTAACAAGCATTTCAGTTTGATCACACGAATTTCAATTAAACTTATACTTAGTATTTTCAAAAGATTGTAAGCTTTAAATAATTGGAATTTTATTTAAATTTGAACTCACCGCAATTAATGTTGATACCGTTCGCAGTGAAATCACATTGACACAGAAAATATTAAATTGTCGCTTAGCACAAATGCAATTCGCTAATTTATTTCAAACGTAATTGCGAAAAACATAAACACGAACACCTGACTGCAAAGTCAAAAAATTACACCGGGAAATAAAAAAAAATCCCTTTTATAAAATAGCACTGCCTTATCGTCATTTTCATTTTCGTCTCATACCAACTGATGCACGATCCACACAACGAAAATATTTACTTCGTTGGTTCTGTACAAAACCTGCAAACCCCGAAATCGACGTCTAAGTGACAGTTCGTTGAAAAAATTTGGAAAAATGGCAGGATACGTTGCAAGGAAGGGACCCATGGTGTTCTGTAAGCATTTTCAATATCCCGTTCAACTTTAAGATTGTGTGTAAAAGCCAAAATCATAGCCCAAAATATTGCTTCAAAGGTTTTTTGTCCACACAGTTGTCCGCAGTCTGTTACATAACATTTCCTTTCGCTGTTTATATTGCACATTCTAACAGAATCCTTTTTCTAATTCCAGCCGCCTTTGGAAAATGGGCTTACAACTTATCGGGATTTAATCAATACGGTAAGTAAGATGCTAGCTCTGTGCAATTGATTCTGTTTCCAAGTTTATAACCTTGAAATTTGTGTAGGTCTGCATCGGGACGATTGTCTTTACGAGAACGAAGATGTTCAGGAAGCAATCCGTCGCCTGCCCCGTGGATTGTATGACGAACGTAACTATAGAATTATGCGTGCTATCCACTTGTCGATGACAAAAACAATTTTGCCCAAAGAGGAGTGGACAAAGTACGAGGAAGACACAAAATATCTCGAACCGTACCTCAATGAAGTCGTCAAGGAGCGCGAAGAACGCGAAGACTGGAATAAAAATTTGTAAAAAATAAAACTATGTTGCTAATATGAAAAACAAGAGTATGGTGGGATGGAAGTGCTTAAAATAAATTAGAGGAAATTTAAATTATATATTTGGTTGCCGTTTTATTTGCGCGGTGTATTTCTTCGTTTTTCTTAACTTTTTAATATTTCCAAGTGAAGAGATTGTGGATTCAATCTTGGATTGAATGGAAGCCAAATACTGGTTGCCACTTCATATAAGGTGGGGATCGAAATGGCAGCCAGTTAGTTGTTTGATAGCATGCACCACCGATACATGCAGGTCGCAAAAGCAACAACCAGCTGTAGACACTGTAGCTTCAACATTCGCTTCATCATAAGCTGTTCAGTGTTCAAGCACATACCAACGGTGCAAAAGACGACGGCACTGTCTATGCCGTCGCAACAAAACCGGAAAACAACGGCTCGAAAAAAACAGTCGCAACATAGCATCCACAGAAATATCGACGGCAACGAACATGCCGTCAACGCAAAAGGAGTTAGCATCCACAGAAATATCGACGGCAACGAACATGCCGTCAACGCAAAAGGAGTTATGGGGGGCGTCTCCCTAAAAATTAAAAAAAAATAAAATTTTATTTTTTTAGATCAGTAATTACTTTAAAATAATTCCAACTAGAAATATTTTAAAATAATTAACAAAGTGGAAGAGAATGTACGTACATGGTATCGTCACTTTTTCTTCTTTTGCGTTTTTCTCAAGACTAAATTTTTTTTCTACATATGTACCTTTTTCTCAGGATTGGCAATAGCTATCGACGTGATTTTTTTTGTGATGAACCTGGACGATGTCATGCACAATAGGACGAGGGCTTTTAAAAATATCTCAAATACTCTTGAAGCTGTAATTGTAATAAGTTAAAAAATTAAAAATTCTTTTTTTTTTAAATTTTAAAAATATATAACTCAACAACCAAATGATATTTTTTAAAACCCCCTCGTTTAAACAAAGAAGAACATATAACAAACAAATCCCCAAAACCCGAACCCCATAGGATAAACCGTTTTCGAGAAAAAGGTATATGAAGTGAGCAAGATTTTACATAGAAACTAGTGCGATTGGGAATAAAATATGGCCCCCCATAACAACGAATAATACGACCACAGCACACGTCCTCATAAGCTAATTTTTTATTCAGGGTCGAACAGGAATCCGAATAACCACAGTCCTATAGCACTAGCAACTAGTTGACTCTCAGTAGTCAGATATTAGAAAAGTCATCATAAATATGGTTCTCAAGAAGAGCAGAGCAACACTACTGTAGGGGCGGACACAACACGCCCTGGGACTGGGACCCCGCTATTTGGATGTAACGCATGTGAGTTAATTGGGACAGCTTTCAAGAGGCTCAGGCACTCTGTGTCCACTTAAGTGTAGTGCTGCTGATGCTCTACAATCTGTTTTTCATTGATGAAAGCCTTGGAATATTTATAGTTCGATTTTTACAGATTTAAAAGAAGCGTTTGATACGATGGAACATTCAATATTGCAGGAAGGAATAAAGAAGCTGGGAATTCGAGGGATGAACGATCCAGATAGACTGTAGAATCAATTTTCTTCATTTTTACATCGTGGAGAAAACTGATATAAAACCATAACATGGAGTTAGTACTGTTTGCGGAGAAGGGTTAAAATAAACAGTTTCAAAAACTAATTAAAAATTGATTTATACGCTTATTTTGAACATGCATTCAGTTTTGATTAGCCAGGTTAATGTCCAATGAACATTCCGTTTTCCAAATGAATTTACAATTAGCTTTAAACCAAATTTACTGTCATCAATTTTATCGACTCAAAATGGTTTCAATTCCATGATTCTAAGAATTAATACTAACTTGATCTCTCTACTCCGAAATTGAATTTCTAAGAATTGCAGTTAAAGCGATGTCCCTTACACTTTCAATTTTAAGTGACATTTTAGGAGGCATGATTTTGTAGTAAGTAGAAAGTGATAGCAAAATCTAACTGCATTTATATGCAAACAAACCGCAACGCACCATGATCTTTAATTGGGTGTACCAATGGAGCGAAATAGACGGCGATTATGCAAAAGAATAAAATAAACAAGGCCACAGAAAACATTCATCCATGGATAGCGTTGTTTTAGAAAATTTAGAATGTAAGTCTAAAGCTGAGCGTATTGTCAGGATGGTAAACCTAAAGAATCGAGAGCTTGCACTGACTCCAATTTATTTAAGTTACAGGAATAATATGGGACCAAACCACCGAACAATACTCCAGAGTGCTGCGAGACAACCATACAGTAGATGGATACATATTTCAATTAGCTCAAAACGCTCTATTGATTGCTCCGAATCGGATTTTACAAATAAGTTAATTACTCTTGTAACCTAAACATATGAACCACGAAAAAAATAACCCAAAATCCCCTCGCAACAACCACCAATATGTTAATATACCCGAAATTCTATGAAAGCCAATAGATATGCGTCTGAAACTACGATAAATTAAAAATAAAATACGTGGACGACTATAGTCTTAATCGAAAGAATATTTAATAAACATTACTTCCTACACATTCCAGAGTTATCGCATGTGACTTTTGACCGAACTAAAACTTATCTCGTTCGACCCTCCACAAACTTTGCGACAAAACTTTTCAAAAATCCCGAGACGTTGATATTGTTTCGGGTATCAATTTTTCTTAGACTAGTGATAAGCTTCTGATTGGAAAACGATGGAATTGTTACACTACTATCCAATCCACGGATAGTAGAGTACCCATTGCAGGATACAATTTCCAAAATTCTATTCTGAAATCAAAATAATAAATGTAATTTTAAATATTTTTATTTACTTTTTTAGTTTTGGCACAATTTAAAAATTTAATACAAAACATTACGTGAAAAAAAGTAATTACGCATAAAAAGAAATAAAAATTTTACATAAATACGAATTTATAATCTAATTTCATTATTGTTTGATTTATAAAATAAGATATGTTTGTATTTACAAATTGATGTATCAAGTCTTATGAATGCGCTAATTTTTAATTTGATCTATAAATGAAATACATTTATTTTTTTTTTTATATTATGGATATTTATATTTAATTCTTGTGTGTTGGAGTGTGTGAGTGTGAAAAAAGTATTATGCATAAAAATTGATTTTAAACTAAATTAATTAACCATTTTTATTGATATTTTATATCATTATGGAGAGTAAAATCATTAAATAACCAAAAATTAACATATTAACTCTTTACTTTATTGTTCCTATAATACAAAATAGTCCCACTACCCTGTGATTGGGAGCAACTTGTCCGTTCGCATCGTTAGCAGGCCAAACTACACTTCGAGATAGTTAAAGGTCGTCGTCGCCGATGCCTTCAAATGCCTCATTTTGGACTGATTCGCGGCCACTTTTAAAGAAAACAGTTGTTGATATTTTCTTTCGAATTTTATTACGTGTTGAAAATGATTCGGACGGCGATTGAATTGGCATATCGATATCGTTCTAAATAATTTTTTTTTATTATGCGAATAATATAATAATTTTATTTATAGTACATACCAAACTTGATATCGTATCAGAAGAACTGGAATCTGATATTCGATGATTTACACCGCCGTCTCTTCGAATGTACGATAGTGGAGTGAAATTTGTACATGGTATCTGAAAGAAATGAGCTTATCTATAACGAACTTTAAACCAGACGCAAAAGAATTAACTGTTCTAAATAGCATAAAACAAACAGACAAATCTTTTTAAGAAACGGGGAAATTTTTAACAATCTGAAGAGAAGCGATATGTAGGATTTATAGTTGAAAGGCTTTAAGTTCTCTATGATGGGACTACAGAACGAGCCGTTCTACTTCTCTAAAGACAATACTCGTGACTTAAAGCAAAAAATTATGTGTCGATAATTCGAGAGCGAGGAACAGTCGAATTAGCTGAGAATCGGTCTTGGAGGATATTCGGGTCAGACGTTAGTTTGACGATGACTGAGCATACCAAGGCGAAAGTAGCATTGGATCGACAACACATCTCCAAACAGTCCCGAAGGAAATTAGAAGAGTGATTTAGTGTTTGTTGCTGTCCTATGCCCCCATCCAGGGTTACGCCGGTACTGAAGAAGTTGAGAGGCTCAAGTATATGCTTCCGGCACATACTTTTTGTTTTCGGCATATCCAGAAAGTATTGTAACGAAGGTGTAAATATAGAAGACTGTCAAAGAAATTGTATAGTACAAAATCGATAAATTCTGTGAGCTCACAAATCAAACACTCTGTACATAATAGTATTTCAGATCAATTTGACTATATAGTCTGCTGAATCAAAATCGTTTTACCATTGTTACTGATTTCTGTGACAGCCACACTCTTATAAATTTAAATCAAAATATCAAGAGCCTAACTGAATCACAAGAGCAATCTAATAAAAAAAATCTCCCTGACGAATAAACTACTATAAACTAACTATAATTTTCATATCAGGTTAGGTTGGTTTGAGAGGGGCGAAAGGTAGCACCAAACAAAACGAAAGATCTCTATGGATCCATTGTGGTACCTCGTATAAACAAGGTTATACTCCCGAGTTTCTTTTTTCCATAATATATACTGCCTACGCCCCCATTTTACACATATTTGTGCCTGAATCTAGAGATTTTTTATTAGCGCATTACAGCGGGAAAATGTATAAATATACAATTAAATTTGCAAGTTTTAAGGCAAAATCAATTAACTCCTAAATTATAAAATATTTTTCACAAGGGTAACAAAGCTATTAAAGATTGATTAGTTCAATGAAACGAAAATAAAACTGATAAGATAAAAACATAATAATAATTTATCGACAAAAATAGCGAGTTCAAATACCTTTATATTATTATAATCATTTCCATCTTTCTGTTTGAGTGGTTCATCGACCATTCCCTGTAAACAAACCGACATTAGCATTGCCTGTTCGCTCGATATTGTGATCCATTTCAGGCAATTTTTCGTCATTAAATATTCAAAAGATAGCTCTAAATTCTGAATTTGACATTCAATCGATGAATTCGATGAGATTTCTTCATTCTGTAATATTAACATTCCGTCCATAAAATTTTTCAAATGTTTTTTCATTCACGATCAAGCAGTACTAACGTTATGTATAGTTGTAACGCGCCAACATCTCATTCTAGTCACTTTGAATTTTGTTTCCTGGATTTTTAATCCCAGATTTGTTCGTATACTTAACTCTTTATTACCTATCACAATTGTAGCTTCGGTATTTGGAACGGGATAGTCTGCGACGGCATTTGAAAATTGTATAGTACCATACGATGGTAGTTTACGGCTTATTTCTAAATACTAAAAAAGCGTGTAATTTTAACTATAGTCCAATTGTTAAATTCTATAGGACGTTCTTACTTCTTTTTTATTCCCTCGATCCTGCAGGGAACTTAATTGGTCTTTAACAGCTTGTGTTGCTATTATCCAATCACATTCGATATCACTAACAGTCTGTATGTAGAGAAGATTTAAAGCGATATTATCTTGCATTAATTGCTGATCATAACGTGGGTCCCAATAGCTTAAATGGAAATGGTATTTGAGTATTGTAGATGTTGGTTTTCAGATGTACCATTGAAAAATACTAACCTCTTGCGAATTACAATTTTACAGTCGTCTATAAGTCGTTGTGATATATACGGCGATTCGAAATCCATTAATTTTCGTATTAACGTCACTCTACCGTCGCGTTCTTTTCGCATTAAAAACAATGAAAAATAATAAGTGTAGTCATTTGACAAATCGATATTATGGCAAGCCTTCTCTAAAATTTTCGTCGAACATTCTGTCGTGTAGCAATTTACTGATATTCGATAGCCATTCATCAGATGTACATCTAAAGTTGTTTCGCGCGTTTCAACCGATGACGATTCCTGTTGTGCGCTGAGCAAAAATGTTCGAAGTAAATCCGATTTCGAAAATACCGGATCCTGTCCGATTAATTGTACGTATCGTTCCAGACACGATCGTCGATATTCCAGTTGATTTTGTGTCAACGGAAGTAGTTTCTTTGGCGGAAATGGTGGCAATTCGAGTGACGATAACGAACGTTTCAGTTGATCGTGTAAGCTGTGTAGCTGTTTGTAGCGTAAACAACAATGAAAGTTGCCATTTATGTAGATGTTGTAGCCCTAAGAGAAGAAATGAAAAAAAATAGTCAAAAGACAAAAATTGATTGTTTTATTTTTAATTAACTGTAATTCGTATGAGCAATGGATTAATCATATCTAAGGAATTTTATCGATTTACGCATAAGCAACTTGTAATGCATTTTAATTATTTCAGGAATTAATGAGTTGCAAGACTAGAGTGGTTTGCAATCAATTGGGAGAGTCACTTGCTAGAGACTGCACATATACATATTTAACGTAAATGAAGAAAAACTATCGACTGCAGAATCTTTGCCAAATATAAAGCTTAAATAGAATATATGTAAACTTTTCGGTTTGTCCATTTGTATTGCAAACTATGCATCTTTAACAATCTCTGCAATATTGTAGAGAAGACTATGATGGTAGCACAATGGTGTACAGAAACTTTTTTCCCAAGCCCAATATCTATCTCTGGCGATAAAATCGAATTTTCCAGCGAGGTCAAAAATCTGGCGGTGGTCCCGGATAAACCCAAGTTCACATATTGAACAAGAACTCCAGGACAGACCACGTTCGTTTGGTACTTTAATAACATCTTTTTATTTTCCACAAATCACATCTGTTACACAAAAATGAAATGAAAAATGAACATTACTGAATCAATGTGTACTGCGAACGAATCGTACTGCATCGCTAGCGGTGATCCTAGATTGTTCGTCCCTACACCTAAATATACAAAAATGTATTGATTAGAAACGAAAAGTAATTTCCATCTCCTGATCTTGTGAAACAAGATACATCTTAGACACCAGCATTTAAAGTAGTATCTTCACCCACAGAACAAAAATTGATGATGGAAACTGCAATCTCGACCAGTTGAGACGTATTTCAAAGATCGTCATTGAAGGTAACGTCTGGCCACTTTAGATTAGACTTCATCAAAGAAGAGAAATTCTAGAAGCAATACGATTTTTGGTCTACTGTGCCATATCACGAAAACAAAATTCATCAGCTTTAAGCTAGATATCTGCAATCTATTTTATTTCTCTTGGTAACGAAACTTGCGGTCACATAACATGTTCTTACAAACATGGCCTGAATTACGATCGCAACGCTACAGCACAAAACGTGTTTCTGCATCGGTTTGGCGGAACATGCAACGGTTATTAATAACGACGGCTGTCCTTTTAAGGTGATTTTTCAGGCGCGAATAGCACATAAGTACTTCTGTTAATATTCGTACCTTATTTCTGTCCACAACCAAAAACATTTTTTCTCCAAACTTTTCAGTTCGTCCTGTAGGTTGTATTGCCACAGAAGAAACTGGCCGAGTGAGTAAATAGTCTTTTCTTTCACTGGTATGCACAGGAAACTTTCCTTTATGAATAATGCGATAACTGGACATTGTCGTAAGATTCTGCTTTTAAAATATCCAGGATAAGTACCTTTACTACGTAAAGAATTCCAGTATCTCTTAAAGACTGAAGTCGATTCAAAGTCCACAATTAAGAATAAAAGAGATTGCAACTCAACGTAATACAACTTTACTGCTTAGTAAATTAATAATAAAAACATTGCAAATATCTTGGCATATATATTTTTAGTTTCCATAAGACCTTTCAGGAGTTTTCAGAGACTGTTGTTACTTCAAAACATTTTGTAGACCACGTTGTTTTTTAATGTCCTTCTTTGGAGATATAAATCAGGGTAGATAAATAGATAGATAAAGAGATTTATTGAAATTCATTAAGTTGCATAGTGACAAGTTAAAATTAGTTCAGAGATTAGATCTTGATCTTTACAGCTGCAATTGAAAAATTTCCATTTTATTATATTTGCAAACTTTTACGTTAATCTGCTAAAGTTGTATGTCCTAGGAAAAATTTTATTAACAAAAAAACCTTGCTTGAATGAACCTTAATGACTAACTTAAACACTACTTAAACTTAAACAAAAAATATATAAAAATAATGTGATATGCACCACTAGTTGTAACAGTATCTAGCCAAGGAAGAGACTAATAGGGCAGAGTAGCACTGGTTCTCCTCCACAAAACGAGATCCGTAGCCTAATGTCGTTAAATCCGTCCGTATTCGATGCATTGTTTCGAGTATCTAGTTTTACTGTAACTCACAAGTGATAAGCCCATGACCTAGAACCAATTTGCCGTTTTAGGGCAAGCGGGAAAGGCTGTGGGTGTATTCTTCAACCATCATCTCAAAGGAAGAAAACTACGAGTAAAAGCTATGACAAGGTGCGATTTCAACCCATTTATTCACCACTTATGCTACCAAGGGCCCTACAAACCTTCAGTTTGATAAAAATAATCAACGTTTTATTTACATTTCTAGTCAATTTAAAACAACCAGAATCTCTTTATAGTATGTAAATTTTATACTAGTCATAAATTTACTAAAAATTTTATAATTCTGTTGATAACTGAAAGTCAATCACAAACAATATCAATCAAATCGACTGTCTTGTCATCACAAACCCCTCAAAATGTACTTAAAATGAGAAAAAATAAATTCCTGGTAGGGCTAATCTTCAGTTAGTCTTTTTTCTCTTAAAATGAATGTAATATGATCGCAAAATGTGCCAACGAATCAATTTAAAGTCCAGTGCTCACAAATAACATTCATAAAAAATATATACGCCATAAATAGCACTTACACTTTACGATATCACTTCGCCTATTCGTAAAGTAGGTACTCATACAGCCGTACATATATTATCTTCCATTTTTCTTAATTGAACAATTACAAAGAAAGAAAAAAATCATCAAGCCTAATAAAATTAAATCACATCAACAACAACGAATATGGTATTAATTCAGTTGAAAATGATAAGTCGACAAAATCTTATTGGTGTTGAATTTTATATTACGAGACGCGATTCGAAGTGACCTGGTAATGTCATCACAAGATTTGTTTTTGTTTGTTTCAGACTTTTTTTATTCGAACAAAACAGAATATGTACTTTAATAAAAATTGCCAAATATTTATATAAAAATATCACCCAATTATAGTCTTTTAATCTCGACGTTACGGATATAGCTATCTGGGGTATTTGTTATTCAGTTTTTAATTATATTTTATTAATCAGGAAAAAACTAGGAATTTCCACCAAATATAAGTTTATACAGATCGCGTGAATTGGAGTTCCTTTTCACCTCCCATAAACTTGTCGAGATACTGAAGCACCTGTTCTTGGTTGAAGCACATCGATAACAATTGATTTTGTGATGTTTCTGTTTCCCATTTATTTAACCTGATTTGAAAAAGTTAGTAACACCTAACCATCTTTGATTTTACGTTAAATAAGTAATCTCCCAAAAACTGACCATGCCTACGATTTTGATCAAACTTTTAGAGGTCAGTGCAGCCGTCATTTTCTTTGTAGATATTATGGGGTCAGAAACGACTGGAAATGCCTGAAAAAACTCTTAAGACCTTTGATTTGAAAAACCTGTCCTCTAAGTTATCTTATCCTTTATCAGTAAGAACCTACTACCTACTTAAAATTACCTCTAAATTACAATGCCTATTTATTGGCCATACTCTTAGCGGGAATCGGATGTTGGACAATTACGAGAGGATGTTTTAGGCTTCTTAATATATTTTAAATATTATACATACTGAGTACTGCAACATTTCATCGATGCTTCATCTCTAGTTTAGTCTATAGTCACTGGATATGGATGTGACTATAGTTTAGTCGAACGACTGTTCTTGGATACGGTCAAAGCTAAATGGGATCGAGGGGCCAAATAGATATGCGAATTGTACTCAAGACGTTGTATAAGAACATGAAAACAATAATTAAAACAAAGATAAATAAACACAAGCATTGCCAAAAAATATAATCCTTATATATAGTGTGTAAATATCTAGCGCTGAAGCCGTTCGGAAGCATCAAAAACGATCATCAATAAATAAACAGGTACTAATTTAGACGTTTGTTACGAAGTATAAAAAGAATAACACTTAAGATGAAATTTGTACGCTACCAAAGAACAGATGGTTATAGCTTAGCGCGGATAAACCAATGATGATCTGTATTCATTGCAATCGAAAAATAAAAATGTTACGTGGGTTTGTTACAAAATCCAGAAAAAAAATATGAAAGTACAAAATCCAAAAAGACAAAATCCAAAAATTTAAAAATCAGGAATTAAAAAATGCATAAAATTGGAACGCAATGAACTAGACTTGTGCGTAAAGAAAATTGCATCACTGCAATGGAAAACTCCTGTACATAAATTTGAACACAGTCAAGATATACTCATTATTTTAATAGTGATATTAAAACAAATAAATTTGAAAAATGAATCTGAAGAAGCAGTGTAAGCAACACCCGGCTTGTAAGGCCCAAAAATTATGCTTTGGCGCTGTGTTATAAGATAACTTTAGACATGTGTATTTTCCCACAAATAAAGTTTAAAATAAAACCACATAAACATTACATAAACTACGACAAACCCCAGGAAACCAATCTTCAACTTCGCAACAGCCAAAATCGGGCCTTCATCTGTTGGAAAATATAAGGATATAAGGAAAAAGATAAGATTGTTATTTCAACTCACAACTTTTTGGGTTAATAGACTATCACGCTCACTCACACTATGCTACCGAGGTCAAAATATCCAGGAAAATTCGATTGGTAGTAGTTTGTACCGCATTGTAACAAATTCTGGATTTTTTCTCATCAGTATTTTGTCTCTCTGTATTTTCCAATATATTTCTGTTTTTTCCCGGAGTTTTTCAATTTGCTGAATTTTCTTGTCTTTCTGGATTTTCCCAATTTTCTGTATTTCGTCTACTCTGAATTTTAACTTTCCGGGTTTTGTCGTGATTCACACTCTTTCTCTTCAAGAAAATCGTAAAAAATAGAAGAACCTACTATCAACTGCTGCTTTTCCAGAAGTTCTGCAGCCTAAACCCGCGTTCCACACAAAATTTCCATTTGTGAAAATTGTCCCTGCCAGACAGTTTCTTTATCTCGACAATTTTTTCTTATTCTTAAATCTTAATCCTTACTTAATGTTTAATATCTTGTATTAGGGCTTATTGGTGACTGGTCCCATCCGCCGTTAAGAGCTCAAAGTATTAGAAACACATTCGACAAAACAAGAATTACTATCTATGACGACCCAGCCGCATCGACTCTTACAAAATTTCGTCAGCTACAATGGGCAGGCTATGTGGAACGAATGGACGACGGAAGAATTCCCAAACGCACATTGAAAGGTAGAGCTCATGCCAAACGACCGGTGGGAAAACCGCGGAAAAGATACAAGGACTCAGTTGACGCAGATTGCAGATCGCTTCTTAGATGCACAAATTGGAGGACGCGGGCGCTGAACCGAGATGACTTCAGACAATGCATCCTGCAGGCCCTGGCCCGATTTGGGCTGTCGTGCCATTGCTGATGACGATGATGATCCAAACCACACAAGGAATACAAACGAAAAATGTTATTAATTCTTAAAGCAAGCCTTATCATTTTTGCTGAATTTGTAATAAACAATGTTATTGTACAAAGTATGTGTGATAATGTGCATCGTATTCACTGTTTAGTGTGCGCACAACCCTAGATTAAAATGATTTCATTATATTATTTTCGAAGAAAAGAAATTATAACTGAACAATTCTCTGAATCATTCCATTAAAATTTAACTCATTCGAATTAAGCATTTTGTCGGCATTGTTATACTCTATTAACCTTTCGCTTTTTGGTGGAAAAAAATAGAAATGCCCCAATCCGTGCACACGTAACGCTAGCAGTTGCACTCGTATCAGTAGTCACAATTTCGAATATTTAATCGATAGTTGCACGCGAAATTCATAATTGTGTGATGGGCATACTCTGCTTAATCGTTTCTTATTTTAGGGCGTATATTTTTCGAGTTACTAAAAAATAAAAACCAAAAATCATTTCATCGATTATAAAATACCGATATTTAAAAAAAACCCTCAAGTATGTTTGCATTTCTCTGGCATGAATGATTTGCAGAAAGTCGTTTTTAGGATAGTGCCTATCCATTCATTACACTCGTAGCTTGATATGCATGGCATGACGGGAATAGAAATGAAAACTATTCAATGAAACAACAGTAGCATGGTTTTTATTACATTATTAGAGTTTATTAATTTAATTATACATTAGCTATTAACGTGTGGCTAAGGCTATTGACTTATAATGATTATCTTTACTGCAAAAACAAATTGTTAATTTTTGTGTTCACATAAGCTTGCAAAATGAACGATACTAGACATTACGTCAGCTCCATACTTAATACTTTTTTATAATTTACATACGTAATCTGTAGCATTGCATAGTTAGCTACCACTGGAAGCATAAAATTATTATCTATAAAAAACAGCAGACGTAATCAGCGAAACTTCGACTCCCACATAAATTACATTCAGATATAGAACTCTGTTTATATTACATTGTTGGTAAATACAAAGTATACATTTAAACATTATATGTGCTACTAGCCTACGATTCAAGATACATCATATAATACTACAGGACCTTTTATGCTTATATGAAAAACGATCGTAACCGTTGGACACCGCTTTAACTCAGTAAGCGTATCGATATTTTCGGATAGCACAAATCGAAACTGTTCGTCAGGATACACATCGCCTTCAGTCTGTTTGAAAATCTAATCGAATACTTCCATCCCTGTCGTCGACATTAATCGGATTTACCCTTTAAAACGCGTATTATTCATTTATTTCTTATATTCATCAGTAATCTGCTCGACATTGTCAACCCATTGCAATTTGCGAAGCATTATCAAAGGCTGTACAAATTGCAGATTTTCCATCAAGATTTACCGGGATCTCAAAATAATCAGACACATGAAGTTAGAAACTCAGTTACTACCGTCCTTTAAATAGTCAAAAGATTTGAAGTGCTATCAAACAAGAAACTGTCGTTGGAAAATATACTACTAACATACAAAATGGTAATGCAATCAATGCTGCTCTATGGCGCCCCTACTTGGAGTTGTTGTGCCAAAACTCACAAGAGAACTCTTCGAATTGTGCAAAACAAATGCTTGAAAATTATACTTGACAAACCGTGGCACTACTACACGAAAATGCGCACATTGCCTTGGTTTACGATACCGTAGACATTAACACAACGTTTCTTCCTCCGTTGCACAGCCGCGAAAAAATCATTGATCCTTTCTTCGCTTCAATCATAGCAAGAGCCTTTAAGTTATAATAAGTTTTTATATAGTAGTTAAGTAGCTGTAAGTTTAAGTTTAGTTTAAGTTAGATTAGTTATACGCAGGAAGGTTTTGCTCCATTTTCCATCATAAACCCACAATTATTCGTTAGAGACATCAGCCTCCGTGATGTAGAGACGAAAGTCTGAGCACAAAATAGTTATAAGTTAGTTTAAGCACAAAATGTTTAATACTATGGAAAGTATACATACATATATCTATATATCAAACAAGAAACTAAATTTAATATCGTATTTAAGTTTTCTACTCCCTATGACATTTGGTTGCATGACTTTCTTTCGTTCGCCTGGGGTAAGTAGATTTAATTTCGGAATACCTTTAGGGCCATTATTACGATCTTCAGTTAAACTCTAACCGGGACTTTAACTGGAAGTTTTGTATGAAAATCTTTCCTTTAGGGCCATTATTACGATCTTCAGTTAAACTCTAACCGGGACTTTAACTGGAAGTTTTGTATGAAAATCTTTCAGTTAAAGTTCCAGTTAGAACGTAACTGAACATCGTAGGAACGGGCCTAAAAATTATAAAAGGAAATTTTGATTAAAACAAAAACTGTGGTTATTAACGACGGGCAACGATTTGCTTTTTAGAACGTTCGATCAATATAGGATGGAGTATAGGATGCGAAGTAATTAGTGACCAAATGACAAATGCGGAGCTACAACATAGACATTTTAGGTTTAAGCGGAGTGAAATAGAATAGATCAGGTAAAGAACGGGACCAAAACAGAAACACCCGATCAGAAAATTTTTGTAATGCTACGCACAAACAAAAACCAAAACAACCGTCATCACGACCAGGAGATTAGTTACTCGAAAGCGGTAAGTAATTATTTTTCGATCTTCTACAAGAAACATAAACCCCCTCCCCAGATGGTGGCACTTAGAACCTTTTTGACCGTTGAAGACAATGTCTCCTTTTTTTCTGGATTATTTTCAAACAAGGATCTAAAATATGTGGTGGTTTTGACGACAGATAAAGGTTGAAATTAAGCATTAATTAAGAAACGGATTATGTTGAGGAGATGACCAATGGACCACCGTTCTTCAAACGGGAACTGAAGAAGAATGAAAGACAAAAGTCTCGACTTTTTCTGATTTACTTTATTTTTAGATATAATTTTCTCCAAGTTTAATGTAATTGGCTTAAAGTTTCGGGTTCTCAATTCATTCTCTGAATCGGTTTTATTCAAGGCTCTCGAAATAGTCGTTGACCGCCTGAATTTCACCCCAATTTTTGTCCAGTCGGAAAACTGTTTAGTTTCGGGATTAGGTGGAAGGAATTCCAAAACAGTCAAATTGGTTGGAACCAGAACAACACATTGTTTTTGCTGCTTCAGTACATTTCGCCACGACTGCTCAAAAGGGAGTATTTGCATGTCAGTGATGATGTTTCTATTCACGAGATAGTCGATCAGGTGAATTCCATTCGCATCCCGAAAGACTCACAGCACAGCCATCCACCTGATGGATGAATTTTGCTTTTTTCGGAACCATTTTTTTTATAGATTAAACTCCCCAAAAGTGCTTAAAGCAACAGTTCTGTGAGTAAATCACGTAGGGTATGGGATGATTCAGTGGACATTCAGAGTTTGATGCTCTACAATGGACAATATCCATACATACTGTAGAACAGTAGAAGAGCAAAGATACTTAACTATCTTCCATTTGTAAACTGTTAGAAAACAGCGGAAATGAAGTGTGAATTTATGTTTTGAAATCGTCTTGAAGTGTCTGGTTCTTCAAAACAAGTCTTTTAATAAAAATTCAAATCAGCAAAAAACTGATCAGCAACACAAGAGCTAACCTTGTCCTATCGCTGATTAAATCATTTCCGGTCTGATTATGAATATGATATGGAACACGATTCTTACTCCAGACCGAGCTGTGACTTTACTGAAGTCACGTTCGAAATATTTCGCTAATAAATTGAATTTAAAAGCGAATGTCTGACTTTTTTTTTGTTTTATTTCCACTATTTCACTGTCAAATTGGAACTCGAATGACTCAATGGCAATTATATTCCGATTCGAGTCTGGTTTGGTGATTTCATTTCTTCTTAAATCGACCGTGGTGTCACTAAAATCAAACAACACCATGCAAATCCCGTTCTGGCTACAGCTGAGACAACACAAAACCATTGGGAATTGGCGAAATGTAGGTGCGCACAATAATTTCGTGTGTGCCGAACAAATCAATTTTTCGCGCATTACTTGTATTATGATAATGAGACGAATCCAACAAAACCGAACCGTAAGGCCATCGACCAAATAAAATGATAGCGTTGGTTGGTCGCCTGATGACCGAACGATTGGTGGGTGATCTGCTGATCGGTTTCACATACCAAGTGGGCGGCACAGCGCAACAAGTAAAACAAATTCAAGCCAGTACGATGCGGTCTCGCATTCTCCGTAACAATTTCATAATAGGGCGACGCTCTGATGTGATTTAGTCTCATTTACATCAATTTTCGTAAGGCAATAGGCTAAACGGAACCTCCCCCGCCGACAACGTCTAACTCGGGCGCTCCTGTTTCAACAGAATCTTTTACAACCATACGTTACGCTGTTGCTGTTCATGCCGTAAGCGGAAGATGCGATCTTTTCATAGGCAAATTTCACATTGTATAGCCAAATAAAAAATTATGTGTGTGAAAGAATCGAATAAAGTGTAAAGAAATGATTTAAGAATAAATTTCAATATACCGTGTAGGTTGATCCTGTCGACTCGTTGTAGAAGTCCTGTGTATCCGGTATCGAAAAATGCATCTTGGAAGCAGCACGAAGCTATCGCAGTTGCAGGCTGGAATTGTAGGGCTCTTTGAAGTCTGCCTGTGCGTGCTTCGTCGTTTTGCCTTGTCTGATTGCACCCCCTTCTACTTCAGAATTCATTCACCTTTCGCACTCCGCTTCATAACAATGCGAAAAAGAAAAAGGAGCAAAAAAAACCGACTAACTGCAATCAAGTCGGGCAAGAAGCTGCCAATCGAAATGAAAAAAACACGAAACACCCAAACAGACCGACCGAACTAATTCTATTATAAATTTATTTGTTGCGCGACACTTTCATTTTCATCGTTTTTCTTTACTAAATTATATTTTAATCGTCGATTAACAAATTGTCAAGCAATTTAATGCCAAGAAACATTCAAATTGGAAGATGGGCTCAAGTGGAATCCGCACTGGCAACGAATAATTAGGAAGTGGCCCGCAGATTGTGTGATTTTAATGGTACGCGCACTATACGGGGCCCACTTTGTATCTATTGAAGCTCCCGAACGAAAAAATAAAACACTGTACGCTCTGTGTATGATATCAAAAATGATTTTAATTATTGCGTTCGCGTTTCTTGTACGGCCTTCATTTGTCGAACGGGAGAAGTTCACTTTTTTTTTGTGTATGGAACTAGGTACGAGCGGGATTGCGATCTAATTGCTCGACGATTTGATTTGCAATGGCTTCTACATCCAATTCTCAACTATCAACAAGATAATAATTTAAGATAAGAAATAAAAAAACAAAAACAGAAGAACTTCGCCATTCGCACTAAAAACCGTACGAAATGTCCGAGATCGCAGAACAAACTTCCGAAAAGCTTCAAATTTTGACAGCTTAGCTTAAGCTGCCTCCTCTTTGCTATGACTGACTCTCTCTTTTTCTCATGTGCATCGCATTTGCACATTATTCCCCAACTTTTGTGGCTTTTTAGTACAACGAAACGGGCAATTTTTAGATACAGGGCGAAAAGGTGCTCGGAGTTGTCATGGGATTTTTTTGTATATCTTATTTTTATATGTGGATCGAGGAATTAAAAACTTTAACCGTTACATCACTTTTCAGTTATATGACCACCAGACGCTAGTAGGGCTAATGCTTGAATCACATACAAAGTAGAATGAGGCAGCGCGACGCAGCTTGACGCCGCCAATAAATAAGCAAGTCAGATAACTATTCACTGTCTGCGTCAGTTTGAGTTTTGAATAAATTTCAAATTTTCCAAAAAGCGTTCGTATTCGTGCATACGAAGCAGCGAACAATTAAAAACGATTTTTAAGCTAATTTTAATTCAGCCCGGTCATATCAAGTAACAATTCGATGTTTTAAAGATAAAAAAGTCACTTGTCGATTTCGAACTACAGGCTACGGAAAAGTTCAGAGTTGACGAACATTTTTTGATGGCTGCGTAAGGCTGCCTTCGTCTACGTTCGTTGTGACTACCACAATGGAAATACACCGCGCTCAACTTTTTGACAGCTAGTCTGCCTCGGACTGCGTTGCCGTTGTGACTTAGGGGTTAGGGGTAAAGGCCGTGACACATTAAAGCCCCGAACACAATGCACGAAATGATTTAAAAATTATTCCATATATCTTTTTTTCCGGAATATTAAACATTTGTGAAGTCATTTCGAAGTTTATACCACCCGTTCATAAAGAAAAATTGTTCATTTTCTGAGTTCGTTGTGCGGGTTTAAGTCTAACATTTTCGGAATGTAGAACCGGAAATGAATACTTTATTATCAACCGCACCGATCGTCATCAATTTTTATTATGTCTTTCATAATGAAATTAAGAAAGAATCGAAAACTTCCCGAGCTCCAAATCACAAAATTACACACTAACCGCCATATAACAGTCAGCTGACAAAAATTTGTCTATCTTAAAGGGTTGTTTTTTTTTTGCCACCAGGTGGAGATTTCCAACTTTACCATTCGTCAATAAGGTGACAGAAGCAGATACGAATTCCCAGTCGCTTGTCTCTTTCGAGACAAAATCTCGATGGTTTGAGCCTTAGGAATCATATTGCATACCTTTCTTCAATACTAGATAGAAAGAAATAGCAATACAAACATGTGATCCCACCACGATGTATTTGAAGTGCAGAAAACGACCGCAGAGAAGCGAAGAGATCGAAGACTTGAGATGACGTCTGCCACTTAGAAAAGTCATGGCAAACTAAATTCGGAATGAATTTAGTCGTACGTATTTATTCGATTCGCACAGAGTACGTCTGAATAGTGGTATGTGATGATTTTATTCTGATAAGTTTGTTTCAACCGGGTTTAATTTGAGTTTCTTCTTTTCAGATGATGTTAATCTTCTTGCATTTCACCACCTCTTGGTCGAATGTTGTGGGCGAAAGTGTTTTTGCATGCATTATAAAGTGAATTATTGTTGTTCTCAGTGATGTTTTTTTTTAATTACTTACTAAATAAAGAGTACTTTTCATTAAATATTTTGTTTTTTTACTTTATTATAAGAAGTATGAGCACAAGTAAATATAGAAAAATCTATTAATATATAGATGGCGCTGATTGTGAAAACATTTTGCTATCCCGACATTCAGCAGACATGTCTCCGAGATTTCGGGGTGCATTTGTCTCGATACAGTGTATTTTTCCTATAAGGCGTCTCGAAGGAATCTCGCAGACAAGCCGACATGTCTTCGAGAAATCTGCGAGAAATCTCGCAGACGCGACCAACTGGGAAAACAGTGCTGCTTCTTCGTTCTAAATTCCAAAATTCTGTTTCTGCTTCAGTACTGCCAACGTAAATCCCTTAAGAATTGGGAATGTTGTCAGCAATGGAAATGTTAAATATGTCAAAATTGTTTTAAATGTATTTAATGATCATTTTAAGCGAAAAGCTCAGAAAAATCAACGGAAACAAAATATTTTCGTCTGCTCAAACAAGAGATTAAAATAATTGTTACTGTTGACAGTTAGCATGGACACGTTATTCCGTGCTTCTAGCTTCGGTGGTAGTTAGCATGGACCCATTATTCTCTGCTTCTGCTTTTATTTAAATTCATAAAGCAGAGCAAAAAGTAGCACTGACGACGCTGCTGTTTCTGCAGCTGCTTTCTGCTTTTAATGTGTCACGGCCTTTAGAATTACTGAGCTGAATTTTATTATTTTTGCGATAATTCGAAAATTCTTAATTTTCTTTTTACTTTAATAGCCTGAAAAGGCAATTTGAATTAAAAATTTTACATCAATTTATAAATTTACATTGGGAATTTATTGATAATCTGTAGTCCTTTGAAGCCAACGGTATGAAATTATCTAATTTTCGGCGGAAAACGATGAACTTAACCACGAAAAGAGGGTAAGAATGCGTTTAGAAAATAGCAAGATCTTCTGCTGACTAGAAAATGTTAAGAAAACTTTATACGGAATAGAAAATCATGCAAGAGGGGAAATTAAACGAACTCCAACAACCATCAAGGTGTTAACGCTTTCATTTAAGTTTAACGGGTTTTAAACGTTAAAATCTCGTTTTCTTAACGTTCTCGGCAAGTTTTCTTCACTGGGTAGGCATATTTTCGACACCATTTCGTCGCTCCAATCAAAATGCGTACCAAAATTTCTAATTGCGTTACTTTGCACATTAAAAAAAATTTTGGTTTTTGATAATTTTCACTAAATACCAAAAAAAACACCATTCAGCCAGCAACAAAAGGATTCAATTTTTCATGTTCAATAGTTGCCAACCTTGTAAACAAATACAAAATACGCGCAATTTTCTGACAGCCAAAAACCATCACGACGCAGTGCAGCCAACCACGAAAAAAATTGATTTTGTCATATTAGAAATATGAAGACTAGAGACGACGGAAAAGCTTTCGGTGGAGTTTGAAATTTTTCTCTTTCGAAAAATCCAAGTAGAAAATTTTTCGTGTAAAATATTTCCGCAATTAAAATTTATAACAATAATTGTTTCTAGTATTAAGTTAAAAAGTTCATAGTGTGATTAAAACCGTGAAAAACCGAAAAGAATTTTTGCGGAAAAAATTCCATTTTCAAACTTAAATTTTCAAATGTCTGACGTTTCGTAAAAGGAAAATGGTGGGCGCGTGACATTTTCATTTATTTTGACAACAACGCTTTGTGCGGGCACAATTATTTTGAATGAGGTAAATTCTTTACGTGATTATCGATAATTCGATTGGAGATAAATGAAATGATTGGTAATCGGACCGTTGCTTGAAATAATTGCCGTGCGAACATTTTCGATGAGTGTAACTTTTTTTGAATTTGAATTTTTGAAAGATTCTTTTGCCCCGTCTGACATTTCCATGTTCCGCCAAAAATTTCTTTCGTGCGCAGTGTCTGGCCGTCTGTAAAAAATTCTACTGTTGCCCAACAACTTTACGGAAAACGTTTGGTTTTTTTTTTGGTAAAATTGTTTTATTTTTTGTGGAAAATTTATCGATACAAGGGAAATAAATGTGAAAGTTATTGCAATAAAATAGTTTAGTGGAGTTTTTGCGAAAAATACGACGTTCGATTAGTCGAATTTGCACGAATGATGGTTCGATGGTCACATAAACCGCCAGTGCAATATTTTGCGATAAAATTGTTTTATTATTTATTTTGCTGATATGTTCCCATAATATGAAGTTATTTAAAGAACTTGTTTGATTAGAAAAGAACGAAACATGTTTTATATCATGCATCACACGTCAATGTGGTTTTCTTATTTGGATGGACTGATCGTTGCAAGTTCTACGGCTTAGTCATCCAACGGGGCGTAATTTTCTTCAATAATTGTGCGCTTTTCTTTGAATGATGAGCACTGTTATTAGAAAACTTATTTTTGATATGTAACAACTTTAACTATACGAGGTTACTGCCACGGAATGCATTTTATTTATATATTTTGTTAAAGAAAAATTCCTGCAGTTTCTTATTAAAGAAAATACAGTTGAAAACTACTTTCCTCAATTATTTTCTGTTTGGCGTAACAAAGTTGGGTTCGAATAAATATCCACAACGTAACAACGAAGAAGACGTAAGCGCCAATAAATTGAAATTGCTAAAGAAAAAAAAAATCGTTACAATTAACCCTTTCGCCTAATACAGTTATTTTGTATTCCTAATCTTAACCAATATGGATTCCAAAAACAAAGTAATATATCCAATGCTTTGTTTGCTACCATGAATACAATTAATGAAGGACTTGAGAAAGGTAACTACGTAGCTTCAGTTTTCATTGATCTCAGAAAGGCTTTTGATAGGGTCAACCACGATCTATTACTAAAAGACATCTATTTAACTGGATCTAAACCACAAGAAACATGAACCTCAACACCAAAGAAAGACGCATCAACTTGGGAATTGACGAAAATCGAAACTGGACAACTCACATAACAATACGCAAAAAATAACACCTATTATAGGACATTAAGACATTACATAGCTTCTTGTCTGTTCGATATAAGTATTTAGGAAATGGTCGTACTAATCACAGCGAAGGTTATCTGGAGGTAGATACGTTTCCTTCTCTCTGGAATATCTCGGTTGTTGATTTCTTCCCTGAACCAGCTCCATAATTGAGCAGTTTGTCAACAAATTTCCTCTCTAAATCTTGCAGTTCGATGTCATCTGCATTTGGGTGAATGCGCCGATAGAGGATACAAAATGTGAAATGTGATCTGATACATTATTACAACAATATTTGCCGATGCTAATTATCAATTAAATTTTCGAATAAATACTGCATTTAAATACCGTTTAGGAAATTGGGAGTACGTATACAAAGGCAAAATGATCGTTGAATCGAAGTATGTCGGCTCCAATGATTGCAGTGGAAACGTCGGCGACTAGAAATCTTCGAATAAATGATCGTCGGAATCCAAGATTTATTTCATGAGTGATATGACCATAAACTTTTATGGGCGAACCATTAACAGCGAAAAGTCGAGTGAAAGTCGGTTCGAAACGTTTTTGTGAAAAGTGCGGTGGAATGCATGAGACTTCAGCCACCGTGACCATCAGAAAAGGTATATTTGTTGATTGGTCGTGCAAAACAAACTTTATTAATCTCATCCTAAACTAGTCACTTTTGTTGTTGCGCCGGTAGGGATGTAGTCAAAAGTCGTTGATACCAACAGTCACCGCTCTGATTCTGATTGCCGCTGTCGTGCCCGGAACTAAGAAAATCCATCAACAAGCTCGACAACTTTCGGTGTAATAGAGCAATCGCAGCGTCAATTCGAAAAAAATTTTAAATTTTCGAAATTTTTTTTAGTAGTAGACGATGAAATCTCGTTTTTTGACTTAACTCGACATTTTCCATTATCGCTTCCACTATCCGCGTTTTTACGGCGATAGGCTCTGTAATGATAATTACTGACGGTTGCACTGATGATGGTAGACATAATGCCCATAATTCACGCAGCACTCACTCAAGGCACCGCACCATTGGCAGTTTGAACCATTTTGTGATAAAGTTGACTTGTTTTTTTGTCTCGTTGTTGTAAACGGAGGCTTTGGAGTGCCTTGAAAAAGTGAAAATATTCCAAGGAAAGGATAAGTATCACTTTCAATTTTGCGCTCAATTCCAAACAAAGCAATCGAATGCAAAACGCATTGTTTTCGCAAAAAAATTCGTCACACAAGAATTCCGCCGACAGCCATGAACAATTATTCTGCTCCAATTTAAAAAAGGTTTCGATAAAAAAAACTCGCAAGACACTCGAATAAATGATGTTAAATAAACAAACGCAAAATTCAAGGAAAAAAAAAAAAAATTTCTGGTCACATAACTCTTTTACATGCGTCGTACGCACTTAGCCCTCGATTCCGTTGACTTTCTCTCGTTGGCGCAGCCTCCTCTTTTTAATCGCTAGGTTACGCGCTGAGGCCCAATTCTCGTCCTTCATGGGTGCGAATCGAATGCACCCATGATGTCACGACCACACGCAACTGAACATCGTAGATACATTTCTCGGCGAAGTCGCTTTTGTTAACTGTCTGCAAAATGCATTATTAATGGGGAACGAATACAACTATATTTACCTTCCTTGGGCGCTTCATCAATAATTGGATGGAGCTCCGTTATACGAGCCAGTGATAGTTGCGAACAACGAGTAAAAAATTCTCTTTAATACTCTTGAACTCCAATAGCATTAAAGTAGAAATACTAAATGTTATTTTTACGTTGTTCATTCTTCAGTTCCAGTGTGACTCTGGTTGCAAAAATGGTTTTCCACAAGATACCGATCTGAACTAAAATCTGTATAAACATTTATAAATCAGACTGATCTCCATCATATTAAAATATATTTCTTACTTCGATTACAGATAGCAAAAGAATTGTAAATAAACTAGAGACTAAATGGCAAATGTAGCAACTCCCTCGACAAGTACCGATGTGCGCACAACTTTAACGACAGAAATTAATTTCGAAGATCTCATATCATCACAAAATGATTCAAACATAGCCAGCAAAGCAGATAACACAACAGGGAGTACAGAGAAAGAAGTAACAACATCGGTAAAAGCCTCAAACGTGTCACCAAAGTTCAACCTAACGAAAATTGCACCAAAACCAACAGCAACAACCACTAAAATAGCTGCAGTAAGAGGAAGTTCGGGACAAGTAGTTCTTATCCAAGGCCCAGAGGGAAATCCTTTACCTATTCGCATCGCCGGTTCGAGCTCTAATACAAGTACGACGACAACGACACCCACCATTGTGGCAACTAAGCCTGCGAATACAACTATAATTTCAACTAAAACCACTGGAAATATGGCCACTAAAACTACAACTACAGTTGCGGGAACAAAACAATCACCTGTAACAATCCAAGTACTGAAAATGCCAGATGGAAGTCTCGTGCAAATAAAAAATAATAAAGCTCTAAATCTAACCAACCTGTCGAATATTTCTCAACTAAACGTTGCTTCGAAAATACCAGGATTACCGGTCATCGTAAAAACCGCGAATGGACCAAAGACTGTTTTTGGAGCCCAAACTAGACTACCACCTGTAAGTTTTCACAACACGAACCCAATTATATATTTTAAATTCTAAATTGCACTTCCGCAGGGCTCTCAGATTTTAAAATCTTTAACGTTGTCCGAAGCACAAAAGGCTGGCTTCCTGAAACCGAAACCATTGGAAAATGCGCAAGCTAATAAATTGCAAAAAATTCTGCCTGCTCCATCTAGTACGGCAACGACAGGATCATCGACGCCAATATCTCCAACAAATAGTACAGTCGCGAAAAAGGAAGTAACAATCAAATCTGAAAGCGACGGAACTACAAAACAAATTATTGTTCCGCAACACATGCTGAAATTACAATCGACCGCCGGGCCGATACAAGCCATACAAATTACAGGTAAACCTGGTTTACAATATGTTCGTGTTCTAACACCGGGATCATCGGGAGCGTCATCGAAAGTAGTCGCAGCAATAAAAAAAGAGCCGAATAGTCCGTCAAAACAGCAAATTATTGGAACTCATCGAATCGTGATGAACGCAAATGGTAAGCCAGGACTATCATTTGTTAGTGCTAGCGGAAATAAAGAAGCGGTTCAATCGACGAAAACAAGTGCGGTAAATAATAGAAAATTCAATAAGATTTCCAAAATTCTAAAATGTTCCGATTTTCACACAGAAAACTCAAGTTCTATCCACCGTGCCAACACTTCGTAAAATTCAGGATCCAAGTGGATCTAAAGTGATTTCAATCCTACAAAAGGACAGCGAAGCGACTGGAACTAACCAGGTGGCCATAAAAAAAATCAGTTACACAAATGCCGCTACTCATTCTATCAATAAAAGTTCAAGCTCCTCGTCGCAACCAACGTCGTCGTCGTCCACATCCACCAATACCAATTCCAAAGCACAATTTTTGGTTGTGCCGCATCAGGTTCTACGTAAGATACAATCGACTGATCACAAGGCTAACAACAATTCAATAGCGACCGTATCTGAAGAAACTGCACCGGCAAAACAATTCAGTACCCTGAAAAGTGTCGTAGAACTTCCAGACGAGTTTGGTATGCCCATATCGCGAAAACGATCGCCTACGCCTGAAGCGCTACGACGGAAGCACTGTAATTGTACGAAATCACAGTGCTTAAAATTGTACTGCGATTGTTTCGCGAACGGGGAATTTTGTCAGGACTGCAATTGTAAAGAGTGTTTCAACAATCTAGAGTACGAAGATGAACGTCAGAAGGCTATAAAAATTTGTTTGGAACGAAATCCGAATGCATTTAAGTAAGTGATGGCTATAATATTTATGTCGTTTCTATTTCCCTATAAAAAAAAAACTAAAAAATTTCCAAAGCATGCTTTGATAAAATTCACATAATGCATGAGCAGAAAACAAAAGGCTTTCTTTATTTTTCTTCACCTCACCGAAATCACAAAGATTTTCCTCGAAATGTATTCTCTTAAAATATTTTTTTTATTTAAACAATTTTTTAATTACTTTCAATTGCAGGCCTAAAATCACAAAAGCGAAAGATCAGAGTGACTTGCGACTACACAACAAAGGATGCAACTGTAAACGTTCCGGATGTTTGAAAAACTACTGCGAATGTTACGAAGCGAAAATCGCTTGTTCGTCGAATTGCAAATGTTTCGGTTCGTTATGCGGCACCCCAAAATTAATTGTAAACAAATCGATAAAATTCCTACTCCATTTTCAGGCTGTCGAAACGTCGAAGATCGATCCGAACGTGATTCGTTCGAAGAATCAAAACCGGCAGTAGGACAAGGAGTTGTTGGGCGCAGCTTAGCATACAAACGTCCACATGAAGAAATTTCGGAACGGCCATCAACTAGTTCAGGATCGGCTTCTACCGCACGGGCATCTGACGGACAACCACCCAATAAACAGCCGTACAATTTTATTACACAGGACGTAGTCGACGCAACCATACAATGTATGATAGCACAAGCGGACGAATGCCATAAGAGCGGTATGACGAATAAAACAACTGAACGGATGATTATCGAGGAGCTTGGTCGATGTCTTGTTGAAATCATTGACTTTTCTATTCGCAATATGGAGAATTAAGCTTCTTTTTGCAAAGCAATAAAACGTAAGATAATTTAAATGTTTATCCTTGAAGCTTAAAATACGGTTCGTCAGAAGTTTGAAACTTTCCTGGATAAGTATGAAATGGAAATTTTATATTTTATGATTTTCTGATCTTGATTGTCTATAGACATTTGCCAATTGTTTTCCCTCTCTTATAATTCAATTGAATAAAGTGATTATCATTTAATTATAAATTAGTAAATAATTTAAATAAAAAAATATTAGTGTAACCGTAAGTAAATTTATAAATGTATAATAAAAAATGTGTGGCTGTACGTTATTTTATTTTATTGAAGAATATTAAGTTAACACTTAAGTCCATGTCCGTACAACTTGAGTCTTACCACTCGACAGTTATCTTTTTTGTAGAACGGAAGAGCACTTGGGAGTTGTAACATTGAATTTTAGTAAATTTTAAGCAAGCAAGTATTAATCGAAATGTACTCGAATGATAAAAGAATTGAAGAGTAAATAAAACGATTTAATAACATCAAAATAAAAGGTGAGCAGAATTACAAGTTTTCGAAATGACGGGGTTTGAAAGTTTTTTGATTATAGCAAGGGTGTCGTCGAGAAGAGTGCAAACTAATATTTTGGGAGCACTGTTTTTTAAATCCGCTTAAATCGGTGTGTAAGTTGACAATTAAAATATGGCTCGGCACATAATAAACGCTAAGGAGATGTTCCTAAATTTAGAATTAGACGCTAAGAAAGCCGGTTTATCGATCAGTGAACCAAACCAAACTTATCGACAGAAATAAAACAAAATTCGTATATGTATCGGAAAGTCACTTCTCTAGCAGTCGACTAAATCGACATTTCATTCGAGTAACCAGTAACCTTAGAGTATTAATACTCACTCGATCGACTGTCATAATATGCAGTTCTTTTTACTCACACTTTTTTGCGACTCAAAGTCGAATGAAAGTCGACAAGTAGTCACTCGATCGAGTTACATAATTGCAGAATGTGAATTTTTTGGCCGAGTCTACTTTCGTAATGGGCCCGTATGTTTTAAAAACGATAATATCCTGTCCTGTTACTGTTTTGAAACGGGAACCTAAATACACTCGTCTATAGACACCGATTTGCAAGATACCACAGCTGAGATTACCGTAGAAGTTATCAGGGATGGCTCTCATGTGTTGAGCATTCCCTTATAACGCTTCCGAAAGCCTTTGCAAAGTCCACAAAAATAACAAATTTATAATAGCGCAAAGTATACTGTACTTTGTGCTTATAAAGTAATATTAAAAGTCAAAAGTGAACAACTAAGGATACTGCTATAAAATTAATCAGTCAATAATGTTTTAAACTTTTGTAATACTAAATTTAGTTTTCTTTTAATTATCCGTACGCTAAATTTCTAGCATAGAATGGAAACTTGTAGGCGATTTGAAGAAAAAAAATGTCGTTTACCGGTCTTTGATCTCAAGACCGGAATCAAAACAAAACAAAAACATTTTCTTGCCTTCAAGACGAGCCAACCGATTCGACTGTACGGTTTTGGAATGTACGGTCCAATGACAATAAAAGAGCTAAAAATTAAGTACGGTTTGCTGATCGATGACTTTTGTAATCCGAGTAATCATAAAACGATATTGGCTAGTAACGAAAAAACTATTCAATTCGACGGACATCGGCAAATTGTTCCCCTTATGTTTTGCGAACCGATAACAATACAACGATACGAGAAATACATACTGTATTTGAATACGGACGAGTATAAAACGTATCGTGGCGTACACGGACAGCCGATAGTTAGAGCCCGGAATTTAAAATTTATTTTCTTATCGGATTTCGATGGAATTTCGGAGACCAAGTTGTTACAAGGTAATTTTCCAGAATTGTACTTCGATCGATGTATTTATAGTAAACCCCAGCGCAGCGTTCATTAAACTCAAATTGCATACGTCGAGTCGAATAATCCACTGTATGCGCAAAGCGATGTAACCAAAATGTAAACAATTTTTGTTTCTATTAATATTGAAAATTAAAAATATATTTTTGCTAATAAAAATAATTATATACAGCACAGTTATTTTACTTAAGAATACGCATTATGAGATTTAAATCGTATTAAAATAATTAAATTAATATACAAATTAACGTTACGACTCGGTTTTAAAATAGTGTCTACCTTTTCGTGATACTCTTCTAAAAAAAAGCGCATTTCACAAAAATAGGATTCGAGACTACCAGCTTCTTCTATAGTGAAAATTATGAGTAATTTCCAATGTAAAATAAAAAAATGAGACTATTGCCATCGCTCCCTGCCATTTTATAATAAGTATACGTTATCATATATATTTTTTTTATATTTTTCAAGAAGTGTAATACGATCAAAACTACATTCGACGAAAATAACATTCATTTTTGAATATTTCTCAAAACTGGGGTCCTTAAAACGAGCTCAGTCTCCTCGGATATAATTGGCAATGAATTTGTCCAATGATAATTGATTAAATGGCTAATGCTGTCGAAAATTCGATCTTTAGTACGTACTATACCTTCGGGATCGATAAGCAGCAAATGTTTCGGTGTGGTATCTTCGAGACCGGTTAGAACGTACTGACCCGGCTTACCTTGAGATTCCCGCACTAGAAAGTCTCCATCATTTTTTAAAAGACTTTCAGCAATAGGTCGACTAATCGATGCATGAAACCACGATTCAGTCATTAGTTGCGAACGTTGTACTTCGGCTGATAGTGAAAATGGTTCTGCAACGAACACGATAAGAAAATCATTTCATGAAATTAATTTCGTACTTACGTATATCAAACACATCACGAACAATTGTATTAGAACTTGTGTTGCTATTTGCATCTAGTTCGACTTTTGTTCCATGGTCTGGTGGTGGACTGTTCAAATCAATCAAATTACTGCTTAATCTGTCTCGTGGTTTCTATAAAAAAACAAACACAATTTAAATTTACCATAAAAATATCGCTTAGTCGCGTTTACTTTCAGATGCAACTGTGTAACTCGATGCGGTAGATCATTATCATATAGTAAATCTGGTGGTAGTTTATCCGGTAAATCGTTGTAGTAGTCTTTGTCGTACTCTTCTTCGATGTTATAGTTATTAACACCATTGCAACTAAAAGAATAAATTATTAACCAAAATTGTTCTATGTTTCAAAATAATTGGTCCTACTGAATTGCTTTAAATCGAGTTGTAAAAGCGGTTCCGATTGTTGAAAGCAAATCTTGAGATTGTTCGCCGCCACATTCGAGAACATAACAGGCTCGCCAACCATCGACGTTTTTTGCTATATATGCCAAAAAATCAAGTGTATCCTGGAAATAAACGAATTAATAAACGGAAGAAAAATTTAAGCAAATTCTCATTTATGTTAATATACCTGGTCACCTCCTGATGCAAAAGAAATTCGCGGAAGATCATGATTTACAACCATCTCGCCAGTTTCAAGATTTACCAAATTTATAGAATTTTTTGATACGTTTATTGTTACATTCGTTCCAGCATTTCGCATGCAAGGACGATCTGATATGTACTGTGCAAGTTTCTTATCAACGCGACGCTTCTTTTGTGATTTAAGACCAGCAACTTCGCATACTTGGTTTATGCATTCCCTGGAAACGATTAATTCAATTTTTCTTTCAAATTAAATATATAAAGGAAATAACTGCGAGCATGTAATTATAAGTGACTCGGGTTTATGAAGAACTCGTAGAATTCAAGTTAATTCAATAGTTCTGAAAAACTATGAAATTTGTGAAAATATTTGCACCCCCCTTTTTATACTCTAGATGAAATCATATAGAGTATTATAAGTTTAGTCCAGCCCGAAAAGTTTGTAACGCATAGAACCGAGACTCGGACGAAAAAAAGTTATATATTATTTTGTGTCCATTTGTGGCCAAAAACCCCAAATCCGTTTGCTGTCCGTCCGTCCGTTTGCACGATAACTCAAGAACGCGTTGGCCTAGGGAATTTAAATTTTGTCACCACCTATAAAATGGAAAAAGTAAGGCTAAGTTCGTTAATAGGCGATATCCTTCCACTCCTTCGGGTACCTCTCATACAAGAGTCCTTAAAACACGTATTCAAAATTATTGCTCGAATACTTCAAGTTAGGAACTTGAAATTTTGCATACTTAAAGTTTGCAATGCTTGCAGCGAAAGTTCCGAATATGATGTAAATGGAATGAGTCCTTCGTGTAGCAGCCTACAAAAGTCCTTCATAAATGTATGCAAGTTATAGAATCCACTATAATTCTAGTACGAGTTAAAGCAGGGATTCAAAATTTTACAGGAATTAGTTTTATATCAAGAGCAAGACTGAGTTCATAAATTAGCGCCATCCGTCTATTCTTTCGGGTAGCTGTCATACAAAAGTCCTTAAAACACGTGTTCACCAATATTGAATGATAACTTTAGAACGCTTTAAGTTACGACTTTGAAATTTTGTATACGTTGATTTTATAATAGTCGCAGCTGAACGAATTAATATGAAAAATATCCCATAAGATCCCATGTAGTTGCCATACAAAAATTATGTAAAAATGTCCTAACTCAATTTATGGAAGAAACCGTTTAACCATCCATCGAGTAACCACTATACAATAGTTTCTACCTGTAAATAAAAGGTCATGAAATAATTTTATGTGCACTCCTCATTCTTTTGATATATTCCCAACTAAAATATAAATCGGAGTTCAGTATTTCATCTAGAGTATCATATGATTGGCTTGCAGCCGATCTTGACTGCGTTATCTTCATTGATAATTTTGTTTTGCCCCAACCCCCTTCGTACGACAATAGATATATGAAATATATTTAAATTACTTTACTACTTTAAGTTTCTAGAAAAAGCGGTTCCAAAGATAGGAAAAACACCCCCCGTTTCAGTTTCAGCTTTCTATCAATAGCGGGTCTTGAAAAATAATATTCGGAATGTTTTGCTTTCCACACTTCCACACCCCTTTTTTCCTCTAGGGATCTAGCAACCTCTCATATTTAAGCGGTTACTGAGTTAAAGACACCACAATTTGTCGCCCGAAACCGTCAAATGCGTTTGCGAACAGCGTACAGTACACAGACGGACTGACAATTTGCTTGCAGTTTTAAGGTGTATTAATCCTGAAACGTTAAAAATTGTAGCAAATCACGTGTTTTAAGGACAATTTTATGGGGTCTATCCGAAGGATAAGGATGATTTTTTGTATTAATGCAGTTAGCCTTAGGTAAATACGTTCTTGAGTTATCAAGTTTTCGGAAGACGGACAGATATCAAGTGGATTTCGATTACAGTTGAATATAAAATAAAATACAACATTTTTCCATCCGAGGCTCCGTTCTGAGCGTTAAAAATTGTTTACCTAAACTATAATAACCAATAACATAATAAATTACTTACCTGGCAAGTTGAGCTCTGGTCTTGAAATCCAATGTCTTCACAGATGTTTTGATTTCCAAGCAGCCAATGTACTACAAAAAAAAGTCGATAAGTCGCAATGTCTGCCATTGAATAAGTGAACACCATTCACAATGCAATTAATCAAGCCGCCGAGACAGGGACATTGAACCCGTTAACTCACCCTAACATTGAACGCCACCCCTTTCTTGTTCATCACATCCTCGGCGTGGGTGCAACTGCCTGCGGTCTTTTGCAATCGGCTGCTCCCAAAATGTTCACCGGCACTCCCGCCTGAAGCTAATTCTCCATGATTTCTCGGCATTGTCCTATCTCAACCCCTTGCTAACACGTCTCTTCCTATAGAAACACCCAAAACGGGTGGTAGACAAAAGACACGAATAAATCAATAAAACATTTTTTTCTCGAACGGCCCAACAGTGGCACTGGCAGACAACTGGGGCACGACCCCGACTAATTACATTCAGAGAATAAATGCGCGGTGATTAAAATACCGCGGATTAAAAGAAAGAAGAACGTTAATTAGCGAATAACACGTCTAGTAAGTAGTAACGTAGCACAATACACGACGACACGGCAGACGATAGATAGCATGCGGAAATGTAAGCGGCAAGTTATATTTTGAGAAAGGGAAGGTTCTGATGACTCACAATTTTATTATCAACTTATTTCTGTTGTCTTTCGAAAAAAAACCAACTGCAAAGTACCGTACTATACAAATTAGTTGATTTATTAAAACAGCAATCGGGCGTTTTTACTTGTTTGCCGCTTCGCTAATTAATTTGCTCTTGGAATTGGGATCAAGACCCAACAGCCAATAATCAAAGGAATGCCGAAGGCAGCTCGACTGTTACGTCGTGAAATATTTGCATTTTTTGCACTTTGTCGCCGAGCCGAAAGTGCCAATAAAAAGAATTCGGTAAAAAACGAGTTAGCAAAATTTCCGAGTGATGAAAATATCACAAAAACCAACAATTTTCCAACAGGTTTCATGAGGGAGGAAAAAGAAAAACCAAAACCTTACCGATGCGCTAAAGAAAATTTCAATTTTCGGGAACTGATTTTCTAAACACTGCGGTTACAAATATCACGTTTGCGTGCTTTACGCTTACTTAACAGTCTTTACATTAATTGATATCAATTAGTTGCTTTTTTTAATTTGTGTAATAAAAGAAAAAAATCACAGAAAAACTACCACTTTACTTTCTCGCCTTCCATTGTATAAAACGCACTTTTTGACGTTTTGGACTGGATTGATTTTTTGTTGTTGGAATGAGTGCTTAAAATATTAGGAAGCTAGCAAAGACTCTAGCCGATTAGCAGCTTAGCGTATCCAAACACCCAAAGTTTCTCAAACTGTGAAGAACCCACCGGCGTCCGATCGAATTTCGTGGGAGGGCTCCCGATTTTTTATGTCGATTTTAGAAAAAATATATACAGCGGGGGGAATGACGACGGGTAGGGAGAAGGGAATAATCTCGAACACGCAGCAGGTGTGAATTATTTCAAAATAAAAATTTCTTTCTGTTTCTGCCGGTTTTTTTTTCGAATTCAAATTTCCTGGGAGTGGGTGCTGTCGTCGATCCATCTCCAAAAGATTTATAACTTTGGTACAACTTTCATTCAATTGGCGTTGATGTGGGGATAAGGGACGGGTTCAAATTCGTTTCCTAAAATCCCGTTGTCCCAAAATGCCGTTGACCCAAAATCTCGTTGTCCCGAAATCCCGGTTCATAAAATCTCGTTTTCTTATTAAAATTAAAAATTCCGGTTTCTTACCCAACTGAAGCCGCGCAGCACATCTTAAGGAATGGGTTGTGTATTTTGGTCGTAGATATTTTTGATCCATAATTTCATTCAATTATTCGGTCGAAGTTTGTAAGCAATCATCATACAGATTTTGTTGTATACGCGCGACCTGACCGATTTTAACACTTGGGGTGTCATTCAAATCTCCTCAGCTGTGTGTGTGAATAAAAATCATTATGTGAAAAATTGAAAATTGTGGTGAAAATGAAAAAGAAAAGAACTTAATGTATAAAATTAATGTTTATTAATTCGGGCGCTTGGGCTCGGACATTTATATAATCCATAAAAATGGGATTTTGGCAATAGTGATTTTGGGAAACGGGAAAATTGTTCAGCCTAACCGTTTAGATGCGCTGCGCTAACTTAGTTTCGTAAGTCGCTATTTTATAAAATGGGATTTTGACCAGATCTTGTTTTACAACCAGAGTTGATATTTCTCTTAAATCGGGCCTCTCCACATAAAAAATAATATCACAACAAGAAAGTAATTTGCATAATTGAAAAACCGATTACACATTTGTCGGGCATTTGGCGAAGTCGAGATATTTCGCGACTTTGCAAGTCGAACAGATTGGTAGTCGTATTAAAAAAATCTGCCAACAGTCTGGGCGCAACTTTATAATTTTTTGGGGAGAAATCCGCAACGCGTTTAATGCTAAGATGCGCTGTAGTTTTTTATTATGCAATTGACAATTTCCACAAATTGAGTGAAATCGGTATTTTATAAAACGAGATTTTGGCCCGATCCCGCTCCATTTCACTACGACTTTACGCCGAAGTGTTGCAAACAAAGTTAATATTTCTCATTGAACCAGTCGAATTATTACTTTCCATTCAAAAAACAATATCATTGCAAAAAAAAAATTATTTTGCAGGATTGAAAAACCGAAATGTCGAATTTCCTAAACTATAGTCTGTCAAAAATACTCGTCAAACGATTAAAAAAAATATAAAAGCGAGACATGAGCCTCCACTTTCCTCTCCCCGCCCAGTCTGCACAGCAAGAAATTGGAATTCGACATCGCCTAAGCCATATAAGACTGACTGATGCGCCGCACCGGAACCAATCAACCTATTGGATAGTAGAAATAGCATATGAATGAACTGATGGAACGCGTACTTTCATGATCCACCGCCCCCTTAAAAAATTTTACTTTCAGCAAACTTCATTTGTCAACCTTTATACACAATCCAAATTTTATTTATCTAGTGCAATCGGTTCGTGAGATATCGTAATCTAAAGTTTTTTACGCCCCACCCTCGTACGCCACTGCCCCCACTCAAAAATTTGTTTGCGATCTATTCTCCTAGTATACCTACATATATTCATTATTTAACGGCTTAGGAGATATGGATTTTAGAATGTGTCGATCTCGGCTTTTTTGCGTTTCGGACGCATTATTTTTTCCTCCACTCCCACACCCCTTCACCCATATTGACAATTTTTATGCAAATGGGTCCACTACCGAAGTTCTATATAAATTCCAAATTTCAGCCTCCTAGCATAAGCGGTTGCTGAGATCTAAAAACCAAAATTTTCCGTCTAAAACGCTTCCCCCTCCTCCCCCCTCAGAATTTGGTCACTTCAAGGGGCCTACCCAGTCTATTCATAAAAAAAAATTCAATTTAATATCTCAAACCGTTTGGGAGCTACGAGCCTTCAAACGATTTTGCGTACGACGGACGCCGTACGGTGGACAGACGGACTGACATTTTTTTTTGCTTTTTTCGTGTCTACGAGTCATGAAACGCGAAAAAAAATTTTCAGGGTAGCAAATTTTTTTTTTCAGGGTAGCAAATTTAGAAAGAAAAAAAAACGCCGAGAACTTATTTGTACACCTATAAAAATATTCGTAAATCAGTTATGCACTCGTGGCTGCTCGTATATCCCTACAACCAGACTTATATCAAACATAAGCTCCACTATACACAGAATCTGAACGATTTCGTTTAAATGTTGTCTCCAGCAGATCTTACATTAGCTAAAAAAACAAGTTTAGCTCACCGATAGAGAGTCGATTCGAAATGAGAAGAGATCTGACTGTTTCAGCACTGCAAGTTCGTTCTTTTAAATGAAAGAGATCCCAATTGTACCATACTCCGAAAATTTACGCATTGCCGAATATTCGTACTCCATTCACATTATACAGATGGTTGCATTTTGCCTAAATAGTATTATTATTACATTTCTTTGTTATCAATAAAAATTTTCCTTTCAGTCCAATGTGAATTATGGCATATCATTTCTTCTAGTAGGAACCAAGCCTAAATGATACCCATAACTTCCAGAAAACTAGTTTTCAATTAATTTATCGTCGGAATACGCAAACACAAGGCATAAATAAAATAAGACCGGAACCGTTGTAACGAGTACTGTCCCTATTTATGGCTAATGTTATGCTTCAGCAATGATACTGTCAGGCACGGATACAGAGTACTGCTAGCGAACGAAGCGCACAACATACCCAATAGGCTACAAATGAATCACTTTTTGAATTTATATTGAATTTCAACAATCTAATCTACAGTAAGGGTAAAGGAAGGAACTTAAATATAAAGATTCAAACTAAATACCGCATTTACTAAATTGTCTACACCCTTGCTTCTTATCAAATTTATACCCAGATAAATATTTTATGAATGACCGACAGTACTGAGTACTGCATGGTATTTACAGTAAATCAGTATTGTTTTTAGTATTTGCTTCATACAAAATAACTCAAATTCTGTTTCTTTGCACTAATAAAAACTATAATTTCATTTTTTATTTTTATTATATTTTTAAAATTATTAAGCAAAGTGAAACAAAGACTAAATCAATTTTTTTCATATTTATGATATTATCTATGGGTGAAAAAGTATTCACAAAAAAAAGTAATTCGTAATAAAACTAAAATTAAGTTTTAATTATTTAATAAAATCGAAATCATTAAATCGTAACTCCATACTTTACGTTTCCTTCCTTTCCAAATATCCTTATCGTTCGATTAGTCATCAATCACAGCACATTATCATCTTCGCTCTCCGTTACCTATAATTTTGCACGACTCTTTTCTGCTCGCCATCCTACGTAATTGTCTTCAAGATGCTTGAATAAATATTCCAAATATTCTTCGGTATGATTATAATAATGAAGGACATGTGCCGATCGATCCCAACATTTCCAGGTGCATTTTATACCAATCGATTCCATCGTATCGCGAACACTTCTATTCGAGTTTTCTGCTCCAATCGGATCGTTCTTGGATAAAAAGAATAATGCCGGTGCCTTTACCAGTGTACTATGGAAAAATTGACTTGAACGAATATAATGCGTTGTTGCTTGCTCGTGGAATGTTTTCAAGTGATAGCTGTAGTGAGAAGGGATAAGTATAATTTTTTATCATAATTCACTTTTAATTTACATTGTATAGTTTCGTAACGCTTTTTGTAGGGTGGGATTTCTTGGGAAAATCGATTTCGGTACTCCAACAGGTATTTCAGTAATATCAGCAGCACTATCCCAAATTTGAGCAACAATACGATCCAGAACGGGATTATATCTACAACAGAAATAACAAAAATTAATTAAACTGAACAAATATTACAATTAGATTGTAGTACGCATTATTGGGATTCTCGTGGCAGCTTAGTGCCGAAATTTGGATGCAACTTTAATAATACACACAACCGTTTTGGGTCCAAAAAAAAGAAAAGCAGTAACAGTGCCCTTGTACAACTGCTGAAGGATACGTTTCCCTTTCTAATGGCGATCCCAAGAAGAATTTATATGTTTTTATATGTCCAACGATTTACCAGGTCAAGATGACTCTGAAAGATTTCACAGAGACTTGGGGATGGTTTTTTTTCATGTGAATCCGGGAGATTCCAATTTAAACAATATGGATTCTTGCACTTACATAGCTACAAAAGGGCGAAATCAAAGAAGGGACCGTAAGAAACGATGACCATGAAACAAATGGATGAAAAATCGATAAAAACATTCAATGATGAATCCTATGAGTAAAGGACAGCTTAAACTGACATATTCAGAAAAACAATGAGTTGCACAATCTTCACAACGATCCGTTTCGAAAATAGCAATGGACCTGCTACGTCGATCGTATATAACATCACACTTATTGAAGCTAGAGTCTCAAATCAAAGTAAGTAAGCCATAGACTGTGTTCCAGATTTAGACAATATATTTTATCTACAAACCTGTTCATATCTCTTGCCATGTGAACCATACATTCGCCCCATAAATAACCACCGACCGAAAAGCCATGAAGAATAAGCGGCGTACACGATGTATTATTTTCCAAAAATTTAAGAACATCTTCTGCTACAATCTATAAAAATCAAATAACTATATGAAGTAAAAGCAAATGAATTGAGTAGAATTGAGTAGCAATACCTGAGTACCCTTGGTGGGCCATAAAAGTTGCCACGGTGTTATTTCAATGGTAAGAACATCAAATCCTTGATCGGTGTACAATTTAGCATACTTGACTAAATGTTTTTGCTTTGCAAGAAGCCATGCAAACATAACAACAAGAGGCTTTTCAATTTGATGTTGTAATCTGAAAAATTAAACAAATTAAGAATTGTCAACTAAATTCAACACGACGATCAACTTACTTCAAAGTTTTCACATCTCGCTCGATATTTCTTGGTTGTTCCGTATACAATGTTATATTCTTCGTGATCTCTTGCGAAGTAAAACTTCTTCGTCCGTAAAGGGCGGTCATTTTATTCTGCAAATCGACAAATAGAATAAATCTATAATATAAATAAAAAAGATTATAGTATGCGATATGATGATAGAAAAGTATTTAACAAAAAATATACCATCACCTACCACATACCATTTATATATTTTGTACTTCCACTACATTAGCTTTAATTGACGAGAAGGTTGACTGGCGATACAAATTACATTGTGGAATTCATGTGATGTATTTCAATGTAAGTTACAGATTACTTTATGTATTGCCGTCATTTTAGTTTGTGATATGAAATCATTTTTCACACTCTACTGAACAAAATTCAACAATGAGGTCTGTTGTCTGACCCTACACTAAATTGAACTTATCTTCTTGGGGGATGTCGAGAAACTCGATGCAGTGCAAATCATATAAAACATACAATGAGTTTTTATTGATTTGTTAGTTCTCAAGCAGTAACGGTTCTACATTATGTGAAAGCATCTACTTTACACATGCGATGACTCTTCGATCAGTAAATTGATCGTCTATGCTTTTGCTTCCGTGAGGACCGAAAAGCCAATTACTGTTCAATTTAGTTCATCAAAGATGGCTAAATGCAGATGATGTGACGATCATTTTATTTTTTTTGGTCTACAATTGCAGATGAAATTAGAAAGACAGGCCAATAAACCTAAATATGTCCTAGCAATTTCTTAACAAGAGTAATATTACTGTAAATTTTTAAATATTGTAAATAAATATCTGTAGACGTATAATTTTAGGCGTTGTGATCACAATTGACTATTTAAATTACAGTGCCTGTTATTTTTTATATTATATTATTACAGGCGAACGATTTTAATCCAGACATTGCAAATATACTTCAATACAAAATGGAGCGACTACTGAAATAATAATTCAAGAGATGGTAGTCTGGTGATAAAAAGAAAATTAAAAAGATTTTTTAACCTCTGTAAGTCGAAATTTAAATTGAAATCCATGATACCATCTGAATTATTATTTGGTCAGATTTCTCCATATTTTCTTATCAGTTATTTTATCAAAAGCATCAATACGATTGGCCACTGTCTTGGTATATGCTATTAACTTAAGGGGGTCATCCCGTGTGAAGGTTTTTTTTTACGCTTTTTTTGAAATTTGTTTTGGCCAACTAAATAAAGATACAACTGTAAAATTTTTACCACATATTAATGCACATTTTGAGCACACTTTATAATTTTTTCAGCCCGAAATTGTCGCTCATTGCTGAGGTACATGGCAGCTTAGCGACTCATTTTCAAAAAACCTTTTTTTTGGTTACCATGATTGCGGGAGTTCTACTTATCTCAAATAAAAAAAAAACGGCATTTTAATCTGTGAAGTCTGAACTAGTTTTGAAACTAGGATTATCAAAAAATATTGAAAGGTTAATTTTTGGCAACTCTTATCGTCAATTTTGTTGTTTTTTTTTACGACTTCTTCAGCTCGACAAAAAAACGGCTTGATGAATCACAATTATTCTATTTTGCAAACTGTCTACATGAGTACTGAATAAGTTCACCAAATTTCAAAGGAATTCGTTCGATAGATTTTGAGATATCGTATCTACCGATTTGAAAAATACCGTTTTGAGAAAAACGCAACTAAACTGACCATTATATTCGAAACAACAAAGGAGTTTAGAGAATATAACGGCTTCGAATATCGGAATATCACTTCGCCTACATATTCTACACTATCATCAAGCGCGATATCCCAAATCGGGCCAGGGCCTGCAGAATACATTGTCTGAAGTCATCTCGGTTCAGCGCCCGCGTCCTCCAATTTGTGCATCTGAGAAGCGATCTGCAATCTGAGTCAACTGTTAGTAGGGTACTTCTGGAATCAACGGGTACCTTTCTGATGACATATTCCAGGGCGAGATTGAAGAGCATGGGAGCGAGTCCATCTCCCTGCTTCAGGGCCCCTATCATAGAACACGAAACGAAATTTCGTACAACTCGAAAGTGATGTACGAAAAATTTCCTTCGATGTATCACTGAATACGAACGAAACGTATGGAAAGTATTACCTACTATTTGAATTCGAAAACTGATATGTTGACGAGAAAATATACGAAAAAACGGATCGAAGTGTCACATGTTTCGAGTTCTGTGATGCCTACTATACGAAAATTGCTGCTCGAGATTTCGTTTCGTGTTCTATGATAGGGGCCCTGGCCTGATTCTGTTCGGAAGCTTTGGGTAAGCTCGTTTTGTATCCTTACTTGGGATTCAGTGTCAGTCATGGTTATTTTTGTAAATCGGACGAGTTTTGATGGAATTCCGAAGTCAAGCATTATTTTATATAGTACATTACGATCTATACTATCGTATGCCTGTTGGAAGTCCACGAAGATCTGGTGCACGTCAATGTTATACTCCCAGCATTTTTCTAGCACTTGTTTGATTGAGAATATCTGGTCAATAGTAGATCATCCGGTTCTGAAACCACCTTGGTATTCGCCGATAATACTTTCTGTATAATGCTTTAATCGATTCTGAATTACTTTCGTCAGTATTTTGTAGGACGTACACAACAATGATATGTCTCTGCAATTTTCACATCGCAGTTTATCTCCATTCTTATAGATTGGACATATAATGCTCTTGCGCCAGTCGTCGGGTATTTTTTCTTCAATCCAAATTTTTGTCATAATTTTGTGTAGAAGATTGGCGAGGCAGGGACCACCTCCCTTTAGGAGCTCCACTGGTATTGCATCAACTCCAGGTGATTTGTGTATTTTTTGGTCGCGCAGGGCTGCTTCCACTTCTCCGACAGTGGATACCGTAGTTGATGCCTGCTCATCAGATGGAGCACCTGGTGTAATACTTGGGTCGGCAGCCGCCACTCTGTTCGGGTTTAGCAGCTTTTTAAAGTACTCAACCCATCTTTGTTTAATTTGTTCTGCGTCACTAGGATACTTCCTTCCTTGTCTTTTCAGAGGTTTGTTCGTGGCTTATAGCCTTGTCTTATTTGTTTGACGGCAGTATATGCGGATCGTAGATTATTTGAGTTCATGTCGGTATTTAGGCTTATAATTATGTCATTGTAGTGTTTTCGTTTCTTTCGTCTGCAGATTTTATTTGATAATCGCCTAAGCTCGTCGTATCTTTCCTTTTTGGCTCTCGTCGGTCTTTCAATGTATTCCTTATAAGCTTCATTCTTTTTCGTTATTGCGTTACTACAATCATTATCGAACCAGTCATTATGTTTCTGTTGGGATTTTAGTCCTATGATCTCTTCTGCTGTCGTTCTGATACCATCTCTCAACTGTGTCCACTCTTGATCGATGGTTGTTACTTCGTCAGTTAGTAATGCTTCAAAGCGTGTTTGTAGCGCTGACTTATAAGCTAACGCGACAGTCTCGTCCTTTAGTTGATCGATATCAAATTTGGGTGTCCTGCCCTTTTTCTACACTATATTTGAATGCAATTTATGCCAAAAAAAAAATCGATTTTTTGAACCAGTCACACGGCAACCCCTCCCTTAAGGTCCTAGTTATCTGAAACATAAAAATTCAATGTACTGTTGAATTCACTTATAATACTCATTTGTAATGGACAATTTGCAAGGTCCCAACTTAAGAGTTCAGCATTTGTTCGCAAATATTGGACACTACCTTACAGTGAACCAATGCTGACGGTCCCATGGAGTCCATTATAACTGACTTCAACTGTACATGGACTCTTTGATTCCTCTTTTTAGCTTTGAGGGTTGCTAGATTTTTGCGTAATGGCTCGCACCCAGCATTAGCTTGTGAATTTTATAACGTATTTTGCGATATCCATGGCCGGGACTGAAGCACCAAGTTTAAGTTCATTTATGCATCTTAACTAATTTTATACAGTATTATTTAAAATAAAAATTGTTCATAATTCGAAACAAGCCTAAGGCAGCTAATGAAACTGATTTACTCAAATGTTGAACTTTGATATGAACATGCAACACGTACTAAAATTTGGAACTCTCGTGCTTATCGTTAAATGAAAATGACGACAATTCCTACAACTGTTACTGGTAAACAAAAATAAAATCGTCCATAGGAATAGTAGCCTTGAACAATTTGAAAGTGAATTGCGAAAGTGCGAAGCGATGCAACGGAAAATATAGAATACATTTTCTTTTCCGTAAAATCACCTCATGTATAAATCAATAAAATAGAAACCGTTCACCGGACTAACGGAAAGTTAAAATTAGAATTATAAAAACAGGCCACATGCTTCATTAGCCATTTCGTAGTGCAGTCTTGGGACAATGTTCATGTAAAGTTTCCCAATTATTCTACAAGATTTACGAATAAATTATTTTTATCTTTTGATTTGCTGTTCGCTAAAATACTCGTCGAACCGGTAGTATTCTTTCTAACAGCCTTATTTTGCTACTTATTGAATATAAACACGTAAACTTTATTGCACTTGCCAGCGTTTATTTCCGCTTGAATTTTAAACATACAATATGCTCATAGTAACCAATTATATATTGTATGTAGGTATATTTTTAAAAAAAATGATAAGCTTAAGCTCAGACTCAGACATCAGCTGCAAGGTATTTTCAGTAAAAAAAACAGAACCAGCCAAAATATGAAAAACCTTTGTACGATACACGTACATTTATGTAACTTATAAACGCATAGGTCCAAAGGTTGTTTTCTCGCATTGAATTTATTTATCTTTGTACCGATTAAAATTCAAGACAAGAGAGCAACCAGCACACATTATCGCTAGCTACTGTAGACATAAAATTTTCTTAACTAATTAGTAAGTTAGTTGATTTGAATATTATTCTAGAATTGTTAAATTGCGATTAATCGATTTTTCTAAAAATGATTTTTTTGGGCAGTGGTGTACAATGGTTGAAAAACTCCACACTTTTAGCTTACATGTTTCCCTTGTAGACTTGAGAACATCCGCATCTGCTGGAATTGATTTCCTACAGCTGCAGGCATTATCGCTGTATTTCCATTATTTGATGTTGAGATTGTTGCTGCGGCTACTATCACAAAACCTTTCTTATTCGAATTAGAACTTAGTAACTTATCGAGCGGCGGTTTTATCGAAGGATTCCGAGGCGCCAGTAAACGACATGAGAGACGAAAAATTGACATTTTGTTGCTGTTTCGATTAAGTTGTCGGGTTGAATTTTATTGATTTTTTTTTTGGTAGTTACAAAACCGGAATAGTGCGTACTGATTGCAACTTCATATATTGGAGCTCACTGAGCAAGAAATCTTCCGAAATACTCGTTTAAGGTATTTTACACGTCCAAACCAAAGTAGACCCGGGACAGAAGAACTTGGATCACTTCACTTTTCTATGGATTCTGTGCACGCCGCGAAAACCTGATGTATGTAATGGGTTTTAAATATATTTTCCATTCAGAGAACACAGAAAGTATGCAGACGCAAGTACCTTTCCACGTCCACGACCACGATACTCTGTTCTGTTAAAATGAATCGGAATCGAAAACTCACCAGTCGCACTCTCTACGATCCGTTCCGTCCCGTCCGTCCGTATGGCGTACAGTACAGAAAATACAACTGTGTGTCTTTCTTCGTCGGCTGTTGCTCGAGATTCGAGATATTTAATAAAACCAAAAATAACTTAAATCAACAGGCGAATAGCATGAGCAAAAATTGACTTCATTAAAGTGTCGGGCGAGAACACACAGTTTTTAATAAAATATCATCACGCTATTACCCCGCACTGGATATCTTCATATGTGTAAATAGTCCGCTTTGTGCAGCCGTCATACACGTGAAGAAACCGTAGAATTTGACATAACGCGGGCCGCTATCGCTATTTAAGTTTCGATGCAGCACACCCGGAGTGCACTCTCGAAGGCAGGGTTGGATACGAATACAAGTTGTAGCTACACACTGTTACCAGGCTTGTTAACAGCCGGATTGAATTGAAAATGTATAGTTACCTCTATATTTACAACTCTGCATACACTCTGATACTTTTCTAACTCTCCCACAACAAATGGAGGCTAAAATAAAACTGCAACAGTTCGCCTTCAACATCAGGCGTATTACCTATAAAACTTTATCTGCTTATAATTGTGAAATAGTATTGCCATAGCAGGTTACTTACTTAGTATTATTAAAAATTAGACTACATACTAGGTTGGCTCTAATTTGTATGGTGAATTCTTTTCAAAGATTTCTTTCGCAGCACCTCCTAGAATAGTTCCAATTAGTGTAAAAAAAAATATGTTTAAAGTTCCATCCCCATCAGATAAGGGGAATACGTGCCACAAGGATGTTAAGTAAAGAAATTATATGAAAATTAGTCCAGAGATATTGACAGTATATTATTATTCTGTAGATGATTTTGACTCAAAATGTTATCGGAAATGCCATCTAGTGGCCGTAGCCAGTAATCAGAGTGCAGTCCGAAAAGTTATTAACAATTGGAAATACAAAGGAAAGCTAAAGAATGGCAGGTTTTTGTTTCCCTTTCCGTATAAACTGCTAAAAATATTTCAATTATTATTAATAACAGGTTGAAGCTACATAGGTATGGATGTAAAGTTTTCCAACTGACCACCTAACTAACAAATTCACCAGCAATATCTAGTTTTAAGAACCTACTCGTATATTCTGGAACTAAAATGGAATTGAATTGAATTAAAGAATAGTATTAAACGGGATAGAAAAATACATCCTTCCCAAACATGATGAACGATCCATTGCACGTAAAATGAGAGAGAACTCAAAACAAGTGTTCCAAAAATAACTGCTGAAGTGTCTGCAACAATAGAAAAGCCAAAGCATTGGTCAAAGTAAGTTGAAACTGTTCGTCTTGTTTTACGGGAAAACAATTTGAATGAGCGAGTTGTATGAAAAACATACGAATACAAGTTGTAGCTACACACTGTTACCAGGCTTGTTAACAGCCGGATTGAATTGAAAATGTATAGTTACCTCTATATTTACAACTCTGCATACACTCTGATACTTTTCTAACTCTCCCACAACAAATGGAGGCTAAAATAAAACTGCAACAGTTCGCCTTCAACATCAGGCGTATTACCTATAAAACTTTATCTGCTTATAATTGTAAAATAGTATTGCCATAGCAGGTTACTTACTTAGTATTATTAAAAATTAGACTACATACTAGGTTGGCTCTAATTTGTATCGTGAATTCTTTTCAAAGATTTCTTTCGCAGCACCTCCTAGAATAGTTCCAATTAGTGTAAATTCACGATAGGCTGCAAGCCAATCGTATAATACTCTAGATGAATACTGAACTCCGATTTATATTGTAGTTGGGGATAATATGTGCATGTTGTATGTCCTTTATTAAGGACAGCCATTAGATTGCTACTCAAAACGAAAAGACAATATTCAGTGTTTAATTTCATATCTTGAACTGGGTATGTCATAGAAAAAAAATTTTCCTTTTTGAAGGACTTTCACGTGGGAGGTGCAGGAAGGACTCACTCGATTTCTTACATATTTATCCTTTTCCTTGAAACCATTCAAAAATTAATCTGTATAAAATTTCAAATTCGTAGCTTAAATGGTTGTAAAGCCATTGACAAATTTTCTAGAACACGTCTTTTTAAGGATTTTTTGTATGGAAGCTTCTCGAAGGAGTAAAGAAATTTCACTGACAAACAAAGTCTAACTTCATTTTCGCTCAAGTCTTATTTGTACAAAATTTAAACTTAGTGACTAAACGATTTCTTGTAAGTTTCGTGAATTGAATGAGGATATTTGTATGGCAGCTACACGAAGGACTAATAGGATTTTCTTCATAATCATACATTTAGCTCCAACTATTGGAAAATTAACACTTACAAAATTTCTAAGTCGTAGCTTAAACCCTTCTGAAGTTATCGGCCAATATTCTTGAACACGTGTTTTAAGGACATTTTATATGGCAGGTACCAGAAGAAGTAAAAGGATTTAGCTGACTAGTAAACAACTCGAACTTCGTTTCCACTTAAAACCAATTTGTTCAAAATTCCGAATTCGTAGCAAAAAGGTTACTTGAGTTATAGTGAGTTTCGTAAATTAAGTGAAGATATTTTAACAGGATATTTGTATGGTAGCTAGTCGAAGGACTAATAGGATTTTTTTTATAATCATACATTAAGCTCCAACTATTGAAAAACCAACGTATACAAAATTTCAAAGTCGTAGCTTTAGGCGTTCCGAAGTTATTGGTCAATATTCTTGAACACGTGATTTAAGAACATTTTGTATGGCAGCTACCCGAAGGAGTAAGACGATTTTGCCCGTTAACGAAATTAGCCTTACAAATTCAACCAAACACTCAGATTCAAAATTTCAAGATCCTAGATCAATGTGTTCTTGAGTTATCGTGGTAACGGACAGACAGACGGACGGACGTCAAGTGGATTTGGAGTTTTTGGCCACAAATAAACACAAAATAATATATAAATTTTTTTCGTTCGTGGCTCGGTTCTATGCGTTACAAACTTTTGGGCTGGATTAAACTTATAATACTCTATATGATTTCATCTAGAGTATAAAAACCATACATCTCAATAATGAATCAAAAGAAAAGCTTAGAGTTCGCAAAGGCACATGTAAATTTGCCACTAAGCTTTTGACGGAGAGTCATATTCATTAATGAAACAAAAATTATTTTTTTTAGTTCCGGTGGAAAGTGCAGAGAAGCTAACATTGAACTACAAAGAAAAATCTGTGTCCGTAAAACATTAAGAAGGAACAGGCGTGGAGATCTATGGCAGCAAGTGGGAATGAAAATTTTGAATTTATTGAAACAATAATGGATAAAATGAAAAGCCTTGACATCCTTAAGCGAAACTTATTGGAGTCGGCTGGAAATATGTGCCGTCACAGTTCTACTTTTAGCAAGATTACGACACGAACGTCACATATATTTACTATACTATGCTCCGAAATACTAAATCGATAATCTGAAAAAATAGTCAACATGATTAAAAACTGGTTTTAATGAAAATGATTAAAAAATGTGATAAGGGTAGTCTGTGAACACATTCCTCAATCGGTCACAGAAAGGTTGGTTGATAGTATGCCTCATCGCTTACAAGCTGTTATAGATGCTAAAAGGGATCACTATTTTGGCAACTGGGTTCACCATATAAATTCCAAGTTTCAACTTTCTAGCATAAGCGGTTCATGAGATAGGTATCAAAATGTTTTCGTCAAAAACCCAGTTTTCTGATGTTTTTGTACGGCGTACGCCGGGTAGCAAATTTTTTCTTGTTTTTGAGGACTCTTAGTCCTAAAAACGTAAAATTAAAAATATTTCAGGAAAGCAAATTGGTTTTAAAATTGTCGATCGCTATGCGCGCCAATCTACAAAAAATTCTGGGCGAAACTTCATTACTTTCAGGTCAAAGTTCGAAAAACGGTTAAAGTGGGGGTGCAAAAAATCAACTCATATTTACATCTTAGTGGACTTACGAGATTAACAGTTTTTTACATCCCCACCTAACTTAATTTTCTTAATAGTAAATTTCTCCCCACAATAGGTACTGACGCCAGTAGCATCAACCACGTAAACTCACCATCAACAATTTTTACTCGTACGCATCTTGTATCTTACCTTTGCAAGCTCTTTTATGATGAAGATATATTTCTACTCGGGCCGCATTGTTTTGTTCAGAAGGGCACCATCAGCGTGACTCGAGAAAATTGAAGATTTGTACATATACTTGATTGTAACTTGTGGTATATTACAATATTCACTCACCCGGGTATTGGTAGATCTTATACAAGAGCCCTTTAAAAATCTATACGAAAATTTTAGAATGCGCGTATTGACTGCAACGCTTTTTGTTAAAACTAACTGCAATAAAATGAAGAGTTAAAGTAGATGAAAAATAAATAAATTAGTGCTTACGTCAAATTAAAATTGTATGCCTTAAATATTATTTCTCAGAATAATTAATTATGCCGAATTTAATTCATCATCCTCATTGACGTTCAACGTGAAATTAGTATTGAAGACTCGATGAAGCATTGTTTCTGCATTGTTCTCATCTTTTCATCGTCTTCACAATAATTTGTCGTTAACACTAAACTTCGTATATCCAAATGTTGTCCAGTTATATTTATATAAGATCGTCTTCCAAAGAATATAGATTTATTTTAATATTCATCCAGAGTGTCGCTCTCGCTCGATTATTTCGGTAAGTGGCAATCGTCAGAAATTAAAAGAAGAATAATATACTCAGTTTCAATAAAGTAACGAATCAAACTCCTGCTGGATACCAAACCTTTATTATCAGCAAATCCGCAATGCACTTTTCAAAATCAATGCAGGTTAGTAAAACATCTCATTTCGATTTGACCGGATCTTCAATCCACGACTCTTGAACTCGGGCGGAAAATCTTAAACGCTTTGCTTAATTTACTTTTATGAAATATACTTTGAGGAAAGTAGAGTAAAACATACTTAACTGGCGACTCTTGATATTTTTCAGTTAATATTTATTCAATTCTCACAAAATCTGTTGTCTTTTTTTATTATTTAAAATAAGGACAAACAAAAAAAAAGAATAAAACCTTTGTAAACCAACAAAATTGAAAATTGTTATGGCTGAATATTGATACCCTAAATATTTATCAAAATTTAACATAAATAATTAATAAAAGACATAGTGGAGAGCCACATTTTCGTAATCTGGAATATCAATCAGCATATGTGTCTCCTATGAAGTTGTCAAAATGGTGTTTACGATTATTCTGCCTTATAAGGGACGATATTATGCTTGCATTGAACAACAGTTCGCCTGTCTTCTTGTTTTTTTTCTCATTATATTTTTATTAATTTTTGCACATTAATATTTTTCGGTTTCTTCTCTACTCTGTATCTTAAAGACAAAGAACGTATAAATAAACGAATTTAAAAGTACTAAGGTATCAATATTGTGATTTAATTCGAATTGTATTCTTTCTTATATTTTAGAACACAAAAACATTCAGTGTACTTTTCTATATTATGTAATTTATTTGTTCAGTTACTTTTTTGTTATATCCTATTGCATTTTTAGATATTTAAACATTTATTCAGTATTTTTACTAATGGAATAAAATGTTAAAAAATTCAATTGTTTATTTTTGTCACGATATTTTACAGTTAAAGCGGAAAGAGAAAGTTCGGTATTTATTTTTCGGCGAAATTAGACACTAAATTTTTGTAATGTTAAGAAAAAATTATAAAGAGATCGAGAATCGTTGAAATGTTGAAAACTAGGGAGTCGTTTAGAAGAGGTTGAATTTTGAATTGGGCAATATTTTTCATTTTTTAAAGTGTATAGTCGTCAAATTTAGCATATTAAAAAAATGGATTAAATTACACTCGCCAAATGCATGAGCATTGTGAAAATTCAAAAATATAAAATTTCTACTCGTTTCGGAAAATTTTTCTGAAATTGGCGAAAAACGCCACAATTATGTGAATATGAAATAGAAAATGTGCTAGATTTCTGAGTGTTGTTTTGAAATTTCCGGCCAGAAGTCATGGCGTTAATTTAAAACCGATCGAAGCTTCTTGCGGAGGAGCATTTCTCTTATTTTCGTCCAGTTACCAGCTACAAAGAACTATTTCACTTTTTATCAGTTTTAAACAGTACTAGTGGTATTTACAGCATTTTACAAAAAACAATAATTTTTGTGTGACAAACCTTTTTTGTCGCACTTGGTGTAGTGAAAAAAATCTGAGCCATATTATCCGTGCAAAATCTTTTTTTTTGTGGAATAGACGAAATTTTTGGAGATATCTTACACGTAGCCATGTATATATTTACGCTGACAGCTAAAACTCTCAAAATATGATGTATACGCACTTTGCCTTAAATACACAGCTGATGAAAGGAATTAATGTTAATGATTATAAAATGTGCACCTGTTGGTGTGGCAAAGGTATCGGCACTTTTAGTCCAACTAAGAGGCGCATTGTATCATCCGGTTTCGTTAAGAAATTTAACGGTGTTCATACACTTTCCTCAAGCCTAGCCGGTTTGATTTCTTATGAAATTCAGAAATAAATTGCAATCTATACAATTATTTTAGGAGTAAATTTTGTACAACTAAAGTAAATAATTTTTAAGTTTAGAATATCAATACGTGGCTGAACTCGCACGATTTCTCGACTAACGCACGACGGAATTACTTTCTCTAATAACTAATACCCTGTACAGACTATGCATTTTAAACGCATTTAATGATTTAACATGATAAAAAAGTAGTGTTCAGACTAGGCAACTCGTTTTATTTGGATACATGATAGCTTGATGTGATTTGTTTTGACAAGTAGATATTTAGCTGTGTTTCATTAACAAATTTATGCTTTCTAAATTGTTTGAAACCAATTAGTTTGTATAGCAGTAATGAAAAGGGAATTTATTAGCTAATGCAGTCGTTGCACAAACACAAAATTAAGTTTCTGCAGCATTAAATAGTTTCTTCCAAAGTTTACTTCGATTTCCGCGAGGGTCGCAGTAGATGTTTTCGGTAAAACGCATAGTAGCTACGTGTTTTCGTAAACGCGTCCGGGAAGTGTTTTTAACGCATTTAACTCGATTTAAACGCGTTAATCTCGTAGTCTGAACATAGTATTAGTGTCTTGTTTTTGTTATTAATTATTCGAACTTTCTCTACACTCGTTTAGTCTGAATACATACCAAGCGTAAAAAGAAAATCTTTTGAATATATTTTCTCCTTTCATTCGACAGTTAATTAAATAATTTAATGTCACATAAGGCATTATTAGTGTTATGTTAAACGATTGCTCGAATTCGGCAATCTTTTTTTTTCAAATACAAAATTATTTTCTACATTAAAAATTTAAATAACTTTCCTAAAGTATGTACTAATATTTCTTTTAAAGAATTAATGGAAAACAAGTTAATCATTATTAAATTTAAAACGAAGAACAAAAATACTAAGAAATTTTAAATTTCTTCATAATATAAAATTAATATAATTTTTTGTTTCATGTCTTGTAAATTTACATTTATAAATCTGTTTATTTTTTTTTTGTAGTAATAATTTAACTAACTACTTGTATACTAACTATAATCTTTTTTGTTCGCTTAAATAAGTAGATCAAATAAAGGATACATGGATTTCGATTGAAAAAAATTGTTCCCCTAATACCAATGAGAAGTAATCTATGAAAATCAAATCTCCAATCCTTTCGCATAAAAATGTGTTTTGATGTAAGCTATCACCATTTATGATCGAGGCCCATTATTTACTATTTTACTTCGTCAACGAGGTTTATGACGAATCTCGATAAGTTTAGATTATTCGAACCCTAGTGAGTCATTTAACATCCTCAAAGAATTTTCGAGACGAAACATTTGAAATTATTGGTAAGGCATAAAATCGTTAAATTCCAATATAAAAATCTACTTTCGAAGGACTTTTTCACATTCTTGGTAAAGTTTAAAAGAAAGATGACTGTCGATTATCTAACACGAAGACCGCAGCACTTCTACTACAGAATTTAAGCGTACGAAGACTATGCGTTTATTATTCAGTTCTTCATCTTCTCCAAGGAAAATACTAAAGAGGATAAAAAAATTTCGCGTATACTTCTTGCAATGAATAAGAGATTTAAATCATAGCCAAAGCGGTTGTTTCTATAGTAATTTTTAATTCATTCTTCATTCACTTTTCGCATTTGAGACACGATTTCACGATTAATACTATACAAAATTCGACGCATCAAATAAATTTTATTGAATGTAATGCCGACCTGTTTTGTCGGCATTTTACTCATAGTATACCGCACAAATAAATATCGTCGGAAATTCATAACCATTGACAAGATACAAGCTAGCTGCCGACAATGAACAAAAACAATCCCCCACTCAAACAACGAAGAATGTGGCAACCAAATAAAATAAATGGCGATGGCTGATTTAGAGAACGTGAACGATTTCATCTACTTAGCCTGTAAAACTTGCAAAAGACAGAAATTCAGTAGTCATCCTAATAATCAAATCTAAGAAGGTACATAGAATTTGTCTGTGCGTTCTGCCCCTTCTTTGATTTGATTATATACAAAACGATCTTAAGGTCTGTGCCGTGAAATCTGGATCCTAACACAAATGTTTTTTACATGTTAAAAATCTATTAAAATATGGGTAAAAATCATTGAATCACGACCACATGATATCGATCTAATCATTCGATCTGTAGAAAATCTAATGGAAATGCTATCTATTTTATCTAAAAAAATCTATTTAAAAAGTAATTAACTGACGGTAAAAAAATTTCATATCTCCAAATTTACCCCCGCAATTTTTTTCTATCGACATCACTTTTTCTTTATATATATATATATATGTATTACTAATTCTAGTTATAACTAAATCTTTGTAAAATAAAGTCTTTCCTAAATATCAGGTTCGACGAACGATGCTGGAAATAGTCCGGTTTTATTTGTTCGAGCGTGCGTTCCCTTGTACCAACCGTTTTTTTGTTTCCTATGAACAAAGACAATATCGCCAACATTTAGTTCCAATTCAACGTCACTATTAGGTGGATATGAGACTATGCAACGAAATCGACTCGAACTACATAAATAAGGTCGTCAGATTAGAAAATTTTCCGCAGCTTTCTAATTTACGTACCTTTCTCTCGGATGTACACCGTGTGGCTTAGCACCGCTTCCACAAGTTAGAGAGCTATTTGTAATTTGTGATGATATTGTGTTTGCATCTAAACTTTGTGACTTTCTATGATGTATTAAATGATTAGACATGCCGCATGTATTTATTTGCTGAGATTGTGCTGGCTTATGTTGTGCATTTATTGGATTTGTTTTATTTATCAAATTGCCGCCTGTTGTATTTATTGGACTGTCTACATGATTCCGTTGGCGCAGTCTGAAATTTATTAATAAAAAAATCTCAATTAATATCGATTTGCAGTAGAAACTGAAAATAATTTACCCTTGCAACGAAGGTCTTTCTTTATGTCCTTTCATTCTTTGCGAGCCAAAGACAGCATGAGAATCGCCCGAAGATGTCGATGCGCTTCCTACATCAATGGGAAGACTTTGCAGCAATTGACTTGGACACGATCCCGACCTAAATTGAAATAATATTGCATTAATTTTTTTGATTTTGCAAAATTGAAAAAAAAAAAAAAAAATTACCGAACATGTACAGGATGAGACATGGATGTGTTATGTTTGGCAGTTGATATCAACGGACTTAACGGATTTTCCATCAGATAATTGATGTGATTCGAGTTTGGTGGTGATTTTGACCGTTTCATGTTCGTTAAACGTTTCATTAAACTGACCGCTGAACTTTGTTCTTTTTTATCTTTTTCCTTAGTAGTCGATTGTTGTGCGTTTGTTGGAGGAGACTGTGAATCTTTCGGATTATGATTTGTGCTGTTTCCGTGATTCTTCGGTGTTATAACGTTATTTGGTGTTGATACCGATTTATTATCACAACTTGAAAACTTTTTATTGAGAAATGCTTCGACATGATGTCCTAATGGTTTCGTCCAAACCGAACTTGATGCCACTGTGTTACTACGTGGTGGAAGTTCGGGCGGAGGCATTGGATGAGCGGCAGTATTTGAATTATCATGAGATGGTTGTGGTGGTGATGTTATGATTTGTTGCGAATGTGGCATGTTATGAGTCGATTTCCGCTGATGAATTAGCTGTTGCTGTGATGAGTAAAATTGTTTTAGGAAATCATAATTTTGTATGTGTACGAAATGAATTTTGTATTACTTGATCACGATTTCGTAGCGGCGTTACGTAATTTCCCGGAAACACTCCGGACTTATCAGCCCAATTTTTCCCCTTATACCAGCCATCTAAGCAGCGTTCAGTTACGAAGTAAACACCTAAAAGTTCGAGTAATCCATTAGTAATACAATCTCTTAAACCTACTAATTTCACTTACATCCTTTTTTCAATTCCAATTCGTCACTTTTTCTGGGTTTGTACGGATACAGGGAGACATAAGCCCATGGCAAATTAGGTACATTGTGATGAATATTTGTTTTAAGAACATTAGCGCGCGAAGTCTGTTGGGAATGACTATCATGGGTTCGGATATTGTTTGTAACACTTTGGTCTTCGCCAGAATTTGCTGGTGCTACAACAGCAGTCTGATCAGTTGGTTCCGGTACACTAAGAATTTCGGCCGAATGACGATTCGATTGAACAATGCTTAAACTCGTATTTGCAGTCAATGCATTTAGAGAATGCCGTTTGTCTTTGATATCACGTTGTTTTATAGCAGCAACAGGATTCGACGTCGGACTGCTTGGATCCGAATTCGAACTTGTATTGCTGCTGCACGTTGAATTCGGACTTGTTGTAACGGTCGAACTGGAATCACTTGAAATATTATCGAGCGGTATTTGCGGAAGTACTCGTGCCGGTAAATAAGTGGGAACACCGCCGGTTTCTAATAATTGCTTTGCAAGCGAATTCATTTCGACAAAAGCGATTGGAAATATTCCAATGCACGATCCGATACATCCTTCGGCCCAATTATGATCGACACGACGAAGGACATTTATTAGTGTACCCTTTTTAAAGGTAAGGCAACCTTCTTCCTCATTCGGTCCCATCTTAAAATCATATAAAGCTACACATTGTGGGACGGGCAATGGGACGATTATCTAAACGACAAAAAACAGGTTAAATATAAGTGGGCTTAACTACGTTTCGAGTTACAAACCCTAAAGGCAACAAACTTACTTGCACATAATTTATTGGAATAGCACCTTCGCGACCGTTTATTTCACCGACAAACCAATTCACATCCAGTTTCCTTTTAAGTAAAATTATATCACCTTTTTTGAAATTTAAATCTCTGAAAGATAAATGAAAGTAAGTTATTCTTGTTTGCTTCTTGTGCAGCAGTAGTCGAACATTTACCCAGTCTTTTTCGATATAAAATCGTGCAATGCAAACACATGCGGTACGATGCGTCTGTTTGATGTAATTTGTTCGTTTGAAATTCGTATTGCTGGCTGTTCATTTGTAATTAATTTCGAAGTTTCGTTTATTTCGAAATTATTTAACCTAACTGGGGATTTTGTGATATTGTTTTGATTTTGTGTTGCATTTTTCATTCCTGAAATATAAAAGATAAGACCAACTCTAAGTTATAACAATTAATTATACCGTCTAAAATCTATACATTTATATTCCTATGTCGTCAAAGAACATTTATTCTATATATATATACAGAATCGTTTATTGGTAAACATTGACCTCGATCGCAATAGATAACAATGATAACACCGAACACATACTTGCATGCGTGAAACTATCGCTCATTTTTGATTGATTTATAATCGGATAAAAGCGAAAAGAATTAAAAGAGTCGCGGTAACTCCGAATGTTTATATTAACAAAATAAATACAATTCAATAAAATTAATTTGTTAAGAAATACATTTTACCAGTGGTCCGTCTAAACCTTGAACTCATCTGAAGCTCATCTTAATTTATGTAAATATCTGGATAGCGCCTAGTCTAACTACAAGGAATACAAGTTGTTCTGTTTCCAAAGAGGTTAAAATCGCCATAAAAACAGTTATTTTCAATTTTCTTTTTACAAAACATTACAAGTTTGTAGTTGAACGAATGCCAATAAGCCAGACTACTTCATTTCACGTAGGCGTTTATCTAGAATAATCGTTATTTTCTTAATTTCTTTTGCAGCTTTAATTCAGAATAGTCCCTACCCTAGGATTGGGCACAATTCGCCCGTTGATGCCGTCATTGGGCATAACTACATTTCGAGGTGCAGTTACAGAGATTATAAAGCAAACAATCTTTTTTATAAACTTAATATAAACTTCGTCAGCGCAAATTGTGACTCATGGAAACGTATCCGTCAAATCAATAATAGAAATTGTCAGCTGGCTATCTTTGAAAAAATGTTCCAAAATTGAGTCACTAGGAATCATACAGCCACAAATTGAAATGTATGTCAAATGAATGTTTAAATTGGGACAATTGTAGAGCAGTCAGAAACAATCCCGATGAAAAACGTGGCGAAACGGTTATGGAGTTCCTGCGGTTTTTTTTGAAATGCAGCAGAAAATTTATACTTATGTTAAACTCTGCTAAAATAGTTTTTGCTCTTTAAAGAACGAAGTACTTATTCTGATAGCAAGCACGAATTCGTTATAAACAGTTTCTACTGTATACTGTATATATTTATGCAAGGACTTCGTGAGTGGGAAGTGGATTTCAATAAAATAACGAGATATTTATAAGTTTGATGAGAAGATATTGCTGAATTTTCAGAAAAGCTCCTTAATCCTTATCCTATCCGCTTAGAGTTCCCGTATACTTTTTTAAATAAATGAAAAAGTTTTAAAATTTGTATGTTTAGTTTTTTTTTTGTGAATTCAAAGTTTGGCTTTTTTGTCGGCTTTATTTGTCAGTATTTTTTCCCCAAACACGATGAAGTAGAAACCGACTTCGCGACTTGTCTGCAATAGAGGGTATGGAGAGTGATAAAAGGTGTGAGGATTCTGTTCAGTTATTTTTAAATAAGAGCAGAAGAGCTATAAAAAAAAACCTCGCCACGAAACCTAAGGATTACATTTAATTGAACTGTGCGATAATAAAATAAAACAAAACAAGTAAAAAAAAACAGTCTCAATACTCGTGCTGATCATGGCAAATAAAAATAAAAAATTCAAAGGTTAGAGTTAAAAATAAAAAAAATAATAATATAGGTAAGCAATACTTAAATTAAAATAATCAATAGTTAGCAAAAAATGGAAAGATTTGTTAAGAAGAAACAAACTAAATAAAGCATTAACCAAAACGATATAATAATTAATTATTAGTGTGCCGGAAACCAGCAACCTGGAAATCGGTGTAAATTCTGAATTTTTTTGTTTCTCTTTTGTTTGGCCTCTTTCCTTTCCTTTTTGACTGATTTGTGGATAGTTGGTAGAAACTAGAAGAGCCATGATGGACTCTCGCGGATAGGCTCACGACCCTGAACCTATATTTGGAGACAAGGTGTTTTATTACTTTTAGTCTTAGTCAAAGGGTAGTTCAATTCGTGGCGAATATTTTGTAGTCGGAAGAAGGGTTTAGATTTTTAAATTCGTCGAAAAAAAAATCGTTACCGTTGAATACGTCCGTAGCCGAAACAATAATTCTTTTAACTCCGAGTGACGCGATTCGCGAATTACCTAGATTCGATTTACCCCAATTAGGGTAAGTAGGATAGACTGTTGTGATTATTTCACACCCCCATATCAACAATGGGAACAGGTAGAGTGGGTAGTATTTCGCCATCATGTAGAACAATTTTTTAACAAGCATAAAACATGAGATTTCTAGAAAAAAGATGGAGTAAATTAACTTGCAGTACCCACAACAGATCTTTAATTGCAATGGTTGGAAGTAATACCACGATGCCGTTAAAAACATTGTAGCGTAAAGTTGTAATTGTTCTTCTCGTGGCTTCGAAATTGACCATCTTTTTTTGTGGCCCGAAAATCTGGAGACAGTACAGTTTCTCAGCTCAACGAACTGGAAAAATATCACCATATCGACATACTCGTGCTATATGCCGACTTTGGGCCCAACTTGATGTGTCATAAGAACTCCTCAGTCATAACTCGTGGGTGTTTCACCCAGTGTTATCAAACAAAAAAATATACATTCATCACTTAATATTGAAGGGGGTTACGTCTTTTTTCAAAACAAGCCCGTTTCATCGGCTTTTGTTCGGAAAAGCATCCTTTTGGTTTTATTACTGTCAGTAATTCTGGTGAGAAATGATAAGCTGCTTCGGATTCTGACTCACCAACTTGGCTCTGGGGCATCTTAAAATATTGAAACTATTCTTTACTCGCCACCAAGTCAAAAGATGACCTAGGCAACCAGATTGCTTTTTAAAATTATTTTGTCGCGAATATGTAACTTGCGAATGCTAAGGGATTTCTCATTGAACTCAGCGACAGTAATGTCTCCAGCTCCTTGAGCTGAGAAATTCTACCCGAAACGGGGCAATTATTTTGTCCATTTCATTGAGATAAGAGGCTGTATTGTTTCGTTCTGGCTTCAGCTAAGAGTCTGTGCCTCCTGTGACTCTTGAAATTGGGAAGACGTGAAGGGAATAAATCAATTAATATTTCTACACAAGTCAGTAATCCCAGCGAGAGCGCTGTTACTGCTCACATCAGCTGATTTATTGGGTAACTTTTTTTTGTGATAAATATTTATGCTCACTACATAGCAGCATAAAACAGTTTTCATTAATTAAAAAAAAGAAAACTAATTACCTTCCAGGATCCGCATCAGCAGTACATTCGGTGGTAGTTCATCGATTTTGATGTCAACAAGTACGCGACATTCTGGGCACCTCAACTCCTGGCGGCTCGATACAATCACCTGTAAAAATTCCCGAAATTCCAAATTAACATTCCGTCCTCGATTCCTTTTTTGGTCTGTTTTGGCTTTATATCTTCCTTCGTCGCGGCATTTCGCAATAACTCACCTCGAGACATTTCCGACAAAAAGTATGCTGGCACGGCAGCACCTTGGACGAGGTGTCCAAACGCTCCAAACAAACGGAGCATTCGAGCAAATCGTTCAGGGTCCTCTCGTCCATAGCTGGGCATTCAAGAAAAATCGCTCAAAGACGACGACGAGAAGAAGGCAAACGACAGGTTGGGTGAAATCTGAAACTATTTCCACACAATTCACCCACAGACTTTATGTTCACTTTTCTTTGATTTATCGTCGGAACGGACTATTGCACAATTTTCATTCATATAAAATTAGATCGGATCGGAATTGCGGATGCTTCGGCGGCAGGGCATCGGCGACAACGACAACGACTAGTAAAAAAACAACAAAACAAAAAACCAAAATCGTGCTCGATTCTCGCGATACATTTTTTTGGACGTGTTTTACGAGCCGACCGAAAGATCATCGAGTTGGTAGCTTTGTGCGAACCGATGGTTTCAATAGACGGGCAACATTTTTCACTCTTATATGGATTTTTTAGTCACTTTTTCATAGTTTTTTCCCCCGTAAAATTAAGGATTTCCAGCAATCGAAAAAAACTCGCCCCGAACAATTTCGACCATCATTTCATGACTTCACGAACAAGCTTTCAAAGGGAACTGCCAGCTCAGTGAATTTTTAACGATAATTAAAAGTTCATTCGTTTAGTTTTGGCGGATAAATTTTTAAAACCCCTTTCGAAAGAAATACCGTTCAACTGAAATCCTTTAAATCAAATTTTTCCAACATACAGAAAAATAACTACAAGCCAAATTGCAAAAAACAAAAGTAATAAGAAAATTTCGTTTAAAACTCAAGAAACGTATTTTCCAATTGGAAAGCATCTTACGACGCAACCACCAATCATTGTGAATTTGATCGAAAAGTTTTTGTGTTGACAGCCGCAAAATCTGAAAAAATAAACTGTGCTGTCAAATCGGTGTAAACAGAAACATTTAGGTCCGTGAATTTCTAATTGAAAAGAAATGAAATAGTTAAAAAAAGTGTGCGGAAATGGAGTTGGATGCAACATGCCGGTTGTGTTTGCAACAAAACCAGACGCTCATCAATGTTTTCAGTGATAGTTTGATTGAAGGCGACATTCATGGCAAAATTCGGAAATTTCTCTACTTGGACGTAAGGTTTTTTCTCGGGTATTTCAAAATTACAAAAGAATTGATTTTGGTTGTAAATTGCAGATAAAATCAGACGATGGCATGCCGAAGTGTTTATGCATCGATTGCATGAGAAAAATCGAGGGTTTTTATGAATTTTACAAAGAAGTGAGTAGGGTTTTATTTTCTTCTTTTTTTTCAGTGACTTATAGATTTTTCGGCAATCGGTGAACAAGTTAGTCGAGATTTAGAATAGGTTCACACACGCAATTTTTTTTAGTGATAAATGGCACGCGAATCGGTTTGTTATGACTTCATTGATTTTTCAGGAAAAGAATTGTTTAGCTTGTAGTTTCTTGGTAACAAGAGGCAACTTTTTCATTGTGGAGGACGACTCAATAGCGCGTAGCAAAATACGAAAAAGGTTGCCCTACAATTTTTAATCCACACCTTGTGGTAATTAAAAGTAAGTCTTAATATCTGAAGAGCGGTGAAACTAGGTTACAAATGAAAAGTTGTAAAAGGAGGAGGCTTGTGAGTAAAACACCATTTAAATTACCTCCTAGTGAAGAGGAAAACCGTAAATGAGTTTTAGGTCATGGGCATTATCACTTATGACATAATAATTTAATCGATACTGGAAATAATAAGAGTTCCTCGGATATAGATGGAAGGTTTCTTCTTGTGCTGTTCGGCCGGAGTAGAATTCATAGAAAAATCGCTTCGTCAGGAAGCAAGCGATGCAATATACCAACAACATTGTGACGAAAGCGAAGAGACATTGGTCGCGTTTACGTGTGGACCAGACCAGTCTGAATAGACCAAAAAAATTAGTTTGGTCGTTCGCGTAAACGTAAACCGAAACAGTCCATTTGGATTGATTTTGGTACGAACGGTAGTTAACCAGTCTAGTACTGTGAAAATGCGCACATAAATAACCGAAAAATACCAAACCGGTCTATGTGAACTGGTCTGGTCTGCACGTAAACGCAACCATTAACCCGGATGATTGCGCCGTCAGCCAAAACCTTTGTACACCGTTACCAGATTGAATGAGGAGCACCGGGTACAGCATATTTTGCCGACTGCTCAGAACTAGTGGTTATAAGACATGCCTGATGTTTCTTCATCCTTTAAAAGATTCTGTCAAGGACATTCGAGACGTAATTTCCGGACTCAATCAAAGCTAACATGGAATTTTAAAAAATAAAGGCAAATTATGGAAAAAATCGAGAGTGAAACATAAAAAAGGAATGGTACTTACCTACTAGATCATATGGCCATCAGAGATCGTAGCAGAAATTTTTCAGATACATACAAAGTCGCTAAGTCTTGTCGGACATTGAAACATGCCTTAACGCCAAAACGCAATATGACTATTTTCATGATAGCCAAGCCGCATCAAGGTATAAAATTCGGCTACACCGGTAAACAGTGCCGAAACGCGCAGACCATTTCAAGGTATCACCTCAAAGTCACCGTGCTCTGGGTAATAGGGATATCTTTAAAAATTAGCGGACTGATGAAATGGCAAGGCATAGTTCCGCGCTTCCAAACTCTCTCGTGGAAATAAATCACATTCCACTAGGAGTCGTCACAAAACTCCAGATGAATTAATTTAATCACAGGTACCATATCTCGGAGATGTGGCCTTCTTATAAACGAACGAGTAATCACTACCGGCCACTGGCCAATTGGAAAACATGCAACCACATCAAGCATTCCATTCAATATCCAGTACCGCAGTTGCCAGGATGCGAACGAGTGAGAGTCTCTTTTTCTCTTTCATAGCTAAAACCCGAGAACTAGCACTAGGCAGACCTTTCATTGACGACCTGAAAGAGATTTCGAAGAAGAAAATTGAGGAGTTAAGTCTTTCTAAATTATACATGATGTATACGAGTGACGAATTCTCTCCCATATCTTACTTACTCAACTTATTATAATAACCGGGTGAAGCGACTTCATGACAACAAAATCGCTTTAAAAATTGATCGGAGATAATTGAAAATGTGAGTACATACCGATTAATCAGCTAGTAAATAGTAAACAAGCCGGTTTTATCGGTAGAAAGGTTCTCAAACGGTAAATTATTTGGAAACCTGTTTTTATCGATATTCTAAAATGTGTATTCGGTGAAATGAAATACGCTAGAATGTATAATGTAAGATATAATACTACAATTACTTTTATAATACACTCATTAGTTAGCATTTATATTTAATATTTTTTTAGTTCATGGTTATTGCTTCGGTGAATTATGATTTGACGTCGATAAGTTGCTGGAACCATCAGGGGAATTTTATTTATCAATAATTATGTATCCTTCAAATAGCAACGGTTAATAATTTTGCTTTTTAGTTAATATCTTTCTTGTAAATTTTACTTTATATTAACGTATTTCTCTATTCTTTTATTATTACAGTTATTCCGTCAGTCATTGACGGAGATTCAGATAAATAAAATAACTTTTTGATCTCTCTCCTTATGAAGCTCAAACTACAAAACATACAGTATGCATTTTTAACTAATTAACAAGTAGGAGAGACGATATAGAATTGAATAGTTATTAAATTAGGTAGAAGAGTATTAGTAAACATATTGAAAAGTTACTTGTTATGTACAACATCGGTTGAGTTTTGTTAATTTTTCAATATTATTTCTACTATGAATGAAAGAAATAAATAAATTTCAGGTTGAACAAAATCAGAACAAATTCATTGAAATTCAGCCAGCACCGCATTTTCAACATTATCAAATCATTTTTGATAAGACCGCAATAGCCGAATCCGTTGCAAAACAAATTTTAAATGTTCAACCGTACGAAATACGCGTTGATCGAGGTCCGATCAACGGTCCGTTCTTATCGCCTTCAACAATCAATGAAGTGCAATTTTCCAATGCGACAATTCTTCAAAATGACGACAATCAACCGCAATATCAAATAATGGTCATTCAGCAACCGAATGTAATAAACGATTCGGCGGATGAAAGTGACAATGAGTCCAATAACAGTTTATATGCATCGAATCAGAAGGTGGAAGAGTTTATAGCGCCCGAAGGCTTTCCAAAAATTCTTATCAAAGATGCAAAGCTTGTAATTCGTGGAAGGCAATTATTCGATCTCATGTCCAAGTATTAAGCTGTTGTCATTTTAGAATTTAAAAAACCGCTGAATTTTTAAATTTATAGGTTTTATAAGCTTCACTGTGAACTTTGCGCGGAACGTGATAGTGTCTTTGTGAAGCTTGCCTCACTTCTGGAACATTACGATGAAATGCATTCTATCAAAGGATTCGTTAAGTGCTGTGATATAAAACTACTTAAAACTCGCGCGATGGCTCTTCATATGGCCAGGCATATACAGCCCGATGCTTTTAAGTATGTGTCTTACTTTGCAACATGATAATATTTTAATTTTCAATTACTTAAAGATGTCCAGAATGTGGAAAGATGATGACTTGCCCGAAAATTTTACGATATCATATACAAAATCATTTGCCAGAGGAGAAGCGACCACTGGCATGTTCAAAATGTCCAAGACGTTTTAGCTATAGTAGTGCACTGACTGCACATGGAGTATCACACTTGCCCGAAGATCAACGCGATACACATATTTGTGATGAATGCGGAAAAACGTAAGTAAAAAAAAGTTCCCTTGTTTCGTTAGTGCGAGTATCTCTATATCGAAATTGTTAATCATGTCTGGTCGTGGTAAAGGCGGTAAAATGAAGGGAAAGGCAGACGGTCAGACGGTCGTATCCATCGTCTTCTACAAAAGGGAAACTATGCTGAACGCGTAGGTGCCGGAGCCCCAGTTTACCTAGCTGCCGTCATGGAATACTTGGCGGCTGAAGGTCTTGAGTTGGCTGGCAACGCTGCCCGTGACAAATAGAAAACAAGGAATTATTGGCTTTGGGCTTTAGGTACGTTTTATTACGTTCGTTACAGTCTTCAACAGTATGTTCTCAACAATTATATAAATTAGGCAAACAGAATAACGAATACTCATGTCGGATGCACGTCCCTGCAAAATCGAGAGAACTTTTTTATTCAAAATAAAAATGTTATCAATTTTGCTTATTTTTGATCGTAATATACGAAAGCGCGTGTTTTATAAATAAAATCCATCTTTGCCGGTCGTGGAATCTAAACGAATGCCTTTAATAACAAATATTGTTACACTATTCAATTTCATGGTGGTAACCTAGTCGCATCTTGTTCAGTACTTGACGTAGTTGAGAAAAACCAAAAACTCGTTTTCCTTGTTTAAAAAGAGTTAAGAGTTAACACATGGTTTTTTCGAAGCAAAAAGTGGTTTCCCTAGGACCTCAATTTATTAACATTAGCGTCCCCTATACAAAATATCTAATTTGATTACCATACGTTTTAACCATTTTATGGATTTGTATTTTCAGATTTTCAACATCCAGCCGCCTTTCACAGCACAATAACACAGCACATTCAGTTAATCTTCCGCAATATGTTTGCCACGAATGCGGCAAACAGTTCAGTTGCAAGGGAAATTTAACATATCATTTGACGACGCACGAACAAATCCATCAAGTACAGTGTGTAATATGTAACAAATGGTAATCCGAAAAATCGCTTTTAATTATCTGATTATCACAAGCAATTGGTTTTTTGCCAGGCTCAAGAATAAGCTGTGTCTACGGAAACATATGACGCAGCATTCCGAGGTTCGTCACAATTGTACGGCATGCAATTATTCGTCCGTTAATTTGCAATGCTACCGAAATCATATGCGAGTTCAACATTCGAACGATAAACCGTTTACATGTCACGAATGCGGTCGCGATTTCAAATTGAAGAATACTCTAGCGAATCATATGGTTCAGCATACTGGCGAACGAAAATACTCTTGCGAATTTTGTACACGACGATTCGCATCGAGTGGTAATTATTATTCGCATCGGAAACGTATGCATCCGAATGAATTGGCCGAGCACAATCAAAAGAAAGCAGTTGAGAAAGAGTAAGTAATGATTTTCACTTTCATTGTACGGGTAGTACTAATGTTGAGTTTTTATTATCGATCCGCACAGGAAAGCAAGAGAAATAGCATTGCTCCAAATTAAAGCTTAAAATTTACTCGATTTTTTTTAGAATCTTCTTAATTAAATATTTCTTATTTTTAAGATTAAGTAGTGATACAATTATGTAAATTGAAACTTCAGACTGGCTAAATAATCAATTATTGAATTTGTCGAGTTAATTTTAATTAAATACAAGGCAAATTTCAAAGGAATGTGTAGTAATTTGTCCATTAAATAATGAATCAAAGTATAAACGATTTTTGGTTAGGTGTGACTATTTGAAAAGAACATTTTACAGATCGTAAGTGTGTTATAAGGAGTCTGATTAGCTGCCTTTTCCTTTCTCCTTCACCCCACCCACAACAAGACACAATCCTTGCCGATAGCTAGCTATTTATTTGTTTGGTTTGAGCCTGTCAAATCCTTAATGCTTTTTGCACCACGACAAGAATGTGTATTTTGTCGCTGGCTCTTAAGAACTCCCTAGGTCATTCTGTTTTCGACAAATTCTAATAGGTGAGGTGAGCACAGAGGATGTGCTTAGCGGTTTGTAAAGTCTTGAGAAATTTCTCATTACACCACTTGCATTATGCCTGCTTAGAGAAAGGAATTTTGATGCCCTCTTGCTGAGGCAAATCAGGCATTTCTTTGACTATCTAAGTCCTGAGAATGAGTTCCAAAAGTTTTCCACCTGACTGAAATCTACCCACTTCAAAATACCTTACTTAATATAACTCCACAGAATGGGTTCGGGCGAATAATCGGTGAGTTGGCTTTGAGTTTAGCAAGCGTCGGCCCATTCGTTTCCCGGAATATCTTCGTGTCCTGGCACCGACATTAGGGTAAGTCTGTTATGATCTCCTTTAGAAGAGAATGACAGTTTCACACAAGCCTGGAGCTGAAACAATATAATTTCAGCGCTAGCAGTACTCTTGGTTGTAAGATAAGATGATAAAGTTTAAATGATGCGATAGCTATCTTACTTTACTTCTGAAATTGTGCTTGTGATTGTAGATGGTTGATGGTTACTGCGGTCTCAGTGCGCCTATTGTGATTATCCTCTTTATTAAAACCAGTTCAGAACGGTTATATCAATAAATTTCAGTTCCCGCTTAGGTGAACTAGACATACCGGAAGCTAGTTTGCGACGTGAACTTGATACTGGATTGTCCAGCCATTATCCTCGTCGTTGGAGATAACGTCTGACCAGAATAAGGTATGTTGAAGACATAAATTAGTACGCGAAAGTCTTAAACTTTCTGCTAAGTCTATAGGGCATCTTCCATATGGTTCAATCGTATAGCTACACGGATTTTACGCAAGATTTCAGTAAGGCGATACCGAAGGCCCGTCATGCTTCATTGAACCGTGACTCCACATCCCCATGCTGATAACTCTTTCAAGGTAACAAAATTGTTGTGTTTCTTCTACATTTCGAAAGTTAGCTGCTATTCTGACAAGGGGTCGTGTTGGACATGGTTTGGTTTTGAATTAGCATTTTTTAAATAAACTTGTTTAACGTTGAATGGCTTCGCGACTAAAAGAAATCTTCAAGCAATTTTCGCGCCACAAGCAGCCGACTTTAATACATTAAACGCACTCAACATCTAGTACTCTTTTCATTCAATTTGTTGTCAGTGTCAAAATTTTGAACGAGTAACTTTTTCGCCAGCGAAGTAAGGTTAAAAATTGGTGATTTATTTCGGAATTTCTTGATTAAGAAATATATTCTAAGGCCAGCAATGATCCGCATCCCATTTGGAAAGAAACATGCCGAACAGGCCACTAAATGGTAAGGATATTATTCGATCTACGATGAGGTCGTTTAGTTGGGCTTCATTCCAATTTATTTTTGTTATGTAACACCTTAAATCCAAATAGTCCTTTTGGGATCACAAAACGGGGAATAACTTGACTTTATATTGAATTTAATTTCAGGGTCTCGTCAGCCATGGGATTCGGTGGTGCTGCGGGATTGGGTCTCTTGTACTTCACCGACTGGCAACTCGTCCTTCAATACGTTCCGTTCTATGGGAGTAAATTTGAGAAATCTGAATAGTGCGCGTAACTTTTTATGAATATTCAGGACATTAAATAAATTATTAGTATTGTAATAAAAAGTTTTAATTGACATAAAGATCACCTAATCTAGCGAACTGAAAAGATTTCAAGACACGGTAAGTGGACACTGGACAGAAATGTTATAAGTGCGAGCCTTCCTTGGTTCTATTCTTTTAAGGAGTGGAAGGTGTGGTAACACAGTCGATTCTGAAAATAATCATTATTCCGACTTTCGCATATGGAAGCGTTGGGTGTGGGTGCTTCTAGAGTAATGGCATTCCGATATTCGACTGTAAAATATGTGCGAAAAATGGTTAACAATTTCTAAAGTCGCCATACTTCACGCGCTCTTTATTTTAAGTGCTATAATCTCTGATAGATAAAAAACTCTTGTTACTGGTCAATTAAATTGTTGGAGATACGTAGATGTGGTCGCCCATAACGGGAACGGTCGCACAGACATGACCAAATTCATTCTGTTAAATATAAAAAAAAATTATCAGAGCACCCACCAGGATTTTAAGAACTGTGCCCTCACTTTCGCAGTTATCAATCGTTTTAGCATGTCTTTTTTTGGGAATAAAACTGAATTTTGAATATGTTGATATGATAAAAAATTTTCCAGCTTGCTGGACTGAACTAAAAAGTTTTTATTGCTTTTATTTATTTTTTTGCTCCCTGCAGTACTTCCCTACATTTCTTTTTACAAGTGAACTGTATGGTTCGTCAAAAGATCTGCATTCTTTATTTTCATCTTTAGCACTTACGTTCGCATACCTTAAATTTATAGTTTGGATTTAACGTTTTTCCTAAGTTTCAAATATTGCTTCTTCCATTTAAATCCATATCTTGATCCTGAAATAAAATTAAGAACGGTTTGGCGTAAAGGTTTGAAGCCTTCCTAGTCATAAACGCAGCGCATTTTGTAGCTCTAATTTTCCGCTATTTTACTGTTTTAATGTCAATACTGTGTCATCTCAATCGAAATTCAAATCTCTTTCGCTTTAAGCACGCAATTCGTGTGAATTCATTTTAACTATTTGAAGACACCCGCTTCTCGGAAAAAAAGTGAGGGATGCGAGGCTTGTGCATTTATTGCTATCAGAAGCTGGCAAAATGCAATTTGCTGAACAAGGTTTATTGTTTATCGTTTACAACTCGAAGAACCAAAATAAAAAGTGATTGTTCATCCAACTGAGCTTGATTTATTACTATCATTAAAAATAATAAAAAGCAACAATACAATAAGTATTTAATAAATTAACTACTAAATAAACTGTTTTTATACAAAAAAATGTCTTAATACCATCCAGGGATAATATTTTCTGGAATATTTTTCTGGTTTGGCAAAGCTGTACAAGTGCGCTGTTGTCGCCAAAATTCCTGTCGATTATTTAAAAATTCGACAGCATCTTTAGCCAAAGCCGATATATTTTCGGTATTTGTGTCAGCACGCTTTAAGTCCGGATGTTTCAATAAATTCTCTAAGTACTCCTTGTCGACGCACAATTCGCCTAATAGTTTTCGTGCGTTTCGCCGTTCGAAGTCGACTTTTGATGTTTTCGGTCTGACCGCCGGTACATTATTCTGTCTCGAGGAGTTTGATTTGCTGCGAGATTTTGCCTTCGGTATTAAAGCGGCACTTTTTTTCGGTACGATGCCAATGGTATTTTCAATAGCTTCCTGACTTTTTTGAACACCCAAGCGAAAAGATGCCAATTCAGGACGAGCACGAAGTCCGCGATGAAAGAACATTAGACTGTTTTCGAACTGTCCAAGGAAGTAGAGTGATTCGGCTTTTTGATAGATTGCTCGGATACTATTCTTATCGAAATTTAATGCTGTTTCGGCATCTTGTAGCGCTTTAGCTGGTTCGCCGAGCAGAAGATAACACTTGCTTCTCGAGATTAAGGCATTTATATCGTTGCTGTTGAGATCTAAAGCCTGAAAGTAAAAAAAGAGGTAGTAAGAAAATTTGTGGTGAAAGGTGTTTTTTTTTATGTAACTATTCGGTCGTGTTGAATACCTTAGAAATACAATTGACTGCGTTTTCAATATTTCCATTTTTTATTTCTTTCATACCCAATGTCATAAAGGAATTCGAATCAGCTTCTTCGGGAACGAGCATTGCCTCATGCCGATCCTGCTTTCGCTTTAATTTCAAACTTTGCTTGATATCATAGCTTCCTGCACTGACCGCAGCGGCTCGATCCTTATCAGTATAAACTTCATTGAAGTATTCTTTGGGTTTTCGTTTTTTAACGATTTCCGCTTCAAGTTTAGTTACCGACTTGGATCGTCGTCTTGGCTTCTCGGCGAGCTCCGTAATCGACGGTTCGCGTGGAAGAGCCTTTTTTCCAACATATAAACTGCGTTTTGGTTCCTCAACTTCCTCTTCGACTTTCAAACCAACTCGCACAAAGCTTTGTAGAATCTCGGCCTCCTTATCTGGACCCAAAATATCACAAGCCGCCCGTTGAGACATGATTTTGTTATGTCGTCCGAAAACTTTTCAATCACTTGGCTAACGTGTGAAAATTTAATTTATGCTCAAGGGCTTATACTATAAAGGGAAACACTTTCTTATAAGGAGGTACTTTGTTGTCTTGGGAACCGCGCATAATAAGAAACATCGATTTAATCAACTTACAATTGAGGTGTTCGATTGATTTTTTTCCGCCACGTTGTGGATTGTGGAAAGTGTTTTTCTGTTACAGAGTAACGGAATTCAGTGCAGAGTTTTGAATATGTTTTAAAACAGTTGGAAGAACGTGTCAGTCATGAACTTACCCGATTGTATCCTATAAGCGCTTTACTGTAGTTTCGTGCTTTCATATGATTGCCGGATTGGTCACATAGTAGCTTTATATTCAGCTCCAATTCGTCCGCTGCATCCATTTTTGGTTTAGATCTAGGCATAGTGGAACCGGAAATGTGATAAATCTATTTCTGGAAAATTCAATTAATTCTATTATTCTATTGTAATTTTACTTATTACAAATGTAATTGTTAGAAACAATGGAAACTTGATTACATACTGTTTTCTAACATTGCTCTAAGAAGAAAAAGATGAAAGGATTTACTTCTATTTAAATAATAATTGTAGTTGGCGTAAAAATAGTGTGCCGGGCAATTTAAATTGTTTAGCTACGTGAAGGAGCTTAAAAGTAGGAGTCTTAAGGACATTTTTGTGGGACCACTTGAAGGTTATTGTTCATTAACAAATTTAATCTTACTTTGTATATAAAAAAACGTATAGAACATTTTTATCTTCATTTCTAACCATGTAGAATGAAGCGATAATTATGCAACGACTTTTGAATGGTGGCCATTAGAACACCAAGTTATTATATAATTTCCTAACATAATCCTGCCTCATGTAATAATTAAATTTTGTTGATGCCTCATCTGAAAAAATGCATAAAATTTATTGCCCCAATTTATTTTATTAGAAATTCTTTAAGATATAAAGTTCAGCATTATTTCCTTTACTCGAGTAAAATTTAAATTAAACAAGATTTTCTTTCGATATTGAGTAGTTGTTGCGATAATTAAATTCTCGAAGAAAAATAAATTAATTCTTTTTTTTGGGTATGAATCAAATATTGTTTAGTACGTCGAGCCGGATTTGAAGAAATATTTTATAGTGAACCTCAATTGCGAAATAGTTGGGCCGCATTTGGTCTTTAAATTATAATTTTTTCCATTTTTAAATAATAATGTACTATTTTTTGAATTGGTTGAATACAGATAGGGCGAGTGCTCCTTTTCGCACCCTCCAAGAGCGCCCTTGGCTATTTTCAAGGATGTAATAGCCTAATTGGTATTAATATCTTCGCAACTGAAGAAGGAGGATTTCAAATTTTTAAGCCTTCTTTGAGCAACGTATATGTTTTGTATCTAGGGAATATGAAAGGTTAATTATGCACCTTTTTTATATTTAGTAATTGCACTTTCCTGTTTACCTTAGCTGTTTTATCATGATGGAATTTAAGAAAATGTTTGATTCTCTTCAATAAATTGCCACAATTTTTATCGAAATCTTTTAGAACCTTAGACCTTTGAGGTATGGCGAAATTCGTGAAAATATATGTAATTTGTAATTTGTTCATGCTACAGATGTATTGAATGATGAACATTTTACTATGGTTCACGTTAACGCGTGTCAAATGTATCTTCAACTTTCTATCGTAAGCCATTCCTAGAGATAGGAAAACACACTAGTACCTAAATCTAAAAATGAAAAAAAATATGAATTTTAAAATCGTTTGATTCCAGCTTTTTAGCTGTTCAGTTACATTTTTCACTCGCATACCGACGACCGAATGGCGGTCGTATATTTGCAGATAATTTTGTATAAATTCATTGTTTCAACTACCTAGCATTAGCAGTTCTAGAGATATAGAAACCAGAATTTTTCGTCTTAAATCCTCCCATCACACCCACATACTGAAAAAGTTCCCCTGATGGGATTTAAGCAAATGTTTGATTCTTTTCAATAAATTGTGAAAGTTTTTTTCGAATTCTAACTTTTGAGAAAATTGTAAGAATATGTTTTCAGGAGTTCTTGAGTTATAAGGCGGTGAATCAGTTTGCGGGGCGTATAGGGCGAACCGACGGACTTTTTTTTTACTTTTTTTAACGTAAAAATAGAAAATTTGAGGGTAGTATTTTTTTAAATTTCAGGTTGATCACTGAGGTATCGTGTTATTTAAAAAAATTAAGTAATTGATGTAATTTCCCAATTACAAACTATAAACTTACTTTTAGTTGAAGAACATTTATTTTTTATATATTTTGTTTTGAAAAGGTATCCTTGGATCCAGTATTCGTCATTTATCGAAAAAGAACATTATTTAAAATTTTGTAGTGCGAATCATTGATACATAATTCAGTAAAAAACACGAACACAAATATAAACTAATAATTATTATGATAATATAACAATAACAATGATAATATAACAATATTTCACTTTTATTTATTTTTTAATACACTCAATTCACAGCAACTAGAATTTATCAATATAAAATATCAATCATAACCGGTATTTCGAACTTTAAGTAACCAGGATGAAATTTCAACTAATTTCCTTGTTTAATCGCACGATTCCTATAATTCATTGTCGAATCTTTCATTCAAAACCGCAAACTTGCGAAGAGAAACGTTTGGCATGCGCCGCCAATACTCCGGGAAAGCACACAATTTCATTTTTACCCCGCAATCAACAGTACGTACCCTTATAAGAAGTAGTACTATACATCAACAATTTGTTTTGCTTTTTATTTTAATATTTTGGCCTGTATATAGTTTAAACAAAAAAGAAAAAAGGAATCCAACAGCAACAATACAAACTGGTAATTTCGATGCCAGGATGTGATGTCTCCTGTTGCCTCACGTTCATTATTTTCATAAGTGCTTTCGTTACCCTCCAAACTAGATTTAATGGATGGAACTAATTTTTGCACAATGATTTTTTATGACAATGAGTACGAATTGCTTTCCATAATGATAGTCGTTAATTATACTATGTTCCAAGCGGAATAAGAAATTTCTCTTTGTTGGATATAACAATGTTTTGTATAGTTACTAGGAATAAAAAAAGGGATTCCATGAAGAAGTATCAAAATTTTAAATATAATTCGATAAATAAAGAAGTTTAATTATTTTGGTAGATACTTATCAATTCTCGTATAAATCCTGCTGAAAAAGATTTCCATCAACCATCACGTGATTGTGATTTTAGCGATAATTGATCGCAAGTAATACTCGTATATTCGGTTTAAGCTATACATCGGGTTGTAGTTGCGGCATATCTTTGTTCTAAAGCAGCCCCTAAATCATAATGTAGTATTAACCAATTTAAGTTTTTCGGCAGTAATTCCACTGTTTAAACTAAAACCAAGAAAACATAACTATACTGTTTATCAGATGTGTGTAAGATGCAGTGGATTAAGGACCTCGGTAGCCTAGTGTGAGTATGCTAGTATATCATCACAGAGGTCATGGGTTCAACTCCTACTCATGGCATTATCCTGCGCTTTTCTCTATACCCAGTTTTTCCTTTCGTTTCAACAATATCCATTTCCCGAAAATCCTTATCCTTTAAAACCTGTCAAGGGCGGTAGGATTGTAGATTACAGAGAATTATAGAGGAGCGTCGCTGATCAAATCGAAGATCGATCGAAGGGACGATCGTAATATCGCGAACATCGATCAGAAAGATATTATCGAAGAAGTCTGATTTGGGCTGTCGCGCAATTGAAGAAAAAGTTATTTTAATAGACGTACGAGTAGTTTTTATATGCTCTTGAGCTGAACATGAGTATGAATTCCGATGGTATCAGGAAGTAATATCCATGAAGCCTCAGTCTTCTGTGTGCGAGTTCTTCACAATGGCGTGTTCTGCAGTTTCTTTTCTTTCACATAATCTGCAAATATCGTCACGAATCAGTCCAATCGTATGCTTTTTCAGCTTACTGTGTACTGTTATTAGTTCATTCGGGTGCCGAACCTGATTATAGTTCATTTTGAGATACTCTGAAGTTGGTTTTTTGAAGTGACCTTCCAATAACAGTTTGGACTATCTGCACTCTACCGTTCCTGTCCAGTTGAGGTCATCATGGATGTTAATCCAATCCAATAATCTTTCTTTTGTTGTTCTGTGAATTTTAAGTCAGCTGCTTTTTTCGCTAACTGGTCTGCAGAATCATTTGATTTGTCGAGGCTGGTATATACATATGTCGACCCTTGGTCTGTCTCCATATACTCCTGCTCCAACTCCCTCATTTGTATGATTTTAGTTTGTCACTTGATCTTCTTCCCACTTTAGGTGTGTATATCAACCTAATCATCTTCCATAGTTTTGGAATATATCCCCAGGCGTGGCTAGCTCTGAAGATCTTTATAAGAAAAGGGTGCAGAAGACAGGGTGGATGCCATCTTCGCCTGCTGCCTTGTATGACTCAAAGGAGTTTACTGTCCATCTTATTTTATAATTAACTAGCCGCGTACCGCGGTTACGCTCGCTTCGCTCACGTTGTTCCATCGCTCCTGTTACTCCCGTTGATCCCGTTGCTCCCGTTGATCCATTGGTCCTGTTTCTCCCGATACTCCTGTTACTATCGTTGCTCCCGTTACTCCGGTTGCTCCCATTTCTCCCATTGCTCCCGTTACTCCATCGACCATCCTCCATCCACCATCCTCCATCCACCATCCCCTATCCACCATCCCCCATCCGCCATTCCCCATTTCTCCCGTCGCGCCGTTGCTCCCGTTACTCCATCCTCTATCCACCATGCTCCATCCCTCATCCACCATCCTCCATCCTCTACCCACCATCCTCCATCCACCATCCTCCATCCACCATCCTCCATCCCCCATCCACAATCCTCCATCCTCTATCCACCATCCTCTATCCACCGTCCTCCATCCACCAGCCTCCATCTTCCATCCGCTATCCACCATCCCCCATCCTCCATCCTCCGTCCTCTATCCACCATCCTCCATCCATCATCCTCCATTTTCCATCCTCCTTCCTCTATCCACCATCATCCATCCACTATCCTCCATCCAGCATTCCCTATCCACCATCCCCCATCCCCCAATTCTCCCGTCGCGCCGTTGCTCCCGTTACTCCATCCTCTATCCACCATACTCCATCCCCCATCCACCATCCTCCATCCTCCATCCACCATTCTCCATCCTCTACCCACCATCCTCCATCCACCATCCTCCATCTTCCATCCTCCATCCTATATCCACCATCCTCCATCCACCATCCCCAATCCCCCCATCCTCCATCCTATATCCACCATCCTCCATCTTCCATCCTCTATCCACCATCCTCCACTATCCCCTATTTAACATCCATCGTCCAACTTTACCATTTAGTAATAGGAACACATAGCTAATACACCGAAATCGAACGAACTGCCGCTAAACTATATGAAATACACTTAAATGTTGAAATAACTCGCGTACCACCAACTGTTAAATAATTTTGTTAACGCAGAAACCATCGGGGGCGTACCCTCAACAAATCACCAAAGTTTCATCGCAATTGGATGAGTGGTTTAGGAGCCTATACAGGACAAACAGACAGACAAACATTCATTTTTATATATAGAGATATTTTAAAAAGTTAGGTCATTAACATTCTATGAAGACCACTAAACGTAATATTCGACTGGAGCAGAAGCTACTCAGAAAGCGATCATGAGCCATTGAAGCACCACCAAGGTATGATATGCCATCTAATATGCTGGTTCAGACTATCTAATGATCGACTTGTGTCATATCGTGTCGTGACTGCTTTTAAGTTATACATTTGCAATTTCATGTATCATCCATAAATTATTTTTGTCTTTAGGTAATTAACTTGACATTCAACTATGGTTTTATTGGATACAACATATGTACATATATGTACCATATCATAATTTTTTTTTTTTGCAGATGATCGTGAAATAGCTTGTTGTTTTTTTGTAAATAATTATTAAATGTATTGGTAATTTGCATAGGAATGAGTGATAATTTCTTTGAAGAGAGATTAAGATTAAGATGTTTCATAAATTCAATGATGTGACCGTGAAGATTTATACTACCTGCAATGCTTCGATGTTGATAAAGTAGTTCGGTTCGAGGGAAAACATTGATAAAATGTCTTTTCCCGCTTTCACTTTAAACTGTCTTTCCAGTCGATGTATACGAGTATTTCAAAGTTATTGTACTGTTATATCAAAATATATGCCCGATCAAAATTATTCGCTTTTGCAGATTAAACGAACTCATACCATTGTGACAATTTTTTGTCATCAGCACAATTTCACTTAAGTGAGCTATTAAATAGTTGAGAATACTGTTTTTATTACCTATTCAAGAAAATTCTCTAGTGCAACGGAATAATCGATTTATAGAAATATTTATACCGTTTCAGTGCAACCATTTTTGTTCACTGCCATTTAACAAAACGCGATCGCTGTCGTTGCTTTTCTCTCGATATTATCAAAGCCCATTTTGTCACCTATCAGACGAAAGTAAAATTATGTCTCTAGCTTAATTTTTTTGGTAGTTATTAAGCTTTAAGATTAACCATTTGAGCAATTCTTTTTTTTTAATGAACTGTAATTGAAGAATTCTATGTTTTTGATAACCTTCAAAATTTAGGTCTCTGGCAACACCGTCTTCCCTAGCAGGAGGTCGAAAGGATATGTCTAAAGAATAGAGCGAGCTGGTAGGTACCTCTCACAAATCCGTTAGGGAGTACGAGTCTCAAGCAGCCTTCGTTTTTTTCAGGCTTTCTATTAAAATATGTCACAAGTATAGAGCATATCTCCGAAGAAAAATGCTTGGGTTCAGTATGTTAATTGATATCCAAGACCTCTAAATTTGATTGTTGTCCGTCCTTCTGCCTGTCTGTCTGACTCAATTCTTACTCACTATAACTCAATTAGCTAGGAAGCTGAAGTATTGTCTTCAGTTGTTCAATAGGATTTGTAATGCTAAGTGCGTTAATGGGAAAATTCGTTCTACTCACTCTGGCAGCTGCCGTACAAAAGTGTTGAAAACACATTTTCTCGAAAATTTTCCAATAATTTCAGAACGTTTCAAGCTTGGAATTTAAAATTTGGCACACATCATTTTTCAACAGTTTCAGGTAATGAAATGAATGTGAAGGAAATACTTGAAGTTTCTCGTGTACTAGCCACATAAAAGTTTTAAAAAATTTATACACTCATTTGACGGAACACACTATAAATTGAGCAGTCAAACATTTTTTCACTGCTACCTTCCATAAAAAATCCTCAAACTACGAGCTAACGAATATTGGTCATTAAATGCAAAGCGATTCATGCTAAGAATTTGAAATTTTACAACAGGATACAATCCCATGTACGAAAAGCAGAACGGCACAGCACAGGCTTAGTACTGGTGCCACAATTGAATTGATTTTACTTACATTGCACACTCTCGGATTCGAACCATGGTCCCGATACCCATTAGTCCGCTACGCTACCCACTAGACCAATCTGACACATTCTCGTAATAGGGTTGAAACCGACTCAATTGATATGTTGAGAAAAAAAAATTTCTACCAAGATGTGCCCAATACAGAGCCGACCGTCGAGCCAATGCCGAAAGAGCTTAGACACCAATAATAAGCCAATTCTAGGCCCGACATAGGCCCAGCAACTCGGACCAAAGCCAGCTCAGATCAATCACCAGGATTGGCCCGACACTGGGTCTGGTGGTTTGTCAGTACCTAAACACTACCGATCGACATGGCTTGGCGGACAATGCAATGCCAATTCTGGGCAGTGTGTGGAACTCTGGTTGGACTCCGGCATTTCGCACATGGGATGATGAATATTAAGTGAATCCTTAGTGTAACCGTCGAAATTTATCGCATATAAATTTAGGGGCGCTACCAGAATACAAACGTCCCTAAAATACTTGCTCACGAATTTTAGTCGATAACTTTCGAAGGATTGAAGTAAAAAATTTAAAAATTGGCGAACTATATCGACAGTGGTAAGTACAGGAAAGAATATGGAGAGAATCCTATTAGTCCTTCGTATGGCTGCCATACAGAAGTCCTGAAAAAATCTTTGCATCCATTCTACGGAACCCATTATAACCCAAGAAATCGTTTGGTCACGAAGTTGAAATTTGGCGAGAATGAGGTTTGAGTTTTAAATAGTGTTGAAAATGTCGAAATACCTCCACTCCCATACGAAACCCCTTAAATGACGTGGTTTCGCTTATTCATATTTAAATAATGATACGATTTTTTAACATTTAAAACCATGCCATATGAAAGGTCCTTAAAAAATTGGCGAAATCGGTGAAACTCGCAACAACTCAATCGGGTTTAGCTACAGACCTAAATTTGTATATGATTCAGTTTTGGGCAAAAAAGAAGGTTGGGTATTTTATTGCAGCAGTTAGTGTTGCTTATACATAAATATTCTTAAAATACGTAGCAAAATCCGAATGTAATTCGAAATTTTGTACAAAGTGATTTTCATAAAGTTCCAGTTATAGAATTGAATTAGAAGCTATTGTCCTTCGCCTTTGAATAGTCATCATACTATTGTTCCTTAAGAAAAGCGCATTCCTCATTCTTTGTTTATCCCCAACTACTTTATAAATGTGAGGTCAGCATTTCATCATACGATTGGCCTATTGTGACTTCGGTATGTTTTTTATTATTAAAATTACCTTACTAAGAGTGTTACTGTTGGACTATCCTCGAAAAGAGGTCATATACTGAAGCTAATACTAAATTTCGTAAAAAGAAATTCGATCTGAAATATTCTTGTTAAAGTTATCGATAACAAATTGCATGCAATGAGATAATCAGGTAATCAATACTTAACTGAAATTCATTATAGCCTTTATCGTACCTCCACTAACAGGAGCCAGAAGCCACCCTTGAGAAAATCCAATAACCGCGATATGCAATCAAAGTTTTGTAAATCAATCGGTAAACTGGGCGAACAAGCAATTATGAGTAAATTGCTGTATTTGTAAGCACATCCTTCATGAACAACCCACTACACTATGTTTTTATGTATAGTTTTTTTTTATACTCGTATTTATATCATCCACCTGTTTTGGGGGTGGGTGAGAGAATGATTTTGAGATGTTCCTAACTAGAAATTTGTTTTGGGTTTACCTTTATAATGTCGTGCAATCCTTGCGTGCTGTTCAATAATTTATAACATCCTTTATTTGCTATGTGATATATGAAACATATAAGGAAGGAAATTTCTATTTCAACATGATGTGAAATTATATTTCTTGTAAACAGTCGTTCGTCAGTTGTAACCACAATAAATAGTTCTTATTGTTCCTCCAATTTTTATTAGACAAGAGACGTAGTTAGCAGTACGTCACCAACTATGTATCTTATTGGAATTGACTTTTGTTGAGGCGCAACAGTCTGCAATTATGGTAATCGCGGTGGATTTTATGATTCAATATGAGTTGTGTATTATATGTTCCTTAATTTGTAAGATATGTTAGCCATGGACTTAGATCTGTGATCTAAGAAAACAATTATATTAAATGTAGATATAAAAATTATAATTACCTCATATCAAGGGCATCCTTAGATAGTGGCCAGAAGTGGCACTTGTCCCCACCGGTACTCCACCAATCCATAAAAATTCCAATCAAATGTGGATCAACTTTTTTGCAATTCAGGTTGATTGCGCACTTTGCATGGCATCCATTGGTCGGTGGTTCAAATCCGAATCGACGGATCAAAAAATGTTCGGTTCGTTTCCAAACAAAGACTATTAATTTTATTCGCTAATTTAATTGTACCAAGGACGATTCTAGCACATACGTATTTAAAATAAAAAATAATCCAAGTAAGTGCTGCCAGCTTTACGTTATGAAGATGGAAATTTAAGTTAAATGAATAGTGTCATTAAAAGCAATTGCCATTACAATATGTAGCTAAAGGCTTTCAGAGTTAGTACAATTACGGACATTTTCCAAAGAATTTTTTTTGTCAAATTTGGCTTATGACAAGTATGTAGTCTTAAAATGAATAGTAACTGAAGGAAAATCTTTCACAATTTATGTTGTCATAATGAGGTTTCTTCAGTGTCGAATGTTTTCATCAGATAATAATTGGCTAATTGATAGCTATTCCCGACAATTACTCTTTCCGAGTCTTTAGGACGGTTAAACTCTTTATTAATCTTCATCCTGTTATAAATAAATATTCGTCACATGACTTCACTCTCAGCCACAGCTTTGCTCCTTTCTTGTATGGGCGCCCTTGACTTTTACTGTTTATACTGTCCTTTAAACCAGAAAATCCATTTAGGTCTAGAACTGAAATACGGTTAAAATGACAAATTTTTGAAATCTTTATATCATTGCCGTTTTTTCAAGATGAATTTCATAAATTAGTCATTCTTTTATTACATAAGTTCCATTGTATTATGTCAAACAGGTCGTTTTATCTGCATTTCGTTAGAAACTCATTTGACGCTCCTAAAACTAGAAGCCTAAAACTTGTATTACACTGTTTGCTCTATGTCAAATATTTGCTGCCAAATGTAGTCAGATAAATAAATCGTCAAACTTTTGGTTGCCACGTTTTTTTTTGCTTTTCTTGACAGAAAAATTTTGACTGAACTTTTTAACTTCTTTTTGTCAAATATTTGACAGCATGGCATACAGTGTAATACTAGTTTAAGGGTTGAATGTTAAAATTGTCTATGGGCTATATGATTGATTTCTGCAATCATTCCAGGAACAAAAAAATATATTAAAAGATTTAATATTGAATTTTTTCCTACACCTTTCATCGGACAACTCACGGTCTTCCTATGTATGCAACTATATTTTAATTTGTTGCACCTATAAACAAAGTACCAACATTCTTATTCGTAGTCTCATCGATAAAGGCATCTATACAAAGCGACAATGCAATTTTGTTTTATGTACTATTTCTCATGTATTTTATTACCTCATATTCCGAAAATAATTCTCAACCGCATTTCATGCTATTGTAAAACTTAACTTCCTCCTCTGAATTCTTAATTTATATTCAAAGCTTATGGTATATCGGATTTCTTAGAAAAATCTGACCTTGACAAAACTCCTATTATAACGTGCCGTTAGTCGATGTGACCACACCATTTTTCAGCCCATTGGAAACTAAACATTTTTATGTTTTAGAGTTTAGTATCCAAGTTAAAATGATATCTCTATCTAACTAATATTTCTATTTTTTCTTATATTTCTTTTTTTTTTCTTTAATTTTAAGTTGACGATCGTCTCATCTGCAAATTGAATTCTTACGCAATGTGCGGGTCCAACGAAAGAAACTGGTTTAAAAAAAACAGCAAATTTTACACTTATGTACAATAATTTTAAATGTCTGAGACTGAGATGATGTATCCAAATATTAGTAGAGCTTCCTTGGTGTCGTATAAAAACGAGGTTGATTTTGATTTCCAATTAAGTTTTCCGAACGTCTTTCACTAGTAAGTGCATAAAAATTTTGCGCGATCCTCAAAATATCAAATCATGTCACGTTTTGTGCTATTAACCGTTTTTGTGGCCATTATTGGTTTTGCCGTGAGTAATTTTCAGTTATTTACTTTCCGTTTTGTTTCAAAAACAACAAAATATTTATTTAACTTGAGGTTTTTACAAAAAAAAAAGTATATGATATATGAGTGAAAAAGTGGGTCATTCTTATGCTCGAACACATTTCATACGTTTTGTTGATCGGTCTAATTCGCACTTTTCAAACGAATTGCATTTAATGTTGCCGCAGTAACTACCAGCTCCAGTATTGCCTGTAAATTTGAAAAAAAAGTGTTTTAGTGATTTTTTGTATTGACTACATTAGTGTGGATAAAAAATCAGTATCTTATTATAGTTTTTAGTTCGATATCGAGATCTAATAATTAAAATTACATACCAGTAAAATTAATAAATGTAAGAGAAAGTTAGGAACCCTTGGAAGTCTTTAAATTGGCTTACGGTAGAAAGTTGAAATTGGGAACATTAATACTAGCTGTTATTGGCAAAAATTCTATAAATATATTTTGTGAAAGGAAATATTGTGAATTTAAGAAAAAAGGGAATTTCTTTACATTTTAGGAACATCTTATGCTAAAAAATTGAAATTCGGCATATCTATGTTATTATAGCATGTAATTAATAAAGCCTATTCCAGCCTCAGCAAAAAACATTTTAATAGATTTTGCGTGCTATAAAAGTAAAGAAAAAATTAAACACTTCTTCACAACTTAATGCTTGTCGGTCAAATTTGGAATACGTTTAAAGTAGGAATGCGACAAAAATAGTTTTCGCGGATAACCTCCCAAAGTTAACCAGTAAAAGTCAAAATTTTGAAAGTTAAATTTTTAAAGGGTGTCAGTAGTGTAATACCTTAACTCACGTAGATATTCCGTAATGAAGTTGCGTCTAGATCGATTTTTTTACATTGAAGCTAAAAACGATAAATTTCACTATTTTACCGTTTTAAAAAACAAATCTGCCAACAGTCTTTGCGCAACTTTAGTTTTTCGGGTAAAAGACGAGAAAATTCGATATCAGTCTTATGAGATACGACGAAATTCGTAAAATATATATAACCATTTAATACCCACTTAGAATTGGTTATCGCGAAATTATGAATTAATATAGAAAGCCAATTTAAATTTAAACCAATTCGATATCTAATCATACGTGATTTATCAGAATTCATAAAAACGCAAACAACTACTTTATATCTCCGCCATAATATATGTTGTGAAAAATCCTGAAAATAATTTCTAGGCGCTTATAAGAAGAGATCGCAGAGCTAAAGTGAATTCGATATCTCGGTATACCTAAGAGATATGACGAAATTCGTGTAAATGTATAAATCCTTTTTCACTGAGAATTTTTTTTTGTGCCCACCTTCGTACAGTAATGCAATCTAAATTCTTTTTGCTTAAATGACTTTTTTAGTATATCTACAAAAACATATCAAGTTCCATCTTTTTAGCATTAGATAATCCGCAATCCCATACCTTGCTATACTTTTATTGAAAACTATATTTTTAGAGTATATGCCCCTATAGACGTCCACTTTCAGCTTTCTATTCTTAGCGGTTCTCGAGATGTAAAAATCAGAATTTTTTACTTTCCACCATCCTATACGATTTCAATTCAAAATTTCAACTTCCTAGCATAAGCGGGTTCTGAGATATATAAACCCAAAAATTTTCATTTGAAACGCTTCACACATCTCTTCCCTCACCTCACCACTTAAAGAAGTCCACCAAATCTACCTACTAAAAATTTTTAATTTAATATTTCAACAGGCTTGTGAGCTATGAGCCTTGAAATACGCGTACGGCGGCGTATGCGACGGACAGGCGGACTTTTTTTTGCTGTCTTGGGATCTCCAAACCCTGAAATATGAACGTAGAAAATTTGAGGGTAGCATTAATTCCAGGTCGGTTACTGGTTCAAAATATGCGTGGCAAGTTTATTTTATAAATTTATGTAAATATTTTTTACATTTGCATTTTGCTCCTTTTTTCATTCATATGAGCATTTATATTGATTGATTGATAAACCGCACAAATTAAGTAATTAAGAGTGAGATATTTGTCTTATGTGCTAAATAATCAATAGCGGTAGTATGGCATTCAGTCCCAAAAAAACGCTACGAGGAAGATATTTAATTATACACACGTTTCAAGGTGAGCATCTCTTGTGGAAGTACCTAATCCACACATTACTGACCTATTGACTTTCAAGAATTATCGAAATGTGATATTGTCAAGCGGCATTTCGAACTCATAAAAAAATTATCTTGTGTATTCAAAAAGATAAAAATGAATGGATTGATATTTACTTTGCTATTGTTTAATCTGATGATGCAATAAATGAAAATAGCTTCTAAATATTTAAAAATAGATGAAAAAATTCGATGACTTGGAGACTTCGTTTTAATGTCTTCCACTTCCTCTCTAAATAATTAGGAAGTTTAGAGGTTTAATAGTTTCTGAGTACGCCCTGGAGAATAAATTTATTTTTTACAATAAACTAGCTAAAATTATAAACAAAATTTTAAAGCAACAAAATCATAGAGTAGTTCAAGTTCCCAGTCCCTCTTTTAGCCCATGCGAATTTTATACCCTCTGATGATATACTAGCGCACTAGTAACTATGACAAGATGTTCAAAAGAAATTTTAAAAAAAATTTTGCAGTTTTGTACATATTTCATAGCAGCGATGATTTGCTCTTTTGCTCTACCGTCCGCATTCGTGTTTCACCAGTGTAATGTAGAAGTTTCTGATGAAGACTTGAATATTTCCAGAATTTTCCATCAAAACTATGCACCTTTATCTTTCGTTCTACTGTTTTAAATTCTCCTTTTCGCTCGCTATAATTCTATAGGATAGCTCTCAACTTTGTGGGAAATTCTTGATACAACTGGGTTTCAAAGTTTATGTATTACATGAAAATCATATGATGAGTAAAATTAGCTTTAATTTTTGGAAAGGAATCCATTTTATGTAACCACATTGGAATGTTACCTATAACTGTAACTTGCTTTTATAAATAAATTGATATAACTTCATGAATATTATGTATAAAGTCCCCTTCGCCGATCAACTACATAAATATGAAGTTTATAACAAAATTCCTGAAGACGGTGTGGCTCACATAGTCTTACTTAAAATATCTGAGCATAGTTAGTATCGTATGGGAATGATATTTATTACAATAAGAAGTACGATTTCGTGAAGTAATTAAAAACTTGAATTTACGATGAAACTCATCACTGGTGAAAATCTTAATGAAATTACTGATGAAATTCGTTATGAAATTCCTGCTTAAATTTATCATCATATGACACTGTTCAGGAACATTGATCGAAAGTAAAGTAATTCGAATTTATCAATAGTAAAACTCATAAAAATTTGATTATTTAAATGGTTAACTTACTGGTACTTCCTTTATAACTGTCGGATCCTTTGTTTCCAAGTTGATTTGGCAATAGGCAAGACTTTGCATTACAGATGTTGGGACAACACTTTCCACCGATAGCGGAACATTCGGAATCTTGAATGCATTTTGGCGTGCAAGTGGTCACTTTCGATGATACGGGGCATTCTATAAATAAATAAATATGCATATTGTGTAAATATGAATATTAATTGGTATTTAAACTGGATTCTTACGGGCTTGAACAGCGATCGCAATGGCGATTACGGCCACAAAAGTGATGAATAGTTTAGCTAAAGCGAAAACACATATTTGATAAATTTATTAATTTATTGGTGATGCAGATATGTGCCTGTAAATATGATGTTAACTGTATAATTTTATCTTTCTTTCTAAGTTTCATCACCTTGTATTGATAATTATTTAGTGTTTTAATTTAGCAGTGGTGTGCTCCGAGCTGGATACGTTTTTCAATTAAGAGGGAGGGGAGAAAATATTCAGTGCGAAAATTCATACCATTTTGAATGAAAAATTGTCTAGCCATCCTTCCTTTGGTATTGACTCAGTCCTTGATTATTATCATAAGGACCCAGAGCTTAATAATGTATAGAACTTAGCTAAAGCAGGATTCAGCTGGCCAGTCTTCAGCCATGATATATTAAAAAAGGTCAGTTAAAGAAAACCCAACAATGTGAATAGAAATGCCCTTGGTTTCGTTTTCAGTATCACAGCAGTCTGTGAAGATTACTGCACGTAATACCGGACTGGAACAGAACGTTACTTTGGCTAGTATAGTAAACGAACCCAAGTCATCGAAATATCTTGTAGTTGTTTGTATACCAAAACAAAACATTATGGAAAATATCGCATTTAGTACAACAAAAATCTCTCTGCCACTTCATGTTTCCACTAGTTGTAGCATAACACCCCTTCGGAAACTAAACCGCAGTATCATCCATTTCCCAAATCCACTCTGGATAAGATATAGAACTCTCCCCGGTAACTAAAAGCCACGGCAATCCTCATTAAATTTTTTTAAAAACACTTAAAGTACTCGTATGTTCCTCAAAGTTGGGTACAAAAATTAAAGTGGGTTTCACAAAATTTGATCAACAATTTACGCGAATAAAGAAGCCTAATTGTATTATATTCGCCCGCGTAAACAAACTTATTATCATTCTTGGCAGGGAAATCCCTCTTTTAATGAAACATTCAAGTATCACGAGATGTACCTACTAATAAGTACGATAACGCATGTCGAGCAAGTATGTGGGACAAATATGAAATAAAAATCAAACAACGTAATATTTAATGATTAATTAAAGTAAGTACAAAAGTGAATCATCGATGTCAATTCCGTAATTTCTTCGCGATAAAGAAACTCACAGTACTCTCCAGATGAACTTAATTACATTAAGAACTACGATTTCGTAAAGAAATTTAATTAATTACGAAACTCAAATATAAAGAGGTGAGACTCAGAAAACATCCTTTTTTTTAATCTCACCTAGTCATGAATTTATTTGTAATTAAAAATTTAAAAAAAAATATGTTTCCATAGTTTGTAAGTAAGATATTATAGTCGAATTGAAAGTAACAATACCGTCAGACTTTTCAGCACATCACTGTTAATATTTCTGTTTCACTAATGATTAAACGAAAACATCATGTGCAAATAGATAGGTACATGCGATGTAGCTAAACATTAAATTAACAAACACTAAATTACTGTTTTTTCGTTGAAATATTAATGAACTGACTTACTCATGGCTCCAAGCAATATCTTAATAATTGCACAAATGTTGCAAGAGAGAACGATTTAAAGCGAAGTTTATTATTCGAGTACTGATAGACAACTGCCACAGCGCAACAATCTATGCGAGCCAAGTTAGCTTCGCAACTTCTACTTACTCATCAGCGCGATAAATGAAAAGTATAATTTCCTTCTACAAAGATCTTACTTAAGATTTGATGTAATTTGCAATTCATGCACCCCTACATCACTCATATATCATGCAAATATTAACTGGTTAAAACTACTCGTACGTTTATGAAAAAAATCCTGGATTTATATATATATATATTTTTCTTGTTTTGTATTATTCTTAGGCCGCACAAGAAGCTAAAGCCGCTACCAAGAGTCAAGCTAAGCTCGATGACGAGGAACTTGAAGCAGAACAAAATAAGAACGCTCATTACTCGTTTGATGTGTCCATTGATGATCAAATCAACGACAACACCTTCCAACGTTCGGAGACTCGTGATGGTCTCACTGTTAAGGGATCGTATTCTTACAACGATGGTTTCTTCTTAAGAACTATCGAATACGAAGCCGATGATAAGGGCTACCGTGTAGTCAGCGAAAATGTCGAACCTGTCGGCGATGGACCAACCTACAATCCAAACGGTCATGCTGAAATTTCCGGATCACAAATTGGTACCTACACAATTACAGAAGATGATATCGGCAGGAATAACGACGAGAAGCCAAAGAAGGTCTAAACTTTCAGTGCTGGTTATTATTTGTATAATTATGTAATTATATTGTTTTTATAAGACTATATTTATGTTTTTCTTGTACCCAATGTTTCCTCATCCAAAAACAACCTATACTCTTTGAAAATTATAGGGTTAGCGCCACAGTCTATCAACTCAGAGGCCGTTCGAGCCTTGTCGATCTTTTGTAAGCGTGTTGTTCACATCATAGAGATTATAAGATCACTAACCGCAAAAGAATATATGTAACAAGTTTCAACATTCTAGCATAAATCGTGTCTGAGATAGAAAAATTACCTCCAACTCAGTAGCCTTTCATCCATCAAAAAATTTGTTTAACACTACCATAGCGCTGAATAAATACCCATTTTTGACCATCCATCGTTAGCGGCTTTCGAGATATAAAAATCTAAATGATTTCCTTTGTAGCCTCACCGGTAATATCAGCACTCCAATTTTCTCCCGTATAACACATCCGGAACTCGTACGTTCCATCAGAATTCAAAGGAATGGAACAATTCTTGCTTCAGCTCTTTTGAAAATTTTTGTACTTGAAGAACTAGTGAAAAATATAATTGAAATTCAAGTTTTTGTTTCTATCTCATATTTTAACTAACAAAAACAACAACAATCGTTTAAATAAGCCCTACTTTATTATTCAAGGATAAAAATTACCAGAGGTATGAATTTCCAAAGAGGACTCGGACATCTTTTTTGGGAAAAAGATGAGATAGAAACAAAAACTTGAAATCATATTTTTTTTCACTAATTATTCTTCGAGTACACAAATTTTCAAAAGAATCGGCAGATGATAAGGTCACACTTTTGGCGATTCTTGATTAAATGACCCTTTTTCTATAAAATAATTGAGAACCACTATAATGTTCTTCGATTTTTTTGATCCCGATCCCATTGAGATCCCAGGATAATTTTTTGGTATGTTTCGAAAAACAGTATAACCTACAAAATATAAAAAAAAACCGTTTTGAGACAAAAGCATTATCCTTGAAAAAAACTTCAAGGATAACTTTTATTGCGACAACCTTCCTATTAAGGACTTTCGTATCGTAGTAGCTACTCGAAGGAATGTCTTAATTACATTTGTTTTGTTCCTGCAGCTACCATTTACTGTCGATTATATTGTGCAATTTTTTTAGCTCGTGACTGTAGGTGTATGATCAATTCGGTAATAAACCACGTTTTTGAGGACTTTTGTATTGTGATTTCTTTCACTAACGAATTCGAAGTAAAATTTGGGTTTTTCTTCTTTGAATCTTATCCTCAAAGTTCATAGTTTTATTCTTATTATAGATACATTGCTGATATATAAATACATATTCATAGCTTAGAGATTAGGCTGATCTAAAGCCTTTACAACTATGGTTTATTTTAGTTGGTGCACTTGGCAGTAAGATGAATCTTATCTTATCTCATCTTTATCTCCATGTGCGCTAGAATTTTACAGCTAAGACAAAAAAATATTATGATTCTTGTTTAAACCAAATCCATACATTGCATTCTATACGTCATATAACTATTGGCCAAATCTCAACCTGCCCTTATAATCCATAGGGCATGTCTTAGAGTGAATCAGTCCCGGAGCCAGGATTTTGTGAGAAAATTTTTGGTGATCGTATCTCGGGGTCTTATCCCCAAACACCGTATGTTAAGTGATTATTCGGTATTCAGCTCATGAATCAGGATCTAAAGAAAAAAAAATATAATTCCAGCGAGGAAAAATATTTTTTATGTATATAATTTCTGCCATGAAGGTTGATTCCCCGTAAAACCAACTCTGAGTGAGTATATTCTAAGACTCAATTCAAAAAAGTCCTTAAACACTCGAAATTTAATATTCAATAATGTTTCGGTTAAATTTCATATTTTATTTTTGGAATTTCATTTCAATATTATCACATTACTACAATATAATTATTTTGTTCTTATTCTAGTTTATTTAAATTTGTATTTCTTTATTAAAATGCTTCCTGTATATTTAATTATTTTATTTCTTTTTTATTTTGGCAAGTTTGTTGAGGTATTTTTCATTTCCTCATTTGAATTGCTCGACGACATGATTAAAGCTTTTTCCGAATCGGTTAAATTGATCAATTTATTTTGATTTTTGAGCTCATCCTCAATAGACGATAGAAGATCGGGCGACAATGCACGCTTCTCATTTTCAATTGTACAAAATGTTTTATGAGCTGACGACGCCTGTTCGTTTTTTGAAGCATCACACGTTTCACCTTCACCTTCTCCTTTGATGTCTCCACTGTCGCACGAAGTATTTTGCTTGTTTTTCTTAATACGTTTCGATCCGCGCGTCAAAAGGATAACGGCCGGTGATTGTTCAGGTAATGCCTGTATTACGGTCCTCAGAAGTTTTGGAGGAGACGATGGCCGAGTCGGGTTACCGATAACAACATCAGCTTCTTTTGATGCCATTCGACGAGCATCTTCTTCCTCGCGAGCTGCATTCTTGCGCATAAGACTCCTCGCTCGCTTCTTAAGTATGGCTTGAGCATGTGGATAGTATACAATGGCTTCATTGAGATCAGATTTGGACAGGACGAAAAGATTTGAGAATCCTCTGGATCTAACATCAGCCGTACGTCGATTTCCTTCGACACCGTTTATAGCTAGCAAACTGATTTCACCAAATACCGATCCTTCGGACAAGGTGGCCAGAACTTCATCGTTATTCGGTCCACCCATAACCTGAACCTGACCGAGTTTTATTATATACATTTCGCGTCCAACTTCACCTTTCCGACAGACATAGTCACCGGCAAGGAAGGTCACGGATCGCAGTTTCAGAACAAGTTCGCGAAGTAAAGCATCTTCACAATCGGCGAACAGTTGAACCTTGGACAAGGTCTGGATGTGAACGGAAAGTGCTATGTCCGTTTTTAAATTGGCCGGAAGCGAGTCGAGTATGTGACTCTCGTCTGGAAATGGTCACAATTAAAATGTTATAACTTAATACGAATTTTTACTTCAAGTCCTTACCTAAAGTTCGTTGCTGGTCCCAGGTGAACTTGAACCAACCTTTCACTCGTCGTTGAATTTCGCCCGGTAAATTCAAGCGTCGCATATACTCCAAAGTTTCATCTTCGAGTTGTCGGTACTCCGATTGGGATCGAGTTGCCGTACTTATGATATCACGAATTTGTCCAATCAGCAAGGCAAATACAAAAACTCCCATTAGCCATGCGGCTGTCATAAAAACCAGTTCGCCTTCCTTCTCGGGCTTTGGATTTTTACCTATACAAGATTAAAGGTAGGTTCAGGTTAATTAAATGCATTTATGTGATTCGAGAATTGAACAGTCGCGAGATGTAAATAAAGTATAACCTTGACCTTTACAATGATATCGAGTTTTAATTTATGTAAAGTTTTTTACTGTCTTTTAAATATTTCCAGTAGTGTCCAGTAAATTAAATCAAACCAGACATATTTTAAAGGGACGCCAGCGTTAAGAATGAAAAATTTCGATGCCTATATTAAAATTCAGGTAATCATATCAGGGGCCATGTGGTTTTAAGGCAATAAAATACTAATTAGATACACTTTTCTAAAGATTCACTTTTATTTACTGAGGTCAGCGTGCAGTTAAATTTTATATGAAGATTTTACCTGCATAAAGTTTCACAAGATCAGAACTAAGGCTATACGTAAAATTGGTAGTGTTCGTTTTAAATAGATATCCACCAGACCTAAGAAATATTGCGGAATTCGTGTAAACGTTCACAGAGCCTTTACAACCCTTAAGGATGAATCGTAAAATTTGGAAAACAGTTTTAAGCGCCTTCGTAAAAATCCATTAATTAAATTAATTTGATACCTTGACATACCTAAAAGATATGATGAAATTTGTAAAACTGTGTCGTCTGTATTCCAATTGAAATCTGAACTTTTTGTTCGCTTAAATTACTTCTAACTATAGTACATCTACATATACGTACTAAGTTTCAATTTTCTAGCATACCCCTGATATACATAAAACCACCCCCACCCCCGGTCCTTGTTCATCATCATCAATGGTGCGACAGCCCAAATCGGGCCCTAGCCTCCTGCAGGTTTCTGGAGTGGTCTTTTTTCCGGTGATGTGTTATCGGCGCCTCGCCAACCCCCGACTTGGAGGGCCAGTCCTACTTATTTATTACACCCCAGTAGGAAAACGGTGGGAGTTTTCAGCTATAACTATAACATGTTGGAGTTCTCACAGCTATGCTGCGAGTCCAACTATGTCATACTTGTTGCCTACTTCCAGAGACGCACAGGTGTTACTGGCCATTAAGGTTAACTCTATGTTCCGTCCTCCTTTCTCAACCGGACTTGGGACCGGCTATGGCGGAGTCCTTGTTACCCCTATTAACAATTTTATTTTTCTAGGATGCCACTCTGGTGGTTCTGTATAGCTATCAATTTTGAACCTTTTACTCTTTGCGGTTTTCGAAAACAAAAAATCCATTTTTTGTCCCCTCACACCATCACCCTCTACACCATATCACCCCCTACACCATCACCCCAAATTGTTTTCTTTGCTAGAGATCTACTGGGTCTAACTGCTGTAAAATGTTGAAGATCTTAACTCGTACGGTTTTTGATATATTATTTTTTTTTATTTTAAAAATTGCTCTTCCCTCCTTTCCGTGCTCCACCTCTCAATGCAAAAATTTTACATTTGGTAGACTCCACTTGTAATCCTACATATATACACAAACCAAATCATATCTTTTTGGTATAATTGTTTGGGAAGATATTGTAATTTAAAGTTTTTAATTATTATTGAATAAAAATAGAGCAAAAGGAAGGTAGACCTGAGCTTTGAGCTACGCCATATCAAGAACGCCATATCAAGAAGAAATTCTATCTAATACATGATTGATGTAGACCATTTAGAACGAAAGCGTTTAATGAACTTAAGAAATAAAGAAAGAAATCCAAAGGCGTTTACATTAACTAAGAGAGATTGGTTGCGAATTCTGTCCCTAAGATTTCATTTCATCATAAAATTTTAATTTTAATTTTTTTTTAAATACAGTACTTGATTATAATGGAACCGTCAGTATTAATCCACTGAAAGTGTGTGTCCGTTTAATCCGAAGGTATTTTTAAGGTCTTGAGTCGGCACCTTGCAAATGGTCCATTATAAATGAGTGCACTATAAGGGAGTATTTAAAAATTATTTTTGATCGCATACCCTCAAGTGTAATCAAAGTGTAATGTTACATGCAACCGGAATCGCTTATCAATGCTATCGAAGTCTCCAGAGAAAACTACAACCTTCCAATATCCATTTATAATAGCGTAGAAAGCTCTACGCACTTTTCGTATGTCCTACACATTTCCTGCATATTCCACACACAAATTTCTCGACTCAATACATGCAGTATAGAAACGCAGCAAGGACATGTACTCGAGTTCAGTTTTTCTACTGCGGCAATAGTACGATAGACATGATTGTTTTTAGATCTTTGCGGAGTTTTGTAAAAATTCAAATTTTCTATAATTTAAAGTCTGTCGCAATACTTGAATCAAATAATAATAAGTTAATATTATGATAATAAAGATTTTGAAATAATAAAATTATAAACTTACCGATAGACGTTGCAGTTTTTGTTGCAAATGCAAAACATCTTACATAAGGATGACCTTTACCGCTGAACACCCAACGATTCGTTCCAAGACCTAAGGCGGTTTAAAAGTAATAAAAATAAAAAGAATAAGGCGATGAGTTCAAAATATTAACAACAATGGGAAAGCTTTATGTTCGTCAGACCAAAAGCGAGCTAGATAACCGCGATGAATAATAATATTGAAATAAAAGTCATAGCAGACTTTTGTTTACCTCCCCCAATGATTGAGTGTGCGATATGTGCAAGACAAACCTGATAAGATTTATGGACTTGACTCACCTTGATAGGCACTGTAGGCGTAGTAAGAGCATGCCGTCAAATGGATCATGTAAAGCATGTAGGTCATGGTCTTGGCCACGCGAACCTGTAATTCAATTAATAATATTGGAAATTAAGAAAATACTATAATCGACGACAAACGAGTATTACACATGAATCAGATTTTATAATTAGATCTAAGTTGTAGCTAGCTGTTAGCAGTTCACTCTGAAAAATTGTAAATTTTAAACCGCTTGTACAATACAGTTTCCTGTTTGCTATTAATTTAAAAATGTAGACCATTGGTCTATGGCGTAATATGAAGAGTCGTTCAACTTAATGTTTGGAAAGACACAGTAAAATATCCAGTCTACTGCAATAAAATAAGTGGTCCAGATTTTAAATACTTTTGTTGCTTTTAGTTTCACAAAGGTTAGTAGCCGATCGCTACTTTTGATGTAAGCTGCAATCAATATGAACTCACATGTCGTAATAGTATACCAAATATCATCCATAACATACTCCATCCAATGTTGATTATGAATAGACAATTATTCAATGTTGGTTTCATCCATAATATGTTATGGTACCCGATGTATTTATACATTCATAAAAAAAGTTCAAGGGTTGGGCGAAGATTTATTATTTTTCGGGTCAAAGTCACATTAAAATAAAGGTGTCTTTTGGGGGTTGAATATTAAAAAATGCGGAAATTAGTTTTTATGCGATTACATAAAAAACTCGTAAAACTAACAACCGATTTATTTTCCTTAAGATACCTAAGAGATACAACGTAATTTGTGGAAACGTATATAAACGCATTACATCCACTTGGGAGTTGAATTTCGAAATTTTGTAAATTTATTTTTTTGGCGATTACATAAAACCCGTGTAAAAGATAAAACCAATTTAGAGATATTGCAAAATTTTTGAAAATGTGTGAAAGCCCTTTACATCTCCTGGGGGTTGAATTTCGAAAAATCGTGAAATCGGTTTTAAGGCAATTAAATAAAAAGCCCGTAGAAGTAAAAACCAATTTGATAATTTCATCACCTCTGGTTAATTCTATTTTTCCCAGAGATTTGGTATTATTCACCTCCGGTTATCGTTTTTAACCGGTGATTCGCTGGTTTTGTAATCACTGATTAAAGTTACCCAGGGAAAAATTTAACCGGTGGAAAAGTTCCAGTTTACTACGATACCTAGGGATTTAACCGGCGATTTGACAAATTTTGTATTATTCACGATTGAAGTCATAGCAAGAGCTCATTTGTGGGATTATTGGAGTGATTCTGACGAAGAAGATGACTCGAGCGTCGCCAATACAAAATGGCACAACGAATCGACATCGACATATGCGACGACAAAGACTGTTTCTGCCGATTCCGAATTGCAAAGCCAAATGAATTTTTTTCCATTTTATCGTTCTCCACCCTCACTCCTTCCACCATCTCCCCCCAGTTTTCAGCTAGGGGTGTATCAGGTCTAGCTCTCGTATGAATTCTAAGATTCTATCTTACACAGATTCTGAGATATGAGATGTGATTTTTTATAAAAATTCTTATCCCTTCGATGATCGACCACCTCCCAGAAAAAATTATATTCAGCTATCTCCTCCATCCATCCTTAAACAAAACCCAAATTTCCTTTTTTTCTGGTGTAATTGGTTCGTGAGACATCTCAAAATAAAGTTTTTCACCACCCACCCACGCCACTGACCACTCTCAAAATAATATTATGGATCTATTCACCAAGTGCCAAATCTACAAGCAACCATTAAGTTTCAACTTTGTGACTTAAACCGCTTAGGAGATACGGATTTTAGAATGTTTCGATCTCAGCTTTCGAGCGTTTCGGCTGCATTGTTTTTTCCTGAACTCCCAAACCCCTTCACTCATATGAACAAATTTATTCCAAATGGATACAATAACATAGATCTATGTAAGTTCCAAATTTCTGAAATTCTTGAAATATAAATACCAAAATGTTTCGTCTAAAACGCCTCAAACCTCTTCCCTTCACACTCCCACCCATCAGAAAGCACCACTTGAAGGGATCCGCTCAATCTACCAAACAAATAAATTTTAAATTTAATAGCTAGAAAGGGCTTCCTTCCGAAAAAGCAGTTAGCGCATTCGAAAGAAATGTCCTCCGAAGAATTTTGGGACCTGTGAAGGAAGGAACGAACTGGCGAATAAAATACAACCATGAGTTGTATCAATAATACGGCCCTAAGTATTTTAAAAAATCCTGAAAATGCTTTCTAGACTTTTATCTGAAGATCCCGAAGAAGTAAAATAAATTCAATATTTTATAAGACCTAAGAGATATGACGAAATTTTCACATTTTCATTTAAACTTGGAATAGATGATATTTTCAAGTGCAACAAGAATTTGGCATTTGTAAAATTTTACGAACTAAATAAATTAGTATTAAATTTTGATTGATTGAGGTAGATCGGTTGAATGCACAAATTTTACAAGGACGCTTGAATGAAACCTAGACGAAGAGAACGATCTTAAGTTATTGGTCAATACTCGTGCACACGTATTTTAATGACTATTCTATGGAAGCTACACTAAGGAGTGTATCGATGTCGCCCATAAAAATACACACATAATTTTCTTCTGGTCTACACGTTTGCATAATGTCGATTCAAAGTTATGATAATTCTTTGTTAACTGCAAATAGGCACTAGGAAATTGTGAACTGCGACCAGCCATTACAATTAGCATACATTTACATCTCAAGTTCTTTTCATAAAAATGCTCGAGTCTGTCGTAGTATCGGATAAAAAAGGGACAAATCCTTAACTCCTGACTGGTCATGCAAAAGCACATTGTTTGTAATTTTTGCTAGGATTAAGATAACGAATATACTTCATACTTACAAAATGAGGAGATGATATCACTCTGTCCACTAGTTTGAATACTTCCCAAAACGTTTGAACTTTCAAAAGTCTTGGAAATCGAAAGTAGACTGCCTTTCTTCCATATGAAAGATAAAACAGATCTAGAGGAGCCATTGAAAGTATGTCAAGCTGTGAATTAAAAAAAAAAACATTTTTTTAAAAAAGATTCTTTCCACGACTAATTTTCCCAAACCAACCTTAAATTGAAGCTTTCTCATGTAATTTTTCCTCGTCAAATTTCGATCCTTTACCCAGAATCCTTCGAACAGATACATGACGCGATGCTTAAAAAACAGGACGTCCAAGAGATAGATAACATCTGCGCAACAATCGATCGCAAGCCAAATATCTTCGTTGGATTCGGTTTGAAAGGGAAAAGATGATCGAAGCGGGATCACCCAGGCGTTATAAAGAAACGATAAAGAAACCACGCATAGCCAGTAGATGTATACCTTTCCTTGTGGATCTAGGACATTGTCGTCCTTTCCACCTCTACAAAATGTTGGACAAACAAATTTCCGCGTACGAATCGATTGATGATCGGGTTCGAAAAGACTTCGCGATGAGGTCTTATTTTCGAGGGCTGCTAGCTTTAGGCTGGCCATTGTTTGTGGTGGTGGTGATGGCGAGCTGGCACTACTCGACGGTGTCGGTGGCATTTCGAGACGACTTCGCATCTTACTGGTTCGCGCAGTAAAACGACGAACCAAATGATGAACTTGTTCGCGAACAAATTGTTGATTGTCATTATCCAAACTGGAAAATAAATTGAAATTTTTTTTTAGTCAATGTATAGAAGATATACACAAATGAGTACTAGCCGTTTTATTTTAAATTCAGTTCATAAGTGGGTATACTCAAAAAACAACACAAAAATATCTTACAAAATTATATTAAGCCATGCTAAAACTACCCCTGACAACTTATAGGGGTCTTAACGAAATACTGTCCTTTTGGGAGACATGACCTTGTTCCGAAAAATAATAAAGTTGCACCCGAACTGTAGGTTGATTTGTTTTTTCTGATACTTTATGGTGACAACTAAATTTATTTCTGAAAATAGTAAAGTTTTCTTTGGCTTTATGCGATGAAAAGTGTCCAGATTGAATCTTTGAAGAATGGTTCCATTTTTAATTTATGACAAAAAACATCGTAGATCTAATAAAATGAGGATGAGGACCTCAGGAAGATAATATCCGCATTTTTTCAGTTATTGGAGTTAGTTTTCTAGTGTTCTAAAAGTAAATATTTGGTCAAATAATGTTTATTTTTCGAAATTTAACCCAGAGCAAGGGAGTTGCATTTTTTTAATTTCCTTTAAGATTTTATGATATTGTTTAATTTGGTTAGACTTGCGAATTTTCGTACCAATAAAGTAGAAATACTTCAGCGAATCCCATAAACAACGAGTTTAGTTGTTTCGTTGTAGAAACCTGCCGAATCAAACCTAAAATAAAAGGCAATATACATACTCGTAACATGTCAAGCGGATGAAAAATTTCTAGAAGCGTTTTGATGGGTAAATTACAAGGGAATCAAGCAACTACATCGCATATAGAAAATAATTACTTCAAATTTTTAACTATGAAGGACACCGTAACTGGATTCATTGAGATGACTGCAAAACATGTATCCTGGTAGCCAAATCCCTATTTGGACTGTAGCACCATTGATTGCATCGTCATGATTACTTCGTCTAATCCCCTCAAAGTGATTGTGAGATTTATTCAGGGCTCCAGAACAAAAAAAAATCTAGACCCGTTTGCGACCGCAGTGATAAGGGTTTTTGTGTCCCCATTTAAATCTAATCAAATCTTTCCTAATCAACAATCTAAATAAAAATTTGCTTAATTCCACCTAAAATCATCTCTCAGCCAAAAGCCAGATTACATTGTTTTACAGTTTGCTCTACTATTTGCTGGACGCAAAGTACGTAAAAGCGCAACATTCCTTTTAGTTAAAATGAGATTGCTAAATTAAATACATACCGCGGTAACAAGAAATAGAAGCAAAAACATTTTAAAGTATTAATTGGATTATTAGGAACTTACCTAGAAGGTTCTGCCCTATCCACTGGATCTTCCATCATTTCATTGTTCTGGAAAATTTCCCTTTCCGGAGAACCTTGACAGGATATCATACGATGTTCGTCATTACTTGCTTCCGGAGGCTCACTAAATTCAAAATCAACAATTTCGATTTGATCATCGACAATAGGCTCGGATTTCTCGCCATTCGAAACATTATCCGGCAAATCTTGACTCAAATTGTCACTCGAAGGATACAAATCTTCATCTTCAATAGCTGGCCCGACTGTTGCTATTACGGTTCCCGGATTTAAAACCTTCTCGACACTTTCCGGACTAACCAATGGTTTCTCGTTTTCATACTTTATAATGTGTTTCACCAATGCATGGGTACTTTCGATATTCGAAATTGTATTTTGTTCGGCTTCGGCACATCCTATTTTTCCGTTACGAAAGTAAAGTTTCGATTTCAAGAATTTTGGACTGCCTGGCTTCGATTTTTTCACTTTGTATGAATTGATTTTAAATGTTGGCGACTTTTGGGAGTTTTTCCGTGACAATGTTGGACTCCTCTTAATCGGTGTTGGTGCCTTATTTTCCTTATTATTAACCACGGTACCGTCATCATCGGATATTCTACCGAACTTTTCCTCCGTTTTACGACGTCGTTCGCGAGCATAAAACTCACGATCACGATCGCGTTCACATTTTATAATGTTTTCAGTGACGGTTATAAAATCTTCAATATCTTTAATTTCTTTGGATATTTCTTCTAAACTCCGTCGAATGTTATCCTCTTTGATTTTCGGTGATGTTGTAGCGCGATTTGGCGAACTGATCACTTTTCTTATGTACAAATTGTTCTCGATTGTCGGCGAAAGCGGTCGTCCATTTTTACCTTCTGATGCCATTAAACGACAATTTTTAAAGTCCTCGTAGAAGAAGTTCTCCAAGATATTTGGCGATGATTTTAAAAGTTCTTGAGAGTCGAAACTCCCGGAATATGAAGAACGCTATAATCGATTTAAATTTATTGAATTACGTGAACGAATAAAACTTACATTTAAATTAGAACTATTAAAACGAGGTCGGTCTCTAAGTGTATCGGACGACGAACAAACCAATACTGGACACATCGGATCATTTACCCACCGCAGCTCAACAGCACCAAACGCAGATAATTAATTAAGTAATTTGTGATCAAATATAGGAAGAAGTACAATTACAAATGACCCTGCCATTTGAATAATAAGTTTTTGGTTTGCGGTCAATACGCAAATTTGTTAACACGCAAAGGTATTGAACGTCTGCCTACATCACTCGGGTGATTCTTTAGGAGTAGTCTTATTAGTGAGTTGTGGGTGGAGGACGTATTAATTCCAACATCATGCACATCGATTGTTTCTATTGTCCTTTTTTTTAAATCAATAGCATTGTTCATGGCTCGCTTCTTTTGTCTAATATATTATAGAGTAAATATTTTTTTTTTTATAATGCTTTTAAACTGAATTATGAGCATCCATTGTATTAAGTAAAGTAATTAACCATTAATCACTGCGGTCGATTTAATATATTTAAAGTTGAACGGATGGAACCACAATTGATAGATAAAACCTTAAAATTTCGGCGAATTTGAAATTCAATTGCATTGATAATTTCTTCCCTGTACTACACCCTGAAGATATTACTCAATTATTGTGAAATTTATGAATCCTTAAAAACTGCCCTTTTAGCCTTTCTAAGATCACAGAGTAAATAGTTTATAAATTTAACATGGAAAATAATTTGGGATACCTGTACACTGCCCAAGAGTAACTACTACTTTACTGACTAGTTTAGAAAAAAGCGAAACTAACCCGTTTAAATAGTCAACTTCTTATTTTATGACTTAGACATCAAAGTAAATGTGGAAATGTATTAATGCAAATCTTAGCTAGATTTTGGCAAATTTCATCCAAGTTTGCACGGAAATTTTGTAGAAAAAAGTAATTTCGCCATGTTTACAGCAGAAAATTAAAAATAGTTTTGTCCCTTTTAATTAAAAAAAATGTAAACTACTTCCTCCTTGACTTCGTCAGTTGTCTTAAAGCAAGTCACGCTAAGCCTAGACACCAACCAAAAATTGAATCGGGGCATGAATATTCTATGTCTGACGTCATAACCTATTATAACGCAGACGAAGTAAATTATTAGTATTATTATTTTAATATTTTTTTTTAATTTTATATTTTTTAAATTTAACGTCTTCCAATGTGATAGCAAAAATACACAATATTTTAAGGCAAATAAAGTATATTTCGTCCCGGCCACGATTGACTCTCTCTACGCTACTGCCACATGTGGCCATATTTGTTTAAATCCATATTTATATTAATTTCATATTGTTTTATATTCTGCCGATTCTAGTCGAACTAACAAGTCACGTGTTCATTTTTTTTTAATGTAAAATGTGTTGGATCGAAATTTATATGCTACTAAAATATGCACGCACGTATTCATACATAAACTTAATATTTTTCGCAGTCGACTGAAAAGTACAGTGTGGGTTTTTCAGCGAGCCCTACACGTTTCTAAATTATTTCATATCTGACTACATTATACCGATTGCTATAATACAACACTATGATTTTTAACATTACAAACAACTAGTTTATAAAATATATTTCATACGCTACGAATTTCTTTAAAAAATAATGTAAATCGAAATTTTCAACAATCTCTTCGTTCCAATCAAGAATTCTGAATGAAGTACGTTTACAGAATACTAATTTCTTTAAAATAACGACTATCCAAAAGGTAGGTAAAATCAGTTATAAATACAAATCTTTATTTGTTTACATACCTTTCTCAGAAGACCGATATGATCCATCATTGCTGCATAGGTTTCCTTAAAAGAGATAAATAAAAATAAATTGTAAATACAATGAACAGATCATATTAATAATTACAATAATATTCTAATTAGAACCATTGAAAGTTTGTTTTTGTAATTACAATGATTTCTCTGTGAAACTAGCACTGCTATAAATGACACAATAAATAAATTATCAGCAATCAGTCACCTTATGCAATCTTTAAGATTACACCTGTAGGACAGGTTTGTTGTTCGGTCAGAATATTGCTTAAACTAACATCGACATTGATTGATGAAATAAATTTTCGGTAAATTTATACCTACTAATTGTACAACACAATTTATATGGCGGTTATTCTGAAATCAAACTCAATCGATAACTTTAATTTAATCACGTTAATCATTTTTGAGGTATAGTAATATGTATCATGTCGGTATATTATAATTTAGGTAATTATTATTTGTGTACTGTTGAGGTGAAATATTGTACCCATTAAAATATGCATAGTGTGATTCATGTGCATGGTTTTTATTAAACTGCTTAATTTTAGTAAAGATTTCGTACCTGGATAGATTTACATTTGGAGTGAAATTATTAGAAAATAGAAACCATTTTTACAAAGTTCGCTGATTTACATCGCAAGATTTCAGACCAAATTTCGCGAAATATCGACATTTTGACAAACCTCTAAACCCCCTTTAGATGACTATTTTGTGGAAATCTAGAGCGAAATGTACTGAAACCAGCATGGGCCACGGTACAAATTTTTTACTACTCTCAGAGTAGGCAATTTAGTGCAGCTACTCTGAGAGCAGTAAAATTACTATTGTCGAATTTCTTTACGCACTCTTGGGATTTTTACTATTAATGCGGAAATTTACACATAAGTGTGGAAATCAATCGCTAAAAGTGTGTAAATTTACTGCTGGTGTGCGTAAAATTACACATGGTGCGGAGAAACTAATATGTATCATACTACATATGAATGGGTCCATGCTAAAAGGTCATCAGTCCATTTTTGTAAACTGTTGGAAAAACAAAAAAAAAAACGCCAGTAGACAACAGTTAAGTTAAATTCATAACAATACTCTACCGAATCAATAAAAGAGGTTATTTATAACTCATATAATTATATTTTACAAATTTATCTATGCCGCGCGAATTTTTGAAACCCGTGGACTGATGCCCTTTTAGCATGGATCGAGTTAGCCAGAATAACTTGGTAGGTTTATTCATCATTCTAAAATCCATATCTCCTGAACGATTAATGTCAGACGGTTGACCCTTTGTGGTTAACTTAAGAAATACTAGGAGATTAGAAAAGGGTGATCATTTTCCAAGGGGGTGGTAAGGAGTGGGGGTGGGGGGTGAAAAACTTTGGATTACAATATCTTCCGACTCAATTGTACCAGGAACATAAAAATTGGTTTGTGTATATAGAATTATAAGTCGAGTCTACTAAATATAAAATTTTTGAGAGGGGCGGTGAAGAGCGGAAGTGGGGGAAGAGCCATTTTACAAAAAATAAAATTTGTATATCTCAAGAACCGTACTAGATATAATCTTGACAATTTTACAGGAGTTAGTACTAGTAGACCTCTACCGGGGAAAAATTGGTGTGGGTGTGGGTGTATGGTGGAAGGGGGTGGAAATGAAAAAAATCGGATTTTTATTTCTCGAAAGTCGCAAAAGATAGAAAGAAAAAAATTGGCATCTATATAGAGCTACTATAGAGACATCCCAGAAAAATAAAATTTTTGATAGTGGTAGCAAGGTACAGGGGTGGGGGATGGTTTTTCATATCTCAGAAACGGCTTATGCTAGAAAGTTGAAACTTAATACCTATATATAGATTGACTACTGTATAAATTAATGATAAGATGTGCCGGATCTCCAAGACTTCAAAACGACCCATTCATATGTACTACAAACATATGTACTACAAAAATGTGATATATTTATGTTTGCTTATTATTATTATTAATTTATTGATAATATAAATGAATAAGCTTGAAGTGAATGATCGGCAGATGAATTCCCAGACGTATTATGAAGGGCAAAGGACACAACAATCGACAATTTGAAAAATTCAATGAGATCATTCAACACATGATATTTGGGAAAAAACCAGGGTAGAAAGTATAAAACGCTATACATGTTTATTATATAAATTTAATTTATTTGTTTTAAAGCCACAAACTTCACACACTATAAACATTATTTTCCTTTTAATTCTTAAATCACGCATTACACAAAATCACAAAACAAGTGAATTAAACAACGAAGCGGTCAAATTAATACATATCACAAAAAACAAATTACTACGCATGAAGTATCAAAATTACATGCAAAATGCGTAATTTTATACACAATGACAAATTACTACGCATAGAGTATCAAAACTACATACAAAATGCGTAATTTTATACACAATGATCAATTTTACACATTAAATGTGAAAAATTTCATGCGGTGTTGCAATATTACTATCCAGTCAGTAAATTTATGAATTAAATGTGTAAAAATACAAGTCTTTAAATTATGTTTCAATACGGTTTCCCACGATATTCAATAGTACATATAATATATTTCACAAAAAAAAAAATCGAATTACAAAACCTTTTTTCTCCATATAGGGCGACTTTATATGGAGAAAAAAACGCAATTAAAACAAAAAAACTGAATAATGTAATTCTTCTTTTTTTTAACGATTTTTTACTTTGAAATTACGTAAATGATTCTGCTATGAATCACGAAGTACGAAGATGAAACAGCACACTTTTGCATCAAGTCCAACACAATTTCCAACTAACTTTTCCAGTGAAAGTTTTTCGCATTTGTTATACTTATAGACTTAGAAATACCAGATTAGTTCAGAAACTCTTTTCCTCCAGTTGTTGCGGACGGAGGTTTTGGAGAGGTTATTAAAATTTGAAAAAAGGCAATATAACCGAAGAATGGTTTCAGAATCGGAAAACAGAGGGCCGATTCCGCATTCGTTCAAATTGGTGGCTGAAATGCGAACTTGAGCGACGTGCTTGCTGGCTTCCGGGCAAGTTGTGGCTGTGAAGGGTACGTTACTCACATTTCAGACCATAAGCCCTTGCTGGCTGTATAGGATGTGGTCTGTGAAGTGAATAGTGAGTGATAAGATCCTTCGCGGTATTGTTAAATTTTTTTTTGCTTTATTGAATTTTATATTTTAACTTTTTGAGGCCAAAATAACTTGTCTAAGGCCTCCGTTCACAACACTGTAAGAAAAGGGGTTGCTCTAGTTTTTCTTAAAAAAGACTGCTCTAACACCGAGTAAAACACAACCCGAAGCAAGCAAATAAAAATAGTATTAAATACTTGAAATTTTTGCTTCCTTGATCAGTCTTCAAACAATTTTTATATTTCATTTTATTTAAAGCTATATTTGATAACATTATATTTCAGAAATGGGGTACGCTAGAAAGTTGAAACTAATAGTGAATAAGCTAGGAGGATATATTAAAAACAATTATCTTAAAGGAGGTATGACCGAAAATAAGATGGCTCGAATTTTCTTATATTTGTTAACCCGGTCGTAATATGGCACCTAACATTTATTGAGCTCTCCCTTAACAAAATTCTGGAATCGCTACTTTCATCTACTCCTATTTCTGGAAGAAGAAAAAGTAACATCACAATGAATCCCAGATTCTCTACCGTATCCTTTATAAAATATATAAACGCATGATAAGGGAAATGTCGTGTTGATAAATTATCCCAATAATGAATTAGAAGCATCAATACCAATCTCTAGGCGAAACATAGTGACATAGTGGCATACAATAGACATATAAATGTAACACCTACCTATAGATAATTTGTAATAATTTCTTTTCTAGGCGCACTCGCATTTTAAAAATGTGTTTTATCCATGGTTATATAACCTAACCTAATCACTAGGCTTTCAAAAAAGATACACCATTCTTTAAAGTAGTTATTATATATTTTAAATAGTTTCTATTGCAATTCAGTTTCGGAAACTACTAAATTTCGATATATTTATTGACAATGCTTATATAAAACTTACTTTTTATGCCAGATCCATATTTGTGCAAGAGGGATTGAATCCCTTGAGTTTTCTCATGATTTCTGCTTGGTTTATACTTTTTCTTTTGCACTTCTTAAAATATTCTTTCACTTTATTGTCGAGTCTTGATGCTTTTTAAAGTAATTCTGTTTCTTGCTTGATATCGAATTTAATTTTTGCACTAGGATATTCTTCGCGTGAATAAAATCTTCACTACGCATTCCTTTGTGTCAAGTGTTTTCATTGAGAAAAATTGAGGGTGATGTTTCCAGTTACGAAACGAAAGTACGCAGGATCAAAAGCTCTTGGTGACTTCAGTACTGTGTAGAGTTCATGGGAAATCAACAGGTGTAGTAGGGGTACCTTTTCCTGTTAGTAAACAAAATATGCGTACATATTTGATTTTGTTATGGTCAGAAGAGGGCATGCGGAGTAAGTGGTAGTTCTACTGCAACACATTTCCCAACCCCTCCTCATTATGATTAACAACCGGATCAACGGTTTATCGTTTGGATGATATGAAAAATATAGGTATATAAAAATATTTATTATGATTGTACACTATTCCTCATGGTATTCCCATAATAAAGGTCAGTCCACCGGTAAACCGGTTAGTAGAGTCTTTAATATAGTCGGTATTCATAATGTTGCGCTCCGAAGTATTTTCCTTATCAACTATCTTATGTGGACTTTTTTTTCTTTAATGGACTCGCTGTTTTAAAAAGACTCGACCATCACATTACTATGCCACCGTATGGACATCAGTGTTTTATGTGACAACCCACATAAAACATTCAGCATTTATTATGATACATGTTTTAACAACTTAAGATTTCCACTTTGGGTTAAAAAAAGAATAAATATCTTATTAATCGAACGGTCGCAGACAAAAATTACAAAAATGTAGAACTAAGACTGTATAGAATAGGTTTCACACTGATTTCAAATTTAAATATATTTTTTTGAATTCTTTGGGGTGGTCAAAATTGACCCCTTCAAATATGGACCATTTTAAGCTTCCCAAAAATTGGACTTAATTTATTGACCAAATAACTGTGCTATTCAAAATTCGATTTTTTTGCAAATTATTTTTTTATTTAATCGAAACCATTAATTTTGCATCGAACCCGAACTTAGTGTCCACTTAAGAAAAACAAAAATTTACATTTTATTTCAATTTAGAATCGATTTGTTAATATACAACTTAAGTGTTGAATAAAACCATATCACGTTAATATTAATAAATTAAAAAAAAACAATAATCATGGGACTTTCTATATGGCGCACTTTTCGAAAAATAAAAGTTTAGTTTCGGAGGGCTAAATTCTTTGCTCTTAAACTCGCGACTTATCAATTATACCCTAATTAAAAATTAGAATTTTATCCTTTTTTATTCAATTAAAAGTGCTAAGTCTACTCTTTCCTTGGCCTCGTCACCTGTTTTAAAACAAGTCAAGCAAAGCCAAGACTCCAACCAAAATTTGATTGAAACAGGAATCTTTTGTGCGTGACGTCATAAATTATTATAAATAGACGTAGACAGGTCATTATTGCTGATTTTTAGAAATATTATCTGTCTGTATGTGTTTCATTAATGGCGTAGTAGAACATTTATTTATCACTTAACCGTTTTCAAAGAAATTTCGTATACTTATAAAAAGGTCACAATCGACGGAGAGGCTACATTTCTCCAGCTTCATTGGGGTTAATGTGGAACTCCCATATAAACTTAAGTTTTAATTTGGGTTTCGCTTGGGTTGATGTGGAGCTTCCTTTCAAAATTAAGTTTTATTTTATAATGGAATCAATTTTTTTTATCTTACTAGATATGAAATGTACCTACGCTTTACGGACTACATTGTCCATCATTTCACAAAACATTAAACATTTATTTCCTTCGTCACACTTAAACAAAATACAACACTCGGAAAACTAGTTTTTAATTTTTTTCCATTTTTAACTTTATTATTTTTTAATAATAAAATATTGTGATCGACCTGGAATTTCCAAAAAATTTCCGTTTTAGAAAGGGTGGAAACCAAAATTTTTTTTTTATAGGGGAAACAAGGTACGGAGGTTATGGGTAATTTTTTGTATCTCGGGAAGAGCTTATGCTAGAAAGTTAAAACTTAGTATGGATATGAAGATGTATTACAGAAGTAATTTGAGAAAGAAGAAGTTCAAATTTGCATTGGCGAAGGAGGGGGTTAGTAAAATAAATATCCGTGAAAAGGCTTTTTCCGAATTTCATCATATTTTTTTTAGATCTGTCGAGGTATCGAATACATTTTACTTCTGCACGTTCTTTATATAAGTTTTTCCGATTTTTGAGATATTCAGCCCCTAAGGGGGTGTGAAAGTGTTGTGTAAGTGATAGTAGTGTTGTTGTTAATGAGATATCGAAGGTCTTTAGATATTTTCGCCAAAAATCCAATTCAAAAATTTTTCGATATTCAGCCCCAAGAGGGTGTAAAGGGGCTGTGTAAGTTTTCACGAATTCTGACAAATATCTTAGGTCTAATGAGATATCGAATTAGCTTTTACTTCTTTGGGCTCTAAAAATTAATTTCAGTATTTAGAAACGACGACACATTACAAATTAGAGTGAGAACAGAAGTTCCCCGTTGCATTGAAGCGCCGCTGAAGGTGCCATTGTGTTCATCGTATGTGTTCTAATGACTGTGCGACGAAGTCCGCGGTCGAAGCGCCGTTGAAGTCGTTGTTCTGTTATTGCCTTAAGTAAAAGACATAAGCATTAATAGCATTTCTTAAGCAGAATTTATTATTAACTCTTTACCATAATGAAAAATAAAAATATTTGTGGCTGTAGTTTATTAACTCAACCTCAAAATAGCTGGAAATAATCAGTAAATTTTTTAAAAAACTAACCACCAATATTACATGCCCACAAATGAACTGAAATCTTTATGAGAAACGAAAAGAACGAAAACGAGTAAAAAGGGAAAAAACCAATAACTTATATGGCTCCCGGATCCGAACAGGCTTATTTCTTACTCTTCTTGTATCGCTTTTAACTTATTAAGACTTCTTCACTTCATCTGTCGCGATTATAACTACCTTGAGTTTAGTCCGTAACGTTCTGTGAAGGTGTAAGTACCGTCCGGGATGAATTTTGCGTTCTACATAATTTTGGGGTACCTCGGTGTATTCTTGAAACGATCAAGTGGCCAATTGTTTACATCTTTCAATACTCCACGCTGGAAGCAATGTGGATTGAACACAAAACAGGACGATGACCGTCTAATTTTAACGCCAATTATCGAATCCGGGAACGCGGTTCAAGCTCGGCAAATATCGAAAGTGAATAGTGATTTGTTTCTGAATGTGTTGAGTTTCTCGGGTGGGTAATATATGTGCAGAGCCAATGAGTTACTTGTTTCCCAAGTGTTATTAACATCGTGATAAAATACCTACCGTGATTTGTTCATGTTCTAGGATATTTGACCGTTAACCAAGAGAAGAACTCCAACTTGTTCTTCTGGTTCTTTCCCGCACAAGGAACTGAAATGATGTACACTGAGGATTTTGATTACGACGGTGAAGATGAGGATTCTGATTTTGATCATCCGTTCCTTAAGAAGCTTATCAAGCGGCCAAAAATGGACGACACGACCAGGCTCAATGAAGATAAACCAGTTGTTTTGTGGCTCCAAGGCGGACCTGGAAGCTCCTCATTATTCGGATTATTTGCAGAAAATGGACCCTTCGTCATCAATGACGACTTGATTTCCATAAGAGGTAATCCGAGCATCTGGCTATTAAGATAATTTTTTATGATTTTTGAAAGGCATTTAGGCACATTAATAAATTTTAAGACTTTAATTCGGACGTTGCATTCAGGGGTCATTAAGTTGTTATTATTTATCTTTTATGGTTGTTAAAAGTGGCTTTTAGTTATTTCTTTTTTTATGTTTGTATGCACAATTTTTTATTTATGATGCTTCCCGCGGTTCGAGCTAAAGAATTGGTAATTTGAAAACACGTCAGAGTACAACACATTTTGTGCCGCAAAATTTACAAGAAAACATTTAAAATGTTTAAATTAGTTTCGATTTTGATTTTTTCGTCGAGTTGCTGCAGAATACTTGAAGGAGGATGTGTACTCTGATCGAACAACAACACATACAACATATACAAATTAGTTAAAAATACCTTTTCTATATTGTTATAAACCGAAGAAGACAGTTAAACATTAAAAAAGGATTTAGGAGTGCAAAGCAAACCTATCGGATTTTTTCATCATAAGAATCTACTATTAACATATAATAGTATAATATTGAAACTTGGCTGGCATATGTACTGGGTGTTCTTTTATAGAAGACTTTGAAACATATCAAAATAACCAAACAAACATGTTACCCTTTTTTGTACCGTTTTCGGGAAGGCATGTATTTTTTTAAGCATTTATTGTCGTTTCTACTCCTTACATTAACAACTTCCGTTAGTGTTACTTAAATAATAATTCTTCCACTTTTGAAAATGACCGGAGCTTTTTAAACAGACTCGAGTTATAGTTCCATATATTTTTATATTTAATTTATTATAAAAGCTTATTTTGTCACCTTTTATACGATAGAAAATTTATTGCGCTAGCTTAATTATTTTCGAATGAGTAATTCTTTTTTTTAATAAAGTGAAATGAACTCTCTGCTAATTCTTATATTACACAAAATTTTTTGTATATTTTGAATAAAAAATTATTACTTTTCAATTTATTAGAATTAAATCGAAAATATCAGTAAAGATTATTTATTTCATTTTGTACTAAAAGTATTTGGTTCGTTAAAATCGGAATACGATGAGTTCGTCAAACTCTTGAAGCCCGGTAATGCGCGTGGGACTGTTAGACCTTTGTACTCCAAATGTTTCTTGGGTCAGGTACCAATTTGTTCGTAGCATTCTTTTAACATATCTTTTGAATATCGTGTCAGGTATTTTTTTTTTGTACCAAATTTCACTTATTCCATGAAGACTCGACAAAAATGACGAAATTGTGACCTCGCCATCGCCGATTCTTTTGAAATTTTACACTCTCGAAGAATTAATGAAAATAAAAATTATAATTAATGGCTTCAATAGTCTTTTGTGAGCGTGCTAGTCTATCATCCCTGAGGACGAGGGTCAAGAACACTAATGACATGGTCTTACACTTTTCATTAATTTCCAACAAAATCATTCCTCTCCCTCGCCAGAGTTGGACAAAAGGCTAACAACCAATATCCGGAAAAAATGCGTTAAGAAGCTTAGAAAAAAAACTAAGATCGGGCAAGGGGACGAAAATAATATAAAAGAAATATTATCGAAGAAACCAAGGCCCGATCTGGGCTGTCCGTCATAAAACCAAAAAATTATAACTTAATTTTATTTTATCATTTATTTCATTAGTTACAGTATGTTGAAGACTTCGTGAAAATGGTGTCTGATTCCACTTTGAAAATGCATATCCTTGTTAATTTTGATAGTTTAATAATAAAATAGGGCAAGGAGAAAATAGGCATAATGTAGAAAAAGCGAACAAAAATTTTTGTAAAATTTGTTTTTTGCGGAAACAAGTTCGTCCTTTGTCTTTGAATATTTTATGAAGCCAATTTTTTTTATTTTTTTAATATTATCTGTTTTATAAAACATATCAAAAAAATAAATTGGAATCTCAAAGCGAACGGGGCCAAAAAAGTAAACGAACATTAGCGGTTGTAATTTATCTCAATAACATTTTTTTTTCTTATCGGTAGGTCACAAGGATCTTAATTTTATCATGCCACTTTTTGATATTTTATATTAAATTAAAAAAAATATATTACGTAGATTAATTAATGTAGACTAAAAACTAAGCAAAGCTTTCGAAAGAAGCACAGCTTGAGCATGGGAAGAATAAATTAATTAATTGATAACACTTAAAATTGTGTAAAAATAAAATATAGGTTGTATTGGTATAAAGTTGTGAGCGTGATATGTGGCAAGGCTTCAATAGCAGATTAAAACACAAATTCAAACAAACTTACGTTTTCGGGATATTTGGTTTTTAAAATTTGTTTTCCGTTTCTAAAGTTTTTATCAATAACTTCCGTACCGTTGGATAGAAAATATTTGGATATTTAAAAACGCTCTTATTTATGTTTACAGTAATAATTTACAGAAATGTATACGGAAAACATTAAACAAGAGCTCTTTCTAAGATTTTTTGTGTTTTTTATTCTTTCTAAGATTTTTAGTGTTTCTATAAAATTCCATAGGAAAATTTTAGTTCTCGTCATTTATCGAAAAAGATTGTTGACTAAACATTTTTTCTTGGTATTATTAAATCTCCTAAATAAATTTATAATTTAAATGTAAGTTTATCGCGTTGATTAAACCACTTTAGAAGTTATCTACATTTAACTAAAACTATTTCATCACTTGTACAATTCTTTTTTTTTACTAAAGTTTATTTAAGTAAAAGGTCTTGTCCTATTATTCACAATTTGTTGAACTACTAATAAATAGTAAAATAGTAAATCGTTTACCGTTTACAATTAAAAATGAAATCCAAAACATGTTTTTAATTCCATTTGCTTACTAAAAATTAAGTTTTTTTACTCACTTCGGAAAAAATTTATTTTGTTTCAAATTTGAAATACAAAAATAATATTCAAATAGCTTAGGTAAGGTGATAATCTAAATAGAATATTGTCTAAAATATTATGTAATTAAATACACGAGTTTGCCATAGCTTATAGGGAAGCCAGACAACATTGAAGGCTATTAAAAGTCTCATACTCCCAATAGTTTCCTGGGAGAAAGTGCTCATCTGCGCAAGGGTTTGACATTGAGGCAGGCATACAGTGTGATATAGGATTTAGTTATGAGGTCTGCATTTCAAGATATTTTACCTATTGTTTAAATTTTAAGAGACTATTGCACAAAAAACGCGAAATTAATTAAGGTAAAAAAAATTGTAATATTTGTTTATTTTCCTTATTACAGAAAATCCATACTCCTGGCATAAAAATTACTCCATCCTTTACATTGATAATCCAGTGGGTACTGGCTTTAGTTACACCCGATCGGATGGTTATGCTACCAACGTTACTCAAGTCGCTAAACAACTTTACACAGCTCTGACGCAATTTTTCAAAATGTTTCCATTCTTGGAATCTAACGATTTTTTCATAGCCGGCGAATCGTATGCCGGGAAATATATTCCAGCTCTTGGTAATGAAATATTTGAACAAAATCAAGTAAAGCCTATAATAAATCTTCAGGTTTGCTCCAAATAAACAGTTTCCAAAATAAAACGTTTAAATTTTTTGTTTTTGCAATTTTAGGGAATAGCATTGGGCAATGCAATATCAGATCCTAATAATATGAATGCCCACTCGGATTTTGCATATCAAACTGGACTCATTGGACGCTTGGGATTCACTGAAATGAAAATTTTCGAAACACTGCGAAAGCATTACGATGCTTCTTATGCAAAAATTGTACGTCTAATATATATAATTAATTCGAAATTCGGAATAATGACATCGGGTTATTAAAGACGTAAAGTCGTTTCAATTGCAATTGCGGAATAGTTTTATAAATTTCCAGATTTAAATGTTTCTATTTTTTTTTCAACTTTTAGTTTTGGGAAGCTACATTACATTCTTTCCTACGGCATAGTAATTACAAGAACATGTACAACATTCTCGATCCCGAGGCCTTAAACCTGGAAATTTATCTCAAATTTATAAATAAGACGGAGGTCAGTAGCTGCTAGAAATCCTTGGTCGCTTCATCACACTCACTCTTAACTTTTTCAGATTCGCAACGCTTTACACGTGGGAAATCAAGAATTTTCTGATCCATCGACAGTGTGGTTGCATCTACAGCCGGATTTTTTAAATTCCGCAATGCCTTGGACCGAACGGCTTCTAAATGCCGGTCTCCGAATTATGTACTACAATGGAAATTTGGACTTTATTGTTGCATATCCACTTTCGCAAAATACTTACCAGCAAATGCGATGGAATGGTGCGGAAAAGTATCGTACAGCTTATCGCAAGCCTTTCCACGTTAACGGAAAATTAAAAGGTTACGTAACCAAAGCAGATAACTTCATTGACGCCGTAATACTAAATGCTGGACACATGGTACCTAGAGATCAGCCAGAAGCATGTTTGGCGCTACTCGATAAATTTTTCAAAAATACATTATGATGTTGTTAGTTGAGAAGCAATAATCTTGTAAATGAGTGAAACTATGATTTCAAAATAAACCGAATTGCATAATTTATTTTCACCTTTTGAAAAAGGTCAATACTTTTAATTACCTTATCGTACCCAAGACAATTTCGGTTCTTATGTTATTAACTGTACCTTTTAGAGAACATTCAGGTGTTAACTGTTAATGTTGCCTTTGGATAGCCTTATCCTACATTAGAAAAATCAATGTTCATGTTATTGGCTATACTTTTAAACAATTTCCAGGTTGTCAATTCATTAGTACATGCAAGGAATTAAAGACGATCGGGAAAAATACAAATCCATTGTCCTCTAAATTGAGAACCCTAAAAAACATGTTATTCAAGCGGATGGATAATTTTCTGAAAAGTGTTTTGGGAATGAGTAAATCTTAAATTGGTCTTTTTATATACATATCAGTAAAACAAATTCTCGAAACAGTCCAGTCCTAATCCAATAAATTAGTAGTCGAAATTAAAGTCTTCATGGTACAACTAATACAGAAGCTAAGAATTTTTGGTTTCATTTTCGGTATCAGAAGAGGACTGCCTTGTCTGCAGACTAGTATAATCAGAATTTTGACTAGATATTAGACATGATTTTTATTGAATGCGTGATAACACCACATAATTAAGCTCGAAGCGACAAACTGTTACGTAGAGTACTCCTGTCTTCATCCTACTTGCGATCTTCGTTGAGATATTCAAGGGTAAAAGACAAAAAGGTTATTCATTAAAAAAATTATTCAAGGATAGTTTTTATTCGTATTTTTTTTATATTGCATCAACCTTCCTCTTTAAAATAAATTGTATTATTCTATGATAAAAATTAACAGAGATATGAATTTTCAAAGAGGACTCGGACAACATTTTCACGAAATGTTTAACATACTTCTACTAACAAAAAAAATGAAATAGAAACAAAAAATTGAAATCATATTTTTTTTCACTAATTCTTCGAGTACACAAATTTTCAAAAGAATCGGTCTCAAATTTTGTAATCTTTTGCGATTCTTGATGTAATAACCCTAATTTATCATTCGCATCACTAGCGAGCACTGGTTTCGACAAAGTGTCGTGAATGGAACGATTGGAAATGAAACAAAAACTGAAATGTCAAACTAATTTTTAGGTTATTGTATTTTTTTCCTCCAAAGTTTAAGTGGTAGAACAATCGCAAAATCCCTTTAAAATGCCTTTTATGAAAGGACCTGCTCCGCTAAGGAGAACTATGAACTACTTGAACACCGGCAAACTAGTCCTGAAAGAACGTGTTAAGATTTTCAGTGTCAACTACAATACTTACGGTGATCATCACGCCGGTGCAAGGTATACATTTTGGTAGTTTTCCTAATTAAACCTTCCGTAAACGAAGAAATTGTTTTTTACAGAGACTTTGTATTCTGGCATCTACCGCAAATTCAATACAAGAACCCCGAAGTCCAAGTCGTAACGTTTAAAAATATGACCCCGTCGCCGTTTATCCGATGTTATTTCGACAATGGCAAACAAATGCTTATCGATGTCGACACTCGGACGCGAGACGAAATTGTCGAGCACCTCGTCAAAGTAGTCGGCAAATCAAAGTAAGAATTCTTTCAAGAAGTCCTTTTTCTGTTTTTATTAATACCATACTTGGTACAGGGAAACATTACACTCCGAAGAAGTTCTAGCCGAAAAGAAAGATAATCCGGCCAATTTTGGATACGGCTGCGATCGGAAGTGTATCTGTGAAATTCCCGGACAAATTCCATGTCCCGGTATTGTACCATTGCCGTTGCATATGCGTGGCAAGCATAGGAGAGAGCGAAATCAGTAAACTTTTTTTTGTTGATGTTTAAAATTTGAAATGATTTGTGTTTTAAGAAATGTATTAGGAAGTGTAAAGTAAGTGATAATAGTATCATATTATTTCTATTTCTTTCGCCTATTATAGAATTTGTGTCTATTGTTCCAATAGACACAAAGTGGTGTCTTCTGAATGGAACATTTCATATGAAATGGAGTTATCTTGGCTTGCATGTAGTTTGCAGGCCTGTAAAAAAGGCAACAATAGTACAAAGCATGCTTGTTACTTACGCGGAAGCATTGAATCTTAGCAAGTTTGTTGAGCTATGTGGTTTTCTTCACAGCTCCCAATCACTTATTCGAACTATTTCAGATTGTATTTTGTGTTCTCTACTTTTTGTTGAAGAGCAAGCCATTAATGCGTTTTTTTATCTGCGTGTTCATGCGGGAGGTGTGTGAGGTTGTATGCAGGAAGTGTCACTTATCACTTTTTTTTATCTGCGTGTTGAAAAGGTGGATGAAGCTGAATGTGACATAAGAACCTATTGCCCCATCGGTTTGAAAAAGAACTCGTTTATGGCTCGAAACGTACTTGAAACTTACAAACAATGCTGGAATCTAGTCCCGGTCTTAATCTTGGTCGCATATTGCGTAACGAGATCGTAATCTCCAAACAAATAATTATGTTTTGCCCATAGTTCCGACCAACATGAACCAACGCTTAAGTCCAAATTCGGAAAACAGCTTGTGTTGTGTATACGCTTTGTGCGCTTCGTACCTTTATTGCAGCTCGCGTTTGTTTTTGAAAATCCAAACATCTGGAATAGATAAGCTGCTTATACAATGCTGGGTACAACATCCCTTCGCATGGGTATTCTATTCTATATTCTAAATTTAAAGCCCACTAGACTTTCTACTTCAATTCATAAATTGGGTAAATAATTTAAATTTTAAGCTGGTCGTGTTTAGACTCAGGCAAATGTGTTATTGGGACTGCGTAGGATATGAGAGATCGAGGCACACAGCACCAACTTCTGTGAATCTTAGCGTAATGATTTCTAGCCTATGTTCGTCCTAAGACTACAAAGCAATCAATTGTAAAGGCTTCCTTAAAATTGTTCCGGTTAGTTCGTACATGTTTGAACTCCACTCCATCAACACCCCCTTCCCCTCCCCTTAGTCATTCAGGTCGTATACGACTCCTTCTGTGATATATGTTCCTTCCGAGACACATATTCAATTATTTTTACTTAGACCATGGGTGATAATGACGGCACCACCCATTATTTACGGAAGTCCTATTTTACTGTGTACTGCTGAACCAATATAAAGGTTGAATATAATTTTTAGCATTTTCAAGATATAAATTTTTTCTTAATTTTGCACCATTTTAACGTATCCGATCTTTCAAATAAATTTCCTACGTGACTGTACTTAGTACTAAACTTCACGTATGGCGCTCGTGTCGCAATGTAGTAGTTAATAAAAACAAATGCGCGCAATGCGCCTGTCAACGAAGTGAATTTGTTTTGTTTTGATTTTTAATCACTTAACAGAGTTGCCGGCTGTAATTGTAACAGTATTTTAAACTGCAATCAAGCAGGTGTTTTAGTAGATATTTTAAGGTACGTGGTTTTTTTATTACATATGCATATAATTTATAATATCGCATGGTTTTAATTGGAATTTGGTTTTGTACGGCTACGATAGTTGTTAATAACGAAGTAACGTTTTCGTAAGCATTAACAAAAGTAGTAATTACCGCTTAATGAAGTGAATAATTTTGAAATTGTTTTTAAATTCAAGTCGAATCGAATCATGTTTAAAACTTGACTTCTTCAGCGTAATCAATTTTTTTAAAGTTTATTACGCAAAACATAATGTTTTTTTTATTGTTGATCTTTTGTATTTATTTAGCGGCTTTTTTTTACCCGGCAAGGCAAGTTTTCGGGTTTCACGCACAGTAACGGGAAAGTATAAAGGTCGTACTTCCATGTTCAGGTATTTTATTGGCTTTGTGATTTTCTACAACCCCATTAAGTCGGCTACGGAACAATGTTAAAAGTAAAGAACCTTGGGATTGCAGTTCAGAGCAATTTCAAGCATGTAATGGTCCGCCCAAACGCTGTTTACTTTATATTTTCCAAAAAGATAGAATGGACTTATTTGCGTTAACACAATTTAATGTAACATGTCTTAGGTGCTAATAATTTATTGGATTTTCGGTAAAAATCCATAAAATTTTCTTTTCCATAATGTCGCTTCAAGTTCTGACGATTAAGCAACCCGTACTTCCTCATAACTATTAAAGAATTTGAAGAAATGAGTGATTCTTGTAGTAATTGCTCATCAGAGCGCAAATAAGAATTAAGAAATAACCAATTTTCAAATTATCCAAGATTCGCTAAACAATAGTTTAATGATGCACGTTTGGAATGCTTGTATAAAAATTAGGCTTGCGTTTGCAATAATTGAATTCCCGAAAACAAATAAGAAAATCTTTGTTTGGAAAGAATCGAGTGTTTTTGGTCCGTCGGTCCGATCCATCCAGAAGAAGGGAACAATAATTTTACGGTAAAGTGCAAAATAGTTGAGTTACACTTTTCGGAAAGTTATACTTTTTCTCATTTTATAATAATAATGTACAATTTTTCGGATTGATGGAACGTGAGTGGGTGAAGGAAAAAATACCTTGATATTGAAAAGACATTTGATTTGATAAGAATTTGAAATCAATGTCTCTTAGTTGAACTTAACTTACCTTTGGCGTTATTTCTGCCTTTCTGATGTTTAGTTTCCCCTTTGCATAGTATGTTAGTGTTACATTAAGGATCACCTTTAATTAAAAAAATGTAAGATTTAAAGGACAGTTTGAATACCGATATTTCGAACTCAATTCTTCCCCGCATTGAAACATTTAAATTTTCCATACAAGATGGAAAAATCACTACGTCGTACCACACTTCGTAATGCCTATACGTATTTCAGACGTTGCTTTTCCGTTATTAGATCTCATTTTTATTCCTTAAGCCTTGTACTAACTAGAAGCGAAACGAAATTTACCATACAAATTTTTCGTTCGAGCGAAAATTGTTAGTGGATTTTGTATGTGATTTGATAGAAAATTTCGTTTTCGTTTCTAGTTAGTACTAGGCTTTAGCTGCGTAATGTATTAAAGAGTGAAGGCCGTAAGAATAAATAACTTATCTCGGCCATAAGAAATTATTGGTTACGCTACTGGGCCATTACCGTAGTCTCCACTTATTTACCCTTAGAGTTTCATTTTCGATTAGTATTTCTCGTACTTGAGGAACACTTAAAATATTATCCTCCAGAAAGGCGAAAGAATACCGAAGATTTTATTAATGGAAGCCGCCTCCACATCTCATCTCATCACAGGGTCGGACTCAGTGGATAATTTTTCCAAGGTAGGAGCCTCTTTCACATTTGTTGTTTCCATTTATGGTTGTCGACTTTCCGGATCCATGTGCAGAAAAACCATACGAAAATGGATAGTAGCCGGACCGCTTTTAGTGAACCTTTCTATGCATTATTGCTTTTATTTGAATTCTGGTACAGTGATTTTTTCTATGCCGGCACAACAGAATTCAGGTTGGCCTCCTGATGGTTTCTTTGAATCTAAAATTTAAAAAATATTTCTTATTCTAAATAAACATTTAGAGATCAGCTAATGTTATATATTAAGGTGCATACAGACCAATTACGAGGACAGAACAAAGCAAAACTGATAACGAACAAGCGAGCAGTGTGTTTAAAACTATTTAGAATATCTAGGACATGTTTGCATGAGTTAGTGCATTAAATTCTTTCTATCTAATCTAATCGTGAGACCCTAACGGGTTCAAAAATACCGTCTGAAAAAGAAATCCGAAAAGGCCAAATGGAATCTATTAAACATAAATTCATTAAATCAAATTAAAAAATTTATCGTAAAAACAAAAATTGTATTAAGAAAATTTATTGCTAATAAATTATATAATTCTGTATGAGGATCAATGAAAACGAGGTTTCAGAAATTGAAAATCCAGCTTTAACGACACGTTGATGTTAAGACGTTTGCCTTGACGACAAATATTGTTACTATTTTGCTGGAAAATTTTTCGAAATAGAATAATGACCTAAGTCTTCAATATGTATACGCTAAAAATACAGGAGTCTTAATTGTTACCATTTAAATTCTATCGCTTGGCTTCTCTTCGTCTAGGTTTTGATTTTCTACGCAATAATTGCTTAGACAAGTTTGTATTAAGTAAAGGAATTATAACTTCATAAGTTTCATTAAAATCTAAGAAACACAAAATTATACTAGAAACAGAAACAGTAACGCGACATAATGCAGCTAATGTCCTATTTTCCTGGGAACCGAAACACCGTCAAAGTTTTCGAATTCTGTGAACATGAAAAGCTAAGAAATATTATAAAAATACAAATTAAAGATTATAGGTGCGTAACAATAATTAATTACATTGTCACGATACAACAAAACAGTTTACTCTAAGTCCAGTAGGTAGTCCAATAGCTTAATAGATGCACGAAGAAAAAAACAGGTTTTCTTCGAAAATATAAAGTTTATTAACCTCTAGCATTACTACTATAAACATTTTTTTCTTAGACCTAGAGACTATACGTATGTCAAATCTAGATAATATTCAGATATTTAATTCCTTTCATCATGCTACCGGTGCAATCGATCGAATTGTAATGATCGATGAACGTGATACCGTTGGCAACATTTGACTGTATACTGCAAGGATATTCGGCGCCAAATGCATTCTTATCCCAACTTAATTTAGCGCAATACTCCTCATTCGGTGACAGTATCAAATTTTTATCTAACATAATATTAACATCACAGTTGTAATTCGTTTTCTGATCGATAATTTTTCCCCTATAGATGATCTCACCTTCCGATTGAATTTCAATGCCGATCGTTTCATAGTATTCTTGATCTTGATAGCAATCGATTGTATTTCTGGGTATAAGACGGCTATTAATTACCAATCCCAGTAGTGAAATGAAACGATCGGCTCGTAATGTAAAACTGAATTCGGACTGATTGTCGACTATGTAAAATGGACGACATGCTTTATAATAGACGCGTTCGATATGATTGCATTCGTGCAGTAAATATGATTTTGATCGAGCCTGTTTTGCAACATCGCTATCATCTAATACGTTTTGATTATTATTTAGTCGCGTCAGTTCCGTTAATTCGAGATCGTTAAAAACAAGTTTATGATCGTTTTCGCTTAATCCTAAGGTCTTACATTCATGATCACACCACTCTCGTATGAAACAGTTCAGTTGATTCGATGGTGAGCTTAATTTTACGATCATTTTCAAACAGTCTTTCGTTACGTGATAGTAGTTAGTTTTCAACGCGTTCATAAATTGATAACCATTCAAGCAGCACTTATTAAAGAAATTCATACAGATTTGAAGCATCGCCTGAAGATCCATGTAAAATCCTAAATCGATTGTTGGAAGAATGTTTTGGAAGCGAAGTTGTCGTTGAATGGCCGCCAAACAAAGTTCCACTAAGTCTGTTAAAATGTACTTTTCAGCACTGTAGTATAATTCGATCACATTTTCGATTTTTTCCTTGTGAAAAGCAACTTCATTGGTGTATATGTATTCGATCATAAGACGAAAGGTTTCGGGACTTATGTCTAGAATTTGAACCGATTGCTTCTCGGACATTGGACCGTAGAACATTGCTTCGAAAACTGGACTGGCTGCCGATAGAATGAGCTTATGGCACTTGATATTAGTTTGATCGATCGTAAAAGAACAATCTACAAACTTTTGCGATCGAAATAGATCGTAGTATCGATTACCCAAAGTCGGATTTGATTGCGATAGCGATTTTGACGCCATCTGAAAAAGAAATAATTTTGAAATTAGTTAAATTATGTTTTTGTGGATTTCGATTAATTTAAAATTAGAGTATTTTACTAATGTGTTTATGTTTTGATGCATACATAAATTAATTTTGTCATGTTGTTCATTCTACCGGTCGCGGAACTATGATTATACACCTTTTTGAAATGTAATGTCTATCTTTTGTGTTACAATTTGGAAATAGTGTCCTATGTCTATTAGGGAGAGATTTCTAAGGCCAAAAGATTCCTAGAGCACTTAATCTTGCAGGTTCAAAGTACAAAGCAATCAGTTTTGATTTGAATTCTATAAGATACACTTTTGTAGTAAACAGAATTTCCAAGAATGGGTGGTAAATAAGACTGACGCAGTAAAAATTTAGATAGAAGTGATCAAAACCGGTTACCTAAACGGAGCAAAAAACTTTTTGAGTAATTATTGGTATGAAAAAAAATTACCAGTCTCCATCCAATTCAAGAGAATTTGAAATTGTGTTTTAGTTTCTTTTGAATAGATAGTTATTGAATTGAGATTCATTGAAATTAATTTGTGCTGGATGCTCTAATCAATCAAGGGGCAGCAGACGATGTATGCCGGGTTTCGTCGCATAACATTTCAAATTAGGCAGGTCAAACATTTTTATTCCAGAAGAAACTGATATGTGCGAATTGCGAAAAGCGATTGGAAGCTTAAGATTAAGTCAATTTTTTTTATTTCAAAAACTACAGTATACTGATTTTATTCAAGCCTTAGCGACGACAAAGGAAGTTCAATCTCAGAATGGAAAAAAACAAACAAGAGCAAAGGAACCTACGATTGGCCTGTGAAAGACGAGAACAAAACAAGTTATAGCGATCAACACAGAATAGCTGAAAAAATATGGAATTAAAAGCCGAACATCTATAACTCGCATCGTCACGGTGTCACAACATAGTGGTTAAGGCCCACATACGAATACTATCACTTGCCGATTGTTAAGTTACCAGTAGCAAACATGGCGGACTTACTATTGCTAACATGCGATTTGAAATTCGATAGAATATTCGACTTTAGAAGTTACGAGAAACTGTTATTGACGAAGAATAAAAATTTACAAGATGTCTATGTAATTGAAATGTCCAAAAGCAATAATTCGCCAATAGTCGATCCCATCTTAGCTTATTCATACAAGATATATAATTTACCCATCGCAATTTATTTATTAACATGCGACAATTTCGGCACAGGAAACTTGTTTCAAAATTTAGATCATGAAAAGTTTTATAGAAGATGACTGAACAATCCAATTAAGGCATTTTAATTCGAAGACAAAGATCATCATCTCCAAACAGACACTAGACTTGAATTCACAAGAAAGAAGTGTAGTGAAATGAGCAAGGAATTTCAAGGAGTCAATAGGAACTGGTAGCATATAAGAGTTGAAGCTCAGGATCGCGACAACACTGTTCCTGCCAAATGGACCCGTCAGGTTCCACACAGAAACTGAAAATAAAAGCTAGACGCGATGATGAAGTAAACATCCCATCCATTGAAACCACAGGTGCTAAGTACAGTACGCAGAAATCGTGGCTTTGAAAAGGAGTTAACCTAGTCTTATAAAGGACAAAAGAAAAAATTGATTTAAATATCGTCGGTACTTTGTAATTTATCTCGATGACATAGTTTCATCGTTGTATGACTGATAAGAAATAGAACAATCGAAAGCATAATGGAGTCCTTGACATTTTGTAGCGCAACGCAGATGGTCTACATGCAATGAATGTCCCATTTTAATACTTAGATTAAATAATACTCGTAACCCAATAAATATAATAATCTCTTTTCTTTATTTTATAGCGCCGGATGTCAATAGGCTTTTCCGTCCTCTTTCCAGGCTTCTCTATACGAAAAAAAAATCCCAACTTCACAACAGTGTAATAAAAATCACTAATTGATTACTGAAGTATTGTACGAATCTAATTATGCAATATCACGCACTAGATAAATGCTAATTTCAGTCATTTTATTTACAACATGACGTTGAATATCCGGAAAAAAGTGGATATGTTTTTATCGAATCATAAGTTCAATTGGCTATTGGGACAAATTGCGACAACTGTCTTCCATAAATTTTGTTAAATAGAACATCTACCATACAATACATAAATATTGACTTGTTCGAACAACAAATTCAATAATAAAATATCGTAAATATAAAATACGTACGCACATCAAAGATAGCTAGAGTTCTATTAGTACAGCGCTCCGAGTTATATTAATTTTTAATCCTATCCTTTCGACATCGATCTGTTTTTGTAATTTTAATTAATTTAATCTGGATACATGATAAATCGATAATGTTTTATAGCTAAATATGCAGTTTATTGTGTTTTTTTTTTATTTTATTAGTTTCATTTATACCTACTTCTAAAGTCGTAAAGTATTTAATAGGAGAATTAATAATTTCATTCACTTTCGGAGCGATAAACATATTTTAAATTATTGCCTTGTTAGGACGAAATAAAATTTCTTACTTAACAAATAGCAAATCAACATTATTGGCATTGCTATACAATTTCGATCACAACTGATTTGGGACTGCCAAACTGGGCACTGTTATATGAATATGGATTCATAAACTTAAACTGATATCAATGTTGGCGATAGCAAGGAGGAAAGAAAACATCAAAGCATAATTGAGTGGTTCAGTGGAAGAGTTGCCTAATGTGGTTCTTAGGGTTAACTCAATAGAGCACGGATCAGCGATAGAAAAAAACCAAATATAATTATGAAATGTCTATACACACATTTTGCAGTTTATCATCAACTAGCCAAAAAGGTTCTAGAAGTAGAATCCTGAGTGGGAAGAGCACAACACTTGGAATCCATACATATCTTTCAACTATTCACGATTTTAACTCAGCTGTTTCTACTCTGGATTAGAATTGATCCAGACAAACTCGTTGTACCTAAACTATTGACTTAGTATAAAAAATCGTAACAACTGTTTTGTTCGCATCTAAAGATGTTTTTTTGTCACAGCTGAAATTAAACCAGATATGCAGATTTACCTATAATAGATTTGGAGTTTTTCTAATACTCGTATATGTTTTTATACTCTAGATCAAATCTGTGGAGTATTATAAGTTTAATTCAGACCAAAAGTTTGTAACGCATGGATCGGAGGCTCGGACGAAAATCGCCCAAAACCGTCTGTCCAAACCCACGATAACTTAAGAACGATATTGAAATTTGCAATCCGGATGCTTAGTCGAATTTGTAAAGCTAAGTTCGTTACAGGGTTATATTGTCCTTTTCCTTTGGGAGCTGTACAAGGTCTTTAAAAAACGGTTTCAAGAATATTGACCGAAACATCAGACCACTTTAAGCTACGACTTTGAAATTTTTTTATTTTTTCCAATAAGTCCTTCGTGTAGCTGCCATACAAAAATCCTGTGTAAATATCTTCACTCAATTTACAGAAGTCAGCATAACTCAAGAAATCGTTTAGCCACGAAGTCAAAATTTTACTCCAAATTAATTTGGAGTTTAAATTAAGTTCGGCTTTATTAGTCAGCGAATTTTCTCTACTCCTTCGGGTAGTTCCCATATAAAAAGTCCTTCAAACATGTTCACCAATGGCCGAGAACTTCAAAACACTGCAAGCTAGAAATTTTAAATTTTACCAAATTTTACCCAATTTAATATTTCAATGGTTTCAGATAGAAGAGTTAGTAAGAAATAAACTGAGTTCTTCAAGTAGCTGCCATACAAACTTTCTTGAAAAATATGTGCATTCATCTTTCGAAACCCACTCGAAAAATCATAAAGATAGGAAGTCGACTTTTTACAAGAATTAGTTTTGAGTTAAATGAGTGAGTAAAATGCAATTCGCTATTAAGCGGGTAACTCTCATATAAAACTCCGTAGAAAACCTGTCCATGATGCCACTAATTTCAGAACGCTTTAAATTAGAAATTTTAAATTTTGTACTTGTTAATTTTTCAATGGTTTCAGCTAAAGGGATAAACATACTCAAAATCAAATGAGTAACAAAAATAAAAAATTTTTGTTTTCACACTTAAATTTACAGATATTTAGATCCTTCTCTTTTGACTGGCAACCAAATAATAGTCCTTAAAGAGGCAAAATATATTTGGACTCCTTATTCTTCTTTATCTTCAGCTGCAATATAAGTTAGAGTTCAGTATTTCATCCTATCGTGTTTTACTATGAACACTACGTTTGCTTGCTACTTGCATTTGGTTAATATCAAGCAGGATTACACTCTACAAATGTGAGGTATTTGCTCCATTTAGTCTACCTACTACGAAAATTAATATATGTATTTCAAAAACTCTTATCACAAAACACGTTTGCTTTTCAAAGTCTATTAAGACACATGCGCAAATGCGTAATTTCGGAACTGCAAAATACTTTTTAATTTCATGCCGTTCACGAGATACTTTATTAAAATTCATACCAAAATTTGATTTGAGTCGAAAGGTATGTGTTCTTATTATGTTGATCAGAAATTACTGCATCAATTTGCTCTAATACCCTAGACTCTTAATATCCATTTATCATAATTACCCACTTGGGTACTGTGATAATTTATCATTTTGATCTTTCTTTAATGTCCAAACGTTAATCATAATGTTCAATTTGGATTGGGCATTAAGACCTCTAGAGTTCACATTTCACGGCAAATTTTAACACGTACCATAAATAAGAAGACTGGAAATATGGCAAAAAAACATTTCATAAATTTTTTCATTTCGAAATGTCAAATTTTGTAATTGCCAAAAAAATGTTTAATTGGAAATTATTAAATTTTATATCTTTTTCTTGATGATTAGTAGAAGGGCCGTGTGTAAGAAGCAACTTTGTAATTGCCAAAAAAGAGTTTAATTGGAAATTATTAAATTGCCAATTTAGGTGGCCGCTTGTGTAGTAATAGCCTACGATACCGTTATACTCGTAAGTATTTCGTTAAATTACACGTTTTTCCTATTTAGAAATAAATAGGGAAAAAAGGAGCGGTAGTAGATGTATTAAAGCGCAAAGTATCAACGAGTAAGGCAAGAGAATAGACAAATCATTGCCTTCCTCACGTTCAATCAGATATATACGAATTTATCTGAAAAATCTAGTTACATCGCATTAGAACACTGCACCGTAATATTTGAACTAAATGAAAATTTGACCTAGTAATACGTGCAGCGAAACGATTTCTCGAGGTTAACTGATTATTCGAATTAAAAATACACAGTTCTATGAGTTTAAAGTAAACGACACGAAACGAAGGCGGAAATAAAAATAACCTCAGATTAAATACAAATGAAATTATTTATCTCTGTCCCCGATGAAGTGAACATCTAAAATAATAAATGTTCTACATAGATCTCAGCTTCATAATCGCATTGGATCAAAAAGATTACATTATTTAACATATGCATGGAAGCAAAAATAAAATACTCTCCAACGCTCCCGGCATCGTTTGGTACTCGTATGCGGCCAAAATATTATTTATTTTTGTCGGAATAAAATCTTACAGACACAGAAGTATTTATTTTAAAACCAATAAAATAGCACAATCTGTGCGAATTTGAACAACTGATCATACCTCAATAGGAAGGAATCCAAATTATGAATTTGTGATGAACAAAAAAAAAATTATTTCTCGGATTTGAGCTGAATGAAAAGTTTGTAAACAATAATCGACGTAATCTTTCGCCGATTCACCGCACGATCACTGTCGATTTTCTAATTTCTTTCGCAAACAATACAATTTTTATTAGAGAGTCACATTCATAACACTAGAAATTAGGAATGACCTCGCGACTTTGTCCAGTACTTTGTTACGTAAATATGAACTGCTCTATACATTAGCGAGCGTTTTTTCAACAATATCACTTCTCTAATAAACCACAAAAGTTCTAGTCGTTACGACGACGCTTCAAAAAAACTAATTTTTTATCTTGAAAACCTGAATGGGTGTATTCTAAACAATAATAGTGCGATTATCCCCTCGTTCAACGACGATCTACACTACACTGAATACAGACTGTGGAGGACTGTCTCTCTTTAACTGGTAGAACTTTACCAATACATCAATCGGCTGATTCTAGAACTAATTAAAATCTCTAGGTTAGCTAATGTAGAGGTCTTTAGTGCTCACCTGTGGAGCTAGTCAACTAACTATTCACAGCAAATGTACACCCCATAGCATAGCTAGAGAAATGTCGCTTTATTCGATACAACGCAATGTGTACTATTCGATGTACAAGTAAGTATATAGTCATATAGTCATACGTGCTTCTAGACTGTATACATCTGAGAGATGAAACAAATACGAGATTTTAATATTAGCTGCCTCTCAGCCTCACTAAGTATCTTTGAAAGTCTCAGTCTGATCAAGCGCTCACGCGCGTTTTTAAGATGCTCATGTAGCCAAACACCTGACTTTACCTTGAACTCGAAATCCCCAATGGTGTAGAGCAACTACCCTTTGTATATACAAAAGAGATCTATCAAGTCTGGTCGGATCGCATGCTTTGTTCAGATTCAGACCCTTAAGAAATGTCTTGTGATGTAGACTTAGTAATTTTCGAATGCACACCTGTAAGATGCACAGACTTCGTGCTCATTACACAGCATGTGATGTCTTACTTAAATATATGTTTTATTGATGAGATGAGACTGCAGATGATTCTAGTTTCTAGTATAGTGTCATGGATTGTGACGATCATTTAGAAGCTAGATCTACAATTTTTATATTGAACTGTAAGATTCATAATTTGCTTATATATTTTGCTATTATGTACTAATAATATTTGCAATAATATTGTTATATGGTCTTATGATTGAATCTGCGAAACTAACGATTCAAGAGGTGATTTCTGGAAAATTCATTCTTAAAGCGCGGTACGCTACAACCAAGGAATTTTCTCAAGAAATTGTGCCACTTATTCACACAAAAAAATTGGACGGTTATTTTTAGCTATTTTTGAATTGTCTCGGTGTTTTATTTCCCGAATTATTTCTTATTTTACTTCAAAAAGTAATACGATGTGTGTCATTACACAAATATCAAATGTTCTTGATGGAATAAGTGTTTAGATACTTATTCCTTCAAGGAAAATTGTTATCAAAATAACTTTTAAAACAGCGCCATCTGTTGCTTGGTACTAACTGAAATTTTTCATTGAGCATATCTGTTCTGTAGCATATCCTTCAAGAAATCGGAATAGAAAAATTGTCCTTGAGTAGTTCTTGGCGATTTTTTTACATAGTTTTTAGATAGTAACAGAAATTATTTGCTCCAGCATACGAGTCTTAAGGTTTAAATATGTTTTCTTTCTCTCCTTAATATCCTTTGAGCCCAATGAGATATCAAATTGATTTTTACGTCTGTAGACTAAACATATAAACCTAAAATGTATTTGCAGGATTATTCGTTATAAAACCCAAAAATGGGTGAAAATGGGTGTTCAATTTATCTATATATATATGGCAAAAGATGATGTATGTATGTGTGTATGTGCGTATGTTCCCTATAAACTCCTAAACCGCTCAACCGATTTTCATCAAATTTTCAGGGAACATGTAGAATAGTCCCGGGATGGTTCCTGTGAAGGTTGGTATCGATCGAATCAAAAACAATTGTTTTTTCGTCATTTATTCAATTTTTTCGCGATTTTAGCTCTAATTGTTTGTTTGTTTATCACATAAGCCTTCCTAAACCATTCATCCGATTGCGATGAAACCTTGTTGATATGTTGAGCGCACGCCCGCGAAGATTTCTGCGTTAACAAAATCATTTTACAATTGGTGGTATGCGAGTTATTTCAACATTTGAGTGTATTTCATATATGTAGTTAAGCGGCAGTTCGTTCGTTTTCGGTGTATTAGTTATGCGTTCCTATTACTAAATGGTAAAGTTGGACGATGGATGTTGGATAGGGCATAGAGGATAGTGGATAGAGGATGAAAGATGGGGGATGGTGGATGGTGGATGATGGATAGAAGATGGAGGATGGTGGATAGAGGATGAAGAATAGAGGATGGAGTAACGGGAGCAACGGAAGTTACGGGAGAAATGGGAGCAACGGGAGTAACGGAAGCAACGGGAGAAATGGGATCAACGGGAGCAACGGAAGAAATGGAAGCAACGGGAGTAGCGTAGTAGTATAGCACCAAACAAACGTGAGCGTAGCAAGCAAACCCGCGGTACGCGGCTAGTTTAAATATAAAATGTAAAGAAACTGACACAATTTTTTTTATTCTAACCTCTAGCTTTTTTATTTATTTCTTCTTTATTTAGTTATATGTTATTATTTTCTAAAATCATTTATTATTTATTTAAACTAAATCTAATCTTATTTAATTATTTTTTTAATAATTTTTAAATTGAGAATTTTTTTTTTTATGAAATTTCGAAAAATTAATAAAAGAACAAATTATTTTTCCTATCCTGTCCCCTTTCTTCTTTATCTCTTAGTTTTTTTTTCCTTCGATCCGCCTTACCTCCCCTCGGTGTACGGCAATTTGCACCGAATTTACTTTTCATCCCCCTAGTAAAAACAAACTCCCTTCATTTTCATACTTTCTAGTGTACAAAATTGAAAGCGGAAAAATGAATTTTATAGTAATTGCCATACAAAAATCCTTTATTTTTTTTGTTGCCTTTATGACACGAAAAAATTCAGGAAAGCATTGAACTAGGAAGTATATTTTTTATGAATTAGTTTAGACGAAGGATAAACAAATTAAGTCCTTAAAAACACAATGTAGACATGTTTCAAAATGTTTCTACGTGTATGCTATGCTTACAGAAATTCCGGCACTCTATCGAGTATCTCCCATATTTAATGTCCTTGAAAAAATTGAGCATCCATTATCTCTAACTTATGATAATTTGAGAAAAAGTTCTATATACAGTAGAACCTCTATATACTGACCACCCAAGGGACTGTGCAAAATTGGTCACTTTATTCGATTGGTCAAATTATAAAAATAATTTAATAAATAAAATCCGTTTCTGATTTACATCGGGACCGTAAAAAAATGGCAACTTTAGGCAAGTGGTCAAGATAGGAAGGTGGTCACTTCTTCAGGTTCTACTGTAGTACTAATGGTGGAATCCATTATGTTTCACATTATTTGTAAGATTAAGTGCGTCAATCAGTCGAGTAGCTCCCGTACAAAAGTCTTAAAAACTCGTGGTCACGTCTATTTCCCCCAGACAAATTTCAAACACATAATTATAGGAACGGTTTGGCGAATGTTTTCACAGTACATTTCTAAATTGAAAAAGAAGTCTTAAAAATACTGTTGCGTTTTATTTAAAGTGTGACGTTTCGAATTCGATTGAGTCCTTTATCAAAGAACACACAAAAAAAAACAACAATATTTTTTCACTATAGGAAGGTAAAATTTTTGTGTGTGATTAATCATAATAGAGACTGGAGTCAAATTAAATTGTTCGAAAGACAACAAAAACGCAACTGTTTTGTAAAGTAATTTAAACGAAAGATTTGATTGATTCTTCTCATATTATTTTTTTACACTATCTTTACTAGAATTTATCAACCTGCTTAACTATTTTTAAAACGAATCATGCGAGGACAGTATAGAAGTCCCATAGATTATCTTTAAATGGAAGTAGCGAAAAACCAAAAAAGAGGTTATTGCCTTTTCATCTCATTGTTGAATGAAACACCAATCTATAATCAAACGAAACTTTGACAACAGGTTTGATAAAATCGGAATGCAAATAATTTTCTAACTCTACGATCATTATTCCTAAATTTAACCTGGATACACATTAATCTAAAAATAGGACAATCTCTTTATTTTTTTTAGTACACACAAACTAACATTTATATTTAAATTTGATTACAAAAATGGAACTTGTTTTACCTTATCAATCAAAATATGCGCGTGCTTCGCGCGATTGAAACTTATGTAATACACCTTTATAAGTGAGTTTCCTATTTAGTAAAAACACCGGTTGAAAACCAAACAGTGATATAAGATGTGTTTAAATTGTGTGTATTTTGGTGATAATGAGTTATTTTAATTTTATTTTTCCACACCTAATTTTAAACACACGGGAGTTGCTTTGATATATACATTTTATTTTATTATTCTTTAATGTGCCCACCGTTCTTGATCTTATTTCTCTCGTAAATTTTCTTTTATTTTATTCTCTTTTTTTTGTAGTAAGTATTGATCGCCAGAGCGTTTTATTTTAAAAATTGCAATGAATGGCGAGTACTTGAAGGATTAGGAAGATTAGTTTGTTCTTTTCTATACTATACCATAGGAATGCGAATGTGATAAAATCTGTTAAAACAAGACTTCCGTATGAATGGATACCCGATAGATTGAAGGAATTTTGGTCATCACACTCACCTTTTTGTGCAACATTTAAAATAAAATCTTACCTCAACTTCTCCAGTTATCGCAAGCTCGTTTCAATGAAAGCAACATTTTTATTTACAGAAGATTGAATGATTTCTTCTTCGGTTTTCTTTTCTCTACGGATTGAGAAACAAACAGTCGGGGCGCAACTTTATTACTTTTCGGGGGAAAATCCTGAAATATATCGGTGTACGACAGAACAGTTTTTGTCACTACCAACCTTAAAACATTAATTTCGTTTTTGGGGCATAGTCTGGGACGTGGTTAAAATTATCAGAGCTAAGAGATATGTTCAAATTCGTAAAAACGTATATAATCATGTTATACCCCCTTAGGGGTAGAATATCGCAAAATCCTGAAATTAATTTTTAAGTGATTTTATACCTATATAAAGCCCATCTCATTTGACCTAAATGATTTATCGGAGTTCGTGAAAACTTGCATAATCACCTTCACCCTCTAGAGGAATGCTTGAATTGTTCTTGGCGCTTATAATTAAAGCATTTGGAAGTAAAAAGGAATTCGAGATCTCGTTAGACCTAAGAAATATGTCGGAATTCGTAAAAACGTACACAACTACTTTACATTCCTGTAGGAGTAGTATTTCGAAAAATTTTGAAAACGTTATATAAAGAGCGCACAGAAGTGAAATTAATTCGATACCTCTACAGACCTGAAAGATATGACAAAATTCGTGAAAAATGTGAACAAACCCCTTTTGAGAATTTTTTGACCCACCTCCGTACGCCAATGCAAATTTTTTTTTTGCTTAAATTACTTTTGGAATACATATCCATACTCATCACACGTTTCAACTTTCTAGGATAAGCCGTTCCTGGAATACAAAAAACACTCCAACCCCGTACCTTGCTTCTCCTATTAAAACTTTTATTTTTCTATAATGCTCTATGACTCTATACAGTGATCAACTCTTAGCTTTATATCCTTAGCAGCTCTCGAGGAAAAAAGAAAATCTGAATATTTTCTTCCGATCCGCTCACCCAACTTTAAAATTGGATTCTCTACTAGAGGTATACTAGGCCTAACTTCTTAAAAATTATACACCAAAAACTAGTCGAGCTAATAAAATTTCCAAGGCCCCAAGCTTTCAAAAAATTTCGCAGCACTCAGATAACCGTTCTCTTGGAATTTTCAATATCTTAAACACGCCTAGCGCCTACTATACTTTTTCTCTTTATGTCAACTCAATTATTTTTTTAAATTCTTTCCAAAAACTGTAGAAGCCATAGATTATTTGCCCTCACCATGAAATGTTGTATTGGTTTGAGCTACTCAAACTGTCTTCATTTTCCACATTTGAGTTGTATATGTACTTGTAAATATAGTGTAAGATTGATGTCTGTAAAATTGTTAGCATTCGAAAGTTACTTACTTTCTGGTCAAAATATAACAGTAAATTTATTTATTTAGTTATTCTAAGTGTAGTACTAATATGTTTAGTAAATAATACAAAAATAATTATTCTCTAAAATTGCATGTGCACTTAGTGATGTCCGACAGTGTTAATCGTTGAAATGTAATAATCTCATATCAGCAGCATTAATTTAATCTCATTTTTCAGACAAAAAAAAGAAATACGGGATCTCGTCATGAAATTCGGTGCCAGGCTTTTTTTATTACTAATCGTAACACTTCGATATCCGATCAGTAAACGCGATCAAGAGTTTGGTAGACTTGAGAAATATTTGGCTCAAGATGTCTCACTGTGTCCTAGGTGCTTTACACCCAAGTCTGAAATGTGTGTGGATTTGAATCGGAGCTACGATTTTCTTCATAACAGTATCACAACATATTTGAATACGTTTTTCAGTTCGAAAAATGTCCACTACGGATATTTGGGCGATAATCCGAACCCGGTTATGGCAAAGTATGCTGGAAATAAACGGATCTTTAATATGATAGAACAACAGATTGCGAACGCAACAACATATAATGAAACCATCAAAGGACTGAAGCGATTATTTACTGATAAGACTCGAATCGATGGCTTTCAGTATTGTCCAAAATATACTATAGCCGATTTTCTTTATAAATTACGAAATCATTGCGGATCATTTCTGGAAGCATGGATGCATATAAATATTAATGTCGCAACTATTCTACTACCAGCACTGAACAGCCACAATTTTCCAGTGCCGAAATACTACGGACATTGCGGCTTTACATTGTACGAATCGTACGACGGACAAACGCTCTATCAACTTCAAGAAGTCCAGTACACCACAAAATTACGTATAGCGAAAAAATTACTACTAGCTGCACTGAAGTTTACGAAAGGCTTCAATGACTACCGAATCTACTTAACAGATATTACTCTCGATAACGTAGTCTATAATGTGCAGTCCGAAGAAGTATCCTTTATCGATCTGGACAATGTTATAATCGTCGATACAATGTACAACCGAAGTGGCCTACGGACAAAATTACCCCATTCCCGATACGATACAATACATAAATATCAAGAGATCGAATGTAAAGGTTGCTTTGCATACGCTCAGGGTGATCTTTGCAATCATAGGAAAAGCGATATAAATATATATTCGATTTGTCAACTACTACATCAGGATTTGCATGGCGATACATCAAAGGGATATCTAAAACCAATACCGCATGTTATCGAAAAGAATTTTGATTATATGTTAACATATCTTAAAATATGTGTTTCGTGTCCGGAGAACTGTGCCAATCGATTTCATTCTGCACAGCGTCTAATACAAATTTTTACAATGCTTATAAATCGTTTTAATCCAAAAAATATAGTTTAATTATTTAATTTAGTTTATTTTTTAATTTAATTTGTGTAAAAGCGATCAGATGGCGTAAATCGTTCAATTCTAATAATGCGTTTTTCACTAGTCGACCCTCTGCGCTATGAACTTGTTCGTAGATCAACATCTGGATGGCTGTCTTAAGAATAGTTTCGGCTTCCCTTAATCGGTCCTAATTGAAACGAAAAAACGAAATTAATGATATCTATTTCAGTAATTATCTAAAAATTTCACATTGGTGCCAATTGAAATTTAATAATATTAATTTAAAAAAATTAAAAAAAAAATTTACCAAATTTGGTCGCTAAATTATTATCATCTTTCAGTCAAAGTTATAATCTAGATAAACCAAGCAATAGTTTGTTGTGGGTTGAAGATTTGATATCAAAGTTAAAATTGGGTTACAATATATCTCGGTTAAGAGTTGACGACGACTCAAACTTTAGAAAAATCAAATATGGCAAAAAAGTTTTTCACTGCACGCCGTCGGTATAAGTTATGATAACTTGAAAGTTATCCTGTGTTAGTTATGAAAACTGGTGTTTCTTGGATAATTCGGTACCGGCTGCGCCAATAAGTTTGTGTCTGCAGTATGTTTGAGGGATGATCGTTTGTGTAAAACGAAAAATCTTCAAACTATAATAAAATGGTTCTATAGGTCGACATCAAAATTGGGCCTTGGCCTCTTCAATAATAGGTGTGTTTTTTGCGCATTTATCCAGATCAGAGTAGTGATTAAAATTTACATTCAAAACACCATGAATATTGCTTTTCCCTGTAGATAGTAGGCTACAGGAATAGCTGCCCCATTAAACTCACTGGTGCAGATATTCGCAATAAATTCTCTAATCTAGCCTACTATCTATGGAAAAAAGTTATAAAGAATCATAAAAACAGCAATGTTGTTGCTATTTTGTATATAAATTTTCTAACCTACTCTGTTCTGGATAAGTGCGCAAATAAACACACCTAATATTTCTCCGATCGGATTTTAGACATTACGGTTTTGCCTTAGACCGATCCGAGTATTTTTATCGGTCAACCCCGAGGAGTATCAAAATACATTATATTAGTATAAGAATATGCAATAAGGTAGAAAGAGAAATAAAAATATAATTTCAAATTACCAAATATTCCACATCCCGAATTTCCAACTCGTTGTACTGCAACTTAGTGAGTTCTAAAAACGGGGAAAATTTTTCGTACAACGCTATCCCGGTTAGTCTAGAAATGCCCGGTTCCAACACCCTCAGTACTGGAATTATTTCATTGCACAGTTGAATTTTACGCTCGAAAACTTTTTTACCCGGTTTGGAAACTGCACTCATGCAAATATTTCGAAGTATAGCAGCAACATTTTGCTTAAGATCGACAATGATGTAATGGTTTGGATTCAATTGCGGCGAGTATTTTGCAATTAGTATTTCCATTTTTCGGAGATCGTCGTCAGCTTCAATTACTTCTGTACTTATCGTAGCTAACAATAGCTTTATAGTATTATTTTCCATTTTATTGGAACAATTCGTACAGGACCAATAATCCTTGGTCGATTGCAATAATAGCCCAGTTGGACAGGTCGTACATGCAATTGAGCTCATCTGAGTTCCAAATTCAGTTGGATCCTTGCACCGTTTACAATCGCATACGAAATATTTTCCAATAATAAGCGATTTTTGTCTATCGGCAGTACCCTGGGAAATATTACTATATTTAGTTGTGACTGTAGTTTTTGAATTAATACTAAGCAAAAAAAACGAAACATACATTATATGACTATCAAATGTAGGTAGGTATAAAACACTCTTAAAGAAAGGGCATTTCTTCTATTAGGTACTCTATTTAAACAGTAACACAGCTTAACAGGAATGGAGTGTTGGCATCATGTACCTGTTTGGATTGCATGTGTCGATAATAAAAAAACACTGGATATTTTTCAAAACTGTAATAAAAATATTATTAAATCATTTTCTTTTAAAACTGTATAAGGATGTAACACGTTTCTTTCATCTATTCTTTTTAAAAAAAAAAATTAAAAATTGCTTGGAAAATTGTCAAACAACGAAATATCACACTCTTTTTTACGCGAAAGGACATAGACCCATTCAAAAAAACTCCTTACTTGCAGACCTTTTATTTTTACTTTGTTATTTCAATAATACAGTTTTTTGATCGACTTTTAAAAAAAAATAAAACTTAAAACTGAAATTTTTTTACGTTTCAGGATTACTAAACAAAAAAATAAATCTTTTGTAGACTTGTAGCTCCCAAATCCTTTAAGTTATCAAGTTAAAATGTTTTTTTATGGATAGACTGGGTGACTATTTTTTGGGAAGTGAGGGTTTTAGACGAAAAAAATTGTTTTATCAGGAACCGCTGTTGAAAATTAGAATTGGTATGATAGTCAAGCCGTTTGCAAAAAAAAGTCGATATGGAAGTAGGAGTGGGAAAAAACATTGCGTCCAAAACGCTCGAAAGCAGGAATCGGGACATTGTAAAATCCATATCTCCAGAACGGTTCACACCACAAGGTTACAACTTGGTGATTGTTTGTAGGTATACTTAGAGAATATACAGGATAAAAAATTTTGAGATGGGTGGGGTAGATATGGAATAAATTTTTACTTCCACAAACTTTTTATATAATCGTTTTCACAAATTCCGTCATGTCTCTTAGATTCGTTAAGATATCGAATTGGTTTTCACTTCCTTTTGGCCTAAAACATGATTTCAGGATTTTTGAATATTTAACCCAGAGTTGAATACGTTTTCACAATTTTCGTCATATCTCTTAGGTCTTATGAGATAACAAATTGGATTTCACTTCCACATTTTTTTAATCGCCTACAAACCAATTTCAAGATTTTTTGATAAACCCCCGAAATGGTATAAATGCCAACATATCTCTTAGATGAAATATAAATCTGTTTTTACTTCTACGGGCATTTTTTGTAAGCGTCTAAAACCGATTTCATGATTTCTTCCAAATTCAACACCCCTTTATATTTATAAGCAACTAAAAATCGATTTCAAGATTTTTCGATATTTTTACATGTGGGCAGTTTTTTATTTCAACGTTTGTATAAAGAACCATTGAATAATATTGAAAGTTGTTGAACTCTTGGTTGCGGAAGGAAAGGTGCCTCATAACAAATCAACTACTGACACTATTGCTGATGATTTTTATAATAAAACGTAGAGAGGAGGTCACATAAACATTATTTTCTCTTTAATATTTTCGTGGTGATCATCATCAATGGCGCGACAGCCCAAATCGGGCCCTGACCTGCTGGTGATCCCGTTGACTTTATATTTTTAGTGACGATAGTGCAATCGTCAAATTTTTATTTGCCACATTTTTTCTATTTGCTCTGTACTAACTAGGTCAGAAAAATTTGACAAAATTTTTCGTCAAATTTTTTTAGTACGTTTTAGTAAGTTTGAAGCGTTCTACTGCCGAAGCAGTCTTGAATACGAGTTATCTGAAGGAGTGGTATGATCTCGGCCGTTAACGAAATGAGCCAGACAAATTTCTTTAAACGAGAGGATTAAAATTTTTAATAATAGTTCAACCTCTACACACTACTCTACTTTTAGATATACAAAAAATGAATTGCAAGATCATTCTGTAGGAGCACACACGTCTATAAAACACACATAAAGAATGGAATGAACGGATGCAAAGGACAACATTGTATTTGAAAACACATAAATATAAAAACAAGAAAATTATTTAACAATACTAGAAATCTACAACCTTACCATTAGTGCACTTGTATAGTTATAGTAAATAATTTCATCTTTTTTTATCGGCATGGTAGCATAAATTTTCATTCGATACGAATCATCGACCGAAATTAACGTGTTCGCTACACAATTATGAGCTAGAAGAGCGGCATTCGGATAAATAGCTCGTAAAATATCGTCACCACCGGGTCCACGAACCTCGAACGCATTAACATCAAAAATTCCACAAATTTTTTGCAAAAATTCTGCATCCAATTTTCGTTGTTTAAAGCTTCCGTTCAGTTCGACGAGCAACGGATTAACAACATTTTGTTGATGAAGTTGCCAAATTTCTGTACCCTTTCGCTTCTCGTTGTGCGATTCCATTTGAATTAATTTTTCGAACCGATCGCGTTTTTCATCGTTTTCCATATTTAATAAAATCATAAGCGGACCGAATGTACTAAAATTTTCAATTAAAAAATTCCCCGGTAGTTTTTGATTTTTTGCAAATGTACAGTCGAAAGTATTGTGCTTCGAACATTTCAGACACAACGGAAATACATTGCACGTTCTACAAAAAAAAAAATGTTTTTTAATAATAAAAAAAAACTTCAATTATTAATAAATTTTAGTCGTCTCACTTGCAAATTGTAAACGAGTCCCGAAAACAATTCGAACAACGTGGCTGTGAATCCCACAAGGGTGAAACTATGATGGGATCTTCCACTAGGATAACTTCACCCGGCTGAATATCCTCAATAGCAATTATATATCTAACAATAGAAAATATTTATATTTTTAATTTAATAATTCTTAACTTAATTTACCGGCCAAGAGTTTCATTGTTTTTTACAGCGCACTTGTTAAACGGAACAGACATGTTAATCGACTAAATGGCAAATTATTGACGGTATGTATAATAGTGCACTTAGCAATCTTAATTCGATAAGATTATCATTCCAAAGATATAGTCGACCACATTAAGTCCATCCCAAAATTCTTTAACTTCCGCTCGCAAGACCAAGTACCGTAGTGACCAAAAATCAATTAAAACTATGAACTGGAGTCGATTTATGGCTTGTATTTAACGAAGTAATGAATTCATTTCGCACACGATGCCTCTGAAAATTTTATATAGTTTCTGCAACGAGTGATCTGCTAAATTTATCTCTCTTTTACCGCGGAATGCTGTCAACTAAATTTAAATTCGGATCTAATTGCACAGTCGAATCAGACACAATTGCTGCTGTATTTTGTACAGATGAACTTATATAAGTAGGCACATATCTACTAAGCGAATAATTCGCGCACAACTATGAGACGCACATATTTAATTTTTATTTTCGTTATTTTGATAAGGTGGTATGCGATATTATTGATAGAGTGCAATTTATTATATGTATTTTGATTTATTGCTGAAACGATCTAACGACGCTTAGCTCTGACTGTTTTTCGTTCTGCTAACGTCGTTGTCTCCTGCTTCCGGTCGTAAACAAAAAGCTGTAATTATAACGTTCCATATCCAACTAGAATTGCGTAGAAAGCTCTACAAACTTCTCGCATGTTCTATACATTTCTCACATATTCCACACACTTCTCACATATTCCACACACACCAACGAATATGCTGGAAATATATCGACTCAACACATGCAGTATATAAGCGCATCAGGGCTTGTAGAGGATCAGTTTTCCTACTGCCGGAGGCAGCTGACTCACGCTACGGTTGCCTTCAAACAGGATGCGACAGTCTTCGCCCTTTCACTTGTGAAACATCCTCATCACCATCTCGCTTCCCAACACTCCATTAGAACAACACGAGAGCTTGCCTACCCTCGTAAATTTAGATCCATTTCAAGCGAGTTTTTGTGACTTGCTCAAATTTCAAGTAATCGCCGACTTACATAGAAGTTCCATAGATTCAGAAATTTGTATAGAATTTTTTGTATGGCTGCTTCACGAAGGGAGGTTTTCTACATATTCATAACTTTATCAGCAGCTATTTGAGAATCAATTTCAAACTCGTAGCTTGAAGAGTTCTGAAGTTATAGGAGAATATTCGTGGACCATGTGTTTTAAGGATTTTTGTATGGCATCTACCCGACGATTTTGCACATTAACGAAGGTAGCTTTACAAATTCGATCAAACAGCCGATCAGCAGCGTAAAAATGAACAGAAAATCCGAAAAGAAAGGAAGGAAACTTAACCTCATGTACAAACCTTCTTTACTCGATTGTGCCAATGTCGTGGTCCCAGCCGCAGCCCCACTAATTACAAAAACTCGTTAGTTATGATTTTTTTTTTCATTTTTAAATTTATTACTTTGTTTAAAATTGTTTTTATACAATGGCTTCTTATTCTGCGTGTTGTTAATTGTTAAGACATACAATGCGAACTTTTATTTTTATGTTCGTCTAGTTTTTCTTTGCATTTTTTTTTCTAAAACAAAATATTTTTTTTTTATTTTTTGAGAATATTAGCCACACAGACATTGCTTATATTTTATTCATTCAAGAATGTAATTAGTGTACAATAGTATTCGCTTTTTTTGACGAGATTAAACATTCATCACAAAACGACAGACACTACAAAATGATTGGTATATTTTTTTAAGTTATATTATTGTTTTTATTTAATTTGTTTCGACTAAAATAGGTACCTGAATAAACAAATAGGTAATTAAAGCTCTTTGTAAAACGTATTACCTTGATTTTGTGTTGGTTTTGGATTTAGCATTGAGATTTGATTTTTACAGTAAAGTTTTAACAGAACTACTAAGAACGTTTGTTAATAGCATTTTCAGATTGTAAATTGAAAAATAGAAAAGAACACAATTAAGTAACGCGATGTTTCCGTGTTGATTGTATTTTAACCTATAGATCCTATGATGTTTGCCCAAAGAACGCTTAGCAAGGGAGCGATAAGCCTGTACTTAGACCTAACCAAAGACGAGGTCACATTGCAAAATATCTATTTAATTGAAATTATTGCAGAATAGATTCTTCAAATTTCAAAGACACAAATGTGATTTATTGAAGCCCGTTATAAATTGCTATTAAGACTATTCGCTATTATGACTAATGAAACATTACAATTTGGACAGCTTAAACTGAATGCGTGTGCTGTAACTACTCAAATAAAGAGCTTGGGCAGAAACCACGATTACGAACGTTCGGAAACAAACTGATTGCGGAAAAACCGAATAGGAGTTTGTGGTAGTTGTTGCATTATGAATTTACACAAACAGTAGATTTATTCAAAAATAAAGGGAATTGAATTGAAGACACCAGCGATTTTTTGACATCGTGAAAAAATTAGGAAAATTATTACTAAGTGGATGATCGAAGAATGAACTCTCTTCATTACTTTGGGATTAGCAGTCGATAGCATTTTGGCATCAAAAGTTAGGAAAAGATTGGTATGAAAATGAGGCTATGTGCTCAGCAGCAACAAATACTTCAGTTAAAGCACCAAAACCAAACTGGAGCCTATACGATGGCATGAGATAGAGCAGCCTCAAAGAACTTAAAGGAGGGCAAAATTGGAAACACTTGTGAGAATGCATTTTTTGAAACTCTCGAAGCAAATGAAAACATTACCAGCGGAAAAATGAGCATCATACTAATTCACAAATTTGCGGCGGCTGCATATCAGCGATTCAGATTTTTACTCTTGATCCAATCAGGAATTAACCACAGCGATTATTTTATTATCTAGAATTTAGTTAGGGATAATAAAATTTTAGGACAATAGAGAGATAAAGTAATTTTGACGCTAAGGACGCATGGATGTTTTTCTTAGGTGCAATAATTAGAAAACATCTTTGGCATTCACCTAGGATCTCGACTTGTAGAGGAGCACTTTTACTGCCCAATCGGGGAACATGCAGGCATTTAAAATTCATTTGCCAGACTTGTGTTCCACTTAAGGTCAGTTATAGTGAAAAAAAATTATTTAATTAGATGTCTTACAGCGTTCCCAATTTCAGTATAAAAACTGTCTGATACTCGCTAAGAGCAGGTTGTCGACTTTTAGTCGCCCAACCGTTTAGTTGAGTAGCTAATGGCTATGAAGCTATATGGAAGCGCGCACATCGACCGATTCGATATCGTCCAAACTAAAAAGTTTAAATGCACGAAGATACCCTTTTCATCAAACTATTGGGCAACTCTTGAGCAGGAGCTATAAATACACCAACCTATGGACATCCGTACACGGAGCAACTAAAAATCGGTCAGAACCGGTTTTTTCGCTGTATTTGGTCGTATCTTTTGTGTATGTTGCACATGATGCGACACAACTAAATGCAGCGATCTGTCTGATATGATGCAAATTATAGTGTAGACAGTTTCATTAAAAAAAATATGCCTGGTGTATTTTATGATTTTTGAGGAATAATACGCCGCCGGCGGAAGTGAAGGATGTACCAATATTCGGTTCTTTCTCTACATTAACTATCGACCGAGTAGTTTGAGTGATGTGCACATGAACACCGACCTAATAGTCTAGTCGGATAGAAACGAGTGTACAGAGCTCGATCTAATTTAAAATCTGCCCGATTGAATAGTTTGCAGTGCGCTGGTTCTTTCTTACTGTATGATTTTCTTTCAGTTGTGAAGCGTTTCAGTACGCAATAATTTAGTTAAGTGACGATAAATTCTACTGAAGATCAGAAAAAAAATTATTAAATTTAGTAATTTCGTTTACACGACATTTAAATCTTGTAACAACTACGAAAGAAAATAGTTTGTCAGGATTACAAAGTATATCACTTTCCTGCAAGAATAAAGCACACAGAAAATGGTAAATGAAATTCCACAAGGTTGCTGTACAAGGAAATTTTCATTTTCATCTCTACTAAAAGGCTACTAATAAAGTAAACAACATGTCCTTTACAAATCTACAGAATTTGGCTAGTAGGGAAAGAAAAAAAAATTCCACTTTTTAGTTGAGCTTTCACTCCCATCTTCTCGCGAGCCTAAACAAATATCTACATTCTACAGTATGAAACGTAATCGAGTAATCTGCGTTCGTTGAAAAACATCATTTCTGTCTGCGCTTCAATCTATAAATTAACGATTTTTTAAACGGGCCATTGATACAAAACCGGAATTATCAATACATTTAATGGTTCAGCGTTTATAATAGAAGTGATGCATAAAACGGCAATACTATAAATTAATTTAAATCTGAAAATGTTATTTTTAAAATATCTATCAAACGTGTTGATAGTTTGCTATTTGTATCTAATTCAGTTTTTTTTTAAAATCTAGGAAATAGTGCGTGTGTATTTTGATATCCAATGAAATGTTTTTTTATTATTTCTTCGTTTACATTCTGACCTGCTCCCCGTTCCCCAACGTGAATCTGTCGTGTATTCTATATTCTTCCCAACATTTACAAATCGTAATATGCTGTATGTAATGTATATTTTTATATTATTTATTTATAATTAAAAAATATAAATTTGTTTTTCTTTTTGTAATAAAATTATGCTTTGTTGTTTTTTTTTTATTCTTACATATAATTTATATAAATATACTTACTTGCTGCGCTTGCTAACATTATGACACCTACTACCCTTATTTTGTACTCTGCGTGCCTTTTTTATATCACTACTATTCAATGATGTAAAATCGTTTGCGATACAAGACGACGTGGATGGATTGACAAGTAGACCAACATTATTCTCGTTTGTACCGCCACGAATCTCATCATTACTAATATTTTTATGAACAGTACCACACTGTATTAAATTTGTTTGCTGTGGTCCTACAACATTGAGATCTGAATCAGAATGGTTGAACATCGAATTGAAAATGTCACCGCCAGCAGTTGGCAATGCTATAATTGAATTTGATGTTATCGTTGAATATATGACGCGTCCGTTATTGCTGTTGTCTTCGTGACGACGTTTTAAAGTTAATCCGACCGGTTTTATTGCCGATTTTAAACTATTTAATGGATCTTCTAATTGATCGAGCGTATCGTCGTCCTTTGTATTGCTCATATTGTCACCTTCGTCAGTATCATCAATACTTAGATTAATGTCGGCTGGATTAACGCCCTGATTGATGAGCGCTTGAAAATCTTCGGGGGCAACGGGAGCAATCTTCTGGCCACACGATGTGCAAATTTGTGTGGCTGGACTTTTTGATCGCCAATATTGCAATTCAGTTTTGCATTTATTTAATTCCTGTCAAATTAAATCCGATAATTGAATATGAAAACAAGAAATATTATTCGTTTAGCGCATACTTGTAATAGGGTTGAAAATTTTCGAGACATTTCCTCGTTCTTTTTGTCGTTCTCGTCCAAACGGTTGGCATACTCCAGCGTTTGTTTCTGTTGGTCCGCTAGCAATTTTTGCTGATCGGCAATTTGTTTACCTTGTTCCGATGATTTTCGTTTACATGTGCGCAACTCATTTCGCAAAACAGATAATTGATTGTTGTACATCTTCATTCCTTGTTTAATTTTACGTATGCCTTTTCGCAAGACCATATTACTTTGTGGTGGCGACGGCATTTGGGACGAATCATCCGTTGATTCTGAAGTAGTCTTCAGTGAATACGTCTGCTTGCTTTTAGCTAATTGATTAAGAAACAATTTTTTTTATTGAATTTCAACATATTAAAAATGCAAAGTCCTTACTGAAGTACGCAATTTCGGGAAGATACGGTTCAATATGTTCCTTAAAATATTCCATGGCCATCGTAGAGAGATCAAATAGTTCGTCGGTTACTTTGAACGGTCGCTCTAGCTTAGGTGTCGTTCGAATATAATTCAAAACGTTGTAAACTTCATCTAAAATCTGTAAAACGAAATACCAATGAATTGCAATCTGAGCTCAACGCGAAAATAATGAGGACACGTACTCCGCCTGGAAAGAAACAGCAATGCTTTCTTTCGATATGTTTTCCGAAAGTCATTTGTAACAGAGAGAGTCGCATGTAACACGTTTCGATTATGTCACATTCGCATGCCAGCGGATGATTCCGTCGGGCCGATTCACGTCGTGGCATTTTCGCTTTGACCGTTTGAAAACGGTTCAACATTTGCGTTTGTAATTTTGAAAATGTTGAATTTAAAATGGCACTGCAAATTTGATTCATTTGCGACGAGACCTAACGAAAGTTCCAAATCTCAGCAATGTAAATATATTCAAAATATTTTTAACACACTTACCACCCGTAAATGTCCGACTTTCCTGTATCCAATATATGAAAAAATATTATCTAAAATTTCCATGGGCATATCGAAAAGAGTGATATCTTGTTGTGACGACGAGTGTCGTTCTTCACTGCCATCGTAGTCGTTATTTCTGGATGACGATGAAACCGAAGTCAAGGCTACGGTTGTGCATCCGTGGACAGATGATTTCGAAGATGTCGCCAATGTAAGTGCGTGACTTGATTGTCTGGTGGTTACAGTGATTCGAGTGCAAGTATCTTCGCCCGGTGTCCCATGGGATGCGGTTGTGCTCATTTGACGCGTTGAAACCATTTTATCGACTGGTTTTCCCCGCTACGGAAACAATCGAATAAAATCTGCAAATACGGAAAAAATATTTCCAATTTTGTTTATCCAGTAATGGATCTAATAATAAAATATGAAATTTAAGGGTTGCAGTTTTACTTTGTTATTAAAATAATTGCTGTTTGCGACTTTAATAATAATAAAAAAATATAAAAAGTAATAAATAATTTTCCGATTTTTTGTTATGACTAAAAATTTCTGTGTATCTCGAGTATTGCAACCGCCAATGGTACGTTGGGGTCCTTATTTCAATTGGTAGAGTATTCCACAACGCAAAGACAGATTCAGATGACGCGTCCCAAATGATAAAAACGGCCTCAGTTTTAAAGTGAGCTGCGTTAGTACTCGATTGTTGAGAATTTTGAATAGTATTATGGAATGCCATAGTTAATACGAGGGAGGATCAGCGATTTCACCAATTGAAGCAGTGAAACATTTAATGCTTCGAAGAGATATCAATGCCCACACATGTACTGTAAAGCCCACAAAGTGTAGTTAAATATGATCCCTAAATTCAATGCTGCATCTTTGTATGTTACAAGAGCTTGATTTAAAATAATTTTTTTTTGCATTCAACATATTTGATTATCCAAAGACCCGATTGATTCATTCCGAACTTCATTTGGACTGAAAACTAATATTAGTTGTTTATCGTCGGCATACAAACATATTTCACAATATTCAATGCGATTTACCCAGTCATTTAACATTTAGAAATGTTATTAGGAAAGCAGAGGCTTAGATATGACTCTCAGTGGCCCTTTAATCGTCCAAACCATCGTCATGATCATGTCCCACTGCTGCAATGGAAGCCATGGCAAACAGCCCCTTTGAGATAAAGCAAGAGGCTCTGCCAGAGGTCATAAGGCAGGCACCTTAAAGTCGGTCACCTTAAAGTTCTACAGGAATTTAAGCAGGGCAGGACTTAACCGACTCAGTAAGTGACAACATGCCAAAGGTGTATCATTTTGTGAAACCATATATGGTGGCTCTGGGAGATCGTGTATCATGGAAATCCGGTCCACCAGATCCGGTTGGGGGAGGTGCTTCACTCTGGAGCACGGATGGCTCTACGACTTATAACGGAACTGGAGTAGGTGTATTTGGACCCAATTGTAAAATATGGAAGGCAATGGGACATACAGCCACTGAACCATTCAGATACATGCTATAGAACTGTGCGCAGGTAAATTTCTATCGAATAAACCTAAAGGCGCCGTACTCATCATCTTATCTGACAGCTAAGCGGCACTGCCAGCGCTGAAATCTTATTTTCTCTGCTCTAGGCTTGTGTGGGACTGTCATTCTCTTCTAAAAAGCTGACACATAATAACAGTCTAATGCCCCAAATACATGTTGGGCCAAAGTAGGCCAGTGCGAGGTCGAACAAATGTAGGCCAAAGCTAGCGTGCGCGAGTACGTGGTTCATAAGCTTCAGTTGTCAATTGTTCAGTGTCAAATCCATAGAGATATAAATAGTGGAGACGACAAGACGACGTTTTAGTATAAAACATTTTGAAGCCAGATTGAAAGTTTTTGTATGGAGCGTTTGATGCCAGGTGGCAGTGAAATGCAAATAGTAGCCTAGTATTCAAATGTTTGGTGTTTTTCGTGTTCAAGACCGGGGTATAATATAAATTTGAGTAAGTAGCATAGTGTTTATTGCCGGTCCTTTGCGTGGAATCGTCCGGCTTCAAAACAGTCGCTGCTCATCATCTCCAGTACATATATCTCTATGGTCAAACCCTTTGACTTGTGATCAAAAAAACAGCGTCGAAGTCGCACCAGCGTCGACAAGTGATAGCCAACGCACACAAGTCCACTGTCCACAGGTTGGTGCTTGTCTGCATTTGCATTGGTTCGCTCAACATGTATTCGGAACATAATCCTGGGTGGTGCCCGGATATGAGGGAATTTCGGGAAACGAACCGGATGACCAGCTTGGCTAAGCGAGGAAACAACTCAGTAATGTTTGGTCCGGAACCATTCTGTGGAGTAGGTAAAGACTTCATTAAGGAGGGTATTTTAAAGTGGGTCAATCTTCAGGTGGAAAATCATTGGAACTCACTCAGTCAAAGAAATTCTTGACTTTCTCTAGTAAGAGAGCGGCAGAATTTCTTTCCAGAAACAGATGTAACGCAAGGGTAATAATGGGATATTTCGCAGGACCTTGAAATCATCGGCAAAGAATAACTGGAAATGCATGTCAATTCCACATCTGAAACCACTGCACCCATTCTGTGTGATTGTGACCAGACCTAGAGGCAGATTCTAGGTAGAGATGGCAATTAAAATGAACTAATCGATTAATCGATCACTTGATTAATCGACATGTAATAGTCGATTTACGATTAAATATGTAGAAAATGATCGATTTATCGATTAACTTTGCCTTTATAACTAACAAGTAGTATTCTATTTCATTACGAAGGTATCATGTAATATAGGAAGAATTCGAAGAAAAAAAATCTTGATCCATAAATATTTATATATTTTGTGTGATAATATTAACTGTAAATAAGCATTACTTCAAAAACAATAATAAAGATAATACTAAATGGGATTGATTATTAAGAACGAAAACTTTTGTTTTTGGCGTCGGTTTACGCGTGAGTAAACTGGAGTCGCCATTACTATTACCAATCACTATTACCCAGCAGGCAGATCATACCTGTAGAAAACTAATCGAAATTCTACCCATTTCAGCTCCAGGACACAATCCAATAATGCGACTAAGGTTTCGAGTTAGGATCGAATTTTTGATGTAACTTCATTCACATTTTTTTTACTTCTGTCTTACATTTAGAATAGAAGGATTGGAAATTTGGCAGCTGGTTCAGCGTCAGGACTTTATAAGTCAAATTTGGAATTCCTCATTTCTCTATGTAAAAGGCGGAAATGAAAAAAATGTGCAAGTAAATACGTTGCACTCTCGTAGAATTGAAGTGAATTTTGTACGTACAAAGAACGTATGCTACATATAAGCACGTAGAAATTATACGTAGAATCGCAGTGAATATTTTACGTATAGTGCTCTTTCAAACTATACGTATAGACATACACGGCGAACGCGGACATCGTACCCTAGAATTCTACGGTGTTTATCCGGCTTTTATACGGTCTTTATTTTCGTATAATATATGTAACTTTGCCTGCTGGCTACTGTTGCAGATGAGGTATAGAGAGTCGCTATCACTGTTGCCGATGAGGTGTACAAATTCGGTATTTCTGTTGCCTATGAGGGTGTAAAGAGTCGCAAATTATTTATTATAAAGCACTTTTAGAGTTCGGACGTGTAGACTTTTAAACTTTAACTTAACAGCTGGCCACAATCACAACAAATTAATCGATAAATTATATGATTAATCGAAACCAAGAGTATCAAATGATCAATCAACAATCGAAGGATAATAATCGATTATTTCAATCATTTGATTAATCGTTGCCATCTCTAATTCTAGGTGGATTTACTCTCATCTATGAGGACCTGTCGCAAACTCCACTGAGTAAAATCGTCTCGTTGAGGGAATGGATTATCCTAGGTAGTGGACAAAAGACCATTCAGGTCGTGGTTCGAGAAGCAGTAAGCTTTTACGCGCTCAAACTAACAAATAATAATAACTTAAGGAAGCAGGAAAGTAGAACGTAAAAATAAGAGATGGAGTGACGATATAGTAACAACTATTAGGACCTGGAATACCGTTGCTGCAGGCAGAGGAAAGTGGTCATCATTGGGGAGGCTTACACCCATAACTGATACGAGTATATCCAGTATAATTTTTAATGTAGTGTAATAAATGGTTTTATGGCTTGTTTTAATAAAAATAGAAAAAATTCTACAGTAAAACTCAGTCGATGTTGAAAATGGTGTTCTGGGTTCTACTCATTGTCAACGTCGATGAGGGCCAATTAGTAGTTCAGAACTAGTAAAAAAAAAAAAAACCTCAACTGAACGCTGCTGGTAACAAGGAGTTTGATTTAATACACTTTTTCAAACCACAAACACAGTATAGAACAAATTTCGGCAAGCGAGGCAAATGAGACTTACAAAATCGCCCCAAGAAGCAATCAATTATTCCGGTTGATTCCATTTCCATTGGAACAACGACCAACGTATTTAATAAAAAAACAAGGACCGAGCTATGTATGAAACTTGCTCTTGAACTCACACGGGATGTAATTGAGACCTCCCGCGGTCTTGCCAGAAATCGCCAAATTTATCTTTTTTCATTGGCCCTTGTGTAAATTTGCAAACGGTCCGTTCTGTCGACAACAACTTCACACAGCAGATCCCCTTCGCATCCTCGAGACCCTGCCTTTAGGTTTGCTGTGTACTTAATTCGTCTGTGATTGCACAGTTTTAGAGGAAGTCTGCACATTTTTTTATGCTCTAAAAATAAAACTAAAGCAAAACTTACCCAATACTAGCGACGAGGATTGCAAATAAAGGAACTTTATGCAGCGGCGTTCCAACGAAAAAAAACGATCAAAAATTGTTCGTGTGTGTCACATTCAACGACAAAATCACATCAAGGACCCAGCCGTCGACCCGTAGAGCAGACGATCCCACTGTGGAACGAATGGCGGGATATGCAACGTGCGACAAGCGGGTGTAGAGTGTGTGTGGCACCGGGGACCTCCCACCCGACAGTAAATTCGGGTGATAACGAAACTTTACGCCAAGGGAAATCTGAAATGAAATTAAAAAAAAATATTAAGGACCGAAGGAAAGTTTTTTTTTGGTTTTTATAAATTGGGCGACTGACTGCAACCGGACTCGGAAATTGCAAACTACCGGGTGGATAATGAAGTGGAATAAAAACAGTGTTAATTTCCTGGCAGCGGCATATTGTCACTTGTAAAGAAAAGAAAAGCTTCCGCACTTCTCGTCGTCGGATCTTTCGAGTTTCGAAACCGGAGTGAGTCCCCGAAAAAGTGTTTGAACTTTTTGGCCGTTCGATTGCTTCGCCGTCGTCGCCGTCGTCGCCGCCGCCGCTACGGCTAACGAAACCCCCCACAAGAGAAAAACTTTTTCGAAAACTTTTCTCGATTGGTTTTAAACAAATTTTTTTTTCCTGTCGTTAAAGTTTAGAATAAAAAAAAAAAGAAAAGCAAAACGAAATAATTATCGCTTTTTCCGTTTTACAAGCGTTCTCTTCGTTTATGCTTCGCACTGAACACGAATAAAATTGAAAACAAAATTGATTTCAACGACAGGCGAAAAAATCGGACACATTCCAAGCGACGACGACGACCAGGGCAAATTATTGTCCGGAGTGAGAAAAACCTTTTATGCGAAAATTTTCAGGTAAATTCAATGAAAACCGATAAACCGGAAATTCTTAAGGATAAAGAAAAACTTGCACAAACTTTTTTCCGTTTCGCACAGCTCGGCTAAACACGAACTTTTCCGTCGTCGTTGTCGGTTCGACGAGCGGGGCCTCTCCAATGGCTGCTGCGCCGCGACAAGAACAAACAAGATTTCGAGCGGAGACGCGAATCAACTTTTTCTGACTTCGTGCGCTATAAATCCGTCATTTTCTCGACGGGCGCCGTCCGTTTTTCGCGATTTTTTCCCTATTTGATGCACGACCCCGACCGAAACTTCGCCTATAAGCCACAAATCGAATTGAAAATTTTCTTACACCGAATTCTTTTTTTTCTTTGGTGGCTACTGCTGCCGTTGGTGCTGCTGCTGGTGGCGGCCGCTCAGCTCTTCGACTTCAACTCGTCGAAGCTCGAAAACGAAAACGATCAAAGAATCCACTAGCCCTGGCCCCGCGGAACCCCGTTGAAAAGTCTCGAGCAGTTTTTCGGCTCTTTTTTCTAGTCTCGAACGTTTCCACTTTGCTTCGTCCACTTTTTGCTGTTCCCCAGCCCGCATCCAGACTAAAAATCTTGCTGTCCCTGTCGCCACAACAGGTTTGCCTCTTTCGAGCGCGAGTTTGTCCTGCCGTCCTGCTTATCCGTGTTCCCCTTTTCGGTCTGTTTGCTCCTTCTACGCATTGTTTTATTCGCTTTTGGTGTGATTTTCGCCTTCCCCTGTTGTGGAACGTAAGAGATCGAACCAACGCGATGACAAACCTCGACTCTCTTTTTGGTCTGACGGAGAACTGACAGCTAGAGCCGTGAGTGTGTGGTGTTCAACTAAATTTGTTTGCTTTCAACTTGGACGCTAGTCAGTGGCACCAATCTGGTGAAAAGAAAATCACGTAATGCGATTTGCAGCCAAAACAGTGAAATACAAAATTTAGATCTGATAGAAGATAGAATTTGTCGTTTCGAAATTTGAATTTGAATAATGGGAGGAACTGCTCAGAAACAAGAAAACAGCCCAACAGGCAGATCGTACCAATAGAAAACTAATCGAAATTCTATACATTTTCTACAGCCATTGAGCTCTATGTGAACGAAAACCGTCTCCGTATGTAAGTAACCCCCAAGTCACAACGGCAACGCAGTCCGAGGCAGACTAGCTGTCAAAAAGTAAAGCGCAGTGTATTTCCATTATGGTAGTCAGAACGAACGTAGACGAAGGCAGTCTTACGCAGTCATCCAAAAATGTTCGTCAACTCTGAACTTTTCCGTAGCCCGTAGTTAACCTAAAAATCGAAGAGTGATTTTTTTTATCTTTAAAACATCGGATCGTTACTTGATATGACCGGACTAAACTGAAATTAGCTTAAAAATAGTTTTTAGTTGTTCGCTGCTTCGTACGCAAGAATACGAACGCTTTTTGAAATATTTGAAATTTATTTAAAACTCAAACTGACGCAGACAGTGAATAGTTATCTGGGGTGTGTTCAAGATGCCAGCTATAGCCGCTTCGAAAGCATAGCATAGCAAGACTGTAGCAACTGCCAAATTCAGCCATAGCAAGAAATAGCTTCTTCGGGTTTTGGACAGCCAAAAGCAGCTTCTATAGCTTACAACGACACATACATACGCTAGTTGGCGTAACATATGACATATATTATAATAAAATAAAGTGAAAATGAGCACTACTAGTAGTGTCCTTAAATTGTTCGCTTATTTCCATTGTTAATAAAACATAACTTTCCATTTTAAACATTCAAAATGACGTTGAGACGAAACTAACAGCTACACACATACATATGAATACTGCAATAGCTGCTTTCTTGCTACAGTCCGGAGTATGAGCAACAAAAAGCAGCTATGGAAGCAGCGTTTTAAAAATCTTGGACAGATCTTGTGTCAAATAGCAAGCACGAGAAAGCAGTTTTTTGGTTGCTTTGGACACACAAAAGCATACAAAAGCAGCTAATAGCAGCTATAGCAGAAATTATGAACAGAGCCATGAATTGCTGATTTATTGGCGGCGTCAAGCTGCGCCGTGCTGCCTCATTCTACTTTATATCTGACTCAAGCATAAGGTTCCCTACTAGCCAACCATGACCATCGAATGGTCGTGAAATTTCTTTAGAGATGGCTTATACTCAGCTATTACAAAAAACTCCGTATAAATTTAAGGAAAATTCAATAAATCTTCTACACACATCTATCACAATATGTAAGAAAGGAATATCACCTACGTAGCCACACACATGCAAGGAGCAAGAAAACTTTCAAGCGTCAAGTCCAACAAAGTTTTGATTGCGACGCATTCTGTGTTTAAGCATTCGACTCTCCATGGCGATACGAATTTCATCGCCAATCGTACGGATTGTATCACATGTGTTTTTTTGTTTTGTGTTTCGAGTTGGCATCGTATTTTTGAAGTCACATTTCAGGTACATTTTGTACACAGTAAATAATTTTCTAGTTAAGTTTAACTGGGTACTTTCTAGTTAAGGTAGTTTAACTGAAATCTGAAATCAGCTAATTCATTAGAGTAAACAAGAAATTCAGTATTTGATTAAAATTAATCACTAGAATAAGCTCTTTTACTAGATGGTTCAAGATATTTTACTGCAATTCAGGCATTAATAAAAATCAACTGAGTTACCTGTTGATGGTACTGCGATCGTCTAGTTAAAATTGGGGGTTCTATTATTGGAGTTATAGTGAAAATTGCCGGAATTCCAGCTGCCATTTACTGAAAATCAAGTGGCTGCTAAGATGGATTCTAGTGAAATTTATTAGATATTCACTAGAATTTCAGTTTAATGCACTGGATAATCAGTATTTCCTCATTTGCAGTTTAATCGTTACGTGTTGGTAGTATTTTCTTCATTCGTTCTTCAATAATTAGTGCAATCAGTTGTGTTTTTGCTCATTTCAGCGAATTTGTTCATGTAAACTGTTAATATTTTGAATCAACACCAATAATTTTATTGCGTATTATACCGGGCTTATAAAAAACGTAAGAATATATTATTTTATTTTTTACATAAAATAAGTATAGTGTTATTAATTTCAGTGCCATGATTACCGACCAACTCCGTATGCGACAATCATTTTATAGATGCTGGCCTGGATCTAATAAGATCATTAGAAGTGCTGTACAAAATATATTACATTTTTAATGTGAAATATAACAAAATATTAGAAAAATTTTATAATTTGGTTTTTTTTTTAGAATAGTCCATAAGTATGGCATCTTTCAACTATTATTATGTTGAAATATCAAATATTACTCAACAAGTTAGTAATTACTACAGGTAACTATTGAAAATATAAGTTTTACGTTTTTCTTGTATTTTCAATTCAACATGTACTGTGAAAACATTCACCAAAAAATACAGGTAACTAATTCAACTGGAAAACGGAAAAGGAATCGCTTCTTTTAAATATTCTCGTCTGTTCATAAGTTCCAACTATACATTTCACGTAATTGAATTACACTAGACAGCTACGTTGAAAAAGTTGGGGTAATTTTTAATTCGAATACTAGTATAGCCTTTACCCACACGATTTTTCCTATAGAAACCATTCAATGGGTAATTATAAATACATTTCAGTACGCATATGTAACTGATTCGTATAATATGCAGTTGCATATTCAAATAGTATTTAATTAAAGCTGAAAAATATAAAATTTATAACTAACATCTATATACAAATTACTAATCAGTTATGATCGGAACCATTCATATGAATTTTATAAGTTGAACCATGTGAGCTTTGTTTCGAAGTGAAAAAATGCTGCCGAGTTATTTTTTCACTGTGGATTTTGGAAACGAAATCAAAATTGTGCAAATACTAAAAGTGCCAGGCGATGAATCGAATAATTTAACTTAAGAGGATTTCGTATATCGTAGTAAGTATTCGAAAGTTCTTAACTATTCGCACACGTTGCAAGCTCAGAGAATTTCGTGTGGGGGTCTTCAAAAACCTCCACTTACACCGAAAAACAATCCTAACATTCTTAAATATTATTGTATTGTTTTGAATCCTTTTCTGTTTCGTTAACAAATAAGAGTTATTAGGTTTTATGAATTACTACTTTCAAACATAATTATTGTACCGCTGCAATCTTGTAATATGCAGTTCAACGATTTTGGCGGATTTGAAAATATACATAAAGCCGAAATAGGACCTGACATATTTCTGCAGCATACCTATTGAGTTCTATGGACACCAATCACAATTTTTGCTGCGGTTAAAAAGGAAGATCTAATTCTGCCAATATATTGCATGAATATCTGCCAACAGCGGTTACAAGAACAAATGCAGAATTTGGACCAAACTTAATTGTTACGTCAGATGTAATAAGTTCCTGTAATATCTTTTGTGAATTTAACTCATATCTGCACCCATTATAGGCACTCAAACAACACATTCTTAGACAAGTCTATTAGAACACTTTGAAGTTTGGAAAATATTTAGCTGAACTGAGAAATGTGACTTTACCGGAAGAACTACAGCTGGCGAAAAAAAAATTTAAATTAATTGTGGACTACAGAAGTCAAACAAGCAAATCGGTTGACTTTAATATCTATGAACATTGTCCTCATTTTTATATCTGCCCGGAATTGGTAACGTTAAAATTATTGACCATACACTTCATACCTTAAAATATTATATTCTAGATTCTCTATGATTTTGACTTACGCTTCAATAATTGCTCTACATCTTTGATGAGTGAATGGGGGTATTACGAACAGCATATATTTGCAGCGGTAAAAAATTCTGGAAGCAAAATAATCCTTCATACTGAGTATGAAAGAGACTTAGGTATGTATTTGATAATATTATACTGTAGATGAAATCTGTTTTGTAAATTGAATTCAAAGCCAAAAATCTTGTTGTGGTACTTTCTACATTTACTAAAAAAATACCCAATTTCTACTCCTTCTTTTGTAAAAAAATCTATGTCGTAAAAAAATTCTAAATTATATTATATTCACATTATTATTAAGATTATATATAATCAAAATAAAAGAGTATATATACTATAATGGTCTTATATCAATTTTAAACTGAATTTAAATTTTTTTTAACATTTTCAATAATATTTTTTAAAATACATATACGAATATAAGCTATGTAAAACATTTAAAAAAATTAAATAAATTTATATTACAATCATATATATAGTTTTAAATTTATTTATTTACCTTTTCAGCTAACATAATATGTACTTCATATAGGGTATTACATATATTCTTTTGTAAAAAAATTTATGTGAATTTATATTCACATTATTATTAAGATTACATATAATCAAAATAAAAGAGTATATTTACTATAATGGTCTTATATCAATTTTAAACTGAATTTAATTTTTTTTTAACATTTTCAATAATATCTTTTAAAATACATATACGAATATAAGCTATGTAAAACATTTAAAAAAATTAAATAAATTTATATTACAATCAGATATATAGTTTTAAATTTATTTATTTACCTTTTCAGCTAACATAATATGTACTTCATATAGGGTATTACATATATTGGTTGTTATATTTATATGAAATTTTATTCACGGTTACAATTTTGTAACATATAAGATTAATATCGCTCTTGTTTAAACCATTTTCATATATTACGTCTTATTAAGAATATACCTGATAGAATTGAATACTTTCATATATAAAGAACTATACAATTAATAACATTACTTTATAAACAATGCTTACACCAATTGCTTATAGAGATATATGCTAGTTATATATCAAAGAATTTTGTAATTATCTTTATCAAATTTAATAAAACATTTATGCATTTGATATACAGCAAATCTATAAGATTTATAGAAATAAGTAATGAATTTATATGAATAGGAAATTTGTATTAAAATTATTCCAATATTTTCAACCGTGTAGTTCATTCGAAAGGAACAGAAATCGTCATCACTCGATTTCTGGTAATCAAAATACACTAGTTCATCAGTTAATTTAACAGGGAAGAGTTTTTGTCACTGCATTTCTAGTACTGCAAATACACTAGACTATTAGTTTAATCACCCGGAAAATATGTCTAATTCACTGAATTGCTAGTAGCTCATATACACTAGATTTCTAGCTTATTTAATTGGGAAAAGGGTTTTTACCACTTGATTTCTAGTAGTTCGAATACACTAGACTACATAGTGTTGATAACTAGAAATCCAAGTAAATATGATGGAAATCTAGCAAATTTCTTCTACTAGAATATCAGTTACGTTATTTTAACTAGTTTTGCTGGGTGTTCCACTCTAGTAGAGTTTTCCTAGGAGTCTAGTTAAAAAAAGTTTACTGTATATACTCATTTTTATTACTTTTTCATTTAGAATAGGATTCGAAATTTGGCAGCTGGTTCAGCGTATAAACCAAACCGTATAAACCAAATTTCAAATCCTTCATTTCTCTATGTAAAAGGCGGAAATAAAAAAAATGCGCGAGCAAATACGTTGCACCACTCGTAGAAATGGAGTGAATTCTGTACGTACAAAGAACCTTGGATACACAGCTCATATACAAATCAAAATATCGTCAATATCACTAGTGTACCACTCAATAATACGCATATAGTACGTCAACGAGCTGATATCTACATAATATCCAACCTGTTTCCTTGTATATAAATTCGATGGTTATTGCTGGTACGCCTTCCTTTAACTGCCATCAGCGCCATCTAAAACTGAAATCAACTGAAATTCCAATGAATGGCAATTGTGGATTTTTCTATCCTTCCGTCAGGTAGAATTGTTTGAGCGTGTTTTCATTTTTGTGTGAGATGTGATGGTCCGGTTTCTACAAGTATAACATGTATGCGCTGTGTATCATGCCATCTTGTATCGCATATCATGATTTGAATAATGTAATTTGTATACCAGCAGTGTATCCATGGTATTACGTATAAGCACCGAAAATATTGTACGTAGAATCGCCGTAAATATTCTACGTCTAGTGCTCTTCAAAACTATACGTATAGACTTACAGAGCGGCCGCGGACATCGTACCTTAGAATTATACGGTCTTTATCCGCACTTTCTACGGTCTTTTCTTTCGTATAGTAAACGAAACATTGCCTGCTGGGAGGTTACACTGAATCAGAATTTTATGTGATTTTCATCTTCGCCATCGGTGTGATATTTTAAATGACCTCCAGGATACATTGGATCGCTTTCTACCCAGTATTTAGGCCGCGGTCTATATCTCAAATTAGACCAAGGTATTTAGGACGCCGGATGTAAACAAAACACTTCGTAGGCATCCCGCCCTCGCGTCAGGTTCTCAGGGTCAGGACAGGGCTCGTATTTAAGCTAATCTGAACCCAGTGAAGTGTATTCAATCACATTAAAAAGTAGTACTTTGAAAATACTTAACAAAAAAGGAAGTGGCAAGAACAATAAGCACGAATCATTTACATAAAGTGAAAACGCCATGTTTTACACATAGTCCTGTTATCTGAATTTTCGACAAGGGCCCCTAACAAACTACAAAACTGGTCAGGCATCAGAGGGCTCAATGTTAAAAAAAACGGTACTGGTCTGTCTTTACTAGGAGAACCAAAACGCAACCGTTACTGCCGCAGATGGACAATACTGAATAATTCTGGACAGGAAGCTAACATGGGGTCTCTAGCGCCCACAGCAGCACTGAAAACGATACTCCATCTGCTGCCAATGGGCATGTACATCTAAAGCATAGCTACGAAAGGCGCTCTTAGCCTCAACGAGTTAGGTCACTGAAGAACTAGACCTGCTGGTCACAGTACTATACTCAAATGACTTCTTGGTATTCGAAAGACATCACTATTTTCATTGACAGCCAAGCGGCCCTCAAGGCCTTAGTTCGAACACAACACGATCCAAACTAATGAGACAATCTCGTGGCGTTGCCCTCTGCTGGGTGCCAGGCCACTGTGACATCCACAGGAATGAGCTAAAGCTCGATCTAGCAGGCTTCAGCCTTACTGGTGGACCGTAGACGACCAGCAAGTGGCTATTCCCATTAGATCCCCAAAACAGTTTATCGACTGACTGACTATGCTTGCAATGGGCAAATAAATGGTCAAACCTAACTACATGCTCCTCAAGAACTATTTGGCCTGAATATGATCACGTGAAAAGAATGTATTGAGCCTGAGCAGGAAAGATGCTAGCACACTAATCGGAGTGCTCACAGGTCACTGCCTGATCGGAAGACACGCTAGACGACTGGGTGCCAAGGCAAATGATTTTTGTCGTAGCTGCGGTGACCCAGAGAGAAGAGAAAGAGTTAATCCTCCACGTCCTATGCAAGTGCCCGGCCCTATCTGGAATAACTGAACTTTAGCGCAAATTGATATCGATAAGGGAAACTATTTAACATAGCGCAAATTTTACAAAATCCTCAAAATGATTTTAGGTTCCATGAGTATGCATACTCGAATGGGAAGCACAACAGACGAACATTAACATCTAAGTGAAGGAGGATGACGGCATCCCCACCCACACCATACTCTACCAAGCTAACATGGCAACTTAATATTGAAGAACGGATAACTATAGCAACCATTGCTTTCTACGCATGCTGGATCTATACGGCTGTAGATTGAATCATTCTACATGGTCTACTAAAATGGTGGCCATCACTCGGCGAAGTAACTTACAGGTAAAAGTTGGAGAAAGTCCAGAGACAGGCATTTCTGGGGATAACAGGTGCCATTAAAAGCATCTCATCAGTCTCGCTCAACATCCTTCTTTCCTTTCCACCTGTTTGCGAAAAATGTGGCGACCGAATATGCCCTAAGACTCATAAACTCAAATCAGTTCAAAACGTTCGTAACTGCATTGTTTTTAATTTAAAATTACAATCGAATTGACTTTGAATTTTTCAGCTCCGCAGTAAAAGTCTAGTTCATTTAGCTAAATTGTTTTTATTATTCAGTTTTTGATGAAAGATGAAATAAATACGTAAATAAATAAAATATAGTTTAAATGAAAAGTTTACTTACAATAATCATTAGCTTTCCATTTTTCAATACGTACACTAGTTAGGTAAGGTACGGTGGGTGGTCGCTAAGCGACCAAGAACATAGACCGCCAATGGTTCCGTTGTGATCCCACATGTACGAGAAGAAGTACCCGTGTGCCCAAGACCACATCTTAGGTAATCCAACCCGCCAGCCTGACAAACTTCAGCAGCGAATTCGTCCAAGTCCATGGCGAAGCGCATACCTAAAGTACGTTCCCGCCTCCAAGCCAGACCAGGACATTCGCAAAGCATGTGAAAAATACTTTCCTCGGCATCGGGTTCTCTACAGCTGCAGCACAGATCTGCAAGGTCCGCAACGCCTAGTCTTCTGGCGTGCCGACCGATCAGGCAATGGCCTGTCAGTACACCAATTAGGATACGAAGACTATTCCTATCTCCGAGTAGGATAAACTTTGTCCTACTCGCACTTAGTCGAGGCTAGAGCTGCCTGGCCACGAGATACGATGTGAGGCCCGAACACCTCGTGTTAGCCTCCGATATGGCCGTCACGTCGATAGCTTGTTGAATGTCCTCAATTGGCATGTTCACTAGTTACTCAGCAAAAATTAAGCGCCTTGTTTTGAAGTTGAATCAAAACGCCGGCGACTGAAGTCACTGGATCGTCACGGCGCCGGTTTTGGGTTGGGTTGACTTGCTTAGGTAACATCCATAACAGACACCTACACTTCAAATTTTTTATTTCTTTCTACGAAAGTGTAGGCATGAAAGTCGAACAGCTAGATATATTAAAATATTGTTTTTTTATATGTTTCTTCTGCCGTAATTTCCATCACCAGTACAATCCTTTCTCGGTAAATACGATATACTTCCAGATTAGCTGATTCAAGTAGTTAACCTTTTCCAATTTACTCCTGGACGTTATAATTTTGTTTGTTAATTTTGAAAAATATCGTCTTTACGAATTTGCAATTTAAAACTATTGCTAATTTAATTTTTTTATATACTTTCTTTTATTATATCAATTAAATTTAAAATTTACAATATATAATCGATTTCATGAGACTTGATTTGTTGTTGATTTTTTCCTCAAAAAGGAAAGAAACGTAATACAGTGGATGCCGCTTATTGTAATCGCGGATAATGTTATAACCTGCATTTTGTTATCAAAACAGTTGGGTTCCATTTACCACAAACAGAATTCATCGCTTATTTTTTTCTTCGTTTATTGTTATCACCCGGTTAATGTTATTGTTTTTGGCTGGTCCCAAAGTGATTACAATAAGCTGCATCCACTGTAAAACAATGAAATGTACATACATAGGAAGCAAATTTCTCTCGTAATAAGTATTTGTGTTCATTTATATTTAATTTATTTGTGAAAAATATGGTACTTAAAATAGTTTTCTGTTTCACACGAGCGTTTGTAATTTAATTATTATCTAATTTGATTTATTTTTTTCACTTAAATGACTAATGTCGTAATATTGTGGGTGTGTGTGTGTAAGAACATACATTTCTCTATTATCATTTCATTGCTTTTCCTTTGCTCGCCAATTGATTATTACTCGACTTATGTTTTCACAGTCATCTTATCTCACTATGATTTGGCCCATTTTTATCGCGTTATTTTGCATGTTTTCGTGGTTTTAAGGGTTTATTACTATTAATAATTTTTTTTATTATTATTTCGGTGAATTTTACACATTAATTTAAGATTATCCTATTTACTAGTTTAGATCTGTTTCTCGTTATTTCATATATTCCCGGCATTTTATTGATTGTCGTCGACAATATTCTTTAGAAGAGTACGCCAACGAGTTTTAATAAACTAATTTTCAGTTTTGCTTTCTTATTTGCGTAATATTTTTTTTTTTTTTTATTTATTTTCTTATAACCATCTACCACCAGTTAAAAAGTGTGCCAAGTTTTACGTTTTTAAAGCTGTTTTAAAAAGTGACCACAGGTATTGGCATTTTTCGACTTTAAGTAATTATTATATAATTTCCCAATTGTTAATGGCGAGAAAATATAAGCAATATTTGCAGCAATCAAATCTGACTAATTTTTTGGCAGCGTTGCAATCGAACAAATAAAATTACTAACTAAGAACATTGAAAAATTTACAACTAAATTTTTTCGCCACAAACGATTACAATCTAAAATAATTTTTGTATTGCTAATGATTTTGTTGAGCATTTCGGAACGAACCGAAATGTTCCCTTTAGAATTTTCATAACAAAAGTATCGATACCTATCGTCTTGTATTTTTAAAGGCACGATTTTCAATAATTAGCCGCTTGTAATATTTCAATGTGACTTGCGATAGACAACATAAATTACAACACAATTGATGCCGTCTATCAAGTGTTAAGATAGAAATAATATGGTATTTATAAATTCTGTTTTCAAAATGAACTTGGTGTAAACATTGTTTAAGCAGCAAGTACTTAATTTTCTACAATGTTTGTACAGACTTCAAGATCAAGATCTCTTCGTGGCTGGCGTTAGTCGCTTCGTAATAAATAATTGACTGATTGAAATTTCTCTGAATGGGGAACAGGATGAAATACAATGAACACACCGAATGACCGAATACACAATCGCACTACAACGGATGAATGACGTTCGTAATATCAATTCAAGAGTCGAGTCATTGGAAGACGCTGTGATTGTACGATGCCAATTGCAACTGTAAATTTCAGTCAGTTACACAAGTTCCGGACGCGGACGTATGTGGAACGGCGTTATTGTCGTATGCTTTAAAAGCATTCGATAAAAAAAATTGTAATAAAATTACTATTAGAATGGAAATTAATGGTCTAAGAAAACAGGTAAAGACAATCGACAGTATTCATGATATCCACCCCTAAACCTAGTTAAAAGCCTGAGAATGCCTGCTTCCCACTATACAATGTCCTGAACACTAATAATTTGTTTTGCAACATAAAATTAACTACGTCTTGTGATACGAGACGAAACATATTACTATCTCTAAGTCCTATTACACGAGCTTTAACATTCAGTGCATTTTTCACATTGATGGCGATGACAATTAATACAATTTCAACGTTTCTTGAAACCCTAAATTTTTTTTTACATTGAATAAGCTACTTCCCGTCTAAGGCACAACCCATCTAAATTTTCTTCAAAGCACCAGTACACTGTCGTTTGCTAGCCTATCGCAGAACCCCCGAGCGTATATTTCCAATAACTCAAAAGCGTATATTTTGGAGATAGTAAGTTTTTCTTTTAAGTCCACGATAAAATGTTCTAGCAAGTACATAGCTCTAGAAACTGATTCACCGTTAGAGCAATTTTATGATATGAAAATTGTTTTTAATTATGTTCAAACTAATTTTGGTTTCCTAACTCTGTTGTGCTGTGCACAAGCTGAAAGACGATTTACTATCCCCTTAACGCCTGCCTGCACTAATTGTCGTGGCGACGGATTGCTAAAGTCATGATTACGTTATCAGTATTTACCAAACAATTCGTATTCTTTATTAGGACTTAGTGAAGTAACGTCATCGAAGCGGATGGTGGTTTTTTCTTTTAATTCATCGAACCAATTGGAACATGATTGTTAAATTATGTTACGAGAAATGTTGCATTGGCTTCGTCTATGTAACATCACGTAGACAGCATTGTTGTTACAATAAAGTTAGCTTGTTGCTTCATGTCAAAGGTCGAAATGGAAAACGCTGTGATGATAAATGCAAGCCATTGAAGGTGTTGACAAATTTCAGTGGAAAGTCCCAAGAAAAAACTAGGCTACTCACTCGTTGACTTCGTCATCATAAAATTATGCAAGCTATGAAGCCAATACACTAACGAAATGTAATTAAAATATAACTTTCCTACGCGTTACGTCATAAGGCGTTATAACTAAACGTATACGAGGCTGACTATTGTAACAGATCTTCAATTTCTAAATATTTTATTAAGAGAAAAATAATTAAGTTGAATAAGAGCAATTCTGTCCAGCACCTTGTTCCAATTTCCATTCTGATCCAGACAGGATCCTGTGATAGTAAAACTTATAACACCATTTGGCTACCATTTAACACGTTGACTGCTAATGTTTCCCAGCAGGCCAGATTGTTTTTTCATGTAATTTGTGTAATGAAGGCGCGACATTGAAAATTCCCAATTCCATTTCTGTTCGTAATCACTTCGAGGCGGTTTCGTTCCGATCGAAATCAATGTAATACAGGCTACACTGTATGCTACTATATCAGATATTTGACTATTCACTCTGCAGTCAGAACTTTTCGTCAAATATTTGACAGGATGGCGTACAAACTGTATTCGCTCGAATATTGTTTTTTATGTTGACGATATCTTAAGATCCGTGACAATGTTCCATAAATTTTTCAAAATTTATAAATACCATAGTTTCTTATTAAATATTTTCTAAGCCGTAACAAAAGACAATAATAATAAAAAAAATAAAATAATTAAATAAAAACAGGAAAAAATATAAATATATTAAGATTTGTCTCAATTATTAATTATCCAGTGTTTGTATTAATTTATAATAATAATTATATTTATCTAATAATATTCAGGGTCAATTTATTATCATTGAATTTATTAAATACATATTATTTTCAATTTGATCCATCTCGTCATAATATTAGGTTTTTTTATTAATTTTTTTTTCATGTTTGTAAATATTCACAATACAAATAAGCAACAAAATTTTCACTTACAAACTAATATACGAACGTGTTTGACATTTTATTTATTCATTATTATTTATTTTCAAAGTTTAGCTACTTTTTTTTTTTTTTTTTATTTACTTTAAAATCTTAAATGTTAACGAAGATTGGCAAATAGTCCGTGTTTTGTATGTGTTTTTTTATTGTAATAAATTGTAGATTTTGTGTCTTCAATAAAATAGTATAAATTTGTTCCTAGTTCACTTTTGTTATCGCGTTTTTTTTTGGATACAGGATGATTAATTTTTTATTTGAAAGAAAGTCGTCGATACTGGCAATAAGATATTTTTCAGAATTGCGTCAAAAAACCCATGTGAGACGTTTTGACTGCCTGTGTTTGTATCTCAACTAGTCCCGAGCTTTCGGGGAGTACACCTTAAGACTCTCCGTGAATTCTAAAAAAAAGTTATCGTTCGATATATCTTCAGTTACGAACTTGAGATGGCCGAGAGAAATCATGTACTCGTAAATTCAAAAAAGAAATGAGTTATGTTGGTTAGAATTTCGAATAGCCAGCTTCCGTCAATCTGTAAGTCCCGGCATCGCCGAAAGATCGAGTGTATTTTTTGGACACTTTAAATTTGTGTCCGTTTTTAATTACGTAAGATGAAAATGCGAGAAATCAGGGATCGTTAACAGATGTTTCATATACCTTCTAAATTTCACTCTTTAAGGGCTAGGGGATACTGGAGACTCAACAGTTGGTCAACTTTTTAGTCACATCGAACTGCGCTCACATTCAGCCCGACTAAAATATTTAGTCGATGTCCATGCGCACATTACTCAAACCACTGGCAGATAGTATCTTATAATAAAAACCACGAAGTAAAGCAGAGCGGGAGAATTTGACGCAGCCAAATTCGAGACTAATGACAACTCTGCAAAGATCGAACTTTTTTAGTGCAAAGGTGTATCCATTCTCAACTTGTCGATTTTTTTTTATAGATTGATTTTTTACTCTGGTGATAGAAGAACCGATTCCTTTCTTCGTGATGATAGGATCGATTCAATCCGGGTTGTTTTACTTATGTTTGTGTTAGGTTTTCTACATGACGTATCGCGTACTTGATACACTATTATAGTGTATCAAGTACGCGATACGTTATGTAGAAAACCTAACACAAACAATCGAGTAAAACAACCCAGATTCAATCGATCCTATTAATTAAACGTAATCAATCGTTTCGATTGTGTTGATTAAATTATTTCATGGCGATTTTTTCAAGAGAATCGCCAATTCTTTGGGCTAGAGATAAAGTAGGCGTGAATGCTGTCTTAATTGAAACAAATTTCGATCTCCTTTTTGATCGCTAGACTGTGACGGCTTGCATTATCTATGCGACTTCAGAAATTAATGTACCCAATCGAAAAAAATGGCAAGTTGAGTCACATGCTTACACAATACATCTCTTATCTCGACACGACAAGCACATTGAAAGACGATAGCAAATCAATACAACAATCAAGATCAAGTGAGTAACAACACCACCATCAACTCAATTAATTTATCTGGCACACTGACTGCAAGAAAGCTTATCATTTCTTCTAATTTTATAACTCGGAATATGTCTCTCTTCCACTTTCTAATACTTCTGTATTTTTCCACGCTGTGGACTGATTCGATTCGAGACATTAAAGATCAAATTCTATTCCCAATCATCCCGTATCCAAAACATTGTTATTACTCTGCTATTCTGAATTCTGATTTAATGTAAATTGCACACCGAATGAAATATGTTTTTTTGATTGATCTACCTATTCTGAGACTCAAATTTTGAAACCTAGCAAAAAAAAATTGATAATAGCTTTTTTATTCCTTGTTTTGACTTAAATATGAGATGAGAAACCTATGGATAATAGGGCAAGTTCAATCAAAAAACACAATACACACTCAAATGTTCGGGTACTGCGTGCATTATGCATTTTCTCTTAAAATCTAATATAATAAAATTATCTATGTTTCTTAAATGTCTAATTACAATGATTTTCGTGGCTGCTCTATGTTTCTTAAATGTCTAATTTTAAGCTTTTTCGGGGCTGCTCTTTGTTTCTTTTTACGGCACTATTTGTTACATCGATTTAAATTTAAATATACATATATCCCTTGCATTGAAACGTTTCAAAGTCCCTAGTTCCATTACTTGTTTGTAGCTTGGTTGTTAATTTTATTTTTTTTCTATTAACTTCATAAGTTTGTTTTCTTGTATTCTTGAAGATTTTTTTTATTGTTTCTTAATTTATTTTCTAATATAATTTAATTGTTATTTTGTTATCTTTGGAACAATGATCAAAATGATCGAATTTTTGCAGCCCATTTTTTGTTTTTGTTAAGAATTAATAGAGGACTTAATTATTAAGTGGCAATTTTCCATTGCTGAATTGTTATTGTTTTACAACTTAAATATTATTCTGAATCGGTGTCAGCATTAATTTTTGATCATTTCTGTTTCATGACTAAAAAAAATATGTAAATGGACAAATAATATTGGGTTTTTAAAGCGCATTATTTTATTATTTTTCTTTTGCATGTCGAACGACAGGGAGTAGAAAGAATACATTTAATTTCGTTTAAAAATATTTTTGCTGACATAATGATGCGATTTGATTGACAACATGATTTTAATAAACTAATAGAACTGCGCGTTTGAAATCCAGCATATCACAGAAACTCTAAAGTTGAAATAAATACGATCATTTCCTAGCATTCATTCGATACGACTAGAATTGGTGTTCAGCTTGCATATGAATTTTAAATAATCATGGCAAATATAAAGACTTTATAGATCAGAACAGACGAAGACAAGAATATCAAATAACGACCCCAGTTGCAGTCGCCGCACGTTCGATTAGAAATTAAGTTACACATCCTCTCGACAAAAGAACGCATAAGTACCGGCGGCTCACAGTCTATTTTCAGCGAGCAACTAACTTTTTGTCGACTGCTCGGTAGTGTGAATGGATGTGTTGTTCATCACGAATATACGATGCTCGTCGTATCCCATCTGATTTTGGTATTTTAAAGCATATGTAAGTGGTCACAATTGTGGTAGCTAATCGTGGACTAACCACGATTTTAATTCGTTAAATAAGGATACATTAAAGAAAATTTATAATCGTTAAGTACTAAAACATAATTACTCCCTTCAAGTGTAACCCCTCCAGTCACAGGAGTATCACTCAATTTTTGATCGGACCCCTTTGCAATTTGTCAAGTCTAAAATCAGGAACGCGTCATTAAAAAAAATGTCAGCCAAACAAATTTATGTTTCATGTGCAACGCCATTCTTATTTCTCAATCGATCACAATCCTCCAATTCTACCACGTTTGATGTCTTTTACGGACCATGATAAAACTTGACTCGACAAAAAACTCACATTCTGTTATTATGAGACTCGACCGAGTGACTACTTGTCGACTTTGAGTTGAAAGAAAAGTGTGAGTAAATATAACTGCGTATTATGGCATTCGATCAAGTGAGTATTTACTCAAATGAAATTTCAAATTCAGTCGACTGCTGGAAGTGAAGTGACTTTTTACGTATCGAGTCTTATAATAACAACTTAAACTCGAGTCGACTTCAAATGTGGGTCGAGTTACTCACTCGACTTGAGTTTCGTAATAGAGCCGTTATTAAAAGTTTTCGGTCAAAACTTTTAATTCAGTGCCTGTAATGCTTTTTTCAATTTAATTTGTTTTCGAGGTGTTTCTCGATCGTCTTTCGAAAGCTATTTTAAACGGGGTACAGGTGTTTTGGGCTTCCCTTGACGAATTAGTCTCACATAGACGAACTTCACACACTATTGCCAAGGCAAACTGACTGGTAGTAAAAAGAAACTATTAAAAATACGTTCTTCACGTCTTCTTGACATATCGGACTTTCCTTTGTTTTATATGCCTAAAAGTAATCAATCTCTAAAAAACATTTCGAGATTTTTTCTACCAAAAATAAACGCTATTGAGGACGTATTTGAATAATTCGCATCATCTATATCTAACCGTTCTCCAAGTGGTCAGCTTCTTACTTCATGATTCAAAGTCAAAGTGGAAATGTAATGCAAATCTTTTCTAGATTTTGACAAATTTCAATCATGTTTGAATGGAAATCCGCGAAAAAAAAAATTATTTCGTCAAACTAAAATTTTTTCATTTTTCATAAAAAATGTTAAGTCTACTCTGTCCTTGACTTCGTCAGATGTTTTCAACACAAGTCAAACGAACCCAAGACACAGCCCAATATTTGATTTGGAAAGAAATCTGCTATACCTGTCATAAACTGCTATAACTAAACGTAGACGAAGTAACTATTTTCACATTTAAATTTGATTAATCGAATTACATAGTGACGATAAAAGTTTCAAGTTTGTACATGTAAACATAATAGCACATGCAAACAACATAAATAAATAATTACTGAAGAATTCAAATCGACGTTATATTACCTAATAATTCAAATAAATCAATCAAATCTCTAAATACTACTTCATCATGTACAAAAATATTTCGCTCGAAAAAAAAAATTTAATTCCTTAAGATTCTTAACATTTATCCAATAAAAAAAATCAAGATACGATAACAAAACGACCTTTAACTTCAAATTTTACATACATATTTCATATGTAAGACTTTTTTTTGAAGAAAATAAAAATAATAAAATAAAATAATTATAATAAATGTGTATGTAAGACGTTCTCATTATTCTAGTTAAAAGTGTAAATGATATATAATATATAAATTATAAAATAAAAATATTTTTTTTTTTTTGTAAAAAATAACTTCCTTTGATTTTTGCAACTACAGCTCTTTTGTAATATATGTAAAATTGGAAGAGATCACACCGCGATAAGATAGACAATTGTCTCTACCTTTTTGTTTTTGTTTTAATAAATTATCTTTCTCCGCGATAAAGCATTGATCGATTTTCCTTGTATTCAAACCTTTGTTTTTTTTCTCTTATTTTTCCTTACTTTTGATTCTCCTAAGCAACAAATGTAGAAAGAATAAAAACGAGAAGGAACAAAAAAATTCCTGCCGTCATGCTTCTTAAGCGAAATACATAACTTTTTTGGTATCAGCGTGAACTGTTATTGCTCGTGCCATTGCTCCTGGTGTTCGATCTTCTGAGCAGCCACTTTGATGTGAACCCTCACCAGAATCGTGTTCTTTTTCAACTAAATGATATCTGGAAAGAAAAAAGGAGGTAATTTTATATAAAATAACGTAAAGTAAATAAAAGTATTTCTTGTTAAAAAGGACGAAGAAGCAGAGTCGCGATTGATTTATCTGTACGTAAACAGGTCAGTGCTCAACGGCAACACCGCATTTTTTACTTTATAATTTTAATAATATATTTAAAAAAAATTTACTACTGTAACGTTTTAGGACAGCAAATTTTTTCCCGTTTGTACGCCATACGCAAACTCAAAGGTTCGTAGCTCACAAACCCTTTCGGCTAATAAGTTCAAATTCTTTTGATGGGTAATAAATAAGTGGTAATTTTTTGGGAAATGAAAGGACCAAATAAATGTTAAAGGCTGATGGTAGCACATACATCAAAATTAAAAAGCGACTGCAAATCACGGACCTTAGAACTAGCAATTTTTGTACAAAAGCGAGTCATATCCTAACCCCTATCTCTGAAATTTATACAGCAAACCGCTTATCAGGGGAAAGTTTTGGGAGTAAGGGTAGGATGGGTGAAAAACAAAACATTTTAATTTTTATATCTCGAGAGTCACTAAAGATAGAAATTGTAAACTTGGAATTTATATAGGGCTATAATAGTGGCACTATCTGCAAATATAATTCTTGATAGAGATAGCACGGTACGGGAGTGAAGTATGTTTTGAAATTAAATCCTCAAAACCTACACCGAAAAATCTATAACGATAATTAGTTGCATGGTACAAGCGTTCTGTATCAGCAGTAGATTTATAGAAGGGATGTAAGTTTTCGTAAAAATATCAATCAGCTTAACGACTGCACAGTTGCCATCAACTAAGAGGAGTGAATGACCAAACAATTTAACACTAGAGGATCTGTTCTTCTGTCTTATTTGTTGTTTGAATTTACCGGAAACAGCCTCAAAATTTCAAGATTTTAAGTTTGTTTACGCCAAGCCAGTCTCCATAAACCACGAATCCTTAGGTGGCTTAATATTTTTTTAAGTTATTATAGATCTTGAATCTTGCAATCAAGTTGGCAGACGACATTGTTTTCATTGGATACAAAGTACAAATAGCAATCGAAAGGTCGGTAAAAATAGTTTAGATCTCCAAAAAGCTTACAATCCACCTGAGCGGCATTAAATTAAAAGTACGGGTTAATACCACTTTGAAAACCAGAACGTACCCACAAAAGTCACTCAAAGGGAATATAATTTGTGATATATTAATTTTTTTCTTGCGATCTACAAAGATGCGGTGACCGTCGCGGATACGGTGAACACAATGGATTCCAGAAATTATTTCCGTGCCCTGATATGTTGAGAGTAAAATTGGTACCATCCGTTGTTAATGTTTACAATTTGTGAACAGAAATTCAACGGATTTAAGCCCACTTTCAAATATTGTGTTTGAAGAATTACATACCTTGCGCGGAATGCAACTAAATGTGCATAGTAAGCTGGCGCTGGAATTGATACAGACCGTGTGCACCGAACATAAGTGTGACACAATTGATACGTTAAACATTGCAATTCGTCCGAGTCGAAATGATTGTCATCCCATAGAACGTGATAGTGTGATGGACGACTTGTGCCCTGAAATAAAACGATCGAAATTAACAAAAGTTCCCATTCATTTAGGCAATAAATCGACCTACCTGAATACCTTGATGACTGCATAAATAAAAATCAAATTCAGTCGGATGTGTGATACCAACATCGACCGTTGTACCGGCCGGTATATTACCCGATTTACCACTTTGTTCCTTCTTATCAGCACAGAAAAGCCTCGTGTGATGCCTCTTTTGTACAACTATAAACGTAATACCTGGCTTATAGTCAGCTTCTAATTTGATACAAGCCTCTCGAATAGCGGTTAATTCATGTTGCAAGACATGTGGAAATTGTCCTTCCGAAACACCATCCCGATACAAAATAATTCGATGCGGTTTATAACCGCCGGTCGACTTATAGAACATAATCAAAAGTTCGCGTACCATACTGCTCAGTTCTTGAATAATTTCTTGACGATGTTGTTGTACGCGAACCGTTGCTGCATATCGCGATGGATGGGCATCCATCGAACCAACAACAGCAGCTATCGATGGTTTCTTATTATCACCGGCCGGCGGATGAGTAACATCGGCACCAAGGAAAATTACCGGTTCGTTGAAGACTTTTGGTCGTATCGATGGAACGAGAATTGAATTGATGCCGCCCAGTTTAACATTGATTTTCAAGCAAAGATTCGATAAGGTTTGTGGCGATGTTTTATTCACGTTCTTAGCTTGTACGCATTGAGTTGCCATTCCAAGTACGGTATCGCCGACACGCTTTACTTCGGCTGTAAATACGAACAAAACTTCATCAAACTCATTCATATTAAAATAATCAAAAAGCATACCATAAACTGGTGTCTTTCCCGGCAATACAACAACAACCAATTGCAAAGCATTGAACGAATTTTTTAAGTACCGGAACATTGGTTCAACCTGATCGGGTCCCGTAGCATATTTACAAAAGCACGGCTGTCCAATTATCGGCATTCCAGCATCGTTTGAGATTTTCTGTAGTTGCTGAGTAAAATTTCGTAGCGCATCCTCGCGTACAGTACGTTGCGGTGCGAAGCATGCAATTGCCCAAACACGTATTTCGACACCGGTGAAAAACTGTTTGCCTCGCATATCCCAAACACCTTGATTGGGAGATGCAAGACTCACCTTGTTCTGTGGAGGAAACAACTGCTGTGCTGGTTTTTAAGTATCGATTCTTGACACAATTAATTGATAGTGATTAATACTTACTTGCCCGCTCATGCTCGAAACACGTCCGCCATACTGAAGTTTCGGTGGCGGCAAAACACGACCGCGTACCTCCATCATGCTATTCGATATGGTGAGACCGAACTCCTGAACGTAAGAGTCATTGTTGAAATCGGCCCGCTTTACAAGATTGTTAATTTCACGTTCACGATCCGGTGCAGAACGAGCTGTTGCCTTGATCATTGTCGATGTTTGCATATCGGTGAGTTTCTTGATGCAACGCTGTCCGGCTACGATATTGCATACTTCGAGCGGTAGATATGTATGTTTGTGTTCTTGCCCGACTTGAAGGCATGGAAGATGTGGATAACGAAGTTTCATACGATATTTATCCAAAAAGTATTTCGCTACAGTACATTCGACTGTTTGACCATTTTCTAATTGCAGAGGGAATCTAAGAGGAAGTAAATTTTTTTGATTAAGTGAATTTTTTGTAAAAGCTAGTTGCATCAACTTACGATTGCATTTGAGCCGGCCGTCTGGTTACGTTACACACGCGATATTTTCTCCGCATTTGACCACAATGTGTTATTTCGATCTTGAGCCCTTTAATTTCTTTGGTGAATTTTACTCGTTGCGAGTCTGTTAAGGGTTTTCTTTGTTCGTTGATATCACGAATGTCCAATACTTCGCACATGAAATCGATAACTGGTTGAGCCTTGTAAAAAGCCGTTGCAGATACTGTCAGTAAGTAAAAGATTTGGTGTCTTTATTATTTTTTTTAAATCACAAACAATCTTACCGTCAATATTCAACATCATTTTCCATTGTGATGGTCGAACACTTTGATGAAAACCAAACCAGACTTCACGTCCACCGCCGAGCGGATGATAGTAACCGTCGGGTGAACTAAAAAAACTTCTACCGACCGGCGTGTAAGTCATGCTCGGTAAATGACGCATGACAACGTCTAAAGCTAAAATTGCATCGTATGGTATTTGCCGTGTGCGTCCTTCTAAAGCTTCCTCCAAATTGAACAATGAAACTTGTGCCATCCATTTGATTGTCACACGAAAAAGTCGATCTTTTCCTTCGCCGGGCAACGTTACTTCCAATTCGAGACGATCGTTTCCGATAGGCAACGGATCACGTGTGTATAAATTGTTTCGTCCATCGAAAACTGGTTTCAATACACCGAATATTTTACTATAGGCATGTACCATTGTTTCGATAATTTCACGATTTACTTTACGTGGACATTTATCAGGTTGTATATTAATATCGTAGTGATGAACAAAGCCACGAGGCATTGTTACTTGGAAATGATTAGCGCGCAATACAATTGGTCGTCCTTCGCGGCCCAAATTCGGTCGTCGCGGACATGTAAATACTGGCAGTTCTGGTTGTGCAGGTGTTGCTGTCGATACAACACCACCAAGTGTAGCGGCTGTCGCAACAGCTGATGTTCCCGTAACATTTTGTGTACTAGGACTTGTTACTGAGGTGGGATTCACTGATGATCCAGGTGCTGGTGGTGCTAGATATTTGATGATGGGTGGGATTTGATTTATGATTAAAATAAATAAACTGATGCAAAAATTAAATAGTAAAAATATCTAAACAAAATAAAAATTAGAATAAAATCAAATACGAAACATTTACATACAACAAAATTTGACTGAAAATCATAGAAATTAATTTCATCAGCATGAATATAATTAACCAATGATTTTCTACTGGCTCCAGGAGACAGTAGTGTCTGGGCTGATATTCAAACAAATTCCCACTTACAGGACTTTGTTTTGGTTCGAAAGAATCGATCCGAAACAAAATTCCAATTGAATTATTACCAACTAATATTTCTTTACAATTTATACAATTTCACATATATACAATAAAACCCAAAATAAAAATGCAATCGAAGAAAATATGAAATATCAGCAGAACAAGCTGTTTTAAATTTACAATGGCATTTTATAGCCCATAATGTAGAAATAATCGACGATAATTGCATTTTCAATTCAATGGAAAACAAAGACACAGGCTTTGACGATTTTTAACTTATTTAACGTGTTAAAGCTTTTCTCTCTGATAAGTCCTAGCGGTTCCTCTTTATTTTCACACATAAAATTTATATGATCATTGCCAACATCATCGACAATTTTCGGAGAGGTACCTTCTTTTGGATCCTTTCTTTGTTCAATTAATAAAAATCGAACAATTGAAATTTAAAAGATGTCTTAATGTATACCATCTTCAGAGGATTTTAGCTTTTTTGTGATATCAATATCAGTCCGATTAGTATAGTATAGTTTTCGGTCACATTCTGAACCACTCAATTTTTTTCTAAATTGCATTTAGCGCAGTTCCTAGGAAATTTTCTCTTACGCCCTCGAAAATTGAATTTTGAACACAGTCCGTGATTAAATTATTGTTCAGTATTTATTAACTTTGGCACATAAAACATTTTTCTTGGTCTAAGTAATAAACCGCTGATCTCGATAGGATTTGAACAATCTCTGGATTGATAAACTATGGTAAACTAGGCGTACCACGTTGATTGAGTATGTCGATATTTTTGAATAGAACCGTAAGCTTTTTTGCTGTAATATTGCATCTTTGTTTTTTCCTGGTAACTTAGGTTCACTTTTACTGTTGTTAAATAAAAAATAGTCGTTTTGCTGATATTTTATAAATATTAAAAATACGATTTAAGCAAGAAGCTACTACTGAATTTTAGATACACAACATAAAAACGAGAAAATGTTAATTGTTAAATTCAGGCACTAGAAAATTTATATTGGATATTTTATATCTTGCACCGGGGGCGTGGATGCTTTTCTCATTTATTTTTTTTTTAAATTCGATTTTCTTCTAGGAACAAATTGCTAGTTACTTACCTACAGCGGAATAAGGCAAATTTACTTAAACTTTATTCTCTTATGCGAATAAAGATTTTCAAAAACTGAATAGAGATGGAAATAGATTAGATAGGAGCGGAACGAGAGTCAAAAAGCTATACAGCTTGTATATATGTAATACCGCGTTCCCAGCACCTTTTCCATCATCACGAATGCATAGTTGAGTGTGTGAACACTACATACGTGTTCAATGCGAATTCCTTTGATTCGCGTCCAAAAACCGATAGCGACACGAATGTCAGTACGAATACGAATGTAAGTAGAATTAGTGACAGGTGTTTAGCTCATTTCAGTAGTCTATTTTCTAAGGCGAATATGTAAACACTGCATTAGTGTTCAATGCGAGTTTCTTTGATTCGCGTCCAAAAACCGTCATTGATGCAAAGCTACGCGAACCTCGGCTAGAGTTGCGAACTGACATGAACTTTGCTGTTTACACATTTGCATTTGCGCCTAATAAAATATTGTATAAAAAATAAATAAATAATCACAATATCCAATATAAATTAGTAACAAAAAAAATTGCAACAAAATACCACATTAACAATAAACTAAAAAAGCAAATATTAATTACACATTTTGATAGATCCATTCAACATTCATTCCGACAAAAAAAATTCCAGCCGTACAAAACACATGTTCACGATTCACGCTAATGTTAATATTTTAAATTTTAAAATTTATACTACAAATTTTTTTAAGAAAAAAAAATATTAAATATTATTTTGGTGTATGATGTTTACATGTAAGTGTATCGAAGCTAGTCTGCGACTGGGAGGGACTCGGTGGTCGCGGAGGCGAAGAAGTCCATTGTGGCTCTAAAAACGAAAAAGTTTTTTTTTTTTTCAAAAAAATAATAAACAAAATTTGAATCGAAAAATAAACCAAAAAGAAGAAAAATGCAAAGAACATTAATCAATTTTGAGCATCAATTATTATGTTGAAATATAATTATATTTTGTAAATTGTTGTTAATATCAAAACAGACTCTTTAAATTGCGCGAAAAAAATAAACTACTATTACAAAATTTTCAAATATATTCCCGACCAGTTTTGATATTAACAACTCGTAATTTCGGTCGTGATATCTAATCGCCTTAAAATATAACACAAATTAAATGAATGATATTATTGACATGCGAATATATTTTAAATATATATAGAGATGTGACCGTGGTTTTTACTACGTTAATTGTGTTAAAATATTTGATCAAAACCAAAAATATTAAATGTTTAGTATTGTTCCACATTTATTAAAATGTACATCGACTAAATATCCATTTATGTTTGTGTAGTTTGAAAATAAATGAAAGTGTAAACGTTAATTATATGACTGTAGGGTTTTCCGCCCCGAGATACCCGTAACCAAACATTTTTAAGATCACTAGACGTCGGGGGACTAGGCATATTTACAATACCATTTAGTTAAGTGGAAAAATGGTATTGCCTACGTGTATTGCAGCGAGTCATTAATAAGTGGTTAGACGTAGAACAGCATGAGTTTCAAATAAAATATCTTATACCTGAAATAATTGCACTCCCATAAGTTCAGGTAGCACCAGATTTACAAGCAAAGTTTGTGACATAAAATTCGGACATTGCGAAACTCATGAAGAAGCTCACATGCAAGCCGAATTGAATCGCAAATACCTCAGGTACCACTTGAAGCTATCGCCGACTTGCGACAAAACGTTTTAATTAAAGCAGAGAAAACCGCTAAGCTTCCTTTAAACTAAAAATTCATCACTTGTATTGATTAATTGTTATTACTTCGATGTTTCATTATAAAAACGGCTTTGATGGAACGGTAAATCCTCAGTCACCCATTCCAGGAATATGTTGCGCTCGGAATTTATTGAACCGATTAGCTTATTGCCTGGGAAGGTCGTAGGATATGGCGGGGGAATTTGCTTAATGAATATCCATTATAATTTGCACTATGTAGTCCGAAACGGGAACGCGCGTTCATTATAATCAGCCCTTTACTAATTCTTATTTTTAATACCACCGGTGCTGAGCTCCTAACTAGTTAGGACTCGAGACCTACAACGTCGAACTGTGCTACCGAGGCCACCCCTCGCAATTGATCCCATGAAAATGTTGAATGTTTTCCAGCATGTGACCATTTTCACAATTTGTGATAATCAAATTCGGTTAGAAGGTACAAAAACGTGCAATCGGGCATGTTTGGGCACAATTTGTACGACTGCAAATCGCAGCAACTCTGCTACACACTGTGCGCTCAGCCTATAGTGCAAGATCCAACCAATAGAGCGTGAGAGCAAAGCTTCTGCATGCTCCATGACCCAATTAATGCATTGTAGTAAACGTTGCTGCATGCAGTCACTCAAATTTTGGGCAGTCCGTACATTTTGTGTCGCGCTGCGTTAGGAGAGTCAACCGTAAAATATAAACCGTACTAATCTGGGTGAATTTTTCTGTAGTGAAAATTTCAAATTTGAAAGTTCTACATCAGGAAAATGGCTGTTACTTTCGAGGAACTCTTAATAAATTAGATCAGCGACATTTAAAAATTTTATGAAAGATCAGAATAAAGGTGCAACATGTCAATTCGTGACAGAATTCTGCCACGATCATACCTATTGAAGGGTGTTGCTGCAGTTGGGAATGGGCAATAGACTTTAGTTTCCGAAACATCGGAAAAAATCCTTCCATCGCCGCAGTTGGTCAATTATATTAAAGGAAGTTACGTTGACATCTCCCATCAGACGGTAAATTGTTTCATAATTTTCAAGAAACAAATTACATCTCGCATTTAAGCAGCGGATTCTGCCTTATTCGCCAGTTTCGTGATTCCCCTTCTTTTCTAGCGTCTAAATTGATTCATACACGACAGTTCGATCGATCGTTAAATGTGAGTGAGAAGAAACAGTGTCGTTATGTCAATAGTTGTTGTTTTGCGTGTAAGTGAATGCGACGACGTCTGCCTTCAACTCAATCGCTGCTTGTCATCTCCAGTATATATATCTCTATGGTCCTACCTGATAAATCGCTCAGTTCGAATCGCGATATTATCCAAATTGATCAGTAAAGTTCGACAGTATCAGTGGCAGAGGCTTTGTTACAACTGGATTCAAAATTTTGAAGACACGTGTTCTAAACAGATTTTTTGTACCAGAGCCATACTTACGTGCGATAGCGCTGGTATTGAAGAGGAAATAGAGGTAACTTTGTCCCCTGGGGAATACACAATAGGATCAATCGAGGCTTCAACAGAGGAAACCAATCCAACCTCATTTAGACAAATCTAAATTTATCTGCGATTCGAAATATATATTAACTCACAAAAATTCAACTAAGTTGGCAAATTTAAGCTGAGTACTGAGTGACTCCACATGCTTTTCGTGCTGTGTAACAGGCGCCTTAAAATGGATTGGAAATTCGGTTGGCACTTCAGTGACAGTCTCAGTTCAGTGGACAATTAAAAGATAAAGCGAATGCCTAAAAACCTTTTTCTTCTCTGCAATATTTCTCTAGAAAACCCGTCGATATTTGGATAGTTTCTCTCGTTCTTCGTTTTAAATAAGAAAAATCTGTTAAGTGTAATTACAAGGAGGTGAGGCATTGGAGGAGGGGTGTCCCCAAAACTGCCACGCTCATCTCACTGTCAACTACGGTATTGGCACCATCTAGAGGCGGTGACGTAGAAGACATGTAGTTATCGACCGATTTAGGAAATTACCACAAAAATCCAGATTCTTGCGTTCGAACATTTTTATTTTTATTCGGTCTTGTTTTCTATCGTTCTTTACACACAAATATGCATGTAATTGGAACGATTTTCTTTTAGATCGAATTGTAGGAGTCTTGAGTAGCCATGGCTGCTTGAGGTGCAAACAAAACGTGGGTCTGTTGTGAGAAGTGCACCTAATGACACCTTGTTTAAGATTATGAACAGAATCAGAAGCTCTCGTGCGCTGCTTAATCGACCGTTACTACAGGAGAAGGACATTTATCCCGGCGACATATAACAGAACAGGATCGCGCCTTATGCCTTTGTCATTGGACGACAAATTGGAAATATAATTAAATTCTTTATTGAAGACGTCAGCATTAGCGCCACAAAAAGATCCAACTGTAGACAAGGAAAGCTGTTCAAAAATTTACCCATACACCGGTAAAATTGCCAAAAAGCACTGCATCTTGTAATTGGTAAATCCGGATTTGAAGAGGGTAGACCGATAATAAATGCGTGATGACGCATATGTTTACAAACATAATAACGGGGAACTGTAGAACGCAGAGTCCAAATGCGTATTGAGTTGCTGCTGGCACCCTACTCAACAATGAAACAATCGTCTCGTCTACGAGACAAATAAACGTAAGCGAGAAAAACACAAGAAAACGTGTCGGTCCAATTTTTTTATTCATTGCAAGTCTACAACTCGATAGACAGACAACGATCGGTCGTTGACCCAATTCAAGGAGTTTACGGAGCATACAGCAACCTGGGCGTAATTTGTTTATAGTGAGAAACGGTGAAGTGGTTTAGGTTGCCCACTATCCCGTTCAGCATGCAAGGAATGCTGCAACAAAGATAAAAAAAACAACAAGGACGACCCCAAAAGCGCGCGCATCCGCCATTCCATTCATAATCAGTACGGAAACGCCAATTATTCGAATCCAGCGGACGACGACGACTCAATCGGGGGGAAAATTAACCATGCAATAATTGCCCGCACCGAATTGCAACCTGTTCGGTGGAATCAAAGAATTCAGGACATTTTTTCCACCCGAGAGAACAAGCTCGCAACGCTATGACATTTTTATGTTTTGACAGAAACACAGCGCTGGCTCCGTACTTTCCGTCATAATTTTTTTTTTTCTTCATTGGACATGGACGTCGCCTTCTTCTCGGCCACTTTCAGAACAGAACGCACTTTTTGACAGCGGCTGGCGAGGCCATCGGAAATCGAAAAAACCCAAATTTAGCAACCGAACCAGGCGGGCTAGACAATTATCCCGAAAATGCACTTGCACACACTCGATTCTCGGCAATTCTTCTGCAAAATGCGAACATTTTCCACTTGTAGGAACGATAAAGCAAACAAAAATCTACTTACGTTGGCCGACTGGATACATTTTTCGTGTTTTCGTTTCAAATTGAGGGCGGAATTTTCGTCTTCACGCGTTTTTTTCTTTCACTCAAACGGCGGTGTGTACTATTGCAAAGTGGAGGTTTATAAGAAAAAAAAAAATCACTTCTTGATCACTAGAAAATGCGATTTCGAGGCACAACGGAGGTTTACTAATTACACGTTTCGATCACAATACGCTTTTACAGTACAGTTGTTTTTATTTTTTATAAAATTTGATTTGATGTTGGCTTTGGACTAAGAAATTAAAAACTTTAAACACTAAAAAAATTCGATTTCTGTATCGGAGTTGAAAAATGGACCTGATTGTGGTGTGCGTGTGTTGTTAGGCGAGCGAGCACGACGTCGCACACCATTTTACTGTTCCCGTCAAAGCTGCCAACTGTGCAATGTAAAAAGTGCTCGATGACGTATTTCGCATGTAGATGGCAGTATTAGAAAAAATCAACAAAGAAATCCGCGCGGGAAAAAATCACAAATGAACACAATTTTTACTTTATTTCAATAAATAAGTAAGTAAATCACGCAAACGAAAAATTAACTACTCTTTTGGATCTTCGATCTTATTTAGGACAGGCGCTCTGAAAGAGTTCCTTGAAGAAGTGGCAAAACAAAACAACAATTTAACTGCCCTCCATGAAACGAGGTTGGAGTCGCTTTTGTTTTAAACAGCAGGTCACGAGTTTCAAACCAGTAAGTGAAAGAATGTGTGAAATCCGAATAAAAACGTTTGGTTGATCAACGTCTACGCACCAACAGAAGACAAGGAAGATGCTATTAAAGACCAATTTTATTCCACCCTAGAGACCACCTGATTCATTGCCCTTGAATGATCTAAAAATTGTCTTACGGGATTTTAATGCAAAAATCGGAAAGGAGGAGGCCCATAGAGAAACAACAGGAGGGCACTCTCTCCATGACATAACCAACGACAATGGCCAGCGTCTTATTGATTTCGCAAGCGGCAAAACTATCATAGTAAGCTCTACGTGCTTCCCACATCGCGATATTCGCAAACGAACGTGGCCGTCACCAGATGTTCACACCTTCAATCAAATAGACCACGTTCTAATTGATAAAAGGGCTGCTTCTTGATGTACGAACTCTCCGCGGTGCCAATTGTAACTCTGATCAATATCTAGTCGAAGCTAAGTATCGATGTCAAATAGCTTGTCGTGCACATTTGAAAACGAGTGGAGCTCGCAAATTCGATATCGACAAACTCAAAGACGAAGCGGAGGCACAGGCGTACATATCAACACGGGATCAATATTTGACATCAATATACGAAAACATCCAGAATATGCCAGTGGAGAATATGTGGACGAAAATACGAGACGGTGTAGGGGTTTTCTTGTTGAGTTCAAAGGACTTCGTCGCTGCAGAAAAATTCAGGGGTCTTTCTTTGTCTTTCAGCGTTAAAAAAAATCCCGGTCTAAAGCCTAGTACTGTGTTCCGAGCGAAACGAAATGAACTGTCAAATTCCATATAAAAAAATTAATATTTCACTCATTTTTCGAGACGAAATATTTCGTTCATTTTTTAGTACTGTGTTCACTAATAGATGGCGCTTGGGTTAGTTAAAGTTTTGTTTCCCAGGGTACGGTACCCTTGTATGATAAGTGAAATATTTGACAATCCAAAATTTTCAACCGTTCGCTGTCAATTCAGTTCGTTTGTGCTCGGGAAATTTTGTGTGAGTTATATTTCGTTGTGTTGTGTGTCGGAATTGTAATTTCTACCCAATATTTTAATTTTTTTCAAATTTCGCGCGCTTTAATTTCACTGACATCTAGTAGCGAACTGTATAGTTTATTTCACTCTACTTCTAATGTACCTTTATCGTTCGTTTTCGTTTCGCCGAACACAGTGCTATACTGTACTACGAAGAACACACTTGTCGCAAATTTCCCAGGTGAAAGCGATAGGCTAACCTGTCCCCGGGAAACTAATTTACGTTAAGTTTCGTGACAAAAAACCCAGATCGGACTAGGCGGCGACTGATATCCCGAATTCAATCGAAGAAATATCATCGAAGAGACCAAGGATCGATTTAAACTGGTGATTCTTTCTTGTTCAGTCTTCGAGCAATTTGAGAAAAGTTACAAACGGTTGTGTTCTTTTTCAACAAAATTGTTGGTAAATGGTAAACCTGTTTTTACAGAGCAAAATCAGTATTTTTTAGGACCACAAAAAAGGCTTTTTGAGCTAGTCGCATTCATTCATTCATTCAAATTATTGTCCGGGTCCCCAAACAAAATACATGCAAATATCTAATTTGATGACAAAGAATTAATCGCCAATTCCTTAAAATAACAATAAAAATTTTGTTTGTCAGTAAAATTTTCGCGCGCCATTTAAACCACAAATTAAAGCGTAAATTAAGTCAGTGCAGCCAACTTTCAGGCAACCATAAAAAACGCAGATTGTATTTCCCCTCGATGATTTCATCTGTCATTATGCCATTGCGCGATTCTCATATCCCCGTCTTCAAAATTCTCAATCTCGTGTCAGCACAAGTACAGTCAGAAAAATGTCAATACCCGTGAGTGGAGCATTCCGTAGATCCGGCGGTATAGTGTCCGCGATAGGGAAACAAGTGAAATTAATCAACTTAAAAGGCGTACAACGAGTCACCGTCACTTTTGATCCGTTTGCCGAAAGTTCCAAGTCCACCAGGTAACCTTACTGCGACCCAAGGACTATCCCCCGTTCATAAAACAAAAAATTGCGGTCTCTGGTTGACAATAAAATTCGCACCTTCCAAGTTCCAACTCCGCGTACAAAATGTATTTTTAGAATAAAATTAATTCAGGCGCAAGCGCACAACTGATTCGTGTGAAGACTACGAAATAAAAAGATGGAAAACGAAGTACAGAGAAAAAGTATGAAATCAAACGGAAAATTATGAAAAAACTGAACACAAGTGGCGTGAGATATCCGAGAAATATTTTTGTAAAGTAGTGCTACGAGATTGTGATTAGTTTTTAACTTACCGTAAAGTTTACTGATTTGATTTAGCGCATTATTGAATTCGATTGCTGTCGTGAATTCGGTGAAAGGTATTGCGTTGATGGGCACCGAAGCGCCCGGCGTAAGTTCACGCTCTGTCGACATTTTGCCAATGTCGTCGCGGGTCTCACGAATCTCCAATTTTCGTTATTATGTCCGCGAAGCCTGAAAAAAAATACAAAATATTTTTGGTGAAAAAAATGACGACAGTTCGCGCGCTCTACTTTTAATAAATCGTTTTTGCCCTTCGTTTCCAATCGCAACTTCCAAAAACTTGACAAGTGTAAGAAGAAAACAATTCTAACATAAAATCAATTTTCTTTCAGAGATTTTCTCTTCTTCTTGTCGACTCCCCGGGTAACACAAACGAATCCCAAGTGCCTCCTAAAGACAGAAATTGTTTGCAATCGACAACCATCTGAAATCAGATTCGCCCTGATTCCAGCAGTCCAAGGTGAGTGAGCCCTCTTTAAAAAAAAACAACAAAATCGTTAATAGTCGCTAATACGCAGTATTTTTCTTCCAGAACAACTCAAAGCCAAAGAAATACGCTTCCAAAGTGAAAATCTAACATCGCTAGAACTCCTGCAGCTGTGCAATAAGCACGTAACTGCGCTTGCACCAAAGGAAGAAATAACGACCGTCGTACAAACGAAATCGGAGAAAAAGGGTGGATTGGGTAATAAGGGCGGCGCCAAACGAAAGTAGATTAACTGCCAAGCCCACTTAGATTATACTACACAATTCTTAGCAATAAAAAACAAGAAAATTATATTAACGAAAGAATTTTGAACGTTGCACACCATGACGAAAAAGAATCGCGGCCATTTAGAAGTGATTGAGCGCTTTTATCACGATATTCCAGCGTTTTCAGACGTTTTCAGCGAGGAATCGTTTTACGCGTTCGCATTTTGTTTCGTTTGCGGAACGATCATTTTAGCTTTCATACTTTCTAGATTTGTAACACTTAAGCCAATTGAATGACGGTTACGGCGCAGGCGTTGGTAATGTGACGCAGCGAAATAAAATTACAAACAGAAACCAGAAAATGTTTTTATGTATTAGCAAATGTTGACCAAACTATAGATCCAAATCTCAGTTTTTCACTTCAGAACTGGTGCACTTTCTGCTGCCGGTTGTATCCAGATAGGAATTTGTTAGCATGAAGGACACGATCTTTGTATACAATGTGTGCTGCAAGCTGGTCTGTACGAATAAGTGTGATTTGTCTGCAACATTTTCAGGCATAGCAGTTTGCGTTTAATAATCAGATTTGAGGCCAAAGGAAAACATCACCAAACACGTTCTGAGTTGAAATCTCCCAGGGAATGTGAAGTGGATCGCTCACAAAACGCATAGTGATAAACAATCCAGAAGGAAACACAGGATACCTCTATTGACGGTCATACATTTCAATGTTTTAATTTATTTTGTACGATTTTACGCTTTTCGATAATAGAAAATTTACCAGCATCAGCAGGTTATCAAATAAAAAATTAATTCAATTCAAAAAGCTTGCATTCCGAGTGCCATCAGAGTGAATATTGTGGTGAATTGTATACCTGGTGAAACATAAATTTCAGGACTGGCCAGGCCAGTTTCAGTTCCATTTTGAACTGGATTGCCGTAGTCCAGACATTTGAAGAGATTTTAAAATCGGTCAAATGTGGGAAAATCTAGTAATTTCTATAGAGATTTGTCGAAATCCAGTTCGAAATACCATGTAAATCAGCTCTTAGTAGAACTTCTGGACATGCTTAACCCTAGAATCGTGCATGTTCAGAAATGGATTAATCGTGTTCTGTGGCACTCAGTGCCTCACCCCAGTATGTTTTTCGTACAAACTGTATGGATGATGTGTTGAAAATACGGTTATTTATTTGCTAATTAGCGTTCTTGATTTTTGCTAAACTAAACTAATTTTAAATTAAATATATAGATGAATGGGTTCTGGATCATTTTGAATATGGCCGTCCGGATAAGGTAGATGGTGCTGCTGTCGAAGTATCCAGACATTTAGCTTTAGCTTTTAGTCGACCACTGCGATGTTCGTCTTGTCAACTCGTACGACCTCTTTTAAACTCTGCCACACAATATTTTACTATTGTAGACGAAGGATCAGACTCCCTCAGAGAAGAATCTAGTTCGGTTTTGATATCGGTTGGACTGAGACCTTTCAAATGAAAGTATTGTATCACATAACGATGATCAATTTTCTCCATGTTTACAAATTCACTGAAAGCGTTAATTATTTATGGCTGCCAAACAAATACTAAACAACGTAGCGTTTTCAAACTTCAAAAACAAGCTTTATAAGTAAGATACTTTCTAATAGGAATTTTTTTCAAACAAAAACCCCATCAGGTCGGGTACTTCTGGAACTACCCTTGTATATTCGATTAATTTGGTCAAACGTGTCAACACCTTCTTTAGTCGCATTATAGTCTGCAATCAGCTCTGGTTTTCTGGTTGATTGCGTGTGTAGTTGACAACGTGTGTAGTTGACAACAATAAAACGTTTTTCTCCGTATGTGAAACATAACTAACTCCAAGGCACATACAATCCAAGCTACATAAAAATTTATGAATAAACTTCTATACGTTGGGCTTTTTTTGAATCTGTGAACTGTTTCGGTAATTGCGGTTTATTTGATCTAATTGTCCCAATAATGATAGCATTTCTTGCGTACAATCATTATGCCAATAAAATACTTGTAAAAAAGTTATCCAAAGTGACTAGATCAAAAAAAATGTTTTTGGCACGCTTTTGTTATCGTTGCGTACCTAAGTATACTTTACCATGCAGAGGATAATTTGTGACAGCGTCAACGATCCAAATTTTCCTGGTGTCCTTGGAATGTATTGTCTGAAGATGGTTCTTCCACCAGCTGAGAACATCTGTTCATCTAGTCAGTTCTTTGGATGGTCATAAAATTTCATCAACAATATGCATTCAACTGTTTTGTCTTCAACGAATCTATGTACGAGTATATACGAATAATTTGGGGCACGCAGTGCGAAATCGACTATTATTTTGTTTTTTTTCATATTTAGTACATAAAACGCAGAACGTCAGAATCAGTTTGATTCTTTTGATTTCGCACTTCTGTAATGGACCGGGCAAGTTAAGTTTTTAAACGAACGGGGGTTTTGCAGTTTCGCTATTAAAAGTGAATCAACCTTATAGCAGTACATGACAGAAATGTTCGATTTTTCTTCCTGGAACAGTTTTCTCAAATGATGTCTCTTAGGTCTTTTCAGGCATATGTTTTCCATCTTTAGCTCCTCCATTTCTGACTTCAATTCGGCTTTGAAAGGATTAACATGCTCTAGCCACACGGAAAACTCTTCTCCTGACATCTTCAGGATACGGATGCCATATTTATAATTCAGGCACCATGAATTCTAAAATATATTGGAAAACATTAGGAAACGTTGCACACTAAAGTTAGTTCGTATTAAATATTTAATTTCAGTTTCTGGTTTCACTTCGGTTACAGTACTTGAAGGTGTTCTGCTTAAATGGAAATACTGAACTCATAAGCAATACTATGATTGAATACTCAAAAGGAATTTATTCAGACTAATATACTGACTAATCTCATATGCAACACCGATCAAGGCAATTCAAACTTTACGGAATCGCAGTACTGTATCGGGATTGGGATCCCGAACATAGTCACTTACTGAGATGGAGTAATGAACTTATGAGTAATCAAAATGCTTCTGCATGTTACCGGAACTGAGCGGAGGGGGGAATTCTGCTGGAACTCTGTATGAGTTTCGATGTGTTGTATCTAGGGGTACAAGTCCGATGCTTTTCTTTACCACCCTATATCTCCGCGGATTAAGGAAATTGACTGTCTTTGTACAAACATTTTTTTCTCAAAATTATATGAAGAAAAGACCTAATTTTTGGAAGAGATAAAACTTAAAATGCGTTTATCCCTGAAGTTCAGGAAAAAACCGCAGCAGCACCCATCTAAAAATGTGTGAAGGAAAGTTTCACTTTCCATAGAATATTTACAAAAGGAATCACATGCAACGTGTGCAAATTCGAGATGCACTGAACTACATACTTTCTTCTTGCAGCAGCTGGTAGAAGAAGTGAGCAACGAAAACAAACGAAACTGAAATTGAAAAAAAGTCAAGAACAAGTACAAGTAGCCCCGCACCGAACCGTAACTCCATAGTTCCCCTCTGATTCGAAGCAAACCATAAATAAGTGAACGAGTTTCTAGGAGAAAAGGAATAGAAGCCAAGGAAGAAAACAAACTCCGCGAACCGACTGTTTACCGCGTTTCTAGGGTACCGGGATAGTTTTTCACCTACTTCGAGCACTGGAGGCTTGGTTTGATTTTCATTTCCCTTTCGAATGTGCGAACCACCTTTGCACACATAGGGCATATATGACACCGCGCATACCAAAAATACCGATTTCACCCCTTTCTCATTCACCAGCAGAGAGCCCAGAGCGCGCGCTCTTGTTCGCACGGCTGTTGCATTTTCTTATTAGATAACACGTCGCACACTACCATGCGGCCGCCGGCGATTTCGAACTTCCCCTCGCGAGAAGTGTAAACAAATTTTCAGATTTCTCCTATCGTAGCGAGCGCACATACCAATTTCCCCTCACTTTCTATTACGATCTAAAGAAAACCAAAATAAAGCCAACCACCCCGTAGTAACTTGGAGGGGAGCTTTTTTCGTGCTCTAGCTCACAAACACTAGTGCATAATTGCCTAGTTCGAGCTTTCGCCAGTTGTTATCATTTCCCATATCGACGAGCTGCTGTCTACGTGTTGGTTTTTTTTCCGGAGGGGAGGATAGAAAAAGCTCTAGTTGGAAAATTGTTTTGTTTATAAACAAATACACCAAGAGGTTTGTTTACAACCGTAAAGTAGAAAAATTCCATCCAAAGCAGAACGCTGTTGGAAGTTGGCAGTTGGGTCGGTGTAGAAGAGCGTGCTGAAAGCTGGCCAATTTTTATTAGAAAACTCGCGACAACAACCTAAAGCTCATGGAGTCGGCTTCTACTGAGGAGTGAGGAACAGCTAGAAGAGCGCTGGCTGCTGTTGTTGTCATTCCATGGAAATGGAATAGCCAGCGAAAAGGAGAGCGCACGCATCAAATGCTGCTATCGGCGGCTATGTACAAGCCAAGCCAATTTTCAAGTTAATGAAAACATGGCCGTCTCAAGTTCAATGTCAAGCGTGCGTTTTCCTCGCTATGTACTTGGCGTGGGGCTCTCTGGAGCCTCGTACAGCGTACAGCGCTACTGGTTTACTTTTCTTGGTGTTGTCTATACGCTTTGGGGTTTCTGCTGTCCCGTGCCAGCCCCTCCCCTATCGAATTGTAGGAGCTGCGAAATGACTGGACTGGGCCAAGATATAGTTTTTCTAATCCGAAACGAATGTGTGCGCAACCCGAGATCCGAGACTTTCGTTCACAGCAAAGGCCACACACACAATTGGTTTGACTTTGTTATTGTTACGTATATTTTGTTCGCATTTGCATTTTTCATCCCTTCCTGTGACTTACGTAGTTTATTGCAACATTGTTGTACATTATTAATTTTCGTTATGGATTTTATTTTTACCCTCTACCCTGTTTGTTTACATCTCATCAACAAGACCGCAATGACGCCGTTCTAATACGATCGAACCTGAATATCACAATCTAACTTTTGGTGAATGTTTACCAAGTGATAACACCCGCAACTTCTTCACCCTGTGAATAAAAGGGCAATGAATGCATCCACTAGGTGGACAAAATGAACTTCGTTTATAAATCTGTGTCAAAAATATGCATTATTCAAAAATGCAACCTGACATCCGAGCCTGAAAACACGATGTTGTGTCTGTGAACAGTCTGAGCGCAAATTTATTATTTTTTGAGTAGAACTCTTAAACGCGTTTTATGATGAGATGCGGTGTAGGTTACTATGCAACTGGCAACCTAAAGAACAACCACGAAGCTATTAGGAACGTGATTTTAGCTTTATATAAAGTACAAAAACTCACTGATGGATCGGTAAATCAGTTCATCAGTGTTCTAAATGTGGTATCTTAGTTTCATTACGAACACATGTTTTCACCCTCCAGGATCTATTGAGATGACGGAGTCAGCGCCCCGGGCCTGACTCATCATTATGCTGACTGAGCCCTTCGGCTCGAAAGCTTCGAGTCCAGCCTTCGACAAAATTATTTAGTGTTCCACTCATTGTTAGTCCTATCATCCGGACTAGTTTCCGTAGATTCCAGGATCAAACACTATTTTGTATAGAATACAACAACCAATGCTTTCGCACGCTTTCCTTAAATCAAAAAAGATCTGATGCACGTCGAAATGAAATTCCCATCATTTATCTAGCACCTGCTGAAATTCAAATTTTTTCTTGGTTTTAGTTCTCGTTCAAATACAGTAGACTCGCCATATATAGTGACCTCTAAAATGTCCAGAGTGGGTTACAATTTCAAAATGTTCACTATCCCATTTTGCTATTGTTGTTGGTTCCATTTCATTCCAGGCTTTTATGTAGCTTCGAACTCATTGTCTTTATTCGCCACCATATGTGATACCAGCAAGTTTCTATATTTCAGCTTCGTAAAACACGTATGCAATTTTAATCCATAAGCTGAATTAATGCAGTAAGATTGGGAGGCATAAACAAACAGCATAGAAGCATTCTGCAGGATGGCTTGAAGTGTTATTTACCAGAAGTAAGTACCTATACGTTTCTGTGGCAGGTCTTTGTTTTGAAGAAAAAAGCGTACTTGCGAAACAGTTTTTTATGAAATCACCCTGTAAAAATCGAACAAGTTGCCCAAGCTGTTTTAGAAAAATCATAATCTACGGGAATTGACTTGTTTTTTAAATATAGTGGATTTTACACCTTACCAATTACTAAAGACTTAACACGATGAAACCCTGTAGGTTTGCTAAGCATGCTAAGAACGTAAAACATTCTTTGCGTTTTTTTCTTTCAGCTGCATTTTTCTCATTTGAAGAACCGTAAGTTTCATCGGGTAATAATTTCCAATATAAGTCAGTTTCATCAGCATTCTACGGTTGATCTGGAATTAACTCCAATTTCTTTATCTAATAGTGGATTTTTTCTAGACATAGTTGAACCGATCAACTCGGACAGACAGTTTTTCACCACAAATTTTTGACATACGAATGCAATATCTTTTTTTGAATTTTTGAAGCCAGCCATCAAAGGCTTTATAAATCGGTTTCCCGCAGATTTTCTCGTAAAAATATTTTGCCTTGCTTTTTAAAATGTTGCAATGAATTGGGTGCATTCTCTTCACTGCTCTCATTTCTCCATTTTGGCACTCACCGGAACGTAATGTTTTGCGCTCCCTGAGTATTAGCCGCCGTAGTCCCGTAGTTTTGATATTTGGCTGTTGTTTTTTTTTATGGAAAAAATTGTGGACATTGCCACTACATAGTACTGCTTTATCAAACTGGCACCACTAATTTCCTTTTTTTTAAAGAATCAATAATGTTACTTTTTTTCCTACGACATGAAAGTATAGTAAAACTGGAAATTTTATTTTTTCGCACTGCAATCTCCAATTGGCGCCATCAATTTTCAATTACGTTTAAATCAGGTGGGGTTTCTAGCATTTCTGTGAAATTATACAACAACCAGGACCTTACTTTGTGTGCCTTATGTTAGGGGTCATTGTCTTAGCAAAAAGAAAACTGTTGGAAATACCCGGGTTTTGAGCCCTTTGCTTGAAACTAGTTTTACAATTTCCAGATAACTGTCCTGATTCATGAGACTTTCATTAAAAATTAAATTTCCGACTCCAGATACAGACATAACTCCTCCACCTCCATGGTTAATTGTTGGTCGAAGATTTTTGGTGTTCTCCACACTATTCGAACCGCATCACAACCGAAAATGCAAAACTTCCTTTCATCAGAGAAAATCACTTTGTTCCAAAAGTTTAAGTTCTTGTTTCGATATTCCTTATGCTGTTATGACACTGGCTATTTTTGCGGCTTTAAAGCGGCTAGACAATCCAAATGGAGAGGGATAGAGACTTTAACATACAATTTGGACATTGGTGTGAGAGAGACAGTCCGAACAGCAAACTATGGGTAACTGTCAAAAAACAATCCATAACTGTCAAAAAAAAGCGGCAACAAAGCGCATTCGAGCAATGTTTCGCAACATTCTAGCAGTTAATCCAAGAAAAATCCGCTGGCGGCTAGATTTTCCAGCCGCTACCGACTAGTTTTTGACAGTTCGGTACGTATAAATTATGGAAAGTGCCATGTTCTGTTATGGAACGCGCTAAGATCAGTATTTTTTATAAGAAATCAGTTGTTAATTTCGTCTACTAGATACCGGTAGCATCAGCAAGGGTTTTTTTTAGCGGTAATCTCTTTCTCTCTATATTGGTCGCCTTGTCGCACGATTGACTTTTATTGCACTTGAAACTAGCGAGGAAATAGCCAGTGTCATAACAGCATTAGTAAATTTAAGTCGCGTGAGACGATTGACAGCATAATTGTATGGCTTTTTACGAGAAATTCTATCATTATAGCCGTTACCGCCGTTCTTGCGTAAGGGTATTCTAACAGTTTTACGGTTAACCTTCTTACAAGGATACACTTCCATTTCCGAAAAATAGAAACAAAAATAATTGTTTGGTCCTTGTTGTTTTTGTTTGATGCAGAGGAAGACACGCAGCAAAGCAGCGCATCTTGAGCACTCAGACAAGGATTGCCCATTGTACTCGAATCCCACAGTATCTACCCGAACTGCTTCGTTCTCCTCACGAATTTCAAGAGCTCAGGTAGGAAGCGAGAACGGAGTTCTTCCATCCTCATAACATCAACGCCGTATACGTGCATTCTCGCAAAAGAGTAAGGTGGACACTTGAGAAGGAAATGTTCTGTTGTGTCGTCGCTCTCGTATCAAGCAGTGCACATGGGGTCGTCAATGATTCTCATTCTGACCAAGTGTAGGCCACACGTTTGGTCCTTAGAAGTTAGTTTACCCCATATCTTTCGCTTAACTCTATTTTTCAAAAGCCGAGAAGATGTGATACCTTGAACCGCCTTTTATAAATTATTTCCGGTACTTAACTTAACGATTTTCCGCGTTTATGTTGTTGAAAATTACTAGTTTTCTTTCATCTAAGGAACTTTGTCCTCTTTGGCAAGACATAACTTCAAAACTGTCCGCGAATCACCCTAAATATTCATCAAATCACTGCAGAACAAGTAAATGGACTGAATTTCACACGCAACTTTTCGTTAATTTGAAAATTGCGTCTGGCGTTATTTTCCAGTAATTAATATTCGGAGAATGGTGAACACGTGTACGAGCTTAGAGTTGAAGTTTAATTTGAAACGAAAAACTCGTTGGATAATTTAACTATTTGTTTTATAATCGCTAGTTAGTTGAAGAATGTATTAGGTTGTTGCAGATGAAATTCGTTTTTGGTAGTGCAATTTCAAACAACTGTAACTTTTATAAAACTTAATTTTATTAATCTAAATAGGCACCAGCACATGATATACACTTCTCCCAACGAGATACAAGTGCATTTATGCCAGTTTCGTAGAAGTCCGACTTTCTAGAGGGAAGAAAGTTCTCGAAGGCACTTTTGATGGCTGCCTCTTTATCGAATTGTTTGGTCGCCAAAAAATGATCCAAATGTTTAAAAAAGTGGTAGTCGGTTGGCGAAAAGTCTGGTGAGTATGGTGGATGAGAAAGAGTCTCATACTACAACTCGTTTAATTGTTGGACCGTTGTTCTTGAAACATGAGGCGGTGCGTTGTCATGAAGTAGTATAACTCCATCTCTGTTGACCAATCTAGGCCGTTGAACACGCAATTTCTGATGCATTTCATCGAGTTGGGCACAATACTTCTCTGCATTAATGGTTTCACCACGCTTCAAAAAGGAATAATAGTGAATAACTCCAGCTGCAGACCACCAAACAGTCACCATTATCTTCTTCGAATGAAGGCCTGGTTTCGGCATGTGTTTTGGAGTCTCATCAGCATCCAACCAATGTGCCGATCGGCGACTATTGTCGTACAGTATCCACTTTTCATCACATGTCACTATTCTGTTCAAAAACCGATCGCTTCTCTTCCGGGAGAGCAGGGAATTGCAAATTTCCAGTCGACGCGTCATGTTTTGCTCAGTAAGCTCATGCGGAACCCACTTAGCAAGCTTTTTGATTCTTCCAAGCTGTTGCAAGTGTCTGAATACTGTCGAATAGTGTACGCCCAATATCTCTGCCATGTCCCTTACAGTTTGGCTGTGAATCAGATTCCACTAAAAAATTCAGCTCATCATTGTCGATCGAAGGTCCTGGGTGACCACATGGCTCATTTTCAAGGGTCAAATCTCCTGATCGGAATTTTTCGAGCCATCGCTATGTGGTTCGTTTGTTTACCGTATCAGTTCCAAATCCCCTGTTGATATTTTTGGTTGCCTCCGTTGCGCTGTGGCCAAGCTTAAATTCATAAAGGAAAATTACCCGTTTTTGACTCGAATCCATTTTTTTTTGTCCGATCTCAATGAAGTCCAAAAGTGAAATGACTCCATAAGTAAATGTAGGGGTATTATTTACACTTCAATAACCAATACCACTTGTGCCACCTGGCGGCAGTTTGAGACATGAAAATCGCAACTGACATTTCATTTGCAACCACCTAATATTTAAAATATCTTTGTCCCAAAATTTTACAATTGCGATGATGGTACAGGGTGTGTACGAGTTCGGATTTGACCGACTGTATTTTCGTCAAAATGTTGGTACACAACAAAATCGGCCCCTGGATATTGGTTAAAATCGACTGATTAGATATAAGATTTCTTTGCCAGTCAGTACACAAGCAAAAAAAACTATGAATTGATGATTCACACAGTAGAAATATTTCTCAGCATTCTAAAGAAACTGCAGACGATGAAAGCGAAATTTCACTTTCCTTATCAAACCCCCACCCATACTACGCAGATTAGTTTAGACCCTCCGGCACCCCCCGTTTTCACTCCATATAACGTGTAGCTACACGCCGTGCAGTACTGTCCGTAGCCACAACTAGTACGTTGTACTAAAGTCCATTTGATATGCAATTATTTGACGGATTACTGAACAAATTGCCACTTGGTCAAACCAAATTACAACGCAGTAGTAACCTACAGCACTGGTGCAATTCCTGGTAAAGCGGTCAACTGAGTTGGAGAACCTCATTATCGTCGGCCTGATGAGACGCTCGGCCCCATCGTAAATTGTGTGTAATCTGCAAAAATGTTAATATGGAAAAGTATTTACTATAACTTTTAATACGAGTAATATAAAACAGAAACGCTCCCGGGTTGCGATAATTTTCGACAGGAAGGCGTGCAAGGGGGCGGTATCAAAAATACCAGAATATGTGTATCTTGAATTAAAAATAAATCGCATGCGCCATATTCTTTACATAATTTACAATCGAAATTAAGGACACTCATGGCCATGGTTTTATCAAGTAAATTGCATTGAGGTAAACCTTTTATATATTGAGAAAATTGTGAATATTTTAAAAAAAAAGTCGTCTTACCTGCCGTATATCTTCCGTTCCTTTTCTTTTTTATGGGCTGTTTATTTTGTTGTTTTCTCGTCTTAAAATGTTCCGTGCTGTTGGCACGTAAATGCCAAGTCTGGTCCGGTTTTTACATTGAGAATTCAATGAAAAAAAAAAGAATTATAAAAACCGAAACTGGTAAATATTAACGAGTATCACCACAGCCGCCCAATTAGAATTTACACTTAATACTTTTCTCGGTCGACAGATCAGGACCGTTCAGCGGAGTGAGCGTCCAGGTAAATCTCTTATCTGATGTTTTTTTTATTTGTTTTTCTTTGACTTTATCTCCTGTCGATTTTCTTTTCACCTAGCGATTTAACTACGCAAAAATTTTCATTGTCAAATGGGAGGTAGGACGTGGGATGTGCGGTGGAAAGTTGCAGTTGTTTTACGACGGGAACAAGAAAGGGATTTCGTTTTTTCTATTTGTTCCTACTGCTTTTGTGCTGAATTTAAGAATATATTCTGAAATCGGGCGGAGAATGTTTTTATTGCCAACATTTTATTGTTAAAATTTGTACTACGTCATAAACTGAAACAGAAAAAAAAACAACTCAACAACGCACTGAACTTTTTGTTTACCCCACTCCGCGCGAAAATTGCTTTAACGACGAGTACTCGTGTAGGTCAAGGGGGTGGAATTCAGGGATAGAACGAATTTTTGTAATTTTACTCGAATCGCACCTTCAATTTTGGCAAAATGTTTCAAGAATTTCGCAATATTTTCCGTCCTGAACGGAAAACTAATCGACAGAGGGTAGGCAGGAAGCTCTAAAACCACCCTCCCTCCTCTATCCCGCTCAACCCTTCCAAAAACGCGACACCGAATTTCCGATATCGAATCGAACACTCACCGCCGCGCCAATTAATGACAACCGTATCGAACGCGACAAGCTAGACATTAAATTCGATTTCGACGTTTTCAAAACTACTGCGTAGTCGGCTTCTAGAAATTAATCAGGCAAAAAGCCAGCGATAAGTTCTTAAATTCAATGCAGGGCTCCCGGTTGGTTTATCGCTCGCGTTTATGCTGCCATCTTATATTTTTCCTGCATACGCACGCACATATCCACAATCCAAATACCCGAAATGAATTTCCCCTCTTTCGATTAACTTCGGCTAGTCGGCCCCACCGGCACCCGCACCTAACTCTATATACAAAACAAAACACGCACACACTATCATACGCCGCACACAACGCGAAATGAACCCCACTCACCCAGCAGCTGAGAAAGTTTTTCTTCGGCCGCGCGAACAAAACACCGAAAAAGCTGATTGCGAATTTCTCACACGCAAAATACCCAATTTCGTTCGAAATATGCAAACGAAAGAAAACTCTCGGCGGCCGCAATCGAAACAAATACGAAACAAAATTGCAGTTTTTTATTGTTTTTCTTTCAGAAATTTTTCACCGGAAAATTTTCTTTTCGCGCTTTTCGCGCAAAATATTGACGACGAAACTCCCGAAATGATAAAAACTTTGCACTCTGCTCTCGAGCTCAACTTCACTCTGCTGTCGTGTGTTTCTGTTTCGTTCGTTTTCGTGTACGTTGTACGTGTGCTGTGAGGTGTGATGAAAACTGAAAAGTTTTGTCGTGCAATGACGACACGAAACGCTTTTTTTCGAAGATTAGCCGCTTCCGTTTGTGTGCAAGCTTTTAATTGATGAACATCGCAAAAACACTTGCGATTTTATGAAAATAAACACACACACAAGCTCACACCTGTTGGCGGAAAATTTAAAAAAAAAAAACTTCAAGTTTACTTTATTCGCGAAGGGAAAGTTGTGTGGCCCTTTTTCGTGCAGTTCACTGTATTAAAGCCATCCACGTACCAGGTACGTGTCAGCATTTTTTTTCTTTGTGCAATTTCCGAATTGAAGTTGGAGGCAATATTTTGTGCGGCCGAAACTATTAAAAAAAAAACTGGTAACTGAAAAGTGAAGATCGAGTAAAAGGTCAATGAAGCTGTAGAAAAGAATCCAAGTAACAAAGAAATTGATGACAAGTCAACCGTATGCTACTATAAGATGAAATACTGAACTCCAATTTATGTTATAGTTGGGGATAAAGCAGAATAAGGAGTGCGCATGTAGTTTGCCCTTTTTTAATAACTTCTGTTTGGTTACTACTCGAAAGAGAAAGACATCATCCGTTTTCAATTTCGGATCTGCAACTTTAGGCAAATCACCGAAAGTGACTTTCACATGGGATCTGCAGGAAGGACTCATACGATTTCTAGCATATTTATCCCTTTACCTGAAACCATTTAAAGATTAATGTACACAAAATTTCAAACTCGTAGCCTGAAGCGCTCTGAGATAATCGGTCAAACTTCGTGGACCCATGTTTTAAGGACTTGTATGCGAGCTATCTACCCGAAGAAGTGAGTGGATTTCGCTCAATAGCAAACCTTATCCTACTTTTAACTCAAAACTAACCTGCACAGAAAAATTACGTTTGCTAACCACATACAAAAATGCATGATTCAAAATTTCTAAGGGCCATTATTACGATCTTCGGTTAAACTCTAACCGGAACTTTAACTGGAAGTTTTGTATGGAAATCTGTCAGTTAAAGTTCCAGTTAGAACGTAACTGAACATCGTAGGAACGGGCCTTAGTGTATTCATGCACTCTATCCGCTAATAAACAGGCAATCAGCTCTATCATTAGGAAACAAAATACTCATTTTGAAGCTTATCATGCGGCCCACGGTGATCCTGCCTCATCTAACTGCTCTGTCCCACAAAAAGAAACCACAAGTCTCGCTAAAAATTATCTTAAATAACCCATACCATTATTCAACAAGACATTACACAGACAGTGGAGTCCTCAACGTCCAGAAATTTGCTGCAACCAGGTTCACAAGACTTCTGACGTCCCAAACGATGGGCAATCCTCTAGTCTCTTCCTAGTAAGTCATTCAAGCAAGGTTTATTGTACATAACATTTTTCCTTGAACATGTAACTAGAACAGATTACCGTAAGTTTTAGCAAATGGAATGCAAATTTATTAATTGCAGTTGTAAAGATCAAGATTTAATCTCTGAACGAATTTTAGCTTGTTATTATACAACTTTATGAATTTTAAGAAAGCTATTTATCTAATCTTAACACAAAACTAATTGCTATAAAAATCCGACTTCCTAGTTCAAGAATTTCTCCAGTTGTGTTGGGTTTCGAAAGATCTATATATCAACGCAGAAAGATAGATGATCGGTATTCTTTTTATCAAGGATATTTTGTCATTTCGAGTAAATTGTTCAGAATTGTTCTCCCCTAACGACCTTTTAGATTGCGGCTTTCTTTCACTATAGAGTGAACTGTATAGAACGATCTACGTGCTGAATGAACCATTGAAAATATGATTAGCAAATTTTAATTCAATAAGCGGTAAAATTGACTTTTGTAGTGCTACGGAAATATTTAAATCCCACGTTATCAATTTATTGGTTTATTTGAACATGTGTTTTAATGAATTCTTTGTATGGGGAATACCGGAATGAGTAGAGTAATTTCTTTGACTAATAAACTAGAACTTAATTTTCACTCAAAACTTATCCGTACAAAGTTTCGGCCTCGTGGCTAAACGAACTTTAGTAAGATCCGTAAATTGAGTGATTTTTGTATGGTAGCTAAACGAAGGGTTAATTTTCTTCATATTCGTTCCATTAACTGTAACTGTTTAGAAAACTTACGTATACAAAATTTCAAAGTCGTAGCTTAAAGCGTTCTGAAGTTATCGGCCAATATTCGTGAACCCGACTTTAAGGACTTCTATATTGCAGCAGCAGGAGTAGGACGATTTACAATACAGTCTTAAAAATTCGACAAAACATCCAGATTCCAAATTTAAACATCCTAGGTCAAGGACTTCTTATCGTGCGTTCGGCGGATAGACAAACGGACAACAAGATGATTTGAACATAACATTTTTTCGTCCAAGGCTCCGTTCTATGCGTAACAAACTTTTCGGGCTGGATTAAACTCTCAGATTTCATACAGAGTAGGTTTTACCCGAAAAACTTCAATTTGAAGATGTACAGTAAAAGCTCTTTAATTCGGAAAGAAGAGAAGATTGTTCTGTTCTGTGTACCTTCAACAAAACAAAAAGAATGGAACGACGAATTAAACCCTATACGTATATTATCGGAAAATAAATACGAAATTGGTTTTAAGTTTTCAGTAAAACAGGTGCTAGAAAAATGCTGAGATTTTAATATCGACGTGCATCAGATTTTTGGAGACTTTAATCATGGATAGAAATGTACTCTACAAAATAATATTTAACTTTGGCATCCCAGCAAAATAAGTCCGAATGACAAGTTTAATGATGAGTGACACACAGGCGCGAACGCAGAAAATTATTTCGTGGGGGGGGGGGGGGGGTCCTGACAAATTTACGCGTCGCGATTAGTTACATTTAGTTGTGAGTTTTTAATGACATCATTTCGGGGAGGGGGAGGGGTCTCACCTGCGTTCGCGCCTGGTGACACAGAACCTATAAGATAAACTGATACGGGTTTGAAACAGAAAGATGGCCCCGTATCCATTTTCCATCTAGTACTGGAATGTCGTTAAAAAATGCAATTGACACCACACGAAGACTGCTGCTATTTATTTTCCAACTGGTAGCATACGCCGACGACATAAATGTTATGATACCATCGATAGCCAACGCAGCATCAGTTCTCTCCTTGTAAAACTGCTTAAATTGCTATGGACAGGCCACGTCGAGCGTATAGATGACAGAAAAATGCCCAAGAGTATTTTGAAAGGACATAGCAATCGACCACCGTCTTAGTGGTCAATGGTGGACAATGGGATGACTCAATCGACCAGATGGCTACTAATATTCTCAAATTGGAGGATGCGGTTGTATTTTTCGATTCGAAAGTAAGAATTCACCTTCGAAAACGAATTGCTGAGACTCTAAGGCTGTTCTCTCGCTGTACAGATTGCACATTCATTTACATATCTTTAATATTATTTAAGTAATTACAAGTAATACTTGTACCATGTCAACAGGTAATCCGAGCACGATTCGCTTAACATTCACTAAAATGCGTATATGTACCTATAAATCGCTTTTGAGATTAGGTGAATCAGTTTTTGATCGTAATGAAGATTGAAAAGTGAATGTGAATGAATGAATCAATTGGACATTTAATTCGCTTTTGTGATTTACTATTAAACCATTTTCGAATGAAAGTTTTTACTGGATTCAATAATAAATGTGCGTATGAGTATGAAAGATGACAGATGAAAGACTAAAGATGAAAGACGGAGTGAAAAAAAATGTTTTTAATTTCCAAATTAAGTGACTCAAAATTAAAGCGCTTTCACTGTACTGTGGAAATATTCACCAAATTATAAGAAAGAATTAATGAGAGTTTAAAATGGAAGTGAAGTAAAGGAAAACTTGATTTTTGCTATTTAAAAAAATAAGATGAATTAAGAAAAACTCGAATATATAATCTTGAAATCAACAGAATTGTTTCTTTCGAACTGTAATATAATTTCAAATTTTCACAAATAAGATGAATTTTAGAAGCAAGAGAAAAAGATAAGTAATTCAAAATAAAAATAATTAGCATACCATTGATCAGCTTAAACGTTTAGAATATTTCGAATATCGTAACCTGTGCTGTTATCGTATGAATTTTTGTTTACAATAAGTTTCGTTAGGTTTGGGTATAGAGAAGAAAACTAATTAGTGTGAAATGCAAATGCAAACAATCAATTTATCAATTTGGTTAAGTCGCCTTATCATCGGTTGTTTCTTGGCTCTTTGCAGTCGCCGTTTTCTCCAGTGCCTTGACGAATTGTTCTAAATCGCCGGTATTTGCGGCTGCAACAGCTTCGGCAGATAGCTGAAATTGTGATACAACTGGTCCTAACTGGCCCGATTGTAAAGCACTTGAAAACAATGAGAGCGCTTGTTGAAATTGTGGCGAAGAGATTGTATCTTTCAATTGTTGTTTTGATGGCTCTTCGGTACCAGTATTTGGTAGATGAGCGGATAATGCAGTTGCATGATCCGGATCCGAAATTAATTTTGCAACGGCATCGGATGATGTTACTACTGTCGATAAATCAATATTTACTGACCGAATTGGTGCTGCTGTGTCCGGCGATAAGGCTGACAAGTAGGACTGAAGTTCCGGCAATGTTACACGTCCGGCTCCGGTTTTTTTAGAATTTGGTGCTGTTGGTGTTCGGGACAATGAAACGGTATTTTCGGGTGTACTTGGTGTATTATTTGCACCTCCCGATGCTGTTACTGCACTGCCACCAGTTCGACTTGTTGGAGTCGACGATGTTCGTGATGAACTATTCTCGGAACGGCTAGAATGAAAACAAATGTTTGGAAATTAGTTGTTTTGGCTGGAAATGTTAAAAAAAAAAAAAATTTTAGTACTACTATCACCCTTATTCTGGAACCCGCCGGCGGGACAATGTACTGCGATTCACCCAATTTTAAATTATTGAAAATGCGTAAACAATTCAATTTCTCGAAAATTTCACAGTTGAAATCCGCAATGAAATAGTTGCGTTTGTAAATTTTTTCAGAAAGTAATTAGCAATAAATAAAGAGAAATTTGATATGGTCCATCTCACACATTTACAGTGTTATAATTTTGGACATCTTTTCTGCCTTAAAATATGGTTTCAAATACCCGGAAAAGACGTTTTTAAAATATATCGATAAAGCAGTTTCCGATCCTTTTCAATAATCGCATGTGCCGTGAATGGGAATCGAATGTGAACCGCATAGTCAGCGGGAATGAAAAATCCGCCGTTTTTCAGAATAAACGTGATTAACTGCTGCTTGACTCGACTCCCTTATTAATGCACCCTGGGATGCGTTCGGAAATTAACTCGGGTAGAGTTAGAGTTACTTTCAGAGTTAACTAACACATTCAAGTATTATGGCTGCAACTAAAGATTTTCGACAAAACTTTACAGTGACACGCAATGTATTCAAAAATACTGACCACTTGATGCTTCAGGCGACATATGACATTTCTAACTCCTTGTAACCCTGCTCATGACTAGAGTTATTAGTTTTACCCCTTTTTACTCTACTCTGGCATTTTCGAACGCAACTCTATTACGTCATTAGAGTAAAATTGATTCTACTCTACATTTTCGAACGATTTTTTTTACTCTACTCTTACTCGAGTTAATTTCCGAACGCGTCCCTAGTAATGGTTACCATGACGTTAACTTGGAGAGGCACTGTTTTCAGTACATACGTGAATTATTTCTTGGTTAGACCACGAATAAGCCCATAACTTGGTGAGATTACAACTAATTTGTTGGTAGACTAACAGTTTTGAAAGTTTCCACCTCTTTCGATAATCTCAACGGTTTCATTTAATCATAAATTAAACCGAATTTATTATACCACAATAGACAGTTGTTATTGTTAACGTAATATTCGTTCATATCCAAAACGCTTTTAATTCAGATTAAAGTAAAAGTTTTGGATTTAATTGCTGCGAAAGTCCGAATGGGGAATTTGCTCTCCGACTTTTTGAGTTTGATGGAGTTGCCCATTTTGCATGAAGTAATCCCTTTATCAATTATTATTTAACCATAAGAAATTAAACTTTATGGTATGGTATGGTGTGTGGGGTGGTGGTGTTGTCATCCTCCTTCACATAGACGTTAGTGTTCGTCCGTTGTGAGTATGATAACTCGCGAAACCTAAAACCATTTTGTGGATTTAATGAAATTTGCTATGTTACATAGGTTTCCCTTATCGATATCACCGAGGTCATCGAGGAAATATTCGCCGAGGTTCCGTCTTCTCGTTCCCGATAGTGCCGGACACTCGCATAGGACGTGGAAGATTGACTCTTCCACTTCTGGTTCACCGCAGCTACGACAGAGATCATTTGCCTCGACATCCAGTCGTCTAGCGTGTCTACTGATCAGGCAGTGCCCTGTGAGCACTCCGATTAGTATGCTAGCATCTACTTGCTTTTCCCGTGATCATATTCGGGCCAAAGAGTTCTTGATATTGAGCTTTAGTTAGGTTTGACCATCTATTACCTGCCCACTGCAAGCATAGTGAGTCGATAAACTGTTTTATGGATCCGATGGGAATAGCAATCTGCTGGTCTCCCACTAGTGAGCTTAGGCTGGAGCCTGTTCGAGCGAGTTCATCAACTAGCTCGTTCCCCTGGCCTGGCACCCAGCAGAGAGTAAGTAATATTGTGTCGTGTGCCTATAGAGTTAAGAACACCACGACATTGTCTAACTAGTTTGGATCGTGTTATGAACAAACTAAGGGCCTTGATGGCCGCTTGACTGTCAATGCAAATAGTAATGTCTTCTGTTGCATTTTCCTTTGCTTCAATAATTTGGCATTCCTGAAGTATTGCAAAGAATTCCGCTTGGAATACACTGGCGTGATCCGGAAGCATGTAGGACTCGTGAATATCGAGTTCCTGTGAGAATACCCCCGCCCCTGTACCAGAAGTCATTTTCGAACCATCGGTGAATAGCATTGTGGTTCTGTTGTCTAGGTTGCGTTCTACATTCCAGTCATCCCTGTGTGTGATTTTGACAGAAAATTCCCTACTGAAATCTAATTCTGGCATAATGTAGTCCGTTGCTCTGTTCATATCACTCCAAGAAGTCATCGAGTATGGTACTGTGACCAGCAGGTCTAGTTCTCCAGTAACCTGACTCTTTGAGTTTAAGAGCGCCTTTTGCAGCTAAGCTTTTCTGTGCATGTCCATTGGCAGCAGGTGGAGGATAGTTTCCAGTGCTTCCGTGGGTGTGGTTCTGAGGGAGCTAGTGACCCAATGTATGCCAAGCGCTGCACTTTTGTCAGCTTGCTTAGATACGAGGACTTTCTTGACGCTTCCCACCACACTATCGCGCCATAGGTTAAGATTGGTCTTATAATGGCTGTGTAGATCCAAGGTACTGTTTTGGTTGGAGACCCCACCTGTTACCGAACATCTTTCCGCATGCGTAAAATGCGTTGTACGCATTTTTAACGCGTTCCTCCAGATTCGAAAGCTTTAAATTAAACTTTATACTCTTAACAAATACCCAACTCAATAATTGACGACTTTCCGTTTCAACCTCCATGTCCAAGCCAAGGCAAATATCTTAGAAAAAAACTCACTTCATTGATCCCAGCAACGAACTTAATCCACCGATTTGTCCGACGCCACCAAAAAGTTGCATTAGCTGCTGTTGCGACATATTGTTAAGCATGTACTGAAGATCCCCGCTCTCGCTGCTTCCTCGATTCGCCGACGGCGGATTATTCATGACCTCATTGATTCGACGGCAGTACTCCTCATCCTTTTCCGTTTTCGGTTCTTGCAACCAGAAGAAGAGACGTCGCGACGAAGATTTAAACTTTAAGACAAAAACACGCCCCGTTTTGCACTGATCGACCCGCTTAAATTCGCAGTCGTCGGGAAAAACAATCAAATCGTCTTCGACCTGTAAATCAAAAACGGACCAACTTTACTGAGCCGCCGGAAAACCTAACCTCAAACAAGTCCTTACCTTTCCTGACACACGATCCTTCCAGCAAAAATGTATTAAGCCATCCTCCGACTGTACGACGTAGACGAGACCTTTTCGTGTATCCGGATGAACCATTTTTCCGACCATATTCATTCGTCCGGCCCGAAATTCGACCAAAGGTCCGCCGCTTCCGCCCGACGAACCAACTAACCCGCTTTGACGACCAAACATTTTCATTAATTTGATGTATAGCTCGCAAACTTGACAAATTAAACACGGTGCGTTGGGAAATAATCGAGATTCGAAGTTATTGTTATTCCTTTATTTTAATTTTGAGGAAAATTAAATTGGTTCAATGACAAGCAATTTCACACAAAATTGTTTCACTTTGACGTCTGACAAAAGGTCCGAATCCGAGGGCGAAGATGTCGTCTCATCAGGGAATTTTTGTCGGGAGACATCTGGCGGTATATTTGGGTTTGGAAAATGTTTAACAGAGAAATAAAATTGAATTATATTTGGCCGGGGTTTGGCGAAGTATTTTCAACAAAGAAATAACATTTGAAGTAAAATTCAACTTCATAAAAACAAACAAGACCAAAAACCGTATTAACACAAAATCAGCTGATCACTTCGAACATGGCAATGCCTTGGAATTGATCCCGAATGTTCGAAAACTCTACCACCAACCCCTCTGTAAAGATGAAAACGTCAAAAAAAAAAAAAAATTTCCGTCATTTAAAAATTTCCATCCTGTGAGCTGTCAAACGGAATGTTTTGGAAAGTAATGGTCTTCACTGTACCATACAGAAATTGAAAATTTATCTTATCACCGAAGTTCGTCCGAAACATCCAAACAAGTTAAACATAACGCGAGAAACGTTCGAATCACGTGTGATTGAAAAAATAAAAGACATTTTCCGCGTCGCAATCAACTGCGAGTAAGCGCCATGTACAGTTTCGATGGAGATTTTCGTCGACGTCCCGTACAAAATTACAACACATCGCAGGACAACGATCGCGAAACGATCATCCGGAAGGCGCAGCACGAGCGACAGAAACGTAACGAGTTACGTCGCCAAAATAATGGAGCGATCGTGCTGCAATCGTATACACGCAGCTTTATATATCGACAGCGTAAAAAGGACTGCGAACGAGAATTATTCGACCAGTTTTATAACGCGAACAAGACAAATTTAAACGACGAGCGGACGTTGGAATTTCTGCTTAAGCGGCTAGCGTTCTTCTACAGTAAGACAAATCAAAAGGACTGCGAGCGTTTGGTAAGCTTTTTTTTTTATTAATTTGATTATCGGTACACAGCGTATACGGAAGCCCTTTCGTTTCTTTGTTTCAATCGTAGTTTGTCTTTGAAGAAATTTTTAAGTTGTGCTCTTTCTTTTCTTCTTCTATGGAAAACAATATTTTCTTTGAGTTTACCATCAATTCGAGCACGAATTTGTGTGTAGCCAATATTTTAGAAATATCCTCTGCCGCATTTCCATTCAATTTTCGAACATTTTCAATCCGATGAGGGCATTGTGAAGATGCCTTACAGCTTCACCATACGCTACACCGAATTTCTTACTGTCCAGGACTTATACTTCCTATTCTGCGCCGGTTTCACTAGCTGAAAATATAAAAAAAACAATTCCGTCCGTGTAACAAACAATATAGATCGTTACCTAAAACCCTTAATGTAGTTAAATGTTTATAGCTGGAAGCCTCATTAGGAAATGTGACGATAGACGATGAGACATAGACCCATTTGAAATGAAACAAGCTCATGGCTTCAGATTTTTGTCATGCGATAAAAATTAGGGTTCAATGAGACGAGACATATTTTGTGTTGTCTTTGTGTGGACGGAAACCAAAGAGAGATTATTTTAACTTGAAAAAGTTCAAATAATCGAATGAAAGGTAAGGTGATAGGATTCAATGGTTAAGTTCCCCATACGTCCGTACTGATGGCTGAATATCAAGCAGGAGCGACGAGCTTGATGGCTTCCCGGCTAGCTTCGCCATTTTTCGATAATCAGGCCAACAACCCTACCTAAATAACAAAAATTAATCATGCCGACTTTAGTTTTAGTTTTAAGAAGGGGCGAAGCACTAAGCCATCAAAATAGGGCCCATAGCGATCTCTTCAGTGCCTCGTAGGTCACTAAACTTCTCCTAAACAATCCAGATCCCTAAAGAACTTGACCAGCTTGTCATGGCCTATCGACCTCAGGTCCCCCAAATTGTCAAAGGAAAGACTGCCCAGCCACCTCAGTCGCCTCCATACAACCGCCTGACATTCACACAAAATGTGTGTGATGTCCTTCTCAGCATATAGGTCAAGGCAGTACCTGCACACGTCAGAGATCCCCATACGCATAGCATGCTTCCCTAGTCCGTATTCCGACGAGTAACCGCGAACTTCCCCTACTCCATGCCAATATCTCCTTAGTCTTCCGTCTGTCCAACCTTGGCCAGAGTGCCCTAGAAGTTCTACAGTTCGTTAGCGCCTCTCATCTATCATGCCGACTTACCCGGATGCAAAAATGTGAGAATGTTTGCTGTTTTTGCTCGGCTTCGCAACTTTGTTTTTAGCGCTCTATATGCCCTACCTACCAAAGCTACGACATTCCGTCTTGGCTCCAAATAGAGGTTCATGACATGGAGCCTATCCGTGAAGGTTCATCATGGATAGGCTAGCCACTACCAGTCAACGTGTTATGATTAAAAAAAAAAACATAAATTTAGAGCATTGTACACGCAACGATTAATTCCGTTCAAAAGAGGTATGCTATTCCCTATCTCGACTATTTAATTTTTTCTTAGAGAAATTTATGTGGGAATATTCACGGAACTCCAGCAATTGCTTAAACAAATTCTGAATCAAATTTCCCAAAAGGTAATTCGAGCAATTACTGAAATACCATGAAAAATGTTTAATGTAATGTTTAAGGTTTTTTTAATAGCCCACACAACTTACAAGAAACGCATTTTTATACTCTAGATGAAAGCATATAGAGTATTATAAGTTTAATCCAGGCCGGAAAGTTTGTAACGCATAGAACCGAGCCTCGGACGAAAAAAAGTTATATATTATTTTGTGTTCAGTTGTGGCCAAAAACGCGAAATCCGTTGCTGTCCGTCCGTCCGTTTGCACGATAACTCAAGAACGCGTTGGCCTAGGAAGTTTGTCACCTGTAAAATGGAAAAAGTAAGGCTAAGTTCGCTAATGGGCGATATCCTTCCACTCCTTCGGGTACCTCCCATACAAGAGTCCTTAAAACACGTATTCACAATTATTGCTCGAAAGCTTCAAGTTAGGAACTTGAAATTTTGCATACTTAAAGTTTACAATGTTTGAAGCGAAAGTTCCGAATATGATGATACAAAAGTCCTTCAAAAATTTATGTAACACAGAATCCACTATAACTATAGTACGAGTTAAAGCAGGGTTTCAAAATTTTACAGGAATTAGTTTTATATCAAAATTAACACTGAGTTCATTAATTAGCGCCATCCGTCGACTCCTTCGAGTAGCTGTCATACAAAAGTCCTTAAAACACGTGTTCACCAATATTGAACGATAGCTTTAGAACGCTTTAAGTTACGACTTTGAAATTTTGTATACGTTAATTTTATAATAGTCGCACTTGAAAGTATTAATATGAAAAATATCCCATAAGTCCTTCATGTAGTTGCCATATAAAAATTATGTAAAAATGTCCTAACTTAATTTATGGAACTCACTATAACTCAAGAAATTGTTTAACCATCCATCGAGTAGCCACTATACAATAGTTTCTACCTGTAAATCAAAGGTCATGCAATAATTGTATGTGAGCTTCTCATTCTGCCCAACTAAAATATAAATTGGAGTTCAGTATTTCATCTTGCAGCCGATCGTGACTGCGTTATGTTTATTTACAACAATAATTTCCATAGAATCAAAACATAATGTGAATTTGTAACATACTCGTATGTGCCAAGTACCTACCCGATGTGGCGGTAAAACTTTGGTGGTATCACTCATGATGCTACCACAAGCAATAAATAAATAAATAATACATAATGTGAATGAAAGAACATTGTACATAATTTTTGCCTAAGAGAGGATTTAGTACCAGTTGGGTATTTTTTACAGTCTCCAGCAACGATCTGTAGAACGAATTGTTTCATCAGTTCCATCTTTTGTGAGAATCTTATTGTAATTCTGAATGAGTTCGTCCAGGTTTCTTTAAATCTTTTGAACGGAGCCATGTCTGGACCAGCAGTTGCACCCATCAATGAGTCGAAACGGTTCCTAATAAATATGATGATGGCAAAGGATGTACAACACGTCACGAGTGAACCATTTTTCAAGATTTATACAGGCATCATTTAATCAACCTGTGTTGCTTGCTGTTGTATGTTGTCTGAATTTTGTCGGCAATACCTCACTTCTCTACTGCTTGGTAAACAACCATGGCTTGCTCTTCTCCTTTCCATGAACTCGCAAGAATTGCTCCTGGCCTTGAGATATTACTATTATTTGGCAGGGAGTGTTCTATCCAAGTGCAACAGTTGCAGGTATTTGCTGAACGGTGATACAGGAATTTTTACTGTCGTTATCACCATCACTGCTTTGGCTGCTTGATGTAGCAAGTTGATGATGTTGCAAGCTGCTGATATTCAATTTCTTCATAAGTCCTTTTTTTGCTGGCGGTTTCTCTTACAGTACGCATCAATGCTTTTTCTTCCTTGAGTTTTACTTTTCGATCTACACTAGCGAGTTCGGTCGTTCTTTTCGACGATGAAGCGTTAAGAAATTCAATTTTTTTGTAAAAAAAAAAGACAAGTGCGAATTCTGTTTCTGGATTTCTAAAAAGCATTTGGTTGACTATGACATTCTGCTACTAAAGCTGGAAGCAAAACTAATACAATCTATCAACTCTTAAGAACAGAATGCTGTACGTTCGAGTTAATGATACGAATAGTTTACCAGGACAGTTGAGATAGGATCTGGGTACCACAAGGCTAAATTCTGAGTCTTTTGTCGTATCCGTACTTCTTGCTGTCTATATAGTATGGGAAAAAATTATCCTATATGTAGTAGTCATGTACACTGGAGAATCGACTACAACGCTACACCAAATGCAACATGATCTTGGTACAGTCACTAATTGGTATGAACTCAACAAAATGTATCCAAATGAAAGTAAAGGTTTCTATTTAATGTTGTGAACGAAGACAGGTTTACTTGTTGGCTTCATCTAGTATCTGGAAGCGAGAGAACAGAACATATCGCCATTTCCCTACCGAAAATCGCCTAGTTTCTGCTGCTGTTGAATAAACAAAATATTCCGTTTATTATAAATTTCTAACTAAGCTATTCTCTTTCTATTTGCAGATCAATATTTGTCAATTCCTGATCCGAAATCCACAGCGTCCACTCATTAATTCAATATCGGACGCACTATGGCTACATCGTATCAAACGGCTACTTTTCATATGTCTCGAACAACTAACCGTACCGAACATACCGCAAGCAATTCCCCTACGAATATTAGAAACCTTTTCATCCGACACTTCCGTGATAAAACACCTACGAAATGACGAACATGTCGAAAAATACTTAAGCAGTATCTTCAAGTATCTAATCGAACGGAAATATTTTAAAGTGATACGAAACATGCTGGAAGACAAGTGTCCACCGCTGGATGGTATAACACTTCACCCGCCGAATCCGATTACTGATGCCCTATATCAAATGATTGCCCGACCATTAATCCTAGTCAATCGTGGTGTTACCGGCAACGGTACGTTTATCTCGGAATCATTTGTCGAATATATTTTAAGTCCGACATTTTCGGAGCCTATACAATATTTTATATTGCCATGTCTGGCACATTTGGACGAATTTCCGTTCGCAAATTTGATCAATTCCCTGGGAAATTCCATGACCAAAATGAACATTGATGACGAGGATTGCAGCTCAGAAGTTTTGTCGACGTTTGTTTTATATTCAGTGCTCGTATTGGACCGATCTCATTTAGGTGGCTAAAACGAAATAAGAAAGCGGCAGAGTTCGGTTTTAATTCACTCGTATTTTCTTTCTAACAGGAAAACTGTGCGATGGATATCTTTTAGAAAATTACATTCGCATCATATCGGAAGTGTCGGCCAACGTATTAAATCTTCCAACCTCTTCGAGAGCATATCGTAATGACGATGACGAGGAATCGTGCGATTCGGATTCGGATGAGAAACCTCTAAAGGATCTGCCTGTGATAGAGCAAGACTGCTTGTTGGAAATTATTGAAATGCTGAATGATGCTAAACGTGCTTGTGTTATTGTCGACAATGTCGCATTGTTTTTCGATAAGCCGGAAGTTTTACACTGCTTGTGTAGAATTTGTCATAATTTAATGATTTATAATAAGTCAGCTATTTACGATTACAGGTAGTTTTTCTCGAATTATTAATTTAATGCGACGATTTCATTTCGATTTGTTTATTTTGCAGACTATTATACAGCCTGGCGTTCAATCCTCAATTTATACGTACGCTTTGGTACACGATGACGTCGCAATCCAGTCAACTCGGTTTCTCGTCACCCTTAAGTTTACTCTCAAAAGGCGTAGTTCGTAAGTATAAGCTGTCAATTGTTGTGTAGTCGATGTTCTAACCCAGCTACGATTTTTTGTAGCGAAAGTAAGTACCGAAATGAATCGGATAATACCGATACTTGCCACCTTTTGTGCACTCTTCGGCCGTTTAGTTCCGACTTTGCACGATGGTGAATTCTGTCAGGAAGATCTTATGCCATTCGTACCAAATAAACTAATGCCGTTCACCATATCCGAAATTGTTCCGTTAAGTAAAACACTGAAGGAAATTTCTATAGGCTTAGTTGAACTGGCCTTTCCTGATAGTCGGTCGAATTTAAATGAACACTATCGATCCGTGCTAGGACGAAGTGATGCCGACGAAGAGAACATGAAGAAAACAAAACAAGTCTGGTCGAATCTGTTAAAAGTGGTCGTATCAGTTCTGAATCAAATCCAAACGAGAGACTTACGAAAAGGTTTCTGTCCGGAGGGTCATTGGACGGTTCAAACGCTCAATTTACCATTAGATAAGCCCAGCGATTTACCATTAACTAGAGGTAGTCGACGCGGTCCACGACCATTTCAACCGATTCGGGATTTTACACGTGCCGATTTCGAAGACGGGCCACCGATGTCAATGAAACAGATCCGATCGATTACAATATTACGCGAAATTCCATTTGTTGTGCCATTTAGTACGCGTGTTGGTATTCTGCAGGGTCTTGTTGCTGCCGATAAATTGAGAGTGCAAGGTGAATTTCAAGGATTCCTTCAAGGACCGTCGATACAATTTGTTGTGAGACGATCTCATTTGTATGAGGATGCGTTCGACAAATTGCGACCGGAAAATGGTAAGTTTCGCGGTCTATGATTTATTTTGTTGTAATAATTTTTTTTTTTAACTAGAACCCGATTTGCGACATCGATTTCGAGTTCAATTTATTAGCAGCATAGGATTGGAAGAAGTCGGAGTTGATGGTGGCGGTCTATTCCGAGAATTTTTATCGGAACTTATAAAAACTTCATTCGATCCGAATCGGGGATTCTTTATGTAAATAATAAAAGAAAATATCACAATTTTAAGAAAGTATTAAACTAGTTAATTTTCAGGGTTACAACAGACAATAAACTCTACCCGAATCCCAGTGTCGGCGAAATAGTTGCTGACTTTTCAAAGCACTACTTCTTTATTGGTCGCATCCTAGGGAAGGCAATTTACGAGAATCTGCTCGTCGAGCTACCGTTGGCCGATTTCTTTCTATCGAAACTGGCCGGAAAACATTCCGATGTAGACGTACATCAATTAGCATCGTTAGATCCGGAACTACACCGAAATTTACTTTCGCTGAAAGCGTATGAAGGTGATGTCAGCGAATTGGGTCTTGATTTTACCGTTGTCTCGAATAATTTGGGCAAAACTAAAATCGAAGAACTGATACCCCAAGGCCAATCGATTCAAGTGACAACATCGAATCGTATCGAATACATCCAATTGATGGCCGACTACAAATTGAACAAGCAAATCCGACAGCATTGTATTGCGTTCCGTAAGGGACTGTCGAATGTTTTACCGGTCGAATGGCTGTATATGTTCAGCAATAAAGAGTTACAGATTTTGATATCGGGTGCTGAAATTCCGATTGATATTGAAGATTTGAAGAAGCATTGTCGATATGGCGGCGAGTATGGTCCCACGCATCCAACTATTTTATCCTTTTGGTCGGTTGTCGAGAATTTCAGTGATATTGAAAAAAGACAGTTGTTACGATTTGTTACCAGTTGTTCGAGACCACCGCTGCTAGGTTTTAAGGTAAACTAAATATTTCAATTCTGTTCAAGTTGTGAATTATAATTTTTTTCCCCCTTTGCAGGACTTAGATCCACCATTTTTTATTCAAAATGCTGGCGATGAAGAACGATTACCAACAGCAAGTACATGTACGAATCTATTGAAATTGCCGTCGTTTAAGACTAGCGAACAAATGAAGGAGAAACTTCTGTATGCAATACAATCGGGTGCCGGTTTTGAACTCAGCTAATTTATTTTGTTTTTATTTTACTTTTTCACTGTCTGCATCCGGACCTATTGTCCTGGTAATTTGAAGAAAATAATAGTATTTAAAAATTAAGGGTAAATAAAAAAAATAAACAAATGCAGCAGTGTTTTATGCTAATTTATTATCTTGTAAACTAACAACAGATTTTAATATTGTGCTATTCAACTCGCAGGAATGGTAGTTGTTGGTCGTCGCAAGTCCAATATTCTTTTTACAATCAAGTCCATAATATTGTGTTGTTAATTGCCTGCCACCTTGCTGGGATTTAATATCTGCTATTTTCTGAAGGTGTTTATCAGACTAGAATGAAATTTGGGGTGCGTCTGTAAATAAATTTTTTTATTTTATTTATCAGGATGCGACCCGATTGAAAATGCGAGCCCATCAAATTTTCGGCCAGGCCCAGAGGATTTTTATTATTGTTATTGTTGCCCGGAAATAAATTTTGCAGGTAACAAGTCTGGAGGCATCTTAGCTACTGGGCTATATGATGAACTTATATTTTAATATTTACATTATATCCCAGATTCTGTGAGCTAGAAAGGGCGCACGAAGCTTATTTAGTGGTGCTCGGTTTGTGGGATCCAGGGTATCACGCAGTGTTGCCAATGGATATTCCGTAGGTCCTAATTGGACCAGCTTAGATATTTGACATACTACCAGAATATGTTTGACTGTGAGCTGTACTCTGCATGTTGAGCAATCTACTGGCTGTCCCTGTTCAAAAAAGTGTAGTATAGCGAAAAGGAGTTTGCCCAGTCTTATTCTGAGGATAAATATGCATTCAGCCCTAATCAGCTGGCTGTTCTATGGTAATCTTGAAATGGTTGTATTATGATATTGTAGGAATGAATCACTACTATTCCAGGCTATTATTTGGGCTTCGCGCCTCAAAGAAATGAACGGATTCCACATGGTGAGATGTAGGTTCGGAGTTTCAACTATCAAAGGAAGGGCATGTGCCGCTTTGGCTGTTGTATCCGCAGCTTCATTACCCCTAATACCAACGTGGCCTGGTACCGATACAAGGAAGATGTTTTCGGTCGCATAGAGCATGTTATGCAGAGTTTTGACTGCAGGGCATTTATTAGATGGGTTTCCTATTGCGTGAAGGACTGCCAGATTATCCGTCCATATCTTTGTGATATAATTATTGGTCTTTGCGATCGATAGAGCACGATAAATAGCAGCTATTTCTCCAAAGTAGCTACCTGAACCTCGGGGAAGTGGGCCTTGGTGGAAAACTTCCAAGTGGGTTGTATTTTTATTATAATTTCTGAGCATTTGATTACCTGTATGTATTGTTCCGTTGGGCGCGTGCGAGAATTGTTTCTTAGAAACTTTTTATTTGGTAATTTAAAACAATACACAATAAGACCCACCTCATCACGAAAATAATGAACTGACAACAGAACACCTCACGAGTTAAAAGGGCTGCTAACCTGAATTGCTTACAATCCACTAGCTTACAATCTTACTAGCTTCTATAGACTCCGTTAGTTCATGTAGCGCTGTGTGTACAGATTTGCCTGTGAGATAGGCATTCTGTTTTTACAAAGACTTCGAATATACGTTTCCACGTGCCTCTCCTGTACTTTAAGCACGAAGGACGCTAAATTGATAGGTCGAAAGTCCTTTGAAGTCGTGTGAATAGATCTTCCTGCTTTTAGAATAAAAACAACATGCTCCTCCTGCGATGCCTGTGGGACGTACCCTGCCCGCAGTCAGCTTCCGAAAATCGTGCTCATCCAACTGAGAGTTTTCTCGCAGGCTCTCTGTAGCATGATTGGCCTAATACCGCCCGGTCTCGGTGATTTGAAGGAAGCAATCTCTTCACCTAGAAGGGCTTTCATACCCTTCGATACTAACAATTTATTTTCAAAATTCCCCCGTGTTCGCGGACTGTGCTACTGGGGAAGTGTGTAGTCATCAAGAGTTCAAGGGCCTTCTGTTTAGGCTCCACCAATTGCCTGTTAGAGAAACAAATCATATTAACGATTTTGTTAAATAAAAAAAAAAATTGAGTGTCCTTCCGATTTTCCCGAAAAAATTTGTACTACTTCAAGCGTTGAATTGAACTGAACCTTTAAAATTTTACTTTTTATACGGTTCCATGGTGTAATGGTTAGCACTCTGGACTTTGAATCCAGCGATCCGAGTTCAAATCTCGGTGGAACCTTTGTTTTTTTATTTTCTAGATAGCTAACAAATTAATTTTTTTTTTATAAATTTAAATTTGGAATGATTTTTGGGATTAAATTTAAAAAAAAAATGCTACACCATAATGTGCATTTTCACATAGCACGACTTCAAAAACACAAAAAAAGTTCACGTTTGAAAGCTCGCAGCCCACAAGCCCACCTTTTGATGCGTTGGCTCCTTTGAATTGTGTTTTTTGTAGATGGGGGTGGGGAGCGTTTAATTTTGATTCGATATTCCATTAGTTTGACATCATTGAGCTTTCGGATAGGATTTCAACAAATTAGTTGAATTTTTACTAGTTTTTAAGGGTTTTGTATGTCTTCCGTGTCAGAGCCAGAACAACACGGGTAATTCCCGACTAGCATAGAGCGCTACTGATGAGCTGTATCAACTCTTCGAGAAGCCAGAAGCTTCAACGTTCATCAAACTACGTAAACTGCAGTGCGCTGGCCATGTAGAGCGAATGGAAGATAGAAGAATCCCCGAACGTGCTCTTAAAGGCAAAGCGAGTGGTAACAGGCCAGTAGGCAAACCACGCAAGCGATGGGAAGACTCGGTTGATGAAGATAGTAAAGCCATCTTAAAAATTAGCAGCTGGAGGACGCGGTCTTTGGATCGAGACGATTGGAGGGGACGACTTCAGGAGGCTAAGACCCGATTTGGGCTGTCGCGCCATTGATGATGGTAGAGCGCTACTGCGGCTAGTGCTTATCGAAGCGAAGTTATTGCATTGAGGGTATGTCAGATGAAAAGCTTTCGCTGGCAAGTCACGGTTGTTTAATTTTTTTTTTATTTCTCGATTTATTTTTACATATGTTTACATTGTTTGGTAAAATGCCCTTTAGATTGAAAGCTGTCTTTTATTTTATTCGAAATTGATCCGTTACATCACATTCAAATTTATAAATTTTTCGATAACAATCACGTCAGCAGTGATTTTTTTTTTAATTTTAGCCAATCTTTTTTCAATTTTAAATTGAAGTGAGTTGAGTTGATTGGCTAAAATTAAAAAGTGAACGGGCAACGAGATCGTCATTGAGAAATTTATGTATGTGAGAAGTTGCAAAAACCAGGCTACCGCAATCGCATGTAGGTATGAAGAGGTAAAGTTCACGTAAAGACACATACCCAGAAGCAGTAAATCCATTATGGGTAATGTGACACGGACCCTTGTGAATAATACGTGCCAATGAGCGTCTTCAACAAATTGTAGAAATATCAGTCTAAACGAATGAAGGGCAAGCTCCATATTCTTACTGATGGAAGCGAGAGCTACCTAAATCTCTGCCGTTCTTTGGAGCGCTTTGTCGGGATTCTTCCGATTTGGGCACAACTACAGCAATCACGTTGCTCCCTGATGGGTGGAAGTAAGTAACCTTTCATGTACCTCCCCGACTCCCATGTATTCTGGTCAGAATTCGTATCACAAAAACCAGCCGGTCAAGTTTATCTTTGTCATACTGTTCGGTGCAAAATGCCTGTGCCACCACTAAATAATTCAAGATACATAAATCTAAAGACCTTGTGATCTTATGTAAAGAATTAATTTGAATTCTTAAATTAAATTAGAATGTGATTTTTCGTTCAAAATTCCATACGCATTTTAATGTTTGGGAATTTTTTCTTAGAATAAAATAGGAAAAACTTATTTTGCATGTAATTATTATTTTCATATTTTTTTTTTTTATGAATAAAGTAAACTTGACAATTTATGCAAATCACAGGTTGTTCACTTTGCTTACTATACTAACGATGCTTTAAGTTAAAAAAAAAAATGTCGATAACTATTTTCAATAAATTAGGAATAGAAAAAAAACAAAATGTTTTGATTTTAAGGGTTCTTTTTACAACTAATTACATTCAATGTCGAATCGAATTCTGTATCATCAATCGAATCGGATTGTTCTCCATTTCGACTGCGACAATCAATCGGTGACGATGAACTATCGGCTTTTGGTGACGATGAACTATCGACTTTTGGTGACGATGAATTATCGACTTTTGGTGACGACGAATTGTCGACTTTTGGTGACGAAGAACTATCGCAGTTCGCGTAAACGTGTGGTTTGTTCGATTGTGCTTGTTGACTATAGTCGTCCATGTCCAATTCTCGGACACTATTGAATGAGCTACCAGCTTGCGGTGATAAACCGTTTGGTGGATAAACATGACGCAATTTCGGAACACTATCGTCTCCATCAATTTCACGTATGCTACCGAAAACCGGTGTCTTATTGGCCGAATTTCGTAGGCTGGCCGGTGGCGACCAAATTGTTTGGTACAACGGCGATGCAAATACGTAATGACGATTTGGAATTTGTGTATCGTAACTAGGCAAGTAACTATCAGTTTCGTGTGGATTGTAGTATTGTGATGTCGATAAGCCATGAATCGGTGTCTGGCGGCAACTGTACGATCCCGAATTTCCGTGAGGAGTATCGTATCCGCCCCAAAGTGGATATGGTGGACGTGTTATGCCGGCATAGATACCGCGATACGCTTCGTATGGAGTTTGCGGATGATAATTGTCGCTCCAACTAATGTGATTTGGTGTATAATCCCCTTTTGCATAAAGCTGAAACGAAATTGTTATTATTAGTTAAGTTGGCGCGCGTAAATACACTCCGAAGATAGTTACCTGTATGGGTCGACAAAATCCTTTGTTCATGTGACGTGGAACGCCCAAGCAATAGCTATGACTAAATCCGACTTCATTTCCCAGAAGATATTCGTGAAATTTATTTGGAAAGAATTCAATGTTGCGATAATTGTTGTAAATCGTTTCCTACAAAATCGCACAAATATTAGAATATTTTATTTATTTAATACAAGATATTTCTAACCGTTAAATTTTTCTTTTTCTTATAACTGGCCCAGTTTTGCGCTTCCAGTATCAACTTTCCACCGGGTCTTAGCTGATTAAACATTCTCTTGAAGGCCTGCTTAAGTCCAGCATCGCCGAAATTCAAATGAATCCATTTTGTCACTGACAAACATAATATCACGTCATATTGTTGAGTTTCATTGTTAATAAGAGACTCGTCTTTTAGCACGTAGTTGGTCTTAAAAAGGAAAATCAAAAACTTCATTATAGTGATATGAATCAAAATTAAATTATCGAAAACTTACAGCTCTGAAAAAAACATTTTTTGGAAACTGATTGTCGGAATCGGCAACATTGACAGGCGGCGAATTGTCTTTACATCTCGCGTACGATGATAAATCTTTTATACCACCGTACGTAATCGGAAATGAAATTGGAAAAAATTCATCTTTTTCCTTTCCATTTTTTGGTTTTTGATAAGGTTTTCGCTTTTCATTGAGATTCTTCTTCGGTTGCAACTTGACACTCGTACTCCTTTCAAATTTTTTTCTTTCGGTCGAATCTATACTAACTTGGGATGCGGTTAAGGTAGCTGTTGTGCTTGCTTCAGGGTTAGAAGTTGTTTCTGTGCATGTAGCAGCGGCAGTTCCTGCAACATTATTAGCTGTACTAACCGCCGGATCTACACTACTACTATTCGAGATCACATCATTTTTCTTCGAACTAGTTATTGTACATTTTGGAATTTTAACATATAACGATAGATTTTTTCGCGCTCGCATTATCAAATGCCTATCAATGTCGAGCCCAAGTATTGACTTTGGTGCCAGATCTTTCGCAACGGCCATTGTTAAGTGGCCAACATTGCATCCAATATCAAGAATATCTTTACTACGAAATAAATGTCCGAATCTACGGAAAACTTGAAGCCGTACATCCATAATATCGTTCAAGTTGCGATAGCCTGCATAGCGATCGTAATTGCCGTATTGAAACCGTGCACCGTCTGGTTTAAATTTCGGAATTGGTTCCGATTGTTGTTCTTGTTTCTGCTTTTTCTGAGTCGTGACATCAGCTAAAATATCGGGCGTTACGCCTGTTTCTTCAGGGAGAAACTTTTTTTGTGCCTCAATATCGGGCGTATCACCTTGAATACTTTCGGCTGAAAATTTAAATAAATTTTATTTCAATGATGAAAATATTTTAGAATCAAAGTTTACGTACATTCAATTGTTTTGCTATCATCTGTGGGACTTATTAGCTCTGTCTCACTAACTGAAGTTGAACGGAGTCGAGATCCTTTTCGCGCTCCTGTAGGTACATTACGGGGCGGACGTTTCCATGCCCCAGGCTGTGGTACAACCGGACTTACTATTTTATCCATTGAATCCATACGACGAAACTGGACAAATAATAGAGAACTTTATAAATTCTGGACGCCTTAATTTTTTTTTTGTTTGGGTCTTAGTCTAGGATGTACAGACAAATACTTCTTAATAAAAATCATTAGTTTTTGTGGTCTCTTGCCGGTTGGATTATAATCTAACGCCACGGCACAATGAAGAAGAAATTTCTGACTTATTGGCTAAAGGTGACCAAAGCGAAAATTAACCATTCAATCTACTCTCTAAAAGTCCCGCTTTACGATTTAATTGAATTTAGCTAGTCAGCCTCTTTTATTTAGCAATAAAATAAAAAAAACTGAAATTCGAAATCTAGAATAAAGAATAGAATGAAAATCTACCTTAGATAAATTTAAAATTGTAATTTTTTGGATTTCTTTTGAGAAGGAAAAAATAATCTGATTAGAAAAGAAGAACAGTGTGAAACAATAGATTCTTGTTCTGATTTACGGTACGGAATCATATTTTCTCACCTTCATTGAATCATTGAACATGATTTTTGCTCATCAGTCTATTTAAATCTGTATTAGATGCTCTCTGGTTTTTTCTTAATTTCTACTTACATTTTTTTCAGTAATCGATAAAAGTTCTATAAGAGTACCGAAGAAATCAAAAATAGCTTACCTTATTTTTCATCGAATTCGGACCCTCACTAATTTTTCGTTTTCTACCGCCGCCAATGGCCATTTGTTGTTGTTCACCTCCCCCGATTAAATTCAAATCAAGTCGTAAATCTCGCGTCACTTTCTCTTTATCGCTACTCCGTCGTGCCGCCAATGAGTTTGAATTTACCAAAATCGGCTTCGACGCAGACACAGACTCGTTATTATTATCCTTCTGAATACTCTCGTACGAACTACCAATACCCCCCTCGATGGAGTCATTCTTGTGTACGCCACCATCTATACATTTCTCTTCATCGTCGGTATGGATACCGGATAGTTCCCCACTCGTATCAATTGTAACATTGCTCGTTGAAGTTTGGAGCATCTCGCTAGCGCTGCCAGTTGTAGTTGATGTGGCACCGGAGATGTTACATTCTGTTGCTACGGCTGTTGTCACGGGTATCGTGCACTGTATAGTCGTCGTGACCATACTTGAATCGGATGTTGAATCATTCATACGCTTGCGTTTTGGCTTCTTCTTGCGATTACGATGTTTCGATTTTGACTTACGTTTCATCGGTGATACCAGCTGTTTTTCATATTCAATCGAATCCACAGGATCCAGGAGATGTAACGGATCAAAGATGTTTGGCGGAATGATAACTTCGACTTTGGGAGGTGTTGTTATGGGGGACTGTTTTGGAGTTTGGTTTGGGGTTGCGTTCAACGCTTCGTCTTGTAAGCTGTTCAGATTGAGGGGATCGGAAATGTTACCACCGAGAAGAAATTTCGTTGGCGGTATTATGATTTCTTTGCGTGGTCGTTTATCGGGTAGGAAGAACTTTGAACGATTGGCAAACTGGGCGGTTCGATTACCAATCATTTTGTTGTAGTTCTGTTTAATGTTCTTGGGTAGATGTTGTTTGCGATGGACTGCTTGATTCTTTAAGTTTTGCAGATTTTCCATGTCGGCCTTAATGGATTGCTGATGGTAGAGTCGGGCCTTGAACGTTTTGTTCCATAATTTTTTCGATAGGCTACCGTGTTGCGGATGACGGAAATTCAATTTTTGATTATTCGAATTTCCGCGGTTCGCTATAACACTTTTTTCAATTTTTGTTCTATCGATTGCCGTGATTTCATTTTGCTTGTCTGACATAAATGTCTCGCCTGTTGGAGCCGACGCTATGTTGTCCGGTTGCCAATGGTCACTTTCGTCTTCTTTATGTTGATTTTGTTTTTGTGCTAACGGCTGACCGCCAGCAGTAACTATACTCGGTGTTGTAATGGCATCATCAAGTTGGGCCGTTGACATCTTCTTGCCATTTATAGAATTGACTTTAATTTGAATAAATGATCGGCTTTCAGCAACGATTCAACTTGGATTTAGTTTCTGATGAAGTTTTTTATTCGCTTCGGAAAAAAATTAACGGCGCTTTTTCGTTGACGATGATTTGCGATGTGCTCTGTAAGAATGAATAATAATTTGTCCTTGTTAGAAAAAACGTTTATGAGTTTGTTTGTGGATGCCTCGCCTGAAAGGGCGAGCGCAGTACTAATAAATATTTATTAAGGGAAAATTTAACTTGGTAGCAGGAAAAACTTTTTTTCAAACTTTTCATAATTGGTTTTTCGTGTTGGATCTGATTTCCTTCAAAGCAATTACTTAATTGATACGATTAAATTGTAATTAACAACATGATGTGTGAAATCACGTGACTTAAACTTAAATTAAGTCATTATAAAAATTGATATGTGTACACAAATTGTGAATGAGATTTACAATAGGAACGGTTAAAATTCGGTTGAATGAAAGTTCTCTTGACAATTTAAATTGTGAATTATTGATTGTTTTTAAATCCGTAAACATTTTATTGACAAATAATCAAGACAGATTTTCAGGATTATTCCGACGGGACAGGAAGTTTGTGGCTTATTTTATTTCGACTGGTTTCAAATCCGTTGTCGAGCAACAATTGATTGATTTGATTTGATTGAAATGGAAGCAATTAGTGATCGAGCATAAAATGGATCGCTATAGCATGGACATCCGATGAAAAATAGAAATATAACTCTACTCCATACGAAAGTAATGGCGAAGTGGAAGAAGCATAAATTCGTGATTTTATATACTTTTTAAGTTTTGTTCAAATACGCGATTTATCCAGCTTGGAATAATGTAGGTAACTAAGCAAATCTGGTGTTCCCAACACAAGACAATTACAATTTTTAGGCAAGAAGTTTCATTTTCTTGTGAGGATTTTGATTAATCCATGATTTTCAGTAGAAATAATGTTTGATTGATGGAAGGTATGATTTTTGTTTGTCACTTGGTCTTCTCCTCACTTTAGATATGTATGCCAATCTAACCATTCCCGCTCCGTAATCCTGGAATATAGCCTGAAGCGTGACTAGCCCAGAGGAGATGAGAAAACCTTTTTTGACAAAAAAGAATGGAGGATATCCTCTCTCGGTGCCTTATACGGATTGAATGTTTTTACTGATTATATTTTTTTGTTTTGTGTAAAGATCTTGGTCGCTACTCTCCAATTTCTTGATTTCGGTCGAGTGAGGACCATATCAGAATTAAAATTGGAACATGAAGTAACATCGTTACCTAGAAAAGTTATGGATCTCTTTTCTCTTGGTCGTGATTATTCAAAACCATATTTCTTTATAATATGTTCAATCTGAATAATAATTATAATTACCGCAGATAGCAAATCGCTTATGATATTTCCAACTGGAGGACGTGACCACAGATTTGAAAACAATGCAGGTGATCTATGTCAATAGATATCGGAAGTAAAAATAGGGACTCATGTCCTTTAGCGATTATATCTTCGGTTTGATGAAGTGGGAAACGTTGACAAAGCGGATACTTTGTGAGTTTGTTGTATAATATGTTCCCAACTAAAGGGACCAAATCTTAGTAGCTAATACCTTGGATACACAGCTTGTATACAAATCATAATATCGTCAAAATCACCAGTGTATCACCCAATAATCTGCATATAGTACGTCAACGAGCTGATATCTACATAATATCCAGCCTGTTTCCTTGTACATATATCAATTCGATGATTTTCGCTGATATAACCTTCTTTTAACTGCCATCAGCGCCATCTAAAAGTGAAATCAACTGAAATGCCAATGAATGACAATTGTGGATTTTAATATCCTTCCGTCAGTTAAAATTGTTTAACCGTGTTTTCATTTTTGTGTGTGATGTGATGGTCCGCTTTCTACATTTCTTTATTAGCAATGGAAGTGCTTTTCGCCGCAACATCATACTGCGACGTTTGGCACGAAGAGGTAGCAGTTGAAGCCTATTTTTCTTCACTGCTAAAATTTCGGAATGCACTTTTAGCTGTCCCAGATTAATTAAAAGTTCCATTTAAGTTTATTGCTGCGTTGAATTAATTTCAAAATATCACAATATAAGCACAATACTACGATTGATAGACGCTTGAAATCAAAAATTTTGTCTTTGACAGCTAAATGTCAAAGTATTACATGTATGGGCTGTGTATCATGCCATCTTGTATCGCATATCATGATTTGAATAAAGTAATTTGTATACAAGCAGTTTATCCATGGTATTACCTCCCTTAATTAATCTCAACTTTCTTTATTTATCCACTTAAGGGGAAGGGAGCAGTTACTGCGCTCCATAAGGTTTACATGTAAATCTTCTCATCTTTAGGTGCACATAACTTCCACCCTCTTTAACTTTTTGATTAGATTTTTTTTTAACTTGTTTGTCACATTATAAACTTAAATTTCATCGATTGTTTTTTTTTTCTATCATGTTATAGTAATTTTATGAGCATTTCTGAAAACCGTGATTATTAATGCATATCAACCGGATGAATCAAGTATTGGGTCTTCTTGAATGAAGGAATCGCAATAAATTATAGGTCAGGCATGCAATGACACATACAACATTCAATTATAGCTTTATTTCTTCATCGTTCTTTTTTTGGGCAGGTATTTCGATTGGTGTCTAAACAAGCTAGAATTGATCGAATCTATAATATAATGTACAAGTTACCAAATTAGGATGAAAAGGGAATTATCACGGGCTTAAATAGTAGTTGAGCAAGTTTTACATGTACGGAACGAAATGAAGTAGAGGACGTGTAAAAGAACCATAAAATAAAAAAAAAGCGGAAAAACTAAAAAGTGTCAAGGCTTCAGTCGATTGCATATACCACAATACACTACATACAAGTACTCGTTTGCTTGTCGGTTGGTTCGCGCATATATTCTACAAATTTTTGGTCTTTTTTCTCTATTCTATAGCACGAACCACCTCAATGGAAAACCATCAGAAGAAACGAATGGCAAACACCAAACAGGTTCAAGTTACCATCAGAACTGACGGGGTATGAGAAGAGCAAAAAATATTAAAGACCAAGATTGTATATTAAAAGAAAGAAAGAAAAAGATTTCAATGAAAAAAAGGTGCATATATTTTTTATAGGGTTACATTAGTTAACCCAACAACAATGAGGAATAAATTCGATTTACGATTTTTTCTGATATGAAAATTGAATTTAAATAAGTATGGAATTTGCTAAGGGCTGGCTTGGCTTATCGTTATTCTGATGCCATCGTTTCACGTCAAAGGTAGAATCCATGTCAGCCTAATTGTTGTAAAGTCAGAGAACAAGCAGAATGTAATGTGGTTTATGAACGACAAGGAAATTTCTTTGCACTTGGAAGTATTCAACACCTTAACAAAGTTTAAACTAGAAAAATATCGAACAGCCAACTACTTCAGATTCATACAAGTTCCCGGGCACGAATTACGTACAGATGTTACTGTTGGATGTTAGCATCGAATAAGGTGCGGTAGGTAGCACAATATCGTGTCCAATCAAAACAATAAGATCAACGTTTCTAACAGCGGTGAGTTGTAGAAAGAAGGTTTGCTTGGGTATCGAAGAGATTTACGCGATTAATCAAGAGAAGGTGTTGACGATATGGTCATAAACGAATGGTATACTGGTTCTGATCACTACATCAACCAGTGTTAATGAATCTAGTAACTCTTTCTGAATGTGCCAAGGTGGCTGCTTCCAAACCAGAGGTGACGCTAGGAATGTTTTAGCACTGATTGTACAACATCGCTTCTAATCAAAGACTTTGGTCTCGTCTCGTCTGTTTTTATTTCTGCCTTCTGGCATTTCGAATCCAAGGAAACAATTCGTGTGCGCGCTTCCATATAGCTGCATAGCCATCCAACTAAACCATCGCCGATTAAAAATCTCTAGTGTGCGGGTACTCTTAGGGCTACCGCATACTGAAGACTAAATAGTTGAACTGTCTAGTCACATCGAGCCTCGCACATTCTTATCTGCCCAACTTAACTATTTAATTGGTATCCGTCCGCACATTACTCAACCACCGGCTGATAGTTACAGTCAATTAGTACTCGTATCAACCTAACACTACCGCGGGCAGAGTATTAATGCTGTAATTTGCATCACACCAGACAGATCTGTTTGTGCATTGTTCAGAAGGACATATAAAAAATTAAATTTAAGGCTATGTTATATTTTTTTTTATTTAATCATGTAGCATTTCATCCTTGTTTTCGGATGTTCTATGAAAAAATTGAATAGGTACTTTTTCATTGAACCGGTCCTATTAAAAAGTTTCTTTAATTTTTTCCCGGTTCCGACAGATTGCACTGTATAAAAATTATGAGTGACGTGGGTTGGTAGTGCCTGCTACAACAGATATTATCAGCGCAAATAAATACATCTGTGTAATAGCTGAGTAAACTTGACGCGTTTTTCTTCGGTTTTGTTCTCTCAAATGCTTCTAAAGAATTTTGTTCAGAACGAAAGATCCAAAGAATACTTAATGGACTTTGTTTTTGATTTCGCCATTGCCATCTTCTCGCGATGAATTGCTCAAAATCATCGGATTCAAAAAATTTCAGTTGAGATTTAAGAATCGCCAACGTTTGTTTGCAAAGCCATGTGTTACGGTAGGTGGTGGCAACCATATAAACTAAAGTTCGACTCACTTACACCAATAGGTAGTCGAACCAGCCACAAGTAAAGCTGTAGGTGGAATTACAGAGAAAGCGATGTTCGCGATGTCCCAATAGCATCGCGCGCCATATTGCGATACCAATTATAATAACAGCGCTGAATTGCTTCCCATAATTAAATATTTTGTTCGCAGCTTTCAAACGTATTGGCTGTTTTTATTTATTTTATAGGCATTCATTTTCCGATATTTATTAGCCGTCTATTGCAAAAAAATCGAAATACAATTAACGCAAGTGTTAAAATCACCTTACACGCGCGACGAAATTAGGAAATAGATTATCAAAGCGACACGATTATAGCGATGCGATATCACTATATCTGGTTGTACTCACTAATAGGCTTGTGTAGTTCGCGAACGAACTAGTTCAGAAGAGCGTTCCCATAACTGAAATGAACGAACTAGTTCGCAGTCAGTCCCGCTCCTAGTTCGTTTTTCATTACCCTTCGGGACTCTGTGAGACAATATACTATACTAGATCTAGTGTCTGTTTTTTTTTGGTCATCATGTTCTACTAGATCTACTGACCTTTTTTTTGCTCATCATCTTCTACTAGATCTACTGTCTTCGCACTACGACTACTCATCACTGAACTCCCCTAAAGTAATGAACTATGAATTAAAAGAACGAACTAGTTCGCGAGGGATTGGGAATCGGAAATGATCGGTCACTATGGTGAACTAAAATGTGCAAGGGCAATGAGCTGCCATCGCGTCGCATTCACTATAAGTCAATCTTTAGTCGAACGACGGTATAAGGGATTTAGAGTAGTGCGTTATGGAAGCGTTTTAGGTAGCGGTGGACGATATTTTTGAAGTGATGTAGATTATAGTTTTTATGATAAAGGTCGCTTACGGGAAATGAAAGACTGATTAAATTCTACTGTAATGGAACAACACATTTCAGAACATTTCACTCAAGGAATATAGTAGAATAAAGAGCTATGTTCTTCGTATACCTGGCAACCGCCATACAAAAATTCTTAAAAAATTCGGACCACTACAAGAACTGGCGACGATCCGGTATTATCGTCGGATTACGAATAATGCTATTTTTGTTCAATCCTTTAAGATGAAAAAGGGATTTAAGTTCAAGAGTTACGAATTCACTTCAGAAAAATTAATCTTTAATTGGAACGAAGCCAATCCAATCAATGGAAAAAAAATAGTTCTGAACTAAATTCCTGAAAAAAATTTCCATCAGCAAATTGAAATTGAACAAAATATTTCCATAAGCTTGAACAACCAATTTAAAATCTTCAAATATATTCCAACTGTTTTAATAATAAGAAAATAAATCGATGAAAACCACCTTAAGTTGTAGGTTTCTTTTTATGGCTGCAACGTTCAGTTCCACATTGTCGTAGGAGTTCGTGTAATCAGATTGGTTGCATTTTCCTGATAAAGAAAAGTACTTAGAACTAACTAATTGGCAATAAATGGCAACGAAAAAAAAACATGAATGAATGCAGAAAATCTTAAATTCTTGGGATCTTTTCTTTGTCGAATTACACTATCTAAAAATAAAACGAATCGTTGTTCGAAGAGTCACACAACATAATATGCGCAATCGCTTCATTACGTTGGATGATGATATTATGATGTGGAGTATATGTGACGGAGGAGTAGGCACTCATTATTATTATTGGCACAAGTTTTTCCATACGAACATGCCGATAATTTGCTTCGGGCTTAAATCATGGTATGCCGTTCCGATAAGAGATGGCATCATCATATTTTTTTTCTTTATTTATTGTTTTATCTTGAACGAAAAATGTATTCCAATATGTAGATAAATGCGATTCGAACGACAAACATTCGGTTTTAAATAACATTTATTCAAAATTTAGATTTTGAGTTCAGCACTGATATCTTCACGGTCGACATTTACAAGGGAAACAAATTGTTTAAGAAAAATCGAAGTACCTAGACAATAACGACTCATAACATTAGGCAACAGTCAAAAAAGTCTAAAATGAGATCAACTGTTGAACTAATTAATTTTGGGTCGCTAAAAACGAACATGACAAAGGCAATTATTTTTTAGTTCAAGATACGTACTGTGTGCTCAAGAAGAAGTTATCACGGTGGAGCGTTTTAAAGGGTTTATTTTATGTAGCGGAAAAACCTCCCATCACTGGAATGATACAAGAAGCGTACAATCTTTATTTTGGTTGGACAAAACCTGGGTTCCACATATGTGTTGCAGTACATGTGCTTCGGGTCTACGAAGACTAAACGCTCAACGACAGTTTTTGCATTTTGCTGTTCCAAAGGTGTGGCGAGAGCCGTCAAACATGTTACCGAGTGCGATCGATCCACAACGTCAACAGCATGTGATAAGCCAATAAGAATTGAATGCTCTGGTAAGAGGCCTAGAGCTACCGCAGGGTAAAGCAGAACTTCTTGGATCGAGGTCGTAGTAATGGAACCTTTTGGATGATGATGTGACCATAACTACTTTTCGAACACGCCACAAAGATTTACTACCATTCTTTGAAATGGACAACTACTTGGTATTCTGTAACGATGTAAATATCTTGATGGATAGAAGGGGTTGCCCTCTTGCTTGGATTGCAGCTGTTGTACCATTGATCGATTCTAAGATGATGCTGCTACCACCGCTCCATATAAAAATTGGGGTAATGAAGAACTTTGTGAAGGCCATGAACAAAGATGGGCCAGTATCTCAGAATCTCCGAGAAAAGTTCAGCGTTCAGAATCAAGAAAACTATTTTTATCGGTCTGTAGATCAGAAATTTGTTTCGAGACGAATGCTTTGCCAGAATTTTAACAAGTGATGAGAGGACTGATTGGAATGATTTCCGCCTTGCAGTAACCAACTTTTTAAGAAATAAAAGGTGATAACTACGTTGTAATATGTCTATGAAGATTCACTTTCTTCCTTATGTCCAGAGAACTGCGGCTCCGTTAGTAATGAATACGATGAACATTACCGGGAAAATGGTATTCTACGATCCTAGCGGATTACTGTTGGACTCCTATCAGGGATGCTCCTGAGCTCAAGTATAAGCGAGAACAAAAAAAATGAACGGTATTTTACATTAATATTTTAATAAGTGAACAAAATATGCGAATTTTGAAAATAGCAACTAATTTTTATTGTTTAATAATAGATGTGTTTTTTTGCTCATTTATCCAGATCAGAGTAGTGATTCAAATTTACATTGAGAAACCCAATAATATTGCTGTTTTTGTTATTTGTTATTGTTTTTTTAGGCTAGAATATAGATTTTAACCGGTATAGCTGACCCAGTAAGCTCACAGGGGCAGCTATTCGAAATAAATTCTCTAATCTAGCCTATTATCTATGGAAAAAGTTATAAAGAATCATAAAAACAGCAATGTTATTGTTATTTTGTATATACATTTTCTAACTTACTCTGTTCTAAATAAGTGCGCAAAAAAACGCACCTATTAAAGTATTATGATGGAGCTGAAATTACAAAAAAATTACTACCCTGAAATTTTGCATTTTCACGTTTTAGGACTAAGAACCATAAAAAGGAAAAAATGTCCGTCGGTGATGTGGAGGGGGTGGAAAGGAAATAAGTTGTTATTCTTATTTCTCGAAAAGGGTTTTACCACTTTTTCACAAATTTCGTTATATCTTTTAGGTACGCGAGTTATTAAATTAATTTTAATTCTGCAGGCTCTTATATGTGATAAGCACCTAAAAGTTTTTCCAAATTTTTCGATATCCAACTCCTAAGGGAATTGAAAGTGGTTGTGGACATTTTCACAAATTCCGATATACTTCTTAGGTCTAATCAGATATTAAATTTGCTTGCACTTCTAAAGACCTTAAATATAATCAGGAAAAATCGATTTAAGCGTTTTTCGATATTCATCTCCTTAGGGGATTGTTCAAGTTTTCACGAATTCCGAAAAACTTTTTTGGTTTAATGAAATCGAATTCTCGCTTCTATGGACTTTATTTGTAATGACCTCAAAATTAATTTCAGGATTTTGCGATATGCGTGCACTCTTTTACGAATTCCGACACATCATTTATGTCTGATGAGATATCGAATTGTTTTTTACTTTAAAGGACTTTCTATACAATCGCCTAAAAATCTGGTTATGTCGATATTTTATCCTATTCTTGAATTTGTAAAACTTTATAATTTTTTGGGTAGAAGTCCGAAACGCGTTTTATGCAGAGATGGAGTATAGCGACTGTCAACCTAAAGACCTTTTAGGTTATTCGTCGAATATAATAACCTACACCGCTTCTAAACATAAAACGCGTTATGGATTTCTACTAAAAAAATAATTAAGTTGCGTCCAGACTGTTGGCAGATTTGGTTGCCTAGTGTAATGGGCGCGTTTTCTGCACACTTATCCAGAGCAAACTAGGATACAAAATTTACATTCGAACAAAAGCTACACTTTCATTTTTGTAATTTTTTCCCCATAGAAGTGTAGCTAGCAGAATTGTTCGGCAACGGCTGCCCCGATGAGGCGGAAGGGCTAACATTTTTTTTCAATACACATGTAATCTCCCCTAATCCCATCTAAAAAATATTTCTTATTTTTCGAAGTTGAAATGAACTGAAATAGCAGACTTCAGCTCTTCATTGTTGGCAAATTTCTTCCACCGTAGGTTCATTTTGAAATTTAGGAACATATTTTAATTGGCTGTTTGTAAATCTGAACTATAGGGTGGGTGGTTTATAGTATGAAAACCGTATTTCAGCAGGGCAATGTTGTCCTCGTTAACAGGTACGCTGTCGTGGAAAAGCAGACATTCCTCCGGTTCACTTTTCCCTTCTCTTTTCCTTCAGTTACTCCTGCATTATTTCCACAGTATTGCCTCGTAAAATTTTCATCCTTTAGCTTGTATCAACAGGGAGCCTTCTGTGTCCCTAATAATAATTGTAACCATAGCTTTCTGGTTCGATGGTATTAGAGAGATGTGTGTCCTTTTCTGCCACTGCATCGACTCGATAATTTTGTTTCCAGTAAGAATTCTGTTTAAAATTAATTCGTTGTTGCTTCAAAGCCTCGTAGTTCCACCAATGAATTCGTTTAGTTTTTTTGGATTGCTGTAGATGGGCGCTTTAAAATGCAGTAGATTGATTAAAATTGCAATAAATCATATTAACCTATTTCTTAAAGACGACATTTAATTTTGTCGGTAAATTTTAGCTATTTCTAGTACTGACGAAACTTTGTTAGAAGTTAATTAAATTAGTACTGAAAAGCGATACCGCTTCTGTATTATGAATTCAGTACTACGTAGATATCATACTAATGATGAAATCTTTTAATAGTGTTTTTTTTCTATTTATTGAACACAAATGCATCTATGTCATAGAGCTAATGGAGATGACAAGCCACCGTTTTTGTATAAAGCGCTTTGAAGCCAGAGAAGTGAGACAAAACAGGTTCGTTATATCAAATTGTCGTTGTTTTGCGTGTTTCAAGAGCGGGACATAATATAAATGTGAGTGAGAAAACACAGGTTCGTTATATCAATTGTTGTTGTTTTGCGTGTAAGTGAATGCGACGATGTCTGCCTTCAACTCAATCGCTGCTTGTCATATCCAGTATATATATATCTATGATCTATGTTCATACGTGATTATAAGGCCACAACTCCTTTATAGCTGACATTTTCCTTCGCTTTATAAATGCAACTCTAGAAATTGGTTAGCTATTAAATTAAATAATAATAAAACGAGCTATTTTACATTGGAAACAGAAACGAAGTACCCACCCAATTGGCTACACTACCGATAACCAACAGGAAGCGAGCAAGCACATGAGCTTTTTCGAACTATTGGTCACTCATAATGCAATTACATTTGTCATATATGCGACAATAAATTTTTCCCTTTCGGTATGTAGGCCCCCCCCCCCCTCCTTCGTACACAACAGAAGTTTATTCGATTCGCTAGCTAGTAAATTCGGTCAATATAATTACAGTGTGTTTATCGAGGGTTGCAATCATTTAACCGGAATAAAGTAATTTGTAAAGTGGTACTGTACTTTTATTTAAATCAGAAGAAGTACACAGTAGAGACATTTATATAAATATATTCACTCCACTTTTAAATACCGCAAAAATATAAATTTCCGCCTTGACAATTTTTTTTTTGTAAATTCATCGGGTAGATCACAATCAGTTCGTTATTATCTAATACTCAAATATTTACAGAAAGTCGATTTATTTAATCGAGTCAATTGGCGCCGTTCTCACCTACACTTTTTATGAAGAATAAATATAGATAACATTATGCACGTTGTCAAGAGTTTCAGTAAATCAACTACATACTCCTAAAAATGTAAATGTTTTTTTTAATTAGTTTGTTAATTCACTGACGTAATACCAGATATTTTTTTATAGTAAATCATGAAAACAATTCAACGATAATGTATTGAATCAGTAATTGTTTCTTCGATGGTTTAAATTGTATTAATTGCACTTTCTACCGTGGTTTTTAATAATTTGCTTAATTTATCCATGAATTTGCCTGAGGTCTTGGTTGGTATTTTAAAGTTAAATTGAAATTGATACCAGATACTTTTTGTCTATGAAGACGAGTATGTAGATATGTGTTTATCCATTTATAATTCTGTATAACAATGGAGATTTCATTTATCTATTTACACGTCTAAAAAGAGCACAGTATTGTTATATTACAGTTGTATTATAATATTGACTATATTCCGCAAGATCGTGGAGAACTGGTATTTTTTCTTACTTCATGAATTTCGATGTTTTATGAAATTTTGCAGATAAATGTAAATGCTATAGCCGAGGAATTCACCCAAGAAATTTTTCTACCTATTCCACAATAAAGAGTTATTTTTTTCTATTTTTGAATTATCTTGGCGTTTTAGCTTATTTCACTTAAAAAAGCAATCTTATCAGTGGTACTACACAAATATCAATATTTCTCGAATGAATAAATGTGTATAGTTACTTATTCCTTCAAGGAATTTGTGCATAGGTAGAACTTCGATAGACAAATTTGCAAAAAAAAACACCACATTAATAAATAATATCTTTCAGCAGAAAATAATTATTTCACCACAATTTGAGGAAAAGCAATTTCCAATTGTCGAAACATCTGAAGAGATAGCAAAAACCAGTTGACTATAATGTTAAAAAAGGATTTTCCGCAGTATAACAAAAAAAATCGATCTGGACGTCCGGGACAACCGCTTCTACGGAAGAGTACCAAGGAAGCTAAACAGCTCCTGAAATTACGAATCATCTAAGCAGCAGATGAACGGAGCCTCTCAATTGAATTTAAAATAAAAAGAAACGATTTAATTGGACGAAAGAATTGAAAATTATTCTTTGGAACGTCGAAGCTAAGTTTGAACTTTTTAATCACAGAACACAAGATCAATAACTAATGCAATTATTCCTCGAATTAACAATTATATAAATAAATAAATTCTAAACAGTAGTTTAAAAATAAAAGAGACCTCCACATCAGACAACTGGATTGAACCGTTAAGGAAATCACATTTTTATTTAAAGGAAATGCGGGATGTAAAATAGCTGGAGTCGCGTAAAAAGCATATCATTAATTGCTGAGCAATCCACTGTATGTACGTACCCCAGCAACTTCCAGCTTTAAAATGTTTATTTTCAGCGTGTAGCTCCCACACAGCAACGTCTCCAGCCTCCACTTTATTCTATTCTACACGCCACACGCCAGGCCTGGCCAACTGAGAATAAAGTCACCCAGGTCTCGTCTATAATCTACAATCTGAGTGCATCGCACATTTTATCTTTTATGTTGCCACGAGCGCGCACACTGATTCCTAGTCCCCACAATTATCAGCAGTTCAGCCCCCTTCAGTGTATGCAGTTTAGCCCTCCCTTTAGTGTACACAACACTTACCCTAATAGTGCCCAGCGGGAATACGAGTAATGCATTCCCTGAAGAATGCTTTTTAGAAGCATGAACTGTAAATGGAAAGGTAATGCTTTCCACATTCCTTTCAATGAAAATTTCCGTAACTAGTTGGTGGTGTAATACTGAAACACACAATTTTCAAATTCCCGAAAATAAATGCCGTACATGCGCGTTCGCAAAAATCATTTACTTTGGAGATTTAAATGATTAAAAATACTTGGTCATACTTTGTGTATTTGATTTGACTATTGTTTCCACACTAGGAAGTATTGTTACATTTAAATTTCACCATTTTATCTTTGGTTGATGATGATGATGATGAGGGGTGCCCCACTAGTATGACAAGGGTATCTTATCACTTAGGCCAACAAAAAAAGTTATCGTCATTCCTCAAACCTAGCCGCCTTGATTTCATGGTTATGAGCTCCTCCTTCATCAGAATTAAGCATACATCAGGTTCCTTCACTTTCCCAAGGCGGTTTAACAACACGGTACACCGTGGATAGGTCCAATTATGTGAATCCTTAGCTTCTCATGACGTTAACTGCGAAGGGGGCTTCTTCCTTCCACAAGCGGAGTCCTTTCAGTTTCCCGAGGTCGGTTCGACTTCTTGATGAAGTTTAGCATCTTGGTTATGTCAAGATCTATTAGCTCCTCGCTCCTTATGGAGCTGGCACCCAATGTGGAAAATCGTGTTCAACCAAAAGCTGGTTATTCATACAAAAAGTGTTGGGCGGACTTTTCTTTTTCACAGCATTGGTCACATATGGGAGAACTTAGGAATTTCATACTCTGTAGATGCTCGTTCAGCCTGCAATAGTTCTATGAGAAACTTTCAATGTTTGAGAGGATTGACTTTTCAGCAAGTGAGCCCAAGTCCAAGAAGACTCCGGGCCCCGAATGATTCTCTTCTAAAGACTCGCCCGTACAAAATCTTATACTTCCCAGCTCATGGTGGACTTACACTCACCCTTGAGGCGAGCCTCTACCCCCATGAGGCCATTGCTAACCGGTTTTCGTCGGCTGTATTCTTTGCTGTGTTAATAGCGATTTACAGTGAACATGCCTCTGCGGCGCAACTTGTCTATAAGTGCGAAACGACAGAAATACGATGAGCTGCGAATTGTATGTGCTCTCAAAGTTCATTGTATGTGTGTACATATGGAAGCGTGCGTCGGAGAAAAAGTTGAACAATGTTAGACTGTTGCGACTCCTCGAGCCATCTGATTGGTTGATTTTATGGTGGGGATAGAGGCGCGCCTCAAACGTTGAGTGTAAATCCACCATAACGGTTCAGCTGATTTGTCTCCACCCAATTGAGATTGCCGTTGGTTTGCTTCGAAGTGGAAATTCTTCCTACTAGTATCAACCGGACAATATTATGGGAGCATTTTTACCAATGTGATTTTCAAACCGGACGCTATATAAACAAAAGACCAAAAAAAAAAATTGTATATGGTAAAGTAGGTGTTAGAACTGTGCTGGGAGTTTAACATTGATATGTATCAGATTTTTAGCAAGCGTTTCGAAATGCAACATGTCAGCAAAGCTCGAATGAATGAGTGATACAAAATCTCATTACAGGCGAATTGACTTCCAAGTTTTGGTGAATGTTTTCACAGTACGTTTTTAACTGAAAATACTAGTTTTCCGGGTAAGATACTGTTTATTTTAATTTTTTGCGAGACGTTTCGAACTCAAGTGAGTCATTTATCAAACTGTTTGTTCGACTTCCAAGTTTCCGAATTAACAATGAGTCTTAAAGATGAAGATGATCTCACCGCTCTTCTCTTCAAATTATCGCTAGAACATGTCAAAAACCGGTATTTGATAATACAAAGTTCTGTTCCTCATTAGTTCGGAATTATGAATTGGATCACTTCATACAGTATTGTTGCCATCATGTTCTTATTTCGAATACAGCCTTCAAAGGAGTCTCAAAAAATTAAGTTGTACTTAATATAAACAGTTTGGCAGATTTTACAGCTCCCTCTTCGGCCGTTGCACTCATTTCATAAATAGCACTATTGTCGTAAAAAGTATAAAGTTGAGTTTAAGCTCATAATATGATTGACTGTCTTTTGCAGTTACCTCATTTGTTCAGTAGATTAGATAAAAAGGGTTGGATATAATTGAATAGTGTACTAAGCTACTTAGCGCCGTTGTGCAGTAAACATTTTTTAATTATACTTAACCCATTTTACTTTATTATTTCAATAATACAGTATTGTTATCGATTTTTTAAAAAAAAAATTTGATACACTGAAAAAAATTTTTTTTACGTTTCATGACTAGTAGACACGAAAAAAGCAAAAAAATTTCAGTCCGTCTGTCCGCTGTACGCAAAATCGTTTGAAAGCTCGTAGCTCCCAAGCACTTTGAGCTATTTAATTGAAATTTTTTTTATGAATAGACTGAGTAGGCCCCTTGAAGTGACCACATTTTGAAGGGTGGGGTGTGAGGGGGGAAGTAGTATAAGCGTTTTAGGCGGAAAATTTTGGTCTCTAGCAACCGCTTATGCTAGGAGGCTGAAATTTTTAATCTATATAGAACTTCGATAGTGGATATGGGTGAAGGGGCGTGGGAGTGGAGGGAAAATAATGCGTTCGAAACGCAAGAAAGCCAAGATCGACACATTCTAAAATCCATATCTCCTAAACAGTTAATTGACCGTATTGTGAATGTCACGTCACGTCACTTCGATGCCAATTCAACGTGTCACGTCGATCGAAAAAAGCCGATTGTGTAACCGCATCGACGTGACTCATTAGCATTTCCATATTGATATGTATGTGTCAGCTGTAAATTGTGAATTTAAGCTCATGTGAATGCTTTCATTTACAATCATTTCATTTTTGCATCAACGTTAATTTTTTTCAAGCGTCACGGACTGGAATCTCATCGACGGAAAATGACGATCGAAGTGACAACTGTCGATGACAATCGACATTCACAATCGCTTTTTCAGGCGTCGATGTCGAATCGGCATCGAAGTGACGTGACGTGACATTCACAATACGGTCAAATGTCACAAAATTAAAACTTAATGAGTATCTGTAGGTATACTAGGAGAATAGATCGGAAATAAATTTTTGAGTGTGGGCAGTGGCGTACGTGGGTGGGGGGTGAAAAACTTTAGAGTACGATATCTCACGAACCAATTGCACTAGAGAAATAACATTTGGTTTCTGAATAGAGGTTGACAGGGAGGTGGAGCATAGAAGTGGTGGGGATAAGAATTTTTCTAAAAAATCACGTCTCATATCTCAAGAACAGTGTAAGTTAGATACTTAGAATTTTTACCGGAAGTAGACCTAATAGACTGCTATCAGAAAAAAAAGTTTGGGGGTGGAAGTGTAGAGGGTGAGGGTGGGGGAGGGTGAAAGAGAAAAAGTTCCGTTTTTTATATCTCGAGAACCTATAATGATATAAAACTGAAACTTGGTATTTGGATAAAGCTATAGTAGTGGTATGTTGGAAAAATATAATTGTTTATAGGGGTAGTATGGTACGGGGGTGGGTGGTGTTTTTCCCAACTATAGAACGGCTTATGCTACAAAGTTGAAACTCGGTATGTGTATGTAAATCAACTAGTAAAGTAAATTTGAAAAAAATTTCAAATATCCATTGGCGTTCGGAAGGGAGCCGAAAAAAAATTATTAGGTAAAATGGAATGCATATTTTTTCACGATTTTCGTCATATCTTTTAGGTCTTCCCAAATATTGAACTCATTTTTATTCTGTGGGTTCTTCAAATAAATACCTAGAAAGTGTTTTCAGGATTTTTTGAAATTTGACCCCTAAGAGGGTGTAAAGGGGTTTTATACTTTTTCACGAATTCTGCCTTATGCCCCAAATCTGATCGATATCGAATATCTTTACACTTTCATGGGCTTGCGTAATAATCGCCTAAAACTTGTTTTTAAGTTTTTTTCCTTTTTCAGCCCCTAAGATGGTATAAAATGGTTGAAAACGTTTTCCCGAATTTCGTCATACCTTTTAGAACTGATAAGAAATTGAATTGTTTTTCTCGTTCTGTCTTCATATTTATTTATTAACTCCTTTCAGGATTTTTGGATATTCAACCCCCAAGTGGGTGTAAGGAGGTTGCATATGTTTTCACAGATTCTTAAATATTGCTTAGATCTGATGATATATCGAATTCATTTTTACTTCCTAAGGTTTCCTATATAAGCGCCAAAAGTTAATTTCAGTATTTTTAGATATTCAATCCTAAGGAGTGTGGGGTTGTATGCTTTTCAAAGCTTACACATATTTCTTAGGTTTGATGAGATATTAGATCGCTTTTCACTTTCATACTTTTTATATAATCGCCTACAAACCCTTTTCTTAATTTTCGGATATTCAACCCCCAAGGATTTCCATATGCTTTCACAATTTTTGCTATCACTTAGACCTGATGAAATATAAAATTGGTTATTACGGCATTTGATGCAATGACCTAAAAACCAATTTCACGATTTTTCGAATTTCAAGAACCGCGTTTACACAAATTTTTCAAAATCCCTCGTGTCCCATGAGATATCAAGTTGCTTCTTATGAAATCGTCTAAAATCTGACTTTTTTTTCCAAATTCAAACCCCAAGTGGAAGTAATGGGTTTGTATACGTTTTAACAATTCGTCATATCTCTTAAGTCTGATAACGCGACAAATTCGTTTATACTTCTATGGGCTTTTAGTGTACATACCATACTCAAATTCGAATAGTTTACACGGGCTTTTTCAATGTTTAATCGGCTAAAAATCTCTATTTTGAATATTTTTAATTTAAGAACAAAATTAACTTTCCAAGTAATCTAAAAATATCGAAAAACTCATGATTTACTCCAACTTTTACCGCTCCCGAATTTTGACCCGAAAAATAATAAAGTTTCGCGGAGACCATTGGCAGATTTTTTAATGTTTTGTATGTTTTTCGTTGAAACTATCGCATCGCATCGAGCTGCGCACTATTATCTGCCCGACTAAACTATTTAGTCGATATCCATGCGTACATTGCTCAAAGCACTCGGGCGATAGTTACAGTCAATTGCTAGTCGTATATAGAGGTCTCACCGGACAGTTTAGTCCGGCTTCCATTGAAAGGGAATCAATCGTCTTGCACATTCAACTATTTAGTTTGAACGAATCGAAACGATTGGTGTGCGCGCTTCCAAATAGCTGCATAGCCATTCAAACTATCGCCCGATTAAAATTCTCTAGTTTGCAGGTACTCTAACGCTGACTATCTTTGACCCGTTAAAAAGTATTGAAGTTAATATAACTCAATTTTATATATTTGGTTAGTTACCGCCTATGACATAAAATATCTCAATTTAGATACTGTATTTATTATTCATTTACAAAGCATTACGCAATAAAATGTTTTAACCTTTTATTAAATTTTTTCGGCATTCCGTGTTTCGGGATTTTGCTGTGATCACTTCTACGGCGTATCTAGTTGCAAATTTCCCGATGGGTACGCACACGGCTTTCTTAATTACAACAAAATGAATGCATCATTGCAAGTATTATACCTACATCGCTGTAAAATTGTCAACATACCACTGCAGATGCATACTGCGTAAATTGGGAGTTCTCAGATTGCAAAACACTAATTAAAGTTCGCACGCGTTCCTCCTTCGTGTTTACAATGTCACGGACCAGCTCCAACAAAAACCCGTGTGCGGAATCATGCGTCAAAGTCAATCAGCCAGCCAAAGGTGTGAACCAGGTGATGCTTCGAAGCGAAATTGATTAAAAAAGAATAGTATTCCTCGCCTCGTTCACCAGCGGAAACAAGCGAATAATAAACGAGGCGATAGACGAACGTCCAACAAGCCCATTATCTTTTACATCACCCGTGCCATCACATCAATGTCGTAAGAGCAGTTGCGGGTAGCCAGGGGGTCCGCGGCACATTAACAAATAGTTAAATTTCGCGCGCTTCTAATTAATCGCATCCCAATTAACCGAACTCCAATAGCACGACACTTTCCGATTGCAGAGAGCTACAAATCGGTGGCCCATTCGATGCGTTTCAACATGCAATTTTTCGTTATACATATTTTTATTTTATTTACAGAACAGCAGCACCACCGCTAGAGCGCACATTGAACAAAAATTCTTCGCAACAACAAAAATACTAAACAAAAAAAAAATCAACAAAAACAAATGTACCCAAGTACGGGATCAAAAATAAAACTCCATGGAAGGAACGAAAGAGCGAGAGGAAGAGCCGGATCAAGTGCGAAAACTTATTCTCTCGCGGGAACACAATGCACGAGTACGCATTGAATTTCCGCATCAGTCGAAACGAGACAGCTGCATTTACACTCGGGGCGATATTATTTAATGGGCATGGGCCACGTAAATATACGGTCGGCTCGTTCGCACTTTTGGGGCGAGTGTGTGGTAAATTTTAAGTTGGCCAGAGAAGATATAATAAAAAAAAAATTTTTTTTCTTCTTCATACGAAAATTTCAATCGAATCGAATTAAGTCACCTGAATTACGGCCGATCGTACACTTTTGCTGCAATCACAAAACACTTTGAAATTAAAAAAAACACTTGAAATAGTCGATTTTAAATCATTCGCTAAGAGAATTACTTGCACTGAATGTACTTAAACTTCGCGCACGACGTCTTCAAGCGAACTAACCTCTGGATTTTTTTTGCTAGTGTTATCGGGTTTTTCAGGACTGTGAAGTTTGCTGCAATTTATGGCATCCATGCAAGAGCCATCTAGTGGCCAATAGATGTTAAAGTATCGAATATACACTTCAGATTTTCCCGCTCGAACTATTTTTTTTGTTAGGTAGAACGATTTAGTAAATTCGGTTGTACAGACCATTTAGAGATTAAATTCTGATCTTCTCAGTGGCCATTGATAAATTTTCAGAAACTTAAGTCAATTTTTTTGTAGTACCACGTTCAAAGAAAATTTTTAAGAAAGAACTTTATGGTACTAGTTTGGACTTGCTATTTACAAATTATCGAAATATAAAATAATTAAAACAGAATTTGACACTCACTAACAAAACGACGGCTTTTTGGGTAGAGCAATTCCTACAATTCGGGGTTTATTGTGATTAAAAAACATCTTTTCCAGACATGGTTCGTTTCAGTGGTAGCCCCGCCATCCGGACAGGGATCAATCAAAATTGGTTGCATGATCTCCACCTGTACTCAAATCAACAGTAAAACCTTTTGTGAAGATCAGCTTGGGGTGATGTAAGCAATTAATTTAATATCCCAAAAGTCATCCGGCTTTGCAGACTAAAAGCCGGATTCTTTGACACTAACAGCACCAATTGATGCGTAGCATCTGAAAGACTTATCACACAGTAATGCTTGCGAGCTTAAAGATATTAGATCTTTTTCCCCGCCCGCAATAACTTTTTTGTGAGTCATATAATAAAAAAAAGTTATACGCATACATATCTCTATGATGCATACTGACTACAAATTGTCTTTTCCTACTTTTATAAATCTACACACCGCTAAACAGCGAAAATTGTGGTTAGCTGAATAGTTTACTTTAGATGCTGCAAATTAAGTAAAATATATTCTTTACGGATCACGAATCTTTATGGACGTTTGATCAAAACTAACTTTTTTTTTGTCGTTTCTGTAGCAGAGTGCGATACATGTACATAATTGCTGAAAGATAGATTTCAATGTTTTTTTAATCGCTTCCCTGAGGATCGCTATTGTTATTAACAAATTACACAAACTGTGGAAAATAGGTGGAAACGTGACTACCAATTGAGGTAGTTATTAAACTTTTGTTTTTGTCAATTTCAGTTGGTCTTGATAACGCCAATCAAAATCTGGTAGCAAAAATGATGCGGTTACAGTCAGAGTGGGCCAACCCACATTTTCTAAGAAACTGAGTTCAGCACAAAAATCGACTTGTCAACCAACTGGCCAAACGACCAGAGTGGTCAAAAGAGCATCCAATCAATTCACCAAGTACAAAAAATTCATTGAGTTTGCTTAAGGGGTTAGGCCAGTCTAGGATTTTCAAAAAATCGAAATTTTTTTTTTTTGCTTAAAGTACACTTTAGGGTCCTAAAAACATTATTCAATCGGTAGAATAGTGAAAAAAAAATGTTTCCCTGTCCAATCCGCTGTAGTGTCGAAGCGTTCGGAGCGGGCGACGAGCGCATTTTCTACCTGCCGCGGCGGGTTTCCTTGTGACCCCTTTTTACGACTCTTACCCTCTGCATTAATGTACCAACGGGGCCTGAGGGCTCTAATGGTTCCCCAAAAGGTCGTTAGGAAGTGCTAGTTCATCAATACAGCTGTATGTGTGGGTCAGTCAGGCATCGCAGACTGAAGGTATAACAAAATTTTCAGCACGTAAAACTTTAAACACGTTTTTCTCGAAACTGCATTTTTCAAATCGGGCGACGATGGTACTCGGAGACTATCGCACGTATCCACTTGAAATTTTAACTGTAGCTTCACAGTAACATTATCCAGTAAACTACGTACGATTTTTTTGTTATCATTGCAACTTTTTTTTTTATAAACAATTTACTGCTCATTTTTTCGGTCAAAAATTGAACCTTTTTTTTACAAGTCCGCCATTTTGCGAAAAATTGATGTAAAGCTAAAAACATACGTACTTTACTAGCAAGTCTTATGTAGATTAAGATCCCGTTCTTTATTTTGTTTCAGATAGCACGAGTTCCTAGAATCACCGTCGCCCGTAGAGGCCCTCTTGAAAAAGGTGATTCCGAAGATTGGCCCAGTAGCCGCCATTTTGCATCAAAATGTCAATATAACATTTTTTTTATACACTCAAATACATGTTTAATAAAGCCTGAAAGAGAGAAATTCGATTCCTTTTTCCTTACTCCCAGAATAAATTGTCAAAGTTAGGCCTTTTTTGAGGGCTCTAGAGTGGCCTAACCCCTTAATTTCTAAATAATATATGAACTTTTTGAGTTCACGAAATCTTCACTTGTCATTATTCCGGTTGAGCTTCTGATGGGGATGGCCGACTCTGGTTTTAACCGCCTCAAATAGAGTTAATTTCAGCTACGATTAGAAAGATCGTTATATAGAAACAACCATAGCACAAAAATCATGTCAAGCAAAATAAGAACACGCTTAATAGTAAGTTTGTTGTATAATTTCTCAATAACCTTAGATATCAGAAAAGATAAGTGCATAACTCAACTTTTTGTGCGAACAATCAGGATCAAATTATTTACCAAAATGATCGCAGCATTTTATTTATTTTAACCACAACTTTAGAAACATATTCCTCAGATATTTAAAAATCTCTGTTTGGTCGCCCCATAGATATATATACTGGAGATAACAAGCAGCGATTGAGTTGAAGGCAGACGTCGTCGCATTCACTCACACGCAAAACAATTGACATAACGACCCTGTTTTGTCTCACTTCTCTGGCTTCAAAACCGGTGGCTTGTCGTCACCAGTATCTCTATGGGTCGCCCCCTTCAAATGCATAGGGGATCATATTCTGACCAGTCTTAACTCCAAACTAAAAAAGTACTACATCAAACACAAATTACGACAAAAAAAAATTTATTCAATTTAATTAATTTGCAAAAAAACATCTGTCTTTTCCAAAGAAAAGAAGGTTTGTATTCTTAAGATTAAAATAAAACTAATGGTGGAAGAAAGAATCGTTCATCATACACTTCGCACTTGTCCGTCATCGTGTCGTAAATATTATCAGTTTAGTAGTCATCTTCAGATGAGAATTCCAATTTTCTACTTATGGAATCTGCTGTGCTACTTGAACAATGTCAAAATTATTTACCCAATATCTCTGTGGACCTATTGAGATTTAAATTCCGATATCGGAATTCGTCAAATTTTCCGACTCGTCTCTGATTGGAATTTCATATAACCAATTCGAAATCGTAACTTCAATTGTCGGTGCGAATAAACCTTGCCGTTTTGAGTTTAAATGTTTTGTCTACTATTGGTTCCAATTTAACATCCACAATTGTATATGTGTACAAACAATGAATTTAACCCACACGTACTGCGTCCATTTTTATATTCACAAAAAAAATAGCAATATATGTAGAAGCGTATTTTTGAATCATAAGATGAACAAAATAATTGTTGATTCATTTGGAAGGAAGGTACTTGCATCGCCTGAGTAACATAAAAATCCTCGTATTTTATAGGACCCGTAGTGGGCCAGGCACAACCATACTGTGAGTAATCAAGCGTACAGCTACAAATAATACAACGCACGCCATTCATGTTAGTAGATTAGTACATTTTTCATTAGCTTACCGAAACCCCAAGAGCAAAGACAAATACTTTAGAATTGAATTTGTTTCCTAGGACAGCAATCTTCAATATGATACAGTAAAATCCATCACGGACAGCGTTTACATGGCTTAATGATAGTTTTTAAACATAACACTTACAAATAAGAACCTTTACTACGGCATGTCGTTGGGTGGCAATTTAAATCACTCAAATATGTACCTAAATAATCCCGAAGCATTTTTGTTAAATTGAACACCCGACATATGAACTTTTCAGTATTTATTTCATTCATTGCACGTAATTTCATCTAGCGATTTATAAAATAACAAATATTAATTACGAACCTGTCTCATCCTTCCATGAAATCCAAGGCTGATACGAGCTGCAATACGAAAAGGACAATTTCAAGACTTTGAACAAAATTAAAACTAAGTGCGCAAATGATTTAACAAAATTCAGTAAGACCAATCGCATCTTATTTCATTATCGAAATTCAACTAGGGGCGAAACAGTTCATCACGGAAAGCTATTGGATTTAGCTAAACTAAAAAACATATACACACCTTTGTTGCATTCTTCTATTCGTGCAGAGCTCCTCATTCTCCAATGGATTGCATGCTTTGCATTTTTCCATAAATAGTAAGCCAATCATTTCCCATCAACTACGAGCTGAAATATAAAAAAAATACAAATTTTATCCTTTGAACACAGTTAAATTTAGCGCGTATTCAATTTGACAAAAATCAGTTAGACCAATCGCGTTTATTTCATTATCGAAATTCATCTAGGGGCGAAATGGTTCATCACGAAAAGTTCTTGGATTTAACTAAATTAAAATAGTACACATACACACCTTTGATATAGTCCTCTCCCACGAATTGTATACTCTGTATTTTCCCATAAATTGCAAGCACTCATTTTTCAGTAACTGCAAAGTATGAGCTGAAATATATGAAAAAAACAAATTGAATTCTTTGAACAAAGTAAAGCTGAGCGAATATTCAATTTGATAAAATCAGTTAGACCAATCGCGTTTATTTCATTATCGAAATTCATCTAGGGGCGAAATTGTTCATCACGAAAAGCTCTTGGATTTAACTAAACTAAAATAGTATACACACCTTTAATAAAGTCCTCCAATGAATTCCATTATCTGCATTTTTCCATAAATAGCAAGCCATTCATTTTCCCATTAACTACAAGCTTGGTACGTGCTGAAATATATATATAAAAAATTAACTCTATGAACAAAGTAAAGTTGAAAGTGTATTCAATTTGACAAAAATCAGTTAGACCAATCGCGTTTATTTCATTATCGAAATTCATCTAGGGGCGAAATTGTTCATCATGAAAACTATTTAGATTTAAAATGGCAAAAACTGAGTACACACCTTTGTCATATTCAGTCACGAAAAACAAGATCCACATTCGTCTAAAGAATTAACTGCTGAACTGAATCTGAAATATAAGAAAAAAATTAATACTTTTACCAAGATAAAAAGAAATCAGCGCGTAATCAAGTTGAAAAAAAAATCAGTTAGACCAATCGCGTTTATTTCATTATCGAAATTCATCTAGGGGCGAAACTATTCATCACGAAAAGAAATTGAAATAAAACTAAAAATTTTGTATACACACCTTGCCAATATGTTGGTAATATTTTCCAAAGTTATCCCGATCTCATGTCAGTTATATCTATAAAGAAAAAGACAATAAAACAATAGAAATGCCAACAGAAATACAACATACCGTAATTTCTTCATACCAAATAAAAACCCATTGAAACAAATTCTTAAAATCCAAAAACTATCGAAATAACAACAATAATATATAATTAAAATTATTAAAATATATTTTTCTTAATTCCTGCAATACAACAAATAACGTTGTCCAATAGTTTCTCTTCTAAATAATAAATTGCTTGAGTGCTTAAGTAGAGTGTGTGAAGCTGGCTGGTATTATACAATTAAAATTATTTTGATAAAGTTCAAAAATAGAAACCTCCCGATTGCATTTTATTTTTCATCTATGATAAATACCGTTGCAACATTTCGAGAAGCAACTATAAAAAAAATATCCATCACATACGTCCTGTTAATAAAAATGTTGATTTTTGTTTTGTTTGTACAATTTCTTTGTTATAAAAAAAATAATTCTCTACAGCTACTCTCTCTTTCCTCTTTCACTTATTCTAAAAACAAAATCATACATTCTAAAATTGTAACGGATTACATTTATTCAAGTTTTCGCGACTGGGATTTGGAGGAAATTTATTCATCGGCCTCTTTGTCCTTGTCCTTATCTTTCTTCTTCTTCTTTTTCTTTTCTTTTTTCTGTTCGCCGTCTACGCTATCATCGGCAACCGGCAAAGTAGTTTCTAAAACTACCGGCGGTGCTTCTTCATCGCCGTCCTTCTTTCGTTTTTTCTTTTTCTTTTCAGATTTATCTAATTCACTCGTTGATGCGTTCAAATTATCTGCTCCAGCACTGTCTACACTTAGTTTACGCTGCATATTCAAAAGGTAAAAAAACGATAAATGTACAAAATTAAACAGATTATTTTCTTTTTCTTAATTACCTTATTTGACTCTTCAGGGGCTCTATTCGGATTCTTAACACTGTAATCGACGAAACCGGTTAACCATTCTTTTGGTGTATTTTCATTTGGTCGTCCGTATTTGTCTAATTTTCCGGAAGCTATCAAAGCTTTCTTGGCCGATGCTTTAGGTCCTAGACCCCATTTTCTTGGATAGGTATCGCGTTCCATAATGACACGCTTAATTTTTGCAACTACACCGTGATCGCAGCCTGCCATTGTTGCCGTTGTCATTAATGCAATAGCTAGGGAGCAAGAAAAAACGGGTAAAAACGAATCCTAGAGACTTTCCAAAGAAATGCTTTCACGATATCAAGAAATGTTACTGAATTTTCTTTGTGAACCAGACGAAAAATGATCTGCTTTACATACACAAATCAGAGAATGCTGTTCCCATTCATAGTCACAACGTGGTTACGGTGTTTAAACAAAGTTGCCGGCTTATGTCATGGGGTAAATTTTTTGTATCTATAAACTTCACTTACCTAGAGCAACAGCTTCTCCCTTGGCGGTAACAATAACTATTTCTTGATCAATTTCAATGCCATCCTCATATCGTAATACACCAGGTAACATAATTTTTGCACCATAGCACACAGCATTAACCTGAAAATACAACAGATAAATAAATAATTTACTTGATAAACACAAACAACAAAAATCTTACGGAACTGTCTTTCATAATGATTCGTTTATGACCGGTTAATAAGCCTTCCAACGGTTTTATAACTCGTCTCAGCATAGCTTCATCTTTATGATTTTCATACAAATACTGGGCATCTAATACGTCATGCATTGTGACCATCCCATCACGTTCCGACTGAATTCCGGAGCGTACTCGACGCAGTTCTAACATTTGACCGCCAACGCCCAAAACAAGTCCCAAATGGACACACATTGTCCGAATGTACGAGCCAGCCTCACAACTAACCCAAAAAACGCCTATTTAAAGTGCATGTGACGGAGCAAAATGGAAAAAGTAAAATTTGAAAATTAAATGTGTACGTTGCTCTAACATTTGATTCGATAAATTCGTTCATCGTTCAGGTTGACCTTATTAATTCAAAGGATAACTGAACAATGGGCAAATGTATTGTTTTCTTCGCCGTAACTTACCCATATTGCGTTCTTCGTCGTAGTCGAGCAATTTACTATCGTAAACGGTTCGAACACGAAGTTGACGCTTTACAGCCGATATTAAAGGTGGACGTTGGAATAGAGCGCCACGTAGTTTTTCCAAACCTTGGTTGACTTTTACGATTGATTCGACAGGCGAATGTAATTTGAATACGGCCACGTATTCCTTTCCGGCACTTTGCTGTGATTTTACAAGACGCGTAGCACGATCGATACAGACAATAAGACAGCCTGAAAACGAAGACGTTTATTTCGTTAGAAATGGTTTGAAAAATGTTTCAGATTGATTTTCAGAAATACTAAGAGTTTTTAAGTGTGACTATTTAATGAAAAATGATATTGGGTAGAATTTCACTTCACTCCAGGAAAAAAGAATTAATTATTTTCTCAAAAAAAATTTGCTTGAGAACTGTTCTGATAAAAAGTTGAGTTTTTTGCCACTTAAAAGAAGAACTCTGTTGCTACTATCGTCGACTATGTCCCGAAGCACAAAATAATAAAATCGAAACGCGCAATCTCTTAACGTATTCAGAAAAGGATTGGCTGAAGTAGAAGAGTTTGAATTATGGTTGGTCACGTGTTGCATGACTATGAGTGAAAGACCACTGCTAATTTTAATTAATTTACCGAGAAGCATTGAATCTTTGTAGTTGTCTTAAGAGATACTATGAGATTATAAAAGGGTTAACATTTTTAAGGGGTGGTGAGGTATGGGGGTGGGGGTTGAACAACTTTGAATTACAATATCTTCCGACTCAATTGTGCTAGGAAGATAAAATTTGGTTTCTGTATATAGAATTACCAGTGGAGTGTACTGAATGTAAAATTTTTGAGGGGGGGGGGGGGGGGGGGGGGGGTAAACGCGGAAGTGGGGGACAGACATTTTTCCAAAAAAAATTTAATTTTTATATCTCAAGAACCGTATCAGATATTATCTTGAAAATTTTACAGGAGCTAGAACCAGTAGACCTATAGCGGAGAAAAAAATTTTGAGGGTGTGGGTGTGGTGGTGGAGAAATGAATAAATTCTGATTTTATTTTCTCGAAAGCCCCGATAGAAAGCTAGAAATTGAAAACTGTATAGAGCTACTATAGAGACATCCCAGAAAAATAATTTTTTTAAAGGGGTAGCAAGGTACAGGGGTGGCGGGTGGTTTTTTATATCTCAGAAACAGCTCATACTAGAAAGTTGAAACTTAGTACCCATATGTAGATGTGCTACTAGAGTAATTAAAACTAAAATAAAATCGGCCAACAGTATAGTCTGGGCGCAACTTTATTATTATATGGTTAGAAGTCTGAAACGTGTTTAATGCTGAGATGCGGTGTAGGTGACTATGCGACTGACAACCTAAGGAATAACTAGGAGGCTATTTGGAACGTTATTTTTTCGGTTGTCAGTCACATAGCAACCTACACAGCATCTCAAAATTAAACACGTTTCGGACTTCTACCCATAAAATAATAAAGTTGCGCCCAGACTGTTGGCCGGTTTTTTATTATGTAGGTACGGGTGTGAAATTTTACTTTTCGAGCAGCAGCTCTGTCGCTTTTCTTATATTTTAGTACTCTTTATATGGGATTAATTAAGTATTTAAAAAAAAAAATCGGACGGACAAAAGCCGTGATGCAGCGATATCAAGTGCTAGTCAACTTTCTTTAACGGCAATTTAAGTGCCGTAAAATATTTTTTACTTCCTAGTTCTAAACAGCTGGCAAATTGATCTGCCTTTCGATGCTCTCCATTCCTTACAGAAGAAATGAGCAGCTGGATTCAAACATGACCGTTTGACGATGAACGTGCAATTCGCACGACTGTAGATATTCACTGTTGATGAAACATGGAATGGAAACTACACGCCAGAGACGAAGCAATAGTCCACAAAGTTGGCTGTGCCGGAAAGGATTCAAAGTGCAATCAGTCTGAAAAATGGCAAAATCATCAATGTACAGTATTATGAAGCTTTACTAGAGTAACTGGAATGATGCAGTCATGTGGCAAAAAAAAATCCTTTTCCATCACAATGTTCACACGCTTGAATTGCGCGTCGAAAGAGGCTCACATCGAAAACTGAGGTCCTCACAGAAACAAACGCATTTTTGGAAGAGTGAGAAATTTAATGAAAATAGAAATAAATTTGAATATCGAGGGTCCAAGTATTGAATTGGAACCAGGACTATTCGGAAAATGAACACCATTTTTTTTACTTTGTTATGCGGAAAACTTTTCGAACCACCCTCTTATGCTAAACTAGTGGCCTTTTGAATGCTCTTTGGCTATAAAGGTTTCAGATTTCGATGTTCAGTAGCGAGTAAGCAAATTATTGCTTCAGGTTATTTTTTGATTCCCTGAAAAAATTTCTATCGAGTTTTTTAAAACTTTAGTGACTCCCACAAAACTACCTCGTTTTTCAGCTCAACTGCTTAAAATGTTCATTTAAGGCAAGCGTCCACTTGGCGGGTCGGGACGCATCGCAAAAATCCGCCTGCCACACATTGTTATTGAAGTGCGTTCACTGATCGAGGCCCGCGACGGAACGCAGTACGTAGAAAAAAAATGCTCGCTCACCGTTGCGATGCGGCCCACCTCTAATGCCGAACGGCTACCTTTAAGGTTCAGCACGAAAAAAAATTAAATTATGACGAACCTTGTGCGGGAACGGTGATGCTAGCGTTTTGTTTTTATTTCATTTTTGGCGCTCAGTACAAAATTAATTCGAACATCAAAATTCTGTGAGTCTTTCATTTACGTGTCCAGAAAATCCATCAAACCGATAGATGACCAACAAGAAACCCAAATTTTCAAAGTTTTAGGCACGGACTTGATCTATTTTTTGGACGAGACATTCTCTCCGAATCGGAAAAAAACGAACCATGTCGTCCGGGCCTAAAACAATAGGGCGAAAGAATAACGGTGGTCTTGAGATCTCCAGCAGTGAATACCTGACAATGTTTCTGAATTATCTTTGTGGAACAGACGTAAATTAAAATCTGTTTTACATACACACATCAGGAATACTGTTCCCAATCATAGTCACAGCTTAACCACGGCAATTTAGTTAAGCTGCCGGCTTATAACGTGGGGTCACAATGAACCAAAAGGTAGCCTTGCTTAAATTAATCAAAACAAACTCGCTAAATGTTCACGTACCTGTTACTTTCGGATCCAACGTTCCCGAATGGCCGGTCTTGTCGACCTTCAAGATTTTCTTCACCCACGCGACAACCTCATGCGAACTAGGATTCGATGGCTTGTCGAGATTGATGAAGCCCGACTTAATGTACTCCTTGATGTCACGATTTAGCGGCGATGCTCCAAACGGCAGCGGCGTATAGTGATTTGTGCGCACGTTCAAACGATCGAAGTTTTTCAAGAGAAGAGGCCATTTTGATGTGTCCAACTTTGCGATTTTGTCAGATGGTTTAATTTGAAATTCGCCGGAAGCTTGAATTGCGCCCAGATCTTCATCTATCGGCTCTTCCTTGATGCGCTTTTTCTTCTTCTCCTTGGTCATGGAGTCTGCAAGGAAAAGGAGGTGGTGAAAATTCGGTTTTGTGGTTAGTGAAAGAGTCGCGAGTTTTTTTTCGTAAACTGAACGGATTTTGATGCACTGAACTTTTAGGTATTTTAGTTTAATACTGTGTAAGAGATCTGAAGAATATTTTCATAAATTTATTACCGTTTCCTGCCATTATTCACACTTTAATTCCAACACATGCGGTTCACTCAAAAACACTTTTGGAAAGAGAAAAGTTTTAGGTTATGAACGCGTGTCGTGTGACGATTCCGGCGATATCATATCAAAACGGTGTGCACGTGTTTTCGAATACATTTGCCATCTGGTATCGGATAGTATGAATTAAATGTCTATGATCAAATTATTTGCTTAAATCGTAATTTTTATAACGCAAACGGCTTTTAATCGATATTTTATGTTAACAAAAAATTATTTATATTTTTCGTTTAATTCTGTTTTCATATACAAATAGATAAAAACAAATAAAGTGAAATTCGAACATTCGAAGCCATATGACATTTATTGAAATCGGGCAGCACTAGATAAAATCGCAGTGCAGCCAATCCAGCGCACTTCAAACTACGAAATTTCAAGCAAGCCAATATTTAAATATTTGCTGTTGCTCCGTTTTTATCTCGTAACTGTCTTTCATTGGGAAACGAATTTCTTTTCATCGCTTCCAATAGAAAAACTCGAATTTCTTAATCCACCAGTTGGTTAAATTATAGTGACGCTCTCAATCGAATGCAAGAAAAATGCCCCGAACAAAAGTTTCACGTAATACGAAAAGAAATCGCGATGCCGCCAAGGATGAAGCTTTGTCCGCTCGTGTGCGTGAATTCGACTCGTTTGTCGATCAGTACCTGTCCGAATTGGATATGAAACATCAGACCCGTCTCGAAGGAAATCGTGCCGTCAATAATATGATTCGGATGTTACCGCAGAAAATCCTCTCGATGAAAGTCAGCGATTTGATAAGCATTGTGAGTGGCGGGCCAGTATTGGGTTTCGGTGCTGTAAACTTGTGATTCTAATTTCGTTGCTTTTTTCCGCTTTCAGGACGCTCGAACTATTGATGAGGTCAACGTTGTGATGGAGAACAAGGCAACGGCTAATCGAAGTATGATAAATTCGTCGCTCCTGAAAAGTTCAAAGAAGAAATCGCGAGACGACGAAGGTAAGTGCGTAATTTATTTTGGTGGTTTGTTGTAGCAAAGGTTAGTCCTTGTTGTGCTTACTTGATTTTTACGTGTCTAATACATGCAACTTTCCTTTGCGGTGACATTGATTACACTACGTTTGGTTGAATTTTTCCACTTTTAGTTACCGTGGCTTAGGTAGAAGAGTATGTAGGGCTCTACACTGGTACATCAAATGCTCCTATGGTAAGCCGGGATGTTAAATTGTTGTTCAGGCCAAGGATTGATGGTCTGGTGATCGAGCGACACTCGCAGTTTGTCGGACCCCAGGAAATATGCTGCTTTTGCTCGATCTTCAGCCACCAGTCCGAACGTAGGAGGTACTGACTCACTAAATCCTATCACCTTCGAATATTTTGATTTTGTTTCTCAAGTCGAAAGTATTCACTACTGTGCCTCCGTTTACAACATTAGTCTGTTCAACCTTGCAACCCCTTTATTAGGTTTTCACTTTGCAGCCCCTTTATTAGGTTTTCACTTTGCTTGAAATTCGTCTGGCTATGATTTCTGATTTGAAATCATATCCCACCTTTCCTTTTGACTTACTCTGCATAAGCTGCAATACACGTTATCGCAATCGAATTTGTATCCTGGCGGTTATAACAATCTTTTATACCTGCTCTACCGGAAAGAGTTTCCTTGAAATTAGCCTATGCAAAAGAATCGAAGAAAATACAAAACCTATTGTAGTCATCATTTCCGCTCTTCCCAAAGTAATGGAGACAGGAGTCGCAGACTCGTGCTATACTTGAAACGCCTTTATCTATAAATTATTGACTCTAGTTCTTTATTTGTCCGTAACTTTAAGCTACTAAACTGAAAATTAGTTAGGATTAGTCTTGTTCCTTGAACTCGATCCATCCACAGTTCCCAAATCAGATTGAATTAAAAACAATAAGTAAGTGCTAGTAGCCGATACCAATGATATGATCAAATTACGATCCAGCACAAATAGTCCACCAGCGTTAATTTCCAGTTTTTTAACGATCAGTTGAAGCGAATACGATTCAATCTAATTGAGAAAAACGAAATGAAAAGCATCAGTTACTTTTATAGATCTTTGGATCGATCCTCCACTTACACTACGATCCAGCCGATCATCACGCATTTTCGTTTCGATACGACAGTCCATGATCTCCCGTGCCAAATTCGAGCCTTCGCTAACGAGCGATGAAACGAAGATCAGCACAACTATATCCGCACAGTTCCATACCATACTAGCGCAAAAACCCAGCGTCATATCAATACGATCTGCCTTAAAAAATATCGGAATCAAGAAGTAGAAGTAGAACAACATGGCCACAGTGTTCAGAAATGTAAACGCAATAATGGCGAGTAGTTGAAACCGAAGAAGCACAGTGAGACCCGTCGCCTGTTCGAAGATCTTTGAATTTAGCTCTGCTATTTGATCAATCGAGTCGCTAATATCACAACACTTTTGCATCTTTAAGTCGGAGAAATGTCTCATCCGGCTTATATACGAATAGCTTGCCCTGGGCTGAGACAGGCTAGCCAGTAGCGTGCGAAGTTCGTCGTTGATCGTGTCGTAGAAATATCGAATAATCAGGCTTGTCAGACTGAAAGAGTTCATTATAATTATCATAATATTCGCTGCCATCATGGCTATGTAGAAGCAGAAAATAAACGTCCAATCCGAACGTAGCGTCTCGTTTGAGAAAGCGGTAAGTGTACTCATGACTTGATTCACGGGTAACACTGTTTTCACCAGGACGAAAAGATACAGCGTATTGTGATCACGATTTTGGCTGCGCTTATACAAAATAGTCGCGATCGCAATCATCTCGTTGACGAGTTTCAGCATACGATGACGATATCGAAATTGTCCGATGAATGACATCACCAAAATCAAGTATAGCAGAAGGAAGTCGCACAACATAACAGCGGCTAGAAGCTTACTGGTTACGCCCAAAGCATCATGATTGGCGAAAATGTAGAGCGTTATCGGCATTGCCACAATCACCAAAGCGTTGATCACACACGAATAAATACGGCCGACCGCAGAGTCCTCGAGACAATTGGTGGACCGATTAAAGGTATAAGGCAGTAAGCCCATCAATTTGGAGTAGAACAACAACCCGATTAGGAAAAAGTAAGAAATACGGTGCACTATCTGCGACATTTTTCAAGAAGACTACGGTCGAAAAGTAATCAAACTGAATGGAATGAAAGGACATTAAACAAACAAATATCTAGAAACAATTTGATTAGTAGATAAGATACGATTGTCCAGTTACGCTTAATTAAGTGTAACGTATTAGCTAATAGCGACAGAATTATCGGGGGGTGCTTATGAGTGAAATCGATTATGAAAGCAATATGCTTATTACAATGTCTAAGGTCGATTGCTTCCCCGTGGGAGGGGTAATAAGTTGGTTCGGTAGAGATGTATACGAAAAACTTATGGCTCACTTCATCGAAAATTATTGTACCAGCTTTATTTGCCTTTGCGCAGTGCCAGTATATATTTCTAGCGTCCATATCACTCGAACATCAGATAACTACTTTTGGTCCTAGAAAGAGTAATTCTATGTCAGATTTAACAAGCTTAAACTTTTGATAGTTCAGTTTAGAACATAGGGAAATATGCAGCCATTGAATGAAGTACATACCTAAAATTTGTATTGCAACTGTTTCAATTACTTTAGTATTGAACGGTACCTTTTGCGTTGAGTTTAGTTTTGATCTCAATAAATTTCTATCGGTGTTCGCAGGACGGGCCATTGTCTAGATAATTTAGGCTGCAGTTAGCGCACTTGATCAACTAATTTTTATCAGCAGGACATTTCGCTTTTCAATTCTGTACCTGGAACTTAGGGAAATCATTTTACGTCACTATTTTTTTTTTATTAATTCTGCCATTAAAAAATTCTATGGAAGGAAATCGAGTACAAAATTGAGGGAGTGAAAATAACGATGATTTTGATGTATATTCACTGGGCAAAAGAGATTATTCCACAAACATATAGTGCGACCGATGAACGAAGAAAAGTATTTTAATGTGCGTTCGAAAGTATCGGTTCAGCCTAAGCGTTTTGCGGATCCAATGAAACTGTAGAGGAATTAAGTTAGCGCGTTCTTCCGAACAATCGCCATGAAAATATCAATAAAAAGAGCGCTGCAACCAAGAATGCGGCGATGCTCTACATAAGAAGAAGAAACAGTGATTAAATCAGGACCTATCAACTTTAAAACTTTTTTTTGTACTCTATCCAAATAAAACAGTTTGGATTTAGATGCTTCGGCCCAGATTTAAGAATTGCGTTCCGAGTTGGAGGCGAATGTGGGATTTTTTCTCTCATGGCTTTTAGCGAGATCGTGTAAGCATTTTCGTATGTAAGCTATCTGAAATAATTTGGTAATTTTGCTCATAAATAGTTAAATTTTCTTTTAAAAGATTGCTTTGTGTTCTCGATTTGTCGCGAGTTTGGATGAATGCAATTTAATTTTGGTGATATGCAATTTTTGGGATATATCTTTCAGTTGTGTATGTCCTTCGTGGTATCTTCTCGGTAAAATTATTCAAGATCTAATTGACCAGAATTTATTAGGAGTTCTAAAATTATTTTATTTATTAAATTCCACAGACAACTCAATAATAAAGACAACTTAGCTAGAAGGCCACACCTGATTCCGTCCTTATGATGATTCTTAGCTTAATCTTATTGACTATGTTTTCAGCATCCGTTCATAACAAAAACGCTAAACTAATATTGTGCAAAATTTAAACATATCGTGTCCTCAAAATCGAGTCCAGTATCTTGTTGCCCCAACTGAAAAGTCTGGAAATCATTGTACCATCCGTCCTTTATTTCTTCCAGTAGGTATTCGATATCAACGTCACTATCAGATTCATTGTAAGATGTGCTGCTGCTGCAAAAAAAAACCAATTTTTTTTTTAATTTTATAATAAAATAATCGTTTTACCTTTCACGAGACGGCGGCTGGTTGAAAATTAAATCATCAGTGCTGGTTGCCTTATCTGATTTTTGAACAATACGATTTCGTTTGTATGTAATTTTTTTGACTTTAGCACAAGTTTTGCTACCATTCAAACGTTGCAGATTCAAAAAATCCGTAGCCATCGATTTTCTTCGACCGCTTTGTTTCATTTCGGAATAGGTCATTGCTTCCGAAATCGATGGAAGATTTTCGGTTGGAATGGCATCGCATTTAAGTAGTCTGGAATTCTTTGGAGAATATTTCAGTAGTTCATGTTTTAAATTTCGTTGAAATTGTTCGCGAGTGAAATGTTTGGAGCATATATAAGAAGTTATCATGTTGAAATTGTCACTCCTTCCGCACTTATCAGCCCATAGCTTTGCATAATGCTCGTTTTTCGGAAATCGAAAGAACTTGATTTCGTCCGGTTCGGTTTTGGTGATGTTTCTTCTAAGCCTTTTATCATTGTTACTTTTACATCCAAACACTGCACAGATTACCATGTTTATTTCACTTTGTTATTATAATTTTTTTTCCAATTATTTTCTGCACAGTTCAATTTAATATTTTTAAATAAAAACAACGAGTATGAGAAGCAAAAACTCCAATGCGCGGTATTTTCTGTGTTCTTCAATTGAAGTTCTTCTGTCACCGTCAGAAGACTCTACAGAATCAAGGTATTAACAGAAGCAATCCATCGATAGAGGAATCACGATTGCACGAGGTGTTAATTGCCGATATATCAGGCAAAACTCATCGTTACATTGTGATGTGTATACATCTGTTAAATTACTTTAAATGCCATTAAAATGCTTAGGTAATTAACGCATATGCTTGAAACAGTTTTACGTTAGACATGGCGTTGCTATTGACATGCTAAGAAAAGATTCTGAATTGTGTACACAAAATTAGTTAGCAGAAATACATGCAAGTTGTAAATTATGAGTAGTCTATAAAATATCCACAGTAGGTTTGAACTCAATTGACCTATAGGATTAGTGTTTGTTCCTGTAGTACAGCGACTTACCTGTAAGTCCGGTGACTGCTTTAACCATGTGTTTTTTTACTGTCGTACATGACTGATAACCAACCGCCTCTGTCTGCAGGCAACGCTAACCAATTGGGGAGGTCACTAGATACACCTTTTTCGATAGCAAATAAGATTCATTTTAGCTAGTTTCTATTCTGTACTCACAGTGTTCGGTATCTTCCAAGTATTTTTGTCCGGATTTTCGGTTATTATTCTGTAGAGTTCTTTAATTATTACTTTTTCTTAACTTTAATCTTTTCGCATGCCTCTTCTTTAAGATTCTCTATCTTTGCTGTGCAATGTGTACATATTTGTTATACTCATCACTTCTGCTATCTAGCGTGAGTGAATAATAAGAAGTTAAAAATTATTTTAGCAGTATTCAAAATTTCTTTTGTCTGAAGAGCACGCGCGGCAAAACAAATTGTAAGAAGTGCCATTGTTTGTCATATCTATTATCAGGAAGAAATGAAAAAAGTTCTGGAAGCAGCCTGATGAATTTAAAAATATTCTGCTATCTCTTGTAGGGGATAACGATTTCAAAGAACAGATACGTTTGCCGAGAGAAAGGTCTTTTGCTGCAAAAAAGGTTCCGGGCTGGTTAAATGAGGTTTCAGAGCTCATCTTTGCAAATTCGTCTGTAATCTAATTTACCAGCGGCAGATGTCCTGGCGCTCACATATTTTATTATTACGGAATTCTTCTGTGACAGGGCGTCCGATTGACTAAGGACGAATGTGTGTGGACCACTAATTTGGGACTCAAAGGCTATTAAAGTGAAGTGCCCTAAGCGAAGGTGCACTTGCGGACATTACGTATATTTTTGCGCATTGCAATACTCTAAAGTTGCTGGTCTAAAGTTTCCTTTTTTATGTGGCTATACGGTTGATGGGGCGAGATCTTCGCACTGGCATAGTACGGCACCATTGAATAGTTCTGTGCCAGAAACTACCAGTGGCGGACCCTGACCTCTTTTGTTTAAGTATAATTTTTGTAGCCATTTGTTGATGGCTAAAAGTTTATTCTTTTAGATTTTGAATGAATCTTCATTAATCCCTTAACATTGTTGTGAGCTTCAGGAAACCAATCTTTTGTATAAATTTCAGACGTGTGTAGTCCTCCTGTTCTTTTCTGGAAAAAATTTATTAAACACTAGAAATGAATAATAACCGTAGAAATCATTTAAGCAAAATAATTAAAATTTTGTATATATTTTTAAACGTACGTTTTAGAATTTAGTGTTGGTGGTTTAGTTATTCAATAATTTCGTCATTAAAAAAAAAAAAACTCGCACAAACTAACTATAAATCTAATACCACATTATTTTTCTTCATTATTTCTGTTTTGCCTTGGAAAAACTTGGGTGCTTAACTTAACTTTTTTGTAAAAAAAACTCGCTTTTGGTGGTCATAAAAAATGCTCGCACATTTCGCCTTCATCATTTTTTAAAAATGGACATCAACCAAATCAAAGGATACCTTACAGAAGATAGTGCAAGTAACGTAAACACAGCATCATCCTATGCAGCATTTTCAACCCGAGCTGGTGGAATAGCATCATCACGACCAGTCGGTCCACTAAGTTCAGCAAAAGCTAAAGCTCGTGTACGCCGTAGTCGATCGGCATGCGGATATTTGAGTACAATCAGTAGCAGTAGTAGTACACAATCGTCGTCGACAGCACAAATATCGAACAATATCGTCGAAAAGGATAGAAGGTCACGTTCAAAAATGCGAACAGCTCTTCACAATCGAATCAAAGCGAGCAGTTGCGATCGGGCAACTCCAGTTACACCAAAAATCTGCCAAAATACGCCACTTTCGATGCTTCGTTATCCACGAATTGGTGAAACGGTTATTTCGCTTACAGGCAGTCCGGTTGTTTGTCAAAGGTACGTTTCACGTTTCTTCAATTTCCAAACTAATGTAAATTTTATGATTTCGTTCGTTCGTTTTCAGTATTTCGGACTCGACAGCAAACGTTAATATCCCAATGAAAGATGGAGTACTTTCAGTTCGTCCGACCCGAATCGAATCACTTGACCGCGATTTTATTCAGCGCATCGATAGCGAAACACTTAGTCAAATCAAACAATTACAATCGAATCTCAACATTATTATGAGTATTGCTGATAAAGCGTTTACGGATAGTAAAATGTAATGTGTTTTTGTGTGTAATTTTTGGCTCATTATTAGATGGTTTCGATGATTGTCCGATGTTTCGACGGTGTAACATCAAATAATTGATCTGTCCATGTTAAAATCCACACTATACAATACATTTATAATTCATTTTTGTCGATTGTTAAGTTTTTTTTTAATAAAGCAAAATAAAGATGGTATTTAGTGTGCAAACAAATGAAGCTTTTTGAATTGAATGTAACACGGTGCTAATATAAGAAAACATTTTTTTCTTCTAATTTCTTCAATTGTAGTTTACTTATTCAACGAATGATGCAGAAATGTATTTAAAGTGTAAGCCAATTTTAAAATCTGTAAATAACAAGGCGTTAAATCTAAATACGAAAATATGAAGTCTTCTATCCCACCTCAGCGTACACTTCCATTGATAAATTCTGATACCATTTGACCGATAAGCCAACATCCCTTTGCGAATTTCGGAGCATGAATAAAATCATTCGTCGACTTCTGATATCTTCAAAATTATACCAACACGTATTATAAATCGATTCCGATAATTCTTTGGACTTAGTGCTGACCAATTCGCCACAATAGCAAAATATCGAAAACTTGTATAGTGTTGTAAGTAAAATTCCAATCGACCGGTTGTACGGATTCTAAGCAAGACACCGAAACATTTTCACATAATATTTAGAGAATACAATAAAATAAATTACAATCATGCCGAGAAGTAGAGTAAGACAAATCACCAATGCACTGCCAAATGTTTGATACAAAAATGGAAATCCATAGATTTCTGAAATTCGATTTATGAAACTACAAAAAATTATTGTTAACATTTAAAGAATCTTTTGGAAATAATATCCAGGTACTTAAGTGTTTTGTCATGATGCTCTACAATTTCAGTGAGTAGAATTGTTGTTGGCTTTTCACTCCTACGATATAAAAAAATGTACTATGTTCGTTTTGCGAATTTTCCCATTAAGTGCTCACCGTTTGCCAATGTTGTTTAGATTTTTTTTAATAATATCGAAACTGCTCAGCGAAAATGTAATGAAAACAAAAAAGTATACTTCGAGACCTATACGAAAAAACCAATCGTTGTTGAAAACTATTTCCGACTAATTACTATTTTATACTTGTGTGCATTAAAATCGACGTTACACCAATTGCCTGATGCATAATCATATTAAACGTGTACATCACTGGAGTCTTGTACGTAACTCCCGGAATCGATAAAGTCAAGGGAAGTTGATATTCTTCGGTTCGAATGCCGGGTAAAACCGGAATCAGTACAATCACCAAGTACGTAAACAGATAGAGTAAAATATAGCATGCAATCAATCGTCTGGTTAAAGTATGATTTTTCCTGTAGATTAGAATTTCTTCACTATTCTTCGGATTCGAACTTGTCGCAATAATGTATCCAATCATTTCCAAAATACACTGTCGATTGCTAATCAAAAACATACACTTGAGTAAAACTTCCATGCAAATACAAACGGCCGAAAAGCACAATAGAATCTCTTCGATACTAACGGGATACGTAAACCAATGCCAAGTCATTGCCGGAACCAATGAAAAAGCAAACGTAAGCATTAAACAGGTTCGAAGTTTCTCCAATGGTCTCTTAAAGAACTCAACATGTAGGAAATTTAATCCTAACATCCAAAGATTCTTATTTGCTCGGGTGATTGTCGATTTGAACGAATGTTGATCGGTTTCGATACGAAATAATTTGAATAGCGACATGTTGAGAAACTATGGGGCGAATCGGAATTGACTTTAGGTTTCATAGGTGAAGATAAATGGCAACAATTACGGTAATGATGTGTTACGGAAACGGAAAGTATTCGTGTAATTATACACGCACTGAGTGTACAGTTGCGTAATGATAGACCTGCTCCTCGATATCCTAGCGAGAAAGTCCAGCACACCAAGAGTATGAAATATAAATGAAAATTGATATTTTTTCATGTTTTATTGGTGGTAAACTTTGTAAAAATCCATGGTCCAGGACTTCAGACAGAGAACATTTCAAAAAAAATACATTGTTGGTTTAAAAAAAATCTGAATCGCCGACAAAACGAGCGAAAAGTTAAAATTTCTAGCATTTCTTCGGTTTCGTTATCGCGCTTGCCAATAAAGCGACTTATTTTATTTAATATACAACGATACCGATACCAACTTCTTTGCATTTAACCCTTTTTTATATCAGCTGTTGTTTGTAATATCGATTTCCACTTTATTTTTTTTTATTATTTTAATTACACAGTATTGTGATCAACTTGCTACTCCTAAACATTTTTTTTACAGTTTAGGATTAGGGGTTTTAGACGAAAATTTTTAGTTTTTATATCTTTGGAACCGCTTATGAGGCTGAAACTTTAATGCTTGAGTCACATACAAAGTAGAATGAGGCAGCGCGACGCAGCTTGACGCCGCCAATAAATAAGCAAGGCAGATAACTATTCACTGTCTGCGTCAGTTTGAGTTTTGAATAAATTTCAAATTTTCCAAAAAGCGTTCGTATTCGTTCATACGAAGCAGCGAACAATTAAAAACGATTTTTAAGCTAATTTTAATTCAGTCCGGTCATATCAAGTAACAATTCGATGTTTTAAAGATAAAAAAGTCACTTGTCGATTTCGAGGTTAACTACAGGCTACGGAAAAGTTCAGAGTTGACGAACATTTTTTGACGGTTGCGTAAGGCTGCCTTCGTCTACGTTCGTTGTGACTACCACAATGGAAATACACCGCGCTCAACTTTTTGACAGCTAGTCTGCCTCGGACTGCGTTGCCGTTGTGACTTAGGGGTAAAGAAAATAACCAGGACGCTATTTGGAACGATATTTTTTAGGTTGCCCACTCCGTATCTCAGCATTTAACACGTTTCGGACATCTACCTAAAAAATAATAAAGTTGCGCCCAGACTGTTGGCAGATTTTTTTTATCTACTAGTTCTTTAGATAAATGCCTAGAAAGCGTTTTCTGGATTTTTTGAAATTCGAGCCTTAAGGAGTTGTATACATTTTCACAAAATCAGCTATATCCCTTGGGTCTGATTAGATATCGAATAATTTTTTACTAACACACGCTTTTTATATAATTGCCCAAAAATCTTTTTCCGTGATTTTTTCCTTTTCAACCCCTAAGAGAGTGTAAAAGGGCTGTACACGTTTTTACGAATTCCGTCATATCTCTTAGGACTAATAACACATCGAGTTGGTATTGAATTCTTCGGGAAAAAATTAATTTCACAATTTTCAATTACCAACCCCCAAGGTGGTGTCACAATGACGAACACTTAATCCCAAGTAAGAATACAAACCAATTCCACAACCAGCTTTCGAACGGAATGTGGTTTAAAGCAGGGCACTAGAGTATGTCATCCGAAAAAACCTCAGTTGACACCAATGGGACACTACTATTCAAGTCCACCCAACTAGTAGCATACGCTGACGATATAAACATCCTCGCAAGATCCTTCCCTAGTGCTAAGGAGGTATTTGTCATTCTTGACTCCGCCGCAAAAGAAGTCGGGTTACGCATAAACGAAAGTAAAACAAAAATAATGACGCAAACAAGAAAGAGAACGACAATCAGACAGAATGTAACAATTGCGAAGTACAATTTGGAGAGTGTGGACAACTTCATATATCTTGGGGCTAATCTAGCAAAAGACGGCAACGAAACGGACGAAATCAAAAGATTGATCATGCTATCAAATAAAACGTAATATTCGGTACTTCCAATAATGAAATCCAAGAAAGTGCACAGGAATAATAAGCTGCGAATATATAAAACTATTATACGACCTGTGCCCTGTTATGGCAGCGAAACGTGGACATTAATGCGAACTTCCGAAAAAGCAGTTAACACATTCGAAAGAAAGGTCCTCAGAAATATTTTTGGACCCGTAAAGGAAGGAACGGACTGGCGAAGATACAACCATGAGCTGTATCAACTCTTCAAGGAGCCTCAACGTTCATCAAACTACGTAAACTGCAGTGTGCTGGCCATGTAGAGCGGATGGAAGACAGAAGAATCCCCAAGCGTGCTCTTAAAGGCAAAGCGAGTTATAACAGGCCAGTAGGCAAACCACGCAAGCGATGGGAAAACTCGGTTGATGAAGACAGCAAAGCCGTCTTAAAAATTAGCAGCTGGAGGACGCGGTCTTTGGATCGAGACAATTGGAGGCGACGACTTCAGGAGGCCAGGGCCCGACTTGGGCTGTCGCGCCATTGATGATGAAGGTGGTGTCAAGGAGTTGCATAAATTTTCATGAATTCTATTATATTATACGTTTTAGATCTGATGAGATATCGAATTGGTTTTTACTTTCTCGGACTTTTTACTTTATCGCCTAAAAATGTATTTCTGGATTTTTGAATATTCAACCCCCTATGGGTGTAAGTTGGTTGCATATGTTTTCACAATTTGCATCATATCTTTTAGGCTTTATGCGATATAAAATTGGCTTTTACTTGGCACAGTTTTTTTATACTCACCTACAAACTAATTTTACAGTTTTCTGATATTAAATCCCCAAGGAGTGTACAGGAGTTGCATATTTTTTACGAATTCAAACAGACCTCTTAGATCTGATGAGATATCGAATTGCTTTTTACTTCCTCATAGTATGTTGTAATCGCCCGATCTTTGCCCCACGCGGCTATAAAGAGCAGGCTCAAGAAATTCCAGACAGCTTTATAAATGTAAGGAAGTCTCAGTTCAATACTTTTTGCTGTTAAAAATGCACCCTTAATAAATTTTTGATATAAAAACAAACAAGCGAAATTTACATAATCTTCGATCATATAATGATTTTAGTTTTATTAATTTCTTACTCTGCTTTATATTTAATACAAGTACATATCTTTACATTTCATTTTTTTATTTATTTGATATAATCATTCCATCCTCTCAATTTTTTTTTAATTATTTTATAATCTTTTCATTAATTTTCTCATTGAATTGATTTGTTAAAGACTTAGTGTTGACATCACTAAAACTGGAAACAAAAAATACGAAGAAGAGAAAATGTAATAGTGAGAAGAAACGATAGATTGTTTTATAGGAAAGAAAGACAGAAAAAATAGACTTCGATTTCTTCAGTAAAATAAATGATAATAATAATCCGAAGTGTGTAGATATAATAAAAAGATAGTGTGACATCGGCAATGCATTCACTCTCCTTCTTCGTTCTAATGCTTCGAAGTGGCAGGATTTTGATCCTTTGGGAAGGCCTTGGTCCTTGTAAAACAATTTTTTTTTGTGATTTTATTTTTACTTTGTTCATTTTAATTTTCTTTTTCGTTATATTTAATTGCACATTTAACATCCGAATTTCAAATTGTTAATTTCGATTTGCTGGTGTTCAAAATACGTGAAATCGGATTGATAAAATTGCCAACGGGTTTTTTGTACCCAGAATTTTGCACAAATTTTATTTGAATCGACAACGAAACGGGAATATTTTTAATACTATAAAAATTGCATCAATTAAATGTGTTTTGTTACTAAGTTTAAAAAAGGACAAGGGGAAGGGGAGACAGCATTTACGAGCGCGCGTAAGTCGCACCGAAATACACATCGTTAAACTCGCGTTCACGTTCCACTATCCGTCATAATTTTATTGCCAAACATTGCCCAGATTTAAATTGCCAAATTGTTGGCTCAAATTCGTCGATGCCGTTGATTGTGTTGGAGCGCTAACGCCCGTCGACATTGTCCCGGGCGGACCGAATGCCGATGACATTGTTCCGTACGGTTGGGCAGGGAATTGTGCAAAGGTCGATTGTTGCGGCACAATTTGTTGTGGGACTGCTGCAGCCGATGTGAATGCACCGGGTGCAGTCATTACCGGCTGATTGTACATCGTTACGGAATTCGGAGGCGTCATGAATTGTGTATGCGGATGTGGTTGAGGCGGTCCAAGTAAACCGGGCGGCATTCCAGCCAAATTTAAATTAAGATTAGTCGCTAAACCTGTATGACCGAATTGTGTTTGCTGTTGATGCTGAGCCGGATTGCCGCCGGCAACAAGGGCAGGGAATGTTTGTTGCTGTTGTGGATGTTGTTGCTGCTGCTGAATGACACCCATGGACATGAATTGTCCGGCTGCACCGACCTGATGATGGCTAAATGTGTTATTGAAACCAACTAAAGGATTATTGTTGAATTGTCCTATGCTATTTGTCGGAGCAGTTCCGTACAGTGCAAGTATACTGTCCTTTGTCATTTTCCCTTTATCGTTGACGGAACTGATTGCCGATTGATTGAAAAAGTCGGCTTCCTCTTTTGCTAAAGAGTTCAATGCCGAAACGCCGACCATTTCCTTATTGTTCAGAGTTTTATCATTCGATCCATTAACCTCGGCCTGCGGCGCAACTGGGGCACTTAGAAATCCACTAAAGCTATCGCCGTGCAAGTCGTTGACGGTGCTTCCAACCAGTCCGTTGGAATTTGTCGGTGACGACAGACCAAGCAGGTCGGAATTGATGTGCGACTGCTGCTCGACTATTCGATTAGTTTTCGGACTATTCGTCGACTTGGGTTTGGGTAGCGGTGCTGGAATTACGTTCGACTTTAGCGAAATGCTTGGCTTCTTTTCACTACCCAGTGGCGGTACAATGCCTAAGCTACTGCCGCCCTGTGCGGCTTTCTTCTTTCGCTTTTGTCGTTCGATCTCTTCGTCGATTTCTTTGCCCCAGTCGACTTTTGGGGGCGACGGTGGCAACCATTCGCGTGCCAAGTACTTTTTGTTTTCGTATTTGGCGCGAATGAAGCTCTCCAGTGCCGAATCGGTTTGTGGCCGGCGAAATCCATCCGGAAGTTGGGCTTCGTAAACGGCCCGAGCTCTCGAATTGCCCATTTGTTGAAGCGAAATCACCTGCTCCGGTGTCCACGAGTCCAAATTTACCGACTTCACCCGCGATATATGCACACCCAGCTTACGATGAATACCGGCACATCGAATACATAAAAATACGCCCAGATTCCAAGATGCCCATCGGGGACCTGAAAAACAACAAAAAAAAAATACGTTGCCGCTTGAGATAATGTTCGCTGCAATCGACCTTCAACTTCGCTACGGCCGCAACTAGGTACGTGTCGATCGCCTCACCAAGCATTCGGCGGGCGGCCGAAGCATTCATGAAAAACCAAGAAAAAGTTCTTGTCGTAAGTGAGGAGAAAAGAAAAAACGCCCACCTTTAGCGTCGCAATCCACGCAATATTTGTTGTCCTCATCCCGAAGCATTTGAGTCAGCAACGTTTGACATTTCTCCTGGATGAGCTTCGCCCGTTCCGTTTCCTTTCTTGCACTCATTTTTCGTCGCTTTGATCGCAAATTTTCGATTTCAAAAGCGATCAGTTTTTTTTATCAAAGTTCGTTTATCTCCGCAATGACTTTTATTTTAATTTTACAGACTAACTGATGTCTTTACACAAAAAACAAATTTTCTCGCCGATGTAACGACGGCCATTGACATATCGGAGATTTTTTCTACGGATGAAAATTTCCCAGTATTCAACAGTTGTCACAATCGATGGTAAATTTTACGGGACTGCGTTCAGGTGACAGGCAATGAGGAAAATTAATTTTGCAGAAATAGCCGTTACATTTTTTTTTTAATTTAATTTTTTTTATTTATACAGTTCCCTCTCTATAATATTTATAAATATTTGTATCGACTGGAAATGATAGGAAACAAATTAATAAAGTCAAATTCTACCTTCTGAACTACATTAGATTAGGTAAGGTGGGTGTCCACTGCTGCAAGGAAGCAAACACATAAACCGCAAATGGGTCCTTTGTTCTCACATTAACGGGGGAAAGATACCAGACCGACCAAAACTAATTTCGGTGAACCAACCTGCCCGCCTGACGATTTACAGCAGCTTGTCTATGTTCATGTTGGCGAATTCTCCCAAGTACTTGGAGAACCGCTTACTCAGGTACGTTCCCACCTCCTTGCTAGTCCGGGGCATTCGCAAAGCATGTGGAAAATTCTTTCTTCGTCATCGGGGTCACTAGAGCTGTAGCACAGATCTGCTACGTCTGCTATACCCAGTCTTCTATCGGGTCGGCCAATCAGGCTGTGGTCCATCACAGCTTCCTTCCAATGCATGTACGATTCGCATCATACCCGCCTGAAACACGATATAACAGCCCGGTAATCTAAATTCCTCAGTACGGTTCAGGTACGCGGAGAATACTCTCAATTCCTGTACCCTCGCCTGTATTAAAACCGTCTGTGTATATATGATTCCTTTATGGGGCTAATCTGCATTCCATACTGCTCTGCAGTTACAGTAACTAAGGCTATGTTCCACAGATCTGGATTATCAGTTTCCTCACTCCCTCAATTTCACGGCACAACTTCCTGCTATACGTTTCACATATATATCCAGCGGCAGCATATGAATTCTCCACTTTCTCCAAAACATCTTTCCAGCTTAGAGAGTTCCTGAAGCCTTCCTTGTTAGCTCGTCGACATTCTTATTCCAGATCCCGACTGAGTATGTATTCAGGACCAACGCTATAGGTGCACTCAATTACGATGGAACCCGCCACGGTCTATTCCAAATCAACAAGTGGCGGTGCTAAGGTGCCGTCACCTCTACCAAGCCCATCAAGAAACAACGAGACCAAGCCAAGTGTCAGCAAATGTTTTTAAGTGTGGATTGGTTATTAATTTATAGAAAAATACAATTAAAAAAAAATTATTAAAAAATTTGAATTTCAAAAAATCGAGAAACTTTTAGACGATTGCATAAGAAGCGTGGAACAGATAAAATCAATTTATTATCTCATCAGACCTAAGAAATATTGCAAAATTTGTGAGAAGGTTTGCAACCCCTTTACACCCCCTCGGGAGTTGAATATCAAAAAATTCTGAAATGGTTTGTAGACAATTACATGTATAAAAAAAGCCGTGGAAGTAAAACCCAATTTCATATCTCATCAAACCTAAAAGATATGGAGATAATTATGATACGTATTCAACGCCGTTTGGAGAGTTGAATATCCAAAAATCCTGAAATTAGTTCTACGTGAAATATATGTAAAGCCTGACGAAGGAAAACCAAATTCCATATCTTATCAGTCCTAAGATACATATATGGCGAAATTCATGAAAATTTATGCAAAATTAATAGAAACCTATATTGTTAAATTTTCATTGATTTTATTGATTAGTGTTTATTTTACTTACGAATCAAACGAGAAAAGGACTACCCATAAACAAATCAAATAAAATTTTGTTTGTTAAAACGAGATCAGTTTTTTTCGGCGGATATCTTTATTATTTATTCTAATACTTCAACTGAGCTTGTTCATGTTTCTTTGGTTTCTTTGGATGGTTAAAATCATCCGAGTAGCCAAAGCATACTCTTATCAAGATCATGTTGTTGGTTAAGTATCTCAGCTCTTTCATCATACCTGAAAAAATAAAGTTGAGAGCGAAGGCGAGATTCCCGAACGTGTTATAAAAATTAATTCCAATAATTTTAATCTTCACTATTCCTGTAACACTTAATAACACTAGTTATTGCGATCACAGCTCATCAATAAAAGCCAAGACAAACAATTGCAGTTTATGACCAACAATTATACTACTTACACACCGAAATCGAATTTCAATAATAAACTTATCAAAAAAAGTTGCTAAATTAAAAATTTCATAAAACAATTACCGCAATAAAACCCGAAAATTCAATGCCACTAGGGTCATTCGAACAAATTAAAATGCAAAATGTGTTTCGTACCGCTTCGATTTCAATGGCAAACACATGCAAGTATGACGAAAGTTAAGCACAGCATTTTTACCCGGCATAATTATGACATTTTTCCCTAATAGGTTCGTTTGATTTCGAAATTTCCGAAACAATTGAAAATGTTATAAATGCAGGTAGACAACGAGTTCGGCTATCATTTTCATTAATTTTCATTCGAGTGTGAAACGATGATGTTACTTCGAATGTAAGTAACTGTTCATATTCTTATCGAATTGAATTTAATTTGTTTTGCAGTTTAATTTTAGTGTTATTTTGTTATGATCTGGTCATCTGTGATACTAGTGGCGTGTGCTCATGTACGTGCCAAGGCAGCTTAAACGGATCTTCTGATGGTGGTAATGTGTCGTGCACAGATACAAAATGTTGCGGTAATCGATCTGTAGAAGTAGAAGGTGCCTTAAGTACGACAACTGAATTGCAAGAAACGACATCCACTCAACCGGAAGAAATCGAAAATCAAACTGAATCGATAGCTACCGACAATTCCCAGTTGGACGAGGGCAATTTAGTTATAGTGTATCCGAATCATATTTCTGGTATTCCAAAGCAAAGGTCATTTTTTAACTACAGCCAGCGACTTTCAGTTCGTTCTTATAGTGCCGATGAAAACGTAATAGTTGTGTATCCCGAACCAGTAACGGAGAATATGGTCCACTTACAAACCCGAGAACATGAAGTTCAAACAACAGAAATACCGGAGACAGCTACCGAAATACCAAAGACAGTCACAGAAGCACCAGAGATCACTACAGAAACACCAGAGACAACAACAGGCCAACATCTTGAAGACGAGTTCGACAGTGTAAAAATAGCACATAGTTCAAAAGTTTTTCAAAGTGTTCCCACCACCCTCTCGAATTTGGACGACTTTTTAAGTGAACAAATTTCGAAAGACATTCCTCAAACTAATCTAAAAACTAAAGAAATTCTATCCTCTCACCAAACAAATCAAACCCTTACCGAAACTGAACCAAACCCAGAATCCATCGAAAATATTCCGGAATTAGTTGTGAAAACTACGTTATCCCTACAAGACATTAAAATCAGGCGACAAAATCAATTTAAGGAATTTTTGAAAAGAAAATCTAATGATATGACAATTAAACCAACTGCCGAAAAACTAGCAACTGTATCTTCACCGTTACCATCAGTTAATATTCGGAAAAACTTATTAGACTCCATGAATCGAAGAGTGCCGTTTTTGAAAAAATTTGCAAAGATTTCTGTTAGTAAGAAAGAAGACGATGAACAAGATAAATCAAAAGAAAAGTTAAAACTAAAACAGAATGAGTTGAACACATCAACCACAGTCAGTTCTGTTGATATCAAAGCTATGCGGTCGAGCAAAGTAAAACTATGGCGCTATAGATCCCGTACTTTACAACCAAAAAATACGGATGAAGCAACTGCAGCTACAGTTGATGAAAAATTAGAATAAAGAAGTCCCGTGATGTCTTGTAAATATGTAGTTCGAAAATTTTTTATTATAGTCTTGTATTTTTTTTGTATACCTTAAAAATTAAAATAAGAAAAATTGTTTCATAGTATTTAAGTGGAAAGCGTTTGATGTTAAAAGCAAAAGGAATCGAATACGGAAAAAATTCTAGGGATGTATGAATTTAGCTAAATTAGCAATATCGGGCAGAGAAAGATTTTTTGAAATAAAAGCCACTCCAAATTATTTATTGTCTTATCCATCTCCAACTTCTCCTACCGAAGATTCTTAACATTGTGTTTTTTTTCGGGACTGTCTGCGTGTAGTTTTAATGTACCTAAGAAATGAACACTACTATTTATTTGTATGCTGCGATTCTTGTTCTGGATGGAACCTCCTTAATTTATCGTTTACGTTTTGACTTCTTTGACAAACCAATAACGCAACGAATCTACGTTTCCGTAACCAAAAATTCAATAGACAAATTGGTCACATTCTAAGTCGGAAAAGGGCAAGCGACTTACTAATAGATTGAACACCAATAGATTACACTCCAAACTCCCCAGAAAAAAAACATAAAATCGATTGAAAAACGTTAATCTTCGATATTTTATTCAATTTTAAAAAGCACCATAAAAAATGCTTCAAAACCATTGTGCGTAAGAAACAATCAATTTAAACCTTTTTCACAATTTGCACAACATCCTCGTCGTTTAAAACGTGTTCGATACCAACTTTTTGCGGTTGATGTTTAACCGACGATCCCCAAACAAGAGCGCTAAAAAAAATTACATTTTAAATTTCCGCACTTCGTACCAGCGATGACAACAAAAAGAATACATAAAACTGATCAAAAACTTACTATTTAAATTCCTTGGCAATCGATCGATGCAATTTATTACAGAAATCCTCAAGTTTCGTATGCTCGCTATGTAAAACAATCGGTGAACTGTAGTCCGGCAGTTGTCCTTTCGGTTTCGTGTAACTATGAAATTTTTTTAAAAAGAATCGAGTCATAGAAATTCCACGGAAATCAAAAATAAAAACAACTTACATTCTAACTAGTTTCAAATATTCCCACATCAATTCCAATAAATCGTCGAAATTCCATCGATGATGAGCCGAAATCGGTACACAATGCGGAATCTTGTAAATAACATCCAGTTCTTCGATTGTAATCTGATCGATTTTATTCAAAAGATAAATGCACGGGATGTAGATACGATTGCCTTCGATTACATCGATTAAATCGTCACTGGTTGCATCGTAGCGTAGCGTAATGTCGGCGTTGTGGATCTTGTATTCGGATAGGATCGATTTGACCGTGTCTAAGTCTAATTCGGATTGGGCAACGGTTGCGTTTAAATTAATTCCACCTGAAATGATAAAAATTAAAAGCTAAGCGTGGCTGATCTGTGTCGCTGTGGTGACGAGAATGTTGAAGCGACACTCGAACATCTTGTGTGTGAATGTGAAAGTCTGGCTCGTACTAGATATCGGTACTTGGGGAAATTCTTTTTGACCGATCTATTAGAACTTGCGGTGATACCTTCATAAAGAATCAATAGTCAAGAGCCCGGTTTATACGAGGGGGCCACAATGGATCCACAGTGATCTCTCGTGATGGGCTGTGGCACAATGCTACAGTCTACCCTTCTAAACCTAACCTAGCTAAGAGCCTAACCTAGAGCGAAAGAAAAGAATACGGATTTAAGTCTCAGTTGGATGCATAAAATCTCAGTTTGCACAATTTCTGGTAAGAATACTGTTGTGAACGGAGGCCTTGGAGTGAATATTTTGTCTTGAAAAAGTCAAATTATTCGAAGGGAATGATAAGGTACGGGAAACAGTGGGCCAATTCCACCTACGTCCGAATTGGTAGCTGGAGCGACGCGCTTGCTGGCGTCCGGGCTAGCTGCGGCTGTGGGGGGTACGTTGCTCGAAAAATCAGACCATAAATCCTAGGACTGTACAACAAAAATTAGTCGCGCCGACTTATCCAGGTTATTCAAATTTGGGATATCTTTCCCAATAAAAGCGATGGATTGCGCGACTTGTCAGAGCGCTCTGGTGTTGTAGCGCCCTGTCTGCCCACCCTGTCTCAGCCACGACATTCCAAAAAAGAATATTCGCGTCGTGGCCCCATATAGAGGTTCAGGGTCAGGAACAATTACCCATGAGGGTCCATTAAACGGCCTTTAGCCTGTCATCTTTAATACAAATTAATTAATAAAACAAACTACAAAAAAAAAAAAACACAAAAAAAACTTACCCCTTTATTTTCTTATTACCACTTTTTAATTTTTAAAATTTGTTTCCGTCCGTCAAGTCCTGTCATGTCTTTATTATTTTTATTAATATACAGGGTGCGCCATCTTTTATGTCGATATGTAAACATTGAATAGCTTTGACATTTTTCAACAGATTGACTTGATTGGACAAGTTTTGGAAACGTCAATTCAGAAGAATATTACCGACAGACCGTCCACGTCGCTTGGAATACGGCGAAACAGTCGCTCGAATGGTTGACACTGAACATGATTTTTGTAAGCAAATTTTGTGACCAATGAGGCCCATTTCACACTCTTTGGCGGCGTTAATAAGCAAAATTGCCGCATTTGGGGAACGGAGAATTCACATGAGATCCATGAAACGCCATTGCACGATCAAAAAGTGACTGTTTGAGCTGGCGTTTGCGCCAAAACCATCATTGGGCCATTTTTTTCCGACAAAACGAAACAGTCAATGGAAAACGATATGGGTGGATGTTAGCTCATTATGTCTGCCAGCAAATGCGTGAAATAGGTCTGGATGGTTACTGGTTTCAACAAAACGGTGCGCCATGCCACACTGCAAATGAAACAATTCTGTTTCTGCAACGAAAATTCCCCGGACGTCTGATGTCGAAAAGGGGCGACATTGACTGGCCACCGAGATCTTCAGAGGGGGGTTTTTTGAAAAGCAAAGTGTACGCCAGCAAGCCTCAGACCATTGACAAGCTCAAAGAAAACATTCGTGCCGAAATCAGCGCTATACCACCCGAGATGCTCGAAAAAGTAATGGAAAACGCAGCAAAAAGGGCACATTTTGCTGTGGCCAATGAGGCAGCCACTTGATTGATGTTGTATTCAAAAACTAATCCAAATAAATTCTAAAGGACCAAATTGAATAAAAATACCTCACATATAAAAATCAGTTGTTTTTTTTCAAAGTTATTCAATGTTTACATACCGATATAAAAGATGGCGCACCCTGTATATATTTTTTTAAATTTGATTATAAGTGGGGTGTTTGGTTTCTTTACAATTTTCTAAAAAAAAAATTTAACCGTCACAACAAGTGTCTATAGCTTCTTTCCCAAGCGAACCGAATCGGAAAATCCGCTCAAATCGAAACTAAAAATTTCCTTGCCCGAAAAATTCACTCGACGATACCGAGCACAATCCTTCTTTTTTTTCACTTCTCTTTTCCCTTTTCTTCTTTTTACGCACGTTATTTGTGAAATATATTCATATCTTTTTTTTCGTATATAAGCAATTAACCTCTTCCGACTAAAATCAAAAATCTTTTTTTCCATCTTCTTATACGATATTCCAAATCCTTCCCAAAAAAAAAACTAAAAACTAATTTTTCTCTTCGACTTTCATTCCTTTTTCCCAGCCTACTCATTAAATTCAAATTCAAAATTCTATCAGTTTTTCACTCGCACGGGCGACTCAACAAATACAAGGGCAAACTGGGTGTATCTTATTCTTCGCGTTACGGGTCATATGAAAACATTAACCCCAGACGAATATAGTAAGTGCTTAGTGGCTTAGATATAGCCAAAAGAAATTGTGAACTGTTGTGTCTCAAATGCGATCAGAGAGGCGAAAGTCCGATGAGGCCAGTCGCAATACAAGAAGAACATAAAATGTGAAGGCTGAGTGCATATTACTTTTTAGTCAGATTGCTGTCGGTCCACCTGTCTAAAAATACGATAATTTGGGAACAGACCCTTGAAATTCTTGCCGCGATTAGAGGGATTAAGACACTTGTGTCGAACCAGGAGGAAGACACCGGGGATAATCTAAACGGTCATCAACTCCAGTGCCTCTCAGAAAGTAGGTACACGGATCAAAATAGTTCAGACCAAACTAGAGTCTCCACCGGTGTTTAGGCGAATAGCCATAGTTCCTGGTCCTGGATCAAGCTGCTAACAACGATTCTGGGGTAAGCCGATTTTTCTTTCATTTCAAGTGCGTTTCTTATTCAATTCAGATTCTTACCTTTATCCTTTCGACGGTAGTTAATATTCGGCGGTTTTTTGTTCAAACGAATTCCGAATCCTTCCAATTCATGCTCCAGCAGTTTTTTATGATGCAAAGGCTTTAGGACATCGAGCACCATAAAAACCAAATTACAGGTCCGAGCTACCGCAATAACCTGTCGACCACGACCCTTACCGTCCTTGGCACCTTCGATGATTCCGGGCAAATCTAGTAGCTACGAGAATAAAAAAGAAAACTAAGTTATCATCGCTGCACCGCTCGGCGGTAATTTAAATCGCTTACCTGAACTTTAGCACCCTTGTACTTGATGCAACCGGGGACGGTTGTGAGCGTTGTGAACTCGTACGCTGCCACTTCTGAATAAACACCGGCCAAATTCGATAGGAGCGTCGATTTACCGACAGATGGAAATCCTACAAAACCGACTCGAGCATCACCGGTCTTGGCAACTTCGAAACCTAGCAGCCAAACACACCGAAAAGAGATTTTTTTGTTAATAGACGGAAACGCCGGTTTCTTTTTGAAATGAAAAACAAACCTTCGGCCGTGGCACCGCCACCACCTTTTGGGGTAATCAATTCACGTCGTAATTTCGCTAGACGGGCTTTTAGCAAGCCCAAATGACCGGCAGTGGCCTTATTTTTTTGAGTCCGGGCCATCTACGGAGTGAACTGGGGCATGAGTTCCCATTGATTTCGAACTTTTAAGCAGCAAATTTCACTTACCTCCGCCTCAATGCCCGCAATCTTTTCCAGGATTGTACTCATTTTGATGTGATTTTAGTTTCAGTCCGTTTTCAGTGTGAATTTTACCAGAACTTCGGCATAAAGATGGAAAAATCACGACATCAAAAATGTCTTAAGCACTTGAAGGAAATGTCCAACTGACAGAAGAAAATAATCGCGTGGACAAGATTTGCAATGCTGTTTCTGAAATGGGATTGCCGGAATTTCACAGTCCACGGACTTGAACCTATTTGAGTCGAGGCGCGATTATTTCCCAACGTTCGAGACTCGATTTCATACTCATTGCGGCCGGAAGATCGAACATTATTATTTTTCTCGTTTTGAACGCAACGTGTTCTTTTCGGAAATAAGAAATTTCGATCTGAGCAGAAACTTTTTTCTTCATTTCAAAATATTTAAAATGAATCAACAAAAAGGTAATTTCGGTTTACAAGAAACTCTTCATTATTAAGTTATATTTTTTTAATTAAAAAAACAAGAAAACATTCCCAAAACTATTCTAATTTTTTTTACGTAGCTCAAAGTTCGATCAACAAAACGAACTCAAAGTCTAAATTCGTCGACGATATCTCAAACTCTGGTTTTCTAACCGTCGATCTCACAACACAAACATTTAAAACGCCTCAACCTCAGTGTGTTCAAAAGATGCACAGTCTATCGTTGACCAACCAACGAAAACGTCCAGCAGCAGCTAGTGCAAGTGACCAGAACGCAAAGGTACCGAAGCCGACTTCAATCCCTACAAAAAACTCAAATTTTACTTACCTTCCCGTACTCCAGTCAACTAAAACCCAACCCCCTAATCCAAAACCTATCGCTTCGAAACAGTCGTCTTCTGCAATTGTCGCGCCCAAAAGCGATCCACTTCGGGAAATGGCCTTAACAACGGGGAACGTTGAATTTGTGATTAAAATGAATAAACTATATCCGAACTTCAATTATTTGTACGAAGTTTATGGTGCCTTTGAAATTAATCCATAATTAAATTGCAAAAAAAATATTAAACACGATAATTACAGCCCGGATCTTGAAAATCAGCAAAGGGAAGTCCGCGTGTGAGCATACGATTCTTTTGAGAAACGACACAGGACCCGTTCTGCAAGGAGTTTACTTTGAAATTGATACTCCTATGCCGGTTATTTCGAGCGGTATTTTATTTTATAGACTTCAGGATTTCATTGAAAAAGATTAGAATAAATTTACTCCTATTTTTTTTAGGTATGAATGTCTGCTGCGTGGGACGGTTCATTGGCAGTAGCAGGTTTCATCTGTTCAAAATAAAACCAATAAATTCCAAGGTGAAAGAAGAAACACTCTCAAGATTCAAAAATCTTTGCACATTTACGGCGAATAAGAGGAATATAAATAAATAAGATCATATGTAATTTTATGCCTGCCTTTTTCATTAATTCCGGCATTACGAAGGGTTCAAAACCACTATTCGAATCATGCAATGGGGGATGGAAGGGTATCGAGTAGGAAATTGGGAGAGGAAAACTAACGATGAGTGTTTCGCTTGAATTGGCGCAAATTATATCCGTTAAGGAAAACAGACTATGATAGATTACTCCACAAATGTATGCTACGACCAATGAAATGCCAGCTGACGCGTTTTGCATAAAGAAGAGCTTTCTGAGAGCTCCAACGTGTGATATGGTTTAAGACAAGGCTGTATATTGTCACGAACCCTTTGGAAGCATTGTCAGCCTGGACGGTGTGTCTGAAAAGATGTTACATTGTAATGTGTAAGGGTGGGGATAAAATAAAGAGCTCACTTCATCACGACGCGCGGGCCGACTGAGGCTAGAACTCTGTTCGCCTTCGTGTCAATTCACACTTTGCTCACTTTGGGTGCTAATTTCAAACACTTCTAGTGCGAATAAAAATGTACGGATGGTGTTCTTTTGTAATTAAATATAGTTTCAGAAAAAAAGGAACCCGTAAAGACCTTTAAGGGGGGTCACAGAGCTTGTAAGAATCCCCCTTACAATCCGTGAAAATCTTAGTCTATTCGAAACGATGGATGTACTGAATCTACGCGGATAGAACATTGATATAACGATTTTCCAATTGGAAGACACGGACGTGTGATCGAGATGGTTGAACCCCGAGCATTTTACTTTTCTCTTAGATTCTTGTTTTTTCCATAACATCCTTTTTTTCCTGTCTGTTTTGTTGCCTTTTGATTTTTTTTCTCCATAGGTCTTATGCTAGGGATGTTTCTAGAAAAATATTTTGGGTTTTTCGGCCCAACACCTGACCTCAAAACTCGAAATTTACGCTTCAATCAACGAAATCGAACGACATACAATACAGGTGAGCTGCGTTTTGGTTCACTCGATCAGCAAACGAATGTCAAGTGCACCCCGTTCCATTCCAGTGTGATTTTACTAGTTTTTATACTACAATGCTTTACCCTAGTATCTGTTGCAGCATTTGTATTAAATGCGTTGCGGCTCGGTACGGTTTCTCCGTGTGCGACCCATTAAGCTTCATTTATCGAAATTGGGAGCCTACACTACAATCAATCGCGTACTTGTCACTTAAGTAGATTCCTAGTTCTGGCACCCTCTTGAAGATGTAATTGGTACGTATCATGTTTCAACTTTCCAGCGTTAGTCGTTCCTGAAAAAAAAGCAGCAGATGAAGGGAATGTTTCGTAACGAATTGATTTTTCAGTCAATTTAGTTATATAAAAATACTGCCTTCGTCCCGTCTACATATAACCCAAACAAAAACGATATTACTAAATAAAAACAGTAAATATTCTCAGAAAATAAATAAATCTGATTATATTTTCAACATTATTTAGACCAAACGTGGTGCATATAAATACAAAAATATGATTTTATCTTGAGAAACAGTCCAACTGAAAAATAACAAGACAAAACTCCCCCCTTTATTCAAACACTAAGGCTGCATACTATTGTAGATTTTTTCGCATTTCAGCGACATATTTTAGTAATAATCTTACCATAAGGCCACTTTTATATTATACATTATAATACTCGACATAAAAAAATAATAATTTAAACTTAAGCGCTATGTTATGAAAGAATTCAAAAGTTGTTTGAATGTTTAACTTAAAAAATATTGTACGTCATCAGAACTGCAACAACTACCCCACTCGCCAAAGCTGTAATGTATCCTAAATGCATTGCACTAGCCTTCTGCTGTCGGTATCTATAAAGTATGCACCATTTTTGTGACTGAATACGATCGTTAGAAAAATCGGTAGCACTTACCTGGCTTTAGAGTTTGGAGAGAACGGCGACGGTGGATGGATACCTGGAATATTGCTATCGAGATACACGAAAATCCATGAAAATAAAGTCAAGCCCAGACCGCAAAGGATGGGCATCAAGCGGCTAGTATTTTCGGATTTTTTTATATATTCCAAAACATTATGGAGTCGGTCTTGCACGTAATCAGAAATTACCAGCAGACTATCGCCGTTTGTTTGGGGCACTAGAATGAAATTGGAAATTTGATTTGATTAATTGTTGTGATGTGATTCGATTAATTTGTGGGATGTGATTAGATTAATTGTTGTGACATTATTTACGGCCTGTTCCAATATTTTTTTTTATCAATTTGTTATTTTTACTGAAAAAATATATTTTGTCTCTTGGTATGCAATAAAAAAGTATAAGGCTACTCTCTCGTTGACTTTATCAGCTGACTTAAAACAAGTAAAGCTAAGCCAGACACCAACCAAAATTTAATTCAGACATAAATTGTTATAACTAGACGAATCTTAGGACGTATACGAATATGTAGTTTGCTTCGTTTACGTCTGGTTATAAAAGCTCATTACATCAGGCGTAGGAGATTCCTGTCTCAATTGAATTAGCTTGACTTGTTTTAAGGGCTTATGCGGGTCTTGACACTTCATAAAATTCATTTTATATAATAGTACATCATGTCAGGAATATTGTCTCAAAATTTCAAGTCGATCGGAGCAAAACTGTAGGACTGAGAGAGATTTAAAGCGCCTTGTATTAAATATGTCTTGACCGGCAACCCAAACCCGGCCACCGAGCATCTCAGGCATGCGGGAGAGAAACAAGCGGAGGCTCAGACCCGAGAATCCAGAATTCGACTCAGACAGGAACAAAAGGATGCATTGGACCTTGCAGCTGCAGCAGGACCTTTTACTTTATGGGCCTGGAATCGATGATTCCATGTAATTTAAAAAAAAAATTTTTTCCTTTTTTTATTTCTCTTTAAAACTTCAAACGCGTTTTTCTCAAAACTATTTTTTTGAAGTCGGTAGTCAAACTTTCTCAAAATCTAATATATCGATCGGCTTGAAATTTTGCACACTGCTTTTAGACATGATTGACTTATACTTGAACGAACGATTTTTTTTTACCTTTAATTACAACTCATTTTATGGCCAAAATTTATGTAAAAAATGACACTTTTCGTAAGAAACGCTACCAAAAATTCAATTTTCAATTTTTAAAAAAATTCTTCGTTCAAGCACAACCCATACTCACATACTAACAGACAACTTTTGGGTTTTTGATTTCGGATAAAAATTACTCGATTTACGGTGACTACCGTGAGGGCACTTTTTTTGGCATGGTCAACTTCACGAGACTCTCAATAGCTGATTTGTTGATATTTTCCTTTGAAGTTTTCACAGAATGTTGTTTAAATGTAGTACTTTTATATATCATACAATAAGTTAAAATTGTATAATTCTTGTAGTATCTTTATAAAAATTTCAAGAAAATATGCTTCTTTTTGGCCTTCTAGATCCGCATAAGCCCTTAAAACAACTGCCGAAGTCAAAGAGAGAGCAGAGTTCACATTTTTATTGAATAAAAAAGGTCAACATTTTTAGTTTCAGTATTTGTAATCTGCTGTAAAAAAATTTCTAGTGGGCTTCCATGCAAACTCCAACGTGACAATAACATTAACGTAGTCACAGACGAAGTAAACTATAAAATTCGAATTTCACCTTATTATTGAAACAAAACCTTATAATATGTTAAGGAAAACAGAACTTGCAATTCTAGGGACAATGCATTTGATTTTTTTTAGACACAACCAGTCGTCAATGACCCCATGCATGTACTACCGAAATGACCGCCTGAATGATCTTCAAAAGTATGGCAAATAAAATAGGCATCGAAATTTTTGGCCAGGATAAGATTATTTAAAGTACAGACTTCGTGATTCAGATGACATTGAATTTTTATTTCTTCCAGTCTTTGCCCATCAATTATTATTCTCCGACTGATTGCGTATTAGCGAAATGACCGCCTGAATGTCCTCTAAAAATACAGCCAATGAAATAGGCATAGCAATTCTTTTAGGATAGAGTCGCTGCAGTTTAGAAAAAGCTGAACTACCACTTTCAAAGTATACGTAGATTACACTGAGTATTGGTACAGGTCCTTAGAGGTAAATCTTCATACTGTTATCATAAACCCCGGCTTGCGAATAATTTCAAATTCAACCAATCAATATCCGTTTATGGAAAGCCGCAACTAAGAAGAGCTGCCTTTTTTAGACGAAGGCACACGGTAGACACTCAGTTTGAAACGTGATGCAAATTTGTCCGCCGTAGAAATAGGTTTTCGTACTACGTAAATTTTAATCAGGCATCTGTTCCATTCGTCGTAGGCAACTACAAAAATTTTCATTCGTTTTCTCGTTAGGATTCCAGTCACCTTCTAATAAGATTTCCATCTTTCACTGAAGTTTCTCTATTTTCGTGTTTTTCATCCAGAATCTTTCACGTTGATGTTTTGGGTAACGTAGAAAGAAACTAATAATTTTAGATACATTATTTTCTATTTTGTCGAAACTTTACTCCTTTTGCGTAAACAAACCGTTTCTGACAACTTGTTAGACACTAATGAAAGTGCCTTCGTCTAATAAGACAAGTCAAAAACTGCATGAAGATACAGGACTCGCAATTCAGAGGGCATTGGATTTGTATTTTTTTTCAGAGACTTCCTGTCCAGCCCCATGTCGGTACTAGCGAAATGAAAGCCTTAATGTCATCTAAAAAAGTGATCAATAAAACGAACGTCGACATTTTTGGGTAGGATAGGGTAATTCAAAGTACTGGCCAACTTCTAGTTGTTTCTCCATATTGCTATGACCTTCACAGCGATTTATCGATGTTCTACAAATTATATGACGGAAATTTTCTTATCAAGAAGAATTTTACGAAACGAACCCCATCAATTATCGGAAAAACTATGACACCGTCCAATAAATTGATAAAACATATCGCAGTCACCCATACACCAGATTCGGTAATTTGAATTCGTGTAACGCGCTTACAATCTCGACACAAAGTCATTTAATCGCGTCTATCTTTAATTCCCCGATAATTTTTACTACGCTAAAAATAAACGTAAACAATATTCTGCTGATGTAATCCGTTTATAAAGCCCATCGATTTTTTGGTGACGGAATTTCTAATTCCATGATCAAGGTACATAGACAAGGTATACACTCTATTGACTACAGTGTGCCCTTGAGTACATAATTGTTAAATTTTTTCTATTTCGTTTCGGTAGTGCTGAGCAAGTTAAAGGTTGCAGCATCTATGCACATAAATGGGCAGTTCTACTTATTGTTAATGGACAATAGATTGGGTATGACTCAGCTCGGTGTTGTTTCAAATGGGCAATCAGAAAGCTCAGCCTGCCACTGTGCATGGACTGCATTGAATTTGAATATTGTCGCTAAAAGTTTGTATGGTAGGTCGTTAGTAATGTAAAAGGCTTGTTGATATTTTGATAGCCGTGTACACGACTGGAATGGAATAGGTACACACTTATTATCCGTTGTTTTAGTGCCGCTCGGCCGATTCGTTTATACGATGGACCAGCGATTGGAAGTGCGAGTGCGAGGGTGAGCTAGCCAAAAATTCTTTAGCGAGCTAATCAAGCTTATTGCAACGCAAGGTGGCTGACGAACGGGCAGGTTCTTTCACGTCTGATATTTATAATGAGATCATCAAAGTAAACACGAAATGGAAACGGTCCTTGAACTATTTGTGGAATCGATCGAAGGGGGGTGGGGGGGGGGGGGTTTCCATCATCGCTTCGTCCGCCCGTTGGACACCTTTTTTCGGCACTGACTAAAGGGGGAACGGAAATAAATTCGGTGTTGCGGTAGTGCCGATGGAAACCGACTTGAAACTTTGGAACAAGAACGCAATTAGTTTTCTTATAAAGACGTGAAAATGTCACACTAACGATAAAATCATTTTTAAAATAGAAACCTAAAGACAAGCACTGGATTATTACTTCCGTCTGCGGGTGGATCACTAATAAATTATGAGTTTTTTTTTCACTTACTCGATAGTTGGAAGATTTTGTACAAGGCGATGAAAACCACTGCGGCAATTAGCACTGTACGAAATTTCGAATCGATTGTTGTTGCGACTGGCGTTGTACTTTTGCCACTGGCATAGTGCCGATGAAGTTTTCTATCCGAATCGGAAATCGAATTAATTTTAACAAAACAACCATTTGTCGGCCAGCAGTCGATTAAAATCGAACTGCCATTTAGCGGTTTCTTGTCGGCGAACATTTTTCGTACAGTCGGTTTTTGATCGCTGCAGCGGACGAGAAAAACCAAAACACCGAGCCGACCAGATGGAACTAAACCACAACGAAGACGAACATATGAAGCGGACGGACAGGCGTGTAGTTTTTGTGTATAAACAAATTGGTGGAACGGTGACGCGATCCGATTTCGATTACGTACAAACCGCGATAATTATAAGATTTCGATGACGAAACACGAAATGTTTGGCCGGCGTAGGCCAAGCGATGGATGATGACGTTTCGCTTTTGATTGACGATACGAACGACACAAATTACAACGCAAACAACCCTGAGAGGAGCGAGAGAAATGCAATCTGCAGCAGCTGGGAATTTGGTTGCAGGTGTCAGTACTGCCAGCTGTAAGAAAATTTCCTTTTATGGTGGTAATTTTTTTTGAAGTTTTCAAACAAAATTCTAAGAATCAAGATTTTTTTTGGTACATGTACAAATCTTTTTACAATTTGCTTGAAGGTGAAAATCTTAAAAAATGAACTCTGCTGCATCCCATAAGCAGCGTTGTTCCCCTACTACAATTCTGTGGTAAACAGCGATAACAGCTTATGTCGAAATAAGAAAAAATCATTTTTAAAGTTTCAATTTTTTAAAAAAAATTGTCATTGTTTGATAGATTTTTATCTCCTATATTATATTATTATTGTGTTGTATTATTAAATTTAATAAAATGAAATCTCTTAATATATTTTTTATTACTTTAATTATCAATTTTGATACACGTAACTGCCTAATTATTTTCTCGACTTAAGCTGTTATCGCTTTTTACCACAGAATTGATCGGGTCCATGTTAAAAGGTCATCAGTCCAATTTTTACCGAAAATGCGATTTCACTAGTTTTGAAGTCTTGGAGGTCCGGCACATCTTATCATTATATATGTACAGTAGTACATCTTCATATATGTATTAAGTTTCAACTTTCTAGCATAAGCCGTTTCTAAAATATAAAAACCACCCCCACCCCTGTACCTTGCTACCGCTATGAAAAATTTTATTTTTCTGTGATGTTCATAGTAGTTCTGTATAGATGCCAATTTTTAGCTTTCTATCTTTTACGACTTTCGAGAAATAAAAATCAAAATTTTTTCGTTTCCAGCCCCTCCCACAATATACACCCACACCCCGGTAGAGGTCTACTAGTACTAACTCCTGTAACATTTTCAAGATTATAGGTTTGTTCTTTTTGGTTACACTTTCTACTCTTTTCTGTACTAACTCTTGAGCGAGTGCAGAAAAGTGTAGAAAGTGAATGAAAAAAGAACAAACCTAATAAGAAGTTTGTTCTTTTTTCATTCACCCTCTACACCTTTCTGCACTCGCTCAAGAGTTAGTACAGAAAAGTGTAGAAAGTGTAGCTAAAAAGAACAAACCTTATATCTAGTACGGTTCTTGAGATATAAAAATTTAATTTTTTTCAAATGGCTCTCTCTTCACTTCCGCTCTTCACTTCCTCTCTCAAAAATTTTATATTCAGTAGACTCGACTTATAATTCCATATACACAAACCAATCTTTATCTTCCTGGTAAAATTGAGTCGGAAGATATTGTAATCCAAAGTTTTTCACCACCCACCCCACACCTTACCACCCCCCTTAAAAATTTTAACACTTTTCTAATCTCCTAGTATTTCTTAAGTTAACCACAAAGTGTCAACCGTCTGACATTAACCGTTCAGAAGATATGGATTTTAGAATGATGAGCAAAACCTACCAAGTTATTCTGGCTAACTCGATCCATGCTAAAAGGAAATCAGTCCACAGGTTTCAAAATTTCGCTAAAATTTGCTCGGCATAGATAAATTTGTAAAATATAATTATATGTGTTATAAATAACCTCATTTATTGATTCGGTAGAGTATTGTTATGAATTTAACTTAACTGTTGTCTACAGGCGATTTTATTTGTTTTTCCAACAGAGTTTACAAAAATGGACTGATGACCTTTTAGCATAGACCCATTCAATTGTAGTAGATCTGCTACTTTTTTCATGCAAAAAATGTTTGCTACGAAAAGGTTCAATTTTTGCTCTGCACCGACTCCAAAAAAATAATATAGAACACATTCAATCTTTTGTAATACCTTTATTTAGCAACCGTTTGGGCGAAGCCTTACAATTTTTCGGGTCAAAGTCTACGAAGCTGTTAAAGAGTTGGTGCGCCAAAAGTGCCCACGCCACAGTCACGTGAAATCAGTTCTTAGTCAATAAAAACCAATTTTTTATTTCATCAGATAAGTAATTAAAAAAATCTGAACACGTTTGTTTGGTGATTAAATAAAATTTTCGTGGAAGTAAATACGTTTTTGATATTTAATCAAACGTAAGGGATATGGCGGAATTCATAACAATTTTTACAACTGCTTTACATCCCTTTAGGCATTTATCTAAAGAGCCCCAACAAGCATAATTAATTAATTAGTTAGTGCCATTTTATAATTTGTAATGTAGGGAACAGATAACTTATATCTTAACAACTATGTATATTAAAACTAGTTAGCATAGCAAAGGCATCTACGAGTATTTTAGTGAAGTAAATTCAAGGAAAATTGTAATTAATTGAATATTTCAGAAGACCTCGAGATATAATGAAATTCATAAAAATTTTTACTGACAATTTTTTCCCCACTTCCATACGCCAATAAAAATATGAATTTTTATTTTACTGTAAATGCTCTTCTACTATATCCACTAAGTTTCAAGTTTCTTACATACGCCGTTCCAGAGATACAAAAGGCATAGATAAGTTATGGGGTTCAACTTCCTATCGTATCGGTTCCTGAGATATTAAAGGAAACATTTTTCGTCTAAGACCCTCCCCACACCACCTCCAAAAAGTGGCCACATAAAGCGGTCCACCTAGTCTATCCAATACATTTTTTGACTGAATAGCTTAGAGGGTTTGTGAGCTACGAGTCTTTGAATGATTTCGCCATTTTTAGGTAGCAATTTTTTTTAAAAAATCGATCACAATAATTTATAATGTTAAAATTATAAAGTAAAAGTTGATCGATTTTGATGGGCTGAAAATGTCTTTGACTAAGCTGCGGCTAGAAAAACTGGCTTTTAGGGATGTCGTTAGATCTGTTAGTTGATGAGTGTACGTGGTATACCAAATATACAATACAATAGATAAATTAGATATATAGATAACATTTATTTATTCAGGCCAATCCGTTTATTATTCATCAAAGAAAAAACCTCGGCTGGGCTGAATTCATCTCTTTCAATAAATATACTAGTGGATTATGAAAAATGTCCATTTCATTTATCTTATCGAAAATTTTCAATATACTACGAAACTTTGAAATCTACTACGCTTTTTGGTCCAGATCTGCTTCTAAAATTTTCGAAAAGGGAACAACGCTGCCCATAAGGCTTCATCCTCTGAAATTTACTCTATAAAAAGGCTCAAATTTGGCAGTTGAAAATTCGGGGCTCTTATAAAATGCTGTAGTCAACTGTTTAACAAAGCCAAAAGCTCCAAAGATGTTTGCGACTGGGACTCCTTTAAAAGGTTACTTCGTAAATATAAACATGAACTGTGAATGCGCAGCGTAAATAAAGTAAAGTATTAAAGAATACACCATGGTCGCCTTTATCAATATCGAGGGGAGCTTTCAACAACGTCAGACCAGAAGCAACCACTAACGCTCTCTCTAGCTTGAAAGTAGAGTCCTCGCTTTGCGCGCTGATTAATCTGATGCTCAAATCTAGGATTGGCATCACAAAGTTGGGCGAGTCTTCTGCTTGAAGGTTTTCTCAAAACTAAAAAAGTTGAGAATTACCACCCAAACTATCGACTTTCTTGCTTTTCAAAAATCTTCTAAAAGTTATTACATGAATTTATTATTCCAAGCGTCAGCTCACTAATATTTCATGAATAGAATAAATTAAAACTAAAGGAGCGAGTAACGAATAAGATGTGTTTCACGATTATAAAGAATTCTTAAAGGCAAAAATTACAGTGCTACGCAATTATCTACGTACCTAGATGCTGCTTTTATGATCTTATTATTTGCGATAACTTTTTTACGATAGAATAAATTCAAATTTTATCGACCGTTTCAATGAGAGCCATCTATAGGAATTACTTGCAATACGATAAAGTTGGCACTTCTTCAAAGATAAAATTCAAAGGGGGCGGATACTCTACTTCGTTTCATCACTTGAAAATCGAGACTCGAACGTGTATACAAAAAGTGATAAGAGCTCCGTAAAATCACGTTGTTTAAAAAATATTGCAAGTGAAATACACGCCGTTTTAGATAAACTGTAAATAAAATATTATAAATATATGGTGGCAATTGAAAACGGGTCTGTGTAGTGACCAAAACTGAGTCTAATCGTCGGTAAGTAGCGCCAATTTACAGCGGGAGATGTTTGATTCCGCATTTAATTGAAACATCCGGCAATTTTGTGCCGCGAAATTCAAAATAATACCTTCCGTATGAGTTAATGCGAGGGTTTAGAGTCGCGACGACATTCAACTTAACACGATTAGTCAATTAAAAAATAATCGGATTATCGATTTTGCGTGTCGGATTATCAGAGATTCCTTAGTTGGAACAGTGGAGGATGGTGGAGACGACTAGCCAATCAGCTGGTTTTTGTTTTGGTACGCAACGCAACAACGCAAAGGAAGTGACATCAGGTTGAGTGCATTCGACCTTGACTTTAACCTAGTGATTTTCGATTTATTTTTGGCGACTATCAGTGGAAACGAAAGAAAGAATTTTATATTTTTTTAAAAACAAAACATTCATCAAATTTATGCTCAGTCAGAACACAGTCATAGTCGGTCGGCTATTAAATCATTTGAAATAGTTCGTCACACGTCCCAATCGTTGTGACTCATATGTGTAATTCCGATAAGTTGCTAAATTCACCAGATACCTGGTACCAACTTGTTCTGTACCGCTTCTTTTACGGAATTTACGTTCCAGCGAACTTATCAGAGGTGATAAGAATCTTAAAAGAGTTTAAAATTCTTAAAAAAATGCCTGATATAAAATGCTTGGAGAATGTTACCAACTTCAACGTTCGTAGACTTAATAGCCATAATTTACTGCTTGGAGTTTCCAGTTCGTTGATTTCTCCTATTATTGATTTAGTTGTTTCAAAGTTCTTCTTAGGACTTTAATGACGGAGCAAGTGCATATATATTTTCGTATTGACCAATTAGTAGTGTACGCGGATGACATAAACATCATGGCCAGATCTATTCCAGACTCGAAGGAAGTATTCCACTGTCTAGACTCAACGGCAAAGGATGTCGGGTTAAGGGTCAATGAAAATAAGACCAAGTTCATAATTCAAACAAGAAGAAATGCGCCAACCAGACAAAATATGACCATTGGTGACTATAACCTGAAGAATGTGGACCATAACAGCCGGATCGACCCTTATAAAATTTCGTAAGCTACAATGTGCAGGCCATGTGGAGCGAATGGAGGACAGGAAAATTCCCAAACGCAAACTGAAAGGTAGAACTCAAGGCAAATGAGCGGTGGGAAAACAGCGGAAAAGATACGAGGACTCAGTTGACGCAGATTGCAGATCGCTTCTTAGATGCAAAAGTTGGAGGAAGCGGGTGGTGAACCGAGATGACTTGAGATAATGTATCCTGGAGGCACTGGACCGATCTGGGTTGTCGCGCCATTGAATGATGGTGATTAACCATATTTGAAGAGAATATTCAGCCGGTAATGTCTCTAGTACATACATTGATCGAAGACGACTGGAATTCTCTGAAAATAAAAAATCTCCAGTCGCAAAAGTAAGTTTCATCGTTACGAGAATAGAAGAGGGCAAGATAGAATTGGAAGACTATCCAGTGGATAGTGAGGCAATTCTGATTGGAATGGAAGTTTCCGCCATTAGTGTAGCAAGAGTGACGGCACTTAGGCCTATAAAGATACTCACGCTCTTTCCCCACGCCTAGCTGGTTTGATTTCTTTTTGAAACTTACACTTTGACTGGGTCCTGATTTATCAGTTCCTCTTTCATCAGAACTGATCATAGATTGATTCCTTCACTTTCCCTGAGTCGATTGAACTCCCCCACTTTGGACATTTACATTCTCCTTAAGCAAGCTTTCTGCGAATCCTTAAACATATTTTGTATTTTAGAACACGCTCGGTTTGTGTTATGAAACTCATGAATTTTCACATATTCGGTAGCGACCTCTAAAACTTAGACCAACTTAATTTTTCCGAAAGTAGCGATAAATTTTAAGGCCCATCCTAGCCTGTACTTTGTATGAGCTTATTCTACCCCAGATATTCGATGCCTATATTATTGACCATATTTTTAGAGGACATACAGGGGGTCAATGCGCCAGTACATACATGGGGTCGAAGACAACTGAACGTATCAAAAAAAAGCATTCAAAAGCCTGTGAAGTGTCTGGATGACCTTATCCTACTCCAAGAAAATCAAAAATTACGTTTTATCCATACTTTTTCAGGAGATGCACGCAACAATTTCGCATGATCAGTCAAAAATGTTCACCATTTTCTTTCCAGATCAAATTTGAAATGCCCTAAACTAATAAATCAACTATGCAAGCCCAAAAACAACTATTCATCTTTTTATTTGTTATGATTTTCGTATTTACGTTTAGTTTTTATAAGGAAGTCATAAAAAATGAAAAAGAATTAACGCGTAACCATGACGAGGAGTTAAAAAGAAAACTTGAAACGAATAGAATCTACGGCAAACATGACAAAATAAATAAAATCAAACAACTTCAGCGTAAACAACATAAAATGTATCTAGAAAAATTTCTGGAACATAGAGACAAATGCTACGATATACATGCTATTATTTTTAGACCGGAATTTGTAGAAGCTGGTAATGAGCAGAATAACATTCAAGTACAAACGCAACGGAAAGAAACCGTTGACCAGGCTCCAGATACAAAATCGAAAAATAGTGTCGTCACCGGACCAATAATTTATCTCTGTGTGATCGTATTGATCTGTTCGTTGGTAAAAGCTGCCACGGATATGTCCAATCAATTGAGCAAGGTAAATTTTGCGAATCAATTTAATTTTTAGTATCTAATTAAAAAAAAAAATTTTAGAAATCAGACGAAGATCCTTTAGATCCTCGACGGTTTTCTCTACAAGAATATGCAAACAATAAACACAGACGATCGTCTAAAGGTAACAAAATTCTTCTTTAAATGTATCTACGTTTGTTTTCATCGGTACTTTTAACTGGCTTCAATTAGGAATACGAAAATCACGCGTACAACAGAGCACACTATAAAAAATCAATTTTGAAAATAATTCCAGCCCCGCTTTTACGACGAGCAACTACCATCACAATGGAGTCGCGTTTAAAACCCAAACAACAATCGCTGGATGAAAGACGTACGATACCAGAGTTTAATACCGGTTCCGGTTTAATAATCGAACCGGGCTCGCCAGCCAAAACAATAAATGGAATAGGTTTGTGTTTCGAACAATAATTTAAGAAGAATTTCTACACATTTTTTTTTCATATTTCAGCTAGTCGCCCAGCTCCACTCTTACGAAGATGTTCGGTTCCGGTTTTTGCTTTGCAACAATCTGGTAGCAATTTGTTTTTATTTTAAATTCTTGTTGTATACTTAGTGCATTTGAAATTTCAGGACCTGGATTGAGACGTCCATCGATGGATTCATTTAGCGAAGGCGATTCTAGTCCAGATGTAAAACGTAGAGTACGAATGATTCATCGTCATTAATCGTATAAGTATATAATTAAATGTTCACGTCTATTGAATGTGATTGCAGTTTTTGCACTAATCAATCATTCTTGAATGTTTTACGAGTATATCTCCACTCAACAAAGACTTTACAAACTCTGAGCCATTTATTTTTTATTCTAAGCGTTTTATACTTGTATTAATGATCTCAATCTTTATGAAAGAACCAGATGTAAGCTAGTAGATATTTAAATTATTATTTTTTTTACTAGAACAAAAGCTACTTTTACAAAACAATAATTGTATCTTTATTGTTTTATACCAGATTATACGTGGTAGTTTTCGACAATTTTTAATGTTAATAATCAAATCATAGTGGCGTATTAAGTGTAATGTTATTGAATTTTAAGATTTTCTGTGTTAAGATAGCAATATAAAGTCACAGAATCCTTACAACTTACAACTAAATTTACGCCAGTATTTAATGCTCATACGCCGCTATGATATTTGGCATTGACATGATGTGTATGTATATCATTTGATATCAAAAACTAAAATTTATAATATTTCTCAATGTAATGTAATGTAATAAATAAAAAAAATGTGATGTGTATTTGTGGTGTTTGATTGTTATTTGAGGACAGCTCTGTAAGCCGAATACCTGAAAAATTTATGGCTTCATATGTACAAACAGTGCACCTTTCAATTGCACTAGGCGAAGTTCACTAGAATTCTATTTAATGACCCGACGCCAGCGACCGGTATATTGTCGACCGGTATGGCATAATTCTTATGTAACTCAGTACCCAATGATTGGTAGATGTCACAGAATCAACATGTGAATCTCTTTTTCCATTAATTGATCAACGGTACACCACAATTCATATGCAAATCCCCTTCCCTTCCATTTGTCCGCGACGATTATGGCAAACTTCATATGTAACTCAGCCCCACCCCCATCGATGGATGACCAGTATACTTCTTAAATACTCTTCAAAGTAAGTCGAGTAAGTGATGGGAAAAGATAATGTTCGCTTCATTGTCGATTCGAAATCGATTCCAAAGGCTGCTACTAAAAAGCTGAAAGTTTAAAAAAATAGGCCTAAAGTTGCAGTATCTTATCCGATGAATTGTAGGTTTAATTCGCAATGAGATCATTTTTTTATTGCAAATTTTTCAACTGTAGGTTTAATGAGAACAGTCAGTAAAGAAGTCAACCAAATTGGGGATTGATAGAAGTAGTGAAAACAGAACGCGATATTCTACGTGGCTACTTCCGATGTCCCATATTCCATATTGATCATTTGTGGAAACTGAACATAAACTGAAAAAACAGATTCTGGTTTTGAAAGAAAAAAAACCGTTGGTGGATTGAAAACAGACTGCTGAGAAGAAAAAAATGCATAGACGGTAGATAAAGAAAAACGAATGTTCAGGATCACTTCCTGGCAGAAATCCAGTATCGCATCTTTCACAGAAGCAATGTAAACGGAGGCCATTGAGTAGTTATTTTAACTTGAAAAAAGTCAAAATAATCGAAGGAGAAGTAACATAAGATTCAGTGGGCCAGTTGCTCCTACACCCGAACTGGTGGCTCACTTGCTGGCGTCGGGGCTAGCTGCGTCTGTGGTACGTTGTCGACAAAATTAAAAAGTCCCGAATGAAACGCGAAATATTAATTAAAATTGTTTATTTCCATATTGTACATTGCCAAAATTTTAATAACAAACTATAATTTTGTATATAATATAGACCATTAGTTGATATATCAAAATAAATATTTAAAAAGATCTGTGTGTATCAATTTCTTCTGTTTTTCATCATCGTTACGTTTTTTTCTTCTTTTCTCTATTATAATTATTTAGCGTGCGTAACTACACGTCGTTGTGCAGTTATTGTGTTTTGTACTTTCTAATCTTCGGGAACTTTCCATGATAATTGTTTTCCACTCTCATAGAGACATTTAAGTGCCACTGTTAGTTTATTTTCGGATTGCAATTGTAAATAGTGTTTATATAATTGTAAAGTTGTTCGGGCATCTTCGATAGAGTCGTGTGTCTCCGATTGAATTTTTGTACCTGATATGTAAATTTGTAGGGTTTTTTTTGCAAAATACAGAAATTCCATTATAATACGTACCTAGAAAATGCCATGCTAAAAATCTAAGTGAAACCATTCTGTGATGTGGTAAATGGAATAAATGCACAGTGTCTATAATTTGCTCTGATGAAACTATCATGTTTATCACCCTGGAATCAAATTGAAAGTGAAATAATTGGTGGATAAGATAACATTGATATATAAGTTTAGCAATTTATGTAATTGGAAAAGGAAATGAAGACTTTGTTATGTAAATTAAAAAATGGGAGAAAGGAAATAGTATCGAATTTATTATCAGAAAAATTCTGTCAAAGTAATGAAGACAAACCCAATTTGGATGTCTTTACTATAAAAAGAAACATTGAAGAGTTACTGTTACTAACGCTGACGGTGGTTACAATTGGCGCACTAGAGGCAAAGAGTTTAAATGATTGTCATTTTGGGCATGATTCCTTTTAAGTAAATGATACGGAAGTCGAAAAAGAAACATTTATTCAGTAGCCACGCATTTCATGAAAATTGAATTGCAAAAAAACGTCAAAGTGCTCGCTCCCTAAATTAAAAAAAAAGACTAAACTCACCTGAAATCATTTTTCAGACCATGTCCAACGAATATCACACCGCTGTCTACGAGGTATCGAAGTTTCTGATATGAATTTTTCAACGTCGTTAATCGTTTACTACTAAAATTTGCGTCCAAATCGCCTGGTTTTATGCCTGAAAATTTTGTTAAATAATCCACAACCTGTTCTTGTGTTGATATGTAATCATCGATGAATGGAATGCCTTCATCTTCGCCTTCTCTACAATTTCAATGCATCACTTTTTTCCATTCCAAATTTTAAATTATATCAAAAGAACCTACCCTCTAATACAAGTTATCCGAGCGACACTCATATGACTCGGTTTTATTGTTGCCGTCTTTCCATCGGGCCGAATTTCACTCTCTTCCGGATTCAGTGTAACGAATTCGGCATCCATTGCTACGAGATCTCCTCTTTGGGGCATTTCGTTTATTAACAGTGGCTTGAAAATTGATTCATTACGTATTGGGTGGATTGGATTTAGAATGTCCTTTGAAAGAACAAAAAAAAGAGTTGTTTCAGTAAAATAATATTAAAAATTATCGGGTAAGGTTTACTTGTAAAAATGGATTTAAAAACTGATCTTCGCCTTCTTCATTTTCGAGTTCGTTCAGCTCCGTACTGCTATAGAATAGAACGCACGGAACTTTCCAATCTAAAGTGTACCAGACGGATTCCTGGATTGAAACCGGTGAAATACTAAACACAACAATTCTTATTACGAATAATCGATGAATGTTTTGGGCACATTACCTGAAATCATTGAATATATACCACTGCCCTGATTGCTCATCGACTGTACCCAATTTAATATCGTGATATACTTTGCCAACGTTAATAAGAGCCACTAAATTTTTTTGCGAACCATCGTCAATTTGACACACTACTGCCGATAAATTGTATTTTTTATGTTTATCATTCCCTGAAATTTTTTTTATGTTCAATCAATGATAAATTGTGCTGTTAGAAGTAAAATGTCTAACATGTTTCTACAATTGTTTGGTCCAGTTCATTTAAGTATTCCGTTTCGCCTGTGTTCTCATCAGTCAGCCGATCGTCACATTGGGTTGCTTCGGTAGGCTGGAATAAAAATTTGCATCAATTCATGCACCTTAAATTGCTATTATTCTCGTACTTCATCTTTACTATTTTCTACGTCAATATCGAGCTCATCGTTTTCGTTGATTCGCATCGAGAAACTCAAAGGAAACCATGAATTTTGTCGAGAAGTCGGTGTTACAATTTGCGGTGTATTAACGATGGGTGATTTCCTAAGTAACAATTCTCTTCAGTTAAAATAAATCGTTCGAAAGAGAGAAATCTTACCTGTCGGGATGAATAAAATGACAACCAACTCTGGAACAGTTGAGGCCATATCGGCATGGTTTAACTGTATTCGGAACAGCCGGACTTTCCGATGGCGTCGTAAAATTTCGATTTAAAAGTTTTTTAAGGAATGTTAAATCTTTTTCATTATTCAAGCCGCAATTTATCGACAGAATTTGAGGTAGACTTGTAATCTATAAAAATTTAATTTTATAATTTGATTGTTCAGGTTACTCTATGGCTTCGTTGTACCTTAACATATTGATTTGTCGGTGAAAATTTCTTACAATTTTCACAAAACGTAGGAATGGTTTTCTCAATACATAAAGAACATTTCAAAAGTTGACCGAATGTGTAGAACTCGTTTTCCTTGCCAATAGGATAAATTAGATTGCACACTAGAAGAATGTTACGTTTAATTTTCTGGAAAATTAAACAGATAATAAAAATTGTTTGTTTTTTAGAAGATGAAACGAACTTTTCCATTGCACTTCAAACATTGATTTATGCATTTTTGCGTCGTACCGAACAGGTTACTGATGTCCGTCTCTACATTTATTTTACTTGTTTCAATTACTTCCTCCTCCCTCGATTCTGTTTCATCTGAAAAGAAAATGTGCAGAAAGGGGTTGAAAAAAATTAGAGAAGAAAGCTAATTTGGAGTGAGTACATATTTCATGTAAATTTCTTGATGCGTCAAAAGCACCTCGGCTTCCTCCAAAGATACAAAAAAAAAGATGTGTTCCGACTTATTGGAACCGATGCTATCAACGCATCTTTAAACGAAATATCGGTGTACTCAGCACCTACTACAGATATTTTCACACTTTTTGTAGTATTGAAGTCTCTCTATTCGCTCAACTGACCGCACAGAGAAATTTAGATAGTCGCTTTTTTCTCATTTAACAACAATATTAAATGCAGTAACTTTGATCGTTTTTCTACATTTTTTTCTATAAATTATTAGTGTTCTATTTTTCTCACTAAATTTTTAAAAAAATTGTTTTTGTGATCCTGGTCTGTACGTTATCGTAAAAAAAGCTGACTTCAGGTGTCTGCAGCTTAAGCGAACCAATAAATCTGTTTTGATGCAAACATAAATTGAACTTAATGATAGAATTTGGCAATATTGTGGCTACACTTCTACCGAATTTATGTGAGTATGCACAGATTGAAATCTCTTCCGTACCGCAATCTCTCCATGTCCAAAAAAAGTTATGCTCTACTTGCTCTGTTACTAAATTTAATTAATATGAAGAAGAAACTAGTGCCTTAACGAGGAATGAGAACATTGAAAATTAAAATGTGGCTACTAATTCGAGCAGGACCTACAGAAACTGGAGATTTAACTAAACGCATTGCCATCCTTTGTGTTCACTGACCAGTTTAATATTTTAAGTGTAAGGCATCTAACATCAACTCCTTAATTCAATAATAATACGAAGTTGTCCCACTTTTAGTAATAAACAGAAAATGTTCGAAAAAAACTTACCAACTTTCACATCAATACACTGAAAGATTTCGTCCTCTTGATTTTCATTATCTGTCCGCATATTATGCACGGGATTAGCATAGCCCGATGATACAAAATCCTCTATAAATATTTAAAAATTTATTAGTTTTCTACATCATAGTTAAAAAAATACCACTTCTTACCATAAGTTCCCGGATAAAGGAGAGTATTGAGATAACTATTTTTCGACGATTCCAAAATCTCATAGTGCATTTGATGAAGAATGAAACGATTCCAATTCTAAAAAATACCACGTTCCAAACACTGCAATTCCAATAATTAAACCAAATGCTAGTTACCTGAATTAAACTAATTAAATTAATCGAATTTGATGAAAATCGATCTGATAAAATCAGACCGAGAGCAGCTGCTTCAGGTACGGTACGGAATGATCTTAGAAAATTACTCGCTTGACACGGTGATGTGGCTAAAAGAGCAACAGTTTAAAGTTATTTTCACAAAATTATTGTCAATTGTATTTACCGGACGATTTATCTAACATGTGAAATAAAAACCCCAATTCACAGGATAAACAAAACTCCTTAGCACAGGAATGTAAAAGAAGTTTTTTACGTAACGGATAAATGTAATATAGGACCTGAAAATTAATTCAAAATATGACTGGCATGTAGAAAAAACTAGCAAACAGAACCTACTTGAAGCATTGAGTTGCAATAAGCATTGGGAAGTGTGGCCTCTAAGCCCGCAAAACTAGTTTGATTGTGCTGCTCAAAGTCGAAATCTTGTGTCCCCATTTTTGAGTATTTCATCTCAACTTTTCGATATCGTCGGGGTATGATTTTCGCGCCGGACTCTGTAATTTTATTCGTGCTAGTCGATGCAGTTGCTGTACCATTCGATCCGTTTCCATCCATTACGTAAAACGCCTGAAAATAAATCAGAATAAAACTGCTTCCCTTCAAACTGATAGACTTCATTATAATTACTTGATTTCGTCTAGTTAATCGCGGATTTGGTGCATATCCGATCGGTCCTTGCATTTTCATACTACCCAATATGTCGGGATCTATAGATTTCGGTCGGCGATAATTATAGGCCATCATTTCGGCACCCCAATCGCTAAACCATCGGCTTCCGGTTACGAGATGCGGCAATGGTATCGATGATAGTGGAAAGCTACTGTCCGTGACCGGTATCATAGGAAGCGGCTCAATCGGATCCGCAAATTCAGTTTCGCGTGAGAATGTATTAAATTGTGGTTCCGGTTGAGCCGTAGCACAAATCATATGAATTCGGCCAGATTGATCACCGAATGCCATCGCTTGACCCGACGAGCTAATATCGAAACAAAGATTTTGTGGTCCGGTGAAACTCATCTGTGATAACTAAAATGTAAAATTCAGTCGATCATCTTTTTCGGGTCGGACAATTTAAGAAACTTACCTGATACATGCAAACTCGAGGTTCGCTTAATTCGACGGTATCGACTAGTTGAAATTCTCCTAAATTCGATACAATCGCTACGCGAGAATATTGTGAAGGTAAAAAGCGAAGAAGTTGAGGCTCAATGAATACTTGAATCGGTGATACAAGACGAAGCATTCGAAGATCGAAAACCATAAGAAATCGATCAACTGCCATAGAGCCTTGCCTGGATGATCGAAAGAAATAATATTTTATACACTGTCCCAGTTTAAAGCATTTATATTCTATTTTTTCATATTTATATCCTCATTATTATTTATCGAGAATAACCACTTTGGATTAACATGAACGTAATCGAATTTTAATCAATATCAGAATAAGAAGAGGAAAGAATCAGTTGGAGCTTGAGTATCAAGGAGATATGAGTATTGTTGCGAGCTAGGGGTTCGCCGGGATTTCAAGTAAAACACAATTCGGTTAAAATAAAAATAAGTGATAATTTATTTATCCGCACTTTTATTTCACAGAATTATAATCGCACAATAATTCGCACTGTATGGCAGCACTGCCCGCATATGGAATCGCTTGACTCGATCACTTTCGCTCTCTCTCAACACGGTCGCGTGTACCCGCTGGCTGTCACAGTCGACGTAATCAAAATTACTGTGTCTTCGCTGAACGCTTCACCTGCTTATATACTAGGCGGTTGCAGTCTTGAATGTTCACCGGTGTACTTGAACGTTCGTTCAGTTGTGGAATCTTCTCGAAAGCTTCAGAGCCTTCGATTTCGATCTTCGTTCAGTGGTGTGTGCAGAGGATTCTAGTATATTGGAGAGCATTCGATAAGAAGAGAGATACAACCGTGCCGTTTCGCCTTATTTCTAATTGGGTTATTTTGCAACTAGGTATTCGGTTGTTGTTGTTTTCATTATGTGTAACGATCGAGTTGTACGGTTGCGCGGTTGCCAGGCTTACACGTAACAGTATTATATTAGGTGTACAAATAAGTTCTCGTCGTTTTTTTTTTTTCAAAATTTGAGCCTTTATTGTGGGAAATTGGTTACATAATTATTTTTTAAAATATTGTCCATCGCTAGCCACAATCGTTGCCCATCTTTCTGGCAGCATACGAATTCCGCGTTGAAAAAACTCCACGGCCTTTGAGGCGATCCACGAATCGACCCAATTTTTGACATCTTCGTAAGAACGGAAGTGCTGCTCAGCCAGGCCATGCGTCATTGATCGGAATAGGTGATAGTCGGAAGGGTGAATACAGCGGGTAGGGTAGGACGTCCCATTTCAGTGTTTCCAGGCAGGTTTTCAGAAACTGAGCAACATGTGGCCGAGCGTTGTCATGTAGTAAAATCACTTTGCCGTGTCTCTGCTCATATTGCAGCCGTTTTTCTTTCAATACTCGGCTCAAACGCACTAGTTGTCATCGATAAAGAGGTCCTGTGATGGTTGCACTCGATTGCAGCAGCTCATAATACTCCACGCGGAGCTGGTCCCACCAAATACATTGCATGAGCGTGGAGCCATGGATATTCGGCTTTGCCGTCGATGTTGATGCATGGCCAGGGTATACCCACGATTTTTTGCGCTTCGGGTTGTTGTCGTGTACCCACTTTTCATCGCCAGTCATGATACGATGCAAAAACCTTTCTTGTTCTGCCGTTGGAGCAGCTGGTCGCACGTGCAAAAACGCTGTTCGACGTCTCTTGGCTTCAATTCATACGGCAGCCAATTTTCTTTTTGCGTCATTTCCAAGGCTTTCAGACGAAGTGCGATGGCTTGTTGAGTCATGTCCAATGAATCCGCAAGACTTTGTTGCGATTGGCATGCATCTTCGTCCAGTAATGCCTCCAATTCTGCGTCTTCGAAATTTTTTGGCCGGCCGGAACGCTCCTTGTCTTCTACGCCGAAATCACCCATTTTGTACTAATCTCAATTTCACTAATAGAAGACTCACCGTAAGTTTCTGTAATAATTCGACGCGCCTCAGACGCAGATTTTTTCGAATTGTAACAAAAAAGCAAATGACGCTTATTTTGCTCAAACTTCGACATTTTCACGGACAAAAAACCAATGACGCCAATACAACTTGTGAAATGTAATGATGGGAACTTGTTGCCAGATGTCTAATGTTGCCATATTACGTTTCTGATACGCCATTTTTTACCAGTATTTTGCGTTTATAGGAAAACGACGGGAACTTATTTGTACACCTACTAGTTGCAGACTATTGTCAAACAAATCTACGAAAAGTACGGGATATGCGTCACACGCCATCCCTATTTTCTATTTCGACTTTCAATAGTTTCAAATAATTTGTTTTGCGTGAGAAAATTATGTAGTGTAAATGGATCTTGTGTGCAATCATGTGATCATTCTAAAAAGATGGAGAAGATTTTAGTTTTGTTTTTAAATAATACGAAATGAAGCACTTTTTGAGGAATCCAATTTCTACTTCAGCTCGCTTAACGATGATTTTTATGATTAAGCAAGCACCTGGGCAATTGCCGGCAAAAAGATGATTTAAGCGATTCTGAGGACACTAACAGCACTAGCAATCTAGAGCTGAGTGTGTTCTGAACGTTTTGGTTGAGTTTAATGTGATCATAATCTGAAACTAAAACCTACACCAGAGGCCTCAAAAGAATTTATAGTTCATGGAAAATTAAAAATGTTTACCATGAATAAAAAAAGTCCGAATAATTTCCAACTGGATGTCCTTAACGCGTCGTAGTGAAGCTAAACTCCTTCAGGAGGTACAAATGCGAGAGTTTGCAGCATTCTGATTTCAAAGATTAAGTTTTCGTACTTTGGCGTGTACGGGTAAATTAAATCAGTAAAAAGAAATTTTGGAACTGGAGAGATCTAAGGGAAAACGCCGGGAAATATCCATCTAAAGGTACAATTTGGCTGGTACTGCCGACCGTCGTTGTCAGCAGTAACTGCAAACCTGAACTGCTCACCGCGGCTGCTTTGCACTCACAACCGTCAACTGCCGAGCAGTCGCAAACAGACATGACAGCTTGTTTTTGCCTGAAGCAGTAGTCTACTGCCGGCAGTTACTGCTGACCGCGGCGGTCGGCAGTATCAGCCAGATTGTACCTTAAGAAAAACAATAGCATCTCTCTTTTTCATATTTTCTTAGAAACTCACGGAATTCCGGCTGCCGGGAAAAACAGACAGGATAGGGTTTTTATTACAGGACCGTTTGAGTATCTCGTTCTGGAGAAAGTTTTTTTTTGTAAAATTTAAGATGGAATAGCGAGATTTTTCCGCGTGGAATCGATCGATAACTTTAATATCACTTATCCCGTCACTGTCCTGGAAGGTTTCCTTTTTTTGGTACAGGTCAAGGGAAGCCTAAGGATTTTTATCAACTTAAATGAAATTTGGTTCTTCATCGAGGTATAAATTTAAATTTTGGATTTACAATTGACTTACGAAACTAAACTTACCGATTTCCATATCCACACGAAATTAGATAGTTTCCTTGAACGTCAAAATCCGATAAACTTCCGTGCGGCGCCTTGATCGTGTGTTCGACGTGAAGTGAATTTGGATCGCGAAGCATAATATTTCCGAACGTGTCGCTTGCAAGTACACAGCGCGAATTTTTTCTCAAAATTGTACACGCATGGTCCACGTATGCCTGAAATTCTAACGGTTAGAGTACATCGCTCCCAATACCACGAAAAAATCGACCAAAAATACCGACATACCAATTTAGTTTCCATCACGGTTGCCACATCGAAGTCGATAATGTGATCCTGATAGCCGCCCATAATCACCCGCGACGACGACATCTGAAGCATGCAAATGTTATCCTTCATGTTTGCCGACCTGTAAGACGAAAACCATTCATTTAGTCGACATCGTTACAATCGTGCGAAATGCACAACGTACTTGTGCGTGAATTTCGGTATACCGCGTCGTATTTGATGGCGCAGGGAAGTTTGTGTGAGCGCGAGGATACCGCTGTCGATTGCCATGATCTGGCGCACAATATCGTTCGCATGCACCTGAAACGAAGTGTACTTCTGCATAGCGCCGCTGTAGTACGAGGTGACGTGACCCTATTGGAAAGTACGACGAGATTCGAATTTAAATCGGTCCACCATTAGCCGTAAAACAAAGCGAACTTACCGCCTGATTGCCCATCCACAGGAGCTCCTCGTAGTCGTCGAATGCCACGGTCGAAACGTTGAACTGATCGCCGCCATCGGATAGAACGGAACAAAATTCGATATATTCGGGATCGCCTTCGCCCAGGTTGTATGGTCGGTAATTTGGCGAGTAGTGATTCGGACGATTTGGGGTGTCGTAGATGTCTGAAAGGGCGCAATCAACGCAAACAAAGGAAATACCGTTGATTGAAATATCCCAGAGAAAGGACACAAACGGGTTCACTCACTTGCAATTGACATGATGTCTTCGGATGGATTAATGGCGTCAGCGCCCACGTACATATAATCCATAATAGTACTAATCAAATTATTTGAATCAAAATTCTCGAATATTTCGACAAATTAATAAATTTCGTTTCAACGTCAACAAATAACAGTGACATTACTCTGACATACTTCGCTTCTTCTTGTTATGGCACACTTTTCAAAAGAAGTTTCATGACGAAAGCGAGCATTGCCTGAAAGATTGGAATTTTTGCTGTTGAATAGAACAGTACTGCACAAAAGTATAAGGCGGGAACAAATAATTTTTATTTAAATGTTTTTTTTAGTTTCGACACAAAATCAAAAAACTAATTAAAATTAGACAAATAAAACTAAGATAAAAATTAATTAAAATCAAATGACTAAGCTGCATGCCGTGGTACACTTCTTTAACCTTCTTTAAGCTGTCAGCATGTTGAGTTGTCATTAGACAACTCGACCATTTCCTGCTGGGCGATTGCAGGTGAGATCAAAATTCGGATTACGCTGAATTGTAATCGCACCCACAACTGCCACCAACTGAGCGGCATCAAAAAAAACCGTTTACCGTTATTCGGTAAAGGCCGGAAGCGGCGAGAGCTGTCGAGATTTGCTGGGTGACACGCGACGGGAGAAAAATCCTCGGCTTCGTCGCGATAATTCAAGGGTTTTCTTGCGATTTCGTTCAGATCGTTTCTATTTTCGTGTGTCGGAGTCGAGATCCATTCTAAGCAGTGCCGCACAGTTCGAGCTAAAAAAAAAAAATGAATCGAAGGGTTTAAGTTTAATTTAACGGAGTGCTGTAGAAAAGGGAGTCGAAAAGTTTAAGTCAAAATGTCGATAATAAGTATCATGAATTAATAATAAGAATTAAAGTTAAATTAAAATAATAAATAAAATATAATATTAAAAACAATTGACAGACAGGACCAGACGGACGAAACTTAAGTAATAAAATTTTTTAAAAATAAAATAAAATATAATTTAACAAAAAAAAGGGGGGAGCAATGAACAAATAGGGTGAGTTGGTTGTTTTTTTTGATTTATTTAAATTATTGGTTATGGTTTTGTTTTCAGATTTTTTTTTGATTTTTTTTTATGCTCGTTTTTGAGCCAACATTTTGTTTTGATATTACTCGTTATCATGTTTAAAGGCTAGAAGAGCCATTTACATGAACCCGAGCGTTTGAGCTCCTCCACCCTGAACCTCAATAAGGGGCCATGAGAAAGTTGTTTTTAGGACAGTCATGGCTGAGGTAGGGTGGGCAGGCAGGGCGCTATAACACCTAAGCGCCCTGACAAATCGCGAAGTCGCGCACTCCACCGCTTCTTGGTCTTTCACGACCTATTGGGAAAATAGTCCCAATTTTAAATAATCCTGGAGTAAGCCGACACGAAATTTTTTTGTTGTACAGGCCAAGGGTTAATGGTCTGAGAATTGAGCAAGAACCCCCCCACAACTGCCGTAGCTAGTCCCGGCCGCCAGCAAGCGTGTCGCTTCCGCTCGATTTTCAGCCACCAATTCAGACGTAGAAATTGGCCCACTCTTTCCAAAACCTTCCTTTCCTTCGAATATTTTGACTTTTTCAAGTCGAAATATTCACTCCAAGGCCTCCGATCATAACAAGCATACAGCATGAGTATGTTGATATGGTGAAATTTTTCCAGTTCGATAAGCTGTGAAACTGTACTGCCTCCAGCTCTTCGGACTGAGAAAGTGTGCCCTAGACATGGGATTAATTCAGCCATTAAAAATAAAAAAAAAAAAAAACCCCTAAACCTGGAGATAGAATAGTTTCTCAGCTCAGCGATATGGAAATTTTTTCACTACACCAACATATTTGAATAATTTCTATTAGTAGTTTTTAATCTTTGATAAATTAATATTAATAACAAATTTTCATGTTTATTCGCACAGTTGATTTTTCATCCTTCCTCTAAATATTTTTGTTTATTTTAGTGTACTATAAAAGTGTATTCAATTTCATGTAGTTGATACGTACATACATACTATGCCTAGATTAGATTAGATTTGGAAATTGGGGTTGGTATGGTTAACCTCTGTCACTGCAGCCACAGTTGGGCTTATTGTGACGTCCCCCCGGTTTGATTATGATTCCTCTTCGATCCCTGCGCTTTCAATGAAGCCTAGTATTTTGGAAACCAGCCTTTATAGGTTTGTTCTTTTTTCATTCACCCTCTACACCTTTCTGCACTCGCTCAAGAGTTAGTGCAGAAAAGTGAAGAAAATTGTAGAAAGTGTATCCAAAAAGAACAAACCTATTGTTTCCTTAGGAAAATATTAAGGGTATTGAAATACATTTTTTGATTTTAGTTATATTAAGGGAACCACTGAGTGCTACTGTGGATACCTATTTTTTCAAAATTAAAATATATTAACTCTATTACTTAATTATTTAAATAATAAAAAATTGGGATCAATATGAACTTGCAACTCTGAAAATTAATAGTGGGGGAAAATAATTGTTCAAGAAAATCTTGCCTCATATCTAAAGAACTATTTGAAGTAGAACCTTGGCATTTATACAGAAATTAAACCCAATAGAACGCTGCCAGAAATACAACTTTAAGTGTAAGAGGAGAAAGTTGATCGCAATATATTCTGATTTTTATATCTTGAAAACAGCTAAAAATATAAAGCACTAAAGTTAAAATGTATATAGGGCACGCTCTACAAATAAATTTTTTAATGAGAGTAGCAAGGAACGAGGAGTATTTTTTCTATCCCAAGAACGAATTTTGCAAGGAAGTTTATACTTGGTACATGTTAATATATCAGAAAAGTGATTTAAGTTAAAAAAAAATATTTGGGAAAAAAAATGATCGATAAGAAGGGGTTGAAAATATTTTCACGAATTTCGCCATATTTCTTAGGTCTGGTTAAGGGGATATTTATATCTAGCTAACAAAAAAATAAGACAGTTTACAGAATTTTTTTTCAAAGAGTATACAAATAGAATGCTGGAGATTTTTTGCAACATATTTATTAAGTACTTACTCGTAAGTACAAAAAAAAAATCATGTTCAAAAAAGAGGTCCACTTTGCGTAACCTGTAGAAGTCGTAAATTTTATCCGAAATCGAAAATCAAAAAAATTTTTCTGAAATATATTTAGTAGTAGTTGGAGCTTATACCAATTAAATTGATATAACCTCGAAAAAAAGGCGGGCATACAAATTTTTAGTTTCGATTTTTAAATTTTTTTTACCTTGAAAGTGTTAAGAAAAATATAAAAAAAAGCTGTTTCTTTATTTTGGTGGTATAAGCTTCAATGAATTTAATTCACTTTGAACTAAAAAAAAATTAAGTCGATAGCTTATTGGGTTCAAGTTCTAGAACTTACATAAGTTCAGAAAACGGAGTTTCGAGAAAAACAAGTTTAAAGTTTTTCTTTGGTACTTTTTGCGATAAGAAAGCCATAAAGTAGGTGCCTAAATGATACGATAGCTCACGTATAAAGATTGATTTCGAAAAAACCGTTTAAGTACCATATTCCACACATGTTTATCTAGCGAAATAAAAAAAAATTTTTTTTCGATTTTTGGGTTGAGTTTAATGTAAATACCCCCTTAAATATAACATGTATACCTACACTTCGGTGGTATAAGCACCTTAATTTTTTCAATATCCAACCTATAAGGCGTTGTTTACGTTTTCATAAATTCGGCCATATCTCTTAGGTCGGATGAAAGATCGAACTTCCACGAACGATTATGTACCACCTGAAAATTAATTTCCGGATCTTTTGGTATTCCTAAGGAGATGTAAAAGGATACGTTTTCACCAATTCCGATGAATATCTTAGGTTTGATTAAATATTGACAGAATTTTACTTCTGCGACCCCTTTATTGAATAACCTAGAAACTATTTTCTGGATTTTTCGATATTTCACCCATAACCCCTTAAGGTTATGTTTTCACGAGAGTCAAATTCATATCTTAGATCTGATGAGATATCGAATTGGTTTTTACTTTCTCATGATTTTTACCAGAAATCAATTTAAGAAGTTTTTTAAGTTCAACCCCTACGGGAGTGAAAGGGGTTGACTCACGAATTCCGCCATTCCTACGCCGGACGAAAAATCGAATTTACTTATACGAACGCCTTGAAAATCGGTTTTGTCGATATTTCACCCCTAAAAAAGAGGTGAAAACGGGTTGAATATGTTTGCACGAATTGCGCCATATTTGCCGGGTTCGATGAGATATTGAATTGGTTTTCTCTCTACGGGTTCATTATTCAAATGGCCCAGAATCGATCTCAGGATTTAAAACTAGTTTCGTGAGGATCAATATAAAAACCAAGAGGCTATTTGGAATTTCATTTTTTTAGTTTGTTAACCGCTTCGAAACTTTAAATGCATTCCTTAAACAAATAATAAAGTTGTTGGTTTGTAATTGTATTCAGTAAGATATTTCAATGTCCAAATATCAAAAAAACTTGTAATGTTTGCAATGTATTATAGAATTACTTTTCTGTCGATGGTTTCACTTTCGAAAAAAATTGTATTTTTATTTCAATTGGATCAAAAGACGATTCCGCAAATACTTTTTCAGTGAAGTTTGTGTTACCGTAGTATTTTTATACATTCCACACTTGTTTGTTATTGTTTTGATAAATAAAATACCATTTAAAAAAAAATATGAAAATAAATGTTTGAAACAATTTCAAAACTTATACATGAGTCATTCCATCAAAAATCACCGACTATCTTAAATTTATGATTTTAAGTGCTGCCCATATATTTACCATCATAAAATTAAATCCTCGTTACATACGAATAAGTAATTAAAATAGTTGTAATTTTTCTATAAAATAATTAAGAACCACTGATGTTCTTCGATTTTTTTGACCCCGATCCCTTCGAGATCCCAAGTTGATTTTTTGGTATGTTTTGAAAACAGTATAATATACAAAATGTAAAAAATAAAAAAAATTAAAAATACGCATTTTGAGATATTCAAGTATAAAGGACAAAATCGTTATCCTTGAAAAAAACTTTCAAGGATAATTTTTAATTGTATTTTTTTTTTGCAACAACCTTCTTCCCCTTTTAAATAAGCTATTTTATTATTCTAGGAAAAAAATTACCAGAGATTTGAATTTTCAAAGAGGACTCGAACACCATTTTTGCGAAATCTTTAGCATACTATAACTAACAAAAAAAATAAGATAGAAACAAAAAATAGAATTTAAATTTTTTTTTCACTTATACTTCAAGTACAAACATTTTCAAAAGAATCGACGATGGTAAGGTCACACCTGTGGTCGACTCTTGATGTAATGACAGAAAAATTCAGTTTTTACGATTATACTTTAGATCATACAGCGTCTTCTCCGAATTTTAATGCAACATACCTTTTTCCGCTATTGGTGTGGGATTTTGTTTAGAACACCAAAAACATTCGAACAATTTAGAGCTAATAAAGGTTCTAGTCTCCTCCCCTCCGCTGAGTACACCCTTGTTTAATCATAATCTTCAATACTTACATCTCGGAGGGTACATTGTATTTTTTCCGTCCATACTGAAATGTGCAGCATTTTTGACCGATTTTATTGTTTTTAATTGTTGCAGAAATTGATTTTTTTTCAATAATATTCGATAATCAATACGATTTTAAGAATAACCTACCTACATTAAATAGAAAAATATGAAGAAACTCTGATGGCCATATTTACACTCCTTAAATCCTCTCAGCTACTTGAGAATACTAATTATATTCTAATTTCGGAAATATTTAGTCAGGAATGCATTTCTGTAAAATTTTTTAAAATTTTCCCACACTAGTCGTCTCGATTTCAATACACTTGTCGATTATCGCTAAGTGGAATACAAAGGAAAGACGAAACACTTGCCAACACGAAATAAGCGGGTACTTAACATTACTAACTTGACAATTTATTAAACCGTTTCGGTAGCAAGTGCATTGAGCATTAAGTACACATCCTTCCAAAGCGTACGCCTGCATCACACACGAAGCAATTGTCCGCGTGAGAAACTGAACAAAAGTGAAAAGTTAAGGTAAAGGTAGAAACCGATCACAACGAGGCTCTAAGATATTGGCCATAAATTTCAGTTGATTGTTTCCGTCGGCTCGGCCCTCATAAGGGTCGTCCTCGGAACTAAAAAGACACTCTGCCGTTACTAATTGCTTATTTGCTTTGTTACCTTTATGCGACTACTTATCGCGCCAAATTCCTACTCAAATACTCAAATTATCGTCCTTTAACCGACCTTTTATCCGGATGCGTCAATATTCAGTGTATTTTTCATAATTCACGAGCTACTTAAGCTTATCGTCGTAAACATGATCGGATCAATGCTAAATAGTCGGCCGCCTGACATTCGTACAATTGCTTCATCAAAAATAGCAGTGGACAGATGCTCGAACCTTACGGGTATCTTCATATTCAGGTATTCTTGATTGCGATTATATTTGGTGTTGGAATTAATGTCGCATTCAGTTTTATAGCTTTAACGAATGCGATTTTTGAATAAACGCTATTCACGCAAATTTGGCATGCTTAGGGTTTCTTCTTAGCCTCACGTAGAGATTTCAGGAAATACATTAAAAATGTTTGAAAAACTATAAAATTGAATACATACTGCTAAATTAAGTAATAAATTTAATTACTTATCCATCGGTATTCCAAGAAATTTCTCACGGATTTTGAATATTAAATAATTCTTCTAACGGCGTTTAAAAGGTGTTATTAACTTTGATAGAAAAACTTATACAGGTATCCTTTCTCGCGTAATCGGATTTTTAATAAAACGCTATGTTGCATCAATCAAAATCAGTCACGGCCCTCATAAAAGGGCCATATCGTACCGCAGAGGCCCAAAACAAGTTCGTAATTAAGAGAACGCGAGGATTTAGTTTATCATATGCATAGGTAACATATCAATCACCAGGTCGACATCCCATCGGTCAAATTATGTGACAATGGAAGGAGTTTAATGACGGTAAACAGATTCTCCTGTGAACTTAACGGCTTACGGTAATTGTACTCCAAATAAGGACCTCCTTACATAGCGAACATAATTAAAATCAAAAAGAACGTGAAGATGGCCTGACGAATGTAGGGGCTGTTCGTTGGAAATTATTTTCCGAACTGCAACACCTTGAACAAAATGTAACGATTTTTTCGAAAAAAAAAAAATATTCTGTGAATAAGACGGAAGTTAACATGAGAAAAGATTTTTATCTTGAAGAAGCCACAATAAGGGGGTCGCGATAAATTCACTTTAAGTTATAAAAAACGAAATGCAGAGAAGAGACAGTGCTAACTTCCAAGGGATTGAATTGTTACGGTGCGTGAATTCTGTGTGAACCTACCATCGAGTTGTCGTTTTGATTTTAAGCAGGTGATTGTGATGCGCATATTCAAGGTATTGAGTAAGGTTTCCGTTCTCACGTGTTTTTTAAGTAAGCTAAGTACCTCATGCACAGTGGTATGAAGTCAAAGATGAAAGTGTATGACTCTAGTAAGAGCTGATGGGAAATATTTCACTGCAATATAATTCGAAAATCAAATTTTGAGTTCAAAATTGTAGTAGATATACTACAATCGTAGTATGGTGGTAGCTCTGTATCACCACGCTGCTTTTTTTCCAAAAAGTTTGGCGTCTCTTCTCGATTTCGATTTACCCTAGATGAAAAGTTAACAAGTTTAGAATTTGAGGACAATCAAGGCTATTATTATCTTTTCTGTTCTAGCTAGATAAAGTTGAAAGTCTCAGGGTAGTAGACTATAGTAATTTATATTAACAACAGAAATGTTAATTTTCAAAGCGATAAATCTTAAAAGTTTAACAAAACAAATAAACAAAATACCAAGATCTTTAATAACCTTAACATAAGATAAGGGCGAGCTGTTTAAACAAAAGATCATGTTGTTACACTTTGAGACATTCAGATACCTATAAGAAGTTGATAATTTCTCTAAATGATCACCACATTGTCACTCATTAATAAAATTAGTGCATTCAACATTTTTTAGGGCTTCCGCAAAGAACAGAAATGCATACAGGCCCGTTCGCAGGATTTTGTCAAGGGGGTGGAGGTGGGGGGTTGGGTGTTTCAATATGTCGAAGCTTGATCTTCAACAACAACCATTTTCTACGAAATTTGAATCTGATGAATGTGACCAGTACGTCATCGTCCCTGCAAGAAAGCGCTACCTTAATTCACTATCTTGCACCCTTCCAGCTTCGGAAAAATTTTAGGTGGAGTTCTGCATCATACGATTTTCCTATAGCTATGCAGCGTGGTTAATTTAGTAGTATTACAGGTAAGTTAGTATTCAACTATCGTCAACAATAGACGGAAATATTGAAGGAAAGAGGTGGAGAATCACACGCATGTACACCGATACGAAGTATAAAAGTGGATTTTGTCTCGAGGTCAATATGTTTTAACTGAAAGATTAACCGTGAATGATACTACAGAGCTACCAAAAATTTTTGATTGGTTCCACGCAGTATGAGTATAAAGACGACTTCGATGTTTTGGATCGTTGTTCTCTTGTAGTATCTAATTTAACTTTTTCCTCATAAACCATCTTTGACCTTCTGGTGTATTTTGACAATTTTGGAAGCGTTCAAATTGTCTTTAAAAATGTACAAATAAGTGTCAAATCTCCGTTCTGAAAAAGAGCCCTAAACGTGTGACATTACCAAATATTTATTGGTCCGCTGAATAAGTTTTGCTGTGTTGGTACGACAGGTAGAAAGGTCGCACAGGAAATAAGCTTCGACATTAAAAAATTACGTTCTTCCAAGCGAGCCTTTTTGCGACGTGTTTTATGAACAGTAGTGGTTTCTGTACTGTGCTTTGAAATTTCACGTATTCGAATAGTATTACAAGACACAATTTGATTTGACCTTTTTTGCGAAATATTGTTTGCCCTCCGCTTTCCTATAGACCACGATGGATGAAGGTTGAACGAAAACTGATAACTGACACACTCTATACAAAGCGTCATTGGAAAAGAGTCACGTTACCTACATGCGTTTGAATCTAACATCTACCGGTTTTCAGGAAGTAAGAGAGTTAGACCAAAAGTTGCGCATAATTGTCCTCTTCGAGAATATGCACTACATTTTTTTTTCAAATATACCAATGGGAGGGGTTTGAACCACCAAACCCCCTCCTGGGCGCACGGGCCTGAATGCATATCACGGAATACATCACAAAGATCATCAATGAACAATGAATAGTAAAAACAGTAGCGGTCCCAGATGGGAACTCTGACGAACACCTGGGGTTCTGACTTTTTTTTTAAATTTTTAAACTGGGCTTAATTAAGACAATTTTAATTTGGAAAGAGCTCTATTTAGTTTGTCTGAAAGCTTTTGAGAATGTGTTTTAAGCGCATTCTTTCCCGCTTGGTTGTATCGAGAACCTTAATAAACATTTCTTTAAATTGAATTGAAACTCTTTCACGTACGATCATCCCAATTATAATTCCATCAAAAAATTTGGTTTTCTTCAAATAAGAATCGTCTCGACTGCATCGTTAATTCCAACCAAAAAGGTAAATAGGAATCGCTCCTCGAATTTACGTCTTATAAAGATACCTTTTTACTAAGTTAACCGGTTTTTTTAAACGTGTGGATCACTTCGCCTAGTTTTGATTCCAGTCAGACATAAGATTCGGGACTCTATATTCCTACGTTTTTCTTTATCGTCCCAACTATATCTTAAAGACTCCATGTCCACAGTTTTTTTATTTGTTCAGCGTTACCTTTCCTACTTTGTGTGTCGAGTAGAAATTACGTGCTTCATGTACCACCACATACAATAAATAATACAAATAAACCTGTTCATACAATGCGTAGTAGCGATAGCATTAAAGATCCTAGAGCTACCGTCTTACGGATCTAAGATAGAGTGAATATCTCAATAGAAACATACGAAGAGTTTCCTTATTGTTGATGTTTGTTGTGTGTTAAACTAAGATGTTATTTAACTTCTTCATATTACAAAGCAAACTTTCTAGACGCCTTTTATAGAAAAAGAAACTTTATTATTTTTCGGACAATTTGAGATGCAAGTTGAAGTGCAACAGAATTTTTTACGCTATTGAGGAGGGAAGGGCGGATTAAATATCGATATATCACGAAATAGATATGAATAAAAGTGAAAGTGAAGCAATTCGATACCGCATCAGACCAATAAGGGATAAGGCGAAATTCGTAAAAATATTCCCAACACATTTTCACCCTTCAAGTTTGAATTTCAGAAAATACTGAAATCAACTTTTCGACGATTGAATCAGAAGCTAGAAGAAGAAAAAATAAATACAGTACTATATCAAACACAACAGATATGGCGGAATTCGTGAGAAAATATTCAATCTATTTTCACCAGCCATTTATTTTTTGTATCTCATTCGCACGCAAATGCAAACCCGAATTTTTTTAGATATAGAAAGAAATACTTTTCGTCAAAAGCCTTGCAGGTGTGCAAAGTCTTCAGAAAAATTCCTAACCATATCATTCTTCGCAAAATTTTTTTTTTTTTGAAAACCTCTCGAATCTAATGCGGGAAGAACTTTTGTTACTTTCAATTTCAAACAACCTCCGCTTTTTGTAACCATTGTAAATTTAATTCTCAATGCCATGGGAATAAAACTCTTAAGTCCCTACTAACAACTCACAACTTTCTGTAATCGAATCCACCTGATCACTTTTCAATTTTATGTGGTAAATTCAATCATCGGAAGTTTTTTTCTTTGCACGGTGGGTACCTCATTCGGGCACTATAAGACTTCGATTTCGTAAAATTTAAGGTCTATCCCACAAATTTTCCCAGTACAAAATTTGTTCTATCTTATGTTACGATACAGGGTTTCAGTCTTTCATATACCTTCCTTTTGTGTTAATTAGCTCAGTCTACAACGTAATCTGCTTATTATTCTGTCAACACTTGACACTTAATACCTAGGTGAGCATTAAGAAGTTCCCCTAAGATCGCAAGTGAGAACGTTTTGACTTTTTGCACCCTAAAGACCCAAGTTTTTGCCATCATCTTTCTTAAGACAGCGCCAGGTGTGCAAAAATAAGTTTTTTCTGTATTTACCTACCCACCGGGAATACTGGCAATGTATTACCAGAATAATGTCTTCCAGAAACCTTACTATAGGATTGGTAATGCATGTTAAGGTAGGTACACCTGCCTTGTGAAGGTAGGTATATTAAGAGGAGAGATTTGAAAGTCAGAGTTCAAGCATATGAAAAGGAGAAGCAAAGGATAAAATCTTACTTCCAATGAACTTGGGAAAGAGAGGGTAATGAATGAACTTCAGATCCTTCAATGGATATTGAGTGCACACCAGTTTCGTAGAACAGCAAACTTATATCAGTCACCGGTCTTTTTCGGGATACAAGATTTAAGTAAATTTTGATTACAAGAAGTGTAAGAAATATGGTGATCGCGTAACAGTTTTATTTCTAGTTTACCTTTTGTTGCATTCCTTGAAACTAAATCTATATTCTTTCGTTCTTTTAGAAACACCCTAATTTAATTACTTTATTGGTAATACTTCTCTTCATATTTCTTTTACTATTCTTGGAACACTTCGGTAAGTCTTACTGGTAATGCAGAGGTAACTCTAGTGAGAGCAAAAGTGTTCTCTTTTATACACCTTCCTAGCCTAGGATATCAATGGAAGCAAACAGATTGAAGATAATTCGTTCATGCCTTTCAGTCAAGGTTCCCGTAATGTATTGATCCAGTATTACATTTCCTGCTGGGTACTCGCACTTCTATACATCTACCTGAACTAATTCCTATTACATAACATTATCAGGTAGGAGAATTTTCAGATGACACCCCGTTTTCGAGTACGGTTTAGTTGTGCAAATTTTTCAAGAATTGCAATTAGTCCGAAAGTTTGTCAAGAATTGTTTAATGATTCCAATTTTAGTATTAACAACACATAACAATCAAAAAGAACTTACAGGGGGGGTAATAAGTACTATTGGTAACTTTTGATTGATTATTTTAGTTAATGGGGTCACAGATGAACAGAGCAGTCTCCTGCAGTTTCCAAACACCTGTGTTGTGAAATTAGAGGTGTCCCACTGCGTTGGCTATGGTTTTAGATAAAATTGAGGCGATTATTTCGGTAGTACAGATGAAGTGTCCGATCTAAATTTTTCGTCACCATGTGATTCTTGAACGACTATCTCCACATCTCCTTGTTGATTCCGCAGTATTGCTGTGTAGCGTCTTCTTTGGTTGGTTTACGTGGTGGCCCGCCAATCGAGACAGGGCCCAATTAGCACAGAAAGCGCCGTTTTGATACCACAACTCGCTTAACCTGGTCGTAGAGGGTTGATGAAATAGATACATGGTTTTACAGAGACCTGGGGCTGGAATGGATTATCATATCCATCCGCAGCTGTTTAAAAAGATAATCAGTTCTCGAATCTTATTTTTCTAGATCTCATCGAGGTTATCAAAGAAATTTTTGCCTAATGCCATCATGTAATATTCGTAGGTATTCTGATACCAAAGACAACAATAAAATCCTTAAGTTAGCCTATGGGCTCTCTCATTGGAAAAATTCTCAATAAATATCAACAGCTTTTTCAAAACACTATTCGGTTGTTTATGACTCTTTTATTTAAAAAAAACGGTTCTCTACAAGTCCACGCTAACAAAATATCTCACGCAATATTTACAAACATGTCTCTGTTAACATATTAATTATTCTTTCACGATGCACCAGGTAGGCTCTTCTGGCGAACCCTTTCCTACTCGTACACATGGCGTTAAATCAAGGCAACTGTTTTGTAATATAACACAGTAATGCACTCGAATAAAGAAGAAATGCAAGGCGCATTAACATAAGTGGTACAATTACATTACAACTCTATCAACTATCCAAAGAAGGCAAATTACCATCTTACGGACATTAATCTTCCACAACTCGAACAACAAAACGCTCAACCCTTTCACTTAAAGCGACTTCGAGTGACACCTTTTTTCACGTTGGACCGTCTCAAGGGTCGATTCTTGTGTCTTTTTGTTTTCTTCTGAGTCTGAGTCATAGATCACATCCTCAGGAAGCACGCATTACATATATTTACATTGGGATTTAAATTTCTTTTCCAAATCGAGAGGTGAGTTCAAAAGTCATCGAGGGATTAAACCATAAATCAAATTGATCCCGGACTAAGAAGCCGAATGAAAAAAAAACCCAGCGGAAGAAAGTAGAAGTCAGTTGAAAAACAAGCAGGGGGTTGGTTGTGTCATAATTTTTTGGGTGACCGGTTTGGTAGCTTCACTAGACCGTTATCTTCGTAGAGATAGTGTGTCCTAAAGTAGCCCCGAAACACCAATTTGCAAAAGTGGTTCTGAAGGTTCGAACGAAAATATTTTACTAGACCCTTAGACCGCAATCACAAAACATTATCCGCTTTATATTGTATTATTATCGGAGTGTAAGAACCATAAAATATATTTTTTTAAATGAATATTTGAAATAGTTGGCAGAGTGACTCATATTTGAATAACGGCAAAAACTATTTGAATCATTGGAATTTAGTCCGAAAACTTATAAGATAAGGGAAGCGATTAACTAGAACTTGTGGTTTCTTAATTGTTTCATTTTCTTTTCTTCTTTTTATAGTTTTTTACAACCTCATCAAATTGAAAATTGTCATCACAGACTTAATCGCAAAATGTTTGGTCTTCAGGACAGGCCATCTACACCTCCCCAGCGTATGCTTCGTCATTTAAAACAAGAAAATTGTCAAATCGATTCCAAAAATAAGTAACTTCGAATCTTTCACGATTTCAAATTCGGGATCAAAACCTTGGAAAATTGAGGGTTTTAATTTTTGAAGAAGTCGGTCCGCGTCCGCCATATTGGTGCCACGATATTGGATTACAATTTTGGTTTTAATATTCTTGACTTATTCATAAATTCAATCAGCAACTTAAAAAACCTCTCAGGGTCAATTGGAACATGCTTTCATTTATCTTATGTCCATTATGCGGCTTTCGGTTACTTTTTAGGTTCATACTGCTCCAAAAACGTGAAGAAAATCTGCCAACAGTTTGGGCACAACTTTATTATTTTTGGGGTAGAAGTCCGGAATGCGTATAATGCTGATATGCGGTGAAAGTTAATGCGACTGACTACCTCAAGAATAACCAGGCGGCTATTTGGAACGTTGTTTTTTTAATACATACCAAGTTTCAGCTTTCCATCGTTATGGGTTCTCGAAATATAAAAATCGGAACTTTTTCTGTTCAGCCTCCCCTACCTCCCCTCACCATCAACACCCACATGACCAAATTTTTTTCTCTGCTACGGCTCTATTAGCCTACCTCGCGTAAAAATGCTAAGCCTTTATCTTAAACTGTTTTTGAGAAATGAGCCGTGATTTTTAGAAAAGATTCATATCCCCCCTAAAAAAATGTATCTTCATCAAACTGCATTTAATTTGAAGAAGTTTTGCATTTAATTTTTCGAATTTAATTTTTCTTGCGCAATTGGTTCGTGAGATATCGTAATCTAAAGTTTTTCAGCAGTCTATCCACAAAAAAAATCAACTTAATAGCTCAAAGGTTTAGGGATGTACGAGCCTCCAAACGATTTTGCTTACGGCGGACGGCGTACAGACGGACTGAAATTTTTTGTTGCTTTCTTGGTGATTACTAGTCATGAAACGTGAAAAAAGTGATAGGGTAGCAACATTTTTTTTCTTAAAAAAATCGATTTATTATTATAATAAAATAATAAAGTAAAACAATGTTTTCTTTTTAAATTTCAGACTCATCACAACTAATTATTTACTAAAGGGTTATTCAATAGGTACATAACAATTATATATTTTAATACAAACGCACCCTTAAACTTTTTTGCTTGTCTGTCTATGTCAAAACGTCTGTCAAAGTTTACATTTTTATCATGGTGAAGTTCAAGAACGAGCAACGTTTGGAAATTATCTCAATTATTCTGTGTTTAATTTAAATACAAAATTGTTATGTCCCTATTGAATAACCCCGGGGCTATTCAATATTCTCCGATTATCTACCATACAAACGTTCTTTAAATATGGGTGTTTGAATTTGCACAAACTCCCAATAACCCGAGGTCACGTTGAAGTAGTTATTAAGCAAAAAATTTATATGATCATCATTCAGGACAAAAAGAGAGATTTGATGAATTAATGAGCAACACACTACTTACAATAAGGAACTACACCAAGAAAACCGCATGGAAATCCGAAAGGTAATTTAAGATGAATATTATTTGCCAAAGTTTACTTTCAGCAAAAAAACTGTATTAAGTTACAGCAAGTCCCAAAAATTTAACAAAATATATTTCAGTATTATTCTCTCTGGACAAAATTATCATACCGAAAGGATTTTCCAAAAGGATTATATCGAATTAGTATCGTCTAACAAAATCAAGAGCAGACCGATGGCGCTATAAGAAGCAGAATTTTTGCTGTATAAGGTACCTCATACCCATTTTTAGGGTGCGCGATTTGGGTACTCGGTCGACCCTATTCTTTTGATGTGAGGGATGACTGATGGTGTGGCGAGGGTTAGTTTAACTTACGGCAGCAGCTGCAAAATGCAATTCAATGTTGCTCGCAAGTCGCAAGAGGAGTGTGTCGTTGATGGGTGATGCTATTTTTGTTAGGCCTGATAACATATGGGCCTTTAGTTTAGCCCACTGAAAAAAACACATATAGTCTATGACTCCGGTGGTGACAACAATTTCATTAATTAGTCGCTGAACACGGGACATGCATCTGGCGGCACTTGGACCATTTTCCTGATTTGTTGAGGAAAAAACTATTTAAAGTGTGATTAAAAAATTTTTTATAATTAATTGTATTATTTGCCTGTTGTATATTATTCTGCAAATAACGAAAAGTAAACAAATATGCTAAGTAAATTAATTTTGCAAATCAAATAAAATATAAAGATATTTTATTTGATTTGCTTAAGTTTCAAGAAGATGTTGTTAGTTTGACCTGGGCGTATCCACGAGGAGATAAAGGGAATCCGCGCCTAAGCGTCCACACAAGTTTTTATTAAATGAATGCCTATATTAAAAGGGTATCTAAATATAAAATATCTAATTGTACTTAAAACGAAATTTGACTAGAGAAGCGAGCTTAGGTGTCAAATTTCGGAACCTGCCAAGATAGACAGAAACTGGCAGTTGAAATCTATTTTCCTAAAAAATTGAGATAGCGAGCTAATAAATGAAGCGAGATAACGAACAAATAAAAGTGTTTTACTTTAAAACATCACCTAAAAGGAATTTAAATTAATCTTACAGTTAAATAAGAAGGACAAACAAATCATAACATATCACTGACATATAATTTTTTTAAGACACCAATTTGAAGTACCAAAATAAAAGAAAAATATTACGAATAAATTGTTTACGTTTCTATTTTATTTTTCTCGGGAAATTTTGAAATTATTTATTAATTCATTCAGAAAAATTATCCATTTTCTAACTCAGTTGTGGGGGTACAGCCCAACATTTTCGGAATCTAGAACTTGAAATAAAGACGTTATTATCAACCGAACCAATTGTCATCAATTTTACTTTATTATTTTTTAATAATAAAGTATTGTTATCGACATGAAATTTAAAAAAAAATTTCCTACCCTGAAATTTTGTATTTTCACGTTTTACGACTAGTAAACCCCAAAAAAGCAAGAAAAAAAGATTGTCCGTCTGTCCGCCGTAAGCGCCGTCTGCCGCAGATGCCGTCCGCCGTACGCTATACGCCGTACGCCATACGCCGTACGCAAAACCGTTTGAAGGTGAAATTTTTTTGTTAGGTAGAATGGGTGAACCCCTACGAATGGTATCTTTTGTAGGGGTGAGGGTGTGAGGGGGAGGAAGGGAGAGCGGTTTAGATAAAAATGTTGGTTTCTAGATCTCAGGAACCACTTATGCTAGGGGGCTGACAGTTGGAACTTATGTAGAACTATGATAGTGGACCCATTTGTAAAAAAATGGTTGATAGGGGTCGAGGGGTGTGCGAGTGGGGGGGGGGAAACAATGCGTCTAACACGCTTGAAAGCCGAGATTGAAACATTCTAAAATCCATATCTCCTGAATAATTGATGTCAGATGGCTGAAACTTTGTAGTTGTCTTAAGTGGGTCATCCCGTGTGACTGGTTCAAAAAATCGATTTTTTTTCCATTAATTGCATCTAAATATAGTGTAGAATATGTGGGCGAAGTGATTTTCCGATATTCGACGCCGTTCGGAAGTTACAGGCCGTTATATTCTCTAAACTCCTTTGCTATTTCAAATATAATGGTCAGTTTAGTCGCGTTTTACTCAAAACGGTATTTTTTAAATCGGTGGATACGATATCTCGAAATCTATCCAACGAATTCCTTTGAAATTTGGTGAACTTATTCAGTACTCATGAAAACACTTTGCAAACTAGAATAATTGTGAAAAACCCAAAATTGACGATAAAGAGTTCAACAAGTTGCCAAAAATTTACTTTTCAATATTTTTTGATAATCCTAGTTCCGAAACTAGTTCAAACTTCACAGATTAAAATGCCGTTTGATTTTTTTACAACTTTGAATTACAATATCTTCCGACTCAATTGTGCCAGGAAGATAAAATTTAGTTTCTGTATATAGAATTACTAGCGGAGTGAATGAATGTAAAATTTTTGAGAGGGAGGGTGAAGCGCGGAAGTGGGGGGACAGTCATTTTTAAAAAAATTAAAATCTAGCGTAGAAAAAAATTTTGAGAGTGTGGGTGTAGGGAGTGATGGTGGGAGGGAGTTGAAATGAAAAAATTCTGATTTTAATTTCTCAAAAGCAGCAAGGGATAGAAAGCTAAAAATTAAAAATTGTATAGAGCTACTATAGAGACATCCCAGAAAAATAAATTGTTGATAGGGGTACCAAGGTACGGGGGTGGGGGATGGGTTTTCATATCTCAGAAACGGCTTATGCTATAAAGTTGAAACTTAGTACCTATATGTAGATGCGCTACTAGAGTAATTAAGACTAAAAAAAATCCGCCAACAACCTGGGCGCAACTTTATTATTTTATGGGTAGAAGTCCGAGACGTGTTTAATGCTGAGATGCGGTGTCGGTGATTAAGGGACTGACAACCTAAGGAATAACCAGGAGGCTATTTGGAACGTTATGTTTTAGGTTGTCAGTCGCATAGTAACCTACACTGCATCTCAGCATTAGAGGGCTCTCTCACTCCACCCCTTAAAAGGTGGCCACTTAAAAGGATGTATCCAGTCTACACAAAAAAAAAATAAACTTAATAGCTCAAAGGGTTTGGGATGTACGAGCCTTCAAACGATATTGGATACGGCGGACGGTGTACAGACTCAAAAACATTTTTTGCTTTTTGGGTCTATACTGCTTATTCACATAGCCATTTATGCCAAAATGAACTTCGTCGCTCATTATAAGATTTTCTAAAAAGTCATTATTTTCTTTGGTTATCTGTGCAAAATAAATGGCATATTGCAGGCGAGCATGAGAATCTTGGGAAAGCAGTTCCTGAACCATTTGGATCTTACACGGAAATATTTTAAGATTCAGTTTCAAAATTCGTTGCAGGGATGTTCTGCAGATGCCTAAAAATGAGAAGAACGACGACGAGTAGATACAGATCCATCTTTATCGTTTATACTGCGCAGCCTCCACAACTGCTGTAATCATATAAAACCATCTCTAAAAAGTTGTTGAAAGCCTAAAAAAAATATAAAACTAATGGTGAAACCAAAAAAGTTATAGTTAAAAGTTATTTTTAGCTCTTCAGTCTTATTTGGGGCTGTTGAAACAGAATTTGAATATATTGGTCATCTGAGGCTTCGTTTTATGCGTTACAAAATTTCCCGATCGAGCTAAACTTTCTTACCTACATTATAAAATCGTCGATCGTTTCATCTTAAAAGATTAAGATGATTACTTTAAACTTAAGGGGACAATTTTGACAAACTACCAACAATATCGATGCGAACAAATCCATTTTTGAGCCGTTTAAAAAAACCCGGTTGTTTTTTTTTAATTGAATATGAAAAGGATTATGAGCCAGACAAACGATTAATATTTTCTAAATCGCAGAAAATTCTCTTCCACTAAATAAACGATTTTCATCGTAAAAATGAAAATAAATAAATTACAGAGGAAAACCATTAAATTGTGCGTAATGGGTTTTCTGCAAACACTCGAAGCAAAAGGAAAATGTCTTGCCTGAAGACAGGATAAACGCAAACGATTAGCCGAATCGTAAATCTGGTGGCATAAAAAACGCATTTTCATTCAATTCCTGCTTTATGCGATCCTTTAGAAAATTAAACGAAGCTGCCGTGACAATGAGAGTGAAATCAACCCTAAACAATAAAAATAAAGATAATAGCAAATAGAAATCGCGCGGATTAAGGGAGAGAAGTTTCTTGCGTGAAGTGAAGCTAGTTTTTCGAGTAGCACCCAAACACTTTTTGTGATTGAGGTGATTTCTTGCGACAGATATTCATCGTAAATAAGTCCTTTATCGATTTGTTGATAGTCATTTGAACGGGTATTCTCACTTTTTTTTTGTTATCCTGCGGGTATGCGTTATGGAATCCCTTTTCGTAAAAAAGTCTTGCGAAATAAGATCGAGACTCAATCACGGGAATTCAGACTTTGATCGACGCATATAAGAAAAGTTCGGATTCGAGTATCCCGCATGCAAGTTTATGACCTCGGCTTGAACTCAGATCCAAAAAGGACCCTCTTCCTCTCGAAAATGCATTGCAACACTTTTCTCAACTTGTAAAACGTCTGAAAGAAAAAAAAATCATACATTCACCCCTATACTTAAGTAAAAGCCTCGCAGTAATAAAATCTTGCATTTTATGTCCCGTAGAAAAATTATTAATTTTACTGTTTTCAAGGATCCTTTTATGCCATCCCGAAACCAGAAGGGTAATCAATACAAAAAAAAATAATTTGAAATTCATCCTATCAACTATAGTGGCGGATTTTTTCTTCGGTCTTTCGCTACAAAGCCTAACAAAAAGACTGTTTATGTCCTTGCAAGAATTTATTCAGGATCCGATCTCATATTACAGCAGTGCGAACCCCTTTTCATCCCCTTCTCGAATGAATAAATTCCATTTCGTCACTGAATCAATCACACGATCGGTTTTGTGATGAAAATATCACTCCACTGTTTCGCATAATAAAAGCCGATAAATTTATCACAATTATTTATCGAAAGGTATTTTGCATTTTCGTTGCAATCGGAATATTGCAATCCGGCGTTTAACATGGAACTTTATTGGCCGTAACCAATTTCATAAAAGGATTACGAAGAGTTCATTTTGTCGTCGAGGTCCTTATTTCGTATCCCAAGAACGATCGCATCCAGAGTTAATCGGAAATAGTTAAGAGCATGGTTGATCCTTAGACAGGATCTTTGCATCTTTTCACCGTCGGTTTTTATTGTTTCTAAATAGGATTTCAGTTGCGTAACGAGACTTTTCAAATTTCATGGGTAACGGATGAAAATGTTCTCATCGTCAAAATGCTGGTGATTGCTTTTGTGGTTTCGGATATTTTTGAAACGAGATACTCGCTTTGGTATCTTCCTCGCCGGGAAGAATAGTATCGAATTTCAATACCGGGCACATCTGTTTATTGAATATGGGATGTATCTGAAGAATGGCCATACGGACGTATAAAGGGTTTTCATTGAGTTTTATTAACTACAGAAGAATGGTCAGGAATGAATTGAGGCAAACAGAAACATTTTGCCCCAGAATTTATTAAAAAATAAGAACGGTAAAAGAAGGTTTCCTTTCGGATTTTTATGGATGAATTGCTTTATAAGGTCATCATCGTCTTTATAGTAACAAATTCCCAGAATAATACCCTGCTGCCATGTCGGAGTAGCCCAAAACACCGAACTATCTCATCACTCCCATTTTTGCTAATATTCGTATCACTACCCTTCATCCTATTGAGTCCTTTGTTTATCTTGGCGTCTGTGTTTATGATGAGCGTCTAACCTGCCGTCTGAGGTCTGTCTGACTCGATTTGATCCTTAATCATCAGTTCGTATTCATTTCAGGTTCGTTATACAGGAGATCTTTGTAGTTGGTACAGAACGTTGGTATTCATATCTTCGTCCTTACGAGGCGTTTTAAATGGTGTCCCACAAGGCTATATTCTCGATCCGGTTTTCTTTGTTACTTATTGAATTTTAATACGAAAACATTTTTTTGTCTATCGTCTTGTTTTTGGTTTGTTTTCGGTATCAGAGCACTACTGCACGAATCTCCGACTGGAGCAGAAAACTATGCTATGAAGTCATACTTAAGCTTAAGCATTATCATTTTAATAGCCGAAGAGCGTCCTGTTGCATTTATAGCTTCGTTCGTTGGTCGTCACAGGTTCTTCTCATATCGAAAAACACTTGTTAGCACTTTTCTAAACAAAGAACAGGAGCTTTTGTGAGTTTTCTGAAATATCTCGAAAATAGAGCAAGATAACAATCGTTCAGCTTCTACAATTCAATTTCCAATTTTTTTAGGATTAGTATACAAAAAAAAATTCAGTCCGTCTGTACGTCGTCCACAAATGCATTCGATTTCTCGTAGCTCCCAAACCCAAGGAACTATTAAGTTAAAATTTTTTTAATAACACAATTGTATGTACCTCTTTAGGTGGTATTTTATGTTTAGTGAATATAAGTAGCGGTATGCTGACTACAAAATATAGAATTTTAGGGGGAGGGTGGTTGAACGCGAATGTGAGGGAGGAAGAGTAAAACATTTTCCTAAAAAATTGCAAAAATTGTATCTCAAGAATTGTTGTAAGATAGGATCTTGGAATTTATACGGCAAGTAGGTCCGGTAGACCATTAGGAGAGACAAAAACTTTAGACTGTGGTTGGAAGGGGTGAGGATGAAAAGGAAATAAATTCAGAGATTAATATCTCGAGAAACGCTAATGATGGATAGCTGAAACTTGGAATTATAATTATAAAGTCTGCCAACAGTCTGGGCGCAAATTTATTATTTCAAATAGCCTCCTGGTTATTCTTTAGATTGTCAGTTGCATAGTAACCTACATCGCTTCTCAGCATTAAACGAACTTCTACCCAAAAAATAATAAAGTTGCGCCCACATTTGTTTTATTTATTGCACATTTGTTTTATTTATTTACGTAATTTTTTATCAATAGAAGATTCCATAGAAGCAAAAGCGAATTCGATCACATTAAACCTAAGAGATTTTTGGACTCAGAGTAAACTTGAACAGTACCTTTCAGCCTCCTAGGTGGTTCCTGAGATCTAGAAACCAAAATTTTTCGTCTAAAACGATCCCCCTCATCCCCCCCCCCCACAAAGATCTACCCGATCTACCTACCAAACAAATTTTAACTTAATATATCAACGGGTTTGGGAGCTATGCGCCTTCAAACGATTTTGCGTACGGCGGACGGCGTACGGCGTACGGCGGACAGACGGACATTTTTTTTTGCTTTTATGTTTACTAGTCTGGTTCTACAGATAAATGCCTAGAAACTGTTCAGGATTTTTTTTATTCAAACCCTAAGTTGGTGTATGCGTACTACGGACGGACCATTTTCTTATTATTATCAATTAAAACTACAAATCTCTAGAGATTTTCGTTTATGACATGAAAAAACGCAATAATTAACGATTATAACTAATTCTTCAACAACTAACGGTTTCACAATAAAACGAAAATTCGTAACAAAAAATTCGTTCGGTCATGTGCAATGTGATGGCAAAAATTGCGAAAACGTATGTAACCCCTTTACACCCTTTGAGGGTTGGATATCAGAAAATCCTAAAATTGATTATGCGACTATGTAAAATTATGTAAAAACTCTGCAGAAGTTAAAACCAATTTGATATCTCATCAAACCTAAGAGATATGGCGAAAATTGTGAAAACGTATGCAACCCCCTTACACCCACTTGGTGGTTAAATATTAAAAAATCTTGAAAGAAGTTTTTAGATAAATGTAAAGAAAGCCCGATTAAGTAAAAACCAATTCGATGTCTTATCACTCTACTGTGATTTCAGCGGCTGAAAAAGGAAAATATTGTTGCGAGCTAGGGGTTCGCCGGGATTTCAAGTAAAACACAATTCGGTTAAAATAAAAATAAGTGGTTATTTATTAATCGCACTTTAAATTCTATTCACACAATAATTCGCACTGTATGGCAATACCGTCCGCTTATACCATATATCGCTTGACTCGATCACTTTCGCTCTCTACCAACACGTCGCGTATACACGCTGGCTGTCACAGTCGACGTAATAAAAATTACTATCCCTTCGCTGAAAGCTTCACCTGCTTATATACTATCCGGTTGCAGTCTAGGATGTACTTGAATGTTCGCTCAGTGTGGAATCTTCTCGAAAGCTTTAGAGCTTTCGATTTCGATCTTCGTTCAGTGGTGTATGCACAGGGTTCTAGTACATTGGAGAGCATTCGATAAGAAGGGAGATACAATCGTGTTGTTTCGCCTTATCTTCAGCTAGGTTTCTGATTGGGTTATTTTGCAACTAGGTATTCGGTGGTTGTTGTTTTCATTATGTGAAACGATCGAGTTGCACGGTTGCGCGGTTGCCAGGTTTACATGTAACAATATCTTAAAAACGGGTTTAAGGCGAAAATGAAATAAGTCCGTGGAAGTAAAAAGTTATTCGATTTCTAATCAGGCCTGAGGGATCCGGCTGAATTCATGAAAATGAATACAACCCCTTTACACCTCTTTGGGGTGAATTTCGAAAAATCCTGAATCCTGTATGTGAAGAATTCATTGAATAAAAATTAATTCAATATATAAGAAGAAATTCGTGAAAATATATGCATTCAATTTTTACTAATATTTTTTTGCTACCCTTCCGTACGCTGAATATTTGAATCTTTTTTTAAATCTAAATTACTTTTCTAGTAGATCTACATATACTCTCAACGTTTCAACTTTCTAGCATAAGCATAAAGATAGATTAAAAATTATATTTTTACAACACGCCGCTACTATAGCTCTATCTATAAATACCAAATTTCAGCGATCCATCATTATCGGTTCTAGAGGTAAAAAAATCGGATCATTTTATTTTTCACCATCCCCCACTCTCACCCTGTACACCCACACACCCAACATTCTACTAAGCATACTTCATGTAAAAATTCTAAGGATCTATCTTAAACTGTTCTTAAGGTATGAGACGTTATATTTTAGAAAAATGCTTCTCTAGTTTTTCACACCCACCTCCGCACGCCTCTGACCTTATACAATCAATAAGTTTCAATTTCGTGACATTAACCGATTAGGATATATTAAAATGTTCAGACCGTTTCGGACGCATTATTTCCCCCCACTCCCATACCCCTCCACCCATATCAAATTGCAAATTGGTCGATTATCAAAGCTCTATATAAGTTCCAAGTTTCAGCCTCCTAGCACAAGCGGTTGATGAGATCTAGAGTTTTTTTTTTAAATCGATAACAATACTTTATTATTAAAATAATAAAGTAATTAGTTGAGTAAAATAAAAGTTATGTGATCTTCGAAAGTCACATTGCTGTCTTCTGCAAAATTTGCTACAAACTGTACGAAACAGCTGAAATTCGAATCGAAGTTCGACTTGTAAAAGTGGCTGTCCACTGAAAGTTTCTTACTTGTAAAACTCAATTTTTCGAACGAACCTGACGCAATGCAAACCTCGCCAAAGTCGGCTTCCTGCAGCTCAACATGATGCCGGACGACGGACCCCATCGAGGCACGCTGCTTGCACTTTGCGTGCATTTCAAAAATTCAAAACACAACGTACCCAAGCGCAGGCAGACAGCCCCGCACGGACCGATCCCTAGAAAATGGTCTCGCCCGTCAACAGCGCACCGCACAGAAAAAAAGAAGCCAATCGTCGGGGAAAAACGAAAACGAACGTCAGTCAGTCGTTGAACGAACTTGAAAGTGTATGTTTGTATTTCTTCCGCGCTATTCGATTTTTTTAAATTTCGTCAACAATTTTCATATTTTCGCAACTTTGGAAATTCGTGAATATTTTCAGCTAGTGAAAAGTGCCTTTTACAGTTGGCTCAGCGTCGAAAAGTTTAGTTTTGGGTACGCTACCTTCTTGTCTCCGCCGCAGAAGAAAGTGACGTTTCCGACATTTTGTGGTGGTTTCTCGTAATTTTAATTTATGAATATTCCGGCAAAAAAATCGATTTTGTGACGAACAAAAAGTGAAAACGTACATTGCATTAAAATTGCAATCGCATCAAAACAATTTCCGACGAAAAACCCAACGAGAAATGTTTAATTCGAACTTGAATTGTGATTGTAAACATAACCTCAAAGTGTCGATCCCTATAGTGCCGTAAGTTTTCTGATTGGATTTTTGTTTTGACTGCATTTTTTTTTTAAATAAATTTTGCTGATCGATTTATTGCTGGCGATCGATAAAGTAAAATTAACATTAAACGAGACTTTTCGCTTGGTCAGGTGAAATCGGTTTTAAAGCCAAGGTGAATGCCAACAGTGCAGTGACGACAGAACGAGAACGATCCGCCCTTGAGAAAGTGAAAACCTTTGGGATTTGGAAATTTTTGAAATTTTACTGTGATAGCGACACGAAAAAACGAAACGATGAGTGCGCGTGTTTTAAATCCGATAATGCTGACCGAATTTTATACAATGCGATCGCCGTCGGCGGTACGGTGCAATCTTGCAGCCAGCCGCAAATTGAATCGAATTAAGAAAGACCTCTTCGGACCAACGGACAGTTCGGAAAACAAACGGTGAGTTTACTGCTGAAGTTGTGCCACAATCGATCACATAGATATTAACTTGTCTTCTCTTCCTCAATCGGATTTTGTAGGTCGTTTAACGACGAATTGGACCGCCATCAGAACGTTGCTTGCAAGAAATGGGGCTTCGACTTTCGAAATGGTTATCCGTTGACCGGCCATGGCCAGTTCATTTGGGAGCGAGTTACGTTCGGTGATTTCATTCCGGAAATGTATACGCTGAGTCGGGCCGCTCATGTCCGAGAAGTGCCGACATTCGAGTCGACCGAAGCTGATCTTTTGCTCGACGAACGAGCAGCGAGACAGAATTCACCGTCGTCGAGCGGTGGCAAAGCGTTTGTGCAGGACATCGTTGAAGAAACTGTTCTGTTCAAAGTTCCAGTTGACGAGCGGCTGGCGGCTTGTTCGTCGGCAGGCAAACGGCAGCCCAAAATTACAGGTAGGTGGAGCTTTTTTGTATTTAGTGGTAAGCAGGAAAAGGTTTTCGGACCTATCTTTCACTAGATCGGACATCCAGTGTCCGTAAACTTAGTGCTCCGGTTCATAAATCTTACGTTCTGTTCGACCAGACCTGCTTTAAGCCCCGGCTGTTTTTAAACATCAATTTGGTTTTGAACTCGTATCTTAAGCGTGATATGCCTGACGATTGAAATTCGTAAAAAGTGAGTTTTCTCTCTATCTATTAGTGTCCTACGAAAGGTGATTAAAAGGGGCGCCAAACATCAAGCGCCCTATTTCAACACTCATCAGCAAATCTACCCAATTCCAGTATAACATTTTGATTTTCAGGCCTAGAGTTAATTCCTGCTTATGCTACGTACCACTACTACTTTTTCAAGTCCAAGTACATCACTTCCTGGCCTCCGTTCAAAACACTCTCAAAGTTCAGCACCAGTTAAGTTCATCCAATTCGGTTTGCACTGCTGGAAATGAAGTGACTTTGCCAGTATCGAGTTTCATAATACCAACTTTAGCTCGGGTCAACTTCAAACGTGGTCGAGTTATTCACTTGAGTTTCGTAATAGGGTTATTTGAACCATAGCGTCATGGTTTCCAACACATTGAAGTCGTCAAATGCATAAAAACGACGTTCAAAACAAACGCCGCGTCTGCTTGCATGGTATCAAAATGAAGAAAACATCAGTGAATTTTCCGACGAGAAGGGACGGGGCACTGAATCGATCCTACAATCGTATTCTCATTCCTATGTGCAACCATCGATTGGCCGACCGTTCATTCGTACCGATTTTCCACGTCAAGTTTATTGGCTCGAATGTACCACAATCCAGGAACTGATATCAAGAAATTGTTCGGTCACGCTGCTCTAGTTGCCTGGCACGACTCAATACGTCTGTCCTCCATCTGATGGAATTTCAACCACTTTTGTCTGAATCTATTCCAACCTACGCCCGATTTTAAGACGATGTGATGCAAGAATTGTTATCATTTGCGTTCTAAAGACAGCTTTGTCCACTGGCTCGACGAAATAAAAGTCAAAAAATGGAGCAAACAATGAAGCATTTCTCTAGTTTCGAGTGATTTATTATAAAATTAACGGCCATAACCATTTTAGTTCGGCAGTTTTTTATTCGCTTCCGGACATTAAAAAATTGTATAGGAAGAACTGTTAGTTGATTATATACTTGGAAGAACTAGGATTTAATACCTTACCTAATTTGATGATCAAATATTATGTGATCTTCAGCGCCACCTTCCTTTAGTATAGGGTTGCGATGGCGGTAATTTAGCTAAGTTTATAATTCGTTATCGTAAATTTGATTTCGATTAAGCTATATAGAAATTATGCTCAGCAGTTCCACCAGCTGTAAGGGTGTTTCGGATAGTAGGCATGATACACCCTCTGACGAGTCTATGCCCTCCGATGACGAAACAGCTCCTTCGGGCCTAGTCCAACACAATCTTATAAAGACTGGCGTATTCCAGTGAAGTGTTTTCCAACGGTCATGTCCTCTAGGACAACGATTAATCAGCAGTCGAGGATTTCGTGTTGGGGTTTCACACCAGAAACCCTATTGACGCCGGAAAACAACCAACATTTAATCAAATTTGCTTCTATGGTAGCTTACCATGAAAAATTCCATTCTAAAAATTTAATACCTCATCTGGACGAACTGCTCTCGATAGAATAAACCCATGAAAATATTTTATAGTGGTAGTCTAAGCTCACAAAAAGAAGTAACTGTTTTTTTTGGCAAATTTGTATTATAGTATTCACTCGCTGCATCGCCACTTTAAAATTGGGTTTAAAAATTGTTTCTTTTTGGGAATATTTCGTATCCAGTGCACTTTGAAGTAAAAAAAAAGTTAATTCCAATTTGATGAGCTTATAATTTCTTAAAATTTAAGTTCTTTTAGAAGCTCGTACGACTAATAGTTCCCGAGATGTAATTTTTGTATGCATCCTCTTTTTTTTGATATGCCATTTGCGACAGCTACAAGAAAATGTAATGTAAAAATAATTAGACTCACTTTCGGAAATGGGTCATTCACATGAAGAATCGCCAAAAATGACGAAATTTGTGACCTTACCATCGCCGATTCTTTTGAAAATTTATGTACTCGAAGAATTCGTGAAAAAAAAAATATAATTTCAATTTTTTATTTCTATCTCATTTTTTTTGTTAGTTATAGTATGTTAAAGTTTTCGCAAAAGTGGTGTCAGAGTCCTCTTTGAAAATTCATATCTCTGGTAATTTTTATCCTAGAATAATAGAATAGGGCTTATTTGAAAGGGGGAGTTTGTCGCAATATAAATATATAAAATTAAAATCTTGATATTTTTTTCAAGGATAACGATTTTGTCCTTTATCCTTGAATATCTGAAAATCAGTTTATTTTTATTTTTTTATATTTTGTAGGTTATACTGTTTTACAAAACATACCAAAAAATTAACTTGAGATCTCAATGGGAACGGGGTCAAAAAAATCGAAGTACATCAGTGCTTCTCAATTATGTTATAAATTGTAATTTTTCTGTAACATAATTGAGAAGCACTAATGTTCTTCGATTTTTTTTGACCCCGATCCCAAGTTAATTTTTTGGTATGTTTTGTAAAAGAGTATAGCCTACAAAATATAAAAAAAACTGATTTTGAGATATTCAAGGATAAAGGACAAAATCGTTATCCTGAAAAAAAATTTAAAGGATAATTTTTATTCGTATTTTTTTTTATGTTGCGACATTTTTTAAACAACAATCTTTAAAATAACTTTATTATTATAGGATAAAAATTACCAGAGATATGAATTTTCAAAGAGGACTCAGCTTTTTTGCGAAATTTTTAACATGCTATAACTAACAAAAAAAATGAGATAGAAACAATAAATTGAAATTATATTTTTTTTTTCACTAATTCTTAGATTACATACATTTTCAAAACAATCGGCGATGGTAAGGTCACAACTTTTGGCGATTCTTCATGGAATGACCCAAATATAATTTTTTTTTAGCTCTGCCAGTTTCGTCTTACGAGACTGGCACATTTCTATCGAATATAAATCGGTTTTTTAGTTTAAGTTTTTTCTGCATTCTCGTACTCAACAGATTGTCCGAATTTTGTTTCTATTGATTTTTGTTTTTTTTAAATGTTTGTATGCATCCGCATTTTGTCTTCTGGCGGATTTTTTACTAAACCCTCTGCAAATTCATTGGTAATTTTTGAAAAGGGATCATCTAGGATATTTCCTCTTCTGAAAAGATGAATTCGTCTAAAATGAGCGAGAATCTGTTTTCATTCATGAGAAAATGTTGCGTTCTTTTGAGTTTTCCGTGCGTAAGGACTGAACTGAAGTTTATACTAGTTTGAAACCATTGTTTCTCCAAGAATCGATAGCTGGCAAACATTTGCCAGCAAATTTTCAAAAATGGAGACATAATTTTAGTATGGCATTCATCGTCTGGCAATTGTATTTTCTGGAATCGATGGTAAGTACTGGTCACCATCGTTTTGTTATTGTTTCTTTGCGAATTCATTCTTAAGCCGTTATAAAATCGATTGATATGCACGCTCCATTACATTTTTTATTGCCGGAAAGACGAAAATTGTTTCGACTCAATACCGATTATGTTTTTAACCGTTTCCTCAAAAACAAATTCCCACAGTCAACCCTAAAAAAATACGTTATAATATTTTCGGTTTGTTTTTTTTCTCCTGTCCTAATAGCGACGAAAGTTTGAAATCACTCTCATAATTCACAGACAAGAAGTTCACCCTCTGCGTTCGATAGTTCGACCATTAAATTGAACTTCCTTCTTGTCCGGCCTATCGGCCGAGCCCTATAAACGTCAATAATGGTTTTGGAGCAATTAAAAATTTCCAATCGGCTTTCAATAGATTAAACACATGCACATAAGGGCCTGGTTTTCTTTCCTGTCGTGGGAGCTGTTATGCTTTTGTGATTTCAACGGTTTTTTCACGGTAGCGTATTTCCCATATCGTTTTCTTTTCTCTCCCCCGATTCATGAAATTTATTATTCTTGCCTTTCTTTGAAAACGGAGCTACGCGAAGCCTTTACGACCGTGACGTACGAAGAACATCACCCTCCTGTACGTTTAAGCTATTGCGACTGCGCTAAGGTACTTGCAGGTTTTGGTTGTAGTTGTTGTTCCTTGTGGGACAGGTAGAGTAATTCTTGTTCGGGCAAAGAAGAGGGAGCATTGAGCTAAAGGTAAATGCAGTGTGGGAGTCTAGTCGCATTTAGATCGGGGTTTTGTTTTTTTGTGTTGTGAATGCCGGAAATGTGTAAATTCGATAGCGGTCTGTAATTATGGGAACTGTGCACATCGCACAATGCAACGATTTAATTCAACAGTAATCGAAATGAATGGGATTTGGAGTATTGGTTAAATACTATGCAGATGTACGTAGCACGATTCCAGGAGGGATTTTACTAAATCATAGATTGACGGCATTTTTATAGACGTCCGTGTTTTCAGTTCCCTTAGCTTAGGGGAGTGTTGAATCTGGCAAAATTTCATCACCTTATAAGTAAAAATAACAAAAATAAAATGTTACCACTGCATCGAAAACTCTTACTCAATAATTGATATCTCTATAAGCACATTCTTTTTCTTTAACCTCGCCACAGAACAAAAAAATTTTATATAATTACAAACTCATATCCAATTTTGCACAACTTCTGAGTGCAGGCTCAGTCCAAAACAATTCTCCTTCTCTGTTAATCCGACAAGGATCTTAAGTGATCGGAATCCCGAAATTTACAATAGAGATCCTGCCCGACAGTTTACACGATTTGGCACGTGCGGTTTTTATTGATTTCATTGTTTGCCTTTGTAGCGCCCCTTCAAAATAAGAAAACCCGACAAAATTCCACAACCTCTTCAAAGCATTTGTAGACGAAGGAAGTATTTCCTTTCTTGCAAGATCGTTGATCTTGGCAGGGAAAAAAATCAGCACACCTTTTTCTACCTGGCATTTATTTTTGTTGTTATTAATGCAGTCATCAGGTTAGCAGTGAAAGGATCGTCTTCCAATTTTTTTCGGAAAGGAATTTCATTTTCTTGTATGTCACTAAATTTTAACCAATAATTCATTTCCCCACTTTTAATTGCAGTAATTAGAACGAATAGCAGCTGCTGAAGAAATTGTGCTATGTGGCAAATTGTGAAAGAAAAAGCTGCGGGTAGGGCAGAAAGAACCGTGCGCCGACGACCATCATTGCACCCTAACTTGAATAATTTTCCATTTAATTTCACAAATATTTCGAATTTGTGTTCTATCTGGAATTGTAATGTCCTGGATCAAGAGTGGTCCTCCATATGGTACATTACGTGCCGTATTCTGACCAGTTGTACGAATTTTTTTGTGTCGGCTCGTGCTCTTTGCGATGCATAAATTTTCGAAATAATTTACATCTGATAGGCATCTATTACTCAATGTACCCCCTTGTGGTTTGTCGATTATACCGAAGTGGTAAAGTCGACTTTATTATCCTGAAATATTTTTGATGCGGGCATTAAGTGTGAATTTAAAGTTCAGTCTGTAGAGTAATAACGGCTTTTATTAGACGAAGTAAAGTCTAAAGGTGAACACCGGGATTATTGATCACGATTTGGTGATAAAAAATTGGATATAAAAAACATCTCGGGGGGTTTTTTTGAATTTTTGTTTGTTGTGTTCATCACTGTTAGGGGGCTACAGCATCCCGCAGCAGTAGATACTCAAAAAAAATACAGTATTACTCAACAGGAACACAGTGGCGGGTCTGTGAGAGAGGGCAAATAAAAAAATGAAATTAAAGTTTTGTTTTTTATTGTTACAGAAAACCATGTTCTCTCTAGATCACTGTTACTCTCTTCTGCTAGTTAAAAAGAGAAACTGAGCAACATTGAGTACATCAATTGAGAAGTTTCACCGGGAAAACCGACACAATTGGGCAGAAATTGATCCTGTCGTGGTCTTGTGGTAGTTCTACTGTAACGAAACAGCTTTCATTCGGAACAAGTCAACTTACTGACTTACTTTCACATTCAAGCTAGTTTGGGCTTGAAACTTGTTTTTGTTGTCGCTTTTATCACTGTTCCCACGAGTTTCGGCGAAATAAGGTGGTCCATCTGCACGAAGATTCGCATTGTGCAGATAAGTGTAGTAATCCGGGCAAATTTGGATACTCCGTTTGCGGCTGAGCTATTTGTATCACTACATGACTCCTTGATCCAGCCCGGATGAGTGGAGTAAAAAGGATACAGAAGGAATGCAGGGAGTTTGACCATCTCTTGGTTTCGGACTAATCCCTTGTGGTATTGAGGCTGAACAATACCACGTTTTTTTGTTCAAAAAGTGAATTTCTTGAAATAATTTTGCAACTATCAAATAAACGGCCCGTTTCGAATTACAATCAACGTTCAGACAAACAAATCAGCATGACCCAAATCGGAATTTTCTGAAAATGTATTACAAAGTCATCGTACCGGAATTCCCTGCAACAGTAACGAGCTCCCCTCCTCACCATAAAATTAAAAATACCTCGCTATAATTTATTCACCCGAATGTAATAGTGCGCTATGTCGTTTCTCTAATGCACTTTTATGAATTAATTTCCCGGCCATATGTGTGACTAGAAATATTCAAATTGTAGCCACACTTTTCCCAACCAGTTTTCCTATACAACAACAGCTTCGGGGTCCGTTCGTCGTCTCCCTACCACATCTAGTCGCATTAACCCGACTTTTTCGATCAATATCTCACTGAAATGCTAATCTGTTGACGCATGCCCATCTTCGGTAGGTAGCTTTGTGTACCGTATGTGCAACGTGCATTCGCGTGAAGTGTACAGTTGAGTTGGCCCATAATGTCTGGCTGGCTGCCCGCCACCGACAATCCTATTTTTATGTTAATTTTTTCGGTTTTAAAAACTCCACATGAACTAATCTTATTTCAATTTTTGTCCATTGCAGAATATATGAAAGAACGAAAACGACATGCACCAACACCGAAGAAACTATCACCTGTAAAACGTTTGCGAACAAATCTACAGTCGTCATCAATAGGTGGAAGCTACGTGCATCGTAGTAAAATGCCATAAGTTAGAGGACGAGGGTTTGCTTTAGTTTTTATTTACATTTTTTTTATTTTATGCAACAAATTACACTTACATATAATATTATTATTTTTTCTTAAGAATATCGATGTTTAGTCGATAGAAAACTAAAAAAAAATATTTTGAATAATATTTTTTTATTTTTAAATACAAGCCCACAACGATTTTTGTACACACACGTTTTGTTTTTCATGTAATACTAATTATCGAAATGTAATCAGTGTTACATGGACTCTATGTACAATGAAATTGAAGAAGAATTGGGTAAATAACGATTTATAAATCGTTTATAAATTTATACGAAAATGATTTGAATTTGTGTCATTTTATTGCTTTACAATTGAATAATTTTCTTTGCTTATAATACGTGTTTTATTTTCTTATTTAATCATATTTTTATGGCTTAAATGTTGTGCTCGTAACAAAAAATTATCATAATTAATTTTTTTTTCTCTCGTAGGTAATAAGTTTAGTTAAGCGAAAAGAAAGAAAAGAAGAAGCGACATGAAGTCGAATCGAATTAGTTTTTCTAAAATTAAGGGGAAAAATATTTACGAAATATTTTCATACATTTTCGGAATTGGTTCAAAAGAAGCATTTCTTGGTTGAACTATTTTTTTTTAAATTATTTACCTGCCTCTGTTTCATATTTGTCATTGAAATTTTATTTATTGGTAGCGGTTGAAGGTGACGCCAACTTATTAGCTTCGACTGTTGGGACATGGCAATTCGAACAAGTTTTTCAGTGGATAGTCTGCTTCTATCCTCCCTATCGGCATTAGACGGTAGGTTAACAATCTATCTCCGGACAAATAACTATGTTGAAAGTTTTCAGAGAAAACAACGAACTGGCGAATAGAAGACCGTTCTTTAACGAGTTGGACACGGTCTGTAAGCTGTTTCATTCGATAATGCACTTTTACCCAACAACGGGCATGTCACCCTATTTCAGAATCTCTTCTCATTTGTTTGTATTTTTTCACTTGCAGTTGCTCATCGCTTCGTTAAACTAAAATGAGCCAAGCAAGTTCTGAACTTATTTAATTTCTATATGTGTAAATGTAATCAAATCTTTCGTTGCATTTATTACGATGCATGAATGGATAGCGAATGCTTACAATGTCTTAATGTTGAGTCATTACTACGTTCGTCTTTCATTTGAATTGGATCGAAAAGGCTACAAATCGAATAAAAATATTGTCGAGTTATTCACACGATTTCTCAGGAAAAAACTCAGCTTCAAAGTGTGTGCTCTACGCATCTTAAAACCGCGTAGATTAACAAGTTTAAAGTTTTCTCTTCAGTCAGAAATCCATTCACCAGCATTTAATTTTTTGTCGTGTAACTCTTCTCCATCTAGTTTCTAAAATCCCTTCCACTTTTCATCCCAACATGTGCAGGATTTATATCTACTTTATAATTAATATCTAAAAAAAACTAATTCGATTCAACTAAATTATTCGCGAACAAATCAATCAAAAGGATTCGAAACGACGGAACAAGTGTCCCGAGCTTGCAATTGAATGAAAATCAAAACTAAATAGATTTTAATTTTTCCTAAATGTTGCAATCAAAGGGAATCAGTACAAATTGTGTAATGTTTATTGAATTAAAAAAAAAGAAAAGTAAATATCTACATCCACATTATACAATATCGCTTTTCAAATTTTCAAATATATTTGATTTTATCAAATTAATTGTTCTTGATTTTACAAACAAGAATCAGTTTTGTGCAATATGCGGCAAGATGCATTTCCTTTAATATTAGTTTGATAAAATCGATAAAATTGTGTGTGTGTGTGACTCTTTCAAACACTCAATTGTAAAATTAAACTGGTTTTGTGTAATTTTACAATTGACGCTTTGAACGGCATCCGAATGAATTTTGTATTTGTTTTTTATTTTAGCACTTTTACGATCTTCATTTTTATTAAAATAAGAAATCAACAATTTAAATTAAGCACATTATAGTTTTATTGTAATTTTTTTAAGGAATGATAATTCAAACGAATATGAAAAGAAAATTAACCATGCAACGAGTCACAGACTCTTATAATTTTTATTTGCAAGAAGTTCTAGATTTGAAAATTTACTAATATATATTTTTTTTTTAAAATCGAACGAAATACGTTTAAGTCTATACTTTTACATGATTACATTATATGCATACACTTTTTTGTATAAATTGTAAATAATTAAATATTTTATAAAAATATAATTAAACATTTAGATTTAAATTTTTGCTTTTTTGTTTGTCCGGAATGGGTTATCGGTTTAACTCACATAATGTCTTACCTATTTGTATTCAAAGGTCACATTTTCAGGTAAAAAACGTCATGTTTTCGCTCCATCTTCAAAATTGGGTTTGTAATTTATGCATAGGCCTAATAGGTACGCGAATTTCGTTGAACATTTTTTATTGGTCGAAATGTGGGTACCGATTTGATTCGGATCTTTTGTTTCTATTGTCGTTTTTTTTTGCGCAACGAGCACTACTAAAATCAGAAGATTGTAGAAAAGGAGTTGATATGCTTCTTGAGTTGCTATGGAAATTACAAGGTTGCCCGGAATATATCAGACCGGAATTGTTACAATTTTTTCTTTGGGGACTGGGAATAATTATTAGAAAATATGTAGAAGAAAGTGGTACGAGGGAGATGTTCGAGAATCTTGAGAATTATCAAGTAATTTTATTAAAAAGTGAATGTTGGAAGTCAGGAAATATAATTTCAAAGAATGGTGCCATCATCAAAGTGATTGATTGATTGTATTGTAGTGACTAGATTGCAATCTCGATTATCTCGAATGAACTGATAACAAAAATAAATCAACAACCACACATCAGGAAAATGGTAATTATTCCGATGTAGATAACGAGCGGGATTATACTCGGCAGTTATTTGAATGACAATATGAAATTGTATTCTTTACCAGACAAAAATCGCATCGAATATTAAATTGTTTCGGATGACGAAGAATTAGTTTTCATACAGTAGGAATTACGAGGTTGATCTTTTTTGATTTGCCATTTTTTTTTATTTATAAATAATTTCTATTTATGTTTTGACCCGACCGCTCTAGCCATTTATGTGAGGTATCTGTTTCAACATCGATGACGAAACGCCAAACCTGTCCTCACGTTCGGATAGTTTTGGGTTGTCCAGTTCCTGTATGAACTCTTCTATGAAATAGGGCAATAACAGCGCCTTTTTCTGAGGTGTCTGTGGTGCTGCCAATATATTTATTCGAATACTACGGGTGATGATAAAATCGAATGAACGATCGCAGCGTTTATAGACTAGTGCGATTAGCCTATAGCGGCACCGAGACGTCCACGGTTGACTTACGCAGTTTAGTTTTTTAAAACTGAAGAAATCACTTCCAAGAAGGCATCAGAGCAGATACTGTTTTGTCAAGTTAGTCTTTATTATGAACAAGTGTCAGAATTAGTTGCTCTGAATTGTTTTAAGGGCTTTAGTAATGTTTTGAATATAGGAATAGAATGCCACTTTGGCTAAGATTGAATCCCAAAAAAAAACCAACTATAAGGACGATCGGTAAGAGTATGACACGCTTTCTTGCGAATCATTGACGAAACAGCTCAATGTCGGAAGAATGTCGAACAGTTTTAAAATTGGTTTTCATCATACCTATAGTGGTAAAATTTTTCTTTAATTACCACTAGCCAAAGTAACTGTCTATTGCAGTCTGTAATTAAACGTGACAATGAAAACACCTACAAGAACCGTTAAGTTCGTTCTCAGCAAATAAGAGGCTTCTAGGGACGCCCTTTTTGTGGGGGGCACTTGCTCCCTGGAGAGAAAAAGGAAGAGAATTTGGGCAAAAGCGCATGTTAATTTGCACGAATTGCAGACTTACAGTCCAACAGATTTGAAAAACTTCTTAAGAATGGACTTTTGTACTTACGAAGAACTGTTGCGAAAATCACAATATAGTTTGATCTCCATCATACCGCATGCCAGCATGCACGAAATGTCATCATGCAGTCAAATACACGATAGATTTTCGATAAAAATGCCAATTTTCATGCAAGAATGACATGTAAGAATGTCCGTCTATGGGACCCTTTAGGTGGGGATGCACCTGGCTACTAGAATTTCTTGGTCTTTAGGTAGACTGAACTCTTTGAACATCTTCGTGTGAGACCTATTGCCGGCTCCTTTTTTTCTGTTCTGCATAAATATTAGTTAACTTTTAATTATAACATTTTGTATGGGCGATCTTGGTGAGTTCGCTTAAAGATTTTTACGGTGAAATTGTAGTGAAAGTAATGCGACGCGCACGAGTGAAGCGATGCGACGCGATGACAGCTGACTGGAATGCATGTTATTGAATGTAACCAGTTATAGTGATAACGCATCGCTTCGTTGCCAATTTCCTAATTTTGTCGCGCACGTTATGCTAGTTTGTTTCGAATTTTTTATAACAAAAGATAACGACCGGTTAGTAAATATCACGGATTAATCCCTATGCAATAAAAAACGAATAAAATCCGTTCGCAAGCTGCCAACATAACATTTTGGTATGTGTAAAAATTGATTGACAGTTGTGGCAAGCGGCTCAACGCGCTTACTATAACTGGTGTCGCGATATGGAGCGCGGCGCGATTGTAACAACGCCTTAATTATTGCTATAATTCTACCTTTAGACGAATAACTGCGCGTTTTGTTTTATGGTATATTCTTAGTTTAAATTTCAAATTTATAATTATTTTCAAGACCGTGTCCTTTGTACAAAATTTACGAGTTGATTTATATTTTCCGTACAATTATTACTTTTTGATTGAGTTAATACCGTGTTATGGATTCAATAAATCGCTATACAAACTGCTTCTTGTATCAGTTACCTTTAAATATTGAAAATACTTCTTTCATTAACGTTTTTATCGAATGGAACATCACAGCGCCTAACCACGTGATGAATATACTTCCGTATCGTAAATCAACCCAACCCAAAACTCCTTTTTGCATGTGCTTCGACATTTGGTGTGCCCAACGGCAGATGGCTCACACCTGTATTAATCTAGTACACGAACCAAAACTTATTTATTGCAGTTCGGTGCCGAATCAAGTACAGAGTGCTATACAATTTTACATGCATTCGGGTATTCCCCGTCCAGGTAGATGTTAGTGGATAAAGTTAAATGTTGGTGGTATGTGGCTCTAGATGAAATCATATAGAGTATTATAAGTTTAATCCAGCCCAAAAGTTTGTAACGCATAGAACCAAGCCTCGGACGAAAAAAAGTTATGTATTATTTTTTGTTTATTTGTGCCCAAAAACCCCAAATCCGCTTGACGTCCGTCCGTCCGTCTGTCCGTTAGCACGATAACTCAAGAACGCCTTCACCTAGGATCATGAAATTTTGAATCTGGATGTTTGGTTGAATTTGTAAGGCTAAGTTCGTTAACGGGCAAAATCGTCCTACTCCTTCGGGTAGTTGCCATACAAAATGTCCTTAAAACACGTTTTCAAGAATATTGGTCGATAACTTCATAAGGTTTAAGCTACGAGTTTGAAATTTTGTATGTGTTATTTTTTCAATAGTTGGAGCTAAATATATGATTATGAAGAAAATCCTGTTAGTCCTTCGTGTAGCTGCCATACAAATATCCTGTCAAAACGTCTTCACTTAATTTACGAAACTACGAATTCGGAATTTTGTACAAATTGGTTTTGAGTGAAAAGAAAGTCCGTCTTTACTAGTCAGCGAAATCCTATTACTCCTTCGGGTAGCTGCCATACAAAATGTCCTTAAAACACGTGTTCAAGAATATTGGCCGATAACTTCAGAAGGGTTTAAGCTACGTCTTTGAAATTTTGTATGTGTTATTTTTTCAATAGTTAAAGCTAAATGTCAGAACATCTTCACTTAATTTACGGAACTTACTATAACTCAAGTAATCTTTTAGCTATGAATTGGAAATTTTGTACAAATTAGTTTTGAGTAAAAACAAAGTTCGAGTTTGCTAATCAGCTAAATCCTTTTACTCCTTCTGGTAGCTGCCATACAAAATGTCCTTAAGACACGTGTTCAACAATATTTTTCGATAACTTTTGAACGCTTCAAGCTACGAATTTGAAATTTTGTACACGTTCATTTTTAAATGGTTCCAAGGAAAAGGATAAATATGTAAGAAATCGAGTGAGTCCTTCCTGCACCTCCCATGTGAAAGTCCTTCAAAAAGGACATTTTTGACATTTTTGACTTACCCAGTTTAAGATATGAAATTAAACACTGAATATTGTCTTTTAATTTTGAGGAGCAATCTAATGGCAGTCCTTAATAAAGGACATACAACATGCACACACGTAATTCTACTTTATCCCCAACTACAATATAAATCGGAGTTCAGTATTCATCTAGAGTATTATACGATTGGCTTGTAGCCGATCGTGACTGCAGCATGTTTTTAATTATTTTATTTATTTGAAAAAAAAGCTAAACTACCCACATAGGACAACTTGTTAGTGGGGGTTGAAACATTTTAATTTTATTAAGATTTAAAAATAGAAATAAAAAGTAAAAACAGTACCTACCTAGTAAAAAAAGGAAAAACGTGTTAAAACCCAGCTCTTTTTTGGGGTTCAGGTTCCATGCAGTTCGGCTGTTACTCGAACAATTGGATCGAATTCGTGTCGTGTAATTTAACGTCCTGTCCAGTTATCGAGCAATAAGTGTGACTCCTTGTTTTAAGGTTTATTTTGGTAGCATTTTGAAGGACCAAGCCACCATAGCTTAATAAATTGGTTTAACTAAAAATAGTGATATCTGAATCAAAAATTGTTATGTAGGTAAGTACGCGAATCTTTTTGCAATTTTCTCTGTGCAGTTGTGTAAATAGTTGCAGCCTTACGCACGTATGTACATGTTAACAATGAAACAACAGTGTAATAAATAATTTCTTTTTTATTTAATTCCGATGACTTAGAATGAACCTTACAAAAAACAAAACAAACAAAAAATAAAATCATTATCCTGTGGACAACAAAAAAAAGAAGTAGATTAGATTGACTAGTTTTGATTGGCTTTCGATTCCAATTGGGCACGCAGCTGTTGCACATTTCGTCCTTGCGTCGAATGCTTCTGAAAGAAAGCGTTAATCGAACTCATCGACTTGTACTCCAAATTATCGGCTATGCTCCAATCGACGCTGATACTTTGATGTCGGCCGCCCGATCCGCTTGTCGGCGTCGTCTTTGTATCGTTATACTTTTCGAGGAGATGCAGAAGACAATCCTTGGTCGTGTTTGCATCTTCGAGATTGAAGGGCTGATGGGAATTGGGTGATTCGATCGGGACGTCACGACTCATTTGATTCACCCGGAATTTAGTGCGACGACTGGTTATCGGCCACGGTACTCCGAAACCCGGTGGTTCTGATAGTTCCGAATTTTCAACGATTGTCGTAAATTCTTTGAAGCCGTTCTTAAGCCTGGGAGAGTTTGGCTTTAAGTCGTGCTGTTCTGAGTGTTCCACGCTGCTGCTTCCATTCGATCTGCAGAGTAGCGGATCCGAACACTTGCCATTGGTCAAGATCCTTGGTGTTTCGTCCAGCGATTGTAACTTTATAGAGAGCGAACTGATCTTGGTCTTGGCTTTTCCCGAATTTGTGGTGCGAGAACTAGTGGTCGTCCTTGTCGTCGAAGCATTTTCAGTCGTTGATTTTTTTATCACAGAAGTTGACCGTATGAATGACGACGACGCAGACGACGTCTTCGAACTTTCTTTGACCCGTTCGATGCAACTTTGCGATCGATTAAAACCATTTTGCAATTTGTTGACTGTCTTTTGATTTGTTGTTGTACCAGTGGTAGTTTCGTTAATCTCCATGCCGAGTTTGGTGTTAATCTCGGAAAGCATGAGAAGATGATCCGACAATTTTCGGATCTCATCCGCTAGATTTATCCGTTCTCCAGTTGGATTCTTGCCCACGATATAGTTGGTATCGGAGTTTCTTCGATCGAATGAGTGCAGGTAGTCCTTGAAGTCTTTGGATAGGGTCTTTTGCGATTTTTTCTTATCCACGTCGGTATACTTTTCACTTTCTGGAGGACTTTCAGCTTGTTGACTTTCAGTTTCTTCGGCTGTCGTACAAATCGAATCACATGGCGATGGCGAACATGCTGCAAATATACAATAAAGGTATTAATGTCGTCAATTTAGGTATATTGCTATTTATTTTACTTGTCGTTCCTATTTGGCTTCTTATGCAACAAACCAGAAGAATGCGATTTTTTCTTTACCTAACACCTAGCAACCCAATTTATTGCAATATAATACGAAAGTTTTACAACGCCAAATCCAATAAAAATTGGATCACAACAGAATTCCAATGCATGATGTAAATGCTTCACGATATTAGGAATTGAACATTTAAAGCTGTTATTGATTTTTTGAAAATGAGATATTCGCAAAGACAAATCGATTGGCCTCGGACATACCTACTTTAAAAATTTATTTCAGTGAGTTTGGGGAAACCTGAAACCCCGAGGACTCCAAATTTGATCACGTCTTGCATCCTGTGCATATCTCAGCTTGTGCGCCTACAAAATACAACCGAAAATCGCAATAAAACGATGAAGTAGGTGGGTATGAACTTACATTACCTATACTTAAGACCAACAGTTTACAGATCACGATATTAAACTGGTGTATTCTCAACAGATGAGATTAAGAAATTGTAAGAATTGAATGGTATATTTCCGCAAAACCATAGAGCAATTAGCCTTTTATCTGCACTTGCAAGAATGGCAGAAAGAGTTATCCTCTCTCGTCTACAGGAACATGTGAACCAAAATGGTATTTAACCTGATCAATTTAGCTTCAGATCGGGGCACTCAACTACCTCACAGATAGTTAGGGTTGTTGAGCAAATTACAAATAGATTCAACAGCAGACAATACACTGGGGCGGTGTTTTTAGATGTCAAGAAAGCCTTTGCCACTAATGGATCTAATTAGCTCCTTCCTGAAGGATAAAACGATCCGAGTTAAAGTGAACGGGGATAAATCTTCTCTTAGATTCATAAAGCCTGGTGTGCCGCAGGGGTCGATTTGAAAGCCTCTGTTGTTTACTGTTTATATAGCAGATGAACCCAGAACTAACAAAGTCAGTATTGTTTTTATGCTCATCATCAATGGCGCCTCATCCCAAGTCTGGCCCTGGCCTCCTGGCCGCTTTTTATGCTGACTACTGTCTTTCTGTGTCGCTCGTGGTGTCCTGCGAAAATCATCGATCTCTGCAGAATGCTGTTAACGACATGGAAAAGTTGTTCAAGCTTTGGCGTACTAACGTCAATCCTAGCAAAAGCGAGACCATTGTTTTTGCGAACAGAAAGAAACCTCCTCGTATTCATGTTTCCATCTCTGGTGATGTCATCCCATGAAAACCAGTTGTCGTGTACCCGGTCTGAAGCTTGAGAATGGACTCTATTCCGGTCTTCATATCCAGTCGGGTGGAACAAGTTTACTCAATTCAATGTGCAACGGAAGGTTCGGGACACATTGTGAACCCCCATATCAACCACCTTCAAAGAAAGATAAATAGATTCCTCAGAGCGACTCTTGGTGCTCTATGGTTCCTTATCAACTCTCAGCTCCATCGAGATGCTGGGCTGCCCACAATCATGAAATTGATTAAGAAATGGGCCTTGAAGTATTTCACTGAGTCTTCCTCTCATGCTAATGCGTTAGTCTGCTAAAGTTTAGACTATGACGGGACCCTCCTTCGCAAGCATAAGCTCCCCAAGATAAACGCGCTAAACTGTAATTAGCCTTTCTAATATGGATAGGACTGGGTGGCTTAGTGGCTAGAGCACTTGCCTTCGGTGCACCTGGTACCAGGTTCGAATCTGCTTGGCGACAAGTAATTTTCGAGAATGGGATTGGGTGCCGGACTACCAGTTCACTCAGCTGTAAATGAGTACCTGAGTTAAAATCGGGGTAATAGTCACGGACGTGCGTGTGGCTGACCACTTCACCTCCTAGTGTTCCGTTGGTCTAGTAATGAAGTAACTCTGGCATTACTTCAAGGCCTAGGCCCAATTTGGGCTGTTGTGCCATTGATTATTAATATGGATAGGACTATTGTTGCTTGCTTGGGTGCTCCACTCCCTGTGAGTTTCCCCACGCAGTCACTTTTTATCACATTCCTAGTCGACAGATTACAATTAGTCTTTCTGTCAATGCATCACACAGGCTTTTCATGGTTCCCAGTGAGCTAAAGATGAATATTAACGCTTTCCCAATCCATCGTACATCACACACCCATCTTCAATGAGCCTGTTAAGGCACTTTGAAATAAAGTAGTCAGTGCTAAGAGCGAGACTTATCAGGTTACTGACTGAGCCAGTCAATTATTGCTAATGTAAGCACAATCTTTTTAAGGACATTTGTATGGGGATTGGCACTAAATTCACATAGAAAGACAAAATCCGGATGAGAATATCCAGAAATTAAAAAATTCAGGAAGACAAAATCCAGGACTTTAAAACTCTAAAATTCTTGAAAAGATCAGAACAGAAGAAAGAATAGTAAAAGTTATGAAATAATTTTCAAAACAGACAAATTCTCAAAACTAATCATAAGAACTATTTGAAAAAAATTATGATACTTAAAAGAAAGTTATTACTCAAATTAGATATAGAGTAGTTAAATCCAATATTTTTGTTAGGTTCTGGTTATCTCCGGTTCTAACCAAAAAAATGTGAAAAAATTAGATTAGTGATAAACTGTTCCTGCAATTTGAACCATTTCTGGGGGTTTACATTTCTGAATTTTGTCTTTAAATTTTTTTGAATTTCTTGAATTTTAAATTTCTGATTTTACAAAATTTGCTGAATTTTGTCCTGTGGTATTTTTTTGTATCCCGAAGTTGAAGCGATTTTACTCCATCTTCTCGAAATATGTACCAAATTTCAATTTTTTATTGTCGACTCCTGTGATGTAAAGTTCTCAACTTTTCGCTTTAAGTCATAAATCCAAAAAGGAAATGTGCGTGAAGTACTCGAAAGCTGGAATTGAGACATTTTAAATGCATGTCTCCTGAACAGTTTATGCAGCAAGGTTTAAATTTAATCATTGTTTGTAGGTATACTACTGGAGTATATTAAAAAATAAATTATGGAATGGAGAGAGGAGGAGGGGCAACAGAGTCCGGGGGTGTAAACGTACGCGATCTCACGAACCAATAATGTAGAAAAGATTGATTTGGCTGGTGCAGGAGGTTAGTATCCTGAGTGTAAGAGGGGCAGTGTTGCATGGAAGTGGGGCGATCAATTTCTTTTTTTCAAAAATAACGTCTCATATCTCAAAAACTATTTGTGATAGAATTTTCGAATTTGTACAGAAAGTAGGCCGAATAGAATAGAAAAAATTCTTGATGAAGGTCGCAGTGTTTATCGCCGACAAGGAAGCCCATATATTTTCACAAATATCGACATGTCTTTTAGGCCTGTTGAGATAGCGAATTGGTTTGCTCGTACTTTTATACAATTAATCTTTTAACTTAATTTAGATTTTTTAAAAATAGTATAAATTCTCTTATTTTGACCGTATTGTGAATGTCACGTCACGTCACTTCGATGCCGATTCGACATCAACGCCTGAAAAAGCGATTGTGAATGTCGATTGTCATCGACAGTTGTCACTTTGATCGTCATTTTCCGTCGCTGAGATTCCAGTCCGTGACGCTTGAAAAAAATTAACGTCGATGCAAAAATGAAATGATTGTAAATGAAAGCATTCACATGAGTTTAAATTCACAATTTACAGCTGACACATACATATCAATATGGAAATGCTAATGAGTCACGTCGATACGGTTACACAATCGGTTTTTTTCGATCGACGTGACACGTTGAATCGGAATCGAAGTGACGTGACGTGACATTCACAATACGGTCAACTCCTGAATTATCGAATTTTATGCGGCTGTAAATCTAAAGAAAAACGACAAAACCATTTAAATTTTGATTTTTATCAAATAATTTTTATACAAATAACAATTTTTAATAATTTTCTTGAGATCTTATTGCGCTCACAGCCATATCATTTTCCAGAGCTGCCGGAAGACCACTAACGATTCAATTGCTTTTAGAGCAGCGTAGTGTTCCGTTCAATTTAATTCGCCATTGAAAGTCCTTGCGATTAAGACAATCTTACTATATTTTTATTGGAAGCGTAACTGGCAAATTGTCTGCTGTACTCGCTTGATGGTGCCTTCTATAAGGCTTACGATATCACTTCTATATTTACTAATATCCTTTTTTCATCACTTGCAATGTTTTTTCTGCCACTACGAAAATTATTCGAGAAATTTCAACTTCCTAAAATATCCATTTTGTAATAGTTGCATGTTGAGATAGACGAGTATGTGATAGCTTTATGCTTCGATAAGATTCGAAGGCCTCTTCTTCTTCAGCGAACGGAAAGTCCTTTTTCGTTCCAGACCTTTGTTGTTAGTTTTTGTAGCTGTGAATTTGGATTAGTTTAAGAGAGCAATTAATATTTAATTTAGGAAAAAAGGACATGTATATATACAATTTCAGTTTGGAACATACAAACAGCAATGTACATAATGTTCGTCCTTATTCCAATTCGAATGCCCCAAACACATTAAGCCACACGTATGACTATAGTAATGAATAGTTACACAGTTATGATATGAAAAGTTGAAAATCGTCACAATTATATAGATGAAGTGATGATGTAGTTTATTGTGCCATCTTCTAAAAAGTTCAAGACGTTCAAATCAATTTATAAAGCACAAGGCTTCATCATTTCTTTCTTCCTTCTTTTCCAACTCCATATTGAACTAGAATTTTGAAGATAATCTAGTAATGCTAAATCGATCACTTTTTCATGATTTCGAGAATTGCAGCGTTCATTCCTATAGTTTTTTTGTGATATCTCTAGAACCAGTAAAGGTAACATCACAAAATTCATAGTCGGTAGACTAAGTTGACGTACGAGTATATAAGGATTTTAAGGCGGAGGGCGAGTGGAGGGTTGTAGATGAAAAATGTTGGTTACTATATTATGAAGAATAGCTTATGCTAAGAAGTTGAAACATGGAATTTATGTAGTGCTATAGTATCGTAATAGAGAGCAAGGATGCAGGGGTACGAGAGTAGCGGATCAAGGAGAAGTTTAGACTTGGTTTGGATTTATCAGATATAGGTACAATTTTAAGGATAGTATTGCGTGGAGGATAATAATTTTTCTCAAAAATCACGTGTGATATATTAAAAACTATTTACACCATCCTAACCGAGAAAAAATTATACGAGTGTTGTATTGGAAAAAAGTGTAGAAAGTAAAACATTCTGACTTTTATATCTCGTGAGCCGATACAGATTGAAAGCTGAAAGATGGAAATTATAGTATAGGGCTATTGAAGAAACACGCTTTTAAAATAATATTGTTGTTGGGGGTAGTGTATGGGAGTGCTAGAAAGTTGAACGAATATACAGACGAACTAGAAAAGTAATTCCAGTAAAAAAAAATCAATTTGCATTTACGTATGGAGCTGAGTAAATAAATTCTGGTGAAAAGGAGGTGCCTATATTTTCACGAATTTCGTCATATAGTATCTTAGGTTTGCTGAGATATTAACTAAATTCTACTTATTCAGACTCATTATACAAGTAACCAAAAATTATAACTTTATAGTACCATCTATAATGCGATAACGAAGATCAAATCTATTGTGTGAGCTAAGAATGTCCTAAATCTTGATCCAAATGTGTTCGGACCTCGAATTCTGAATGGTATCTACTGATACAGAATTGAACTGCGACTAGAGAATTCAACGAATTTATTCTGATGGTGGTCAGATGGACAACAATTTATTTTTACTTTTGTGGGGTCTAATCGTTCAGTGTAGAAATTTTTCTTAAATTATTGAGCAATAAATGTGAATATTTTGAGCGGTTGGTTAGCAATTTATCACGTAAATATCACCTGAAAAATAACTATTTTGATGAGCTTCGAAAATTGAGATCGCCTGAAGGGATCAGTCAGACTAACGTCCCAAATTTGATCAGAGAAATATCATCGCTTAATCCAAGGCCTGATTTGGACTGTCTGAAGTTGTGAATGGGTGTTTTAATAACTTTTGGTTCGTGAGCAACTAATGAGCCGCTTTATTTTAAAATAATTATCTGGAGAATTCGATTTAGTAAACAGCCTGCATTTATTGACCATAGCTATATCAGGTGTGTAGGCTTTAATTTGAAAAATTAAAATTTGTTGTTACCAAAGTGCTTTAGACAAGTCCGTTGAAGTATTTTTTATGCACTTTTTTTGTATTTCTTTCGCATAGACAAAACAAATTTATCCTATTTCAAACTAAGTAATAATAAATATATTTAGTCAAGAGATGCATATTGTGTGAGTCTTTGCATATTCACGAATTCCTCTATATACCTCTTAGCACTAATGGGATATCGAATTGAGTTTTTTTTCCTGGGCTTTTGATGGAATTGCATAAAATTATTTAGTCAATTGATAAAGAAGTGTAAATGGGTTGCCGTATCTTTAAGGTCTGATAAGATATCAACCTAGCTTTTACTTGCATGGTCTTTTTACATAATACGTTTTCATAAATTCTGCCAAATCTATTAGGTCTGGTAAGTTATCGACTTTGCTTTTTACATAAAAAGTAAATTCAGCTTAAATGCGTTTTAAAACCCAATTTTTCCATCAACCTTACTTTTAATTTTTATTACGCAAAATCTTTTTATATGTTAAAAAATAATAGCAATAGTGTGAGAATACGACATTGCGATAGTCTGTTGTATCCATCCATCCACTGCGTGATAGATCAGTAATGCGATAGTAGGGTATCTAACGTCAACCAATATTCATTTGCCTAGTCTATGTCTATTAAACCAAAAAGTATCGCAAAAGTGAAAAAATCGTAACAGTTCGGTTTATACCGCGATAGTTGGCGTGAAAGTTTTATAAATTTCACGATAGTGCTATCAACACTCTAGCCCAGTTTACACGGTGATAATTTTTAGTGATAGTACTATCGTAAGGGAACTTTAGAAGAATATGCGGCAGGGCGAATGTCTGTTGTACACACAACGAGTACACGTACGAGAATGCGATAGTCGACTGTCTAACATCGATATTCATTTAACAAAGAGTATCGAAAGTAAAAAAATTTCTATAGTTCGGTATACACGGCGACAGTTGACACGAAAGTTTCATAAATTTACCTTCTCGTCAAACGTGATAGTACGATAGCGCTATCATGAGAATGCGAAAGCAACTATTATGCATTTTACACGATAAGAATTGTATAATATTTATCATGCCATCAACTATAGCCAAAACTATTACCGTGTAAACGAGCCTTGAAATACCTATACATTTTAATGACAATAAAGTCCCATTTTAACGGTGATAGTTTTTAATGACAGTACTATCGTGAGAGCATAGAACGTGAGAGTTCGACACTTCGATAGTCTGTAGTATTCACGGAGTTATAGCACAGCAATGCAATAGTAGGCTATCTACCGTCAACTCGATATTCATTTGACAAGTCGATGTCAACCAAATAGTATCGCGATTGTGCAAAAATCGCGGAGGTTTGGTCTATACGGTGATAGTTGGCGTGATAGTGTAATAATTTCGCGATAGTGCTATCAACTATCTCGTCAAACGTGATAGTGCGAAAGCAATTATCATGCAGTTTACACGATGATAATGATTACGACAGTATATATAACGACTATCGCAAAAAATATCACCGTTTAAACGGGGCTTAAGTAAAATTATAAATGAAACGAAAAAAATACAAGTTGAAATATGAAATAAATTTACGACAAAATTCTTTAAATTCTTCAATCAAATGGGTATGAGTATTTCGGAAAAAAAATAACACGATAAAGACGTTTGATATAATATAAATACTGATTGGTGCTTAAAAAAGTAAGAAAACTGCATTAAGCATTTTCTCCTAGAATATTTCGCACCTATTTAAAACTGACTACTAACACTGTACTGCCAGCTGTTGATTTTGTTAACATCTTCCCTTCGTTATAAAAGGAAACAGGACCCTAAGGAGTAACAAAATTTCTCCTTGCAGCCGTGTACAGACGCAATTTGGCGGTAACAGGGATGTAAGTTGCACCCTCTGAATTGGAAAATTGAAAGGAACCGTAGTCTTTTAATTTTTTCAAGAAGGGCTGTCTACAATGGAGTGTAAAAAATGTATGTAGTCCACGAACGCGTGAAAAAAATTGTACCCTCCCCTTTGGGAAAAACTGAAATGACGTCCCTGCTTGCAATTGCATAAATAGCTGCAGTCGTCTTGTGAATTGTACGCGTAGTGCTGGACTATGTAAAATAAGAGATTGTACAAATTTAGTTCTGGTTTGAGTTCAATGTAACGTCTTAAGTCAAATTCCAGCTTCTGTATTTCAACCGAACAAAGTTCCGCCAAAACGTTTGTTGGGTTTGAGAAGAAGACTTTAGAAATTTGATTCTATTTGGGACAAACACGCTTCTTATTATTCTAAAATTTGTTCTTAAACATAACCGCAAAAATTGTTGTTTTTAATTCTGTTCATCGCAACGCTCTCTCTCCATCGAGGTGTTGACCAATTTCCGTTTTAAGTGGTGGATATTATTTTTCATCGTCTTTTGGCGACACGTACGTATAAAATACATGTGCTTTTGCCGTTTAAATATTTACAAGTTTTTATTAATAAAATAAAATTTATAGTCATAATTCGACTAAAACTTTTTGCATCGAATTATATCAATTAAGAGTATCGCGGTACATTCGAGAAAAATTCATATGAATGATGGCAGAACATAAAATGATAAAATATACGAACATTGCATACTTTTAATTAAATCGCATAGAAAATGCTGAAAGGATCAACCAAACTACCATATCGTTACGGGAACCTGAAAAGCACTAAGTCCTTATTTCACGAGGATCTAGTTCAAGCTAAGAAGCGAATGCTGGACACTATATGAAGCCTTAATTTAATATTTGAATTCAACTCCGTTTTGTCCTTACCTCTGGATGATACAATACTGTCCCCTCGTGTCTCCCTCAAAGGTGATATAATGTTCGTACCGTTATCAAATACATACGGGCTGTTTGGATGTTCCTCCCATCGTTCTATGAAATTTTTAAGGTTGTCTTTAGTCGTTTCAAGCTCCACTGGCTATAAAGTAATCGGAAGTGAAAGATTAATGAATTTCAATTGGACGCGATTTTAATTAAGAGCAAAATCTGTTATCCTTACTTCTGGTTCTCGTGGAGGTGATGGCGACGTTGTTATGAATTTTGGAGGTGGTACAATAACAGGCTTCGGTGCTATGGGTGGCTTCGGTCGGCGTTTTAGCCATTTATGTTCCAGACAGTCGGCAGCTGTCATACGGGCACTTGAACGAGAAAATCCATTGTTAGAAGTTAATCTTTTACTTGCCTCTACTATCTCATACTTAATATCCTTGACAAGGAGTTTTGTAATAAAGTCTAAAGCGTCGGATGACACGTTGGTGAACGCTTCGTCGTCAAAATCATACTTTGCAATTGTCACGTGTGCCATAGTCTCGATGTCGGTTTCGCCCATGAACGGTGACAGACCTGACAAACTTTATTTTAGAAAATTAATTAACACAAAATGAAACTGCTTGCGGAAAGTTATTCGGGATAGAGGAGGTCTTAATCAAGACCAAGCCGTAGCGCTTTCAAATTTTAGGAAACGTACAGGAGTCGTCGGTATTACCGAACAAGGATAAAGTTTAAACTTACAGTACGTAGCAGATAACGCCTACACTCCACATGTCAGTACCGTACGATATATTGTCGAAATTGACTACTTCCGGCGCGACGAATTCGGGTGTTCCAAACAGAATCTGAAAATACAGGAAGAGGACATGGTGTTAAATTAAAATAATATTGGTTTGTAAAGAAGTACTGGTATTAGGAATGCTTTTTTCTTTACTTTTATTCATCTTAACACGAGTTCGGATTTCAAGTGTCTGTGGTAATTGATGAGGCTGATTGACTTTCTTGCTTAACTTGTGAATGAAAGGACTCTTCTTTGGGTTGTTTTGAATCAGTTAAATGTTTCGTGATAGGAACGTAATTTAGATGAGGGTTCAATGAAAATGCTAGCTAATTATATTCTGATTGGAAGGATCTGGGCGATTTGAGAGTGAATTGAAGTTTAGAAGAGATACATTTTTTGTTGGGGTCTTCTTGGCTTAATGTTATTGAGGCACCCAACATGGGGTTAGATGAGAAAGTCATGCCAGATTACCCAAATTTAGCACCTACTCAATTAACAATTGTATATCAATAAAGTTAATTTTTTACTTCTCCTGTAAATTAAATTTTTAATTTTTATAACTTTATAACATTTTTAAAACTTTATAACACTGACGCCGGAAAACAACAACAACTTTAAACAAATTTGCTTCTATGGTAGCTTCTCACCACGAAAACTTCCATTCTTATATAAAAATATATATTTCTATTAATAATTGCTTTCCACCCAATTCCACGCATTTTGAAGCCATAAAGAAACCTAACCTAAAACTTAATTAGTTTTAAATAATTCGAATTGAGGATTGTCAGGTAACATCTAAGAGAATTTATTTAAATTTTAAATTTCTTTTCAAGCACGACACCAATGTATTTCCGATTCGGAGGCTATCGTTAAATGCATTAGCACCATAGAAATTGTATTACCTACCTTCAATATTACGCTTAATTATAATTGTATGTACCGACTGATGAATATTTACCTGTAATTTTTTATCCGGATCGAATTTCCTCGCTAGACCGAAATCAATTATTTTTATGCGATTACCTTCGCGGGTCAGGCACAAAATGTTCTCAGGTTTCAAATCCAAATGCAGAATGTTATTTTGGTGAATGAATTGCACCGCTTCGCACACCTGTCGAACAAAAACCGTACAAACTTTCTCGGTAAGCACGAAATCGTCATCAATGACCCGATCGAAGAGCTCACCACCTCCAACCCTTAAAAAAAGTCGAAACGAAAATGAAAGAATCAATTCAGTGACGATAGATTGCGAATGTTAGTTTAATATCCTTACAATTCCAGGACGACGCACATCATTTTTTGGTATTCATAAGCTGCGTAGAGCTGTATGATGAGGTGATGTTGTAGTGAATTCATGATTTCTACCTCACGTTCGACATTACGTCGGTCCTCACGTTTCGGTATTGGTACGAATTTTGCTGCGAATTCTAGTCCTGAATCCTTTTCCTTGCATTTATAGACCGTTCCGAATTTACCTCTTGAATGAAAAATTTATCAACGTACGAATTTTTTTTATCGGTTTCTTTGTGCGAAGTTTGAGCATTTTTTTTGGAGTATATGAGAAAGTGATATAATACCTGCCGATTTCACTTATCAGTTCGAATTCCTTTTTGGCATCGATACCCCGTTTTATGCTAACATCACGTGCGGGAAAACTTGATTCCAAAGCTAAAAGAAGAAGAAAATTGAAGTTTTATTTTCAAGATTGCTCCGAACATAAATAAATGAAAATTATAAATAGAATTATTTAAAAAAAATCCTTTGGTCTGGAAAAATTAAATATCAAAATTTTGAATTAAATCGCAGTATACTTGACGGTTGTAAAAAATACCGTATTGTTACATGCAAGATGCAACCCTAGAAACCTGCACTATTCAATCAGTTTCCAGTACAAAAGCAGCGCCATAGGGAGTCCAACGGTTTCCTGTAAGAAAACTCTGACTCCCAATATCTAACGGATATCGAAAACTCTTCTTCTCGCTCTTCCTCGCATATTCTGCAGACCTTACGAACATTCCACACACACCACCGAATATTCGAGAAGGCTCTCGACTAATAACATGCAGTATATAACCACGACAGAATTTGCAGCCGAATACAGTTTGTATTACGGTGCTAAGCGAGACGAGTGAATTCTAAGTGAGATCGGTGAATTCTAAACGAAAGTAAATGTAAAGCGACTTAGTGATCAAGTTCAATCAAGGATTGCGATTATTGAATGCTAATAATAAAACGTTATTATCTCTATTGATTTAAAGGAATTGTGTTTTACTTGAAATCCCGGCGAACCCCTAGCTCGCTACAATATACAAACAACGACTCAATTGTATACTTTGTAAATAGCCGCAGTAGTACACACACAACAAATTAGCCTGGATGATTCTTGGAAAGTTAATTTTCATAACCTACGCTTTATTCATTGGCGGTATTATAAAAATGTTTACTGCTCATATCTGACAATTTCCTAAATTTTAAAATCAATATATCTCGTTTTAATTTAACTCAAAATACTTCCCTAGCGAATCAATTGCAAGTACTTATTTGAAACTATCCAACATCATTGACATTTTCGTAATAACATCTGTGATTTAAAAATAAATCAATTTACTGTCGGTGGTGTCGTGCACATTCGTGTCGTTGTACATTTTAATGTGGTCATGACATTGGCAATCTAAAAATGCACTATTCTCTATTGTTGTTATTGTGTAGTTTCAAGTTGTGTAGTTATTACAATATAAATTTCTTGTTGCCAAAAAAATAAATCATTCGAAATCGAAGGAAAATGAAATGTTTTTGTTGTCTAGAACTTAAAGGACTACATAATACCTACCTGCCCCTATGTTTAATATTTGTTTGCCTATCGATATCTAGGCTAGAACGTAACTTTATGGTACAAGTACCCAACTACATATGGCTTATGTAAGGCTGTTATTACAAAGTTGAACTGAAATACATATAACAATTTTTTTTTAGTTTTTTTCATAGGTGGACATTTCTAAGGGTTCTTTGTGCTATCGAATGTGTCTTTTATGTCAATTCCTTTTAAATTATTTTGTGAATAGTCTAGTCTTGTATGTGAAATAAATCGAATCTAACATTGAAAATGTTATCCGAGTTCGCTTCAGACGTTACGACATACTATGCAATACCCTGTTTATTATAAGAAATTTATTCACCTGCTATTCAAATCTCTTATAAGAAGCACACTTTCTTCAGTACTAGACGATATTCTGAGGTTGTTAATAATTTCTGTACGAATGCGAATTATTTGTAATTAAGAAATATTTAATTAGGTTGGAGCCCATTCTTTTCAGCAATTTAACAATAAATTCGTGTTAAAACTAGGACTGGATATATCCTATGTTCTTCAATCTGGTCTTGGAATATATTGTCTAAAATTCTGCAATCGATATTCATTTTACTTTAGTTTTCCAGAAGTAGTAAAGTTTTCATTATGGACATAGAGACGAGTACTGGTCAATTCAGTTTAAATTGCATTCAGCGGTAAAGGTAGGCGATTCCCTACTTCTAAAGCGATTTCAGTACGTGGAGTTAAGACAGTAATTATAAACAAAAAGGGGGTTCAACTACAGTACGCCCCCGAGGATGAACCTCAATAGTTTTTACAATTCTATTTTTCTCAAAATCTCAGAAATATATTGGATCATTACCTGATATTGACAAAAATTTGAAACGCGAGTATTTCCTCAGAATATTTAAGAACAAAATTGTGATTAGGATAATGGAAGCTTCGATAAGAAGTTTAAATTTGTTATCCACTCCTTAAATATAATTTGAATTACGTTATTTTTCCAATAGTTTCAAGTTGACGAACGGTGATGAAGAAAACGTAGAGAGTTTTTCGTGTAGACACCATACAAACGTCCTTATTTATTCTTGTACACGCACGTTTCTACTCAAAATAGCGAATGGATCCTTAGTGATTTCTCGTGATGGGCACAGTGCTACAGTTCACTCCTCTGAACCTAACCTAAGCTACTCAAATTTTTTTTTTCACGTTTCATGACTAGTAGACACGAAAAAAGCAAAAAAAAATTTCAGTCCGTCTGTCCGCCGTACATCGTACGCCGTCCGCCGTACGCAAAATTGTTTGAAGGCTCGTAGCTCCCAAACGGTGTGAGATACTAAATTGAATTTTTTTTTATGAATAGACTGGGTAGGCCTCTTGAAGTGACCAAATTCTGAGGGGTGTGGTGTGAGGGAGGTGCGCTTTAGACGGAACATTTTGGCTTTTAGATCTTGAAATTTATATAGAGCTTTGATAGTGGACCCATTTGCATAAAAATTGAAAATATGGGTGAAGGGGTGTGGGAGTGGGGGGAAAAATAAAGCGTCCGAAACGCGCAAAAGCCGAGATCGACACATTCTAAAATCCATATCTCCTAAACGGTTAACGTCACAAAATTGAAACTTAATGAATATCTGTAGGTATACTAGGAGAATAGATCGGAAACAATTTTTTGAGTGAGGACAGTGGCGTACGAGGGTGGGGGTGAAAAACTTTAGATTACGATATCTCACGAACCAATTGCACTAGAAAAATAAAATTCGGTTTGCGTATAAAGGTTGACAAATGAAGTTTGCTGAAAGTAAAATTTTCTACTAGAAAAAAATACTTGACCAGATACTTAATGTGGAAAATATATGCATTCATCTTTCGAAACCCACAACAAATGGAGAAATCGTCCAGCTAGAAAGTAGATCGGGTTATAGGAGCGAAATTTACTTACTTCTTGGGGTAGCTCCCATACAAAAGTTCTTCAAACACGTGTCCACGATTGTTTGCTGATAACTTCAGAATACAAGCTATAGAAATTTGAAATTTTTAAATGATTCACAGTAAATGAATAAATATGCTGGAGATCGATTGAGTTCTTTCTGCAGCTACTATGTGAAGTCCTTAAAAAAGAACAATTTCATTTCAGTAATTTGCCTAAAATTACAGATATGACATTGAAAACGGAAGATATTGTCTTTCACATTTGAGTCGCAACCAAACGAGAGCTCCTTAAAAAAGGGGGAAAAACATGCGCATTTCTTATCCTCAATTACAATATAAATCGAAGTTCATCTAGAGTATCATATGATCGGCTTGCAACCTATCGTGACTGCGGTATGTTTTTTTTTCTAAACTCGATCATATTAAATTTTAGGTCTATGCGAACTGTTCAATGAGCTGTTTTGAGTTATAGCGAGTTTGATTGAAAAAATAGGCACACATTTTTCAAGGACTTGGGTGTGGAAGCTACACGAAGAAGTACCTTGATTTCTCATATTTTTTGTGCTTTTAATTGGCGATTATATTCCGTAAAATTTCTAATCTTTCGTTTTACAGATAGTGTTTGACCGGATTTCGCTAATTTACGAGCTCGACCTTGCTTTTTACTAATTCTAAAATCCAGAATGCAAATACGTACAATAATTCTACATCGCAGTACAAGGCTTATGATTTATTTTTCAAACCTTCAAAATATAATTTAAATCCCGAATGTATCAATTAAAAATGCGCGGGTATTTTCTTTAGTTTTTTGTTCCGGTATTTCAGAAGTAATCCGGTTAAGCTACTTTCCAAATACCTGCATACTGTCCGATTTATTCTTTCATATGAATGTATCTACAATCTACAACTGTCCCTAAGTCGAAGATAAACAATATTTTAGAAAGGACAACTGTTACGTCAACACCATTTATTATTGGAGAAATAATATTATTAATAATAAGTTTTGCTGGATTCACACAGTTCCAGGCTGCACAAACGGAAAACATAAGCATCTGGTAAGACAATCCTCGATATTACATTTCGTTATTATTCTTTCTGAAAAGGGGGAAATATATTGAAAAAGTAATTTATAAGTTTTCACGAATAAATTTCGAGGCTCAATACAAAGCGTTGCTAGTAGGTTTATCCGATCGATTACATTAAATTGTCGGAAAAAATTTGATAACGCATTACACATATCCTAAACCTCGTTGTACTCTACCACAGAAATTGTTGTTGAGTTTAGCAAAGTGGTCAGGAGAAAGTATCTACACAAATTCGGATCGGATCCAATAAAATTCTCAATCGGAAATTGTACTTCCTTACAGAGATGGAAATCGAAAGCCTCTATTAATAATTCGTTTGATACATTTTAAATTCATTGTATAACACATGTTACCAATACACTTGCTAAGTATTGGGATTGTCCTTTTGTAGAAATTATACCTACATTTCTGCACACCACTGCAACTTTGGTACGTTCAAAACGGAATAGGAATGCCACGAAATATTTGCAAACTGCTTTTTAAGACCAACAATGTGTCAAGTAAGCAACACATGATCCTCTTTAACGCCATTCTAAAATAAATTTATCTTCATACACACCGAGCTCGGAATGACCTGAAACCTGAAATCGTCCTGGAGGATTCTCTGCCCATACGGCAAAACGAGTGTCTTGTCGAGGATATGTTTCTATCACCGGTGATAAATAACATCGTCCTGTTTTCCATTGGTGTCTGCGCTAGATGGTGCTGTATAAAGTTGCCATCAGGACTCTGCAATAAATTATTTTACAGATGCAAAGCAACAAATTTCCTCGGGTCTGGCGTGTAGTGAGTGAGAAAAGGAGTTGTGAAAAAAGAAGTCAGTGTGTATGAGCTTATGCCTATGTTGTGCCATTGTAAATATTTGGAAAATGGCCGGGTCGGAGGACAACAAAGTTTCTCTCTCGTTTCTGTTTTCAGGAATAAGGTAAACAGGTGCCTGTTGTAGCCAAACCCAATTTCAACAAACGACTCTGTTTGTGTTCGGAGTCTTCAAAAACAGATCCGTGTCAAGTGAAAGCAAAAGTTAAAGTGAGATATTTTTACGTTATGCTTTCTGTTTGGACTATAAGTAGGCCTTTATGATAGGCACTTCCGATTTGGACAGGTTTTTTTTTATAAAGGTGGAGATGACTAATAGGGATAGTGTCTTCATTTTATATACTTAAGCAAATGAGGTCTTTTGTTGTTTCGTTCGCTTATTTGAAGTTTTCTTTTGAGATATCTCAGGAACTGCTTTCAGTAAAAAGTTGAAACTTGGAATTTATATTTATTGGAGATAATTTGCAAAATAAACAAAGTCCAAAATTTAAATTTCCTTTAGTAACCGCTTCTTGAGATATTGTTTTCAGGAACCTGCTACTTCAAGGTGTCAATCTCCCTAGACAATGGTCTTGACTCGCAATCTGTAACCCCCAGCCGAAGATTTTAAATATTAATGTACAAAACATTAGAAAAGTAATATTCGGTAAAAATACAGCCACATTTGCATTGACATTCGAAGAAATTAAAAGGAGCCAAGACATTGAATTGTCATTAACTTAAAAATTAAAATTTTTTATAAAACTCAACCCCTAAGTTGGTGAAAAAAAATGAGTATATTTTTACGAATTCCGTTTTATAGTTTGGTCAGACGAGATATGGAATTAAGGTGCTCTTACACGAGCAATTTTTGAAGCAATTGATTGCCCGACAACTATTGCCATAAGTAGTGGCGCGATTAGTGGAGCAATACAAAGCAATATCATACTAATTGCGGCAATATTTCGGCAATGTGGCAACATGGCAATGTTTTGACAGATTGCTTGTATTGCTCGCCCTATAGTTGCTGTATTTCCACTGAACTTGGAAAATTTCGAGCAATTGTCTCCGTTCGATGAATACAGTTAGTCTGTCGTGGGTTTTTTCGTGTTTGATTCGATTGCCAAGTTTTCTTTTGAGTTTTAGATTTGTTTGTGAAGTTTGATTTCGTGTTATCATGGCTTGGAGCAACGAAATATCAATGAGTTGTTCATAGACTGATTTTGTCGTGTAAGCCCTTATTGCCGAGTTGCTAGATATTGGTCCATATTTTTCATCACAACTCAGCAACGAGTTGATGCAAAGTTGATCCACATCGCCTGTTGCCATTGTTGCTTCATCTTTTTGTGACGTCAAAATTGACGATTATTGCTGCAAATTGAGCAATTTTAATCGCTCGTGCAAGTGAACTTTTAGTTTTACTTTATTGTTTAAGAAAGATTTGCTACCCCGACAATTTTTTTACACTTTTTTGTTGTCAGTTTGACCGTCGTACGCAATGTCCTTTGAAGGCTCGTAACTCCTAAACCCTTTGATCTGTTAAGTTCTATTTTTTTAGTATGTAGAAGGGAACGACCCCTTTAAGTAGCAACTTTTTGGGGATGGGGTGTGAACGGTTTTTTACACAGAGGTGGAAATAACTGTTTCTTTTTAGGCATTCTAGGGATTATATCAGAAACTAAAACTTTAAAAAGAGGCAGTGGCGTGCGCGAGTTAGGGGTGAAAAACTTTAAAAATTTTGGGGAAAATTGAATCTCATTGCTCAAAAACTATTAAAGAAGGGATCTTTAAATTTAAACAACAGGTAGGCCAAATGGACAAAAATTATTTGGTAGTGGTGAGCGTTCGAGAGTGGGGAAGGTTGAAAATCAAAATTTTCTGACTTTTCTTTATTATTTTTTAATAATAAATATTGTTAATATTGTGATTGATTTGAAATTTCAAAAAAATGTGTTGCTCTGAAATTTTGTATTTTCATGTTTTAGGACCAGTTAATCTCAAAAAAAGAAAATAAAAATGCCGGTTTATCCGCATTAAAAAAAAATCTATTTTCTTTTAAATCTATTAGCTTATATTAACTAATTGAATGTAAATTCACCAGAAAAATAATTTTAGTAAAAAAAATATATATTTATCATATTTGTATAATCGTAAGTGAAATTGGCCGGTAAAAACAGTGTCCACATATTTTCACGAATTTCGTCACATCTCTTAGGTTTGAGATACCGAGTTAATATTACTTCCACGAGCTCCTCAGTTGAAGACTCAGAAGCTGTTCTTAGGATTTTTTGATATTTCACCACAAAGGGGGTTTTGTTTTCACGAATTTCGCCATAACTCTTAGCTCTGATGAATTAGTCATTACTTATAATCGCATAAAAATTAATTTCAGGCTTTTTTGACATTCAACCCCTAAGGAAAGTAAGGGCTTTGCAAATGCTTTCACTAATTGCCCCATATATTTTATGTCTGATTAGAAACATAGAAACGTATTGAATTAGCTTCTACAGGGTTTTTTGTATGAAGAACCGCTGGTGAATGTTGAACCTTTCAAGGAGCAATTCTGTTGACAAAATTAATTTCTCAAATACCCTCCTTATCTCGAAACAACCAGTGCTATAATTCGACTTTGACCGTGTCTCCGACTTTGACCTAAAATTGTAATTGGTGTTTTAAGGGTCAGAATCGGAACTTCTGTCGCAGTTCAACTATAACCACTTCTCGGGCTTTGTCCCAAAAACTAATAAAGTTGCGTCCAGATTCTTCAGATTTTTCAACTTTACGTTCTTATTATACTAACACTTGAAATTTAATGTCCGGATTTTACAATATTCAAACCCTAAGGGTGGCGAAATGGAGTGGAATTTGTTTTCACGAATTCTGCCATATCTATTAGTTCTAACAAAATATTGAACTAGCATAAATTTCTAAGAGCTTGTCCGAAAAATAATTCTTCGTAGATTTTTTTTATTTATTGTCATTATACGTAGATATAAAATTTTATGTATTTTAATTTCAGTTCATCTGGTATTGTTGAAGCTCGATGCCTACAATTTCTAACTAAAACTGTTTTAAAAGGAGTAATAAATAACTTTGAAATATTATTTATGATACCATTAGGCGGGGTTTTATGCATTCCTGAAACTAAATGAAATTAATTTTCAGCAATTTCCCGCAATTTACATCAATTACGAAATGTTTATAAATGATACGACTTCATGCCAATAGCAAGTGAACAAATAAATACACAAATCGATGTTCTGGTCCTCATAAGATACACGATCATTTAAAATAACGTATGTTGTTAATTTCACAGTTTTTTCCAGAATCAAATTAAAATAGAAAATATTGTAAAATCAAAATTTAACATGAAAGAAAAATACATACATAAGAGCGGAACAAATTTAAAAAAAACACACCCATCTTACTTTTGATTTTGCATTTCACAAAGAAAATTGATCAAATAAGCAATAGGTAGATATAATGAAAATATGAAGCTAATGGGAAATTTTTTTGGAGGTAGGTAACTTAAAAGAAAAATCCTATTTGATCATATTCATGTAGCCATACTCGTACACAGAAATTATGTCGTTACAGAGTTTCCTTTAAGTGCTTTTAAATTGTGATTTTAGACGTTATTATTATGTATGTACCTATGTATAAGAAAAGATAATATTTCTTTTTAATTAATTATGTGAATGATGATTACCTTCAATTTGTGAATATAAATTGTTTTATTCTACTTGAAAAAAAAGTCATCAATTCTATAAATTTACTTCGAATGCTAAAAATTGTACGATAAATCACATTTGACGACGAGTGGCTAATAAATTAATTAATTGCGACTAGCAATTCTTGTGTTGACATTGAATAATTATTGTACGAATTTGTATCTATCTGAGTATATTTTACACAGATATGAAAACATTTTAAGTAATTAGTGAAGAAATTATTCAAATTTAAAAATGATTGACATAATTATGATGTGTGTGCATGTGCTAATCGATCCCGAGTTTTAGTATATTTTAGTGGAGGAAGAAAAACATATAATTGAATCTTTGCCAATATTTATTTAGCAGTTTTTTGTTTTTTTGTGAACTATGCTTGAAATTCTGATCGAGGCTACATTCTTAGCATATAAAAGAAACCTAAGCGGGTGATTTTTCTAAAATTTTTTAATTGTGTTTATGTAATTGGATTTTTGGTAGGACATGGGGACAAATTTCACTGTATGTGCTTTAGATGAATAATTTTCTTCATGATGAATCAAGCCTATCCACTGTGAAAATTGAACTATATCAAACATCAAAGGGAAAATCAATGCGTCCGAAACGATTCGAAAGCCGAGAATGAGACATTCTAAAATCTCTATCTCCGAATCGGTTATTGTCACGAAATTGAAATAAAGACTGCAGGTATACTAGGAGAATATACCGGAAACAAAATTTTAAGGGGGGTCAGTGGCGTGTGGGGGTGGCGAGGGTGGCAGGAAAATAAAATTCGGTTTATGTATACAAGTCGACAAGTGAAGTTTGTTGAAAATAAGCATTTTTAAAGGGGTGGTGGAGCATGAAAGTGGGGAGTATAAGAATTTTTCTAATAAATAACGTTTCATATCTCAAGAACAGTTTAAGATAGATACTTAGATTTTTTACTGGAAGTAGACCTTATAGACCCATAACAATTTTTTTGGTGTGTGTGTTGGAAAAAGTTCAGATAGAGCTATAGTAGTAGCAAGTTAGAAATAATTTTTTTATAAGGGCTGCATAGTAAGGGGGTGGGGGTTGTTCCCCTATCTATAGAATGGCTTATGCTAGCAAGTTGAAGCTAGTGAGGATATGTAGATCTATTAGAAAAGTAATTTCAATAAAAAAAATATCAAATATCCATTGACGTACAGAATGAGGGCCAAAAAAATTATCAGTGAAAATGAAATGCCCATGAGCGAATGCCGGTTTCAAACCAGAGTTGCCTACACGGCCCAGAATTGTTTTGGTACTGACAACCCACCGGACCAGTATTGTGCCAATCCTGGTGATCAGTACTCCCACGTTATATATATTTTTATATATTTTTTACATATATTTTTATATATTTTTACATAGAAATAAAAAAATCTGCCAACAGTCTGGGCACAACTTTATTATTTTTCGGGTAGAAGTTCGGAGCGCGTTTAAGATTGATGCGGTGTTGGTTATTATGTGACTGAAAACCTAAAAAAAGGACGGGAATGGATATAATGGGGTCGCGCTGGAATACTTACGCCGCGCCGCTGCCATATATAACATATGAATTAAATAATTGGGTCATACTCCGGGACGCAGTCTAAGTCGTAGTATAATACCAGTTATTATATGATTAGGAGGTTTTTCGTGATTTGGTTTTGGGTCATTACATGAAATCGGAAATGCGTTTGTAGGCGATTATATAAAAAGTCTGTGGAAGTGAAAACCAATCTAATATCTTATCAATCCTAAGAAATATGTGGAAACCTTACGTCCTATTGGAGATAAATATCTGGAAATCCTGAAATCAACTTTTTCACGATTATGTAAGAAGCCTTAGGAAGTAAAAATTAATTCGATATCTCATTAGAATTAATAAATGTGTAGGAATTTCTGAAAACATATACAACCCCCGTGCACCCACTTTGGGGTTGAATATCCAAAAATCCTGAAATAAGTTTTTAGATATATATAAAGAAAGCCCGAGGAAGTGAAAACGAATTCGATGTCTTATCACTCTTAAGAGATATGACGGAATTTGTGAAAACGAGTTTAACGCGAGTATAACCTCTTAGGGGTTGAAAAAGAAAAAAACCTAAAAACGGGTTTTAGTCGATTATAAAACAAGCCCATGGAAGTAAAAACGGCCGAATTCGTTATAATGTATACAACTCATTTACACCCCTTAGGGGTCGAATTTCAAAAAACACTGAAAACACTTACTAGGTATTGATATGAGGAATCCGTGAAATGAAAATCAATTCATAATTTTAAAAGACCTAAGAGATTTGACGAAATTCGTATGCATTTCGTTTTCACTGATCACTTTTGTAGCTCCCCTTTCGTACACCTATAAATATTTCAAAATTTTTTTTATCTAAATTACTTTTCTAATAGATCTACGTATAGTCACCAAGTCTTAACTTTTTTGCACATGCCGTTCTATAGATAGGAAAATCACCCCCCACACCCGCAGCATACAACCACTATAAAACAAGCCAATCGTATAATACTCTAGATGAATACTGAACTCCGATTTATATTGTAGTTGGGGATAAAGTAGAATTACGTGTGTGCATGTTGTATGTCCTTTATTAAGGACTGCCATTACATTGCTACTCAAAACTAAAAGACAATATTCAGTGTTTAATTTCATATCTTGAACTTGGTAAGTCATCGAAAAAAAATTTCCTTTTTGAAGGACTTTCACATGGGAGGTGCAGGAAGGACTCACTCGATTTCTTACATATTTATTCTTTTCCTTGGAACCATTCAAAAATAAACGTGTACAAAATTTCAAATTCGTAGCTTGAAGCGTTCAAAAGTTATCGAAAAATATTGTTGAACACGTGTCTTAAGGACATTTTGTATGGCAGCTACCAGAAGGAGTAAAAGGATTTCGCTGATTAGTAAACTCGAACTTTGTTTTTACTCAAAACTAATTTGTACAAAATTTCCAATTCATAGCTAAAAGATTACTTGAGTTATTATGATATTTGTATGGCAGCTACACGAAGGACTAATAGGATTTTCTTCATAATCTTACACTTAGCTCCAACTATTGGAAAAATAACACATACAAAATTTCAAAGACGTAGCTTAAACCCTTTTGAAGTTATCGGCCAATATTCGTAAACACGTGTTTTAAGGACATTTTGTATGGCAGCTACCAGAAGGAGTAAAAGGATTTTGCTGACTAGTAAAGTCGAACTTCCTTATCACTCAAAACTAATTTGTACAAAATTTTGAATTCGTAGCTAAAAGATTACTTGAGTTATAGTGAGTTTCGTAAATTAAGTGAATACATTTTGACAGGATATTTGTATGGCAGCTACACGAAGGACTAACAGGATTTTCTTCATAATCATATATTTAGCTCTAACTATTGAAAAAATAACACGTACAAAATTTCAAAGTCGTAGCTTAAACCTTTCTGAAGTTATCGACCTATATTCTTGAACACGTGTTTTAAGGATATTTTGTATGGGAGCCACCAGAAGGAGTAAAAGGATTTTGCTGACTATTAAACTCGAACTTTCTTTTCACTCAAAACTAATTTGTACAAAATTCCGAATTCGTAGGTAAAAGATTACTTGAGTTATAGTGAGTTTCGTAAATTAAGTGAATACATTTTGACAGGATATTTGTATGGCAGCTACACGAAGGACTAACAGGATTTTCATCATAATCATATATTTAGTTTTAACTATTGGAAAAATAACAAGTACAAAATTTCAAAGTCGTAGCTTAAACCCTTCTGAAGTTATCGACCTATATTCTTGAACACGTGTTTTAAGGACATTTTGTATGGCAGCTACCCGAAGGAGTAGGACGATTTTGCCCGTTAACGAACTTAGCCTTACAAATTCAACCAAACATCCAAATTCAAAATTTCAAGATCCTAGGTGAAGGCGTTCTTGAGTTATCGTGTTCACGGACAGACGGACGGACGGACGGACGGACGGACGGACGGACGGACGGACGGACGGACGGACGGACGGACGGACGGACGTCAGGCGGATTTGAGCTTTTTGGCCACAAATAAACAAAAAATAATATATAACTTTTTTTCGTCCGAGGCTTAGTTCTATGCGTTACAAACTTTTCGGCTGGATTAAACTTATAATACTCTATATGATTTCATCTAGAGTATAAAAATATATTTTTCCAACACGCTACTATAATAGCTCTACCTAAATACCGAGTTTTAGCTTTCCATGATTATAGGTTCTCGAGATATATAAATCGGAACGTTTTCCTTTTTACCCTATCCCACTCGCAGCCCATTACCCAGATTCTCAAAAATTTTTTCTGCTAGGGGTCTATTAGGCCTACTTCTATCTAAGCATCTATCTTACACTGTTCTTGAGATATGAGACTTGATGTTTTTGAAAAAATTTTATCCCCTCCACTTCCATACTCCACCGCCCCCTTTAAAAATTTAACTTTCAGCAAACTTTATTAGTCAACCTTTACACACAAACCGAATTTTATTTTTCTAGTGCTATTGGTTCGTGAGATATCGTAATCTAAAGTTTTTCACCCCCTACCTTCGCACGCCACTGCCCTCACTCAAAAATTTGTTTCCGATCCATTTTCCAAGTATACCTACAGATGTTCATTAAGTTTGAATTTCGTGACATTAACCGTTTAGGAGATATGGATTTTAAAATGTCTCGATCTCGGCTTTCGAGTTTTTCGGATGCATTATTATTCCCCCCACTCCCACACCCCTTCACCGATATTAAAAATTTTTTTGCAAATGGGTCCACTATCGAAGCTCTATATAAATTCCAAGTTTCAGCCTTCTAACATAAGCGGTTGCTGAGATCTAGAAACTAAAATTTTCCGTTTAAAACGCTTCCCCACCTCAGTCCTTGGTGTTTATTAGTCATGAAACATGAAAAAAAAATGTTCAGGGTAGCAAATTTTTTTTTTTTAAAAATCGATAAGAATATTCTATTATTAAAATAATAAAGTAAAAATTGATTCCGTATCGGCTGCGTCCCTGATAATTATCACTGGCCTAGAGTTTCAAGCGGGCTTCGAATCAGTACTAGCCATCAGTTTATGACCGACACTCACGCAGATACTGGGGAATGACTGATTTTGGATTCGTCTCAGTGCTGAAACTGAAGTATAGCCCAATAGTGGGTATTCACGACGCCCCAAAACTGGCAGTCAGTATCGGGACAGAGGGACCGGTGTGGTCAAATCGACATTGGCCCCGCAATGATTCGGTCTAGACCACATACTGGACCCGGAACATTACCCAGTACTGGCACCTCTAGTACCAGTACTAAGCCTGTGCTGTGAAGTTCTGCCTTTCGTACATGGGTGTACATATTTTCACGAATTTCGTCATATCTCTTAGGTCTCCTAATATATTGTAGTAATTTTTATTCCACGTATTTTGAAATTCAGCCCCTAAGGGGGTATAAAGGGGTTGGGTACATTTTCACGAATTCAGCCATATGATTCAGGTCTGATATATCGATATCGAATAACTTTTCCCTTCCACGGTCTTGTTTCATAATCGCGAAAAACACATTTTCAAGGTGCCCTTTCAACCCCTAAGAAGGTATAAAAGGGTTGAACAAGTTTTCACGAATTCCGTCATACATCTTAGGACTGAGAGACATCAAATTGGTTTTTACTTCCTCGGGCTTTCTTTATATTTATCTTGAAACTAATTTCAGAATTTTTGAATATTCAACCCTCAAGTGGGTGTAAGGGGGTTGCATTCGTTTTCCCAATATTTTATATCTCTTTAGGTTTGATGAGATATCAAATTGGCTACAACTTCTGCAGAGTTTTTATTAAATAGCCTACAAATCGATCTTAGTATTATATTTTCTGATATCCAACCCCCGAGGTAGTGTAAAGGAGTTGCCTACATTTTCACAAATTCCTACATATTTCTTAGATCTGATGAGATATCGAATTTATATCTTCCTGCAAATTTTAAAGTTAAAAGTTGATTTCAGAATTTTTGAATTTTTGAATTTTTGAATTTTTGAATTGTAAGGGGGTTGCATAGAAACCTACACCGCATTTCAACATTAAACGCATTCCGGACTTCTACCCATAAAATAATAAAGTTGCGTCCAGACTGTTGGCATATTTTTTTTTTATTTCAGCTAGATCACAAGATTTTGCCATAAGAATCGCAGTAAAAAGTGATTTTTTTAAAGAATGTTTTATCATTTATTTATTTGCATAAGTATCAACTTATTCATACGAGTAACTATATACTCGTACTTTCTACCAAACCGTTTACAAAGCAGTACATTTAAAATAAATTTTTCTCACCTAAGGCAATTTATTTTCTAATCAATACGTGCGTATGTATGGTTTTTGCTCGCAATGAAATTATTGTTGTTGAAGCTATGTAATAGTTTTTTCAATTTAATTCTATCCAACTATATGTAAAAATTTTTAGTTTAATCCGGTAACATAACATACATACTACTTAAATACAAAAAAAACATTAAAATGTATTGCCAAATGACATTACAAATGTACATCGTAAAAAAGGTGCGGATAAAAATTGAAGCCATACATACCAATAATATTTTTGAAGTCCGCAGATATGTATAAATGCGGAAATATTTTAAATTCCTTGCGAAAAAAAATTTATATTCGGATTTTAATTCATTTATTTTCTATAGATATCCCAACTATCAGAGGATAACTTTCAAGTTATTATAACTCGTGTCCACGTCGGACTGACGGCATGGCATACATTTATAAACATACAATTTTTTGGTCGATAATTCCAACACAGTATGACGTCATAGACAAAAATACGTAACTCTTTACCTTTACCGACTAAAAATAAATGTTTACCATCTATTGGCATGAAAGTAGCTTTTTAGTTACTTTGGTCATATCCAATAACTTTCTGGTGGTGAAGATAACGTCGTGGTGACTTGTGTTCATGTTTAGGACTACTGTCAAAAAATGTTTACGTTTTACATTTGTACACACTATTTTGTTATTTGATTGCATGAGATATGATAAAATAAGCAACATCTTTAAAATGAGAACGACGATCTGATTGTACGTAAATATCTATAGAAGTTATTTGTAAGACTCTTTGGTGGTAAATACGACTACAACGATTTTACTTTATTATTTTAATAATACAGTATTGTTTTCGATTTTTTTAAAAAAAAAATTTGCTACCCTCAAATTTTTTTTTTCACGTTTCATGACGAGTACACACGAAAAAAGCAAAAAAAAATTTCAGTCCGTCTGTCCGCCGTACGCCGTACGCCGTACGTCGACCGCTGTACGCAAAATCGTTTGAAAGCTCGTAGCTCCCAAACCCTTTGAGCTATTAAATTGAAATTTTTTTGATAAATAGACTGGGTAGTCCCCTTGAAGTGGCCAAATTTGGAGTGGCGGGGGTGTGAGGGGGAAGGAGGGGGAAGTGTTTTAGACGGAAAATTTTGGTTTCTAGATCTCAGCAACCGCTTATGCTAGCAGGCTAAAATTTGGAATTTATATAAAGCTTCAGTAGTGGACCCATTTGCAAAAAAATTGCCGATATAGGTGAAGGGGTTTGGGAGTGGGGGGAAAAATAATGCGTCCGAAACGCAAAAAAGGTGAGATTGACACTTTCTAAAATCCATATCTCCTAAACGGTTAATGTCACAAAATTGAAACTTAATGAGTATCTGCAGGTATACTAGGAGAATAGATCGGAAACAAAAATTTGAGTGGGGGCAGTGGCGTACGGGGGTGGGGGCTAAAAAACTTTAGATTACGATATCTCACGAACCAATTGCACTAGACAAATAAAATTTGGTTTCCTTATAAAGGTTGATAAATAAAGTTTGCTGAAAGTAAAATTTTTTACGGGGGCGGTGGAGCATGAAAGTGGAGGGGATAAGAATTTTTCTAAAAAATCACGTCTCATATCTCAAGAACGGTGTAAGATAGATACTTAAAATTTTTACCAGAAGTAGGCCTAATAGACCACTAGCTGAAAACAAAATTTTGGAAGTGTGGGTGTAGAGGGTAAGGGTGGGGGAGGGTGAAAAGGAAAAAGTTCCGATTTTTCTATCTCAAAAACCTATAATGATATAAAGCTGAAACTTGGTATTTAGATAGAGCTATATTAGTAGCATCTTGGAAAAATATAATTTTTTATAAGGGTAGTATGGTACGGGGGTGGGGGGTGTTTTTCCTATCTATAGAACGGCTTATGATACAAAGTTGAAACTCGGTACGTTTATGTAAATCAACTAGGAAACTAATTTAGATAAAAAAAAATTTCAAATATCCATTGGCGTTCGGAGGGGGGGCAAAAAAAATTATCAGTGTAAATAGAATGCATATATTTTCACGGTTTTCGTCATATCTATTAGGTCTTCCCAAATATTGAATTCATTTTTATTCTACGGCTTCTTCATATAAATACCTACAAAGCGTTTTCAGGATTTTTTAAAATTCGACCCCTAAGGCGGTGCAAAGAGGGTTGTAAACTTTTTCACGAATTCTACTATATCCCCACGTCTTATCAGATATCGAATATCTTTTCACTTTCACGTGCTTGCGTAACAATCACCTAAAACTTGTTTTTAAATTTTTTTCAGCCCCTAAGAGGGTATAAACGGGTTGAACACGTTTTCACGAGTTCCGGTATTTCTTTTAGAAGTGATAAGAAATTGAATTGGTTCCTACCTTCTCGTGCTGTTTTCATATTTATTTATTAACTTTTTTCAGGATTTGTGGATATTCAACCCCCAAGTGGGTGCAAGGAGGTTGCATATCTGATGATATTTCGAATTCATTTTTACTTCCTAAGGTTTCCTATATTAAAAAGCCAAAAAGTCATTTTCAGTATTTTAGATATTCAATCCTAATGGGTGTAAGGGGGTTGTATGCTTTTCAAAGTTTCGACATATTTCTTAGGTTCGATGAGATATTAGATCGCTTTTCATTTCCACAGACTTTTTATATAATCGCCTACAAACCCATTTCTTAATTTTTGGATGTTTTCACAATTTTTGCCATTCCTTAGTTCTGATGAGATATAAAATTGATTATTACGGCCAACCAATTCACGATTTTTCGAATTTCCAGAACCAAGGAGGTGTGAAGGGTTTGCTTACGTTTTTTTCGAAATTCAAACCCCAAGTGGAAGTAATGGGTTTGTATACGTTTTAACAATTGGCCATATCTCTTAATTCTGATAAGGCAACAAATTCGTTTTTGCTTCTATGGGCCTTTAGTGTACATAATATACTGAAATTCGAATAGTCTACACGGACTTTTTCAATGTTTAATCGGTTAAAAATCTCTATTTTAAATATTTTTATATTAAGAACAAAAATAATTTTCCAAGAAATCTAATAATCTCGAAGCAACTCATGATACACTCCGACTTTAACCGCTCCCGAACTTTGACCCGAAAAATAATAAAGTTTCGCCCAGACCATTGGCAGATTTTTTTATTTACTTAGAAGAAAGACTTTCATAATTATGGAACAGAAATTAAATTTTTTACTTATGAATTCATAGGCTAAGTTTTATTAAAAGTATTATATATAAATGAGTGTTATAATCATTTCGGTGCATTTGAATATACATAAATAATAAAATCCAATTTTGGAAAACTTGATAAATTCAAATTTTTATTTTTTTAAAATTGGTAAGTACATATATAATATTTCTGATAGATTTAAACTTTTCTCTAAGTTCTAATCGAAACAATTGCCTTGTTAGTAAAAAAGGTTACAATAATTATGCATTAATTTTCCATGATGTAGTAAACACAATATTGCTCAATAACATATTATCTGTGTATTTAAACCTAAACACATTAAATAAGATGTTGCATAAAATAAAGTCGTCTGAGAGTCGGTTGTCGGAACAGGATCGGTACATAGTTATTTCAATGTCGGTACGATCCGAAAATTATTCCTCAAATTGGTGGGTACGATGTCGTTGGCGCGACGTTCCGAATCCGACCAAAGGTTATATTCCAAACGTCGGCATGACGTCGATGTGACTGATCTGTGTTCCTTGGATGGAAAAGTATTATGTTGTTATCGAATTTAAATTGCAAAGAACTTCACTACATTGGTTTATCACTTTTACAGAAGTCTACTGAAATATTATACAAACTGGCATAGTATTATATACATCTATTCATTGTAGAGTTATATGATTTTTTATTTTATCCTATTTTAGAAGATATCTTAAAGGAAACGATGTGCACAGTAAAAATAATCCATTGAATTTTACATCTTTTGGATAGTAGCCAAATATGCCTCACCTTTTCAAGTAAATTTACATTGAGATGTAATAGTCAATTTGAATGTAATTTTCAATTTTCGGTCAGTAAGTTTCAATTTGCAATCAGTAAATTTCCATTTGCAATCAGTAAATTTCAATTTGCAATCAATAAATTTCAACTTCGAAAGCGGCTAATTCACTATTCTCTTGAATTTACACTCTAAAAAAGTGTAAAAGTGTTTAGCACTCTTCAAGATACACTTATTTCTAAATATTATTTATTACTTATTTACTCTTAATAAAACCCTTGGATGTAGTTAAGAATCGATGAATTCTGGTTTTGCTGCGTAGGATTGGCGCGCGTAGCCACTACGCAACTGAAGGCGTTTCCTTTTCATTTCAGTAAAAAACAAAATCGAACGAATCCTCCAACTTCGTGGTTTACATGAAAATGAACGTACTCAATTCATATATTAATATAGTTAATTTTACCCAGGGACGGCATTTGCCCCCCCCCCCTGAATTACGTATGTTTATATATTATATATAACAATATATACATACATAACATCTTAACCCCCTCCCCCCCCCCTAGAAAAAACTGAAATGACGTTCCTGATTTTACCTGAAATGTCGCGCAACTTTGTGAGACTTTTCATGTAAATTGTATTTGTTCAGTTGAAAAGTACATGAATAATTTACTAATACCAGTAATTTCGTGTAAAAGTGCTTGAAATGAGTACTTTTACTTGAAAAAATGAAATATACTGGAAATTTCAAGTAAAAATTCGATTGAAAATTAAATTTTTCTAAAACAGTTTGAATAGGCTGTGCTGTGCTGTGCAAATTTCATCATGTCTGCTTAGAGTTCCGATTTTTTTTCTGCTTCAGAATAAATATATATATATATAATATATATAATAGAATAAATATATATATATAATATATATAAGTTATGATTATGCAATAAAATAGAAAAGAAACAGAAAAGGTAGAAAGTTTTAAGATAATCGACGTTGATCTTTAATAATATAGTGAAAGTGGTGAACTCTAATTTCAGTGCTACCTAAAAAACTCAATGTAGATTTCAGAAAACCAGGAAGTACATGAAATAAAAACGTAAAACATTATAAGAAAAACCAAGTACGTATGTAAATTTAAGCTGACACAGAGCTCCTTCAAATTCAATCATTACATTTTAGCTTACTAAATGATTATTCTTTGTTGTCTCCATTCCACGACTTAATTCCTCTTCTTAAAACTTAGCTTTCAATATTTGAACTTTTCACTAGAATTTAATTATTTTCTTTAATCCGGGGTAGATCCTATAATGTAATCAATTTAAGATTGTGTCAAACATCCCTAAGCAGTTAAACACAATGCAAATGAGTCGTCCTAATACCATTCAAGCTCACAGTCTATAGACGCCATAATGACTCTAATCGAAGTCCTTGTCACGCAATTTACAGATAACCGTTTGTTCAGATCCAGTCTAGAATTGCGTAAATTTAAAGGACTTTAGACACTCTGTAACCCTTTCGGGTGCGAATTTTCTAATCTGAACATTGTAGAAAATCATCGTTTCGTCATTGAAGACTTTTCGTCGTTAATTTATTCATGACGCAACTTTTTGTTTTCCTTAATTTTAGCAAATGGAAAATAATTGGCCATCGTTTAACTGACAATGCGAAACTTTCGAAGCCTATGCTGCTGCTTTGTCCAAAAATGTTTTAGAGAAAAATTTTGGTGAGTAGAGTTTGTGCTGTTCACTGAAAGGATTCTCTTATTAAAATACACAAAAACAACTTTTTAATGGCCTCCGTTTGCCTTACAATAAAACGCTTTTGATATGGTGTGGTGACTGAAACTGAGGACGATAGAAAAATTGAAAACCCAATTTCTGTACTTCGTGACAAACTTTACCGATAAAAACCAACAAACTTATGTTAAGATTGAAGAGGTTTTATAGAAAATTTTTTTTAAAGTATGTTCCAGAGTGTTTCTTTGAATAGGTCGGTTGTGACGGAACACGTTTTAAAAACTGTAAAGGAAAATTTGCTTACGTAGAGCGAATATTTTCGAAGAAAAGATTGAACACTGTTTTTCAATGTTTGTGATATACGAGTAGATATTCCGAAGTTAAGTTACAATTGAGGAAATCATGGACCTGGAAGTTATGTATACCTTACATAAGATAAGAATGTTATCGTATTTTGTAGTCCGTTAAATTTTTGTTCATTTTAAAGTTTAGCTGGCGAAATACTCGTAGGTAGGGTATGCCAATGGTTAAATTAGTCCTAGTCACTTTTATTTTACGGACATCTAATATCCGCGAATTTAGTATAAGAAATAAGGTAGAAACCTGTCACAAAATAGACAGACATAGTATCGACATTCAAGTTTACAGAATATGCCATTACTGAAATTGCCAAATAAGAAGGTGTGAATCTCCTCTTCCCACTCAGACTAGAAAGATAGATAGACATACTCGAATATTATGTATAATATCGTAATCCAAAGTTAACTCATATAGCTTTCATTAAAAAAAAATATTTTTATTATTTCCTCATACATACGTCTATAAACAACTCTAATGTAGCGATCAAAAGATGTAGGAGATATACAAATCAAAATATGTTGATTCCACCCTTCAGGTTCACTGTATACATTGTTCCCTCTCTTCACTATCGTCCTTCATTGCCCAAAACGATAATTTTCTTCCCAATATCTTCACCATTAAACCTCTTCCAAGTTTCAACTTCCTAGTGTAAGCAGTTCCAAAAATAGAGAAACCATAATTTTTCATTTGAAATCAACAACATCCCAAAGGGGCTGGGATACAAAACTATGAAAACTCTAATTAAAGGTCTACGTTGTCCCAAATAAAGATTGAATGAAAAATAAGGACTAACCTATATGTATATGATTCCTAGGTTCCAACTTTTGAATATATGGAATGTAAGCGATATACTAATAATTTAAAGGTTAACCCTAAAACATAGAAATACAAAATATCAGGCTAAAAACATTTTAGTTGAAAATTCAAGATGCTTTGTAGTATTATAAAAAGAAATTCAGAGGATATAAATAAAACGTATCTTGGGAGGGGTTTGATGGATGCGTGCGTGATGGGTGCGTTGAACTGTTACTTTATGAACTTAACTCCAACTCAACTCCAACTCAAATCTGCACCATGTACCAGTAGATCTGTCCATCGTGACATTTGCATTCAGGAAATGCAAGAATTACGACTCTACACATATTTTTTGAGGTTATATTACAATTTCTAGTACAGAAAAGACAGAATTTTATATATCTGCCAAAGCCTAGTCAGGGTTTTATGTGAGGACAGTCTACAGTGACCCTGCCGTAGAAAAGCTAAACCATAGAGCTCATGAGAAAAATCGCCACGGAAATATTAGAAGAGAAGAGTTAAATGGCATTAATAGCTCATCATGATTTAATCTCGAAAAGGGACTCACCCCCCAACCCCCCCTCCCACCTCGCCACTCCCCACCGACCGAAATGTTCAATGCATTGCAGAAAACGTTCCAGGAAGCAATAATTAAAATTTTGCTATGTGCGTAAATTTTGTATAGGGCTGCGTAAGGGCAGCTAACAGTCAAATAAAAAACGTACTAAACTAATCGATCTTTTTTGGAGGCAAGATTTGAAAATTTGAATTTTGAAAGTTTTAGATCAGGAAAATTATAGTAACCTTAGAGAAACACATCAGGAGGCCAGGGCCCGGTTTTGGCTGTGGCGCCATTGATGATGACACAGAAACACTGAATTAATTCGACCAGCGATAATTAACAATTTTATTTGATGGAAAATCAGAGTAACATTGACAGATATTTGAATTTGACGTGACATGAAGCACTGCATTGATTGTATCTCGAAAAGATTTCGCTGCCTTTCAATCCAGTAATGCATATACAGTGCTGCATAGATTAGATCACGGCCTAAAGTCTAATTTGACGGAAATTTTTTTTTACAAAACTATTCGTCAAATTTTTTGAGTCAAATATTTGACAGCATGGCATACAGTGCAATAATAGCTTTATACAGACTGAAGTGTGATGATTATTTATGATATTCATTCTAAAGCCCAGCTTTTACGCTATCCATTCTTTGTAATTTCTAGCATCAAAACTCGATTTCATTCCCATCCTAGGAGCATCTCATATAGTTAATTCTGAATTTTCTTGACCACCCCAAAGACTGACTTCCGCAATTTTTAAATTCTCCACGTGCACCCACAATTTTCTATAGAATAAAAAAAAATAAGCGAAATAAGCTTAACCTTCACCTAAAAAGCGTTGCTTGCAAAACGCTTACAAATACAAACCGACAAATGCCACTGTTGTCGACTCTAAATCATAAGGCCGTGATCTATTTCTATCTTGATGAAAAAATAACCGGTGATTTTTTTCCCGCGTGCTTCATTCAATTAAGACATTAAAAATCTCCTATGGTCGAAAAATCACGACAAGCAAAGTAAGGAAACCCGAAATAACTAAACAAAATGTTGTCGAGATCGAACAGATCCTCGAGGAAGACACGATCACAACTCTAATGCAGACAATATTTTCTTGATCGCTAGATGGAATTAAGGAATTTCTGGCGGTGGGCCAACTACTAAAAATGTTTAAAGCTGAATCAGAGTCAAGAATTAAATGGAAAGCTAGAGACATATATCGAATTCGGGTGTGTGATAAGTTGAGGGCGTAGGTGTTGTGAGGGAAAAGTCCATATTAGAAGGAAAGTGAGAAAAATGTGCGCCTATTCGGTATGTTGCGTTTTCTTCGGGAAAACTTATTCTTCCACGAAACTACCGTCTTGAAGTCTAATTTTATGCGTGATTTGTGATTTAAAATATTTATTACCGCAAATAGTACCCAGCCGATATATTTATTCTTCATTTCCCTTCACGTGGTTTTAGAGGATCGTATACATTTTCGGATTTTTGGATGTTTCTGTAGAAAAAAGATAATTATGAAATCTGATCAAGCAACCAAACTGAGACAATAAAATGAATTCTGCACTGCAATTATTTTGCTTACCGAGTAAACTTCAAGTTAACACTTATCACAAAAAAAATTAATTTTGGTTATAGCCACTGTACATTCTAAAGCAAGAAATTCGTGCAAAAAGGGTATTTATATTTCTGCGATGGACTGTATAATTTTCAGTGGAAAAGGGACAAAATACTTTACTCGAGTGAAGATATTCAAACCAGAGACAAGAAGAAGACGACTGGGCACTCAATGATTGCATTGAGATCCAGAAACGAAAGTGGCAACGGGTCGGTCATATTTTAAGGAAGCCAGGGCAATAAATTTCAAAACAAACTTTGGGCTGTAGTCCATAAGAAAGACGTGGCGTGGGTCAAGAAAACAAGAAAGACATGGGAATGAACAATCCAGAAGGATGTTGGAGGATTAAATTAGTCCTGGTAATAGCTATCGCCCAGGTTTGCAATTTGTGGAAGAGCACTGTTGTGGCCCTACGACCTCATTGGTGTCACACAAGGATGTAGAGAAGAAGAATGATTTCGCAAATTAAGTCCAGCTAAACATACAAAACATCGACAAATTTGGCTCCACAGTTGTGTAAAACCAGCGACCAAGTATAATAATGTGTGGTAGGTAGCAGGGCAGAAGTGTTGGGGTCAAAACACTTTGAATTTCACGAACTATTTATGACTGAAGTTTAGCTAATAACAATTTGGAGAGTGGCAGTATAGAACCAAATAAGGGACGGAGTGCTTTCGAAAATCACGTCTATAAGTTATTGTATTTATATGTACAGTGAGTAGATCCGAGGAACTCTATTTGCAGTGAATGGAGGGCGGAACGTTTCTAACTATAGAAAGTTGAAATTTGGTAAATGCAATCGATACACCCATATACACATATTTTCAGGAATCAAGGCTTTAATTCATAAATAAGCAAACTTAGAATAAATTTAGTCATATCAAATTTAAGCTGAAATCAAGGCTAAAACTCACACGATTGTTATTTTTGGTTCCTATATTCCAGTTCACAAAGACCTCCAGGGCCTGCTGACTTAAATTGTAAATTCTCTAGACAAAATTATAATAATTTCATTTATTTTTCACTATCTGAATATTATATTTGTACACCTATGCAGACTCATACGTATCTCGAATGACGAGTGCTAAAAAGTACACGAAAGATACCCCTTTGAATGTGCACTTATCGTTTATACTTGAGATTTTCTACTAGATTAAACTTTTCAATGATTTTCTCTCTTTGATAGTTTTCAAAGCGACACACTCCTTATGGCCGGAAATTGCATTCTTCTGCAAAAATGACATGAATTTATTTGAATTGAATCCGTTTCGTAAGAACTTTTCACATTCAAATACTTAGATATGTATACAGGAATTTTTTTTAAACTAAATTGCATTGAAATTGAACGTGAAGCTTTTTCACTCAGTAATAGAAGAGCAAATTGCTTTACAAAATTGTCAAATAATTTTGATCATTTTTATATGTAATAATTATTTTTTTTTCAATTTTTTTCTTTTACTGATTTCGTCATTGGAACTCATAACTCAAATTAATTATTATGTTCATGTGATTAACTCTCAAGGTATTATTTGCACAATTTTCTACATTAGATACAAATTTGTGAAGCATATCAAACCAAATCTTCTTTTTGTATGACTTGAGTCTAATTTGTGCGAACACCTGCTCGATGTTTTCCCTCTAATTAGGAAATCAGCTTCTAGTTTGGGATATCAAGCAATGTGCTTTCTTGCCTTGAGCGCGTCCACATAAAATCGTTTTCAGTATTTAAATTTAACACATACATACAATGGATATGACCTACTCATTGCAGATTTTTAGCAGTAGCAATGGGTGGTTGAAGCTATCGTAGAATTCGCATAAATCTTCGTAGGGCAAGTGTAAATATGTACATGAGTTTAATATCCAGAAAAATGTTGTTTTAAATTAGATATAAAATTTCGATTGATAAAATCCAGGATGTATTCAAATAGCTCCATGAAATTCGACTATAGTATCATTGCGCTAGCTACACGCCTGGAGAACTCATTGTTCTTATATTTTCACTAGTCGTAGACATATGTATCTTACCAGTCCAGGATATCCTTTATAAAATAGTGGACACACTGGATTGATCAAATTATTACTCTAAGTCTAACATTCCAACCAAATTACTAAATTGATAAATTTTGTTCTCGACCTTCCCTTCTATGAGTTACACAATCTTAAAAACGTTGATTGCTCATTGAGATTAGGATTTTGTTACAACAGTCTGCGGTCAACACTTCCTGGTTCAAGCTAAACTTTTTATTTTCTGTTTCGTAAATTTTCACATTCTGTGACTTTATTAATTCGTAACCACTTGTGAAAGACAACAGTCGCTAAAATTCTTGGCATTAAATTCTAGCGATACCGTCTTTATATAGTTAATTATTTTGAGAGCAGTCATAATCGCGTTGGTTTAATTTATTTAAGCTTCTGTATTTAGTTGTTATTAAAACAGCTGCATTAGATTTTTCAATAATTTATGACCGACAATAATAAAATTTGTAAGGAGATTTCTTGCGACAGAATTTCGAATTTCTTTAGTCGTCCCATAAGTCGTTAAATTTATTAATAAATTATGATTCAGGAATGAATAGAATGTCTACGTTGTAATCGAAAATTGGAATTGTATGAAATTAATGGTGTAATGTTGATCGGTGAAGTAAGGTGTATATTTTGCGACAATTTATATAAAATAATTACTTATTTACAGTTATAAATAATGTATAAAAAATTTGTTCATTGTGGCAATTTTTTTCTATGCCGCTGCAGCTCTTCAGACGCCCGATTTCATATTTCCAAGTTTTGATTTTGGAATGGGGATTATACTTAAAATGTACTAAGGCTAAACAAAGCTTATTGTTAAAATACAATTTTTAACGCTTTACTTTACTATTTCTTAATAATTGTAACCGACCTTCATGGTCGAACAAATCCCATGGGTGTTTCATAAAAGCCATAGTTATGGGTGTTTCAAGAAACACTTATTGTTTTACACCCATACTTATGAATGTTTCGAGAAACACCCATCGATGTTGCGTGAAAGACTCACGGATGTAAACGATGCACCCATAGGTGTTAGTGGCGCACTCATGGGTTATCGGGTTACACCCATGTCTGTTTGGGTTACACCCATGTGTGCTTGGGTTACATCCATGTTTGGTGGGGTTACATCCATGTTTGTTCGGGCTATACCCATGGGTGTTTGGGTTATACCTAAACACCCATGGGTGCTTGGGGTACACCCATGGCTGTTTTTGTTACAGCAATGTGTGTTCGGTTTCTACTCGAGGGTGTTTAGGTTACACTCATCTGTGTTCCAGTTACACTCATGGTTGTTCAAACAAGCTGACTGTTGGGATGAATATTAAGTTAGAAATTAATAATAATACATATTATTTAAAATTTAAAATACATTTTTTTTTTCATCAAAGGTGAAAAATGTTGTTGCTTATCCAAATCAAATCCCCATGATAGTTGAGGAACTTCCATGGGTGTACATAACAACCAGCGTTTTAGACGAAAAATTTTGCTTTCTTTATATCGGAAACCGCCTATTCTAGGAAGTTGAAACATGAAATTTGTGTAGAGCTGCCATTGTGGACTCATTTACAAAAAAAGGGCTAAACTTGGTTGAAGTGGTGGAGAGATAGGGGAGAAAACAATACGTCCGAAACAAATCAATTGCCTTGCTCTTTCCAATTTCATGTGCCCACATCGAAACAGTGTGTTTACTACCTACGGAACGATTTTGTTAGACCCTCGTGAAAAATACCTTTTAATTTTGATCATACTATAGTCACTTAATCTATAAGTCTACCTTTCAGTCAAAAACCTTTTTCAAGACAAACCGAAAGTACTACACATAAAACCCAAATGTATTTTAAATTATAATTCCTTCATTTCCATGGGTGATGTTACTTTTTCATCTGCATACAAAATTCTTCTCCATTTGACGACAATTTGCACCTATTAAAGCTTATAAATGTAAACACCGCGTATAATATTTAGCTCAAGTCCATAAAAACTAATTGAAAAGCTCCATTACTCATTTTTACCCCATTTTCAGGAGACATTTACCATCGAATTTGCCCCGAAATGTTCCTCCATTAGATCAAATAATATTCCTACTTAGCGTCATTACCACAGGAACACAGGACGAACTAGGCAGTAATTTTTTTCTCCTGCATAAAATCGCCCAGCGTTTACTTCAATTCACACCATTGCTTCTTATGAATAATTTAATATAAAAAAGGCGTTCAGTTTATCAGCCCGAGGGGGCTTAATAAATTTTTACGTGGATACTACGAAAAGATTAATTCACCGCAATTGAATGTCCTTAAACAGAAATTTCATGAATATTTTAATTTTCAGGATGAGTATATTAAAGGGCCGTGACATGTATCGCATCGGGTATCACGTTCGTACCACAAGACATCCCTAAAAATTCTAGAAAAAAAAGGAACGTGGCTCGTGCACACCAACCACCCAGCTCCCTAATGTGATGTTTATATGATTTAATGTCACTTGTCGTTGTCATAGTCAGCATCGCGCCCTCGTTGATGCCATGTCCTCTCCCGGGGACGATATTACAACGATTTCGCCGTTTCTAATTCAAATTTCATTTTTACGATATGACAGGAATTAAGGACTTATGAATTTGAAATTGCCGCGCTCACTCGCCATCAAGGGGCATCATATTTGTGCGTATGCGACAACAACCGCGTACCACAGGGAGCAATCATAGGGATGACGAAGAATAGTACCGGATAGTTACCGGTGAAAAGCAGTGGCATAATTGACTACCGGCGATTATCGCGGATGCTTTCTATCGAGCGAACCAACTGGATTTTATCGTCGTTATCATCACTTCCGCATCACCTAAATTCCATTTAAAGTTAAATATTCCTGCAGAGGAAGCCTACGTGCAAACATCCCATGGACGGAGTGTATTAACTCGCTCTTATCACTTTAGTAGCTTTTATAAATTATCTCGGGGCTTTACGTTATTATTCACATCAATGTGCTCCGAGATATTTTTTTTTGTTGTGCGGGATGGCATACCTGGATGTACCTGGGGAAACAGTTTTACATATTTCGGTCGGTATGTTGATAATCCACAGTCGTAAATGTAATATACAACTCGGATAAAAGAACATTTTCAGATCTTATCGTTACAAATTCACATGATAAATTAACACAATATTGCAATCATAAAAGTCAATTTTTTAGGGCTTTTTCCAGAAAGATGGGATTTCACTTTGTTGTTTCGGATTCCCTTTATTACGATAAGTTAATTTAAATTTGTATTAAATTCGATGAACAATTCTTGGAAAAACTCATATTTTCATTGTATCTTATGAATGTTGTGTTTTACTTTCCAGCTCCGTTGTAGTAAAACTGAGCTCAAAAGGATATTCAGTATTTGAAAAAAGAAAATCAACTTTTATATTGGAGTTAAGCGATACTATCTAAAATATGACAACAAAGTTCTTATACCCTACAGAAGCTGCAGAATTTATAGATGTTTCAAGGATGAAACCAAGTCACGCGAGGCAGAATCCACCATCGAATGGAGGACAAGTAGGCCATGTCTCTTCCGAACAGGAAAAATGAAAACTTGATATTAGATGCAGCAAGGAATTTATCAATTTCAATTCAATTCAATTCAGTATTATTATCCGGGATAATACACCATCAGATTCTTCTCCTGTTTATTTCATTATTTCGGATTTTGAATGAAATTGGTTTCTGAGAAAAAGAAACATAATATAAAGTTGTAGATGTTGGAGGACGCTCTAAAATCCCGATTCATTGCGGCCTCAGTCGGCCTATTGAAATTCAAGCATAGTATAAACAAAGTATAAACAAAAGGCTAAAAAACAACTTATACAATAAACATACTGCAGTCACGATCGGCTGCAAGCCAATCGTATAATACTCTAGATGAATACTGAACTCCGATTTATATTGTAGTTGGGGATAAAGTAGAATTACATGTGTGCATGTTGTATGTCCTTTATTAAGGACTGCCATTAGATTGCTACTCAAACCTAAAAGACAATATTCAGTGTTTAATTTCATATCTTGAACTGGGTAAGTCATCGAAAAAAAAGTCCTTTTTGAAGGACTTTCACATGGGAGGTGCAGGAAGGACTCACTCGATTTCTTACATATTTATCCTTTTCCTTGGAACCATTTAAAAATGAACGTGTACAAAATTTCAAATTCGTTCGAAGCGTTCAAAAGTTATCGAAAAATATTGTTGAACACGTGTCTTAAGGACATTTTGTATGGCAGCACCCAGAAGGAGTAAAAGGATTTCGCTGACTAGTAAACTCGAACTTTGTTCTTACTCAAAACTAATTTCTACAAAATTCCGAGTTCATAGCTAAAAGATTACTTGAGTTATAGTGGGTTCCGTAGATTAAGTGAAGACATTTTAACAGGATATTTGTATGGCAGCTACACGAAGGACTAATAGGATTTTCTTCATAATCATATATTTAGATCCAACTATTGGAAAAATAACACATACAAAATTTCAAAGTCGTAGCTTAAACCCTTCTGAAGTTATTGACCAATATTTTTAAACACGAGTTTTAAGGAAATTTTGTATGGCAGCTACCAGAAGGAGTAAAAGGATTGCGCTGATTTGTAAACCCAAACTTCCTTTTTACTCAAAACTAACTTGTACAAAATTCCGAATTCGTAGCTAAAAGATTACTTGAGTTATAGTGGGTTTCGTAAATTAAGTGAATACATTTTGACAGGATATTTGTATGGCAGCTATACGAAGGACTAACAGGATTTTCTTCATAATCATATATTTAGCTCCAGCTATTGGAAAAATAACACATACAAAATTTCAAAGTCGTAGCTTAAACCCTTCTGAAGTTATGGACCAATATTCTTGAACACGTGTTTTAAGGACATTTTGTATGGCAGCTACCCGAAGGAGTAGGACGATTTTGCCCGTTAACGAACTTAGCCTTACAAATTCAACCAAACATTCAGATTCAAAATTTCAATATCCTAGGTGAAGGCGTTCTTGAGTTATCGTGTTCACGGACAGACGGACGGACGGACGGACGGACGGACGGACGGACGGACGGACGTCAGGCGGATTTGAGGTTTTTGGCCACAAATAAACAAAAAATAATATATAACTTTTTTTCGTCCGAGGCTTGGTTCTATGCGTTACAAACTTTTGGGCTGGATTAAACTTATTATACTCTATATGATTTCATCTACAGTATAAAAATCATAGTCACATTACAATAAAAAAACATGTAGATATATATATATGCTACCCTGGCAAACCCGCACAACTCGATCAGTTTCCAGTGAAAAAATCAACAACATCCCAATACTTAGCTGGGAAGCGATGAAAAACATCCGATTGGCCACGTAGCAATACCTAATGAGAAAGGCGTGGAAAATTCTGCAAAGTCAAAAATTTGTCTCCAACACTTTTCCCCTTTTCGGATTGTTCTTAAGATTTCCCGAACTTTCCACTCGCACAACCAAATATTCGGAAAAGCTTTCGACTCCACACATGCAGTATATAAGCACGACAAATATTGCAGTCAGATACAGTTTCTAGTACGGTGAAGAAAAAGCGACGTTCAATGTGAGAGTATATGTAAAGCGATCTTGATTGGAAGCAGTGACCGAGCAGTGAGATCACGTTGTATATAAAATCGGGCAGCGTTGCCAGTAGTGCGATTATTGAATGCGTTATTATTTCTATTGATTTCAAGCGAATTGTGTTTAACTTGAAATCCCGGCGAACTCACAGCAAAAAAAATTATCCGTCTGATCACCGTCCTCCGAAAACCTTTAAGGGGGTCGGTGCAAAAAATATAAAAAAAAAATTGATTTTTTTTTATAGATATTATTATTTTACACTCATTTCTGCACATCACACAAAAAACCGTACCTCTTTCGGGAAGTGACTCAAATTTTACTCTGAAGTGGGGGAAGTCGAATATTTTTAGGCTCTCCTGAAAAGTAGTGCTTTTTAAACTTTCGGTACACGTTTCTCAGTAACCACACACAGTAGCGTCTTAATTTTTTTTTTAATTTTTTGGTGGTAATTGACTAGCTTCATACATGAGCAAATTAAAATATCTCATGAAAAACTATCATTTTTTCAAATATGAAAGAAGAAAAACAGTAAAAAATGTTATTCATTCCCTTTTTCTTACTGAAATCGGACTGTACAGAATACATCCCTGAAATTTATGCTTCACCACGTTCACAATTCACCACAATATTCACACTCACATATTTTTCCGAATGCAAGCTGAAATTTAATAGTTTTATTATTTCCTTTTGTTGCTGGTCAACTTTCACTACTGAAAATTGTAAAATCTTACAACATAAATTCAAAATTTTGAGTCAGCTCATTTCTGTAGTATGTCTTCATTAACTTTCAAATTAAATTGAAAGGTTTTTGATATAGAGAAAAATTCGACATATAGAAGTTCGAGTTAAGCGGCAAATACACGATACAACGGTTGTACCAATTGTTGGTCCGATTTGTCGTTGTGCGCGTGTATGCGCTTACGAACGACGGTTGGATCGATATCGCTAGGTTGTACGCTCTCAACCGAAAACCTGCAGTTGCATGCATATTGCAAGAAAGATGTAAACAAATCGTACCGTTGGACAGATATCGCATCAACACACGTTGGTACAACTGTTGTATCGTGTATTTGCCGCTTTGGACAAGTCCCACTGCATGTTATAATTTTGTTTTTATTATTTTCTTTATAACTTTTAAGCGATATTTTCAACAGGCTGAAATATTACATACTTAATAATATGACATATGAATCCAATTTTCACGGTAGAGGTATCCTAGATATTTAATTTTAAGAATTTTAGAGTTGTTATGAGATAAGTTCATGCAACCCGATAATGAAATCGCTCCTTCAGCTTTCAAACTGGTGTGTCTAGTGACGGTTTATCAACTGTCATGTCTTGAAACCCAGTAGACAACGTAGCGACCGCTTCCAGTTGGTAGTTTTCGTGTGGTTAACTTCAAAAGACTTCTTCACGGAAACAACCCAAAAATTCATAAGATGAAATAATTTCTTTATTCTACACATGAAACCCCATTGCCATTACGGCTATGATTTAATTTAACGAATTTATTATTTTCAATTTACTTACATCCTTCAGGATCCCTATCGTCAATGTAAATAATTTTTGTTGAGTTATTCTCTGGATAATCCATTGCAATTTTTTTTATAGTAAATTAACCCACACTTGATTTATTCACGTGTTTTACACAAATAATTTCGCACTTTATTTCATTTTATAACACAATAACTGATTTTACTCCGAAACATTTTTCTACACGAACTATTGAAATTTTTGTTGTTTTGAGACCAAATCGAATCACAATGCCACGATTTTCTAAAATTAAATAAAACACGATAATTTAAAATACGGACGACCTTCAGTATCAGTGAATTCTCCTCATTACTTCCATTTCTATTAGCGTCTATCAAATAATATACAAAAAGTGGATTGTTATCGTATCTGATAACGAATAATCGTCTTATCTCGCAGAGATCTTATTCCTGTTGGATTTCTGCAGACGATGAGGTAACGCTAAATTCAGTCAAAATAAGTTTTTTTAACAAGGAAATTAATAGAAAAACTCTCAAACTCTTCGCTAAAATTCCACGTATTGAACTGCTCAAAATTCACAAGACCTAAAACCGAATGCTAGTTTTTAATCAATTTCTAATCACTGGAGATAATATTTTTTTTTCTTTATAATCTGGAAATTTTTCGAAATGACTGTGAATTGGAATTTTTAGAATATGACTGCAATTTAACACTTTTGTAATTATTATAAAGCGCGTTTGTAGACCGGACCGGCGATGAAAGTCTTCAAGATAATCAACAATTCATTTCGTTTTTAGAAATGCTTGAACACTGATATCAGATTGTTTTTGTTGGTTTATTGATAAGATAATTGTGCTATGTATAAAACGAGTAGTGTGGAGGTGAAAGAAATTCCTTTATGCATTTGTGTGTGGAAAATGCAAAAGTTATTATTTTTATTGAAGCGCAAGTATCGCTTACTCATGAACAAAGGTATTCAAATTACGTAGCTACTTCGGACAAAACATAATTTGTTTTGTAAATTAAATTTTTTTTTATCGTAAAGAATTTTAAAGATATTCAAGTTTAATTGCTGTAATTAATAAACGCAAGCCACAGTCTATTGTATAAAGATATACTAAATCAAATATTACTAAGCATACGATGACATTTCTCATCTGGGTCGTAGTATTTTACGTAACAGCGAAATGGTGCTTTAAATATTAATGTTTTTCGCACACTAGGTGGTAAATAAAGATCATTGTTAGAATATCAACAACACCATCAAATATATTGTAGAATTCATATTGGATATGTTGCTCCTGTTAAGAAAACATATTATTTTGGGCCTGATTCTTGCACATTGGAGTCTTCGTCTTATTAACATTGATACTTGTACTTGTAAATATGGCCTTAGTCTTGTTCTCGATTCTTGGTCTAGTTCTGGCACTATTGAGTCTTGGTTTTGGTATATGCACAATCGAGTATCTCAAGTATCTTCAAGAATATTGCAGTCCTGCTTTTTGTACAGTACTGTGATTTCTATTAAGAATCAAAACTCTAAGATTTCTCGATAGTCAATATAAGGTTCTACAGCTTTGAACTAGCTGCTTGAAATTTTCGAGTAGTGAGCAGGTGACCTTCGCTGGCTTACGAGCTAGTACGCACAAGTTGATGACACAGGTGTCTATAAGGTGGTGAAATAGTTAGAGAATTTGCAATATCAACATAATAATTTTAGATAGGTATCAACAGTAACAGTGTAATAGAGAAACACGCTCGTAAAGAATAATTCTTCGTGATAAAAAGCTCAGCAGGTGAACTGTGTGCAAGAATTTTGGGATTTCAACAATTTTAGAAATTAAACCCCCAAAAAACAATATGGGAAAATCAAAAATGGTATTTTTCAAAAGCGTAATTTTCAGAAAAGATTTTTTATGCAAGACACTATCATATAAACAGATCGATACATGTTTACTGTATAGTCTGTATGTACTTGTATTTTAGGATTTACTGACTAAAATGTTCAGAGAAGAAAAGTGACTTCTATAATATGCAAATCTGCACTGAGTTCAGTGAAGTGAAAACCAAATAAAGCCAATGCTCAAAGCATTGCAATGTTTTATGCAACAGAAAGAAGAAAATTTATGTTAAGAACACCACAGACCAACCACAAAAACAGTGTATCAGTCAAGATGTAAACAAGTACATACAGCACTAAGGAAAATTCAAAATGGAAAAATTTTGGTATTGAAGTCTCAATGATATGCAATTCAACTGGAAAATGGAAAGAAAATGGGAAATGATCGTCTTTTTAGTAAAATTTTCAGTCGAGTTGCGGAAAGCTCGCTGCAATTGTTTTTAATATGCGTGTGTGGTTTCAGGATACAAGATACTATCCCGAACACACAATAGCAATACCAGTTAACCCAGTCGTATCAATCACGGTTAATCTTGCAGTTGAAACATATTCACCACGGGAAAAAAAACCTATTTATAAACTGCGTATCGGTGTACATGCGTGTGATTCTCTACCTGCTTCCTTCAATATTGCCGTCATCTTTATACCTTGTTAACGATACCCGATAGTTCACTACTGAATTAACTGGAATCACACCAATGAATATACCTGATAGTTATGACTACTTCGCCTTGTACCTATTAGGTAATCAACAATTTTGATGTTACACTATCGAATTTTCTCCCTGAGAAAAAGAACACACTTTCCAAAAGTTACGCATGAATTCATTTTGGATAGTGTGTTCGTGCAGGGAATCTTTTAAATGTAGGATACTACTTTAGATTGTTGAAGGAAATTAAATTTTTTCTTATGTTGGAAGTATTTATTGTGTCATTGTGCCAAAGTGACCGGAGGATTAAGCCAAAGGATCAATGTAGTTCCACCTAAGTGCTCATACTTAAGGTGGATCTACAGTGAAGTCGACGCGCGCGCGTCAAGCGATGCGACGCAATGGCAGCTGACTAGAATCCATGTTAAACTTGTATTGACTGTTTGCGATGCCGTGAAAATTATAAAACACAATTTTTTCCATATTTTTCTGAGTATTTACTCTATGCAAATAAAAGTTTGACTATGAGAATAAATGCTTGTATTTGACAGCGAAAATAGGGAAATATTTGATATAATGGAATACAATCTAATATAAGCTTTAGACAGCGTCATTTCAAAATACATAAACTCAAAGAAAATACATAAACTCAAAGAAAATACATAAACTCAAAGAAAATACATAAATTCAAAGAGATACATGTTACTTTAATTATAAAACAATTAGGAAAATCCTCGAAATTAAATTTTTTGTTGGTGCAATCTACTTGAGAATATTTGTTGAAGGTGCAATTCAATGCGTTTACTAAAATTTATATAGCATTATTGCGTGCGCGACGCGATTATGTCATCGCGCGATAAGCGAAAATATGGAATTATGCTACATCGGAAAACATTAACCAGATGATATTTCCAACGACGATCTTCGGAGAACTACTATGTAGGCAATACAATGGAGGCAGCTGCTTTTTGAACTACAACTTGCAGAACTACTGAGATTCATAGATGAAAATGGCTGTGGATTGATCATACGTTGAAAGCGAGTACAAATGTCGCCAAATTGGCTGTATTCACTAATCAGAATTTTCACTAGAAAAAAAGAACGAAGAAAATATTAGGCAATAGACAATTTTGCAGCCAACTTTGTAAAAAAAAAAGAAAAGTACGGACTACCTATAAATAAGGACTACTTGATTCTACACACTACACTGATTGCAATTTAGGAACTAAATTGCATGTAACTCTAATACAGTGTAATCCGCTTATAAAATGCACTTTTATAACGTACTTTCGGTTATAACGTACTATCGGTTATAACGTTCTACTTGTTGTGTTCCGCTCGAGGTACGTTATAACCGGGTTACACTGTATGTACAAATTCGAAGGGTGGGCCAAACTTCATCATCAATGGCGCGACAGCCCAAATAGAGCCCTGGCCTCCTGCAATCCTTTCCGAGGCTGTTTTTCAGGTTTCTGTACAGTAGTCTTTTTTCCTCCCGACTTGGAGGGCCAGTCCTTATTTATTACACTCCGCCAAACTTGGTACAGTGTAATCCGGTTATAACGTACCTCGAAAGGACCACAACAAGTAGAACGTTATAACCGATAGTACGTTATAACCCACATAAGAACTTCTCACATTTGTGCATGGGGATTGAAAAAAAGTACGTTATAAAAGTGCACTTTATAAGCGGGTTACACTGTATAATTGTTTTCGTGGCAGAACCAGAAAGTTGTAGGAACTTCTGTATTTTCCCAAAAGTACTTGGACTTCTCTTCCACATTATCTATGACTGCAAACCTAAAAGTTTATTGTTCTTTACAATATCTATTTTTTAAGCAGATTGGTTTATTTTTTATGAATTAATTACTGACGTTTGGGTCGCAAATATTTGATTTTATTCAAATCTCAATTTTTTTTAAATATTAAAAGACAAAAGAAATTCTATTTTTTTTGGAACAATGTTTGATAAGGCTATCATAGAAATAAACATTATTTATATATCTCTTACTATGGAGCTAGTAGGGTAAGTTATGAAATATTGTTGTATATTAGGTCTGTTTTTTGGCACTTATCTAGAACAGAGTAGGTTACAAAATTTGTATACAAAATAACAAAAACATTGCTGTTTTTATGATTCTTTATACCTTTTTTCCATAGATAGTAGGCTAGGTTAGAGAATTTATCGCGAATAGCTACCCCATAGATCTTGCCCCAGTATTCCTGTTAAAATCTATATTCTAGCCTACTATCTACAGAGAAAAGCAATAAAAAATAACAAAAACAGCAATATTCATGGTGTTTTCAATGTAAATTTTAAAAGAACACACCTATTATTAAACATGTTGATGAATATGGAACTGAGATTTTACGATATTTCGCCATTTGCCTTGCGGACTCTGCAAAATTTGAGCAATATGTTTTCAGTTAGATTGCCTTATAAAATTTGATTAAACGAAATTGTGTTGAATTTGTGGCTCCGATTGGCCAAGTAAAAGTCGAATAATTTACAAAAAGAGTTGGATGATTGAACATATTTACAAAAAAAATAGAATCAGCTGGCGCATTCAACGATTGGCCTTACATAACTCCACTCTCGATGTAAGCAGTGGTAATCTCAGGTTTAAAATCACGCTACATTACTGGTTTTCGTTCATGTCATTTTTCACGGAGCACCACCATGTTTTTATTGATATGTTTTTTTTTTCAAAGCGTATAAATCTTGCAAGAAATCTAGATTTACTGCTTCCGTTAAGCCCATGTTTGAAGTGGGCATTGCTAAATTTTGAAAAAAATTTAAAATTTGCAACGAAGTCGGGTAAACAGCAACACTTTTCTTGGTCGTCTACGCGTTCAAGGATTTAACAAAATTTTCATAGTTGAAAAGTCATGCTGAAATGACTTAAAGAATTCGTCACTAGTAATCACTAAAAGTTACTTACATAATTGAAAATATTTATCCCCCCCCCCCCCAGTTTTTTAAAGACTTTTGTATGGTAGCTACCGGGAAGTGTACCTTGATTTCATTCTGTTTTCTGGTTCTAATGCTTTCGAACTGTGTTCAAAAAGTGTAACTATTTGTCTTAAGGCCCTTTTTATGGGAGATTACTACAAAAAAGAAACAGAAAAGAAACAAGAAACAAGTAAGAAATGGGAAAGAAATAAGGGGGAAACAAGAAGAAACAATAAAGAACCAAGAAGGAAACGAGATAGAAACAAGAAAGAAACAGGGATCGAACTAATTAATATACCGAAGCACTCGAATTTTATCAAAACTTAGCTAATCACAATAAAAATGTAGCTTGTTCGAAAAAAACAAGCACCCCCTTTTTAAGGAATTTCGTAGGTACTCGAAGGAGTACCTTAATTTTATCTTGTTTTTCTTCCTGCGCTATTTGTTAGCGGTTATTTTGTCCAAAATTTTTAAATTCCTGTCGGTTACCACTCACTAACGAATACAAAGTTCATCTTCATTGTAAGTTAGTTTCTTCATCTGATATTGTACAGGGGCGTCAAAAAAGGTATTGAACCTTAATTGAAATCTATATATTGCATTCTGTAGTTCGCAAAATTTCAACCTCAAGAGCTACTCGCTAAAAAATGTTCGGTTTGACCTTATTCAGACTAAAGGGCAGAATGCAGGTTATTCGACATTGACCTCGTTCCGATATTTTCAGAAACGCCATATAAAAAAGAGAAGGCTACCTTGGTGGCTTGTGTATCCTGAAGTACATACATCTATCTAAAATTTCGTAAGACTCGGAGATGACACTGGAAAACAACAATTCAGGTCTGAATATGCTAAAAATTCATTAATTCAGGTTAGGAACTATAACGAATGGATTCCAATACTAAATTAACCATAAAAGCATCTGTCGAAGACGCTGAGTTCATAAAGTCAATAAATGTATGACTCATGTAGAGAAAATTGCGTTATTATACAAAATATTTGCTTTCGAAGACGCGAAACTTTTACTCAGGTATGTACACTACAGTGTTTCTTTCTGAGTGAAAATTACCACACTCTTGGTGTGTAACGACCTTGAAAAGTTTGTATTTATTATATAAACAATCTTTAACAATTTTTAAAGTTTGAGCGCAAACCAAATTCATGCACTGGTCAAACTCGACTTACGAACGCCAGTCCGAGTGTGGGAGTCACATGTTTATATATAGTATAGCGTATCAGAAGAGCGACGAGACAAGGTATGGCAAGAATACCATAAAACAACAATTGCACCATAAAAATACGCCTAAATAAGAATATGATTCGAAGAATGGTAACACCTTTAATAAGCTAAAACAGTGCTCCCCAAATGAGTACAACAATCTGACCAGGCCCAAAATTACAAGTTTCTTGGTTTTTTTTTTGTTTTTTCTTATATATATTTTTAAACTGACCGAATTTGTAGATGCCTCAGACGCCTCAGATACATTTGCGTGTACCCAAGCAAAAGTACTTAGATTACACACTCGTGTAACTTCAGAAATATTCGACCTCAATGTTTTCGGTTGCCCTGAAAAAAATTTCGATTACTGTCTTTGAAAACTTACTGCAGAAAGTTTGTTCGAAAGGGGATTTAATTCGATTTAAATTCGAATTCGAGATAAGGAAAACTTTCGGGTTCCTGCGAGTGTAGCACCGCAGTGATGCATCACGAAGTGCTCAGAAAATCGAATAGTCAAAGTACGAAAAAGTAAAGTTAACGTGAATAAATGCAGCAAAACTCCCCAAAAAGGATGTGACCGAAATGAAAGGACGACGATGTTGTGCAAGACGAACTGTTTCTTGTAAACGTTTCGATGTGTAGAGAGGTGGGGGCGGAAGGAATCCAACAAGTATTTACTCTTCATCGAAATACGTAGCTTCAAGTTAAACTTTGGCATTTTCTTCAGAGCGAATTCAATGATCTGAAGGTGAACTAATCGCCAGCGAATTATTGTGTCACCCACATTTCTTTTTAATTTTCTTATAAAACACTTTGTTTCGCGGGTCCGATAAATTCGTCGCGTTTTTTTTCTACCTTTGTTCACGTTATCGAAACAAACCGGAACATAATTATTAAAAACAAAAATATTCTACTTAATTTTGATAATCTTTTAGATCGAAATTTATGAATTTTCTTAATATTTAAGAAAAGGGGAAGAAAAAAAAGCGGAACTTTTTATACGGATTGAAAGCTATGAGACCGATCGACGTCTCTTTGTCGGTACAACTGAATTGGGTGAAGCAAAAATAAATTCACCAATGTTTTAGTGCAGCGTTTTACGTACGAGACCGGCGGCGTCAAGACGTTCAGCGCCGAAACTTATAAGAAATCTGCCTCATCCCGGAGGCATTCCGATTCCGACAACGACGATGTCGACGCTAAATCTGTCGGTCACCGCGCCGCGGATCGTGAGTATTTTTAAAGGGAATGGCCTAGCGTGAATCAGAGATATGTAGACATTAGTGACGTATTTTTATACATATTTAGTCGTTAACGATATAAACTTGCTGGTTTTTTTTATTTTATTTTTTTTTCGTGTGTGGCGATCGGAGGTATGTGGATTAAAACGTGGGTATTTTGTTGCTGTAGCTTTCAGATAAGCCAGATTATGACGAATTAAATCTATAGTGTTATATGGAACAACAAAAAAGAAGATAAAAATAACTTTAATCATATGCAATGGAATTCTTTTACTCATCTAATACCAAAAACACTGAAGCCAAACTTATCACAAACGATCTTATTGCGGCAATCGATTAAATTAACTTTCCAAATTGATTTAGTATTTATCCCGGATGATTAAATATCGATGATGAATGAATCATTTCTTGTCCTTGTCTATGTACCTATAATAAAATCTTTTTAGTTTTCGCTAAAAAGAAGTTGATCTTGAAAAAAATCGATACTTAACACAACATTTTGGATAACTGTATCGAATCGGGTGAATTGGTGCAAGGAACCTATCTACAACAACTTTACTACGTATCTGGAAAATCACAACTGCTGATACCCAAATACGACGTTTCAAAAAGGTAAGAACCAGATCCGAACCAAAATTGAACCAATAATAATATGATTACATTCTTAGGAAATAGGACAGCATATCCTGCAACGTATTCAGTTGGATTATGCAAAGATGTACAAGCTACTTATACTGTATTTGGAAGATATTTTTGATTTTATGAAGTAAGTATGAGTTACTATTGCAGGGTTAGAAAACGGAGTTGATACGGATGACATAGTTATACTAAGAAACTCTTCGGGATAGCTCCAAGCCTTTATAATCAAACTGGAAGACTACTGCAGCTTATGAAATCTTCCTATTAATCCTCGTAAATCCAAAATAATGATATTGAGAAATGGGTGTGGCCACTATACAAGAAAATAAAAATGGAGGTTTAAGGGTGATGATGGCGAAATTATAAAGCAGTATTAGTATCTCGGTATGATGTTGTTACATATATACCGCTGCAACCCGAATCACTTATTAATGAAACCGAAGTTTCAAGAGAATTAGAATAGCGTTGAAAGCTCTACATGCTTCCCGCATGTTCTAGACATACCACTAGCAAGCGCAGAGGGAATTGTACACGGGATCAGTGTTTACTATGAACGCGAGACGACGATCAGTTTGATTGGAAAGGAACAGAGTGATTTTCATTGATAAAAGAAACCGTGAACAATGTAAAGCTTTGACAGCGTAAGAACTGGTAAGAACAATAATAACTATTTATTTATTGTATTGTACATATGTATTGTATTGTATTTAAACAACTTGAGATTTTATTAATTTAATCGAATTATGTTTTTACTTGAAATCTCCGCGAACCGCTAGCTCGCTACAATACTAATACCATTCTGAAGAACGTAGGGACACATAACCATTAAATACGAGTAGGCGGAAGTTAAAAAAGACCTAGAAGCAATTTCTTAGTAACCAAAATGTCGCATTACAATTTTTAAGTTCGAGTTCCATCCAAAAAATAATAAAGTTATGATCAGACTGTTAGCAGATTTTTAATTTTATATATCTTTTCCATTCCTAACTTTTCGGGTAACTTACATATAACCAAATTCATCCTGTTACTCAAATACATAACCATGCAAGGACAAGAATACAAAATTCTGCCAAAATTGGATGAAAGTTCCAAAAATTAGTTTTTACGAAAAAAATTAAAGAAAAGTGTTCCAGTAGTTTACAAAAGGGCGGTGCAAGAGTGTTACCCAGAAGTTATGTACTCAATTTAAAAAAAAAACTTTGTCACATACTATGCCGATAAGATACTTTTCGAAATCCAGCTATTAATTTGTAAGTCTAAATTCGAAAAGGCGTTTCTTTATATTCTATATATTTTCTTGATTTTCCTTGTAAATTGTAATTTCAGTCATTAAAGAAACATGAACCCAAAAGCTTACGATAAATTGAGAACGCTCTATGCGAAGTATCTGAAACTTGTTCCTCCTTAGTGTAGCTAGCGTTCTAAATATTAAAAGTTACAATAATGTTTGATGAAGCTACCACTAAAAACCTTCTTATTTCACATTTACTGTTTTTGAAACTCTTCATAATCGGAAGGAAGTTTAGCTGGTTTACACTGATTTTTCGAAGGTTTTTGATTCCGTTGGTCACAGCCATAGCTTGGCTATTATCTAAATTGCCTAAATATAATATTTCGAATTTTTTCTGTAGCTGGTATGCCTTGTATCTGATAGACCGTATGTCCCATGTTAATGTCAAAGCCATCGCTCAGGGTTCAATTTTAAGGCCCTTACTGCATGTATTATTAAATGTTAAACCTATTCAATAGATCAATCAATATATAAATAAAATGCTTCCAACTCTCCATTCTTTTATAGTCTACAACTAGATTTGTTTTATAAGCTCATTATATCAGAGTATTTTAAAGTAGAGTATTTTATAATAGATAATGGTTGCCTACATGTTCATTGTGACTGCCATATGTTTGTATTCTTAAATTTTCCTAATTATTCCTGTATCTGGAACCTTTAAGAATAAAGTGTAATGTAAATGCAACTTAACTCTCTTCAAATTTGTGAAAGCCGAACTGAAGAATTTTTACTAAATTGTTCAAGATAAATCCCTTTGCGGGAGTCTTAGAATAATTACATATCACAATCTTATAATTGTTATGATTGACTGCTGTTCAAATACATATTTTTATTATTGTCTTATATTTTTATCATTTTATTTAATATGTCTGTTTTCCCTCCGGAACGATTAAAAGCTTGTAATTATTCTTATCTCAGAACGCAAACCACACGAAGAAAATTATCGGATTCAAGATGTTCATAAAATCATAAAAACTCCTCATCTTTATATAAGAGCTAAGAGTGGAATGCTTGTGCGTCATCAGATTGAAATTCAGGACAAAAGTATCTTATCGTGAGCATTTTACATCGTAATCTAACGTCTGAATGTTAAGTTCGAGCACATTATGCCATTCATCTGTTTGAAATACGAGTGCAAGTGGCTTTTACAGAATGCAAATTCGTTGCACAATGAAGTCCAAATTGAAATTTGCAATTCACCATACAAAATTTCTAAATTTCGGAGGAATTTATAGTCCAAGAATTCGCAAAATACTGTTGAATTTTATAGATACATATATTGCATCATGCTATTTTTTTTAATCGTAAGGTCAAGTTGTACATGAATCCAAAGTCGTGCGTGGTAGAAAATTTTGGTAGCTAAATTTCGTGATAATACAACCATACACCATAACATTTCTAGCGAAAAATCTATTTCGAAAATGTTCCACTAGTGAAGACGGTAAGTGTTTTAACTTTTTAACACAAACCTTTCGCGAGATAAAAAAATTATCGGTTTTCCATAGATAAATATTTTCAGGGGTGGAAAAATTTGACTGAGCCAGCTTGCACGGTTTAGCTCGTCGGTAACCACTGTTGAAAATTGTTGTGCGCTTCATTGCAATTAATTCAACAAAAAAAAAACTTTATAATCAGTGAATAAAGAAAGACCAATACGATATTAATAAAAAATTATCCAGAGTCTGACATGTATCCGAAACTAGGTCTGGGCACTAGATCCTGTCTAAATAATGGTGTGTTTTGTTGTGGCTCTATTCAGATCACAGTAGGTTAGCGTCGAACAAATCCTATCCAGTGTTTGAAAGAGCAGGGATTGAAGAAGAATCATCCAGGGACGTCACAATCGGCCCACCTGAGGCTTCAGTGACAGAGGTAAACAGACCAACCCACCCGCTACTCGTATTATCGCGTCGCATCACTTTATGCGTGCGCGTCGCGTTCACTATAACTTCACTTTTAGTTTCTATGTTATCGCGAAGGGACCGCAAGTTAAGTGTATTAAGCTTGCTGTATACCATCGGTACTATCAAATATTTGGCCACAAAAATTTGACACAATATTGAGTCAAATTTTAAAGATAAAATATTCAAATAAAACAATGTGACAAACAAAAAATGGACAATAACATCTTTTAGCAAAAAATTTAGCAAATTTTGATAAATAGTTAAATTTTGACAAACTTAAATACAGCTGCTTATGACCGAAAATTTGGCAAAAAAAATTTTATGGAAGCATCTTAAAAATTATTAATGCAAACGCAATATACCTTGGTATTATCGTAATAAAATAATTCTTTATTTAAAAATATTCTATTTTGAAGAATTTCCTATTAAATATTTGATTTTTCACGTGCACTTTAATTTCTGTAATTGAGATAGAAATGAACCTATTATTCGTATCTTTGGAATTAGTTAAAAAATTTATCGCCATTGATTTTGTCGTTATTGTATTGGGTCTACGGGCGCTCAAGTGGAAGTGAAACATTTTCCTGGGTAGAGGCATAAAATGGGCACGTAATGGGGTGAGAATAAATAAATGGCGACCACTTCTTCGTTAATTGAAAAGGGAAAAAGTCAATAAAAGGATTTTTTCCGGGACTAAATCTTTAGCGAATATCATGATGGAATGGCAAAATTCGCTTATCGGAACAATTAATGTAATTGTTTTTCGGGATTTTCCAATTTCACTTGATTGCTGAGCTTTTTTTCTAGCTTTCTTCGATTAAATTCGTTGGTAATGTAATTTAATTAGAAATACTTCTTTCGATACTTTAATTTTTTTCGAAATACCTTGTTAATAAGATCATTGCATTAGTGGAGGACGTTAAAATTGTGGTGCTCGGTCTTAATCCCATTAATTATACATACCTAATCAATAAAGCGATTTATTCACAGATGAAATATCACAAGAATGTATAAGGTCAAAATAGAATAGTTGAATAGTTGTAGTAAATTACAAAATACTTCATTTATAAAAAAATGATGACTTTGAACGTATCGTAGACTATGCATTGCAGTTTGTTGCTCTTTAAGTATCTCTCATCCGTCTTAGCATTCAGTACTGCACCATTGCCAAAAGATGTTACAAAATTATAATTTTATTTGACGCAATTATTTGTCACATCGGACCGTTTTCATTTTATACACAAAGTGTGTAAAATGTAAAAGAATATTCGTCTTGGGACTAGTGATAGCATCGAGATCACACATGCGATTAGCACACTGTACTACTCGTCTTCGCGTTCTCAGATTTACAAACCATATAAAAATCGTTTGAATTGAAAATCAAGTTACGATGCGACTAAAAGTATAAAAGACTGAGATCATGGATCTGAAGGAAAAGATTATTTCGCGCATGCTGAGGTAGACTCTTCTCATACGAGGCACATACGTCTATTATTCCGTATACTCTTTATAAATTCCAATACCGTACAAAGTGCTATAAATAAATCCTAAAATCCCAACAAACATCCCATCATACGAGCAGAAGAGCTTTCCGGAGTGAAGGAGCAAAATTGAATATGTGGATCATAAATATGTGAAGACGTTTCGGATAGTCCAAGTCCTAGTCGAAGGATATCAGCGACTTTATAGCGATACGATGGTAACAATGTTTATGGATGGTGTTGTGGCTATTCTGGTATACTTTGTATACTATACGCATCATATCCGGATCAGATCATCGAGGATATAATTTTGTAATGCTTCAAAAATACTTAGGACACGTATCTTGTTGGGAGGGGGGGGGGGGGTAAGTGGGGGGTGGGGAGGCTAAAGAGATTATTATTAAACGGGAGCTGTTCACGGTTCAACTATTCGTGGTTAAATGTTTTCGAATTGAATTCAGTACATTAATTTTTATTGCATTTAAGCATAAAAGCGATAATAAAAAGTAAATCTCTATATTGCGTTACACGTGTTCTTCGAGATAATGATATTGCATCTGGATGTCGGGATCACCAATTAATTACTATGCAAACGTATAGGAGCGATATATACAGAAACAGACATGCATCCAATCTATGAGGTGCTCTAAATTCAAAAAAATAGTGTGGATTCCACATAAAGAAATAAGTAAGCAGTACTAGTACTAGTACTAGTTTATGTACAAGAAGTCAACTTTTGGTAGCACTAAGCTGATCGTTTCTTTCAAAAATTCACGATTCTTCAATTTTACTTGATTTTATTATCTCTCTATATTACATACATACAGAACCATATTTTTAATCTTTGAAAATTTACTAGATGTTTCGGTAAAGTTTGTGTTATTAATATTTTTATTACCTCAAGCCCTGCTCTTAAGAATAATATTGTTATTGTTTTTCTCATGTGAAGCGTGAACTTAGCGTGAACTGATACATATACAGATCTAACAGATTTCAAAAATTTTTTGAAAACAAGGAATTTTGAATTCAGCTTATTACGAATACTATGTACATATGTATGTACGTATAAAGGATATTAAGTCAGTCAAGGGTTTTTGAATGATTTAATGAATTTAATCACTGGATTTTGAATCGAAAAATCTTTTTAGGTGATTAAAAAAATTCTACAGATTAATATTGAAAACAATACAAATTTTCAAGAGATTAAAAAATAAAGAATTATTATTTGCTATTTGAAAATTAAATTATGTCAAAAGAATGTTGTAAGATACAACTTTCAGCATTCGTCAGTCGTTCGTCATACATTTTTTGTTTGAGTCTGAAGAAGTGAGAACCTATATATTATTTAGTCAGACCTAAAACATATGACGAAATTCGTGCAAACATCTGCAACGCCTTTACTCTCGCTTAGGAAAGAATATCGGAAAATTGTTTTTAAATCGATTATATAACAAGCTTGTGGAAGAAAAGACCAGTTCAATATCTCACCAGACTCAAGAGATATGTTAGAATTCGTGAACACGTATGAAACCCTGTAGGGGTTAAATACCAAAAAATCCTGAAATTAATTTCTCTGCTTTTATTTGAGGAGCTTATGGAAGTAAAATGAATTCGATGTCTTGGAACACCTGACCATTTTGTTTATCCCACCTAAGTACGCCGATATACATTAATCTGAATTTTAAATTTAAACTTTTTACCATAAGTTATGTGATAGAAAAACACCTCCCACCGTAGTTTTATCTTCGCTTCATAATTGGTTCGTGAGACATTGTAATTTGAACTTTTCATCGCACACAGCTGCCCGTCTAAAAATTTTATTTCTGGTGTGTTCTCCTACCGCCTGTGAACAATTCCCAAGTTTCAACCTTGTAACGTAAACCGCTCCAACATTCCTCCACTCATGTTGACCAGTTCGTAAATGGCTCCACTATCATAGTTCTATATATAAATTTAAAGTTTCAACTTTGTATCTCAAGCGGTTCTCAAGTTTTCGTGCGCTGGGTCTTATACCACGCACCTCGCACGTCCACCTATTGTGGACACTTAAAAAGGTTCATCCAATCTATCCACAAAAATTAGTTAATTTAATAGCTGATAGGGGTTAGGAGCTATGAGTCTTGAGACGCGTTTGCGTGTGGTGGACGGCGGTCAAACGGACAACATTTATTTCGGTTTTTTTTTATATAAATAAATAAAATAGTTTAGTAATATTTAGCAGGAAAATAAATTATTCTCATATTATAATACTATTTTTAGAATTGTAAAATCAATTGTAAAAAAACCAAGTTTTCAGAAATTTAAAATCATAAAAGCTAGTCGATTCCATTGACGACAAGTATTCCTACATTATTTTTGTAGATAATTTTGTTATTTAATTTGATAATTTGAAATTTACTGTCATATCCTTTTCAGTTCTTGATCTATTTCATTGTTTATAAAAATTGTAATAGATGAAAGAGCCCCTTTTTCGGAGGAAAATAAGTCTTTTCTTTGGGACCCCAAAACAAGGCGAGTGCGGATAGTTGCAATCAGTTGATATTAGTGACCGAGTTTACTGGCTTGTTGTGGTTAGCTCCACTAAAATGTGTGTTGGACTATATGCCATGCTGGCATATAGTCCAACAAATTTGGACAAATTTGGACCTTGTCTAGAGCAAATAAATCAATGTTTCGCAAAAAAAATTTTATGATTACACTATCTGACTGCATTTGCCCGCAGGAATAGTCAAATATTTGTGTTGTGTGTAAGCCTTATGAATAAGAGACTAAAAATCTTTTCGTAGTTGCACCTTTCAAAATATCTACACTATTAACAATTTCTTTAAACCACACTGTTTTAAAAAATTGAATTTTCTATCCAATATTTACTTGAAATTTCAAGTATACGTATATTTAATTTTATCAAGTAAACGTAAACATCTCAATCACTTTTACACGAAATTACTGGCATTAGTAAATTATTCATGTACTTTTCAACCGAACCGTACAATTTACATGAGACGGCTTATAAAATGACGTACCATTTCGTGTAAAATCAACAATATTTGTATATGAATTGAAAATTACGTTCTTTTTCGTGTAATTCTACTTATCTATTTGAATTTTACGACGAAAAATATGTAATATATGAAAACACAAAGTTGGACGCTTCATTCGAATTTGTTTTATACTGAAATAAAAATAAAACACATTCGGTGGCGCAGTGGCTACGCGCATCAAACAAACCTACGCGGCAAAAACCAAAATTGATCGCGGGTTCGATTCCTACCTACAACCAAGGTTTATATTAAGAAAGTAAGAAATAATATTAGAAGTAGAAATAAGGTTATCTTAACCCTTCGTAGTCACACTGGGTAGAATCGACCCGACGACAAACTTTGGTCGTAAAATGAACCCTCTCCATATATAAATAAATACCTTTTTTGGAACACGCACTATGCTACTATTTTATTTTTTTTCCAGAAGCAAAAAGTCAAAATTTTATGAAAAAATATTAAACATTGACGAAGCTATAATTTTTTTTTTTAGCGAAAAAGTCTTTTTTTATGTTTTCACCTCTTCATGAAATTTGTTTAACATGTCGCCATTTTATTTCTTATAAAAAAATTGTTCGTACATCATCTAAAACGTTCAGAGCATGTTCCGTAAATTTTTTTAACCACTTCGGACGGATAGTTTGATCACAATACCGTTTTGAACTTTTTGACTGAGTAGAATCGACCCAGTGTGACCACCGAGATTGAATACAGAGGTGTGACCACGAAGGGTTAAAGAGTGCTAATTGTACACTTTTTTTAGAGTGTAAATTCAAGAGAATATCCAATGAATTTGCTGTTTTCGAAGTTGAAATTTACTGATTGCAAATTGAAATTTACTGACCGACAATTGAAAATGACATTCAAATTGACTATTACATCCCAATGTAAATTTACTAGGAAAGGTGTGGCATATTTGTCTACTATCCAAAAGATGTAAAATTCAATGGATTTTTTTTTGTACTGTGCACTCATTGTACCTATTTTAAGATTCTTCAAAAACATGCAATTAATTTGAAAGAAATACATATATGCTTTTTTTTTAATTATCGCAAAGTCACAACACTTTTAAATTTGTACAAATTGGACTATACTTTTTCCCATTACATTAAACTTTTAAAAAGATACCTTAACTTACGCGCTTAAGACTGATATAACACTATCGAACTTTCATTTTAACACTCAACATATTGGTTGTTAATGTAGGACATTAACATTTAATATTAATAGAGTTCTGTTTCAATAGTTGTATGATTGCCGCATTAATTTTTCCACCAATGCCTCGCCATCGATATAATAATTATCCGTATTATCTTCTAATTGGAGATGTTAAAATGCATTATTAAATTAATTGTACTGTAATATAACTAATTGACATTTTTTTCTGAAAAACGAGAAACATTAGTATTAAATTCCTTATTTGACTTAATATTTCAATTATTCAAATTTTGTTTAGAGAGTTGTAGAGAAGTATGTGTATGCTGTATTAAAAATGATCCTCATATTTCTAATTGAGTAATTCGCATTTAAATTTTAAAAGTGCATTGCCTTTGGAAGAACATCCCTAAACAGATTTACTGTTGATCCCGAGCACCTCGAATAACAAGGCGAATTGAACACACTTCGTTTTCTATTATCACGACAAAATAAGGCATTATATTCATTGCCCTAGAAAAACAACCAAAGCCTTAAGTTCTTTGAACAATCTGTTCTAGAAAAACGTAGTCGCACTACAATTTTCACTTGAAATGTCTTTTAAACGGTCACATGTATATAAAGCCGAACTAACTTGGTTCAGTTTCAGTTAGCTACACCGTGCGGAAATGCATAATCCTCTTGGCTATAATTGAATTAGTTGAAATCAATAGGTGGTATAAAAAGCGAGTACTTGCGAATGGCACATCAAAGTCCTTGCTATCATTCCGAGCTGTGAATTCGTGCGAAATAAAAGAAAAATTTGAATAATTAGCATTTTCCGATTGGCTGGAGAAAATTGTTCGTATATCGCGCGTTTGAAATCACTTTTTTTCTTCAAAATTTACGCCGTATTCCGTCGTGTTTTCTTTTAAACTGGAAAAGGATCGCGGGAATTCTTATCCGTTTTCGTGGCGTTGTTAGCAAGTCCATTGTTGTGTCGAGTTTTTCAAGTAGCTCATTTTATTGTATTGTTTGCAACTCGTTATAAATTTTTGAATTTCACACAAACACTCACGTTTTGTTGAACGAGTGTTCGGATACGTAGTGCATAGTTACCGTACTCGGAGGTCCTTGAATAATCAAAAATACTATTTCCGAGTCGTTGTACACGCTGTAGTGTTTCTTGCCAGTGGCGTAGGTGCATATGGTGTTCATATGTGTATGTGTGGAGATTGTGTGATTCGCACGGATAAATAATTGGAGGACTTTGTCATAAATCATCAAGTTTGAAGCCTCTTCAGACACTTGACAAAGGGGAAAGTTTTGCTGTAAGTTAACATCATTATCGTCGGGTATCGCAGTCAAGTTTTCGTTATCTTTATGGGATTTATGAATTTGAATTTAAAGGATACGTTGTTGTGGGTGATGATTTCATGTATCTGATGTGCGATTAAACTATGGCGTATTTAACGAAGCTAATTAACAAAATGTTTTCGCTAAAGGGCTTACGAAAATTACTTTAATGATGTATGATAAAATAAGTGTAAGCGATAACATTGTAGAAGTAGCAAATGGATGTTCGAGTTTTTTTATCTAATTAAAAAATGCTTTTATCTTGTCTAATGTTTGGTACTAAAAATTGGACATTTTTAAAAAAATAATTAATTTCAGATGATGTAGGAAAGATTAGTTTCTTAAAAGAAGTACGGATTTTAAAAGGATTTGGTACCTAAATAGAGTTGTGTGGAGCTGATAGGACAAATTTATACAGCCAGTAACTTCGGTAAAATATGGAAAAGATTAGAACCTACATTTCAATATCGAAATATTCTACAAACTCAATGGATTTTAGGCTTATTCGAAAGATATTGAACCCTTTCTACGGGTGGATCGAGCACCATACTATTACTTATAATTTTTCATATAATTTTATGTAATCTATAAAAATAATTGAGATCTCGGCATTTTTCGTTTATGAGTTATATTTTTATAATCAAAAGCTTAAAACCTTTAACCATATTAATAACTTTTGCTTACGGAAAATTATTTTCGAGTTAACATTTTCATCGATTCTTACTTTTTTGCTTTAAAATATAAATTTCTATATCTCAAGAATGCTACGGAATTGAAACTTGGAACTTATTTAAAGTAGTGGAGCCATTTTCAAAAATGGTCGACTTGGTGGTGGAGGGGTATGAAGATGGGATACCTCCTAAATAGTTTATGCATTAAAAATTTGTAATTGTTTGATTTCTATTTATGTTTAAAATAGAAGATAGCGTGTAGGGTTGAGAAAAAATTTAGATGACGATATCTCGCGAGCAAATTATTCCGGAAAGATGAAATTTGGTAAATATATAGGTGTACCAGGATATAATGCTGAATATAAAATTTTTGAGTGGAGAAGTTCAAGAATTTTTCTAGAAAATCACGTCTCATATTTCTAGAATTATTTGGGATAGGATTTTGGAATTTATACAGACTAATCTAATAGTCTCTTCCAGAAAAGGGATGGGGTGTAAGGGTGGTAGAAATGCTGATGGTCTATGGGGTAAGGATATAAGCGGAGAGATTTGAAAGCAAAACGTTGTGATTTTTACATCAGGGGATCACATGACGTTACAAAGCTGAAACTAAGTAGTGACATTGGGCTTGAAAAATTATGTTAAAAAAACCTGGCTGCTTTTTAAACGCAATTTTACTATTTTATGTGACATATACCAGAAAGCGATTAATACATTCAGTGCCAGCAACGCGGCTCCGCTTCCAACGAAAATCTTGACCCCTTTCAATAGTATTGTCAAAATTTTTGGCAAAAAGTTTGGCACTCAAAGTATTAAAGATACGACAAAAGTGACAGCAAAAAAGCCACATCTTAAACACAAATAACAATTTTATAGTTTGGGAAAATACTGAAATAGATTTTCAAGCGATTATATAAAAAGCCCGATGGAGTAAAAATCAGTTCGGTATCAAGTCAGACCTGAGATATATGACTTATATAACTACTGGCGTTTAATTTTGAAAAATCGTGAGATTGAATCCTTGGCGTTTGTATAAAAATGTCGTGAAAGTAAAAACAAATTCGATATTTAATCAGAAATAAGATATACGGCGAAATCCATGGAAAAGTATACATTGCACCGTATTTGATTTTGAATTCCAGAAAATCCTGAAAGCAATTTCTTATATGAAGAGCTCGTAAAAGTAAAATTAATTCGATATTTTTGAAGACCTAAGATATATGTTTTAAGTTTTTCACCCCCACCCTACAGGCATCTTAAAGGTTTAATTCTAATATACGCTGTGGCATAAACCGTTCAGGATATATAAATTTTAGTATGTCCCGATTTCAGCTTTCGAACACTCCAGGCTTATTATTTTTTTGTGGGGGTTCACATATGAGTGGGGTTCACATGTGATCAACATTTTTGATCATTTTCCGGGTTAAAGTCGAAATATTACTTTGGTTGTTTCGAGCCAGGAAAGTTTTTTTATGAGGTTAATTTTGTCAGTATAATAGCTTCTTGTAAGCTACAACTTTTAATATTCATAAGTAGTTCTTCACACAAACATTGAATTAAATAAACTGCTAATAAAAGTAAAATTATCGCAAATATCGACGTTCTTCTAGTACATAGTACTAGGACTTAAAACGCATGTAATCGCTTTACACTCGCTTGGATCCTCAGTTTTTTTTTGCAGTTTTAAAGTTTATTAGTCCTAAAACGTTAAAAAAAATTTTTTCGGAGTAGCAATTTTTGTTTTGAATCGAACACAATACTGCATTATATTAAAATAATAAGAAGATTAATCTTTAAAGAATCGATTCTGGTTCGCCCATCCCAACAGCTCTCTCAGATCACCACCACCCTAAATGCTACCACTAAAAGCGGTGCATCCATTTTACCGACCAAAAAAAATGAACTAAATGGCTTCAGAGCTTTGTGCTTCAAACGAGTTTGCGAAAGGCGTACGGGCGTACTGCTTTTATTTTTGTTTTTTTGGGGCCTATTCCTAAAACGTGCTATTTTTTGCTGAAACATTAAATCGATAACAACACAATGTTGTATTAAAATAATAAATTAAAATATGTATCTATAATAAATATTTTTTTACAAAAATTGATTCAGATTTAAAAAATTGTGTATCACCATAAAGTACATATTTCGCTTTAAATTATTAATAATTACCCTCTTCCTTCCCATATCTCTTTAAAATGCATGTGTACTCTTTTATTAATCACCTACTAAAAACTAAATAATATTTTTACATACAAACCTGACAATCTGCATATCTCGATCAGTTTTCAGTGAGAAAGCAATAACCTCCCAATACCTAACTGGAAAGCGGAGAAAAACATCTGATTGGCCCCCAATGAGAAAGGCGTGGCAAAATCTGTAAGCTTTGCATAAGTCATCATTCTTCTCGAAAAAACATTTCATATACGCCACCGCATATTCGAGAAAGCTCTGGACTCAACAGTCAACACATGCACATATATAGGCACGAAAAAGTTTGCAGCCTGACACAGTTTTTACTACGGTGAAGCGAGACGACGATCAGTTTCTACGCGAAGGTATTTGTAAGGCGATTTAAATTGGTAGCAGCAATCTAGCACTGATCAAGTTGTATATAAAATCAGAATGCGTTGCCAGTAGTGCGATTATTGAATGCGAATAACCAAACGTTGTATCAGTTCTACTACAGATGGAAAATAAAAGTCAACCGCACAAAAACTAAAGCCATATTTTTCAGTAGAAAGAGAGCGCGCTAACCTTCCGAGTCGTGAAATCAACTTCACTGGACAAACTGTTCCTTGGTCCGGCACTTTAACCTACCTCGGTCTTACGCTAAACAGAAAAATGACATTTGCTGATCACATAGAAAATGCATGCTTCAAAAGAAACTGCAAGTCTCGCAAAATAAGTCGCTAAAGATCATTTCAAATAGACCATACTATTATTCAACGAAGGCATTGCACCGCGACAGTGGATTGCTCAACGTCCAGGAACTTGCTGCAACCAGGTTAACAAGACTTCTAACGATGTCCCAAACGGTAGACAACGCCTCTAGTCTCTTCCTTGGCTAGTTCCTCTTACAACTAGTGTGGTGACCTTATTATTTTAATATATTTTTAGTTTTTGTTTAGTTTTAAGTAGTGTTTAAGTTAGTCATTAAGGTTCTTTCAAGCAAGGTTTTTTGTAAACAACATTTTTCCTTGAACATTTTACTATGTCAGATTAACGTAAGTTTTTGCAAATAGAATGCAAAATTTTCAATTGCAGCTGTAAAGATTAAGATCTAATCACTGAATTATTTTTACTTGTTATTTATTATACAACCCAATGAATTTAAATAAATCATCTATCTGTCTATCTATCAAACGTTATTATTTCTACCGATTTTAAACAAATTGTGTTGTACTATACAATATTGAGAGTTAAGCACTTCCTCCAGAGTAACGCACTTAAAGGATTGACCGCAACCAAAAGTTTTTCGTTAAAAGGTAAATTTTGTAATAAGGTAGTTTCGTGGTAAGGAAATTTCGTTATAGGGAAGACTTTATGTGTACACATAACTACTTAATTCCCAATGATAATGTTTAATTTATTAACGTCAATTCATCTCATCTCATACAGCAAAGCTAAACAGAATACGTTACTTGTCAATCAATCAAACGAGTCTTCTAATGTAATCCCGCCAACGTCGAAAGTTTATAAGCGAATCAATTAATTTAGTAGCGTGGCGAATAAAACGTGAAGAAAGTTGACGAATCACAAACTTTTCGGACATCGACTTCACAAAGAACTTCGATTTTGCACTAATTCGATCAACATAATCGTTTCGTTCTAATTCAACGCTGTACTTATTACGTACAAATTTCTATCTTTAAGATGCAATTCACGCGGCATATAATCAGGTTTATTGGGCATAAATACGAATAATTCATAGAACGCGGGCGGAATCAATGCGAACCGCATCTCTTAAGAGCTAATTTCCAGTATTTGTAAACAAAAATAAAACCGCATGTAGTCAATTTTGAAAGCTGGAAGAACACACGATTCAAAAAATTTCATTAACGACTCTACGCTACGAGGTGTTAAAATTAAACATTTTGTATACATACGTGAACTTGGCGTTATTATCCCGGCGTCCAACTGATCTAATGGGTTGCGAAGCGAAGGAAGTTTTGGAATAAGCTCGTTTTGCTTAATTTGTTCTTTCGATTTTTTTACCGGAACCACCAAATTCAGTTCTGGCGTTCACTTAGGTTTGGTCCATCGCAAGATTCGGATCTAGAAGTGCTTCAGGTTCTGTCCTTGCAGTACAAAAAAAATGTTTTTTTTTTCAATTTAAAATAAAAGTGCCCATTTGTGTTAATTTTGTATCGGTAATAAAAACAATTTGTGTTAATTTTCTATCGGTAATCCAGTCAAAATATTCGTGAGTGTCCTGATTTTAAGTGATCGAAAATGTGGACCATATTTAAAAACTCAACGCAAAATTCTCAAGTTAAACACTGGATTCTTAAGAATAAATAAGTAATTTTTGATGTACAAGAGTGTCTTCTGAAATCAGGTGAGCTATTTTTACAAAGAACTGTAATTTCGCAGTGTCGAAATAAGATGCTGAATAATTACTGTGCGGAAACTAGCACCAGACTAGTAATATGTAGCTAACGTGTACAGATCAGAAAGAAATAAACAATTACTGAGTATTACCAGTTAATGGATAAAAGCCTACCTGATATTTTCGATGAATTTCCACAATAAAATCTGTCGTATTCCGGAAAATTTAATTTGTTGTTGAGATAATTTCGAAAATAAATTCACAGTTGAATTGTTTTTAGTCAAGGTTGGCACGCAATGATTTTGATCAAGGTTTCGGAAATCAGCGAGTTAATATTTATTAATAATTCAAAATTCATAAATGCAAATAGATCACTTAGCCGAAAACAAATTTTTGCACTCATTTAAGCAAAATGATATTCAATTTATCGCAATAGGTGAGATTTGGTTTGGTGTTCAAAATCAGTGTAGAGTGGGAAGCAGAGCAGAGAAAAATTGTCCACCAATTCAACAAATTTTAATCTTAACTTAGGGATTAGCTCTTAACTATGAATTCAATCTAGTCTGTATTCATTTTAGAAACAAAGGGATTAATTTTTTTAAATCTCGAAATAATTCCAATTTGGTGTAATTTATGCTTGATGATATAAACGAAAACTCCAAAATACTGCATTGATCGATTTTACTTTATTCTATTTTGATTTTAAAATTTAAGATTTTGTTTACCTGAAGGATTATTCTAAAAAACAGAAACAACTAAAATATGATCGTTTCAATGTTTCCGAAAAAATGATATAGGACTACAATGGAGCTCGCGATTTGGTTAAAAAGTGTCAGTACTATTTGAAAATCTTGGTACAAAAACGTCTAGAAGAATTATAATAGTTTTCACATAAACCTTACATTATCAAAATTTAATCAGCACATCATGTTGGCTTCGTTTTCATTAAAAATTTGGAATTAAGAGTAGTTGCATCTTAAGACGCGACGCTGTAAAAAATCACTTCACTTCACATACTCTTTTTTCTATGACGGAAGCTTCAGCACAGGAGTTGTAAGCACTGATCCAAACACGAATACTTCTGTTATTATTCCCGAAAAATATTAAAAAAATGTTTGTGTATTCTTCAAAAACATATTCGATAAATTACACAGATCGATTGTTTGTGCGGCAAAAAATCGTTTTGAATAGAAACCGACTTATCGGTAATTCGTAAAATGTTTAGATTTCGAGATCAAATTTGGGATGAAAATTTGAGCTTAAGTATGTGACAAAAGATAACTTAAATTTTGGTTCGGCTAGGCATACCTACAATAAAAAACACACGTCTTCATTAGAAATTTGGAGGAAGGTAGTTCAATTTTTAATCGAGATTTAAGCAATAATCTAAATGTACATTATTTGATTCTAGAAAAAACTAGAAAAGTTAGTAAATGAGCCAAAATTGCTCAATGCCGTACGTCCGCCGTACGTAAAATCGTTTGAAGGCTCGTATCGCCCAAGCCCATTGAGATATAAATTTCAAACCTTCTTAGTAGGGTATATTAAGTTGGACCACGGAAATGGGGATAGCAATTATTAAAAAAAAATATATCTCAAAAACCGTACCACTGTACTAGAAATGGTATTGCAATTTTTTTCAGAGTTATGCTGTTATGACACTGGCTATTTTTGCGGCTTTAAAGCGGCTAGAAAATCCAAATGGAGAGGGATAGAGACTTTTACATACAATTTAGACATTGGCGTGAGAGAGACAGTCCGAACAGCAAAACTATGAGTAACTGCCAAAAAACAATCCATAACTGTCAAAAAAAAAGCAGCAACAAAGCGCATTCGAGCAGTCTTTCGCAACAATCTAGTAGTTAATCCAAGAAAAATCCACTGGCGGCTAGATTTTCCAGCCGCTACAGACTTGTTTTTGACAGTTCGGTACGTATAAATTATGGAAAGTGCCATGTTATGTTATGAAACGCGCCAGAACCGGTATTTTTCTTAACAAATCAGTTGTTAATTTCGTTTACTAGATGCCGCTAGCGTCGGAAAGAGCGGTATCTCTTTCTTTAAATGTTGTTCGCCTTGTCGCACGATTGGCTATTATTGTACTTTTTCTAGCCAGTGTCATAACAGCATTAGGCCCAGTAGATTTTGTGGATGCGGGTGAAGAAGGTGAGGGTGAAAAGTAAAAAATTCGTTTGTTTATTTCCCAGGAACCGCTAAGGATAGATAGCTAAAAATTGGTAGAAGAAATAATTTTTCCGTGAAAAGTTTTTTTCTACATTTTCTCGAATTGTTTCATGCCTTTTAAATCTGTCGAGGTATCAAATTTAAACATCTTTTGTTATTCGACCTCAAAGGGTGTAGAAGGGCCTGTGTAAGTTTTTACGAATTCCGACAAATATTTTAGGTCTAAAGAAATATCGAATTTGCTCCTACCTTTATGGGCTTGACATACAATCATCACAAAATCAATTTCAAAATTTGCGATATTCAACCCCTAAGGAGGTGTAAAATGATTGATTACGTTTTTACGAATTCCGACATATCTTTTAGGGGTGATACTACATCGAATTGTTTTTCCCTTTAACGGGCTTTCTAAATAATCGCCTAAACATCGATTTTAGATTTTTTGTGATATTCATCTCCTATCCGGCTATGTCGACGTTTTATTCCGTATGTTTTTATTGAAATTGAAAAAGAAAATAAATAAATGGAAAACCTCATCATCATCAATGGCGCGACAGCCCAAATCGGGCCCTGGCCTCCTGAAGTCGTCGCCTCCAATCGTCTCGATCCAAAGACCGCGTGCTCCAGCTGCTAATTTTAAAGATGGCTTTGCAATCTTCATCAACCGATTCTTCCCATCGTTTGCGTGGTTTGCCTTCTGGCTTGTTACCACTCGCTTTGCCTTTAAGAGCACGTTTGGGCATTCTTCTATCTTCCATTCGCTCTACATGGAAAACCTGCAAACAGATTTTATCAATAGGTAGATTTTATTCAATAAGGACATAACAATTTTGTATTTAAATAAAACACAGAATAATTGAAATAATTTCTAAAAGTTGCTCTTCGTGAACTTCACCATGATAAAAATGTAAATCTTGACTGACATTCTGATATTAACAGACCAGCAAAAAAGTTTAAAGGCGCGCTTGTATTAAAATACAAAATTTTTATGTACATATTGAATAACACTTTATAAGGCGTATATGATCTACAATTTGAAAATGTGAGATTATGGTATGGAGTAATTAAGGACAGTTAGATGAACCGGATCAATTGATGCGATCTATATTCTACAATAGGGCAAGAAAGGTACTGCCTGTAGTAAATTTTTTTCACATTTTAATTTTTCTGGGCCTTATTCTGTAATGTAAAATAAAGTACTTCTAGTTCCGGAATAATAAATTTCATATCCTTTTTAGTCTCTAACGAATTAATCAAATTTCTGTAAATCTGCATACATTTATCGTAAATTCACACATTGATTGTGATTAATTATTTCAAATTGCATAATCTTTTGCATGGCTATTTCGACCAGATTACCTCATAATTTATTATTGACGTTCTGGTACTTTCGGCATTGCGTTATTTCTCCGTGCTCAGGAACCTCGTACACATCATAACTATTACGTCTTCATTCCAGATTCCATCAGTTTGCATAAAACGGAACTGTTTAAATATCGAACTGTCAGGGTTTTTTGTTTATTTCATCGCGAAAATATATTCGTGAAATCTTAACTTGAAGACTTGTTTATTGATTTACCACATCGACCAGGGAAGAAAAGAAGAATTTTTTACAATTCATAAAATGCTAAAAGTGGAAAACCTGCTGTGAAGTTGTCTACTGAAATTCTTTTAAACGAGATGTAGAAAATAATCAAGGTGCTTACGGGAAATGTTTAATGGCGGAAAAGTCAGGGAAAAAAAATTTGTTTGAGATGATTCGGAAAAGAATCCAGTAAATTCATCAAAGTAAATGACGTCATGAAAAGATGGCATCATTCTTAAAAAGTTTAAATGATTTACAGGCATAACTTTCTGAAATAGGCGCAAATTTCAAATAAATTTTTCATATAACTGAAAGTGAATTAAATTGGTTTAGCGAAGATATGCTTCTATGAAAAATTCTTAATAATAAATCTGTGGACAATTTTCTGTACATTTATCGAATTTTAAAACGACAATCGCTTCTATCGGAGTTTACTATATGCTTCAACCCTACCACCAATTGAAATTTTTAAGCATCCCTAAATTTAGTGGTTAAATGCCCATTACTTTTTTATCCGGAAAAAATGGGTATATACCGGGCATTTAACGAAATTAAAATTATTTGATCAGAAAGTAGTTATGTAAAAATTCAGGATATTTTCATACTTACTACATTCGGCCAAACTTGATTTTTTTCATTTGTATGTAGGTAAAAAGTTTTACTATTATATGTATAAGGAATTTTATTTGAATCTTTGGGGTATGGTAAAAAAATGGGGTAAAATGTTGTGCTGCAAATTAAAAATTTCTTCAAACCATAAGCGCATTTTGATTTACATTTATGTATTTTAATACCAAATAAATGATGGGTCCCTTGATTATCGCTTATTTCGTTGTCTTTTTTTGGGGCATATTTGTGTGAGTTGAAATTGCACCAATAAATTGATGTTAGATATTTGCAAATAACTGAAAAAATTATAGATAGGTACATTGTAGAGAAAAACTTTTTATTATGTTTTTAGTAACTTCGAACGAAAAACAAAAAACCTTAAAGGGTAAATCCGAGTAGAAAATTTTGTTTATCAAAATTTTTTTTTCTCTCATCTTAAAGTTTGTAGTCTTAAGAACATAGTGTATAAATTTCAACCGGAATGGACTCTTCGTGAATTCTCTATATAGAGCGTCACTCAAACGCGATTATCTCGAAACATACTTTTCAAAGACGGTCTCCAAAATCTTCGGAAAACGGCTTGACCGATTGCTTCCAAAATTTCACACAATATTTTTGGATAGGTTTTCTACTTCGCTACGTAGGATTTTTTTTACTTATTTACTTTTTTTTTTATCATGCCAGAAAGGTCGATAATTGAGGTTAAAAACTGAAAATAAAGTTCAATCGGCCGTCATTTCGTGAACATTTTTTTTTCTTAAAAAAACACTACTGAGCGAAGGGCATTACACTTTACATTTTTAGAATCTTTTTGAAATTTTTGTTTTGGATCAACGGACTGCATGTAATCTTGGGAACCGCAGACCGTGCGAGCGACGAACATTCTTTACGCCGACTATGACAGCAGCGCCCCCGGTTGATATATATTTATAAAAAAAAATTATTAGCGTACCTCAACATATATACTTTTGAATAAAACCAACCTGGATAAAATCGAGCAAACAGTTTTTGAGATAATAATTTCTAAAATTCACCTATTTTTTCTGCTTTCTACTCGGATCTAGTTTTTATAATTTTTTAATTTTTTTTTGTGTCTGTAATCGATTATTTAAATATGGTGATTAGTTATAGGTGTTGCACACCAATAACAAGAGAGATTCAGTAGTGATTATCTTCTGAATAAGTCTAGACTAGAGCAACTGTGTACTAATCCAAACATCTACAACCTTGTGTTTTGTTTTTTGTAACGTAACACATTTTGGAACATTTTAAGGCTTAACTCAAAATTCGCCGTTTTTTAATATCAAATTGAAGTTAACAATTATTTATAATGTGATTGTTGTATGTGAAATGCATTACCTTCCTGTCATTATTTTATAAAACAACTTCTGTGACGATTTTTCTATTCGAAAACTACACGGCAAATATAAAGATATTCAAACAGAGTTTAAGACATGATACACAAAACACATTGACCGTACTCGAGGTAGTGGATGTTTGAGGCAATAATTTTATTTTATTACTTTTTAATGTTAAAGTATTGCGAACCTGATATTTCAAAAACCAATTTTCTATGCTCAAATTTTGTGTTTTCATGTTTCGGGTCTAGTAGACCCAAAAAAATTAAAAAAGTCCGTATTTCTGGCTATATTCTCGTGTCTTATAAGGCCGTTGAGATATTAAGTTTAAATATTTTTTACTTTAAATATCTTTAAGTAGAGATAATGCGTCCGAAAAGTGAACAAGACCCAGAATAGTCTTCTGGAACGTTACTTTGTTAGGTCATAAATTTGATAAGAATGCAATACTGTTACGTAACGTAAATTTTTATATTTTAAATTGCTTATATTTAACTTACCCTTGTAACCACACATCCGCAGATTAAGTAACCGCAGATTCGAGTCAACATTTAAATTTTACATTTAATGTACTAAGGTACTGTAGCACTTTCTATGCAATGGTAGAAATTTAGAACTTAAAAAAAATATATTAAATTTATAATTTAATTCTTCATATTATTCTATTTTTTGTTTATTACTTTTTATTTGACGGAAAGTTGTAAAAAGGCTTTTACATCGAACAGCCGTATTTCGTATAAAGTCACTCAAAAGTGAAAAAATCTTATGAAAACGGCTCATTTTCGATTGGAATATCAGTGAATGGGCAGTGATAAGAAAACGGTTAACCGTGACGATCCGAAAAAGAATCAGATCAGCAATAAAAATGAGATTCTTCAGAATGATAAATTTTTTGTTACTTCATTGAAATTTGATAGATTGTTCATTGCGAAACGAAAGCTGTACAACATTTCAAACGATTCACTATATGAAAATGATTCATTTTCGAATCGTAATTTTTGCAGGAATGTGAAACATTCCAAATTTAACGGACCGTATTGGTGCTAATGGTAAATTTTCAGACACCTCACTCGATAAATTTTTTTCTTCTTTGTCCTAAGCTACCTTCTGTATAACTACACTATCAACTCGGAATCTTCCATTTATGCGTTAAAATTTTGTATGCTATTATTAATAATATTGTTATGCTCTTTTCAGATAAAATTCTACGCCAGATGTTCTGAACTCGTGATATTATTTTGACGTGGCTTTATTTAAATCGTCATCGGGAAACAGAAGATACTGATTTGATTTAAGATGGCCAAGAGTAGCGTACATCCTTCTGGAGTGAGTATAATTTTTTCCCCTTTCGCAATATATCGTAGTCTAGTTTCAAACATATCGTCATGGGGCCTTGATTCCTCAAGGTATCTCCAGCCGCCTCCGTTCAAATTCGAGTACATACTTGGTAGTTTTGCTCGAATATATTTATTTTTTTAAAGCTTCCATCTTGCTCCGATACTTTTGTAGACTAAAGCCAAGTGTCTAAACAGTTTTCATCATTTTCGTACGCAATATTTTCAGGTTGGTGTTCAAATAGACGCTCCTACACCTGTACCAGAAAAAGTGAACTTCGGAAGAGGAATGTTGCCATTAAGTCTACCGCCACCTCTGACTTTGGAAGAAAAGAAATATCTGGTTGCTGTTGAAAGAGGAGATTTAGCGAATGTCAGAAGGTAAATTCAATTTAGAATTGCAAATGAAAAGAATTTTATTTCATTTTCCAGGAAATAAATAAATCGTGAACGAATGATTCAAATTTAAAATATTTTCGACTGAAATTGAGCATTTCTCATTTCGATGTGATAATGTCGATGTCACAAAAACATTCCGAAAAATTTAATTACTGCGACAAATAGACAACTACCACCCGTTTCAACTCAACCTTGTCGGAAAATTTTTGGGTCACTGATAAATTTGCTCTTGTTTAAGGGTAGGAAATATTCATATCACGCGTGAACTGGTCACTGAACACATTCAAGGGGAACAGTGTCTGTCAGTGGCAAGAGCCTTCCGGTTTAGGCTACAAGGACTACGTACCTTTTTCTATTATTACATCCAACAATACGGAGAAAAAGTCTTATCCTTCCTCGTACATTACACATTCATCGTAATGATGTAAAGTTGTTTTGTCTTCTGGAAAAGTCTGAAGAGGGTATCGAGGAAAACTGCCAACAACAACATGTCCGGGAAGTAAGGCGAAATTGCGGAAGTGCTAAACAACAGTGAAGGCTTTTTTGTCCTGTTTTCACTGAACTCTAATAAGTTTGCGAAAAGTTTGGTGATCGGAATCAAGGAGATAAAAACTGTAATGGTGCTTTACCATCCCTTACATGTGATTCCAGAGGCTGCCATTTTTCCGTAGTCGTAAAAACTCAGTTTTGACGATCTCTGCAATTAATTTTCAGAACTAATAACTAAAAAGTTCGTCCTTCTTACGTAGTTAGAGCAGAGTTGAATTCGATCTTTAATTTGAAAATATATATATGTATATGCCAATTTCAGGTCAATATAAAATTGTGGACCTGATATTAGCGCCCAACGTAATTTATAGGTGCAAATTAATAAAATTAGGGCCCGGCCCTACATTGGGTACCTTTGTGGTGAGATTTTTATCACGTTTCTAAATTTGATCTTTAGTTTTTTTGAAGAAATGTTTTGGGTCAGAATGGTTTTAACTGGCACCCAACGTAGGGCGTACTTCATACGAGCAATTCAATAAAATGATGGCCCTACATTGGGCGCCAGTTTATACAAAGTTGTGCTCTAATGGCATGTTTAAATTAGAGCTTTAATTTTTTTCACGAAATGTTTTGGGTCGGAACCGGCCAATGAACAATTGTTTTAAATGGCACCCAACGAAGGTCGTGCATTACGCTGGATACAAATTAATAAAATTAGGGCTTTATATTTTGGGCGCCGGTTTATACATAGTTGAACTTTCATGAGGCGATCTAATGAGTACCCACACTGTAAGCAAATTGTGGGGCTGTTAGTGCAACATGAGACCCTACGTTGGGCGCTAGTTACTATAAGGCCAAACAACTTAGAAGTATGTAGGTTCTCGTAACTTTGCATGGAACAATTGTTTGGTCGATTACAAATGAGTCTAGACAACAACAAACTCTAAATGAAGAACAAATTAAAAATAAATTTTGAATGAAAGATGAGTGAAAAAAATCTCTGTTTGTTCGTTGTCTGCAAAGTAGGCTGGCGGATTTTAGTTCATTATAGTGAGCGACCTTTTCCGGTTCCTGATCCGTCGCGAACTAGTTCGTTCTTTTAGTTCACTAGTTCGCGCGAGTTCAGTGATGAGAAAGGCACTGAAGTTTGGGAACGACTCGTAGTCGTGTTTCTAGTAGAATGTGGTGGCCAAAACAAAAAAAGGTCGTCTGGTACAATGTGACGAGTTAAAAAAAGGTCTTCTGATAGAATGTGATGAGGTAAAAAAAAGGTCGTCAGTCTACATGTATATTGCACCACTGACTTACGTTATGGGAACTCTCATCCGAACTAGTTCCTTCGCGAACTACACAAGCCTACTAAAGTCATTTCACAATACTAACTTCAAATTGTTGAAGTATGTAAGTTCGCTGACACCCTTTGAGTAGTAATTTTTTAATTTTTACTTTTAGATATTTTTTGAAATTCGATTATAAAATGCGCAAACCAATTATAAAATTATTAGGCATATAGTTTCTGAATACAATTGCGATGGATTTTAGACGAACATTATTGGATGTAGAAATTTGATATTTATAATATTAATGAAGAGTGGACGCATTTTAAAAAAACCCAACGTTAATAAATGTTAAGCGAAAACGTGTGTCTGTGGAGCCCAAGATTGAAATTACCTCCATTCTGATTTACAAATCCCCAGAACTGGGCATGCCAGAAAGTTGAAACTTGGTTGGGCTATCAGTTGATGTATGAAAAATTGATTTTTCAAAGGCATTGGCGTACGCATGTGATGAAAAAAATTTGAAAGTGAAGGTGGACTATACAATTAATCTTAAAAATCACGTTTCTATTATCAAAACCCTTTGAAATCTAACCTTAGAATTTATGGAGCCGGTTATTGATCAGTCACACTTACCGGTCGCGTCTCAATCAATTGTTTGTTTATGTCAATTGGTGCTTGTTTTTTATACTGCATGTGGCGCACCGCAATATCTCTAGTTTATATGATGTTGTGTGTGTGTGTGTAGCCACAAACAGAACCGTTGAACATTCATGTTCCTTTCCGCATTAATGTTCTTAAAAAGTGAAGTTTTAATATTGGAGCTAATGATGGGCTCCCTTTAAAGTACACTATGCCCTGTTATATTAAACCCTAAGTTGCTTTGCACCCGCCATTCAAGAAAGTTTGTTTTTTCAGATAGTACACAGTAAAAAAATTTGTAATTTTACAACATTTAATGTAATAAAATTATCCCCATATCATAGGTAAAATTACCTAATTCATGTTCAAACGCTATTAACATTATGTAATTAAGTTTTTTACATGAAATACTATGTAAAATTACATAAAGATAAAAATTACAATAATTCGTACGGGAAACTACATTTCCAAACATGGATAAATAACATTAGTTCATGTAAAAAATAAAATTAATGTCCAAAATTGCAGTCAGTACCTACTTGTCAATGGAATTTTACATCTAGGCATGCTGTAAATAAAGGGAGATGATGCAATCGTGCGTCGATTTATCAGTTCTTGTGCGGATATTGCTAAGTAAACATCGCGATTAGTTTTTCTTATAATTAGTAGGTAATAACTGCCTGATTTGGTTTAAATGCTATTATACATCATCTCATTTATAATGAAAATGTTTATTTTTATACATTTAATTGTTTTTTATATTTTTGATAAATAAAATAGCTTTTTTGGATATAAAACCTTGTTCTTGTTTATTTGCAATAAATTACCTCTTTTATTTTTTACCAATAAGTGTGTTACCATTTTGCTGTTTAAGTGTTTATAAAAAACCATATTAAAAAACATAAGATTAAATTAGTGCTTACTTCGTGGAATTTTTTGTTCCGATAAATCTTAGTATTAGATTAAAATTCTAAAACTATCGATTTAAATTAAGTGTTATGTAAATTAATTTACAAATTGTAATGTAGTTTTAATGTGGCTACTTGTACAATTTACCCTTTAAGTGGTAAAGTTACATATTATAAATTACTTTAATGAAGGTAATTTTAACCTCCAAATTGTAAAATTACATATGCCATGTGATTTATGATTACCATCAGACATGTGATTTTACAAAGCCATGTATGTACTTATTACATTTCCGAATTTTAATTTTACAGTGGAAATGTAAATGGTTTTGAGACATGTAAATTTACAATATCCCATGTTGGCAATTAACATTTAATGTTGTAAAAATTTTTAACTGTGTATGTTAAAATATTAGGTACTATTGTTTTGGGTTAGGCCTTAGGCATATCAAAGATTTGGGCCGGCCAATTTAACAGAAAGGCTTTGTTAAGTGGGTTATTCGCACGAAAATATGAACAATGGTCAGATCATTCGAAACATGCAATCAAACTAATATAATTGTGCTAATCTGTAAACTATCATATCATATTATGTATCACGTGCCTTCAATACTATCGGTAGCAATTGTGACAAACATCTGTTACTAAACAGTGTGGTATATGGCAGTTATAGACATAGACACTGTTACTAAACAGTGTGGTATATATAGTCCCTGTTACTAAACAGTGTGGTATATGAACGTTATATTCACAGGATATTGAGCAACTAACAAAAGGACCAAGGTGTACGAAACGTGAAAAAAACATGTAATGAGCGGAGTATTGTAAATCATTTTATCCCAACACTTTAGTAATATTCTCTGGAACCCTCCTGACATTACAATGAACTCGTAACACACTTGTTTTCAATTTATCAGAAACAAGAGATATGCATGATATCATTATACAAGTTATCCTTCCCTTTGTTTCAAGGATGTTACAAAAGGCACATCGTCGACATCACATTAACATAAATTGCATGGATCCCCTTGGGCGTCGAGCCCTTACCCTTGCCATCGATGGAGAAAATCTGGAAATGGTTGAGCTGCTTGTCATAATGGGGGTGGAAACCAAGGATGCTCTGCTGCAAGCCATCAACGCGGAATTTGTAGAAGCCGTAGAATTATTAATTGAACACGAGGAATTGATTCACAAGGAAGGGGAGTTATATGTATGTTTGTACCCTTCGGTAATTTACGAGAAATGTTTCGTTTTTTTAATCAGAGTGCTTGAAAATTGTTTAGAGTTGGCAAAAGGTTGACATCAATACGGCCATGTTTACGCCAGACATTACACCCTTGGTATTGGCCGCCCATCGAAATAACTACGAAATTTTGAAAGTTTTGTTGGATCGAGGAGCTGCCTTGCCGGTCCCGCACGACATCAAGCAAGTTGAACTTTCAGCTGGATGCTCTTAGTTTTATTAACTTGTTCGAGCAATTTCAGATGTGGATGTGATGATTGCATTCGTCTTTCGTCGGAGGATTCGTTGCGGCATTCATTATCACGTGTGAATATCTATAGAGCGCTTGCTAGTCCATCGCTAATTGCATTGACATCGAACGATCCGCTCTTTACAGCCTTTCAACTATCTTGGGAACTTCGAAATCTCGCCTTTACGGAACAGGTAAGCTTTGTTTTTGTATCCAATTTGGCCGTAACGCATCAATCGTCCTTCGTAGGAATGCAAAGCAGAATATCTGGAGCTGCGACGACAATGTCAGCGTTTTGCAGTCGATCTTCTCGGGCAAACAAGAAGTTCACAGGAGTTAGCTATTATATTGAACTATGACCCGGAATCTCCACCGTACGAAGTTGGTGACCACATGCACTTGGCTCGGCTCCTTCAAGCAATCCAGTACAAACAGAAGAAGGTATTTCAACTAGAAACCTAGAATCTGGAAATTCTTAGAATAACTCGAGCTCTTGATAGTTTGTTGCTCATCCGAACATCCAGCAACTTTTGTCGTCGATTTGGTACGAAGGCGTTCCAGGATTTCGACGAAAATCATATCTGGCAAAATTTATGACCATTCTTCGAGTAGCAGTTCTGTTTCCGTTCTACTGTCTCCTCTATATGATAATGCCGAATTGTAGTACATCGAAACTTTTGCGGAAACCGTTTATGAAGTTCATGGTCCATGCATCGTCGTACATGTTCTTTTTGTGTAAGTATCCTTATTCTGGTCCTTGAAGATGGATGGTTTCTTCTGAAACTTAATTCATATGCAACAATTGATTGAAATGTCCTTGCAGTTCTTCTGATTCTGGTCTCACAAAGGGCCGAAGATAATCTTATACGAATGTTCGGAACGGATAGCATGAAACAAGGACTCGAAGACCGAATGAGAAGACAACGTGGAAATGGACCTACCGGTCTCGAAATGATAGTAGTCCTGTTCGTTCTCGGTTTTATTTGGGAAGAAATTCAAGAAATCTACAATCTTGGGATACAACCGTATCTTCGAAACATGTGGAACTTTATAGATTTTACGAGAAATTTATTGTATGTGATTGTGGCATGTCTAAGGTAATTAAGGTGCGCTATATTCAACTCCATTTCGTAATAATTAAATGAATCCTTTTTTTCACAGGACATTCGCGTACGTTCAACAAACTACAGAAATCAAAAGAGATCCGGAAACAGCGTTCATTCGTCGTGAGGAATGGGACGATTTTGATCCACAGCTTATAGCCGAAGGACTTTTTGCAGCGGCCAATGTCTTTTCGGCTCTGAAGATCGTACACTTGTTCTCGATCAATCCTCATCTAGGACCCTTGCAAATATCCTTGGGCCGAATGGTGATCGATATTGTGAAATTCTTTTCGATTTATTCGCTGGTTTTGTTCGCTTTTGCTTGTGGTCTGAATCAGTTGCTTTGGTACTTTGCCGATTTGGAGAAGGGAAAGTGCTATGATTTGCCGAATGGACAGGCCGATTGGGAAGGAAATGGCGACGCGTGTATGAAGTGGAGAAGATTCGGCAAGTATGAGAAGAACATTAGTTTGAAGACATTCCTTTAAGGTCTTTTATTGCAGTTTATTCGAATCGTCTCAGTCATTGTTTTGGGCAAGTTTCGGTATGGTCGGTTTGGAGAATTTTGAACTCGAAGGCATCAAGTCGTATACCCGATTCTGGGGACTTCTTATGTTCGGATCGTACAGCGTGATCAATGTGATCGTGTTGCTCAATCTACTGATTGCAATGATGTCGAATTCTTATGCGATGATTGAAGTAAGTGACCTTTTTTAAACTGCTTGTGCTTCACTAATGCTTTTAACTTAGGAACACTCTGATACCGAATGGAAATTCGCCAGAACTAAACTGTGGCTGAATTTCTTCGAGGATAGTGCTACACTTCCGTCACCATTCAACATTATGCCATCGATCAAATGGATTACTAGGATATTTAGGAAGTCAAAGAAGGAAATATCACGAAAAGCGGCACTTGTAAGTAATTTGTATTAAACCAGGTGTGTTTTGGCTTCGGATCTTTCCAGTAGTTAGCTGACTGCCGTTATAAAAGTTCAGAAATTCATTCTACCTATTAGACCCGTTTCGTTGAATAAAAGGCGGTCTTGTAGTTTTTCTTACGAAAATCACATTTTGACTGGCTCCAGATTTATTAGTTTGTCTTTCCCAAGAAGCATGAAGGCTGCAAAGTTCCTTCACTTTCGTTAAATCGATTCGAATTTTAGACGAAGTTCATACCTCTGTTGTCCAAATCTATGAATGGGTCCTTTTCTTAACGCCAGTTCAACTCCTTAGGCAATTACTACCTTCCTTAGATGGGTCCAGGCTTATAAGCTCATATTTTTTTTATTTAAGTCTAAAAGCTATACAGCCTCGTCACTCTTACTGGATCGAATCTTTTAACAAAATACATATTTTCTCTTGATTCTTGTCTACTCGGAGGATTCTCAGGTTCTACGAGGAAATTAATTCTCATGTTTGTTTTCCATCACTCCTTTTTTGACCATTTACGAGTAGAAGTATAAGTGCTTAGATTAATTTTTTCCCCTAAATATTTCCACAGAAACGAGAAACGGATCAGGAAAATCGTTACACCAGCATTATGCGAGCGCTCGTCTGGCGCTATGTTTCCTCAACGCATCGGAAATGTGAAGAATCACCAGTTAGTGAAGATGATATAAACGAAGTTAAGGGTGAAATTTCAACAATGAGATACGAAATGTTGGAAATATTTGAACGAAATGGAATGGACGTTTCAAGTGCTGCGAAGAAGGAGAAACGTAAATTTTTGTCTGATTTTTTTTTTAAATAAAATATTTCTCAGTTCTTATTATTACAGCGGTTCTAGCTAAGCGCGCTAAAGAATGGGAACGTCGTTTAATGAAAGACTTCCATGTTGCGCCGGTACCAATTGAAGCGGACCCACCTGCCGAACCTTCCGTTGAGGAAGTACCTCCACCGTCAAACGAAGATCCCAAATCGAAGTTTAAGCGAGTAGCTCGGCAAATTGCCAATGATTCGCTTGCTCACAAATGGAACGAAGTGTTAAAAGGAGTCGCAAAAAATTCACAAATTGGTCGATGTCATACGCGCCAGAGCTTCACCAATCAACAGAATCTTCAGAAAGCTATAGAGGAAGCTAAGAGGTAAATGAAAGATTTAATGTTTTACTGAAAGAAAAGGTCACGACTTAAGTTCTTTTCAGACTGGTGTTACAAAGCCCACCACCTCGATCTGGCAATGTTTCACCAATTGAATTCATTGATGAGACATCTACCACACTATTGGAACTGATCAAGGATCTATCTGAGGAAACCGAAACAGGAGCATCACAAGGAGCGAAGCCAAAAGGTAGTAAAAAGTCCGGTGAAAAATCCGTAGGATTTCAAGCCTTATCGCAGCAGTTTAAGCAAAGAGCATTAGCCAACAAGACATTGGGAAACGAACCCGCCTACAAACCACTCTCTCCACCACCGCAATTTTCCAGAGCGGCATGCAGTTCTAATATGACGGTGCCTTCAATTCACGTTACTACACCTGACAGCCAGATGGTGCTGACCGCTTCAACATTGATGTCACCAAAACAACAACCACATCGACCATTGAAGAAGGCTGCTCCTGTTGTACCGTCGGAGAAATCCCATCCCCGGCCAGGACAAGCGGCACCGATAGCCGATCTCGATATGGACGATAATTTCGATATGTCAATCAGATTCTTGAGTTTGAACGATAGCACAGAAAAACTTGTACCGCGTGCAAATTCACCGGATTCGGATACAAGCACCTTGCCGCCATCAAGCCCCCGAATTGCGGACAGAATTCCCGATGTGACGATGGTCAAACGTAAGGGTGGATGGCTCTAATTTCTACCAAATTACATTTTACATAAATAAAAGAATAGTCTAGTTTTTATAATATTAATATAATATAATTTAAATTTCCATCCATTTTAGTAAGTTCGATCAGATTGGAGTTTTGTTCAAAGCGAACATAGTCCGATTGTTTTGGCCCTACAAAGTTCAATTATAAATCAATTTTAGTATGTAAGATAAATAGCCAACATGTTACGTGAACGTATTAAATTATTTTTACAAACAAGAAAACTTATAGGAAAAACAATTAAATATAAATATCTAAACTGGTTTTTATTGCGCGAATTAAGATTAAATTTAAAAAGAAAGGAAGCCTATGTAAAGCCTAGTTAAATTGGATATTGTTGGTTCAAATGAATATTTGACCCTCAGATCACATTGCGATTACAGTTGATAAAATTACACCAAATTTCAACTTTACAGCGTAACCCGTTGTGAAATTCTGACTCGAGGAGAAATTTTTAATTGAGCTTAAACCTTTCTTGTTCACGAAGGAAAGCCGTTTCTCGCCCTGATCAGACTCCGGTTTGTACGAAGAGAACCACAGAAATGTTCATCCTTTTTCCTACAAACCATATAAGTGATATTAGTGATACCATTTCCTTCCAGCCTCCTAAAGGATCTGAATGTCATCAGACGGACGATTAGAGAAAACAACGGAAGGACTCCATCTATTGGCTTATAGATTATATAGCATACAAAAAAAAATTTAAATCGAAATATTTCCATCGCTATTCCTCTGTTAAGTACACAAAGGAAATCTTCAGCTCGTTACGTTGGAGAAAAGCATGAAACCAGAAAGTAAATCCTACACAAACATTATCGGAAATATTTTTGCAATATTTACAAAGAAGGAGGTGAATCCGCTCAACGCCTCACCCATCGGTCCACCTTATATCCGTTTTCTATCAGTCGTTACAACGTTTTACCTTTTTATGTATTGTCAGCTAAAGCCCATTTTGATGACAAGTTTACGTGACATAAAGGGTAAGCCAAATCTTTGCGGGTTTTATAACAAATGTCATCCTTCCCCATTGTGGCTATGTGTTAAATTGGGTCTGGATTTCAGCGGCACTGGAGTGGAAAAAGGGTTCGTTTAGTATATCCCGATGACCTTTTGTATTGGTCAAGCGTTTCTCATTTTTTTTCGAAAGCATTTTGATTTCTTAAATTAAAAATAATAAAGGGTTGGTTATTTTCTTATATGAACATATATTTTGGCGATGACCGTTTTTCTTCTTTTCTTTTTTTTTTAATTAAAGGTTCGATATTAAATTTAAGTTAACCTGAAAATCTGAAACGTAATTCCGCGTTGCAACCGAAACGGTAAGACCAAAAATTTTAACAACCTTTTCGAATTTTCCGTACTTAATAATAACCAGCACTGACATTCTAAATGAAAACCAATTCAAAAAGTAACACAATTTCAGGACGAAAATTTTGATTAAATTTGAATGGCTCTCGTGGAAATAATAACATGAATATTCGTAGGGAGAATCATCCCCTATCGAGAGGATACGCGAACGTTATTCACAATCTAAACGATTTAATTGGAAGGAAGAAGTTCGCGAACTCGGTAAAGTGGTCGTTATTTGAATTGTGGAAATTCGGTGGCGTTAAGATACGCTACCAGTTCCACATACTAACTTCTCGGAATGGTTTTAATCAGCCAATTACAAAACTACAACAAGAAGTTCATTGAGTTTCACCTTTTTCGTATCTAAAGAAAATTAATCCAACAGATAGCTTCTCGTATTTAGATACGAGATACCGTCTTGTTATTTTTTTTTATTTTTAACGAACAAATACTGTTGTTTTTCGTTTTGAATTTGATGTTGAAAATTCAAAGGAATTCATTAATTAAGTAAACGGGAAAATATTATTAACGCTCAAGGTGTAGAATTCTGAAATTAGGGGAAGGAAAACAACTGGAAGTTATTTATCTAAAGATAAAAGATTACGACTGGAATGCTTTGTTTATGACTTTTAAACTTTTTTTATAGATAATAAATTTTTGTTTTCGAACTGAAAACTACCTTTAATTTTATAATGTCAATTTTCATCTCTTGAGAAATATAAATTTGAAGAATAGTCTACTGGAATGACTAAAGCAATAAGTGTTAATTACTCCCAGTATACGATATTAAATTTTGGATTTGTTGTGCGTCTAGCGGTTGTAGTCAATAGTGGCTTATAAGCATAAGGCCGGAATCGTTTTTAACTTAACTCTTTTCCAATAGAGTGCGTCCAATGCGCATATGTAGCAATTTGATTCGACTTTAAGGCATAAGCCATTCATGAAGTAATGAAAAGATATTTTGTGCAGATATTTCAGAATCTTGGAACATTTCTTGGCTTTCAAACCTCAAGCCAACCCACACAAATCTCACAACTGAAAGAAGCCTGATGGCTGGATCCCTTTCAGTAATTATTGTTTCGATATTTAAAGGTGCATGTATAATTTTTCGGTGTTTCGAGCATTTAACTAAATTGAGAGTTCGCTTTATCGAGAGCCTACTGTACTATTGGCTCTCCAAATAAATTTCTTTTAAATTAATCCATCGTTTGCCGTTATTAAGATAATTTTTATAAGAATGGAATTTTTCATGGTGAGAAGCTACCATAGAAGCAACATTTTTTTCTTATGACGAAACAGCTCCTTCGGACCCAGTCCAACACAGTCTTATAAAAAACTGGCCTATCCAGTGAAGGTTTTCCAACTGTCACGCCCTCAGGGACAGCGATTTATCAACAGTTGGGGATTCATACCAGAAACTCCACTGACGCCGGAAAACAACAAGAACTTAAACAAGATAATTTTTTTTAACTTTTTTGGTTAAACACTTCAAAAAACTCGGCTATCCGCCACTACAAAAAAAAGTACCCGGCGGGTCAGTGAAAGCGGCGGATTACAGTATATCCTTGCGATGAAAGAAAAAATGATGAACTATATGTACACTTTATTGACAGTATATGAGATACTTTTGCCATAGAGGTTGGACTATTAGACTCGAGGCATTGAGAACAGACGGATTACAGACGCTTGTATTGCAATTTCAACTGTTCAAAAATAAAACTGCGAATTACGGTTTCGTCGTAAAATTTTTGATAGGAGTAGCAAGTTACGGAAGAGAGAGTGGTTTCTTATATCTCAGAAATGGCTTAAGCTAGAAAGTTGAAACTTAGTACCTGAAATTACAATTTCTTAATTAATTGCAAAACTTAAAATGAATGAAATTTTCAAATTTTAAAAAACACCAAAAATCACTTACAACTAAGTACAATAAATTTTAAATTAAAAGTAAGATTAATCAATTACTTGAATTTACATCAGTAACAAATTTCTTACTTTTTTATTCTTCTTTAAATAATAAAATAGTATAATTCTTTTCAATAATGATTTACAATTTATTTTATGCGTAGGTTTATGGAACTAAGAAAGAAAATAGTTCATGCGGATTGACTATCCGGAAACTATTGATTACTGCAGTAAAACCACTTTTTCTTGTAACCCATGATCGTGAAAAGGCTGTAAACATGCTTACTTACCGATATCGCAAAATTATCTACCTTGAGGCACGATTAATGTCGTGCTTTTATACTTAAGGTGTAATTACAGTTGTTAGAGCGATGCAACCGACGCGCGCAATGATTAAATCGCATCGCGTGCCTTACTGCGACACCACGATATGCGCGAATAATTGCGTACCACAGCTGCAAATAATGTTATCAAATACTTAAATATTTTGTTCGTAGTCTGCAAAAATATTGCCTGTTTTTTTTTTATTGTATAAGCATTTATTTTCCGATATTTATTTGCTGTTTGAAGTCTATTGGTAAAAGTTCGAAATGTAACCAACGCAAGTGTTGAATCGCGTTATGCTACAATATCACTGCAAGTTGTTGCATTCACTACCGTTCACTATAATTGTATATTTATTCTAGAACAGAATATTGGAATTTTTTAGCTTTTTCTTCTATGATATTAGTAGGATTCTAGTAAATAGGAACGTTACAATATTATTTAATTAATAAAAAATATATGTACATGCTACAAAACTTAATAAAAATAAACTGGAATTCGAAAAAGAACTTAATAAAACTTTCAACTAAATAAAATTAATGAAGCGCATACACATAAAAAAAATTGAAATTGAATGAAAAAAAAAATATTATAACTAAATTAAAATCCAAAATAATTAAACAAACATTAAAATTATAATATGGAAACACAGACAATTTAATAACCAGATGATGAACGGCCATAGGGAGAGTGTACCATGTGTTAATTTATCATCCCTCTGTATTGAAGTTGACGATATAAAAATTTACAACCAAATTGCATCCCATATACAAACCCTGATTGTGATAAACAATAGCACATGCATAAGCATTTTCGTAGAATAAATATTATTAAAATTTTTGTATCAACCTACCTACTTATGCTTTTTTTAAAATGTCAATCTTATATTTCTTTAAAGCCGTGAAAGCTTTATTGTGGTTTCAAACAATTAGTAACCCAGGACCCGCTAGCTGGCAAACGTTTGCCAGCTAATTTTTAAATAATTGATACATATTAAATGTATGTAGTATGGAATTGGTAATGGGGGTAGTACTTTGTCCGTGCTGAAACTTAAATAAAACATACAATTAAATTCTCCATCTATACCGCATCAATACCCAAATGTATTCGATGTCAATTTTGAAAAGGAAGGAGCTGAAAAACAACAAATTGAATGCTATATTCTATATGTCACGCATTTAGAGATATCGGAACTTTTACACTCAAGGAATTTGAACCAAAAATTCTTTCCCCAAAGAATTCATTTTGCACTTCGGTAGGTAATACATTTCATGATTTGCACTTAAATCGGATTATTGGGCCCCCCGTTTATCAAAATTCTGACCACAATTTACGATCAGGTGTAGGCCAACGAAACGCCAATACGCTATATTTGTTCGGATCCAGTATCTATCCTTGTAAATCATTTGGTGATATCCTAACCCGAGGCGATGGAATTATTTTGTTATTCAACTGGGAATATTTCCATTGATATATTGCCGTCGTGGAAGTATTAAAACTCTTCAACCTACACATACTCGAATATATAGTACGTAGCCATGCTATTAATATTGAGTACATTCCTCAATAGATGGACATTATAATGGCACTCACAGGAACTTGAACGTATAGCATCCGAACTATTCTGGTTTTAGGCGAAAAAGGAAGCAATTAATTTATAGGTGCTTAATGAAGAATGAGAAGATTATTGATTCTTGCGAAGCGTGGTATTGTTTCTTGAAGTAGAGTTTACTGCGGATCATTTGCAGTAAGAAAGTAGGGAAGGAGGCACTCATGTATCAATCTAGATGAAATACTGAATTGAGAATGGATTTTTTTTATGGTGAAGCTACCATAGAAGATAATTTTTAAGAATTTGTTTGGATGTTTTGCGGCGTCAGAGGAGTGTCTGGTGTGAAACACCAACACAAAAGCCCGACTGGGATCAATCGCTGTTCTGGCTACTGCCATTGACGACATGACGATTGACGATTGGAGAAGCCAGTTTGAAACTGTGTTGAACTAGGTCAGAAGGAACTGTTTCGTCATCGGATGGCATAGACTCATCAGTGTATCATGCCTTCTATCTGAAACACCCTTTTAGCTGCTTTTGAATTCAAGTACAATCTACTTTCATGTAAGACTAAGATATTAGTACCTACTTAGTGCTACTGCAAAGGGCTTACACAGTACATGAGTTTGCACATCCTAAGGAACATACATGTATTATTCCTTAATCCATTTATTAGAAATGCAAAGGACCTGTACACTTCTGCTTAAATCAACTGGCCAAATGAAACGTTCGGTTCACTGAAAATTAGATACAAGAAAATCCAATTGAAATTGAATTTCTCTTGATGAAATTTCAAACCGAGCTTAGAACATTCACAATCTGCTCATCAAACAATATGTGTTCGTTCTGGCGCACTAAGAGCTACTGCATAAATTATCCTGAAATAGCTGAGCGTAGATTGGAAAGAGCATCCCAGCGATTTTGTTCGATTTTTATTTTTCCTTGCACGTCTGCATTTTAATGACCTCTGTCGTATATTCTTTACGGTACGAAACAAAGTAGCTATAGTCGTCCTTGTACGAAGCCAGTTGAATGTATCCAAGCCACCCTAACTCTCATTTCGCAGGATATTTTTGGAATATTCGTAAAAAAATACCTACCCAGATATAAAAAAGAAATTTCGTTATGCTGAACGTTTACATAACGAAAAGGGAGTCCTGAATTACAAAAAAAAAAAAAACATAAATTCACGAGAAAGGAAAAAATTGAAGAAATTCAGGATAAAAATATATGCGTGGAATTTACCCAAAAATAAGATGATAAAATAACATGTGATGGTCGACTATTAGAGCGGAGGGATGAAAAACACGAATGTTTGCTAATTTGGTACTTACAAACACACATACAGTGTGGAGTAACGTACTCGGGATAAGAAATTTTGAATATGATATTCCAACATCAAATACATTTTCTTAAGTTTTTCTTACATAATTGCGTCCTACCAACATAGTCTCAAGCTTCTTTCCTTAGCTTTCCTTAGCTTCTTCGGAGGGAAAATTGCAAAGGAAATCTGCATGAATGAACAGTGAAAAAGGCAATATGTTATACCTTAGAATTGAAATGTTTTTCGCGAATGCGTTAAGCGAATTAAAGGGAAATAAATAGGTTTGCTGACTGACTTAAATAGCACTGAACGTTTGGAAATTATATTTTCTATTTTTCTTATTTTTTACATTGTCAGTCCTGGTTTTTCCTTTTGCAGTTGTTGACAGAATCCAATTATTGTAATGTCTTCTTAGAAAATATCTTGTCTGGTTCTTTGGAAGGAGCATTACACGACGTATGGGTGTCATATCGCATGTCCTGATGTAAAGCTTATAGTTTGAAAGATTTCAACTGCAACCACCAATGTGATATAAATAAGGGATGCGATGTGTTCTCAAAAAAAATTATCTCATTCTTTTGCATTACACAGTAAAAAAAATCCATTGAATTTTACATATTTTGGATAGTAGGCAAATATAGCTCACCTTTTCAAGTAAATTTACAATGTAATGTCAATTTGAATGTAATTTTCAATTCTCGGTCAGTAAATTTCAATTTGCAATCAGTAATTTTCAAAAAAAAAGCTTTGAAAGCAGCAAATTCACTGGATATTTTCTTGAAGAAACACTCTAAAAAAAGTGTTTAATTAGCACTCTTTAAGATACACTTATCTCTACTTCTAATATTATTTCTTACTAACTTACTCTTAATAAAACACTTGGTATGAATCGAACCCGCGATTAATTCTGGTTTTGCTGCGTAGGTTTGACGCGCGTAGCCACTGCGCCACCGAAGGCGTTTCATTTTCATTTTAGTAGAAAACAAAATCGAATGAAGCGTCCAACTTTGTGTTTTCATATATTACACGTTTTTCATCGTAAAATTTAAATAGATAAGTAGAATCACACGAAAAAGAACGTAATTTTCAATTCATACATAAATATAGTTAATTTTACATGAAATGTTACGTAATTTTGTGAGCGTTTTCATATAAATTGTTTGGTTCAGTTGAAAAGTACATGAATAATTTACTAATACTACCAGTAATTTCGTGTAAAAGTGATTGAAGTGAGTACTTTTACTTGAAAAAATTAAATATACTGGAAATTTTAAGGTAGGTAGGTATTTTTAAAACAGTGCACCTTAAAGATTCAAACTTCTAAACAAGCCGCCAAAATCAGCAATATCTTCCATCTATCAAATCTTGTGAATAAAATACTTTAAAATTTTCAATTTGTCTACATTATGAAAATTGTTCAGCCGATTCTACTTTACTATTTTCTTAATAATGAAATATTGTGATTGACTAGAAATTTTACAAACATAAGTTTCTGCCCGGAAATGTTATATTTTCACGTTTTAGGACTATTTGAGCACAAAGTGTGCGGGAATCATTTAAAAAAAAACACAATTCTTCTTCAAATATGGTCTTCAAATTTTTACGGGAGTTAAGGTGGAATTATATTGAACGCGCCTGCAATGATTAATGATATCGCATCGCTCTAATCGCGTCGCATCGATGACCAATTTTCTAATTTCGTCGCGCGCATAACACTTGTTTCTGTTGCTTTTCGAATTTTTTGCAACAATAAATGGCAAACGGTTAATAAATATCGGAAAAGGAATGCCTACAAAATTAAAAAAAAATCAGTCAATTTTGGTCTTTGATTATATTATTTGATAGTAGCGGCAAGCAATTCATCGCGCTAACTGAAATTGGTCTCGCAATATAGCGAGCGCGCAGCGATTGTATCATAGCCTGTATCGCGCGCATCGCTTTCACTGCAATTCCATCTTTAGGCCAAGTAGACCTCTAGCAGAGAAATATTTTGGGCAAAGACTATCTATAACAAGACTGGACACTCCGCAGTATTTTTGTTATAAAAATTTGACCTTGGTTTCTTTATTTAATTAGGTGAGGGAAGTAGATAGTAATAGCATGATGCATGATTAAAAAAGAGACAAAAACTGATAACGAGTCGCATTCACCAATTCAATGACATCCTTACAGAACGCATATAAAAAAAATTACATCAAATCATGTGCTGACACAGCTCAGCTGTGCTTGTGTTATTTCATTTTTCATATTGTAACTATAAATTTGTATGCTAAAACACTTGAGAATAGAACAGCAGCAAAAAATGCGTTCTGTTACGTGCATTGTGAAAAACGATGCACACAGATGCGAATGTGTAATCATTCATTTTTGCATATTAGCGTACTCTTTTCTTCGCATGTGAATTTCCGTAAGAATATGGAATTGAAATTGTTCAGTCGGATTTCTTTGTTCTGCTTATACAAAGGTTTTTTGGTTTTTTTACACAAAAAATGCATGTGTATTAAGTGTCCAGTCTTCTTATGGATAGTCTTTGATTTTGGGTTCGGTGTGTTCTGATTTTTATTTCTCGAGAACTGCTTAGGATAGAAAGCAAGGACTGCAGATGACCTAAAAAAAAATTTAGATGTGGATGCAAGGTACGGGGTGGGGGTTGCTTTTCTGTAACTCATGAACGGCTTATGGTAGAAGAATGAAACTCGGTATGTATATGAGGATAGATATAGAGATGTGCAGAAGTAATACAAGACAGGGTGGAGAAAATTTTGTGATTGAAAAGGGCCCAAGTAACACAAAACAACTTGTTTTTCCATCGCAGCACTTTAATTGCTGTCATAACGTTGTGTTAACCATCACAATGGATAAAAAGAAACTAAGAGTTGATCCAACGTTTGCACAGAAGGAAAAATAACCAAATATCTGTATGACTTAATTTTCCATTTTTACAGAGTTTTAGTTGCGGTTATTTTTATTAAAATGGAAGGAATTCGCATTTTAACAGAAGAATAGTTGTTACAACCAATCTTCTGTATTTACAACCTTTTCTATGTAGCGACAGCTTTTAGGTCAACAATTACATTGCTTTGGCGATGTCGTGGGTTCAATTACCATTCAACGCATAAATTATTTATAAAAATTTTTCAATTTTCGATTTCTTACATATTTATCCTTTTCCTTGGAACTATTTCAAATTCGTAGCTTGAAGCGTTCAAAAGTTATCGAAAAATATTGTTGAACACGTGTCTTAAGGACACTTTGTATGGCAGCTACCAGAAGGAGTAAAAGGATTTCGCTGATTAGTAAACTCCGACTTCCTTTTCACTCAAAACTAACTTGTACAAAATTCCGAATTCGTAGCTAAAAGATTACTCGAGTTATTGTGAGTTTTGTAAATTAAGTGAATACATTTTGACAGGATATTTGTATGGCAGCTACACGAAGGACTAAAAGAATTTTCTTCATAATCATATATTTAGCTTCAACTATTGGAAAAATAACACATACAAAATTTCAAAGACTTCAACTATTGGAAAAATAACACATACAAAATTTCAAAGACGTAGCTTAAACCCTTCTGAAGTTATCGACCAATATTCTTGAACACGTGTTTTAAGGACATTTTGTATGGCAGCTACCCGAAGGAGTAGGACGATTTTGCCCGTTAACGAACTTAGCCTTACAAATTCAACCAAACATCCAGATTCAAAATTTCAAGATCGTAGGTGAAGGCGTTCTTGAGTTATCGTGCTAACGGACAGACGGACGGACGGACGGACGGACGGACGGACGGACGGACGGACGGACGGACGTCAGGCGGATTTGAGGTTTTTGGCCACAAATAAACAAAAAATAATATGTAACTTTTTTTCGTCCGAGGCTTGGTTCTATGCGTTACAAACTTTTGGGCTGGATTAAACTTATAATACTCTATATGATTTCATCTAGAGTATAAAAATGTCTTGTGAATAGTGATATGCTAACAGGTATATATTGAAAATTTCAGCGCCTTCAAGTCACAACAATAGCAATAAATTATCAATTCAACATATCGGCGTAACTTCAAATGACTGCAGAGCAAATGCATTTGAAACCCCTGAATTTTTATATAATATCTCATCAGAGGACGAAAATTGCGACGATAACTCTGAGCACAATGATGTAGGGGATATCGTAAACACATGTTGACTACTCCAATGGGAACAGGAACTTATTGGCATCATGGCCTGAAAAATTGTCTTACGATGTTCTATGCTAATCTGCGAGAAGCGATACATATCAGCCTTAATTTTAACATTGATGGATTGCCAATATTTAACAGTTCGAAGCGTCAGTTCTGGCCTATACTCTTTTCGATAAATGAAATAGAAAAATTTGATCTGATGGTTGTGGGAATATATTGCGGTGATACAAAGCCGCCAAGCGCAAAGGAGTATTTATCACAATTTGTAGTAGAATTAAATGATATATTAGATAAAGGAGTCCTAAGGAACGAATATAAAATTAATGTTAAAATAAAATGTTTCATATGCGATGCACCAGCAAGAAGTTTCCTGAAAGGTAATAATATAGATATTCAAATGAATTGCTTATTAAGACTAATAAAATGTTTTTATGTTGTTATAGGAACAGTTAATTTTAATGCTTATAGTGGATGCATGAAATGTGTAGTCGTTGGAGAATGGGATAAGAACGGTCGACACATGAGTTTTCCTAAAATAGACGCCGCAAAGAGAACTGATGAAAGATTTCGATATATGTCACACCGATCATCATAAAATTATAAAAGGCTGTCCAGTAGGCACTCCGCTACTAAGCCTTCCTATGGATTTGGTTCAAGATGTCATTGTGTATGAGATGCTGCATCAGCTGCACCAAGGAGTTATGAAAAAGATGATAACTGGATTCACTACCGGAAATTACAATTTTCGAACAAAGTGGTCTGGGGACCAAATAAAAGCAGTGTCTACCTTTTTAGACGGATGTGTTATGCCATCTGAAATCCACCGTTCTGTTAGAACTCTAGATTGTCTCTCCTTTTGGAAAGCTCTTGAATTTTGAACATTTCTGCATTATATTGGACCAGTTGTGTTACGTGATTATTTGCCGTCCGAACCATATGAGCAATTTTTAATGCTATTTTGTGCATGTACTATATGTTGTAGCCAGAAATATTCTCTTTTGCTGGATACTGCTGACAAGCTTTTTCAAGTATTCGTAGAAAAGTATATTCTTCTTTACGGAGAAGATGCTATTGGAGTTAATGAACATAATCTCTGTCATTTATTTGATGAGGTGAGACGATTTGGAATTTTACCATCATTCAGTGTTTATCCTTTTGAAAGCAAGCTTTACAAAATAAAAAACTTATTGAGAAGTGGCAATAAACCGTTACAGCAAGCCGCAAGGCTTATGTCGGAAATAAATACTCTGAATATCTACCAACCTAACAAAGTAATATCTTTTCCAAAACTAAAATTACAACATCGACGAATTTTCAATTTATTACCAGAATGCTCTGATTTTTTTAATGAAATTGAGTTTCAGGAAGGCAATAAACTAACAAATCGCTATGGTAATAAATGGTTCTTAACTAAGGCCTCCCAAATTGTTGTAATGAAATATTGCACAATGTTTCAAAATACGTATTATATTATTGGATCAACTTTGAAGTATAAATATAACTTTTTTGAGACCCCGATAAGGTCCTCATATTTGGAAGTATATGCTTCAAATGGTGAAGAAAGTGACAACTCCCTTTTTGTAAAAGATGATATTAAATGTAAACTTGTTGCATTGAAGTACCACAATGAATTGGTTTTTATCCCTTTAATGCACACATTATAAAAACAAACAAAATTTTATAATCAACGAAAAATATAGTTATATTGCATCGAAATTGTTTTTTAATTTCAATGAAAACAGTGCAAGTGAAATATTGACATAATTAATTTTTATTCGTTTGTACAAAGAGCCCGTAAATGTGAATAATATCGTGAGCGCGCTCAAATAAAACTAGTGGGATCTTAGGTGGTTCATCAACGTACGAGTATACAACTCCTTTACAACTAAATGGGGATGTAACCCCAACAAAAATAATAAAACTATGTAATTTCTAACCGATTATAAAAAAGTTGAATTAAAAAAGAATTCGATATCTCATAAGAGCTAAGATATATTTCAGACTTTGTAAAAACGTACACCACCACTGCATTCACCCTGAGGGGTTCAATCTCAAAAATTAAAAACTTATTCAATATCTAATCAGTTCTAAAAAAAATTATTTTGGAATTCGTGAAAACGTGCGCACAACCATCTTTTAACCCTGTTGGGAATTGCACAGTTACACCGCTGTACCGCAAAGTAAATTTAAATTTTTCAAATATATGCGTTTAAGGACATTGTTGGATCAGAAGTTGGATCCAATTCAACTGTGCAGGTCGGATTTCTTTTCGAGTTCAGCTGATTCGACCTGGCTGCACTATTTTTCAACATTTTCTTAAAAAACTCCTCAGTGTCCCTTTTCGAAAACCGGGTGAGCAGATAATCACGTAAAATCAATGTTTTAAAAATTACCACGGTGGCGCAATGGACTAGCGCATTGCGACTTGTACGTGTACGAAAATCTATTCAGAGGACCCAGGTTTCGAACTCGCCGTCGATCGATGTTTCCAGAATAAAACTTTAGGTACTTAAAAATATATAACATTTAAATTGATCTCATTTGTAGTAGAAAAAATAGCGCGCAGCGAGCGGAAAGTAAAAAAAATTAATAAAAAAAGGTATGTAAGAGAGAAGAATTTTCTTTTTTATTTCGTTATTTTCGAAACTCATTCGCAACTTTTTTGCTGTTTAAAAGAAAATTTGGTCAGGGCAACGTTTTTGCTGTTTAAAAAAAAATTTAGTCAGGGCAACGTTTTTGCTGTTTAAATGAAGATTTAGTCAGCGCAACTTATTTGTTGTTTTAAGGTTGTTCGTTGGTTTGCTACATAGATATATATATACTGGATATGACAAGCAGCGATTGAGTTGAAGGCAGCATCGTCGCATTCACTTACACGCAAAACAACAACAATTGATATAACGAACCTGTGTTTTCTCACTCACATTTATATTATGTCCCGCTCTTGAAACACGCAAAACAACAACAATTTAATATAACGAACCTGTTTTGTCTCACTTCTCTGGCTTCAAAGCGCTTTATACAAAACCGGTGGCTTGTCAACTCCATTAGCTCTATGGTTTGCTACAACGTCCTCACAGCTGCATTCTATCTCCCACTTTTAACTTCACAACGTTGTAACAACGTTGCCATGTGGTTGTTTCACTGTTCCATCGCAACCAAATTGCTGTTGAAAGTTCTGTAACAACGTTGCAAGAACCCGAAAACAGAGATCTGTGTTACTTGGGGGTTTTGTATACATTTCACGAATTTCACCATATCTCTCAGGTGTTTGGAGGTATCGAATCAGGTTTGTCGAATTATCAAATTAAACTTTTACGGTCTATTTATAAAAGCGCCTTATACAGCAATGTACCATATTTGGTTTCAGGCCCCAGCTCTTTCCAACGGCCTGCCTACACGCAAAAAGCGCGTTGTTAGCTTTTTTAATACGCTCTCCAACATTTTCTTTCCAATTTAGCTTCCTATCCAAGATCAGGCCCAAATATTTCACTTTTTTCGAAAGCTGCAGCTCGACCCCTTCAAGCATTGGCAGCCTGAATTCCGGGATCTTGTGCTTCCTAGTAAATAAAACCAACTCAGTTTTTGAGGCGTTGACCTCCAAGCCGCATGTCAGTAATAGTATCCAAAAATTTACCCTGGACTAGTATGACTATGTCATCTGCGTAGGCAACAACTTTGATTCCTTTCCTTTCGATTTCCATCAGAACCTCGTTCACTACAAGGAGCCACAGAAGGGGCGATATCACCCCACCCTGTGGAGTACTCCTCGAGGCTTGCCTTGCTACCTTCCCCTGCCCCCTCTACGAACTCACAATCCTGGTTTGTGATATCTCTTAGATCCGTGTCAGCCTTACGCAAACGCTCAAAATTTTCACAGTGGTTGGAGTGGTGGTCCCCTATTAGAGATTTTTGGCGGGTAGAATTACAATGAAGGAGGAGGGGGGTGATAACAGTTTAAAGCAAAAATTTGAGAAGGTTATATCTCGAGTAATTTTTGTGTAAAATTAGACAAATTAGTTTCGCACTCTCGTTACTTGCGAGCTAGTCATGGATCCAAGCATGCAGTAGTACTATAAAAGTCACCAGCTGCCCCTACAAAATAAAAAAAAAACAGAAATGACTGTATTATTCTTCAAAAAACGTTTATTTAAAAAATTTTTCATGTGGATATGTCGTCCATTCTTCGAAATATGAACATTCATAAAGTGAAACAGTTGAACACGCGTACATTCTTCATGTGTCCTTTAATTTTTTTCTACCGTACAATTAATTTCATTTACATACAAAAGTTTTTGCTTTTTACTATATACAAAAGATTATTAAAATTTACACTAATCCAATGTTTATCACTCTCAATTTTCGTGGAAATTAAGAAAACCTGGGATTTTAGAAGAGCCGACAACAACGGCGTCGACCATCAATCCTTGGCCAATTTCAATCTGACCGCGATCTTCTTGCACTTCCACATCAGTTGCGTTTCGAGAAGGCTGAAGGACATTGCGACCAGGACCAAGCCGAGCAGCAAATATGCACAGCAAGCGAAGAGTTGAACGTCCGGTCCTTGGAATGTTTTTTGCGGTAGGAAGTCGCCGTAGCCGATAGTTGAGAGTGTTACGAAACAGAAATAGGCTCCATCTATGATACTCCAGTTTTCCCATAGGGAGAATATAACCGTACCGAGACTGATGTAACTAACCAGGATGAGAAGGACAATGGTGATTGGCACTTGTGGGGTTCTATTCTCGGGGGTGTCCTTAGTTTCACCCTCATCACATGTAACCTCCTGATGCTCGATTTCCATTCCATTACTCTTTCCAGAGGCTGACGATAACAAAGGGATCCTGGACGGCGTTCCGTGCGGACACCTGCAATAAAAAAAGGACTAAAGATAAATAAAATTGATGAAAATCTATGCATTGCTGGTTCCTGGCAAGCAGGACTTATACCGGAATGGACGACTGTGTGTAAACAATGTCATCATACTTGATGAAGAGTGAGAGTAAGGCTTGAGTGACGCAACCCTTTTGTTCGCTCTAGTGGAAAACCAAAAATATTCAACCCGAACTACCTTCATTTCTACCTTACATACTTTTCCGAAATAAATTGCATTTTCCGAGATGCTTCACGATACAAAGAAACATGGCAAATTGGACTTTGAATTCCTGGAACAAAAAATTTATCTCTTTCAGATTTAGTGCTCCTTTGCAGCAACTGTCTGCACGTTTCGAACAGAAAACCAGACAACGATTCGGACTGATTCACGGAGGAAACGTTTCGTCCTTATCGCGTGATCCTTTAAAGTGGCAGTCTACCAATTGCCGTAAATATCTCAATTTCCTTTCGAGCTCTTAATAAATGGCGGAACATTTCAATCAGCGTAATGTGCTCGTTTTTCAATCACCCACTCCCGAATTGGCTGAACGATGTTCCGACTGGATCATTACCATTAGTAGAAACATCACGTATCCTTCCGAAGAGCTTTTTGTATTGCCATGTTGAAAGATATCGCATTCGAATTCGCTCTAGTGCACTTTGCAAGTTGTTGTCCCTATTTTGTCCTATTTCTGTGAATTTACAGCCAGCCGAGTTGGCTTTTTTGGAAGTTAATAACAAAAGGATTTCGTGCCATTTCGATCGAAAAAAACACCCCGAGAAAGACGGAAGCGTCCAACAAGTAGTGCATTGAAGTAATTTGTAATGGCTTCCGGCCTCGTCGAATGGAACCCAATAAATCTCAAGTCGAATAGCATAAGAAAACGCCTCTTACCCCAAACGGTTGTGCTCGTTCTCCTCCTCGTCCTCCATTAGGTCGACACTCGTATTGCTGGAATTCGTACATGGCTCGTTCGCGTTCGACACGTCATGGCGATAGGAGATATCGCTTTCGGCCAGGAGCATATTAATCTCCTGGGGCATCGGTCTCGGAAGGAATTTGCCTCGTCTGATTCCTGGAAATAATAAAAAAAGAAGGAAAATCAACTTTGAGAAATCGAGTGATTTAAGAAGGGTAGCCCGATGGAGATTTCGGACAGTAAATAAACGTTTAGAGTTAGGCCCGAGTCTTGGACATACGAAACGATTAGATCCTAGATTTTCGACATTAATGCGATCCGTTTTGACGTTAATGGCCATTATTAGCGGAAAATAGGCGATTTCTCTTCCACTGATTCGATACTTGAACAATAAATTTACTGCCTTGGTTTGATGCGGGGGAAGGCACGCAGCAAAGCAGCGCATCATGAGCACTCAGGCAAAGATGGCCCATTGTACTCCTTGCTGCTAGTTGCTTAAGAAAACTAAAATGAAATGAAAAATCTGCCAACAGTCTGGGCGGAACTTCACTGTTTTCAATTTAGTTTGAGTAGAAGTGCAGAAGTTCGCTAAGTTCTACCGCCTACCGGACCACTCTAGCATCTTCCAGGCGGAGATACTGGGGATCCGTGAGGCTTGTCGGACATTGAAACACGATTTATCGCCAAAACGCAACATCGTTATTTTCACCGATAGCCAAGCCGCAATCAAAGCACTAGATTCGGCTACCATCTCCTGTAAACAGGTACAGCAATGCCGCAGCGAACTAGCCGGTTTAGCAGAGCGGCTCAAAGTTTCTGTGCTCTGGGTTCCGGGGCATAGAGACATAGTGGGAAATAAGCGGGCTGATGAACTGGCCAGGAAGGGCTCCGTTCTTCCTGGCTCTTTTGCAGAACTAGCCCACGTTCCTTTAGGAGTTGTCAAGAGAGACATGCTATCCCACTTCCAATCAGCGGCTAACTCCAGATGGAAAAGCCTAACCACCTGCGCCATATCTAGGAAGATGTGGCCATCTTACAACCGAGCCAAATTAGACGAACTTCTATACAAGACCCGGGCAGACATCTCCAGAATTACGGCGCCATTGAGCTAATTGAGCTCCGTCTAGAGGACAGAGCTGCCACTTAAACCAACTAAACCAACCAGAAGTGCAGACACTACTGATACTATTAAAATCTTAATTTCAATTTTGGGTCATAGTCCAGGACGCGGTCAAGGTCCAAATTTGGCACTGGTTGTTTCGAGACAAGTATTTTGTTGTCGTAATATTCAACTTTCAACATTCATTACTGGTTCTGAATATAATTAAAAAAAGGTATAATAAACAGCCTATATAAGTTGAAACCAATTCAATATCTCATCAGACCTATAAGATTTAGCAAAATTTGTGAAAATATACATATGCAACTCCCTTACTCCCTCTTAGAATTGAATGTCAAAAAATTCTGGAATTGATTTTTTGTTCACTGGATGGAGAGCCCGTGGAATTAAAAAGGAATTCGATACCTCACAAGACCTACGAAATACTTCACAATTCGTAAACATCCTCTTTGGGGTTGAATTTCGAAAACTGTTGAATTTTTTTTAGGTGACATACCCTTAAAAAATCAATTTTATATCTCATCACACCTAAGATATATGTCAGAATTCGTAAAATCGTATACAACCTCTTTTCACCTATTTAGGGGTTGAATATTACAAAATTTTGAAACTAAACTTAGGCTACTGCGTACAAAACTCGTGGAAGTAAAAAGGAATTTGAAATCTCATCACACCTAAGAGATATAGAGGAATTCGTGAAGCCGCATATAAATCCTCCCTCCCCTCCCCTCCCCAAAATATCCTGAAACAAAATTTAGGCGACAGCGTAGAAAACGCGTGGCAGTAAAAAGGCATTCGATAGCTCATCATACCTAAGAGATATAGAGGAATTCGTGAAACCACTTATGAGTTAAATATTAAAAAAATCCTTAAATAAATGTCTATGCCTTTATATGATTAGCTCGTGGAAGTGAAATTCCCAACTAGAAATTTTCGCAGGCTAGCCTGATTTGCCGTATACCTGAGCAGGGCCATGTCCGGTATGACTAAGGCAAGCCTGATCAGGCTCGCCAAACTTGCGCCGGATCAGGGCCACGTCTGGTATGAGAAAGGCAAGCTAGCTCAGGCTTGCCAAACTTGCGCCGGATCAGGTCCACGTCAGTTATGAGTAAGGCAAGCCTACTTACGATCGCTTGAACTGTCCAGGCTCGCCGTAGTTATACCAGACCAGGGCCACGTTTGGTATGAGTTAAGGCAAGCCTGCTCAGGCTCTCCGAACTTTCACCGGATCAGGGCCACGTCTGGTATAAGTAAGGCAACCCTGCTAACGATTGCTCGAACTGTTCAGGCTCGCCAAACTTAAACCGGGCCAGAGCTACGTTTGGTATCATTTTTAAAAAATTAAATTTTTTTTGTTGCAAACACATTTAATTTTTATCAGCAGATCCGATCCGGGCTAGCTCTGGTTCATGTTTGGGCTTGATCAGGCTCAAGTCCATGTCAGGCCCATATTCGCGAGAGCGTTACACCCTGATCAGGTCCACATTGGGTTCGCCTGATATGGGCCGGCTTTATTTTATGGCACGATTCCAGCCTGATAAAATCTCTACTCGGGTTAATTCGATCGGAAGAACTAAGATGTGATATATATTAACCCACTTTCCACCGACCATTTACTATGTTATTGTTAAATATGCCTTGCCATATGAAACCAAAGCAAATCTAAATTTTTGTTATTGCTTAAATCACTTTCCTAGCAGAACTAAGTTTCAACTTTCCAGCGTAAGCCGTTTCTGAGACCTACCTGTTGAATAAATTCCAAGATCCTATCTTCAATAGTTCTCGAAATATGAGACTCGATTTTCTAAGAAAATTATAGCCCTCCCAATTCTATGGTCCACTGTCTCTATAAAAAATTTTATATTCAACAAACTCCCCTTATACACATATCAAATTTAATCTTTCCTGCGTAAGTGGTACGTGAGATAACGAAATCTAAAGTTTTTCACCCTCATTGCCGCACCCCACTTTCGAGTTTACAAAATTCTGATTTATTCGACTGCAGTCATCCACTTTCAACCTTATAGACACGAATCAGGAGTTTTGGGGCTTAGAATGTTTCTATTCCAGTTTTCGAACACGCCTGACAACCTGGTTTTCCTCCCACACCCGTATCCCTCCATTCACTACTTCACATTTTGCCAATGGCTCCACTGTAATAGCTCTATATAAATTCCAAGTTTCAACTTTCTAGAATAAGTGGCTTTTGAGATATAAAAACTAAATTTTTTCGACCCACCTGACCACGTAAAAAGATCCAACAGATCTACCCACTAACAGACCTTGCATACGGTGGTCATACGGACAAACTAATTTTTAAAATACGCCAGGATTGAAGGTGAAAATATTAAACAAAAGATTGTTCGACGCTATAGTGGTCTAAGAACAAAATATTTTCTCCGACTCGAGAAGACACTACTCACCAAATTTTAAACTAATTCAAAGGTATTTAGTGTAAGTATTTTAATCCCATTTTTTCATATCTCATCCAAAAAAACACTTCTTTATATTGCAGCTGTAACCAAACAATACTAAGCTCAAATGCGATAATCTTTTCAGTTATTTAAAGTATAGTGTTTGATGTTATATAGCCCTTTTGTCTTTCTCCTGGATGGTTTAAACAAAATTCTCTTCTATTGTATTTGAACATTCCATTGTGAGTTTTTATCAGGACACAGCAATAAAGGATTTTAAGTAATCTGAAACTGAGGTTTACCTTTTTCATTTCAGTTTCAAAGCTATGTGGGTGAGGATATGTTCCGTTTGTGTAATCGTCATATTCTGAGATAAATGAAAACAAAATTTCACTTTTTCGTAGGAGTTGATGAAATTGCATGAAGGTTTAGTCCAATATTGCAGTGGAATAACTTCAGGTTGAAATTTAAAACAATTAAGATAATAAAGCCATGTACTGTTTTGGCTGAGCACTTGCAACATTATTAAAAATTCCTCTCAGTTTTAACTTGGTAGAATAACCACCATTTTATAATGTTATTATTTTTCTCGTCCTTGTCTACCACAAGAGAAAACGATGCTTAGTTTGCGATAGACACTTCAGACAGCCCGTCACAGGATTCCATTCAAAGTTCCAATTAAGGCACGACAGTGTAGTGCCACATCCGCTTATTACCGGGATGGGATGCCACATTCATGCCAGGAATTCATTATCTTTCCAGCATAAAGCCCTCAATCGTAGCCACAACTCCAGCAGAGAGCAGTAGAAGATTCTGCATCCTTTACTTATTCTCGGGAAATCCCCGCCAACCTAATCTTCTGCTTTTCTACTTTAAAGTGGAAGAATTTGATTAAATCGCGTGCCCTTCCTCCGACTGATGGTTGATAATTTCCGGACGCCGTTTTACGGAAAATCTCTTCGCGGTAATCTAATCCCGAAATTGTGGGCGACGTAACCCTTTTTCACTATGACGACGCTAAAAGGAGAACTCACCGTGCACGGTCGCGGTGTGCAGATGTTGATCCTGCGGATTGAATCCTTTAATGTGCGATAATGGCGTCTGTAATTGCATTCCGTGGTATTTAACGGTCGGCGATTGATTGTAATTGTTGCCAGGATTACAGGAAAAATGATTGCCTGGCAATGCTACCGGAAAGTAGGTAGTTGCGCTTGCTGCTAATTCATGACTGCTTTCAGTGGTTGAGCCGCGACAGGTTACAATGTTTCGATAATTTGGGTGGATTAATTGGTAATGTTGTGGTAAATGGGGCTGGTTGAGTTGATGCTTCAGAGGTGACGATCCTTCTGATGATACTACGTATTGCTTGATTATTGGATTGGCTTTGATCTGGATACACGTCGAGGTGTTGTTCATTTTTGTTGGTGAATTTCGTATTAGATGGCAGGAGTCTGGAACGAGTTGAAATTAAAGAGTTCTGTTAGTGGTAGTTTTTGTTAGGTTGTACGGACAAGGTGTTAAGTCTGTGTACGAATTTTCAATTAATAAATTACGTAATTGAGTTCACTGTTTCGAAAAGCTTCCGGTACACCGAACACATAGGTACACTCTTTGCGAAAAACGCTCAATATGTCGACGGCATGATATGTTGAGGTCACTGGTTGATATATGGATTTTTGGTATCCATGAGGTCAAACCAAAAGTGTAACTTCATTAAAATAAAAGTAAATTTGCTCTAATGTTACCAAATAGGTGCCTGCGTAACCCTTTCTGGAGTAAAATTGCTCTCTATTTTCTTTAACAAAAAGAATAAATTCAATTTAACAAGTATTAACTTGCCAATGCTGCTTCTAGAGATAATGACTGACTATTCAGTAAATTCAAAAATGCAGTTGAAATACCAACAAATAGATTAAATTTGTTTTTTTATTTTTAAAAGTTTGTGTAAATTGGTTAAAAATTTGCGGATCCTTTTTCCGCTCTACAAGCTTTGAATTTTGGTAATAAAAAAGGAAATTTGTCAGAACTATCTGTTTCTGAGGATATAAATAATCCGGCAAATATTAGTTGGTTAAGAATTATGTGAAATTAAGCCACACTTAAATTTTTTATTGTTACTATATAATCCATTCTAATGAATATCCTTTAAGTTGTCTACACGTCTTTCGTTTTATTAAAACAATTATCCATTATCTAATTTTGTTTAAAAAATGTGGGGGTGCTAACTTCATTGAGTGCACCAGGCGCAAACATAACTAGGACCGGCCTTGATGATACTAATGAAATTTCTTAAAGAAACTGATATTGGAATGTATCTGAATTTAAAATATAGCAAAGATGTTCAGTGAGAGACTGTAGAACGGTAAAAACAGATATTACTTACTATTTACTGTTTACTATACCAACAATTACGGGCTATTTCTGCTGCACAGAACCAAATGCGTACATGAATTCAATGAAAAAAAAAACATTAAATCAATGAACTTTTTCATATATTTTCAGCCAATGTAATTGTTCAATAAGTCAATGAATCTCCAATCATTGATTAATGAACTCGTTCATAAAACAATAAAATTTTCATTTTATTAATGAACTTTGCTCATAAATTCCCAATTGTTTTCCTTGATGGTGCCTATAAGTTGACACTTCATTGAATTAATAAATTCGTTCATATGTTGATGAATTTTTGTTATTGAATTAATTAAATTTCTTCACAAGTTCGTTGAATCAATAAACTTTGTTCAATATTTGACGTAGGGGCAACCCGTGTACCTACGACGGTTGTACCTGTGGATAGCTTAAGTATTGCCCAAATTCAAGTACTTACAGAAACTAAGAAAACGTATTTAGGGATCTTTTTTCATATGTGGTAACCCTCACTAAGTGTAATTTCGCATTCTTCAACGGTTCCATTTTTCTATAAATAAAATTCTCGATAAAAGTAAATTTCTGAGTTCTTTTACTCAATGTATTTTAAGTTTCTAAACTCGATTTCGTTACTAATTTTTATGCTGTGTGAAGTTCATTAAATATTATTTACATTATAACTGTATTGGGGGAGCTTTTTGTTAAATAGATAAAATGCTATGAAGGGATTTGTTCAGAGTGTCGTAAATTGTACCTGTGGACAACATTTTACTTGTACTTTTGAACTGTCCATAGGTACACATATTGTCCATAAGTTTTAAATTTGTTATTATTTGTTTTAAAAAAAGATTTTAATTTCATTTTTGTAATAAATAATTTTGTTAATTTCTGTTAAAAATGTGTTTCATTCAAACTGTCTTGAATTACAAGCGCGTCCATAGGTACATTTACCTATGTCCATAGTTACATTGCACAGCGTGTACCAGTGGACGAAAGCTCCAATTCTTAAAACATTCTATAACTAAAAATCTTGTACCAGAAAATAGTAACTAACTAGACACTAAAAAAAATGAAAATAAAAACAAATTAAAGATAGAGCAGTTTCTATGGGGAAAAATGACAATTGGCCACAGGTACACGGGTTGCCCCTACTTCTTTCATTGAACAAATAATCATAAAAATCAATTAATATTATTAATAAGTTGATGTATTTCGTTCGTTAAATCAATAAATTTTGTTCACAATTTCAAATACTTCATTCATTTAATCAATAAAGTGTTTAAGTCAACGTTTATAAGTTTATACGTATTTTATTCGTTGAATCAATGAATTTAAAATTCTATGTGACGTTTCAGGCTCGACTGAGAATTCTATCAAACTAAGTCGACCTCAAACCCTCAAAAAAGCAAAAAATAAATCGGGTAAACTAGTCTTTTCAATTTAAAAATTTACTATGGAAACATTCACCAAACCATCTATGAATTTAATCCATAAGTTAATGAAACTGTTAATGTATTTTTTCATTATATTATGAAGTAACGTAATAGAAATGTAGAAATAGAAATACATAATTCCTTATTTTAAAATATATCCTTGTCACGGCACCTCTATAAACCATTTCTCTCCTTTTCAAACTCGTCTTTTTTATATTTAATGTATTTATTTAATAAAATTGTTAGTTGAAACAGGGAAAAACACATTGAGCTATAATTTTTTTCATTCTTGTATGAAATGCACATTGAGTTACGAATTTTTTTTTATTATTCAATGAAATTTTTCGATGAATTAATAAAATTTTCATTGGTTTACGAAATGTTTTAATTATTTCATGAAACCGTTCGTTAAATCAATGATATAATTATCATGAAATCATTTCATTAATTTTTGATTCTTTTCATTAAATAAACGGTGGCTATTTTTGTATAAGGGACAAATATTCATGACCGTGTGTTCAATCAATAAACGAAAGGTTCGAAAAAATCAAATTTATTTCAATTATTTTGTACGTTCATTTAACCATGAATGAATTTCAATTGAGAAAAAGAATTTTAACAAATATTTTTTTAGGTTACAATTATCAAGGTATTCATAAGATTTATTCGTGTTTTTCACCTGAAAATATAATTCAAGGGATCAGGCACTATACGTATACTGGTTGCCGACGAGCTAGTATTTGCGCTAGTAACTCATCTAGTTGCACAGAGAAGTTCAATTGCAAAATGGAAATGACAGGATTTCTTGTTTAAAGGAACGGTGGTGATGATAAATACCAAAGAACGAGTACGTCACAAAATTCTTAAAGGACTGCCGTATAGTAATTGAGCGAATGTAGTTTGAAGAATATTAAATGATTGAAACTTCCCTGCTATTAAATGGTTTCGTTATTCTGAATGCAGCGTACGAATGTGGATGTTATCTAGCTGCTTGATGGAAAGGAAACTGGACTTACTAATGACGAAACTGCGTCAGACTAGCTGTCTTTAAAAAGGAACACACACATCCCTTGATGGAAGCTTTAAAACGATTCCGCCGTATATTCTAGCTATGGCCTTATATTTTTCGCTCGTAATACTCGACATAGAATCATCTGGTAGCTTCTTCTTAATTAAAATTTCATAAGAGACCTTGCTCTACATTGCCTCCTCGCCCACAAAACCGTATAATTCCCTTCCACACTTTTTTATTACTACTTAACTTACCTTCTCGGTCATTCACTGAAGAATACTCGTATCCATGTAATTTCGTTTCGCTACATACAGCATCGTACTTGCAAACGTTACAGTCCATCTAAAAAGAAATGCGAAAAAAACGGAGAATATTAAAAGCAGATTCAGCTATGAGGTCCTTATTTTTTTTTGCAAACTTTTCATTCCTTTAAAAGCATTTTTCGCCCGAAATGGGCACAGAAAGGGAAATGATATCGGGATAAATGCAAAACTATTTTACCATACACTCACGAGCATAGAGCCACCCCCATTCCTTCGTAACATTCAAATTGAAAAGTGGAATCTGCGGGAACCTTTTGTACTTGTTGATGAACAGTATAAAACTCAAGTTCCATATAGTCGTATTCACTATCTGGGGCATGGATTGTGACTTTGGACCGAACTGGAACTGCAACGGGTTAATAGAATGAATGCTTTGCTGTCCGCAAAGTTTTGTTCGAAATCAGTCACAAGTGTTGCCAACATACGAGTATCAGATATCATCGTAGGGAATAACTTGTTTCATGTGAATGTCATTTAATAGTCAACTTATTGAGGTTGAAAGGTTCACTCGGAGTAGTAATGAAGATCTTCTCGTTTTGCCGGAATTTGCCTTTGATTCATTTATATTTCATCGAATTGGAAACACCATCAATGATACTCTACATGGGAAAAAAATCCGTTCGAAACGCTCGAAATCCATATCTTCTAAATGGTTAATGTCACAAAACTAAAACTCATGATTGTCTGTAAGTATACTTGGAGAATACATTTGAATCAAAATTTTGAGGGGGGTCAATGGCGTGCGGTGGAGGAGGTGAGAATGAGAGAGGGTGAAAACCAATAATGGTTGATTGCTGAAACTTGGTATTTAGATAGAATTGCGAGTATAGTAGTGACATATTGACAAAATATAGTTTTTTATAGTGGTAGGTGGTAAAATCGTACGGGGTTGGGGGTGTTTTGGCTATCTGGCTTATGTTATAAATTTGAAACTTCGTGAGTCTATGTAGGTCTATTAAAAAAGTAATTTAGATTTAGAAAAGTTGCAAATATCCACTGGCGTATGGACAAATGATCAATGAAAACGGAATGCATATATTTTCAATTCAAAATTTCAATTCATTTTTATTCTGCAGATTCTTCACATAAATACCAAGAAAGTTTTTCAGGATTTTCCTAAAAAATCATGTCTCATATCAGTGTAAGATGGATGCTTAATATTTTTACCAGAAGTGGGCCTAATTGACCGCTAGCAGGAAAATATTTTGGGGGTGTGGGTGTAGAGGGTGAGGGTGGGGTAGGGTGAAAAGGAAAAAGTTCCTATTTTTATATCTCGAGAACCTATAATCATGTAAAGCTGAAACTTGGTATTTAGATAGAACTTTAGTAGTAGCATATTGGAAAAATATAATTTTTTATAGTGGTAGTATGGTACGGGGGTGGGGGATATTTTTTCTGTCTATGGAACGGCTTATGCTACGAAGTTAAAACTCGGTGCATATATGTAAATCAACTAGAATAGTAATTAAGATAAAAAAATTTCAAATATCCATTGGCGTTCAGAAGGGGGGCGAAAAAAAATTATCAGTGAAAATGGAATGCATATATTTTCACGGTTTTCGTCATATCTATTAGAGGTCTTCCCAAATATTGAATTTATTTTTATTCTACGGCTTCTTCATATAAATATCTAGAAAGCGTTTTCAGGATTATTTGAAATTCGACCCCTGAGGGAATGGAATGGGGGTTGTATACTTTTTCACGAATTCTGCTGTATCACACAGGTCTGATCAGATATCGAATATCTTTTTACTTTCAAGGGCTTGCGTAATAATCGCCTAACACTTGTTTTGAAGTTTTTTTCCTTTTTCAGCCCCTAAGAGGGTATAAAAGGGTTGAACAAGTTTTCACGAATTTCGTCATATCTTTTAGAAGTGATAAGAAGTTGAATTGGTTTTTACTTTCTCGTGTTGTCTTCATATTTATCTATTAACTCCTTTCAGAATTTTTGGATATTCAACTCCCAAGTGGGTGTAAGGAGGTTACATATCAGATGATATATCGAATTCATTTTAACTTCCGAAGATTTCCTATATAAGCGCTAAAAAGTCAATTTCAGTATTTTTAGATATTCAATCCTAAGGGGTGTAAAGGGGTTGTATGCTTTTCAAAGCTTCGACATATTTCTTAGGTTTGATGAGATATTAGATCGCTTTTTACTTCCACAGACTTTTTATATAATCGCCTACAAACCCATTTCTCAATTTTTGGATATTCAACCCCCCCCCCCTCCCCCCTTCAACCAACCCTTCGTTCTGATAAGATATAAAATCGGTTATTACGGCATTTGATGTAATGACCTAAAAACCAATTTCACGATTTTTCGAATTTCAAGAACCAAGGGGTGTAAAGGGTTTGCTTACGTTTTCACAAATTTTTCAAAATCCCTCGTGTCTCAGGAGATATAAACTTTCTTCTTATGAAATAGTCTAAAAACCTGTTTCACAATTTTTTCGAAATTCAAACCCCAAGTGGAAGTAATGGCTTTGTATACATTTTAACAATTCGTCATATCTGTTTTTAGAGTGTAACCTACACCGCATCTCAGCATTAAACGTGTTCCAGACCTCTACCTAAAAATAATAAAGTTGCGCCCAGACTATTGGCAGTTTTTTTTATAATAAATTAAATTTCCCTAATTATTAAAACGTGAACTTGGAATCTAAACGAGGTCGAAAATTCGACAAACTTCAGTGGTCTTGAGTTATTAAAAAAATTTACATTTATTTTAATTACTTACCCGTTGTTTTGGATTCTCAAGTTCATTTTTTTGATATCTTAAAATTTTAATTTAAAAAATTGTTTTCTCGAATTTATGAAGTGCACAATGTTCCAAAAGAATCGACAGTAGTAAGGTGCGGTTGGTTCTTCAAGGAATGACCTTAATATTGTTACGTGTAAGCCTGGCCACCGCGCGACTCGATCGATTACGAATAGGGAAACAGTAGCAACCGAATACCTAGTTGCAAAATAACCCAATCAGAAGCCTAGTTGAAAGAAAATAAGAGAGCGAAACAACACGACTATATCTCCCCTCTAATCGAATGCGCTCGAATGTGCTGGAAGCCTAGAAGATCAAATGGAATGCTCTCAAGCGTCCACACACACCACCGAGCGAATATTCAAGAACAGTCTCGACTACAGACAAGTAGTATAAAAGCAGATGAAGCTTTCAGCGATGAACATAGTAACTTCTATTACGTCGGCTGTGACAGCCAGCGTGTATACGCGACCGTGTTGGTAAAGAGCGAAAGCGATCGATTGCGTGTGATCGAATCAAGCGATATAGATAGATAAGCGGGCGGTATTGCCATATAGTGCAAATAATTGTGCGAATATAATTGAAGTGCGAAGAATAAATAATCACTTATTTTTATTTTAACCGAATTGTGTTTTACTTGAAATCACGGCGAACCCCTAGCTCGCAACAATATGAAATTAACAACGGAAAAACATTAGTGGCAGACAGGAATTATATAACATAGTTACAGGGTTTCCTAGTTTCATTTGTCACTTGCCACTTGAAACTAACACCCTTCCCCCCACGTCTGAATAGTAAACAATGTAACCCATATTAATTATGTTCGCTATAAATTAAAACCAACATCATATATTTATTATAATTTAAATTAATATGTGACATCCATTTAAATAATTGCAGGGCAATTAACGAGTGCTAAACATGCATTTGTTAGGCCATTTCATATCCATGTTAACACCAAAACTGGAGCTGTATCCGGACAATACACAAACCAAAAGGGAGGACCTCCAGTTTGCTATTTGTTTTTCCTTTAATAAATTATAGAAAATTTAAAGAAGTTTGAAATTGGACAGAAAGCCGCCACTCAAAAGTTTCCGCCCGAACTAAAAGTAAAGTTAATTGAAATGGACGTCCGGAACACTCAAAGATAGGGAGTTTCTACGAAACTTGGTCGAATGTGACAAACTTCATTGCGAAATGTTCTCTTTTACTTCGCAAACGTATAGTTTACATTAGTCCTGGGAAAGTTCCCCGCAGCTTAAAATGAAATAACGTTAAAATAAAATCTCGTTGGCGTCCCTTGCAAAATCGCTGATTTTCCGTTAATTTTAAAACCTTGCAATGGCATCTGCTTAATCCGAAAAATGTCCTGGAATGTTTGTCAATGAAAGGGACCATGAAAATAAGTCCTTGCTAAAGTGCTACTTTAGCGGAAAAAAATTTTCCCGTCATAATGGACTGCTGTCTACGTTGTTCTATCGCGAGCGAGTTCAAATTGCCTTAAAGAAACTTCCCGCTTGACTTCCTTCGACGTTGAAAATATGGCCAAGTTTGCTATTCTTTATGGTAAAATCTACGAAAAGATTATTAGCACGCGGATGCTGTACACATTCATAAGTACGTGATTGGGAATTCCATTGGCGTGACGATGGCAGTGGCAGCGGAAGGCGGCGGTGGCGGTTAGAACGAACGAGAAAACAATTTTCACAGATTTATCAGTAAAATTTTATGGCCTGGCAAAGTGAAAATTGAAAGATTTTCTTTTCATGAATTTCCGATTTGAATGGTGCGACCTGAAAATCTATTGAGATATGACGGAGGGTTTTCGTTTCGTTTTTGATCGATAGTCGGTCTCAAACCGCAAGTTGTTTGGAAATCTTTTCAATCAGTACAATGTGAACAGCATTCGGAAATACGAAAAAGATTTAAAATCCATTAGACACCCGAAATTTTTTCGTATTTGAATATTTTACGATATTTTGTAGTGCGGATGATATCGAGTCCTTTTTGTATTATTCGAAAAAGGACAACTTTTGGTACTAAACTCTGACTATTTCATTGAATATCAAATTGATTAATATCGCAACTTCACAGAAGGAATAAAACCATAGCAACATAAATACTATTACATAATAAAGTCCTGTCAACTCAACTTGCTAAATCAAGTTTTCTCGCAAGAATCACGAAGATCTCAACCGTATGTTCCACATCGAATTGATCAGAGATTTTGTGTCAACCCTGGCAACCCGAACCACTTATCGATGACATCGAAGTTTCCAAAGAAACCTACAATCTTCCAATATCTAATAAGAATAGCGTAAAAAGCTCTGTACATTTCTGGCATGTTCTACACATTTCCCGCGCGATCCATACACACCTACGAATATGCTGAAAAAATCTCAACTCAACACATGCAGTATAGAAGCACAGCGGGGCTTGTACACGGGATCAGTTTTTTTATTGCGAGAGCGTAATAACGATCTGTTTTACTGAAAAGTGGATGTGTAAAGTAATTTTTATACTCTAGATGAAATCTTAAAGTATTATAAGTTTAAAGTTTAGCCCAAAAGTTTGAAACGAATAGAATGGAGCCTCGGACGAAAAAAAGATATACAATTTGAATTTTTGTATACGTGAATTTGGCAATAGTTGCAGTTAAAGGTATGAATATGAAAAAACTCCCATGAGTCCTTTGAGTAGTAGCCATACAAAAAACCTGCAAAAATATCCTCATTCAATTTATGAAACTCACTAAAACTTTAGAAATCGTTTAGACACGAAGTTGAAATTTTGTACAAATTAGTTTTGAGGGAAAATGAAGTTCGAGTTCATTAGTCAGTAAAATTTCTTTACTCCTTCATGTAGCTCCCATACAAAAAGGCCTTAAAACACGTGTTCAACAATTTTTTCCTTTGAACGCTTGAAGCTAGGAATTTGCAATTTTGTACATATTTATTTTTTAATGGTTCCAGGTAAAAGGATAAATATTCTAGAAATGGAGTGGGTCCTTCCTGCAGCTCCCATGTGAAAGTCCTTAAAAAGGAAAACAATTTTACTTTTGATGACTCCCCTAGTTCCAGATATGAAATTGAACACTGACGATATTGTCTTTTAGTTTCGAGTAGCAACCAAAGCGGTTCCTTAATAAAGGACAAACTATATACGAACTCCTTATTTGACTTTATCCTCAACTACAATATAAATGGATGTTCAGTATTCAGTATTCATCTACAGTATCATACGATTGGCTTGCAGCCGATCGTGACTGCGTATGATTTTACTCAAAATTACTCTAAACCCCTAGCTCGCAATATGATCTAGATTGATAACAGCGACATTGTAGCGAAATTTCGCCAAATCGATTTGCAGACGAATCGCACTTTGTTCATGAATATGATGGAAAATCATAAAATATTAATACTTTTAATGCAATTCCTACCATCGAAGAATTTCTTCGCCAGAAGTCGCATTTATATGTACTACCCGCAAAAAGGTTTAGTATTCACTTGTTTCAGGAAATAAGAAAAAGTAAAGCAAATTTTTTATTTACGTAAAACTCGTTAATAGAAATGGAAATGTGAATTAAGCCAAGCAGTGTCAAGTGAGTAATAAACTGAAGTTACAACATGCGAAAAGTATTAGATAGTGTATAAACTCGTCTTAGGTTCACTGCTACAGTTCGATTACGTTGCACATTGGTGACATGTTTGCGTTGTGCAACTGCCAACCATTTGTAGTGTGCATCAGCGAATTTCAAATTTAAATTTTTCGTTACGATTCGCAAATGAGTTGGAATATTTTTTTTCAAACAAATCTTTCTCAGATCGACGGTGAATCGCTGGCGAATAAATTATTCGACGTAGCGGCTCGCAGTCGATGTGCTGGCGAATCGTACTAGTATATAGTACTACTAGTAGTTTCGGTATCCACAATGTCACAATTATTATGACGTATGCGCACAAAGCCAAAAAGTTGAAAAATAATCCATTATTGTTGACTTAATCGCCTTTATATGGTATTTTGCTCTTTATACAAATTAATTCATCATCCAAAAATTGATGACCCCTATATGAAAATTCAATTACTTTCACAAACTAAAATAATAAATCATTAGCATATGTCCTTTTGACTCTGCAAGCTTCTCTAAAATAATCCACTGACCACATCTAAATAATTGATTACTTAATTTTGAAGATCTCAAGGTGGGGCTACGGAGATAGAGAGCGTATGAGTTTTACTTTTACCTAAATTTTGCAGAATACAACCTAAAAGTTGTGACCAACTACCCAAAACTTTGTCCCTTTCCAGTTGAACTATGTACCTAAAGAGTCAAGGACTGCCCTAAAGGTCGGAAAACCCGAAATAGAGTTTATCAATCACAAGCATGGAGTCATTTAAGATGGAAACTCATACGAATATTTATGACATCTACCCAACCACATATACTCTAAATTATCTAAGCTTAACCCTTTCGATGAAAGCGGAATGGATGGCGGTGGTGCACATGTACAGAAGGTACACACGAACGTGTCAGGTGAAAATTAATGCAAGTTCGTGCGATTCGGAATCATTAAGATAAATCACACTTTTAACCACAGAGACACACCAACTACCACATTTTCCTATTAAGCTATGTTTGCTGAACTCAGGTAATGCTAGAGTGACACGTTCGCGGCAAGCGTGTAGATTCACTCCTTGACACAAAATTGATAAAGCGTTGTTGTAGGCGGTTCATCCGAGCACGTAGTCCTGGTTGGCGGCGACTTCCAAAGTGAGTTTCGCACGCTGAACGTATAAGCCGAACGGCGGGCTCTATCGCGGACAACGAACGTTCTAGCGTTAGCTAATTGTAAAATTTGTTGCTGTGGCGGCGGTAGTTTTGTTTCGAGAATCCCAAAACGCTAGAATTAATATTTAAACTGCCGGGTAGTTGGTTGTCTAAGTGTATCCATTTCGCACCTGGATTAGCATTTCACCAGATAGGCTTTTGTAATGCTAATGCTCTCTTAGAAGCAGTATACTCCTTCTAGCGTTTCAGAGGGCATTAAGTATTAATTTGTCGCATTCGTAAGGACAAAGTTTGTTTTAATGGGGAAAACTGTGTAAGAACAATGGCAGACCATTTTAAATACTGAAGAGAATAAAGAATTATGTTCGTTAAAAAAATTCAGTTTGAATTTTAGAAATATCTTGGAGCAAAGTAACGAAATATTATTAATAAATAAAAAATCAGATTTTTGCTTTCGTCCTTTTAACAACCTTCTCTCAATGGAACTTCGCTACAATCTCTTTTTTTCAAATTTTAAACAACGCTCAAAACAAAAAATAAATAATAAAAATAAAAATAAAAAAGGAGAAAAAATTAATATTTGTGAAAAATTTCGACTGTGTATTTCGAAAATTTATTTTATTTTAATAATTAATTTTTTTGGACGATTTAAAAAAAGGGCTACCTCGAAATTTTTTGTTAAGTGTTAGACCCCAAAAAATCCACAAAAAAAAATGTTTGTCCGTCTGACCGCCGTTTGGGAGCTTATATCTAATAAATCTTTTGGACTATTAAGTTCAACTTTTTTTTGTGAGTAGATTGGGTGCACCTCTTTAGTTAGGTGAGCGTGCTAGACGAAATTGTGATCTGTACCTCTGCTTATACTAGAAAGCTGGAACTTGGAATTTATATAGAGTTGTAATTGTGGGGCTAATTGCAAAAAGTGGTTATATCTCTGAAATGGGTTAAGCAAGAAAGTTGAAACTTAGTATGTGTACGGAGGTCGGGCAACAAAATAAAACAAATTGTTTTGCAGGTTCTGCAAGGCCAGATCATAATAATGTTGTAGTCTCATTACTAAAATTCAGAACTGAAGATACTAGGATGCAAGAAGTGTAAGGAAAATATGAAATAATTAACAAAAACTCGTACGATCTTATAGAATATAATTACTAAAATAATTTCGAAACACTTACCTCGTGACTCTTTCGAGTCGAGTCCTTTTGCTCGGAACCATCGTTCCCGGTTCTCGAACAACACATCCTTGAATACGTACACTGCAGGGCGTCCGCCAACAATCCACCCAAACTCGATAAACACATCAGCATAAGAGGAACTCCAATTAAGGCATAAACAATTGTCGCAACTTTGCCAGCGGAAGTTTTCGGTGCCAGATTTCCATGACCTGAAATGAACAGTTTAAATAATAAGAGGAAGAAAGCCCACTCGGAAAACTCAAATATTCGTTAGAGCTTTACAATTTCCATACGAGTAAGCTGACAAGAAAACTCATTTTTGAGTGTTATGATTTGGCAGCAGAGATTTATGGGATTATCCTTTTCGGATAACAACAAAATATAACAATGTCTCTGGGGATGAAACGCAAATTCAATGCTTGTTTTATGAGGGTAAAATTGAAAATGATGGACAAAGTAATAGAATGATGTCGAGGATAGAGTTGGGTCAGTTGTTTGTTGGGTTGTTGTTGTTGATGTTGTTATGACTTACCTATTGTTGTTAGAACTGTTACAGAGTAAAGTAGGGCTTCGCTAAACGACCACCGCACCGACCGGTCGCCTACAACTCCATTGAGGCCACTACGCGTTGCCGTCACTATGGACCCTTCGAATCGACGCAATTGCTCGTGTACCAGCATCGTCCAATTTCGTTCGTACAAAACGTTTAATTTTTCTGAAAAGACGAGAGAAAAAAACCTTTACTAATTTGCAATTAATATCCAGGTGCAGAAATGGCTCGGATTTGAAGTCAATCGAAAATAATCACCATAGAGCCGAACTTTATTGAGTTTCATTGAAAGTTGCCCAGCTTTAATTATTTGAACAAAAATCAATACTCGAGCTTCACAGCAATATAAAATTGGGTCTAGCCGTCGAAACCAGAAGAAGCATGTGGGTTATTCGATTAACCAATTAAAATACATTCGATTCCATCGTAAAAAGGCAAATTGTAAATAAATTAAATAAAATTAAGTTGTTCGCTATTCGGTTCCAATTCCAATAAATATACGCGAAACTGAGCGTTTTTATTTAGTTTTACACGGGGTTAACGTCATCAGTTTAGTATCCAGGAAAAAAATTTTAGTGGACATTTAACGAAGTGAAGACAATCCGAATGTTGTGATAAAAAACACCTAGTCTGTGATCATTTTGGTGCTGATTCACTAACTGCGAGGAAAAAATGAACATTGCAAAAACAAAAAAAACATTATCAACTGAAACTTTTTCATAGAATCCAAAGAAAGGCGCGTTATAAAGAATCAATAATTAATCGATCAGTGAATTTGTTGAAAGCAAGTTCAAGCCAAGTTGTTTCACTAATAATTCATTTAATTTTGCGCTATTAAATTCACCTGATACTCAAAATCGACTAACTATCTGAACGTCATGGACATTTACTTTCGAATCTTTAACATGATTTAGAAACGATTCACTAAACGTTCACCAAAATGATTATATAGCGCAATATCTACCTTTTGTGAAGGCCAGATGATTTGAATTTTTTATTCGTAATAAAGAATTATAAATTGATGAGCAGTACACCCAGCAGGGTCCCACGTGAATTCGCTTTCGAAGTTAATTCACTTTGATGACTTACTTTCGACTCGTTTTCAAAGAAAAACGTTTTCTGGGTCGACTTCAATTATTACGAGTGTATGTAATATATTAATATATTCGTCCTTGCCGTAATAACTTGCCCTTTTCTCACGGACAGCCAAACACAGGAAAATCGCCAGAGTCAATTAAAATTGAAACTTCGCAGGACCACAACACTCTTCCCAGACCAGATGAATCTCAAGTTAAAAGTCCGCAGGACACGAACTTCATTAACTGACTTCTTCCTAGCCTTTAACCAGGAGCCACCATTCATCGACTCAGAGGCATTGTTTTCAGACGGTAGCTAATTAAAATTTATTTTCCCTTGATATCGGTGTGAGCGTGCGGTGTATGTTGATGCAAATTTAATTTGACTTTCAACAAGTAACTCTGGAGCTGATTTAACGACTACTAAGACAAATCCCCCAAGTTATTGACTTATCTACGCTCTTCGAACGGCCTCGAAGATCTAGCACTTTTTAATTGACTGTAATTGAGTATACTGCCGGTATTCCGAGTTAAGTGTAATTGGTGTTGTGTTGACGAGCAATACAACGGCATTGGCGTTATCCTTGACGACGTTGTGATGATAATTTACGAAGAGAACTTCATGTTCTCCGGAGCAATTAGTTTGGCAATCAGTTGCAAGTATTTTAAGGTTTGGGGAAAATACAGTTTAGTTTTGTAAGTGTTGTTGATGTGAGTTTTAGGGATTACAGGTACAGAAGTCGTCGTAGGACTGAGCGTCTTCTGCAGGAGTAAAAGAGCAACATCTGGAACGCTAACCAATCTCTGGCTGCGACATCATTCATAAAAGATGTTAAGATAATTCAAAGGATTTTACCTGGAAACAGGTGAAAGTACCTACACTGAAATTTTGTTGAGTGAACGTTTAATATGATTTGGAAATTATGTAGTTGGAAATTCACGTAATAGATAATGTGCCTATTTTTGATCAACAGAAAATACAGACATTTTTGCTTGAAAATAGATCCATCAAATCGTTTGAGTTGTATCTTGTCCGTTTCGCGTCTTTTTTTTTTATCTCCTTGCAAAATTTTTTCGGTAAGTAAGTATGCCACTATAATATAATAGCCTTAAGCCGAAGTTTCAATTTGTTTACCAATAAAGTGTTTTTCCTTCGTTCTTACCAACTGTTTTTTCTGGTAGAAAAATAAACCCACTAAATTAGGACAAAATTAAAAGGAAATCGCTACGCCCTTTTACTAAAAAGATAGGCATTTCAAAACTAATTAATATTTCATATAATTTTTTTAAATTACGTTTCTTTTATTTTTAACCATAATCTATTATAATACAAGATGTTCTTATTTTGCTACTAAGGAGAAATCTATTTAAAACATAAGAGGATATTATCTTATTAGTGAGAAGAATTTATATCACGTTGCTAATGAGAAGATAACGAATTACAGTTTAGGGGAAATTAAATGATTAACGTTTTAATTTTTTGAATTTATATTTTACTTAAATTTATTGAGGTTTTATACGCGATAGAGCTGTTGCTTGAAATATCTTTGACAAACCAGTGAATCAAATAGAGTAATTTATTCAATTATTGTAATTTTTGGAAGCTACTCAACTTATACTTAATCTAACAGTTATAGCTTTTACTTACTTAGCCTTACAGAATAATATAAGAACATTTCAATTTATTTAATACAGTAACATATAGCACAATAATTTTTTTTCTTCAATAATAAAATTCCTTCGAAAATAAATTGTAAATTTACATTATGTATTTTAGTTGTTTCAGAATAATCACTACAATATTTTTTAACTGAACCTTTTTCAAGCTACGGCAAAAATGAACCGGGAGAATGACAATTGTTTGAATATCTTCTATAAACACTTGACTTTGCTTTCATTGTTCATTCCGATTGACGAAATTCAGCACGATAAGAACACAATAAACTGCAACTACTTTTTGAACAATTCATATTTTGCATAACTACAAGAATAATTATTTAGAAGAGAAATTATAAATTAAATCTTCTTACTACTTTGAAAGGAAATCTACACTCTTAAAAAAGTGTTTAAAATTAAACAGATTTTACAATAATTATTGCGGTATTCTTCGGTGTAAAATTACCCTACTAGTCAAAACTACAACAGTTGTTGCAGTAAACCATTCGGAAGGGTGTATAAAGAGAAAGACACTGTTTTAGTAATATTAAATTAAAACGATTAGTTTTAGTTAAAATTTACTACAAGTTTGTGTAATATTAGTTTCTAGATGTGTAAGCAGTAAGTAGTAAATGAAAAATAAACAAATTTTTGAGTACATATACATACATACTTTATTGATCAAAATTTGTTACATGTGTCATTTAAATTCGGAATACATGGGCAAGAGATCAGAAATCAAAATCTTTACAACCTTATTAGCTAATGATTATTGCCATTGGGCGGATATTTTGGTAGTTACTATAATTAGTTTACAGTTTAATTAAAGGAAAAATGTCTGATCATTTTTCCTTTAATTAAACTGTAAACCAATTAAACCTTATTTGATAATTATAACTAAAAGTGAAAACAAAAATAAAAATAAAAACAAAAAAAGGAAAAAATAAGAAAAGTGCTAACAATAAAACCCAACCTTAGCAATTTTTGAGAAAATTTACTACTTCTGTGTAAATTTACTAGCACTTCTGTAAAAATAATCAAATATTTGTGTCATCCCAAAAAAATTATTGACAAGAAAGCGATCGGGCTTCAGTTGTTATACTGACGTCTTCCATTAAAGTTTATTTGTTTTTTTTTGTCGTGGATTTAATTTGTGTTTAAATTTAAATTTGAGGTGTGAAGTGATTTTCAAGTATTTTATTTTACATGTGAGTCATGAATATGAATAAGAATAAAATATTCAAGTGTAATAATTGCGATTATTTTTCTTCAAATTTACTTCTCTACAATAAACATATGCATTTGCATAGAGGGAAGAACAACTCTAATTTTAATTGCTTATGGCCAAATTGTTGTAAGCAATATTCAACTTATACTTCATATCAAACTCATTGGCATAGATTTCATTCAGATTTGAAAAAAAAAATTTCACAAACCAAGATATATCATCCAGTTTTTCATATAATTTGTGCAAACATAAATTTTAAAGATATAACTATATCTTCTAAAGATATAACTATACACATTTAAACCATCACAATTAAATAAAATGTTCAATGCCACTTTGCACAGAGTATTTAAAGAATAAATCGACATTTAAATTATATTGCTTTAGAATACACAGTAAACTTGGTTTAGCAATACCATCAGGGACATTTTAATGAATTGACTACTTTGAACGCTGATAGTTTTGAAAATATGTTTGCATCAGAGAAACCCGTCATCTCAAAACATTTTATGCAATCGCAAAACAAATTAATTAAAAATTTGTTAGCGGAGGATGACATTAATGAAAACATAATTACTGCAATTATTACGCATTACAAAGAAAATACAATTTTTTTATATAAAGTATTCAAGGCTAGTATTATTTTTAAGCTGAATTAAAAATAAACTATAAAAACCAATTGCTCGTCCGATTTAGACAAATTCACTTTTATTCTAAATGTAAGCCTTACATAACAATATTTTTTTTTTCAATATTTAGATTGGCAGATTTTTTAAAAAAAATTATAGACGCAATTGTTAGTCACTTAATACATAATATTTGGAAATTAGCTCTCTTGTTGCGATTTATTTCTATATCGGTTTTTTTAATGTAATATTTTTTACACTCACTAAAATCCATTAAATTTTTTCATTACAGATACGGCTGAAGACCAAAAAACAGGCTGCATCATAATTGAAAAAATTAAAATTAGGACATATGTAAATCCAGACATATTAACCCTTTTAATTGATGTTATTGCCTTTTTTATGTCTTAAACATAGTATATCCGAAAGAAATTTCTCAATCCCTTGAATTTTTAGTTAGATTTTTTTTCCAAGTATTATCCGTATTATTCGAGGAAAGAAAAACCCTTAAAAAACTCGATGACTTAAAAAAGTAAGATATTTAGCAATGCGACAGTGATACCACAATACGTCGTTTATTAAAAACATATACAAATAAAAAAAATGATTTGGATAGATTGAATACTTTTTAATTTTTAATTATAAACCTAAATTTGTATTATTACTTAATTACGAATATATTCTTCATTTAATTATGTATACCTATTGCGTTTAATTATGAAATCTTTTCTTCCGGAAGTTAAAGAGTTGGAAACCCTTAATAAATTATCCCTATAATTATTGATTTGCGCTTTGGATAGCAATACAAGTATGTGTAAAACGGCTCCAGTGCTAGTGATTTCACTTCAAGAATTGAATTAAATAATTCAAATTTGCTTAAAAGTACACTACTTTTGTTTAAAAATCAACAAGTTTACAAGTTGGAGTAGTAATTTTACATCATTTCTAGAGTAACAATTTCTTAACTTTAATACCAATTTTACATTATAACTTGTTTAATTTTACACATCAATAGAGTATTTTATTACACAAAAGATTAGTATTTTTACTATAAGGTGAAATTTAATACAATTACTGTTGGCATTTAGTTGCCTTCAATAACTGTAGTGAAATTCAACAAATTTTTATTAGAGTGTAGTCAACAGTTCAATTTATTAATAATTTAGATCTTAAGTTAGGTTTAAGACTTGAATCATTAGGTTTTTGAGAGTTTTTCCCCTAAAAAGAAATTTAGTTCTAAGGCATTTGTGAAGTATTTGTAAACTAAACAAATTTTATTCAACATTAAAGTTGTAAAGACAGGTCAAGTGTAATCACTTGATTTCAATTCTAAACAGCAACTAAGCTATGTAATAATTAACAGTTCAATAAATATATATCTATCTAATAATAATTTAAATGTTTCTCTGTATATTCACATAATACAATATAAAATTAGACAACTTTTTAGCGTTGTAAGATTTGTTATTCCCACTCTCAGCTGCGAATTTAGGTTGGCTATAAGGCTTTAGCACACCCATCTCCCCTTCCCGCCCCACGTTACCAAGAATTTAACTAGACTGTAAAACGATTGGGCCTCGAGGGGTTCTATAGAGAATATCTTTATTCTTCTATCTTCAGCAAAAGTATTTTTGAAATTATCAAAAAATGCTATGTATCTCATACCTCGTCCCCAACTCCCACCGGCAAAAATTCATCTTCAAACAAATAATCAATTGTGAAAATTGGGTGACAAGGCCTGGAACGGTATGTTGAAACCCTTTAAGGTCCTATCGCCTTACAAAAAACGATTTCACATAGATCATGGCATATAAGGCGGACCGATCCATTTTTTTTCTTTTTGGAACGTGAAAATATAAAATTTTAGTCAGCTTTATTTTTTAATTTCAGGTTAATCACATTTTTTTATTTAAGAAAACTGAAAGCGATCACAAACTCCAGGAGCCTTCTTCCAAATTTGTAAAGCAGAAATGAAATTTTAGAGTGAAAAGTACATAGTCTTCGTCATATGAAAGAAAATAAAATTTCAAGTACCCACCAACCTGAAAATTGTTAAAAAGTAAATTTTAATTAACCGTGCCATGGAAAACAACCACCAAGAGATTTTCCTACACAAAAGTTTTTTAAGTAGCTCGAAAATAACATGTTCTTTTCCCACCGGTGTATTCTGCCAGATAATAAGCTTAATGTCTAATGTAACACAGCTTTTCACTTTTGTTAAACCGCAAAAGGGTTTCAGCAACTATTGAAATTCTCAACTATTTTTTATGGGGAGTCATTTGGGAGAATATTCCCGTATAAATTTATTACAATTAATTTAGTAAATAATTCTGCCAGATACAGAAATCGGGTTAATTAAAAGAGATAATTATGGTGGTGTCGTGGATATAATATTTTAAAATAAAAAATTAAACTTTAATGTCCAGTGTAAAAGACTTTTTACTTAAAATATTTCAAAAGTCAATCGTATTGGAAAATATTAGATTCAAAACTGAAAATTTTATTTTATTTTAACGGCATAAGCATAAATACTTTTGATTTTATAATTAAATATTCTAATCAAAACCGATTGTTTTAGATTTAAAAAAGAGAGAAATCTAATTGTAAGATTTTGATAATACAATTAAAAAGTAAATGCTTTTTGGTACAATATGGCAAATATTTGACCATTTTCACAGACAAATGCAATCGTTAAATTTTTGTTTCCCAATTTTACTTTATTATTTCAATAATACAGTATTTTTTACTTATCCTACAAAAAGACTTTTTTGAAAAATTGTGCAGAATTTCTTGTATATTTTTTATTTGTAATGCAAGCTAAAAGTTTTGAAATTTTAAAAGTACGAAGTTTTAATTTAAAAATGATATAAACATTATATTTTGATTTTATTTATTTATTTGTTTTTTAAATAACCCTTTATTTTACAACCCTTAATATACTCGTACATAAAGAAAAATTAAATTCATTTCGAAAGTACATAAATTCATTCATTATAAAATAATCTTCGCCCAGGAAAAGTTTGATAACTTAACATAAAATCTGTATTACACTGTAAGCCACTATGTGAAATATTTGACTATACTCGTTGGCAAATGTAATCAGATCGGGTCGCCAAGGTTTTTTTTACTCAAATACAATAAAATTTTGTATTTTCACGTTTTAGGACTAGTAAACCTAAAAAAAGGAAAAAAAAGGACACCACGTCTGTCTGCCGTAAACGCCGTACGCCGAACGATGAATATAGGGTTACAAGTGAAGCACGGAAATTTAGAAAAAAAAATAATTTTTATATCTCAAAAATCGCACCAGATATGTTCTTACAGAAATTAGGCTCAGTAGACTTTTGGGGGGTGTGGGCTAAGGGTGGGTGGGAGTGGATGGAAAGGAATTTTATTTTGATTGATTTTTATTTGTCGAAAACCGCACTGGATAGAAAGCTAATAATTGGTGACTATGTGTATATAGAGCCACTATAAAGGCATCCTAGAAAAATAAAATGTTTGATGGGGTTGGCAAAGTACGGGGGTTGGTGTGGTTTTTGTAACTCAGAAACGGCTTATACTAGAAAGTTGAAACTTAGTATATGCATATTTGTAGATGTACAACAGGAGTAATTATAGCAGATTTTTATTGGCATACAAAGGTGTAGTGAAAAAAAAAATAGCTCTGAAACGGGGTTTTTCACATTATCACGAATTTCGTTATATGTATGTTTTTGGCATGTCGAGCTATCAAATAAAATTTACTGCTGCGCCTAGAAACATTTTTCCAACTTTTTCGATAATCAACACCTAAGGGGTGCGGACGTTCTATGTGGAGGTTCTATTTCTTCAGAGGATCGATGTCGACATCTGTGTGAAATATCGCAGATGTCGTTAAAAAAGGGTAAATATTTTTAATATTTCTTGCAAAAACGTGAAGTTGCATTGCACTTGCAACTTTATTATTGCAGATTTTTTCTTTCAATGTAAAAATTAAAAAACAAAACTTCTCCTGATGCAGGTTCTAATCCACATGCTGGACATCGGTGAAAGATTTGCCAAGTTAAAACTTGGTTGTAACCATTCTTTTTTAGATAGATAGATATTTATTTTCCATATTATTAAATATTTTGTGCTTCTAAGTTAACTTATAATTATTCTGTGCTCAGACTTTCGTCTCTATATCAATTGTTATTAAATTATAGCACGAAGGCCGATGTCTCTAACGAATTGTGGATTTATGAAAGAAAATGGAGCACAACCTTCCTGCGTGGTTGTAACCATTCCATAAAAAGTATATAAATCGACTTACAGGTACAGAGGCTTTTACAATTTGCCAGAATCATCAGGGCCACCTTAACCACAGGGCTAAATTAATTTTATCCACGAAAACGGAAAAAAATACTAACACAGCTAAAAAATTCAAATATTGGTTGACGGTTGCTTAATAGTTCGTATTCACGATTCATTAAGATTAAAATGTCTAGCAACATCAGCTATCCTTGATTGGATACCTGAGCAGGCACGGTTGCCAGGTTTTCAAGTGCCACAAAAAAGAGTTGAAGGAAGATTTACAAATTATCTGGTGTAGTGAGACCGCGATATAGAAGTACCGCGTTGTAGAAAAATTTACGCATTACCTGGACCGCGTTGTAACGAAACCGCGCTGGAAAAGTACCGCGTTATAGGAGGCTTACCTGTATTTTGAAATGAATATCTCAGTAGTAACTTCGAATAAGGGTAGTGATAAACTTATAGTGGATGGTTATGCGTACCATATTGACGTTCGGGAAAATATCCAGAGCTAGAGAAAACGCATTAAAAGAGCCTAATAGCCTGAATGAAATTGAAATACCCGAAAATTTGAAATATCTCGAGGGCGAACTCTTCCTTCTTTCTGAGAAAAACTTTAATGGTCAAAAAATTATTTTGTTAGGTAATCGTTGGAGTCTCCAACTTTTATCTGAGACTAACTGTTGGTTAATGGATGGGACTTTTGAAGTAGTTCCATCCATTACTATTTACTATACATGGTAAAATTAACCACGAAACCGTGCCGCTAGTTTTCTGTATTATGAGCTCAAAAACTAAAGAAGCTTATTTTAAAATATTTTATGAGCTTTGTCGCAAAGCCTGTAAATGGAATATTTCTTGAAATCCAACCAGAATCATTACGGATTTTGAGAAGGCCAGTGTTACTGCTTCAAAGAGTTTCTTTCCCTCTGCAAATTATAAAGGTTGCCTTTTTCATTTTGGCCAGATAATTTGGAGAAAGATTCAGTCTGAGGGTTGTGCAGCCAAGTACAGAAATTCCGAAAATTTCAGCATTCAAATCCGAATGGTTAAAAGTCTGGCGTTTGTTCCTCCTGAAGAAGTTTTAGAGTACTATAAGGAGCTTTGGATTACATTTCGCCGTATCGGAAGAACAGTGACGCAACTGCAAAAAATTCTAATTTTTTTCGGAGAAACAATATCATTTTTGACAATTGCCCACAAGCCATACGAGCTTATTAATAGTTACTATAGACAGCTTAGATCAAGAGCACGTTCGTTTAAAACAACGGGGAACGATTTTATGCAAGAATAGCAAAACCACAAAATATTGAAATGTGAAAACAAAAAATTTTCAAAATTGCAGTTGCGTCACTGTTCTTCCGACACGGCGATTTGATGATTCAGATGTTAAGCGTATTGCTGAATGGTTTAAAAAGAACTATTTGACTGGCTATAAAACGAAACGAACAAACCGAAAGAGAACAAAAGAAAATGGTCCAAATTATTCGCCTCAATTTTGGAGTATATCGGTTGATGGAGAAAATTTTCCAAGAACCCAAAATTCGGTTGAAGCTTGGCATAGGCGACTAAATGTCATCGTAGGTAAGCCGCATATTGGAGTTTACAATTTAATAACAGAGCTATCAAAAGAACTCATTGTTGCGAATACTACTATTTCCAAAATGCGGGCAGGTGAAATTCCGCCTATAAAGAAAAAGCAGCAGGCGAAAAACGAAAATATACGACGGTGGATTTTCTTAAAAACATTTCATATCATATTGCTTTAAATTAATTTGTTACCTAATATCAGCAAAAATAAAATTACAAATATTTAAAAATAAATTGAATTCGAAAAATATTATTTAATTATGTAAATATTATATTTATAAAATAAAAATTATAATTATAAAAAAAAAAATTTTAATTTTGAATTATTATTTTGTTTATGCTTTAGTCGAGTACAAAAACGGGATTTTTAAATTTTAGTGAGAAAACGGGATTTTGGAACACGGGATTTTGGAAAACGGGATTTTGGAACAGGAACACGGGATTTTGAAAAACACGGGATTTTGGGCAAACGGGCTTTTGGAACACGGGATTTTGACCCGCTCCCGCAAAACCTTCCTGCGTGGTTGTAACCATTCCATAAAAAGTATATAAATCGACTTACAGGTACAGAGGCTTTTACAATTTGCCAGAATCATCAGGGCCACCTTAACCACAGGACTAAATGTGCTGTAGCATCGAGGCGCAAGTCTTTTGGGGCGGCAATTTTTATTGATGTTATATTACTTTATAATTTTAATAACCAATTAACCTGTTCTAAATGAAATAGGCGTGACGAAACAACCTGTAACACCTACCATAATTTGATTTCATTTTGTTTTTATTAAAATAATGCACCCTGTGATCATTAATCTGATAACGTTCTGATACTTTTATATTTTGTATTTGCCGTTTCTACTAGCCATCAAAATTGTATTTTCGTATGACGAGAGGCGCATTATTTTTAGTAGCCCACGGGCACCGAATATTTTAGGACGGCCCTTTGAATCATACCTGAATAAGTGCTACCATTCAGGCTGATATTCCGAAGCCGAACCATATAATAAAGTTGTGCTCATACTTCAGTTAGATTTTTTACTTATTTTCAGAGATGTGTCAGTCGATAAGTCGCTGTCAGTGATAACGTAGCGATAACGAAATCAATGCATCAATATCACACAAGAATTGCATTGAATATACGGATGTATGTATAGCACTGTGATGTCTGTCCGCAAATAACCTGTCAGAACGTCCTTGTTCGAATTCCATGCTTCCGTGAAAGTTATTTTTCCTATAGAAAGACTCTAGTAACTTCCATCAAATTTTCTGATCAATTTGGCCTCAGACATCGCAATGTCAGCAGCAGAAATCGAAAATACCCATCCGTACAGAGAACATACCCAAGAGAATTGGCAGCGTACAAGTTAAAGCTGAAAAATGCTTTTCTTTGGTGGTTGGCTTCGTTGAAATGAATTTTTTCTTCTGAATGTATTTTGAATTTGAACTGATAAACGGAATTATATTTTCATTCCACGGTCTTGTTAATTAACAGAACAATTAAATTGATACCGAGAGGACTAGTTTCAGTTCGCTTTAAAGAAGTGTTTCGCGAAAAAAACATTCCATACTTTAAATTTCGTAATTTTTCCGAAGAAAAAGCTAAATACTAAATTTCTGTCCACGTGTTTGTTACCACATGTAGCACGAATCCTATGAAAGGTAATCTTCTAGTTTCGATAGGTAGTATGTAGAATTAGATGGATATTTTATTTGAGTTTATCTTTTTCGTAAAATTTCCTAATTCTTTTTATTTTGTTATTTTTTAATAAAGGAGGTTTGTGATCCATCTTAAATTTTAAAACAAAAATTAATTGATTTCCTCGTGTCAGGGCTACTAAACCCCAAAACAGCAAAAAAAAGTTCATCAGTCTGCCGTCCACCGTTGGGTATGGACGAACCGCTAATGCTAGGAAGTTGAAACTTGGAATTTGTATTTGCAAAACAAAAAAACGAAACGCTCGAAATCTGGAATAGAGACATTCTGAAATTCATATATCCTGAACTATGCCACAAGGTTAAAACTTGGTTATTGTTTGTTGGCATTTTTTGTGTAAAAGAGAAGTAGGCTAAAATTTTTGAGGGAGCCGGTAGAAAATGGAAGTGGGTGGATACATTTTAAGTCTTACACCTTAAATTTTATTAATGGGATGACAATGTGATGGAAAACAAAAAATTACGTTTTTAATATCTCGAGAGCCACTTAGGACAGAAAACTGAAAGTTGCCGTCTGTATAGTGCAACTGTAGAGGAATACTATAAAAATATACTTTTACATTATTATTTTTTAATAATAAAGTATTTTATAGTGGTACTAAGTTACGGAAGTGAAGGGTGTTTTATTTATGTTTGGAACGGCATATGCTAGAAAGTTCAAACTTAGTAGGTAAGTACATGTGGATGCACTAAAAAAATAATTTATAAAAAGAAAATTCTCAGATTTGTATTTGTGTATGAAGTTGGGACCAAACAAATTTCAGTGAAAAGAGGATATAAACAATTTGACGAATATCTTGATATATCTCAGGTTTGCCAACATTTCGAATTAATTTTACTTCAGCGGACTCTTTACATCAGCATCTAAAAACTTTCTCAGAATTTTTTGTTAGTCAACCCCCAATGTAGGTGTAAAGTAGTTTTGTATTTTTTTTCACAAGATCCCAGATTTCTTTAGATCTGCAAATATCGAAATCGTTTTTACTACTATGGAGTTTAAGTACAATCGTCTGAAAACCTATTTACGGATTTTGTGATATTCAACCCCTATGGAGGTGTAAAATGGCTTACACAACGGTTTACGAATTTCAATAAATCTTTTTAGTATTCTGGTTTTATTTTTCAATTTTGTTTCTATATAATTGAATAAAACCCTGTTTCAGGGTACCCCTAAAGATTTTGTTTAATTTTTTTTGTAGAGTCAATGAAATATTCTATTCGATTTTTCTTCTGCGATCTCACCTTGAAACTGTTTTCGAGATTTTTAGATATTCAACCCCTCCTGTTACAAAGACTTCCTTTAAATTCATATCTCCTAGTTTTGAGAGGATATCGATTCAGTTTCTAAATTTCATTATTTTTGTATATTCAAGCCCCTATTGAATGTGAAGGGATTTACTCATGAATTCTTCACAGTTACGGACTCTTTATAGAAACGACCTACGCAAAAAAATTTAGAACGAACATTTTCTTCTCTAGAATCTTACGAAAACAGACATAACTCGATATGCAAAACAAAAACGTTTTTAAAATCTCAAAGCAATTTTTCTCCAATGGTAAAAAAAAATAATTTCGATTGCCTTACGGAATCGGAAGTTATAAAGATTATTCAAAGAAACGGCAAAAAATACTGAAAATACTGGGCATACCTCGAAAAGTGTATGAAAACCGGCATATGTTTGTATGGAGAGGTAGCTTTCCCAGCTCTACAACATCCGGTCCTAATTTTATAACCATACATCCTGTATTAAAGGACCTTCCTCACATTTCTTAAAAAAATAAATTTTAGTTAGCCATGGCATGGAAAACAAGCAACAAGAGATTTTCCTACACAACATTATTTTAATAAATACCCTTAAGGGGAATTAACAAGAAGGTTAAAGGTTTAAAAATAGGAAAAAAGTTTGTAGAAATAAAAAGCAGTTCGGTTTTCCTCCTTTTGCACCCTTTCTCACCAAGTGGTGTACTTTTGAAAAAAAGGATCTTAACCGGTGCCTACATTATGTAGCAGATATATGGCAAAAATTTCATATTTCTGGATGCAGAGGTTTTGTTGGTCGTTGAAACGTGGAAGGAGTCGTCAAAGTTTTTTGGAGTTGTTCGCGGTTCTTCCGCCTTCATCGCGCTAGAATTATTTTTCATTGTTCGAATTTTCTCATTGTTTTGTAAAACTAAAAATTCGGAACTAAAAAAGGAATTGGTTTTCTCAAAATGCTTTTATAAAGTTGGAGTAATCCTAATTTTTTCTCGAGTTGATGACTTGCACTCAAAACACATACTGGTTATACACCTGCTTTCATCTCATTAGCAATATTGTTCTACAACCATTCTAATACCGTACTTAATTAGAATTGAAATCATGAAACATTCAATTATGTCACCTATTGCTATACTATTGCACTTGCTCTTCCGAAGAGGCTTGTAATCCTGCTTGCTACTTACGACAAGCCTCAAATAACGCCACAAGCACTCAGGAATGAACTTCAATCCATTACCGAGAAGGCTTTCGCACCTAGTATTCCCATCAGAGAATGGAACCTTTTAAGCTACCATTGGTATAATGGTGCCGAAGAAAGATGGTAGCAAGACATGTACAGAATATACTGTGCCTCGGCAAGGCTCTTTTCTCTGGTTCACAAGCCGAAGATGTTTGTAACGTGGCCGCGTGAAATTGCCATAAGGACACAAAACACGCCACTGTACAATCTCTTTGCTGAATGTAACAAAGTGTGAAAACTGAAAACTCGGATGTTGTGAGCCATTAGGGAAATTACAATCCGTCCAAATGGAACGGTACAAAGCCAATTTCGCATCTGTTTCTAATAACGATATTTAGGGGCTACTATTGTTTCTTTGATATCAAATATACAAGGAATTTTCCCGCTAAGACAAAGGGCATATTTTTCTTTTAAATTTTGATTTAAGCCCCCTTGTACAGAAGAAAAGAAAAGCAAATAAATCCGGACATTTGGTTACAATCAACCCCAAATTGAAACTTCATCCGAAACGAATTACCGTCATTAATCACATCGAAGGGAATTCACCGTGCAAAAAGCGCCAAATACCGGTTTAACGTTACGCCTAATTGAATTTGGACCAGGTTATAAAATTTACATAGGCCGTAAAAAGATATAGGAAACACCGGCTCCTTAATACGAAACGACGCCAACGTCGGAAATGTTTCAACTTGTTCAACTTCGGCGTCAAGTCGATAGTCTTCTTCGCAAATAAATCCTTACATATCCTGTACGAAAAAAGCCAGCTTAAATTGCATATCACACAACATGTTGAGATTAAACAGCAAGATTGATGACAGACGGCACAAAGTTAATTTCGTTCAATTAACTAGACGTGGCGTCAGTATATTTTGATAAGTTTAGTTGATGCGTGACTGTGTTTTATTCGCTTGTATACGCTTTTTACGCTTGAATACGGATGTCATTACTTTTAGTATGGCCACATCTATTTTACGTTTTACAAATTCCTTTCAAATTTTATGGTCCCGTAACATAAATTGGAACGATAAATTCGATTCCATTGAGACTGATATTTTTATAGCGTGGATGCGACGATGAAAACCCCACGCTGGGCGCCCTATTCACAGTGTGATAAAATTTACATAGCTATCATAAATTAATATGTGAAATTGGGAAAAATTTTATGAATTCATGCGATATTCTTTGCAACCGTTTTTTAAACAAAAAGTTCAAATGAAATTTTTACGTTAAAGTTGAAGTATAACAGAAGTATTAGAATCTAAAATAATTTGGAACCTATCGAAAACGCAGTGGCAATTGATTTGGATTAACCTCTAATCATTAACCAGGGTGTTTGGCACGCCACCCGCCACCTTGTAAGGGGTTATTCCTTGATATATTTGGAGAAAAAAATTGTTCTACGGGGTGGGTCAGTTTTCAATAACAGTGGAGATACAGGGTGGTTAAGAAAAGTGTTTTTGACCGGTACCCTCACTCACTTAAAACCTTATATCTTGAAAACGAACAATCACAAGGCAAAGTGTTATAACTCGTTTTTTAGGGAACCGAATTACCTTCCATTTGATGTAACAGTCTAAATTGTAACTGCACCCAATCTTGAGATATTTACTCGAAAACACAGATTTTTGCTACGTCAACCCTAAAAATTCTGTGATCAATGTAGTTTTTCTCAGAAAACCCCATTATAAAAATATCATTTTAATTTTATTTTTTTATGAACCATATTATTACCTACAAAAGCTGCATACATATGTATGAGTTACGATTAACATTTTGGAAGTAATAGGTAAAAATTCATATCGCATAAAAATTAAATATTTCAAAAGTTAGTGCATGTGCATGTTGATCTACACTACTTGCTTGAACTGAAAGATTTTAATAATGGATTTTATGTTTTATTTAAAATTTTTTTATTATAATACTACACCTTTAAAATGAAAATTGAGCTTCTCAGTTCGGATTAAAAATCTCGAAATTGGGGTCAAGTAGAGTTAGATATCTCTAAGAGAATACAAACCCTAACGTACCTCTAACGTTCATCAAAACTACATCTATTTTATTACCTAACAATTTTATCGTATAAAATCTATATTTTGCCTTCTGATTTTTCTGAAGTAGTTTATTTTCTAATTTTGTTGTAACGTGATTTTGATGGTTGTATTTCGAATTTTTACAGCGATAGACGGTAAACAGCTAATAAATATAGAAAAATGAATCCCTACACAATAAAAAAATAAGAGGCAATACTTTTGCCGGTTGGGAACAAAATATTAACTGCTCACTGTAACTAGTGTCGCGACAAGGCGCGCGCGATGCGATTGAATCATCGCGGACGTCTGCAATTCGAGCTTTAAGTATTAAATACTTTGATCTACTTTCATTGTGTGAGCTATTTTGAATTTCGGAATTTTTGTGGTGTTTAATACCTAGTACCAGAAAGAAAAATTTGTTTTTCTTTGTAAGAATATTAGAAGGAATTAATAGTTGCCCTTAAGTTAAAGATAAACAAGCTTATAACTTCTGGGTAAAATTTATTTTAATCAAAATATTCGTTACGAATGGTCTAACTATTAATTTATGAATCCAAAGGTTTTGGTTTTTTACAATTAAATGAAAAGCAAAATAAATTAAAAATTGAAATTCGAGTAAAACACAATTCGATTAAAAGTAATGAAAATAACAACACTTTATTAATTCGCTTTGAACAATCGCAGATAATCGCACTACAGGCAACGCTTTACAATTTCATGTACCTACTTCTGCTAATAAAAACCGCTTTACAAACACTTTCGCGTAGAATTGACCGTCGTCACGCTTTCACAGTAGTAAAACTGATGCCGTATAGAGCTCCGCGGCGCTTATATACTGCATGTGTTGAGACGATAGATTTCTCGCATATTCGGTGATGTGTTTGTAATTCGCAAGAAGTATTTGTTTCATGCGATCTGTGTCAAGAGATTTCTAGACTATTCTGTCTGGGAAGGTATAGGAAGATTGTTATTTTTGTTGTTGTTGGAAAATGGATGGCATTCATTTTGTGCAGTTTCCAAGGTACGCATATAACAATAATGTTTAATTTATATTTGTATGACGGTTCGGAATTTTTCAATCCGATATTATTTTTAATATTCAACCAAAATTATCGTAAACGGACTTTACTTTTAAACTTTTACAGCATTCACCTAGCACTAAAAAATTTCAGTTTTTTTTATTGCAAAATTTCATATTTTTCAAATAATTGATTCAGAGATTTATTTTTCTGAATTGAAAATTTTCATGAAATCATCTATTTTAAAAACAAATACACAAATCGGCACAAATAAGAACTTGTTCTGTATAAATTAAAAATCTTGTAATCATGCCGAAAATTCTTCAATTCGATGAAACCTGAAAGCTCAAAATTAAATAGCTTGAGTTGTACAAACTCAAGCTATTTAATTTTGAGCTTTCAGGTTTCATCGAATTGAAGAATTTTCGGCATGATTACAAGATTTTTAATTTATACAGAACAAGTTCTTATTTGTGCCGATTTGTGTATTTGTTTTTAAAATAGATGATTTCATGAAAATTTTCAATTCGGAAAAATAAATCTCTGAATCAATTTTCGATTTAACAAAGTTTCCAAGTTAAATAAATTTGAATTGACGAGCCTTCAAATACTAAAAAAAAATAGAATAAATTATCCCGTATCTTAAGTAAAGAAATTTAAAATTATTTCCAGTTAAAATAAAATTAGACTCACATATTGTTACTTCAGAAAATCCGTACAAAATTAATTTCCATTTTTTACAATTTTGCCATATATGAAATAACTATTTATAATAATTTGTATATCAAAATTATATTGATGGGGAAAAAAAATTAAAAAAAATATGTTATGTAGAAGCCTCGCAATCCCAGAATATTGATTTCAGACAAGCGTTTTATGTAGAAATTTTAATTCTTTTCAATTTTAATTGTTTCGAGTGCAATGTGTGAAAAAAATAGCAATAGTATGAACGAAAAAATGTTAAAACATACTGCAGTCACGATCGGCTGCAAGCCAATCGTATAATACTCTATATGAATACTGAACTCCGATTTATATTGTAGTTGGGGATAAAGTAGAATTACGTGTGTGCATGTTGTATGTCCTTTATTAAGGACTGCCATTAGATTGCTACTCAAACCTAAAAGACAATATCCAGTGTTTAATTTCATATCTTAAACTGGGTAAGTCATCGAACAAAAATTTCCTTTTTGAAGGACTTTCACATGGGAGGTGCAGGAAGGACTCACTCGATTTCTTACATATTTATCCTTTTCCTTGGAACCATTTAAAAATGAACGTGTACAAAATTTCAAATTCGTAGCTTGAATCGTTCAAAAGTTATCGAAAAATGTTGTTGAACACGTGTCTTAAGGACATTTTGTATGGCAGCTACCAGAAGGAGTAAACGGATTCCGCTGATTAGTAAACTTGAACTTCGTTTTTACTCAAAACTAATTTGTACAAAATTTCCAATTCATAGCTAAAAGATTACTTGAGTTATAGTAAGTTCCGTAAATTAAGTGAAGACGTTTTGACAGGATATTTGTATGGCAGCTACACGAAGGACTAATAGGATTTTCTTCATAATCATGTATTTAACTTCAACTATTGAAAAAATAACACATACAAAATTTCAAAGTCGTAGCTTAAACCCTTCTTAAGTTATCGACCAATATTCTTGAACACGTGTTTTAAGGACATTTTGTATGGCAGCTACCCGAAGGAGTAGGACGATTTTGGCCGTTAACGAACTTAGCCTTACAAATTCAACCAAACATCCAGATTCAAAATTTCATGATCCTAGGTGAAGGCGTTCTTGAGTTATCGTGCTAACGGACAGACGGACGGACGTCAAGCGGATTTGAGGTTTTTGGCCATAAATAAACAAAAAATAATATATAACTTTTTTTCGTCCGAGGCTTGGTTCTATGCGTTACAAACTTTTGGACTGGATTAAACTTATAATACTCTATATGATTTCATCTAGAGTATAAAAATTCATGTTTTAATAAAATTGTAGCTCTTGACCAAAATTAGCCTATTTGCGATTAAGGAGTGTATCGATTTGTGCATAAATTCAACTCGGAGAGAGAATTTAAACGAAATCAATAAAAATCGTATTTTTATACCAAATTCGCATATTATTTATTATAAAATAAATTGCATGAATAAAATATTAAATGCTGTCTAGTCTGCTGGATGATAAAAATAAATGTATTTCTAATTTGGTAAACTTGATTCAATTTAGAAACGAATTGACTCGGAAATCTGATTATACAAAATTATCACCAACCGATGAAATATTTTAGTTTATTTCGAATGGGATCAACTGTTTCATTTCTAATTTTGATTCAACATAGACAATGGGAAACATTAAGGCTTAGGTTTGTTACTTCGTATGTCTGATGTGTGCTTTGTATCTTCTATTGCATTTGAGTGCCATTTACATACTTCGACAGCAATTTTTCATTCATATGCAAAAATCCCATTCCTATATAGTCTTTAAATTTTTTTTGGCATTATGCAAAATAGCGAATTAAAAACGTTCCAGGAAGAACTCCTCAGTGCCCGTAAACATGGTAATGCTTTTTACTTGTTTTCCGTGGAATTTTATGACTAGAAGCTCAATGCAGGAGTAGGTACCCCAGAAATCTACGCGATAAACGAATTTCACTTACCGGTTATAGTCCAGAGCTCTTTCAGGCAATCCTCGCGGCTTTTCGCAATCGCTGCACTATTTCGCACCTCCCGCGGTGCCTCGAGCAACGGAAAAATCAATGCACCTAGTACCGAGTAAAAAATCACCAGAATAACAAGACCCGGCGTGGAAAATGCAACTTTAACTAATGCGTTTAAACACCAACGTCCCGATGCCGACGGCGTCGTCGTTAACGTTGAACTTTTCACAGTGTTTTCACCTTCGATGTCGATATCCTCTTCGGCGACCTGTTCAACGTCCGACATCTTATTAAATGAACTTGTCCACACATTTAAGTTCGCAACACTGCCTACACCTGTCCCGACACTATCACATCACGGTGCAGTGCGCCCCTGTTCAATGAACATCTATGGAAAGATGTCCTGATGGCAGGACGCGGAAAATCCTCTAGTTTCAATCCGCAAAAGCCTGCGGCATGTATAGTCACGGCGTATCGCGTATTGCTATCGGTCCGATTCGAGGGTTGATTAAGATGCAATGAAAAGTCTGAAAAAAAAGAGGTTTTAATGATTAGAGTGTTGTAGGGTGATGCGAAAAGTAGATACGTTTATAGAGGTTCGGCACTAATGAATTTTCGTTCGCTTCAGTGACTCTGAGAAAAGGTTTCTGTAATCAGTACCTACTCGAAGTCCATGTAAAATTAAGTGGTATCCAACATCAAATAAAGTAAGCACAAAATGTGGTGGGCTGTGAATACATTTTACGCAGGTCCCTCTAGAAAACATGACTGATTCACCTTAACGTATAGCTCCCATCGAAGCCTGGCTTTAATAGTATAAGAAATATTAATCGTCCGTTCTTTTCAATTTTTATATATAAAAGTTGCAAGCGTTAAAGAGCTACTATTACCATAAAAATTTAAACATTATGGCAACAACTTTTACAGTTTTGTACGTCCAATCATTTTTTTCAAAAAAGTTTTAAATGCATATTTTTCAAATTAGTAATTAGGTGAGCTATTAGGTATCTATCTGATCCTGCTTCCAAAGAATGGACAATACTCAAAGAAAAGTACATGTGAATGTCTTGCCCGTAATTTTTATTCTGTTGGAAAAACGTGAGGTAATACATTATTCCACAATCGCACAGTGCGACAAAAGAACAGGGAAGAAGTGCGCAGTAAAAAGGGTACTTGGAGCACATGGAACTGGAACACTAGTAAACAGCAGACATTATTGAATCATGCATAACTCATCAACTTACATAACTTAATTTTTGCATTACAACCAGGAAAGATAGAGCAGATTTAGAAAACCCATGACACCAATCTCAGTATTACAATGTTACGAGGGCAGTGAGAGTCACGACATAGATTGCATCCTACTAGCTAGTATCCTGGAAGTTTAAAGTCAGCCGTTCTTGTATAAAATCTGACGAAATAAATTCAAATTTATACTCATACTTTACATATAGCACTATAAACTTTTTACTATTAATGTAAGTGGAGCACGTTAGTGCCACTTAACTCGAATGAAACTCGAAATACTTTCACTCTTACAATAACAAAAATTTAGTGCATGCTTACACATTTTAACAATGGCTAATTGAAAGGCCTTGTAATGTTGAGAACTGAATGCGGCTTAAGGATGACTTAAGGCAATGCAGTAAGCGTCTATTGTGCGAAAGGATTAAAATAGGTGTTCATAGTCTTGAAAAATAGGTAGCTCTTTATTCTAATAACAGAATAGACATCATGTTTTGTTTACAAGAGCTGGAGAATGAATGGAGTCTGTTGTGTACAATAGACTTCATTCGGAGTCTTAAGTTTAAAAATTTCTCTAGGCATTTAAATTTAAATTTATTAATAACGAGAAAAATATGCATGTTTTTAAAAGGTTACTGCTCTATAATAGAGAAAGATGTATGTACTGAGTTTAAAGTTTACATTCAAGCATACCTAAACGATTGTTTTGCTAGGAAAAATTTATAACTTTTAGATTAATGGATAGATAGATAAATTTATTCACTAGTTTCGATTACAATTGTGTTACAATTCATGTTGTATTTTAGTGACCAAGATAAACTTTTACAACTATATACTTAAATGAATGAGCTAATTGCAGTAATAAGTGTATTAAATGAGCCGTTGATTTTGAAAGTGGAATAAGTCACTTTTTCAAAAAAAATTTGTTATGACATTGTAACGATGTTTTATATAATACAACACGAAGAAACTTTCTGAGAATCTTTTGATGCAATTGTTTCATCACACTTTTAACAATTAAATTTTCCTGAAAGTTGGCATTAATATTTTTAACCATGTTAAAACGCAAACCCTTAAGCATGTCGATTTAAAAACGAAAGTGACTTATTCCACTTTCAAAATAAACGGCTCAATTAATTATTTAAATTTTGAGGAAAAATTATTATTAAAAACCTCTTTATGCACTACACGCGCTTGCAGCAACGCCCCTAATATATGATATCGCAAATAAGTTCGAAGCAACCTTTAAAGCTAAATGTACACTTTCCGAGAACCCGCTGATTCTTTCTTTCTCTACTGGATTCTCTACCTGAGTTACATGTACCTAATAACGTAGTTTATATATATGTATGTACATATCTATAAATTAAACTTAGTTTTAAGTTAGCATTAAGTTTTAGTTTCGAGTTAGTATTAATTTTAGTCTAAGCATATAGTTTTAGTTAATTCACAAGGTTTTTGCTTTCCATTTTCCTAAAAAATTAATACTAAGAACTGTATTTACTAGCAAATGCTAAACTAATGTAACCAATAGTTGAAGAGGCGACAGCCTGACCACTTAAAGTGATGTTAACATTTAAGAGAAATTTACATTATTGGAAATAAATATGAATTTGAATTTGAATTTGAAACCTCTTTATGCAATCCTAACCTAATCCTAAAGTTAACTTACTCTAAAGCTAACTAAATCTAAAGCTAAGCAATTTTCAATATTATTTTTAATGACATAGCGACGTAACTTTCGGGTTATCCGAGCGGAGGCAATTATTTGTGAATGATTCCGTGAGTTGGTTTGCCATAATTTATAACTTTTTCATTAATATGTCCTTCTTCATAAAATATCACATTACAACACAGGTTTAGGCTCCTTACTCCAAAGAGTTGGAGGTTATATCCAGTTTACTTAATACTTCAGGACCGCTAGTAGAACAATGTATACGTAATAACCCAGCAGACCGCAGAAATTTGTCAGGATTCCGATAGAAAGTTCTTTAAATAGTCGGAATGCCGGACTAGAAATCCATGCGATTTCCAAGAGTTTTCCATATAGCGAGGATTATAGGATTTCTCATACCGAATTCTTTGAGAAATGTCCGGTGTCTTTCCCAAAGCTTTTTCCCCTTCCGAAAGCTTACTAAAATTTAAATTTGATCTTTTTTTATCAGGTTTGGTGTAAATAAACATAAAGTCCGTAGAATTTTCTGCAATCATAACCGTGTGAAAATTCTACTGATCCTACTGATCATTTTTTGGGTCAGACCGGACAAGACAGCGAATTACTTTTCATTTCAGAAGAATTTTTAATTATGTACTTCTCAGCACAAGGATTTTGGAATTTACACAGAGTTTTCCAAGATATGTCCGGATGTCGGCAAGTTCTTTGAGAATTCTGCCTGATAATTCAATGAAATTCTTATTGCTTTTCCTCATGGAATTATCTTTAAATTTTCCGAATGAAATCCACCGGAAACTTCTGTCTCACGTTCCCCTATATCAGAAATAGCTCGGAACTTTCCGAGGACATTAGAACACCCGGCTTTATTGGTCTGCTGGGAAGTTTCAATTATTTAAGATAAGCGATAAGCTTATACATACGAGTATATTAGAATCGATAGAAAATTAAGATCGGAAGCAACGCGATGATATTTTCACTAAAAATTAGTATTTAAAAAATTTTAAAATTTTGAACTTGAGAATAATTCGTGAGAAAACCACGAAAATAAAATTCTTGTTCATGCGACTTTTCTGAAAAAATGTATATGTTATACTGAAATAAAGTTAACAATATTCAAGACCGCCTTTCATTAATCTAAATTCTTTGTTATAATAAAAAAATCCTCGAAACAATAAAAAAAAACTTTACAACAACTTTATTATTTTTTTTGGGGTAGAAGTTCAGAACGCGTTTTATGCTGAGATGCGGCGCAGATTACTATGCGAATGACAACCTAAAAAATAACGTTCCGAATAACCTCCTGGTTATTGTTTAGGTTATCAGTCGAATAGTAACATACACCGCATCTCATCAGACCTAAGAGACATGTCGGAATTCTTAAAAACATGCACAACCATTTGCTCAATTTGAAGCAATATTCGTCAGTTCACGAAAATGTGAAGCAACACACAGCATCAATAGCAACAGGCGATGTGGATCAACTTTTCAACTCGTTGCTGAATTGTGATGAACGATATTGACCAATATCTAGCAATTCAGCAATAAGGGCTTACACGACCAATTCAGTCTAGGACCAACACGAAAGCAAACTTGACATACAAATCTAAAATTTAAAATAAAACTTTGAAATATTTGAATTCTAAGCCAATATAACACGAAACTTGACAAATAAATGCAAAACTCATAATAAAACTTGACAATTGAATTACCGAACAAGAACAATTACTCGGAATTTTCCAAGTTAGTGTAAATACAGCAACCTAGGGCAAGCAATACCAGCAATCTGTGAAAACATTGTCGTAATATTGCCGCAAGTAACATGATATTGCCCTGTGTTGCTCCATTAATCGCTCCACTAGTTTTGGCAATAGTCGTTGGGCAATCAATTGCTTGAAAAATTGCTCGTGTAAGAGCATCTTTAGAGGTTGAATATCGCAAAATCCTGAAATTAATTTTTAGATCTTTATATATCAAGCCCATAAAAGTAAAGGCGAATTCGACATCTTATTAGACCTATAAGATTTGTCGAAATTCGTGGAAACTTGCACAACACCTTACACCTCCTAAGCAGTTCAATATCAATAAATGCTAAAATCGGTTTTTGCCCCGATTGTATTTAAAGCTATTAGAAATGAAAGCGAATTCGATATCTCATTAGACCTAAGAAATATGTCGGAATTTGTGAAAATATTCGCAATCTCCACATTTTTAGTCTTTTATAGAAAATTTAATAAAATTAATTAAAATGTAAGCAATATTTTTACTTAATGCAAATAGGAAACATTCGGGTATTTCATTATTACGCTTTTTTTGTATAGGTCGCTCATTCATTGCACATGCTTACTTCATTCGTAATATTGAAGAATGCGGAAAGTATTATTCATAATATAATATTAAGGAATAAATGCATCATTCATTTATATTATGAAAAAATACTGTGATTCGTACCAATAATGAATTTATATCTACTTTAATTTGATGCATGGATACACTAATGAAATTACTATTTTCATCAATATTATGAATTCGTTAATTATTGGAGTAATGAATTTCTTCATCATTTCTGTAATCGTTTGAGTGTGTAAGATTGATCGAAAATTAATCGGCTTAAATATTTTAATTTTTTCATTTTGATGATTGTACACTTCGAATATCTTTTGAAATTTTGAAGTCAAATTACTGAAATCTAGCAATATAAACTAGCATTGAGATAATACAATTTAAGATTTTGGAGCAATGGATGAGGATCGATAAAGGTTTATTTTTATCATTTCAATTCTGACGGCCCTCTGTTTACAAAGTGACATGCATTTTAGCCAACTACCTGCCACAACTCCATTAGCAACTTCAGAATACGCTACTGATCCTTGGAGCCACTTAATTTTTAAGTATATTGTCAAACCCTTCAGCTATATCCGTTTCAATTTAGCAAGAATTCTGAGAATCATAGTGCTACAGTTTTCATTCGCAGGAACTCACAAAAACCCAACCTGCTGAACGTCGTCATCCATAACTAGAACACTACGAGTATAGTGCCATGCCAACTAAACTAACCACTGCGGCAGACACAACTTCCAGAACTTAAAAAAAGGACTTCATTTTTCCTCCAACTGTCTTCGAGTGAAACTTCTTCCAGTGATGGCAAACCTATTAAACTTTTCGAAGCGATTAATTCTCCTCTTTTGAGTAAGACTAATTAAACTTTGACTGCCGTAGCGTCATAAGTGAGTGCATAGTCTGCGACAAGGATTAATACTATTAAGTCGACATGGACATTTTGTTCGTAGAGTAGATCGGCGAAAATTCAATCTTTTTTACATTTTTCTTTCAATTAAAAATTCGGTTCATTGTAAATTATCGTAATTTTCTTGGAGACCGAAGAAGTTTGACTCGTTAAAATCTGAATGGGTAAAAGGGTCACTTCGACGAACTTCATTATCTGAAGTTTTGTTTTCCAATATTCTAAAATATTTTGAGGTAAGATAGACACAGAGAAGAATGGATAAAATTAGAATCAGGAAAGGTTCAAAAAAGTGAAGTAAGTTTATCTTTTAAAACTTTTTCGTTTTATAAACTCGCCCACGTAGAGTTAATTCCACGTTAAAGAGAAATTGGGATGGTTATCTTGTGTTTTAGCCAGAAATTCCTTGTGGAGAAAAAAAGTTAGGGATGAAATGAGTTTCGTCACTAAACAAAGCCACAATTAAATTTGAGATAAGGTATTTTAGATTATTATTTTAATAATACACTGGTTTCAGCTACAGGGAAATTTAACTTATTAAGGGACTTTTTTTTAAATATTAAACCTCTTATGCCTCCCGTGCACCACCGCATTCATGCATCGTCTACATTCGCATAGCACTGGAAAGCATAGGCGAGTGTGTAAACATTCGACGAAGTGTTACGAATTTTTTGATTCGCATCCAAAAACCGCCATCGACGCGAATGTGAATGGCACTAGTGGCATGTGTTCAGTTCAGTTCAGTAGCGCGTTTTCTGAGATAAATATGTAAACACTGCATTTGTGTTCAATGCGAGTTCCTTTCCTTCTCGTCCAAAAACCGCATCGACTAAAGTTTCGAACGGACGTGAGCTTGATGCTTACACATTCGCATTCGCGTTAGTTCGCACATGTTCGCGCGATGGTAGAAAAGCGGTATTAGGAGTGTAACGTGTATAGCTCCCACGTTTTCACGAATTCCGCCATATCTCTTAGTTTTGATTAGAAATGGAATTGATTTTTACTTCAAAGAAATTTTTATATAATCGCCTAAAAATCTGTTTGTTGATATTCAATCCTGAAGGAGAGCTATTTTACTTACATAATAAATTTTGCAATCAACCTCCTTGTATCGCAACAATCAGTCCTATATTTCGACTTTGATCACGAGTATGACTCAAAATTGAAATTGGTGTTCTGTCACACCTCGAATATCACCGCTTCCGTCAAAGACGTTTTCCACAAGTCTCTCAGGGAAGTTTTTCACCTTATTCCACTCAATGGCTCTGAATAGAAATTTATACTAGCCGAGTGATGTCTGCAACAGCCGAAGATTACGTGCCATTTAGATTGATACCTATAAAAAAACGATTTTGAATTGAATTGAAATGAAGCGAACCAGTGTAATAAGACTATAATTTACTTTATCAAGAGCTATGGCTACTGAAAATTAAATTATTCGTTTGAAGTTCAAACAATGTTTGGGGTCGATTTATGAACTTTTCTAATAACCAAAGCAATAATAAATTTATTCCATATTTTCCAAATTGCAAGCACGTATTTACATATTATTCATACTAATGACGTCGAAAGTGTAATCCGGTAAGCCAAACTCAATTTTTCGAACCGTTTTAAACGACTGGATAAGAATAGAGTTCAATCTCTCGAAAATCTTAAAGTGAATAGTTTTTGTGTGCAATGTAATCATTGCTCTTGTAAATAAAGTGATGAAGGAAAAGGAAGAAATCCATTTGATATGCAAATAGCTCTGGTTCTAAAGCGATCTTACCTATTTCAAAAGGAAATTTTCTACCGCTTCTGTAATGGATTTCCTAATTAAACGGAATTCCTCGGGATTCATTAAAAGTGTTTAAAAATGATTGATGGTGCCGGTAATGAAGGTGAAGATGAAAACTGAATTCACTGCAACTTTAGATAACTAACTAGTAGGTTTGTGTGCAAAGAATTGCAGCAGTGAAACTTGTAATTACCTGGTTTAAGTGCATTACTCTGCTGGATAAGGATATAAGGATACAATTTTCATGGTAATGCGCCCAACATACAAAACTTCCTAGGCTAGTCAAGTGAGTTATTTATGTTGGAATCTGTACTCTATAGCCGGGCTGAACAGCTTCTGCTGATTTAAAACTTCAAAAGAAATTTAGTGAGTCGAAGTTTCTGATTGACTTACGGAGTTTTTCGTAAATAATTTCAACTTTCCAAGAAGATTAACGCAGAAAATGTTGGTATTAAGTTTTCGTAATTAAGACGAGCTTATCTGGCTGAATGTTTCCATTAGTGATGGAACCTGCTAAGTATTTAAGTTTTAAAGAACTGTGCGTAGTTCTTACCAATGAGTATACTATTTCTACTGTCTGCTTCGAACTACTTCAGGAAATACTTCTATTGACTTAGAAGGTAAATTTAAAACTTAGTGGGAGGTAGTAGATAAGTTTCAATATTTATCTTCTTTCGTGCGAGTAAATTGAGCATTGAAGTGAAAAATGAGAAGTTGGTTTCGATTGTTATACACCACTAGATATATTTTGTAAGGACGAGGTTCTTCACAATCCCCTCAGATACAGTGTGGATAAGAAAATTTCTTCGGACCAGTACACTCAATTACATAGAAATGCCATAGAGTCACTCAAATTCTTTGATTAATGAAATTTTTCTTAGAACTATTCGCCATTGCCTCGGTATGACGAGGGTCCAAGCACAATAATCTTGTTTTCAGAAATACAGTTGACTAGATTCTGCACTCAGTCTATGATGGGCACATCATATAACCTTTCTTTCTGCAGTTTGACTAAAGAGAGTGTGGAATTAGCAGTTTAATTTATAAAGAAGGCATAACTTCGTAGCACCCCTGGATTAAACCTCTATGTATATTATAAGCAGCTCAACGATTTTTTTTTTAAATTTCGTCAAAGATCAAATATAGAACTTAAAAGTTGTTTTACAAAAAAACTGTTCTCTGTACTTAAATAAATGGCTCTTATTTTTTCACCTACTTTATTTGATATGCTTTCATAAGATTCATTAACATAATGGGGGTGTATGCATATAGCTTTACTCTGGATCAAATCCGGCAATCAAACTCCAGATCTAATTATGTTCCAATTCTCTATCAAAATTCATAGGGATAAGTTCATTGGTCAAAATTCATGGATAGCACCCGTACAGAAATCCTTGAAAAATGTGTGTTTATTTGGTAAATCATAAGAAATCTTGCAGCTAATAGTTGAGAGATAAAAATAAGATAATAAGCAAAATTCCACTTTCAGTTAATTATCATACAAAAGTTCATTCATATAGCATTAGTTATATTTATTGAGACTTGAGCTTTGCAAACTTGAATAGTGTAATAGATAGATCTTTCTCCTTTTTAAAAAGCAAAAACTGACAAAATCAAGTGCTAGAAGAATAAACCCTGACAAAATCAAGTCACTTTTCTTAGCTGACATACAAATGTCCTTGCAAAAAATATGCGTCCAATCATCCGAACTCAAGAACTTAAGTTTGGGCTAAAAATAGAGGTTTGCTATATTTATTAACTAAATCCTAGTCTGCTCCTGCAAAATATGTGTGACTAAATTTAGTACACGATTACCAATGACCACGGAATTCTACGAATTAATAATAGTTTTAACGCAAACAAAATCAGGTAAAATTAAGTTGTACCTTCGAGTAACTACCATACAAGAATCTTGAAAAAATTGGTAATTGCATTCGTCCAAAATTGCAATAATTCGAGAATGGATTGTGATTTAAAGGCGGGTTTTTTCAAGGCCGTTGAAATAGTTGCAGCTAAAAGTTTGTGATTTGTAATTTCAACAATTTCATTCCCATATTCCCACGTGTGAAAAGGATTCCCTTTTTCACACTCTAACTGCAATTTGCTTTCCTTCTGATATATTAATTTTTGACGAAAACAATAAATTTTGTCTTGGCGATGTGCAGCAAATGAGTCGCAAATTTATTTAGTTTTTCTTTTCGTATGTTTGGTGTGTACATCATTTGACCTTGCTCCAACTCTGCTTCCAAGCATATACCGTTAACGAAATAAGGTTCATCGCAAGTGAATCACAAACGATTCATTTAAGTAAAATATATGTATGCTAACAGGTGAATTCACTTACGATCCATTGTTGAGTTAGTGAGCACTCGGTTTTGTTACTAATTTTGCTTTTAGCCAGTTAGAAGATATAATTATTATACAAAAGGATTTAGACAGTAAAACACCGATTACCACAAATAGAAATAAAAAATTTACCCTTTCCTTCTAATATTCATACATTCGAAATCATTTGCTTGTAGCTAATAGCATTAATTTGGCTGTAAAAACGACTTTCTGATCTCCATATTTTTAAGTATAGCATAATCTTATTATAGTAAACTAAGGAAATCACAATTAAGAATTTGAAATTTGAAAATTTTGAATTAGAGAAATTTGTTGAAAATTTCAGACGTGATTCCGACGTTTCCTAAAAGTTAGTACCAGCGGTTTATGACATATAGAACTTAAAAGTTGTTGCCCCAACGCCTGACAATCTTATGGGAAAATTAGTATTGTTTACTTATCTTGATACCTAAAAAACAATCCAAAACAAATTCTTAAAACCATAAAAGATTTCATTTTCGTTAAATACATTCGGAAAAAAAATATAATTGCCATTGGCTGCATTTGAACTTGAGCTCTTATTAGAGTCAAAAATTTCGCCTTTTAACGAAATATATTTGACATTATCTGTTCAAATTTTATAATTTTTGAATTCACATTAAATAAATAAATACAATTTTGAAATTAAAATCGAGAAAACCAGTTCCATGAATTGAGTCTGTATTTAGGGCAATGGAATTCAACAATTTTTTTACAGCAAATCCACATCCCAATTTTTGAAAACCCTACTATTTTTTTGTTAAAATGGGAACAATGGGAACACCGACACAATTTTATTTAGGGACATTAATGTCCATAAAATAAAAATCATTTGAAATGAATACCATTAACTCGCACCATACGTGTTAAATGTCGGCATTAATTTTGGCGCATGAAACAAAACAGGATCCCTCTCATTGATTACGGTCCTGAAAGTGCTGCACGTATGTACGTCACTAACGGCTATGATTGATTTCTCACAGGATTACAGAAGCATACTAACAATTTCATCCTTTTTTCCTTGTATTCTTTATATTCAAAGAGTGATTTATTGACGAGGATCATCTGTTCACATCTTATATCTACGTCATAAATTTTCGGATGCTATTGGTGAAGACAGGCCTTTTGAAATCTATGAGCAGAAGATTTTGTCTTGGTCAAGGTATCGATAGAATAGGGAAGTTTTTTTGCTTTGTTTGTTAACCTTTTGTGAAAGTTTAGAAGCTTCTTACTTGGATATTGCCCCGTTTTGGTATGGTTTCCTTGTTGAGATTTACATAAAATCAAAATTTGTGTGGATTCTTTTTACGCTAGATGTACGTAGTAAAAATTAGCAATATTTGTAAAGTGCCACGAAGAATCGTCCTTACATACCTTGTAATATTCGAAGAATCCAGAAATACATTTATATCTGGGACATGTCGCTGATATAATGTTTTCGTTAATGTACCTTCTATTGCGGAAAATCTGATTCATTTACTCTTAGTTATAATAGTTTATGACTTCACACATAGAAGATTCATGTCAACAAATAAAATAAATTTTGGTTGGTGTCTTAGCTTAACTTCACATGCTTTAAAATAGCTTAAGAAGTCAATGAGAGAGTAGACTATTTTTTATTGTAAAAAGAACAACATTTTAATATTTTGGCTATAAATATGATGAATTATTTTTTTTTAGAGAATTTCCATGCAAACTTCAAAACAATTTAACAAAATCTAGCTAAGACTTACAGTTTTATATTACCACTTTGCCTTTGACTTGTGAATCACAAAGAAGAAAGTTGACTATTTGGACGGGTTAGACAGAAACTTCTGGTTATTCTAACTAACATATATTCAAGAATATAATCAAGAGTTTTTAATCGTTACCATATCGTCGTTCAAATTCGCGTTTGTGTTCAAAACGAAAAGTTTTATTTGTTCCATTTCAGGAACGGCTTTTTCAAGAGAGTTAAAAGTAAATTCTAATAGTAGGTGTGAGGAAGTATGCTGCAAAATATTTATTTGTTATGTAGGTGACAGAATCTTTATAAATTCGTTGTTACAAGAAATTTTAATAGATTTTTTAAGTGGGATATTCGATTAAACTAAATAGTTCTCCTGAAATACACCTTTTTTTCCCCAGCCTGCCTGCCCCTCTCCACAAGAAATTTTAAAAAAAAGCATCATGGTCATGGACTTACAATTGTGTTCTGTGAAAATTGTGTTTTGTTAAAATTGTGTTCCGCTCGTGGCGCCATATATGCTAAGAATTACATTTTTAAAATGTTACCCAAAAATCACTTATTTATGCAACTACCAAACTTTAAGTTTTCAACTTCAGAAGCTTTTTACTCTATCCACTCCTCAAACCCCCTTTAACAATTGTGGGTAATCAAAAAAAGTTGAGCAAGGATTAACTTTATATTTTATTTTTAAGCGCTGTTTCTTTAGATAAATTTACCTACCCCTATAGCTATACCTCTCAAAAATGTAGTTCTATATCTCTCGCATATTACAAAACGCTTTATTATTGTTTCACTTGGCAATTCGCACTCGGTTATATACTACACATTCACTGCCAGAGCTTTCCAGTCAACCTGATCGTCGTCCGGCATTGGCAACAAAAACTGATCACATGTACAAAACCTGCAGCTCTTTTAGACTGCATGTGTTAACCCGACAGATTTCCAGAATATTCGGTGGTGTGATTGAACATGCGGGAAGTACATAGAGCTTTCTATGCTATTCTAGTTGGAAGGAAGGTAGGTTATAGTTTACTATAGAACCTTTACTGTCATTAACAAGTCGTTCGGGTTCGGCAAAAATTCACTGACCATCTGAAAACAGATTCCATTAGGTTACATTTTTTTACTATCTAAAGTCCTTTCATTAAAAAAATTAAGTTTATATTTCTGAGTAATTTAAAGCTGTTGGCTCTTTTGAACTTATCAGAATTTTGTTCCTTGTGTCAAAAAAGACCTTTAGAGTTTTCTTCGTAGTGCGAAAGCAAATTTTATTAAAAGATAAGCAAAATCAACCACATGTTTATCTGGAATCTGTTAAAATTAATTTCCGGGTTAAAGAAGTGAAGAATTTTGTCAGAACATACCAAACTAGCTTACAACGTTGTCAACTTCCTTACTACACTATGATATAATTAAAATTTCTAATAAATCTTCTAAAGATTCCTCCGAGTGCCATTCCAGACGGAAAATTCAATGCCGCAAATATTTCATTCGGTCTATACTTCTGCCCAATATCTCAGAACGTCTTATGAATTACGTCTAATTTTCTGTTCGCTTTATTGAACCCCAGAGGCTAAAGACTAAGCGAACAAACCAAATTACAACGTTGTTCTGAATTTGTCGCAATCAAATGAAGCTCTGCAATTTCCGGGGCAAAGAAGTTTCATTGTGGAGCCCAATTCAGGGATATTGTTTCCTTTTGCAATGTAAATATTCGACAAAAAGTTAAATGTTTGCGAATTGAAAATTTCATTTACGGGATAGAGAGGGTTACCTTACACAAATTGGGTAGAAATGTTTACAGACGTGTACATAAGTGCACCAAATCGGACGGAAATTCAAAAGTCATAAATGATTTGATTTATTTTTGGTGTTATTTTATTTTATTATTATATTTATTTGTTGGCAGAGTCTGGAGAAGCCTTACTGCTTCTCGAACCTCCTGGCTCTTAACCACTCCCTAGGCCATATCTATTCCCTAAAGAAGGGAGATAATTTTACTCAGGGGAAATCCACCGAGAGTCTGTCTTCTTGATCTGGCCACTGCATCACAATCACACAGATTGTGTGCCGTAGTTTCAGATGTGGTTTCACAGAATCGACATGCATCTAGTGATACTTTACCGATGATTTTAAGCTGATAATTAAGGAAATAATGTCCTGAAAAATATCCCATTATTACCCTCGCGTTATACCTGCTTGAGGAAAGGAATTCCGACGCTCCCCTACTTGAGAAAGTCAGGAATTTCTTTGACTGTCTAAGTTCTGGAAGTGAGTTCCAATAATCTTCCACTTGAAGATTTACCCACTTTAAAATTCCATCCTTAATGAAGCCTTTACCTACTCCACAGAATGGTTCCGGGTCAATCATTGGTAAATTGGCGCCCCACTTAGCTAGCTGGTCACCCGATTCGTTTCCCGGAATACCCTCATGTCCTGGCACCCACATTAGGGTTAAACTGTTATGATGTGCCAGCTCTTTAAGAAGAGTATGGCAGTCCCACACAAGCCTTGAGCGGAAATAATAAGATTTCAGCGCTAGCAGTGCCGCTTGGCTGTCAGATAAGAAAATAACTGTAGCGCTTTTTGGTTTATTCAATAGAAGTTTACCTGCGCACAGTTCTATGGCATGTACCTCAGCTTGAAACACAGTGCCTGTTTGTCCCATTGCCATCCATATTTTACAATTGGGTCCAAATACGCCCGCTCCAGTCCCATGATAGGTATTTGAGCCGTCCGTGTACCAGACTGAAGCACCTTCTCCAAAAACTGGTAGACCAGATTGCCATGATACACGATCTCCCAGAGCCACCATATATGGTTTCTCAAAATCATATACCTTTGGCATGTTATCGTTTACTGAGTCCTTCTGATTGAATTCCTGTAGAATTTAGGCAAGGTCTCCTACCTTGAATTTTTTCTTATTGTACTGCTGTAGCTTCCTTCTTTATCTCTAAGTGTAATGGTATATCATGGCTTCCATTGCCGCTGTGGGACATGATTTAAGTCCCCCAGTAATGCTAAGAACAGCACGCCTCTGAATTTCATTTTTGGGGTTAATCAAGTTAAAAAAGAAAATTGAAGGGTTTTTTCAAAGTATGGCGCCAGAAGATTTTGATATTACCAAATTCGTGAGAATAACCGCATGTATAACCCATGAATATCCGATGATAATATCTAGAGTAGCAATAGCGCTTATGCTAGAGCACCTTTCTCTTGCTAATATGAATGTATAGTTATTTTTAATACAAATACATGACCTCTTAATCGTCTCACTAGGCTACCAGTACCAGCCGACGTATAAAACCCACATACAACAGGGATCTATCTACGTAAAGATGAAGTAATCACACCGCAAAACCACATAACCGTACATCCCTTTGAAATGAATCTAATAATCAAGCCACAAACTATGCATATGATTTCTGCCATATAATCTTCTTCTCAATGTGTTTTGTGTATCACACCAATAAGCATGTAACTGCCGATGTCAAGTAATCTACAGAAGGATTTCACCTTCTAATTAATGTTAACAATAAAACTACTCACCGGCACTAATTGCTAATGTTTATGAAGTATGTAATACAAATTTCTGAAAATTAAGTTTATGCCACAAGCAAGGATAGATAAACACGAAATCTACATACACCTACAACACACCTGACCTTATAGGCAAGTGGGTGCAGAAAGCATACGTATGCACATTATGGTGGTACCTTTTCGTATAGAAGGAAATCGAAAGGGGGTTTTTTGCACCCTTTTCCTCCAACGAAGAGAAATTAAAACTATGTTGAAGTGCAACTACGATTTTAGCATGGACATCAACCTAATGGTGTATTCTAGCTAGTGTAATATGAAACATATATTTACGAGTATGTAATTTGTTCGGATGAAATGCAAGCCATGCGAATAAACGGAAATAATCATCATAATATAATTAAGCCGGTGAAAAGGATCCTACAGTCTGCAACTGAAAACCTGAAATCTGTAAAGGATTCCCAGTCACCTCGCAGCTCTTCATCCTGTGGATGGAATTTCAGTAAGGTACACGAACACAAGGAAGAAGCGTTTGCATTTAATTAATTTTTGGAACCAAAATGTAAGCTGTGGCCTTCTTTGGGGATCAGAACAGAAATTACTCGTTTCGTGCTGAAGCTGGGGAGGAGCAGATAGTACAGAGTTTGTAACATTTGAAAGCATTAGTTCCATGACATGAATTCGGAATCTGGCATAACTCTGAAATTTAATTGTTGGCTCAATTTCAAAAAGAATATTTCAAAATATGGGCATATTGTATGAATGTTACCGAATTCCGGTAACATCGTATTTCAATTTTCATTCTGGCACAGAACGAAAAGTGTCCAAATTAGCAACGAGTTTTAATTTATAATTTATATTAGCTTCAGTCGTCATTCAGACATCAGTCATTTTATCTCTACTTTTTCTTCAAGATATTTTAATTTTAAGACTTGAAGAAGTTACTATTGAAATTCACCATCCTGACTCAGGGTGCGTTATATTACATCAATTTAAAAAAATTATAACAGTGTAGTATCAACTTTATAGTATAATTCTATAGAAAAAAATTATTTTAATTATAATTATTTGTTTCCTTCGATAATATCTCTCTGTCAACCACAATATTAATAATAAAAATTGTATTGTCCTTTATTGTTCTGAAGGGTTTTAAACATCAATTTTGATTTTCAGACATAGCCGCACTAGCAATATTGCCTAGACCCTACCAGAATCTTTTGAGAGAATTTAGTTAATGAGAACAAGACTTACACAATTTTAATTTTAAAGAATACGATCAGTTTATACGAATTATTTTCAGTTCATAAAAATAGTATAACTCTTCTCTTGTTTGGCATGAAATCTTATGAGACTGACTACACAGTACTCTCTATTATTCTGTGTTTTATTTAAATACAAAATTGTTATGTCCCTATTGAATAGCCCTAGGGTGTTTAGGGTAAATAAATCACAGAAGAGTTGAGATAATTTACAAACCATTGCCCGTTCATGAACTTCACAACAATAAAAATGTAAATCTTGACTGACGGTTTTGACATTAACAGACCAGCAAAAATGTTTAAGGGTGCGTTTGTATTAAAATACAAAATTGTTATGTACCTATTGAATAACTCTTTAGTTTACGAGATAATAAAATCTGTAAACCACTCCTTCCTTTAAAAAAATGTTGTACATTATTTTTTGAATATTTTGTATGGTCCTCCACTTCCGTACGCTTCTGCATCCATCAACAAATATATTTTTTTTAAAGTTTTAAGGTTCAACTTCTTAGTGTAAATTAAAAGTTTTCGAATAAACACTCACGCGACTCAATTTCACACTCCCATTACCAAATCGAATTTTTGAGGTATGACCAAAAAATGTATTAGAAGAAAATACGGTGGACAGACGGACAATATTTTTCCTCTTCCTCTAAAACTTTAAAATACGAAATTTCAATGATTGTTTTGTATGGATTTTCATCATTACAAAATATCCTTAAAATTAAGCTGAGGTTTTAAAACTGTGCATTCAAAACTTTAGTCCATTTGAAGCCCTACTGAAGAAGTCTTTCTACATTTTAAAATTGATTGCTTCCAAGTACCCAGCCATCTTTTATTAAGTTGCGCCATTCTTTTTTTTTATTGAAATTAAATTAAATTAACTTTATTGTCTATAAAGATCCTGCTAATCGATTTTAATAACTCTTATTAAATTTACGCAATTTATTGAATACTTGGACCGCAATATAAAACGGTTATCTTGAATTCTAACAGCGGCACTAAGATCTGAGGAGGTCATTCGTTGTACACCTCGAATATGGAAATTAGGGCATCTCCATAAAATTATTATCGTCCTTGCAGAAAAGCCTGCCAGCCCGAAAGTCGTTACTCATCCAGAAAACTCCAAGTACCAGTCGTGATCCGAAGTTGCTTCTGCTTGTCCATAAAAATTCGCAAAAGTGAAATTACTAGCAAACAAGAACAATAACTTTTCTGCCTTATCTCCTTGAGTAGCTATTAAATGTGCGGCACTGGTGGGCCCGTGTAAATAACCATTCCGAAAGCGTAGGTATCATCGTAAGGAGGCGTAAGGTAAAAGTATAAAGTAGGTATTTTTCCTGTTCGAAGGAAGTGTCTTCGGAAGCGGTAAAGGAGGAGCAATTTGTTGATGTGCTTCAAGTACAAGCGTGAATTTGTGAATCGGATAGGAAACCGAAGAAACTCCTGTTCAGGATGTCGGGTTTATTGGTGAAATTGATTCCTGTAGTCGTCTTCCTTTTTCCTGTTTGCCACCACGAAATCACCTCCGTGTACACATCGTGCATGTTCCTCTCGGCGTGAAATTAGATTTTTGAAGAGGCAGTAAGAAGATATCACATTAGATCGATTTCCTATACACTCCTAGGTACATGAATCCGGAGTGTACAATGCCAACACATCCATCTGCGAAGGGAAAAGTCGGAACAGTATAGGGCATTAATAGCGTAACTCGGGGAAAATCATTAGCAGTGATATGTGATACGGGGTATGTAACCTGTACCAGCTCCTTCTATTCACTTATGGTAATAAAATTAGTTGATACTTCTACGTCCCCCAGCATATGACGGAAGAAATCCATCGGAAAATTGAAGGTAAGATACCTTTTACAAAATGTACCCTACAAAACATTTGCCTTCGGTTCGGATTAAACCAACGCTTTAGTGTTCTTCAACGGCAATATACCTGATGTGCTCCTCTTTCTAATTTCCTGCAAAATGAGCTTTTGTACGCTGGGTAATCTCACAATGTCGAGATAATGTCTCATACGTCGGGCATGGCTACGGCGTATGGTGTACAATTTATCAAATTTTCTTACGAACTCGCATTAAGGGTATCCGTGGTATTTCAATATCCACACAAGTGACTGAAACAACTAAATAAATTGCCTCAAATTGAATGCTAAAAGGCAATAAAAACTGATTTAGTTACAAGAAAATTATATTTGGAAATTGTACGTAATGAAAAATTTACGCCATCGTACAACATATGAAAAACATGTACATCCACCTCCGGCATAGGAAATTCTACGATTCAGGACGTGAATCGTGAAGCAAAAAGTTTAATTAAATAAGTCAAGAATTTCAGGTGTGAAAAAGTGAAAAAGTACCTACCGAGGAGAGAATTAACTTCGTATGAAATATAAAGTTTATGCGATATAGCGAAGAGAAAAATGGATTAAATTCAAATTAAAGAAATTAGAATCTGAAGAGATGGCAGCTGATTTCATTGAAAATCTCAAGGATGTGTAATAAAATAGGAAATAGGAGCACCTAATTCGAAAAGTTAAATAAGTTCTCGTTACATAAAAAAGGCTTTTTTTTCATTAATTTTTCTACTAATAAATGGGTAGAATTTTACAAGTTTAGTATGTAACATATGAAACGGAGCCTCGGACCAAAAAAAGTATTATATTTGGTTCTATTTTGGTCAAGGACCCTACTCACTAAGGAACGATTTTACCTATGATGTTGAAATTTATAATCCCAATTTTTTTTGGAATTTTTAATGAATTTCGTCCCTACCAAAATCTTTATTATAGTCGTATGTTGTTACAATTATGTCGCTTCAACAGAAGCAGAAGACCTGTGAAGCTCGTCGTTCAAAATAATGTTTCCCCAATTGAAAGAAAAAATAAAATCCGGGTAAATACTACAGTCCTTAAGTTTGCGATAACTCGAAAATGCATTAAGGTTTAAAGTAAAAACAAAATTCTAAGATGCAGCTTGCACACACAAAGAGAAGTTACTGAACATAATCGCATATATCATTGTGGTAGCTTCCATGCAAAAGTTTCTAAAAAATTGTATAATAGTTTCAGAACATATCATAATAAAAATATGTCCCGAAATTTCCCATACGGTGGTTTACCTACAGTTCCAAGTACACAATTGAAAATGGAAGTTATTGTCCTTTCTCCTTTTGCTTCGAATAGTCAACGAAGTCCTTTAACAAACAAACAAGCGTACTTCTGGTTAGGTTTCTTTTTCCCAACTCTAATCTAAATCGAAATTCAGTATTTCAGCTACAATATTATAAGTTAATAGGCAAATACCTGTTGTCTATCGTGACTGCAGTATGTTTTTAGAAACTTATTTAGAAATTCAAAAATCCTCTGGGATCTACAGAGCCAACATTTTTCGAGATACCAAGACAAAATATTTAAAAGTGACCGAAATAACTATGGGTTTAAAATATATTATGTAATAATTAAATTTTAATTTCTTGAGAATTCCTAATGTTTTTACATTACTTAAGATTTGTTTGGACTTAAAAAAATTATTTTATATTTTTTATATTATTATTTTGCGATTTTATTAACTTCGTCAATCATTTGAACAACATTTACTGCAGTTGGATTACTAAGTCAGCAAACAAAAATCAGAAATATGTAGAAAAATTTTCTTTTTGATTAAGAAAGTGCGCAATGCACATGCAAACGCTCTATTTTATTTGAGATGAACTGTAAATGCGGTGCTCTGAACTAACGATCCACCTAAGTGATTCACTTACAGTTGAACTACTCGTACCTACTCGTACATGATGCACTTAGAAGTAACAAAATACAACGCGCAATGTTCTTACTAAGACCTAGGTAAAACGTTAGTAAATCATTTGCGATGCTTTTGGGTTTGTGGGTTAGTACTTCCTAATATTTAAACAAAAAAGAGGTGTTACACTGACAATTATTATTTTCACGTGTACTCTAAATAAGTGAAAAAAAATATTGTTGATATAAAGCAGAATATGATAGATAAGAAAAGTGTGATTCGGGGTAGTGCGAAAAAATGTATGCATATGAATGACTCTATGGCAGAAATCAAATAATTCAATTCAGTATCATTTTCCGTATCTTCTGCACGGTTGATGTCAGACAATTAAAACTTATTGATTATTTTGAAGAAAACCAAAAATAAAATATTTGCGAATGCCACTAGATTCAGGGAGTTGGGCGGAAACATGGACAGGTTGGTTTCATGACCCAATAGATAAAATGTCAACACTTGGTAATGCTAAATAGCTGCTGTTATAGTTCTAAAATTCTGGATAGGATAGTTGGGTATGCGGATGAGGGTAGGGTGTTTTTTTTATTTAGAGAATGATTTATACTGGAAAGTTGAAACTTCGTTAGACATGTAATTATGCCTACTAATCAAATATTTTATCTAGTGTACTGGGTGAGACTAATAGCTGATTTATATCGCAATATTTCGAACTGGATTTCGGGAAATCGAGAGTTCGACAAAACTCTTTCAAAATCTACTAGGTTTCCCGTTTGGGTAATATTGAAATCTCTTTGAGTAACTGGAAATCCAGCTCGAAATCTACTGAAACCGGCCTGGACAGCCCCAAATTTATGTTTTACCACGTTCATATATCATCAAAACATTCTTCTGTCACATATTTTAAAATGACTTGCTCGAAATGTAAGCTTTGGAATTAAATAATTTCATTTTCTGAATCTTGTTCATGCAGGTCAATCGTTCGGAGCTGTGTATTCAATGGTCTCCGTTCACTTTCACTTTCAATAACTCTTTTTCACAACACCACCTTTTTGATATCCTAGTTTGACCAAAAACTATAATAAAGATGCTTCGAAATTTTAATCAGATTTTTTTAACGTATCCATATAGTGGCCTAATTTTATTGTTTTTAAGAACGCTCTCTTCCTTCTGAAAGTATTGTATCCGGTGGGGTGACATAAGGTCCATTTCAAATAAGGCATAATGTCCATGGACTTTATGACTGTTTGTCGCGAACAGGAACACAATAGGACATAATGTCCACAGGCTGCCAGATACAAAATATAGAACACGCTGCACTTAAAATTTCTTTCAGTTGAATTTTTTGACTTGTCGTGTCATATACGTAGTGGCATACATATAATCGATGGAATCTCCAAGTGAAGTGATAAGTTACGAATTTATTTCGGGACTAAGAAAAAATAGTGCGATAAAGAGGTTCAACAATTGTTTCGCCAAAAACACGTATATGAGGACCGAACAAGATATATTTACTACGAAAAAAAATGTAGTGCTTCTATGATCTTATTATGAATAATTAGTAGCTGCTTGTTTGTTTCCCCAACAATTGTGGAAATTTTTAGGACACACCCACAAATTAAGAGGAATTTCCTTTTAGACGCTACCTTCAGTGTGTTGCCTTCGTTCGGTCCTCATAAACGTTTTTTTTTGCGAAACAATTGTTGATCCGATTTTAAATGAAGTAAAGCACTATTTTTTCTTAGTCCCGAAATAAATTCGAAATGTAGCACCACTTCACTGTCAGATTCCATATCGATTATATTTATATATGGTACGTAAACGACAAGACAAATCAAAAAACTTGACTGAAAGAAATATTAAATGTTCAACTGCAATGGACGTTTAAATATTGTTAAAACTGCATTTTTTTTTAAAGTTGTAACAGTAACATTTTTATTATTATCAGCCGATTCATAGCGTGCTGCAATCAATCTTGGTGGACCTTATGACCGAACCATATTTATCGTTGGACGTTATAGCCGATTCAGCATGGACATTATGCCTTATTTGAATCGGACATTATGTCCATTTAGAGCGGACATAATGTCCATGGATGTTATGTCCGTGGACCTTATGTCACCCACCATTGTATCCCATCTTAAGTTAAAATTTGTTTAATGCATTTTTCAGCACAAGCACTTAATTTCTTTATCTGTTTTTAATCGGTAGGAGCTACATTGCAATTTTAATGCAGTAGATGCCACCAGTCCAAGGTAGTTTTATGCCTGGGATTTCTCTCACGTCAGGCAGATAATCCCGCATATTGGTCACAACTCCAAGGATACTTCATTTACAATGAAGTTACATGACAATACCATGTCATCCAACAAGGCATAGCTGTAACAAGTAGTAGATTTCAATCGGGCGCTATTCTCGTAGCTACTAGCTAGTATTTCATTTCGATGATTAACGTATGTCTCTGTCAATGCGGTTACAGAAAAGTGCCTATAACCGTATGATGACGCAATGGAAATGGATGCTCTAGTTGGATTTGAATTGTGTTAAGGATGCAGCCATGTTTCATGTCTACCTAGATGATCCTTTGACATGGTAACTCAGTCGGTGTATCGTAACAAGTAATACCTACATTACGATTCTTCTGTAGCTCGAATCTAGCCTTCATCTAGAAAAGTTCTTAACGGCTCATTGCATACAAAGAGTCCTTTATTTAGAATCCACTCATATTCTTATATTGGCCTATAGCCAATCATGTTATAGTTTAAATTAAATAATTGATGACGATAACAGAGGAGTGAGGAACGTGTTACGTTTTGACATTAAGGGGTTGGTTTTTCAATACTTATTACAACTGCTTTGAGTTTGGGTAGACACAAAACGGAGGAATCATAGCCATAGAATCGATTTTCAATAAATAATAATTTTATTTAGCATTTTATCAAGAATATAAAAACATTGATTCGAGATAAAGATTTCGCCAGGATATCAAGGAAAACATTTAACCTAACGGAAACCAAAAATGATGGTTCTTCAATCATCGAAAATGAAATAGTTAGAGAATGAAAATTCCGCCAACTCCTACAAATGACGCTCCTGGTTAAGAGCAATATTTATCCTTTCCGCTTTCTGTCAAAATGCTTCTCTCGGATCCAGTATTGAGGATTATCCAGTTTAAAAAATTTTAAATGGTCATGATATTTCTGAATTTTATAGGAACCTTATTTTCAAATTTTGTAGTAATCAGTCTCACTCTACTCCGAGTGTTAAAATCGAAAGCGCCGCTACTGGCTAAAAAGGACCTTAGAATAAACAGCGACACTTACAAACTCTTTTGCTATTGCTGTGAAATGTCCAATTCCGTAGGGACGAATAGAACTCATACCTTACATTTCCAGTGATAAAGACGGTGAATTTTTCGTGAAATACGTAGACCTTACGCTGCCAGTTCCATAAAGATACCTCCCAATTCCCATGCTACGATAAGGGTTAAAATCACATAAGCGTAGGTAGTAGGCCGTATGAAATTTACATTATTTTATGAAAGTATGAAATATTTATCGGGGCAAGATCTACATCAGACTCAGTGTCAAGCTGGAGGATATGAGTACCAAGGTATGTCCTTTTTAGAGCTTAGCAATGGATCTATGGCGCAACTGTCGACAAGCGAATTGCGAAATTCCCAAGCGAGCTCCAGAAGCGTTCTATTCCGTAAAGCGGTTTATTTGCTTCACGAGATGTTTTCCAGTTCAGTGAAGTGTATTTCATGGTCGACCCCGGCTATTAAAATGCCAGCTGTAAAAAGTAACGATAAAAAGCAGAAATAAATCAATGACGGGGTAAGAACCCAACGACGAGAACGTTTCACCTGTGCAGGTATTATGATTGGGCTCGATTTGTATTCCGACGGGTTGGCGCTGATGTCGCTGATGCTTTGCAAAAAGGATGCAACGCACAAAAAAAAACGAGTGTTTGAATTTTTTACGATTTACAGCATTGAACTTTTTTTTCGGCACTTGTTTGTGGTGATGGTGACGGTGGATGGATGATTTTTACGATTACGACTCCATGCTCCCGGGGAATCCAAATATTTCAGGAACCGAACAACAACAACAAGTAACCAGCGAAGAATTACTTCCACTTTGCAACCGAGCGCAAATTTTGTTGTTTTATTGTCGAAGTAGTAACAGGATTTGCTTGCCGAGGAGTCAGGACAATTGGATTTAACTAATGAAATCGTTGGCGCTGAAGTTGAACACATTTGCAGATGATTTCCAGGATTCCAAGATGTTGGAGATGAAGTAGTCGAGTAGTTAGTTAACAAGCTTAGCGCCTTATTTCGTTTGTCAGTTTAACGAAATCTTTTATTTAAATTTTCGTATTATCTGCGTCCCATTTATTATTATTTGAAAGTTATACTTAGGTACATTTTCTTATACAAGTACTAAGAGGATAGGAATCCGGGTGTCCGTTAGAGACATTGATTTATGTATTAAATTTTGGGAGAATGTCGTTTTTCGCCAAAAGCTGAAATAATTCTTTTGTTTCAAAACATTAAACCACTATATCAGATTAAATCGCGAAAAGGTGTTTATAAATAGAAGCTTTTGCTGCATATTTAAAATACGAATCTAATGAATTATTAATTCGAATTTTAAGTAAAAGTACATAGTTTTAGTGTTAGTTTTAAGAAGTGGCGAAGCGCTAAGCCACCGCGCACACTAGGCACCGAAATACGCCCCATAGCGATCCCTTCAGAGCCTCGTAGGTCACTAAACATCCCCTAAACAACTCAGATCCATAAAGAACCAGCTTGTCATGCCCTATCGACCTCAGGTCCCCCAAATTGTCAAAGGAAAGACCGTCCAGCTACCTCAGTCGCCTCCTTGCAACCCACTGAGATTCACACAAAATTGGGGCAGTACCTGTACACGTCAGAGTCAGCGATCCCCATACGCATAGCATGCTTCCCTAGCAAGCAGTGCCCTGTCAGTATTCCGACGAGTAACCACAAACTTCCCCTACTCCATGCCAATATCCCCCTAATCTTGCGTCTGTCCAACTTTGGCCAGAATGCGCTAGAAGTCCTACAGCTCGTCAGCGCCTCCCATCTAGTGCGGGTGATCCTGGTCTGGTCTCGAGTCGACAGGTTCATCCCTAAAATTGATACTGACGTGCAATAGAGAATAGGCTGAGTCTAGCAGGAGAACAGAAAATACAAAACTACAAAAGTACATAAGTTTGACAAAAAAAGTGCGTGAAAACTTATTTAGTTGTACACTATACTGGTACCTGGTACAGACTACTTGATTCAACCCGCAAACGATTTTCACGAAATTTTTTGTAAATAGACATACCTACCTAGTAAGTAATCGTCTGAATGATTGTGCTCTTATAACTTGAGCAATACTTTGCCGATTTTCACAATATTGTGTAAAATATATTTATTTAGGTTGTCCTTGATTCGTATTAAGATATAGCTCCTATGCAACCCGCCATTAGTTATTCGAATTCCGACCAGAGCCACTGTCCATAAATGCAGCTCCGACTTACGAGACGAGGATACAGTCCTTGGCCAAATTATACGCACCCAGACATTTTTTAAAATTTTACCTTTACGGAGTAAAATTAAAACTTTCCATAGAAGGACTCTACAAGAATTATTATTTTTGCATTTTGCAGGCTATAGGTAAATAAAATTCATAACTGCGATAAAATGTTTTGGGACATGTATTTTAAAAAATATACTTATATTATGAAGAAAGGGAAAAAATAGCAGATTTTTTTTAAGCTTAATATTTTGTGTTTCCTCATTTAGCAGCAATTAAAGCATGTATTCTCTTCGGCATACTATTTATGCATGACTGCACAATTTCCAGAAGGTCCGCACTATGGTTCCAAACATCTATTATTTTTTCTATCAGCCGGGTTTTTGTGGTAATGACCTCCTTCGCTACCTCTCTTTTGATAAATGCCTACACATTCTCAATTGGATACATGTCCGGAGAATTTTTTGTGGTTGGAAGTAGAGGTCTTCAGTGAGAGCAATTTTAGTTCATTGATCACCACCAGGATCATTGCGACTCAGTCGAGTCCGAAACGTCACACCAAATATAATAAACAGTATTAAACCCGGAAAACTTGTATTTTCAGTTTAAAAATGTAGGTACTGTGAAAACATTCACCAAAAATTAAGGTGTGTTAGCATAATCAATAATCAGTACATTAACTGAAAAATAAGCTGAAACCCTCCGATCTGTACTTAAATAGAATTTTGTATTTAACGTAATTCCTGGCCGGTCATAAAATTTAATTAGGCTTAATTTCTAGGACTATGCATGACTAAAATTTCAATATGAAACAACTTGCAACGTTGTCCGATTTTCCTAATCCGTCACAAGCATTGTTTGTTGAATGCCAATGGCATGCAGGATTCCACCAAAATGGGATTATGAATTACAAATTTCAATGTATCACATGATGTTATAATGTCAGCCCATGTTAATTCCTTTTGCGTCCTGAAAGCCCGAAAAACTCCTGTAATAAAAACCACATTCATTTTATCGATTTTCTCATTCCCGTGACGTGCACCTCTGCCTTTTCCCAGAAGCTACATATATCCAATTTTCAGAAAATGCCACCGTCGAAAATCACAAACCTAGAGCTACTAATATACATTAAAAAAAATGATGGATAACATCAGACACAAACCTTGAATTAAAGTTGATCGTTCGTTGTTTTCGATACCTGTACTTTTGCCCCAGGTTTTATAAATAAACCACCAATCGAAATTTCCGTTAAATCTTGAACGATTCCTTTGAAGAGAATTTAATTTCAATCTGTAGAATGTAATGTCAGGCTGTTATCATCGAAAGGAAATATCAAGTATATGTACCTGTTTCGCAAGAAAGCATCAAGATGTATAAATAGAGGATGAATTTTTACCCCAAAGCGTGGGAACTGGGAAACACTCAAAGGCGCACGTGGGATAACATTCGATATTGCTGAAAACTACCGAAATTTATTTTAAACCAACGATACTCTTTTATTGGTGGAGTGAGTTTTTCCCAGAACTCTTGCCTCGTATCCTGACTTCTGCGGAAAATGCCATAAGTTATTCTCGGTTAAATTCTTAAGATTATCAGCGAACAATGACGAAACATTCGTTGGAAATGTGTCAAGGATGGCTAAAGGGACGTAGTAAGATATATCCACTGGTTTTGCAGTAGAAAGGCTTAAATTTTCCGGAACGCTTTCAAGAACATTTTTCAGTTTGCACTTTTCCATCATTTAAATTTTGAACTTATCATACTAATTTGTAATATCGTAATAATCTGATTTCGTTATCCACTCAGTATACTTCATGTCCATGTAATCAGGAGTTTTTGATATTATTAAGCCCTGATTACCTGGATATGGACACATTCCATTATTATCAAATAAACACCTTCGATTTTTGATGGCACAACCTTTGTAATATGCATATTTTTTTTATAATGTGTAGCACATAGAATCGAAATCAAGGAATTTCGTAAAGTGATTTCGAAATCATGTTGAACGGTTCACATTTCTTATTTAGTAGATTTCTTTTGACAGCCACAATTCAATGTGTTCTTATGGAAAGTTCAGCAGCGAAAATTAATAGTACACAAAAAGTAAAGTATCATTCCAACTTATTTGTTCTTATTTGAATACCGTATGTAATATGAACTAATATTTAATGATTACGTTCCCAACACTTGCAAAACTAACAATAACTGAAAATGGCAATGTCAAAAATATGCTGAATGTAGCTGATAATCCTTTGCTGACATGAGCATTCACAAGAATGAGTTATTTGGTCCATAGTTGAACTGAAATCGCTTTTCTTGAAGAGATTTCGGAAAGATGGACAAGTACGAGTATGGAAATGATTTTGCCTCAAATCATTCAATTGATTTTGTTGTGTGAAATGTATTATAAAGCCTAGCTAATGGTAAGCCCTTGTTTTCAACAAATTTCTTAACCTAATGGCAAACACATTAAGTGTTAAGAAAAGTTAAGAAACGAAACAAAACGGAAAACTTAAACTTAACGAAAACGAAACATCAGTAAAACAAATCTCAAGAGTTGATCGAATTCCAACTGTTGAAATGCTGTCCAAACTCATTGCTTATTACACAGCCGAGAATAATGTAAAGTGAACAGAAAAGTTCAATGCTTACGTTTGCATTCAAGTGAGAGATCTCTATATATAAACATAACGCAGTCACGATCGGCTGCAAGCCATTCGTATGATACTCTAGATGAAATACCGAACTCCGATTTATATTTTAGTTGGGAATATATCAAAAGAATGAGAAGTGCACATAGGATTATTGCATGACATTTTATTTAGGTAGAAACTATTGGAAAGTGGCTACTCAATGGATGGTTACACGATTTTTTGAGTTATAGTGAGTTCCATAAATTAAGTTAGGACATTTTTACAGAATTTTTGTATGGCAACTACATGAAGGACTTATGGGATTTTTTTCAGCTGCGACTATTATCAAATCAACGTATTTAGAAGGAGATTAAATTTCAAAGTCGTAACTTAAAGCGTTCTAAAGTTATCGTTCCATATTGGTGAACACGTGTTTTAAGGACTTTTGTGAGGAGTCGAGGGATGGCGATAATTAATGAACTCAGTCTTGCTTTTAATATAAAACTAATTCCTGTAAAATTTTGAATCCCTGCTTTAACTCATACTAGAGTTATAGTGGATTCTGTAACTTGCATACATTTTTGGAGGACTTTTGTAGGCTGCTACACGAAGAACTCATTGGATTTACATCATATTCGGAACTTTTGCTTCAAACATTGTAAACTTTAAGTATGCAAAATTTCAAGTTTCTAACTTAAAGCATTCGATCAATAATTGTGAATACGTGTTTTAAGGACTCTTATATGGGAGGTACCCAAAGGAGTAGAAGGATATAGTCCATTAACGAACATAGCCTTACTTTTTCCATTTTACAGGTGGTGACAAAATTTCAACTTCCTAGGCCAACGCGTTCTTGAGTTATCGTGCAAACGGACGAACGGACGGACAGCAAACATTTGGGGTTTTTGGCCATAACTGAACACAAAATAATATAAAACTTTTTTTCGTCCGAGGATCGTTTTTATGCGTTACAAACTTTTCGGGCTGGATTAAACTTATAATACTCTATATGATTTCATCTAGAGTATAAAAATGAATGTTTCTTGTTTGTTTGTTTGTTTGACCCGTTTGCGCTCCGAAACCATTTATCAGATTGCTATGCAACTTTGGCGATTTGTTGAGGGCACGCCCGCGAAGTTTTCCGCATAAGTAAAATCATTTTACAATTGGTGGTACGCGAGTCGTTTCAACAATTAAGTTTATTTAATGTACTTCAGCTGCAGTTTGTGCGTTTTCGGGTATTAGTTATGCGTTCCTATTGACAAATGGTAAAGTTGAAAATTTTCAAATGCTGAAAATTAAAACAACCCTTCAAGATAGACAAATTTTCAACAGCAGACTGTTGTATGACGCTTCGTGTGTAATTTTATGATCAGGAGCTCAGAAAATGGATAATTTTTCTCTATGAATGTTTGTTTGTTTGTTTATTGGTTCCGTATGCGTTCCAATACCATTCACCCGATTACGATGAAACTTTGGTGATTTTTCGAGGGCACGCTCGCGAAGGTTTCTGCATTAGTAAAATCATTTTACAATAGGTGGCGCACGAGTCACTTCAACAAATGTGTGCATTTCATATAGTTCATGTGTTTTTGGTGTATGAGCGCGAACGCTTGACAGAATTGAACGGCGGGAGCAACGGGAGCAATGAAGAATTGGAGCGACGGAGCGACGGAAGTAATGGGAGCAACAGAAGCAATGTAAGCAACGAAGCAACGGGAGCGGCAGGGAGCAACGGCGCAACGGAGAAACGAAAGCAACGGGAGTAACGGGATCAACGGGAGCAAGGAAGCAACGGAAGGAATGGAGCCAGGGGAGCAACAGAAGTATCGGAGCAACGGGAGCAACAGGAAACAAGACTGGAAACCGCTGGCTTTGCAGTTTTGGTGGCATAGCACCATACAAACGTAGGCGTAGCCGCGTGACGCGGCTAGTAAATAATATAAAATCAAAAATTTCTTTTACATTACTTGGCTATGTGTCGAGCATTCGTTAAAGATCCGGACATATTCGTTTCGGTTCCTGCCCTAAGTTGTGGTCGTGGCTTTGTATTCCATCTAGTCATGGGTTTTTCACCCGTAGTCTAGAAAAATAAATTTAAGCATGCAGTAACAGACCGATGTTATTGCTCTTTGTCACAGAAGGGATCCTATAGAAACTAAAGAAAAAGAAAGACGTCAATACTGCATATGCTACACACATTCGAGAATGGATAGCCAACTGCGGTGCCGACAGCAGCAACAGCTCTTCCTGGATAGTTAACACTATCGGATCGAGTTGGATGAAAGGAGCCTTTTTCTAGTACACTCCAAATTCAAAATAGATTTTTCGGTATTCAACTCGACGTCGACTGAGCAGTGATAGCCCGAAGTACTTTTCTAACGCTCATTTCAATGTTTGTCACAGTAAAGTAATGACATAGTTACGTCATCTCGTGCCACAAATCATCCGTCTAATACAACCTGAACACATTCACATCATGGCACCATTGCAAATCCTTCATTAACTCGAATCCAAACCTTGAGCCGTACAAATGTTGAGAAAAATCTCTTAAGCAACATGTCAGAATGTGATTACGGTAGATGAAAGATTCGAAAGTGAACTTTCTGATTTCTCTGTGCTAGTAATCAACAAATTTATTGCGACAGCGAACATGATAAATGGGAATCGTTGGAAATCCTTATACGTAGAAAGCTGAAGACGATGTCTTGGAGCTACACTCCGTTCCGAGTCCTTCTTGAGATGTCTATCACCCTGAAGATCAGTTGTCTCGGTTCGGGTGTCTCTTGATTTATTGTATTCGAAGGCTCCCTGCCACTGGAAAAAGCATAGTGACATTTGCATTGTGTAGGAAGAGAGACCGTCTGTGCCTGATTTCGAACATCTAAGATTCTGTAATATCGAATTTCTGTGAACATCCTTGTGTTTCGGGCGGCTGTTACCGCTCCTTCTAGTGTTTGTCAACTCCTGACGAAAATGCCTATTTCGTTAGGTAAATAAGAAATCAGAAACTGAATTCAAGACTGAATTTGATATGCTCCTGGGTAGGTTCACATACATTTACATATGACGCGGCACAACCTACTTAAAATGGAGGAGACATTAAACAAACACGAGCTATCAAACAGCCTGGTAGTAAGGAATATAGGGATATACCTTACATGAAAAGTAAGAATCTTTTTGATGTATGATGTAAGCATTTTAAATAATACCGCAAGGCATGAGCGTTGATTCTTCAAACACATTTATAATAAGGCGGAAGGACGATTTAATGTCTTTGAGAAGTGAAAATAAAGCTACAGATACGATAATGAGCAGCCACATATCACTACTTGTACGCCTTTAAAGTTTAACTTTTCTTTCTTTCGATTACTCTTAAATCCTGTTACATTTAAAGCTGGTAAGAAGATGTACCGAATTGATTTTTTTACCATAATCAATAAAATACGATTCGGGCTGCCTTAACAAACGGAGCCAAGTACTTCCATGATACCAAGCCGATATTTTTAATTTTCATGAAATCGCGTACTTTTGTAAATACCTTAACAACTATTCACCATGGAAACTGCAAATATAAGTTTGCAAAATTTTATTTATATGTTATCTATTATAAAGAAAATAGTTTATGAAGCATGTAAATTTAACTTATAGAACAATTCATTACAATATATGGTATGTGTATTAAGTAGTAGTAGTATTAGTAGTTAAATGAAGTTAAAGTTAAACGAAAAATTCAGCACATATTTTTAAATTTTTTTTAGATAAATAGATTTACTGAAATTCATTAAGTTGTATAGTAACAAGTTAAAATTAATTCAGTGATTAGATCTTAATATTTACAGCTGCAATTGATAAATCTATCTATCTATCTATCTATATACATATATAAAAGAGGATGCATGTTCCCTATAGACTCCTAAGCCGCTCACTCGATTTTGATTAAATTTTCAGAGAACATGTACAATAGTCCTGGGATGGTTCCTGTGAAGTTTGGTACCGATCGAATTAAAAACAATTGTTTTTTCGACATTTTTCCAATTTTTTGGCGATTTTAGTAACCTGGTGCTCTAATTGTTTGTTTGTTTGTCCCGTATGCCTTCCTATACCATTCATCCGATTGCGATGAAACTTTGTTGATATGTTGGGCGCACGCCTGCGATGCTTTCTGTATTAGTAAAACTATTCTAAAATAGGTGGCGCGCGATACAAACAAATAAGTGTGTTTCATATAGTTTAGCGACAGTTCGTCTATTTTCGGTGGGTACGTCTGACAAAATCGAACAACGGAAGAAACAGAAGCAACGGGAACAACAGGAGAAACGGAGCAACGGAAGCAACGGAAGTAACGGGAGAAACGGGAGCAACGGGAGCAACGGAAGCAACGGAGCGACGGAAGCAACGGGAGTAACTGGAGCAACGGGAGAAAAAACGGGAAGCAAGATGAGAAACCTCTGTCTGTAGCAGTAGTAAAGCACCATACAAACGTGAGGGTAGCCAGGTTACGCGGCTAGTTTGCATTCTATTTGCAAAAACTTACCTTAATCTGTTACAGTAATATTTTCAAGGAAAAATTTGCACAAACCTTTATAAGTAACCAATAATTTAGTCAAATTCTTACATATCTTGAAGAACGACTAGCCCTTAAAAGGTAAATAACTTCAAGGTATATCTCTATCCTAAAGGCGTTAAAATATCGGCGGCACTATAAAAAAAAAGGTAGCGTAGTGAGAGACGATGTTAATTATTTTTTTTTTAAATTAAATCTGGTGAAGCAGCACCAAGAATATAGAAACGATGGAATATAAATCAGTCATGGTCGCACTCAAAACTACAATTTCTTTTGAATATAGTGTAACTTTGAGCTAAGGAAACTGAAAAAAGGCACCAACTATATCATCTATCAATTCTTTGACAATAAAAAATAACTGGTCCTACAAAATTTGAATTTTTGATTATTTTGCAAACGATCCACTGAATTTTTTAATAAATACCCTTACCCTTTTTAGAATTTTTTATTTACCTAAGAATTTTTCTCAATAAGGAATAAGTTGAACTACCGTCTACAAAAAAGTAATCAGTAATTTCTTTCATTATTTTTGAAAACTACAATTTTATTTTAGAACGTTTTTTAGACTGATTGTTAATTGAAATTCTTTTGTTAGTAATGCTTTTTGAACGGCGTCCACGTTTCATTCTCGCAATCGTTCTAAATGAATTTGGCTAGTACTCGTAAGACTAATTACTTTAAATATTGATTTTACCATCAAAGGTGACCTGTACAAGAAGGACACTGCTCCTGCCTATATTCCTAAAAATCTGATAGTAGTACTAATTAAAAAATGAAGAAAGGAAGAATTTTCCAATCAAATATGGCTCAATAATTTTTAACTGATTCTGGTTCACTATAAAATTTGTTTTCACTTCTTATTGTTGTTAAAGATCGCTAGTTCAAATCGGGCTCGACGGACCAGAAGCACTCGATTTTTTTAAAGACTATTAAGCTCCAAGCTCAAGTGACGTTATTACACATCATTCCAGAAAAGAAAACTCTAGTAGGAGCAAAGGTGAAGAGGGACATTTAAATTAATTAATTTTACAATCAATTGCTATAAACAGATACAAACATTTCTTGATAGAATTGGGAGAATTTTTTTTTTAAACTGTGGCACCCATTTTGGGTTTTGTAAAATTTTAATAATAGATATGTATCAAGAGCGGTGTCTATTAAAAATAATAATGATATTGTTGCGAGCTAGGGGTTCGCCGGGATTTCAAGTAAAACACAATTCGGTTAAAATAAAAATAAGTGATTATTTATTAATTTTAAATTCACAGAATTATAATCGCACAATAATTCGCACTGTATGGCAATACCGCCCGCTTATACCATATATCGCTTGACTCGTTCACTTTCGTTCTCTCTCAACACGGTCGCGTGTACCCGCTGGCTGTCACAGTCGACGTAATCAAAATTACTGTGTCTTCGCTGAACGCTTCACCTGCTTATATATTAGCCGGTTGCAGTCTAGGTTGTACTTGAATGATCGTTCAGTTGTGGAATCTTCTCGAAAGCTTTAGAGCTTTCGATTTCGATCTTCGTTCAGTGGTGTGTGCAGAAGATTCTAGTATATTGAAGAGCATTCGATAAGAAGAGAGATACAATCGTGTTGTTTCCCCTTATCTTCAGCTAGGTTTCTGATTGGGTTATTTTGCAACTAGGTATTCGGTTGTTGTTGTTGTTGTTTTTATTATGTGAAACGATCGAGTTGCACGGTTGCGCGGTTGCCAGGCTTACACGTAACAATATTGAAAGAACAACACTGCAAAATATGGAATTTCTTAGATTGCATAACTTATTAGTAATAAGATTTTTCATGTGTAGTTCGTGTTCATCTAATAAATAAAGGTAGCAAGTTGGGTGGGAATGCACACGACTACTACTACTTCTGAGTCTTTACGTCGACTGAACTCTTTGTTCATCTTCGTGTGAAGCCTAGTGCTAGTAGCTAAAACATTTATCGTAATAAAAAAAATGTTTTTTCTTTTCCACGTATTTTAATTATTATTTATTTTCGTTTATATAATATTATTTTTTATTTTTAAAGCCTTATTTTTTAATGTAAATTTATATTTAACATAGACTAGAACCAGACACCTCTCTCGTTTTTCCATATACCCAATTTTTTAGCAATATCCAACCCAATTAGCTTTTCATACCCATTCATTCACACCGGAGTTTAAGATTAAGCTAATAAACTATCTCCGAAAAAAAGCCAAGTTGTGAAGCTTCGAGGGAAAATTCAGATCGGACTAAGAGACGACCGTAATACCTCAAATCCGATCAGAGTACAATCAACGGGGAGGTCGGGCCCGATTTGGACCGTCGAGCCGTAAAAAAAGAATAATTGAATTACCTATTATTTTATTATTTAATTTTTTAGTCCTACTTTATTAATTTATGCTGAGAAGGTGTTCCTAATACCAGAACAATGTAATGAATATCAAAATTCAACGCAGCATGAGTATGTTAAAATTCAATTCGCTGAACTGATAAACGGTACTATGTATCTCTAGTTCTTAAGGATGAGTTCTTCGGCGATTTAAGTGTGTATTATTTGTTTTCTAGGAAGTTAAAAACATGCAATTACAGTCATCGGATTACGTTTGCTGGTTCTAAAACATTGTCACATTGCATTTCTAGAAAAGTTTTTCACCTCGTTACTCTCAATTGTATTGGAATGGATTATTTTAACTATAGCCGAGTAGCGTTTCTCCGGTCTAAGATTATGTGGAGTAGTCATCACGAACTGCTCTGACATCAAAATAGTAACAGAAACAACGATAGCAAATTCTGCTGACGACTTCATAAAAATTGGGATAGCTACACTCTCATCCTGGACCCAAAAAAAGCGATTTCAAAAGTACAAACTTATAACAATTTTCTGAAGTAAAACCTACACAGTAAATATTTCATTTCAGTAACCCTTAAACGTAGTTCTCCAAAAGAGCTGCCTTGTATTTTATATAATGTAGTTGATTATTAGTAACTTTTGCTCATCATGGCCATTTCTTCAAACAACAATTAGGATCATACTCCAAAACTTGAACAGAAGTTTTAATGTTGCTCAAAGTTAGCCAACATTTTCGCATTTATCAAAGTTTTTCTTCCGAAACGATCAAAGCGTTACCGACGGTTATGTAGCAACGGAGTACGTGTCTTGCACTAAAGAGACCACTTGAGCATCGTTTTTATGCTGAGACATAAGGATAATGAACCAATCTCAGAGCCCCAAAAATCGATTCAGTATTATCCACTTGACCTCACTCGTTCCCTTTCTTTTTCACCCTCTCGCTTACTCTCACACACTTTCAGACCATTTAGTAATTTTCTATTGTTCGAAAAAAACTATGTCACTTCGAAAGTACAAATTAGGTGTCACACATGTGACTATCCGGGCATGTTATGAGATTCTTTTATGAACATGTCATTTAGAATTATTGGTCAATATGAAGCCAGGTCCTGGCATATGGCAGATTTGTCGTTAGCTTTTATTCATTACTAGCATTAGGACGAGTTACGTTAAGCTCAATAAGCAAGTATTCAGCTTGTGCATAATTCGTTTTCATAATGATTTCTAATAAGGAATAGGGCAATAAGGAGAAGCTTATGCTACAGTACTGTAACTACTTTTGCTTTATTACACATAGAGTATTCTGAAGAATATTGTAATCGTCTTTAGAAATTGTGCGCCCTAGTGTTCGTTAAGAGGCTCCCGATTGTATTAATTAGATTGAAATGTTCCCCCCAAAGTTACAAGTTTAACCTACAGTACCGCAACGTGACAAAAACTTATGTTTCGGTGTACTGTTGCAGACAATGCGCTCAATATCGCTGCACTAGGTCATCCTTTTCTATACTCTGTCTGTTGCTGGTCTACGATATTTCCGGCTTCAAAGTCGAAGCTATAGCAAATTAAATTTCTACACATTTTGGTTACATGGCAACCGCAGACGTCAATTCAATTTCAAATTCATTATATAAATTCAGTACAAAATAGTCACTTACAAGGTAATGTACTGATAATGCGAAAAGTAATTTGTTTCCTGTTTTCCACTAATTTCTTTAGTAACAAAGTCATTCAAAGTCGAAGTAATAGTAACGTTTATCTATTAAAAGCTTCAGAGATAAGGCGTAATTCAATTTTGTTCCTGATGCATTTTGTTTTCTTTTTTAGAAAGTTTTGTCATTCAAAGAGCTTAATGAGGGTGTCCGGTGATTGGTTGGCAACTTTTTCGTTAAAATGTAATTGCATTTCTCAATAATTAAGATAATAATACTTGTGAATAAAACTGATTAGGTAGAACCAGAAATTTTAAAAGTTTTGTTTAACGAGGGTCACTTTATTGCATATTAAATTTTTAACTCTTACGAGTTTTGCTTATTACTTGCAAAATGGTAAAACCTAAGCCATACATATGCATGCAATTTTCGTGGGTAATAATATGGCAAATACAAAAAATGGAATTAAAATGAAATTTCAATAAAAAAACATTGATCAAAGAATTTTAAGGACCACGAAAGCAAAAATTTGGATTTGAAATAAATTTTTCAAGATCGGGTACAGCTCCAATATCGACGGTAACATGAAATGGAAGGTACTTAGATTTCCTAAAAAACCAGCTAACACATGTTGAATTGTGACTATTAGTTTTGAAAATATTGCGGTTTACGTTAGTGAGAGTAAGTAAGAGACTTTTCTTTGCCACACTGTATCTCCACGGATATTGAAAATTAGAGTGCACGGCTTCATATCTCAAAAAATATTATATACCTACATAAAAAATTTATAAATTTTTGCTGTATGTATGTTGGGTTGGGCCTTTTCTTCTAGAGGAGCTGTGAAGGGGAAAGGCCTAGTTTTTAAAATAGAAAAATTCCGGACAACGTGCCCCACATGTTAAGAACCGTTTTCGAGGAAATTTCTATATGACCAGAAATTGAATATTTTTTGAATGCATACCCCGAGAGAAGAAGGTGGAGAGTATTATAAGACCCGCCAAGAATTTAGTAGCAGTTTCAAGATTTTTTGGGGAAGTCTGTGATGCGTTTAAAGTGTAATTCCGGTCCAATAAAACTATGCTACGTTGTCAGTTGCCCAGGAGGCTTTTTTTTAAATTCGACGAATACACATAATGACCCAAAGTATAGTCGTATTTAACTAAACTCGTATTAAACTAACTAACTTAAACCCCTCTGCCCCCTTCCCAACCAATTTCTGCCAACTCCGTAATGTGAAATAAATATAAATTCAAAATTCTGTGAATTGCGAATTCCCTACTTTAAATAATGTTATCCAACATCAGAAATTTTAATGCCAATGTTATTAACTGTATTTCAAAGGACGGTCAGACTCTCTAGAAACGTAGGATAGTAGCGATAGAATTATAAATTAAATTTGCATTGACGTATATGTATATGATATTAAATTACTTTTTTTAACGATCATACTTATTTACGGTCATTGAGGCATTCCCAATCAAAGTATCTGAATAAAGATATAAAATACCCAATTCATTTTCACCAATATCTTCGATTGATAAAATTTTCCATACTCATCCTGTGCACACGAGCATTCATAACTGGACAAATTGAAAAATCATTGGCTATGATCCGCATAATGTTTAGTGACATGATTAAAATTTCTTCCCGGCAAGACCCACAAAACTACAGAGGACCTGATAAAAATTGATTACCCTTTTTCGTCCTTTCCATCGAACCAAAAAAAAAAAAGTTCCTATATTCCATCCATTTGCACCAAATCAGATTCCTATTGATTCTCTTCCATATCATAGACATAAGTACTACAAACAAATACTAAAAACATACCCACGACCCTCCAGAATCTATAAGAACAAAAAAGTGGCCAATGTTGCCTTTTGCTGAGATTTTATTGTAAGTCATCGATTAAATGGATTCCTTAGAGCCTTATGATTATATTATTGGGTCGACAAACACACCCTTCTGCGGCATCTAGATGTACATATGTCCTTGATATATGGGGCACTTTCGGTCAAGAGGACGAACATTTAGAGATAGATACGATAGACATTATACACGAATTGATAACGGCGATAATATGAATAAATTTATATGGCCGGAGAGAACACGATAGCCCTGATCGAAAATAGTGATTTGAATTTATGGATATGATATCAGATTCAAATTGAAGTATTTCCATTTTGATCAAATCGAATTATCTTAATGTGATTGACGTATTTCTTTGCCAACGTTAAGTCTACTTTGAGTTTAATTGAATCTCTATAGGCTCTTGTTGCACATTATTCTAGGTTTGTGTAGTTCGCGAACGAACTAGTTCAGAAGAGCGTTCCCATAAGTGAAATGAACGAACTAGTTCGCAGTCAGTCCCGCTCCTAGTTCGTTTCTATTCATTCCATTCGGAACTCAGTGAGTGACCTTTTTTTTGGTATTTGCCCTTCGGAACTCAGTGAGTGACCCTTTTTTTGCTCATCACATTCTACCACTATGACGACTACGACCTTTTTTTTTGCTCATCACATTCTACCGGAATCACGACTACCACCTTTTATACAGCCCTTCCAAACTTCACTGCCTTTCTCATCACTGAACTGCCGCGAACTAGTGAACTAAAAGAACGAACTAGTTCGCGAGGGATCGGGAATCGGAAATGATCGTTCACTAAGGCGAACTAAAATGCACAACCCTACTATATTCATTCCTATATTAGTGCGAAAGTTATCTTCCTTTTTATTGTTTTGAAATATAATTATGTGGATATAACTCCTTCAATTTAAAGGTAAGTAGTAATCATTGATCATAGGTATATAATCTGCAATCTGTGGCGCCTCTAGCAAAAAAAAAGGCAGCGTCTTTATCAACACTTTGGGGTGGGATGCCTCGTTTTCTAAGCAGTAATATCGAGCTATTGATTTCTAAGCACTAATCAAGAGTCTTGGGAGGATCGACAATAAAAGTGTTCTATGCTATTTTCCAAACTGTTGCGCATTTTGTACAGTGTGACAAAAACTTTAGTGTTAATTTGATGTACCTACATTAGAAATTCTTAAAAAATCGACACAAAATAGTTGCGGAATCCAACCACAAGCACCTATCGAAAACTTTTGGATTTTACATGTAGAAAGTTGAACCTTTGAATTTATATGAAGATATAAAAGTAGAGCCATTTGAAGAAAAACATTAGCGGTGCGTGGGGGAAGAGGGAGAGGGGGGGCTTGAAACCGGGAAACTTGAAACCGCTGAAGCACAGATATGACTTTGATCTTTAGAAATCAGACCAGTAACCACCGACTTGAATTGCAATTTAGTGGATGAGGGTATGGGTAAAAATAGTAAAGGAGGTGGTAAGAAAAACGTATACACGAGTATGTAATTACACTAGAGAAATATTTTAATTTTAAAAAATTAAAGATTTAATATGTAGGGAAACGATGCATGGTTGAATATGTTTTCACGAATTTCTCCATATCTTTTAGGTCTGGTGAGGTACGAAATTGGTTATTACACGGATTTTACTTCTACTGACTCTTTTCACATTTCAGCCGATTATTAAATATTCAAACGCCAAGGAAGCGGGAAGGGGTTGCATATATTTTCACGAATTCCGACATATCTTCGGCTCTATGAGATATCGAATTGGTTTTTACTTCTGCATGAATTTGTACTTTAATTTTCGCCTAATTAACATTAAAATACTTTTCATTTTCATGACCTCTCAAGTGCTTGTATTGACGCGGGCACAGGATGTACCAACGAATGTCATTAATACTATAGCTTAACAATTTATTTGTTAAATGCAATAAGGTTTATGAAGTTCCAATTTTCCTTATCCAAATTCAAAACATTAACCAGAAATAGTTTAAAGTTTATGCACAAAAGTAACATTATGAATTTTTATGGTTGAAAAGATATGCGATCTGAGCACCAACCGAACAGAAATATTGTACAAATACTTTTATAAGCATTTAGTTAGAACGAAATAAACATATATCTATCTCTCTATCTATTTGTTAAATTCGTTGATATTGATTTTGATCACTCGTCATCATTGGAGACGTTACCCCACACATATTAATAATAATCAGGGTATTACTTCCTTCAAACTTTTATATTTCATATTCTTCCAACTATTATTATACAGTATCCAATATCGATGGAAAATAATCTGCCGAATAACAAAACCATTTTGGGATACACGAACGGAAAACTTTTTCTGTCCCCATTGGCCGTTCATTATTTAATAGAAGTCGTCTGTAATTTTTCCTTTCATGGAGCTTATCATTAATCATGCAACTACTCACTTTTCTGGAAATAAAAATGCCGTATTTATTGTATATGTAGTGTTGCAAAATGTTTTGCTCTAACTTATGGATCGTCGATATAATAAATGTATATGTTATGTACTGTGATAGTGACGGAATGTTATAAATTAAAGGGAGCAATTTAACGAAATCATAATGAAGGAATTGAATTATTAATGATGCCGCCTGCTGAAGAAATGCTAATGCTGGCATGGAATAGAGCTAGTGATGATATTTTTTTTTAACTTGCAGTATGTGTGTGTTAAGCACTTGTAATATCAGCACGGAATAACATAAACTCAGAAAGCACTTGAAAAGCTCTGGCACCAGTTTCCAAATATCTCAGGCGCAAACCAAACCGAGCACGGTAAGATAATGGGCCAAGACTAATAATGTAGCTGTTCAAATTCTTAATATATTCTAAGATCCGTACAGAAAGCCAATTTTTTATTTCTGAGAAATTATCCTTATTAGTTCCATTTATTCCTCAATATTATTCCATATTTCCTACTTCGAAACGCATACTCATAACAAATCAAATCAATTATAAAAAAAATGCATATTTAATATCGATTTTTTCCACATCATACCCGTCAAATACCTTCGAGTATACTACAGTCGCTTGCATTCCCTAAAGCTTTTTCAAATCGAAACCGCACAACTGATACAAATGTTCACAAAACTTTTCATTTTATTTACGTATCACTAAATTGAAAGCAAACATTTGCCGGAATTGTTTGGTTTTCTATACTCTACTTACGATTGTTGACGGTATCGAGATCGATTTCCAATTCGTATAGTTTTGTGTACAGCATACCACATAACCTACCACCTAACCTACGACCTAACCTACCACCTAACTTTATTTATAACTGCGAATCCCCGTGGATTTAGTGTTTAACTAGAAAATGCGACGTGATGGTTTTTCAAACTTTAGTAGGTATACATTCCGATTTTATAATTAACTCGTCCTTTTTCATTATTAGTTAGTTCGTTTTAGTTGCATGTGTACGCTCTAATGAGTCTGACGAAACCGCTTTTTCGGATTAAGTTCAACGAAAGTTCAATTAGATCTTCCAGTGAAAGCCTTAAGCTCGTTTCAAAACTAAGAGAGTAGTGTCTTCTTCAGTCGCAGATCACAAACTGCCGTCCCAAGAATAAGAACCTTCTATATATTTTGTTGTGCTTCAAGCCCACCTTCTGGCGCAACAATATGAATCACGCCTTAGCTTCTTCGACATTTCCATGATCAATTTTTGGACATTCTAAGAATCTCATTTGCAAATTGCTTTGGAATTTCTACCAAATTTCACTGAACTAAAATTCCGGCTACTTTGATTTTCTTACTGTGAAAAATAATTGGGTCATTCCATCAAGAATCGCTAAAAATGACGAAATTTGTGACTTTAAAAAAATAATTGAAATTCAATTTTTTGTTTCTATCTCATTTTTTTGTTAGGTATAGTATGATAAAGTTTTCGCAAAAATGGTGTCCGAGTCCTCTTTGAAAATTCATGTCTCTGGTAATTCTTATCCTAGAATAATAAATAGGGCTTATTTTAAAGGGGAAAGTTATCGCAATATAAAAAAAATACAAATAAAAATTATCCTTGAAATTTTTTTTAAGGATAACGATTTTGTCCTTTATCCTTGACAGGCGCGTAGCGTGAATCTTCGTTGGGTAGCGCAACGATACGATCGCTAAATTTCGCGGAATTTTTTTAAAACTTCCTGGAATTTAGCAATCGAAATTTTATTTCTGAATGAAAATTACGTGTTTATGGTTATAGAATTCATAGAATTTGATGATCGTGTTATTGCGCTACCTAAGTTTCACGCTACGCGAATATCTCAAAATACATATCTTAAGTTTTTTTTAAATTTTTTATATCAAGGGGATTATTAGAGAACTAAAGTAGCCTTAATTGAGAACCTCTGATGTTCTTCGCTTTTTTTGACTCCAAAGTTAATTTTTTGATATGTTTTGAAAAACAATATAATATACAATATGTTAAAAATTTTAAAAAAATTGGAGGTATGCATTTTGAGATACTCAAGGATAAAGGACAAATTGGAAAAAAAACTTTCAAGGATAATTTTTATTCGTATTTTTTTTATATTGCGACAATTTTTAAACAACAATCTTTAAAATAAATCCTATTTTATGATTCTAGGATAAAAATTACCAGAGATATGAATTTTCAAAGAGGACTCGGACACCATTTTTGCGAAAACTTTATCATACTATAACTAACAAAAAAAATTAGATAGAAACAAAAAATTGAATTTCAATTATTTTTTTCACTAGCTCTTCAAGTACAAAAATTTTCAAAAGAATCGGAGATGGTAAGGTCCCAACTTTAGCGATTCTTGATGGAATGAACCAATTATTTCTTTTTATTACGTCTAAACAGATTAGTCGCAGTAATAGAGTTAAATTTTTTTCAACTATTTCTTTGTTTCGATTTAGCGTTTCGGTGAACGATGGGGGCAGGTGTGAAGTTAAATAAGGAAATATTCAAATACATTTTTGAGAAATTTCGTCGTCCGACTACTGGTAACAGAAACGAAGAACCAACCAAAAAGTCCAACCACGACTTGTATTAGTTCAATTAATTCCTATGGATTTAAAACAATGCTACAATTGGATTACCTCCCTCTGACAATCGATACTACATGATAGCTGCTAAAGCTCATGGTATCAAATTGCTAGTAACATTTGCACGGTCTCCTTTTATTTTTTGCCTTTCTTTCGCCGTAATACCGAAAAGAAGGAGTTTGCCGAAAGTCTAGATTCGTGTATAGAAAATATAAGAAGTCCTTGGAGACTAGGCTTTCTGAATCCGAAATTAGGACGGCACGGATATCCGACTTTTCCTATATATTTTTACTTTACTTTTATTTTATTTTTTTCCTTTCGATTTTCTTACGACTCATAGACCCCGAAATGTTTATAAACAGAAAAGACAGAGAAGGAAATTAAAAGCGATGGTCTAATCCTTAGAATCCCCCAATCTGGACCCAATTTCGACTTTAAAGAACCCGACCAGTCTGATCAAAGTTCCTTTAGGGATGTAATCGATCCGAAAAGTAATCTCGTAAAGATGTCATTTAGATGTCTGTCTGAGATCGGATTATCAAGGCTTCGCTGGAGTTTCGATAGGATGAGTTCAAGCTGGATTACGGATCGTTGATTAGAAAAATGATACGATTTTAAATTTACCTGCAAACATTTTTGAATAGAATGTTTTTTAATCAAATCGTAAAATAGCCGACCAAGTTTAATAAGTATTTTATAAAAATAATCGTATACGGATAATTTTCCGGATTAATTAGAAAATTAATTAAAATTAATTACACACCGACTGCTAGAGTACCCACATTATTAAATTGAAAATGTATGGAAAACACAAAATTTGGCTTAAATTAATCTATCAGATTTTCATCTATGCAGTATAAAAATAAAATGAACCGATAGAGTATTTCAAATATTCTGAAAGAAAAAGTATCTATGGAACGTTGCGAGGACAATTTCACCGAATAAAGAATATTTCTTTGATAGCTATTTTTCATTGACTAGAGTATTTATAAAACAACGACCTCACATAACCATATTGACAAATGAAGAAATTAAAATAAAACAACAAAACAAATTCGTAAATTTAAATTTAAAACGATTAATGAACCTCAGTATAATAACCAGAACGTAGCAAAATATATGCCATGTGGAAAATTGTGGACTTAAGGAAGTTAGAGTTTAAAATGAAATTTAATCCAATGTACGAATCCTGAAAGTTGGAAACAATAGCACATCGTTATATTTTATGTGTCCAAGCGTAAATGAAATTAGCATTTCTCTTATAATATGATTTTTTAAAAATATGTTTCCTCTTTTTCATTCAAAGCGCATAAGCTTTATTGCAGTTTCAAACCATCATTTACCCAAGGCTAGCTAGCTGACAAACGTTCGCCAAATAAATTCTCATCTAGTTATTATACTGTCTATGCTTTAGCTATAAAAGCAAAAGGGATTGTTTTAAAAATATTTCTCGTTGGCTGTCAGAAGACACCAATTTCTACTACATCTACGCTACACACAGATTTTGAACCCTGTCAAAATCGGACTAGTCTTAAAAAATTACTTTTGCAGCTAACGTGTTAAAATCAAGTACAATGGAAGAGCTGGTGGAAGGTTTATAACAGAAGCCTGGTTACATATACTTTTGTTTTGTGTGGGTGTAATTCGTACTTTTAGATTTCATCTTTAAACAAACGAATGAACATTTTCGACCATAGGAATATGTCGATTAAGGACCTGTATCAGCTTCAAAAGCGTCTATGTTAACATCACGTAGCTCAGCTTTGCTTTTACATTAGTTTAAAAAACATGAAGCTAACTAATTCAAATAGTAAGGTTCTTAATGTATGGTTCAGACGTTAAAGTGGAAATATAGTAATGGAAGTACTGGCAAATTTCAAGTAAAATTAATCGTATTATTTACAGTACAAAAAGTTTAATTTAGTCTTTTTCATCCAATTAAAAATGGTTTATGTCTAATCTATTGTTAGTTTCGTTAGCTGTCGTAAAACTTTAAATGGATCTGCAATTTTCGATGTATGACGCCATGAACTGTTTTAAGCAAAGGTCCCGCAGGTGATCCCTCCCTCTTAACCAAATCATGCGTACATTACTGGACCTATACCTATACTAAGCTGACTACTGGAAAAGGTCCTTAGTGCCAACAATATCAAGGCTTAAATATGTTGAAAAATCTCATTTGATATTTCTGTGCTTTTGTTTAAAATTTTCTATTTGTTCTATAAACAAACTTACTAGCTTGGCAACACAAAAATGAAATCGAAATGTTTTAAAAGATCTGGAAGATCTCAACAGTTCTGAATTTTATCATACACACTATGGAATAAACTAGAGTTTTCGCGATGCACCATGACTTAAGTTAGTATAAGAGTACAGGCCCAATTGCAACTTCCGATCATTTGTTCAGAGCGATACACGATCAGTTGATTTAGCAAACTTCCTTTAAAACATTGTTCATTTTGTAATTAAATAAGCGATAGCAATTAAAGTGATACTTAATCTTAACTGAATTTTTGTTGTTTTTGCGGAAATCGCAACAGTATTCTTTTGACTTATTAAATCACTGCACTGTATAGATAGGTACGTTATTTCATCATTATTTTGAACGTAACCTAGCCATGGACCTGAATATTTCCACTGTTGTGTATCTTATTCCTTAATTTATATCAAAATCTATAAGATACTCGTGCACTGACGTCACAGAGGAGGATTGCTCGAAAACGTGCTTACTTCCATGTCATATATGACAAAAATGCAGCGAAAAGATTGTATTTCTGGCTGTTATTTCTGCTTCAAAGAGAATAGCTGCATGCCTTAAATTTTCCCTAGATACCCGAACATGCCACAATTTCAATAAGAATGACGGTATTTCTTCATAGCAATCTTAAAATCAACTCACTTCCCTTCTGTATTTCTTGTCCTACTTACTTGACTTTGCCTTGCCAAGAACCATTGCATCCATATCAGCTTTCTTATCTTCGCGCATCCCGCCTTGAAAACAGGGAATTTGGTTTTCATTTAATGGTGAAGAAAATTCAACATAAATACATACATAATTTTCTTTCATTCATAAATAAGTCATTTCATTATTTATGAGGTTTTCAATGGATAACAAGTTCGAAAATTACGAATCGTTTTAAAAGAATCATTAATGATTGTTTTCTATGAACCATTAATGAATTATTAGTGATTCTTTATTAGTTGTATCATTGATGATAAAATAAAAGTGAACTTAATGGAGATATATCGCGATCATCGACCTGGGGCCGGATTATGTCCAAAAAGCTCCGCAATGTGAATGAGCGTCAATTCGTCATTATCTCTCGCAATTCTATCGTTTTTCACGAACGTTTGTAAATTGGTTTACTGAAATATTGGAAAAAGAGCCGTTGTGTGATAAAAATCAAACACTAGCTCATATTGATGAGCGTGGTAAATGAAATGTACAAACGTACTAATCTCAGGGTTAGACAAATTTTACTCCGAATTGGCTACATCCGGGTAGATACCGCCCAATACTCAATGTAACCGAAATATCGAGAATTTTTCATATTCAGGTATATCTTTATTATGAACAATGTCTTCGAATGTCTTGAAATGTGTTACAAATCCTCAAAGATTTAAGGGCTCACATACCCCTGCACGCACTGAAAACCGAGTAAATTTGAAAAATTATTATAAAGGTTATATGGTGAAAAAAAAATTTAGTTGTTGAATTCACATATCTTACTACCTATTCAACTATAAAAAAAAATTTAACATTATTATTTACGGGTATAAGTGGACTACTTATGAAAACCATTGCGCCTCCTGGTCGGCATCATAACTTCACCAAAAATAATTCAATTTGCAAAAATAAAAAAGAATCTTGTAAAATAATGTAGTAGTTATAGTTTGACGGAGGGAATTTTTTTTTTTTCAAAAATAAATAAGTTACAGTATTTCAAACTTTAGTAATCAGTTTTTTAAAAAAAAATTGCGTTTAATAATTTATAAAAAAAATTTCAAGCAAGAAATTAAAAAAACCTCTCGCCAGACTATAGAGGAATTAGTTATCAAAATTGACTGAGTTATCGTGCCGACCATGTCTAAAAACATAGTTTCGAGAAAAATTCGTTTAAAGTTTTTGGTACGTAAAAAGTGAACTTACTACAAGTCTCCCATTCCAGCTTCGTACTGTACAGCTTCTTCCTCTTGTATCTTCTTGTTTTTCACAGATGGTCCTATAAATGACCTTGTTTTCTATGAAACCCAGCTTTTGCGAAAAAATAAATGCTAAACGCTGCTGTTGAGAGTGGCCCGGCAATTAGCTCGGAAGCCGCTTCAAACCGATGTCTGGTGACATTTATTGCTATAACTTTGTAATGGAGTGGAATTTTCTAAATTCTAAATTTTTTTTTAATTCTTAAAAGTATAAAAAATAAAAATCTGTAAAAAAAATAAATTTTTTGAAAATTTCAGGGGTATATGAGTTCTTAACAAGCAAACAGTCAACTATAGTATAAGGAATCCTTTATGGATAGTGCATGCGAAGTGATCTAAAAAAGAAGTTGAAACAATTTTATAAGGAATAAAAATTAAAACAAAAAGGACTTCGTTTAGTGGGTAAACTAAAGTTGTTAGAACGAAACGATGCTCTTTGTGCAATGAAATAAAAAGTACACTTCTTCTATAGGCACTATTAAGGATGGCCAAATAATGTCGTTTTTTTAACCTTTGAACTGTATTTCCCTTATGCTGTATGCAGAAATCACATAATTTAATATTTAGTACCAGAATTAAAGTAAAATAAATCGATATGGAAGTACACGAGATTTTTACTAAAATTTATTCTGGCGGATGTAATAAAATGAAGTGAAAATAATCCTTAATTCGCCATCGTCCACATATTGATGTCATCGACTATTTTATTTTATTTCAGGAAAATTAATTTATTTATGACAAGGCCATATATAGGATTTCAATTCAGGGGCGATATACATTGATTTTAACATAATTATAACGCATTATGGTTTTGAGTTTGGAAACCATTTCGGTTTCGAGTGCTGATGATTTGATCCCGATACTCCTTGCCGGTACATACGTGCCTGATTTATGAGATAAAAATTAAAACCTCTTTAACTAAACAGCAAAACATGACCTGCGTTCCGATTCGATTTGTTTCAACTTTCTGGCATAACCCATTCTTGAGATATTAAAAATCAGTAGATAATCCTCTTAAAGCTCTTACTTTAACATTCCTTAAATAGGTATCCAAAAAAGAACTTACTATGAAAATTTTAATGTCTTACAGCAGAACCGCTAAGAAACTGATTGTTAGACCATCCACGATCGAATATCCACCAATTCGGTTTCAATTTACAAACATAATAAAAAAAATATTCATCTTTCTCAGCTAAAAACTTAGTTCCTCAAAAATTAAAAAAAAAAAATTTAAATTTTTTATTTTGTAAGAGTTTTTATGGTAGCTCCAACATAAAAAATTCCAGTATCTTTAAATACGATTCGAAATTCAGCTCAAATGGTGGCATTATAGTGAAAGCGATGCGCGACTCGCGCGATGGTACAATCGCGTCACGCGCGCCATATGGCGACACAAGGTATAGTAAGCGCGTTTAATCGCTTAGTACATCTGTCTAATAATTTTCACGAACATCAAAATATTTTGTTCGCAGCTTGCGAACGTATTATCTCCATTCTACATTATTATTTTTTATTAATAAAGTATTTTTATTGTATAGGCATTAATCGTGAAGTAAACAAAAATTCACTTTTTTGAATTCGTAGATTTGAATTTCAATTCAAAAAAGTACTTATGGAGGAATTTTCACTAATTCCACAAGCTTCAAAGGTGTATCGAATAACTGCATAATTCACCTTCTGATTGTCACTGCAACCCGATGTGAAATAGCTCATTTGGGCTAGTCTAACTCAGTTTTCAAACTGGCCATCTCAGTAAAGGTTTTTTCAAACTATCATGTTGCCAATGACAATAATCAGGCAGCGTCCAATCTCGGTCGAAAGTTTGGGATATTTCGTCTAAAAAGACTTATTTAAATCCGAGAAAACAACCTCAAATATTCTTGAACATAATTTTCGTTATTTTTCAGCATGAAAAATCTCATGAAGTTAATACCACCATATTCTAAAAATATACATTTTGAAGAGAAACTAGTACAAGGGGTTGCAATGTTTTGTTTTATATATTTCAGAAACAGCATATGGCATAAAGTTGAAACTCATCCTTTGCAGATATATGTATTATCTTAAAAGTAGATCGTTTTATATTATTCGAGAAGTGAAGTGAACTTGTATTCTGCGTGTCTTATGAACGGCATAAGAATAAAGTTGATATTTTTAAATTGACTAAAAACCTTCTGATTCTGAATTTCTAGGTTATTTTTCGGCGTCAGAGTGGTCTTTTTGAAAACCACCACACAAACCTCTCAACTGGAATCTATCGCTACCTTGACTACTACCATTAAGAATTTGAGCAACAATTCTGGTACTGTACTCAAAAAACACTGTGAAATCGAAAATCGTAAATAGGAACAAAATACGTAAAACGTAAAAGGTTGCAAATATTTTGTTCTATTGCACAACATTTGTTTTATTCAATTTTCTATTGGACTCAAATTAAAAGAGATTTATAAAAAATCTTCTTCGCCCTCGCCTTGCCGATAAAAAAAAGAACTTTACACAAATAATGAAATTTATCAAATTTTGCTTAGCCATTTCCCGAGATGTTCAAACAAAAAATCTATTAGAAACAAATAACGAATGTTATTTATACACATAATTTTATTTTAATATGAATCAATTTATTTGCTGAGTATGGGTAAGACTTATTTGCCTATATTTCGGAAATATATGAATATAAAAATTCATTATTTTTTCATTTAAAGAAAAAAATATTAATAATCTTTGCCATTATTCGGGGAAAACTTTTATTAAGGTTGAGTTGTTAGTCATTGTCTTTTTTATATATTCGTATAATTTATATGTTCGTGAAGCACTTTCAATTTTATTACACAAAGTCAGCCGAATAAAGGTACTCGCACCATACCTTCTTATTTCTCAAGGACTTGATGAGCCAGGCAGCTCCTGGCACTCGAATTTACCAAAAAAAAAAAACAATCGACTTTTTTTTAAATAATTCATCAAACTCTGCTGGAAACCATAGTCTACCCTAGATTCAAGAAGATAAAAGCCTCAGGCTTAAGAAACGCATTATGTTTGATACCAACGATGATCGTTCAATAATGAAGACAATGACTAAAACATTGAAGAGCTCCTTATTTTTATCCACTTTATTGTTGATTAAGGTAAAAGGCTTCAATAGAAGTATTACTGTGCCTCTAGACCCCATTTAATGTGACCTAGTATACAGGATTTAGGTGCCTCTTTCAAACCGATTACCTAGATTCCACCTGACTATAGCGTAATGTTCCGTAAGTATAAGAAATGGATTTCACTTACCCTAACTGTAGGTATAAGATACTCGTGTAAGTGGATTATAGGCCTTTCACCGGCAGAAAGAAATCCATTAGAGACATCCACCAATAACAGGATATGAAGTGCATTTACGCGGGAACCTACTCCTCCACACTATTAGATTAGATTAGCACACATGCAACTTAACACTAAAATTTAAACTCCAAAACCATTTTGTTACACTGTGGGTTTATTTTTTTTTTAAATTTTACCGCCAACACATATCGCACCTATGAACGAACAGTACGTACTTTACCTATGTTATCCGAGTACCATACCGTGATATTCACAAGTCGAATACAAAAAAAAATCGCGAAATCTTATCACACCGACTGGGCACAATTCTCTTCAAGGAGTTGACTATGAAGACCGGAAAGTTCAACCAGACCGTTTTGAATTGCGGAACTAGACTGAGTAGAAAATGTGAAAGTCGCAAAGTTTATTATCACACGGTTGTGAACTTAAGGGAAAGTTTCGATGTTGGAGCTACCGAGCGGAGAAAGTTTCGAATCCTGATGAAAACGACGAAACGAAGTCCATGGTTACAATATTAAAATCGGTACTTCCCCTAAATTTGGCGCATGTCTTTCGGAACTCTTAGTGCGATATAACCGTTATGTTCCGTAGCGAAAAGAAATCTGAAATTTTCAACGAGCAAAAGAAAGCTGGAGAATGCAACGATCGTATCGTAATTCAAAGTAATTACAAATGAACAAAAAAGAACTTACAAAAGGTGATAAGAATAGAAACTAAAAGTTTAGAAAAAAAAAACAATCCGAAGGGTGGTTCAGTGAAGGACGACTATAGGATACAATGCACTCGCCCTATTTAGAGATGCATTATGAAAATACTTGAGTTTGCCACTTGGTCAGACCTAACACCGAAGCTGGCTTAATTAACTCTCCTTACCACCCAATTCCTTCAAGAACTACTAGTAAAAGTACTTATTTATAACAAAGGAATTTTAAAAAGAATTTTGTTCATTATTCTAATTATAATAGTGTGAACCCTTAGTGAGGAATAAAATGTTGTTAGCCCGACGAACCACGACAGGACTGAATGAAAATTAAAACACTCTCGACAGAATAGCAAACACGGCATTGCTCTTTAGCTAAATCTTATGTTTCAACTTTCTAGCATAATCCTCGGTTTCATATTCCTAGCATAAAATATGTATGTAAATCCACGCACTTCTTGACAATACTACGATTCTAAAGAAATAATTGGCATTTCAAGGATGGCTGTAGCGTTAGAGCTGTGTTGGGGGGGGGGGGGGGCAACCAGATCTTAAATGCTTTCTGGACTTTGTTCCGTGACCAATTTTCGGTAACATTCCTATGTAAATTTACATAGCTTTGTCGCCTTATAATAAACTAGCTACGCTCACGTTTGTTTTGTGCTATACTATCGTTACTCCCGTTGCTTCCATTTCTTCCGTTGCTTCTGTTGCTCCGTTGCTCCCGTTGCTCCCGTTGATCCCGTTGCTCCCATTTCTCGCGTTGCTTCCGTTGCTCCCATTGCTTTCGTTGCTTCCATTTCTCTCGTTACTTCCGTTGCTCAGTTGCTTCCGTTGCTCCCGTTACTCCCGTTGCTTCCATTTCTCCCGTTGCTTCCATTTCTCCGGTTGCTTCCGTTTTTCCCGTTGCTCCCATTTCTCCAGTTGCTTCCTTTGCTCCCGTTGCTCTCGTTACTCCCGTTGCTTCCATTTCCCCCGTTGCTTCCATTTTTCCCGTTGCTTCCGTTGCTCCGTTGCTTCAGTTGCTCCGTTGCTCTCGTTGCTACCGTTACTCCATCCTCTATTCTCCATCCTCTATCCACCATCCTCCATCTTCTATCCATCATCCATCATCCACCATCCACCATCACCATGTTCCCTGAAAATTTGATCAAAATCGCTTACGCGGCTTAGCAGTTTATAGGGAACATACATGACAACTTATAGGGGTTCTAACGGGACACTGTCCCTTTGGAAGGCATGAAGAAAGGCTGGGAATACCCATGGCTGATCTGTGTTGCTGTGGTGATGAGAATATTGAGCCAACACTGGACCATCTAATGTGTGAATGTGAAAGCCTGGCACGTACCAGGTATCGGTACTTGGGGAAATTCTCCTTCACCGATCTATCAGAACTTGCGATGATTCCGTTATGGAGAACTACTCTCTTCATAAGGAAGAGCAATATTTGGAATCAGTAGTCTAGAGCCCGGTTTTTATACGAGGGGACCACAATGGATCCACAGTGATCTCTCGTGATGGACTGTGGCACATTGCTTCAGTCCACCCTTCTCAACCTAACCTAACCTACAAACATACATACATACATACATACATCTTTTATATATATACATTGTTTCCGTGATTAAAAAATGTCCACCTCGGAGGTATTAAAAAAGTATCCATTTGCTGGTCATCGATCTGTATGTATATAAGTATATATACCAAGTTTCAACTTTCTAGCATAAGCCGATTCTGAGATACTTAAAACTACCCACACACGAATCTTGCTAGTCATTTCAAAAATTTTATTTTTCTAGAATGCCTCTATAGTGACTCGTCAATTGTTGGCTTTATATCTTTTGCGGATTTCGAGAAATAAAAATCAGAATTTTTTCTTTCCACCCCCTCCCACCATCTCCCTTACACTCCACTTGTAGTCCTATGTACTGTGACCTAATTTTATCTTTCTGGTGCAATTGGTTCGGAAGACATTGTAATTTTAAGTTTTTCATTCTCCACCTTCACTACCCATCTTCACACCCCTTCCCACCTCTACCTACCAAACTTTAGTCCTAGTAATTTTAGGCTAGTATCCCTTAAAACAAACACAAAGTTTCAAGTTTCTGACATCAACCGTTCAAGCGATACGGATTTTAGAATGTTTAGATCCCAGCTTTCGAACGTTTCGGACGCATCATTTTCCTTGATAATCTTTGGATATTCGATAGCCATTTGCGCAAGGGTAGTAGCATGCTGCATGGGATGCATACGGTTAGTATTACTTATATGAATAATATTAAGTCTTTGGTTCTAGTGAACTTTTCGCGTATATTCGTGAAAGATCTATTAGCTTTTTTTCTCCTCCAAAGCCGTAGCTTTGCCATTCCTAGAAAATTACGACGGACAGATGGAGTCCTTTATCTCTCTTACGGTGTCTACTAGCAAAAACATGTTAGGGTAGAATTTTTTTTAAATTTCAGATTGCGTTTGCTTTTGAAACTGTAAAAATTCCTGGATTATCTACAATTTGTTTATTAAAACGGTACTTAACCTTTTTGCCAAGAAGATTTTTTGTTACATTAAGGCAATTCGATGTACGGATCATTTTCGATTCCATATAGAGTTTCGATATCGAAGCACATTTTCGCCTGTACGAATCGTTATCGATTCGAATTAAAATCTTTGTGACGAAGCACTTCATTTTACTTTATTATTTTTATAATAAAGTATTTTATTATTTTATTTAAAGTACTTTAGGCATGTTCCGTCATACCATTAAAATAACGCAATCCGAAAAATTTTTTTATGTTCATAATCAAGGCGGCAATACTTTGGAACTGAGTTTTTTGAAAGCAAAAACTAACATTTCTTCTTCTCTATGCGCCAGCATACAATTCTATTCAACTTTTTATTGTTTTTTGAAAGAAAATCTTTGGTTTATCTATTTCACTAATAATCGCATATCATCTACCAACTATAGTTTTCACATAACTTCACATATCGGAGACAATATTACTCACATCTTCCATGTAATTGTTGCCATTAAGCGAGCATATAAATTCCATAGAATGTCAAATGGATATATCGTAGGTCGTTCCGATCCCTATCATAAAGTTCAAATCTCGATAAGTCCTTTAGTCGTTGATTGTTATGCTAATAGAACAATAATCATAGCTGCCCTGGGGGTTATTTTAGACCTTCTATATGAGACCTTTACTCCAGTCAATAGGCCACTTTTTTAAACGTCGTTTAGTTCTTCTGTACGTTTGCTCAATTCTCGAATCCTTTTATACATCGAAAGTCGTTGGCTGGCTCAATCTTATGTCCTTCCATTAAAGTTATTTCACAACTCTGTTTGGTAATCTGTAACTTTGTTTGGTTTTATGACCGGGGTCCGGATAGCAAAATGACTATGGTAGAGCTACATATGGGTTATTCCAGAGAAGGGAGAAGGCCACTCCTAAACGAGATTTTCGCACTGAATTCGGCTAGTAAATTTGATTCGGTACTTTTTGAGGGTGAGCAGAGGCCAAGCGATATCCTTCCAGCTTCGGTGGATTATTTCGAATACGTGCTAAAGCTTTTCGTGGATATGCAGAGACGATATTCGGTAAAAGTTGGGAAATGCATTTTATGATCACACGTAGCTGTAGTTAAAGGACTTCCTCCTGCCGCTGGCACTCGCTACAAAGCATGACACCCCCCAATAATCATAAATCAGACGACATTCAATGGGCTTGCATTTCAGTTTTCGCTGTTAATATTCTTTCACACCTTCGAGCTATTGATGAGGGCTTTATCTGAAATTGAAATCTTTTTAAACCGGTCAACTAGAAGCCCATTTTTTCAACGCGTTCATAGAATTCCGCAATTCACACGGTGATTTTCAAAAAAAAAAAACAGAAGTGAAGCCCTTCCATGGTTGGGGTGACTGCCCAAGGGGATGCCATCAGGACATTGTCATTTTTCCTCAAAGCTATTTGGCCGATCTTATCATAATTACTCTGCATCACGCTATACACGAAGCTACGTATAGTCGATAGTCTAATGCCTTGGGGTAGATGATGTCCCTCGCAAGCTTTTATGAAGTTCCAGCTTGAATGCCATGCCATTCCCATCGAATGACTGTGGGTGTATTTAAGCTATCAGCTGAAAGTTGATCCTGAATTTTGTTGAAAACGTGATTGGAAATTACAAGAAGTATCTACTCGTACTCGTAACAATTTCTGGGAAAACTCAATTGGCACAGGACTACGGTGGGTGCAGAAGTGAGGCACATTGATAAGATGCCACTTAGGTATTTTTCCGTCTCCCTAATTTTCTGGTATGGAATTAGAAAATTGTCATAAAATTGTGGAAGTTATATGAAAATCGATTAAGGACGAAAGTCTATGGAAGTTTCAAGGACTAGCTGCTAATTAATATCTCGATAAATGAAATCTTTAGGTCATGTATTTTGATGATTGGACGGCTCATAAATTGACTCATCTACAAAACTTTTCTCGATATTCGCTACAGGTAATAGATACCCATTTAGGAATTTCCCTAATTATTTTTATACTCTACATTAAATTCATGGAATATCTATGTAGCGCATTTGTGACCAAAGTTCCTAAAGAATCCCTAAAATATATTGGTATCTTTATACTACGATTACCAAAGGTCCTGCAAAGCTAGAAACCAAAAATTTTTCATAATTCATATCTATTCTAAAGTATGGGAATAAAAACTGATAAATTGAGTGCTCGTCAAGTAGCTACCAGATCCTTTAAGTATTTAATTTTTTATTGTGTGCTTATTTATTGATAGAGATAAGAGTCTCCATAAAATACACTGTCACCTCCAACATTTTAAATCGTAGTACAGAGAAAAAAAGTTTCTGTTTTAGGACTAATAGACCGCACTACTGCAAAAAAATTCTGTCCGTCTGTCCGCCGTACGCCTTACGTAAACGCGTTTGAAGGCTCATATCTCCCAAGCTCTTTGAGCTATTAAATTCAAATTTGTTTGGTGGTTAGATTGAGTGAACCCCTATAAGTGGTTACTTTTAGGAGAGGTGTAACAGGGCATTTGGAGAGCGTTTTAGGTGAAAAAATGTGTTCTTGTTATCTCAAGAACACCTTATGCTAGCAAATTGAAACTCGGAACTTATATAGATCTATGGTAGTGAAGATATTTGAAAAAAACGCTCAACATGGAAACAGGAGTGGAGTGCTTCCGAAACGGTCGAAATGTGAGATCAAAATATTCTAAAATTCATATCTTCTAAACGGTTAGTGCGAGAAAGTTGAAACTTGGTGTTTATTTGTAAATATACTAGGAGAATAGATCGGATAATAAAATAAAATGTGGAGGGGAGTCTCTGGCGTGCGGAGGTCAGGCATGGAAACTTTAGATTACGATATCTCACGATTCAATTATACCAGAAAAATGAAATATGGTTTGCATTTGTCGACGGACAGGGGAGTTTTCTGAATATGATATTTTTCAGGGAAGTAGTGGAGTAAGGAAGTGGAGGGAAAAGAATTTTTCTAAAAAAATTACATCGTACATCTCAAGAACTGGTCAAGACAGAATCTTAGAATTTGTATGGGAGCTAAGACTGATAGGTTCCGAGCAGAAAAAAATTTATGAGTGTTGGTATAAGGGGTGAGGGTGCTAGAAGGTTAAGGGGGAACAATCCGATCCTTATATCTCGGGAATCCCTAATTATAGAAAGCTGAAACTTAAGATTTAAGTAGAGCTATAGTGGTGGCACGTTCTAAAAACCAAAAAATTTTAGTAGAGGTCAGTATGGTACGGGTTGGGGGAGGGTGTTTTTCCAAAATCTAGAACGGCTAACGCTAGAAACTTTTAACTTAGGAGGTATATGTAGATGTACTAGTAAAGTCATTTAGTTTAGAAAAAAGTTCATATATCCACACGGATGTATGGCAAAAATGATCAGTGAAAAAGGAGTTCATGAAATTTCACGAAATTCGTCATATCTTTTATGTCTTGTGAAATATTGAACTAATTTTACTTTTACGTGTTCTTCAGATAAATGCCTAAAAATTGTTCATGTTCATGATTTTTTTTAATTCTACTCCTAAGGGAGCGTAAAGAGGTTGCAAACATTTTCATGAATTCCTCTATTTGATGAGATATCGAATTGGTTTTTACTTCATCGCGCATTCTATATAATCGCCTAAAAATTCGGATCATGATTTTTCAATATTCAAAATTTAATTTGTATTCCTCAAGAACCGTACCAGATATGATCTTAGAAATTTTACAGGAGTTAGGCCCAGTAGACTTCTAGCAGCAAAAAAAAAGTTTGTTGGTGCTGGTGACGGTCGGAGGGGGTGAGCATAGAAAGCTAAGTATTGACGACCATATAGAGTCGTTATAGAAGTATCCTAGAAAAATTTTTGATAGAGATAGCAAGATACGGGGGTGGGCGGTGGTTTCTCAGAAACAGCATATGCTAGATAGTTGAAACTTAGTATGTATATGTAGAAATACTACAGGAGTAATAAAAGTAAAAAAAAGTTCAAAATTTTATTGATGTACAGAGCTGGAGTGAAAAAATTGTCAGTGAAAAAGGGTTTCCCAAACATTTTCATGAATTTCGTTATATCTTTTAGACATGTCGAGTTATAAAATTAATTTTACTCCTTTGGGCTCTTTATATAAACACCTAGAAACACTTTTTCAACTTTTTTGATATCCAATGTGGTTGTGTAAATTTTCACGAATTCCGATGTATTTCTGAAGTCTCATTAGACGATATATCGAATATCGAATTCACTTTCACTAGTAATGGCTTTAAATATAAAGAGGAAAGCCGGATTCCTTCAATATTAAATCACTTGGGGGTGTATGGTATTTTACAAGTTTTCACGAATTCCGAAAGTCTTTTACGTTTAATGAGATCGAATTCGATTTTACTTCTATTAAATCTTCTATTGGAAAAAATACGTAAATAAGCAAAAAAAAATCTGCCAACAGTCTGGGCGACACTTTATTATTTTTCGGATAGAAGTCCGAAATGTGGTTAATACTGAGATGCGGTGTAGGTTACTATGCAACTGATAACCTAAAGAATAACAAGGAGGCTATGTGGAACACTATTTTTTTGGTTGTCAGTCGCATAGTAACCTACACCGCATCTCAGTATTAAATACGTTTAGGACTTCTACCCAAAAAATAAAAAAGTTTCGCCCAGACTGTTGGCATATTTTTTACTTCTGTGAGCTTTTTATGTAATCGCTTAAATAATAAGGTTTTTTGATATTCAACTCCGAAGGGAGTGTAAAGGAGTTACATACGTTGTCACGAAGATATGAAGAAATTCGAGACGTTCACTTGTGCTTTCAATGTATAATGGACCAAATATCGATACTTTTATTTTTATGGGCAGTTTATTGTCGTTTTTGTTGTATTGTGTTTTTTATACTTTTAAGAAATATAATTTTGTATGTATGGCGTGCGGAAGGGTATGTACATATTTTGAGGAAAAATAACTTGGAGTGCAAAAGGCTAAGCCCTATATTACCGGAATTGTTCATATTAATCATCCGTCATTAATAAAACAACATCATTTTAATGAGAACAAAAAGTCTGTATAATTACTATCCCATTTCTGTAGTCAGTTGAAACTTTTATTATCCTCTTCATCTCAAAGTTCTTCTAACACCTTATCGTTTTTAGATAGTCGATTGGTATAATATAAAACGGAAATCAGTTGGTAAAATTGGATTAAAAGTTATGAATAGTCTCTAGGACATCGTAGCCTAGATACCGGCAAAGTTCCCTTTTCGTGACATAAATACGAGTTTGAAATTATGTTCTTGAAAGTCTTTCTTCGCTTGGAAGGATAATTACAAATGTTGGTCATGGAAAGAATAATAAAATTTTACCCTTAGCATTGAAATAACGCACAACATAATTCCGAGAATAAAAATCGGGTATGTTGTGCGTTAATCTTTATACTGTAGATGGAATCTGAGAGTATTATAAGTTTATTCGAGTCCAAAAGTTTGTAATGCATAGAACCAAGCCTTGGACGAAAAAAAGTTATATATTATTTTTTGTTTATTTGTGGCCAAAAACTCCAAATCTGCTTGGACGTCCGTCTGTCCGTCCGTCTATGCGTCTGTCCCTCTGTCCGTCCGACTGTCCGTCTGTCCGTTCGTCTGTCCGTCTACATGTCTGCCCGTCTGTCCGTCTGTCTGTCTGTCTGTCCGTCTGTCCGTCTGTCCGTCTGTCCGTCTGTCCGTCTGTCCGTCTGTCCGTCTGTCCGTCTGTCCGTCTGTCCGTCTGTCCGCCTGTCCGTCTGTTCATCTGTCCGTCTGTCCGTCTGTCCGTCTGTCCGTCTGTCCGTCTGTCTGTCTGTCCGTCTGTCCGTCTGTCCGTCTCTCCGTCTGTCCGTTTGTCCGTCTGTCGGTCTGTTCGTCTGTCCGTCTGTCCGTCTGTTCGTCTGTCCGTCTGTCCGTCTGTCCGTCTTTCCGTCTGTCCGTCTGTCCGTCTGTCTGTCTGTCCGTCTGTCTGTCTGTCCGTCTGTCCGTCTGCCCATCTGTCCGTCTGTCCGTCTGTCCATCTGTCCGTCTGTCCGTCTGTCCGTCTGTCCGTCTGTCCGTCTGTCCGTCTGTCCGTCTGTCCGTCTGTCCGTCTGTCCGTCTGTCCGTCTGTCCGTCTGTCCGTCTGTCCGTCTGTCCGTCTGTCCGTCTGTCCGTCTGTCCGTCTGTCCGTCTGTCCGTCTGTCCGTCTGTCCGTCTGTCCGTCTGTCCGTCTGTCCGTCTGTCCGTCTGTCCGTCTGTCCGTCTGTCCGTCTGTCCGTCTGTCCGTCTGTCCGTCTGTCCGTCTGTCCGTCTGTCCGTATGTCTGTCTGTCCATGCGCACGATAACTGAAATTTGCCTTGGCCTAAGATCTTCAAATTTTGAATCTGGGTGTTTGGTCGAATTTGTAAGGCTAAGTTCGTTAACGTGCAAAATCATCCTACTCCTTCGGGTAGCTGCCATATAAAAAGTTCTTAAAACACGTGTTCAAGAATATTGGCCAATAACTTCGGTACACCTTAAGCTACAACTTTGAAATTTTGTAAACGTTAGTTTTCCAATAGTTGGAGTATGACATAGTTGGACTCGCAGCATAGCTGAGAGAACTACAACATGTCATAGTTAGCTGAAAACTCCCACCTTTTTCCTACCAGGGTGTAATAAATAAGTAGGACTGGCACTCCAAGTTGGAGGTTGGGCGAGGCGTCGACAACGAATCACCGGAAAAAAGACCACTGTCCAGAAACCTGCAGGAGGCCAGGGCCCAATTGGGGCTGTCGCGCCATTGATGATGATGACTATAACTCAAGAAATCGTTCAACCACGCAGTTGAAATTTTGTACAAATAAGTTCTGAGAGAAAATGAAGTTCAATATAACTCCAGAATAGATTAAGCTACGACTTTGAAATTTTTGACGTATTGATTTTCCAATAGTTCGAGCTAAATGTGTGATTATGAAGAAAATCCTAATAGTCCTTCGTGTAGCTGCCATACAAATATCCTGCCAAAATGTCTTCACTTAATTTACGGACTCAAGTAATCGTTTAGCCACGAATTTGGAATTTTGTACAAATTAGTTTTGAGTGAAACGAAGTTTGAGTTTACTAGTCAGCTGAATCCTTTTACTCCATTTGGTGGCTTCCATACAAAAAATCCCTAAGACACGTGTTCAACAATATTTTACGATAACTTTTGAACGCTACAAGCTAGGAATTTGAAATTTTGTACACATTAATTTTTAAATGGTTACAAGGACAAGGATTAATATGTAAGAAATTGAAAGAGTCGTTCCTGCACCTCCCATGTGAAAGTCCTTAAAAAAGGAACATTTTTGTCGGTGACTCACCTAGTGCCAGACGTGAAATTAAACACTGATGAAATTGTCTTTTAGTTTCGAGTAGCAACCAAATAGGAGTCCTTAATGAAGGACAAACAACATGTTCACTCCTTATCCTACTTTATCCCCAACAACAACATAAATCGAAGTTCAGTATTTCATCTAGAGTATTATACGATTGGCTTGCAACCTATCGTGACTGCAGTATGTTTATTCATATGAACTAAAAAAAAACCATGTTAACGATTCTTTCAACGATAACAATGTAGAAAATGGTCACAAGTTTTGTTACGCATCACTATGATTTTCGCCAGGCAAAAACATATCAAAACAGACCGCACAGTAATTCAAAATTGCCGAATTAATCATTATGTAATCAAATTTATATCCAATCAATGTGAAATTATTGCTAAATTAACAAATTTTCGGAAAATGATTTTCACTTTTCGAGCTGTGGAATCGACAAGCAGAAGCAAAACGAGCAATGAGGTGGCGTTTTCGTGCCGGGCCAGAGAATTTCACAAAAACTGAGAAAACATTTGGCGAACAAAAGCCTCACAGTATACCACAGCAGCACGCTCTTGCTACTAATTGCCTGTAGTGCCCGTATCCGAGATCAAAATGCCTACAAACCATGAATTATGATAACAACTGCAGATATCGAAATTAATTGCCCTGCCGGCCAGAAATAATTGAATTCAATAAAAGCGGAAGTACGAGTATTGCAGCAGCCTCACTATCGCAAACCGGACCACGGAATACTTGTAAAATTTTTTGTGCAACCCATGAACATAGGCGTTTACGAGTGGAAAATGCTTTGGATTTCCGCCAGATGCACACCTGGTGCGGGGAAAAAAGTAGACCGACCAGAGTCCACAGGTGCTCAGCTAGGCCTGACGGGGGGCCACATCATAAAACTCCCATCCAAACGACCGGGTCTTATTAGATTAGTTCTGCTGGTCGCCCAGTCGACTCACCTTCGTCCTCCAGCCCCAAACAACATGCTTCCAATTATCCTGACAGTTTTTCTTTCCGGCCAAGTGATAGGACAACACGACCCCCACTTTAAGCCAAATCGAAGTGTTATCGTTCATTTGTTCGAGTGGAAGTTCAATGACGTGGCAAACGAATGCGAGCGGTTCCTTGGTCCTCGAGGATTCGGTGGAGTTCAGGTAATTGTATTCGTGTTGGTCGCCCCATTGGCCTCGTTATTTTCGGTTCATCAGCTCGACTTTATTACGACAGTGTAGTTGTCGCCGGTAAACGAGAACGTTATTGTGTCGAATGAGAAGTTCCGACGACCGTGGTGGGAACGCTATCAGCCCATGTCCTATCGAATCCTTACACGGTCCGGAAACGACGAGGACTTCTTCGGCATGTCCAAGAGGTGCAATAACGCTGGCGTTCGGATCTACGTCGATGTCGTTTTTAATCACATGGCTGCACCCAATGAACACATGAACGGAACAGCAGGATCGATTGCAAATGGCTCGGAGCTGCACTATCCAGCTGTGCCATTCGTGGCAGACGATTTTCACAAATCCTGTGCCATTGTAAACTACAAAGACGCTCATGTCATTCGCAATTGTCGCCTCAATAATCTTCCAGATCTCGATCACTCGCAGGAAGGAGTCAAAGCGAAAATTGTCTCCTTTCTCAATAATTTGGTCGAGTTGGGTGCAGCTGGATTTCGTGTGGACGCCGCGAAGCATATGTGGCCAATTGATTTGAAGGTGAGATCATTTCTGTTTGCACACTCCTCTAATATTTCAATTGCACTCACAACTCGGTGGCACAATTCACCTATGGCGTAAAATATTTATCTCAGACATTGTGTCCTTGCAAGAGCTGTTAGCAGTGAAGCTTTTAAAGTTCTGGATATTTATAAAATTGCACCATATCAGCAGTCACGCTGCTCAAATTAATGAATTCCTATTAAAATTTAATAACAGCTACGGATAATAAAACAATGGGAAGGATTCTAAATAATTTTAGGGTCGTAAGTTCATACCACGCTCCCCTAATATGTAACTATATTTTCCAACCCGACAACTTCACATTGCCAATCAATAATGCAATTAAAGGAATATCAAGCCGGGTTGACACGTTACGAGTGGATTCGGAACGAGTGAACTCGCATAGTTACTCGGACGTTACTTGTATCGTGTCAACAGGTAATCCGAGCACACTCGGACGTTATGACGATACGAGTAACGTTCGAGTGACTATCCAAGTTCACTCGTTCCGATTCCACTCGTAACGTGTCAACCCGGCTTCATCAAGGGTTAATAGCAGCACGGAGTAACATCAATATTGAGACGAGAAGACAAACACGTCATACTCAAGATGCAATGCTGAATTCCACACCAATTTGTTCTAAAAGAAAAGAAATGAGTACAAGGTTTCTTAATTGGAGAAAAGTAGTAAAGTTCATAACTTAAAATTTTCATATACATATCAAGATGAGGAGAGTATTATAACGGTAAGTTTTTTTTCGATAGGATCGTTAAAAACTTTCGCTTTATCCCAACCCTTTGGCTATTGTTAAAAATAACTGAAAAAGTTCATTAAATACCCATACGGGTGGATGGGTATGGGCTATTGGGTTTTTCGCCATTTTTGACCTTACTCCTATTAAAATTAATAATTTCTGAACCAGTAATGCTACTTAAATAATTTTTTTATCTTTATCATTGAAGAAAAAATAGTTGGAGAATTTAACAGTATTTTATTAAGCTTACTGTTTTGCGCACCGGTTATTTACGTTTTTATAACACTCCAGTTTCAATTTTCGTTCACGGTCATTTAACTGAAAAACACAATCGTTGACCCATTTTTTTCCGATATAATAAAAACTTATTTTGTCATCTTTCATTCGAGCACAAATTTATTAATTTTAAAGTTATTTAACTTTAATCTACGCCTTTTTCGCAATTAGCAATCATTTTTTTTAAAAAGTGCAACTATGGAAAAATCAGGAGCAGCAAAATGTTTCATAATCATATTACTTATATCCTTGTTATCCTGCTAGTTAGTTCACTCAACGTTCAAGTTTTTCATTATCTAAAGGAAAAATTCTGGTTGAAAAATTTAATTACATAATTTTTTTGGACCGTCTTCTTCTCGGATAGTCACCTTTCGTTAGTTTTCTCTTAATTTTATTTGTGTATTTAAAAATTAAATTCCAATCCAACTTTTCTGTAGCGAATAAAAATGCTGCGAAATGCTTTTAAATAATTTAAAAGATGTTTTGGATTTAATTTTTAATTGAAATGGTAAACGGTGTCGCTTTAGTAACTATTTGTTGATAGTTTAACTAAGTAATTGAAGAGTCTTAATTACGCTTTATTAAAAAAAAAGAATGACATAAGTGATGAAATGGTTAAAGTTAACTGTAGTAAAGTAGTTTAGCTTGCGCTATAAACTTACCTTTAAATTAAAGGAGACAACATACGATTTTAAAATATTGTAGCGAGCTAGGCGTTCGCCGGGATTTCAAGTAAAACACAATTCTTGGCGTATCACAATACTACGACGGATTTCTAAATTTTCTTGACAAGATTTTAGTTAAATGTTTAGATAGATTGGTAAAAGGGGTTGGTCTTTTAACCTCTGTCACTGAAGCCACAGTTGGGCCTATTGTGACGTCCCCTGGATTAACTATGATTCCTCTTCAATCCCTGCGCTTTCAATTACGAAGAGAAATGGTCAGGAATTTCGATGGTTCCATGAAACCCTGACCGAAGTGACGAAGTCTTTTGTGAGCTAAACCCTCAATGTCCAGTCAGAGCTCCCACTAGGTTACGGGTCTGGTGCTGGTGTCTGCTTAACTTCAGATACTCAGATGTTCTTTTCTCCGAATGCTTTGGCATAAAAAGCTTTCAGTGTTTATTGCCCGGTGTCGATTCCCAGTGAATGGCACTTTGCGATTTTTGCCACATTCGGATGTTCATTTTGGCTGTGCTATGAAGTCAGCTTCTGAACCTTTTCTAGCCATTAAGTCGGTGATTTTGTTACCTTCATAGCCGCTGTGCTTGGATACTTAAATTCAAATAATTTCACCTTAAAAACTTTAATAATAATTTCACTTCCGTCCTCTCTCTACTTACTCATCTCTAATTGTTTAATATGCAATTATTATATCGGTATTTCATCCACATTGACACATGGTTGGCTGCAGATCTGTTTGAAGCTATTCCCAGTTCTTCCTCGAAAACGACCACTTAAAAAATTTTTCAATGATGTTTTCTAACATTCCGCTTGTTTGATTTTAGAAAATTTACAATATGGTGAACAATTTAAACACAAAATTTGACTTTGATGAAAATTCACGTCCTTTCTTTTATCAAGAAGTAATTGACCTTGGCGGAGAACCAATATCAAAGTAAGTACCTGCAACTATTTCAATACTATTATCATAGCTGGTCGATAGTCGTAAAAGCGATTAACGTTTACACAGAACCGAATACAGTGGATTTGGAGCGGTTACTGAATTCCAAGCGAGCAAGCAGATTGGAACAATATTCGGTGGCAATGCACCGCTTAACTCGCTGATTAACTGGGGACCTGGAATGGGTCTTCTCCCGCATTGGGATGCCCTAATTTTCGTCGATAATCACGACAATCAGCGGGGTCATGGGGCCGGCGGTGACCTTGTCCTCACTCATAAGAAGCCGAAAAGCTATCAGATGGCCACCGTATTTCTGCTCGCTCATCCCTACGGAATACCCAGGATGATGAGCTCCTATTATTTCAACAATACCGACCAAGGACCTCCTTCGGACGAGAACGATGAGATTCTGTCGCCGGTCGTTAGCGAGAATGATGGATGCGATAGCGATTGGGTGTGCGAGCATCGCTGGAACGCCTTGGCAAATATGGTCGAATTTCGACGTGTGACGGGAAACAGTACGGTGACGAACTGGCAGGATAATGGCGCCAATCAAATTGCATTCTGCCGAAGTGACGAAGCGTTTATAGCCTTCAATGGAGATCGAACGCTTGATTACAACGTGACAGTTTTCGTTTGTGTTTCGCCTGGCGTCTATTGTGATGTAATTAGTGGCGCTCGACTGGACGACAAGGAATGTTCCGGGAAGTCAATTACTGTAGACGGTAATGGGACGGCGAGAGTAGTGATTCCTGCTGATGATGAGTATGGAGTTGTAGCGATTCATTCCGAGTCGAAATTACAATAAAGAGTTTCACATTGCTTATTTAATTTTTTTCTTTTTTGGTTTTTCAATTTTTAATTTAATTTTAACGATTCCTCAATGGCAGTAGCCAGGACAGCCATCGATCCCATTCGGGTTTTCGTGTTGGTGTTTCGCACCAGAAACTCCTCTGACGCCGAAAAACAACCAAAAAATTCATAAGAAATTCTTAAGAATATTTCATTCTTCATTCTTTGACCTACTCGGCAATCAAAAGTATTAAACATCGAGATTTAAAACGTAAATTCGCTTCAATACACCCCTTTCTACGCAATATTTTTTAATACAATACAATTAATTCATGAACGGTACAAACAATAATATCAATTTTAACTAGCGAAAGGACAATTTTGCACTCTCAAATTTTTTCTGTTCTCATTAATAGCTGCTACAACTCTTGATTGCAAAGTTACCTTGTTATGACCCTTGGCCAAAACAGTACAAAAATTCGATTACAAGTCTTCCATGTCTGCACAACGGAAATAAATTTATTACATCCCTTAACTTTGTTCTTTTAATTTTCGGATTCGTTTATCATAGCGCCATAGTTTTTACTAGCGCATAATGGAGCCCATAGTTAATGTCCACCATTCCGAGAAAATTAGATTTTCAACCAAGTGGATTACAACATTCAGGTACACTTTTAAGCTTCATCCCCTAGCCACTCGACGCACACTTTTATTATGTCCGGGGGAAGATTTTTACTGCAAATAGAATGTCCAGTTTTATAGCATATTTTGCTACCGAACGTAGCAACTAGCTCGGGACCAAATTGTGTTTAAATCGGTGAAACTTTTTCGGGCAGACTGAAAAACTTTTGATGACGGGTCTAGTTCTTAATTCAGGGATAGGGTCGAGTTCTTAATTTCCACGAATCCTTGCTACGATAAGTTTTCATTATTTATCCTTGCACTTACATACTACGCTTTACTAGCAATTTTGCTAATTGGAAGTCGCTCATACTTTACTAACTGATAAAAACTGATTATTTGCGTCTAAATTGTTGTCTGATTGTGTCCAACACTTGAATTGTAGCAGTCACAGCCAAACCTTACAGAGAATTACTTCAAAGTGAATTCTACACTTTTCGAAACTTTGCCAACAGACTTACATTTTGTGCAATGCCCTTCGCTTCGTACATGTGTAATAGTGCAATTATTTATATTGGTACTCAAGCAAGATTTCGAATCGTTTTCCGCTTTAATTTAATTTCTATGAATTTTGTAGATTAAATTCAGATATAAAGTTGTGAAAACTCAAGGCACTTGTTTAAGCCCGACACTATATAGTATTTTTACTGCAGACGTCCCTACCTACCCGAACTGTGAAATGGCAGTTTTCGCGGACGACACTTGTCTCTATACTCACGGAGATGACGCCGACGAAATCATTGTAGCTTTGGAAACATTCCTAGACCGTCTCTATCAATTCTACTATAGATGGAAAATAAAAATCATCCGTACAAAAACCAAAGCTATATTTTTCAGCAGAAAAAGAAAGCGTTCTAATCTTCCGAATCGTGAAGTCAACTTCGCTGGACAAACTGTTCCTTGGTTCGACACTATAACCTACATTGGTCTCACGCTAGACAGGAAAATGACATTTGCTAACCACATAGAAAATACATGCTTCAAGATTTCCAAGTGTATTCATGCGCTCTATCCACATAAACAGGAAATCATCTCTATCATTAGCAAACAAAATACTAATTTTCAAGGTTATCATGCAGCCCACGTTGACATACGGTGCTCCTGTCTGGGCTAAATGTGCTCTGTCCCACAAAAAGAAATTGCAAGTCTCGCAAAATAAATCGCTAAAGATCATTTTAAATAAACCATTTTATTACTCAACGAAGGCATTACACCGCGACAGTGGAGTGCACAACGTCCAGGAACTTGCTGCAAACAGGCTCACAAAACTTGTAACGATGTCCGAAACGATAGACAATCCACTAGTCTCTTCCTTGGCTAGTTACTGCTACAACTTGCGTCATTATCTTAATCTATTTTTTTTATTTTAGTTTTTGTTTAGGTTTAAGTAGTGTTTAAGTTAGTCATTAAGGTTCATTCAAGAAAGGTTTTTTCCCTAACAAAATTTTTCCTTGAACATATTACTGTAACAGATTAACGTAAGTTTCTGCAAATTGAATGTAAATTTATCAATTATAGCTGTAAAGATTAAGATCTAATCACTGAACAAATTTTAACTTGTTATTATACAACTTAATGAATTTCAATAAATTTATCTATCTAAAGTTGTGAAAACTAAGCATTGCTTACACCTGATTTATCCTTTTGTTATCATAGGTATTGGTGGGAAAATTCAATGAGAATTGTGCTAACCTTGCAAATTATTTTGCTCTCATGGTAGCAGGTACCCAATTCTATAACTTCCTTTGTATTAAAACAGGATCCCGACTACCACCTTTCCTGCTTTGCCTGGTTCCCTATTTATGTTCATAGGCAGTCCAAATTTTATAACGCACAGAGCGGAAACCTTTGATGCGAAAACGATGCATTATGTTTTTGAGTTATAACAGAGAGCTAGTTAACACCCAACGGCCTGACCTATCTCATGACAAGTAGGTCCAATCACCAACTGTTTACCCCTGTAGAGGTCAAAAATTCGGGGAGGAGGAGAAAAATTTAGATTACGATATCATACGAACCAATTGACCTAGAAAAATGGCATTCGGTTTGTGCGTACAAGTCGACAAATCGAGTCTATTCAAAATGAAATTTTTTAAGGGGGTGGTAGAGCATGGAAGTGGGGGATAAGAATTCTTCAAAAAAATCACGTTTTATAACGCAAGAACAGTTTAATGCCGCGTTTCAACTATCGCCTTTATGTGCATTGGATGAGGCGAACTAGCGCGTATGCGTAAGTGGAAACGGCGCATTCGCGTTAGTTTGCAACTCAAGTCGAGAATCGCTTACATTTGCGTCAATGGCGGTGTTTGGTCTCATATTAAAGGGATGTGCAAAGAACACGAATGTAGCATTTCCACTATCGCCTATGCGAAAACACTACTCCAGCGGGAAAAAAGAGTTCTGAAGCATTTCGTAAACATTCCGACTCAATGGATGGAAGAATTACCATACAATTCATATTACATTTTTTCTGGAATATTGAAGGAATGATTCTCTATATATTTTCAGAATGCGAAAAAGAGACATTCTAATAATCTTGCAAAAACTATAATATTACATACAGTAGGTACATAAAACATTACTCGTATCCGCGCTAGGACTGAACTGAACACTTGCTAGCCCCCACCAGTGCCAAAAACATTTGCGTTGGACATTCGCTTCGATGGCGGTTTTTGACACACATCAAAGGGATGTGCCGTTTCCACTTACGCCTAGACATTCGCGCTCATCGCACATGCCCTACGCACATGAAGGCGGTAGTGGAAACGCGGCATAATAGACTCCTAAAAAAGGAAAAAGTTCATATTTTTATATCTCGAGAACCCAACTCAAACTTGATATTTATATAGGTATAGTAGTGCCATGATTAAAGATATAATTTTTTATAGGGGTAGTATGGCACGTGGGTGGGCTTATGCTAAAAAGTTGAAACTTGGTGAGTATATGTAGATCTACCATATAAATGTAATTTACATAAAAAAATTCATTGGCGTACGTAAGGGGTGCAAAAAAAGTTATCAATGAAAATGAAACGCAAAATAACTATTTTCACGAATTTTGTCATATCTCTTAGGTCTTTTAAAATATTGAATTAGTTTTTATATACGGATTTTGCACATAAACGCTTAGAAAGTTGTTTCTGAATTTTTTGAAATTCAACCCTTAAGGGGGTGTAAAGGGCATGTATACATTTTTACGAATTTAGCCGTATCCCTCAGGTCTGATTAGATATCGAATGACTTTTCACTTTCATGGGCTTGTTTTATAATCGCCTAAAACTAGTTTCCAATTATTTTCCTATTTCAACCCCTAAAAGGGTATAAATGGGTTGAACACGTTTTCACGAATTGCGTTATATTTCTTAGGAGTGATAAGACATCGAACTGGTTTTCACTTCCTCGGGCTTTCTTTATATTTGTCTTAAAAACACTTTCAGAATTTTTGGATATTCAACCCCCCTACTGGTGTAAGGGGGTTGAATATGTTTTCACAAATTCCTCAATGTTTCTTAGATCCGATGAGAAATCGAATTTATTTTTACTTCCTAAGGCTTCGAAAATAATCGCAAAAACGTTGATTTCAGGATTTTCGGATATTCAACCTTAAGGGGTGTAAGGGGGTACATACTTTTCACAACTTTCGACATAGTTCTTAGGTTTCATGAGATATCAGATTCGTTTTCACTTCACCCGACTTTTTATACAAGTCACCATTTTTCGATATTCAACCCCCAAGGGGTGTAAAGAGGTTACATATATTTTTACATTTTTTACCATTCCTTAGCTCTGAAGAGATATAAAATTGGTTATTACTTCTACAGGTATTTCAATTAATGGTCTGAAAACCTATTTCATGATTTTTCGTAATTCCACACGTAAGGGGGTGTTACGTTTTCACAAATTTTTCGAAATCTCTAGTGGCATATGAGATATTAAATTGCTTTTTATGTAATCACCTAAAAACTAATTTCACTATTTTTAGGAATTCAATACCCAAGTGGGTATCATTACGTTTTCAAAATTCCTCAGATATCTTAAGTCTGATCCTGATGAGGCAGCAAATTGATTCTTTCTTCTAGGGGATTTTACTGTAAATAATATACCGAAATGCGAGTCGTCTACGCAGCCTTTTTAAATGAATCGGCTAAAAATCTCTATTTTAGATATTTTTATTTCTAATCTAAGGACAAAATTAACTTTCCAAAAAACCTCCTAATCTCGAAACAACTGATGTTATACTCCGACTTTGATCGCGTCCTGAAGTATAACCCAATTACGTAATTCATTTGTTATATGTGGCAGTGGCGTAAGCCTTCCATCGCGACCCCATTTCAACCACTTCCCGAACTTTGACCCGAAAAATAATAAAATTTCGCACTGTTGGCAGATTTTTTTAAAATATAGTTCTCATTTTATTTACAATTTTAATTATATTTTAGAGGATTTTTGGACAACCGTCGCACTTTTTAGAGAGTTGGTATAGATTAACGTAACTACAGTACGTTGCAAAACTGTTAACAGGCTCTCCGACTATTAGGACAGCATTGTCTAAACGTCCTTGAAAAACTGATGAAAGTAAAACCAACCCATAGATAACGGGCCTATTACGAGACTCGAGTCGAGTGAGTAACTCGACTCATATTTGGACTCGACTCGAGCTAAAGTTGGTATTATGAAACTCGACAATTGGAAAGTCACTTCATTTCCAGCAGTCGAGTGAGTTTGACATATCTTATAAGAAAATACTCACTCGATCGGCTCTCATAATACGCAGTTCTCTTAACTCACGCTTTTTTTTCGACTAAAAGTCGACTGAAACTCGACAAGTAGGCACTCGTCGAGTTTCATAGTCGCTGAATGTGAGTTTTTTGATCGAGTCGAGTTTCGTAATAGGCCCGCTAAAGACTATTCAAGGCTGTATTTATTTTACCCCATAAATTCCAATGCCTACATTACTGGACATATACGTATAAAGGACATTCGTATGAGGATTTTGCTAGATACTCCTGGACGTGCCTAAAAATATGAAACTGCAATGTCCCGCAAAATTCATAAATTTCGATTCCTAATTTATTAGCCATAAAAGTCATATTAGAAGAAATTCAGGCTATTATTTCGCATGTACATATAATGGGTCGGAGAAGCGCCTGACGAAAATTCAAATCAATTTTTTTATGAACTGCGAGGTGTGTCCTTTAAAGGACTTTATCCTACCACACAAAATTCGATGCCAGTGTTATTAATTACAATTTTAGATAACATTCAGAAGTGTCTGTCTGAAAAAATACAATTCTAATCTTCTCAGAATTATTATCGAAAACTTTAATCTACTGCAGAAATTTCAATCTCAATAGCCACTTGAGGAAATTTAATACATACTTTAAATGATCCTACCCCAGAAATTTCGTTACTTATATTATTGTGGGCGGTCAATTCACCAATACAGTACATACATAAGGTGGAAGACGAATGAAAGGGTTTTAACAAAGGACCAATCGGGGACGACTAAAAAAGTGCCTGGAAAGAAAAAACAAATCCGAATTTTAAAATTCGGTGTAACATTTCCTCTTACTAATTAAAACGTCTTTGCAAGATAAAAACCACATATACATAAAATAACAGCAAAGGTCATGTATTTAAAAAAAACATACAAATTAATTACATTCTAGGAGTTACAACAAAACTATAATACAAAAGATAAAACTTGTTCGATCTTGTGCAAATTAACATGTTTAAATAAATCAAATCAAACATTATTTCTTTACTTTAAATCCACTTTGATCCGAGTAGTTCACTGACTAATATATAAACTACAAAAAAATTTTATTTTTTATTTCGCCATTTTTCTGAAAAATATTGTGCGGCAATTGTTCATGTTTTTTTCTTATATTTTTTTTACTGTACAAAAATATGTAATTATAGCTGTTAAAAGCAACGTACAAAATAGTTTTTTTTTCGATATAAAATAAATAAGGAAACTCCCTTGTAGTTATTTAGTTTGTTCTTGTTAAGGCAAAGCTTTCTCAGGTGGCTTGTACTTGTATTGTGTGTTAATTTGATTCTTTTCTGTTCCGCATCTCTAAGAAGTAAAGGGCAGCATTTAAAATAGTAAGTTGTAATTTTAGTTTGTTTGTTGTACATTTTTTTATCAGTTAAACGGTTGCTTTTAGAGCTGGCTTTATCAAAATGTTTGAATATTTGCACGGTCGAAAATTCACTGCGCATACATTTAATGGAGTTTATCGACGAGATTTGAAGTTGCTCCAGCTACTGAATCTTTTGCTGATACAGCTGAATCATGGACACTCTGCGGAAGAAATTAAATTAAATTAATTATTTAAAAAATATTTTTAATAAATAAAATATTTACTTGACTGGCTGATGACACTGTGTTACCAATAGCATCACCGGCTGATTTTACCCCGTAGCTAATAGATTCTCCTGTTTTTTTGAAGGTATTATCAACCGCATCAACTGTATTTCCACCGGCTTGAACGGTCTTGTTTACAGCGTCATTTGCTGCTTTCTTCGTTTTATCAGCGGCAACTGCTGCAGCCTGTATAAAACATAAAATAGTGAAAAACATTTATATTAAAATTAGAAAGGCAAACGATATTGTTTGAAGTTAGAGTTTCCTGTGATTCTACGAAAATTGCAAATAGGTTTAAAAATAATTATTTCAAATGATTATTCAATCTAAATAAGAAATCTAAAATCTTTTATTCTGAGTTTTCAGCGATAAATAATTAAAAGTATGTCGGTACTTTTGAAATCTGCCCACCTGTTTTAGTGAAGAGGCTTAAAACACTTGTTTCGAACTAAGACGAAAGAACCGGAAATTGCCAGCAACATCAGTGCGTTATAAGGTTGAACTCATAACATTTGTATTGTTTCTACTCTACCGTAATCAGAATCTTTTCAATTCCAGGATATAGTGCAGTAACAGTGCTCTTATGAGGTACTGTTATTGCTTCAAAGATCATTCCTCTACTTAGACCACGGGTGATGAGGAACAAACCCACGACGTTAATATATGTAAACTAGCCCGCTTAGGCACTGTTCCACCAAGGGTCCCCGTATTTAATTAAAGGAAATTAATTAAATTAATAAAATTCTAAGCTTTCTAATCAGCTTAGGAATCTACACAGACTCCTTGGGCACTAAAAAGCAACCCAGAAATCCTTAAAAAGTAAGCTTCTATGGTAGCTCTACACTTAAAAATCTCATTCTCGCTATATTTGGTTTTTTAGTATTTGATAATATCTAGATAATAAAAAGTATAAAATCATACTCAAAATGCATAACTTACGTTAGCAGTACTATCGGCCATTTCTCCAATATGTTGCTTAGTACTATCATAAGTGTTTGCAACATGTTGTTTAGTATTATCATAAGTGTTTGCAGCTTGTTGTTTAGTATTATCATATGTGTTTGAAACTTGTTGTTTAGTGTTATCATATGTGTTTGCAACATGTTGTTTGGTATTGTCATATGTGTTTGATACTTCATGAACAACATTATCCACACTTTTCTTCGTACTATCGACGGCCTTGCCTGTCTGATCGACTGAGTAATCAATGGCCTTACCAGCCTTACTTAATTGCTCTTCAGTCAATTTTGCTGCTCCTTGTGCTAGAAAAAAAAAATTATAAATCAATCTTTTTTTTCGTACTCCTACGGCAAACGCCTCTTTACCTGTTCTAGTAGCAAGATCCTCAACGCCATCCTTAGTTTTGGTTATTGTTCCACCAACTACTTGCGTCGCTTCTTCGGCCAAATCTTTTACTTCTGAACCTGTATCTTGGGCCAATTTCTCAGCTTCATCCTTTTTTTTGCTGAACAAATTGGCAGTTTTGTCGCCCAAATTCTTAAGAGATGCTGGAATAGAATCAAATTTGTTTAATTGGAAGGACGATTTTTTTTAATGGATATAACTACTAAGTGCTTATCGTGCTAATTACAAAGTTACGACAAAATAAACGATTTATGTGATGACAAACATATTTACCGAAAATTAAAAAATTTTTACATCAATTTCACCGACAAACAAAGTTTTAAAAAATTGCCAATTGTCTCGAAGCTATTTTTAGCTTATTTTCAGTTTAGTTGTATAAATAAATTTGGTAGCATATCGAAGGATTTATACCTTAGCTGCCCATGAATTGAAATTGTGGTGCAAATAAGAAGTTCAATCAAGAGTACTGTAGTCGCTAAGGATTCGTTAATAAAAACATATTATGAAAAATTAAGTCGGAAAGATAACAGAGCCCTGACGAGCGATGTAATCAATTGCGAAAGGTCACGGACGATAAAGCACCATCTAGAAGTTCATGTATTAAACGCTCCATTGAATCCGCTCAATCTATTAGATTAGGGAAGCACTGCCAGATCTTGTCAAAAATATTTGTTATATCTAGCGCAAAATATTTTTCATGAGATGAAGACATGAGCTACATCGTTCCCTCCTTACAAATAAACAAACTCGAAATTAATAACATACATTCCGCCCATTAGAAAAAAAAATTACCAGCAGTCTGGGCATAACTCTATCATTTTTCATGAAAAAGTTGAAGTCGAAGTACGACAAAAGTGTCGACACTTTGGCACTTTGAGAAACCCAATCACGTCGTCCAAGAAGTGCTCAATGTCGCATTATAGCACTGGATGTTTCGAGAAAATGATGTTATTTGAAAAATTTATTTTGTCAATCTTGTAGGGCATAACTTTCAAATTCATCAGTAGGTATTGATACAAAAATTGAAATAAATAAAAAGTCCGTGGAGATAAAAACCTATACAGTATTTAATCAGACCGAAAACATATAGCGAAATTCGTGAAAACGTACACAACCACCATACTTCCACTTCGGGGGTGAATAATTAAAAATTCTGAGAGAGGTCTTTTGACGATTTAATAGAAAGCCTACGGAAGTAAAAATTAAAGCGATATCTCATCACACCTAAAAGATACATCAAAATCTGTGAAAACGTATGCGATCCACTAACATCTAAAAATTATGAAAGGAATTTTTACGCCTCTAGTTTATCTAAGGAGCTCGTGGAAGTAAAATAAACTCAGAAGACCTAAGAGATATGACGAAATTCAGGAAAATATTGGGACTCCCTTTTCACCGACCATGTTTTTTTTGTCCACCTCCACACGCCAATAAAAATCTCAAATTTGTTTTGCTTAAATTACTTGCTTTGTACATATACATACACAGAATAAGTTTTAACTTTCTAGCATAAGCTGTTCCTGATATAGAAAAAAACACCCTTGACCAATCAAAAATTATACCACTACAAAAATACCAAGTTTTAGTTTTTTTTCTTGAGAAGTACCTACTTGAGATATAAAAATCATAATATTTTGCTTTTCATATTCCCCAGTCATAAACCCCCCAACCGTAATGAATTTTTTTCTGCTAGTAGGCAGTACAAATTCTAAAATCCTATTGTATTCACGAAAAACTATTGATAGGGGAAGCAAAGTATAGGGTAGTTTTTTATATCTCAGGAGCGGGCTATGCTAGAAAGTTGAAACTTGACATCTCTGAGGGCTAATTTTCCAGTAATAAAAGTAAGAAAAATCACCCAACGCTAAACAATGGATAAAGTGAATTTGACACGGTTTAAACCACTTTCTTACGAATATCTCGGTTCCACTGGACTTTAGAGCAAACATAGGTCAGTGTAAGCACAAAATTTTGAATAACATCAGTTTTGATGAACTGAATTCGAAAAGAGCTGGTTTTTCGCTCGTTTTCTTCAAAAATTTGAATTTCACTCTGTCGGATATGCAAAAAGTTTAAGATCAAATTAAGTCGAAGCGCCAGTATAACATCAAAATTCTGTCAGCTGCACTACTGTTCAGCATTCTTGTCTATACACAAATCGTTAACTTGCTCTGCAATGTATAGTGTGTAATGCAAATATAATATATTATGATATTTAGAGAAAAAAAAATTATTGTTTTACTTATACTTCACGAGATTGATCTATTCCAACGCCTACCTTCGAAATGCGAGTGCGACCTATGTGGGGTTAGATACTAGAGAGTCGTTAAGTCATCACAATTACCGGTCTCAGTAAATTCTTAATAATTATAAAGCAAAACTAATTACATTATATATTTACGAATAATATAGGTACATATGGATATGCCATTTAGACAATAAATGCAGGTGGGGAACAGGTATAGTAACGGCTTAGTCACCTTATTGGTTGCAGTCGCCAGTTCAATATAGGCATCCAGTGATGTTGTATTATTATTAACAATAGAAAAAATATTCTTTGTAAAAATCACATTTATTTACGTGCCTGACGTCATGCTCGAATGAAATTAGATTCGTAGATATGATTTTCATCCCGTTAAAAATGCAAATGAGTCGCCATACTCGTAGAAATGGTGAACACAATAATTGGCTAACACGGCTGATTAAAAATAATAATTTATTCCGCATGAGTCAATTAACTACTGTTTTGTCTACACTTTTTGTATTACAACATTGTTGATGATTCTATGGAAGCATAATCTTTAATATAAGCATGCCCTTGAATTAGTTCTAATTTGATAACAACGAATTGTACAATGTGCTCTTGTATTACAAATACAGATTGTAATTAAAACCTTATTTCGTAACCACATTAAAAGTTAGTTCGTATTCACACTAAATTCCATAAGATGTTGAAATTAATGTTTATTATTAGCCGAATTCCGCAATTTTTTATACATACCAATGTACGTATGTGCCATTTTCCAGAATTTTCATGGCAAAAAGGAAATTGATAGACATCTTTAGAACTATGGGTACCGTATAAATATATACAAAGACGTCTACGAAACACTCTAGAATCTAAAATCACCTTGAACTTCTAATTCCAAAGTTGGCTTAATTTGGCGTTGGCTCAAACCTTCATATTATAATGGTCCCGGTCTAATGGTCGAAATTGATGAAATTTATTCAATAAAAAAAACGGCCGAAGCATTTTAACTATGCGACTAGTAAGTTCGTGATCAACGATAGCTAGACTGAAATAATATAAACATTCTACGACTGGAGCTGATGTCAGCTTTGTCCAAGGTTATACTAAATTGAACGCAATTACTGGTGAATTTGGCTACTTTTCAGGTAGGTCATTGTTATATTTTGCTAGTGCAAGAATCTGTAATTATTGGATTATTACACCTTAGCATGAATCATAGCTAAGGAAACTAACCAGGCTTTTTGTTTTATTTGCTTCAAATGAAATTTTTTTCGAATGTTTCGAATCTTTATAATAAAGAATAATATTATAAAAAAAAGACGGTCAAATATTGGACTAAAACATGGACGAAAATTAATGTGGCAAGCAAAAATGTGACAATTACCCTATATGAATGCATTTGCCAGCCAGAATGGTCAAATATTTAACATAATGGTTTGATTTTATACTATTCAGTATTCTGATTTTAGAGCTATGACACATTCTTAAAATAATAAAGCCAATGACTATAATAAGAAATCTCGACTTTAGTAGCCTACCGACACTGAGGTCGTGGAACCGCAATCCTTTGCTCTCGCGGTCTTATTTTCGCGAGATTCATTAAGCCTTTTGTGCAACCCTATACTTGCTCGTCACTGTTATATTGGACAGAAAAGGCGAGAAATTCCGGTCGGCTCTTAGTGAAAAGCGATTGAGAAACACTGCACTTTTTATTTTCTCGCACGCGCATTTTATATTACGGAACATGGTATGCAGGCGTGCAGCTAATTGTCTTTGGACTAACCGCTGTATATATAAAATTTTCTCCTGGCCATACACCAAGTTCTAGATTAAAAGAATATAAACTAGTAGAACCCAAAGGTAATATGATTTGAAGAATGAACACGTGCAATATGGCCATTAAAAACACATCGTCTAACATTTCATATAAAAAATATGAGTAGTTTCTGAGAATACTCAAAAATTTAAAACTGTTAAAGTGAACCAATATCTATCTACACCAATTATGACAACAATAAAGTTAAAATTTATATAAGTTTGCATCGTAACTATGGATTCGAATAGTGAAGAGTACAGATTATTTGATCCCATAAAATATTGCTGGCAATTCTTGCAGCCTTGGATAAATTGGAAAGAATCGCTGATAATATATCATATCATATTAATTTCAAAAAAATTTAGGTAAACATTTAAAGTAGCCCACATATTAAGTTAGATATATGTATATCGATGTGTATACAAAATTAAATCAAAATCGGTTTGATAAAGGACTCAGTCGAGTCCGAAACATTCACACAAAAAATTAAAACAAGGAGTAATTTATCCGGAAAACTAGTTTTTCCATCGTTTCAATATTTTTCGACTTTAGAGAAATATTGTTTGGATATTTTCTACCAATTTTACATTTGTCACAAAACTAATGACCGCCAGTCAGCCAGTACGTTGCAATCAATAAAAACCGAATCAAGATTTTTTTCAGAAACTGACCTATTATAAATTATTAACCATTTCATGGTTCGGTTATTTTCAATTTTTCATGTCGATATACAGCCACTTAAATGTTGGCCAAAATTAATAAATGAATGCTCATCGGAATTATTTTTAAATTTTGCGTTTCCTATTTGAATTCTATTAATAAGTGACTAAAAAATTTCAAAAATTTCTTCACACATTAAGCCCTGTGGTGTTCGACTTTTGAGTTAAACTTTTCATCAACAGTTTAGAAGATCTTCGCATAGACAGGTATGATGTGTGTAATACACTGTATTCTCGAGAAGATGCTCACGTACGCAAAGTGTGGTCCAATTTTTTATACAATTTCACGTTGTTTTCTTTAAACAATTGTGGAAATGGACACTTAGGATCTAATGATGAATGCAGCACTACATTTTGTTCTTATTTGAATAAAGCGTTGTCTTCGAAGTTGTTTGTATAGTGATACTCCTAAATTCTTTCACATCTAGACATTATTGAACAGAATCTGTTTTTCACAATAGCTAAAAAAAGGATCGCTCATCTCATATTTTTATTGATGAAATAAACAAAAATTCACTAAAATCACTTATCACTCAAATTAAAATTGTTGAAGGATCTTGAAAGAGAATTAAAGATGATTGTGACTCATTTACGTCGATTTCTGTTAAAACTTTATTGGTTCGATCTATTTTCTATTTTTATAGTGCTTACTCATACATGTATATTCGAATATGATCGCAGAGAAATTATATTAGCCAATGCTAATCCCAATCTAGCTTCGAGCTAGTAGCTCGAAACATATTTCAAAAATTATTTGAAAAAAGTACGATCAAATACGTACTACTCGTACTACACATCTATAGTAAGTTTCTTATTATTAAAATACAAAAAAATATGTTGGCATTGAACGAATCTCCCGGGAAATGTTTTGGTTACATCTGCCCAAACCAAAACATTTCCATCTCCTTACGTTGCTCTGATGGAATTTCCTAAACATACAGATCGGGCCGATTTAGTTAGTTGATCGCCCCCATATTGCCACTTTATTGTTGCCATTCGGCAGTTTATTTTCGTAAGCCAATTAAATCTATAGCCAGATAATGTAACTTGTAAAATTACACACTGAAAAGAAATATTTCCGAATATTACACAAATATTTAAGATTATAATTTATAGGAATATTCGTATTCCTCTTTTTGTTTACTCAATACATTTGGACAGTCATCTTTGTATTTTTTTTTTTTGTTGACCCAAAATTTTTAAAATATTTTAGTTTTAGGTCAAATTGTTGCACTGAACTACTTATGTATAAACGCGCACTAAAGGTATGCTACTAATACAAATGCAATATTTGTTTTCAGAGAACTCTGTTTTAAACTGTTTAAACAGGCGTTTGAATATTTGGCAATTCGTTCAATCTATTCACTCGTATGTTAAGTTCATTAAATTTTGTAAATACTACAATATGTTCTGTATAATTAGCAAATCAAGTGTTTATTGAATTGTTTATAAAATACATGTAAATGTTAAGAATTTTTTTTTCTGAATAATATCACACCTTTCTAGGCTTTGGCATCGGTAAACAAAAACCAGAAAATATCAACTATTTATGAGAAAAAAAAGCACAACATGAACTTTGTTTCGGCCGCATACTGAATTTTAATACGCCGTTCATATAGGCTGCATGATATACGTTCCGAAGCTCTTAAAAGAACAACAAGTAGGTACTTTTCCATCAAGCTCCTCCTAATCGCTTCCTCCTAAGTTTTCTGGTGCCCCGTGTACTCGGTGCATTTATGTTTTCATATTTATTAATATTTCATTGAATTTCTCACTCCCGTCTTTACTTTTTGCTGATGGGATCCATCAACGAATTCAAAATGTTCGAGACGCCATTAATATTTGGATATTGATTGGTGTGGCAGCCAGGCTTGCAATTAAATGTTCAGAAGTGTTTGGTTATCGTATTTTCAAAATTTGATACCATTATATTTTATTATAAACCAGTGCATAGTGATCGCAAACCAGTAGCATTACAAAAAGACTGAAGGTGATATTACACTATATGCCAAGCTGTCAAATATTTGACCAAACAAATTTGACGAAAAGTTCAGTAATTTTTATTTGTCAACAAAAATAATACGGTAAACAAAAATTTGACGATTACACTATATGACTACATTTGCCGTTTGCCAGCCAGAGAAGTCAAATATTTGACATAGTGGCATACAGTGTAATACAAGCTTCAGGAATTATATATAATCCGAAATTATTATTAAAATGCTTTTTAAGGTTATTCTAAATGTGAAATAAATATAAAAATTAGTTTCTTCTTCTCAGACCCGATTTTTAACATTACGGTGGGCCTTTGTGCGAGTTTTGTCTTCAAGCCTCCCTACATAATTTGAATACCCTCGGATATCGCCCAACATCCAGTTAGGTTACTATTAAAATATATACGTAATTGCAAAACTTTGCAGGTACTAAAGCTGCGTCGTTATCATAGCTCATTTCATTCATTACCAACTAGTCATTCTCTCTTTTAGCTTTAAAACTTTGGATCAAAAAGAGCTCACAGTTGCATCTTGGTATTCAACTCGGTTAGCCAGAAATTAAGTATAAATCCGATCAATTGAAAACAAGACATTAAACCTTCGCATCCGAAAACCTTTATTTACCCAATACACTATCTACAACAATATTTTGTAATGAAACCTTTTTTTGCACCGCTCTATTGTCAGTAATATTTATTATTGGAATCAAACGTAAAATGACCCAACAATCGGAAATAAGTGCAAATGCTGCGGTTTATTTGATCCTAAAGTTTTTACCGCATAAATCACAGATCAAAGAGAAGACATATATGTGGATAGGTTCCGTATCTAGTAGCAATGATGATTACAACACCATCATCTTAATTTAATAATTCTATAACTATAACTCCGTTTCATATTTCTTACGGCGTTGGTTACGCTATTCAGTATAGCCTAATAGCAGGTCTTATGATAGCGAGTAGAGTAATTTACTGCATTCCATTTGATGTTTTCTAATGAGATCGAGCCGTTTTTTTTCTTTGACCAATTTATTCTAAGATGATGTCACTTTCTTCTATGCATTAAATGAAAATTATAGTAGCTGCCGTATACGAGCATTACTTAAGTTTGCTTTGAAAAACACAACACCCGATAGACTGATATGTTTATAATCTTGTTTTGATTTTAGCTACATACGGTTGAATAGGTTACTGATAGAATAAGAATGACTTCTCTCACCAAGTCGTCCTGATTCCCAATTCTACTTAATATTCTAGTTTTTTATAGTAGGTAGTTTATCATATGGTGAAATCTACTACAAGTAGTGGGAGGACTTGAAAAATGTTAGTACAAAAAACATCTAAGACTCGTAGCTATAACTAATAGACGAATACAAGCCTTTAGGCTTGACGCTAGATTGGGTTTCACTAAGATTGTTTTTCACAAAGTCTGCTGAATTACATAATAAAACTCAGTGGCAGTATACGCTCAAAACATTAAAAATAAATAGTACTAACTCAATGGAGCTAGCAACCATCCAAAAATAGACATTATTATTTATTTTGACCAATTTTTCACACGACAAGGTCGCGTGTACCATCTATTTTCCACTTACGCCGCAGAAAGCTTTCGTGTTTTGGTCCAATCAACAAATTTAACAGACGAATCAAATAACAACAAATAGCACATTTTTCTGCTTTTTAGATATCGATCTATTTCAAGCCAACTTTTGATTATATCGATTGGAAATCAATCGTGAAAACTCTCAATATCGCATTTTGAATTTTATGTCACAGCCGGATCCCACTTATAATTGCATCTTTTTTCTACAATAAGAAACTGATTTAAGCCCACTGTACATAATAGATACAGGTATTTGCCGTATTTGCGAAGATTTTATTTTATGTTCCTATTATGATCCACATCAGTAGTTTGGTATTAAGAATGGCGCGTGACTCCATTGTAGTACGATGTTGACAGTATTTTTATTGAAATACAGTACCGCGTATACTGGTGATAACGAAAACAGATAAAAAGAGGTGATCAGAGTAGCGATAGTGCGAAAAATCTGTTCAAAAAATCTGTTTTTTTTTATTTATTTATTTACGTATTTTTTCAATAATAGATTCAATAGAAGTAAAAGCGAATTCGACCTCATTAAACTAAAAGATTTTCGGAATTCGTGAGAACTTGAACAATACCTTACACCTCCAGGGGGCTTAATATCGAAAAATTCTTAAATCACTTTTTCCCGTTTATATTTAAATCCCTTAAGTGAAAGTGTATTCGATTATCATATATCTAAAGAGGCCTAAGAAATATATCAAATTCAAATTCAAATTTATTATCGTGAACCATATGATTACATGTACATTTAGTGGTAATAATTTTGTGATCAGGTTTGCGCCTCTACGACAATGGTGTGAATCTTAAAACTGACAAAGGCTGTAGTGAAATAAAATAATTAGATTGGCTTGAAGGAAAAATGGTTAAGAAAAACCTTCGGAGAACTAAACAACGAATTAACAGCACAAAATAAAATAAAGAAATATATCGAAATTCGTTAAAATGTACACAACCAAAAATGTCGAAAAATTTGAAAAAATTGTTCTAGGTGCTTATATAGAGCCCGCAGAAGTAAAATTAAATTTATAATTCAACGTGTCTAAAAGATAAAACGAAATTCGTAAAAATGTGGAAAAAACCGGACATTCTTTTTACTCCACCTCTACGCCAATAAAAATCTTAACTGCTTTTTGCTTTAATTACTCTAGTAGCACATCTACATATACGTACTAAGTTTCGACTTTCTAGCATGAGCTTGAGATACGAAAAACAACCCGCCTGCCGTACCATGCTACCCCTATCAAAAATTTTATTATTCTAGGACACTTTTATAGTGGCTCTATATAGTCATAGATTTTTAGCTTTCTATGGTTTGCGGTTTCTAGAAATAAAAATTAGGATTTTTTTTCTTTACACCCTCTCCCATCGTCACACCCTTCAACAACACTCCCAAAATTTGCTTCCCTGCTAGAAGTCTACTACATATCTGGTACGGTTATTCAGATATACAAATTAAATTTTTTGAAAAATAGGCCCCACTTTCGTGCGCCACCTAGCTCCTCAAAAATGTTATATTCAATGAACTCCAGTTAAAATCCTATGTACACAAACCAAATTTAATCTTTCAGGTACAATTGGTTTGGAAGATATTGTAATCCAATGTTTTTACACCCCATACTCATAACCCCCCTTAAAAATTGTAGGCCTTGTCTAATCTTCTAGTATCCCAACCGCAAAGCTTCAAACTTCAGACATCTACTATTCAGGAGATATGGATTTTAAAATGTTTCAATCCCAGCTTTCAAGCGCATTTTTTCATCTCACTCTCACACCACTCAACCCCCCTATCGACCATTTTCTGAAAATGGGTCCACTATCATAGTTCTACAAAGGTTCCAAGTTTCGGCCTCCTAACATAAGTGGTTCCTGAGATCCAGAAACCAAAAAAATTTTCGTCTAAAACGAGGGTTTACTAGTCTTAAAACTTGAAAATACAAAATTTCAGGGTAGCAAATTATTTTGAAATTTCAGGTCGATCACAATAATTTATTATTAAAAAATAATAAAGTAGAATACAGTGTTCACACTATGGATATATTGACATTATTTCTACTCTGCTATTACTACAGTAATTTGATGTTTTTGTTTTGGTCATTTGTCCATTTTTTGGTAATTGTGATTGTAAGACGGTTAACTACGAAAACGAAAAAAAGTGTAAAAGAAAAAACTAAGAAATTCATTACATATTAGCAACAACGGATAGAACGAAAATCTGTGCAGTCGGCGCTATGATTCTTCGAACAACTATTCACTAATATTGAAGTTTTGTTCAACAAGGTATTTAATAAACATGATTTGAAATTGTATTCAATATAGTCATTAAACTACAACTTGCTTATTTTGATATTTCAGCCTTCTGTATTCCAATTCCAGCAACACCAAACAAGAACTCTTGATAAATTTGTACATTTTATATCGCGACTTTAACCATTCCAGAGCAAGTTAGAGAAAACAACAACAACGCAAAAGAACTAAAGAACTAGCTGCCAAATGGCGAATTAGTGTAATAGTGCCGAATTAAATGTAATGTTAACTCCTTCAAAAAGTTAGTTAAAGTTAACTCCTTACAAAAGTATGTAACCAATCTGAAGATAGGGATGTTGATATCGAAAAAAATATTGATATATCGATATTTAAAAAAATATCAATATCGGCTGATGATATATCGAAAAAAATATCGATATATCGAATATTTTTTCCAATGAAAAATAAATTAACGCTAAGGGGAGCATATCGCAAAGGCTTTTCATTGTAAATTTCATGACCTATTTTCTCGGAAACCACTCGAATGAAATTGGACAATTCTGTGGTAAAAAGCGATAACAGCTTAAGTCGAGAAAATAATTAGGCAGTTACGTGTATCAAAATTGATAAATAAAGCAAAAAAAAATATAGTAAGAGATCTTATTTTTTTGAATTTAATAATTTAACACAATAATAATATATTATATGAGATAAAAATCTGTCAAACAATGGCAATTTTTTTAAAAAAATGCAATTGAAAAGTTTAAAAATGATTTTTTCTTATCTCGACATAAGCTGTTATCGCTTTTTACCACAGAATTATTCCTTACTGCAAAACGAGCAAATAGAGTGGAGTAAAATTTTATTTTTTTTGCGAAGGTTGTATATATTCCACATCTAATTTTCTTTCTGTTCGAACAGAAAGCTTCAAGTCAGTCTCATATTACATTATTAAATAATTAAAAATTTTAAATTTCCTTCTACTCTATCTGCAGAGGTGGCATGAGTGATTTTTGAGAAAATGGATCAAACGTTGCCTGGTTGTCCCACTTACAGAAACCACGTGTCTTGCATCTTTTTGTTTCGACAGAAATAAACTTTGCGTGATCGAAAAACAGTTTTATAGTTTCAACCTTTCTGACATCCCTCATATACATTATTATATTAGATTTTCGTGTTGGGGTTGGTTTGGTCACCTCTGTCACTGAAGCCTCAATTGGGCCTATTGCGACGTCCCTCTGGATTATTTATGGTTCCTCTTCGATCCCAGGAATTCCGATGGTTCCATGAAACCCTGACCGAAGTGATGAAGTCTTTTATGAGCAAGTCCCTCACGTTCACAGAGAATGTTTTCTAGTGTTTCGTCTTCATCATCGCAAATTCTGCATATTTTGCTTTCAGAGAGACTAATCCTATTGAGATGCTTCCTCATGTAACAATATGACTAGTCAGAGCTATCACTAGGGTTCGGGTCAGTTGCTTGCTTAATTTTAGATATTCAGACGTTCTGTTTTCCGAATTCTTCGGAATAAGTAACTTATTAGATTGTCACGTAAAATATCAACTAGAAATAGCTAAATTTGTAGCCAAAGTATGAGTAGGTACATATACACAAAAATAAGCAGAAATGAAAAATGCCGTTCAAGTTCTAAAATATGACATACTTAACATAAAATATCGGGTCCAATACTCGGATTTAAATATCGATATATCGCTCTAAAAAATATCGGCCGATATTATCGATATATTGTTTAAAAAATATCGCTAATTCGATATATCGATATTTTTTCAACATCCCTATCTAGACGTAGTCAGCTGTGTAAAATTTGTTTATCTTGGCGGGTTGTTTTTATTTCCATTAGGTGGCGATTGCCAACTTTACCATTTGTCAATAAAAACAAGGCTGTTATCGGTTTCGTCCATACGATAGCACTCATATCAAAACTGGCATCTTTTATTAGCAATCTTGTAGTCACACAAAATGATATTCCAGCCAAATCCAAATCAAATTTATTATGATAGCGATAAGCCTGTTGTTGCAATACGTTTATCTAAATAAAACGCGGTACCCAGACTGCCGGGCGACAAATACGTTAACAGCACAATTACATACCTATAAATTATTTCCACAACGCCCGAAATCAACGGTACAATCCTGAATTCAGTGACTCATCTTATTGACAATGAAGTGCGCAAAATAAAGCTCAATTCTCGAACTTGAAAATATTTTGGATCAATTTGAATTTGCCCCGCATTCAGTAAATAACGCCAATATCGCATTACGTGAAAAATCGGTAACCTATCCCAGTGACGTAGTAAACATCCACATATGTACATATACATTCATTTAATATATGCAATCCACATGAGTTCTTTAATACTAAGATACTTTTCTCCTAGATAAAAAGATTAAAAGCACACAGCAGCCGGATGAATGGATCAATAAACATTTCGGTTACATTTCAGATACATACGAGTACATACAGAAAAAAAAGTGGATTAAGCGGTTCTACGACGTTATGATGCTGCAAATATACCGACGTTTTTTTACAATGCTAGTGGTCTAGGTAATCTATTCTATGAAACTACAAGAACTAATAGCTGCAAATCTCTAAGCTCTACATTTAATATCGAACCTACAAGTAGCTACACAATTCAAGTGAAAATATCGAAAAAAAATTATGAAAAGAAGCACAACACTAGACTAGAGCATTCGGGGGAAAAAAGGCATCAAATACTCACATTTGGTGCTGGCTGCATGTTATCCAAAAATAAAAATTTGATTTTTAGTTTTAAAAAAGTTTTTTAGGAAAATCAAATTTGTTCTTTATATGAAAAGTGCGGACGTTGAGATCATCAAAACAAGAAAAACTTCATTAATTGTTGGGCTTTCTGATGCTCTCATCGGAGCCATATGTTTGATTCTATAGCGCTTTCGACTTTAGTGACAATTTTCTATTTTTAGCTAATATACATTTAGTTAATTTATTGTTTTTTACAAAAAATGTTTTTCATTAATTCAACTGATCGCGATTTTCAATTAAAATTACTACTTGAAAAAATTTCATGAGAAAATGACCATGAAAATCGTTTACTACGACGCACTTAAAAAGAACGAAAGGCGTTGTCGCGTCGCTCCTCAATTTTTACTATTCGGTTCCTTTCTTAGCTTTTCGACTATGCCTTCGACTTAGAAGTTGTAACACAATTTGGGTGACAAGAAAAATCGATACGGACCGTTCCTTCCATAGTGTGTCCGTTCCGATTGATAACATTAACGAAATTATAAAAATCACGTATTGTAAGAAATATCTAATTACCTGTGAATCCACTGAACATTTTCAAGCTTCTGTGATTACTTCTCCAGGTTTTAAACTATTTTTTTTTAAATTAATCCAAATGTCAAGGTCAAGTTAAATCACTTCACTACGCCTGTTTTTTCAGATACTGATAATTTTCAGCTGTTTTTAAGAAGATGTGTGGCAAGTAAAAATCGATCGTTAACTTCACAAGTTAGTGGAGAAATTTATTTAAATACAATTTTTTTTTTGTGTTCACAGCTCCAGTGTTTTACTACTTCTGTTCTGGCTCTGGGCTCTGGCTCCTCACCGGCGATTCGAATTCAATAGACCCACTCGGCGCGGCTACGAAAGAGTCAACACGAAAGAATTCCTATACACGCAAGTAACGTAACTCCTGTGCCACTTCATACGTTTTGTCTAGAATCTTGACGTGGGTACACAAAACTCGAAACGAAATACCAAAGGCGCCGTTGTAAGACAGCGAGAGGCGAACGATTCCAAGTGCGAAGAATTTTCTTTAAGAAATGATACGACTGGGATGCGAAGCTTTTGGACCAACGCCTAATCTTAGGGTACTTCTGGTTGGCCTTTGACCGAACTGAGTTAAGTCCATTCGTATGACCGTGTTCATATCATGTATTCAATATTCAATTCAATCTAATCGTGGACCATGTCGACTCACCTCTCACCTGATTCATCTATTTGGCAGAGAATAGTTACCTTTTTCGTGTTTCATGGCGATCCAAGCGTAGTACCGTTCTTACTTTGAATTTGAGCGAACAATGGCCGATGCTAACAACTAACATGTTGGAAATTATGCAAAACTTTCATTAGATGTTATGAAATAAAACTTCATTTGACGCGGCTAGACGGAGGGGTAGTCTTCGATGTCTGAAAGACCTTTAAAGTACTCCAAGTACACTACCACTTAATCTACCAATGTAAATGATCATTTAAAGGTGCATTCCTGATCCCTGACCAATATCTGATTAGTTTATTGTAGGGATGTGCAAAAAGTAATTATTCGTTATTTAGTATTCGATACTTTAAACAATTACTAGTATCGAATACCACTTTTGAGAAGTATTCGATATTGCCTCATTTCAAATACCACTCAATAGCACATCTCAAATCAAACACAACATATTTTACTTAGCTTGGTAAAGTATTTGAAGAAGTATCGAATACCAAAGTAATTGAATACTAAGCCACGGGATTCAAATGGTTGTGAGCAGCGCTGCCGAACTTGCTACTATAGTAGTATTTTACTACTATTTCAAGCCCGTACTACTTATACTACTCAAATTTCAATTATGCTACCCGGATGAAAAAAATTATTTATAATTAAAAAGCTTATCATCTAGCTTGCTTCTTTTGATGTCGATTGCGATTATTTCTTAATCAAACAGTGCTATCTACAGATTTGCCTTTTGAAAATTTTTACCAAAATATTTTTAATCAGAAAAACGCATTAAACCAAACCATGTTTTCTAATATAAGACATTTTATCGGAACTATAATCGCTTTCCCCATAACAGTGCAACTGCCGAAAGAAAGTTTTCTGAATTTAATTTAATTAAGGACAAGAAAAGAAATTCACTTCTCACTGGTACAGTGAATGCTGTTTTAATTGCCAAAGAACTATCTAATAGCAACTTTGCCGGAAAGTGGAAACTATCGAAAACTTTGATTTTTAAGTACAAGAAGTAATAAGCATCACGGCTGCCTCATTTCAAAACCCAGTAAGTTCTTCTTAGAAAATTTTATAGTATCTTAAAACTTATATTTACTCAGCCTTCAAAAATAAATATTAATAATCCCATACATAGGGGTACTCTCAGATAAACTGGAAGAACTCCTAAAATATCGAAATACCAACATCTATTTCTGTAGACCGACAAAGTTTTTCGGTACTCCTATACATTTTTTTGAAAAACACTTACTATGTTTTGAAATGTCAAGATAATGTCTCATTTTTTTATATTCAAAATATGTAATTATTCAAAGATTCATATCTCTATTTAGATTTTAAAAGAAGATTTTTTTTTTGAACTTAATTTAGAATATATACGAATTGTTGTACATCGTTATATTTATATTGATTTATGCAGTTGGGACAAAAAGTAATATATTTTTATTGAATATTTGATAATTTAAAGAATTTTTAGTTTTCTTAGGTAATTATAATTTATGTAAAATAAGAAGTCTGATTTTGTTTTGTTTGTTTTATTTTTATGTTTAGCAAGTAACAATAGAACTGAGGCTGTTTTGAATACAACTGGAATTTTTTTTTAATTTTAATTTATTTTTAATGAAGGATTTTGTAGGTCTATACGATATTTTTATAAGATGAAAGATGAATAGTGTTTTTTCTGATTTAATCATAATTTGTATGAATAATTTCATTTTATTTTGTTTAGTTATAACGGAACTGAGTCCGTTTTTATAATAATTTAATCACAAATATGTGTTTATGTATTTCAAAAGTTTTGACCACTGCTACCCTTCGCATCCAAATACTACTCAAAACATGTAAATTTTGCTACCCTAAAAAACTACAAAGCGATAGCACTGGTTGTGAGTACCTATATAGTCAAATGAATACCTCATGATTGGTAAAGTATTTGAAGTAGTATCAAATACTAAATATGGAATACTGAAGTTGATGTATTCAGTAATTATTCGTTACTGAAAAGTAATTGAATTGCACATCACATCATCATCAGTTTATTGGTTTATTGATTTCGTGGCGGTTAGTTGGTTGGTTGATTTCTTGGTTTCCCTTATTTTTTAACATCATTTCTATTTAAAATGCATGATTTCATTATTCGCACTGACCAAGAATCTTTTGCAACATAATCACGTACTAAGGTATAGTATAGTATATATAGGTATAGTACTGTAAACCGTATCTGAGCCAGAATGGCAAGTTCAATAAGCTAAGAGACAAAAGCCAGGAAATCAGTACTGACAGAAAGACCTTAACATCGATATCGAATCGTTAAGACGATTAGCAACACGGCATTTCTAGTTCTGCACCAGTACTGGACGAATTACTCTTTTGTGAAACAAATGTTTTAGTTCTGTATCAGTACTTATTCAACTCTAGAAGAAATCTGAGAGTATTATAAGTTTAATTCAGCACGAATAGAACCGAGCTTCGGACGAAAAATTTGCATACTACTTTATATTCTTTTGTGGCCAAAAACCCTAGGAAGTTGAAATTTTGTCACCACATGTAAAATGGAAAAAAGTAAGGATGGGTTTGTTAATAGGCTATATCCTTCCACTCTTTCGGGTATCTCCTATACAAGAGTCCTTAAAACACATATTCATGGTTATTGACTGAATGCTTTAAGTTAAGATCTTGAAATTTTGTAAACATGAACTCACCAACGCTTGAAGCCAAAATCCTGAATACAATGTAAATCAAATAAGTCCTTCGTGTAGCAGCCTACAAAAATCACTTATAAATGTATGTAACTTACAAAATCCACTATAACCCAAGAACGTGTTTATGCAGAAAGAAAAATTTTTACAGAAATTGGTTTTAAGTCCAAAGCAAAACTGAGTTCATTAATTAGTAAAATGCGTCAACTCCTTCGGGTAGCTGCCATACAAAAGTCCTTGAATCAAGTGTTTACCACTATTGGATGATAACTTTAGAACGCTACAACTTTGAAATTTTGACGGAACTCACTATAACTCAAGAAATCGTTTAACCACGAAGGTGAAATTTTGTACAAATTATTTTTGGGAGAAAATTCAGTTCGAGTTCATTAGTCAGTTTAATTTCTTTACTCCATCGGGTAACTAACATACAAAAGTCCTTAAAACACGTGCTCAAGGATATTGGCTTATAACTTAAGAACGCTTCAAGCTAGAAATTTGAAATTTTTCCGAATATGATGTTTCAATGGTGGCATATAGAGGAATTGGTACGAAGAAAATAGTTTGAGTCCTTCATGTAGCTGCCATACAATGATTCTTGGAAAATATGTGCATTGAAATGTCGAAACCCACTAAAACTCGAGAAATCGTTGAGCTTGGAAGTCTAATTTTTATTGGAATTAGTTTTCAGCTGAAAGCAGGATCGGTTTTGCGACTGTGCGAAATCCCTTCATTTCTTCGAGTGGCTGCCATACAAAAGTCTTCAAAACACGTGTCCACGAGTGTTGGCCAATAGCTTTTGAATGCTTCAAGCTATGAATTTGAAATTGTGTACACATGTTCCATTTGAAGTGATAAATATGCTAGAAATCGAGTAAATCCTTCCTGCCGCCCCCATCTGAAAGTACTATTTTTCGGGTCAAAGTTCGGTAGCGGTCAAAGTCGGAATATATCATGAGTTGTTTCGAGATTATTAGGTTTCTTGGAAAATTATCGATATCGATCAGTCCTGGGGGATAAGGCAGAATTCGTGAAAAAGTATACAGCCCCTTTGAAACCTCTTAGGGGTCGAATTTCAAAAAATCCTGAAAACACTTTTTAAGTATTTATATGAAGAAGCCGTAGAATGAAAATGAATTTAATATTTGGGAAGACCTATTAGATATGACGAAAATCGTGAAAATATATGCATTCCCTTTTCTCTAATCATTTTTTTTGCCCCCCTTCCGAACGCCAATAGATATTTGATTTTTTTTTTATCTAAATTACTTTTCTAGTTGATTTACATACACATACCGAGTTTCAACTTTCTAGCATAAGCCGTTCTTTAGATAGCAAAAACACCCCCATCCCCGTACCATACTACCCTTATAAAAAATTATATTTTTCCAACATGCTACTACTATATGTCTATCCAAATACCAAGTTTGAGTTTTATATCATTATAGGTTCTCGAGATATAAAAATCAGAACCTTTTCTTTTCCACCTTCCCTACCCTCACCCTCTACACCCTCACCACCAAAACTTTTTTTTTTTTGCTGATAGGGGTCTATTATGTCTATTTCTGGTAAAAATTCTAAGTATCTACCTTACACTGTTCTTGAGATATGAGACGTGATTTTTTAGAAAAATTCGTATCCCCTCAACTTCCATGCTCCACCTCCCTCTTAAAAAATTTTACTTTCATCAGACTTTATTTGTCAACCTTCATACAGAAGCCAAATTTTATTTTTCTAGTGCAATAGGTTCGTGAGATATCGTAATCTAAAAATGTTTACCCCTCACCGCCGTACCCCACTATCCCCACTCAAAAATTTGTTGCCGATCTATTATCCTAGTATACCTACAGATGTTTATTAAGTTTTAATTTCGTGACATTAACAGTTTAGGAGATATGGATTTTAGAATGTCTCAATCTCGGCTTGCGAGCGTCTCGGACAAATTATTTTTTCCCCCACTCCTTCACCCATATCGGCAATTTTTTTGCAAATGGTTCCACTATTGAAGCTCTATATAAATTCTAAGTTTCAGCTTCGTAGCATAAGCGTTTGCTGAGATCTAGAAACCAAAACTTCACAATATCAATACAATACTGTATTATTGAAATAATAAAGTAAAATTTACTTTCGGTGATTTACTTAAAATTCCAGATATAAAATTGAAAACGATATCGCATCGCTTCGAAAGACTTTTTTCCTAATTTCGATGAGCGTGTAACGTAAATTCGGCAATTGTGTCGGTTGTATTTCGAACTTTTTTCAACAATAGACGGCAAACGATTAAAAAATTTATGAAAATAAATAAGATAATAAAAATAATAATAAAAATAAAAAAGAACAGGCAATACGTTTGCAGCTCAACAATTCGGATTTCTTGAAATTTATCCGTGCCATAATCGCACCATAAGTTTCAGGATTTGATACGATAATTGCACAGTCAAAAATTAGGTGCATATGATTGGAGGATATGAAGTTTTGTAAGGTGTTATCATGAAAATTTGCAAGTTTTAAATTTAACAAAATTCAGAGTTATGAACTTAAGTGTACTGCGTCTACTGTGAATATCGATTATTGTATAGACAATGTACCTATCATATTCCTGTAAAATTCTCATAAAACTTCCGAAAAAATTCAAATTTACTGGTTTCAGACGAGACTCGCAATGGCCCTACTCAAACCAACAGACGTTGGTGTTAGTGTCTACATAGTTCGTCTGGAGTTAAGTATGCCGAATAAAACATCTTTTTTATAGGGAGAAGTGAAGCTCGGATATGAGTGACAATAGTTCACTATGGGGATAACATATAATAAGACCCTGGATTTGTAGGTATAAACACTTGGATTTGAAGCTGAACCTTCTATAACATAGTTGCGAGCTAGTAGTTCACCCGATTTCAAATAAAAATACTATTCGGTTAAATTAATGAAGTAACAACGCTTTATAATAATCCCATACAATTTTCACACTATTGGCAATTTTTTTCCGATTTCTTTTACTATTCAGCTTTTATTAATAAAAATCAATTTCCAGTAAAACCGATAGTCGTGACGTATTTTTAGCAGAAAAATTTGATCCTGTGTAAAACCCCGGCTGCGCTTATATATACTGCATGTGTTGACTTGAGCTATTTTCAGCATATTCGTTAGTGTGTGTGTGAAACATGCGGGAAGTGTGTAGAACATGTGTGCATTGCGAGAGTTTTCTGCGCTATTCTAATTGGATACTGGAAGGTTGTAGTTTTCTTTGGGAACTTACAATATGTAGAGTAGGGCTGCGACATCGACATCGATGTTTCTAAGACATATGTCTTGCAAAAAAAATTGAGTACTTTTCACATCGATGTTTTGGTTTCGATGTTTTTCATACATCGATGTTTTATAATAATATCGAACACAATATAATCATTAAGTACCTAAAATAAATTATAATTTAATTATTAAATTTCAATTTTTAAATAATATCTCAATCATTATTTTGTTCTTTCTGTGCAACGACAATATCAGTCATCATCTCAGCTGATTTCAAATCCTTCAAATGTAAAAGGCGAAAATAAAAAAAAACGCGCGAGCAAATACGTTGCACTACTCGTATAAATGGAGTGAATTTTGTACGTACAAAGAACGTACGTATGTTACGTATAAGCACCTAAAATATTATACGTAGAATCGCCGTAAATATTCTACGTCTAGTGCTCTTTCAAACTATGCGTATAGACTTACACAGTGGCCGCGGACATCGTACCCTAGAACTGTACGGTCTTTATTATTAAAAATTTAGAAAAACTAGAATTTGTTTTTAATAGCATAAATAAATTTGTTTGTTTTAACAAGCCTGTACCTATATTTTTTGCTCCTGAATGTAACCAATCTCTTAGTTATCATGATGATTAATACTTTTAATACAGCATCTACAAAATTCTACCGTGATAAAACATTGATGTTTCAGAAACATCGATGTTTTTTACCGATTTTTTATCGACATCGATGCCTTTTGTTCGAAACATCGATGTTGTAAAACATCGATGTTATGAGGTCGATGTCGCAGCCCCAATGTAGAGTGTTCGAATAGTGTTTGGAAGGGTCGTAAGCAGAATTATATCTTGAAGTACGAAAAAAGTGATAGTATTTTTTTTATGGTGGTAATATGGTAACAAATTTTGTCGTATTCACTCTGACTTTAACCTCATTCCAATCTTTGACCAAGTTCCGTCCAGACTTTATTAGAACTTTTTATAATTTGTGGATGCCAAATAAAATCAAATTTTAATGTACACGCCAATGGGCTGCCAATGAAAATAAAATACAAGGTGCTCCGATACTACCAGCTGGATATAAACATATTGCGATCGATATGCGTTATGCGAATTTACATATTTATCATCTTGAAACATTCAGGTTTTTGCCTACACTACGGTATTAGCTTAGTGGCCGTATTGACATAGCGCGAATTAAATGCACGATATAAAAATGCGGAACAAGTTTACGGCCACGCCAAAAGCTTCCGTACGTCCACAACGTTTCCAAGTCGATGTAAAATTTTAATCAATAAAATGGTCTAAGTGAAATATCTTCAAGCCTTGGAGGCCATGTCTTGAGCAGAATCTTCTCAAGTCATGGCCTCCAATTCCAAGGCTCCAAGATGTACTCGTATAGCAGGATTCGAGAAGCTAGTAACAGAGACAAGCGGCACATTAAATCTAAAAGTTTGTGGGTACGATGAAAAGAAATTCTGAATTTTTCGGATACCAGCTTTTAAAATAGATAAAATATCTGTTTTGCTACCGGTTTGAAATTTATCCGTGTCGTCCAACTACCCGCCACACTGATTGATTTTCTCACCTGGATACTGGGTGCTTTGCGGTATTTTTACCGCTGAACTTGCTAGCAGTATCTTGAGGAACTGGACCAGGGCCATTTCTTCCGAAATTCATAGTCATGATGATGGCCAGATGGCCAAAGGTGAACCGGGTGCACCTGTGCAGAATTACTAATCAGAAATCAGATAGACTATAAAATAACAGCATAGAGGTGTACAGCACACGCTACAGCCGACGCAATAGTTTCTTTATTTCATCAAGAGTTCACCTGTCCTCAGAGAATCTCGAATAAAGTACAATGGAATGATTCCCCATTCGCATCCTCACCCAACTCATTTCCCCACCCCTTCCTCAAGACCAACATATCTTAATGAAACTTCGTCATATTCATTCGAGAGACAAAGCCAACCCTGCCTCAAATTTGAAGGCCAACTAGTTCTGATGAATAACTCTGTCGGTTCTTAGTTCAGGTAAAGACACATCTTGAGTGCGATACGTTTAATACAGGTGAGATCCGACTTGAAATGAAGTTAAAACGCAATTTTTGCCATACAAATGGACATGGTCACATGTGTGGGTAGGATGAGATTACCTAAGTGATAATTTTGTCTTGATTTTTATTATGTCTGGTGTCTCGCTTCCACCTATCTTTACTAATTTTGCTAAAAATGAAGTCGTCATTGGCCAGCAAAACAGCTGCTTAAATGGAGGATGCTGGAGACGTGTAAATATTTACGCACAGATTCGCAACAATAAAATCTGAGTAATCCGTAATCTCATAGGAGCTACTACTTAGCAATATTTTAAGCAATCTACAAAATTCCGAATACATTTAGAATTCTGGAATTTCAGATTAATACTAGAAAGTTCCGCCATCTACTGTAATTTTGCATCAGAAGAAACGTTACAATTATATGTTCTACCAAAAAGTAAGATCGCTTGGGTGATTCGATCGATCTTGCCTTTGGATTCTTTTCTACTTCATTCAACTAGTCAGTTTTGATCGATTAATTGATATAACGCCTATGAATATACAATTGTTGTTTTTATGCCTATTTACGCATTTGGAAAATCACTCTACGAAAATAGCTATACCAACTTAGCCACCTGTCCTGAACAAACAACTTTTGTGTTTCGTATTATTATAATATAAATTGTTAAAAATATTTATTTTATTTTTTTATTAAAAAAAAAACATTAGTTCCTGCACTACCTGGTCTTTCACCTGGATAATCGATGTTTTTTTGTCTCATTAGAGCCAGCTAACAATCCGCAAAGCCGGAATAGTACCGCTTCTTTTTCAAGCGGTTAAGTTGTAGCAGAGTACGCTCCAGATTAGAACGACTGACAGATTTTCGTCATCAGGAAGAGATGTCACTCACCTTCTGAATTAGGAGACTACCGAACTTTGTCAAAATTCAAAGGAACGAATGAAACACTTTTGCATTATTTTCCACAAAATTAACGCTGCGAATGGACAGCTTTCACCGAATATAATACGAACTTTGAACTTTAACATTTTTGCGGTCTTTTCACGCAGTTCACCGTGGCTTTGCAACATAATTATCTTGCTGATTTTCCTTTCCATCTAATGTTGCAGTTCAAGAAATATGACACCCGAAAGGTACCCTATACACACTGGCATCTAAATTGCTAATTTAATAATATCCAATTAGACTTAAATTAGCGATTATAAAGTTCAGTACACACAGCCCTTTTACTAATGACCAAGAAGATAATTTGTCAGTATCGAAATGAAAATTTATGAAATGTTTTCTTGCCATATTTCCAGCAAAATAAGCTCATCGTTTATCGTTCAAGAAATCCGTTTTCTTATGATCATACGGTTTGACTGCAAAATTTAGAACAACTGACATTTAAGTTATTTGCTTGCTGTCTTCTTCTTTCCATGAAATGTGAACTCAAGCATGTTTTTGACACAGGTCATCATGTCAAATCCTACATGGGTATTTATTATCAATGGGCATTGAGGCATGGTATAAGGCTCAAACCATAAAAAAAATGTCGTGAAACAGAACTATGACCAACTGTGTTTCTGAAGAAATCAGTTTTTGAAAATTGTGTTGTTAGCCCAAGAGACCTAATTTATTATTGGGGATTGCATTGACTCATCGGAGGGCGTACTATGCAACTCCGACACACCCTTACAGTTTGGACAAATTCATCGGGATGTTGTAAAAATATTGTAGTGTAAAATATTCTAACTTTTAAGAATCTAATACGGACAGATACTTGCTTATCAACTTAGGAGAATAAGCAAATAAGAATATAAAACTAATGGCAGGAAAATTAAAGTTAATGATAATGAAATAGTAATAAAATAATCGTTTAGTTAAGTGCCTAGAAAATAACAGACACGATCACGGTTAATTGAATAAAATTTCTCAAATGAAATATTGTGTATGTATTTAATTCCCAGAGATACTTCCCTTACGTTCGTTACTCATTCCCCTCGTGGCTTATTACATCATTGAGCTTTGTGAATGTTTAAGTGTAATTAAACTTAGACTTGACCATTGACACACATCTAAAAATACTGCATTATGCTGCTGTTCAAGGAAATTCCTCATTTGATATTTAAATCAAAATTTCGCAAATCGATAAATTTATTTATTCCTCGAACACATTTTTGACCCTTCCACACATATAACACAAAATAAAAAAAAACACCTGGCACGCTATTAGTGCTACCCGTCGTAGGTACGTACCCCTGTTGTGGCCACTACATCGATCGTTCTCAACCGTTGAGTTAAATCGATAAGGACATCCACATGTCCTGCAAGAAAGTTAGGAACAAAGTAGTCACCTCCGTAGTGTCGGTTAGTAACCAAGAACGCTACAATCATGTGTTTCTGACAGTCGATTGAGTGTGAATTACAAAATGTTGTGACGCCCTACTTATTATGGACTTGAGTCTACGCGGATCACAGGTAATTCTTCCTTTAAAATTCGAGCGAATAAAATTCCAGTTTAGTTATTAACGTAACGCCGTCTTAAGATTAACTTAGCGACACGATACAAGCCGAAGCCAGCACCAGTTAAATATCCTGTAGTGCAACGGCCTTGTTCCGCAAATGTACACAGGTATCCGCTGTCTTCACCTTTCCTTCGAAGGCCTATGTCCGCTGATGATAAGCTAGCCCGGAGCTTAAGGAATTGCGTGAAGTTTTCGGAACAAGTTTTAAGTGAAGAGCAACTATGGAAAAATGTTGGTTTAAACAAAAAAAAAATTTGCAATAAAAATAATAAGGATATTAATTAAGACGATATTCCAAATAGAAGAAGTTCATGTCAGCATCTTCGTCAAACCTTTTGAAACTTTTGCTCGAGGAACCAATCAATCGATCCTGTTGCCACCAGGACTCGGAAAGTTTATCCGACAGTAGCCTGGGTCAAAAAATTTGTGAAGCTGCCCACAAACAAGTTAAGAACACGGAAACTTCAGAAACAGATAGCACCATGGATGAGGCGGATATTGAACGGAACGACGTCGGAGGGAACGAAGACATTGGCGCAAAATTGAGGTTGTATACAAATTGATTTACTAAAATGATTCTGATTTGCAGCATAAACACAAAAATACTTAGAAATTAGTAGACATTTTCTGGCGGCTCCTTTAGATTGCACGTGGTTTTTAACAACAATTGAACTTTGTAAGGAATCGGGAATTCATTTTACACAAACTAATTATTTCACGCCCTGGTCTAGGATGTAGGAGCAGTGCCTCAGTAATTCTACAGAAAATTAGAACCTAGGCGAGGTCCAGTGATTACTAGTAAATTTTTCTTCATCTACAAGATCCGTAGAATATTAAGTTTATTCCATCCCAAAGTTTGTAACGCTTAGAATAGAACCTCGAAATTTTATACGAATTATAATAGTTTTAAGATAAAATTGAGGTCGATTTATTTTTAGAGCAAAATTTCTTAACTCCTTCTAGTAGGTCACATACAAAACACTCTAAAACATATTGTTACGAGCTAGGTGTTCGCCGGAATTTCAAGTAAAACACAATTCGCTTAAAATCCATAGATATAACAATGATTTATTATTCGCATAGAATAATCACACTTATAATTGCACTACCTGCAACGCTGCTCGATTTTATATATCACTTGATCACTAAATCGCTTTACAAATACTGTCTCGTAACTGATCGTCGTCTCGCTGTACACACTGCAGTACAAAACTGTGTCCGGCTGTAAACTTTGTCGTGCTTATGCATGGGCGCCCATACAACATTTCGTAGGGAGGGGCAAAACTATGACTTATAAAAGGAGTTTGCAATTTCGGGAGCTACATATTGTGACGAATAGAATGAATGTAGATTCCACTCTGTTAAGAATTATTGAACCTTTTCTGCTACACCAAAACAATATCAGCACACCGGGAGATAGGGAAAAAATACAGAAAAGTTGAAATTTTACTTAGAATCCGTTAGTAAGTAAAATCGACCAACTTCTTCGGCTGCATCGCATACAAAATTCCTCGAAACAAGTGATGACAGTTATGTTCTGGAATTTAAAAATTTTGCACGACAAACCTTTTTTTTATTAAATATTACAGAAACTGACAATATTGCGGTACTCTTTCAACTAGCTACCATACACAAGTTCTTAATAAAAATGGTTCCTCTTCCCGAAGGAGCGATAACTACGCAACGGAACGTATTGGACATAAAAGCTTTTTTGTGATTAAGTTAAGACAAATTCTCGGGAGCGGGGCTATGTAGTTACACTTATTTTAAAAGCATCAAAACTGGAAAACAGACGGAAATGAAGATTCTGTTTTAGACTGCCATACAAAAGTCTTTAAAAAAATAAGTGCTTTCTGGTGAGTTAACTTGAAGACTTGGAATTAGTTGTAACAGTGTTTAAGCTGTTGTAAATGCTAAGCGGAAACGGAGTTAGTAGGGTAAATTTATCGCTCTAGCTCAAAAGCTTTCGAAGTTATTCCCCTTTAATTTTAACCATTTCGTAATTGAACAATTCTTTTTTTAATAAAGTGCAACTAAAAAGTGATAACAGTGGTTTAACAAAACGTTACGTACTAATGTTACTAACATCCTTCTGATCCTGCTACTTTTTTTTTTTAATAAAATCCTTAACCTTAAAATTTTGCATATTTGAAAACACCCTCTTTCCCACCACAAAGTCGAAAGGATGTATAAAAAGAACTATATGAGCAGATGGGTACTTCATCTCAGGAAATCATTAAGACCTTTGGGTTATCCTGTATTTTTCATAAGTCCTACCAAACTTTTATGAAGAAAAAATCCTGGGTGTGAAATTAAATTGCGTCTTCCAATAATATAATGTTTTTACCTTATTAATCTTAATTTTATTTGTCTAGTTACATTTGAAATACAAACCAATTTTTCTGGAGTAAGTAAGAAAACCTTAATTTTTAACAAGTGAAATTACAAATAAAATTATAAATAAAAAGATGTTTTGCTTTTATTTTTCATTGAAAACAGTAAACGATTTTGATTTAGTAAATATTTGTTAATAGTTTAACAAATTATGTGTAATAGAACAATTAAAAGGTCTTAATTACACTACATTAAAAAAAGAATTATTCAAGTGATGAAATGGTGTTTTAAAATACTGGAAGGTAGAATACAGGTTGGGGCAAGTGCCCCGTCTTGCCCCTCTCTATGGGCGCCCTTGTATTTATGTACTGCATATGTGGAGTCGAAATCTTTCTCGCAGATTCGCTGGTGTATGTGGAGAAATTCGAGAAATTTGAGAATCACCGATAAGGAGAAAGTGTTCATTCTCGAACACTATCGACCTTATCCGCAGTTTGCAGATTTTACCACGCTCCTTCCACTGGGTCCTGCAAGGCGGCCAATCGGATGTTTTTCTCCGCCTTGTTTTTCTTACTAGAAACTGATAGACTTTAGCGTGTTTCCATGGTAGCATGTAATCAGGCGCGTAGCGTGAAACTTCGTAGGGCTAGCGCAATAGCACGATCATGAAACTCTCATGGAATTGTATAACAATAAAATCGTAATTTTCACTCAGAAATGAAATTTCGATTGCTCAATTCTCTGAAATAATCGAAAAATTGGGCGAAATTTCGTTGCGCAAGCCCTAAGAAGATTCACGCTACGCGCCTGCATGTAACAATATGTTCACAAATATTCCGAACACTTTAAGCTAGGAATTTGTAATTCAAGTTCTTAATTGAATTACAATGGACTCATTCAGAATTTCATTAGTCATATTCTAGCTGCTTTTCAAATTGTAAAGGATAAGCTATTCTAATGTGGCTCAAAGATTAAATAAATGTATATTTCAGTTCAAACTGCAGAGATGTTCAGATAGGCGTAAACCGTTCAGCATTAAATAACAGAACCTCATTCACACCAGACACTTCCTCTAATCAAAATCAATATTCTTTTTATGATACTGCGCCAAAGTCCACTAATCTTCAACGCGAGGAAGGCGATTTCTGGCACGATTCGAAACCAGATTTGCCTGGTCGAGTATCCTTCGGTAAGGCGGATACTTCTGATTCAGTCCTTGGTGACTACGAACAAGCAAATGGCTTCAACGATGCCTCGACAAGTACCAAGAAATATGTTCATTTCGATATAACTGACGAAAAGTTACAATTCGCTAAAGGACATGACTCTCATTGCTCCAGTACCTCCTCCGCTTGTCACGTTCATCAGGAAAATCAAACAAACAAATGTTTTTGTCCCTTTGCATGTAATTCATCAGGCTACATTACACTCTCGGAAAACGGATCAAATACGCCGGAAACGAACGAATCAAAATCGGAAACGAATACCAACCACGTGGTCGAGCAATATAAAGACGAGATTGAAAATGAAGAGAAGAAAATCCAACTCGAACTGAAAATGCTGGATAAGAATTCCAAAAGTAGTCCTGAAAGGTCAACAGATCGCCTCGTAAACAACTACCGAGAATTGGCCAATCAAATCTTCGAGGATATTCAGGCCGACTTATCTTCATCGACCGAAAAGACTCTAAGTAATGGCGATGACGACCAAAACGATTTATCAAAATCGCGAAATCCAAAAAATTTAAAATCTTTCGATGACAAATTATCGAATTCAACTGATTCATCAAATCAATTCGAAACCAGTCATCTTCGAGATTTCCAAGAGAGTTCCTCGGCTGTAATTAAAAACTATCTTCGAGCCACCGAAACTCAGACGTTGAATTTCCGAAAAGCCAAACAAAACAATCTAAGCGCGAATAAACTCGAAGAAAAAGTATGTAAAGATCGTCGATCAAAATCAGCAAATACCGGAAGTAATATCAAGTCTTCGATGAAGAAGGTACCGACCTATTCGTCTCTTCGCCAAGATTCCAATCTGGACGAATTTCAAATCGAAAAAGTCGACAGTTGGATGTCCTTGCACGACGAAAATATCTACAGAGATTCTCCGGAAATTCAGTTTGCCAGCAAGAACAATGACAAAGCCAAAGGAATTTTACGGCAAAAAGAAAAAAATATTGAATCGGTCAAATCTGAAGATAGTTCACAAGAAGATTCAACTTATGAGGAGATCGTGTCCGTTATTAAGGAAATTGAGGAGGATAAGCGAAAAGGTATGTAAAATTTTATTAAGACGACATTTTTCACTATTTCTAAATTGATCATATATGACCGAACAACCTAAACAAACTGAACGTAGAAATATGAAAGTTTAGCATAATATTCAACTTATTTAAAATTCAACCCAATGAGAGTGAAATAAGGTTGAATAAATCCTTGTCACCAATTTCTTAATGTTGCTTACGTCCCAAGTTATTTCGATGTTTATCCCCTAGGGGTACACTCTAAGAAATATTGGAGTAAATTTATCATTATTATAGTTGGCAACTGTTTTCCATCGATAGTAATGGTAAAATTACATGCTTGTGTAATTAGAGTGAGAATTACACAAATAAATTGTAATAATTACACAACATATGCGTAATCAATACACATCAGTGATGTAATCATTTCACAATAGCTGCGTAATCAATAGACATAAGCGGCTTAATTATTACACGGAGAATGCAATTTTTTACACTTTTTTTTGTGTAAAACTCCCATTTTATTATAGGTGAAAATTCTCCATTTAATTCAGATTTACAATTCTACGGTAAAATCATAAATTAGAAACGCAATTTCACAATACATGTACTGTATTAAATTGAATTGAGTTGACAATGATATTACGATTACGGATTCAAAAACTAATTTACAAATATTGCACAAAAACATTTGGCTGATTTAAGAAACCTGACGACGTGAAGTAGAATAAAATGATGGAATGAATTTTCGCAAACTTGCTTATACTGGCCTAATATTACACAGTATTTAAAGTATAACACTAAGCCTGAATTTACTTTATTACTAGTGTAATATAATCACGACGCCTATTTGTGTGATAAAAAACGATTATACGTCAATAATACGTACAATTACATAGATTGTCTATTTTTCCACTTATTTTTGCTTTAAATACAGAGTATTTTTACAAACTGATTTCAGAGTGTATAAAGGGCCAGGGTTATCAAATTAGTTCTCACGTCTGTAAGATATTAATACAAACGCGTAAAAATCAATTTCGAAATTGTTCAATATTTAACCCCTAATCACCGTCTAATTTTAATCCCGAATGGTTGTCAAGTTTTGAATAGGCTTTAGTATCTCTTCTAATGATTACGTAAATTAAGAATTTTGTTGAAATTTCAGCTCGACTCAGAGTCTGAGTCCTTTTTTTCTTTCTCGTGCCAACCCCTTTTCTTTTAATTTTAATAAAAAGTTTAACAATTAGAAAACCTAGTATTTCATTTTTTTTTGCTATTTAAGTATTTTTTCAAAATCTCTAGAAAGTGTGTGTCAGCAGACAATGTGGATCTGTTCATTATTTTTTCTGCTGGTCGTGCGCTTCGTGCTGGTACTATAGTTTTGAACATTTTTGGTATTTAATTTGTAATTTATTCTGTTGTGTTGCTTTTTAAAAATATGTATATAACTTATGTAACTTTTTGTTTAAAACTTTACAATTGCGAATTAACACTAAACATACCGATACTTCATGTATACCTATTCCTACCACAGCGGGTCAAGTGACCCGTCTTTAAAATGTTATATATATATTATACTATGTATAGTGAAAAATGTAGCACAAATTGGTACATGAATTAAGCAATTTTTCCAAATAACGATTCAAAAATATTTATTTATTAAATTTAAAAAAATGATAATGTTATTTAGAAGAAATTCTGACAAAAAGCTTAAAATGGGTCATTTGACCCGTCGTGGTAGCTTTAGTGTTAATATCAACATCAAAAAAAGTTTGTACAACGGATTTTTGCAGATATTGTTTTTATTACGCAGACCTTACGAAAAATAATTTTTTTCTAAAAAAAATGATTTAAAAAATGTCAAAAATATAATTTCGCTTCAAAGGGAAGCAACTAAAAAGTTAGAAATGTGTGTTATAACTGTTTTCGTAGCTAATATTTTTGAATATTGGATATGGGCAATAATTGAAGTTTTTCTTGATATTTCAGTTTACATTATTGTTATCATTGCATTAACTTTACTTATTATTTTTAGTAATACATTATTTGGTTCGACCTGAAATTTAAAAACACTACTACTACTACTTGTTTATTTTGTTATTAATAGAATAGAATCAAAGGAATCGGGGCGGTTTTCCGGTGGAGAGGAGGAGTGGGAGGTTTGGTGGTTAATCCCTACAAAAAAAGCAAAAAAAATAGAGTGTTTGACGAGTTAAAACTTAAGAACCCTAAAAGACATTAGTTTAAAATTTTAAGAGTGCATGGCTGCTATGGAAGGGCGAAGGGCAAGCAAAAATTTGAGAATTTCATTTTTTCGGAACGACTAAGTTTTGGAATCTAATAGCTTTGTAGGAATATGCGGCATCCAAAAAATACATTTTTGAAAGGGGTAGTTGCTTTCGGGAGTGGATGGATTCACAAAATGTTCCAAAAGAACGATGCACGATGGAGTTTCACTTTCAGAAAATTATTTCTTCTGAAGGGCGCCATGAAGGGCGAAGAGGTTTAATGAAATTTTCGTATTTTATAACTCAAAAACGGCTAATGTTACAAATTTAAAAAGAGGGGGGACTAAAAGTATACATCCTTATATCTAAGGAACTACTTACGCTAAAAAACTAGAAATATGTACTATGAATTTTAATGTTTTTCGGAAAAATTACCTTTGAAAATTATAAATTTAAAAATATAAAATTTTATAAATTTCTGCAACTGTGTCGTTTTGAAAGAAAAGTATGTATGCAGCGGAGGATAGCAGCAGGAGTGAAATATTCGTTAGTAAAGAAGCGACCACATACTACGTAAAATTTCAAATAACTAAAACTTTTCTTATTTTAAAAATGGAGTGTTTGTTATTGTAGTAATTTAAAAATTGTCGTACATGTATTGTGTTCGAGGATAATTTTTTTAAAATTAATATTAGAAAAATATACGTTTTATGACTACATTTGGAAGATTTTGTTCATATTGCAGTAATTTTAAATATTTTCCAGAAAGCACTGCTACTCGTGCAGATATACATTTGAAGTTACAACCGCTATCAACCCCTTCAGAGGCGGATTATCTACCAACGCCAAAAACTGAACGATCTCATAGAGATCAATCTCCAGACAAGTTAAAGTAAGTGTAGCGCCCAAAATTCAAGAAGAGCTGAAGATTTGAAAATACTTCGGAATATTTCTCACTCATTTTACTTTATTATTTTTTAATAATAAAGTATTTTATAATTTCAGGGATATTTTGCATTATTTGGATAATGTTGAAAGCAGCTGCGACAAAACAATTATGGAAACTAGAAGATCGATTCCGGAGTCCAGTAGATCTGAAATTGAGTTTGCTATTGAACCTGATATTGCTGAAGACGTTCCAAAGTAAATTTTTCAGGTTTATTCTCTTTCAAGTTAATTTTCTTTTATTCAAATTGATTTCCGTCTGTACACATGAAGATGTGGTTTACCAGCTATGCAGTTATTACTAAAGCTAGTATTACACTGTATGCCATAATCTCAAATATTTGATTAAAAAAATTGACGAAAAATTCGTACAATCTTTTTCTATCGAGATAGACCCTGTACAGAGCAAATAAATAAATCTGTCAAACAAAAATATGACAGTAAATATATGACAGCAGATATTTGACTGCGTATGTATACTGTGTAATACTAGCTTAAGGAACTAGAATTGGATTGATTTTGACTGATTTCTCATCAGTTTAAATCTACTGATCTGGTTATGATCATTGGTCCATTCGTTGTGACTTCGGGAGGGGTATGGGGATCAGAGATCTGGAGACAGGTAAGATAAGGAATGTGACTTAAAGTCCAACGATAGAATATAGGAGCGCGATGGATCCACGATGTAGACACGTGCCAAATTTAAATTAACCCTTCCGTCCCCAATCCAAATAAATTTCGAATGAAATAACCGAAAATTGTACTTTAAAACTATTAAATCCTCCATTAATTAAAGCTTAGCAACATGAAATACCATCTCCGAATCCAATTGTCGATTGGTCAGAAGCTGCATTATTTTCTATGCCTTTTGACAAACATTTTATTACAGAATTTCCTATTTATGTCGGAAATAAGCTCTTTGCAGGAGAAGTCCATTAAGCAAGTTCGAGTATATCGTCCTTAAAATTTCACTCTATTCGAACAGAATTGCAGATTTGCTCATGTTACCGAATCATCAACTGGCCCGTAGAGTTGTCGCCCTAAGTCTTCGGGCAAACGAACTTTCGAACGGAATTCAATTATCCAAACAGCATGTTGCCCATGTTCGTCTTGAACGACAGAAAGCACTACGGCAGGAAAAAGGGAATACGATGAATCGTCTAAAGGAGCAAAAGAAGCATTACGAGAGCACTATAGCACGCCATCAAGGATTCATTGAACAGGTGCCGATTCGATTAACATTTTTATGCACTATATTTTCTCTACATGCACGTATCGTTCGAATTCAAATCGCTTTTTTCGAAAATTCAATTTCTAGCTTCTCAAGGATAAGGGATGCTTATGCGAAAAAGTTGCAACTTTAACGAGACGCATTGAAAGCCAAAATCAAGCATGGGAGCATAAATTGGACACGGAAATCGCCCGTACGAAGGAAACAACCTTGGCAGGTGAAAAAATTCGCCGAGAGAAATGGATTCGGGATAATACGAAAAAAATAAAGGTTTGTCGAATCGTTTTACGTTTTAAATCTTTTGAACGAACACATTTTATGAAGGTGCAAGGGGATGTCGGTCTTACTTTTTAAGTTATTAGTGCAGCTTATCCTGGAAAGTTGAAATATGATACCCAAAACTGTTTTGGATACGACTATTTTAAGTTAGATAGGTCTTTTAATAACAATTTTCGAAGCCTATTCCAAATTGCATGCAATTTGATGAAAAAGTACTGCGAAAAAGGCAGTAAAAATGTAAAAATCTCTCAAGAATAGGGTAAATTAACTTAGTCACTGAGTATACTTGGGATCATATTTTTTGGAAATTTAGGGTAAGCACTTTTTTGGAATTTTGAACCTTAAAAACCGTAATGCTAAATTTATTGAATTGTAAGCATATTTTATCTATGTACGAACACCCAAGAAAAATAGGTCTATATTAAGAGTAACTATATGTACGTGAGTCATATTTAGAACATTTGAAGGGTTTAATTTGAAAATTCGCAGAATCGGAATTTGACAAAACTGCGAGGTTTAAGCACAAATATTCTACGAATCTCGATTGTTTTTGGTAGGTGTATAACATGCATCAATTTTGTGTTATTACTTCTCGTGAGGACTTTTCTAAATTGGAAAACCTTTGCAAATGTCGACAGATTAAAATTTACTGATTTGATATGAAACTCATATTGGTGTACTTAAGCGAATGATTTTTTTTGTGATTGCGTATTCAGTTAGGAACTCTAGTGTATACCAAGCCATTTATTATCAAATAAATTATTTACATTCATCTTATCGGAGTTTACTCTGGAAGATCTTTAACATATTTGTTTTTCTTATAATTTCTAAACCTGGAGCTCAACCACCAATGAGGGGAGTGGGAGTGCATATTACTGATATAACTGCTTTTATGAGGAAAGACCTTATATCTCGAACGCTCGATCCCCTAGTATTCATTATTTGTAATAATTTGGTTTTGTTTTTTATATATCTTTTTAAACTTATGTGCTGCATGGCTTCATAATATCTGTGTTTAGCTTTTCCGCAATCTCCCTAAAACAAAGAATAAAAATGTTTTAAAATACTTCTTGAAATATAAAAATACTTACTTATGGATAATATTCATAAAAATATTAATCGATGGAAGAGGATGTGAATTAAACGTATTTCTTATTGATATTGTGTATGATCCTAGGTCCGGAAAGATTAGAATATCATCAACATTCAATTTTGGCAGCATTATATTCTCGAAAATCTATATTTAATAAAATTAAAATTAACAATGAAAATTAAATAAACTTTGGTAGTGTTTATGAGGAAAAAAAAATATAATACAAATAAATAAATAAGAAGAGTGACACAGTTCAGTTTAATAATGTTTTACCACTTATTCCAAGGAGTAGATTAATTAAAGAATTCAAAGTTTCTTTATCTTTCAAAGAAGAATCTAATTTTGAATTTTTTTTCGTAGCTCATCACGATTTTTCGTGCGCATGAATACCCACATTACAGTACAACGGATAGTGAATTACATGGTGGCTTCTCGACAGGACTCTAGATTAAGTTGTTTCAAGTTATCGTCCAATTGTGTTTGTCCCGTGTCCTTAGAACTTTTAGATGGAAACTATCCGTGATTTTGCCCAGTAACTCACCCAGTATTAAAAACTGTTCCAAATTTGAATTAATAATGATATTTTGCAGACGGATTTGGGGGTTTTGACCTTAATTGATGGTCAACAAAATTTATAATATGTAGGTACTCTAGATTCATCTTAATTAATTTTATACCTTATCCTTAGGATCGCATGTTGGTCCCCATATAATCGTTGGAAATAGTGGTCCGTCGTTATTCTGAAATTATTTAAATTTATTTTCATAGTCGTTTTGAAATTTTTGCACAAAACTAACCGTCAAAAAAATCGGTTTTGTTGGAATCTCATTATTACTTAAGGAACAAAAAGCATTATGATAACCAGCATTAATGTAGTACATCTTTTTCAGTATTCCATCTTCAATATAATCACGTGTCGAGTGAATTTTGGCGATCAATGTGAATGCCGATGATACGAAATAGTTCCCAGGCTCGGCTATTATTTTTATATTTTTGTTTGGAAAAAGCGTATCAATATGTTGGTTTACAATTTTTGCAACCTAAAATATTAAATATTAATTAGCATTTTGGTGGAATTGTAGTGAACGCGACACGATTTTTTTCTTGCATAGGCATTCATTTGTGATATTTAAGAACTAGTCGCCGTCTTTTGTTGTAAAAACTCCGACCCTACGTAAGTTTCAAAACCGGATACCACGCGAGATGAAATTAGAAAATTTGAAATTGACAAGCCACGCGTTGTGCGGTTAACGCGATTTTAACACTTGCGTAGGTCTCATTTAATTTTTTTACAACAACTAACGGCAACCGGTTAATAAATACTGCAATGAATGCTTATTCAATAAAAAAAAAAACCCCAACTCGATATAGTCGCGGGCTGCGAACAAATAATATTTTTGTATTTGTGAATATTATTTGACAGTTGTGGCAAGCGATTCAACGCACTTAAAATAGCTAATGTCGCAATATCGCGCGCGCGATGCTTTTCGGTCATCACACGTGTTGCGTACATCGCCTTCACATCATTCCATCTCACGTATCCTTTTCATTGTTCTTTTCTGTTCAGACAGAGTAAAAAACCAAAGAGCGTCCAAAATTTACTAGAAAATTAAAGCCCACTCTCCCGAATAAATTAGTGTTTTGCACATACTTTCGCAAGTATACTCGTATTACATTTTGTTATTACACATTCATACTTATTTTCATTTTACTATTATTGTTATTTGGTTAAATTAACCTTCTGAAGTTTGCTCACATCTCGTGTGAAGCCTCCTCCAATATCTAGTACTTCTAATGAAAACCCAATACTTTCGGCTACATCAAATACTTTTTTACAAGCTACGATAGCATGGCCGTAGCCTTCATAATCCTCGCACAGGAATCCAATATGGAAGCATACTCCAACGACCTAGAAAATAATAAATATTGTTATTTAAATAAGTTTTGAGTTCCATAAACGGATGTGTAAAATAAAACGTGATCTTATGCAATTTAAATTAAACGTTCTTGGACCTGATTCTTAACTTCAGAGAAATTTGAACTAATTCTACTCGAATGCTAAAAGTGTTCTGGTTTTTTAAAAATGGACTTTTTCTAAAATATATTGTTTTTTTCATCCCTTTCAGGACATTTATGTTAAAATGAAGTAACCTTTAAACCAAGACGCTTTGCGATTTTCATAAGCTCTGGCGCTTCTTTTTCCGGATCGCAACCAAATTTATTTCCATGTTTAGCAAGAGAGTTCCGTGCGTCATACCGTATTCGAATAATTAGCCTTTAAATAATAATAATAAAACTCCAAGCAATATTCCATACAAAATATCTTACTCTGCATCCGGATAATATTCTTTAATTTTATGTAATTCGCATTCATTATCAAACGTTACTTGCTTAACGCCAACTTCTTTAGCATATTTTAAATGTGAAATTTGCTTGTTAGGCATTGCATATATTATCCGATCGGATGCAATTCCTAAACTTTTCATCTAAAGAATAACAAATAAACTTTAAAGAATCATTATACTGAAAATGTAATAGAATACCTTCGCAATTTCTCCCTTAGATGCGCAATCGAAATTCGCTCCTAACTTACCCAGAAGTTCCGAAATTGGGTCGAAATTATTGCATTTCACCGCTATAGAATAAATTTTATTTATAGTAATAACTTATATTATTGATAACTTAATAATAATTTATATTATAGATAAATTCTTAAATTAAAAATTATAGCTACTTAACAGAATAGACGAATAGGCATTGATTCGAGGGTGCAAATAAAAACGGACGATTTTGAAAAATAGTACAGTCTTAGCTTAAAAACTTTTTCGCGCACGTCGACCAGTCGATCACCATCATGAGAAAAGCTTTCTGTAGCACACAATTTATTTTTGTGTGCACACAAAAAATCTCTCCCAGTATGAGGAGCTTAATCCAAATTACAGCAACAAAAATTTCAAAAATTAAAACCAAATAATGTCCGTCTGTCTATCGTATAGTTCGTACGCCGCACGCAAACGCATTTGAATACCCGTAGCTTCCCGTTGAGATATTAATTTCAAATATTTTTGTTGGTTAGAGTGATTTACCCTCTATAAGTAGGTGTTGGTATGGGGAGCGTTTTAGACAGACACAAAATTTTTGGGTGTTATATCTAAGAAACCGTTCATGTGGTAGGGTATTGGTGTAGGTGGAGAAACAATGCGTCTGAAATGCTAAGCCATGGAAAGCAAAAACAATTTTAGTTTTCCTTCTTGATAACCCCTGAATAGAAGGCTAAGAAGAGTTGACGCCTGTAAAGAGCCACTATAGTGACATTCTAGAAAAAAATTATCTTAACAAGAATAGCAAGGAACAGGGGTGAGTGGTGTCTATTAGTCTTTTGTCATAGGAACGACCTATGCTATAAAGTTGAAACTTGAAGCGTATATATGTATGTTTATGCACTAGAAAAGTAATTAAAGCAGTCTTGGTGCAACTTTGTTATTTTTTGGGTAGATGTCCGGAAGACATTTAATAGCATGCGACTGACAGCCAAAAAAATACATTTCAAATATTCTCCTGGTTGCGCCCTGACTGTTAGCAGATTTTTTAATATTGTTGATCACAATCCACAATTTAGTAAATACACAATAATATTACCTTTTTTTTGTACAAAAATAACGTTACAATTTCGACATTGTACGTGGTTATTTCTTGTTTTTTTTTCGAAAACACTTGTTCTGTAATACTCTTCAGACTCACCATAAAACGGCTTTACTCGCGGAAAATATTCATTCCAATAGTTCATTTTTTTTATTACATCACTTAAGTCACATATCAAAAATGAGTCTTCAAGCATCTCCGAGTTTTCTTTTCTTAACTTTTCAACGATATCTGAAATATTTATTGAATCCTTGTAGAACGTATAAACTTGGCCCTTTAAAATGTCCATGTTTTTCACTTGAAATCTAGATACTAAATGTGAACAATTGTTCATTATTTCACTTTTATACATACGTACAAACATAGGTACGTGCCATTTAATAGAAAATACGAACTTGCTATTTGCATCGAAATGTGGTTAGCTATTTTACGAGATTAGATTATTATTTACAAGAATAGCCGAGGCAATGGTTATCTAGCTTAACTCGTTTATTTACGCAATGTCAATTTGAAATTTATTTGATTTGATTTGCTCATATTTACCTACTTGACTTTAGATATTTCTTTTATTTTATTATTGCAAAAAATAGGTCTTAAGCCCCGTTTACACGGTGATAGTTTTTAACGATAGTACTATCGTGAGAGCATTACACGATAGTGTGAGAGTATGATAGAGCAATAGTCTGCTGTATACACCACGACGCGATAGTACGACAGTGAAATTAGGCAATAGTTACATTGTTTATGCAGTGTGTGACTGGAACAAAGTTATAAGTGAATTTAACACGTCATGGAACTTTCCAAATTGTGTTGGATCCATAGATGGTAAACATTACTACGTTTACATGGAGGATCGAAAGATCCAAATTTGAATCGCGCATATGACTACACCGGATCGAAAGATCTAAACATGGGAAGATCGAAATGACAAGTAACATAACCTGAAATCTTTCTTAAATCGTACAAGTTCGAAGTGCAGTGCATAGAAATGTCAAATTTAGCAGTTTTTTGTGCTAATACTATGAAAATGATTGAAAATTAATTTTTATTGTTAATGAATTTGCGACGATCGAACTTTCGAGTTCGTTCCGATCGAGTCGATCTCATTCCAATCCGATCTGCGTTTACATGAGATTTTAGAGGATTGAATCCGGATTCAATCCTCCATGTAAACGTAGTACATGTTGTGATTCAGTGTCCTCTGAACTCAGGACCTCTGTATTACAACTACAAAGGTTCATTTAGTATTGTGTTGCTTGCTTTAGTGGATCACCAATACAATTTCACATATATTGACGTTGGAAGCTATGGCAGTCAATCAGACGGCGATATATTTAGAAAACCTTGTCTTCAACGATAGAGGAAAATGAATTGAATTTTCCACAAGAATCAGTAATACTGGGCGATGATGCTTTTCCATTAAAACCATATTTAATGAAACTATATCCGCGACGAAATCAATTGTCTATTTTAGAAAAAATGTATAACTACACACAAGACGTCGAATCGGTTGGTCATATTCAACTGAACAATGCCACAAATAGTACCGATACCGACAATCAAACAACTACGTTCATAAACAAACTGAAGAGCAACAGACCAGCAAAACACTTTAACCGTTAAATCAATTGTCCTTACCTTTGAATGTAGCAATATTTTTTTCAATTAGCAACAATTTTATTATGTTGTCAAATTAAATATTATTTTGTTAATGACAAAATAAAATTTCCTATCAATGTCAAGATTAAAATTGTCGCGATAGTGCTATCAACCATCGCGTTAATCGTGATAGCGCGATAGTCCTATCATGATAGCGCGAAAGTAACTATCGAGAAGTTTACATGATGAGAGTTATGACGATAGTAATTATCATGACATCAACTATCGCAAAAACTATCACTGTGTAAACGGGGCCTAGTTATAAATTAATAATTTTCAGGAGATCGTTTATTCTATATATGTACGTGGCTAAGTGATTAAATGTGAGATGAAAATTCAGGAATCATTTTAATTTTAGTTGCAATCAGTAAAAAAAGATTTACTGCAGAGCAGCTGTGATGTTCAGCTGTGAACCTTCATAATCTTCTAGAAAAAAATATAAAAATGTTTAATCTAATGGAAAAGTTCAGTGCATGAAGTATCTATTAGCTATCACACAATTACATGTGCACAACACAACTAAACCAATTCCAATCCACACGTCTATCCGAACGCACAATAACCTGAGAACGCATTGAGCTAGAAATGTCTATTCTTCAGAAATAAGTATATCTAAAAAAGTGAAATCAATATTGTTACTGAACAAAATCGACAAAAATCTTATACAAATGTCTATTACTCTGTAACTTCATCAGTTCACTGAGCAGATGACTTCAGGTTTTTATCAAGTTTACAAACCAGTCAGTGGTTCATTAGTTAGAGGCAAAATTTGCTGTTCTGGTAGATCATATCGTAGCCAATGGCATTTAAAATTATTATTAATTCCGATGCCTGAAAAATTCTCTAAAACTATAATATATGGAATATACGCGCTTTAAGGCTGACCTCTTGAGTCCAGTTCGATTTCCTTAAAAAATAGAAAACTTTAAGCTAGAAATCAGAAATTTTTAAATTTTTTTTCAAAAACCTCTACATATACTTATTAATACTTACTTACTCTTTCCAGCATGTCCCTTCCGGGTATCGGGATGTAACAGCTCTTTTCTAAAGGAATGTTTATTTTTTAGGTGGAATGTGAACCTATAATCTCAGTTTTTTAATGCTAACGCACTTACCAACTAGGCTACCTAGTCTCTCCATGACCATACAATTGTTCTTGAAAAATTTATGCACTTATCTCAAGGAACGGATATTAACTTGATAATCTATGATCAATTGGCTCCAATATTAATGAATTTCAATTATATTCTGGATTATAACTCGACAAAATTCATTTCACCTTAATTTTCCATGATATTTGTGTGAGAGCGATTGAAGTTAGGAGAAATTTTTAAGGACATTAGTATAGGAATTACTACAAATCGATATGAAATTTCCGTCTTGAAATAATTTTGAACTTTATCCTATTCTGAATTGCATTTAGGCACAAATGGTTTAAACAGATCCAGGTTGAAATCTTAGCAATATTAGTCGACAGCTTCGCAGAAGTTTCAAACCAGAATATGGGTGGAATTGTGATTGATCTAAAAAGAATGTGGTACTATACACTTTTTTATGGCTCGATTTTCACAGCACTTTTTCTGTAATATTTGCAAATTTCTCCAAATACTTGAATTTTCTCTTATTTCAGGAATTAACTGTTAAAGGTCTCGAATTAGAAATTAACAAAATGAGCTGTGAACATCAGAAAGAAGTCACAGAACTTAAGCGAGATCATCAACAGGCACTCCTGGATTCTGTTGCGGAAGAACGACAAAAATATGAACAACTAGAAAAATCAATTCGGGAAACATTTACTCAGGACCGCGAAGCGAGCATAGCAAAGGAACGAAACGCCATTAGAGAGCGGTAAGAAAATTAACTTCTTGTCATAGTCCTTACATCCACGTCTTTAATGAACTTGAAAAAAACCTATTTACTTTATCCTTCTTTGCAAAAGTTTCGAAAAACAAATCCGCGAAGAACAAAAATCCTTCGACGATCAAAAAGTCAAACTGGTCGAAGAATTCTCAGTAGAACGTGAAAGGATGTGCGCTGAAATAAGGCAAAAGGACTTGGAGTTAGAAAATAAAAAACAGGAAATGCTCAGGGAAAAAGAAACGGCCGTCGAACAAGTTTGCACTGAATTTCGAGAAAAATTTCAAAAGCAGGAATTTAAATACCAAGTAAGTGCACCTAATTTAAGGCCTTTATAGAGCAAGAAACTTATATTGTTATTAAATTAGACCAGGATTAGTACAATCGAAAAGCAATTCGAATCCGATTTCCTGATTTGGAAACGAGAGTTCGAAAATGCTTGCAAACTTCGCGAAGTTGAGAACGAAAATGCAATTCGACAACATTACCGATCGGAACGGGATCGTCAAATTGATGCGATTGTTACTAAAATGGACTCAGAGACACAACGGTGTCAAGAGGAATACGAATTAAAACTCAGGTGAGAAATAATATAATTGTGACTTAAGTACAAAACAGAACACGGACCTCGACTGCGACTGCGACTAAGATTTGCCTATCTTTCGGCGTGTGGTTCGACTGCGCAGTTGGTGTTGAACAGAACACCGACTACGACTGCGATTCTATGCAAGCAAGAAGAAGAACGAATGTCAAGTGTCACTTCTGTTTTGTTTAATATATTTGAAAATGGACGTGTTTCTGGTAGCGCGTATAATTATAAAGCGTTTTTAATCACTCCAAAGTGATTAGGTTAACCTAAAACCTAACCTAATCACTTTGGAGTTTTTGCGTTTATTAATAACGAGAAAGTGAATAGGAATCGGGACGAATTTGAAGAATAGAAACCCAGCAGGCAGAGTGTATTACCGCAAAATGTCATCAAAATTCTACATGTCTATATGTAAGATAAAGACAGCATGTACTAAGCTATCGCGGTCTCCTCTTAAATGCAAACAGAATTCAATTCATTTTGAACAGGTCATGTAAATATTATATATATAGTGCTCGTACAAACTAATAGTAAATATATACAGCAACCGGCGATATTGTTCCCAAAAAGTCTAATCAGTTATACGACTTGCATACGGTTTCGTTTCGAAACTTTTCCTGCTGGGAAATAGTGGACATCGGAGACTACAACCTAAGTCTTAGAATTAGAGTGTAGCACGACTGCGCAGTCACAGGTGAAGTTGATGTTGTTGGCATCGCCATACAGTCCTGTGTATTCTAAAGACAGGGACTGCGCGGTCACAGTCGAGGTCCGTGTTCTGTTTAGGCCTTTAAGGAATTACAGTGAGAGCGATGCGCGAGTCTTGCGCTATGATCCAATTGCATCGCGCGTGCCATATCGCGACACCAGTTGCTTCTCGCAACTGTCGAATAATATTATCAAATACTAAAATATTTTATTCGCAAACGTATTGCCTGTTTTTTTAGGCATTCATTTTCCGATATTTACGAAATAGAACCGACGAAATAGAACCGACCCAAGTGTCAAAATCGCGTTACAAGCACAATGAAATTAGAAAATAAACTATACCAAAACTACGCAATTCGAACTAGTTGATATCACTGTAACTGCACATTTACGTGATATCAAGAAAGATGAAACTTCTTACTTCATGTAAAAAATTATATTTCATGTTTTGTATTCAATAAAAAATGCTTAAGTCCACTCCTTTAACTTCGTCAGGTGCCGTAAAACTATTCAACTTAAGTCTAGATACAAACCAAAATTTAATTGGGATAGGAATTACCTATGCTTGACGTCATAAACTGTTAACTCATTCCATCAAGAATCGGCCAAAGGTGTGACCTCACAATCGACGATTCTTTTGAAACACTGTATACTCGATGAATTAGTGACAAAAAAATACAATTAAAATTTTTTTCTATGTCAATTTTTTTATTTGTACTGCCCATTTATCTTTAATGAGAACCACTGATGTTCGTCGATTTTTTGACGAACCCTTGAGGAACGATTTTGATATGTTTTGAAAACAGTGTAATAAAAAATAAAAAGGATTTTTTGATATATTCAAAGATAAAGAACAAAATCGTTATCCTTGGTAAAAAAATTGGAAGGATAATTTTTATTTGTATTCTTTTATTTTGCAATAATCTATTATACGATAAAAACGAATGGAGATTTGAATTTTTAAAGAGGATTCGGGCACTATTTTCACGAAATATTTAACATACTGTAAGTAGCAAAAAAATTGACAAAAAAAGAATTAAACTGTATTTTTTCACTAATTCTTTGAATACACTAAGTATCAAAAGAATCGGCGATGGTGAAGTCACGAATTTCTTAATTTTTGACGATTCCTGCTGCTAACTATTGGTCTTCAAACTATAAGCCTATAAACCTGCCGGAAAAATTTGATGAAGGGAGTAACATTTGACTGGAAAGTTTTTAATACTTTTTTTCGTATTGGTAAAATACCGGAGGGGCCAAGTGCTCCCATTCAAGGCGCCCTTGTAGTTGAAGTTGGCAGAATTTGTTGACTAACCCAATATTTTGCCTTTTTGTCGAGGTATCACGGAATGCCATCTATTATTTATAGAATTTTAGCCCAAACGGAGTAGCGTATATCTTTCAATTAATTTTTGATAAGATTAAATTAATTTTTAAAACTAAAATTCAATATAAATTATCATGTTGAGAAACTAATAAATAGGTACATCGTTTTTTGTGACCAAACTAAATAATTCGTAATCTATAACTTAAAATTTACATTTAAGTTTTTAATACTTTCCCGCGTAAAGCCGCCTCAAGGAAAAGCACGGAAGTGAAATACATGAAACAGAAAATGCAGAAAAACTACTTAAGGAAAAATTCAATGACTCCCGGAACCGATTGGCGGAATCGGAAGCACGTGTTCAAAACGTCCAGGCTGAAGCAAAGCAAACTAAAATGGAATTAAATCATTGTAAAAAGGTAAAATAATTTATCACAAGTTTAATTTTTTTCCTTTTAATCAAACACATTGAAATAAAATAATTGAATATTTTTAAAAAATATTAATAGATGTGTGATAATCTACTGCAAGAGAAAGAAGAAATGAAAGAAAATGCACGTCGCGAAGTACAACAAGAAATTGCAACAATTCAAACAGAACGAGATAACGAAATTCAAAAAATTTATCAACGGTAAGTACAAACAATAACAGGTAAAAACTCTACAAACAAGTAAATAATAAAAATTTATGCCTAGCGTTCAACAAGCAATCGAAAAAAAAGATACGGCTATGGAATTATTGCAGAAAGAAAACTCAACGCTACGCGAAAGGTGTATTAAACTTGAAGCGGTTATCAGACAACAAAGAAAAGATTACTGCATTAAATAATGTAAAATATTGTAAATAATCGGTTAACAGTAGCTACCTGAAAGCTTATATTGTTAAGATCTTTGATACGCCACGAACTTCATTAATCACTGAGCTAAGAATAATGCAAGTATTAATTTACTCTAACTTTAATTTTATCACTCTGTAAAACTATTAAATAGAGTTAAAAAGGGTACGAGTACCTAACCAACTATTTTTTTTAATAAAATTTTCTTTACAAGCTTGGCTTTCTTTTGAATTTGAATTTATATTACTAAAAGAAAAAAAATAGTGAAAATCATTTATTTATAAAAATATAAACTAAAAAATTAAATGATTTTTAACTTTAAACCAATTTATTTTAGTGTGTTCTTTGTGTTCTAACGTTCTGAATTATGTACTGCTTTCTAGACCAAAAAAATTAATAAATTACAAAATAAAAAGTCTACAAAATAATAAACTTTTTTAAAAATATAAATTTAATTATTTCCATTAATTTGTTCTCGATCGTTCAGCTCTCTGCCGTCTTAACATATCTACAAATTTTAAAAATTTTGAATATACATCTGATATATTCACATACATACCTCTATGGCACATACCATACAAAATAAGTATAGAAATTACTAAAAATTAATATATGTACAATATTCTGATAATTTGGAAACAGAATACAATTTAATTTTTATTATAACATAAAAATCATGAAGTATAAACATTGCACATTACCAATAACAATAATTTTTTTAAGACTCAAAATTGTCTAAATCAATATATTTTTGTATTACTTGTAGGTACTTAAGATCAATATTAGCTGCTTTAAGAAGAGTACGAACTATGTGTACATTAAAACGATATTTTTGTTGCTTTTCACACACAGCAATTAAATAGATTTCATGTACGAGTAGCAGCGAAGGTGCCTACATTAATTTTAAGCAAGACTTTTTTTCATTGGCATCATTACATCGCCGTTGGAGGCAATTTCAAATTTTAACTCGCCCATTTCCTTGGGAAGAACCCGACCGTTGGGGATGTTGTTTTCGGTTTTCGTGATCTTGACCGTATCTGGATATCTGTTGGGCATAACTGATAGATCTCTTGAAAAGGACACAATTGTTCGTTGTTCAAAATTCGCACCTCCTTGATTAGTGAGTTGTGGCAACTGGGGATTCTGTTGAACATATGCGGTCTTAGGCTGCTGAACTAGCGACGGACTTGGTGGAATCGATGGATTTCTTTCCAAAATCTTAAGATTCGGTGGTTTCTCTGGGGTTGGTGGCTTTTCAAGTAGGGCAACCTTTCCATTGGCCGGAAGTGTTTCGTTATTAACAAGAATTTCATTCGAATTTTCCACAGATTTCACTGTAAGTATACAATTTCGTTGTACTGTTGCAAAATGTTGACTCTTTGGCTCGTTCACTTTGCTCATAGTAACATCAAAATGATTGCCATTTAGTTTAATCTCAGGCTCTGGGCTATTGTTGTTAATAATTTCATCGATATTTCTACCGCCGATTTTCTTATGAAGTCGCATGAATTCATCGTCTGTTGGTGATCCATTCGATGTTCCATTTTGCTGAACTGTTTTCGATGGAAGTTTTTTCAAAGCGGTTGTTGGCCTTAGATCGTTGACACCGAAAAAAGTCTTTTCTTCGGGTGATGAATGGCATTTGGGTTTTGGCGATTTGACAATTGTGAAATTCGGTTTTCCATGGTTTAGCAGTAGCTTCGTCGGTGTCGGACTTTTTTCACTGAATCCAACACCACGGTTTATCACAATTCTTGGTTTATTTTCCATCATTTTATTGTTTTTATTGTCCAAGTCTTATCTACAATTAAAAGAAAGAAAAAAACAATAAATTATAAATTGCTCAATATACGATTGAATTCTCGGATATTAAATTTATTGAAGATTACCAATTATTACAGACATAAAACGAACGGAAAAAAAATCATTGTAAAATTTTTTTTTTAGCAACTTAGATAGACAATGCACACAATTAGGGTGTGCCAATTCGGGTCAAAATTTCATACTTTTTAAATTAAAACACAAAATAAGACTTCGGACCATAGTCGGTAAAAACTGGGGACTGAGTCCAAAACTAACCTACTGGATGTATACCGTCGTTGCTAGGCCCATTATAACTTACGCTGCATCCGTCTGGTGGAAGAAAACAAAGCAGAAAACTGCTCAGCTAAAGCTGACTAAATTACAAAGACTGGCATGCCTGGGTATTACTGGGGCGATGCGCACCACTCCCACAGCTGCCTTAGAGGTGCTTCTCAACCTAGCACCTCTACACTTAGAAATACAGAAAGAAGCTAGATTTACCACATACAAACTTTTGAGCTCGGAGGACGAGTCAGAGCGCAAAATAGCTTGCCCAACTCTTTCCGCGGAACTCAACAAGGACCCGATACTAGCGATACCTCTTTCTGATTCAATGGTACCGAAATTTAATTTCACAAAGCCATTCAAAGTTGTCCTACCTGAAAGGGAGGATTGGGCCACAAACAAACCCACTCCAAAACCAGGATCCATAATCTGGTACACAGACGGATCTAAAACGGATCAAGGTGTAGGATCAGGAGTTTATGGAGTGCGCCCAAATGTGGAATTCTACTGTAGCATGCACATAACATCCACTGTTTTTCAGGCGGAGACTCATGCTATTGAACTATGCATTAGAGAAAATATCAGACGGGGCTACAAAAACCAACAAATATATATTCTCTCGGACAGCAAGGCAGCAATAATGGCACTTCAGTCCGTTCAAATCTACTCCAAACTTGTTTGGAATTGCCTCCAATGCCTGATTGAACTCGGAAATAAGAACAGAGTTAGTCTCATTTGGATTCCGGGACACAGCGGCTATGTAGGTAATGAAATGGCCGACTTAATGGCTAGGAAAGGTTCAGAAGCTGACTTCATGGGACCATATCCATTCTGTGGGATACCATTAAGCACAGCCAAAATGAACATCCGAATGTGGCAAAAATCGCAAAGTGCCATTCACTGGGACTTGGTACCGGGGAACAGGCACTCAAAGCTTTTTATGCCAAAACACTCGGAAAAAAGAACATCTGATTATCTAAAATTAAGCAGATATCAGACCCGTACCTTAGTGGGAGCTCTGACTGGACATTGTCACATGAGGAAGTATCTCAATAGGATTGGTCTCTCTGAGACTAAAATTTGCAGAATATGCAATGACGAAGACGAAACACCAGAGCATATCCTCTGTGAATGTGAGGGTTTAACTCGCAAAAGGCTTCGTCACTTCGGTCAGGGTTTCATGAACCCATCGGAATTCCTGACCATTCCTCTTCGAAAAATACTAGGCTTCATTGAAAGCGCAGGGATCGAAGAGGAATCATAATCAAACCGGGGGGACGTCACAATAAGCCCAAATGTGGCTGCAGTGACAGAGGTTAACCACACCAACCCCTACTTCCAAATCTATCTATCTAGTCCGGAACTCGGACAAATAATACTATTGCACTGATTTTTCGAGACAAGGTTATTTTGTCACTAGAATAGCTCCTTGTATGATCAAACGTTCTACATTAATCTTCACACAAAAATTTAAATAAATAAAATGACCGTTGAAGTAAAAATCTATTCCATATCTAATCACACCAAAACCAAATGACGAAATTATTATATTCAACCCTCTTACATCACCTTAGATACGATAAAATTAGTGAAAATTTATGGACCTCTTTTCGCCAAAAATTTTTTTTCCCCAACTTCTTCGAAGATGAAAATTTGTTTTAATTAAATTACTTTTCTAATAAATATACTCACACATACTTAGTCTCAACTTTCTAGCATGAGTCGTTATAAACATAGAAAAGAATAGAGTATTTCAATTTTCACCCTTACTCGCTTCACCCTAATCTCCAATTTTTTGCGGTAATTCCAAGATCCTTTCCTTAATAGTTCTTGAGATGGCAGACTCCATTTAATTGCGTGCTCCACATACACCTTCAAATATTTTATATTCAGATTACTCGCTTGTACGCCTGTACCCAAACCAAATTTCACCTTTGCTTGCGTAAGTTTTTCACCCCCAATTCCGCATCGCCATGTTGGCCATTTTATAAATCGTAGCTGTATATAAATTCCAAGTTTCAATTTCCTGGTATAAGCGGTTCTTGAAATATAGGAATCAATATTTTTGTGCTAAAAAGCTTCGATGTCTTGTTGTTATATAAATATGGTAATGTTCTTAGCCATAAGCTCGAGCCCCACATTGGGCGCCATTTATTTCAACTGGACAATGCTTTTTAGTATACAAAACCAAGTCCTATGAAATCGTTGATTATATAGAAATGCCGTACTATCCACGATTGGACAAACAGAGAGCAAAAAGACAAACGAACGCATAACTACAATGGTGTTATATATATGGTATATCTTTTTTTATACGAACCCTTCTTTGTTCTTTGTGTAGAAATGAAATGTATAATTTCAGTACTTTACAGCTTATTCTGTTATGACAATTGTGAAAACATCCATACAAACATATGACAGCTTTTGTACCATTTGTGTACGTTTATTTATTAGGTTTTATTTTCTTAGTTTCACTTTGTTAAATAAAAGGAATTACTGAAATGTTGATATATTTTCAATTAAATGTGAATAACTCCGAAAGTTCTTAAACTAGAGCAATAACTTCAATTGAAAGGTGACAAAATGAGATTTTTTATTAAGAACAGATAAATTTCAGTCAATGATCTCGTTTTTGAATTTCTTAGCGCAACGATATTCTAAGATTTCAATCGATGTTCGTTTTAGTTCACGGGTTCTATTTTTGAAAAAAAAAATTTGAAAAAATATAACTTTATGGAGAAAGATGCACTTTGTCGTCAAACAACACAAAACTAGTCCAAAATCAAATCTCTTACCTGAGAGAAATTTCACCAAAAAGCAAGAAGTGTTGGAACTCATAGCCTAAATTTTAAAATTTATTCGATCAAATTTACATAATAAAATACAATTTATTTTAAATAAACATAATAAAAAGTTACTTCATCCGCATTTCATCATTATTAAGCAATTTTCAATTGCGAGATTAAAACCTGTTTCATTGGGACGCTCTTAAATGTTAAACTCTTCAGCAATTTTTAATTCCGTTTGGAAACAATTTGCACACATTATTTAAATATTACCGAAACGTTACTATTTTCCATGCGAATTTTTGCCGGTAAATAAAAACAAAACCAAGAGTCCTTATATGATTGAAGTGTTGCATAAGCATTTGCTCTTAAGCTATTTATTCCATTGACAAATATTGTTCATAAATTATTTGAAAGATGACTTTTTGTTAGATCAAACGGAGAAATATATTGATCCCACACAGCTACTTTTGAATATCTCTTCCAAACTTGAAAATATATAAATATATTATACGTATACCTACAAAAAATCAGAAGAGTACCAAGATTGCCGAAAGCTCATTAATTTATGTAGATCAATGCCTGATATTACACTTCGATCTTGAAGGTCATCAAAAAAATTAATTCGAATATTCAGCATAAAAAATTACCAAATATTTTATAAACCGTTGAAATTTTTGGCATTTCTTTTACAAATTATGTACACGGTCACTTTAATGATCGAAAATTATATTCCAATATTTTTGTCTTTTATGTTAATCAAGCGGAAAAAATGCAAAAATATTCTAGGAAGTGCCATAAAGTACCACTAGATGTTTTGTTTTAAATTGGCTGGATTAGAACATGTAAAGCAACTTAAACGCTAACTTCCGTAAAGAAATTTGATTTATGCACTGATGAACATCTGAAGACAAAGAACTTAAACAAAACCGCTTTTTTCATATCTTTTCGGAAGAAAAGTGAAAGGAACACGGACCACGAGCAGCTTAAAGGTCTCTTGAATAATTTATGTAAAATTGCAGAAAAAAATTTACAGATAAACCACTGCGTTTTAAAATATATAAAAAAAATTTTTTTCTATAAATCGGAGATTTATGACTTAGGAAAAATGATTTACGAGTAGTATAAAAAAAATTCAATGGCATGTCTTACTAACTTTTATAAATTTTTTGGCGCTAAAATTCCGAAATCAAAAAATCAAACATTTTCGACCAGATCAAGGCTCCATAAGAAAGTAATCACAGCATATGTTACATTATAAAAAAATTGATACGGTTTAAATGTTCGATTATTAACTTATTATTTATACAAGGTGTTTGGATGAAGTTGTCGTATTTTTTTTTAATTAATTTTTTTATAAGTTTTTCAGAGTTCTTACTCATGTTTAAAGCATAATAAAGTAACGTTGTATTTTTTGCTTGATGCACACCTCTCTCTGTGGCCAAATATAAGTGGTCACATTTCAGCTAAGTTAGAGCAATGGAAAAAACTACGAATAGACAGAGGCTTGTGGTTGAAACCTTTCCCAATTTTGTTCCGAATCAATATTTTTTTAAATAATTCCATTTTTTGCTGTCATATTCATAAAGTTAAAAAATATTTATTTTTGAACTCAAAACACAAAATACAACCAAAATTGAAGCGAAAATCTTTTCTACAAAAATTTTAACAGATCGTGTATGTAACCGATGCCTAACTCTATCAGTTTGAGAGTGTAGCGGCTAAGCTATGTAGCCTAGCAATCATTAAACCGTATTTCAGTAAATTTCTCCATAACCGGCAATATGTCGTAACTATTAGAACGGTTGTATTTCAACGCCATTATTTAAGTCAAGATGTTGAGTGGAAAGAAATTATGAAAAAACTTAATCCAACTATATAAAAAATATTTAGTTTTAAAATATTGGATAAATTTTTCATCTTTTACGCAGGTGTGGCAAATTTCAATTGCTTTGGCAATCTGTCCTACTTTCATATTTTTCCTGAACTTAATTCCGTTAAACAATGTCCTGGAAATTGTTAGTCTCCAAAAGATCATTGAAATTAAACTGATTTTTTGATTTAGATCTGGCAATTCGAGAAAAATCGGGCAGCATAAAATCACAGCAATCTGGGAAATGCAGTGCTCTGGAGTAATGATATGGACCACGGACTCACATGACCGATACCAAACCAAAATCGTCAAAATTTCTTCTATAGCCCTACAGACCCCTTCGAGCTGTAGTCTAGTCAATAGTTTGTCTCAAATCGAAGTGTTGTTAGTGATATCAACATACCTTCATTCTATTTTTTTAAACAAACTTTGCAAAACAGTTGATTTTCCAGGGATAGGTTGTTAGCTTATCGCCCAACCCCTGGAGGAAATGAAATGAAATGATAGTTGAGAATGGTATTCTTTAGAATGCATTTTGTTGATAAGACAGTAAAACTGGGTAGGTAAAAGGAATATGCTTGGACTATATTATGGATTTGATGATCCGGGGATTCAAGCGGAGCAAGCAGCAGTTGGATAGTATCGCAAAATAAGTTGCGTCCCATTTCAAAGACTCTTCAGAATCCGGGAATCTACTGTCACAAAACAATACCTTCGTATTAATGATATTCAGTACTGATACAATACCGCTGCAGTAGGTATACTCATTTTCCAAGCAAAAAAATATCTACAATTTCCGGTTCTGAAAAAAACATTCTTTTCGAAGAATGTTTTCACGGCTTTCACTTCGAGTTGTGAAGCAAAATTATTTTCGAATAATCTTATCAGTACTGATTCAATTTTGGTACAGCTTTTACGCAACATAACTGTGTTATAGAAACACAAAAATAAAAAAATCTGCCAACAGTCTGGGCGCAACTTTATTTTTTTTTTTTTGGTAGAAGTCCGAAACGTGTTTAATACTGAGATGCGGTGTAGGTCACTATGAGACTGATAACCTGAAAAATAACGTTCCAAATAACCTCCTGTTTAATCTTTAGGTTATCAGTCGCATAGTGACCTACACCGCATTACTCCAGCTCTGTACATCAATAAAATTTTGAACTTTTTTTTTGCTTTAATTACTCCTGTAGTACTTCTACTTTCTAGCATACGCTGTTTCTGAGATATGAAAAACCACCCCCACCCCCGTACCTTGCTACCCATATCAACAATTTTATTTATCTAGGATACTTCTACAGTTTTTAGCTTTCTATGCTTTGCCACCCCCCAAAAAGATACCAATCGTAGGGGTTCACCCTATCTACCCACTATAAAAATTTCAATTTAATATCTCAACGGGTTTCTGAACTATGCGCCTTCAAACGATTTTTTTTTTTATTTTTTTTTTTTGAAATTTCAGTTCGATCACAATACTTTATTTGTAAAAAATAATAAAGTAAAATAGTTCTGATATTCAGACCTCAGAATAGTGCACTTGAGTATAAGTCAAAGCTGATTTGCTTGTTTGCGGCTTTCACGTACTTCGAGTTGAGCAAAACAATATGACGCCTCGTGAACCAGAATTGTTCATACCTCATACCTTTAGTCAGACAGAAAATAAAGATGACACTAGATGAGCATTTTAAAAACACATTTCTAATCAGTCCAAACTAGAACCACCGCAAGTTACACTTCCAATCGGCAGATTCACTACACTAAACCAAATTTGTACATCATATTTATGAATTTTTTAACTAATGAAAAAGCCTTCCATTTTGGGCCAATGAACGCGTGCATTTATTTAACGTAATCATATTTATAAACTAATAAACATGTTTGTCTAATAATAATCTTTTCGTCATATCGATGAAAAATGATGTAAAAGAAATTTTGATGAATAAGTACATCGATTAATGAATTTTTCTCTATACTGACGAAGAACTACAACTAAATATGATAGATAATTGTATCGTTTGAAAACAATACAAAACTCTTCAGATTTAGTGATAACACAAAACACAGATTTCACTCGCACCAGTGCAGACACTTTCAAAATTCAAAACTGTTAGGTGCTGTATAAGACAAAATCATGTAGTCAAATACGAAAATCTTGGCAGCTCATGAAAAGATGGAACATATATATTTTTTAATACCAAAAATTTAAAAGAAAAATAACTGAAGAAATCAAAATTTTGAATGTAGCAATTTTTTTGTGACTTGTAGTAAAGTAGCAAAATTAAAAAAATAAATATTTCGATTGTAGCAAAGTACCAGCCTTCGTTCGTTTATAGAAAAACTGGTGGAAACACACACTTTTTTGGTTAAATGATGAAGAATTTTCATAAATTTTATGAAAGATTCATTACTGATAAATGCGAGTTATCAGATCAACGATCCTTTACAACAATTGCTGCATATTTATATCATAAATTTTAATATTTTCTCACTGAGACATAATTTCCGCCGTAAGAAATTTTGCACGTAATGTTAATCAAATTATGAAATTGTTCTTGAATTAGCAAAGCATTTTGGATTTTTTTCACGAACTAGTTGGTTGATGAATGTAATTGTGCCATTTTGGCGAATAACTTTATCAAATTTTGCAGAAAAGTTATATATTTTGCATCAAATTGATGAAATCAATTTGAAGAAAGGCGTTCATCAATATGAAGTATGACTTTTCTTTCAGTGGATACAAGAATTTCTACAATCAGTCTAATGAACTAAATAAAGACACTCGGCTCGAATTTACTAAACAAACTTAACTTTCCTAGTTACTTCCAGAAACTAAACAGTATAAGGAAAGAAAGCAAGCCTCTGATTACATATGCAAAATTGTGGAAATTATTATGTAAAGTACAAACTTGATCCCAAAAGTAAACTTTCAAAAATAAAAACTCACTGAATTTATTTTAGAACGCTTCGAAATCAATTAACAACTAGTTTTCGTTTGGGCAGTACCTCCCAACTTAACAGGATCACCAACTTTAAATTGTAAAATGATTTGTACGCACACTTCCTATTGGCAGATTTTTCTTATGTCCACACACTACACCAGTAATTTTATTTTTAACAATTTTTATTCACGTTTCGAAGTGAGCCCGGTATGAATACAAAACGATTTGATTATGAATTCAACAACAAATCGAAATGATTTTTTTTTCGCGAATGCGATAATGCAATAATAATACGAGTACTTTACCGTGTATGTGACTCTCAGGCTTTCGGATCAGATAAAAAACAATTTTGTTTTCCGATATCAAAATTTACTTTGCTCTCTTGTACTTTTTAAATTAAAATTGTTTTATCGTTGCCAAATCACTGACAGGTTTTTTTCATTGGCCCCATTGATATCTACGTGGGTTCGTATATTTGTTTAGTTCTGCCAGCAAAGTATCGAATAAATCCTTTTAAGCAATATCATACCTACTTATCGATTTCGATTATATTTAGAACAATATTAAACAAAATCAATTTCGCAAATATAATGTACACCGAAAATGGAACACTAATCGATAGAACTCCACGCTAAATAAACATACCTTAGATACGAGTATATTCCACTGTGTGGACTTAGATTGCTTTATTTTATTGACATTACCTTTGAATCAGGTGCCACAATTCGATATCGGATATCAAGCGAACAAACAAAACCACTATTAGAAAATCAAACAGCCTAACTATTGAGTTCACACCGTCCGGCTATTAGTTGCCATTTGACAAACTACTGAACTGACTAATAATAACAAAATCGAAATATTTACCTATGTAAGCGCTTACCTGTACAGTATAATAATATGCTTTCAAGTCCAAAGCGGCAGGTCTTCACCTCGGTCACGTCTTTCCACTGTGCAATTCCCTTTCACTAATGGAATTGGAATCAACTCTCAAGAAGACTTCGAGCACCTTATCACCTTTGCTGATTGCTGATAATGCAGATTAAGCGATAAATAAATGCTTAGCTTCGGCTTTATTTACAACTACGCGTAGGTAGGACCAATAAACACCGAACCACCGCAAATAATTTCAAAGATGTTGAACGCAAGTTAAAAAACGAAACCGGACTAAATTTTTATTTTAGTAATTATTTAAAATTGTTAACGGACGATCCGCTTGTTTCGGCGGTACAGACTCTAATAAATTTGCTCCGATTTTAACGATGATTCAGCATCGAATTTTGTTGTTCAAGTTTCAGTATTGTGTACGCCGAAGCAATAAAAAAAATAAATAGATACATTTAGTTGAAGGTTTCATTCGAACTTATAGCTAACAACGCAAAGCAAAGCACTGATGCAAATTTATTAAATTTTATAAAGCTTCACATCGTCATCATAAAAGTGGGGAAGATAGCGCCTCATTTGAATGTTGACTAATCGATCACATCTCTTATGATTGAATTTCTGACCGCACCATCCAAATGATGTCATTCATTGACGATATACACAACGTACATACCACGCTAATACTTTTTTTAACTTTTAGCCCCCATAATGCCTTGTCACGACCTTTCTTTCTGGAGTCTCTGAACTTGATTTCATGCTCCCCAATACGAAGTTCGATACTGTCGTAATGCTTTTGGCGATTTAGCAACGTAACTATACCCCAACATATTTCTCAGCCACATGTAAACAGTATTAAGTTGCCGTAAGGTCTCATTATTGTTGGTACTGACTTAACGTATAGTCTTATAGCACAGAGATTTTATTACTCACTCGTCTTAATTATTGTCGTTTAAACATCTAGAAGAAAGACAACAAAAAATTCTTAAGTATTGGCATGAATCATAAGTTTTTCTAGTGGTAATAGCCGAGATCGACACTTTTATTATATTACAGGAAGTTTATATTGATTAATACCTTTCAATGATTGTAATTAGTTCCAAAGTGATAAGATATAAATAATATTATTTAATTTTGGTCGCACGAGCCCAACGTTATCTTGATTTTTTAAAAGATATCTTTTCATCCTATAAGCACTACTTGATAGTTGTACATATGTACTTGAAGATAAAATCAATGTCAAGAATATAGATTTAATTTTTTTTTAATTTGTAAGATTTTATTATGATCTTGGGAGAGGCGTTTTTTTCGGACCACCCACTAGAATATAAGTTCATTTCGGTACAGTAGTAAACAAATTTAATAATAAAAACAAAATTAAATTCAGGTACGTAAATAGTAGGTATTATATAAAAGAAAAAAAAATTAGTAACACTTCTTAGAAAAATTATAGTAATTACAAAATAAAAATTTTTATGAATGAAAAAAGAAAATTAAATAATAAAAAACTAATAATAATTAAATAAAATAATTGAAATAAAATATTAAAAAAAAAATAAAATAGGATAATAAATAAATAAAGGTCAGGCGCATATGTGAGTGGTGCAGTGGAAGAGTTGCCTAACCCACATCTACTGCGAAATGAGATATCGGACTCTAAACTTAGACGTAATTTGAAAAATTACTCTAAAAAAGAAATAATTTCTATTTTGTTATACTGTCAAGCAATGTATACTGATAATACGGAGAATAAATTAGTTTGGAACGCATAGATATGGTTATTGTGGTCAAACTGAAAAAGCCTAAGCAAGAAAAAAATCCAATGTGGCTTAAGCAACTGTTCCACTAAACCACTCATATAATATAACAGTCATTCCATCAAGAACAGACCATACGTATCTTTAATCTTTTTTATGTTTTGTACATTATACTATTATTCAAAAGATTTGAAAATCTAAACCTCAAAGAGCACGGGGTCAAAAAATGAGCCACAGTGGTTCTCAACTATTTCATAGAAAAATTACAATTATTTTAATTAAATACTTTCTCGTAAGTCACGAGGATTTTTATTTGACTGTACCAGGTATGTTGGTAGCTCTTAAAATCATTTAAGCGTCTTTCATAACTTAATAGAGTAATTAATCGATTTTAAAACAATTTCATTTCAACGGAATATATTATTTATGCATTTCATTTAACAGTAACGAAATTTAAATTAATTTCATATATTTGCAATAAACTTTAATATAATTTTACAAATAATAGAAATTGTATAACAACATTATTTATTAAATAAAGATGTCTTTAGCTGCGGAACTGTAAGGTTAAAATTAATTGTAATTTTAAAAAATCTACCAACTTTATTATTTTTCGGGTCAAAGTTCGAGAAGCGGTTAAAGTGGGCGTGCGATGGAATGCTACCACCACTGGCACATCAAACATCGTTTATACATATTGTTACATGCTAACCTGACAGCTGCGTAACTCGATCAGTTTCTAGTGCGAAAAAACAACCACCACCTAATACCTAGAAAAACATCCCATTGTCCACCTTGCAATACTCAATAAGAAAGGCGTGACAATCTGTTCGACCAAGGTCCATAGTGAGCGACAAGAATCACTTGTCGCCATATCTTTTTCATCTTCTTGTATCCCACATCCAAATACATCACCAGACAGCGTGGAAGTCTCTCGACTCTTCTCGCATACAGAGGATACTTCTGACAAGTCCCATACACACCACCGAATATTCGGGAGGGCTCTCAACTGCGGCGCAGTATATGTATCTCAGAGCTTGCATACGACACAGTAGTTTTCTACTACGTTGCACCGATAGTCAGTTCTATGCGTATTTATAAAGCGATTTTGTTTGGAAGTAGCGATCGAGTTGATTATAAAATCGGACAGCGTTTGCCATTTAGTGCGATTATATTTAATGCGAATAATAATTTATAGTTTCTATCGATTTTAAACGAATTGTGTTTTATTTGAAATCCTGGCGAACCCCTAGCTCGCAACAATATAAAAAGCCCTTGTAGACGTAAAACGTCTGTATCCCCTTTGCACTTCCTTCTAAATATGTTGTAATTCGTGACAACGTATGCAACCTCTTCACACCACTTGGGGGTTGAATATCAGAAAATCCTTATATTGGATTGTAGGCGATTATACATACACTTAGTAAAAGCCAATTTGATATCTCATCAGTAATAACCAATTTTATATTTCATTAAACCTAAGAGATATGGCGAAAATTGTGAAAATGCATAAACCGCCTTACACCCACTTGGCGGTTGAATATCCAAAAATCCTGAAATAAATTTTTTAACGACTATAAAGAAAGCTGGCTGTAGTAAAATTCAATTCGATGACCAATTTCTTATATTATAAATTAAAACAAAAAATAAAGTACCTTTCAATAAAGTTGTTTATTTACATTCTCACTGATCAATTTCAAATTGCTATGTCCACTAAACAGAATGAATATTATTCAATTTTGGTTATTTAAAAATTTCGATAGGAAATCGGTTGGTTTTGGTTCAACCGTTTCTTTCCAGTATCTCATAATGTGACCTTTCTGTTTCCAAATTTCCACCGATTCCTTAAGCTCCATTTGACCCTGAGAGAAAGTAAAAATAATACAAACGTAGTGAAATTATGGAAGGAAGAATTTTAATAAATATAAGTTTGTGTTTACCTTAATCACAAGCATATCAATAACACGAATGTCGGTTACGTTTTTATTTCTTAAAAACTCTTCTCGTAGTTTTTCGCGGCATTGTTCAACACTCATCGGGATATCGTAGTCCATAACTAGAATAGAAAATTTATTTAAAACTTAAAAATATTTAAGAATATGAGCAGCATAAGGGCGAATAATATTTTCTGTGTCGAAATGCCATCTAACGTTTTGTTTATATAGTTTAGTTAAATGTGATTAAAAAATAGCACAACTTTAAATAAAGCAGATTTTAAAAAATACAGCTTTATTTTGACCGTAAGAACTTTGATACCTCCTACATGAATATTGTGATTTGCAAAAAATTTTGACAATATTCACCTTATTCTGGAACCCGCCGGCGGGAAAGTGAACTGTTTCCGAACGATTTCAATGATCGAATGTGCCGTGAATGGGAATCGAATGTGAACCGAATAGTCGGCGAATATATAAAATCATCTGTTTTCCAGAATACGCATGGATATTTAAAGCGGTCAAAAGCCGTTGGTCACACGCTATGGAAACGCAATTTAAATTGTTCTTCGAGTTGAATCCACAAATATTAATGGCACAAAAGTAACCATCATCGGTGTGGTTGCTTATTTCCCTCCATAGCATGTGAAAAACATAAGTTAAAGTTTCTTATTGCCTGAGTACCAAAACACAACTAGACCGACTATATGTGGAGCCTATGGTTTATGTTGATTCCCCCATTTTCATTTTGAAGTAGGTTTTGTTTTGTGAATGCCTTATGCACTCGTTGAACTCCTTACGCACTTATGCAGTCCTTATGATGCGCAGGAACAATATACAGCGATGTTTCAATCCCAACGACTACAATATTTCCAAAGTGCCTATGCACTGGCAGACCAAATGTTGTGCCTTATGCACAATATACTGCAAAATGCTTGATCGCAATAAAGTCCAAATATTGCGCCTTAAGCACAATATTCTGCTCCATCGATTGAGGCTCGTCTGTAAAACGAGAACATTTTTCAGATTTCACTAGAAAGCTTTCGCTAGATAAGAGCACAATTCAAGCTTAAAAAATTAAAAATCATGTCGGCCTGTGTAATTTATTAAATTTCATTTCCATGATAAAACCAAGAAAAAAACCAGCGTGGAACATTACAAAGATTTCCTTATCGAAGAGCCCTGCTGTTGGAGTAGCGAAGAGAATTAAATATTTACATGGCTAAGATACCATAGAAGTAAACTTTAAGAAATTTTGCAAGCCCTTAAGTAGCAATAGCCAAGGCAGCGATTTATCGTAGTAGATAGTTCGAATGGTTCGCAGTCCAAAAATTTTAATCGTTTAAACAAAAAAAAAATGGTACTCTCATACTTTGTATTTCTACAAAGATACCCAAAAAAAATTTTTTCCCGTCTGTCCGCCGTATACAATCTCCTTTCAACGCTTGTAGCACACAAACCCTTAAACCCGATGGTTCGAAAAATTTCGATCAGGAGATATGACCCTTCAAAGTGAGCCACGTGACAACCCAGGACCTTCAATCGACAAGGACGAGCTGAATTTGACTCACGCCAAACTGTAAGGACCATTGAAAAAAATTGGGCGTATACCATTCGACAGTTTGCCGGCACTTGCAACAGCTTGAAAAAGGCAAAAAGCTTCATAAGTGGGTTCCGCATGAACTTACTGAGCAAAACATGACGCGTCTACTAAAAATTTGCAGTTCCCTGCTCTCCCGGAACAGAAACGATCCATTTCTGAACAAAATAGTGACATGTGATGAAAAGTTGATACTGTACGACAATCGTCGCCGATCGGCACAATGGTTGGATGCTGATGAGACCCCAAAACACATGCCGAAACCAGGCCTCCACCCGAAGAAGATAATGGTGACTGTTTGGTGGTCTGCAGCTGGAGTTATTCACTATTCCTTTTTGCAGCGTGGTGAAACCATTAATGCAGAGAAGTATTGTACCCAACTCGATAAAATACATCAGATATTTCGTGTTCAACGGGCCAGATAGATCAACAGATATGGAGTTATACTGCTTCATGACAACGCACGGCCTCATGTTTCAAGAATGGTCAAAAAATTAAACGAGTTGCAGTATGAGACTCTTCCTCATCCAACATACTCACCAGACCTTTCGCCAACCGACTACAACTTTTTTAACCATTTGGATCATTTTTTGGCGAACAAATAATTCAATAATGACGCAGCCATCAAAAATGACTTCGAGAAATTTCTTCGCTCTAGAAAGTCGGACTTCTACGAAACTGGCTTAAATGCACTTGTATCTCGTCGGGAGAAGTGTATTGCATGTGCTGGTTCCCATTTTGATTAATAAAATTAAGTTTTATAAAAGTTGCAGTTGTTTGAAATTGCACTACCAAAAACGACATTTCATCTGCAACAACCTAATACAGCTACGCCTCCTACAACGCGGTTGATACGTTCCTAGAAAACGCCGCGTTGTAGGAGATATGAAAATATAAAAAAAAACGGCGTTCGGTTCTAAAAAGATGAATTTAATTTTTTTTTTTATTAAATTTTTTAATAAAAATAAGCATTGTTGAAGATTTCTTTTAAAAATGTTGGCTCTCTCTGTTAAAGGATCATTCTCAATAAAGTAGCATTCCAACTGCTTCGCTATATCTAAACCTCTTTCAATACTTTTTAGGGTATAATTTTTGCTTTTTTCTTCAGAAGAATCTTCAGAGGAACTTTTACTTGGTAATGTTTTCGTTTGTGCAATCAAATCAGCTTCGTATATTTCGTTATAAGTGACTAAATCTTGGATGTCATCAATTGTTATTTCATCGAATCCATCATCTTCTATTTCTCTCCGAACATTAGGATGACTTAAATCAGTTGGATGTGAAGGTGCATTATCCAGGAGTAGAACTCGAAACGACAGATTTTTTTAGGACAAGTAATTTTTAGCATCAGGAATAAAACATCATCCATGCCTTCTTCGAATATTTTGGAAGGTTATTTTTATTGCAGCTTTTCATTGATCGTGGATTTTGTGATCGGTAAATGCCCATTGGTTTAGTCACAAAATCACCAGACATGTTACTGCATAAAAGTAAGGTTATTCTGTTTTTAGCAGCTTTAAAACCTGGAGCGGTTTTCTCGGTTTTCGAAATATAAGTCCTTGAAGGCATTTTTTCTAACATAATCCCGTTTCATCGGCGTTAAACACCTGGTCTGGACTTTGCTGGATATTCGCCGCATCAGCAGACGCTTTGTCCCCTTGTAATGTTAAATTATGCAATGAGTGTCGTTTTTTGAATTTCTCAAATCAACCATTACTAGTAAAGAATTGATGACTGGTTTCATCAGTTGACGACTGACCCATTTCTTTCAAACAATTAAATATTTTAAGTGCCTTTTGCTTACTAAAGGTAACCGTTTTGTAGGCTTATCTTCCACCCACACCATTTTTTCCATTATGTTAGGTCTTGGACGCGCAGCAATTTTGGCAAGTACAGACGATCCGAATGCTATGGAACCTCTAATTTTGTCTTCAGCTTGATTAATAGTTCGTATTGACGATTCATTAAGATTAAAATGTCTAGCAACATCAGCTATCCTTGATAGGATACCTGAGCAGGCACGGTTGCCAGGTTTTCAAGTGTCACAAAAAAAGAGTTTAAGGAAGATTTACAAATTATCTGAACCGCGTTGTAGTGAGACCGCGCTATAAAAGTACCGCGTTGTAGAAAAATTTACGCATTACCTGGACCGCGTTGTAACGAAACCGCGTTGGAAAAGTATCGCGTTGTAGGAGGCTTACCTGTACATAAAACAGATGAAATTTGGTTTGTGTTAAAAGATGTACGAAAGGGATTACAAAAATTGAAGGAGGAGGGCAATTGAACACGGAATTATTAGGTGCATAAACACATCCTATTTGTCAGCACTCATAAATAGATGTTCTTGAAATGCTGGAGTTTTCCTGGTTTGTTTGTTGGTATAACGGAGGCGCCGGATACTTGGCTGTTTTTACTTCGCTGAATTTCGTAGTTATGATGGGTTATCGAATTGTTTAGGTTTTTAGCCGAATAGTAACCTGCATCGCAACTAAACTTGGAACCAGAAAAAGTTGCACAAGTTGACTCTTGGCAATTTTTATAGCGGTTTGCAGCTAAAGTAACAAAACAGTCAGTCCTGATCTACAATGAGGATACTCCCCAACTGTGAAACTTTGCGATAAAAAATTCAATTCGATATTTCATCTCTACTGCGAATCGGATAACGCAGATCCGGGCGTTTTTGAGGAGAAGAGGATAGTAATTCGCAGCATCTTTCATTTATAGAATGAGTTTAAGTCTTCTGCTCAACGTAGTTCGAACGTCATCGCAGGTGGTATTGAGCGGCCTTCAGGAAAAGGATTTTGCACGTACGGCAGAAGCGCTCCGAGCAGTGGGCTCCACACTTTTTCAAAAGGTACTCTCCCCAGTTCTCTAAATATCGAATTAAGATTTCTTTTAGTCCAATCCAGACAGTGTAACGTATTATACAAGGGAGTAGAGAACCGAATACGCCTTCCGGGGCAACGACCAACCGGGTGAACGAGCTGAAATATTTCTGGTGTAAGTATTAAATCGCGAGGCTAGTCTCCTCCTTCCGTCAGTTAACTTCACCCCGACAATTTATAAAAACAAACTGGGAAGTGTTTGTTGTGAAGATGATTCGAGCGACCGAGGTGACATAACATACAGAAATCTTAACCTCTTCAGGACACAAAATTCCAACTGAAATCTTACCAATGTACGGAATCTGACGATACCAGGCCTTGTACAAATTGAGAACTCGCTTCCGGGCCTCGTCGTTGTCGATGGACAGAATTGGCCGTACTTGTTGTACCGCTTTACGAACAGCTTCCCGTCCTGCCATTTTTACACTTTTCGTTAAGACTTCCCAGAGAATCGCCACAAACCAATACACCAATTACTTCGCCTGTTGTTTTGACAGTACGGCGATGGTCCGGTTGACAGCTGGAAGAAAACGACTAAAGACCTTCGCAACACTGGGGTGACACTGCGAAATATTTTTCGAGCACGAAAAATTATCACCAAGAATTTTATTTATTATTATTAAACGATTTGCTGCAGTCGAAGCGAGACACTTGAATAGCTCATACAGTTTGTTTTTCATTACTTTCTTCTCAATTTTATCTGTGATTCTAAGTTTAATATCATTTTCGAAAACAACTGCCGACTAAATCGCAGCCAACTTCACACCATCACTCAGCTGTGTGGTCGTTTTCGTTGCAGTTCGTCTCACACCGGCTCTCTTCGGTCGAGAACTTCGCGACTTTTCGTGCAGTTGCCACTTGAGACTATTTTATTTTTCGCGCTTGCGATATGTCAAACCGATGACGACGAAAGTTGTGCAAAAGAAGTTGGCCTCCTGCCTGCGAAACGTGAAAATCTCCGCCAGACGACGGAAATAAGGGAATTTTCTCGCGTACCGTAAATAAAATGCATCTGAACGGCTCCGTTCGCACGTAATTTTACTATTAAGCGCGCGGCATTCGAAAGAAAATCGATCGGGAAAAAAAATCGGGACAACGATAGTGACGACGACGGTCGGTGCAAGTGAAATTTTTTTTCCGCTTTTTGGGGTCGACGAGAAACGCCAAAACGGCGCAACGAGAAAAAAGTGGAAGAAAAATAATGAGAATGTGCAACTTTGTTGTACTTTTCGAGTTATAATAAAAGAAATTACCGAGACGAATTTACGGGAAAGAAAATTCTCGTGTTATCGGAACGGGCAAGTTCGGAAATTCTGTGCGAAAGATTGTCGTGCGAGTGAGTGAAAAAGTCACCGTCCAGCGGAAAAACAGAGAAATTCAAGGTAAGTTTAGATCCCTTTCGAGCCAAATCAAGTTGAAAACACCATTCAACTACCCCAGTAGCTTGTAAGCTCGTTTTCGGATCGAAAACCCAATCCTGGGTGCCTTGTTTTCCGGATTTTTAAGCGTCCCAAGGTGGTCATTGTTGACACATTTCCTCATCACCTGCATGGCATTTTTGTGTTCAATGCTCGCGGCGGCCTCTAAACAATTCGGCCCCGAGTCCCGAGGGCAGTTCCATAAAACGAATTAATTTCGGGCCATTCACACAACACAGCAGCAAGTTTGCGGTACTGATAACGCTGGCAATTGTTTTGCGCTAATCTTAAGCTCAAAGGTAAGTCGCAAAAATTGCCACCAATCAGGTTGGAATTTTGCAATATTGAAGAATCGAAATTAGGTCCGTCAAGTTTCGAGATAAGGACGCGAGCCGTAAATAGAACGGCATTAACCAGATGGTACTTTATTCATGTTCCCAACGCCCTTACGGTAGGTAGAGTAGGCCGTTGTCATTGCCTTCCGTCACCACCCACTATCACATGACCCCCCCGGATTAACATCACAACAACGATACAACAGTGACAATATATTCGAATAGCTCCGCTGTCCGCTCGGCTTAGAGGTCTAAAAAATGATTCACACATCGGAAATTATTCCACATCGTGCTGTAAAGCGAAAAAAAACTTGCATCTTGCGATGAATCAGAAAATCAGAAATGCAAACAGCAATCTGTAATCGACCTTTAGGCAATTGAAGACTGGGGCCCTGACTGATTGGAGGCTTTTTTATTTATTTACGCGCCTGTCGCGATTCATTCATTGATGGTTTATTGCGGTCCCTAATCTGCGGTTTTCCGTGCTCGCATTGCGGATGACCAATGGTTGAAAGCAGGGATTTAATTATTTCGGAGAATAGCCAGTCGGGGAAATTCCGTTTTCCTAGACCTACCTATGAATGATGAGATCACTTCCTCTGTCCGTCCGTTTCTTTTTTTTTTTTTTTTTTATAATAGATTTAATCCCTTCATGCAAAATGGGCAACTCCCTCCAACTCAAAAAGTCGGAGAAGAACTCCCCATTTGGGCACACTTTCGCAGCTTAAAGAACTGGAGACAATATTGTCACACAGCTCAATGAGCTGGAAAAATTTTCACGTATCAACATACTCATGCATGTATGTCGACATTGGGCTCAATGTCTAAAAATTTGTATACCTTAAGCCCAAGAGTACTCCCCAGTCAGTACATCGCACTGGTATAAGGGGTAGTAGAAATAAATTTAAAAAAAAATATATAAAAAATAAGAAACAAAAAATAAACAAATAAACAAAAACTAAGTTATCAGAGAAATAAAAATAAAATAAAATAAAAATAACCTGATTTGCAAAATGCAAAGAAATAAGTGTGGAAATGAAAGGGAAAAAAAATTAAAATTAAAAGATTAACCAAAATAAAAATAATTAATTATAGTCTCTTCGCTATCTTCCACTGACTGAATATGTCAAAAGTAAAGGAAGGGCTTCTCAGAATCATTGTCTAAGCCCTGAAAATTCGAACTATGAGATCTGGTTTAGTTTATTTCCTGGAAGTTCTAGCATTTTTTCAAACAAGACGGTTGCGCTCCTCGATTTGGTTTCACATGTTGGTGTTAGATATTGCGAGAAGTGATTCATGAAGGCTGCTGTTTTAGTTTTGTTGCCATATTCTCGTCCTTGCAGCAACGCAGCTCAGCAAGGGAAATTCCAAGTTTTTCACCTTGTCCTCCTAGTGGAACAACGCATTATAAGTCTTCTGCAATGTTTTTTTTATTCCTAGCCTAATTTAAGAATGCTAGTCTGCCATTTCAGTTGTCTTTGGCTCAAATTCAACCCACGGCATGGCCCTGCGTTTCTAATACATTTCATTATCCTCCCATACCACCAACCTTTAGGTCATTCGAGAAAGTTGCTGCACTTCCTGATGGCAACCGCTGAGCTGTTGATCCCTTAATAAATGCAAATCGTCTGACCTGCGAGAAACGTAGTAATTAGTCTCCTCCCAACTGTTTTAGAAACAGTAGGTTGGCCAAAGTTCTCAATTTCTACTCTAAAGAGATTTTCTTCAAGGCCCCCGAAATAGTTCCCCTTAATCAAGTTATTACTCTGGTTGCGAAAGCAGTGTAAATCGAATTTCGGTTAATTTTTGCTGAGTGACTGGTTTTGATTTCCCATTGCGGAAGAACACCTTTTTGCCATTCTAGGACGTTTCATCGCGATGCCTTAAATCTGTTCTCCATTGGGCTGGCTCTCGACATAGTAACTCGCCAGCAAGGTTTTTTAAGATATCTCTGGTCCAAAAGTGATCAGGAGAATTGCCTTTGCATCCTAAAAGACTATGCCATCACCTTCCTGGCTGATGGAACATATTTCACCCTTCGGACCCGATTCTCCTCATACAGTCCACTGCTTTGTCTGTTGTTTCATTTGTGGCGTGTAGTTTCGTACAATTTTTACAAAACGCCGCAAAAACTACGCTGGATTCTTCTTGACCAGTTGCTAATATTCGGCAGATGTTCGCATGTGATTTTGTTTATTGTGAGGAGTGGACAAGTGCGGCACGTATTTTGGCAAATTTTTTGTTATATGTAGGTACTTGGTAAATTGAGATACCTGTGAGCACTAAGTACTAAGTCAATCATTATCTCATTTGCCTATCGGCAAAAACGATGTCATGGATTCTGCTAATAGTTTCTGGCGTTACAGTTTTTAATCACCGGGACCTAGTGCTTCTACGATGCTTGTCCTGCTTCGCTAAAATTTGTTCACACAATTTCTTACGGTCCCATTAAAAGGGTATGAGACACAATCCTTTCATAAATATTTTTGATTTTTTGCTTCCAGAAAAAAAAAATTTAATGACACCACGATTTTCCAATTTGAAACGCTTGTGTTCAAGCAACTGTCAACTGTGACAGATGTTACTGTCGCACTTAGTATACGATCCAAGTTGCCTGTGCGACTGTATGGTAGGCAAAGCAAGGGCTCCGAAAATGTAGAGAAAAATGCTTGCCATTTTTGGGGCCTCAAATTAAAAGTATCATGAAATACATATTAGAGTAAAGTACCCGAATGTGGTATATGGTCGCAATGTGAAATACCCCCCTAACTTCGAATTGCTTCACGTGACATCCGTAATTTCATATTGAAATCATCTTTTCTTGTACACATTTAGAGAATTTATACTCTTACATGGGGGATTCTTCATCTGTTTTATTCAAATGTCATATAAGTTCCTGGTGAAAGCTGCGTAAGCAATATTAACGCTGTTGGAAAACCAATTAAATTGGTGAGCATTATTTAGAGGACATTTTAGTACACAAGATCGAATATTTTATTTACAATCCAAGACACAAGTTCCGCTTAAAAAAAACAAAATATTTGAGCATGTAGCATTGAGCAGGGGACCCCCTATGTGGAATACCGGTTTCACAGGAGTTTTTTGTGATTTCCTTTCGCTTTTTGGGAAGAATGAAAGTGATAGTGAGGACATGCCCGTGGACCTTGATGACGAAGAAAGTGATGACGATCTACCTCCGGTCGAAACTGTTTGCCAGTTTTGCGAGAAGACATGGTTAAATGAATTAAATCCTTTACTATGGATTGAATGTCTTTCGTACGATACTTGGGCTCATAAAAAGTGCGCTATTGAAAAAAATAATGAAGCATTTCTGTGGCCAAAATGCGACGATCGTCTCTTTTCAGAGTAATTTTACACTATTCCACATTAAGACCATAAAATGTATTTTGCAAGATATGTACTTTTTGGAAATCTTTATTTTTTTATAAATTACTGTATCTCAAAACAACATTCTCTTTTTTATTACTGAATGGTACTAAAATACCTTCTCGATTTGTATATTGTTCACAGTTCTTAATGCTAAATTATAGTCTAGAGGTAAAAAAATTAAAAGGGTATTCCACATTCGGATACTTTACTCTAACGTACTTCACAATAAAGTGTGTTCATATCCGACACACGTTGAATGAATTGTGGCCACCTCTTGTTGATTTTCTTCAAAGATTCTTGGAACATTCATTGAACTGAATAAAAATATTGTCCCCGTTCTTTCAGCGAGTAACTGTACCAAAAAAGAGGATTTTTTTTCGTTTCGCTGAGTTGAAGGTCTGTATTATTCCGTTCTGGTTGCAGCTAGGAGAGTATACTATCTCCGACTTTTTGTGTTGAGATGAAATTGCCCATTTTGCATAAAGGGATAAAATCAAATATTATTAACGAAAGATCGGTTCGATTCAATTCGAGCCTGCTAAGGAAGATCATTTCCACACTAACTTATTTCAATGATATCCAAACTAATTACGCTACTTAATCCAACTTTTCTCAGTTTTGAAAAAAGTTAGACACCCGAATTTTTTTTTAAACACAGACCCTAACCTTGCTTGAAAATAACCACTGGTTATATTTGATCTAAAAAGTGTTCTTATCATTAAAAAAAAACTATTTATTTTACTTAGTCAGTGTACCTATATTGGGCCACCTTTTACCATGGTGTGCCTTAATTGGGCCCCCCTATATTGGCCGCTCATCAGGTGGCAACTAAGCATGCATATGCAAATTATTAACATTTCCACATCCAATTGTCATGGAGGATTACATTAAAAGAGGTTGACGAGTTTAAAAATTACTTATAATATACTTAATTAAAGAAAAAAAACAAATAAGTATATTAGTACATTTTTTAAACATAATTTTAGTTTTCTTTAATATTTAATTGTGTTTAAAGTAATATATAGGTAGAAGTAGTTTATTTCAAAAATTATTTTTATACACTTAATACTTCATTTAAAAAAAAAACAAAAAAGATACATAAAATTCAAATAAAGTATTTAGTAGATTAGTACGTACAAATTGTTTGCAAAGTCACATTATGTTATTTTTCTTTAACATTATTTTTTTTTGTAAAAGTATATACAAGTTGTCTATTTTGTTGTATAATTTCTGGAGTTGGAACAATGCATTCTATGTGCTGAGGGAAGATGAGACTTACATCATTGAATATATCTGTGGTCACAGGGAATAACTTAGTAAGTCGAAAAATAGTAAAATGGGATAAGTGTACTGTGGTCATCTCCCAAGACTTACACGCACTGTGAAGAAGTTATTGTTATATGTTAATTGATCACTGAGATGTCAACAAATTTAATTTTTTCACAAAAACTGGATTTACAGGAATAGTTCAATAGTAAAAATAGCAAGAAAGTGCTGCCCTGAATAGTTTCGTTTTTAGACTTACCTACTTATTCCCTGTGGCCACAGATATGTTGGGGCTGGGCTTATTTCATATGAGTACATGGGTGACCCAACTTAGGGACACAAATTTTCCAAATGGCCCTATATTGGGCCGAGGAGGCCCTATATAGGGCCGGGTTATTGAACAATAGCAGTTAAGTATATCGATAGGTTTGGATTGATCTTGGCTTTCCATTAGAAGCATCAGCCGGACTCAAGGCCCATGGCCTTAAGATTGGCCACCCGGCCCAACTTAGGCCCACTTAGCAAATTTGTGCCCTAAGTTGGGCCACCCTCATACTTAGATGAAATTACGTTAAATTACAACTATGAGAGATTTCTGCCCTTTTATGAACAATATACTAATAGTTGTAGTCGTTAAAAACGTTAAAAGAACACCAGCACTAAATAATATTTATTAAAAAAACTCATAGGTACCCTTAACAAATGCAGTTAGCCAGCAGTTCAATTTAGACAAAATATGTATTCCTCTTATCACTTCTAAACCACACATTTCAAAGGAAACAAAATAATTAACAATGAGAGGCGTTCGGATGAATTGTTGAAAGGTTTAGTCGTGATATGACGTAATTTCTTTAAAAGATTGGCAGATAATTGTGCTTGTTTTTTCATCCTTAAGTTGAGTGCCCCAACTTAGGCACATGGCCCAATATAGGTACACTTACCTTAGTTCTGTGCGGTAATCGAGAAGAGTAGCTCATAAAGCTTATGTATTCGCTCCCAGGCTAACGTATGAATACCTAGTATTACGCCATTATGCGTGCAATTAATTGCTTCAGCCAACAAAGCTGATAATTTTAATAAAAACAATGTTAAAGTACCTCATCGGTTGCGCGCACTTTATAGATTTTGTCATAAGCTCAACGGGATAGCAAGTCATATTTTATTCAATTATTCAGCTATCAGTTGATGTGCTCGACTATTGCAGTTATCAAAGCTCAAGGTTGACAGTAACTACTTAAATTTTGTTGAAACAAAACATTTATGGTAAAATTCGAATATGTATGTATGTAATATTTCAAACTACTCCGGTTGAACACTTCTTTCGTGCCTATTTGGCGAGAGTCAAATCTCTGATGTTAGGAAGGAGTTCAATATTGAGAATTAACTTTCTGTTTTCCAATGTAAATAATTTACAGCTTTCGGTCAATTCTGGATTTCGCTCAATTCTGGATTTCGCTCAATTCTGGATTTCGGTCAATTCTGGAAGAACTCATGAAAATTTCATTTAGTGGGCTAGAGAATTGTCTAAAAACACCAGTATGATTTCTAACTATAGTTTTTGTTTGATGACAAAGATTACAGTCATCAATGCCGACATAATTTGTCTAATTGACTACTTCAACATTATGGTCTTAGGAACAGATAGGCTCGGTCTACTTCTGTCCAGGGAAATTGGGGAGTTCGGCAAAACTCAAACGAAAAAAATCATCCGAGTTTTATATCGCTAGAAAAGTTAGGCATTTAAATCGAATAAAGTGTATACAAAATTTTCATCTCGGTAGCTGTTAGTTGCACGAGGTTAAAATAAAATCTCGAATTATAGAAAATTACATCCTCTACAACTTTGAACTGAACTATTTTTGCTCTAAAGTACCGTGGGAACGAAATATTCGCAAAAAACGGTCTTATCCACAATTTTTTAAATATGACATAGTGACCAGATACTTTTCGAGATCTCAAACTTAGGGGTTTCATTGGGACCTCAAATTTAATGAATTTGTAAGATTTGATTTTTATACTCTTTGCAACCCTTCACAGTAGTCGTTGTCCTGAAGAAACAGTAACAAACTGATTATTTATGAGGTGGAATAAAAACTCAAAATTTAGTTAGGGTTAATGAATTTAATCTCTACAGCTATCCACTATAGCAAAAGTCTGGATCGATGATTTTCCTCAAACCGTCTTTCTTTAAATAATCGTTCTTTGATTCGATTAACATTTTATTAGAGGGCCTTCCAACACAGTTTTTTCCCAGTAGTACGTCGTTAGTCTAACGAACAACCCTTGAGGTGGAATGTGCAGTATAACTTCTCTATAGCGGACACCTTTGGGGAATTCAAAAGTGTCCGCTATAAAGAGGTGTCCGCTTTTCGGGGGTATTGAGTTTAATACCTAATTCATTGGGGAATAAAGAACTGTCCTCTATAGGGAGGTGTCCGGTTTTTGGAGGTGTCCGGTAATAGAAGTTTCACTGTATATGAAAACAGATAGTTGTTGACGAAGTGATTTTCGGAATTAATACTGTTAAAAATCAAAAAAAAATTGGAAATGAAGAAAAGCGCCCAAAATCATGTCGTGGGACTCGATTTTTTTATCTATACACCAAAAAAGGATCATCCACTCATTATTTGTCCGATCGTTAGAGCACGAAGCTAGTGCACATATAAAATAATGTCAATTATTTAACAACACTCCAATCCGGTCGTCGTGGTCATCAAAATTGCGGAAAACCTCAAACGATCAAATTTCGATAAATTTGGCATGGTCAAGGTGGCTTATGTGTTTTAGTTATCTAATTCGTCGCCCTGTTGTACTAACCTTGAATTCCGTTTTAGGTTAAATAGCTATTTTGATGCATAAAACAGAAATAACGGATCTACTGTATAGATCTCATAAATTTCACAGTTTATCTGAATTTACATAATTAATGAAATGTAAATAACGAATGGACATTTTTTTGCAAATTATATCTGAGACGCGAAATGTGCTCTCTGCAAAGAGATAAGCTATTAAACAATAAAATGTTTAAAGGTATGTTGGTTCATCTAATTCATTGCTTGTGAAGTATTATAACTTCGAGTGGTTGAGTGTTTGCATTCTTCTTGAAATAAATGTGTCTAACGGCTGGTTGTTATCGATGTTTATCGAGTCCTATCATCGCATAACATTTCCTGGTATTAATATAAATTCAAAATTCCTTAGATCTTTTATTTAGTTACCATAACTTAAGATGTAATTATGTGATTAATGTTTAAAAAATAGAATGCAGTACAGGTTTGGTAATTGGGAGAAACTCGAAGCTGCCAAAACAATTTTCGAAATTACGGAAATTAAATTGAATGGAGGATTCTTCGAAAACGATAATATCAAGAACACGTGCTTAAGAATTCACACGCAGCCAGTAGTGGTCCTTAGGAAAGGGCCACAAGGACTAGGTCCCTTCACATGGACAACATAAACAGCAGTTGCAGGCCTCAAAAATTCAGAACACTTTCGTTGCCCGTCACCCACAGCTCTTGATAACTTTAAATAACATTGTCAAAATTTTTGACAAAAATTCTAACAGTCGAAGTGTTAAAGCGATATTTGATGTCTTCGTACTTCTGGAATGGCTTAAGCTAGAAAGTCGAACAATATAAGTCGATGAGGGAGAGCGCCCTGAGCAAAATTTATGAAAAAACGAGACTATAACAAATATCGAAGTACCTCTAATCAAAACTCCGTTTTTTATATCATCTGAAGGCTTAATATCTGGATTTTACTTTAGAATTATCTTACTATTTAAGTGAAGTATATGATGAAGTGCATATGGAAGAGGTATGAATGCAGTCAACTTCATTGTGTTCCTTTTTTATATGACAAATTTTTAGTTGAAACAATGTACCGAAATTATACTTGAAGCTGGTGATAATGTTCGCTGCTATTTAAACAGTATGACGTGGAACTTCAGAAATGGAAATGCAGTTTAGTCACATTATAATCTTCACTTGGAGTATAGTAAATGATTCAAAAATTTTCACGAAAAAAAAAATTTTATTTTCTATCCCGATGTTATTTGTCACACTTATGAGGGATTTGTACCAGTCATTTCGGTAGTGCATGCTGTTGTGCGTATACAATTGTGACCACTATTCTACTATCACGAACTTTTAACTTTCAATGGCTCTAGTTTGGGTACCTAATGGATGGTAAAAATTAAAACCTCCATATTCGTTAAACATTTTTAATAAAGTTAAAATTCTCTTGATCAATTTGGAAGTAAGGAATCCCGGCGTCAATCAAACCATTCATATAGGCCAGCAATATGGAACCGTCGTTAGCAGTATACAAATGTAGGATTTATAAAGTTGGTAACAATTTTTATAAACCAAAATCCAACCAAATCGAGCACTGATCTATCCATAGATCTCTACCAGGAAAGTGGTCAAAATCAACGAAACCTTTGTTCGAATGGAAGAAAGTTAAAAGCCTATAAGAATTAGATTCCAGAAGATTGAAAAAGAATTACTTTCCCAATTATTTTCCGGACTAGGATGTAAGGCATTTAGAGATTGATACCCACTGGCACAGTACGTCAGGCAAACTACAAAATCATTTCGAGAGTGAATTTTTTTTTTTTATAGAAGTTCCCTTGTATATTTCAGAACCGTCCGTCTCCTGAGACGAGTCCTTCTTCCAATCCACTCTGCTAGAAAACCTCATTGAACATTTCCTAGAGAAATTGAGCTGTGGAAATATGTAGTCTGATTCATCGAAGAGACTACACTCACTGAACTGGGTCAGCAGGTCTGAGTTTCCAGTATCCTGACTCCTTCAGTTTTACAGCGCTTTTTGCTGCCATATTTTTTTCATCGTATCATCGCCGCTGTGAGCATAGTGCTATTAGCGCCAGTTACTCCTATGAGAGCCAGACGTTGAACTTTGGAAGTTTCTTGTGGTATGTGGATTTCTCCTACGCTCCCCAATGCACTAAAATTCTTTGCGTTAGGATCGGCCTATATTTTCAGTGCGCGATTCCTGGCTGAATTCCCCACTTTTTCCTGAACATCTTTTGTGAGCGTGGAAAACCCCTAAGGCTTTTTTTTTCGCTCGTTGGCATTCTTATACCAGGTTAGTTTCCGTCCCAGAACTAAACTCAAGTACTTAGTCTAATCTTTAAGATGGATGGCATTGCCCTACAGTTCAGGAAGCTTAAGCTCCGGAATCTTGTTCCTATCAGGAAGAATAACCAGCTGTCTTGGAGGCGTTGACAACCAATCGACCACCAACTTGGTTGGGTACTCACTAACGTTAACGCTCCTACGAGCATTTCGCTATGGGCAGAAACCTTCCGGATACCGGAAATGCTAAGTCGTATGCTCTTGGCGAGTTATCATTTACAAAATCTTATTGACTACTAGGAGCGGCAGAAGTGGTGAGATCACCCCTGCTTGTAGTGTAGTCCGATCTGTGTATCACCGCATCCTGTTGCCTAGTATCGAATTTATTACCCGGCTACTGAGCATGTCTTAAAGGAAGTTCGGAAAGTGGTAGAGGTTGGGACATATACTTTAGACTGAAAAGTCAAGAGCAATCACCACGTTATACATGAAGCACGAAATAGTGGACAATTCTAATCTTAGGACCAAATGAACTTTAAGAGTTTGTTTTGCTACGAAATGATCCAACCGTAGGACCGGGTCCTACAGGACAGGAATAAGTCATATTGCAGAAAAATATATTGTATTATTGTGTATTCTTCTATGGTGCGAAAGGGCAAATCGGATACTTCGAAGAAATTTTTTCGGTCGAATTTAGTACATTGCGGTTACACCTTAGTCCGATCTAAATTTTCTTTAGAAGCTCCTTATAGGATTTTTTTCCGTGGATAGGTTTGCTAGTCCATGGCACCACCCTCTCTAAATGAAGTATATTTGCTTTTGACGCACTTTCTAAATATAGCGCCAGTTCTTCACTTTCATATTAATTTTTTCAAAGCACAATAAATTCACACCTAAAATTGTCTTTCATTTCACACAATCAAATTGCACCACCACCATCGATGCGATTATCTAGATCCAATATGTTTATGCGGCGAAGATAACAGACTATTAGATAAATTAATGTAGGTAAACTTTTGATAGTCCGCCTGATGTCCAACACATTCTAAGATCGCCACAATCTGCTACTCTATGTGGGCGACATTAAATATATTAGCAGAAGAAAAAAACTAGCAATACACCTGCGCAACGTGATAAAACTTTTAATCTCTTCGGAATAAGTGAATATCCGCCGAGAACAGTCGAACCCACATTGCAGAGAAACAAATTTATTATATCTCTTTCGAAATTTAACATTGAACATAGTTTTTATGTTAATTTTATTATGTTCGGTGTGTATGTCAAAAGTGCAGTCAGCATTTTTTTGGAACTGTCGATTTTAGGCGGAAATAAAAATCTTAAAAAAATGTTTGGATTGAATTAACGCAAGTTGTTCAACTGGAATCGATCTAGTCTAATTGCTGATTTTTACTTTATTAGTTTTTAATAATAAAGTATTGTTATCGACCTGCAATTTCAAAAAAATTTGCTACCCTGAAATTTTATGCGTCTGTGCGTCGAACGCACATTTCGAGTTTACATTTGCAACTCAATTTCTCTAAGTGCTGTCAAATATAAACTTATAGGGAGTTTATAATTGTTGAATGTTATAATTGTTAAATACACTAAAGGGGCTTAATATTAAACAGTAACTTCAGGGACACTAATATTGCCAGTATTTTCACATTAAGCAGTAAAAAATGAACCGGAAACTAACTATAGCCGAGTTTCAACCACATCAAAAGGTTCTGAGGATGCTTCTAGCGTTTAAGCTGGAAGAAGAAAAGAAGCGAAGATGCTAGGTTAGAGAAATCTTACGAAATCGGAAGCAACATGGCACGTATGAAAACTTAGTGCAGGAGATGCGTTTGAACGACAGTAATATGTTCTTCAAATACCATCGAATGTCGATTGACCTTTTCGATGATCTAGTTGGACCGACAATGGAAAAAGTCTTACATATTCGTCAACCTATTTCGGCAGGTGCCCGAATGTCCTTAACACTCAGGTTTGCACAACTGGCGATATAGTGACAGCTTCAAATATTTTAAAATACATTTAGATATTTGGCATCCGGTGATCTTATCTTCTGCAAGAAAGAAATAAGAGCAGTCACAACACAACTCACAAAACTACAAAAACCGTCGAGCATTGACAGAACCTGCAACTAGAAATGACAAAAAAGTCATAGCAATTTAATTTTGCGGCACGGAAAAAAGCTGAAGAATATGCGACTTCTGACGCAGACACATCCTGTCCCTTAAACTACAATCTAATTGGTTGATTGTTGCGTCCGACACTCTGACGCAGAATTTCGACGACAATGGAAATCCACCTTTAGGACTAGTAAACCCCAAAAAAGCAACAAAAAAAATGTCCGTCTGTCCGCCGTAGACGCAAAACCGTTTGAAGGTGCGTAGCTCACAAACCCCTTGAGATATTAAGTTGAAATTTTTATGGTAGGTAAACCCCTACGAGTGGTATCTTTTGGAGGAGTGGGTGTGAGGGGGGGGGGGGGGGGGTGGTTCATTTTAGATGAAAAATTTTGGTTTCTAGATCTCAGGAACCGCTTATGATAGGAGGCTGAAAGTTGGAACTTATGTACGTAGTACTATGATAGTGTACCCATTTGCAACCTAAGGAATAACCAGGAGGCTATTTGGAACGTTATTTTTTAGGTTGTCAGTCGCATAGTAACCTACAACGCATCTCAGCATTAAACACGTTTTGAACTTCTATCCATAAAATAATAAAGTTGTGCCCAGACTGTTGGCCGATCTGTTGGAATTAGATTAAATCATTGGATCAAATGAAGCAACGTTTCTTGCAGAATGGAACGATTTATCATCCAAGATCCAACCCATGTGTTCTCCAGCAAAGTGTGTGTCTGCGAAAGAAGTCTCCAGTGTCCTCGGTAACCTACTAACGCGGTGGTCTTTGATTTTAGTACGACCTCACCATTTGCTTATCACACATGATAGAAAAAAAAATTGGCGATAATAGTGCCTCAAAATCGTAATGTATACTTTTAATGTCTCCTATGCCGCAGAAGGGGCAGTAGAGGACCTAAAAAAGTCCTTATGATTCCCGTAATCCCTCCTGTTTCTCTAATCGTCTCTGTTACAGAAAATAGTCGTTCAATCCGTGGTTTATTTGGAGCGTTCTTTTGTTAGGGCCCCAATTCCATATCTAACAGATTCCTCATCAGTTCCTTTGGGCGGTGCCTCAGTTTATTCATGGTTACTTGTATACATGAGATGCTTTTTTATTATTATTTTATTTGTTGGAGAACTGTGATTCGCATCCATTATGTCTGATATGAATGATTAGCGTGCTAGTCAAAACTTCTCATATCTAACAGGCAGTTCTAGTGTATCCTATCTTAGAAAATTCATAATAATATTATCAACATAGTGTGACTCAAATTGTTCTTTACAAACACTGTCTTATCACTGCGCTTATCCTGAACATTATTTTACTACAATCATTCGTGGATGTTTATTGTTGGTGACATCAATTTGATAAGTGCCTTTAAATAGCGCTGGCTAAAGACACTTAAAAAAAAACCACAGGAAGCCCACAAGAAGTTTAAAAACTCAGTAGTTATCAAATCAGTCAGTCCTTAATCGAAAGGATAACTGAACCCATGAGGGCAGATCACTCAAGTTACACTTCTATCTCTTAAGCTGGATGCGCGAATCATTTCCTTACGAACACCGGAATTTTGCTCGTATAGTAGCCCAACCGATTCAGCGGTAAAATTAATTTTGGACAATAAATACACTTGTACTGCCGCAATATATGTTGCAAAAATCGATGCTTCTTCTTTCCACTATCCAAAGCGGGTGATATGGTTAAGATCTCGAAGAAAGGTGACTGTCAGGATTGTAAAACTTGACATTTTAGTATAGTACCTTGACAACAATCACGGCTTATTCAGAATATCACAGTGGAGAATGGTAGGAAGGATTAAGAATTCGGAAGATTTGGATGTCCTGTGCGACATAATTCTACCACTCATCTGTATGTACTAGTTTGTTTGATGCCAAACCTTTCGATATTCTCTTACCAGATGAACGAAAATTATCCTTCAAATTGAGTATTTGACCCCACATTCGAACTGATAAAAATTAACTAATTTGGGAATATTCTGAGAAACATCCCAGACAGGCCGTTTTTTTTTAACTTTATAAAAATCAATATGATTGCTGATATCTTAACGATAAACGTTTCTGTGTAAAAGGCTGATGATAACGCACCTTACTATTATCGATAAACTCTTGTGTTATGTATACATTGACTAAAGGTTTTCAGTTAAGAAGTATATTTTCATGAATCATTTCCGTACTTTTAGCAACAACAAAATAAAAAGTAGAAGAAAAGTTTATTTGAACGAAAATAACCGACCAATCCCAAACTTTGTCCGGTAAATAATATTCATTGAATAATCAAAATTACGGCAAAATCCAAATCATATCTAATCGAAATTAAGCTGAATTTTATCATATCAGGCAATTGTACGAATAAATATGTAAAATATTTTTAAGAGTAATTATTGTAGTCGTGGTTCTTATAATAAAATGCCGGGTTTCCCGAAGAAATTTAAAATTAGTCACACAATTTATGAGTCAAATTTTAATTAACTTAAGACGGTGTGATAGGATTCATACAGATAAAGACGGTAAGTCAAAAACAGTTTTAAAAATCTGCCAATGGTACAATGATACAGTCATATCACCTCCAATATCGCAAAATTCTGAAATAGATTTATATGCGAATATATATAGATAAATATATAAATAATCATGCTTATTCTGGAAAACGGCGGATTTTTTATTCCCGCCGACTATGCGGTTCATATTCGACATTCGATATATTCGAAATTCAGAATCAGCTGTTGATTTTGTCTCAAAAATGTAAAGAATCAAGTAAGGGGAGTACAAAATTTTAATACAAATCAAGTTTTTATGAAATTTGAACATTGTAAATAAAAATATTTAATTGCGAAAAATATGTTTTATAAGAAATTGTACTGTTCATAATTTCAAATTAGCAGCACTTAAATAATTTTCACAAAATAAGATTTGTAATGTGAAAAATAGTGTTATATTTTTTAAATGTTCCAACTATTTGAATTATAAAAAATATTATAATATTAAATTAAAATCCAGTAACGTATAAACTACCACTATATTGAATTGGCAAATTCAGAATCAGCTGTTAACAACGATACTGACTCTGACAAGTGCCGCTAGCAATATAGTTTACTAATAAATTCAAAATTGGGTAAATCGCAGTTCACAAGTCCCGCCGGCGGGTTCCAGACATGAATGTAGTAGTATAACTGTATCGGCTGTAGTGTGTAAAGTTCCTGTATGGGAGACTAATTCGTTAAGAGCAGGACAAAACATCGGGTACGAAAGAGAGACAATGATAATTTTGTGATAGCCTATCAAATTTTTTTGCTCTAGAGCTATTTTCATAACAGCGTCGGCGTTGAAAAATAAAATACCTTTCATATTGCGCCCCGCACATTTTTCTTTTTTAACGCCTGCACTGAACACATACAAACGCAATTGGAAACTAACACAATCGGACTTCGTTAGGCAAAATTTTATTTATCGCCGATCCAGTTATACTACTACATCCATTGTTCCAGAATTTTGGTGAAGCCCATAGAAATAAATATCTCATAAGATCTAAAATATTTGTCAAAATTCGAGAAAGATGAATAACCACCTTACACCCTCTTTGTGTTGAAAAAATGATTAGGCTCATTTTTTGGCGATTATATTTAAAGCCCTTAGAAGTCAAAGCGAATTCGATGTCTCATTAGTCCTATGAAATATGTCGGAATTCGTGTAAACGTACACATCACTTTGCACCCCCTTAGGGGTTGAATATTTAAAAACCTGGAAAACGGTTTACAAGCACTTATATAAAAAGCCTGAAGAAATAAAATAAATTAGATACCGCGACAGACCTAAAAAGAAGAGAAGAAATATAGAGCAAAAAACCTTTTCACCAACAATTTTTTTGTCGCACCTCCGTATGCTTATGGAAACCCGATTTTTTTGCTTAAATTAATTCAGTATATCTACATATATGTATCAAGTTTCAACTTTCTAATATAAGCCCTTCTTGAGATTCAATACAGCTCCCCCCTACGTTACCTTGCATCTCCTATCAACAATTTTATTTTTCTAGGATGCCGCTATGATGGCTCTACATACATCAACTTTTAGCTTTCTATTCTTTACGAAATTGTTTACCCTCACCCACCCTCTTTCCTATACTCCAGGTCCAAAATTAAAATTGTTCTCTGCTAGACCGTTGAAGAGATATGAATCTTAGAATGTGTCAATCCAAGTTTTTGGGCGTTTCGGACGCATTGTTTTTCGCCACTCTGACACCCCTCTATCCATATCAACAATTTTTTTTTTCAAATAAGTTCACGGTCATAGCTACATAAACTTCAAGTTGCAGCCTCCTAGCATAAGCGGTTCTTGAAATTTAGAAACCGAAATTTTTCATCTATTTCTCCCCCACCTCCACGCCCTCAAAACTCGCCACTTAAAGGAGTTCACTCAGTCTACCCGCAAAAAAAAAATCTGCCAACAGTCTGGGCGCAACTTTATTATTTTATGGGTAGACGAAGATGGATGACGAAGCTTGCGTCGTGAAAACTATCAAACATCCACCAGCCACAATGATATGATATGGCGATGGACCTGGACCGATCTTTTTCGTCGAAGGAACTATGAACAGTACCCAGTACTACGACGTGATGGACAACATTTTAATTCCATATTTCAACTTCTTGAAGTGCTGTGGAATAGGAAATATATTTATGCAGGTTAGTGCACCCTGTCATCGTGCCCAAATTATGAAAAACCTGTTCTCTATCTCCAATATCCCAATTCTTCCTTGGCCAGGCAATTCTCCCAACCTTAACCCTATCGAGAATGTCTGGAGTCTCTTGAAATCTGAAGTTTATTCCTCTCCTAATCCTACTCTTGATATCCTAAAAGAAAATATTGAAAATATATGGCAAAACAGCGAAGGAATCAAAAAAATGATACAGCGATGCATTGAAAGCATGCCAGAAAGAATTAAAGCTGTAATTAATTCTAAGGGTGGCCCTACAAAATATTAACACCAAATCAAATTTTTAATACATAAAATATCATAAAATGAATAAAAAATCTAAAAAACAAAAAATTTATTTTTTATTTCCTTTCTACAAAGAGTTTTAGCATAAACAAAGACAAAATTTTAAAAAAACCTTAGTGGTCCTAATTCGTTGAACAGGGACTGTATTTAATGCTGAGATGCGGTGTAGGTTACTATGCGACTTACAACCTAAAAAATAACTGTTCCAAATAGCCTCCTGGTTATTCTCCATAAGTTCCAACTTTCAGCCTCCTAGCATAAGCGGTTCCTGAGATCTAGAAACCAAAATTTTTCATCTAAAACGCTCCAAAGTGAAAATTTTTCATCTGTCTTAGTCTCAATGACTCCGTTTCGTTTTGATTAGCACTGGCAAAAGTAGCTTCTATCCCCATCTTGGCAGACTGGTCTGACACTGAAAAATACACAAAAACTGATTTTTGTAATAAATTCGTATTACTGAAAGCTCAATGGGGTTTGTACAATATATTTGTTTTATTAGACCTCACTAATAAAGTTAGGTGAGCACAACACATTAAAAAATCGATACGATCATTCAGGTGATCATTCATCCGATCGCTCTTAGCGTCTTAACCTCAACTGTGTCTCACCTCAAATTCGACTCCAGCCCTTGAAAAACACATGACTAAAGACGCGTCGTGCTAATGCGGTTTTAGTTTTCAGCTAAGGGGGCTACTTAACACCATTGCGTACTTCTTGGTTTTGCTGTTGCAATATTTGGTTCACAACACCTGCCTTTTGGGGATTGGGTTTCATCGAACAAATTACGGTAAGATTGAATCTATCGGATGTCTCTCCAGAGGTTTAACGATCATATATAGAGACTTGTAAATGAAATATTTTGCACCTTTTCGTGTCAGGCTTAAGGTTTCAAATCCGAATTGACACACATTTAAAATCTTATTCCACATTTAATCGTCTTTTATATTTAACCTGCCTATTAACATGCTCCATCGTGGATGTTTTGTAGTCGATTCCTTTATGACCGGAATTACGAATATAAAACTTAGTTAATTCGGCGAAAAATCGAACAGACGTTTGAAATAACTATCATTGATACCGTATTATTTTCGTTTATGATAAGAAATTATCTTTATGATTTCTACTTAAAATTGTACATACTTGTATTACTAGTTTATTCTCCTCTTCCAATTTTTGGCATCAGGTCTTACGATCTTGAAACTGGGGGCTGATTTCGTACAAAATAGTTGATAAAAATACTTAAGCAAATTTTTTTTTTCAACTTTTTTCTGTCTGTTTTTATATGGTTCTTATTGGTTTACGCTGACATTTATTGCAAATATCCAAAAATAAATTGTTGTGTATATTATTCATTTATCTGTGAATGGACTAAAAAAATATTGTTGACAAAATTTATGCGATCCTAAATACTTGGATTAAATTTGTGTTAGAATGTATGCTGTCAAAAATATGCCAAACAAATTGGCTTTTCACATCGTGGGGTAGTCAAATATTTGACATAGTGGCAAACAATCTAATACACGATTTTTTAAGTTTATCCTCTTCTTCTAATCTTTACCATCTGGTCTTATGTTGGAATAGCTAGTTGTGATGTATTATATGATGATATATGATGTATTATGTGATGTAGGATAATCACTTAGAAGATTATAACGTTCAATTATAATCTTGTATTGTGTATAGTACTCTGTTTTTACTTTTTTCTCTGTAACTCGAATCATGTACGTCAATAGCAGAAACCGAACAAAGTTTCAAGTACTAAGTAATAAAATAGGTGGAGTAAGTTTGTATCCTCATCCTTGTTTTGTATTTTGTAGTTTCACCAAAAGAGGAATGTTTATCATTAAGGTTAATATCCTTTTTCATGGTTGCTTGAAAGCTAGTTTAAGGGTTTTTAGTTTCATTATTTGTTTGGTCGAATTATGTCAGAGTGAAATATTCTCTTCTAATTTAATATGTTCATGAGTATACACCCCTGCAGGCCCTGGCCCGATTTGGGCTGTCGCGCCATTGATGGTGATACACCCGTCTGTTCAAACCCTTTAAATCAATTCTTCTTTTATTCCTACTTGGGTTCATGTATCATTCGAACGGAATTTTGCAATACAATCTTATCGAAAAACTCAAAAAATCTGGTGCACGTCGTTGTCAAATTGTCAGTACTTTTTAACATCTGCTCCATCAAATAAATAAAAGAACTACGATTAAAACACCTCTCGCAATCATAAAAAATCGTTTCAGACTACACCAAGTTATAAAATAATTTAATTGTAACTTGTTCCTAACTGTACCACCAAAATTAATTATAAATTTAATTCAAACTCTAGTTGCTCACTTTTTAGAAGAGAAGAAATGATTTTTTTATTATCACAATTTATTTAATTGATTTTCAGTGTTAATAATTTCAATCGAACTTTAAAATTAATTTTTTATTAATCGAATATCCGGTCATTTCGATATTTTCCTGTGCAGATTGGAATCACTTACATAATTTCCACCCAATATTTAAAATTTAAGAAGGTATCACGTCACACGTTGTCTAAACTGATATATAGCAAGGCGTCAATAAAAATATACACACATGAATAAAAATAAAGTTCCAGTTTCAAACACGAAAAAAAATCATTCGTGGCATGTGTTTAAAGTGTTTTTCTACGCACAAAGAAGTCATTCCTAAAACAGAATTAAAACTTAGACCGGTGACATTGCACTGGCTATTTTTGGAGGATTGTATTAAAAGATCGGATACCCCAAACATGGATTATATTTTTTTTTCTTTGTAAGCATTTCTCAATATTAAGGGACCCAAGCAGTGATTATTTTTATAGATTATCTCGCTATTTTCATGTTGACTCTTTGAAGCTTTAGATTCTGCTCCGATACGCTTAATCTTGAAGGCTTAATTACATTTTCAATGAATTTAAAATATACCTATAATTGTCGAGAACGTGGGAATTTTCGGAATGCTTTGTTTAAACTAGAGATATAATAATACTGTGTGAGATTTGCTACAATTCATTTGACGCTTTTCTGGCGTGTTCGGCAACTGAGTAAATCAGCTGAGCTACATGCTCTAATACTTCCTTTGATATTTAAAATTTTATATTCTTAAGAAAACAGTAAAAAGCTGTCCATCCACTTACCGATTCTTGTTTAATTCAAACTTAATTTTTTATAGATGGTCGGGCCACCGCCACCACCTGGTCCTCCACCTCCACCAGGTCCACCGCCACCTCCAGCGATGGGTGGATTAAAGTTGGGAGCCAGTTCAGGTGGAGGAGATGGAAGATCAGCTCTTTTGCAATCGATACAAAAAGGTGCAAAGCTGAAAAAGACTGTTACTGTAGACAAGAGTGTGCCACTATTGTCAGGGAAAGTAAGTTTGAATTGAAACCTGTGCATAGAGCAAATATCTATTTAATCTTTTGTTCAAAGGTTGCGGATGAAAATAAATCATCCCCGAAAGCGGCATCATACAATTCAGTATCAAAAACGGCCAATGGTGGTCCTGGACTCGGTGGTTTATTCGAAGGAATGTCAGCGATGCCAAAATTGAAGCCTGTAAATGGACGAGGTATGATAAATTCTCTCTCAATCAAACAAGAGTAAAAAAATGTTGGTCAATTGTTAATAAAAACAATTTTATAGAATAAGCATAACTTGATCTCTATTTCTATCAAAGGTCAATTATATTACGAGTTCAGTTATCGAATTTCTACTTCTAATTAACTCATAGAACCATTTCAATTAATTTCTAACTGGAAGCAACTATTCTCATCTAAGCACATTTCTTCGCACTGATTACAATTTTTTTCATAGGTAATACACCCCCTTCTCGGCCATCACCACCCGCACAACAAACAACACCGAAAACCAATGCCCCGAGTCCTCAAACGAACGGGCCAATGGATTTCAATACTGAACTTACGAAACATTTAACATTGAAAAAGCAAAAACAGCATCATGTGAACGCGACTGAAGCGAATCTTCGAACGAATCGAGGACCACCGCCACAGCCACCCACGCAAAAAAATATATCATCTGTAAGTTCACATATCAAAGAAAAAGCTTCTTAATTTGCATTCACAGTATCACTTCAATTGAACTTTTCCTGTTTGTATTACGCGTAGAGTACTTCCGACCCGGTATTGGAAAAGAGTGACACAACAACGAAAACGAAATCAGTTAGTGCAGCATCACCCACACTTTCGGAGGGCGGTAGCAATAAATTAATTAAGAAAAATGCAAATCTTAGGTGAGTGAGAATAAAATTAATTTTTCATTTTGCAACGGAATTACATAAGAATTTTCGGCTTTTAGTTTTTGTCAATGCCGATTGTTGGGGTTTTCTAAAGATTTTTGATATTGTTCAATTTTAGCTTATCGATAGGAAATTCAAATGTAAATAACAATAGTTCAGCAATGCAAACAACCCCAAATGTAGCCCCAAATAAATCATCGTTATTCGGTGGTTCCAATAGTAGTACGTCCGCCAGTAGCTCAAGTCCCGTTCCTTCCAAGCCAATTGTAAATCATGGCAAACCCAATTGTGCCCCTAAACCTCCAGGAATTCAGCAGCTAGCGGCAAATGGAAAACCGACAGTAGCGAGGCATCACAGTATGAAATCACCCAGGTAGAATTAGTAACTTAATGCGATTCATTGAAAAATATTACATAGGCTCCATATTTATGAAGAATCTATTATTAATTTCGATTTCCGTTTATAGATCACCCCCAATAGCACCATTCGGTGGAGCCGGTTTCCCCACCACACATTTCGGTACGTTACGAGGTCCTCCACAACAATTCCAATCGCAGGAAGCAATCAACGCTAATTTAAGGCAACAAACAATTGCTCCAGTTGGTAAGTAACATATTTATGAAAAGGCAGATTGACCTAACTTTTCATTGTTATTGTTTTTATTCATATCAGGTCGACCAACTGTTGCACCGCCAAAACCTCCATCAATAAAACCACCACCGCCTCCAACACCTGCTAGAAGCGTATCAAATACAAATCTAACAAATCTTCCATTAAGTACAGCTCCAGCATCTTTGCTTAGCACCAATAATAATAACAATAATACATTCGGATCGACAAGCAACGTCTCGTCATTAAAGGAGCAATTGAAAAATCAATTAGGTCATGGCGGTTCAGCAAGCAATGTGTCAAGCTTATTTTCAAATACAGCCAATAATAAAAGTGGCACGATTAAATTAAGCTCACCCGTTAATAGTAGAGACAAAAGTCTAACAGTGAATGGATCTGCACCACCACTTCCACCACACAGGACTAGTCCAGCACCTCCGCCTCCACAACGACAAATAAGTAACGTAAGTATATTTTTTTATTCAGTTGAATTCACAACGGATATATGCTGCCACAATTTCATAAAAAAAAATTTATCATAATCGACTGGCCCTTAGTATTTTGCTATTGTATTCTTATCGAAAACTGAATCGGAAAAATTACATAGTTGAGATTTAATAAAAAGTTAGAACTTGTCGTTGCCGCTTTTTCGCGCGTTATACCCACCCTACTGCTTAAAAAAACGCAAAGCAGACCTCGTATCGAAAAGTGTATAGACGAAAAGCGTAAAGAAAAACGCGTTAAAAAATTTAAAACAAAGCGTATAGAAGTAGTCATAGAAAAATGTCAAGAATAACGCGTTATCGCAAAGCGCTTCGCTTTTGTTTCGTAAGAAAAACATCTATTTGAAAGTACTTTCCGCTTTTTAAATCACCCCTAATAAGTCTGTCGCACATTGTGATTCATTTAGTCATTCAATCATTCATTCATTCATTCATTTATTTATTCATGATGATTCCAAAAGTGCTAGTCATTGCTCCCATCTCGTTGACTTCTGGGACTCTACTTTAAGCGATAAGGCTGCCATGTAATTTTATCAATACCAACGTTTAGTTTGTTCGATGTGTTTTTATATTTTAGGTCATGCATGCTACAGCTTCTGGAATCCCTCAAATTACTACCGCTGTTTCCTTTCCCAGAATCAAACTTCCGAATTCCAGGGGAAATTAGTTGTACCTTGTGTTCATAGGTCGCAAATATGTTCTTCTCTTTCTTTTAATTTCGAAAGTCTCTGTAATGAAAGTCTGTTGCTTTCTGTTGAGGTCATGGTTTTTGTCGTGCTTCTGCCACGGGTAGTGCGTGTTGGAAGAAGAATTAGTATGTCAGTCTAGATAAGGATTCTCTATGGTGTACGATTCGCCAATGGTAAAGAGCTCACCATGATTTCTGCGCACGATGTTTCTGATTCTTAGAACGGTATACGAGTATATTACTTGATTGATTGGTTGAGTTTAGAAAATGAAAACTTTCAACAATAACAAAATAATCAAATCACATGTATTTTTAATTTATCAGACAACAGTAACAATAGCTGCTCCACCAGTGCCACCACAACGTCACTCATCAATACGGACTAGTACGTCATCGATAACGTCAACTACAACATCAGCTGTTAGTCAAGGATCAATAGTTCAACGATTAGCTTTCGATTTAGAAGCGAAATTCGCAAATCGTTTTCACAACGTAACCGAATTTCCATCACCGCCACCATTCTTAAATATTCAAAAATCTTATCCTAGTCGAAATATAAAAACATCTAACGGTATGTGAACATATTTTATAGTATGTTAAAAAAAAAACAAGAACAAAACTCTTATTGTTTTTCTTATTTTTTCTCCCAATATGTTTTATTTTTAACACATAAAGTTAAAATATTTGATTTATTTTGTACCATTTTGTATTTTTAATAATCTAATAATGTTAATAGCATGCTTACGAATAATAAAAAACGGTATGCAAAAAAATATCTTCATTTCATTGCATGGGATTTGTTTTACCATTTGTTTTCGTTCTATACCTCGTACTTCGTCGATTGCGTGTGTGTTTACGTCTGCAATTATTCATAAAACATATTTTTTTTATTATTTTTTTCAAACCTCAATCGAAAAAATTAACTGCTTTGGATACATTCGGTTTTCATAATGCCACCTTTCCTACATTAAAAGTGATACGTCTGAAACTGTGTTAAGCTCAAGCACAATGATTTGAAACACAAGAGTTACTCATAAAAAACTTCCTCATTTTCATTCATTTGGCATACTTTGGAATTGGAATTTTGCATAAAATCATTTGCAGCTTTTTATCTTATCGTTAGATTTTAATCGATCGCTTTGGATTTTAAGTACAATTTTTATTAAATGCTGATTAAATGAGGAAAATAGAAAAGACGGAAGCAATATTTCATATCCGTGAAACTCATTGAGGGTTTCATTATCGCTTATAGATACTGCTGTAATTTTGTTTTAATTATCATAACTCGGTATATTAAATTCAATTCGATTCAATCGAGTCGAAATCATCTATAAAAGCAACAAGGAAAATGAACGACTATGCTAAAATGATAAGTTATGACCGAGCTATTGCAATCAATGGCCAACTGTGTTGAAAGAGATGCTAAAGAATGAAAAGGATTGTTGTTGGCCTACTTTAAGACAACAGTGGAAAAATATGGAGCCTTGAGGGAACGGTTCAGTTTATTGTCCTGACATAAACTGATCGAATACCAACGAATAAAGCCGCATAAAAAATCGACTCTTCCATTTAAATAGTTTATAAGAAATATGAACATTTTAGGAAGTTGTTGGTTCCATTTGATCAATAGACAAAGACAATTAGGTGCATATAAAACTCTGTATCTGTAATATTGAACTATATGTTACTGTTTTTATTATGTTTCTATTTAGTTAGAAATTTGTATTTTGATTTAAGTTTCTTTTTGTTGTCTTTAACGGTACAGTTAGATAAGTAGATTTTGTTTATTATTAAGAATCATAGAAACATTAAAAAAAAATTGTCAACAGCTTTGCAAGTACATAGTAAAGTTTAGAAATATATAGAAATTTTAGTTTAGCATGGTCTTTAGCGTCTATTCTGCGTAATTTATATAAATAAACCAACTTTTTCGCACTACACTAATTTTTATAAATCATTCGAAGCTTACGGATATAGCATTATTTTTTTCCTCTCACGGTCACATAAATTCTTTTTAATTTTTGAAATTTTTTCAGTTTCGAATCAAACAATAAAATTAACCAAAAACAAATATTTTATAGTGCAAGCAAGTGAAATGCGAAAACAAAGAGCACCAAATCCGCCAGCAATACAAATACCACAAGAATCCGGCTTCCTTCAATTAAGTAGTAACAAGTTGTTTACTAGTGACCAATCGTATTGCTAGACTAAATTTAAACAAATAATTGAAAAGAAAATTCTAGAATCTAATTAGTAACTATGTACTTAATGAATATAGAGTTACTTTGTTGCCATAAGTAAATCCAAGTATTTATAATTTTGGTTAAAGACAGTGTAAGTATAGGAACAGGAATAACTTTAAACATTCGTATTCATTCAGTATTATGATTTCTGTAATATATTTGGAAAAAATGAGTATAGTGTTGTGTGCTCATAATTTTTAATTCAATATTTTTGAAAGGCATTATTTTATCATTGAATGTAGTTTTTATGATGGTCTTAATGCCCACGAAAACTTAATCCAAAAGGGAAAAATTGAAGGAAACATCAGAGCATTAAATTCAGATGCGAAATCGGCAATTACAGTGAAACAGCGTAACAAACATCGTGGTATCTGCTGCGAAAGATGTAGAACTTTCTATATTTGAAATCAAGAGACGGATTCGCCGCAACGCTTTTCAATCCAATTAAACCGGCGATTTTAATCCCTTTAGGGAGTACAACTATGTGAAGACTATGACGAAACACAAGTACAATTTTACCAGTCGTATTTCTTGCTCCTGACGATAATAAAATCTGAGAAATTACTTGGGACGTCGAAGAGAATATACCCAATGCCTGCTTGCCGTGAAAATGGAAATTAAGTTCTCTGCGTCGCATTTACCTAGATCGGTGCCGCGTATAGCATTATGGAGCTCGTGAGCTTTTCTTACAGTTTTCGTCTGCTGGATCGTGGTCCTGCGATGTTCGTCATGATACGTTCGACGTGAAAGTGCAACGTTCACCTTTGATGCCTTTTCGCTGGCCTCCAAAAAGACGATGTTACCACTGGTTGTCTAAAGAATCAAACGAAGCTTGTAACAGGCACATTGTGTTGGATAATGGCGTATTTATCGAAAAAGGTTTATACCATCGATATCGATAAGTGGAGGAATAAAATCGGTAATAGGCGATGGAAAACTGGATTCTGATAAAACAGTAAAGTAAGATTCAACAATAAATCGGAGAATGTGATAGATCGGGTTGAATGGAATCAAAGCATCCTGGAGTTCAAATACTGTTGTGGCAGCATTAAAGAAGAATATGATTGGGGCAAGTTATTTTCATTTTCAAAAACAGCATTTTGGACTTAGGAATCAGGTTAAAAAAAACATGTCATGATGGTAAACATGTAACATTTTAGTTTTGACTTGATGGGACCGTTAGTATTAGTCCACTGTAAGAAAGAGTCCATTTTATCCGAAGCTATTTGTTCTTAAGCTTTTGAGTTGGAATCTTGCAAGTAGTATTATAAACAAGTGTCCATTGTAAGTAAGTTCACATTTATTTCGTTGAGGAGAAATTATGTCATAAACCAGTGGATTTCGATTTTAGTTTTGGTACTTATTTTATTATAAGACCTTTATTTGTTTTAATCTGTCATTAAACAACTGAATTTGTCCAATTCTAAGAAGTCAAAGAAGTACACGTAAACATTTATTTACAGTATATTTGAGGTAGTTTAAAGTCAGTCACTTACCTGACTGCAAGTTATAGGAGAGTATTATAAAACAAATTGATTAAATCCACAATTACTCTTGTATTTAGAAAAAACAATAATTGTATGTATTCGAATTTAAATTTGATGAGAAGTGATATACAGCAATATTCTGTTAAATAAGTATGTTAAATTTATCGATTGTTTTTCTTTCATTTGATTTCTTACAAGATTCAATGTAGGTATTTCAATTTTCAACTATGTATAACAACGTCATTAACAAAAGTATAGATAATTAAAAATATATAGCAAATATGTATTCTAATGTTATATAAGTTCTAAATGAAACATGAGTATAACATAAAATTATCTATCAAATTACAGTACATAATTCATTTCCGTATTAACCTTAAAACATATAAACAAAATATATTTCATATCAGATCTAAATCATCAAAAACTAGTATTTTTGTACATAAACCTAAACTATATACAAAAATAACATGTAGTCTTACATTAGGGCCGTTTTAGACGGAAAATAATAATTCAAGAATGTTCGTTCTTTACGAAAATTGAAAACGAAAAAAAAGTAAAATACCCAAGCCTTACTATACATATAAGGACTTAATAGTTTACACAAATGATAAATTGCTAATCTACAATATTAATGTTAAATTAGGTAAAAATTTGTTATCATAATTTGATTGTCCCGTAAAAATGACTGTAAAATGTGATTTATGTCCTACTTGTATTACGACAAAAAACACATTGTTTCGTTACTGTGTTTGTTCGTGTGAGAGCTTTTTGTTATTATTATTGACCCTAATTTTGCACTGTCTTTTAATCAGTTTTTATTTTTACGTTTGCTAAATTTTTTTCATTCTGTTTCAGTTCGTAGCCCCAATATATTAACAAATTAATCTACTGTAGGAAACTGAAACGGAATTCGGTATTATTCATATACTAAAACCAAAAAAAAAAAAAAAATTGATGAACATGAAGTGTTAATATTATAGAAATTTATTTTTGTAAAAAAAAAAACTAACTGAATTATTGTAAATTTGAAACGAACAATGTACATGTTTTTTCATTGAAATATATAAAAAAGAAAAGTTTTCCTTTGACCCAAATTATTGTATTTCAATCGATAAAAATCCTTCCAACTATTTTTTTTTATTAATAAAAAATAATTGAAAATTTTGCATGGTTTGTTTTGACTACGAAAATAATATTAATATGAAAATAGTTTTAAATTTTAACTTGTCTCTTTGCAGGCGGAGACATTGCAGTTTATGTAGAGTGAAATTTATATTATACATTTTATTATCCAAGATTATCATTAAACTTTTTTGTATTAAATCAATTTAATTTAAGAATTTTGCTATGTTAATAATATGAAACTAAACTTTTAATATATTAGAAAAAAAAATATTTTGAAAACGATACCAACATTCAGCTTAGCGTATCCAAGGAGAATTCAAATTTATTGTTTAAAATATTCAAACCCGACGAATTTGAAATTTAATTTATAAATTTTAAAAAAGTTTGTTCCAAAACAAGTTGAAATTTATGCAGCATTTGCGGGTTACAACTACTGCTTGTGCTTATGACCGAGAAAAGATGGTAACATCCAATCCTTTTAAATTTAACACGTATAATTTAGTCTTTTTTGTTTTATGGAAAGAAACGTTAGATCAAAATTAATTCAACAGATTTATGTAAGTATTTTGCTCAGCTTCTTAAAGACACATAAGAACAGACTGGTCTTCACTTCATTTTGTTTATTAATTCTCAAGTCTGGCTTAGAAAGCCATAGAAGATAATTCATCATTGAAAAAAACATGAACTTAATAAAATATACGATTGAAGACAGAATGTAAGGAAGTGGGATATGTTTATACTATGGACTTGAAATTTCGGTGGTCCTGGTCATAGCATTAATGAAACATTTCGGCGCAGTCGGAACAGAATAAAAAAGACTAAGATTAAATCCATTCGATTTTTCTGAAAAAAATTAGGAATGGACCTGGACTCAGTGCATAAATTTTTGTTTCTCAAATTAATAACGTTATTTATGGCTCATATTGTGATATAATTATGTCTAGTCCGAGGAAAGATCTAACGATAGAGTCCTAGATTTATCTCGCAAGTACACGTGAAATGCAAATGAGTCTTTGTCTAGTTACGGCTCAACTATGCGTGCTATATTTATCTATTTCACGCACGAAAGATCACAAAAACATTTTCCATATTTTTTCTATAGTACTTTTGAAAAAATTGCTACTCCGATATTTTACATTTACATGTTTTAGGACTAGAATATCTCAAATCTGAAAAAAATATGTTAGTGCGTCTGTCCGCCGTACGCAAACGCGTTTAAAGGATCGTATCTCCCAAACCCTTTGAGCTATTAAGTTTAAATATTTTTGGTTGGGAGATTGAGCGTATTCCTTACAGTAGTAACTTCTTTTTAGAGGGTGGAGAGCGTTTTAGACGAAATATTTTGGTTTTCATATCTCAGGAACCGCTTACGATAGGAATTTGAAACTTGGAACTTATCTAGATATCTGATAGTTGAACCATTAGACTACTGTGAAGGTATGCGGAGTGGTGGCCATTCGAGACATTCTAAAATCTATATTTCCTGAACGGTTCAAAGTTCAAACTTGGTGTTTATTTGTAGATGTACTTGGAGAATAATTCGAAAATAAAATTTGGGGGTGAAACAATTGAGATTACGCTATCTCACGAACCGATTACGCCAAGGTGGACAAGAGGAGTTTGGTAAATATAAAATTTTTCATGTGACGGTTGAGCATATAAGTGTAGGAATAGAACGTTTTCTAACAAAATCACAAGAACTATTTAAGAAGCATATTGGGATTCAAAAATGGGTGGCGGGAGTGGATGAAACGGCATAAAATACGTTTTTTATACCTCAAAACCGGTAATGATACAAAACCTGATACTTGGAATTCAGGAATTTCAGGAACGGCTAGAATGCTAGAAACTTGTAGGGTATATGCAGATATTCTAGAAAAGTGATTTATATAAAAAAATATCGTAATCCGTTGTTAGGCAACGAAAAATGATCAGTGAAAATTGGATGCATATATGCTTACGAATATCGTCATATCTCTTAATTCTTCTGAAATATTGAATTAATTTTACTTATACGTGTTCTTACGATAAATGCCAAGAAACTATTTTCAGGACTTTTTTAAATTCAACCCGGGTGTAAAGGGGTTGCATACATTTCATATCACTTGGGTCTAATTAGATTTCGAATAAGTTTCAACTTCGTCAGGCTTGTTATATAATAGTCTAAATACCATTTTTAGAATTTTTTTCTTTTAAAACCCCTAAGAGGGTGTTTAAGAATAAATTGTACACGTTGTCACGAATTCCGTCATATCTCTTAGGTATGATAAGATATCGAATTGGTTTTTACTACCACGAAATTTTTAGTTGGCTACAAACTAATTTCAGGATTTTTTTTATATTCAAGGAAAAGGTTTTACATACGTTTCCACCAATTCCAACATACCTATTGGTTGGTTGGTTTAAGTGGCAGTCCTGTCACCCAGACAGAGCTCAATTAGCTCAGAGGCCGTTTTGGAACCACAAACTCGTGTTAAACTCGGATGTTAAGGGTTGTTGATACTGGGGAGTACGGAAGATGAATGTGAGAAAAATTGATTGAATTGAATCGCAATAACCACCCTGTGCTGTTCAGGAAAAGTAATAACTCTCCAATTTCCTTCCCTGAAATCTCCATCAGGTAACATACCTCTTAATGAGATATCGAATTGATTTGTATAACTAACTAACTACTAAGTTCACTATTTTTCGAAAACCAACTCCCAAGGAGGTGCAGGTATACGTTTTCTCAAATTTCGTCATATCTCTTAGATTTTTATTTGAATTTATTAATAAATTAGTATTTAAATTTTTACGCTTTAAAAGTTAATTTAAAACTACCACAATTTTTACATGAAGAACTACTAATGAACGTTGAAAGTCTTGTCTAACAAGGAACTATTCTACGTCATATTACGACTTTGACCGCCCGGACTATGACCCAAAAACGTAAATCATATGTTAAGGCGTAAGTACTTCCCGGACTTTGATCCGACAAATAATAATGTTCCGCCCAGACTGTTGGCAGATTTTTTACAACGTGATATCTATGGCCTCTTTGGTCTTCTTTTACATCTTCAACTCTTCGAAAGGATCAAAAATTCTATTTTTCAAGTGCAGTGGGGTAAAGTCATAAGAACTCAAAAAGCTAAGGAACTCAAATACAATTATACTTTAATGGGTTCCTGGACACAGTGATTTTGTAGGTAATGAGCAGACAGACCAGTTAGCGAAAAAAGAAGCGGACTTAAAATTCACAGAACCAGTGCGGTGGCATTCCAAAAGCAGTAGCAAAAGAAAGACTGTCGGATTGGATTAACATCCATGCTAACCTGCACTGGACAGGAACAGTGTGGTGCAGACAGTCCAAACTATTCTAGGAAGGTCACTCTCAGAAACAAACTTCCGAGTTTCTCAAAATGATCCGAAATCAGGTTCGGTATATAACCGGACTAATTACAGGACACTGTAAGCTGAGGAAGCATCTACATATGATTGGACTGATTCGAGACGATATTTGCAATGTTCTGTGACATTGTGAAGAGCTCGCACATAGAACACCCAGGCTTCTTGCTTCTTACTTCCTCACACCATCGGAACTCATGTATAACTCCCCCAAAAGCATTTTAAAATTTATTGATATAACCCTCATGAGTGAGCTGTAATAAAGGAAAATATTCACAATTGAAGCTGCCAGTTCAATAACCGGATAATTCCACTTTACAAAATTGTTGGCAAAACGCAAAAAACTTTCCAAAAAATGAACGAGAATTTTTTTTAAATTAAAGTTTTTTGGTTTCATTAGAACACATAATTACACAACTTTTTATTAGTTAGTATTATAAAAAGAACATTTCAAGTGAACACAAGAAATAAATGAAATTTTGGAGTTGTCTGCTTCTTGCACTGGGAGTTAAATTTTTTGTTGTAAAGCTATTATAGTATTAATTAATCATCGTCATATTCAGAATCCGTCATTGCTTGTGTGCTCCGTTGTTTCAATAAAGTGTTATAAAAGTCAATATTTGATGGTGGAACGTATTTCCTTGCTAAAGTCATAGCGTCTTTGTCCTTTTTATACTCTAGATGAAATCATATAGAGTATTATAAGTTTAATCCAGCCCGAAAAGTTTGTAACGCATAGAACCGAGCCTCGGATGAAAAAAAGTTATACATTATTTTGTGTTTAGTTGTGGCCAAAAACCCCAAATCCGTTTGCTGTCCGTCCGTCTGTCCGTCCGTCCGTTTGCACGATAACTCAAGAACCCGTTGGTCTAGGAAGTTGAAATTTTGTCAGCACCTGTAAAATGGAAAAAGTAATACTAAGTTCGTTAATGGGCGATATCCTTCCACTCCTTCGGGTACCTCCCATACAAGAGTCCTTAAAACACGTATTCACAATTTTTGCTCGAATGCTTCAAGTTAGGAGCTTCAAATTTTGAATACTTAAAGTTTACAATGTTTGAAGCAAAAGTTCCGAATATGATGCAAATCGAATAAGTCCTTCATGTAGTTGCCATACAAAAATTCTGTAAAAATGTCCCAACTTAATTTATGGAACTCACTATAACTCAAGAAATCGTTTAACCATCCATCCAGTAGCCACTATACAATAGTTTCTACCTGTAAATAAAAGGTCATTCAATAATTGTATGTGCACTCCTCATTCATTTGATATATTCCCAACTAAAATATAAATCGGAGTTCAGTATTTCATCTAGAGTATCATACGATTGACTTGCTGCCGATCGTGACTGCGTTATGTTTTGAGTTTATTTTTGCACCGGACCAATAGAGCGGACAACTCCAAAACTGAAATAAATAATGATCGGATGAACATAGAAGTATAGTTATTGCACCAAAAGAAGCGAAAAAGCGTTCTCTAATATTTGGTGTGAAAAAGTCATTTTTGGAAAAATGTGGAGTTGTATAGTTATTGCACTGGCACCTTCATTGTCCCACTTAGGCCGCAGTGAATCGGGATTCAGCCCGTCCTCTGCCATCTACAATTTACAAGATTATTCTCGTTCTTTCAACCAAAACTGAATGTTCTCTAAAATTATGGTTATTACGTGTGAGGATAAGGTTATTTATACAGACCAAGCAGTTCAGAATAAGATAGTTGGATTTGTATTTTTTTAACCCAGATTCATATGTGTTTGGTCCCATATATGCAGTTGCGAAATTAGCGTCTAAATATACCTTAAAATTCTAGCCATTAACATAGCCACCGAAAATACTGTAGGACAAGATCCACAATTTGTAGAACATTAGTTTTGTTTTTTTTTTCAAATTTTCACAAACGACAAACTATAGGTCCTTTTAGATTAAAACAAAAAGTGGAATGTATGAAATAACCCACCCTTTGGTGGATAAGGTCGGTGGATTAGTGTGTAATTGTTTCCATTTCCTATTTTGATCAATTGGAAAGTATTTCAAAGAACCTATACACGTTTTCGCCATTTTTCAAAAAAAAAACCGAGAGTTTTCATGCAATTATTTGACTCAGTAGTCGTTACTGGTAACACCAAATCACGCTGATTCATCGCATTTGAACTGAGCAATTTATGCTAGGTTGCAAATTGCAACCTCTTTTTCATTATCATCGTCGGTTAAAAATAAGAAAAGATTTTTTTTATTTTTATTGCACACACAGTATGTACACACAACATATTATACATAGCTGAAAAGGGTATGCCCCAACTTATCTTTAAAAAAAATAGTCCGTGAATGACATCATATATTGTGTATTGAGATGGCTATTTGCATGTTGAACATTCTGAATATCTAAGACGGAAATAAAAAAAAACAGTTTTTGTGGTCCAACAAAATTCAGAATAACCAGTTAGTTATATGCTGAGATCACACAAAATATCGTTTTATTATGTTCAGTAAAAATCATTGATTTCGGTTAACAAAACCAGCTTATATAAAATTTATTTCAATAACTACCTATGCATTTTATTATCTGTAGTATAAGTTACTTAAACATTTTTTCGCTTGGATTCGGTTACCTTTTAATGCACATAGCCACAGACAATATAATACTCAGACAAACGGTCATAGGTAAATGTGTGCCATGTGAAAAAGCTTGAAGAAGTAAGGATTTTGCATCAAATGCACGAACCCTTCAAGTTGTGAATAACAGCACAACCAAGAATATATTTGTAAAATACATAATATCGTTACATTTTATGTACATAAATGTAAATGACGTTCGGAATTTTCCGTTAATGAGATTTTCGAAAATGTCAATCCTATATTTCATTGAAAGTGGAAGCTTTATTGCAGCTTTAAACCATCGCTTACTCAAGACTCGTTAGCTGGCAAATGTTTGACAGCTAATTTTTGAAAATGGGTATACATTTCTAGAGTGGCATTCGTCATCTAGGTATTAATTTGTCTGTGATATTGCTAAATACACCGATTAGGGCTTTGTAGAGTTCGAAACGTCACACAAATAAAATTAACAGTACCTAACCCAAAAAAAAAATGTTTTTAAATTTAAAATATTCACCAAACTAAAAGTATAATTTATACCGTTCCATTAGCTCTATTTTGTTGAACTACCAACAGAGATTTATTAAATCGACATTGTTCACCATTTTCAAATTCAAATTTCAAATTCGTCTTTATTTTGCCTAGTCTATATAAATTTCACCATTATCAATTAAAATTAAATCCGAAACATCGTTTTATTTAACTTCAGATTTTTTTTCACTTGAATTGAAATTTTTTTTTATAACCCAAATTTAAAAACTGTCCGAAAACATTTATTTTTTTTTTAATTTCGAAGAAATGGAATGAGTTCAGGTAACTTATGTATAAGTCAAGAAAATTTAGAGCCTGTTAGATGCTCTTAAGGAGGAGGAGCCTATCTGCTCGTACTATTCTTAGGAAGGAGGATTTTGTCAGAGACGTAAGATTTGAAGGTCGAGTGCTCATAATAGCAGCATCAGAAGGATATTAGTTGTATCGGTACAGAACGGTTCGTGGAAAGTGATTTTTCCTTCTTAGTTCCACTTTATTAAGAAAAAAAGAATTGCTCAATTGATGATATGGTTTGAATTAAAGGACGATAACTTCGAAAGCGGCTTCAATAAATGTTATTTCAAATAACAGGGAAGAAAATTAAGACAGCGGGCCCGTTTTTCAGTTCTATTACTAAAATTTTCCTCTGAAACGTAGTAATACTTCACACACTAAGTGCGTGACATCGAATCCAAATCCAAATATTAATGAAAATGATGTTTTATCATGGTGAAGCTACAATAGAAGCTAATGTATGTAAATTAATATACCCAACCAAAAATTCCACTAAATTGGTTGAAATATTAGATGATCTTCAGTACCACCTACCTTAAGCATGAAATGTGCTAAAGCAAATTTATGAAGTTTATAATTCGTGTTAATGAATTTCGGTTCTATATCGCATATAGGGAAAAATCCTCAGCAATGCAAGCAGCTGTAAGGATGTCTCGGATAGCAGGCATGATACACCCTCTGATGAGTCTATGCCGAAACAGCTCCTTCGGACCTAGTCCACAGTTTTAAATTGGCTTCTCGAGTGAAGGTTTTGAATTGACCTGCCCTTAATGGCAGTAGCCAGTAGCCAGCGATTGATCCAATTCGGGGTTTCTTGTTGGTGTTTCGCACCAGAAACTCCGCCAAAAAACAACAAAAAAAATTGTAAAATTAGCTTCTATGATAGCTCCACCATGAAAAGATTCCATTCTCAATTCTGTAATCATTATTATTAGACGATACTGATTATTTTAGCGTTGCGATGTCCTAGGCAGCAGCCACACTCGCACCATTTTACATTACCCGGAAATAATTATGGAATTAGTGTTTCGTAATGGGCTAAGTAATTGATGCGAATTAATTGATGCCGTAAGTCAATTCACAGAATGTATTGCTACGTCTAAAGTTAGGATTTCGGTTACAATTGCGAAACCACTGTACATAATCCTGCATTGCATGAGAGACTATGCTGGAGCAATTCTGGAACTGCTGTGGAAAGAAAGGTCCTTATATAAACTTTTTGAATGACAAGATTAAAGAAAGAAAGAAATAAAAATAGTTTTCGCTTTATCTTTGAAAATTTCTGTAGATAAATAAACATTACTATTACTTCGACTTTTTATTACTTTGTAAGCTCTATTGCAATTAATGGAAATCTCGAAACAAATTTCCTTTTCATTATGATTACTTTTCGCATTACCAGTATACCTTGTAAATGATTCGTTTCAATGAATTTATATTAAAGAAAACATGCGTTTGAAATATAATTAATATCTGCGGTCCTATGGGAATATGTCAATCACTTGCATTAATATAACAAAGTTAAGGAAAGACGCACATAGATTCGAACAGAACTCCAAAGAAATGAAAATATTTTGTAACTTCGCGACCTACAACTAAAGCGTTCTTGAAAAAAACACATACTTTAGTATGCTTCTCGCTTTGCATTACCATGCATTACCTAGTAATAAGTAAAATCATGCAAGCGTCAATTTCGTTGTGAGAAGGGTCAATAAAGAATGGCATTTGTTGGACGGGACATGGTATGTTTGATTTGTTATCAAAATTATGATCCCAAAGAGAGAAATTCAAAGGTAAGTGTATAGTAAACAAATAATTTGATATCCTACCTTACGAGTAGGTATATCTAGAAGTATGTACATCGTTGTATCTAAAATAAATAGAAACTGTTTATTATGGCGACAATGATGTAAAATTTTACAAAATCATAATGAGAACTTACGATTATCTATTGATTGGTAAACTGCTTATTTACATCAAATGTTACTAAAAGTATTTTGAATAAGAAAGTGTTGTCCGTTGAAGTAGAGGGGTTAACTCTTATCTTTAGCAGCAGTTGCTAGGAATGATGAATGTATTCAGTTCGGCTATCGAAATTCACTTATCTGCTTTAAGCTTAAACAGTATAAAATTTGTACATTGCACATACTCTCACTGTATATAATCAAATATTACCGGCTTCTCCACGCCATATAAAAGCTTGACTCAATGATTAATTTAGTCAGTCTTTAATAAATTGTGTAATACTGTGCAATTGGTGTGAATTCGCTGATATCATGTCTGTACTAAAATCCGTAATTTTGTCGGCGATGCTGATCGCGATTTGTTCGTCCCAGGCATTGAAATATGACGATAATGCCATAATGCGAATTAAGGATTTATTTGAGATCGAAAAAAATAACACGATCCTTGTGCAAACTATCGACAGCATTCAGAAGTTTCAAGAACTCCACCCCGATCTGGTGGTCGAGGAATTCGAATCGGTTAGTAAAGTTCGCGGACAGATCGTGTACACGTTGGGAGCAAGAACAGGAAACGATCACTTAGTAGGACATGCAGCAAGGAGTCAATCGTGGCCTACACCACAAAACGTTGCCATCCAATTAACATATCCGAGCCAAGGAGTCGGTGCTTTAGTAACATACGTGTATGTCGTCATCAATCAGGTAAGGATAGTGATTCGATTATTTTTATATAGTACACTCGAACGATCTTGGCGCCTGAATGTCCTTGGATACACTTGAATATTCCACAGGCGACATATTGTTAAAAATTGCTGATCTACTTACCGTTTTAAGGAGCGCTCTAAATCACAATTTATTGTATTACAGTCAACCAAATTGGGACGAGCCTATATCGCACGGGGAGGACTCCATCAGCACTTTATTACCGTCGTAATAGAAGCATACAGCACAACTTTCGCCAATTATGATTGTCAAATTTATGGAATTTAAAATAAGTTTCTTTTGAATAAAATTCATTATACATACCAAAATTAAATTATGAAAATTTATATCATTAAACGGCGGTCAAAGGTCTACAAGAATCAATCGAAATCGTGGTCAACAAACAAATAAAATTTATTGGTCTTTTGTAAAATATTATTAGACTGAGCTTAATATCGATTTACAGTCTGTACCATAATTTTTTTAAGAAAAAAAATAGTAATCATATTTTGAAAAAATTTTCAAAAAACTAGTTAAGATCCACCATTTCTTTAAAAATCTAATGCGGTGTCGTTCGCCTTAAATACCTCGAGAGGTCTTTCCTTGTTTTTAGGTGTTTTCCATGTTTTCAAGTATGCCCAAAGTTGGATTTGTATCTGGAGACTGTAAAGGCCAATCCAATATGATGATGGCATTTTCTTCCTTCTACGTTTTTCACAAATTTCTTCAATGTTTCGGGTCGTTATCTTTCTTTGCGTTGTCGTCTTCAAAGTGATGAGTAGATGGCAGCTATCGTTCTCGATAAATCTCAACCATAAATTGTGCGTTTAAATTATTTTTAAAGAAGATTAAGAAGAACATGAACCCTTCCGGTGGGCTGAATTACTGTATGACATTCTTTTGACCAAGCACACTTTGCTGTACTGAATAGCCAAAAAAAATATTCATCGGTGACGATTCCATTATTTAAGTCCCTGTTTAAATTTTCATTCGCCCAAGCCAAATGTTTTTGAACGAGTTACTGTTTCAATAATGGTTCAGTACCTATCACTCTATTCCTTTTTTTTGTTAACAATGTACAGCCTCGTCTGCCGCTCCGTTTTTCATCATCAATGTTGTCTGGGGCAATCCACTTTCGTACAGTACAAAACTCTGCAATTTTTTGGTATATTTTTCCACTTGACACGAACATTTTAGAGCCTTTAGGGTTAGTCAATAAAAACACTACTTCAAAACCCTTTCTGTGAATTTCATTAATTTTTCTTAACTATTTTTTCCCTTCGGTCTAACTGATTCTGCTACAAATTTGGTAATGCGAGCGCCGGTAGGACAGAGGTATTTATAGTATACCTGCAAAATTTTAAATTTTAAAATTTAACTGTGGAGCAGAGGAAATAACTGGGCACACATATATTATGTTTTGTTTCAATATTATGAAAATATTGATAAAATCATTAGAAATTAGGGGTGGTGTGGAAAGGGAGAGGGTGGTTGCTTTTTCTATCTATGGAATGGCTTATGATAGAAACTTGGAACTTGGGTATATGCAGATGTACTAGAAAAAATCTGCCAATGGTCTGGGCGAAACTTTATTATTTTCGGGTTAAAGTAAGGGAGCGATTAAAGTCGGAGTATATCATCAGTTGATTCGAAATTATAAGGCTTCTTGGAAAATTAGTTTTATTCTTAAAAAAAAAAATATTTAAAATAGAGATTTTTAGACGATTTAACATTGGAAAAGCCCGTGTATGGTAGACTATTCGGATTTCGGTACATTATGTGCACTGAAAACCCATAGAAGTAAAAACTAATTTGTTACCTTATCAGACTTAAGAGATATGATGAATTGTTAAAACGTATACAAACCCCTTACTTCCACTTAAGGTTTGAATTTCGAAAAAATTGAAAAAAATGATTTTAGACGATTTTATAAGAAGCAACTTGATATCTCATGAGACACGACGGATTTTGAAAAATTTGTGAAAACGTAAGCAAATCCTTCACACCCCCTTGGTTTTTGAAATTCGAAAAATCGTGAAATTACATGAAATGCCGTAATAACCGATTTTATATCTCATCAGAACGAAGGGATCGCAAAAATTGTGAAAACATATGCAAACCCTTGGGGGTTGAATATCCAAAAATTAAGAAATTGGTTTGTAGGCGATTAAATCATCAAACCTAAGAAATATGTCGAAGCTTTGAAAATCATACAACCCCCTTACAACCCTTAGGATTGAATATCTAAAAATACTGAAATTGACTTTTTGGCGCTTATATAGGAAACCTTAGGAAGTAAAAATGAATTTGATATAGCATCAGATATGCAACCTCCTTACACCCACTTGGGGATTGAATATCCAAAAATCCTGAAAGAAGTTAATAGATAAATATCAAGACAATACGAGAAAGTAAAAAACAATTCAATTTCTTTTAACTTCTAAAAGATATGATGGAATTCGTGAAAACGTGTTCAACCCTTTTATACCCTTTTAGGGGCTGAAAAAGGAAAAAAACTTAAAAACGGTTTTTAGGCGATTATTACGCAAGTTCTTGGAAGTAAAAAGATATTCGATATCTGATCAGACCTAAGTGATATGGCAGAATTCGTGAAAAAGTATACAATCCCCTTTCCATCACTTTAGGAGTTGAATATCAAAAAATCCTGAAAACACTTCCTAGGTATTTATATGAAGAAGCTGTAGAATAAAAATTAATTCAATATTTAGGAAGACCTAATAGATATGACGAAAACCGTGAACATATATGCATTCCATTTTCACTGATAATTTTTTTTTGCTCCACTTCCGAACGCCAATAGATATTTGAAATTTTTTATCTAAATTACTTTTCTAGTAACGTACGCCACTGCCCCCACTCAAAAATTTGATCCCGATCTATTCTCCTAGTATACCCACAGATATACATTAAGTTTCAATTTTGTGACGTTAACCGTTTAGGAGATATGGCGTTTAGAATGTGTCCATATCGGTTTTTTGCGTTTCGGACGCATTATTTTTCCCCCCACTCCCACACCCCTTCACCCATATTGACAATTTTTATGCAAATAGTTCACCATCAAAGCTCTATTTAAATTCCAAGTTTCAGCCTCCTAGCATAAGCGGTTGCTGAGATCTAAAAACCAAAATTGTCCGTCTAAAACGCACCACCCTGCTCCCCCTTACACCCCCACCACTCAGAATGTGGTCACTTCAAGGGGCCTGCCTACCCAGTCATCATTCAATTTAATACCTCAAACCGTTTGGGAGCTACGAGTCTTCAAACGATTTTGCGTACGGCGGACAGACGGACTGAAATTTTTTTTTGTTTTTTCGTGTCTACTAGTCTACGTGAAAAAAAATGTTTAGGGTAGCAAATTTTTTTTTTTAAAAAACCGATCACAATACTGTATTATTAGAAAATAATAAAGTAATTGAACGTCCTTGTTGAAAGACCCTATACTAAACCAGGAAATGTCGAATACAGTTTGTCTATAAATTTGATGAAGTCGTGTTCCGATTTATTGGGGGGTTTGCAGAAGGTTGCAATCTTTTTCGGTGTCCTGTCGAAGCTTGTATCTTAATTAATATTGTATTATACTGACTGGCCATCCGCACGACATTGAAGCTGATATCGTCTCTAACAAATATTGCAGTTCCTTCTCCTCTATCAAGAATCCTTGGATATTAAAATATTGGGCTCGTATTGTACAGTCAAGATTCACCAACAATTAAGAGACCAACGTCTGGATCCACCTTAGGTATGCATAAAAATTTTGTATTTCCTTTTACTTTATTATTTTCTAATAATACAGTATTGTGATCGATTTTTTAAAAAAAAAATTTTGCTACCCTCAAAATTTTTTTTTCACGTTTCATGACTAGTAGACACGAAAAGAGCAAAAAAAATTTCAGTCCGTCTATCCGCCGTACGCCGTACGACGTCCGCCGTACGCAAAATCGTTTGAAGACTTGTAACTCCCAAACGGTTTGAGATATTGAATTCAAATTTTTTTATGAATAGACTGGGTAGAACTCTTGAAGTGACCAAATTCTGAGTGGTGGGGGTGTAAGGGGGAGAAGGGTGGTGCGTTTTAGACGGAAAATTTTGGTTTCTAGATCTCAGCAACCGCTTATGCTAGGAGGCTAAAACTTTGAATATATGTAGAGCTTTCAGACCCATTTCCATAAAAATTGTCAATATGGGTGGAGGGGTGCGGGAGTGGGGGGAAAAATAATGCGTCCGAAACGCAAAAAAGCCGAGATCGACACGTTCTAAAATCCATATATCCTAAACGGTTAACGTCACAAAATTGAAACTTAATGAATATCTGTAAGTATACTAGGCGAATAGATCAGAAACAAATTTTTGAGTGGGAGCAGTGGCGTACGGGGGTGGCGGGTGAAAAACTTTAGATTACGATATCTCACGAACCAATTGCACTAGACAAATAAAATTCGGTTTGTGTATAAAGGTTGACAAACGAAGTTTGCTGAAAGTAAAATTTTTTAAGGGGGCGGTGGAGCATGAAAGTGGAGGGAAACGAATTTTTCTAAAAAAACACGTCTCATATCTCAAAAACAGTGCAAGATAGATGCTTAGAATTTACCAGAAGTAGGCATAATAGACCCCTAGCAGGAAAAAGAAATTTGGGGGTTAGGGTGTAGAGGGTGGGGGTGGGGGAGGGTGAAAAGGAAAAGGTTCCGATTTTTATATCTCGATAATGATATAAAGCTGAAACTTGGTATTTAGATAGAGCTATAGTAGTAGCATGTTGGAAAAATATAATTTTTTATAGGAGTAGTATGGTACGGGGGTGGGGGGTGTTTTTCCTATCTATAGGACGGCTTATGCTACAAAGTTGAAACTAGAAAAGCAATTTAGATAAAAAAAAATTTCAAATATCGGCGAAAAAAGGCACCGAAGATGAAATGCATATATTTTCACGGTTTTCGTCATATCTATTAGGTGTTCCTAAATATTGAATTAATTTTTATTCTACGGCTTCTTCATATAAATACCTAAAAAGTGTTTTCAGGATTTTTTGAAATTCGACCCTTAAGGGGGTGGAAAGGGGGCTGTATACTTTTTCACGAATTCTGCCATATCCCTCAGGTCTGATCAGATATCGAATATCTTTTCACTTTCAAGGACTTGCGTAATAATCGCCTAAAACTTGTTTTTAAGTTTTTTCCTTTTTCAGCCCATAAGAGGGTATAAAAATGTTGAACACGTTTTCACGAATTCCATCATATCTTTTAGAAGTGATAAGAAGTTGAATTGTTTTTTACTTTCTCGTATTGTCTTCATATTTATCTATTAACTTCTTTCAGGATTTTTGGATATTAAAACCCCCAGTGGGTGTAAGGAGGTTGCATATCTGATGATATATCGAATACATTTTTACTTCCTAAGGTTTCCTATATAAGCGCCAAAAAGTCAATTTCAGTATTTTAGATATTTAATCCGAAGGGGGTTGTATGATTTTTAAAGCTTCGACATATTTCTTAGGTTTGATGAAATATTAGATCGCTTTTCACTTCCACAAACTTTTTATATAATCGCCTACAAACCCATTTCTCAATTTTTGGATATTCAACCCCCAAGGGTTTGCATATGTTTTCACAATTTTTGTCATCCCTTAGTTCTGATAAGATATAAAATCGGTTATTATGGCATTTCATGTAATTTCACGATTTTTCGAATTTCAAAAAACAAATTTTTCAAAATCCGTCGTGTCTCATGAGATATCAAGTTGCTTCTTAAGAAATCGTTTAAAATCATTTTTTTCAATTTTTTCGAAATTCAAACCTCAAGTGGAAGTAATAGGTTTGTATACGTTTTAACAATTCGTCATATCTCTTAAGTCTGATAAGGTAACAAATTAGTTTTTACTTCTATGGGCTTTTAGTCTACATAATATACCGAAATCCGAATAGTCTACCATGCACGGGCTTTTCCAATGTTAAATCGTCTAAAAATCTCTATTTTAAATATTTTTTTTAAGAACAAAACTAACTTATCAAGAAACCTCATAATATCGAATCAACTGATGATATACTCCGATTTTGATCGCTCCCTTACTTTAACCCGAAAATAATAAAGTTTCGCCCAGACCATTGGCAGATTTTTTATTATTCATATTAAGGATACTTTAAATTATTTAACCGCATATCAACCGCATTTTGTAATACAATGAGTACTCTACAGACTACAGCAACATGTGAACAAGGTACACATGGCATCACTGGCCGGGTTGGTGCTCGTTAGGATTATTGCTCCAAACAGGGTTAACTCACAAAATGAGCAAAAATATCGCAGAAAGAAATCGAAACTAATCCAAGCACCAGAACAAAATTCACTTCCGATAGGAACCAAATCTTAGCCAAAAACAATCGAAAAACTGAGCGTTTTTCATCAACCGGTCGCGACAGAAAAACACGCACGTGAAATCCGCGAACTGAAAGTCACCCCGCCTAGCAATGACAACAACCACGGCTGAATGCAACCGAAGTTTTCACCTCGAACCCCTAGGTGCCATTGCAACCAGCCAGCGAAACAATTTTTTTTTGGCAGCATAAAATGCAGTGCAGCAACATCAACATGGTGGTTGGACGAGTCAGTCTCTAGTTTTCGTGGAGTGAAATTTGTGGAAATTGTCGTCGCAAAACAAGTGTTCGGTGGCCGAAATAGACGCCAAAGTCGATTCAAGTGTTCCGCGACCTTCAATCTGAACATGTAAAAGCCGCGGACGGTGCAAAAGTGAAAAAACACGACACGGCCCAGTTCTCTTATACCGCGATTCGGAACACACAAGAAAAAAGGTTGTCGCGGCGGAGCGATGTACTACTTGGGAAATTTGGACAGGTAAATGCGTCCGCGAAATTCGCCAGTGGGTGTTTTATTTTGGTTTTTCCGTGCACAAATTGACGCTTTTCTGCCGGGCGATTTTCATGAAAAATTTCCCGAACTGTCAGAAAGTGGGAGTGGAGTTCACTTGCCAGCGAGAAAGATCGTCGGCAGGTTACCCTGCGAGCGCCGCCGTCGCCCTCGCCCATCGAACGAAGCAAAAAAAAAGAAAAAGCGAACGAACGAAAGTTTTTTTTTTTTTGTTTTTTTGACAGTTCACCGAAATCGCTAAAGTTCCACCCAATTTTTCCGAATCGGTGAAATGCATTTTCGGAATTTCGCGTAGCTAATCGGTTTTTCCGGGGTACGGCGGCACCGATTTTCCACCGCAAAATGCCACTTAAGGTGCTCGTAAATTGTTTTATTGTATTGTGGTGGCTTGGGTGGTGTTGTAATTGACAGTGACGGATTGCCCGGTGCAAACTCCCCTCGGTCCGGTTCCGCTTATTTTTTTTTTCATCGGAACTTTTTTTACGCTTTGTTTTCGTTGTAAATTAATTTTTAATTAGCGTTGGAAGTCGGGACGAAGTGTTCATTGTACTAGGGGAGCGTCTACCTATCGAACTTCTTATTTGCTTATCGGTCCCATTGATAAGACGGAGCCGCTCCCTGTCGCAGATTTTTTTTTCATTTTTTTTTTTTGAATAACAAAAATGCAGACCTTGCTTAAAATAGTGTTAAGGATTTTCCCCGTTTTGTGACTCACCGTCAAAGAAGTTTCGGTAGCCGGAATTTTTGTATTTTTTTCGGTTCAATTCGATTTCTTTGAAACGAACAAAACTTTTTTATTAGCCTAAAAATTCCAGACAAAGCTGTGCATATTTCACGACAGACAGCAGCGGTTGAAAGTTAATTAAAACAAACCCAAACCAACATTAAAGTCCTTTTATTGGAACAAATTCATTAAACTGTCTTGCGAACAGAACTTCCAGCTTGTGAAATCGGGCCTGACTGACCTGGTGGCTTCTTCCGGAAATGCGGTAAACCAGACACCTTGTTGCGGGACCAAGTGGACGAACTTGCTACTTTTCCTCTAAAATTGAGCAGACAAGAATGTGGTAGTATGGTTGGTGTCCTCACAGGACATAACTCTTGTGGCCTACGCTTGGTCAGAATGCGAATCATTGCACTGCTTGCAACGAGAGCGACGACACAATAGAACATTTCCTTCTCGGGTGTCCAGCTTACTCTTTTGCGAGAATGCACGTATACAGCGTTGATGTTATGAGGATGGAAGAACTCCGTTCTCGCTCCCTACCTGAGCTCTTGAAATTTGTGAGGATGACGAAAAAGTTCGAGTAGGGACTGGGGGACTCGAGTACAATGGGCAATCTTTGACTGAGTGCTCAAGATGCGCTGCTTTGTTGCGTGTCTTCCCCCGTATCAAACAACAACGTCCTGGCACTCTCCTGGCAACCGTTCTATCGAAAGAAATTTTATTGAGCGAATTATTTTCAGTTTTCCTAAAATTTAATAGGTCACAAATCTTCCCTGAATAAGCGAAACACCTTGATGTCCCTAAAATTAGTTTGGCTATTTAGGCAGGTAGCAGGCGCGTAGCGTGAAACTTCGTAGGGCTAGCACAATAACACGATCATCAAATTCTATGAACTCTTTAACCATAAACATATAATTTTTATTCAAAAATAAAATTTCGATTTCTAAATTCGAGGAAGTAATCTAAAAATTCCGCGAAATTCAGCGATCGTATCGTTGCGCTAGCCCTACGAAGATTCACATTATGCGCCTGGTAGGTAGGTACGCGTGGCTGCCCGTGAGAATACGGACACACTTAGACCTAAAAGGTCCGTTGTGTTACCACAGGATCATCGAATCCGATCCTACTCGTCGAACCATTTAGAGCTTGCAATGAAGCGTTGGTTTCTCGCGACCTCCATTGCAGCAAGATCACCAAACAGTTGAAGAAGTAAGCTCCAAGATGAGCTTTCTTTCTAGCGGATAGAGCTGGACAGGTACAGAGAAGGCGAAGGACTGTCTCCTCCTCCTCCTCATCCAGGCAGCTTCTACAGAAGTCGTTTGAGAAGAGACCGAGCCTTTTGTTTGGCTATTTATGCGCTTTTGAAATCGTTCTACAAACTAGCGCAAACAATTTCTTAGTTTTTCCTCACGATCCTCAGATGAAATCGTATTAGTCAAATGATAACAGCTTTGTAAACTTATTAGAAATCTGGAATCAACCACTTGCCTATTGTTTAATAAAAGCCTGTTTTCGAGAACTTTCACCTCGGAACTGAAAGAAGTCTCTCGTTAAACCAATTCACGAGAAATGTAGTCGTTCTTCAGTTGAGATTTATAGTCCTCTGTATTGTCTTCATTCAAAGGAAATGGTTAAATCGTCGAACGACTACATTCTCACAGAACTGAACTTCAAGAAGCATTTCACTGTGGGCTTCAAAGCAGTGCGGAATGGAAGAAGGGATCGGTAATATAAGAATTCGACACAGTGAAATATACCGCTGGTTCAAAGACTACCGCCTACCATACTTTGTCAGCGTTTTCCAGGCAAAATTACTGGGGATCCGAGAGGTCTTTCGGATGTTAAAGCAAAACTATATGCCAAAGCGAAATATAATACCCCTCATTAACCAAGCAGCAATCAATGCCTTAAATTCGGCTACCACCTCTTCTAAACTCGTCAAACAGTGCGGAGAGGAGGGAACCTATTTAGGAAGTCAGCTCAAAGTAACTTTGCTTTGAGTTATTACAAATTGGTAAGGTTCTGCTTTTTTAGGCTCTCTTGTGGCAACTGTTTATATCCCGCTAGGGGCTGTTAAACGCAAATTATCCTCTAATTTTCTTACAAACGCGAACTCCAGGTGGAGAAGACTAACCACTTGCGTCATATCTAAGAAGATATCGCCATCCTACTCCTGGACAAGAACAGACTAACTCTTAAGCAAGACCCGTGCAAATCTCTAACAAAAGTCAATTTACAAAAAAAAATAACAAAAAGATTTTCACCCGTAGGAACCTAGATTGGAACAGCATGCTAGCAGTTTTCGACAAAGGCAGCAACAAGCTATGGAAACCAAATAAACTGTTTTGAAGAAGAACGGCAGACATCTCTGTTCTTCAAGTCGATAGCAGCAATATTTATAACCAGCAGAAACAATCCGATCTACTTGCAGCCACCTTCTTGGCTGCCCCCATTTCTGTTCAATCGAGTAACCAAATCGACTCTAGCCTAGAGAAATTAATCACGGAAGAAAATAAGAGACCTTTATATGTCGGACCTTGTCTTCGATCCGCCACACCTATGCAAACCGAAGAGTATAAAACTTATCACGGGAAAAGACAACATTCCGAACATTTTACTAAAAAAAACCTCCCGAAAAAGCTCTCATTCTCCTACCGCACTTTTTCAATAGCAGCTTCTCGTTTGAGTATTACCCCATAAAATTGTAGCAGGCGAGATTCATTCCAGGCCAGGCAAGGACCAAGCCACCCAACCAACCATCAACTTCACGGAGTGACCAACTGTATAAAAGAGTCCAGCAAGAACAAAAAATATGTGGGCATGTTCACCCTAGAGATACAAAAGGCATTCTTTTAGAACAATGGTTTGTTGTATTATACAAATTAATCATCTATTCTTTTCCGGTTTTCATTACTAGAATAATTCAATCATTCCTCGATGGCAGCTCTTTTCAAGTAAAAGACAAATCAAGCCTGTCCAAAAGACTTGTAATCACAGCAGGAGCTTCCCAAGGCTCTTGCATAGGTCAAAGTGCACATGGTTTAGGTTTAAGAAGGGGCGCAGCGCTAAAACCACCACGCTCACTAGGTGCCAAACGGGCCCATTGCGATCCCTTCAGGTCCTCGTGGTGCACATACTCGAACATATTCATGTCAGCTGCGCGCTCCATATGAAGTTGTGCCATATCAAAGAAGATGTGACAATCTTAGAACCGAACCAAAACCTACGAACTTCTGAACATGACCCGGGCACCTCTCCAGAATCACGGCCAGTTTGAAATTGATCATCCTGTTCAATGCCTACTGCTGCAGTTGGCAGGACGCGAGCGAACGTGCATCAATCTTTCACTTGCTTTGTGGATGGTTAGGTTAGGCTACAGTGGCGGCCAAAGCCTCATATAGACCCACAAGGGTCCATAGTGATACCACTAAAAACAGGAGACTCAATGTACCTATGATAGTTGCGCTTGCGTTTCGATCTGTATTGAGAGCTCCTCGTTTAATTCAAAGGTCCCTGTTACCGTAGCAAAGTTTAGCATTCTCTGCATGCTGTTAAACGAGACTTCTTTAAGATTTGTGAAGGTCGGTGCACCAAGAGCCTTTACCCGTCTCCTAGCAAGAGCTGGGCAGTTGTACAGGAGGTGTTCTAGCGTTTCTCGTTCCCCGGGTAGTTTACAGTTCCTGCAGAGATCATTAGTAATTAGCCCCATTCTGTATGCATGCGCCCCAATCAAACAATGGCCGGTAATAATTCCGACTAAAGTTGCGCATTGCGCCCTCGGCTAACAAGAGTTTAGTTTTTTTCTCATTGTGAGTGTTCCGCATTTGTTTCGTGGATCTGGGGGTTGATGTAGCGTACCACCTGGCCTCGGACAGGCTTACCATCTTCTGCTCTAGGGAGTTGTGAACGACGTTAAAAGGCGGTGTTACCGAAACCGCGGTTTCTTGCACAAGGTTTGCACCTTTTTTTAGCGAGTTCATCCGCGAGTTCATTTCCTAAAATACCACTGTGCCCTGGAACCCAGCAGAGTTCCACTTTCCTATTTGAGCACAGTTTCTGTAATGCGCATCGACAGTTAAGTACTGCCTTGGATTTGATAATGCATGATTGCAAAGCCATTAAGTCTGCTTGGCTATCCGTATAGATAAATACTGCCTTATCCCTTTTTCGCGATTTGAGAGCTATCTTCGCCGCTTTCTGAATTGCCAGTACCTCCGCTTGGAAAATACTGCAATTATTCGGCAGTCTGTAGCAAGAGTTTATTGGAAGATCAAGTGAGTGCACGGCTGCGCACACTCCGTCCTACATCTTTGATGTTCGGCAATAATTAGAGTCCGAGAACGAGCATTAGGCAGCCCTTCCTTGACGATCTGAAAAAGATTGCAAAGAAGAATATTGGAGTTAATAATCTTCCGATATAGCGCAGGATGGATATAATTTACCAATTATTTCCCATATCTTCTACAAACAACTAACTAATTCAGTCATGATAATCTCTAACAACAGAGTGAACGATTTTATGACGCCCTTGGTCTAACTGATGCTTGTCTAGGTGGACGAATCAACCACTCAAACCAACCAAAGCTTAATTACCGGGATTTACTGTCCTAGTAATGTGAAAAGTTCTTGTCAAATATACCTTCCAGATAGCGATGGAACGAGATGCAGGCAATAGATTTAGAAACCCATCGATTTTAAGACCGTAAAATTTTGAAAACGAGATTTTTATCCGAAAAACAAAGAATTTTAAATCGAAGTTTTCCTCAATGTTATTCTTTTGCATTCCGGTTTTATGTAGTAGAAGCGACTTACGATTGCATTCTCGAAGACAATTACCACCCGCTAAACAAGTTTTTGTAGGTACAAAGATCAAATCATTTAATGTCACTACATCTTGATCTCTATTTTAATCATTTCCGGTTTTGCTCCGTTCTGAAGTTTTAAATCTCTGTTTTATCTTTTGAAAATTTTTCTGGATTTTGTCTTAATTCCTTTAATCGTTCAGAAATTTTCTCTTTTTTGCCACGATCATCATTACTTGATTAAACAGTATTAAAATGTTCAAAAAGGGTCAACACGAACTAAAAAAACTGAAGTGTATAAATGTTGATTCGAGCGGTGGAATAAATTTAATAAAACGACAAATTCCAACACTTTTTTTCAATTATCGTTCCACCCCTCTGTGACTGGACGTAAGGTAGTAATCAGGAGCGCCCTTTCCTTCCCTTGTGTTGCTGCTTCTAATATATTTTTTTCCGAGATCGCGTGATTTTAAATCCACAACCTCTAGCACTTTTTACCACCACCCTTCAGACTTAACTTCAACACTAGTTTCCAGCACAATATTATTTAAATTCAAAGCCTTTTATTTGTCTCTTAACTCTTAATCGCATTTTTATTTTCTTGGTGTTTGGTGCTCTAGTTTAGATTTTTATCTATTGTGCGAAAATGCATTGGATTAGAACAGCTCTTGCTTTCAATTGCTTGGTTTTCTTCGGAGATGTAAGAAAATTTTGACACGGACACAAATTGCCATTTGATCATATCAATTAAAATTCAGAACATGAAATTCTGCTATGTACATTCCGATCAAACTCGTCGTGTACATCAATTACCTACAATTCCATATAATGGGCTTATTACGCTCTGTGGATGATTTCATCTGCGTACCATGAGTACCGGTGTTTGAATAAATAATCAAAAATATTTCGAAAGAAAATTCTTAAATTTTCCAATATCCGTGAATTATTTATTGGTAAACACATCGTCCCTGTGAGGCAGAGTATCTTTATCGTTCTTTTACCAATTTCAGAGAAGACTCTAAAAACTGATAATACGAAATACCCAGAGACTTGATGATTTTGAATCTTGGAAAAATCTTTACTGTCACGCACTCTGTTGATGGTGGCCATTAGCGAGAAGCTTGTGGTAGCTGCTGATGCGTCTCAGTTTCAACAAAAGTGACGATTAGAAGTCTCTGCCTAGGAGACGATATTTGCATCATGGAAGGTCTAATGCGTAGTGCAAGCTCTGTGTATTATTCATTTATTGAGGCATGTTTTATAAATTGTCGCGACTTTTGTAAAATAGTTGTATGCTCGATTTGAGTCATGTGCCATGTCACGGTAATTAAGTCTTCCGACTATAACAATGAAAAGTGCGCTGTGTGAGTCTCATTTCAATTGTTAGTAAATTAATTCAAGTGGAAAGTGTAATCGAGATGTGAAATTATTAAATAGTCAAAAAAATGTAAACTTTTTTACTCTGTAGGGGTGGAAACCAATCGGAAAATCAATCAACTAATTCCGGAGCTTATCACCACAATCATACAAACGGACACCAGGAACAATCGCCAAATTCCTCACAATTGTCTGTACACAGCGATGAAGCCTTAGTAGCTCGCACCCATAAGCAGCAAACCACTCAACAAGTTACAACTGTAACGAAAGTAGTACACGAGGTGAAACATTTTCGTCCTGACGGTCAACTAGTAGATTATGTGGCGATGCCTTTAGACGTACAGCACGGTGTACCAGACGGTCAGGCCGTCGATTACGTTGCAATGCCGATGGGCATGCATTCCAGGTTCGAATAAAATCAAAACAAGAATAGAAAAAAAAATTCTTTGACTTGATAAAATTAATCGCCGTAGGTCACAATATATCAACTACAACCACATGGATCATCCACAACATCAGGCGCCTCATCAAATGTATGTTCCCGATGCATCGCAATATCACACTCATTATCAGGACTATGAACATTATCCATCCGCTGCACATTATGCGAATTCGGCCGGCTCCCATAGCGGCGTACTAGGAGCACCCTACCTTTCTGAATATGGGACAAACGAGAGAGCAGGAACTCCTCAAAGTCCCGGCGAACACAGTGGATCTCCGTCGCCAATGCCTTTAACTTCGGTCGCAGGTCAACAACACGCAATGATGCCTTCCGTGGCCTATCTACAGGTAAACGCGAATTAATTACATCAGTTTCAGTTTGAATAATGCAGCATTCCGTAGGCATCACAATATGATGAAATGGGTGACTATCGTATTACCCCATCGCCTGGCGTTCCGGTTGATCATCGGTACGGTGATGATCCCTCAGCCATGGTCTATGGTTATGTCTCAGCTCCAACTTATGGTGTTGCACCCACTGTAGGAGCAGCCGGCATTAATCCAAATGCTACATATGCCACCCGCCCGATAATATACGATGATAATTTGAACGGCTCGTCGTTTGATAATGCTGTCGTTGGAGGCGGAGGAATGACAGCCGGAGTTCATCCCGCTTCGCGGATGTTTGAGGACGATGGCGAACTCCAGAAACACATGTCGCAACTTTCCATGCACGGTCTGGGAATGCTCGATCATAACATAACAACATCTCCCCGAGGCGGTGGAGATGGATTTATAGGTCCAGACGCCGAGCAACGGGCAGCTACAAGATGGCGTGATCCTAACTTATCGGAAGTTATTAGTTTTCTAAACAATCCAAACAACGTGATCAAGGCGAATGCAGCGGCTTATTTACAGCACTTATGCTACATGGACGATCCAAATAAACAACGAACTAGAACACTCGGTGGTATCCCGCCTTTAGTTCGACTTCTTTCACATGAAACGCCCGAAGTTCACAGGTAACTATCGACAAGCGGCAGTGAAGTTCAACAGCGATGTAATTTTTTTTTTGTTTTTTTTTTAGAAACGCTTGTGGAGCTCTTAGAAATTTATCGTACGGTCGACAAAACGACGAAAACAAGCGAGCAATTAAAAATGCTAACGGTATTGTAGCTTTAATCAATCTTCTACGTCGTACAACTGAATCGGACGTAAAGGAACTGGTGACCGGCGTCATTTGGAATATGTCGTCGTGTGAAGATTTAAAACGGCCAATTATCGATGACGGTCTTAACGTGATTGTAACAATTATAATAAAACCACATTCCGGCTGGGATCCGATAAGTTCCGGTGAAACATGTTGGTCGACTGTTTTTCGTAATGCGTCGGGTGTTTTACGTAATGTTAGTTCGGCCGGCGAATATGCTCGTACGAAATTACGCGAATGTGACGGTTTGGTCGATTCGTTGCTACACGTTGTGCGTTCGGCTATAGAAAAAAGTAACATAGGCAACAAAATCGTTGAGAATTGCGTATGCATTCTACGAAATCTATCATATCGATGCCAAGAAGTTGATGATCCAAACTACGACAAACATCCGCTTCCGACGCAAACCAGGGCTTCGTCAGCTGCATCGTCGCCCAAAGGTATGTATTTTCTGGTTTTCATAATTCTTGAATGTAATCTCCAATCGTATTAGGTGAGAACCTCGGCTGCTTTGGAGCGAGCAAGAAGAAGAAAGACACATCGCAGAATGATCAAAAAGACAATTTATCGGGCGGTGGCAGCGGTAGTGGAACAGTCTCGCGCAGTTCGATACAACGAAATGAACCCGTTAAGGGGTACGAACTATTATGGCAACCAGAAGTAGTTCAATCGTACTTAGCGCTCTTGCAAAGTTGTTCGAATCCCGAAACGCTCGAAGCTGCGGCCGGTGCAATTCAAAATCTTGCCGCATGCTACTGGCAGCCAAGCATTGAAATACGTGCTGCCGTTCGAAAAGAAAAAGGCCTTCCGATCCTAGTGGAGCTGTTACGAATGGAAGTCGATCGTGTAGTGTGCGCTGTTGCAACTGCTCTTCGAAACTTAGCCATCGATCAACGAAACAAGGAATTAATTGGAAAGTATGCGATGCGCGATCTAGTACTGAAATTGCCATCGGGCAATCCACAACATGATCAGGGAACTTCAGACGACACTATAGTTGCAGTTTTAGCCACTATCAACGAAGTGATAAAGAAAAATGCGGAATTTTCGCGATCTCTATTAGATGGCCACCATCGTGAGGGTGGCGGCGGTGTCGAGCGTCTAATGAATATCACACGCCAAAGACAAAAATACACTCCTTGCGTCCTTAAATTTGCCAGCCAAGTATTATTTACAATGTGGCAGCATCAAGAGTTACGAGACGTCTATAAGAAGCAAGGCTGGAAAGAACAAGACTTCGTAACGAAAACGGTTGCAGCTAGAAATGCCGCACCGAATTCTCCGAATAATGCGAACAGTACATTGAATCGGCCTATGGCTTCACAGGGTCGAACACGATACGAAGATCGAACAATTAAACGAAATACGGGCGGAGCTGCGGGCGGCGGTGACGGCAGCATACCGAGAAATAATGGAGGAATGTCAATAGCTCATAGCGGATCCGGATCGATCTATCAAAGAGTAAAAATTTGTTCACGTTCTGAAATCGGCAGTTTTTTTTATTATGTTACATTTTTAGGGCGACGAAATACCAATCGGAGCTGAACATACCTATCAAGAAAGTGGACAGCCAACGCCGCCAACAGCAGCATCTCGAATGTATGCACCCATGGTGACCGGTAATGGTCCAAATCATTCCACCTAAGTCATTTACAAGGTTTTTTTTATAACATACACACAATTTCTTGAACGCATAGCAAAATACTATTAACCACATTTACACACACTTATCCCATTCTGATCTTATATTTTTTGCTGCCGTCCACTATCAGTTGTTTTCGACTGAAACGAGGCAGCTATTTTAGTTTCGTATTAAATTATTAATTTAGGCAGCTGTGCATCTGAAGAAATCATACAACGCAAGTCAATTCAAATGAACGTTTTCTTTTTTACTTAAGGCATTTCTTTTTTAATTCGAAATTTCTGTTCAAAGTTTTATGGGGAGTGGAGGAAAACTGCCAATAATATTAACGAACAGTGAATAAATTAGAATTTGGAATTGAACTATAAAATATTGTGGCAAGTGTGATTCCTTGCAGATACTTAGCCAAGGCGTATCAGTTGCTGCGTTTATGTAAATAGACGGGACAGTCAAAAACAGTTTATATATGACAAATGCTTTTCTACCACTTTAAATTGTTTTTTTTTTATTTTCTTTATATTTTAGCATTTATAATATAATCTAATAAAAATTAAGAAAACGATAAGGAAAAATAAACATAATATTGAAAGGAAATTAAATTAAATATGCAACTATAGCTAATTAAAATAACCAAAAACAAAAGAGACAACACGAAAACGAGAAATTAAACAACAAAAGTAACATCTAGAACATGAATCACTATATAATATAAAATGTACTACATAATATAAAATTCATTTTGCATGAAAATGAATGTGCCGAGTGTTTTAAGTTCTTGTGTATTTGTTGACGAGAAAATTCTGATAAAAAAAAACATCGATCCCATTGTAATTTGATTCAGGTGGTTCTATTTGTGTATATTTGTTTATAGAGTTCAGTTGAGTTTCTTTAATGGTAATAAGTAGGGTTCTCTCTATCTATCTATTGAATATTTCTCGATATTATAAAATAGTAAGAAAAATTAATAATAGTTTGGCATGTGCTTAATGAAAAGTTAGTGGAAGTATTGTTGCTGTTTTGACAATGACCATATTCCTAAGACACCATCGATTGTGACACGAAACCTGATTTTAATAGCACCAATAATAGAAAGCTGTAAGAAATCGAACTCGGTAAAATTTATCCTTCAAAATGTAAAAAAACAAGGTGTAGTGCAGTCCCTCAAACACGAATCGTAGGTGTTTCATATCATTTTCCATGATGTAACGCAAACCAGGGATTTTCCTCCTTTGATTGGAGGCAGCACATATTCGATGCTTGTGTTTTTACCCTTACCCCAATCGACTGGGCTGTTAGTACTGTATTAAAGGCTGATTTCTTAATTCCCGGGCGCGATTTTACGTCATTTAGGCTCCACACCGTCCGCTTTAAAGTAGTATAGTAGGCAGTTTTTACAAATTATAGGGCCCACCCATGCTTCTTAATGATTCAGTACCAGTGCTTTTTTCTGATGCATTTTTCGTGGTTCTACACATGTTGTACGAGCGTATAATTCCTAAAAAAAATTTGTACCGCATAAATAGGAATTGAGGTGATCTGTACATCGGTGGCTTGATCCCGAAATTGTTTGGAATTGAAACTACGATTCATAATCCCATGAATATAAAGAGATCAAGTTTTGTTCAACTTGCTGCTGAATTCATTCATCGATTGCGCGATATACTTCTAGGGTATATCGTCTTCAGTCATTTCGCCGTCAACGACCTCGTCTTCCAGTTGGAAAATCCCAGCAACAATTTTCTATCGCTGTTAAATAATAACAAAAAGGCGATTACAGATAAAATTGAAAAAAGATTGAATGCGTGCATATTTATTATCATGTATTAAAGAAAAAAATAGTGAAATGTTGGACGCGAACATAGCTTGGCTGACGAAACTTAGATTCAGCTTTTTACTCGCGAAATAATTTAAAATTTTTTTTTAATAGAGCGAAACTTGGGTGTGGAAGTTTTATATAAAAGTTTTAATATCACAGATGCTACAATCTCAGGTCTCCCACCGGGGATGAATGGACTACCATTCGAATTTTATGTTTTAAATTACTGAAATCCTGTTGAAATAATGTTGTACGCGGCATTAATGTTAAGCGAAACATAACAATATTCAAGTCTGTCGAAAATACGGGAAATATCGTCGTTCGGCAAGAGTTATCAATTATTTGCTGACCACATAGCAGCGAGATTAACAGTCAATGAGGGAAATGTATAGTAACGGCTTTCATTTTTTTGCGCGTGCAATATTTTCTCTTATAGGATACAAAGGGTTCTAATCATTAAAATAAAGAATATAGAGTAATCAATTTCCTACTAAAAATCAAGCTTACATTAGAAATTATATCAAGCTTGCCCACGAATTCACAACAACAAAATTTCTTCGCTCTTGTTTACATAAATTTTGCCATCATTTGGTTCATATGATCGAGATCTTGATATTAATGGAGATTATTTTTCAAATTTCAATTCGGGAGCCGATTAAACTACCCTTTGAATTAACTATCCTATTTCTAGTGGTACCAAACAAATCGCCTGTGCCCTAGACTGAGAAGGTTGCACTCTAACCCCACTCCACTTAGTGGAATTTTCACGACTTTTCGGTTTACTTTACTTCTTATTCTGCAATTTGTTCTGATTCACATTGCCGTTTAATTTACAAGTGCGACTAATCTATTATTATTACATCATTAACAAATAATTGAACATGTTTGTTTTAAATATCAAAAGGGCACTTCGTAAAAAAAAAAAATACTGTAAAATGTTACAATCGAATTTGAAAAAAAAAATGATTCGGTTAAAAAATAACGTGTATTATAATTATATTTTGTAGTATTTTGCTTAGAGAGTTTCGAATATTATTAGTCATAATTTTTTTCTTTTTGTTTATAATACTGTGAACAAGGAAAGATACGTAAATAAAATAATAGAAAACATAATAAAATGAATACCAAGGAGTGACCATGAACGTCATTATAGCTACGCCTCATGGCACTGAAGAAGTCAATTAGGCGAACACAACTGAGTAACGGTCAAACATAAATGAAAATTCTCAGCAACTCTACAAATTTCTTCCAATTTACATCAAATATAATTTGGTTGTTATGATAAAAATCGAGCTGATTAACAATGAATCCCAATTCAAGCAAATAGGAATATTATTTCGGTTAGACTTAAACTTAGAAAATGTGCAATTCTTGAAATGAAATGACTGTCACATGCGTAGACTAATAAAACTAACCGCGCAATCGATTGTAGATTAAAACTAACTCTACGAAAATATCACGAAGATCTTAATCACGTATCCTAAATTGTTCCGCACACGTTTTAGCACTAGTAGAACAAAAATAAAAACCAGTCGTAAACGGGCGTGTATTGAAGGACTCTTCAACGCATTGGTACCGAAAAAAGCAAGCTTATAAACGTTGGGATTATTATAAAATCACGCGTGTCGGCAGAGTATGTGCTGAAGACTATCTCAAAATCTCTATCGTGAGACTCATGTGGAACATACGTGAAAACTTGATATTAAACTCCCTGTGTGTCGTGTTAAGTCGTGGTACTTGTACAAAATTCTTCGGTAAATATCAGACTTAATTTCTGGCAGGAAACTTAAAAATTATTTGGTCAGAGTACTAATAACCCCCTACTTTTCCATGCCTAGTGTTGAATGGGAACACATGTCTAACATTATTTAGTCGGTTAATTTAGTTCTTATCGATCTACGACAAAAAAATCTATACTAAGAACTTTTCTTAACGTTAGATTTAAAAAATAAAAAGCATTTAATAGCATATCGAGCACTAGTTAAGGTAGTTTTCGTTTTGATGAATTCTGTTCGTCCCCTTGACATCTTCATTGCAGTCGAGGCCGTAACTATAACGACTTACTAAACAAGGACGCATATGGTAATTTCAGTTAAATTCTAACATAACCGCATTCACTACGCTATCAACTTTAATAAATATTTACGCCTAAAGAAAATTCTCGCATTTCGTAAAAATTTGCCATACACACACAAATGCGCTTCTCCGGTTTCTCTAAGGTCGGATAGAAAAACTAAATACATACAATTATCAACAAGCGGTATTAATTTTACATTCTAACCAGACAACATACGAGTAAAATTCCATTCAAATCATTTAGATATTATGTATAAAAAAAACAAGCAATTGCAACTAAACCTAACAAACAAAAAATTAATAGAGCTCAAATCACTAAATCAATATAATTACGATTAAACCGAACACATTTTTGTAACTACAATAAGAAAATAAAACATTTAAATTATTTACGATAAAAAATAATTAACATACAAATTTCACAATTTAAATGTACTCTAGTGATTTTATTTTTTACTTATAATGTTAATTCGAATAAATACATGAAATTAAAATATAAAATAAATTAATTGAAAATAAATTATAAATATAAAACAAAAGAAAATACAACAAACAACAGAAATAAAAAAAATATTACTATATAAATTAAGATAAAAAAAACAAGAAAAAAGCCCAAAAAAAGAACAGCAAAAAGGTATATCGTTATTGCATTTATACATATATAAAATATTACATTATTACAAAATTATAAGGATAATAAACAGAAAAAATATGATTGAACGAACTTAAAATTTCTGTAGCATTGTATAAACAAAATATATATAAACAAATATAATTATGTAGATAAATTGAAGTCTTGAAAATTACCGAACCTGTGGAGTAGTTGAGTTGATTTGATAAACATCAGCGCAATATTTTAATAGTATATTCTCATAATAAGAGCTTTGGAGGTCAACTCGTTGGAAATACCCTCAGTTTTTAACAAACTGAGTTCAGTACTGAAATCAACTCGTCAACCACCTGGCCAAACGACCAGAGTGGTCAAAACAGCATCCAATCAATTCAACAAGTACAAAAAATTAATTGAGTTGCTCAATTTCTAAATAATATATGAACTTTTTGAGTTCACCAAATCATCACTTGCCATTATTTCGGTTGAGATTCTGATGGGGATGGCCCACTCTGGTTCTAACCGCCTCATATAAGGACGGTAAATCGAAATAGCAGCCAGTCCTTCGTCGGTGAGTCAACTGTTCGCCAGCATGTACTACTAAAACTGCCGTAGCAGAACAGTGGTAGCAACCAGCCGTAACCACGGTGTTCATATCTACTAAATGCTCATTCCAAAGGGCTGAGTCGACATATGAATCGTGCTTTTTCGCCAATTTTTAGTCAGGATCATGATACAGCTAAATGTGTTGGTATTTAACTGATATCCCGAAATGGCATAACTGGAACTGGGACTTAATTTTGGGGAAAATTTTGTATGTATCCACAAGTTTCTCTCGGAATAAGCGCATATCCCTTTTTAATTTCAGATTTTCATAGTTCTACTCAACTTCATGTTCCTGTGATTTGAATCGAATAGTTTTTGGAATGTATTGGGAATTCTTCATTCCAAAAGAACGAACGCTTTTAGTGGAAAAGATTGAATTTGCATCGCAAGTGCTAACAGAAAAGTTGTCTGTTATAACAAGATTTGTTTTTTCAACATATGTTTTAAGTAGGAAAGGAACATGCTGGCAAAAATATTTTTAAGGTTTTATCTGCCGAAAAATCAAACAATAAATAAAAAGTTTTTTTTTCGCTCCAATTGGTACGAAAGTTTATTTAAAAAAATCTCAGCTTGTTTCAGTGTCAGTTATAAGGCGTACTTGAAAGGGTAAAAACTAACAACACATTCCGAACAGAAGGTAGTATGAAAAAAAATTTTAAAATATTTCTTCGGAAGAAAGGACAAGTTTAAGATGTTGATAGAAAACGAAGAGTTTTGGAGAAAAGCATGGTAAACCGTTTGCAATTATGAGACTAACAGATAAATAAATTTAATCAATGCTTTTCGATTTCATCAACAGCTATTCGTAGTTTATGGCCGATGCAACGAAGGAACTTGTGTTAAGTCGTTTTTATTTTAGAACAATAAATTTGAAAATGAGGATTCCAAATAACAACGATATTCAAGGTGAAGATGCACAAGGGAACAGTATCGTCTTGGAGTTTTACGTGAACACCTGCCTCGTGGGCTTAATTTCATGGCCCTCTTCGGACACGGATTGATTAGCCGAAGCAACAACAATCAACGTCGCCCTACCGAAGCAGAAGCTTCCAGTCTATACCGGGTGCAGGCCCAGCATTCATACTAGTGGATGCGAATCCTACCTAAAACTCTGCTGCTTTCTGGAGCACAGCGTCCGGTTGTATCGCAACTCCACGTCAAGTTCCGAAGAACTTTGCCCGCTTGGACATAACCACAACCACCATGTGACTCTCCGAAGAGCTTCACCATCGCAAGGAGATGCTAGTAACCTATCATGGGCTCTCCTTATCCCGTGGTACCCGATTAAACCTCAGGTCAGGCTTCGTAGAAGACGACAAATACCTAACAACTACTTTTGTAAAGTACAATGCATACTTTTGAGACAGATCACCCAACTCGGATCCGGTGGTCGTTTCGCTCCACAAAGGCAACATAGTAATCGACATACGTCTTTCTGAGAACACAAGAAACTCCTATGATACACCCTCTTGCGGTGTGCCGGCATGAGTGTCAACACAATGACTCAGGGGTGTGTGAGCGTCAATCACATAGGTAGCTAGGAATTGAATGATATCTTGCGACATCATTCGTTAAAGTGTAGAACCTTACTCGACAAGTCTTTCAGGACCAAAAACCACCTAACTACCTCCCTGCGCCGCACAAGGGAACAGTAAATTCCAATCCTTACCCTGTTTTATCTCCTTGTCCAGTACTCTGGTCCGCAGACTCATTACCTACAAATCCAACCCCCATAGTTGATTTCTTGTAAGCAACCCGACGCTAAGTGGGATCTGAAACAATATGCTTGAAGAACAAATGCTGCTTTCGGAGAGAATGTAGATTTTGTGATTATTATATCCTCTTCTAATATTTTCTCTTGTGCATAATTCAATTCCATGAATTTCTGCTTGTCGAACTGGAAACTCGATCCTTTCTCCTGAAAGTTTTTTACTTAAGTTTTTCCGTTTCACGAAAACGCAGTCGTCTTTTTGGGATAACGGTTAGCCCAATTTCTCTACACCATGGCTAGTCCTCTCTGCAGTATGCTCGAGATATTATCTTCAAACTTGTGCTGTACTAGGATGGTAATGTTGTCGGCGTAACCTTGAACGGTGCTGAGTCTAGTTAATAGTTTGTCAACCGCAACTGGTCACAATATTGGTGATAGCACTCTTCCCTGCGGACCTCTAGAGGGCGTGATTGTAAAGGTTTCGTTTGCTAGGAGAGACTTTATTACTCCTTTTGCTAGAATAAACCGTATCCACTTGCAGGTTTTGCCATCGTTTCCCCGCTCTTGAATTGTTGATATATTGGTAAGAGGTATTAACAAAGGATCCCTCTATATCCAGGAAGTTCCTACTTGATGAAATCAAGCTGACTTTTCAGAGTACAAGCACCAAATTTAAGGCACAGACAATTAATAACCAGGTGGCGAATGGCCGAAGGAAAATGTGTGCATCAACAAAATCGTTCTTACTGTCATATACCCAGGATGGGGACTTGGTATGTATGGTATAAGGGGTGGTGATGCCATCATCCTCCTTCACTTAGACGTTATTGTTCGTCCATTGTGCTCCCCGTTTGAGTATAATAACTCCTGGAACCTAAACCCATTTACTAGATTTTATAAAGTTTGCTATGTTACATAGCTTTCCCTTATCGATACCACCGAGGTCATCGAGGAAATAAGCGCCGAGGTTCCGTCTTCTCGTTCTCGATAGGGCCGGACACACGCATAGGACGTGGAAGATTGACTCCTCCACTTCTGGGTCACCGCATCTACGACAGAGATCATTTTCCTCGGCTCTCAGTCGTCTAGCGTGTCTACCGATCAAGCAGTGCCCTATGAGGATGGGGACTTACAATCTAATAAAAAAAACTATGCAAACTGCTACCACTCAGTTAACTGACGTGTCAAGTGGAAACTATTTCATTCTAACAAATGCTTCTAACTACGTTAATTTCCTTTAAAACGTGACTTCATGTTAAAGGTAACGGATTCTGTACTTGGCAGCTACTTCTTCCTGTAACATTTTATGACGTCAAAGTCAAACACAGACAATTTGTGTCCCAATTAATTTTTGGTTGGTGTATTGGCTATGCGTACGACAGCTGACGAAGCCAACGATTGAATAGACCTAAACTTTTTGTATTGAATCAAAAAGACACAATTTAAATTTTTCTGCTGAAAAATAATGAATAAGTTTTTCTATGGGATTTCAATGATACCTATCCATTTTGACATGAAGTAAAAAGCTTAGACAACTTTTTTCTTAGTTTTTTTTAAACTATTACAAGACGTGACGTCAACATAGACGTAGCCAAACAGACTCTTTAAAAAAAATAACCAAAATCGAGAGAACTTTTTTATGCAAAATAAACGTAAAATGTACAATCTTCTGAAACGCACTGTATTAAAGGTCAGAACCTTGTCTTTTATTACTATTTGTGTCTCAGCTAACTTTATATCAAATTCACTTAGGTTGTAGTCTTGAACTTTGGTTCATTTATTTACTAGTCCATTCGTGAAATGTCAAAAACAACAAAATGACACTGACATTTGGACGTTTTGCAAGGACCCGGTTTTGGACAAATTACCGAACCGGCTTATTTCCACAAATTCACACAGTACAAATTCTTCGACAAAATATCTCCGAAGAAAATCTATCGGTGGAAAATGAGAGCGTCTACAAATATTTAGAAAGTTTGCGCCAAGAGTTTTACAACCTCAAAACTGCGGGCAGTAACATGCAAGATGAAGGACTTCTCCGGATTCGTCAGCTCTCGGAAGTCGTCGCGTCTTTCGAACAACGAAATTGCGTACTACAAAACATCAGTTCGCTGAAGGATTTTGAAAATGAAAAGGATCCCGACATGAAGGAACTGATCAAGGAGGAGAAAGAGGTAAGCGAGGAGGGGGTAGTCAGAAGATAGGTTTTTTTATTGTTGGTGTCATCTAGGTGTATCAGGGCATGATCAACGATTTAAACAACAACATATTGAAGCAGCTATTGAGTCTAGGGAGTGCCGATGCTTATTCCTCGCTCTTATTTGAAATATCGGCCGGTGTCGGCGGACAAGAAGCGATGCTGTTTGCCAAAGACCTTCTGGAGATGTACACCAGTTTTTTGGAATTTAAACGATGGGACTACGAGGTGATTCATGCAGATAGCACAGACATCGGAGGTACCGTCCTGTTCGTTACTACTTCCGTTCAATTTTAAATGAAATATTTCAGGACTACGGCACGCAACTATTCTGGTGTACGGCGACGAAGCCTATCAAGTGCTTAAACACGAGGGAGGAGTTCATCGCGTGCAACGGGTTCCCGCTACGGAAAAATCAGGCCGAATTCACACGAGCACGGTATCGGTGGCAGTAATACCACGCCCGGACGACATCGAAGCAGTCATCAACGAAAAAGATTTGAAAATCGAAACGAAACGTGCAAGTGGAGCGGGTGGTCAGCACGTGAACACGACCGACAGTGCGGTACGAATCGTCCACATTCCGTCCGGAATCGCAGTTGAATGCCAGACCGAGCGATCGCAAGTAAAAAACAAAGAAATTGCTATGAAGAAGCTAGAGATGAAAATAATCCAGCAGCAAATGGACGCGCAGGTACAATCACGCGACTTCTGCGTCCAAATCTGTAATATGAATTTTTCAGGAAGCGTCGACAACAGCAACACGAAAGGCTCAAGTGGGTTCCAGTAATCGAAACGAGAAAATCCGAACGTACAATTTTACGCAAGATCGTATTACGGATCATCGGATTAAGGGCGGAACGCTGCACAACTTGGACGTATTCTTGCAAGGCGGCGAACCGCTAGATGCTCTCATCAAGCAGTTGGTGCTGGCCGAGCGGCGAGTCAATCTTCTCGACGCCATAAATAGTATGGCGGAAAAAAAAATCCTGAAATGAAGGGAACTGGAGCGAATAGTCATTGTAAATAAAAGTAGTCCGTGTGCGTATTTTCTTGTTTTCATTTCGCTATATTTCCCCAGTCAGACGCCGAGCCTACCAAAGCCAAATGTTCGCGAACGGCTTTGTCCAAAATGACCATAATTTCCTGGCAGCCGATTAGTGCCTGGTCGAGGACTTTCTGCAGATGATCGAGATGGAAACGTTGCGACATTTCCATGAAGGCGATTTTATTCGAGCTAGGAAGCGAGGCGATGGATAATGTGGCGCCTCCTGCGACGAAAGAGGGTTTACAAAACAACCATTATTTTTTTTTTTTTTCAATAATTCGTACCTGAAACTTCTTCGAGATTGGACACATCCATCAACGGCACATTCCCATTGGCCAGAGATGCGGTGCACGCACACACGTACTCTTTTAAGCAAATTCCAGCGTCAATTAGGGCTAAGGTGGCGGCATTGATCGAAGCGCAATAGTTTCCGCCATCGGCCTGAAAAAAGAGTAAAAGGTTAGTGCTGAGTCTGAAACAGAAGAAGCGCCAAAATATTGTCAACACACCTGCAAAACTTCTATGAAAACATCGATTTGCGATTTTGGGTATAGTTCGGTCTTGATGGCGGCGCGAAGAGTCTGCTGCAGATGGATGGTCATCTCTTGCGACTTCCGGTCGCCTCTGGGCCGATTTTTTCGCTCCCCAGTTGAAAATGTTGCCATGCTGTACTGGCAGTTGACGATCACTTCACCGTGGCTGCTTTTCTTAGCCGATGCCTGGTGAGGGCCATAAACGGCGGCCAGAACTTTAGTGTTTCCTTGCTCCAAATAGGCACTGCCATCCGGTTGACTGAAAACGCCCAACTTGCAGCGAATTCGGCGAAGTTCGTGGGCACGCCGACCGTCCAAACGGAGTCCTTGGTCTGATAATAAGTCTTGATTTGCCATTATGAAAAGCACAACGAGTTAAACATAACCTTAAAAACGTGCCTCTGTTTCTGATGCCAGAATAAAAACAAATGCTTCTTCTTCTTTATTTGAATTTCTTTGTTTTGTAAGCAAAAGTGTTTCTTTTTTGCGTGATTGGATGTAAGAATCGCATTGGCGGAGTATCGATTTTTGAAAAAAATGTTTGTACTGTCGTTTTTTATAAAATGCAAATTTGAATTAATGTTTGAAAACTTTTATTTAATTTACAATATTTAATACCTCCTTGTTACTAAATAGGATAAATAGGTTGATCAGTCGCGAGGAAACTTGGTATCTTGAGAGGCGTGCGCAGGATACTTTTGGCGGGTCAGACCATCTCAAGCCTCTCGTAAATAAATAACTACATAATTCAGTATGTACTCTATTCTGTTTCTGACAATGTATAAATTTCCATTACTTTTCCACTAACTGCAGCGACCAATGAGCAATGTAGTCCTTCTAACCCGAAGCCTTTTAAAATATGATCTAAGGAACACAATAACCGAAGATCGTCTCGCCACAATAGGCAAGATAATCGTCTTTTAGATGAAATACTAAACTCCAATTTATGTTGTAGTTGAGGTTTAAGCAGGCTAAGAAGTGCGCATGTTGTTTTCTCTCCTGAAAAGACTGTCGTTTAGTTGCTACAAACAATAAGGGAGGCGCACCAAATACTGAATACTTTTTGAAAATTTAAAAAAAACAAAGGAACTATGTTCAAAACATTTCATTCAATACATTAAAATAACAAAAGACGGCAATGAAAGGGACGAAATCAAACGAAGGATCATGCTAGCAAATAAAACGTATTATTCAGTACTTCCAATAATGAAATCCAAGAAAGTGCACAGGAACAATAAGCTGCGAATATATAAAACTATTATACGACCTGTGCTCTGTTATGGCAGCGAAACGTGGACATTAACGCGAACTTCCGGAAAAGCAGTTAACACATTCGAAAGAAAGGTCCTCCGAAAAATTTTTGGACCCATAAAGGAAAGAACGGACTAGCGAATAAGATACAACCATGAGCTGTATCAACTCTTCAAGGAGCCAGAAGCCTCAACGTTCATCAAACTACGTAAACTGCAGTGGGCTGGCCATGTAGAGCGGATGGAAGACAGAAGAATCCCCAAGCGTGCTCTTAAAGGCAAAAAGAGTGGTAATAGGCCAGTAGGCAAACCACGCAAGCGATGGGAAGACTCGGAGACGATTGGAGACGACATCTTCAGGAGGCCAGGGCTTGACTTGGGCTATCGCGCCATTGATGAAAATAAATAAATAATCCTATAAGCTTAGAAATGAAAACAAAAAAAATTGCTAGATTCTCTTGAATTCCGCATTATTATTTTTTTTTAAATGTCCTCAAAAATAATAACATAAACTTATGTACCACAATACACAATACTGAATATCCAATATTTGGGACATGCATCAACTAGAGTAGTCCCAGAACTACCTAACCTAGCCAAGAAAACACAAAAAAGTTGAGAAAAAAAATTTTTGTTTCTCAACATAATCTCCTTTTAGGAAGATATACTTTTCCCAGCGATGTTGGATAGCTTGATAGATACCTGGATAGATACCCTCTTTATACTGAGAACTGTCGAGCTCCTTAAAGTAAGTGTAAATCGCAAAGTCCACCTCTTCTCTGTTGACAAATCCTTGATTTCATAACTCAAACTCTGCAATAAGTTCGCATAATACTCGCCGTTAATTGTTTTACCCTTTTGAAGATAATCAATGAAAATTATCCCACGAGCATCTTAAAAAACTGACGCCATGGCCTTGCCTGCGGATGGGACTACCTTCTTTGGAGCCGATTCTCCCCTGTTAGCTCATTGTTTTGACTGTTTCTTTGTCTTAGATGTGAAGTTATGGACACATGCTCCATCCATGGTTATGCATCAAAACAGAAACTCCGCTTTATCGCCGTGAAACATCGCCAAACACTCGATTGAAACATCCTCACGACGATGTTTTGTTCCATTGTGAGCAAATGCGGCAGCCATTTTCCGCACAACTTTCTCATGTCCAAATTTTCAGTAAATATTTATTTATTTATTTAAGGACTCAATGAACAGAAAGTTTAAAAAAATTCCAATTATACATGTAGCCAAGTGATAAAAAAAATAAAATAAAAACAAAATAATTGAGATTCCTATTAAAATAGAGAAATATAAATGAAGAAAAATGAAAATTAAATAGAATTAAATATAGTTATTTAATAGACAACTTGAATCTTAAATACAATTTGAATGATTGTAGACTGAAGTCGTGAAAACTAAGGCAAGATTGATTGACCATGCGAGGCAGCCTAAGTAAAGGAGAGTGAAAATATACGTTTAGCCGCGCATATGGTACAACGAATAGAGTTTGTGATCTGGTATTACATATGAAAATTCCTTTATATTAAGCTGTAACAAAGTTTCCTTTTGAAATGAAAAAATGATGTCGTAGAGTTGGATAAAATTATTTATTTTTAATCTCTTTAAAAATATTATTATTAAACCTACAATTAACTACCGACAAATTCAAATAAATAAAGTTAAGTTTTATTCAAAGGCAGCGCAGTCGGCATGCCAAAGAATTAACCCGAAAACGCAAAGTGATTTTTATTGGAACACTTCAAGCAGCGCAATTTTGGCCTACTTGAAGGGTTACAACGTATTTTAACCGAATAATAAATTTAACCGTGAGAGATGCTACCTTTGAATGCCGAGTTGAATATTCCTGCTCGCAGCGCAAATTTGGCCTACGATTGCGAATGTTCAATGACTTGTATCAAAAGAGGGCGAGCCGACGTTGCGCGTGGCTTAAATAGCCCGATTAAGCTTTTGTTTCCGTTGTCCTGGACCAATTTTGGCGAGGTGAAATTGGGTGGACAGTGCGGAACGAAAGTATTTAAGATTATAAGTGTAAATGTTATGAAAACATAGAAATTATGTTTGGGGAGTCCAAACAACATACATTAGTACGCAATTGAAGTTCACTTTGAAGACTAGTTTTAAAAACAAAATTTACTTTAAATAAAAATACCATGTCCAAATATAGTCTTCTGTCCTTTACCCCTAAGTCACAACGGCAACGCAGTCCGAGGCAGACTAGCTGTCAAAAAGTTGAGCGCGGTGTATTTCCATTGTGGTAGTCACAACGAACGTAGACGAAGGCAGCCTTACGCAGCCATAAAAAAATGTTCGTCAACTCTGAACTTTTCCGTAGCCTGTAGTTAACCTCGAAATCGACAAGTGACTTTTGTATCTTTAAAACATCGAATTGTTACTTGATATGACCGGACTGAATTAAAATTAGCTTAAAAATCGTTTTTAATTGTTCGCTGCTTCGTATGAACGAATACGAACGCTTTTTGGAAAATTTGAAATTCATTCAAAACTCAAACTTACGCAGACAGTGAATAGTTATCTGACTTGCTTATTTATTGGCGGCGTCAAGCTGCGTCGCGCTGCCTCATTCTACTTTGTATGTGACTCAAGCATTAAACGTGATAGGCCAAGTAACTCTAATCGACTTTCATAGCAAATTTCTGATAAATTGAGCCTTCGGAAAACAGATTTTGTAAAACAATATGCGATGTACAGCACGTTTTGAAATGCCTACCAACCTATCATGTCTGCTAACTACTACTGCTGGGATACTATACTACCCTAATACTGGATATACAGAATTGGGAACAGTTCAGTACCCAGTATTGGGGCGTATAGGAAATTTACCCTAACACATTTACACAAATTTCACTATTTCTTGTAATTGATAGAAAATGTTAAAAACATGTTTCGGAGTATATAATATACCATTCCTTGGCATTATATTGTATTCGAAATTCGTTTATTTCTCACCGTTCTAATAGTGTTAAGATCATAGTTTTGTCTCATATCGTGTATAATATCGATTCCTTTATTATCATGTCTTCCTGGCTCAACAATGCCTCAAGTTAAAGGGGACTTCGAAAGGTTAACGCACAAGGAGCTTTATACAGCAGCTACACGTTGGACTCACTCGAGTAGTTTTCGATGAAAATTCCCGAATTGCAACAATTATGCTGACCGGTGCAGATAGAAACCAATTTCGGCTATTTAAAAAGTTTCCGGAATCGGACATAAGGGGGCTACAAAAATTATGATTACTATTTTCCCTTTTCAATATATTATTCCTTAACACAAACACATTTATTAGATCTTTCAATTAATTTTACTATCCCGTCGTAAAAATATTTTTTTCCCTTCGCTAGTTGGTTGAATTCGTTCTAAAACTTCAATCCTCATAGGTACTTTTTCAAGTTTGGGAATGAAAAATAGGCACACCAGGCTAGAACTGGACTAGGATGGATGGTTCAATGTTTGGAAGCTACAACTACGCAGGGTCGTCATCGCATAGTGGTCCTAAAGTGAACAGATGCATTATCGTGAAAAAACAACACTCTTTTGGTCCACTTTCACTTCTCAGTCACCTTTAGTTGTTGCAGTAAGATGGCGTATTACTCTTTCTTAAGAACAGGATATCCTCCATATCCCAACAAATGTCTTAACACTAAACCTACCGATACTTCATGTATACCTATTCCTACCACAGCGGGTCAAGTGACCCGTCTTTAAAATGTTATATATATATTATACTATGTATAGTGAAAAATGTAGCACAATTTGGTACATGAATTAAGCAATTTTTCCAAATAACGAATTCAAAAATATTTATTTATTAAATTTCAAAATGTGATAATGTTATTTAGAAGAAATTCTGACAAAAAGTTTAAAATGGGTCATTTGACCCGTCGTGGTAGGTTTAGTGTTAATCTTTCCGGCCGACTTCCCGACCTAAAACTTCTTAGAAGGTTAGAGGGGTTGCCCTTTTCATGCCACTGCTTCGATCCATGATTAGATCAGGTTTATAATGATGAATCCAAGTTTCATCATCAATAGCAATTTTTCAAAAAATTTAATTCTGCTCCAAAAATTCTTAACTACGCGCGACCCATTCCTTTTCTTTGGAGCGGTGTTAGCACTCTTGGGACCCACCCACCTTACGGTAACCTTCGACATACCAAGATGATTATGTAGGATGTTCAAAATTATTGACGATGATATTCTTCAAACGCAATATTCAATTTTTGAGTTTTGTGACTGTTTCCGCAGAAGTTGTGTGAATCGGTCAGCCGAACCGCGGATCGTCTTCGAGACTGTTCCTGCCTGTATTGAAAAGACTTGTAAACTTCTGAATTGTGCTAATCGAAGATCAAGCAAGAATTATTGTAAGGCACTGCTATTTCATCTCCGATGATTTTAGATGCTTTTTCCTCCTTTCATATTTCCTTTCACTTGCTCATAGGACGAGCATACGAAAAATAATAACAGGAAACAGGATCAGTCCCAAAATTAGTATTTATACCATTGAGACACGTAGTTACGATATTCAATTAAAGAAAATACCCGAGATTCCGAGAACTTTTTGACCTCTCCTCGTAAGTGCACTTGCTTTTCAAGTGAAAATATCTACAATCTCCCATTTTCATACATGGCATAATTCGGATTTGGATGTTACTCATATGCGGATAACTTGAGAATCTATGGAAGATCACGGACCCCCTTAGGAATTCGTCTGTAGCCAACTCCGGAAACGTATTACTAGAATAGTTCATGATTTATCCTTTCTCAAAAGAAGGGGTCTTCAGAAGAACTGAGTCATGAATAGACCCCGTGCCGACTCAACGGCTTCGAACAAGCGTTTAATTCACATCTGCGACGGTTGGCATTTTTCCGGGCTACACTTTTATTGCCATCTTTAAGATATTCGTATAAATAAAAAGCAAAGGATTCCGTTAGTGTGATTATGGTCTTTTGGATTTTACACACTCACCCGAGTGCATTATTTCCAGTTTCTACCCTCGTACCGGCGAGCTGCTTACTGCAACTGCTACACCTTCGCCGGGGTGTTCCGCTCTATGAAACGTGCCTCCTGCGGCTGGCTGTTCGCTGTTCGTGTAGTTGTTTTCCTCGTCGGATGTCCGTTCGGATTCGGCCGTTTTAACAGCGCATCGGCACATTGCACACAGAATACGTCATACGCACGTACCCAAGCGTGGAATGCTTTGTTTATCTTCCGTGCCGCTCTGCCCTGTTAATTTCAATGTTGGCTCTGACCTGCCTTCTCTTTCCTCCCCCTTGGATAGTGCAGTACTAAGTACTCGCACTCGCAATCCTAATATGCCGTGTGCTAGTCAAGCCAGCGTTTACTTTGGATCGCAATCGCAAAGAAGTTCATATAAGAAGTTCGTTTCGAGTGGAGCATGACGTAGTTGTGGGCTATGGAATTGTCATCCGGTTCGTTTGTTGCTAGAGCTGTTTGTTGTCAAAGCCGAAGCGGAATAGTCGCCGCCCTCAGCAGCCTCAGACTCAGTTGAATATTTGGCGCGTAGCTTTTGAATCGCGTAGCCGGTAGCGTTTAGTCGGATCGCATTAATTTAATCGTTTTTATATTTTCGTTTATTTTTGAATGTTTCACGGGCACACGAGTGAAAAGGATTACAAAGTGGATTAAGGAGGTGCGGATTTAAGTGCGTCGAGTGAAGTGCGTAATTAAACGTTAAGGCCGTTGTGTGGATTAAGTGCACGCCAACATGTTCGGGTCAAATGGATACTGGTTGCCGGTTATTTTCAATATTCTCCTTGCAACAGGTACAGGATAGATTTTAAGGATTTGGCTGTGATGGTTTTTTTTGGTTTTCGAAGTCATGTCGAGAAATTTGTAAAGATATGAACTAATTTTGGCAACGATTTCGTTAGCTGTTTAACTTGGAACATTGCCATAGTATTTACATTCATCTTAAGGAAATTTTGCATTTCGTCGACCATACAGTGGGAGTCAAAACTGGAATTACGCTTCAAAAATTTGCTCTTAAAAACTGATCTGTTGACTCACTCTACCCTTAATAAAAAAGAGTACACAGTTATACTGACATCGAAAAAGCGTTTTATACAGTTTGGCACGACTAATTCACAAAATGTATGAATTTAACTACCCTATGTATTTGAACAAAAAAATCTATACATGAAAACCAATGGAGATTTATTTATTTTCACTAGATATTTCTGGTGTTCCTCAAGGTTTAGCTCTACTAAGGTCCAACCATGTAGATGTATTATATATACGAGTGACTCACATTAAAATATCTTATTTAGGCAAAAATTTTAAGACTTAAGTATGAAGCCACTTGCGCTGATGCACAAATGGGATGCAATAATTCGCTTAATAAACAGACAATCTTTTCTTTCAATAGATAATAAAACTATTATATTCAAAATCTATCTACCAAACAACATAATTACATAATACAACAAATTGACCTCTTTAATCAGAGCTTAACTAATTGGCACTATAATATTAAAATCCTCTTTGACCTACGAGTAAGTAAAATACAGTCAAACCTCTATAAGTCGAATATTCTGTAACTCGTATTACATTTTGATTAAGCCCAAATGGAATCTTGAAGTTAAAATTTAAAAATAAAAGTCGAACTCCTCACGACTCAAACACTTTGTTGGAGCAAAGCACCGTGATAATGATTTATAGAGGTTTGACTGTAATATCAATTTTTTTTAAATAATTCAAGACGTCTGATGTTCGTAGATTTTTTTGACCCCGTTCTCTTTTAGACCCTAACTTCATTTTTTTTAACAACGCTTGGAAAAACGGGATAAAAAAAATAACAAATTTAAAGATTGGCATTTTGATATTTTTAAGGATAAAGGAAAAAAGTATTATCATTAAAAAAAATTTAATTTTTATTAAATTAATATGTAAGTGTATACATGCTTTGTATCGTCGACTCTTCCAAACCCAAATGCTCCCATCTCCCCGTGGGTGGAGTATATAGATGCTAGATGGTGGAGGACGGTTTAAAAATCCCAATTCACTGCGGTCTCATGTGATTATATAGATGCTAACATAACCGCTTAACTTTTCAAATCACAGGACTATAATATCCTAGACGTGAGAAACCGAGAAGTAAGGGATAAACGCGGTTTTGTGCAGATACTTAATATTACGTGCCCTAATTAGCCCTCACTATATGTCTTTTGTGCGGTTCTGGGCATCTGAAAACCATTCCACGTCATTTGAATAACAATTCCATATTTTTTGGTCAGTATATTTTATAGTAGCCGATGTCTGGTTTGGTATATTAACCACAACGCCAATTGCATCTACACTTTTTTTCGTGTTTCACCCACATATCTCTTGCCTTGAGCGTATTTTCGTCTTACCAGTGGCGTATCCTGATTACACTATGAAGTGAAGTGGATAACGAATGGACAAACGCTAGACAACAAGCATATATATTACTCTACGATACAATATTGACAAATGTGTTTAGAGTGTTGTTTCGGCAGAAATTATTATTTTCTAAAATGTGGACAAATTATGTTCAAAAAGGTGTATATTAAATCACGAACTGATCAGTGTATGTTATCCACGAAAAGCCTGGGTTTAAAATAGATATAATTAATATAATCCTTCTAACAATCATAATTTAAAGCAAGAATTTAAAATTTCTATCCCTAAAAATTTAAGAAGTTAAATAATCAAGATGTACATAATCTCAAAATACATATTAGCAATTTTGACAACATAATCCCCAAAAGATTAATAAGAAATATAATTCAATATCACTTAAACGAAAAAGGAATGAATATTTGGGAAATGAAAATATACTCGAGACCCCAGATATCTCATTTGATCCATAAATGTAAAACCATCTAAAGACAGATCATAATGTCAATATAGAAGCTATTAATACACAAAAATCATTTTGTTTGTGTTGTGGCAGAAAACATATTTCGAATATTGTCGGAAAAGATTTCGTTACATTGAACAATTTTAGCCCATTTCGTCAAGAAATTAGTCCAATAAATAATTTTTTCCCTACCGAATCAATATCTGTAAATTGAAATCAATTATTAAATTGATTTCGAATCTAATTTTCCTAAAAAAGTTAGCAAAATTAATTAAATAAAAGTTTCGATTCTGAAAACTAATCTTCATCAGCGAATGTTCGCCGTTGGTGAGCTTTTCGTGTAAGTTTCTTGATCTTAAAAATTTCTTCACCTTTTTGAAATACCGGCCAATATGCGTTAATCGGAAAATGACAAAAAAGAACGAATTATTGTCAGTGGTCTTACTTGAGTATTGCGAAATGATTTTCATTTGTGTCCGTTAAAACTTATCATATGAGATAAATTTTCTTCTTCTTCAATACTACAACAGCAAAATAGAGTCTTATTCAGGATGCACCAATTAAAATTATTTTATAAAAAAATTTCAATAGCAATACTTGAAGGTGAATGTTTCCTTCTATTGGAAATTTCATAAATATTCGCAAGTAACCTTTCCAGTTGACCAAATTTACATTCACCGGCAAATCGCCTAGACAAATCATTTACATATCAGCAATCTAATTTGCCGGTGAATGTACATTTGGTTCACCAGAGAATTTAGTGTGAAAATGTAGTGAATTGGCCTGCGAAAAATAGCATTTAACATTTCTTTTCGAAAAGTGTTATCAATTTTATTAACATCCTTTTTCGTTTTACAGAAAATGCCGTATAAAAATTGAAAATGAAAAATAAATTCAAAATTAATTGGAATATGATTTTCATGTATGGCTGTACACAAGTGTACATACGAATTCATTATTACAAGTATGTAGTAATTTTCACGTATCCATTGCTGTGCTAAGATTCTGCGATATTTTTAGAATATTATTGCTAAATGTTCCGCGAATCTTAAAACTTTTTGGTGGTTTCTTTTTGACCGAGTTTCAATCGTTCGCAGAGATCACTTGATTTTGTGCCTTAAAATTAAAATGGGCGAATCGAATTAAAAATTTTCAAATTTAATCGTTTGCAAATAAATAATCGAATGTGTTTTGGTGATTTTTTCATATAAAAGTATTTTTATGATTGGCGAAAGTTCGATTTATGACGAAATTTATGATTTCGGTTAAATTTTCTAAAATTAACTCTTTATGTCAATAACATTTTAGTTGTACAGAAGATCTCAACCAGTTACTTAAATTACTGTCGCAGTTCTCTTGAAAACATATTCCTGCAATTATTTGTGCAAATATGGTCAAATGCTCAAATACAAATTTGATGTGTATGGTTCTGATTTCTGAGGTAGGGAAAACATTAGCCACGAGTTTTTAAGGGGATGGATAATTTATAATTATCATACTTATCATCGATCGGTTCTCAACATACAAAATAATAAACGAAGCAACACATTCGTGTTATGTATTTTTCTAACACGGTTTCCTCCTTTCGAATTAGGGGCATAATTATTCAGTAATAAAATACATAAATGTGCTTGGGTACTACTTTATCACACATGTTACTATATTTTCTTGTAAACGTTGTACATATCACATTTTAATGGAAACTATTCAGAAAGAAAGCTGCAAACGGAAATATTAAGTCGGGGGAAAATGGAGAATGTAAATACGCGCTAGAATTATAACCGCCACATGTTTGAACCTATTAAAAATACAAGTCCTCATAACATAACACAATAAAAGTGTTCATTATTGTTTTCTGATCAAACACTTTGTAGAATATTTTCAATTGTTGATTTCCGTCTAGTTCATAGAAAATGAAATGCAAGTGAAGGCTTGGCTGCCCCAATAATAATGAAGCTGATAGGAAAAAAGAAAACTTGAACAAAATAAAATACAAGGTGGACAATGAAATTAGTGAGTCTCGTGCTGGTCGTCTCCACATGACATTAATTCTTCTCCCCATCCAAAAGAGGCCTCTATACGGTGGACAGACAACATCCAAATCTTTGCCTCCTACTTTCGATATTAATGCAAACGACAGCCACGTCAATTTATAATAATAAAAAGGAAGTCGCTAATTTTCTTTCACTTTCGAAACCACTCGTCGAAATAAAGAATAATACTCGGTGCAAGCCACCCATACCCATTAATATGGGAAATGCCAAATTAGGCTCACGAAAACGGTCAGAAGATTTGTGGACCAATTAGAATATATAGATCAATATGAAGTACAAAATAAATAGGTGCACATTTATAATTGAATATTTTCTGCAACAAAAGGGAGAAACTCGGTAATTATTAAAAAATCTGCCACAGTCTGGGCGCAACTTTATTATTTTCGGGGTAGAAGTTCGCGTTTTATTCTGAGATGCGGTGTAGGTTGCTTTGCGATTGACAACCTAAAAAAATAACTTTCCAAATAGCCTACTGGTTATTCTTTATATTTTCAGTCGCATAGTAACCTACACCGGATCTCAGAATAAAACTAATTCCGGATCTCTACTCAAAAAATAATAAAATACTGTTGGCAGGTTTTTTATTATGATTTATTTTTTTTTGTTTAATTTTTTTTTCAATTTCAATAGAACCATAGAGGATAAAATATGGACATTACCGGTAGGGGTTGAATATCAAACAATTTTGAAAACAATTTTCAGGCGTTTATATAGAAAGTCCGTCAAAGTAAAATATAATTCGACATCTCATCAGGCCTAAAAGATAAGTCGGAATTCGTAAAAAATCTCGCGAAATTAATTTTTAGACGAATATAGATAAAGCCTATGGAGTAAAGGCAAATTCGTTTTTCTTGTATTGCATTTAAAGCCCTAAAGGACGGTATCTATTTGTTGCATATCTAAGTATCGTATTCTCGTTGCGTATCAGTGGACACGACAAACGGATCCTCGTTCTGTATCAAAATGTGATACAAAGAAACGTAGAATCGCGTATCGTGAATTTTGAAATGCAACGCACTCTTGATACAAGAAAAATCGTGTAGTATACACACTGTATCTGTTCAGTGATACGCAATGGTGATACGATACGCAGAAATGCAACAAGTGGAACCGGGGCTTAAGACGTCAAAGCGAACCTTAAAGGATATTGAATCATCATCATCAATGGCGCGATAGCCCAAATCGGGCCAGGGCCTGCAGGATACATTGTCTGTCAGCTCAGCGCGTCCTCCAATTTGTGCATCTAAGAAGCGATCTGCAATCTGCGTCAACTGAGTCCTCATATCTTTTCAGCGGTTTTCCCACCGGTCGTTTGCCCTGAGCTCAACCTTTCAGTGTGCGTTTGAGAATTCTTCTGTCGTCCATTCGCTCCACATGGCCTGCCCATTGTAGCTTACGAAATTTTATAAGGATCGATGCGGCTGGGTCGTCATAGATGTTATACAACTCATTCTTGTACTGGATACGCCATTCAGTGCCTTCTCTTACTGGTCCTAAAATTCTTCGAAGAATTCATCGTTCAAAAGCGTCTATTAATTTTTCAGACGCTTGGGTGAGAGTCCACGTTTCGGTTGCATATAGTAGCACAGGTCTTATTATGGTATTGTATATGCGAAGTTTGCTCTGCCTGTCCACTTTTTTCGATTTTAAGATCGGGAGAACCATGAATACGCCTTATTTGCTAGTGTGATCCGTTGTTTTACTTCGTCCCGTTCGTTGCCGTCTATTACAAGTATGAGAAATGATCCACATTTTCCAGGTTGTAGTCCCCCATGGTCATATTTTGTCTAGTTGGCGCATTTCTTCTTGTTTGGGTCATGAACTTGGACTTATTCTCATTGACCATTAACCCGACATCCTTTACAGCTGAGTCTTGACAGTGGAAGACTTCCCTCGCGTCTGGAACAGATCTGGCCATGATGTTTATATCATCCGCGTACGCTATTTATTGAGTGGACTTGATTAGTAGGGTACTTCTGGCACCTTTCTGATGACATATTCCAGGGCGAGATTGAAAAGCATGGGAGCGAGTCCATCTCCCTGCTTCAGACCAGATTCTGTTCGGAAGCTTTGGGTAAGCTTGTTTTGTATCCTTACTTGGGATTCAGAGTCAGTCATGGTCATTTTGGTTAATCGGACGAGTTTTGATGGAATTCCGAAGTCAAGCATTATCTTATATAGTATATTCCGATCTATACTATCGTATGCCTGTTGGAAGTCCACGAAAATCTGGTGCACGTCAATGTTATATTCCCAGCATTTTTCTAGCACATGTTTGACTGAGAATATCTGGTCAATAGTAGATCGCCCGGTTCTGAAACCACCTTGGTATTCGCCGATAATACTTTCGGCTTTAGTCATTTCTGAATTACTTTCGTCAGTATTTTGTAGGACGTACACAACAATGATATGCCTCTGTAATTTTCACATCGCAGTTTACCTCCGTTCTTATAGATTGGGCATATAATTCTCTTCCGCCAGTCGACGGGTATTTTTTCTTCAATCCAAATTTTTGTCATGATTTTGTGTAGGAGATTGGTGAGGTATGAACCACCTCCCTTTAGGATATTGAATACTTTTACAATTTCAAAAACATGTTCTAAAATAAGTTAACTAAAGTATGCTAGCATATGGCTATACGCAGTCAAATTTGCACCATCAGGTAGTGTTAACAATTGAAAAATTATTCTCAATTTAATAACGTCAGCCTCCTAAGATATCAAAGGCGCACTACTAACAATGGAAGTGAAGGCCGACATCTGCAATTGGCGGAAGCATAATTGAACCTCCAACTAACAAAGTCGGTCTCAAGTGATATCAAGCAAAAAGCAAAAAGATTTAATCTTTTCCTTACTTTGGAAACTTGTGGCCAACAAGAATAAAAACTATTGAAAAAATCAGAAACGGTTTCACTACATCTATTTTGAAAAAACGAAAGATACAGAATTAATATTCGGTTCCTCGCTAATTAAGTATTTAAAAGGCCATTGAAAAAAGACGCTTATCAATTTACCCTCATTATAGATATCATACAATTTAGAAGATTACACGATTTCAAGCCTATTAGTGAAAGTTGCATTCAACTAGCCGTCATATGTGAGGTCATAAGATCAGCTTTTGATGACTGGAATATTTGTCAATGAACCTCTACATTTACAATTTCTAATCAAAAATTTATCGCTGCATCATTTTTTTATTCAAGAATATTGGAAGACTGCAGAAGGAAGTGTAAAACTTTCTGTTATAATAGAAAATAAATTAATTCTAAATACAGATGACAATTTTACCACTGTTTAGCTCAAGACTGCATAGAGGTAATAAATTTTTTTTTGATTTTAAGAAATTTTTGAAAATTTTTATACTCCAGACGAAATCCGTAAAGTATCATGAGTTTAATCCAGCCGAAAAGTTTGTAACACATAAAGCATACGCAAAAAGTTATACCATCGTTTTTGTTCATCGATGGCCAAAAATCCAAAATCCGCTTGATCTAGGAAGCTTAAATTAGGCCTTTATTCGTTAAAGGATTTGTAAGACTAAATTCCTTAAATCGTTCTACTTTTTTTTTCCTTTCAAAAGTCCTTGAAACATATTTTCACGTATGTTAGCTGAGAACTTCAAAACGCTTTAACCTTCGAATTTGAAATTTGGCACACGTAATTTTTCCAACAGTTTCAGGTCATTATAAATATTATAGGAAATAATGTTAGTTCATCGAGTAGCCGCCATACAAAAATCCTGAGAAAATATTCCTTCATTTTGGGGAACGCTCTATAACTCAAGTAATCGATTTTTGAAATACGCCCTCACGAATATTGGACAAGAGGTGCAGATCGCCGCTTCAAGCTGCGAACTTGAAATTCGTCATACGCTAATTTTCCATCATAGAGAAGTTCTTGAAAAATTTCTGCATGCAATTTTTAGATCGGGTTAACACAAGAAATTCAACTCAAATGGATTTAAAATACCTAAGGTTGCGTTCGACTTCTTCTGATAGCGTCCATACAAAAGATATAAAAAAACGTGTCCACAAATAATAATCGATATCTTTAGATACCTTGAAGGTAGGAAATTGAAATTGGGCGTACATTTTTATTCCAAAAGTTGTTGGTAAAGTAGTAAGTAAGTCAAAACATCGTTAAGCAACGAAGTCAAAATTCGACTCCTTTTAGTAGCCCCCGTATAAAACTTTTTAAATCACGTTGTTCCACTTTTTTACGATTAAAAGAGCAAGTAAAGCAAGGCTTTTTCAAGCTCAAAGTTTTTATCATTTGAAAGTATGGTAATAACAACAGGCGAAACCTAGGTACTCTTTCAAGTACCTACGACAAAAGGTCCTTACAAAATAGGTTCTTCAATTGGTGAAACTCGCGACAACTCGAGATAAAAACTAGAATTTATATGATTCAGTTTGGGGCAGTTCACAGTTCGGGATTTCGTCTTATTTTTTTTTAAATACAACTGACCATTAATTAGGCATATCTATGCAAAATCTTAAAACTAAAAATAATTTTCAGTTCGCTGAGGAACATAATTAAGTAAAGAATAGTTTTATGTCGCCACAGTTTCAACAGCATCGAGGCCAAGGTGATTATGATCAAAGACATCGAAAATAGAAATGACCCCAAGATTTCAAGACAAATTTTTTATTCTGTATAATGGTATTCTAAACAATTTTTTATTGAAATACTAAATCTTAAAATATATTTATAAAAGTTTGAAATTTTATTTGATTAGGAAAAGCGTGGACATTTTATGAAGGTTATTGACTTACTGTGTGCTATAAATTGTTTAGCTTTATTTTTTTTATTAAGTTAAGATCTATTTGTTACTGTAAGCAGTCTGTTTTGTTATTGATGGCTGGAAGATAAAAGTTTCTTGTAATTTTATTAATTTTATAATAAAATATATTTAAAAAAATATATTTTTTCTAAGTAGGTCATAGTGGACCTAAGTCCTGAAACTCAAGCGCGATTGAAATGTTTTAGTTATCACCCTCGAAATTCAGTTCAGGGGCACAGCGCTAAGAGCCGCCACGCTGACTAGGCTCCATACGGGTCCATAGCGATCCCTTCAAAACCTCGTGGCCACTAACGCCCCTCAAATCACTCGATATCCCTGCAGAACCTTACCAGTTTATCGTGCACTAGCGACATCAAATCCTCGATGTTCTCAAAGAAATGACTTCATTCGCCTTCTAGCAACCTTCGAAAAAAAAATTCATAAATTTATAGCAAGTACCAATTCCAAATTTTGAATCATATAATTTCACTTTGGTTCCGGTATCAATTACGACCCTCGATTCTGTAACATTAGTACGAAATGAAAATTACTACGCTTAGCAGGTAGCTTTCTTAATTAAAGGACGAAGGTAAACTGATTAGACAATGCGCCTTACCACGTAGGTACTCGTACGTTTTCTTGCCATCATTGAACAAAATATGCACAAACAATAACGACATAGTCGCTCTTGTATACCGTCATGCAATTTACTCTTCTGTTCTGTGGCATGTACTCGTAACTTACCTTCTACATCCCTAAACCTAACCGACATTAAATTATAAGTTAGAGCACTTTTCGTTTGAAATTGAGAGAGGGATAGAATCCCAAAAGAAAATATGTTGGTCTTCGACAAAATCAATGCACAGGAATATGAAACTGAAATTTAATCCTTCGTATTAATCAATGCATATTTTGTATAGGAAGCCGTATGCAAAGTTTGTCTTGAGGGCTCTTCCTGAAGGAGTGCATACGGCACTGAGAGGAAAGGTTACATTATAACGGGAGACGGCACATGTTACTAAAATCGCTTTGCATACATATGAGCAGTCTGTCGTGCACCTACTTAAGTATCACCGTGATGTAGATAGGTTTGTTTTAATTAAACGATATGACGTACAGTAAACACATCGTAACGGAAAAGTTCCATTATATCGACATGTCAGAATCGTGAAGCCACCATATCGCTCCGTCACAGATTTCGCGATATTAAATTTTTTTCCTGTTGGAAATATTTCAGAAAGCAAACCTCAGGTTTACATGACTACCCTAAACAGTATCCTTAGATCTTGACGGAACTGTGAAGAATATTAAAGTGAATCCGTATTGAAGTGATACCCCTTTATTTTCATCTTTAAATATAATAAACACAGAGATCAAACGTAAATCTAATTCAGTTTTCAGGAATAAACGACTGTAGAATCAATAAAAAAAGTTAATAATAAAATCGAAATTTCTTACAAAACAGGATTTTTGGATTTTTCCATCCAGAACCTTAAAGATGCTTAAAAAAAATGCTCACATAATATTGTTATTGACGTTATTTAAGAACAACTCGAGAAATATGCTCTGTTCCTTTCCCATTTCAATTAAAAAATTAAAAATTACAAGCCGAAAAAACGGAATTACAAAATTACAAATTTTTAAATTTTTTTTATTGTTTATATATATATTTATTATACAAATATCATGCAAAAACTGTTGTTTACATTAGAACCGCAATCGAGCATTCTTGAGAACTGGCTTTGAGATTGTGCAGAAATATAAGCTTCACCTTCCTATAGTAAATTGAAGGCTATTTATAAGGTCTTGTATTACTTTTAAATTCGTAAATTTTGTTTGCCACTTTTTTATTACAGAAGGTCATTTTTATGACATTTGAGCCCGTTTCAACAATTGACGAATATACCACGTGCTCTGGTGGCATATTTCGGAACCTTCTAAGATAGACAGAAACTGGCAGTTGCATGTGATTTTCATACAAAATTGAGATTGAACTCGAATAAAAGTGTGTTACTCCAAACTATCGCTTAAAGTGAATTTAAATGAACCTCATAATTAAAAAACCAAAAAAACCAAAATTTATTTTTTTCAGAATTTCAAGCACCAAAATGAAAGAAAAATGTAACGAAAAAACGGTTTAGAATTTAAAAATTATAATTTATTTTATATAATTTATTTATTATTAATTTATAATTATTCCATATTTCTTTTTTCCGGAATATTAAACATTTGTGAAGTAATTTCGAAGTTCATAAAGAAAAATTGTTCATTTTCTGACTTCGTTGTGCGGGTTTGAGTCTAACATTTTCGGAATGTGGAACCGGAAATGAATACTTTACTATAAACCGCACCGATCGTCATCAATTTTACTTTATTATTTTTTGATGAGGGGGGAGCGTTTTAGACGAAAAATTTTGGTTTCCAGATCTCAGAAACCACTTATGCTAGGAGGCTGAAACTTGGAACTTATGTAGTACTATGATAGTGGACTCATTTGCAAAAAAATTATCGATAAGGGTTGAGGGGTGTGGAAGTGGGTGGGAAAACTAGGAGTCCAAAACGCTAGAAAGCCGGGATTGAAACATTCTAAAATCCATATCTCCTGAACGATTGATGTCAGAAGATTGAAACTTTGTGGTTGCCCTTAAGGATACTTGAAGATTAGACAAGTGCTAACATTTTTAAGGGGGGTGGTGGGGTGTGGGGTTGGGGGGTGAAAAACTTTGGATTACAATATCTTCCGAACCAATTGCACCAGGAAGATAAAATTTTGTTTCTGTATTTGGGATTACAAGAGGAGTCTAATGAATGTAAATTTTTTGAGGGGGGAGGTGGGGCACGAAAGTGGGGGGATAGCAATTTCTCAAAAAATGTCATTTTTATATCTCAGAAACCCTATCAGATATGATCTTGAAAATTTTACAGGAGTTGGGATCGGTGGACCTCTAGTAGGAAAAATTTTGTGGTGGGGATGTAGGGGGTGATGGTGAAAAGGGGTAGAAAGGAAAGAAATTCTGATTTTTATTTCTCCAAACCCGTAATGAGTGGAAAGCTAAAAATTTAGGATTATATAGAGCCACTATAGAGACATCCTAGAAAAATAAAATTTTTTATAGGGGTATCAAGGTACGGGGGTGAGGGGTGGTTTTTTATATCTCAGAAACGGTTTATGCTAAAAAGTTGAAACTTAGTACGTATATGTAGATGTGCTATTAGAGTAATTAAAGCAAAAAAAAAGTTCAGATTTTTATTGGCGTTCAGAATCCACATTTTCACGAATTTCGTTAAAACTTTTAGACATGTCAAACTATCAAAGCAATTTTACTTCTGCGGGCTATTTATATAAGCGCCTAGTAATGTTCTTCAAATTTTTTTGATATCCAACCCCTAAGGGGGTGTAAAGTGGTTGTGTACATATTCACGAATTCTTATATTTTCCTAAGGTATATTGAGATTTGGAATTCACTTTTACTTCTATAAGCTTTAAACGTAGTCGGGGAAAAACCCGATTTAAGTATTTTTCTCTATTAAACCCCCTGGGGGTATTGTTCAAGATTTCACTGATTCCGAAAATCTCTTAGGTTTAATGTGATCGAATTCGTTTTTACTACTATGAATTATTCCATTGATAAAAAAATAAATAAATAAGTAAATAAATAAAGTAAATAAATAAAAAAAATCTGCCAACAATCTGAGCGCAACTTTATTATTTTATGGATAGAAGTTCGAAACGTGTTTAATGATGAGATGCGGTGTTGGGTACTATGCGACTGACAACCTAAAAAATAACCAGGAGGCTATTTGGAACGTTATTTTTTAGGTTGTCAGTCGCATAGTACCCAACACCGTATCTCATCATTAAACACGTTTCGGACTTCTACCCATCAAAAAATAAAGTTGCGCCCAGATTGTTGGCAGATTTTAGGTTAGTATAGACATAAATATATGTAGGCTCCACTTTGTGAGCTGATACTGGATTTGGTGGTACTGTTCCTATAAGTGGAATGTGTACCACAGAATTTAGGTTTAGTATAGACATAAAAATGTATGTAGGCTCCACATCGTGAGCTGATACTGGAATTGGTGGTACTGTTCCTATAAGAGGAATGTGTACCACAGGAAGTGATTTTAGGTTTAGTATAGACATAACAATTTAGTTGAGTATAGACATAAATCTATGTAGGCTCCACTTCGTGAGCTGATATTTATTATGTCTTTCATAATGAAATTAAGAAAGAATCGAAAACTTCCCGAGCTCCAAATCACAAAATTACACACGAACCGACATATAACAGTCAGCTGACAAAAATTTGTCTATCTTAAAGGGTTATTCGTATCTTAGTAGCATAGACTTAAGGTGCAGCACAAATACTTCAAAAAACTAGAAAAATGTTACGTAACGGTTACCATGTATTTTGATTTCAATTTCTAAGTACACAGTAGAAACACATTTCATGCCAAAAAGAGACTTAACGGATACGTAACCAAATTTATATGCATTTGCATTATAACACAATTCAAACACTTTTTTGTGACGAAAGTTTAAGATGCTTTTTTAATGTAACGGCCAGCACTAAAAGGCAATTATTCGGAACTGTTACTTATCGGATCCAATTTTCTAGCATAATAGACATGAAAGTTCTAAAATGTTACTTTCAGTGTGTCAATTTGGTCATATTTTGCTGGTTGGAGATGTGTTGGATTTCATTTTGTTGAAAGCAGTATTCCTCCCAGTAAAAGTCATGCAAAAGATTATTCGATTTAAATTTTGGCCGATTTGATTCTCTCAGACAGGAAAGAATGAATGATTTTACGTAAAAATATTGGAAAAGAAAATTCCATAAATTTAAACGCAAGTCCTACATTCATCTCTAAATTGGAATCGGTATTTTGGGAGAGTTGCTTAAGACTTTATTAACTCGATTCAAGATTACTTTTTCGAATATTTCGCGTAGTAGCGAAAGTAGTCTGTTATTGGGAGGAAGGGCAGGATCTTTACCCGGTTGATCGAGAAGGGAAAAGTTTAAAAATATTTTGGTCTTTTTTTTGGAAATTTTTTTTTTTAGGCGAGCATAAACTTTTACTCGTGAAGTCAGATTGTAGGTGAGGAATGGTTTGAGCAACGTCTATAAACATTTTTTTGTCTTTAACAACTATAGTCTGTTGTAGTAATGTTGCAATTAAATTTTTACGCTTTGAAAAATAGTTGAAAACCTTAGTTTCTTTACATGTAACTCAAACGAAACAGAAGTACTTACTATTACTTGTCTGGGTACGTTTATCCAATTGTTCATCGTACCATAACGCACTTAAGAAAAATAATAGCCTGTATAGAGTTTAGAGTTCTCAACACAACTCGTAGCTATCGCCATAGAGAAGACCGCTGTAGCAAAGCTGTTTGTTGTGTACGTTCAGTACATTTTCCTAACGAAATTAATCCTTTTTGCCAGCGTTAGCTCGTTTTCAGGTATACAATTACTGAAGATACTACTGCCGTAGGTTGGCAAATGGAAAGGCTATACGATAAGGAATAGGTACAACCGAAATCGGAGAATCGTGTCAATGCCGAAGAAAATTCCAAGTGCAAGAAGCTATGCGCTATTCCTTCCAATTTTTATGTCTGGTTGTACCGGGACACATGAACATTTAATGACGGGTGATTATTCGCATTTGAGTGCACCAGCCGTAATATGAGCGTATGCATTTCACATATATCGTATGAGTGAGGTGATATTTTAAAGTAATCTACGTACCGTACCTATGACGGTTGCCGATTGGACTGCATTCATTTCACGCTTCGCTGAATCTCCTACATTCGGAAAAAGTTTTGACCCTAAGCCCCAGCTTGGATATCAACGAACAAGGATAGGGGCGCATTCCTCTTAACGAATAATATTAATTTTATTTTACTTAATGTATTCGGTGCTTGTGTGAATGAAAATCGGATTTCACTATTATTAAATTTTACATACGAGTACAAGAGAATGTAAACACTCCAGTTAAATACAGTTTAAATTTAAAATATACCTAAGTGTGAAATTTTGGACGTTATCGCATAGAGGGCAAAGTAGAATCTAAATTCACGTAGGTATTAGTCCATGTGTATATACGTAATAAACCGGTTACATGAAAAAGGTATTCGTGAATAAACCTATTATAATGTAGTACACATATTGCAACTTCCATATATTAATAGCTACGAAATAACTCAATGGTGTTCGCATGTGTCACGAATATGCTTAGTAAATGCGTTAGTCCTTACGGAAAGTGAAAAATATGCAGTACTTTCTTCCCTAGGTAGGTGAGGAAAATAGCTAAACTGTTGTGGAATTTATTACATTACGAAATGTTTCCTTTCTCATTAAGGAAGAAAGTTGTGTGTATATGACAAAAAATTTCATGCTTAGAAATTGTTTAAGCATTTTTTCGTTAAGATTAATAAAAATTTTAATTGTTGCTTAAAGTCGATCTTAGAGCCTGTGCTACTATACGACTGTAAAACGAGGGCTCTTATCACAGACATCTTTAAAATCAAATTTAAGCGAACATTCCTACGTTGAATCATAGGATCAATTAAAAAAGGATCAGACTTGCAAATCCGGAACAAAAAAGAGTTGCAGAGTCTTTTGCAACTATCCGGCAAAATCAGTACTGATCGAGTTCCGAAAACTGTAAGGGATGGTCGAGCGAAAGGTAAGGGCGACAAAAGAATTCCTAGAGGCATTTTGAAGAGGAAAGGACATGGGCAAAGTGGGAAATAAACGTGCTTCCAGAGCTGAGAAAACACCATATCACATACAGCGTTGTATTCAGAAACTAGTTTGGTGGTTTTGTAGAACACGTTCTGTTTTGATTGTACTTTACGTTTTCGACGAATTTTAATGTAATATAGCTTTGAATAACTACTTTTTTGATAGCAAAACTGATAAAGTAGGTTTGCTATATAAAAAGATATTGATGGTGATTTTATTTAAGAGTACCGAATACATTCAAAAAATTGAGTTGCATATATGCCGATGGGGGTTCTCACCACCGCATGCCCTTGTACACCAGACAAATCTTATATTGCAACTATCTATGCTGTAATCTGTAAATATTCTGCATCATATTATACAGATTTTTTTTATATTTTGCACACGAGACACTACATAATGCAGCTGATGGTGCAGTGCTCATACAATATGCTGCTGTATAGCTAGCCAACTTTTTAATCGGAAGTGAATCGACAAGTACTTCGACTAATTAGTTGGGGCGATTACGAATCGGTGCGCGCTTCCATATAAGTTATAGCTTGTTTTGGAAATAAAAAGTCGTTGTTAAAAGGGATGGAGAGCGATACACAAAATTTTGATATTATTGTGATAAAGCTCAAAAATGTAAAGAATAATTTATTATTCTAAAAATATTCAATAACATACTTTTTTTCCAAGAAAAATAGAATAAGTTGCCGATTTTGAACACTAGATGGTACTCGTGCCAAAAATATCTATCCTACAAACTCGGTCTTCTTACAACACAAAATGATTCGTCAGCGCCAAACACCACACCACCATAGAAACGAACTTAAAGGTATCCGTTCTTGTGCTCTTCGGTGTCTGAACACTCTGTGAAGAAAACGCTACTTCGACTAGAGTGGTTCAAAGCAAAAAGCCATTAAAAGTATGACAGGTAAAGAAATTTTACTGAAAAGTTCAGCTTAAAAACTAATTGATTTAGCCCTTTCAGTCAAAAGGTCTACTCCATATGTACCCCGTTTTTTTTAATTCGCAACGTTAAACGTACAAAAACTTTTTCTCCTAACTGTAGGTATAATATAATGATGTTCATTTTATTTTTAGTTTTTGAATTAAAACTATGCAAAATCATTTCCAATGTGCTCTTGCTTGTTGGCAAAAAACAAAAGACAAAATTAGTGTGAAACGAAAGCGATACTCTTTAACATGTGTGAAATATGTTTGGCAAAAAATTGTCGTTACGAAAAAAAAAAACAGATTTCGGCTTCGAAGAAATAAATCTGCGGAATTTCCTATATGCAGAGACAGGCGCGATATATTTGATCCGACACGCGGTCACGTTTGTGTCACTCACATGCCATACCGAAAGTCGGTAATCACCAAATTAACCCAAGCTGCACGTCAGCGCATTCAACAATGCACTTCATGTCACAAGTCACAGGAAGAGTCAATGCAGGCGAATGTTAAGGAACTCATTTCAGCAAATAGCCACACGATATGGATGCGATGTGACCCTTTCAATTGCATACACTTGAATGAGTTTCATGGGGTACTTTACCTGTGGTGATTATACACACGCCAAATAAGTTGTAGGTGAACGAAGTTAAATTGTTGTTTGTGTGATACAAACTTGATTATGGTATGTAGTTTTACGTGTTCCCTCAGCTACTGCATTACCTCAATTTGTTTCTTTTTATAACTTCCGGTACTATCCTGTAATAGTGCTCAACGAGTTAGCAATGACCAACAGCAGTGTTTTTGAATTAGTTGAATTGATAAAATTTTTAAAGTCTACGTACATGACGATACATTAATTACCTTAATAAATACATGCAAACAGTTATGTAAGAGTTTTGGTTACACTCCAATAATTAAATTTAAAAAAAAAATTCTCAAAATTAAACAATACCAATACGAGTACCTATCACACTTTTTGATTCTTTCAATAAAATCATTGGTATCTTCGGTTTTGTCGCCACTTGTGATTTGCAAGAATAATATGATATTTACAGAATGGTGTAATTCTGGTGTTTTTATAACCAATGTCTGGCAGATGGATAGATTTTAAAATTCAAATAACCATTTAAAGGCATTACCTATATTTACTAAAGTGGCGCCCAACGTAGGGCACGAACCACGCGATAAAAGGGTTATAATGCTCCGGCGAGTTGATTTCGAATATGATTACACTTTTACAGTCTAAACATATTTACTCGGGCTTAAAATTAAATAATTTATTTAACTTTAGTCAACTATTAAATTTTTTTTCCAGTCCATTTTTACGATATTATTTATTTATTTATTAAGCAATGAATGATTACTTCAAATAATATCCTAAAAGTAAAAAAATATTTAACACTCAAAAATAAAATATACAAAAATATTCTTGCAAGCTAGGGGTTCGCCGGGATTTCAAGTAAAACATAATTCGTTTAAAATCAATAGAAATAATAACGTTTTATTATTCGCATACAACTTGATCACTAAATCGCTTTACACCTACTTTCGATTTGAACTCGCTGATCGTCGTCTTGCTTCGCACCGTAGTACAAACAAACTATGTCGGCTGCAAACTATGTCCTTCCTATATACTGCATTTGTTGAGTCGAGAGCTTTCTCGAATATTCGGAGGTGTGTGTAGAACTTGCCAGAAGTTCTTCCGCATGCAAGAAGAGTCGAGAAGAAGAGTATTCGAGAAGTATCCAGATATTAGGAGGTACTAGAAATTGGGAGGCGTGGCTTTCTTACTAGAAACTGATCGAGTTGCGTGGTTTGCCCGGGTAGCATGTAATAATATGTTATTTAAAAAAAAAAAAATTTGCACTATGAGATTAACGTTAGTCTAAAATTACAATCAATAATGCGTGATTGGTTCGTGCTGACCATAATTAGACCGATAGTGGGCAATATCGAGCAGCACGTCTCTCATGGATCGAAATTGAATATTAAATGTAGTAGTTCCTAACAATTGTAGGAAATCGATTTCACCCGAAATGACATTGAAAGCAAAAACCGTCCTAAGGACATCCAAGAGCGTCCTTGGAGGATGCACTATTCTACCAAGTCAGAAAATGGTTTTATAATATCTTTTGGTCTTTTTGTTTCAGTAAAGGTATCACTTCCACTACAACAACTGTACCTAAACTTATAGTTTTAGAACTGATACATTTTTCAAAAAAGTGAATGTTTTTTATACATTTTGTAAAATTGTAGCGATATTAAGTAGTCTTTCTTAAAAAATTAAAACAAAAATTAAACTTTTCCAATACACGAGGTTTTCTTTAAAATTATTCAATTTGTTGAGAGCTTCAATCGGTGTAAATGCAATCAATCTGATTTCTGCCTATTAATTGGATCAATCCATTAAATGCTTGATTTACAATGGTAAATTTAGGATTGATTTACAATGGTAATTGATTACATTGTAAACAATATCAAACAATGTTAAATAACATAATCAATAGTCCTCGTGCCATTTGCAGTGCTTAGCCAAGGCTGTAAAGATATTTTTATTTGATGTTCTATTATAAAATTACGGTCAATAAATGAATGTGTGTTAAAAATGGATCTAGAAATGGTCATACTTCTTAAAACTAAACACTTAGCAGTATGACTTAATTTCGGAGTCGGGAATTTTATTATAAATATGAGGTTGAATTTACTGAACATGATGAAATTTTAACATGTACACAGGATCGAAACGACATAAACCAGATACCAGTATTACACGAAAATGAAATTCCCCATATGGAATTGAATAGTGCCAACTCTGCAGCCAGACCGGTCAGCGATTCCAGGACGGTACCTACATCTGTGCTGCATTCTTCTGTCGTTCGTTCATTAATTTGTCATTACAACGCTATTATCTCTATCTGGAACATAGAACAATAACCAAAGTCAAATTGAACGATCGAATTCCTTGCTGCAATGTTCTACCACAGAATGTTCTTGCATCGGAATCAGTTAATGGCCGGGATATTCTCCTAGATTCCGACTATGTGACCGGAGAGAACAGACAAATGAAATCGTCTACGACTCATATGCCGGACATTATGTTCATCATCGACAACATCCGGTCAGATATCTGCTCTTGTTCTCGTTCAATTTCCGAATTGAATTTTACGCTTGAAATCGTCGGCCTTTGCTCCTTCGTTACATTGATCCCATCCGATTTCAAATTCTAAGTAACATTGTTTTCTGGCTATCTAAAATATTGTCCCTGGGGCGCACAATGTGCGCCCAGCGTGGGGTCGGTTAGTGCATAGTTTATATATTGCATGTCTCAATTCGGAAATGGTTCTAATAGGCATTGTATTTGTATTGCTGAGAGCATGTAGACATCATAACGAACATGTGATCCATAACGCCTCGTTGGAATCCAATTGTGTTTATATTGTTCCGACTTTTCCTTAGCACGATTTCTTTAACGTAGTCGTCACGCTAACATGACTGGCCATCATGTGGAACTTTTAAACAGGCGGCCTAAGTCACTACGGTCGACTGATTTCTTTATTTTTAGTTCTTTTTTTCCTAATGGATAATAAAGAACCTAGTTAGGCAATTCGCGTAACAGCGGTGCAATAAAGAAATTTAAGCGCAAAGTGTCTTCTTCATGGTCGATGGTACCCTATTTTATGCAGATGAATTATTTTACATTTCGAGTGGATAAGGTCGATACTTAAAAATGTTCCGTAATCCAAGCTCTGTCCCTGAGAGTGCGTGTGGCATGGACTTTATTCCATTTCGCTTTTTCGACACAAAACTACAAAAAAATGTCCAGTCCGTCTGTCCGCCGTACACCGACCACCTAACGCAAACGTCTTTGAAAGCCTGCATCTCCGACATCCTTGGTGGTTAGACGGATAAGAGGAGTTTGTTGAGTATAAATTATTTTAGGAGGCATATAGAGCATAGAAATGGAATGATAAGATTTTTCAAAAAACCATGTCTCATATCTGAAGAACTGTTTAAGATAGGGTCTAAGGGAAAAACTAAAAAGGAAAAAATTCAGATTTTTACAGATATCTCGAGAACAGCTAACGATAAAAATGTGAAACATGGAATTTAAGTAGAGCGGGGTGGTACGTTCTAAAAATATAATTTTTATGATTCGGAAGTGAGGGTGCTTTTCCTATCTCTGAAACTGCTTATGCTAGAAACATGAAACTTGGTGGGTGTATATAAAAGTACTAAAAAAGTCATTTAGGTAAAAAAAAGTCATACGCGTACAAAGGTGGGCAAAAACAAAGTCATAAAAAATGGGGCGTATTTATTTTTACGAATTTCGTTATATGATTAAAGAGCTATAAATATTGATTTAATTTTAATTCCACAGGCTTTTCAAACAAATGCTTAGAACAGTTCTAAAGATTTTTTTCAACCCGTAAGGTTGTGTATACATTTTCACGAATTCTGCCATATCCTTTTTGTCCGATTAGATATCGAGTAAGTTTTTAACTCCACGTGCTTTTTACATAATCGCTAAAACCGTTTTCAAAATTTTTTGTTTTTTAAAACCCTAAGGATGTAAAAGGGTTGTACACATGTTCACGAATTCCGTCACATCTATAAGGTCTGGTGAAATATCGAATTAGTTTTTACTTCCACGTACTTTTTATAGCATCGCCTACTAACCGATTTCTACGATTTTTTTTATTTTTAACCCCAAGTAGTGTAAAGGGGTTTCTTACGTTTTCATGAATTCTAACATCTTAGATCTGATGAGATGTCGAATTGTGATTTACCTCTTCGGGCTTTTCCAATATTTTTTAGGTTTGAATAGATATTAAATTGGTTTTTATTTCCACGAATTTTCTATATAGTCGTCCAAAAACTAGTAGTGGTAAACATTAAAAGAACATTTTGCAACTTTCGCTATCAAGTTATGTGAAATTTTGCGAAAAGTGTTTTGTCCTGGTTTCCCTTACTGAGTTCCAATAAAATATTGGAGAACAGACGAAGTTTTACGTGTTATTTTTTCTTTTTTAAAATAATGAAGGTAGCTTTTAACAAATAGAGAATTCAACTGGAAAAAATAGTTCATATAATGTAGAAATGGTCGGAATGTAGCAGTTTCATGAATAAAATAACTTTTAAAATATAAGTATATTACTCTGAGTTCAAAACTCTTAAACTTCATATTAGAACATTTATATTAATAAATACTTTTATAAAACTTCAGTTATATACATTTTTTTTATTATTTCCAGCCAGTTATTGTATCAAAATCACAAAAATTTCAATACCAGAATATCATATTCTTGATAAAACGGACAATGCTAAATTGTTAGTTCTCGACTGTGAATACGAAATCGACCCGAGTGAAACAGGACTTGTAGTTAAATGGAGTTTTGGTAATGATTTAATTTATCAATGGATTCCCAGACGCAAACCATTCATTATGCAGGTAAAAACATTTGAAATTTATAAAAATAAAAATGTTTAAAATATTTTTTTTCTTTATATAGCCATATATGAAGGGTAAAATCGATGTAACGTATGAATCATCACAAAATCCAGTACAAAAATATCGTGGATTAGCCTTAGTGAATCCGACGTGGAACTCTACCGGATCCTACACATGTTCGGCGGAGACATTCGAATCAGGCGATAGAAAAACGAGTTTTGTACAAATTATCGATACATCGCAATCTACAGTGGATATTTGTCGAAGTATTGTCAACGAAGTCGAAGAGATATCCTGTATTACTACAAATTTCTATCCTCAGCCTGTTGTTAATTTAACGTAAGATATTTACTAAATAGGTGTATATGTGCAGATAATTATTTAATAAGTTCAGTGTGTAACGAATTTATTGTTCACAGCTAGGGCAGTGGCGTGGTGATAATTTAACTAAACGAAGCGATTGGTCAATACCAAAAATGTACTAAGGTTGTGTTTTCAGCGAATTTGCTGCGTATCAAAAGAACCCTATCGTTAGCTACTTTTGAAGCCATAACATTTCAATTCCTAACTTTGTCTAGAATTCAATTTCTATCCTACTCTGGTAGTCCTTGTCACACATTGCATTCTCAGTCCACAAGAAAATACAAGCAATGTGCTCTGCTAGGCGAAAGGGGAAAGTGAAACTAAGTCCCACCTTCCACAGCGGCCATACGTTAGCAGCTCTATTACTTGTGAGGAGAACTTGGAAGCCATGGGCCTACTTCCTGGTTTTTTAAATTGCTTTCTTTTCGTGGTGTTACCAATTCGGCTTGGTGAGATTATTAGTTTCTGGAGAACTTTTATTTACGCTGTGCCGAAGAAAATGCTTAAGATATATTTTTTTTCGCGATTATTTTGTGCGATTTAGAGAAAATGCGTCTTAGATATTTCTCCACCAAATGTAAGAGAAACAATGCTTTCCTTGCTTCCATGAACGCCACGCCATTGAGCTAGAGATTCGTCAACCAGTCAACTGTACTTGACTATCGCTTTCGATCTACTGATCAAATTATAAGGTGTTTTAATATTAGTGCTGAATAGACTCCTGTTCGGACTCAGCGAAATATTTGAACTATCTGTCAAAATTTATGTGTAGCCGACTCTTCATCAGCTATACATGAATAAATCTTTTAACCTATGATACTTTCGCACGTATACGTATATACTATAGATACAGAAGTCTAACTTCCTAGCATAGGCAGTTCATGAGATTCCTATATCTTCACTTTTTTACCACCCTTTCTTTTCATCAATCAATAATAATTCGATTTCAATTTGACCCCTCTGGGTCACAAGCCAGAAACAACTTTCTTTCTGAAATGCTATTCTCACTGCCATTATTCCCCAAACAGGTATACTTTAAGAATGACTGCCTACAACAGCTCTATTTATGTCTTAAATTTTAATTATGCGCTTTTGATTAATTGGTTTTGCAAGAAAAAACGTGAATATAAAATTTTTTAAGATAACCATTTTTTTGTTCAAATATCAAAACGATCGCAATATACAATTTACAATTATTAAAAATATTAATGTCATATTTACTATTTACAGATTGAATGACGAAACTTTACCAAAAAAAGCCGAAAAAATCCAATTACGTGACAATGGGTTATTCAATGTAACAGCTATTGCCACATCATCCCTTCTATCAGCCGAAACCGATGCCGAAATTAGCTGTTACTTGTACTTTCCGAAAACAAATTACACAGTACATAAATCATTATCATATTCAGGTAATACTATTGACTTAACTGAAATTTAAAAGTTTTTTCTTTCTAAAACCGTTTTTTAAAATTTTATTTTTAGGAAGTAGTAGAACGTCGCAATATTACAACCTATTGATACTTTCGATACTACCTACTTTTATAGTTTCAAAATCCATATTTCGATCGATTTAAATAGAAAATGAACGACTATGACTACATAAGAAATGCTTTAGCAAACAGCTTACTTAATATTATTTATATAAAAGTTTTAAATAGTGTAGAGTGTAAAAATTGTGTAAATACTAAAAACTAAATATAATAACGAGAAATAACAGATATATATATATATATATAAATAAAATATATATCGAATGTTAGATAATTGAGCTGTGACCTTAAATATAGAATAGCGAAAGTTTACCAAAGATGTTTATTATTTATATTTCTTATCACTTAACACAAAGCAAATTAAATAACTTTCGTTTTTATCGCCAAATCATTTCTACCATACCTAGTGTTTATTATATTTTGTATTCATTGTAAAATAAATAATTGTTTATTTTTTACACTTCTAACTTACACTAGAATTAATACATTCACACGAAATGCATATAAAATGATATAATAACAAAAAGCCAATAGAATTGATTATTTTCAAGATTAATTTACATATATAAAAAATGCGAGGTATTTGTAAAACAAAAAAGTTTGTAAATAAAATTTTATAAAATATTGCAATAATTTTTATTATGATGAAGTTATTTTGTTCAAAAAAAAGTGGATTAGGCCTAGCTTAGCTTTTAATTTTCCTTAAGGATGGCTTAAGCGATCAAAATTAATATTTCTGCTTTGTATGATGATAAAGCTTATGGTGTTTATTACGTCTACATTTTATAGTTCTATGATTGAGAAAAGTCATAATCTGCAAGTCATCTGCAAAGAGTTGGTAGTGTGTGCGACTGCACATTTGTAATCGCAATCATAAATTACAGGATGAACTTACAGTTATTGTTGTTTCCTTGTATTTTTTGGGAAAGTATTGTCTCCTTTTTTCTAATACAGATCATGTCGGACTAATAGGAATCACAGATTCTAATAAATATACAGCACCCATTTCTGACTCCACTTCATACTTCTTATATCATTAGAAATAACATACTCTGAAGATTTAAGCAGAGCTATGTTTACATGGGGGTTTACTGGGGCGACGGTCCTACAAGATTCCTCATTTATAGGCAAGCACTTCGCTTCAGGTCCAATCCTAGCAACCTATTCAGATGAAGGACGAATTAGCCCATTATTTGGAAGATTTGAGAGCTGAATAGCCACGGTCCAAATTACAACTGTTGTAATTCTTAAGGCCGCCAACGCTCTAAAAATGTTCAAAAAATGATTCTAATACCTTGGATACACAGCTCGTATACATATCATAATATCGTCAATATCACCAGTTATCACCCAATATTATGCATATAGTACGTCAACGAGCTGATATCTACATAATATCCAACCTGTTTTCTTGAATATAAATTCGATGATTTTAGCTGATATAGCCTTCTTTTAACTGTCATCAGCGCCATCTGTTACTGAAATCTACTGAAATTTCAATGAATGACAGTTGCGGATTTTTATATTCTTCCGTCAGTTAAAATTGTTTGATAGTGTTTTCATTTTTGTGTGTTTCATGGTCCACTTTGTACATTTCTTTATTAGCAATGTACATTTCTTTATTAGCAATGAAAGTGCTTTTCGCCGGAACATCATACTGCGACGTTTGACGCGAAAAGCAATTTTTCCTTCACTGCTAAAAGTTCGGAACGCACTAATGTCAAAGTATAACATGTATGGGCTGTGTATCATGCCATATTGTATCGCATATCATGATTTCAATGAAGTAATTTGTATACAAGCAATGTATCCATGGTATAAGGTTAAGGTTAAGAATATTTGAGTAGCTTAATTCCGGTATCTCCCCTGCCCGTAAATACGGACGAGAAACACTCTGAATTACTATGGCTGAAAAGATATGCGATCTGAGCACCAACTCAACAGAAATATTGTAGAAATACTTTTTATAAATATTTATTGGAACAAAATAAAAAAAAAATTTTAATAGGTAATACAGAATTATTGCAGAGCAAAGATTTGAAAAGTAATGGTGTTAATACATTATTTGTATATTCGTTTTGAAACTCTTCATAAATGAAAATTAGAAAATATATGTGTACAAGATCAGAGCTATTACCGTACAACAAATCGAAATGTCATGATAAATTTTAGTTTATAAAAAAAGGGGTAAATCTTAAGTTTCAATTATAAAAGTGTTCGAAATTAACGAACCCATTCTTAACAGTAGTCAAGAAATAAATTTAAGAGGGCCACTACTATACTAGGGACAAATATGAGGTCCTTGTCGAACATAATAAGCAAACATCGTGATATAATTTAGGAATAGGTATTGTAATAAAGTTGAAATATCTAGAATTATAAATTAAAACAAAAAAATCCTTCATTTCTTTTTGAAGCACCCAAAGAAAGTCATTAACAAAAATGTTTTGTACGATATTTAAATTCAAATGGTTCTTGTAATTTTTCAACTAATTTTTTCGTAACTGAAAACACGCTCCTATTCCATCGATTAGCTCTAAAAATTATGTTGCTAATTTCAAATGTTCTGCAAATAATCTTAGCAATATTTCAAGATTTAGACAATAGCCCAGTGATGTGTATTTGCTACATTTGTAGTAGATCTACTACCTTTTAACCTTTTACCTTTTACTACGAGCTTACCACTCTATTATGCAGTAAACTCGATCTTCTACATTCTTTTAATTTGTCCTAGATTTAAACCACTTAAATTAACAATTTACTAATTATCAGGATAACTTAAATTAGCACTTAGTTGCTTATAGTTGAATCTATTGATCATTTTACTTGAAACTCGGCTTTCTTAGAGTTGGACATGAACATGCATTAGGGTCTCAATTCTCAAACAATAAATGCGCCGCAAATTTAATGTTCTAGAATTGAGTTGGAAAACAATTATTTCTTGCAACTTACATTTCATTTATCCCAAGAAAGTTAACATGAATTAATGAGTTCTAGTACCTACATTTTCAACATGTATTTCCTAATGCACAATCTAAAATGATCATTTTGTCGATATCGTAATGGTTTCTAAAATATTCAGCAGGAGTCATTAAATTGTGCCTTCTTTACATGTAATTTTTTAATATTCAACATATTATAGTATATACCTTATTGTTATTCTCAGTTTGGAACGTTCACAAAATTAAAAAGAAAACTTTTTTATAAAATTAAAGAAAAATTAAATTTTTATCAAGGGATGAAGATGTACTGAATAAGAATATTTTAGCAAGCGTGTGTGAAAAAAACCATCTACCAGCCCAAAATCCTAATATCGCCAACAAATTTATTATTTGTAGCATGTGTGTCACTAGAATAGCTCGTTATAAGTAGAAGTAAAAGCCAATTCAATATCTCATCAGATTATCAAATATAATATTGGAAGTATTCGGCAGATTTTGCAAATTCCATGCATGTTTGTATGGAAACTGCCTAGAATAAATCATTCCTGCCTAGAATAAATCATTCCTAGTCCTATTTACAGGAAAAAATTTAAGCTTTGTGTTTCTCATCCAATAAAAAATGCTTAAGTTTGCTTTCTCGTTGACTTCGTCACCTGTTGTAAAACCACTCAAACTAAGCCAAGACACCAACAGAAATTTCCCATGATTTATGTCATAAACTCAATTAAACTATAGATTTCATTGGGATTAATAAATTAAATTTTTAGACGTACACAAAGCTGATTATTGAAATGGGTCCTATATTTTGAGTAACGTAGTAAAGGTATGTGGGGAGGGTGAGCTGGAGGGGTGTGAAGAAGAAGTAAGAGTATAGGTTGGGAATACAAGTTTTTTATTTATTGTGAAATTCTATCTAACTAAGTATTAAGGATAGCAAAATTTTTAATATAATTTTTTCAATATTTTAAGAAATTTAAATTGTCTCTTTATTTAAATTAAATGAAAAAAAGAAAAATATTCGCAATTTAAAAAACAAAAAAGTTTATCTTAACTGAACCAGTTTAGTTTAGCTAGTCTTCATTAAGCCATCCATAATTTTCGGAAAATTTAAATTTAATTCGTTTTCCTAAAAATAAATCGGTATTTTTCTCTGCGCTGTACATAATCGGCAACTTACAAATGACCATTAATTCAAATGGCCAAAAACATGTATGTACATAAATATTTCGAATAATGCTAACAATTAGAACCGATTGTCTTTACTTAACCATCCGGTTTATTTAATTCATGAGTTAGCTGAGTATGCAAAACGTGTAGGCTAAGTATCAATTTCTTAGCAACCTGTTAAAGGTCAGTATGACATTGACCAAAGCAAGACATGTTCTAGCAGCTTCAGAATTCTTTAAGTGAAGAACTAGCAGGTAGATCATCAATAATTGATCGAAGACAGTGCAGTGTGTACAAATAAATTTCCATGAGATAAAAGCGTCAATTCGCTTAATATGGGAAAATTTAAGATGCTATAGAATTCACAAATCTACACACTTCTTCGAATACGCATCGAATTTACAATTTTTATTGGGAATTAAGCGTTCATTGGACACAACTCTAGTCTACTTCGATTAATGCATACTTACAAATTTATCTAATAAATAACAGAGTTCAACAACGCAGATAACTATAATTTGTTGGTGTGGTTAATATTCCATTTCCGATTCGTCATTTAACCCTTGGGTCCATAAATTTTTAGGAACCATCGAAGTTCCTTTTGTTTTCAATAGTTTAATTGTGCTGTTATTTCATGGCCTTCTACTTCTACGAAAATCGTCGTCTTTCGATTAGTCAATTCTCTAATTTTGGTCTTTTTCCGGGACGATGTTGTTAGCCAATTACTCAACCACACAACACTAGTTTGATTGGAGTTTCAGGTAGATCAAGTGAAATGTATGGTCGATCTGATAGTACTTTTTCTATTTTCATATTACTCCGTACTGTCAGCTCTGGGTGTTATATTTTGCATACTTTAGCTTTAATCAATCCTTGTAAGGAAATTTAAAATGATTAACGGGCACTATAAAGAACTATTCATTGTAATAACCAAATTTTATTTTAAAATTAAACATCATTCCGTACAATAATGGCGTGCTAGTCAAAGTTTTAGAACTTCGACATATTATAATAAATTCACTATTTTCGAACAATTCGCAATGCGATAATAAGGATATGGGAGTTTGTCGGTACAAAGTTTAATTGATTGATTGAATCAGTTTGGTTTTATTCTTTTGCATTTTTGTTTGGCAGACCTGTGCCATTTACACAAATATTTTAAATTTTAAATTCTCTCAGGATAATTTAAATAAAAAACCGGATGCTTGAGGGCACTAAGATTTTCCACCAACGACCATAAAATATACAATTGTCCCGAAATAAGCAATTCCCGCGGGATTTTATCATGTAAGGGATCAGTAGGTTTGATTTTTTATTTTGTTCGATACAATAACAACCCGAGAATTCAATTGACTAAAATAGAAGAATTGGAAGTTGTAGTTCTAGCAACACTTCTAGAGTAGATTGTAGACAGCATAATTGAATATACTGCTCAATAAAATGTTAAATTTTGTTTGTGGCCCGGGTTAGAATTTTGCAATTCAATAGTTAAGATTAACAATTTTTTACATTTTAAAGAATAACAACAAGGCAAACGAGTTCGGTTAAAAAAATACTTCATTTAAATGTTTTAATTTTTTTAACTGACACTTATAATATGTTTTGATAGAAAAATAGAAAAGTTCAAAGAGTATCACCCTAATTACGAAAAATACTGAACAGTTTTCTTTTCAATTTGTAATTTTTTATGGAAAAGGACCTGCTTTATGAAAATACATAATTTTAATATTACTCCTAGCAAACTCACAAAAGGACGAATAGAGGGAGTAATTTAAAAAAGAATTCTTATCCTGCATGAACTCTCGAAGAGGAGTCTGAATTAAAAGTCCGAAAAGTTAAGTTCTAATGTATAAGGTAGGCGTATCATCCCCAAAAACTATGTCAATTTTTTGCATATCATTTTTGCACTCTTTTCAGCAGTTTTTGGTGACTGAAAATGTTTCCACTGCGGAGATAAAATCATATAATCAACCGGACCAGCTTCACATTAAAACTACCTAAGCAGCTATCTATTTGCAACCGATTGTTTAGTTACTGGTCTGCGCTTCTTATTGAACAGTGGTTGATAGTTGGCATACTTTTTAATCCGACTATTTCGTTGGGCCGACTTCAAGTTGGTTGGTCTGGATCCTTCCATATAACCGCTAACCTATTAGCTACTTACATAAAAAAATCAAAATTTATAATCTCTTGTTTGCGCTAGCCTTTAAAGATATCACAGTTCGTGAAGCGTATTAGAAAGTAAATGCAAATTGTTCTCAAGCAGTAGCTATTTCTTTTGTTATAACTAGGGGATTGCTAATTGCTCAGATAATGTCATCGGCATATTTTTTGTTGATTCATCAAATTTATAGTTTTTATAGGACTCCAAAAAATTAATTTTAGTTTGTTGAATGTTTTCAATACAAAAATTGAATTGATAATAATGCTTGCGAAATGTTCGAAAGCTTGTGGCTTGTGGATAAATTTTTAAGGATGGCGATGGAGCATGGAACTGGGGGGTACCGATTTAAAAAAAAATGTTATCTCTAGAAGCGTTTCAGATATGGTCTTAACCTTTTTACAGCTACTAAAATTTTATTTTCTCGAGAACCACTGAAGTTAGAAAGCTAAGAATTGACGTCTAAATAGAGCCACTATAGGGACACTCTAATGAAAGGAGATGTATGGTGGTTGTGTAAGTTTTGACGAATTCTGACAATTTTTTAGGTCTAATGAGATATCGAACCCGCTTTTCCTTCTATGGGATTTATATATGTACATATAATCGCCTTAAAATTAATTTTTGGATTTTGCTGTATTCAACCGGAGGTTGTAAAAATATGCCAATAGTCTGGGTGCAACTTTATTATTTTTAAGGTTACTATGCGATGACAACCTAAAAAATAACGTTCCAAATAGCCTTCTGATTTTCCTTTATGTTGTCAGTATCATAGTAACCTGCACTGCATCTCAGCATGCAAAGTGTTCCAGGCTGCTACCCAAAAAAAAAATTATAAAGTTGTGCCCAGACTGTTGGCACATTTTTTAGGTATACATAAATGATGAATACTTCATGTCGTCGAACATTTAATGAGCTTTGACTTTGGTTTAACTTTAATGCAGGTTCTTAGTAAAAAAAAAACTACAGCAAATTAAAATAAATTGTTTCCACTGAATCCACTTCACATATGTACATACACTCTAAAAACAGTTTGTAAAAATACTCTGTATTTAAAGCAAAAATAAGTGGAAAATAACACAATCTATGTAATTGTACGTCAATAATTCGTATAATCGTGTTTTAGCGCACAAATAAGTAATATTGCACAATACGGTGGATAATTACATCTATTTTGCTCTATAAAAAGAGTAAATTTAGGCGTCATGATTATATTACACCATTAATAATGTAAATTCAGGCTTAGGGTACTTTCACTTTAAATGCTGCGTAATATTACGCCAGAATAAGCAAGTTCCCGAGAATTTCTTTCATCATTTCATTCTACTTCACGTCGTCAGGTTTGTTGAATGATGTTAGAAATTAGATCAGCCAAATGTTTTTGAGCAATATTTCTGAATTAGTTCTATCTATCAATTTTTTAAAGTCTCAAAAAAGACGTCTTCGACTTTAACGGAGTGTAGCCCACCATCAATAATTGAAGCAGTTGCCGCGTAGCTGCTCTATTCTTTAAACGTTTTGAGGTAAAAATGTTTATATGTATGTACTTTGAAATAATCTGAGCAAGATATTTTATTTCCAGTTTGGTGTGTCATTTGATAATATTGCTGCTGCAAAACCAACCACTGCACCATGGCTTGCAATAGTTGGTAAGACCCTACAAAAAGTTCAGGTGTATACGTAATGTAAGTTTAATAATTTTTGTTTTCAATTTGCTTTAGACGCAGAACTACATCCAAATGCTGAAATGCTCGTTGAAAAAACATTGGTAGCGAAATACCAAAATGCAGATTTTTTGGAAACTATTACTATAATATTATGTGTTTAGCTTATAATCTAGTTTATATTCTACAGTGATCAGACTACTTTATGGTCTTTGCAACTTCAATATTAATTCTTCGCATATAGCTTTTTAGTTACTATAATGTTTTGTTTTTTCTATGTTTTTAATATTATTTATCCGCAACAAATATCTCAAACGATGCAGTTTTTATTTCGCTTTTGCTTTGAATTTTACGCCGAAAATACACGAGGAAGAAAAAAACATATACATAAATAATTTTAATAAAATAAATAATTTGATTAAAAAATTGGTATTATAGTTATATGTTATATATAATATATACATACATAGAATATATATTTTCATAACTCTCTACATCTGGTTTTTATTTCAATATAAGAAAGTCGTACATTTACATAATAAAGTAACCGTAATATGTTTTTTTATCTTTGTCAACTCAATTTAATTTGATACAGTACATGTATTGTGAAATTGCGTTTTTATTTTATGATTTTACCGTATAATTATAAATCTGAATTAAATGAAGTATTTTTACCTACAATAAAATGGGAATTTTACACAAAAAGTGTGTAATAATTGCATTCTCTGTGTAATAATTACACCACTTTTATCTATTGATTACGCAGCTATTGTGCAATGATTACATCACTGATTGATTGATTGATTGATTACGCATATGTTATGTAATTATTACACCTTATTTGTGTAATTTTCACTCTAATTACACCAGCATGTAATTTTACCATTATTATCGATGGAAAACAGTTGCCAACTATAATAACGGTAAATTTACTCCAATATTTCTTAGAGTGTATACTACAGGGTGCGCTATCTTTTATGTCGGTATGTAAGCGTCAATTCAGAACAATATTGCCGACAGACCGTCCACGTCGCTTGGAATACGGACAAACAGCCGCTCGAATTGTTGACACTGAACCTGATTTTTGGAAGCAAATTTTGATGACCGACTCTTTGGCGGCGTTAATAAGCAAAATTGCCGCATTTGGGGAACGGATAATGAGATCGATGAAACACCATTGCATGATCAAAAAGTGACTGTTTGGGCCGCGTTTGCGCCAAAACCTTCATTGGGCCAATTTTTTCCGACAAAACGAAACAGTCGATGTAAAACGATATCGGTGGATGTTAGCTCATTATGTCAGCCCGCAAATGCGTGAAAAAGGTCTGGATGGTTACTGGTTTCAAGAAGACGGTGCGCTATGCCACACTGCAAATGAAACAATTCAGTTTCTGCAACGAAAATTCCCTGGACGTCTGATGTCGAAAAGAGGCGACATTGACTGGCCACCGAGATCTCCAGATTTAACTCCTCCGGAATTCTTTTTATGCGGTTATTTGAAAAGCAAACTGTACGCCAGCAAGCCTCAGACCATTGACGAGTTCAAAGCAAATATTCGTGCCGAAATCATCGCTATACCGCCCGAGACGCTCGAAAAAGTAATGGAAAACGCAGCAAAAAGGGCACATTTTGCTGTGGCTTGAGAGGCAGCCACTTGATTAATGTTGTATTCAAAAACTAATCCAAATAAATTCTAAAGGACCAAATTGAATAAAAATACCTCACATATAAAAATCAGTCGTTTTTTTTCAAAGTTATTCAATGTTTACATACCGATATAAAAGATGGCGCACCCTGTATAAGTATACAGCCGACTTTCATATAATTTAAGAATATAATGATATTTTTTAAAAAACTACCAAAGGAAATATTCAACATACAAAAATCTACTTTAAATAAACCAGTAGTTTGAGCTCTATTTCAAGAATATTATTGGCTGTAAAAAAACATAATGAGGAAAATTTCATGATTTTTCTCTTTGATTCCAACCATTTATGGCGAAGGACTTCATTCCTCATTTGTACTTTTTTACTTATGCATTGAATAAATGTATTGTATACCCACAGACATAAAAATCTTTATTTATAATTTTAATCTTTTTTATTTTTATTTATTTTAATTTAATTTTAATTTTATTTTAAATAATTAAATGTTTCCTTAATTTCTTTTTTCATTTCTTTACCTAATTGATTCCTTTATTGCATGAACATATTTTTTCCATATTTATTTAACTACTAGCCGCATCCCGCGGCTACGCTCATGTTCGTATAGTGCTATACTATCGAAACTGCAAAGCTAACGGTTTCCAGTTTTTGCTTCCCGTTGCTCCCGTTACTCCTTTTGCTTCGTTGGTTTCGTTGCTCTTGTTTTTCCCGTTTCTCCCGTTGCTCCGTTGTTCCCGTTGCTTCCGTTTCTCCCGTTGCTCCCGTTTTTCGATTTTGTCGCACTTATGTGATTTTGTTGCACTTATACACCGAAAACACGAACTGTCGCTAAACTATATGAAACACACTCATTTGTTTGTGTCGCGTGTCACCTATTGTAGAATAGTGTTACTAATGCAGAAACCTTCGTGGGCGTGCGCGATTTCATCGCAATCGGATGAATGGTATAGGGACAAACAAACAAACAATTTGAGCACCATGGTACTAAACCAAACTTCACAGGAACCATTCCGGGAATATTCTACATATTTCCTGAAAATTTGATCAAAATATGTTGTGCGGTTTAGGAGTCCATAGGGAACATACATCCATACATCCTCTTTTATATATATATAGATAGATTGAATGACAAATTACGTTGTAGAAAAGATAAATAGCATGATGAAAGAAAGTTCGTAGAATATAAGTAGCTGAAAAACTTAGACACTAGCAATTTAGCAATTTAGCTGTCATTAAAATTTACGCATATAATATATATATATAAAAAGAACAAGTGGAAAGAAAAAAGGAAAAAATCTGAAAAAAGTGAAAAAAGAGTTAATAAATTCTCAAGGGAAGCAGAACTGCGTAAATACCACTTGAAAGTAAAATGAAAGGTCGAGTATCGATTTCCATATCGAATTATTATTCCCATTACGTCGTTCACGAAATGATGGGTATACGAAAAAAAAATTTATATAATGTTTGAAAACAATATTCGCCTTGAAATACATTGAGACCGATTTACCATAAAAGCGCGCCTCGACACTTCGCCAACGATCAATTTATCGTTGCATATCCAAAGTGCGGATGGCTCGGCGTTGCTTCCGTTTTGATTTATTTTCAAAAAATTTAACTACATATTTTACTGCAAGGTATTAATATATGGAAAATATGTACACTACGAGAGCAGGGGAAAAGATTCGCATTTGCCATCTGCAGAGCTCCATATGGATGGATGGAGTGTTTGGACGGGTAGTGACGTAGCCACAAACAAAACATCCTGCTACTGGAACCTACCTGATATACGTTACAGCGATCGCTATATCATGCTAGCGGCCAATACGGAAAACATGAGGAGCGGAAAATGCGAAAAATCGCAGAGGCCTAGAAATAAAACAGGACAATCACACGAGTGGCGACAACGATAACTAAGTTGCTCGTATAAGAAATCAAATCATTTGCAATTCAGACGAAGAAAATTTTCCAGCAATTATACGCGAAAATTGAGTCTCGTGCGACTATGGAAAATCGATAAAATTCGTGCTGGCGAGTTTTATTGAAAAATTGTTCTAACGGGTTTATATGTAAAATATTTGTCATGAAGCAAGTTTTAAAGTATTGAAATTTCTCGGCAAAACAATGGACTAGCCAGTTGTCCTGTCTAGCTGGCTATTTTGAGTGACTGATGAATTTGTTATACTTTTTGCTTGATCGTATTCTAAGATTAATTTAGCGCTCTCCGCTACTTTACATTTAAGAAAAATATAAATAATTTAAGCAAAAAGAATATTGTATTAATTCCTTTTCTGTGGGTTGTTGAGATAAATACCTAGAAACTGTTTTCTGTCTTTTTTAATTCAAGCCTTAAGGTGGTGTAAGAGGGTTTTATATATTTTCACGAATTTCCTCATATTTCTTAGGTCTGATTAGATATCAAATGGCTTTTACTCCGCGGCCTTTTTATACAATCGCCTAAAAACCTTTTCCAGGATTTTTGGTTTTTCAACCTCGAAGAGATGATGAGATATAATATTGAAAAACTCTACGTGCATTATATGCATTCGCCTAAAAACCAAATTCACGATTTTTTTAGATTTCAAATTAGTTTTATCTTTTCCACGCTTTTTATGTAATCACCTATGAATTAGTTTTGTGATTTTTTGAAGTTCAACTCCAAGGAGAAATTTCGTCATATCTTTCTTTAGGCCTGATTAGATGGCAAATTGTTTTTTCTTGCCTTTTTATGTAATTATCTAAGAACTAATTTAAGGATTTTTTTTATATATTTTTCGCGAAGAAATGATGAAATTCGAGATGTCTACTCAAGCTTGTTATGTGTACAATCGGCAAAAAATCGATTTCAGGATTTTTCGATATTTTTATTTTTTTTTCATTGTTGTACTTTGCAAGGTGCTACTTTAGTGATAAAAAAATCTTTTCAAAAAACCTCCTTGTCTCGAAACAATGGATTTTATATTTCGACTTTGACCATATCCCGGACCATGACCCAAAAATGTAATTCACGTGTGAAGGGTGGCAATGGTGTAAGCACTTATGTCGCCTCACCACTTTATCCGCTTCCGAACTTTGACCTGGAAAATAATAAAGTTTCGCCCAAATTGTTAGCAGATTTTTTTTTATTGTATTTATGTTTTTTTTAATTAGGCACTTCATTAACACTTTTTGCTATATTTAGAAGGTTTACTCCTCTTATTTTTAACATTTTTATGTTAGTTAATTTTTATTAATTTTGTCATTAAAACAATTCGTAATCTAAAAAGGGTATCTGTTTTTCAATCGGAGTAATCATGATTGTCTGTGGTGTTTCGTGACTACGGTATGTTTTTCTAATCGAAATATATTCGCTAGTAATTCAAATAATTCTTCGGATTCGAATTCATATCTGAGACTCGAAATCGATTCATTTACGAATCTCTAATATGATTGAGAGAAGATTTTCATTCACGAAAGTGAGCGAGAGTACAGCGCCTTATGCCATCCGCTTTGTGAAGATTAGGTGATTCATTTTTTAATCGTAATAAAGGATTAATTCGCTTTGATGGCATGCTAGCGAATTATTTACGAGCAAAAGTGTTTCTTTGTTTAAATATAGGGTACGAAAGTAACTATGAATGGAAATATTTTTATATTTTCATACATCCGATCGACTCTGTGCGCCCACCTTTATACCGTGTCGTTCTTTAAACAGTTTCATTTTTACAGATTCTAGTTGAGATGATAAATTGAATCTGTTTGCATAACAAACGTGCCAGCATGCGGTTCTAAGTTAATTCAAATTTAACCTTGTCCGCGCGCCTTAGTAGCATTACATTTTGGACAATTCGGACCATACGAGTGGCCCATAAATTTGTAGATTTTCGTTTGAAATATGCGCGCGACGCAAGGGTCAAATGAGCAGCTTTTGTAATTTTATTTCGCAATTCGCGACAAATTCGGTTAACGATCGGGACATTTTCATTTCAATTTCATTGGAGATTGTTGATTTCGTGGATTATCCGTCGCGTTAGAGGATTAAATTCAGTTGCATGCAAAAATTACGGTGAGACCACAGGAAATAGAATCACCATGCACCGAAAATGCATAGATCAAGGCCTCATTGGTATTCTAGACGTATCGATTAAGAATTCGCAGGGATGAATTTCGGGAATAAATTACCTGGAATTTCGGTACATCAGCATGCGATATGCAACAGTTTTAGAAGAGGTTTGTCCTCGCTAGGCTAAGTTTTATTCTTGATTATAGTGAAGCGGGCAAGTGGAGACATCGGAGAAAAAGAAATGTAGTTAAGGAACGAAGGTCTAAGCCGACATTTTATTTAAATTGTAGAGACATTTAAATTAAGTTTGTTTAAAACCAAACATTGACGAACATAATCGAAGGACTAGAATTAGATACGATCAAAATAATCGGAAAATATCAAGGTGAAGTCAGAATCGGACGGCCTACAACAGACCATTTTTTGGAGCAGGTGCTATTTCCGGGAGTTTGAATTCGACGTGCACCAAATTCTTGAAGATTTTAGTAGTGTCCTAAATGTACTAGGTAGATATATGTAGATCTAATTGGCAGTGGCGTAGCAGTAGCTCTGACGAAATTTTTTGCTCTGTGCGTCAAATTTTTTAACACTTCTATTTCAATATTTTGTAGGGCCTCAGGATGCGTTTGTAGCGGATGCCAATGTGCCCTAGCGACGTCACTACAAGAGTGGTAAAGAATAACACAGACTCAAAAGCGAACTGGCGCTAAAGTATCTGAATTCTAGTACACGCCGATGATATAACTATTAGGGCCTCGTCAATACTAAATCTAGTGAGACGTTCTTGAAATTCTAAAACTAAATACATATAAACCAGAAAGGTGTATTGAAAAAATAAATACCGAATATATGTACAAAAGGATCATAGGGCCACTGTTGTTGTTTTATGACGGCCAAACGTTATTTTTAATAAAAAAAAAACTATTGTGAAATTTCATAAAAATTTGCTACCCTGGAATTTTGTATTTTCACGACTAGTAAGCCCCAAAAAAGGAAAACAAAGTATCCGTCTGTTCGCCGTACGCAAAAGCCGCATAGCTTCCAAACCCGTAGATGCTTACTGCTAAGATGCGGTGTAGGTTACTATGCGACTGACAACCTAAAGAATAATCAAGAGGCTATTTGGAAAGTTTTTTTAGGTTGTCAATCGCATAGTAACCTACACCGCAACTCAGTATTAAACGCGTTTCAGACTTCTACCCAAAAATAATAAAGTTGCGCCCAGACTGTTGGCAGATTTTTTTTAAATTACGGAGGGGAGAAATCAGGGAAATTCGCTAGATTTTTAACTGTAAAAATAAATTTAGGGACCTTTTAATTATTTTATGTACAACTTATAAATTCTGTTCGAAAAAAAAAAATTTAAATTTAAAAAAAAATGCAAATTTTTCACCCTTCTACGCTCTGCTTTGCCCTAAATTTTGTTACGTTTACTCTGAATTTATTTAAATGGAAAAGTTCTTCCATAGATTACAATAAATTTCAAATAGAGGTAGGTACTTACAAGATATGTAAGAATTTAATTTTTTATTACGTCTCTTTTCGCAACCATAAATGTTGAGTGAGACCATAAAATTCCAAATAATGTTCGCGTATATTTCGACCAAGTGAATTCAAAGGGAACTCGCTTTTGGAGAATTTCATCACAATAGTTTGCTCGGTATACGCATAAATTTACACACTTTTATAATTATATAAGGCACCTAGTAAACATGTGGCAGTATAAATGGTAATAGTTTTCTTTTTTTTAATTTTTTACTTTTCATTTAACGAAGTCGTATAAATTTGCCTTAAAAGTGAAAAATTTATCATACAAGAACACGATTCATTTTCGATCGGAAAGTCTGCTGGGTAGTGATAAGTAAGTGGTTAACCGTGGCAATGAAAAAAAAGGCCTCTGCGATATATATGACATTGGCTAGCATGATACAAGTTTTTACCTCTCGAATCACGAGATATTCTTCATTGCGAAACAAAAGCGATACAACCTTTCAAGCCATTCATACGAAAATGATAAGGCTGTGACTATTATCAGCGATTGTAATAACAATGAAAAGATACGAAAACGGATAATTTTTGAATCGTAATATTTGCTGAGACTGTGGCTACTAGTTGTGAAGTGTTCATGTGATTAAGTAATAAAAATTATACATTGTTGTAAGTATAGTTATGTACATACATGACCATAAATAAACTTTTGTAACCTGAACGGAACAAAAAACTCAAATTATTCCGAAAAGACAACTTTTTATGGAATAGGAACCAAAGACATAAATGATTGCTTAAAAAATGGCAACCGAATAAAATGTGTTCTCACATGTGTTCAGACGATGGGTGAATTTTATAGATTTTAAGCTTTGTTTTTAAAGAGGGGTTTCAGAATTTAAAAATTGATATTTGAGGGCTCATTGGAGCTGGATATTTGCTTTGCATTTGTCGTCAATCACAATTATTCTAGATAGCATTGTGGTCTAATTTGAGATGGCACCAATTTTATCGACCAATCTTATTCAGTTCTTGATATATTTGATCCCCCATCCCCCTTTAATTAACTCCGCTCTTTTTAATAGTTTTATGACTACCCTTGTTAACGTAATTTTTCCCTTTGTTTTTAATTGACTCGTTTGTTTAAATATTGTAACCTTTTTTCTACCTGCTTTCATATAAAAACAGTTTGTAAAGATATTGTCGATCAGTTTGATAAAGGACTCAGTCGAGTCCGAAACGTCACGCAAAATAAATAAGAACAGTATTGAACCCGGAAAACTTGTATTTTCATTTCAACATGTACTGTGAAAACATTCACCAAAACATATTTGATTTAATTATTATTTTAGGACTCAATGAACAGAAAGTTTAAAAATTCCAATTATACATGTAGCCAAGTGATAAAAAAATAAAATAAAAACAAAATAAATGAGATTCATATTAAAATAGAAAAATACCATATAAATGAAGAAAAATTAAAGTTAAATAGAATTAAATATAAATTTGCTTCTATGGTAGCTTACCATGAAAAAATTCCATTCTTAGAATTAAATATAGTTATTTAATAGATAACGTGAATCTTAAATACAACTTGAAAGATTGTAGACTGAAGTCATGAAAACTAAGGCAAGATTGATTGAACATACGAGGCAGCCTAAGTAAAGGAGAGTGAAAATATACGTTTAGCCGCGATATGGTACAACGAATAGAGTTTGTGATCTGGTATTATACATACATTAGTACGCAACTGAAGTTTACTTTGAAGATTAGTGTTAAAAACGAAATTTACTTTAAATAAAAATAAAAATACCATGTCCAAATATAGTCTTCTGTCCTTTAAACGTGATAGGCCAAGTAACTCTAATCGACTCTCGTAAAAACTACAAAAGCTGATGACGCCTACTTCTTCTCTCGCTAAATGCTACCTTGTGACAAAAGAGCACTGTGTTTTTAAATTGTCAATTCTAGAGCAGCAATATTGACTTACTTTATTCTCAACTGTGAAATCATTACAACTTTTGCTTGACACTATGATGTGTCTCAATAGAACCTAAGGAGGTTGGTTTTACTGTTTAGTAGTCCATCAATTGTATTAGACTTTACAAAAACTTTATTTATCAATAATAATCTCTAAAGCTGTTTTCTCAAGACCACAGGTGGATAAGCCTATAACCTGAGTAGAATTCAAACCCATATCATCTTCAATGGTCCAATTTCTCATTCATCAAAACATTGGCAAAATTACTAAAATATAATCCTGAGTGTAAATATATATATATTACCTTTTTTAAATTCGTAGATACTTGAGCTGCATAAGCTTAAAATTCTGGACAAGAATGTAAAAAATAGTGTAAAAAAGTCAAACAATTTATTCGCATAAATTGATACGAGTATATGAAAAGAAAAATTGAAAGAAAAAGATCTAAACAACGGCTGTGTGGGTGATAAGTGCATATCGTCTGTGCATTTCCATAGTTACATATGGTAAACAGTCAGCTGGTGACATTTTTTCCCACCGAAAACCAAACCAGTCTAGATTCGATGAATGCCTAACACGTGAAGGTACGGATATTTTCTTTTCATGAGTGATTGCATAATTTTACTTTAATATTAGCTAACTTGAATGAGTATTTACCGGAAGTAATGTCTATGGTATGCACTTAACTTACGATCCTTAAGGACTCTAGGAACATCCTAAATGAAAATCAATTTATCAACACGATTTTATATAATCGATTCGTATTGCATTTTAATAGGATTAAGCATTAGCTAAATGTCTAGCACCTACATTATTTCAAATAATTTCTTTTCATAAGCACCCCCTTGAATCCTATTCTGGAATGTATTGGGGGCAATTTTTGAAAAATTCTTGCAATCGGGTCAAATTGAATATCTACAACGATCAAATTTGCAACCAGCTTGGTGAATTTATTAAATCTGAATATCTTAACAACCTGTAAAGTTGAACTATACATTTCGCTTTGAAATATAAAATTAGGTGAATTTTTGATGCCTTAAAGCGATGTCCGAATTTCTTCAAGAATAGAGTTTTAATTTTAAACTACTTGAGCAGAAGATACTTACGAAAAAGGGTGATTCTATATTTTGCGATGTAGCCTCCTCCTGAATATCCTCCCTCTTTATGATCTGAAGGTAAAATTTTTACAATCGGTACACTTGGTAGACCATTTTGATCGGTAATAGTTCCGGGTGGGGAGCAGGGTTTACGACGAAAGATTTCGGCGGAAGAGGGACCGAAAAAATGTTCCTGGTTTAAGAATTGGATTGTCATATCTTCTGAACGGTTTATTCTAGAAATTTTAAACTTTTTATTGTATATATTGCGTAGGCATACTTGGAAGTAAAAATTCGTAGTAGGCAGTGGAGTACGAGGTGGGCAAAAAACTTTGGATTACGATATCTTACGAACGAATGATGCTAGTTAGTTGAAACTTGATTACAATATAACTTTTTTTATGGAGGACAGTATAATTTTTTGTGTGGGTATGGAGAGTTGGTGGACAGGAGAACATTTTTAATTTATTATATTTTTATACAAATTTATAAATTGGTACTTACTAATACCTATATAGAAGGCTAATAAATGATCGATGAAAAGAGCTTAGTTTTGTTGTTAGACAGGAGAAAATTTGGAAAAAAAATTATTCACTGAAAATTTTAGTAATAATTAGCTTCTTTCGTAAGCTTGATAACCTTGATCCTCGTGTCTTATTATTCCAATAGGTAAGTAGGTAGGTACACACGCGGCTGCCTGTAGAAAGTACTACAGGCACACTTAAACCAGAAAGATTCTATGGTCACGTTTAAGCGCGGACCAGACCAGTCTAAATAGACCAAAAAGAAAACAGATTGGTCGTACGCATAAATCTAAACCGAACCTGTCCATTTGGACTTGTTTTGGTCTTGATTTTGGTACGAAGCAAATAAAACCAAACCAGTCTATTGACATTTTATTTATTTATCCAGTATCAGCTTTCAACGAAGCGTTGGATTCTCGTAACCATCGTTATGAGCAGGTCTAGAAACTATTGGAGAAGTAGGCTCGTAGATGATTCTACTTATGGGATAGAGCAGGACAGGTATAGACAAGATGAAGGACTGTATTCTCTTCTTCATCTGAACAGATTCTACAGAAGTCGTTTGAAAAGAGTCCTATAAAATAGTGTTATTCTGTCAGGACACCGACTATGGTGCTCATATTGTCCGCTTTGAGGGAAACGAACCTATTAGAACGTTTCAGATTCTGCTTGAACCGTCTCGTAGTGTGACATGTAATGCCCCCTGTCCATCTTGAATTGGTTCTCTTAGTTGAGTCCATTTCAAATAGAAGTTTACATGCAGCAAAAGGCACACCCAGATTCCCATTTTTCGGCATAATGTGAAAGGAAGTATCGCGCCGAACGAGTTTATCAGCCAAACAGTTAACTGGAAGACTCCTGTCTCCCGGCAGGTAGCACAGATAAATATTGAACTGTTCCGCCATCTCCTTAAGAGATGATCGACATGCCGCGCAACCGTTGATGTTGTAGAGGTCGATTCCAAGAACTTTATTGTCGCTTGCTTGTTTGAATGATTGCTAATATTATCAGTAGATATTACATTACACATCAGCCAGGACAAGGCCTCCTTAATCGCCATAAAATCCGCCAGATGGACACTACAGTGGTCCGGAGAAAGCGATGCTAATATCAATCAGAGAAAACACCTCCACCCATCACGTCATCTGTTTTAGAGCCATCAGTGTAAATGTGGACGGACTCTTCCTCCGTACCATATCCATTTCCCATTCTAGAAGGATTGGGATAGCTGTTAGAAAATTCTTGTCAAAATCAAAACTGGGCAAGGTGTTGTCTGTGTTTTGGGGAGAATTTTGGAGTGGCCTGCAAGACTGGGCTTCTGGACTGCGTAGAGGCTCTAAGTCGAATGGCTGCCATTCTAGTAGAACAATATCAAAATAAATATTTTTTGGCAAGTGTGTTTGTTAAAGTAACTCCCTGTGCGATATACGTACATAACAGGCATTTTTTACGCCCTTCATCCAGAGCTTAGTAGTGTAGAAAGTTTCCATATAAAACAATAAAAACACGGCGGTTTTTTTGGTCATTTTTTATGACTTTTCCCAAAGATAGTAGGCTAGTTCAGAGCAATTTTTGAAAATGTTCGCCCCAGTGAGCTTACACGGGTTAAAAATGTTCAAAAAGTGATCTAATGTAGACTAGGTACCATTTTTGGTAAAAAGTCATAAAAAATTAGAAAAACGGCAGTGGTTTTCATATGGAAATTTTTACCCTACAAAAAATACGCCTAATGTAAGTTTGACAAATTTTAAAATTTAATTTTGAATACTGCAGTCATAATAAATTTTGTTCAATTCCGAAATTCAACGCATCCTAAACTTTGACCGAGTGAGAGATCTAGGATTATGTGTTGGAAAAACTCGTTATTTTCAATAATGTAACTTTTAGTAATAAATAGCGACAAATAACTTCAGTAATTTCAGCAGCACCTTAACTACTAATATCTGCCACTGGCTGCGACAATATGTTGGTAGATATTCAATTGCGACTTGGAAAAACAAGGTGATAGCTCCATAATACACACCCTAAATTAAGATATACTAAGGAGTTCCAAATTTTTTTTAACAATTGTTCTTCTGCACCGCTACAACATGTATGCCAGGCATTTGTATCCTCAACAATGTTCTACCAATTATTTTTTAGAGTCAGTGTTGTTCCTTTAACCGATCTGAACTTCTTCTATCCAAGATTTTTCCGGGTATCGACTGTTAGTCTATCGCCCAACCCCACAAAAGATTAGGTTTGATAATTTCATACCTCTTCTTTTAGGGGGTCTAGCGATAGGCTAAAAAATAAACAGTGCTACGAAACGATGAAACTGTTGTCAAATATTTGACTAGAATAATTTGACGAAAAGTTCAGTCAAATTTTTTCTGTCAAAATAGAGCTACAAACAAAATTTCATGATTACACTATCTGATTGCATTTGCCAGCCAGAATAGTTAAATATTTGACATTGTGGTATACAGTGTCATACAAGTTTTAGTCAAAAGCTAGGAAGAGCGCAGTGTGATTCGAAAACCTTGAGGTCCTGGGTGATAGTCTACAAAATTCATACAAAATTACCGATGTTCCTTTTTATAATTTAATATTAAAACCAAATATTATCCGAGTACTACTATAATTGGCCCCGCAAGGATTTTACAATGATTACAAAATTTAAGATCATCATAAAATGAGATGTTATTTATGAAAATTGAAAAAAGTAAAACTCCTAGACACAAGCCTTGCGCTACACCAAGTTTAATATTATTAAACAAAAATAGCCAAGAGATAATAATATTCAACGAAATTGATAGAAGGCGACGCTTTAAAACTAAAGACAATCCTCACCCGAACGAATTAACTTAATACCGAAAATGTCGCTATCCAGGAAACTACTAACATCAGTATACATAAATTTGCCATACACTTCGAACATACATGCTGCATATTTTCGAAAAAATTAATCAAAGTCTAGATCTAACCGACAAATCCTCCCGGGTTTTAGATTAATGCAAAATGTTTTCGTGCTCGTATATCGGTCTGGAGTATGAGTATGTGAATTTCCATGAAACGGTGGTGATTCCTTATGAAAAATTAATGAGATTAACGATAGTATCGATCGGGATCGGACTATAAAAGATCGGATCTAGTGAATGTGGGAGCCAGATCAATCCGATACATCAGGTATAGCAGATCGGTTTCCTTTAAGTGTTCAACGATTAAAACAGTTTGTTCTTTTCAAATAAGCAAAATGCAAGCGTCACTTTTGTCGATCAGCTCTTACACTTTCTACATTTTGTTGGCGTGTGCCACATTATCGTTGATCGCACTTTTCAACGAAGTGATTTCAAGAGTTTTAGTGAAAATCAAGTGTGTGAAAAGTGGCAATAAGAAAATCTTCAATCGCGCACCTGGTCCTCTTCCGTTACCAATTATCGGAAATTTAGCCTCGTTGGATGGCTATGAAATTCCATATCAAGCCTTTACTGATCTGGGTTTAAAATACGGGCCTATTGTGGCTCTAAAGCTGGGAAAAGTTTCAACTATTATCGTAAACGGAATCGAGAATATCCGAGAAGTTCTCATCAATAAAACATCGCATTTTGATAGTCGCCCAAATTTTCGCAGATATCATGAACTTTTCTCCGGAGATAAGGAAAATTGTAAGTTATTGCGAATCAAAAGATCGTGGTGGAAAGATTTTATTAATTTTTTCTTCCTTATTTTAATTTCTAGCACTTGCCTTTTGTAATTGGTCCGATCTCCATAAACAGAAACGCGAAATGCTCGTGCCTCACACTTTTCCAAGGAACTTTTCCGAGAAATTCAAACAACTTGACTCGATCATTTGCGACGAGCTAAGTGGTATGCTTTCGACTATCGAAAATGCTGGTACTCAGACGCTTCCCATTAAGAAAATGATACTAAAATCTTGCTGCAACATTTTCGCCCAGTATTTCTGTTCGCGACGATTCGAAAATAACGATCCGACATTCGATCGATTCGTCTCGAACTTTGATAAAATCTTCTACGAAGTGAATCAAGGATATGCTGCCGACTTTTTACCATTTTTGTTGCCGCTGCACTGGAAGAATTTAAAACGAATGGAGAACTGGTCGCGTGAGATTCGATCGATAATCCTCGAGAACATCATTGAAGATCGCTTGGAGGAGACAGACGACGAGCGTGATTTCGTGGACTGTTTGGTCAACGGTGTGAAAAATACAGAACCGATCATGAATTGGAATTCGGCACTCTTCGCTTTGGAAGACATTGTTGGTGGTCACTCGGCGGTCGGAAACTTCTTGATCAAAGTATTCGGCTACATTGTCCAACATCCCGAAGTTCAGACGGGTATCCAGAAAGAAGTCGACACAGTTCTTCAAAACAATGACGAAACTATGATCAGCCTCAAAAACAGAAAATCTATGCCATACACCGAAGCTGTAATCATGGAGGCGCTACGATTAATTGCATCACCGATCGTACCACATGTTTCGAACCAGCACAGTACAATTGGTGGTAAGTTACTCAAACGATTGGTGCAACATGAACAAGTTACTTAAAATTTATTTCTTACTTACAGGTTTCGATGTTGAACCCAATACTCTGATCTTCCTAAACAATTACGATCTTAGCATGTCACCGAAGCTTTGGGATCAACCAGAATCATTTAAACCAGAGCGTTTCCTACAAAACGGTCAACTTTCGAAACCCGACTACTTCCTTCCCTTCGGAGGTGGACGACGATCGTGCATGGGCTACAAACTTGTACAACTTATCAGTTTCTCAACACTTGCCAATACCCTCAAGAACTTCAACTTAATGCCACTGGACGGACATAACTATAAAATTCAAGCCGGCTCTCTTGCAACATGCGAAGATCCTTTCCGAGTTAGTTTTATTCCTAGAAATGGAAATTTACAGTAAATGAAAAATCACAAGGGCCATAAATTTGATAAGCTCCTTACTCTGAAACAAAATTTGATGAAGAGGTCAAATATAGTATTAATGTTGTTATAAATAGGACTGGGAAGAGACTTCCTTGAATTTTGTATCAGAGTTTTCGAGACGAGTACAACACTATGACCTATAAATTGTTTTGTTATAACATTGTATTAAGGACCAAAAGTCCAAATTTTGTATTAGCCACTATTCCTGTGATTGACTGAAATTTTTATTATTTAACCCTATAACCAAAGAATAAAATAATTTCGCACTGAAAATATTTCGTTTTTTTCTTCTATAAAATAATATCATCTGTTAAATTCTTTTTTAAATTGAAAAATTATTTGTCTGTGGATCTGTTCGAACATCAGGGAAAAACGGATGAACAGAATTTGAAGAATTTAAAAGGCTTCTCTTTTTTTTTATTAGCGTCAAGCGGGAGGGGTGGTTTACATGGAGAAAAAAAAATAAAGTTTTCAAATATCTTCTTTAATTTGAGTCTTATTCGAAATTGAACATAACACAAGTTGTAGGAGAAGGGATTTTTACACGATACAGCGATATACCAGGAACAGCTTGCGCAACAATTGAAACTTGGAGTTTATATTGATATTTAATAGTGCTGATATTTGCAATAATTGGTTGGGCAAACGGAGCAATTGCATCATCCATCTATCTAGTAGACTGAATTTTTGCCTTTTTCGCGATAATGTTGACAATTCCTGACGCAATTATTTTTAAAAATTCAACAGTCTGTTATACCATAGACATACGACCATCTAAATTGGCAAATTAATAATTTCCAATTAAATTTAGATTGGCAATTCTAAAGTTGTTTACACACGGCCCTTCTACTTATGATCTAAAAGAAGATATGTCATTTGACAGTTTCGAAATGGAAATTTATGAAATGTTTTCTTGCCATATTCCCAGCAGAAGAACTTCATCGTTTACCGTTGTCCGAAGGATTCATCTTTTTATGCTCGCATCGTTTTGACAGCACAATTTAGAACAATTGACATTTAAATTATTTGTTTGGAATGTCTTCTTCTTTATGATACATGTTGTTTTGTGTAGTGACTAGCACTCGTCCAGGACATAGTCCGTTCGCCACATATTCATCTTTAAATCACAATATTTATCAATGGCATTGGTTCATTACTTCCGAGAATCACAATCGTAACAATATAGCTTTGAATCGAGACTCGAACACTTGAAGTTCTGTGCGTTAAAAGATATTCTTGAACCTACAAAAAAGCGAACTTTACTCAAAGATTTGGCCACTTAAGGCTATTGGAGTGCTTCAGTTCGGACCAATGTGTATTTTATCGGGATAAAATTAAATTTAGTTAATATTATGCATGGATGAATGAATATAATGGATGAATATCTAATTCCTGTAACGGTGCTAGACAACGGCGAGCTTTAAAACATATCTGAATATATTGAACAATCTGAAATAAAAAAAAATACTTCACCGTTATCTAATCGAATGCTGAAATTTGCATTGTACATAAGAACTGGATAGCATTAAAAAAAAAGAGAGGGAAAATCTGACTCCCTAATTGAAGCAAATTTGTAATACGGACTACAGCAGGTACTGACGCAATTTTGCCATTTTCAATGTCAAAGCGAAGGCCGGCTTTGCGCTAGTATCAAGTCGGACTGCCAATTTTGGCAAAAACCTAAAGAAATTTCGTCTATTTCGATCTCTGGAATATAGGAAACCAATTGAAAGTACGACTTTAGACCGGGCTTGGCCCAATTCTTGGAGCATAACGGCACGTGTGTCGTAGCCACAAATATTTCCATTTTAATACGTCTTATATCTCAGGCTTGATAATCCGTGGTGGGAAGACATTTAAAGCCCGATTTCCGGGCTTGTAAAAAAAGAATTTAAACGAAATGAAATAAAATTAGATTTTGTCTCTAACTGGAAAAAGAGGCGAATATTTTAATATCGTTTATATTTTAACACTCTGTCGTCAAGTACATTTTGAGTACATTCAATTGTTGCTTTAAATATAAATTCCAAAAGATTTTGTTCAGTTACAAAATAAACGGATGTAGGTGTAGGAGGAGTATTCGGGTAGCACGCATGGAATGAGATATTCCTCCACGAACTGTAGATAACGCCCTTATTATTTTTGAGTAAAACGGTTACTCGTTGGAGTGATCGCTCATATTAGACTGAAATTATTTGGTCTTACACTTTAAGTGAGTAATTCACTTTTTTCGTTCGTTTCGTTTTTCAAAAGTTCCGATTGTGTTGTAATAAAATTCAGGAAGGTGATCAAAAAATTCATGTTATAGTAGAGAACTCAGCAAGGGCGCATTTAGAGAGGTGGCAAGAATCGGCACTTGCTTCCACCTGTATTCCAACAATTCGAAAAGTAGTACAATTTATTATAAAATGAGAAAAAAAAAGAATTTTCAAACCAAATCTGGCTTAACCATTTTTCAATTCATATTTAATACACATTTTTTGTTCAAATCCGACTCGACAGACCAAAAAATGTTAGACTCTTTCCAAAAGTAAAGAATTTTTCTTTGAGTATTCAATTATTGCACGGCCGGCTAAAGTTCATATCATATTGTATTATTCCTAATGTACAGCTTTGGGAGCTACAAAGTGAAGTGTTGCTATAATATATTTACATTATGTGAAGGTAGAGAGATCGATGATTAATTTACTCAAATCAATGTCTTCTTTAATCTTCACTCTAGGCTCGACTGAATTTTCACTCTTATCGAGTTGAATTCCACTCGAAGGATTAAAGAAAAGTTTGTATGTATCCAAGTGATGAGACTAGTGATCTTCATTTAATTTTAATAAGTTTGTGATATCAAGTTCAAAGTCGCAGCATATATTTTCAGGTCGCTCTAGAGGTGATCTCATGGTGTCTAGCTTAACTAACGAAATCGATATCGCAAAGAATAGAAGGAAAATTTAATCCGAAATTTTTGTTTTAATATAATGTAGGTTGCAATTAATACTAGTCTCCTTTGCTTTTCATTTTCATTATTTATTTGTTGGTTTGAGCCTGTAAAAGCCTTACTGCTTATCGAACGACGACCTGAGCGGTATTTTGTTCCTGGCTCTTAACCACTCCTTAGGCCATATCTATTCCCTTAAAAAAGAAGATGACTTTACTCAGGGATTCTTCGACCACCAAGAATCTACCTTTTAGATTTGGCCACTGCATCACAATCAGAATGTGTGCAGTGGTTGAGGATGTGGTTTAAGATGCGATTTCACAGAATCGACATGCTATCTAGTGATAATTTGCCTATGATTTTAAGGTAATAACTGGGGAAATAATGTCCAGGGAAATATCCCTTATAACCCTTGCATTATTCCTGATTAAGAAAAGCAGTTCTGATGCTCTCGCTTGCCTTGAATTTAGTGCATCTTGCAGAACCTCCTTCTTTATCTCTACGTGTAATGGGGTCATGTTTGTCATAGCTTCTATTGCAGCAGGGGGACACGATTAAAGTCCCTCAGTAATGCTTAGAACAACACGCCTCTGGATTTTCTGCAGGGCCCTCTGCACTGTGATTTGTTCATCCTTTAGCCACCATAATATTACGGCGTATATAATCATTGGCTTTATAATAGACTTGTAGGCCCAGTACACCATTTTTGACCCAAGTGGTACCACAGAGCCTTCGACACGCCATGAAAGTCAATGTTGCTCGTGTGGAGATGTTTTTAAGGTGAAAGCACCAAGTCAGACAGTTGTGACTTGTCCAAAGTAACACCCAAATATTTGACTTCAGAAGAGAATTCAATTGTAGTGACTCTAACAATCGGAGTCCTTAAGTTTACCTTAATTTTTATTAAAAAGAGGAAATAAAAAAACCTCTGTTGAATAAATTAAAAAAAGTTTTGAAATTCAACGAAGGAATAAAGGATCTCAAGTTCCGATTAACTTAAATAACCACAGAAAAGCCCGGAAGAAAATAACCATCGACATGGTTATCATTCAACGAAGAAGTGGAATTACGGCAGTATTCGTGTTAAACCAAATTTCTCGCGAGTTGTCTCAGGTGTTTAAAATATGCTTCACAATTTAGCGTCCAACCCGGGACTATTAACTTATAGGAAACATAATAATTTAGCTGCCTACACTTATAGCAATCAAAAAAATTTGGCGCCCAATGTGGGGTCCGAAAAACGAAAGTTAGTTGCAAATACCTACATACAGGCGCTTGTTATTCTTTATTGCAGAATTTCGCGACTTCTTTTAAGTAAGATTTGATGCATTGGATTTAGTTTTCAGTTATTTAAGAGTTTTGTCCCCTTCTGAAAGCAATTCAATTCCCACATACAAGCTAATTCATAACTGTTTTGCAGCCGCATCGAGCAGGCCTTTATGTCTAGCAAGATCCCCGATTTTTAAGCTATGACACTGGACGTAAGTTGTTAAATCCAGCCAAACACTAGATACAGAAAAAAAATTTGAACCTTTTTAAGTAACCTTAGCTTAGAAAAGACTATAACTCACATTCATGAAACACTTAATTATTAAAAATAATAAAGTAGCTTATCACATAGTTCACATTAACATGCTTTTTAATCGACGAAAATGAGTTCAATTTTCGTCGATTTAAAATAAAAAAAAAAATTAAATATATTACAAAATATAATTTTCATTTCTATAATTTCAATTCATTCCAAAAAGACAAATTTTTTGACACGTTTTGAAAGATAATCTTATTTTTTTCGTTAAGGAACCAAGCTTACAATTTTCAAGATCAAGTTAGCGAAAACTTGTGAGTCGAATTGAGGCATGTGTGAAGGTCAAATTAACAGGAAAGTTAATTCATGACCAAAAGATAAACCGAAAAACCCTTTTGCCCTCTAATTTTGAATGCCATACTCAAACCGGACGATTCAGGTGTGTGTTTTCGAGTATCCAAAAATATGGTAAAACAAATCATCGCTAGTCAAATAATGGAAATCAATTATGTATATCAGTGCGATCTGTTCAGGTGAGAAAAGATTATGCTGTCTGAGTTATTTGAAATTCAGAATCGTGGCTATGTAATATAATTGGTATGATCGTATTTATGAGAGGACCATTTGAAATACGATAAATTTTAATCACAGACATGTTTGATTTATTTCAAGCAATTCTCCATTTGAAAGAAATTCGCTAAATATTTAGATATATTTGTTATTATCGAAAACGTATGTTTTGAAAACAAATTTCGTTATAAAAAAAACCGTTTAATTGTATAATGGATGGTGATGGAAAAAAATAATGGAAAAAAATTATATATTACCTTTAACGCCACATCTACGAAAATTAATCAATCAATGGAATAAATTCCATGATAGTACAATAATTGATATCCACAGTTGCTGGATAGACAATTTTTTCAACCCACCTCCTGGACGCCAATGCAAAACTGATTTTTTGGCTTGAACACATGTCCAGTAGACCAATATATTCAGTTCCTGGGGTAAATAAAACCCATCACAGCCCCGTAACATGATACCTCAATCAGAAAAAAATTCACTCCACCCTACCATCATCACTCATACCCACAAACATTTTTGCTGATACGAGGACTACTTACGGTATAAATTCTGTAGAATGCTAGAAGGAATTGGCCCTTTGTATCCCGAACCTTTGTCTTTCCTTCGAATATTTTGACTTTTTCAAAATAAAATATTCACTTCAAGGCCTTCGTTCACAACAACTGTATAAATTCCAGAATGCTATCTCAAATACTTCTTGAGATATGCGACGTAATTTTTTAGAAAAACTGTTGTGCAAAACAAGTTCCGTGCGCCGACAACCTTTAAAAATGTTATATTCCGCTGCTACAGCTATAGACACAAACCAAATTTTACCATTTAATTGGTTCGCGACATATCGCCATATAAAGTATTTCGTCACGCAACGCTCCTCAGGATTTTATTTTTAATATACTCCCATAGTATTCCTGGAAACAACTACGAAGTTTAAACTTTGTAGCATTACACGTCATTGCCTTCCACACTCGCTTAAATATTTCTATATAAATTCCGAATTTAATCTTCCTAGTATAAGCATTTCCGGACATACGAGAGCCAACATTTTTTGTATAAAATAAGTAAAAATTGCAAGGTTACAAAATTTTTGAAATATTTCTTTCCTTTTTTTACAGATTTCGTTCGCTGAATTTTAGAAATTTTCGCAACACTTTGAGTGCCGAAATTTTTGCCAAAACTTTTGACAATACTATTTAAAGAGGTCGAAATTTTCGTTTGAACCTCGTTTGTAGTATAATTTCAATTCATTTAGTTGTGTTTTATAAATTAGTAATATACATAGCTAATAACATTTTGGGGTATTTCTGAGGTGTTTAAAAACCGACGGAACTATCTTCGTTCACGCCTGTATTCAGTTGAGGGATCGGCTTAGCTCACCGCACTCTCTCCCCTTTGCTTGAGTCAGTTCTAGAAAATAATGTTAATTCTGCTAGGATGATAAACATGTGCCAAAACCCAAAATTACCAAACTTTGAAATTGTATGTCAGCCTAAAATCATAAAAATCCATCGTATTTTCTATCACAAATCAAAATGCTTTACCTGAACGGATTAAAATTCAACTGCAAACTATTGCAGCAGGTACTACACAAAACACGATAATGTAATTTAAATACTGCACTGCATTTCACATGTTTCGATGTGTACGAGTATAAGGAATTTTATATTGGCACCGTTAACAACGAACTTGTTTCTTTTAAACAAATCTAATGTTTTATGGAAACAAAAAACACCGACCAAATAGCGGAGGACACCTACAACTTTCAGGTGTCTTTAGAACCGTTTAAGAAATGTGGTAAGTAATGGTTTAACTGCACATATCATAGCAATTTATCGAAAAACGTGAGGGCAAAGTGGAATAAAATTGCACCATTTCGATTACATTACCAACAGGTTTATTTACCGATTTCGAAATAAAGTGAAAATTGCATTCGCCTTAGAAAATAAAATGCTCAGAAAATTTAAATAAAATACTCGATTTTTATATCGATATTCGAATAATTCAATTAAGGATTTTGATCTACAAAAAATGTGTAGTTTTTAGTGGTGTTTGATTGTAAAGAGTACCTACCTATATAATATCATAGGTAGGTGCTTTTGGAAGGACAGTATACGAGGCCAGATAAAAGTTTGAATTAGAGAGTTGAAAAATTGTTCTTGTGGTGTTTTTGGATACAAAAAAAACTGAGCATTAACAATTAAAAATGGACTCACTCTTAGCCGAGACTAAAGGCCGTGACACAATAAAAGCAGAAAGCAGCGGTAGCGACAGCAGCGTCGACAGTGCTGCTGTTTGCTCTGCTTAATGAATTTAAATAAAAGCAGAAGCAAAGAAGAATGTGTCCATGCTAACTGCTACCGAAAGAAGAAGCAGGAAAAAATGTGTCCATGCTAACTGTCAACAATCACAAGAAGTATTTTAGTCTCTTGTTTGAGCGGACGAAAATATTTTGTTTCCGTTGATTTTTCTGAGCTTTTTGTTTAAAATGATCATTAAATAAGAGTATATGGAAACAATTTTGACACCTTTAACATTTCCATTGCTGACAACATTTCCAATTATTAAGGGATTTACGCTGGTAGTAATTTAGAACGAAAAAGCAGCACTGTTTTCGTCTTTGCTTCTGCCGCTGCTTTCATTTAAACAGGCGCCATATGATCCTGTGCTTTCTAAAAAAATTCTGCTTCTGCCGCTGCTTTCTGCTTTTATTGTGTCACGGCCTTAATACATTATACCGCAGGCAATGTAATACCGAGATGATAAATACCATACTAAGAATGTGGATCGATTCTGAATATTAGCTGGCAAACGTTTGCAAGCTAGCGAGCCCTGGGTAAATGATGGTTTAGAACTTAAATAAAGCTTTCGCGCTATGAATGAAAAAGATATATGAAATTTTTTAAAAATCATATTATAAAGGAATTGTAAATTTTATATCCGTTTGTAGTTTGTAAACATAAAATTTAACGACATTGTGAATTGAACAAAAATAATCATGGTTTCGTGGATTGGATACAATTTCATTGTAAATCTCATCAAGTTTCATATACAGGATCGACGCTTTTTCACATGGCACACATTTCCATACGGCCAGTCGTCAACTGGGCATTATATTGTTTGTGATTATACTAGATGAAATCTGTATATTAGGTGTTATAGCTTTAATCTGGTCCAAAAGTTTGTTTTTCGGAGAAAAACAAATTAAATATTATTCAATGTTCAGTTGTTGCAAAAACCCTAAATATGCTTGTTATTCTAACAGACAATTGGACATTCATTTTTTTCCTGCCCAATTGATAACATCGTGACAAAAGTAGGAACAAAAACAGTTATGATTTAAAAAAATCACATTACTCCTTCAGTCAACTATACATACAAATTCCCAAAAAAAATAATCCGGGGTGATTATTGCAGGTTTTTTGAAAATTGCACATTAATTTACTGAAAACATCATCATAGTTGTAATTAAATGTTAAAACGATGCAGTTTTTTGAGCTGTCCATACAAATGTCATTACAATTTAAGCTTTAATGAAGTATTTTAATTCACCTCTTTCTTATAACACAGTACTTTTAATATATTCGTCCTACTCGAAACAAACAAACGAACTTCACTGAATAGGCATCATGCATAAATTTACTGGAAAATTTATGCCAATATTAACATTTTTCTCTCAATTCATTTCATGATCGAATTTTTAAAGTCCAAAGGGAAATTACCAAATAAAAATTAGATAGCTTAAGACAAACATGTTATTATTCTAACAAAATAATAAAGCCGCAACGTTTTTACATTTTAAAATTTTTTCCATCGAACTGAGCTACTTCTGTTTGTGCATTTTACGTAGACCGACAGTTGATATCTTACCTCCATCCCCCATCCTCACACCTTTCCCATCAGAATTGCTTTTCCGTCATCCCATTGAATTCCAAATTCGACTCGATATTTTGAGCGATTTCGTTGACCGACCTGCCCCAGTTTCCTAACGGATCAACATTTCTCCTGAATCATCAGCTTTGAAATGTTGTTGTGTTTTACTAAAACGTTTTTTTTTATTAACAACTACTTTCTCGCTATGTTTTCTTGTCAGTTTTTGTTTTTATATGGTAAGAAAAACGTAGTTAGATTTCTGAAAATTGTTTTTTGATAATTTTAAAATATGTAGTAGCCATATTTAAAAGCGAGTCCTAATCGGCTTATATCGTTCCACTTTTTCCGGACTACTGTATGGTGTCTACTCGAATATGGACAATAAGTTATTGCTTCCATTTTCAATTCTGTTGCTGGAACTTTAGAAATCGCACCATACAATTTTTTGGCCATGTGATTGAGTTGAGTGATTCCGATTGCCTCTTGTATCCTAAACTAAATTAAAATTAAAATTAAAATTGTTAGTTTACAAATGCAAGCACTCAATTCTTAAGGACTTTTGTAGCTACTCGAGACTCGAGGGAATACTCTAATTTTAATTATTTTTATTCACGTACTTGCAAAGTTTTATATTCCCACCCGCTTCCGCTAATCGTATAATAAATGAATTAGGCACTACCGAACTCGATCTTTCTGTTAATAATTCGTTTAAATTTCGACTTCCTATGTCAAAACAATTCCGTGAGTTAAGGTGTAATTGTTTGTAACAATCGATTTTCTTCATATTTGTTTTTACCTGCAACTAATGAAAAATTAACGTATCCGTGAACACGTTTTTAATTACTTTTGTATTGGAGCTATACGCAGGAGTAGGACGATTTCGTCGGTGAACGAACTTAGTTCCATTCAGTGTTCAAATTTATTATAAAGAAAGAGCGTCCTTTTGGAGCTCTTATCCTCGAAATAAAGGATTTCGTCATAGCGGGCAATCAATGCTGTGCTGGCTAGAATTAAGGCAAGACGCAGAGAAATGCTTCAGGCTCTTTTCTTAATTTTTTATTAACGGAAACCCTTGTAAAATCCATAGCCATTTAGGGCTTCTGAAGGCAAATAAGGTGGAATTTCGACATGTTTTTGTCATGTTTAACTCTTTTTTAATTTAAAAACTAGTCGCGCCCCGTTAATAACGCGTATCAGCAGTTGTAGCGTGAAAATAATCCTGCTGCAATATTGAAAACCGCGTCTATTATGATCTGTTTTCCCATATTATTTTATAATTCGGGAAAGTTCTTAGAGCAAATTAAACGATTAAATGATGAATATGTCCGTAATTGCAATGCAAGTACGCAGTGAACGACTAGCAGAAAAAAATACACAGATCCAGACTGGCTAATGACATATACTTCCAACAGCAAAAGATACTTCTATAGGAAAAAGAGATACTGAGAAATAAAAAAAAACGATTAGCTGTGTACCGATTTGGGATGGGCCGGGGTCATCATTTAAGATTTTCCCAGGGCGTGGATGTACGGATAGTTCAGGACTACATACATTTTTTAGATTCCCTTGAAGATAGTCTGTCTAGAACTAAACCTGCTCCCCGAAAAAGACGTTCCTATACTCAATACCTAAATAAAGCCCTTACAGGACAAGGCTCATAGTCCAGGGTTTCAAAATATATAAATATTTCTCGAGTCCGTTCAAAATTCTTAACTCGTTTTCTTACGGAGCCGCAGCTATGCCATTTCATATAGTGCATATTACATGAAATCAAATCTCGCTTTGAGGATACTGCGAGTGGAGTATATTTGAATATGATCGTACCGTTCCAAAGTAGGTGCCTACATTTGTGCCGGCATCGAGGTAAAAAAAATATTATAAATATATTACGAAGTGATGTAACTCAAGAACTAGCCTCTATTAAATTTATTTCGGGTCTAGACAAAAAAAGTGTTCTATCTACAATCTAAGCGTCTCGTACTTACTTAATCATTTCGAAGCGATATTCTGTGCGATATTGTTTAGGGATGTTAGACTCATTTCCTGTTGAAATAAAATTCCACCTAGCCCGAAGCCGTCTAACATCCAAACGCTTCTTATACCTAACTTCATGTAAAATATGTAAAATACTTCCATGTATACCTCCGACTGTGAATTTCCAACAACCGGTGGCGATTCCTTATGAAACATTAATGAGATGCCGACAGTTTGAATCGCGATCGGACTATAAAAGTAAGTTTCATTGAATATTTCAACCAGATCATTCCGATATCGCAGATAAAAGAGATCTGTTTCTTTTAGTGTCCCAAAAAAACAGTTTGTTCCTTTAAAAAAGCAAAATGCAAGCGTCACTTTTGTCGATCAGCTCTTACACTTTCTACATTTTGTTGGCGTGTGCCACATTATCGTTGATCGTACTTTTCAACGAAGTGATTTCGAGAGTTTTAGTGAAAATCAAGTGTGTGAAAAATGGCAATAAGAAAATCTTCAATCGTGCACCTGGACCTCGTCCGCTCCCAATTATCGGAAACTTGGCGTCGTTGGATGGCTATGAAATTCCATATCAAGCCTTTTCCGATCTGGGTTTAAAATACGGGCCTATTGTGGCTCTAAAGCTGGGAAAAGTTTCAACTATTATCGTAAACGGAATCGAGAATATCCGAGAAGTTCTCATCAATAAGACATCGCATTTTGATAGTCGCCCAAATTTTCGCAGATATCATGAACTTTTCTCCGGAGATAAGGAAAATTGTAAGTTATTGCGAATCAAAAGATCGTGGTGGAAAGATTTTTTTAATTTTTGCTTCCTTATTTTAATTTCTAGCACTTGCCTTTTGTAATTGGTCCGATCTCCATAAACAGAAACGCGAAATGCTCGTGCCTCACACTTTTCCAAGGAACTTTTCCGAGAAATTCAAACAACTTGACTCGATCATTTGCGACGAGCTAAGTGGTATGCTTTCGACTATCGAAAATGCTGGTACTCAGACGCTTCCCATTAAGAAAATGATACTAAAATCTTGCTGCAACATTTTCGCCCAGTATTTCTGTTCGCGACGATTCGAAAATAACGATCCGACATTCGATCGATTCGTCTCGAACTTTGATAAAATCTTCTACGAAGTGAATCAAGGATATGCTGCCGACTTTTTACCATTTTTGTTGCCGCTGCACTGGAAGAATTTAAAACGAATGGAGAACTGGTCGCGTGAGATTCGATCGATAATCCTCGAGAACATCATTGAAGATCGCTTGGAGGAGACAGACGACGAGCGTGATTTCGTGGACTGTTTGGTCAACGGTGTGAAAAATACAGAACCGATCATGAATTGGAATTCGGCACTCTTCGCTTTGGAAGACATTGTTGGTGGTCACTCGGCGGTCGGAAACTTCTTGATCAAAGTATTCGGCTACATTGTCCAACATCCCGAAGTTCAGACGGGTATTCAGAAAGAAGTCGACACAGTTCTTCAAAACAATGACGAAAATATGATCAGCCTCAAAAACAGAAAATCTATGCCATACACCGAAGCTGTAATCATGGAGGCGCTACGATTAATTGCATCACCGATCGTACCACATGTTTCGAACCAGCACAGTACAATTGGTGGTAAGTTACTCAAACGATTGGTGCAACATGAACAAGTTACTTAAAATTTATTTCTTACTTACAGGTTTCGATGTTGAACCCAATACTCTGATCTTCCTAAACAATTACGATCTTAGCATGTCACCGAAGCTTTGGGATCAACCAGAATCATTTAAACCAGAGCGTTTCCTACAAAACGGTCAACTTTCGAAACCCGACTACTTCCTTCCATTCGGGGGTGGACGGCGATCGTGCATGGGCTACAAACTTGTACAACTGATCAGTTTCTCAACACTTGCCAATACTCTCAAAGATTACAACTTGATTCCGCTAGCCGGACATGATTACACAATTCAAGCCGGTTCACTTGCCACATCTGAAGATCCATTTCGAATCTCTTTTAGTGCAAGAACGTAAGATGGATCCATCCTACAATCCTACTACATTATCATACTATTCATACTATAATTATTTATTCTAAAACAAAATTTAATGATTTGAAAGATCCTTCAATTTTGTTTTTGAACACAACGAACTGTACACGGGAAAGTTGCCTATTCTTCTTCTGTTTAAATGGACCTCGAAAAGGGGTGGAGCTGATTATTAATCATAAGATATTTATTATTTTCTAAGATGATAATTTTAAGAAATTCTGTTTTTACTTTTTACTTCGTATGCCTTTTTGTAACATACTTCCTATGTATTATTTTATGTGATCTTCTAGCTGTAAAATAATTTGCTATAAACAAGTTACCAAAGAATAATAAAAAAGAAATATTTAAATGAAATTGAAATGTTTTATATTTTAAGCGTCAGTGAAAGTTTGAACCCACTTTTAGGTATGGGATTAAGATTTGAATAACGTAAGAGACAGTGTAGTAAATTTTGTGCTACATTTTAGGTAACGCTTTCTTTTACCGATATATGCTGCAGACAAAAAAAATTCGAGGACACGGTACGTAAAAATAAGATCAAAATCCAAGTAAATATTTTATAAATAGGTTTTAAAAAGAAAGTTGCGAGCGTAAGTCAAAATTTAACTGTTGAATCCAGTTGTAGCAGGTAACTACGTGGTGGAGATTTTGAAGAAATCTTAAATATAAATAAAGAAGACTATTAGTGGACCCTGAATTTAAATTTCTTTAATCTGCTAAATATCATAATTTTATAGTTTCACCATCATTTATATAATGCCGACTTCACACCCTCGCCGAGACATTCGTTATTTGAATATTTAAAGGTCGCTCAAATAGGCCGCTTATTCAAATCCGGCTCGACGGACCAAAACTCTTTGATTCTTTTCCAAAAGAGCCTATACATTTTTTTCCAAAATTCAATTATCGTAACCGCTCATCTTCAAGCGACTTCCAAAAGTGAAACTTTAGTAAATACAAAGTGAAGTGCTGCTAAAATGTTGATATTTGATAGCCATTAGAGCAACTGCAGCACGTTGGGTGGAGATGCACACGGCTACTACTATTTCTGAGCCTCTCGGTCACTGAACCTGAATTCTCATCTTCGTGGGGACCTCTTTGCTTCTCTGTTTTGTGTTCATAAATATTTGTCTTCACTCTTTAAGCTATAGCTTGGCCCCTCTCTATATAATGTTATATGGTCTACTTGGATATTTCTCCAATGTCTACATTTGTAAAAAACCAATCCTGTGACTCATACCAGCTGTATGCGAAAGAATTTTCTAAATAAATAATTTCATCCAACCATTGATTTCTCGGTTGATTGCACTAAATCCATCGTAACATGGTTTAGTTTGAACATTACGTAAAACAGAATTTTGTATACACACGTATGCACATTATTATCCTATTTCGACATTTTGTGTTTTATTATATCTGAAACGAACGTAAGTCGGTGAACTACATTCGATCGCGGCCCCATCACCCTCAAAATTGGTATCACAGTCGGGGAAACTTTCTCCGAATTGTGAACTATACGAGAAAAAGAATACTGAAATTTAAATGTCGCCCAAATCTCAGATCTCGAGTTACTGAAAAAACACGAAACCTATTCAAATCTTAAATTGGTGTTGCGAACAAATACGACAGGTATGAAAACACCGTACGGACTATTTTCAATTCTGACCGGTCGTATCGATCGATTGAGGTCAGAATATATTAAAATTGACCCCGACTTCTTTTCTTACATAGTTTTCCGTCAATTAAAAACTAATTTCCATGAATGAAAAATGGCTGAAAAAAAGGACAAACGTGTGACTGGTCTTAACGTCGAGGGCACCCTACATTTACAGTTGCTGTTGCTCTAAAATAAAACTAAATCGAACCTAGGCGCCTTACTTGCATGCTATAAGGTTCTAAAACAGCGCGACAGCAAAGAAAAATAAAAATCTCGACCGACATAAGACAAAATCTATCTAGGAAGTTTGTTTATCTGTTAATATGTAGGTCAAAGACTTCTTTAACGGTTCTCTCTGGTTGCTTTCATCTATTGCTATCGAAACCTTAACAGAAAACTCAATTCAATTTCATATGTATTTTAAATAGCTGAATTTTTATTAAAGTGAACTGATTTTTGATTTATCAACTTTTTTTCTTTTCTATCTCGGATGGTTCGGTACTTGAAATTCACCAATGTGAAGTTTAGTGGTCAAAGTCGAGGTCAATCGATTCAGATAGGCAACATAAATTTGTTTTCATGCCGATATAATCTGCATTACACGATTTGATTTAAAAACAAAACAAAACATAACATTAGGATCAAAGTCTGCCTCTATCCAGGATCTAGATGAAATACTGAGAACAATTGTCGTTTTCAAAAGAAAGTCTGGATTAATATCGAAGGCGACCTTTACTGGAAAAAAAACAGGACAAAGCTATTTTCCAAGAACCTAGTGATCTTAAACTGTAAAATTCTATGCAATTGCGCAGAACCGGCTTCCACAATACTCGGGGTTTCTCTGACAATACTTTCGCATAACTAATCCAATAACTAATCGAAGCAGTAGTGGTGCGGGATTTATACTGCCCTCAGGGATAATAACGGAGTTTGCAACTTATATAAATATGAAAGGATCATATAGGATCTCGTAAGTCAACCAATCCAGAGGAAGATCGCAAATCCATCCATTTACTGATCAGCGACAAAAGTCATTTGAGACGGTAGTAAAAGTATTATTACAAATTAAAATACAATAATATTAAAAAAAAAATTTAATTATATAGACAACTTTCGAATAGTCCACCAATTCCGTCCTTTAAATCCCATTTAGAACCGGGATAGTAAAATTGCGACATAAAGGGTATAACAAAAATATCTTTAAAAAATAGAATTTACAATTGATAATCATGTTTATTTTAAAACTATTCCAGACGCAACATTACACAAACAATAAATAGATCTCCATTTAAGATATTTGAATAACAATCTACTTACCATTGGGAACGGATTTTGGTAAATTTTCTACTGGTTTTTTTGAATTTTTTGCATGCCTTTTGCTATTTAAGTGCTGCGTTAGATCGCTCGGATCCGTCACTGTTAAATTGCAAGTTTTGCAATAATAATTGCCTGTTGGTGTTCTATACATGGAAATATCATTTTTTGGAGCAACTTGCACACTCGCAAGAACGGTATCTTCCGTTGCCGCATATGGTGGCTTCCCTGTATAGTGAAAAGATATATTTATGTCTGTTAGAACATCAAAATTGTTTTTTACCTAATGCTTTCAATTTTTTTCCATGTTTCGATCCTTTCAAGTGCATTTCCATCTGCTGATCGGATGTTACACTTATGGAGCATACTTCACAATGCAGCGATATATCTGCTTTCTTTTCCTTAGGCACAATTTCTTCAACTGATGGTACAAAGGACTCGCCAATTCCATAACGAGAATCGGTTTTGATTTTTGTGGGACTGAAAAAAAAATTTATAATATATTTATTTATATTTTATGAGCACATATCGTCAAGAATCGAGAAAAAAAAGTTTAACTGAACTTCTGAATTTGTTAAATCCGTCGTTTTATCGACATATTATTGAGGAAATTAAAATCATGAATTTCATCACACCTATCTCGCAACAATATATTGACTGAAATCCTAAAGAAAGGCTTCTGTTTATCGCGTTTCTACAAATATCATGATCAGACGTTTTCGGCAATGGCAATCCTTGAACGACTACTGACCAGTCCAGGATATCATTGAGATTCAGAGCTGATGGTGGCAATGGCCCCGCTATACCTTGAGAAAGCTAGAAGAGGACATATCCAAACATTGAATTGAAATTTACAAGACAGAAGCGTGTCGCATGGTCCAAGAAATACACGAAGACAAATAATCGAGAAAAAATTCACCATGACACCATGAAGATGTCGGTATGGTATTCTCTTGTGAATGACTAAGATAGATTCAGCAGCTGGAGACCGAAAAAATTCCAACTTCAAACTCCAACAAAGGAACCATAATTCTTCGCACGTAACACATTTGTGCTCAAACGGAACTCATTTTCCCTTGCAATACTGAAACATGGAGAACTCAACGGAATATTTTGGGAACTGACTTGAAATTTCTATTATTAGAAAGTGATTTAACAGAGAATATTGATACTCCACCTGTACTGAAATTTAGTATTTTGTAGCAGAAATTTTGCAATCACCATACAGTAGTGAATTTAGTTTACAATGAATTAGGAAAACCCAATTTCTGTGCATCTCCCATTTTTGTGGATAAATCAACAATAAATTAAATATAAATCTACTATGTATCAAATCTTTGTGGTTTCGGGACTTGGCTGTACAGTACCGAGTATTATACTAGAAAAAATTACTCTTATATGTGCATAGTTTCAATTCTTACGGCTGCTGACACAGTACTGATTGTCATATACAAAACGTTACAAATTCCAAAACTTTTTCAGTTCTGTCACAATATTAAATTTTCAAGTAACTAGTATCACTCTTTAAAGTTCTACTTTGGTAATGAAATACAGAATTGCTTCAAAACTAACTTTTCAATACTGAATTAATGCGGATATAGTATTGACAAAATTGCTCCAAAGAAAAAGAAAAAAAATCTGAACTTCGGATTTTTTTTCAACAGAACTACTACTGTATTCATTTGATGGTGGATGACCAGTGCCTGAAAGTGTTATTGTTATGCAGATTTCGATAAATATTTGATTATAAATATTTCAAAGTTCGCCACAACGGGTGGGGTCATCCGTTAATAAATATTCGATTCTAAGACTAAGCAAATGATTGGTATGCTAATCAGTGACTCTCTTATTGTACTATGGCTGTGAAGATCACAGCTCAATCTTATATGAATACAGCATTTGTATACAACTCTATTATTTTGAGTTCTCCAAAAGAAGTTTTGATTTACGTTCTGAATGGATGGGCGATCGAGATTTGCAAAACTTTGTTTATCACAGGATGTCGCAAAAGTACCTAAAGTACAAAATGCAAGCATAATCTAAAACATTTATGAAATTCTCTGAACTGAATTCTCCAAGTTCTTTTTATATGAGTTAATCTCACCAGGGTACAGGTTTCTCAGCTTGCGAAATTGGAGACTTCTCATCTCAACAAGCTGCTTGTAAACTAACATTGGGCTGATTTTTTTGTCAGATGTGCTTTCCAGACAGTACAGTGCACTAGTATTAGAGGTAGCACAAATGAAGCATACCTCAACCTCAATTGAAAAGATGAAGATTCTCATTAATCATATATAAACATAAATAAATAAGTAAAGATAAACAATATTTAAAAAATTAATAGGTGAAGAAGAAATATTCCAAAACCATATTAAAAAAAAAATAAATAAATATTGTCCACCGACTCTAGACTATTGATTCCAAATATTGCTCTTCCTTATGAAGAGAATAGTTCTCCATAAAGGTATCATTGCAAGTTCTGATAGATCGGACAAGGAGAATTTCCCCAAGTACCGATATCTGGTACGTGCCAGACTTTCACATACACACTAGATGCTCCAGTGTCGGTTCAACTTTCTCGTCACCACAGCGACACAGATCAGCCATGGGTATTCCCAGTCTTTCCCCATGTCACCCAAAAGGACAGTGTCCCGTTAAGATTCCTATAAGTTGTCTACATATGTTCCTGCCCAAAGACAAAATGAAGCCCGAGTTCCTCCTGTCAAGTTTCGGCCAGCAGATTCTTGCTTGCCAGCAACCCGAGAGATTCACCCAGGCACCCTCCGTCTGTCTGAGCGCTTCTATATCAATCATTCCCTTTACACATTCAATGGGACACAGAACCGATTCATCGGCCAATTCTATGCTCATCTCTGACCTCCTTCTGGCGAGCTCGTCTGCCTTTTGAGAAGCACCTTAAATCGATCGTAGTCTGCATTCTAAACCACCTTATCAGGATTTTCCTGTTGGGTTTTTGCCGCGTGTGTTGTGCTATAAACTCTTCTATCGGTCGAAATATAGCGTAAAATTTAGGTTGAAAGTTTCGAAGCACCGTGCACGTTAGCAAAAATTTTAAATTTCATGTTTGAACTACTCTACTTTAGAATGCTTACAGTATAATTATGTGTCTTTTTGATCTAGTTTCGCTGTAAGTAAGTATATACTTCGTTATGAGAACCAGATAAGGAGTAGGATAGACCGTGCGATGGATTACATCGTGGCTTATCCCAGATAGAGGCCATTTGATTCGCCTTCCGGTTATCAAAAAAAAAATTTAATTTTACTTAACACATGTATTATAAATAGCGTTTTGTATGTTTTGAATGAGAATATAATCTTTGTGAAGTTAAAATATTACTCAGTATTACTCAGTGGCCTAAACTAAATTTTATACATTTTGGCACTTAACGCCTTTATAAGCAGTATGCCATCTTAGTATGCTTAGTATGCAGTATGCGAATTTGTATACAGGTTCCTTACGTGTCCTAAGGAAACGATTTCATCGCAGTGTTCGAATAAAAGGTGATATTTTCTTGCACAGGTTTCGGATGTGTGTTTTCATCAATTGTAACTCCGAAATATTTGGCATCTTTTAATCTTCTAATCGACGTGAATTACATATTGAGATTGATTTTAATGTCTGGCTTTTATTTTTGATTGTTTGAAAAACATGTACAGGGTGCGCCACCTTTTATATCGGTATGTAAACATTGAATAACTTTGACATTTTTCAACAGATTGACTTGATTGGACAAGTTTTGGAAACGTCAATTCAGTAAAATTTTAACCATGGATCGCTTTACACCGAAACAATGCGCCGAAATAGTGACGCTGTACATTGAGAATAGTCGTTCCGTTGTGTTAACTCAACGTGTATATCGTCGAAAATATCGTGGCCAACAGGAACCGTCTGACAACACTATTCGTCGTTTGGTGTCGAATTGTTTTGAGCACGGGACAGTGGGAGATCGTCCACATGCCGTTCATCGACGACCAAGACGTTCCAATGAACTGTTTGAAGCGGTCAGAGAAAGCGTTGCCGAGAACCCAGAAATCTCGTATCGTCACCGCGCTCAGCATTTTGGCGTTAGTGAAACTACTTTGCGACGCATTTTCAAGTATGATTTGCATTTGTTTCCGTATAAAGTGCAATTAACACAAAGAATATTGCCGACAGACCGTCCACGTCGCTTGGAATACGGTCAAACAGTCGCTCGAATGGTTGACACTGACCTGATTTTTGGAAGCAAATTTTGATGACCGACGAGACCCATTTCACACTCTTTGGCGGCGTTAATAAGCAAAATTGCCGCATTTGGGGAACGGAGAATCCACACGAGATCCATGAAACAAAACGAAACAGTCGATGGAAAACGATATCGGTGGATGTTAGCTCATTATGTCTGCCCGCAAATACGTGAAAAAGGTCTGGATGATTACTGGTTTCAACAAGACGGTGCGCCATGCCACATTGCAAATGTGAAAATTTCCTGGACGTCTGATGTCGAAAAGAGGCGGATAGACTGGCCATCGAAATCTCCAGATTTGACTCCACCGGACTTTTTCTTATGTGGTTATTTGAAAAGCAAAGTTTACGCCAGCAAGCCTCAGACCATTGACGAGCTCAAAGCAAACATTCGTGCCGAAATCATCGCTATACCGCCCGAGATGCTCGAAAAAGTAAAAAGCAGCAAAAAGGGCACATTTTGCTGTGGCCAATAGAGGCAGCCACTTAATTGATGTTGTATTCAAAAACTAATCCAAATTAATTCTAAAGGACCAAATTGAATAAAAATACCTCACATATAAAAATCAGTTGTTTTTTTTCAAAGTTATTCAATGTTTACATACCGATATAAAAGATGGCGCACCCATACATAGTTGGATTTAGATGTGGTCATGGATTTTCCAAATAACGAATCACCATATTTCTTTAGATCATCGTGTATGGTATTTTCTAGATAGGTGTTATTTATTTCGTTGTAGTGTAACAAAGTATCTGCGAATATACCACTGATGCACAGCTAATATACAAACCATGGTGTTGCAATCGTAGTATGAAACTAGCGGCATATGATACACGGAATATATGGAATGATTTGACAGTATATGATATAAAGAAACGACATTTAGTTGTGGTGCTTGTAACATACTGGAAAATTACACTGCCAGCAGTAAAAAGTATAGTATACTAAATAAAATTATAGAATTTGTATACCATGAAAGGGCTTCAATACTTTTAGTTGTTGCTGTTCCACGAAACATTCCTGCAAATGCCCATTTATAGCTGATGTTTTGTGCTATTATGTTGAAACCCATATTGATTCCAATCAAAGTCTAACGAATGTTGTAAAAAGTATATCCCTGTATCTATTATTTTGCTGATTGGTTAGTTACGATTTTTGATACGCCACACCATTCGTTGCTACCCTTACGGTCGTCTTTCATTGCGGTCTTAGCAATGACGCCCTCATTCTATTCGGCAGGATACTTGTCCTGTTCTCAAACTTCAATGAAGAGTGGGAAGTGAATTTCAACTACCAATCTCGGGCCCGATTTAAGGAATTCGTTCGGTAGTTCATATATACCTGCGGCTGTGATTATCCGATTGGAACATACCACTTTGTAACGCTATTTCTGCCACAGAAAATAAATACTCGCTAGAATTTACTTACGTTCGAATCCATTTTCCGGTATTGTCGTAGTAGCCCGAACCCGCCGGAGACGATAAGTTGGCCACCACCCTAAATCAAACCAGAGCATTAAACAAATCCACTACACAACTAAAATCCACCCTACATTTTGTGTCTTTTCCCGTTGTAATGTTGACTGGCATGCTGCAACGATGTGAGCGGTAGATCGCATGCTTGACAATGATACGCATCGGGACCGGTAACACCCTCCTTGATAAACTGCGAATTAATTGCCAAAAATTAGACCAATTAAATTTTCGAGAAGTCTCCAGTACCTTGCGGACTTTCGGCAACGTCTCGCCAGTTGTCCGCGCCCATTCGTTCAACCAGCTCGTGATTTTCTTATCATGAGATTTCGACTCGTAATGGACCGCTGCTCTATTTATCGAGTTGTGACGAATATCGCACAGATTGCAGTAGAGCGGCTGAATTAGCTCGTTCAAGCCGTCCGGATAAGAAGGATCGCGTCCGTAAATCTTAACAGTCACCGGTGCACTCGGTGTTAAAGTTCGTTTACGGGAGTTGCGATCGACATCGCAATTTGTTTCGTTTGAATCGGGTAGTACAGATGCAGATGGGGCCGCCGAGTAGTTCAGCGGTTCATTGGCAAAAAGTAGCGGCGATGAGAACACTTCGGTTTCTTCGGCAACATTTGGCGACGTACACGTAGCTTCGTTTCCGATTTCGATCGGATTCGTTGCGGGTGGAGACTTGAAGGGAATCTTGAAGCTGGTGGACAACATCGGGACGATTTCACCTGTAACATTTCCCTTAAATTGACAACACAAAATCAATTACACGTTAGTCCGTCTACTTACCGTTGAAATTTTCGGCGTCGTAGTCCATTTTCCGATGCTTAAAAAATATTTTTCAACCGAAAAACTGACTTCTCAAAAAACTCTCGTTATTGTTGCAATACTCCGAACTTCCGTTCCGTCAGTTTGACGTCCGGACAAACATTTTGCTCTTGGAATACAGCGGTGTAAAGTACAGTGCGTGTTAATTTGTTCGAACAGTTTTTGTTGCAAACAAACGACTATTTCGGAATGAAATTGATGACTTTGTTGAAGGAATTCCGCAAAAGCTAGATTAATCGAGAGGTTTGCATTTCTATATAAATAAAAATCAATAAAAATCGTGAAATATTCTCAGAAGTTTCTCTGTATTGGATACATTTGAAGAGGACTTTTAGTTTTAGTACATGCACGGCGCATTCGAAATTCGAATTTTCGATCAAATCGTGAATATGACAAGTCGGCTCGAAAATTCGAATATCGAATCGAAAGATGTAGGCAAAGGCAAAGAGAAAACAGGGGACCGTGAAGGATTTTTCATAATTTTTTGGATTATTTTTAAAGCGAATAGTTTTAATCGTACCGGATAAAGGGAAATGGCACGCGTCGGACCATCTGCCCACGAATAGTTTACGCAAACAAACAAAACTAGCATTGTAGCGGCCGCCGCAAAAATGTCAAGTCGCGTTCGGAAATATTCGGAAGGGCTACCCCAAAAGGTCGGACCCATAAAGGCCACTTTGCCCATAACTTCAGTGCTGCGAGGTTCATCTTTGCAACAAAGTGGCTGCTTGTCAGGGAATTGCAATCTTTTACCGGCACTTTCTCCAACAATGCGGCACGTTTCGCCCGAATATACGCTCTCCGAACCGCGAAGTCCCAGCGCGAACGATTTCCAAGGTAAGTTACGTCGTCTACCGACCACTTGAAATGTCTCCGTTTATCGCAAGATAATTGTCGATTATTCTATAACACTTTTATCAGGTACTTCGAGTAGCGGCATGAGAAAATCGGCATCGCTCGATGCACTGTATACACGTCCCACGTGGAGTCTGGGTTTAGTCTCGACTGTTTTACATCTGGACAAGGCCACACAGACGGACGAATCTTTCATCGATAAACAGAAAAGTTCCGGCGAATGGATCACCAAGACAACGGACGGCTCGTCGTCGTCGTCGCCGGATATTAAAATCGAAAAAGTAATCCGACAGCGATGGCAACGCGTTCAACGAGGCGAAAATTCGGTTAGTTCGCAAACTTTGAGTCCAGCTCACAGTAAGTAACAGTACTCGTACAGCTCAAGGTATCAGTCCAGACTCAATATAAATTTGTCTCTTGTTATCGTTCAGGATCGGTGAGTCCAGTGTTAATTCCACAACATCATCTTCACGCCAACTCTCAAATCCACATACGCCCCATGCGAAGTTCCGTGGAAGGTTTAAATCAGGAAATTGAGAAGCTCGTGTTGTTCACGGGGTCAGTTCATTCGGGCCGTCCGGAATTGGGATTGGTAACAAATAATGTTGTAGATTTTACGGCTCATTGATTTATTCAAGTTTTTTTTGGGTTTAGTTTTCGCGCGGAACACCTGAAGGTCATCGTGCACCGTTAGCCGAACTATTCCATAACGACATGAGATCGGTTAACACCCAGACACCAATAGGAGACATTTTATCATCCGGTAAGTGCTGACGTTGTTCTTGACTGGTTCATGCCCTAATTTCCAATTGCTTCGAGCAATTGATACAAAAATTGGCTACATTTTTATGCAAATAGTTCCAGATCTACACAAATCTGGCAAAATTATTAGTGCAACTTTCTTGTTTTAAGGATAAAGATTGCGATGTGGATAAAGACGGTGCTAATGAGGAGGGCTACAGTTCCTTCTCCTAAAAAGTTGCCCATATGTAAAATATCGTAAGAAGTACACGATGACAAAATCATTCACCATCGCCGATACTTATGTCATCATCCAATTTGCTGTTGAATGTGTCACTAGAATAGCTCCTTATCAGAACAACTTTCATCATTTATTAGTGGTTCTCGCAGTAAAAAAGCAAAAAGCATGAGTATGTTGATATGGTAAAAATTATTTCAGTTCGTGGCTGGGAAACTTTACTGTCTCCAGTTCAGGCCTAGGAAGTGTACCCAAGGCAAAGGTGTAACACAGATTAGCTAAAATAAGAAAAATGTGATTGGTATATACGGCGACCGGATTCAAAGACGAAAATGGCAATGGTTAGGTCAGAGCGAAACATCTCCAAGCAATTCCAACAGACTGACACTAATGTGAATGTCTAGACACAAGGTAATTCTGAAACGATCCGCTGACGAGCTTACTAAGCGTGAAGCAAACTTACCGATGATTTGTCCGGAACAATTCTTTGAAGTATCTAAAGACTTCATTAAAGAAGATACTTTAAAGTGGACAGATCTTCACTCTCTGGACTCTCTCTGGGCAGTCAATAAATTCCGTCAATTCCTTATTTTTTTAGTTTGAGCACCATCAATCTTCTACCTGAAGATCTAGTCAGTGTAGGATACTTTCCGAGTCAATCACCGATAAGGAGCTCCACGCTTTGCAAGTTTATACCCCCACGTCCCGACATGACTATTAGAGCTTGTGTTGTTGAGGCCTCGATGATGCAGTGGTTAAGTGCGCAAGTCTAGAAACATTGGGATCGTGGGCTCGAATTCCACCTAACCATGAGCTTATTTCCGAAGATCTCAGTAAAAAATAATATTTGAAGCAGTAACAGTACCTGAGAATACCACTGTGATTGTCTTATAACCGAAAAGGTATTATGAGTTGTTATGATGTGTCAGCTTCTTTAGAACAGATTGTCGGACGTACATATCACAACTTACCGCCTGACTAATAAGTTTTCAATGCAACAATGCCATACGTGTGTCAGATAAAGTGATAACCGTGACGCCTAACAGTTTTGCAAGGTCTGCCCCATAAATACGTCAAAAATGTCCGTTGCGTCTGGTGCAGGAGGTGGGGATACGACACCGTGGGCTACCCCCTCCATTAAAAACCCGTGCAAACCTCAGCAAGGCTGGGTCCACTGCATCATTCATCACGCCTTGTCTACAGCCAGTTTATCCAACCCCTTTCTCACTGTCTCGTAGGCGTGGAACTCTTTCACCGACCAGCAACGCATAAACATCAAATTTCTTTCAAAACTCGGCAACGACCGGGAAATTTATAAAACAAGTAAAAGTGTACGGTAAGATGCCTTGAAGAAACTAACGGTCCCTTAGTGGTTGAAGCGGTTTCGGGAGAGACGGGAAGACTTTAAGTCCACGTTGATAGTTTTTTTTCGATTTTCGCGGTAAAGTGCACTACCAATTCGTCCCTCTGGACAGACAGTGAACGGAAATTTCAACGTCGAGGTCCTCAAGGACCTTCAAGCGCATGTGGCTCGTGTCCACTCGGACTTTGCACGAAATGGGCGCTGGGTTCTACATTACGACAACTTCCTTTCACACACGTCGTTGGTTATACGCGAGTTTTCGGCACGCAGCTCAATCACCGTGACCGACCACCCGCCATATTCACCGAATTCGGCACTGTGTGACTTCTTCTTGTTTCCCAAATGGAAAATGTTGTTTCGAGCGGAATTTGGGGGTCGTGCAAGGCAGCTGAAGAGCCTTAAGATGAAGGACTTTCAAGTTTGTTTTCAGGTGCAAAAACGGCGTTGGAGCAAGACATCAATGGAGAGTATTTTCATCGGGACAAATTTGATTTACTTGATTAATTGTAAAATAAAATTATAAAAAAAATGTTTGTACGTATTTTTGGAACAAACCTTGGGCCCCTATTGCCTTCCACAATTTACAATACCTTCTTTAAGGGGGTATTTACATCTAGCTAGCAAAAAAATAAGGCAATTTACAGGATTTTTTTTCAAAGAGGATACAAATGGAATGTTGGGAATTTTTTGCAACATATTTATTAAGCATTTAAGTACAAACCAAAATTTTTTAGATTCAAAATCATGTCATGGTGGCCAGTTATACGGCGAGCGCCGTCATCATTTTTAAAAAAGAGGTCTACTTTACGTACCTTGAAAGTGTTAAAAAAAATTTAAAAAATTATTTTTTTTCCTATTTTGTTGGTATAAGCTCCAATAAATTTAATTTACTTTAAACTTAAAAAAAAATTAAAGCGATAGCTTATTGGGTTCAAGCTCTAGAACTTACGCAAGTTCAGAAAATCTAGTTTCGAGAAAAACACGTTTAAAGTTTTTCTTTAGTACTTTTTGCGATTAGAAAGCCATAATATAGGTGTCTAAATGATACGATAGCTTACGTATAAAGTTGATTTCGAAAAAACCGTTTGAGTACCGTATTCTACACATGTTTATCTACCGAAATAAGAAATTCGTCAATTTTTGGGTTGAGTTTAATGTAAATACCCCCTTATAACCTGATAAAGCAATTTAGTCATGGTATTGTTCAATGAGTCTCGATTAATTGCTTCTGTTTACCGATAGTCGCCAACCTTGAAATTGATCAACTTTCATGACCTTTTGGAGGTGCCTCCATTTATTTGCTGCCCTAAATTTTTTTTATTTTTAGGATTAGACCCGAGAAAAGCAAATACGTTTGAAGCCTTGTATCTCATAATTTTTTTTCTACATTTAATATAGCTATATCATAAGCTCCATTGAAACCCATTGTTTTACTAAATTTCAACTTTTTAGAATATTTGTCGAGATAGAAAAAACCACCATCACCTCACCGCATAATTTCAACTTTCGGTTAGCAGTGATTCTTCTTAAATGACTCGACAGTTTTGTTCTTTTAAACTATATTTTTCGAATGATGCATTCCAGTTGTTAGCAATACCACAATAAGTAATTATTAATTTGTTACTTATATTTCCATTCGAACGAAAAAAATAAATGCGCAACTGAAAACATCCGCTAGTGGTCCATAAAACTCGGAACACAAATCAGTTGTCAAGTTTGAATGCTTCGGAAAAGTCAACTTCAAAGCTGAAGGATTTCGGAACTATAATAAAAAATTACGATGTTGTATAAAATTCGGAATTCGGAATCGAATCTTAATAGACCCCTTGGGTTTTCTGGAGACTCAACAATTTAATAAACATTAGGGCAAGCGCCTTTCTCTATTCTCTTCTTTCATGTCCCATCCCCAAAAATTTCACTACGGGTCTACCTGGTGTGAATTCATTGCAACTGGGGACTCCAGTTTGTCTTTGGGTCGTATTCAGAAATTCAACGTTCGTCCCCAGTGATAACATTTTGTAAAAAAAACATTTTTCTGTTTCAAGGTGGTTTCTGGGAATCAGTTTTGCCTAAACCTTTCTCATTCTCAAATCCTCAGTTAAAATTTACTATACACAAAAAACTTTAAAATTCATCTCATCATTGAAATGGTTAAACGGCGGTCAGAATGCACGGAATCCCTTACTCTTTTTTTCGTTTTTTCTGGCGAAAGTTGATATTTTCTCCGAATTTTGCACTATTGGCCAAGAGATACATAACGATTTGAGTTTACTTAATAGTGAATGACACCGATTATAAATACTTTATTATTAAAAAATAATAAATTAAAACAGCTCAATATTCCCAGTTACAGAAAGATCTCGCTAAAGAAGCAGTCATTTAACTAGAACAACATTGTTTTTTTACACTTTCTTAAGAATCTATAATCTATAAAAATCCCCCATTTATATCTGTAGAATAGTCAAACCAATAACTTTAAGGCAATTTTTCTAAAACAAGTCCTTTAAAACTAGAAAGACATCATAATATATAGAAAGCAATTTGAAAGACCACTTTAAAATTTGTGTACACAAAATAAGTACTCGTGAACTTCCCGACGCAATTTTGTAAAAAAACGAAACTGTTTTAAACATTTAAAATGTTTTCTTGCTATCAATGTAATAATAAAACCAATTATTTTCTTTGCCTCAGACGACAGCCATAGCACATCGCCTGAGGATGGCGCTTCAATGACGAATGCATCGCCTCGGATTAATCGTTTTCTAGCAAGAGAACCGCCAGATGGTTGTGAAAAAGTACGAACAGCATCTCAGTATTGCATGAAAATATTTCTCATTAAATTAAATCGAATTTATTTATAGGTTTATTTAAAACTCACCGAAGCTGATCAAGGTACAACAACACATTTTAAGCCATGTGTAGGATTTCAATTACGACCATCACTTGGCTCAGCTTTTCAACCGCTACAACCTGTGCAGTCAACACTTGCACCAGATGATTAAAAAAAACCAATGAACAATAAAATTTCAAATTACATACAAAATAATACATTTGCTTAACAAACTAACTTTTAAATATAAAAACCAAAAACACCACAACAACTAGGCAAAATCACTTTTATTTATTTCGTGAAAGGTCCGGACCCAATTTTCTTCGACTAGTTGCAGTTTTGCAATTGCTTTCATTAAAACCGAACATCAAAACAAACTTATTTAAAGTATTTCTTCAATAGAATATATTCGATATTGTTGCTAAAAACAAAAGTTAAATAAAAGAAACAAAACTGAATGATGGACTGATTGAGATTGATATAATAATTGTAAGAAAAAAAAAGAAAACACTTAGAAATGATGTGATGAAATTTTTTATATTTTTATTGTAAAGTTAGTGTTTGATACCAAAATAAGATTATGCATATAGACAAGTGTAAGTGTCGTATTCTTTAAAAAAGAAATAAATTAACAATTAAATGGAAAACGAAAACGTTAACGAAAGGCAAATCATAAACAGTTGCTAATATACTAAAATTATAAAATATATTTAAAAATTAGTGTAAAATTTATTGGGTTCTATCTCTTCACATTCCCTTTTAAACATTTAAATTCGTTGTTAAAAAAATATTGTTCGGTTCAATGACGACGAAATGTTACGGTAGGAAAGGGAAACTTACACCACAAATAAATATAGAAAACAGAATTGAACCTTTCTAATAATAATTATAATAATACATAAATAATGATAAATATGATTTTCCAAATGTACAAATAGGTTGTAACCATCTTTAAAAAAAAAGAAACTATTATTAATTGATGGATTATTTGCCAAATTTTTTGCGGAATTAATTTCGGTTAATTCAAGATGAAGATTTTGTTTATGTTTTATTAATGTTTCGGACAAACTTTTTTTTTTTTAAATAAAAACGGGTTCTAACGATATTTTTCTTTTTATGTTAAGTCTCATAAAAAATTCGAATATACATTAATGTCGTTAGTGATTTGTTTGTTGACTAGGTTGTCGTTTTTTGTATTAAGAATAGATAAAATAACGGGTTCGAGTAGGTTCATGCGAATCTATTTCTCCTTTGAAATAAGTATATGTATAAAACTGGTTAAAAAAATGCAAAGTTTCAGGGTTGAAAAATTTATCAGAACATTATTCAGCAAATAACTCGCTTCTATGGAAGAGATTAAAAAAATAACAAATTCAGATTTTAATCAATCTATTGAATCGAGGAGGCCGTTATAATCGTGATACACAACAAATTTTAACACTTCTGGCATAGAAATTGCCAGACTTGTTGACAAAAATTTTGGCAATGTTATTTAAAAGCGTCAAATGCCATTCGTCATCTGTTGCTTATCACGCAACGAGCTTAACTCATTACATAGCTAATTTAACTCTAACAGTTCGAGGAACGAGTTTAACGGACTTATGACACTCGACCAAATGATTCACATTCTGCAATCTTGAGACTCAACCGACCGAGTGACTACCAGTCGACTTTGAGTCGAAAGAGAAGTGTGAGTGAAAATAACTCTAATGAAATGTGAAAATCCGTCGACTGCGGCAACTGGTGTGACTATCTAGGCGTCGAGTCTCATAATATCAACTTAAGAAATATAAGTTAAAAAATATATTGATCAAAAAATACATTGTAATGATTCAAGTAGGTTCAACCCAGGTCCGGTATGAGGTGAATGTTCCAGGACAAGACATTGCAATAGATTTACTGCAGTTTAGCCGATATCCGATCTTTTGCTTCTTGGTGCATGAAAGTGGATGCTGTTTGATTCGGCTTACTTTATAGCTTCTCTTGCGAACTATCCCGAAGTTTTTTTCTTATCTTGGGCACGAACTTTCCTTCGATTTTCGATCCATTGATTGAATACAAAGGTGGAAGGGGACTGAAAATAAACGTGTGGAATATTTGATTCATGCAATCCTCCGAACGAACACTGACACACCGATAAATCTAAATAGGAAAGTATGGAGTAGGTGCATGTATGTTACTGAAAACCTTGAAAGGGCTCGCAGAATATAAGTGAGGCTGGAAATTCTGCGCTAGACCTTTGGCTTTCTTTTGTCTTCTGAACAATAAAGGATACCAAACCTTATACAAAAATTCGAGTGAACTTGTGCTCTACAAGCAAACGACTCGTTTGCGTTTCTGAAACATGAGCGATCTCGAGACTCACCGAGGACAAACGAAAAGCCAACTCCTCTTGGGCGAACCGCATCCCTTTTATGAATCACATGATCAAGCGCTTTCGCTTTTTTTTTACCCCAGGAAATATCACGAATTTCCAGTTTTTAGATAGAAATTTCCAAATTTTTTACCCAATTCTAAAGTCATACGTATAGTACGAAATTAATTATCGGGAATATTTGTTTGTTATTTGTTTATCTATAGATTATACAATTTACATTTTCTTAAAGAGTTTGTTTATCAACTTAAAAAATACAACGCAAATCTTGTACTGGATACTCAACAGCAACTGAGCATTCGAATGAGAGACGGAAAATTTCGCCCGAGTGTCCTTTGGCCATTCGTTAGCAACGCTTAATTGCGAGCACGTCAAAATAAATTTTATGATTGGGACCCAACTTAAAAGATTTTCTAAAACCCAATTCCGAAATTCAAATGCTTCTCTTCCACTTCTGCGAAATTTTTCTAACAATAAGTCTTTCTTGGTCATGTTTGAGCAATTCCATTGTACACCAAACGTACGACCAAGAATTTCAGGACAATTTCATGAGTTTTCCCTGATTTAAAAGAAATTCCTGATACACAACTTTCTATATACTTAAGTAAAATTCGAAAATAATGACTCGCCTCGATTTCGGATTCCACTTGAATCTCATTTTCGTAATTATAATTTGTAAAATTAAACTGCCGACATTATGAATTTCGAAATGAAAAACTTTGTGATTTTAGAGAAAACAAAAACGATAAGATAACTTTAAAACTTTGAAATAAAAATTTACATTGGTATGCGGGGTACTTTTTCGGTTAAACTTTTGGATATAAAACTATTAAAAATTATAATTTCATTGTATCGAAATACGAATTGATTGTATTGAAAATGAAAAGAAACATATATTTTTTTATATATATGAAAATCGTTTAAATCTTTAGAAAACAAAAAAAAAATAAATATATAAATAAATGTGCCTCGCCTTTGGCTAAACAAAATTGTTTTTAAAAAAAAAATTAAATTTTTATAGTTGAAAAAAATAGAGATTAGAACCAAAAATGCTTTAAAAAAAAGAAATTAACCAATCAATGCGAATTTCGATGAATTCATAAAAACAAATTTTTCATCACTTTCAATTTCAAATTAACATTTAGTTCGTAACTCTTAAAGTTAGTCTATCATTTAACCAAATTGTATTTTAAATAATGTAATTGTAATCTTCTAAACAAAATTTCAAATTAACATTCTTTTTCAATGGTTTTTTTCTTGTTTTAATAAACAAAAACCAACCAAATTCAAATAATATTAAAACCATCAAAAAATATATATACAAAGTAATTTTATAGATTTATTGCAACAACATAACAAAAATTTGCAATATTTTTTGTACGCGCATGAAATAAATTAAACTACTACAAGACACAAGTAAAATAAATTAAAAATGAAACTGAGAAGAATTCAACCGGTCGACAATTGAAAAGAAGGAGAAAATAAATAAGTTCGTTACGAACATAACAAGTAATATTAAGTGAAAGACAAAAAATAAATAAAAACAAAAATATTTTCTTACATGTGAAACAACATCAAAAAACAAAATAAAACTCAATGGATAATAATAATGTATTGATAAAGAGAGGAAACAGAAGAAAACAAAAAGAATTACAAAATAGTGTAGAGCTCTTGTGTACTGACATATCTATACTGTAGTAAAGGAACAGTTAAAAAACGAACAATCTATATCTTTTTAATGCAATTCGCTTGTTAAACTTTTTCAGGAATTAACACTACTACATATTTTCAAAAAAATACGAACCAAATGTCCAGTTGAATTGCGAGGCCTGTAGGTACACTTCAAATTACCTTTTTGTTCTCCTTCGACATCTACCTCATTGGCTCCTATTTTAGAAAACGTTCAGACCATCAATTCACTACTCTACAAACTGTGAATCAGAGATGACTGGAAGTGAAAAAAGTTGAAACAAATAATTTAAATGACCTTAGCCGATTCCGTGAAATTCGGTACTGAAAATATTAAAAACATAATTTTATTCCAATTAAGATTTACATTTTCTAAAGGGGTTGTATGGCAAGGGGGTTGGGTGTATTTTCCTATCTCTGGAACTTACTATAATAGAAAAGTAGTTTAAGTAAAAAAAAAATTCGAATATCAATTGGCAAAAAAAAAGGTCAGTTAGTGAAAATGCATACATTTTCACGAATATCTCTTAGGTCTTCCGAAATATCGAAATAATTTTACTTCTACGGATTCTTCATGTAAATGCCTGGTAACGACTTTCAGGGTTTTTTTTATAAAAAATTCAACACCTAATTGGGTGTACAGAGATTGTATATATGTTCACGAATTCCGCCATATTCTTTAGATCTGAATTGAATATGTTTTTACTTTCATATGGCCTTTTTATATTATCGCCTAAAACCGTTTGCAGGACTGTTTGCTTTCCAACCGCTAGAACTTGTAAAACAGTTCCATACGTTTCCATAAATTTCGTCATATCTCTTAGGTCTGACAAGATATTGAATGGGTGTTTACTTCCACGGATTTTTTATATAAGCGCCTAATTTCAGAATTTTTTTTATATTCAACCCCTAGAATGGTGTTAAGGGGTTGCATACTTTTTTGCGAATTTTTACTTATCTCTTAGATCTGATGAGATATCGAATTGGTTTTTTCTCTCTCGGGATTCCTATATAATCGCCCGATTTCACAATTTTTCGACGTTCAACACACAAGAGGATGCTGCACTTTTGTATCACCGAGGTCCTTTACTTTAAATTACTACTGATTGAGAGAAAACTGGAAAAAACGACAGAAAAACACGCTTTTGGTATACTTTTGGGACAAAGGTTGATTCCTACACATTGGCGAACGGTCATACCACATAAAGGGCATCATTTTCAAATTAATTTTTTTTTGTCTAATTTAGAGAGAAATAATTTAATAAATTTACGAGTTCATTAGTTATACATTTATTGCCTAGTAACAATTTAAATGTCTTATGGTTTTAGATGAGTTTTATTAATATTTTTTAAAGGTGATCAATTTTATTTTAAGAGCAAATAGTTATACGAGTATAGATAGCTTAAGTAAAAGAAGTAGGGACATAATGATAAAATTATTTTACATGTAACTGCAGTTTTACTTGAAAATGTTTTTATTAAATATGAAAAATTTAGATATCTGCATAAAAAAAATTCTTTAAGGGGGTCGTCCTGACGGCCAGTTTTTTCCGCTTTTTTCGGGATTTTTTTTTTTTGCAGATTATGGATTACCCATTCTTGAAAGTTTTACCACATATTTGTTCATATTTCAACAAACATTAGAAATTTTTTTAAGGTGAAATATGGTTTTTTTTCGAGTACAGAGCTCTTGAAAGTGACTGCTGTAAAAAAAAGTTGTCAAATGGCTGCCATGATTCAGGCTGTCTTCCTCTTCTGAAATCAAAAAATTAAATTGGAACTTCATTTATAGGCCTGTGGCTATAATTGGTATTAGAATTATGTCAAAATTTTGATAATTAAAAAATTGGCCTAACTTTGTAATTTTTTTTTTAAGTTTCCGCGTTTTTTTGAGGGACTTAGCTTCAGCTAAAAAAAACTATGACAGATATCGCTAAGATTCTGCTACCAGTTGTAACTAGGGATCCGCTGAACATGTTATTCAAATTTCAGCGCAATCGGTTCAGCAGTTTTTTCTGAATCGTGCCAGCCAATTTGAAAAATTCAGTTTTGAGAAAAACGCAATTAAAGATCGGTGATGGCCCGGGCGAGCTCCGAACAGCTGCTCCTTTATACGGCTATTACTTTATAACGACTTCGAATTCAGAGAAATCCTTTTACATACATATTTCAGGGATGATTTGGAAGTAATTTAGTCGAAAAAAAAAGATTTTTCTGACCCGGCACATAGTACGACCCCCTTAAGATCTTAATTTTTTTGTTCATATACTATTTGCTTTTCACCTTCAAAAACCCATTTTATTAGAATTATTAAGAACCATTTCTATGAATCATTTAAATTGTTGAAATGATATTGAAAAATTTGGACGAAATTATTTAGTAATTAAAAAAAACAAAAAAAAAAAAAATTCTTATCTCCTTTCTTTCACGTCATCAATAGTGAAGTAAACAACGACAGCACGAGTGTCGTTAAGCGTATTAACTTCAATTGAAAAGCAAAAGTGCTGAAAAATGGTAAACATGTTTACAACTTACGAGTGTAGTAAATGGTCGGTATGTAAATCGTATATGAACGATTCAAAGTAACAATGACCACGAACGATGATGCGATCAAAAGAACAAAAATTATTGGAATTGATTGATATGAGAACTGATGGATGGGAATGGGATTTTACTTTAATAATAGAAGTTAAACACAACACAAGCTCCGGGTTGGTGCGTCAAATGAAATTGTTTTCATGAATGGCGTGATCGAGGGGCTCGACTCTTTGCGAAACACACGAGCAAATAATTTATAAACTTGGCTTGCTACTACATATAAATGTTTTGATCTTTGATATTTTATTGATCCCATTTTATTATTTTCATTGAAATGACGATCATAATCGCGAATATTAAACGTTACAGTACATGCGAAGAAAACTAGTATATAGTATTTTCAGTCAATGGTAACATTCTTTACATTTTTCTATTCTGGTTCCAGAGACTGTCGAATGGGCCACTCCTTTTTCACACAAGAAGGAGTAAAATTTTGTGTAACCAAACTGCAAATTAAGCAGAGGGGCAACCACTTTTAAATTTCCACAAATCTGTCATTGATGTCCTGCACACTTTATGCATGAGAAGATCCTTCAAATGAACTACATGACCAATTGGAACTGAAGGTAAGGTATTACCAAAGTGCAAAAAAACTGCTTTCAAACTCAACGTAGAGTCGTCTATGAACAATCTCCATTCATCTGGTTTTCGGCTTTATATTAAGAGCATCCATCAAGCCATTTACTCGTACATTGTTACGAAATACCAAGCTACTGTCCATTTCAAAGAATGGTAGTAGATCTTTAGGGCATGTTCTGAAAGTATTATAGATATGGCAACATCTTCCAAAAGGTTCCACTGCTGCAACCTCGATCCAAGAAGTTCTGCTTTACTCATCGGTAGCTCTACACTCTAAGAAATATTGGAGTAAATTTACCATTATTATGGTTGGCAACTGTTTTCCATCGATAATAATGGCAAAATTACATGCATGTGTAATTAGAGGGAAAATTACACAAATAAGTTGTAATAATTACACAACATATGCGTAATCAATACACATCAGTGATGTAATCATTTCACAATAGCTGCGTAATCAATAGACATAAGTGGAGTAATTATTACACAGAAAATGCAATTATTACACACTTTTTGTGTAAAATTCCCGTTTTATTATAGGGGAAAATCCTCCATTTAATTCATATTTATAATTATACAGTAAAATCATAAATTAAAAACGTAATTTCACAATACATGTACTGTATTAAATTGAATTGAGTTTACAATGATATTACAGTTACTGATTCTAAAACTAATTTACCAATATTGCACAAAAACATTTGTCTGATTTAACAAATCTGACGACGTGAAGTAGAATGAAATTAATTTTCGCGAACTTAATTATTCTGGCGTAATATTACACAGCATTTAAAGCAAAATTACACTAAGCCTGAATTTACTTTATTAATGGTGTAATATAATCATGACGCCTAAATTTACTCTTTTTATAGAACAAAATAGATATAATTGTCCACCTTATTGTGTAAAATTACCTATTTGTACGCTAAAAAACTATTATGCGTCAATAATACGTACAATTACATGTATTGTGTATTTTTCCACTTCTTTTTGCTTTAAAGACAGAGTATTTTTATAAACTGTTTTTAAAGTGTATGCCTTTCACCAGATCGTTCAATTCTTCTTGGTTTATCATATGTTGTTGAACTTGTGAACCACTGAGTTGAAAGTAAGGAACTGTTCATGTCGATGGAAAGGCTCATCATCTGTGCTCTCCTTATCATCAGTGATAAAAGAAAAATTTTCAGCGGCTCTGCAATCAGAAGTTTGTCACTGTGTGGAATAAAACAAGTCTGATGGTATATCCGCATAGTTGACAAGCGATTTCTTCCTTTTCGAAAAACCTATTCCTTGTCCAACGGGACGCATCATTCAGAAATAGCAATCGATGACTTGATTCGACGGATCGCGACACTCCTTCGGAACAGAAAACCGCAAGAACCGTTTTTAACCCATATTCATAGACCTGCACCATATATGTGGGTCCCAGGATTTGTCCTAATCTCCATTTGCCAACCAAAATAAAAATTGTACGCTTCTTGTATCATTCCAGTGATGGGACGTTTTTTCACTAAGAAAGTAACCTCACCACAAATATAACAAAATTTATCAGAACTTTTTACACATCTCCAAGACATCCTCCGAATAACTATAGTTTGCCAACTGGATAGTCAAAAAGATGGGATACTCTTAAATAATATTCACTAACAAGATGACTTTAACTCGTTAAGTAAAACCCATATATCCATTTTTTTACCTTAGTTTAAATATAACAATAAAAAATAATTTAAATGCAACAAAATCGCTTATAATGCCCCTTTTCCTCCAATTAAATAATAGTGATTAATGACTTATTTAATATGCTTTGCGTTTAAATTAGGTTCAGTTTAAAAACTTATTTTATTAATAAGTTTCGCTCTGAAACGTAAGCTTTTAAAACGCTTCACCTTGAAAATTCCTTTTTGAGCACACATCACGTATACTCAAAAGCTGCACTAAAAAATAATTTTCATTGACATATTCTTTTTCAGCGACTAAAAATTAGTTAAAAAAAAAAGGCTGTTGGCTGCTGCCTAGTGTAATTTTAGGTATGTTATATCTACATTTTTTAATCAATGAATAAAAACTCAAAATTCTTGAATCTCTAATCGGAATAAGTCCGGATCACCTCCAACTTAAAAAAAAACATTTTTTATCCGTTCAGGTTTTGGGTGGTTACTCAATTTTTTTTACGCAAAATTGTATCGAAATATTATGTTTTGTGCCTTAAATTCAGTTTAATTCGAATATTCAGTTTAATATCTAAATGATACAATTTAAAAGAAAAGTCTTAACGGTTAAACAGATTCAAGCAAATAATCAAAAGTGACTAATATGCAATTCTAAAGAAATATTTAAATATAAATACGAAAAATAAAAATCGGACGAAATAGCGCAAAAAAGGTCATTTCATCACAATTTTATGACCCAGTAATACCTTTCGTTTCCTCTTTATTAATTATAATGAATCATTTTGAATATAAAGTGTGTAATCTTAAACAAAACGAATTTCCAATTTTTTGTGATACTATTTCACAATCCATTCATAAAAATGCAAATCATCAAATCAAATGGTATAAATTTAAAATGCGCTATTTAGTGCGTAGTTGCTATCTGCAACCAGCCATTTCGACGACAAATTAAATCATTTTTTGTTTGTATAAATAGAATAATAGAACATATGAATATAATTTGCATTTTATGCGAAAATCAAAAAAGATTTAGTGATAAAGTTCAGTGAGGATCACAAGGTCCCGCTCAATTATTTATGTTTGGTAAATTTTTTATGATGTTTATGTCTTTGGATTGTAGCGCTCTCGTGGAATGCGATTTAATAATAATAAATTTAAAACTAGTTTAAGTTAAAACTTTTGGTTAAAAGAAAAAAACATTTTTTTTTCTTGGAAATTATAGGTTTGACCAAAAATTCAAATTCTTCTTTCGGATAGTAATGAAATGATATGCCTAATAAACAAAAGCAAATTTCTGAATCAATTATGACCATTTGGCTTGGACAATTTATTTTCGCAAAAATTAGCTTAATTAATATTAATTGTCGATAGCGTTGTGTGCTTTCAATTGTATTGTGACAAAAAATATAATTGATCGGCAAGTGCTTTAATTGCATGTAATTGAATCAATATGAGGCAATGCGGCATATTCTGCAGAAGCTTTCCCAGACTCTCAGGCGCTCTCTGACTCACAACCCAAATGAAACAATAAGAATTGTTTTAGAAATAGGAATGTACATATATATAATGAGTTTTTTTTATTTGCAATTCGAATTTAATTGAAGTATTTTTCTGCGATCTATTTACAGAAATTGATGAAGATATTATGAAAATCAGTTTATATTCGATAATAGCCAAGCGAATAGGCGAGCAGAACCAGTATCGATATTTTAGGATAAGCGAGTAGAATTCAAAGCAGACTCATATCCAAAACTTTACAAGGTACCTCCCAGCAGAGGAAAGGGGGAGGGGAGTAAGAGATGTATTTCAAAGGATGTATATGTTGGTGAGTCGGGGATGATAACATTATGCCGCGTAATACGAACTTACCGTTTGTGAGTAAAACACCCATACAAAGATATGTCCGTTTTTGTACCGTTTTCAAGATATGTTGGTTTACAGCCTTTTTTTAATTTTCAGAGAGTACCGTCGAATCGTTAATTAAACTTCTAAAAAAGCCCCTGTTTATTATTTCTCTATCGGGATAGTCAATCCATTGAAGTTTTTATTATACATATCATTTAACTGAAAAACGCTATCCTTCCCGGAATTATAAAACCCTATTTTATCACCTTTCATAGGAAGCTATATTAATAAGCACTTTCGAAGTTATCTGCTTTTATGTCAAACCATTTCACGAATTGAGCAATACTTTTATTTTAATAAAGTGGAACTAAGATGAAAAAAACACTTTCCATAAAAACGCTAAATAATCATACCACAGATATCTATATAATCTTGATATTGGGAGCAGTCCACTGTCTCAGGGAAACCCCTCTTCCTTAGAACAACATTGTAATAAATAATAAATCTCTCTCGCAAGAAACCGTTGGTACAATGAGCACCTTGCTGCCTTCGATTTATTCTGGTTTCAACATAAGTTTTGTCAGACTTTGTGTATTTTTCCGAAGAAAATATCTTGAGCGCGAAACTCTTCCAGCAACATAATTTTTTCGCTACGAGCAAAAAAAAACTTTATTTTTAGTAAAAAACGCTTTTATTCGGATTCGTTTTTTTGTTTAAACATAATCGTAAAGGGCAATCAGTTATATAACTTTCTGTTGGTAGTGCAAAAAATTATGGATAAATAGAATTAATTGCATGCACTTCATTAAAAAAAAGAATTATTCAAGCAGAGGAATAATTTCAGTTAAACGAAAATAGCTAATACTAGCAATGCTAGCTCGATAAACTTACGTTAGAGACCAAAATAAGACAATCTAATACCAAGAAAAATATTTTATATCAATTCTTTCCTGTTTTTTAGATAGATTACTGCGAACCAAATTGTTTTCCCTGAAATGTTATTAAAACGGGTATATTTGTAATATCGCGTCATTTTAAAAATATAAAGTATCTTTTCTTAAAGGTTCAAATATTTTATCTAAATCGATGAAAAAAAATTAGTGCAATCATGGTTCGGAAGTGATTGGTATAAATATAAGAAATGGAAATTTTTTTTATTAAAAATTACAGTGATTTACATTTTTTTACAAAAATTAAGATTTTTTTAACATGTATCAAAGTTATCTAACTCTCGAATTATCTCGAAGCTGCTCATCTAAAGGTCTAACGAAAATAAGATTCTGTTTACCTTCAAAGAAAGTTATCACCACAAACTACCGAATGTTTGCGAATTTATTAAAAAGTACTTAAAAACTCATGTATTAGCCGTAAATAGATTAATTAATAATTTAAATAACGAAAATTTAATGATCTTTTTATTTTTTTAAACCATTTTTGGCGTGGGACTGGCTACTTCTGACTTACTTCTGGAAGAAATATATTATTTTTCATTCTCGTAAAATCCATTGATTATAATTTATTTTAGAAAAATATTTCCAATATTATTGATCTTACAATATTCAATAAAAATGCATTCTTTCCAACAATTTTTATACTCTAGACGAAATCATAGAGTATTAAAAGTTGAATCCAGCCCATCTGTTCGTCCGTCCGTTTGCACGATAACTGGAGAACACGTTGCCCTAGGAAGTTAAAATTTTGTCACTTGTATAATGGAAAAAGTAAGGCTAATTTCGTTAATGAGCGATATCCTTTCACTCACCTTCGGGTACCTCCCATACAATTGTCCGTAAAACACGTATTCACGATTATTGTTCGAATGCTTCAAGTTAGGAACTTGAAATTTTGCACACATAAACTTTTCAATGTTTGAACCAAAAATTTCGAATATAAAAGAATGGGCCTACAAAAGTCCTCTATACCACTATAACTTAACAACGCGTTAAAGAGCAAGACTGAGTTTATTAGTAACATCCGTTGACTCCTTCGAGTAGCTGTCATACAAATGTCTTTTAATTACGTGCTTACCAATATACCAACAACTATAACTTCAAAACGCTTCAAACTACGACTTTCAAATTTTGTATACGTTGATTTTATAATAGTTGTCCTTAATAAAGGACAGACTACATGCGCACTCCTTATTCAAATGTATCCCCAACTACAATATAAATCGGAGTTCAGTATTCAGTTAAAGAATAAGCACTGTATACAAAAATCCTGTAGGTAATATATCTCAGCATATTGTGCCAAACTTACAGTTTTTATTAATAATCTTATGCCGAATTTTATTTTACTTATCTATAAGTATCTAGACAATTCAGAAGCTCTAATTATCTTTCTTCCAGTTATAATTTTAAATATTTTATTCCATTAATGGTTATCACTTAAATTTTTTTTATAATAAATAAAACAAGGTAAGTTGAAATTAAATGTAGTACATAAGTTAGTTTTAAATAAAACCAATCAAATTTTAGAGACATAAAAATGCGAAAACCCATTAAGATTGATGGTTCATAACAATCCATACATAAAATTCAGAAAGGCATAAGTCGATGCAATAAAATTCCTACATAAATTTATGTTATACCTTTAGCAAAAGACTTACGATCATTTCTCTCCCTATTGAAACGACTCGTTTCCATCTCTAGTGTGTACTGAATGCGTCATAAAGTTGCCTTAACAAAATTGCATATTCATTTAAATTTAATAAACAACAATCAATAACAATTCACATTTGTGGAGTTTGGTCCGGTCGGCAGTAATATTCTGTTTCATATTTTTTTATGCCCTGTGAAGCTCGTTTATGGAATTAAATTTTAAATGATTTTAAAGTCATGTTTTTACCGTCTCAAAATGTTAACACAGTTTTAAGCGAAATAAATTAATGTTTTTTACTCCATCTCCTTTGTAGTTATTAGCTCGGTTTATGGAATTAAGAGATCCAGTCTCAGACCCAGACTCAGACGAAAAAAAAAATATTATATTTGTTATCGACTGGACTAATGATCAAAAACTCCAAATCCGAAGAGAAAAAAGGGACTTAGGTAAAAGGCTGATATTAAGTACATACATGCATATGCACTGAAGCAAAAAATCCAACCACTCCTTACTGTAGATGCCACTCAAAACATGTTGTCACATTTATTGTATGATAACTAGAGAATGCGTGAGAGTTTGAATTTGAAACCAAACACCCAATTTCGGTTCTATGTCGATATAGGCTTTTGGCAGAAAAAATTTTAATGAATTTTTCGTCAAATCTTTTTAGTTAAATATTTAACAACATTGCATACTAGCTTTAGTCGAACGAGGTTCAACATAATCTCAAATCATAAAAAAAATCGTATGCTCTACAAATTTGAATCAACCTGGTCTTGCTCTGAAGTTCCGCGTTCGCTGTAAACGTTAAAAAAAGGCTCACCGAGCGAATACTTTTCGAAATCGGAAACCCATAGTCTTCATAAGGGTCCCGAAAAAAACCAAATTTACCAAATACAAAGCTTAAACTACCTGGGCTCCAATGCAACAATATCTTCATAATGTTCCTCTAAATTCAAAAGAATGACGAGAACTACATCATCGATTTCATAAGAGTCTAACCTATTGCAAAAAACCCCCATATCTCCTTGCCAAGAATTTAGCATGCATGCTTGAGGCAATAATGTCTAATGATTTTCCTGGCTACTAATCAATTATTTTCACGTGCTATTAGAATTATATTAGATTCCTTCTTGATGTTTTATTAACTTAGTTAATTAGCAATCTAATGAAATAATTGGCTTATTTATGCTGACTTAAGGCGTGATCACTCAGATTTATTTTAGATTAGATTATAGATTAGTACGAGTAGGTGGTAGTAGTCTGATAAGGCAATTTTTTAGTCTAGCTAATTTACAATCTGAAGCGTGAGTTTGCATCTTATGTGGACTGCATACTATGGACTTTGAATCAAACCATTTTTACGTTCTCGATTGCTACGAACTGAACAAATACTTAAAATATATACGTACATATGCAATTTGATTTCAAATTTTGGAATAAAATTATAGAAATTTACAGAACGATCAACAATTTGTTTCAGTAGACTTAGCCGAATAGCGTTTACACCAGTCGGAGATTACGTCCCATGGTCTTCATGGACACCGAAAAACCAAATTGTTTTTCCTAAGTTTACTTCTATCACGCAAAAGACATCCTCGTCAAGGAACTATTTTTTTGGGTTGTAGACTATTCACGGAACTGAAGAAAATTTGTCAAAAAAAAAAGTATTAGAAGAAAGAGGTTCACCATTCAGACAATGAATTTCGCAATGGGCGCGTATACAAGCACGAATTTTAACGAGTGACCAGGGCTCAAAATTTGGTTACAACTGCAGATATATTAAATAAGACATAATTGTGTTAAGGTATGTAAGTATCTGAGATGAATTTCTTTTTCATATTCCGATTGAATAATTGAGTGGTACATTTTCATCTTTCGATAGCAACAGCAACTAAAAATGCATATATTTATTCATCAAGTGGATATTGCTGCTAAGACTTTGAGCACGTATTTAAAACTAATAAAAAAACTGCAATGCTAGATATGTGAATGCAGCATCCATTCACACACAGATCAAAGCGGAACTCTTGAAAACTACTCGATCACATATCATTTCACATAACAACCAACGTTCAATCTAGACTCCGTGGAACCACACCGGCGATTAGTGTTAATTCCTAATTCGTCCGGTGCACGCTATACTCAATATGTTCGAGTTCGAGTATGCACGTATGTACACACCTTCCGATACCGAGATACGAGTACATCACGTCTTACGCTGTACCTGATTCAACGAATACCTTTACTTTTCTTTGAGGAAATTGTAGCTTCATTTGATTCATAGAGCTGTCGTGACATTGGTGCACGTCTCTAGCAAGTGAGGATGTGGTCCGAGTCAGATCGCCTTCAAGCATCTACCGACGAACGTGCCGAAGGTCTTGCATTGCAAGTGATCTGGGCCAAGCCGTACGTTTGCCTCTAATCTTACGAAACATACACTCTACAACAATAAAATTGATGCATCGCCTAGATATTGATTTTATTTTGAGAAATAAAAAAAAATATTGCTCTAGACACTATACGAAAAGCAGTTCTACCCATCTATAAACATTTCTTGAGATTAGCAGTCTTTGGTATTACACTGTATGCCATGGTGTCAAATATTTGACGAAAAATTTGTCAAACTTTTTCTATTTCTCCTCGATTTTGTCTTTCAGGATTCTTTCATTCGAAATTTTTCGAGTTTTTTCTTTTAAATTTTGTAAGTCTTGAAAGGTGATCAAAAACTCAACTTTATAAAAGAGGAACAATAACTGATTTTTATTTTTTAGATGAAAGTCGCAGATCTGCAAGGGAGAAGGTTTGGGCGGTTAAAACACACTGCTCTCATTAGCAGATAAGAAACTTAATTTTTCATCTTAAAAAGGTGTTTTTCATCATCTTCACGAAATGCCTTCTCTAATTATTTATTTTTATTTTTTCGGGGGGGTTCCATAGAATTCTGTTACTAGACACTATTTTAGATTTTCCATTTTTTAATTCTTACAATGACACAATTTTTTGGTAATCCTATTTCAGAAATATTTTAAATTTTTCATTTTATTATTTGCCAAAGGTTACTTCCAAATACCATTTATAATTTCAGAAAGATCTTCAATTACACTATCGTAAAGTTAACTCGATTCGCTCTTAACTATTAACACGCACTGGTAGTGTTTGAAGTATTTAGTTTTAGTTTGTTCATGATTAACATAGGTGGATGTGATGTTATTTTTTGATATTAGTTAACCGATATGAATCTTTGCATGAAATTATAGTGAAGGCTATGCGCGTGACTCGCGTTATACCACAATCGCCTCGTGCGCGACATATCGCGACAACAATTATAGTAGGCGCATCGAATCGCGTGCCACAAGTGTCAGATAATATTAAGGGGGTTAGTCACTTGACGATTTTCCGTACAAAATGATGTACCTTTTTCTCAGGAACCGCTCAACCGATTTGAATCAAACTTTGTGCACTTATTACTTTAGTAAATTTAATTTATTAAGGACCATTATTACGACCTTCAGTTAAACCGGAACCTTTGTATGAAAACTTGTCAGTTATAGTTCCAGTTAAAACTTAACTGAACATCGTAGGAACGGGCCTAATTTAATGAAGTAATTTCAGAAATATTAAAAACTAATTAACTTCTAAGCTTTGAAAGTTTGAAATTTTTTCATGTTTATTGACCTAAAAAAAAAATTTTTAGAAACAACTTTTTAAAAATTCCTTCATTCAGTGTTTAGGCAGTGTTGTCATCGTTAACCAAAAAAAATCATTTTGATATCTGTTACCATTTTCAAGAAAAAGGTACAAATCTTGAAAAAAATGTGAATAAGAAAATTATGCAGGAGAGCGAAAAAACTAAAATCGTTTAGTTTTCACCTTTTTTCAATGATTTTCTCTCCAAATTTAAATTTTTTTTATTTATATTGTTGACAAATTACAGATTTATCAGATTATGTTTTGATTTTTGTTTGAAATATAATATAAAAAATACATTTGAAAAGGACGTATTCGAATACTTTGCTCCGTCTACGTCTACGTCTATGTTGACGTCACAGCATTGCTATTATAACAGTTTAGAAAAAGCTTAGCTAAACCGTCAAAATGACTCAGCTGTTTATTTGACACTTCATAACTAAAAAATAAAATTAAATTCAATAGAAAAATTTTGCATTTTTTTACGTTTGCTAAGATTGACTGATATCTCAGCTGTCGTAAAAGTAGTCAAGGCACGAACCGAAAAGGAATTGAGACACGGCTTTGCTATGTCTGACGTCATAAGCTGTTATAACTAGACGTAGACGTAGACGAAGCAAAGTATTCGAATACAACCATAATACCAAAATATTATTTCATTTTGCGTACAGCCTGCGAAAGTATTGCCTTCGATTTTTAGTGTAGCGCACGAAGCGATGCAATTTTTATTGAAGGGCTTGGTGAAATAACCTTTATATCATTATAGGTTCTCGAGATATAAAAATCGGAACTTTTTACTTTTCACCCTTCCCCACACTAATCCTCTACACCCTCATCCCTGAAATTTTTTTTTCTGCTGGGGGTCTATTAGGCCTACTTCTGGTAAAAATTTTATGCATCTATCTTACACTGTTCTTGAGATATGAGACGTGATTTTTTAAAAAAATGCTTACCCCCTCCACTTCCATGCTCCACCGCCCCCTTAAAAAATTTTACTTTCAGCAAACTTTATTTGTCAACCTTTATACAGAAACAAAATTTTATTTCTCTAGTGCAATTGGTTTGTGAGATATCGTAATCTAAAGTTTTTCAACCCCCACCCCCGTACGTTACTGCCCCCTCTCAAAAATTTGTTTCGGATCTATTCTCCTAGAATACCTACAGATGATTATTAAGTTTTAATTTCGTGACATTAACCGTTTAGAAGATATGGATTTTAGAATGTCTCGATCTCGCATTTCGAACGTTCCGGACTAATCATTTTTCCCCCACTCCCACACCCCTTCACCCATATCAACAATATTTTTGCAAATGGGCCCACTATCGAAGCTCTATATAAATTTCAAGTTTCAGCTTCCTAACATAAGCGGTTGCTGAGATCTTGAAACCAAAATTTTTTCGTCTAAAACGCTTCACCCACCTCCCCCCTCACACTCCCACCCCCTAAAAAGTGGTCACTTCAAGGGTCCTACCCAGTCTGATAAAAAAAAATTCCAATTCAACAGCTCATAGGGTTTACGAGCTATAACCCCTCAAACGTTTTGCGTACGGCGGACGGCGCACAGACGGACTGAAATTTTTTTTTGCTTTTTTGTGCTTATTAGTCATGAAACGTATAAAAAAAATTTTTCAGGGTAGGACGTTTTTTTTTTATTAAAATAATAAAGTAAAAGAACTCTGATTTTTGATAGAGCAAAGATCTTGTATTTATTTCTGTGTTGCACAAGTATTTATAACAATTATATTTTCTAAAAGCCTCAGCATCCTTCTTTTCAAGAGTTTATACTACAATGGGTGTATGTTGTTAGTACTTAAATATAGTGTTAATAGGTATAGTGTAATGTAATGTATAGTGTTAATAGGTTTCATAACAGTTCCAGTACAGTTTCACATACAATACCGGATTATTTACATGGGGTTTCGCAATTCTAGAATTCAACCCAACGTTACATTCTGGGTATTGACTTACGGAGTCAATTCTGTGCAATAATTACTCCATCCATTCCAAAACATCGATTCCATACCCGTTTCCGGGTAATACAAAGTGGAACGAGTACGGCCTAGGACATCACAATGTTAAAGTTATCGATACAGTAATGTAAAGAATAAAGAATGATTACATAATAATTATATAAGCATTACTGGTCCTCTTTAACTAAAAGAAAACGTATGCTAAATGATCGGTACGGCATTAGGTTCGCTGTTCGCTGTACAAATTGCTTGTAAATTTCGATACTTTTCGAAACGATGGTGATTGTTTTTTGTCGTGAGGTGTAATTACATTTGATGACGCTACACACCATGATCTGCAGTTGCAGTTTAAAGTACACAAAAGTCTGACGCTAATTTCCAGCAGTTGTTTCAGTTTCCCATACATTAAAATGCAGCAATTGATGTTTTATTACCGTGTCATTCAACTTGATTGATCTGCCAAATCAAAGTACGATCGGATGATTTGTGATGTAATTTCTTGGCAAAGTTACGATCGTTTTTCAACGGTTTGCCGACCAAGTCAGGTGTAAAAATCCGAAGTAGAGCTCGCACGGACAGACGGAATTTTTTTATACGAATACATAAGATTATATTGCTTGAAGAAATGTTTCCACTTGAGTTAATTGCCATTCATCTGCAATTATTCTATAGGAACAGTTGCAATAAATGCCCACGGGATAGGCATCACGCGAGATTTTATACTCGTACGGTGGCATTACACAAAATGGAATAAAACAAGATGAAAATTTAATTACATATTGGCCTTTATAATATTTTATATATAAATGACGAACACATGAATACAGTGACTCACATTACTGTTCAGAATTTCAATCCCGGCATCGAAATCAGGGATTCAAAAAATTTATCTTCGACGAAATTTTCTTTGTGAATAATTTGTGTAGTTCGTTTTAGTAATTCATTGATGCAAAAATCAAATAACTTATTTTTGGCAAAATTTAATTGTTTTAAAAAAAATATTCTTCATCAGTTGTAACATTTTTGAAAAATTTTATTGTTAAATGCCACTTTTCCAACGGGGATATTTTTAAGTCCATTTCTTACATTTAGGATACAAGGAGCCGATATTTGAAAGTAGGTGAAGTCTATATTATAGGCATTAGAATTTTTTCAAATAGCGTTTCGAATCCTTTTCTATATATGGTATGTCAGAAATGAAAATAATGTACCATAACAATCTCCTACCTAGAAGCAATGAATTGCACATCGGTAGAAATTATATAATTTTTATACATGGAAAGAATTTACGAATTTTACGTATAAACACCTAACATATTTTACGTAGAAGTAACGTAAATATTTCATATAATAATATATTACTCGAACACGATTTTTTTTAAACTAGACTGAGAGTACCCAGTACCCTACTTCGGACTTAATAGCTGTATAAAAAAAAGTTACTCCAGCTAGAGCAACAGTCACTAGTCAGTTAGTTACAAAGATGTAATTTTTTCCGCTTGAACGTTGTTAAAACTTTATAAACTAACAATTTGAAACTCCAGGTATTTTTCCTCCAACTGCCAAAAAACTGTTTAAGTAACATTAAACGTTTTTGATATTATTATAAGACACAAAGTTACAAAGTTAATTTTTTACAAGTTTGGCTACTTTTTTAGAAGTAAGGTTAATTTTTTAGAAGTTAGGTTAATTTTTTAGCATATAAGGTATTTTAAGCACGTCATTGTAAGGGGTTTTTATTCCCAGTTTTCCCTTTTTCGTCAATTTAAAGTAAGAATTATAAACAGAAATCATTTCAAACACACAATTACACTCGATCTCTGAAATTGTATGTTGACATACGAGTACATTGAAAAACCAATAATCTGTAAATTTAGGAAGAATAAATTTATTATTATTATTATAAGACACGGAAAAAATCCTTAAACGCGGAATATCTTGAAAACGAGTATGTTTTCTTTAGAAGAGAGTTTCACTCACAAAATAAAGAATTTTGTGAAAATAACAGTCTCTAAAGCAGTAAAATATTCCGAATTGATGTAGCAAATTTACAAATTTTCATTAAATTTAACATATTGACGAGTAATTTATAAAAGTTTGTACTTTAACACATTTTCATCATGAATTTACTGACTGGAAAGTAAAATTACAACACCGATAGAAACGTCCCACTTTTAATGTGAAAAATTTGTCGTTGTGTATAAAATTACGCATTTTGCATGTAATTTTGGTACTTCATGCGTTGTAATTTGTTTTTTGTGATATGTATTCACTTGACCGCTTCGTTGTTTAATTCACTTGTTTCGTGGTTTTGTGTAAGTCGTGACTTAAAATTTAAAAAGAAAATAATGTTTATAGTGTGTGAAGTTCGTAACTTTAAAACAAATAAATTAAATTGATATAATAAAGATGTGTAGTGTTTTAAACTTTCTACCCTTTTTGACCTATATACTATTTTTTTCCCAAATAGCATGTGTTGAATGATCTCATTGAATTTTTCCAATTGTCGACTGTAGTGTCCTTTGTTCTTCAAAATACGACTGGGAATTCATTTGCCGATCATTCGCTTGAAGTTTATTCATTTATATTATCAATATTCATTTATATTATCAATAAAATTAATTAATTATAAATTAATTTTACGCATTGTAAAAGTTAGCCAGGGACGTCATTTGTGGGGGGGCAGGGGGGTCATTTCCCCCCCCCCCTGAATTATGTGTTTTTATAGATTATATATAACATATGTATATTTATATATAAAAATATATACATACATAACATCTTGCCACCCCCTAGAAAAAATTGAAATGACGTCCCTGAATTTAGCCTTTCCACACCAGCAGTAAATTTACACATTTTTAGCGATGATCTCCACACATATTTGTGAATTTCCGCATTAATAGTGATGTGTTTCAGCGTAAGTAGTAAAAACGGCAAGAGTGCGTAAGGAAATTTGAAAATAGTATGATAATTTATAATTTTACTGGTTTCAGAGTAGGCACTAAATTGCCCACTCTGAGAGTAGTAAAATTTTTTTACTGTGCAGTTTTTCGGGCCACCCTGTACAGCTATATAATATCAAAAGGGAAAACGTAGCATGCGATATCATATAGCAGTTTCCCTTTCAGCAACTCTCAAATATGGTACACTTCTTACCATTTAGAGTAACTTGAACACGGTCATCAATTACAAGTCTTCAAGTAGACTCACCAATAACGAAAGCACCATTTATTTTAAAAACATCTGTATGGCAGTTAAGAACAGTATCTTCATTTCTCCCTGTTTTCTAGTTCTGATGCTTTTAAATTCTGTTCAATAAGTGTTGTGTTAACTTAATCACAAAAAAGCTTTTATGCCCAATACGCTCCTTTAGGGAAAAAAACTAAGAACCATTTTTATTAAGAACTTTTGTGTGGTAGGTAATCGAAAGAGTACCGCAATATTGTCAGTTCTTTCTTCCTGCAATAATTTATTTTAAAAAAAACTATATAGCGCAAAATTTTCAAATTCCAGACCATATGGTTTTTGTAATCATTTGTTTTAAGCCGTTTTGTATGCGAGGTACCCGAGGAAGTTAGGTGATTTTACTCACTAACGAAGTAGATGTAAAACTTCTACTTCTCTGTATTTTTCTCCTATCTTTCGGTGCGTTGATATTGTATTGGTGTGGCAGAAAAGAATCAAAATTTGTTAACTGAATAAACTCCACATTCATTTTACTCGCATTTCAATACAGTGGCCACAGGGAATATGTAGGTACGTCTAAAAACGAAACTATTCAGAGCAGCAATTTTTTTCCTATTTTTACAAATAAACTATTCCTGTAAATTCAGTTTTTGTGAAAAAATTAAATTTGTTGACATCTCAGTGAGCAAATAACATATAACAATAACTTTTTCACAGAGATGACCACAGTACACTTATCCCATTTTACTATTTTTCGACTTACCAAGTTATTCCCTGTGACCACAGAATAAATACATAAATGCCCGAAATTTCAAACTTCTTTTATAAGCTTGGCTCTCCCTACGAAATGTTGTATTGGCGCCCATGGTCAGTTGGGACATTTTTTCGCATCTTTTGGGATACTTTGAACTTCTAGAACAGCACCGATAAGTAATGGCCTAAAATAACCTGAAATTTTCCATTAATAGACAACTTTGTCTTGTCCCTAATAAAAAAAAAATAAAATAGTCAAATTCAATACCAAAATAAAAATTCAAATTTCAAAGCGGTAGGATCTACGAGAATCCTTCCCACGAATGGTTTTTTTTTTTTCTTAATTAAATTATTGCACGGCTCGCCATAAGCGAGAGATTAGTCGTTGAAAACCAGACACTTCGGGTAAAACCAGACACTTCGGGAAAAACCAGAAGAGGTAGTCATCGCTGCCAGAAACGGGCAATGCAGCCAGCATATTTTTGCAAAAAAAAATAATTTCAAGCCTGCCTGGATGCACGAGTATTCATACATTTCCTTATTTGAATGTAGCTGAGCGTCGATAATGTTCTCTGGAGCAAATGCTAACGCCACGCCAATGTGCTGAATGCTGATGTAATCGCTTGCAAGTTTTACATTGCTGAGTCCGTTAACACAACGCAATGGAGGAAGTCCGTTACAGTGTGAATGGGCTTACGACACCAACTTGAAACTGCGCACATTCCAACGCCACATGCAAGGTGAGCATAAAATCGCAATCATACGACACAATCGCATATGCGTAACGTACGAGTACCTATGCTACGTGAGGAACGAATAGTCTACAAATCAATTTCTACTAGCCACGCTAATGCTACAAGAAAAAACCTTTTAAATGGCGTTCAAAGAACACCCCCGAATTCAAATTTCATCGCGTGAAAAGACGCAACGCAGAACGCGCTCTCGCGGTCATCTGATCACTTCTGGTTCCGGCCGACTTAATGCCGCGCTTTTTCCATTCATTCAAAAGCATCTGCGCCTAGCATAAAAGGGCGCGTACAATGCGTCTACGATACCGACCGGACCCGCGTCTTTCTTGGTCGATGCGTCCATTCACAATCGTCACATTTCGTACCGCCTAGTAAAACCGAATGTAAACGGTCGGCCCGAACTGGGGCTCAATCTCAATCGACTACTCAGCGCAGCGCTGCTCAACTCAAGCTCGGCTCGGCTCATTTCTGTTCATCCGATCGGGGCGAACGTGCGACGTGCGTCCGCTTTATAAATACTACGCTGTACTACGGATATCGGTTCATTGACGAGAAAGTGTTCTTGCGTTGAAGTTCGGTTGGTGAGGAAATTGCTCGAAGTTGTGAAAATAAAGTTCAAATTCGAGCGAATTGTTCGCAGCCCATTTGCTACAAACCTTAAATAAATTCATTTCATAGTGCAATTTTAGTGAGATTAAAGTGAAATCGTAATAAATACGTCAGTTTTTTTTGAATCGAATTGAAAACGTGAACGATGGCAAATTCAAAAGTGTTCCTAGTACTTCTCAGCGTCCTGATAGTAGCCGCGATCCTTACCTCGACGCATGCTGCTTCTGTTTACCAAAAAGTGAGTGTCTTTTCTTCTTGTCTTTCTATTGATTAAGTGATTACTGGACCGTGCAATTTGATTTCGTTTAGCATAACTTTATGGTCGATAAGTGCTGAAGCAAATTATTTAAATTAATCACTGGCTTTTCGAATAGTATTAAAAAAAACAAAACTGTGAAGAAAAAAAGTTTGGATAATTGTTTAGTGTGGAACGAATGTTTTAAACGTTGTTTTGATAAAAGTCGGCTCTTTATTCACAATGTGATAAAGAAAAGAAATCTCCAATTTAAAGCAGATTGGACCGGTAAAAAATTATCAATACCAGCCAGATCCTGAATAGTGCGTTGAAAAGCAATTTGCCAAATATTTAGAAATTAATTTTAATTTAAATTGTGGTTTGGCACTCTGCTAGAATCTTTCTTTAGAAAAGGAAAATCGAAATGTTTCCGGAAAAAAAACTCAAAGAATGCAGCAATTTTTTTCAGAATAGAAAAATATTGTAGAAATTTAATTATTGGGATAGCAATGATTCAATTTGTCACAATTCATAAGAAAAAGAAAATAATTCCGAAAATAAATGATTCACCATCAATTAAAAATGGACATTAAATAGTTTTCATCGAAAATCGGTGTAATATAATAAACCGTTTTATTCTAGGAGTAGTATTAAATTTTTCCAACATTAAATAAAGCATTTCGTTTGCGACCCAAGTTACCCGCACATTGAGAACAATCTGGATTTTTCGCGAAAAGTTAGTCTTTTCCGAAATTTAATTCTAGCCAAAAAGGCTATAAATAAAGTTTTGCGTAGAAAATAAAAAATCGCAAAAAATGTACTCATTAACTTTAAGGACGTTTGTAAGGCAGTAAAGCTAGATTTACACAGTACGTCAAAATTTTGACTAAAAAAATTTGACGAAAAAATTTACGATTACATTATCTGACAGCATTTGCAAGGGAAAATAGTCAAATATTGGACAGCATGGCATACAGTGTAATAGTAGTAGCATAACTCAAAACTAATTCGTAGAAAATTTCAACTTCATGACTAAGCGATTTCTTGTGTAATAGTGAATTATGTAAATTAAGTCAAGAAATTCTCTTACTCATTCGAATTTTGTTTATATTCATAACTTTATCTGAAACTGTTGAAAAATCAATGTATCAAAAATTTTAAATTCGTGTTTTGAAGTTATTGGCCAATATTCGTGAACACGTCTTTCAAGGAGTTTTGTATGGTAGCTACCCTAATGAGTAAGACAATATTGCCGATTAACGGACTCAGCAGCTCCCTTAAGTTATCAAAAAAATAATAACCTTTTCTGTTCGAGGCTAAATTAAAGTTATAGATTTCAAGTAAAGTATAATTATCAGAAAATAGCAACAGGACTAGGGTGAACAGTCGTGCAGTAATTAGTTCTCGACACGCAGATTACATTTTGTGTTCTTATTTTTCTCCTATTTTTCCATTGGCGAAGCTGAAGTCATTTCTAAAATCACACTTTAAATTTGTTTTTTTTTTTAAATATGATATCATTAAAGAATACAATATTATTACTTATTTACTTAAAAAACACTATTATCAAAACAAACGAACATATGTCCAAGTTATTGCAAAAAAAAATTGTTTTCCATGATATCCTTCAATGAATCGGTGTAATTAATGTATAAAGTGTAAATTGTGTGAAAGTGAAGCCATCTTTTAATCTCGAAGGTTAACCGCAAATGATTAAGATGCGTAAACATTGCCGGAAAAGAACGATAAGAAATTGATTCATATTCAAATTGTTACTGCGATAGTAGCACAGTTTACAGAACCATTTTCATTTTGTTTATGATGCGTGTCTTTTTCATATAAATTAGATACAGGTTATAAGATCTAATGACGCTTGAAACTGCCTGTGATGTTTGCACTATGCTAACCAGAATCATTTATGATTTATTTTATTTCTGCATAAATATACCTAGAAATAGATCACACCTGTTAAACTTAGTGTAAATATAATGTTGGTGTAAAAAATATAACATTGAAAACAGCCAGTCTTTACCAATTGATTTTCTTTTTTTCTATCGTAAAATAAATAAAGGACCTTTAGATGTTGTGATACCTATTAAAACTAATCTTTATTGTATATTTTAAAAGTAGGGCAACCAAAAATATGCTGCAGCATATATCAAATTGCCAAGTAAAATTTTTCGGAAATTAGTATTTTTGTATCAAAGTTGATAGCATTTCGATTATTTTAATTAATTTTACACTAATTTTTTACTTCATTAATTTTTTGCTTCAAAAAAAAAAGTTTTTTGCTTTTTTGTAAGAGATTTCATGAGATTATATTTTCAAAATACATACATTAACGAGTATTGTTCAAATGTTCAAGCTTACCTGCGAATAAAAAATAACTATACTTAACACATTGTTAAAAATGTTATTTTTACTAAAATATTTCTACACTACCTACCGAAAGGCAACCGATATCATTCCAATTCCACGAATTCGATAAATTTAATTAGTTTTAAAATAGTCTAAATGACAAAATTAATTAGAAGTTTTTGTAAATATTATTCTACAAAGCACTTACGATTTATAGTACAAAAAAATGTTTACGTATAACTAGACGTTATAACGGTTTATAACGCCAGTCATACGAGATTCTTATCCCAATTTAATTTTGGTTTTGACGATAAAATGGTATCCTTACTTTCTCAAGTTTTTAGGAGCTACAAAAAACGTTGCTTTCAATAGTCTATACGAGTTCATACTTTTGAGTATGAAATCGTATAAAGTTCAAGTTATCGATTAAATTTTATAGTTCTGTTCTCAAAAAAACGTTTTTATTGCCTAGTAACAGCGATTTTTCAGTTCGTGTCCCTTTTGTATGCCAGCAGGTAACCTTTAAAAAAAGAACCACGTGCTCATAACCTAGGTAGGATTTGGCCTCATCAGTTGTAGCCTGTCGTGATTATGGTTGTTCTTTAGCTACTTCTTTGCCTGCAAACAAACAAATAGTATCTTTTCGGTTTAGCGCCACAAAACCACTCACTAACCAGCCATTTAAATTTAGTGGATTTCTATCACGGATATGACAACTGTAAGTCTTTTACGAATTCTTATCATAATCGTATTCGGATGAAAGTGGGAAAAAAAAGGTAAAGGTCATTTTACCGACTCGAAGTTTCTGATGCAATGCCGGCCACAATTTCTAGATAGCCGCCAAGATACTGTACAAAATAGCTACATACCTCTACGAAATATTTACACCTAAATTTTACGGGTCAATGGGACGGCACACTTGAAAGGTATAGTCTTGACCATTCATCGTTTCAATACCTGGTATTATCCAGTCACAGGTATACGAGTAGTCACTCCGGTCATACGGAGAATTGGAGATTACAATCGCTGAAATTTATGACGCTGGTAGTCAAATTGAGAAACATATTGGAAGCATGAAAACACTAATGATTTTACTGCTATATAGTGGCTATAGTTGGATAAGCAACTAGTAAACTATAGTGTAATGTGATCGTGCGAGATCTCACTAATAAGCACTTTTTTCCCACATCAAATCTACCTTAAAGAAACCGAATAAAGCTGATATAAATTACATAATATCTAACTTATGGCACATGTATGCTCGTAGTATGGGAGTGTATATCGCGATATGCATTGAGTTAATAGCGCGCATCGTGATTCGTGATATAGTCGTCACCCGACCCGTCAGCCAGGGCCTACAACTACATTACGAACAAAATATACAATGTTTTGGTGACTAGCTGTCTGGCAGAGTCACGGACTCGAGCCGTGCGGCTCGAGACAGTGCTAATGAAATTCTAAAATCGTATAAATAAAAAGCCAAGACTACAAGTAAGTAATACAAAAATTGTCGACATGAGTGTCGTTGGATTAAAAGATTATGTACATACGAGTACTAACAATTTAGTGACCATTGATTCGATGTATTATAATAGCGATAGTGAGTGGCTGGACTGCTACGCAGTTAAAACTGATCTCACGTAAACCTCGAATTGTTTCTCTTCCAACTGAATGATTGCGTCATGCCAAATTTCGTTAAAATTAGAAACTGGCTAGCATATAGGAGTCAAACTGAAATATACTTAGCGGTGAGTAAGAAAAGTGTCTCGTATCAAAGGTGAGAGCTATTTATGAAATTACCCGTCGAGACAATGCTGAGACACACGACTACACGGACTTTAATTTTAAATTTGTTTGGCGCTCTGTCAAATTTTAACCGTGATCTAACCATCAGATTCAGATTTAATGGACAAGGTGGCCCACCCGTAATTGGGCATAATATTAAATTGGAACACGAATACACTGCTCCTTTACTCGAATTTTGGAAATTATTATTTTCTTGAATTGAATGAGTGTATGAAAATCGGGATCACTTTCACATTATTTTTTTTTAATAATAAAGTATTCTATGTGGAAGCAAAAACCGGACTCAAATTCTTTGTTCGCAACAACCCTTCTTTATCGAATAAATCACTTATTTTTAAAATCGCGGAATTCAAATTCAAAATCTCTTGTGTTTTAATACCTAGTTTCAAAATTACCCTTTTTCTTAATCTGTCTACAACTACTATTGTACTACCTACTAACGAAACAAATAGTGCTGCTCTTCCTTCAGCAAAAGTAAGGGTTTTTCAAAGATATATTACTTTACTAAAGTAATGAATACAGACCAGTTTCAAGACGTACTAAAACCAAATCTGTTTTCATTTATTGTATATTTGACAAAATTTTCAGGTAAAAACGAGATAACAAATCTTTGTCTTCTTTGTTTTTTTTTATGGAAATCTAGTTTGAAGCTACTCAAAATGGATACTGGACAGTCCTAAAATTCTGTTTCACTGCATTCACCAAACCACGTAAAAAGTTTTAAAAATTTCCAACTCGATTCCAAAAATTTTATTTTGTGTTTTCTGTTCGTTCTCTTTAATTCAGTGCTTAAGAACGTTCGATTCTAAAAAATATATCAAAAATTTTGACATATGATAATCTGCTGCTAAATTTTTAAATGACAATTTAAACGTCTTTCGAGATTTCAAAATCTCCTTACCAAAATTTGGCGATGTACATGAATCAGCTATAACAAGCTTATGTCGCTATATTTCTAACTGGATTTGGTGATTTGACGAGATTTTCCATAAATATTTGAATGATTTTGAAATTGTTCTGAAAGACTTGATTTTGTAGCTTGATATCTAAAGATAAAGTTATATTTAAACGCACCTTCAACTTTCACCACAATATTTACTATCACAAATTTTATGAATAATTTTAAAATTACTTATGCGGAATTCAAGCCTTGAAATCCAATAATTTTATTTTTTCGCTCCTGCTCATGCTGTTCCAATTTTACATTGCAAAGACTCACATTCACACAATACAAACTCGATTTATTTTTGCATATGCTGTTCCAACTTTTTATTGCTGAAAGACTCCCACTCCCACTCACACAATACAAATTTAAATTTTTAACACTATAGTTAGCTAATAAATTGAGAAATATCAATGAAATCTCTTACCGAAATCTGCCAATGTAAATCATATATTTTCCTAAAACCTTCAAAAACAATAATTTTGATTCCTTAAGCATAACCAAGGCCATTTGACCACTTTAAATAGCATTGTCAAAACTTTTTGACAAAAAAGTCTGACAGTCAAAGTGTTAAACTCGAAGCAACCATTTCCTTATTTTTATTAATTTTGCGTGAATAAAATTTTTTGTTTGGAAAATACATCAGTAAAAAATATCTTATGCGAACGAATATCTATCTACGAGCATAAAAAATAAATGTGAAGAACTTTATCAGTAAACGTATTTTCAGTTTAAACTTAATGATTATTTAAGTAGAGATTTTGTTTTTACAAAAATTGTATTTGAATTTATATTGAATTTTTACTGTTTCCACTCAAGTTCTTGATAATCCCCAAAAATTTGCTAATTTTGAAAGATTTAATACAAGATTGTGTTTCCGATTAATGTTCCCGAACTAGAAATACATTTCTCTTCTGAAACATTCTTCCAATTAAAGAAAAAATTCATACTTCAAATTATTTTTCAAATCTACCAACAAAATAGCACCTGTGATAATGATATGGAATGTAATTCGCATTCTTCTAACCTCAGCATTCAATTTCAACCCACGTCATTGATTAGAAATTTTATAATTTAAACTTTCTCTAACTCGGAACAAAATCGACGGCAGAAGTTGAACAAGCTACTCGTAGATCGAGTCATGAAACTATGAAACTTTGCAATTTTAATTCAATAAAATAAAAATTAACTGAACTTTCAATAGAAATTTTTTCAATTTTACACTTTAAACATAAGAACGTTCGCAAATTATAAGTTTAATTAATAAAAAAAAGTTTTTTTTTATCATATTTTATTTTTTTTTAACATATTTTATATTTCTTTACAGAGAGAGGTGGAAACAATTTGCGTAGCTGGCGGAAGATGTGGTTGGTTTGTATACAACAAAGCAACTAGATATCTAGAGGATCCGCATAGAGCGTAAGTTTCATATTTAATTTTCCTATTTGCACAACACTATTGTGACTTACATTTTTGTTATTATACATATACAGACGAGTATGCTAAAAAAAACTGATATAGCATAAGTAAATATGAATTTGTTTCTCTATGTTTTTTAAATTATCAACTGGACAGAGTGTTTTAGCCAAACTACTAAACTCTGTAAAGTTTTATTTTCTCTAAACTTCATAGCTATGGGACATTTATACGTTAAGCTAATATCACACTGTATGCCATGCTGTCAAATATTTGGCTAAAAAAAGTTCAGTCAAATTTTTTTGTTAAAATAAAGCAAAAGAGAAATAATGTGTCAAAGAAAAATTTGACGATGGTTTTTTGGGTTCTACTAGTCCTAAAACGTGAAAATACAAAATTTCAGGGTAGTACATTTTTTTTAAATTTCAGGTCAATCACAAAATTGTTCACCTTTCTTCAGGGTTCCGTTAAAAACTGGTTTATTTGTAAAAGTGAATTTGTAATTATACACTATAAGTTATTAAGCAAATCATGCCATTCGCTTTATTTGTAGTATCTGTCGGTCAATCTATTCATATTACAGGGTATACACAACACATTCATTCTGATAGTAACATCAATATGATCCGTCTATCTATTCATTACGCATATAAAATGGTTTATATATGTTTCGGCACAACTCTGTCTAATCTACTTTTCTCGTATTATTTTTCAACCTTTCTTCGAAAATTTTTTATTTTTCGAAAGTTTCAAAACCATTATCCAAACATTCGGAGAGAGTTCTTCTAGCACTTCAGTCACCTTTAGAATTGAGATGATTTTTAATTTGTATATTTTTTTCAAATTGAATTTCACAGATGCATCTGCCCAAATAATTTAGGATGCGTTCTATTTGCCGATGACATTAGTGTATCGGCCTACGAATATAGATGCCGGAAAAAAATGGAAAATAATGTGATATGGCCAGATTTTAAACGACAAGCGCATTTAAAGAAAATCTACTAAAGTTTTATTTTGTGCCAAATTTGTATAGTCGGAATCGCTGCAAAAGAAATTATTCTTTTTCGTCCGATTAATGGACTATACCCGTCACTAATTGAAATATTCATTGGTAAAGAGTGGCTTCGGAAGCAACATGGATTTTCTCTGAACTTTACATTTAAAAAAAAAAATCTAAAGAAAATTCCATATAACAGCTATTCTTCTTCTCGGTAATGGAATCTTATATCATTATCTCTGGAATTCGACGATAATAAATTATATACAGGGATTTTGTATGACTCTATTCAGGTAATTTTAAAGTGGTGGGTGATATTTCTTTTGGCAAAGTTTCACAAAGTACGTGTGAAAGTAAAATATGCAGAACACAGTTTACTTAATAATGTGGTGATGGTAAAACGTTTTAAAATATTCAAATCAGAATTCGGCATATATTATTGCGAACTAGAGGTTCGCCGAATAAATTATCTATTTAGTTATCTACTATCGCTTAATGAGTATACTTGTAACCAATGGCGCCCTTAAATGGGGCAAGACGGAGCACTTGCTCCAATCTGTATGTATCTGTATCTGTAGTTTTTCAAATCCGGCTCGACGGATCAAAAAATGTTCGATTCCTTTAAAAATAAAGCGATGTGTCTACTATTAAAATCAACAATAGTATAGAAAGAAAAATAATACAAATTTTTAATTTCTCACCTATTGGATAGTTATTCCCACTTCAGAGTCATTAGATCCACTGAACTCTTTGTCCATCTTCATCTTCATCTAGGACCTACAGTTATTTTTTTTCTACTGTGTTTTCGAAGGTGAAATTACAACAAAAGCGATGCGAGTGACGCGCGCGACGAGCTAATCGCATCGCGCCCGCCATATCGTAACATCTGGTATAGTGAACGCACTGTATTTTTTTCCACAACTGCAAGTAATATTATTAAATACTATAATATTTTATTCGCAGCCTGTTTATTTGTTCAATGTTTAACTAAGTTAAACTAAAATGTTTTAATTATTATTTTACAAAAATGAAAATACTAATGTTACATATTGTTTGCTGAGGTAGTGTCTGGGTTTAGGGTGTGCAAAGGTCATCATGGGAAAAATGTAGGTGCAACGTGATATAACTTTGAGAATGTGAATTAGGAATGTGCATTGTATAATAATGGTTTTGTTATGACATATTATGATATTAAATGTATAACTATGTTATATAACTCCTCCCCCCTGTATTTTCGTTGGCCAAAGTCACTACATAGCTTGTAGGGATGACATCTCCTGTTATCGTATTACTACGATGTTGTTTCTTGGTGAGTATACCTACCCCTTTTCAGCGTACGGATGAAGAGGACGATACATATAAGGATGCTGATGATGCTCACGAAGCTGTAGTTTAAATTTTTTCCATTATTTCGATCTCAAGAACTTTGACTTTTTCTCCCTTCTCGAAATAATAAGTATTGAGTTTGTTTAGGCTGAAATTTTCTGGTTTTAGTGAAAAATTAATGTAATTAAAAATTGAAGGACAAATGTGAATCACGTCTCTCCCGTTAATAGTTTGGTTGTTAATTCCGCAGGCTGATTGTATATTTGTTTCTGATGGTCCTTAAATTTGTTTTTATATACTGTCCAATGGTTTGAAAATGGTTCAGTTAGAAATATGTTCGAGCGATTATTCTTAAGCAACTAAACCACATAATGTTAGTTTACATATGAAATATGAATTGTTTTCGTATCATAAAATTTTTGAAATAAAAAAAAATCAATATTTTATGTTATATTAAATAAATTGAAATGATCTTTTTTTGTGGCGTTTTATATTCGGTAAGGCTAGTGTTATACCATGACAAGTCCGTAATTAAGTTTTTAATCAAATATTTAGGGTATTACGAGGGTAGTCCCAGAAGTACTCGACATAACCAAGAAAATACTAAAAAATGAGACAAAAATCTTGGATAATGTTGGTTAGCTTCGATACCCTCTTTATAGTGAGAACTGTCAACCTCCAACTCTTCTCTGTTGGCAAATCTTTTACCCCGAGCCATTTTTTTAAGTTTGAAAAGAGAAATAATCCCAGGGGACTAATCTGGAGAATAAGATCAGTGAGGAAGCAATTTAACTCTTTGATGTTGGCCACTGCGATAACGGATGTGTGAACCGGTGCATTGTCTTGATGAAACAACTTTTTCTTTTTCGCCAAATACAGTGGTTTTTCCTTGATTTCATCACACAAACGTGGCAATAAGTTCGCACAATACTCGCCGTTAATTGTTTTTCCGTTTATCAAGATAATCAATGAGAATTATCTCACGTGCATCCCAAAAAACTGACATCATGACCGTGCCTGCAGATGGAACTGCCTTCGCCTTCTTTGGAACCGATTCTCCCCTGTTAGTCCATTGTTTTGACTGTTCCTTCGTCTCAGGTGTGAACACATGTTTGTTCATGGTTATGAATCGACGCAAAACTCGGCTTTATTGCTATGAAAAATCGCCAAAGACTCGTTTGCACTTTCTCATGACGCTGATTTCTTCCATTGTGACCAAACGCGGCAGTCATCTTGCGCACAGGTTTCTCTTGTCCAAAATTTCAGTCGATATGCGATATGCATACTGCACTTTTTGAAATGCCTAACATGTCTGCTAGCTTGCGCACTTTCAGTCGACGGCCATCCAATACCATTTCTTCACTATTTCTGGAGTGGTCACCTCATTCGGTCGACCACTGCGTTGTTCGTTTTGACAGCTCGTACGGCCTCGTTTAAGCTCTGCCACCCAATATTTTTTTGTTGTAAGCGAAGGAGCAGACTCCCCCAGAGTAGAATCTAGTTCGGCTGAGACTGAGACATTTCCAAAGAAAATACTGTATCACATACGAATACCAATTTTTTCCATGTTAAAAAATTCACTGAGAGCATTCGTTATTGATGGCTGCCAAATGAAGACTAAACAACGTAGAGTCAGTCTTCAAACTTCAAACTTAAGCCTTATAGAGATGGTGCTTTCTACCATAGTCCTAAACAAAAACCGCCATCTATACGTCAGGTCGGGTTCTTCTGAGACTGCCCTCGTATATATAGATATTCCAGTTTAATATGTAAGATACGTAGGTGTGTCATTTACGAAAGTTACTCGATTTTTACTGTTAGATGCAGTATAAATTGAGCAATTTTCAAAAATGCGATATATATTCAAAGGGGATAGTTCCCAATTTAGATAACTGCGACAAAACGGCGCCAATCGCGAAGTTATTTGCATCGGTAGTTAGAAAAAAAGGCTTAGAAAAGTCGGGATGATGAAAAATAGGGTCGTTCATCAAAATATCTTTGCAAGTTTGGAATACTTTTTGCTTTTATATAGTTATTATTATTATAACTCTGTTGACTTAGACCTTTCTTTCAAGGGTTTACTTAATTTTTAAAAATCTTAATGGCAAGTTGTATTGGCCTGAAAGATATAATCATGTGTATAGTATAGATTAATACCTGTTCATTATTATTCTCATTATTTTCGAAAAAAAAATTAATTAATTTTTATATTTCGTTTTTTTTGCAGATGTGAATGTCCTACTGGAGAGAAATGTGTTCGAACGGAAGATGATATCGCAGTAAGTGCATACGTCTATCGTTGCCGATCAACGAGTCAGTCTGGAGATACAAATTCATCATGAAATATCCTTTAATTATTAACAAAAAGAAAAATTTAATGTACTTTATTTCACGCATAATAGACTTAATTTCCCCCAAAATGTAGGAAAAAGTTCAATCTTTAGTTTATTATTAATTTCTTTTAAATTTTTTTTTTTAGAATTTGTATTGCAGTTTTATGTAAAATGAAAAAAAAACTAATACACATTTAATTAGTTTAAAATTGTCGCATATGGCAATAGAAAAAAATGTTTTTTTTAACTTAATAATAGATAAGAAAACTTATACCTATTAGATTATAAAAAAAATATCAGTTATATTTCATGTAAATTGAATGTTTGTTTTTTCTATAAATTACGCTTAAAATTTATACATTTCACCTAATTATTGAATCAACATCATACATATTAGTAGTTACACTAAACGAGAAGTAAACATATTATTCAATATTTTCTTTAACAGAATTAAAACGATAACTTGAAAGACTGGCTCTAAATTTATACAACAGTACTATAAAATGTAGTTAAGACAAACACAAAGCGTATACAATTTTTTTTTAAATTTATAATTACTTCTAGTTTTTTGTACAAAAGACCGTATCAATTTTAGATTTATAAATTAGCAGAACAGATACAAAAATAATTTATTAATTTTATCCGAAACATCCCACTGGTAATATTCTCCTACACAAACAAGTCCACAGCTATACCGAAAGACACATACAAAAAAAAACTATTTATTTATTTTTAAGACACATTGTCCAGTATTGTAAGAAAGAAAACAGAAAGAAATTAAATTAAAAAAAAAATTTATATATTATATAACTTCTATACAGTTTTAGTCTTTTGTAGAAATGAAAATCTTTTGAATTGAAGTCAGAATTGTTCGTAAATTACAAAATAAAAACGAATCTCATACGACTTTAAATATATGCATTTTATTTATATTTACGTTGTTTTAAAGCAGATAATATTTGATCACAATGTCCATTCGTCAAAACAACGAAGGTTGAGAAACATGTAATTCGAGAAGCCACAACAAAATCTCGAATGGTGTGCGCACTTGTATTCAATAAAAGTACCTATCAGGAAAATGAAAAATTTTCCAACAGGCGCCAAAACGAAGAAGTTCATTACTTTTTATCAAAATTTTTTAATGTTCATAGATCTGTCTATTTTTCTACTTTTTATCTATGTTTATACTTGGAACCACTCATTTCATACGCGACGGTACTTTGAGAAGTGCCCGAAATCAATAATAAAACGTCCATGCTAAATACTTGCCTTTACCACTTCTTAAAATAAATCCATGCCATGGATGACGGCAAATAAATTGAAATTATTATTTTTAATTATTTTTATTTAAATTTGATAACATAATATCAGTGATGACATTCGACAATGATGACATGACACCTCTCGAGCATGAGTGTATTATCACTTTAAATTTCTGAATTGATATTAGTACAAATCATCCTTAGTCGCGCTGACAAAGTTTTAAGCACTATTCGGACCGCACCCTTACATTATATTCAGCTGTAATCCTGTCGCATCGCTTAACGCGAGCGCGTTTAAATATATCTGTTGTTGATTTTCAACTACAACACAATCCGACTCTTAGGTCTTTTTGGTAGATATTGTAAAATAAATTGAATTCTTTCTATTTTCCAAGAATACCGCTTGAGGATTTCATTTTTAAAGGAATCAGTTGTCGAATTTCACACACCCCGACCCGACCCTTGATCCTTTTCGGTAGACACTGTAAAATAAATGCAAACCCTTATGTTTCCTTTGAGTACTGCTTAAGCACCAATATGTTATTTTTCTCTGACAAGGGTTGTCCATTGCACAAAGTAATATTCCCTGGTTTTCAAAAATATCCCGACCCTACTTCTTGTACACATTTTGGTAGACAGTGTACATTATATTTCAAACCGTCCTTTTTAAATGATGGAGTATAGAAATGTGCTTCTTTTTTATGAAAAGGTTTTTTTTCTCAAAGGTGCTCATTTAACAACGTTCCTGGTTCCGAAAAACGACCCAATCCAACCCTACACGATTCAAACTAGCGTTAAGTAGTTTAACTGTCCGCTTCCACGTATTTGCTGTATGACTTGAAATATACGACGCCGTCGTGTCGGAAAAATGTAGTTGCTGCATCATATTTCAAGTAACCGACCCTTCTAATGAATTCGGTGAACCGTTTAAAATAAATTTAAATCTGTTTTTTCATAGAATGCTCCTTTTTCTTTCGTATTTGCGAAAATAAAGTTAAATTTTACAGAAAAAGATCCAACGATTTAAATGAATTTTTTGTGATCCAAGCCTACAAATGGAATTTTTTCCATTTTTTTTTAAATTTTTACGGGAAAGGAGTGGGAAAAAACATGGAAAACAGATTTTTAACCGTTATTTCCTGTCAAGGAAAAATGTTTCAAATTTAGACCTATGCGTTCTGTCGATTTTTCGTCATCAAACTTTGATCTTGATTCGTTCCAAGAATTTTATGACCATCTTAAAAACTGACTAATTTCGGTTTAGATTCAAATTTTCTGAAATTTACGAAAGTCTTTTGAACGACCTTATTTTGATAAGGCGCTTTTTGTTCGGTTATTGATGAAAAAGCGTAGGTTTAACCCGTTCGCATGGATTAAAAAAACGATTTCAGGTAAATTGGTCAAATAGAGAGAAAGGTTTAATTTAAATAAAATTTTAATTTACTAAAGGAATTATTCAAATTATTTTCCTCCTACTTAAAAGTAGGCGTGACATTAAAAATATATAACACAGTCAAATTTCTATAGCTCGAATTTTCGCGGAGCCACATCAAAGTTTTTTGCTGTTATGGAGAGTTCGACTTAAAGAAGAAATATATTGTTGTGAGCTAGGGGTTCACCGAGATTTCAAGTAAAACACAATTCGTTTAAAATCAATAGAAATAACAATGATTTATTATTCGCATTCAATAATCGCACTGATGGTAACGCTGCCCGATTTTATAAACAATTTCACAACAGCTCGATCGTTGTTACCAAACCAAATCGCTTTACAAGTACTTTCGCGTAGAAACTGATCATTGTCTCGCTTCAACGTAATTAAAATTGTGTCTCCTGCAAGCGTTGAGACACGCTTATATACTGCATGTGTTGAGTCGAGATCTTCTTCGCATATTCGGTGGTGTATGTGAAATGTTCGGGAAATTTTAAGAACAACCGATAAGAGGAAAAGTATTCGAGAAGAATGTTGAACTTTGCAGAATTTTCCACGGTTTTCCAATTGGGTATTGCAATTTGGCCACTCGGATGATTTTCTCCGCTTTCCAGTTACGCATTGCGAGGTTGTTGATTTTCTCACTGAAAACTGATCGAGTTGTGCGGATTGCCAGGGTTGCATCTAACAATACTTCAAGATCTTATTTGGGATAAATCAAAAATCAATTCGAAATATAAAATAAAATAGAAGTTTTATTTATTATTTATTTAAAAAGGCACACCGCCTAAAACCGATGCATGCCATAAAATAGATCATTGGCGGATACAGGGGGGGGGGGGGGGCGGCCGCCCCCCTAAGAGCAATTCCGAATTTTCTAAACATACATACCTACTTCAACCGTTCTCCGATTTTTTTTACTCCACTGCAATGTGGACTGTAATTAGCATTTACTGTAGTTCTGCGGTGCAATGCAAAGCACAGAACAGAACCATGATGGTGGATTTACCATACACTCAACGTTTGAGGCGCGCCTCTATCCCCACCATAAAATCAACCAATCAGATGGCTCGTGCACCCGCAAGAGTCTAACATTCTTCAACTTTTTCTCCGACGCACGCTTCCATATGTGTACACACATACAATGAACTGTGGTACCACACAATTCGCAGCTCATCGTATTTCTGTCGTTTCGCACTTATAGGCAAGTTGCGCCGCAAAGGTATGTTGAGCTTTCAAGACAGCAAAGAACACAGCCGACGAAAACCGGTTTGCAATGGCCTAATGGGGGACTGACTGTAAACGAACCATGATAAAAATACTACAAGATAACATATTGCGTAGGTAATAGAGTCATTCCATCAGGAACCGCCAAGAATGACGAAATTTGTGACCTTACCATCTCCGATTCTTTTGAAAAATTTTGTACTTTAAGAACTAGTGAAAAAAATAATTGAAATTTAATTTTCTGTTTCTATCTCATTTTTTTTATTAGTTATAGTATGTTAAAGTTTTCGCAAAAACGGTGTCCGACTCCTCTCTGAAAATGAATAGCTCTTGTAATTTTTATCCTAGAATAATAAAATATGGCTTATTTTAAAGGGAAAGGTTGTCGCAATAAAAATTATCCTTGAAATTTTTTTCAAGGATAATGATTTTGTCCTTTATCCCTGAATATCTCAAAACGGTTTTTTTTTATTTTTTTATATTTTTTAGGCTTTACTGTTTTTTAAAACATAACAAAAAATTAACTTGGGATCTCAATGGGATCGGGGTCAAAAAAATCGAAGAACATTATAGTGGTTCTCAATTATTTTATAGAAAAATTGTCATTTAATCAAGAATCGCCAAAAGTGTGACCTTATCATCGCCGATTCTTTTGAAAATTTGTGTACTCGAAGAATTAGTGAAAAAAAAATATGATTTCAAGTTTTTGTTTCTATCTCATTTTTTTGTTAGTTATAGTATGTTAAAGATTTTCCAAAAAAGATGTCCGAGTCCTCTTTGAAAATTCATATCTCTGGTAATTTTTATCCTTGAATAATAAAGTAGGGCTTATTTTAAAGATTGTTGTTGTTTTTATTAGTTAAAAAATGAGATAGAAACAAAAACTTGAAATCATATTTTTTTCAATTTTTTCAATTAATTTTTTCACTAGTTCTTCAAGTACAAACATTTTCAAAAGAATCGGAAATGGTAAGGTCACAACTTTGGCGATTCATGATGGAATGACCCATAATATGATGAAAACAATATGATCCCGTTTTTGCTAAGTGCAGTCTATGTAGCTAAATTCACACAGAACTTGATAAAACAAAATAGCCAAATCAAAAAAATGGGGGGGGGTGGGGGGGACGGACATTTTTTTGATTTGGCTATTTTGTTTGATCAAGTTCTGTGTGAATTTAGCTTAACAGCAAAGTCTGGATCCGCCACTGAAATAGATCAATATACAAGTTCATATTAAGAAAACGGCATACGTCTGGATGCAATGTAAATTTAATGTGAAAAAGGTGCAAAATTCAGCAATAACAACTAAAAGTAGCTACCAAAAAGGACAAAAAGTGAAGTAAGGAAGAAAGTATTATATTAAAAAAGAAAAAAATCTGAATTCAAGTGCCACCCGTGCAAAACTGTTTGAAGGTGCGTAGCTCTTAATATCCCCTTGAGATATTAAGTTGAAGTTTTTATCGTAGGTAGAATGGGTGAACCCCTACGAGTGGTACCTTTTGGATGGGTGGGGGTGTAAGGGGGTGGGGGTGTAAGGGGGTGGGGGTGTAAGGGGGTGGGTGTGTAAGGGGGAGGAGGGGTGGAGAGCGTTTTAGATGAAAAATTTTGGTTTCTAGATCTAGATCCGCTTATGGTAGGAGGCTGAAAATTGGAACTTATGTAGTACTATAATAGTGGACCAATTTGGAAAAAAATGTTCGATAGGGTGGAGGGGTGTGCGAATAGGGGGGGGGAGGAATATGCGTCCAAAACGCTGGAAAGCTGGGATTGAAACATTCTAAAATTCCTATCTCCTGAACTTTACAATATCTTCCGACTCAATTGTGCCAGGAAGATAAAATTTGGTTTCTGTATATAGAATTACCAGTGGAGTCTACTCAAAATTTTTGAAGTGTGAGGTGAAGCGCGGAAGTGCGCGGACAGTCATTTTTAAAAAAAAAATAATTTTTATATCTCAAGAACCGTATCAGATATGATCTTGAAAATTTTACAAGAGTTAGGACCAGTAGACCTTTAAAATTTTTAAAATTTTTTAAATGTGTGAGTGTAGGAAGGGATGGTGTGAGGGAGTGGAAAAGAAAAAATTCTGATTTTAATTTCTCGAAAGCTGCAAAGTAAAGAAAGCTAAAAATTGAAAACTGTATAGAGCTACTATGGAGAAATCTCAGAAAAATAAATTTTTGATAGGGGTAGCAAGGTACGGAAGTGTGGGGTGGTTTTTCATATCTCAGAAACGGCTTATGCTAGAAAGTTGAAACTTAGTACCTATATGTAGATGTGCTACTAGAGTAATTAAAACTAAAAAAAAGTCGGCTAACAGTCTGGGCACCACTTTATTATTTTATGGGTTGAAGTTCGAAACGTGTTTAATGCTAAGATGCGGTGTATGTTACTACGCGACTGACAACCTAAGGAATAAACAGAAGGCTATTTGGAACGTTATTTATAATAAAGTTGCGCCCAGACTGTTGACCGATTTTTTTTACATGACTTCTTCATGACGAACTTTTTCTAAGACCTCTCTATAACGAATTTTTTTTCCATTCTCCATCGAATTCGAATTAAATATCGATTGGTTTCATTATTGTATGTTTAAAAAAATGACGCAGAATATCTACCATGAATTGCACTAAACGAACCTGTTCTACTAAGTGCGTAGTTTCATTCATAGCTGAGATCTTGCTATCTGCGAAGTTATGTAAATACGTTTTTGACTGATTAGCATATTTTTTTTCTAACCAATCACTCAACTACTATTAAAATTTTATAAAAATATGTAAAATGTCTTTACTATACAGAAACTTCCACAGTCGCAAGATTATGAAATTCATATTCCAATCGCGTGATTCAGGAATTTTTTTTTATTTTTTCCTATTGATAAATGGTAGCGGGCGCTAGAAAATTTATATTTCGTAGTAAATAAAAAGAAGATTCTGAGTAATGGCCTATTAATTGTCACGTAAAATAAAATTTTTCCAGGAATTTATCTACAAATTGATAAAACATCGGGGTCAATGGAATTGCTCAACGAACCGATCGCCTAATGAATTTGCCATTGGCAGAGATTAGACCGAGCCGTTATCGACCGAAACAATAAAATATTTCATTCATTACAATATCAATATGATACGGAATTATACGCCTTCGAGATCGAAACTATCTACGCATTTTCGATTTTGATAGTGTAGGAAAAAAATTTTGGATTTTTTTTGTTGTTCCCCAATGATTTCTTGGACTTGGCACTTGTTCGTAGAACGCGAACGATCCAAAATCAATAGCATATACATACTTTGGGTGAGATCGTGATATTCTGGCATTTTAAAAGATCTCGATGTATTATAGTGTCGCGTGCGTCATTTTCGGGCCAATTCGAAAAGCGCTTTGAAGTCAGCATCGTGGCATGATGTTTGTATGGACGAGTATCGTATAATGAATCAACGTCTTTAATCTTTAATGAATGAAGTATCACCGCTCACCGGGCACTTTGCCACATAGTCCCACATTAACTTTCGAGAAAATCTACAAATCGGAGCGGAATAAAATAGTCCGACTACCGCGATGCTAAAGTTTATGAGATGTCGCATTTGTCTGGATTATTTTTGGCAAGGTTCCGCAGATAATTCAAGCTAAAATAAAAATGTAATAGGATGTCTATATATTTTGTAGAGTTTTCAGAAAGTCAGACAAACTGCATTTCAAGCTTCAAGCGAACAAGGTTGTATTTTATGTTTAAAAATGTAGTGTGATCAAAAATAAATTAGATTTACATAGGTATAATATTTATTTTATTTGATTTCATCGCGTAAATATAAAATTGTTATTCAAAACGGGGTACAGTTTAAGAAAATCAAGGAAAGGTTAAGGAAACCGGAAACCGGAAACAGTGGATCAATTCCGCCCACGTTCGAATTGGTGGCTAAAATGTGAACAATGTCCCTAGAGTGAGTAATGAGGGTGATGGGAGGTATTCAACCGAGAAGATCCATCCTATGGGCTTTCAATTTTGGCATTTTTATCTTTTTTAAATTAATTTAAAAAAATCAAGCTACACAAAAAATCACAAAATAATAGAAGAAAAAAAATAGTAAAACAAAAAAACCAGTAGATTACCTTGTTTTCCTTTCCTTCAGCTACATGAATTTCATATATCTTATTTTTTATATTTTATGTTATTTATTTATTTCATATAAGGTAAATGTTCCAATACGCGACCATGTCCCGCCGTGCGACCAGTTTCAATGAATTATGAGTAAAAAAAATAGATTCTCAAAATTATTCGTCCAAGTAGAATATTCATAATGATCCGTGAACAACGCTCTTGATGTGCATATTTTTCACGGTACAATTAAGTAGACACCTGAATTTAAAAAAAAATTTCAATTTCATAGTACGCGCGTTAACCCGCCATTTTGTTCCATTTCGCCTATAGACGGCACTTCGTTAATAGATTTGACAGTTGGACCGTTGAATGTTTATTCAGTGCCAAAGTGACTTGGATCGATATTAAAAATTTAATTCTGCCAATATCTTCAACTCGGACAAATATCTGGTCACCGTACGTGTTTTAATTAAACCAAAGGTATCAATATGCATTTTATTTACTGTGGTCGCTGAGTGGGACAAACATTAATGAATGTACATTTGTGCGTCCGGATGAATCAAAATCATCAACAAAAATAAATCATCGATGTTTTGGAGATTAAAATTACGGCTAATGGTGTAACATATGTCCTTTTTGAGAACCCAATTATCAGTTTTCATGACATAGCCTCTAAACTGTAAAATAAATGTCTTAAAAGAGTTCGTGGTTAAATGGGAGTACAAATAGCGGTCGCCTTTCATTGCCACCATTTTCTTTACTTTCGGTAAGATGAATATTGGTCGCACAATGGGACTGGCAAATCAAGTACCAGATTACGACTGGTCGCAAATCGGGACAAAAGCGTGGTCGCAAATCGGGACAACGGGTCAATCATGTGGTCGCAACGACGTACAAGTACATCGATTAACGTTTTTTCGAATATCTTCTAAAATAATGATCGTGTGTTGTGAAAAACAATTGTATTTGCAGAATAATATATCGACTTTAACTAAAACAACGATCGTGAAAATCAAATTAGTATAGAAATGGATATTTTGTTATTGAATATGAAAGCAATGCTTACATGGTCGCGTATTGGGACATTTACCTTAATTTTATTTTTATGTCTGTCACAGTCTGTTTCTGTTACAATATTTTTGTTTGTCGTGTATCCATTTTGATTTAATATATTTTTAATAAATAATTTTTTTCTAATTATTTTTATTTTTTTTTTAATTATTTTTAATTTTTTTTTAATTATTTTTATTGTTTCTCAATTTTATTTTTAATTTTTTTTTTTTTTGTTTCTTTGTTCTTTCTATTGCCTTTTCAAAAAAATTACGAGAAAAATATTGTTTCGGCTTTTCGGTGGAGTTTTTCTTCCTGGTAAAAAAGCCGCAGGAAATTTCGGTCGCGTTCTTGTTTTTCGCTCGGTGATCAGCGGTTAGAATAGCTGCATACGCCGACTTGCAACGTAATTTGCTTCGCTGGGAGATTCGTTTTTATCTTTTAACGCTTTTTGTTGGTTCCCGAAAAACCGAATTTATGTAGAACTCTAATAGTGGACCAATTTCCACAAAAATAGTATGGCTGGAGTGGTGTGAGAGTGTGAGGAAAACAATGCGTCCGAAACGCTCGAAAGCTGGAATCGAATCATTCTTAAATCCATATCTCCTGGATGGTTGATGTCAGAAGGTTGTGGGGGAGGTGGGTCTGATGGTGATGGGTGAAAATTTAGATTATTTCTCGAGAACCGTAAAGAATAGAAAGCTAAAAATTGATGACTATATAGAGCCACTATAAAGGCATTCTACAAAAAAATGTTGATGGGTAGCAAGGTACGGAGCTGGGGATGTTTTTATTTGTATCTCAGAAATGGCTCATGCTGGAAAGTTGAAACTTAGTACGTGTATGTAGATATACCACGGGAATAATTAAAGCAAAAACAAAGTTCAGATTTTCATTGGCGTATGGAAGTGGAGTAAAAAAAAATATCCGTTGTCCGTTTTTTGCAAGATTTTCACGAGTTTCGTTATATCTTTTAGGCATGTCGAGTTATGAAATTAATTTTACTTCTGCCGGCTCTTTATATAACATTCCTCCTTATTTTTTATATTTCTTAGTTCTAATCAGATATCGAATTCGCGTTCACTTCTTATGTCATTATATATAATTGGGAAAAAAAAGGATTTAAGTTTAATAATTTAATTTAATTTCAGAATGTCGCGATATTCAACCCCTAAGAGGGTGTAAATGACTTTGTACGTTTTAACGAATTCTATCTATTCTATTCTAAATATCACTTAGGTCTGATGAGATATCGAATTGTTTGAATTAAAAATCCGTTTCAAAATTTTTTGATATTCAACTCCTAAGGGTTATGTCGATATTTTATCACCTATTTTTTCTTTAAATTGAAAAAAAAATTGTCAACAGTCTGGGCCCAACTTGTTTATATTTTTTGTCCAGGACGCGCTTAATGCTGAGATGCGGTGTAGGTTACTATGCGACTGACAACCTACAGAATAACCAAGAGGCTATTTGGAACGTTAATTTTTAGTTTTTCAATTCCATAGTAACTTGCACCGTATCACATCATTAAATGCGTTCCGGACTTTTACCCAGAAAATAATAAAATTACACCCAAACTGTTGGCAGATTTTTTTCTAATATCCACAATAACGGAGATATTTACGATTTTCAATTGCACAGTGTTTTGTTGAGCACAGTAACATAGGCATTGCACTCTAGAACCGAGACAGGATAGACCTTGATGGGCTAAGCGAATGAGACGAGCGGGCTCAGTTAATTTATTAATATAATATAGAGTAGGATCTAAGTGACTCAATACTATTAGGAAATAATAAATTAAATTTCAAGCACCTATGGATCATTAATATCCTTTTAACCTTCGATAAAAATATTTGGTACGCACGACCATTCCGTATTTTTCCATAACCTTCTACTCAGCTATGACCCATGAGTGTATCATCGAAATGACCATAAACATAGACCTAGAATGTACCGAGGGTAAAACTTTTAAAAAGTCAATTTTTTTTCAATCAAAATTAAAATCGGATCAAAAATGGGGAGGGGGGGGGGGGGAGAATGGTGGCCAAAAATGTCGGAAAAAAAATTCTATTCAAAATTTGCGACTCTTCTTTTGCCGGAAATTTTAAAAGTTTTTAAATCTGTTTGCGGATTTGAAAAGGGGCGTCAGCACCTTTAATTTAAGCATAGACCTAGAATTTACCGAGGCTAGGACACCATCACAGTGCAGACCTCTGATTCTACATCACTTGCATAGTCATCGGGATTTTTAATTAAAAATAAGAATTTGCACTTAAACTTTAAAAAAAACCATACTGTGAAAATGGGAACACCAGTAAATTAAAACAAATAATAGTAACAACTCATATTACATATTTATTTACCCTATTAATCAATGAATTCTTATACTTGCTTATTCGTCGATTCGTAAATATAATACGAGTAGTTAACAGTAATTAATAAAAACCAAATAAATTAAAAAAGTCTCTATCAATATTGACGAAGTTTGTAATTATTCATTATATTTAATTAAACCGCCATTTTACTCTGAACGCAGATTTATTAAAAAAATTAAATTGTAAATTAGTACGGTTATCGCTTTATGAAACGGGGGCATAAGGCACGCGTTCACTACTCTGCTCGTATAGGTTTTGACGTAAACCTGATAATATGTTGCAACGATCAATTAATTACATTAATGAAATATGGTTTTAATTTTAAATCGTAATTCATAACATCCTCCCGATAAGATAATGTGCCGCATCGATTGTTGATCCACTGACTTATTGTTTTTTTGTATTTTTTAAATTGATGCTGTGCATGATGATTCTATTATGTTCCGATTAATTAATGAATATTATATATAATACATATTTTAAATTTGCTTGTGTTAGGTACAAGATTGATTTGTTAACTGTATGCGATATTTAGCGAATATAAAGATATAGAACGTGGCAAAAAAGAGGGTAAAGAAGTACATCGCGGTATAGATTCAACTGGTCACAATTATTTAAATAAAAGATTTTATTCAAGTGTTTGAGTGAGAAATTTATTACAATTTCGTATCCTGAAAGACGAAATTCATATGGAACAAAATCCCTAAGGATAGAATCCGGGAAGGAAAATAAAGAAATTTAAAAAACATTAAAGTTTAGAAAGAATAATCGAATGTGCAAATTTTTTCCACAAAAAGTTAAGGTCTGTTTGAAGAATTTCTCAACGAAAGTTCTTAATCGCAAGAAAACTTCATTATATTTATTTGGAAATAATGCTTTGTATTTTCTTCATAGCAACAAATGCAAATATATCGAAAAATGCAACCACCTTACACTACAATTCTGAAATTCATTTTTAGAGAATTATATAAAAGCCCGAGGAAGTTAAAACAAATTCGATATATCATCAAACCTAAGAGATATGTCGGAATTCGTGAAAAAGTAGCCAACGTCTTGGAGCTAAATCATGAAATTGTTTTGTAGGCGATTATATAAAAACTCTGTGGTGTGGTAATAAAAACTAATTCAATATCTTATAAAACCTGAAAGATATAAAAGAATTCGTTATAACGTGTACAACCCTTTTACACCCACTTAGGGTCTGAAAAGCAAAAAATCATGAAAACGGCTTTTAGGCAATTATATAAAAAGCTCGTGGAAGTCAAAGCATATTCAATATCTACTCAGGCGAAGATATGGTGGAATTCGTGAAAATATTAACATTTCCTTTATACCTCTTTGGAAGTTGAATTTTAAAAAAAAAAAACCAACAGTTGTTTCTAGACATTCATATGAACAACTCGTAGAAGTAAAATTAATTTAAAATTTTAGAAGACATAAGATTCGTGAAAATATATGTACACCATTTTCTCTGACCATTTTTTTTGTCCCATCTCCATCCGCAAATGGATATCTGTAATTTTGCGTAAATTAATTTTCTAGTGCATCAACATACAGGTACCCACCAAGCTTCTAGCGTTTAGTTTCTAGCGTAAGCCGTTCTAGAGATGAGAAAAAAAATATCACTCCATACCATACAACTCCTATTTAAGAATTATATTTTAATATCGAGCTAGTACTATAGTTCTACTTAAATTACAAGTTATCCATCATTAGCGGTTTTTGAAGTATTAAAATATAATTTTTTTTTTCACTCTCCCTCATCCTCATCCCTTACACCATCGACCATAAAACTTTTTGCTCTGCTTGTGGTCTATCGGGCCTACGTCCCGTATAAATTCCATACTCCAACAACCTCTGAAAAATTTTATAATCAGGGACCCTGTACACTTATATAACCAACTGACCTCCCTTTTCCACAATTTTATTTCCGATATATACTCCTAGCACACCTACAAAAAATTCAACCTTGTAGAATGGACTGTTCAGGAGATATGAATTTTAGAATGTTTCAATTAAACCTTTCGGGCGTTCGGGTACATGTTTGGCCGCCATACTCCCATTCTACTCCAACCAAAGTTGACAATTTTCTTGGAAACGGATCCACTATCATAGATCTGTATATGTTCCAAGTTTTAACTTCCAATCGTAAGCGGTTTCTGAGATATAAAAACTAACAATTTTGGCATAAAACGCTTCACCCATCAACCGTCTCACACCTCTCCTTTCTTTACCACCTAAAAGGGTCCACCCAATATTTAGGCATTGTCCAGAAATTACAAATGCAACACTCACAGACGTAGTGAGTAGATTACGTCCTCCGATTTGAACAAATTGGCATCAGATCAATGCTGTTTGGTTGAAAGAAATAGAAAGCATAAAACAAAGGTTCGTCTAATAGAATAAATAAATAAATATAATTGCAGATGTTGTTAATGAAATATTACGAATAGATCTCGTGGGATAAGAGAAACCAATTGTTTTATAATAAATATTTAATTTTGTTTTTTGGATACATCAACTAACTAAACAACAATATAATCCTGTATGTATTTCCGGGCCATTACAAAATTTCCCGATGCTTTATATATTAAATGTAAGTTGAAAGCGATTTCTCGATCTAAAGTAAGTACGTCGCTATGCTCCCGTAAAAGATCCGTTTTTGTAACTGCTAAGCCTTTTTCGTAGTAATGTACAGCAATATGAAGAAGCCCGGCACTATGATTTAGTCGTCCCAGATTGTAATAAATTTCCTGTTCAGTGTGCGGACTCATCCGTTGTTCGGCATATTTTCGCATAAACGAAGTTGCATGAGTTGTTGCCGATGGTCGTTTCGAAACGTTCTTCTGCCCGGAAAGCTGATTGAGCGCAACACTAATTCCGAGTGTAATTAACGGATCGGAAACTTTCTTCATCATCGACATGTATTCGTTGAGTGCGTACTTATACGATCCGGTAAAAAGATAATAGTTCGCGGCAAAAATACGCAACAATGGTTGATCTGTGAGACGAGTTTGAAGCCGTTTTGTGAAACGTCTATATCGTACATCATCGCCTTTCTGCAATATCAAACTGTACAGATTCCAGTACGAGTTGTTTTTTAGATTCTTGAAAATCGACGTTCGAAAATATTCAAACGTTATCTGTGGATCTTCGTTATACAGACTCGAATACAATATCATGGTTTCCATTTCGTTGTATTTTGATCGAAAAATCGGCGAAATAAGTGCCGTGAATGCAAACTTTTCCATTGTACCGAATTTTTTCATATCGTACGCTGTTTTTATCAAATCTTTGAATAAATCATATTCGTCGTCAAGTGTTAAATTCCCATCCGATTGAATGTAGTCGGGACCATCGCTTTCAATACCATCAATTTCCTGACGATTCGATATGATGCTTTTGATGAACTCTTTTCGGCATCGAGTTCCCGCTAGAGCCGCCGAATATAATTCTTCGCGTGATCGAAATTCAATAGAATTTCGCAGCAACATTAAATAACCAACGTTCAGATATTGTTCCAAGTCACCGACTCCTTTTAGCATTAGACAGCGCTCATACAATAGTCTCGGATCGATCGGATCGCATTCCATATCCTGTTCGAGAACTTTAATCGCATCATGATATTTACCTTGCTGTTTCAGTAAAGCCGATAAAGTGAGGCGGGCATCGAAACAGTTGGGAGCTGATTCCACCACCGTATAATATGCCTCGATTGCTTTCGCTGTATTTCGCAAGGCCCGGTGGCAATCGGCATAACAGAGCCAAACGTATGGCGGTGGCGAAAACACACCACTTTCTACAAGCGGCTGAAGCAACATTATAACTTCAGCAAATCGCTGTTCTTTTATTAGCTCTTCAGTGATGTCAACGTACAAATCTATTCCAGTTTCGGGCGGTATAAATTTCGAGACGTTGTTTATGATGTACTCAAGGAGATGAAATGCCTTCAAATGTATCAATGTAATACACAGCTTAACTCGAAATTCGGGTAACATATCGTCGGGAATTACGCAGGCTACGACCAGTATATCCTCGCCGTCGTTCTCTAATGCCATTTCGATATTGGTGTTGTCCTTTAAAACTCGCAAAGCCGTACGATATTCTTCATTCATAATTAAAAGTTCTAAATAAAGATTAATATCCTCAGTAGAGAACAACAGAGGCACAAGCTTATATGCATATTGCATCGCGCTCATTGCATCTTTATGTCGCTTGGCACCATGAAAATACTTTGCAACCCGCTTTGCCGTCTCGAGGCAAAGTTCTCCCTTCTCAACGGGTATGATCTCGAGTAACTTAAAGTAGCAGAATATCGCCAGTTTCTCTTCTTTCATTGCTTCCATGAGACGAGCTTTACGTAATCTCAAATCGTAATCTTTCGGGCAATATTTTATAGCTTTCGAATAACAACTTTTTGCTTGTTGTAAATTTTTCCGTTCGATGTGAATATCGGCCAAACGGATCCATTGATCACGATCCGTTGTAGATAAATGTGCTGCTACCGTTGCAAATTGTAGCGACTTTTCCGGATCCTTTGTTTCGTAGAGTTGACACAACGTTAAGTATGGACCGGGAACTAAAGGATTTTGTCGGATTATCTCCAAGCAAAGTTTCTCGGCAATATCGATTTGTCCGCGAGCAAAACTCAAATTAGCCTGACCCATTAAACTTTGAAGAATTGACGTCATACAATTTTTACGTTTTGATTTTCCCGAACCCACTCCTTGGTAATTTCCCTTTAACGATTCTCGACAGGAAGTGAGCAATTCCACTTGAAATGTACTGGAATTAGCTTGATTATCGGAAGTTGTGTTGTCTTCATAATCGTCATCTGGGGCTAGACGGGTGTAATAATCGGGAAAATCCACTTCACCATTTACGAATTTTGTAAGTAGTACTTGCTCCTCTTCGTCGTCAAGTGGTGGATCGATTTCGATATGTTGGCACTTAATTGGTTCAGTCTCTTCGAACTGTCCGAGCTCATATTCGGGAATTTGTGATTCGTCAAGCTCTTCAATTTCAACTTCATCGACGTCCATTTTTACTGTTAATTGAAAGTAAAAGCAAATGAATTATTACTTTGTTGTCGACATAAGCCTAGATGTGAAAAGGTCAAAATAATCGAAGAATTTTTTAGGAAAAGGAAACAGTGTCCGGACTAGTGGTAAAGTACGAACGGGAGATCTTCCAACAGACTTTTCCATTGAATATTTAGACGCAATTTACTCAAAATTCCCTAGATATCTACCGATTCGTGATACACAATGCAATAATGACTCTGTAGTCAGTTCAAATCTCACTCACCTGGTGCTTGGGGATATTAACATCAATATTAACGACAGTAAATCTACAAAAGAAGCACATGAATACCTTGATACGCTATCCAAGTTTGGATTTAACGAGTTCTTGGTTGGGAATACTAGGATTGGTAGTGGTCGACCTTCATGTCTTGATCACATTTTCATTAAGAAAAATTTCGAAATCAAGTTTGTCCCTGCTATATTCCAAACACATATAACGGACCATTACAGCACTGTAGCCAAAATAATAATTCCAACGCTGAATGAAATGAAATATCCTAACTCAAAAACGGTTACAATCATAAATTACAATCAATTAAGGAATCTGTCTGAATCTCTTGTTTGGTCGTACCTTTATAATATAATATATCAAATCCTAAGATATGTATGTCTTCTTTTGTTAATAATATAAGGATATTAATAAGCGACGCGAGTACTCAGAGGTCTCAAAGAATCAAATCAAACATGAGAATTATAAAAGAATGGGTAACAACAAATGGAATATTAACATCAATAAGGAAAAGGGATCAACTCTATACAAAGTTAAAACAACAGCCGTTGAATGACCAGTTGGCCTTGCGTTTCAGAACTTACAGAAATAAACTCAATAATATTCAGATTACGTAAGTTTGAATTCAGAAAACATAAATTGTATTTCAGAGTATATGAATTGAATTTCAGAACACATATAACATAACATTTAAATTGATAATCAAAATATTTAAACTTAATTTCCCAATTGCATATCATCCAATGCTAAAGATTTGGCATGAAAAGTGGTAGTATGCTGCTCCGCCCGAGCAGTCACCACCAGCTATTGTTGTTCACTAATGCCTCGGCTAGTGACATTTGGTAGCTGCAAGTGTACTTTTACATAGCTCTTAATTTTTAACCAAATATGCTCAACAGGATTAAGCATTGCGAAATATGGCGAAAGACGTAGTAAGTTTGTAGTACCATGCTCATTCACAGTCTTCATTCAGTCTCGCATGGCATGGGGCATTGTCGCAAACAATATTCAAATCTTGTAATTGATTCCCCATTCCTTGCCACCAGTGTAGAATGGTTTTCAACCATTCATTTGCCAGCTGCGAAGTAAATGAACCCCTTCTTCTCTCCATTAACACCACACTTGCCCCAGAGATTGCTGCAATTAGGTGCACATTTGACCCTCTTGAAGCAGGAAGAAGTTGTATAACTCTACAACTAGCTTTTGTACGGTCTCGAGTTCTTCGGCAGAATAAATTAAAATGTCTGATCGATCCAAATGGTTTGTTTTCCTGATTGTACAACATTCTGATAAAAAATACAATGCTATCTGAAATACAATTTACGTTTTCTGAATTCAAACTTACGTATTCTGAAATACAATTCACTATTCTGAAATACATCTTACCAAATCTGAAATACAATTCACTATTCTGAAATACATTTTATGTATTCTGAAATACAATTCACTATTCTGAAATACATTTTACCAAATCTGAAATACAATTCACTCTTCTGAAATACAATTTACATAATCTGAAATACAATTCACTATTCTGAAATACAATTTACATAATCTGAAATACATGTTGAAAAGGTGTAGTTTATGAATGGATTACGAAGCATAAATTAGCTTTAAATTCGAATATTTGGCAACAAAACAAATTGTGAAAGACTAACTTTGACTTTAAATTTCCATGAATCGTCAATCCAATGCGTCTCGCAAATTAAATATCTGGGTGTTGAAATCGATGATAAACTTAAATGGGACAAGCATATAAGCTCAGTCTGCAAAAAATTGAGAAAAACTAAATATAAATTGTTGATGCTACGGAAAATATTAGATTTGCTAGTAATGAGAATGGTATATTTCGCTTCAGTTCAATCTATTGTGCAGTATGGAAACTTAGTCTGGGGTTTCGCTTACAATAATGCGTTGCAACCGTTACAATGTTTGCATAATAAAATAATTAAAATATGTACAGTGTGAGCCATCTTTTATATCGGTATGTAAACATTGAATAACTTTGACATTTTTCAACAGATTGACTTGATTGGACAAGTTTTGGAAACGTCATTCAGTAAAATTTTAACCATGGATCACTTCACACCGAAACAACGCGCCGAAATAGTGACGCTGTACATTGAGAATAGTCGTTCCGTTGTGTTAACTCAACGTATATATCGTCGAAAATATCGTGGCCAACAGGAACCGTCTGACAACACTATTCGTCGTTTGGTGTCAAATTTTTTTAACACGGGACAGTGGGAGATCGTCCACATGCCATTCATCGACGACCAATACGTTCCAATGAACTGGTTGAAGCGGTCAGAGAGAGCATTGCCGAGAACCCAGAAATCTCGTATCGTCACCGCGCTCAGCATTTTGGCGTCAGTGGAACCACTTTGCGGCGCATTTTGAAGGATGGTTTACATTTGTTTTCGTATAAAATGCAATTAACACAAAGAATATTGCCAACAGAGACCGTCCACGTCGCTTGGAATACGACCAAACAGTCGCTCGAATGGTTGACACTGAACCTGATTTTTGGAAGCAAATTTTGATGACCTACGAGGCCCATTTCACACTCTTTGGCGGCGTTAATAAGCAAAATTGCCATGAAACGCCATTGCATGATCAAAAAGTGACTGTTTGGGCCATTATTTGAAAAGCAAAATGTACGCCAGCAAGCCTCAGACCATTCACGAGCTCAAAGCAAACATTCGTGCCGAAATCATCGCTATACCGCCCGAGATGCTCGAAAAAGTAATGGAAAAAGCAGCAAAAAGCGCACATTTTGCTGTGGCCAATAGATGCAGCCACTTGATTGATGTTGTATTCAAAAACTAATCCAAATAAATTCTAAAGGACCAAATTGAATAAAAATACCTTACATATAAAAATCAGTTGTTTTTTTCAAAGTTATTCAATGTTTACATACCGATATAAAAGATGTCACACCATGTATTTCTAAATCCAAATTTTTCTCAACAACAGAATCTTTTTCAATTTTCAATGTAATGACGATAAATCTTAGTAACTTCCGGCAACATACTACAGCCTATAGCACCAGACGTCAGTTGTCGCAACCACTAGACACTACTATATGCAGTAAGAGTCTGACCGCACGGCATGCAAGTATCCTTGGACCAAGACTGTATAATAAGCTCCCTCTAGTTTTAAAGCAAAGTCTATATAATATAAATTACAAGAGTAGGATTAAAAATTTTATTTACACGAGCCTTCGGGCCGTAGCTAAATATTTATCGTAGACTGAAAACGAATGAAGAGTGAAACAGAAAAAAATAGGAACAGCAATTTTTGTTGCATGTGTTACTGTTCTAATCATTTTCATTGCGTACGCTTCTGGATTTATGCTTCTAAATTTGTTTTTTTTTATATCTATACCGAGATCCTTTTTTTATTTATTTCTAAACGTGATCGCATGAATTTCTATACCGTGATCTATTTATTTTACTATATTTCTAAATCAGGTCTTTTGAATTTGTAAATTTTTGCTCATAACTTACATACATTTTTCATATAACATCAAGCTAGGTATTAAGAGAAGTCAGAAATCTTTATTTATATGTATATTTACTCGAATTTTTTGCTCAATTGAACACTTTATGTATTACTGAATTCTATTTGCTGAATTGTACACTATATCTATTACTTAATTATGGTTTAATATAGCACTCACACACAAGCATCTGCTTATGTGATTGCTCTATTTGAAATAAAAAAAAAAACTTCTTTGGGATTGCCTCCAGCTCCTGATTGAACTCGGAAATCAGAACAGAGTTAATCTCATTTGGATTCGGAACACAGCTACGATGGTAACGAAATGGTCGACTCAAAGGCTAGAAAAGTTTCAGAAGCTAACTTCATGGGACTACATCCTTTCTGTGTGGTACCATTAACCACAGCCAAAATGAACATCCGGATGTGGCAAAAATCGCAAAGTGCCATTCACAGGGAGTTGACACCGGGCAACAGACACTCAAACACTATTTATGCCGAAACATTCGGAGAAAAGAACGTCTGATTATCTGAAATTAAGCAGACATCAGACCCGAACCTTAGTGGCGTGGCAGCTCTGACTGGACATTGCTACATAAGCAAGCATCTCCATAGAATCCTATGTTCTCTCAGAGAGCAAAATATGCAGAATTTGCGATGACGAACACGAAACACCAGAGCACATCCTCTGTGAATTAGAGGGACTTGCTCACAAAAGACGTCGTCCCTTCGGGCCTGGTGGAACCGTCGGAATTCCTGACTATTCCTCCTCGAAAAATACTAAAATACTCGTTGAAGGCGCAGGGATCGAAGAGAAATCATAGATAATCCAGGTGGACGTCACAATAGGTCCAATTGAGGCTGCAGTGCCACAGGTAACCAAACCAACCGCAAGACGAAAATCTAATTTAAGCCAATATCATAAAGGGTTTATAGCCTGTAATAATAATAATTCTGGTTGCTGAAAAGAACACACTTAAAGTGTCCGAAAGAAGTTTGCACTACAGACTGCAAAACAAATCGGGGTTTCGGCAAACAAAATACAATAATAATGAAGGAAGGCAATTTACCTGTAATGCTTTCGTACGAATAAATAAGTTTTGCACTATTCTTTAATTTCAAGTACAAAATGTTGTAATCTAGAAGCGGACTAGAAATCGCACTCCATTCACGCAGGAAGCAGCAAAATTGGAATCAAAACAATCAACAGCCGGCTAATGACATTTCTCGAAGTAAAGCCGCCGTCAATCGTTAACTGGTGTTTTAGTACGGCGGTATTCAGTTTTTTTTATCAATATTTTAGCAGCAGATTTAGATTTTGACGAGAAATTAACGTAAATGCTAGCAATACAAAGTAAACGAAAAAAATAGAAACCATAATAAAACGGTATTAAAAACTAGAAGCAACAAAAAGAAGCACAGACAGCGATTAAAATTTTGTTTTCCAGCCCTGCACCAGTTCATACGGGAACTGCACTACCGACTCGATTGACATTTGAAAATTGACAATTCAAAAAATTGCCGAAAGACTGTTTGCATTCATTTTTCCGAAATTCTCTCGCTTGTGAGTCGTAAAGTTCTGCAACTTATTGAATAAGTCGGTTGCCGGTATGTCTATTTGTTCAGCTGCTGAAGCGCCTCATAGCTAGTCCAGCCGTCTGTAAAATTTCCGATCAATCAATTAGACCTTCAATTGCTGGTACTCGCGGATCAATTAAGCGCTCGTGTTCGTTTCGGTTCTTGGCTTATCGGGGCGCCCAATCCGAGCCGTTAGTCACCCGATTTTACTGATAAAATCGTTGCGAATTCATTGCACGTTTATCCATCGTACGCAAAAGTCATGGTAGCGGTCCCGTACGTTTTCAACGAAGTCTACGACATTTTTCGCAATGTAAGAAAATCTTGGTCAAAATTCAAAGTTCAATTAAAAAAAAAAAATCGTTGTTTTTCAGGCACCTTTTTACACGCTTGTTTTAGAAGTGGTGCTCCTTATTTCGGTGGTATGGTTGATTTTCTACAAGAACAAGCGACGGCGCAATATCTCGCCGGAAATGCAAGCCGAAATTATCGCGAAATTTAGGCCTGATCCGCTGGTAGAGGACACGCCCGACAATCATCCGGCGCTTTCGCCTCGTATGGTCTTAAGTCGAGTTGGCAAGCGAATGAACGTCGACGGTCACGACTGTCTCAATTTGGCCACCCATAACTATTTGGGGCTGCTCGAAGAGGAAGAGATCGAGAAAGCGGCACTGGCCAGTCTACGCAAGTACGGCGTTGGATCGTGTGGACCACGCGGTTTCTACGGAACTCAAGGTAAGTGCATGCCAGAGAAAACTTTGATTTGTTTTTAATGTTGAACGATTTGATGTAGATGTTCATTTGGAGCTGGAGGAACGACTCGCTAAGTTCATGCAAATGGAAGAGGCTGTCGTCTATTCGTACGGCTTTTCAACGATCGCAAGTGCTATCCCAGCCTACTCGAAGCGTGTGGATATAATTTTTGTGTGAGTACCGTGCACGTTTCATTTAGAAAATCAAAATTCCTAAGTCCTTACCGCGATTGGAAATGAATTAAGCCACAAAAACACAAATTTCTATCGTGTTCCGTCAAATAAAGACGCAAGAGGCGATTGAGTGTTATGGAAAAGTGAAAAAAGATAAACAGTGTGTGATTCATCGCTGTGGAACTGCTTCTAACTCTTAACAAGCTGTACTGCATTTCAGGTGGTGATAAGATTGTTGGCTACCTTGAATCATTTTAGTCTGACTGATAGGCTTGTGCGATGGATGGAAAAAACTAAAACTATGAAATCATTTTCGCCGCCCCATCCTCCTTCTCTATCGCCTGAACCGTTGACAAAATATGATAGCTTTCCAGAACACCTCACTTGGAACCCTGAAATTCAAAGAAGAGGTACTCCGACTGAATGTCAGTCTGAACCTTTTTGCTACCGAAAGGCAGCACAGTTGCCCAGCTGCTCAGGGCTAGGATGGATTTAAAAAAAATAATATCCTCTGGCATTCCTCCATTTTTATCGGTCTGCATAAAAAAAATTCCTATGCATGGATGCTGTTTTTCGGTACACGTATCTGGACCATTTGGGATCACCACGTCAGGGCTTTTGTCCGATCGAACTATTTATATGTCGCAGTCTAAGTTCCGTTCGTGACCTGTCTGTCCGTCCGTACTTGATACTATCTTATCAGATCATCGAACAAGCGAATTGTAAGATCTTCGAGTGGATTGCGACAAACATCGGGTTGTACCAGAAAATTCGAGAAATAAAAAGATTCTTGCTATAGGTTCCGGTTATCGTCCAGGTCGCGTCTTGTCAAAAATAGCATTGTAGATGTCCGATACTTTCGTTGATCGACCAATTGCAACTTTTTAAAGTATTTTAGACTATTTTAACTTCATACACACATTCCATCCCCTTTTATCTTTTCACCACGGCTCACGATTTATGGGTTAAACTGTGGAGTTATCAGAACGGTGTTGACTGTTTAGATTGATTGGCCAAACAACGGTGTAAGCCAGAGTCCTTCCTATAAAGGTGCACGAGCCTGTCATTTGCTCCGTTTAAAGCTACGATTCTTTCTCGAAACTACTGATTTGCGATTCGGTGTTTGCTGCTTCAGCAGGGTGAGTCTTCGAAAAAGAAAAGGTAAATAGTATAGACAAAACGGAAATCGTTGAGACTAGTCGGCACGCTGATTCCTCTGTTTACTCTCCTCAAATTTAACACATTGTTCCCCTGTTGAAAAATTTCAACATAGCCATACGGCAAAACTATCAAAGGCCACTAATTAAGCTAGTATTACACTGTTTGACCAAGTGGTCAAATTGCAGTAATAAGCAATGTAAAGTAGCCAATTCCAATTAATCTCACAGTATCCACTCGGTCAAACTCGCTATTTCGAATTTCTTATTACTGCAGTTTGACCACTTGGTCAAACAGTGTAATCTACACCTTTTCGACATGTATTTCAGATTAGGTAAAATGTATTTCAGAATAGTGAATTGTATTTCAGATTTGGTAAAATGTATTTCAGAATAGTGAATTGTATTTCAGAATACGTAAGTTTGAATTCAGAAAACGTAAATTGTATTTCAGATAAATTTTGCATTTTTTATCAGAATGTTGTACAATCAGGAAAACAAATCATTTGAATCGATGAGACAAATTTTAATTTATTCTGCCGAAGAACTCGAGAACGTGCAAAGGCTGGTTGTAGAGCTGTACAACTTCTTCCTGCTTCAAGAGGGTCAAATGTGCACCTAATTGCAGCAATCTCCGGGGCAGGTGTGGTGTTAATGGAGATAAGAAGGAGTTCATTTACTTCGCAGCTGGCAAATGAATGGTTGAAAACCATTCTACACCGGTGGCAAGGAATGGGGAATCAATTACAAGATTTGAATATTGTTTGCGACAATGCCCCATGCCATGCGAGACTGAATGAAGACTGTGAATGAGCATGGTACTGCAAACTTGCAACGTCTTTAGCCATATTTTGCAATGCTTAATCCTGTTGAGTATATTTGGTTGAAAATTAAGAGCTATGTAAAAGGACACATTGCTCAATAGCTGGTGGTGATTATGCTCGGGCGGCGCAGCATACTACCACTTTTCATGCCAAAGCTTTGGCATTGGATGATATGCAAGTGAGAAATTAAGTTTAAATATTTCGATTATCAATTTAAATGTTATGTTATATGTGTTCTGAAATTCAAGTCATATACTCTGAAACACAATTTACGTTTTCTGAACTCAAAATTAAGCTAGTATTACACTGTTTGACCATATGGTCAAATTGCAGTAATAAGCAATGTGAAATAGCGAATTAAAATTATTCTCGCAATATCCGCTCGGTGAAATTCGCATTGCTTATTACTGCAATTTGACCACTTGGTCAAACAGTGTAATACTAGCTTTACGTATTCTGAAATACAATTCACTATTCTGAAATACAATTTACATAATCTGAAATTAATATTATATAGTCTGAAATACATGTTGAAAAGGTGTAGCTTAAGCAACGTGCAAAACAAACGTCGAGTCAATTTGCACGGATTTCATGGTTCCAGACTTTTTTACAGCTTCTAATTTGACCCTCGTTTCTAGTCGAGCCAGTCAATTTGATTTGTGTATTTCTTAGATTCCATGAGATACAAGGACGTAAAAAAACTTTTCGTACAGCGAATACGCCGAACGTGATAACTGAAATCGATTGGAAACCGAAAAGTGTCCAAGCAAATACTTGACTGACTGACCCATTTTATTGCTCTGTCCAGTCATTCTCTAAAGATCTGCGTTGAAGATACAAAATTTGAAGCTGCGTTGAATTTTATTTTTCTGTAGGAAATTTCGTTAACTATTTATTTTTCCGCTTAATTTCAGAGATGAAGAAGTGAATTTTTCAATTCAAAAAGGCCTAGATGCATCTCGCAGTACAGTCTACTACTTTAAGCATAACGACATGAAAGATCTCGAACGGCTTCTCATCGAACAACAGAAACGTGATGATAAGGTTTAGCGCAATAGATTTGAAAAAAAAATTATCATTAAATGAAAATTTTTCTCTTCCTACAGAATCCAAAGAAGGCAGCTCGAACCAGACGTTTCCTGGTTGCCGAAGGTATTTACATGAACACAGGCAAAATATGTCCACTGCCCGAATTAATTGCTCTCCGTAAGAAATACAAACTTCGTTTGTTTCTCGACGAATCGATTTCATTCGGTGCGATGGGAAGGAATGGCCGAGGATTAACTGAACACTTCAATGTTGATGTAAGCTAAATCAGTTTTTCGTTTTTACACTAATATCAGTTAATAGCATCGGAAAATTTTGTAGCGTAACGAAGTTGATTTGATAATTGGCGGTCTTGAATGGTCGGTAGCATCAATTGGTGGATTCTGTGTCGGATCGTCGTTCATTGTCGAACATCAACGACTTTCGGGTCTTGGATATTGTTTCTCGGCTTCGTCTCCACCACTTCTAACACAGGCGGCCATTTGTGCTTTAGATCGTTTCGAAAATGATCCAAAGATTTTCGCTCAGCTCCAGGACAGCTCAACAAAACTTCACACAAAGTTAGAAAGCCTATCACATATGTCGCTCGGCGGTGATAAACTATCACCAGTTAAGCATTTATATATTAAGGAGAATAAAGAACGTGACACTGAGTCTAGGCTGTTGAAAGAAATCGTCGACAAGGTAACTTTTTTTTAATTGTAAAGTGTTCGGACGAGATATTAATGTCATATGTTTTTCAGTGTATCGAAAGTGGTCTAGCAGTTATCGACGCTCAGTATTTACAAAACATTGAAAAGCATTGCCCCCGTCCGAGCTTACGCGTTACTGCCAATCGTCTGTTGGACGATAAAGACATCCAAGCTGCTGTCCAAATATTGGAACAGGCATCGAAATTAATTTTAGCTTAGTGCTACTGTTTAGTCAGCTGACACAAAAGATAACGAGCAAGCTTTAAAATTATATTTAAGAAAAAATATATCAAGCATTATGTGAATATGACGGCGATCTTGTCTATTTTATTTTAGCTGGTATTGAAGAGTGTTGGTTGAAAGGGAATCCATTGTAGAGCGCTATTTTCGTCGATTGTTGTACCTGTTTGATTTTGTCAATAAAGTATTAACCCTTATTTAGTACAATATAACTATATTATTGATGCGACTCGATGCCATGAGTACAGGAAATAAAAAAATCGGTTCCGTCTAGATTTAAAAATTGCCGATCACTTATTCTGCTGCTTATCGGAATGGCATACTCTAAAAGCAAAGAATTGAACTCAATAATCTATTAATAATGAACCATCTCATGAACTTCGGCCCGCCTGAATAAATTGGGGAACGATTTTGCATGAACTTCACGAGTTACTAGTGCTTTTTTGTTTTGAAAATGTTACTTAATAACTTTGCGCAGTAAGCCGACGTGCTTACTCATATAGTTTTAGTCCGACAAAGTCGTATTTTAATATACCGATTCAGCCTCACTTGCTAAGAAAGGTACGAGCTGCCACTGCAACCTACAAGCCTACAGTATCTAGTGTAAGTTATATATTCTTTAGGAAACTATTTGCTTTAAGTGGATTAAGTTCAAAATGAACCAACAAATTTAAAAAAATTGTATTGTAGACCAAGGACTATTCATTCGGACAACTTTTTAATTTGATCTTTTCTGTCCGATTAAACTATTTAGTCTAGCCATTGAAACTACTCGACCGATAGTTACAGCAGAAAGTGTAAGATAATGTGTTAAATGAGCACCAGAGAGTGGCTTCTGATACTACCGCTGGGAGCGTATTATTGCAAAAAATCATGTAAGGATACCAGGCATGTTTTATACTGAAACTGTCTACGCTGTATTATAACAGACAGATCGCCGATTTTGGTTGTGCCTCATGTGTAACACACAAATAAGACCAAATGTGTGCATGTGCGGATGGTCATAAGTTGCTGTGCATCATAGAGATATATGTACTGGAGATGACGAGCAGCGACTATTTTGAAGCCGGACTATTCTTCGCAAAGGACCGGCATTAACACTATGCTATTATTAGCATCTTACACATATCTCTGTATATAAAAATGAATGTTTGTTTGTCTGACCCGTATACGCTCCTAAACCACTCATCCGATTGCGATGAAACGTTCGAGATGGTTTCTGCGTTAACAAAATCATTTAACAATTGGTGGTACGCGAGTTATTTCAACATTTGAGTGTTTTTCATATGATTTAGCGGCAGTTTGTTCGTTTTCGGTGTATTAGTTATGCGTTCCTATTACTAAATGGTACAGTTGGACTATGGATGGTGGATAGAGGATGGAGGATGGAGGATAGAAAATGGGGGATGGTAGATGGAGGATGGTGGATAGAGGATGGTAGATAGAGGATGGTGGATAGAGGATGGATGATGGAGGATGGTGGATGGGGATGGTGTATGGAGAATGGTAGATGGAGGATAGAGGATGGGGGATGGTAGATGGAGGATGGTGAATGTTGGAGAGAGGATGGTGGATAGAGGATGGTGGATGGAGGATGGTGGATAGAGGATGGAGTAACGGGAGCAACGGAGAAATGGTAGCAACGTGAGTAACAGGAGCATCGTGAGAAACAGGAACAATGGACCAACGGGAGAAATGGGAGCAACGGGAGAAACAGGAGCAGTGGATCAACGGGAGAAATGGGAGCAATGGATCAACGGGAGAAACGGGAGTAACAGGAGCGATGGAACAACGTAAGCGAAGCGAGAGGTACGCGGCTAGTTTATTATATACAGCTGGCATCAAACGCTCCATACAACAACGTTGAATTTGGCTTCAAAATTCTTCATACAAAAACGGCGTCTTGTCGTCTGCAGTATTTATATCTCTATGATTTACATATATAGCTCTCGCCCGAGTGTTGGACTACTGTTCGATTGAAAGGAAATTGTATTGCATATACAACTTTTTTGCTCCGACGATCTGAATCGGTCGGTGTGCGCGCTTCATTCGACTAAACAACCGCATTATTAAGTCGCAAGTCTGCGGATGCTTAATGAAATGATTTATTTGAGGATAGAAAGATTTGGTATAGGTTTATCAGATCAATTTGATAGATTCTTATTACCGAAACTAACTCCAATTGAGTTAAGCTTGAAGATTGAATTAAGCTCAGCTAAATGCTAAACGAAAATGTGTAGTGTAGCTTCGAGAGAAAATCTCTGATCAAACGAAGGGATGACCAAATCCGATCGAAGAAATATCATTACAGAGGCCAAGGCTTCGGGTTGAAGCAGAAAAAGAAGTGTACTTCAGCTAGATGAAATGACTAGGTACCTAAGTATTCATTTATCAACATGAGAATATGATCTAATTACACAATTAGAAAAGGACACTTTTAACTTAAAGGCAGTTTCAATTTTACATAATTCACCGATCAATTACGATTCTTCGTCGTCCGATTCTTGTAATTCACCAACATAATCAAATCGATAACAACAAAAAACTTAAACAAATTTGCTTCTATGGTAGCTTCTCACCATGAAAAATTCCATTCTTATAAAAATTGGTAAAAAAAAATAAAAATTGCTGTTAGCGGGATATGATTCGGCGCTCTTAGCGTTGAATTTCATATATCATAGCGAACAACCAAAAATTCCACCAAATTGGTTGAAATATTGGGTGATCTTCAGTGCCACCTACCTTTAGTATAAGGAAGCGAAGGCAAGAATGTTACTTAAATTATAATTCGCGGTAATGAAATTAGTTTCAACATCGCCTATATAGAATAATCCCAAGCAATACCACCAGCTGAAAGGCGGATTTAGGTTTGATACACCCTCTGACGAGTCTATGCCATCCGATGACGAAACAGCTCCTTCGGACCCAGTCCAACAGTCTTATAAAAAACTGGCCTATCCAGTGAAGGTTTTCCAACTGTCATGCCCTCAGGGACAGCGATTAATCAACAGTCGGGGATTTCGTGTTGGGGTTTCACCCCAGAAACTCCATTGACGCCGGAAAACAACAAAAAACTTAAACTAATTTGCTTCTATGGTAGCTTCTCACCATGAAAAATGCCATTCTTACAAATTGATAACAAAATACACAACGAAATAAGTATTTGTACATATAAAACATTTAATAGTTATTTATCAAAATTAATCAACAATTCAGAAAATTTCAACATATATGATCGTGCAAGCGCAACCTAAGATTTAGTTAGAGATTGTAACGCTAATTTAGCGGCGGATATTTTCGCACTTTCTTTATTATTGCCGAAACCATTCACTTCCAGTAATTTTCCGCGACAGTTAAATGTGCACGTTACCATACTTATATCTTCGTTGACAACCGGATCGCTAAATGTTGCATTGGCACCTTTGAATTCATGCAACTCCCGTACCAATTGTTTCGGCACTTTAATCATATACTGCATAATTTCATCGCCCATCAACTTATAAATAACGTTCCACGTTTTCTCCAAGTTGTTTTTCGAATCAAGAAATACGGCGCCAATTAACGCTTCAAAAATATCACCAAGTGCCTTTGGCACTTCAATATAATCGGCCATCGAGCATTCATCTTCCTGGATGAGAATTCTTACTTGATCTGTAATTCGATTGTTTTCGCTCTCTTGAAAGCGAACGAAATTTTCAATGGCCTGCATAAGGACAGCACTTTGTGAAAGAATGTACAAATGGAATTTGTTGCGTACGGTTAGACAAGCTAAGAAGACATTATTAACGAGCGCTGAACGCAAATCGGTTAGCTCTCCGGGTCCCATATGTTCGCAACGTTCATAGATGTATGTTGAGATTAGAAAATCGAGTACAGCATCGCCTAAAAATTCAAAAACCTGATAGCATCCGGTCAAGCGATTTGTCGGATATGAAGGATGAGTTAAGGCTTGCAACAAGTAAGCACGATCATTGAATTTATACCCCAGTTTCTCTTCCAAATCCCTGTAATTGAGTATAAAAGCGTCGATCTGACTATCTTTCGTTGTCGGATTCAATCGTGGACTGCCCAACGAAATATTCAGAAGATTAGAGAGATCTTCAGTTTTAGGACAAATCCCGAAATACTGTAGCATTAAAAATGATCGTTGCACGCCCAGATTCTTAACACAAACTCCTAAAATCGCTTCAACAGCATCGGCACAGCTTTTATCTGATATCGTCCGTTTTCCCAGCAATGTTCGTAGTGTCGACTCATGATCGGCATCTTCGAACGGAAATTTCTGAATGAATTCGAGTAATGTTTCTTGCTTGACTTTACCCGTCTGTATCTCATCGTCGTCCAATTCCAATTTCCACAGTATGTTTGGCGAGACACTGTGTGCTTCGATAGTCTTCTGAATTTCAACGGGTACCGATACAAGCGGAGGTTGCCATTCATTTCGCGGATTAAATTGAGTAGTACTCAACATGCCTGGCAAATTAAGCGACATCGAATGATAGAATAAATTCCGATTACTTACGAATTTACATTTCAATGCGGTTAGGCAACCTTCATTCCACTTCACGTGTCGATAAAGTGAATAGAGCGAAGCGCCGAGTTTCAAAAACGAATCACCCAACAATTCTAAACGTTCCATACTGAAAACATCGTTTGCCGAGCTTAGTGTGATCGCAACCAATAGTTCACCCTGATCGATTTCGCTTTCTTTACGAAACATTTCGATATCCGAACTAATTTTTTCCGGATTATCGCAAATAGCTGCAACTTTGGCCAATCTTCTCGGTTCGCTTCCAGACTTTGATGTCTCATCAAGTTTTAATGCCTGCAAATCGCTGTTGATGAACTGGATGTAGTAGTCCAGTTCCATTTCGTAAATGTTATCGATGTGTCGTTCAATATCGACTGGTTCTTTATATTCCTGCCAACCGCAATGAGTATCCAAAATGTTAACCTTCTCAACCAACAATCCCTTTTCCTTTTCATTCCCCGGCATCTGTTCGTCATCATCGTATTCCTCCGAGAGAGATTCGCATAATTCACTTTTCGATACTTTCAGTTTATCGACGGTCAGTTTTTTCGGACTATGATTTGATGAACTTAAGCCAACGTGTCTATTGATCTGCACTCTGAGATATTCAGCAATTAGCAAATAATTCAATCGATGCAGCAGGGTCGGTAAAAAGATTGATTTAAACCATAAATCACCTGGGAACCGGAAATTATGACAAAGTTCCGGTATTAACTGAATATCATCGTAATGTCGCGATAATGCCTTTTTCTTACTGCCACCATCACCATCGCCCGGATGTATAAGACTTCTTCGCGATGTTAAGGGCTGCACTAAAAGCAGAAACTGATCTTTCACAATTACGTTCAATGAATATTTGGCATGGACGTACGCCGCATAGCTATCATAACTACCGTTTGGAAAAGGACTGTTTGGCGTAAAATCCGTTAAAACTTTCAATACAACATAACGGGTATTCTGATCAGCACTATACCATGGGCAAACAACACTATTCTCGTAGTCTGCCGCATTAAATCTGAGCTTGCTACGTTGTAGTTCGGTCAATTGTCGAGCTTTCGGAAGTCGTTGAAACCTTTTTACCAGTTCCCAATCTATTTCTACGATGTTATTCGTGGGCACGATTAAAAAAGAATTTTCCTTATTTTCGAAGTTACTTGCAAAAAATGTTTTCCATAATTCGAGTAGATCACGAAACAACATGATATGGAAGTTCCGTAAAAGTTGCATATGTTCGGCTGTTTCGACTTTCATTTTTTGGGGTACGGGAGCAATTTCAACTGTAACTTCTCCTTGCGATACGAACATTGGTATCTTTGCCAACCGCGGAAGTGGCTTTGTAGTTAAAATAGCAAAATTTGATGATGTACCCAACCAGTTGAGTATATGCTCGTTGCTATGGTTTTTCTGGAAGGTTGGCATTAAATGAATTGCGTGCAAATAACAATCTATTCCAGGCTGTGGCATTGCTCCATTTAGTTGTTCCGGCTGCTGAATATCATGCGACCGTTTGTTCTTCATAGTTCCGGCCAAACGGGCAATGTCTATAAGAATTATGTTAATTTTATTTTAAATGTGAATATTTTTTCGCGTCATTTACCTTCAGGAAACGCTTTCCAATGATTAAAATATAAATCATCTACTAGATCGAAGCAGTTTACTTTTGAAACTGGCAGCAAATTCTCATTTAACTCTTTATTTTCGTATAGCAGCTTACAAGCCTTCAACGCTGCTGATCTTTTAGCTAATTTCGCCGAAACCATTGGGTCACTCTAGCGAGAAAAAGCCAATCAAATATGTCGCCAAGATTCGACATTAAACTGAATTAGAACTTACCAAAACATCTTCTTTTATAGTAGACTGTGCCGGCATCGATAAGCTTACTATAGTTTTACCATGTTTATCCACTGTTTTCGCCCATTGAACTGTTGAACTCGTATAACTGTCTTGCGGCAATGCCATACAGTAGCGATTCAGTAGTTGAATAACTGAACTTGCTTCTAAAACAGCACCAATCGGTGTATAGAACGGTTCAATATCGTTGGAAAATTGCTCGTCAATTTGCTCTTGCAGTGGTGGCGCTCGATCAATTGTTTTCCCGATTAAATACTTTTTCAGCCCTTCTTCCATTATTCTGAACTTCGTAATTTTATTGACAATCTTTTGTAGATCTTGTTGACACACCATCACGGAATAGACGCTATTCACCATTCGTGCGCGACCTTTTGTTTGAACATAGGAACCGAAATGCTTGATGTCATCGTACATTATAACGTGGTTACACGATTGTACATCGATACCCTCTTCGAGAACGCTTGATGCTATAACCATATTGCAGTCGCCACGTTTGAAATTTCTCAAGATCTATATAAATTTCGGAATTAGTAAAATGTCAAAGATGTTCAAACATAATCAATACAAAACTCTTACATTTTTTGATCTTTTCACTTCCAAATATGTTTCTATTGACTCCGTCATCCCTCTACTTTGTCCAACCATAAATTCGGGTACAATCGGAATATTTTTACGACTTTCGAGGAAATGCTTGACTACGTAGTATAAACACTTAGCCGTTTGCCGACGTTCAACGAACACCAAACAACTGATATCTTTCATATCTTTACCGCTAAAAGTTTTCTCCAAAAATACAATAAAGGCCATCATTTTTTGTGTGCAATTGTTCAATATCATATCGGCTACATCGTCATATTCATTTTCCATCTTCATGTATTCGGCGAGTTCATGACGAATACGTTCAGCATAACTAATGCATACGCGTGCCATATTGCGGATTGCGATTGTTTCAGCCGATCTTTTTTTCAACTCAAGCTCGACCATAATGGATAGGATCGCTATAGATGCTCCGTACACGCCCATATCGTCAATTTTTTGATCGAAATCGGTGAGAAGATTTTGTGTTTTTTTTATTGGATTCGGTTTTCGATTTCCTTCTATATTTTTCGTGGCTTTTAATTGGTTCATATCGATATTCCATTTACCAACTTTAGCAATACATTCAGCTACTAATTTCTTAATTTTAGCACAAATATTTGGTTGTATCGGATCTTTTATGTACCTTATAACATTTTCGGCAGGCTTCGTAGAATGTCTGTGAACAGATAAAGATTGTTAACATGTGTCAAACCATATAACACGTTCAGTTCTGCCGTTTCAATTTAAACGGGCTGACAACGGATTGTGACTCGTTTAAGAAAAAAAGCCATCAAGTCGTATTCTTACACGAGAACATTCTTATATTCGCGGTAGTCCGACACCGTAACAATGGTCGCTCGAAAAACTGCTTCCAACTTATTCATATCTTCTTCAATGTTTACAGCCGATGATGATTTTAAAAGCAGTCCAGTCAGTCCTATAACACGTGGCAACTGGGCATCCGGTTGATTTTGGAAGTGGCCCATCAGTTGAATCATAGGATGATCATTAAGGGCATGATGACACTCATCGAAAATCATCAAATTAAAATCCATTATGGTCATGAAACCGTGGCGAATAACATCCAAAATTATTTGAGCTGTAGCGACAACCACCTAAATAGAGATCGATATGAAAGAAGTCAGGCTCGAGGTTGATCAAAAATTTTTGCTTCGCATTTTAATAGACCTGATATTGTTCGAATTCCTCGCGCCACTTTTCACGTTTCCAATTATCCACGTTCATATCGCCGGTATAAATAGCTGTTTTCAGATTAAGCGATTGCTTTATGCAATCATACTGCTGGCGGGCCAGGGCAACTGTATTGGTAAGAAATACCGTACGTTTCCCTCCTGCGTCGATGGATCTAGTTTGAATAAATGAAAAGTGAAATTAATTAATTTGTGATTAATAAAAAACAATATCAAGTTAAATGCAAAATACTTTAATACTATTATCTACGGTCAGGTCAACGATCAGTCGTGGCTGTGACCAGTGGCGGATCCAGACTTTGCGGTTGGGGGGGGGGGGGGGGACGGGGGGGAATTTTTCTGATTTGGCTATTTTGTTTGATCAAGTTCTGTGTGAATTTAGCTACATAGACTGCACTTAGCAAAAACGGGATCATATTGTTTTCATCATATTATGGGTCATTCCGTCATGAATCGCGAAAGTTGTGACCTTACCATTTCCGATTCTTTTGAAAATGTTTGTACTTGAAGAACTAGTGAAAAAATGAATTGAAAAAATTGAAAAAAATATGATTTCAAGTTTTTGTTTCTATCTCATTTTTTAACTAATAAAAACAACAACAATCTTTAAAATAAGCCCTACTTTATTATTCAAGGATAAAAATTACCAGAGATATGAATTTTCAAAGAGGACTCGGACATCTTTTTTGGAAAATCTTTAATATACTATAACTAACAAAAAAATTAGATAGAAACAAAAACTTGAAATCATATTTTTTTTTCACTAATTCTTCGAGTACACAAATTTTCAAAAGAATCGGCGATGATAAGGTCACACTTTTGGTGATTCTTGATTAAATGACCCTTTTTCTATAAAATAATTGAGAACCACTATAATGTTCTTCGATTTTTTTGACCCCGATCCCATTGAGATCCAGAGTTAATTTAATAAAGTTAATTTGGTATGTTTTGAAAAACAGTATAGCCTAAAAAATATAAAAAAAACCGTTTTGAGATATTCAGGGATAAAGGACAAAATCATTATCCTTGAAAAAAATTTCAAGGATAATTTTTATTGAGACATTCCAGGATAAAAATTACCAAAGATATTCATTTTCAAAGGGGACTCGGACACCATTTTTGCGAAAACTGAAACATTCTACAACTAACAAAAAAAAAGAGATAGAAACTAAAAATTGAATTTCAATTGTTTTTTTCACTCATTCTTAAAGTACAAAAATTTTCAAAAGAATCGGAGATGGTAAGGTCGCAATTTCGTCATTCTTGGCGATTCTTGATGGAATGACCCTATTCCCTACGCAATATGTTGTCTTGTAGTCTTTTTATCATGGTGCCTTTACACTCACCCTTGAGGCTCGCCTCGAGGGGAGCCTCTACTCCCACCAGGGCATTGCAAACCGGTTTTCGTCGGCTGTGTTCTTTGCTGTGTTGAAAGCAATTTACACTCAACATGCCTTTGCGGCGCAACTTGCCTATAAGTGCGAAACGACAGAAATACGATGAGCTGCGAATTGTATGGTACCACAGTTCATTGGATGTGTGTACACATATGGAAGCGTGCGTCGGAGAAAAAGTTGAAAGAATGTTAGACTCTTGCGACTGCACGAGCCATCTGATTGGTTGATTTTATAGTGGTGATAGAGGCGCGCCTCAAACGTTGAGTGTAAGGGTAAATCCACCATCATGGTTCTGTTCTGTGCTTTGCATTGCACCGCAGAACTACAGTAAATGCCAATTACAGTCCACATTGCAGTGGAGTATAAAAAATCGGAGAACGGTTGAAGTAGGTATGTATGTTTAGAAAATTCGGAATTGCTCTTGGGGGGGGGGGGGGGGGGGCGGCCCCTGAATCCGCCAATGGCTGTGACACACTTGGAAGCCACAAGATAGATTTTATTTACAATCTAGTTTCTTTCTCTACGATCGTAATTATAAAACTCTACTCTAGACAAAACACATGGTATCGTGCTTTGCCAAGCATTCGTCGATAAAACAATCCTTCATTTATTTCGAATTGACGAATGCCTGAGTTCTGTTCATAACTTCTCGTATAAACAATAAGCGCCCTTAAGATAGGAGAGCGAGATATTCAATTTACTGCCAAATGAGTCATATGATTAGATTTAAGTAGCTAATAAATTTTCTACGCTATGACCATAGAGATATAGAGATGACGAGCCACCGCTTTTGTATAAAGCGCTTTGAAGCCACGGAAGCACTGAGATATATCAAATGGAGGCCTTGATTTGCTATCTCACATGGCCGACGTTTTTAAAATGTCAATATCCGAAAAAGGTGTCCATGATAACCCGAGGTTCTGCATTATTGAACAAAATTTTGATGATTTTAAGCATTCATTAGATTTAAAATTGGTAATGCAAATAAAATAATTTTTGATTGAAACATTTCTTTATGTTTCTTTCACAAATTCAATTCATTTTAAGTTTAGAGAAACTTCGAAAGTTATCCGGGATACAAATTAGGATTGAGCCACGGATGACCTGAATCTTAAGAAGGAAAGAGTTAGTAGCACGGTATGCATGTATTAAGGCGAGAAGGAAAACAATGACAGAACTATCAGATAAGCCAACATGAAAAATGAAATCCGAATTTTTAGGTGTAATTTCGAATTGAAAAATTATCAAATAATTTGAATTTGATAAATACTTTTTTGGATAAACAATGCAAGGTATTGAAAGAAAATGAGTTCATAAAATTGCAACTAAGCTGTGTAAATTGTACAGGTAATATTGGCTACTGCAGTACGAATATAATACCATGTACTTATCGGTATGGCGCCAAATTCAAAAATAACGTATTACATGCTCAACCGTTATAAATATTCCTGAAGCTTTTATTTCCCAAGAAATTTATTAATAAAAAAATTGAAGTAAACTGTGAGTTGTGTTATGAATTTCGAGCGCAAAACACAACTTCTCACCATCAAATCGAACAATTTGAATTGTCAGAACTGATAATTCAAATTGAAAAGTTTTTAATTTTATTTAAGTTGTTGCCCATGTTTTTCGAAGTTCGAATTTTTAAGAAGGAGCGAGAGGGTACGATTTCGTCGGCTATTTCAATATGTCAAATCGTATAGGGAAATGAGCCGATGAGGTATCCATATATTATATATCAGTGCACGGAAGCAATAGTGGCCTAGTATCAAATTGTTGTTTAGCGTATTATAAGAGCGGGACATAATAAAAATGTGAGTGAGAAAAAATAATGGCCTAGTGTCAATTCTTGTTGTTTTGCGTGTAAATGAATGTGATGACATCCATCTTTAACACAGTCGCAGCTTGTTATCTCCAGTACATATATCTCTATGGCTATGACTACGAATCATGATGTTATTCCAGGAAATAAAAAAATAAACAACATGAACTAAAGATTAAAAATATTATGTTTTGTTCAAAATTTTAGACAATTTTCTGGTTTGTTTAGTTGTCTGATATTTCGTCAATAATAACAGCTATTTGAATATGCGAACAAAACATTGTTTATTAAAATTAATGGACTAGTTTTATTCATTCTTTCATTTCAATTATTTTTGATCTTAAAAGAATGCTCTTTGTCGTTGTTTTCAATACCGCGAAACAACTTCGACCAATCCACTGACACAATGCCAAAATTCAACAGTTTCAATACAGCATGAAATATACGAAAACCATGGTTCGTTCAAACTATGCTTTGGTCCTCAATTGAGTCCTCTAGTCGTTTACGTGGATACCCGATTGGTCGATTATCATGAACTCCGTCCTTCAAATTTTATTCTCGTCATCCGCTTAACATTACCAGCCGCCGCTCATTATATTTCGCGAAGCTTTATCAACATTGGTACTGCCGGATTCGCTAGTCGATTCTGGGCAGGCTTCTCCACTCGAATACATCAATTAACCTTTCAAGCGTTTGTGTTTAGAGTAGTGATGGGTCGGTCGCGAACGATTCGGTCATGTGCTATGCTCGAATGAACTCCAGTCATATGAAATGAAACAATTCGTTCAATCGGTCAGTAGAAACAATATTGTACGCGTGCTATTATCCCATGAAGTTGCAGTACGTATACACTGACGACCTTTTTTTTTTTAGGTCATCAGATTTCACGACACACAGCCTTTGTGGTTTGTAGACTGGGGACCTTTTTTTTTTATTGGACAGATTGTACCTGACGACCTTTTTACCGTAATGTCGCGAGTCATTTCGGTCAGTCGCTTATTTTGACCGAATCATCAAACCAACCGAAATGACAAATGACCCAAATGAATCGAACACTTCAACGAAATGATTCGGTCGGACCGGGTTAATGAAATGAACGATTTATCCCATCACTAGTTTAGAGTACACGTTCGCAACCAACTTTTTTTCGAGCACCTTATTGAATTTAATTGGAAGGTCCGAGAAATATATCCCATTTGCGTCGGTGATTCGCCGTTGAATCTCGGATCTTTTCATTGCAGTCTTTCCAAAGTTGATCGTTCCCTAGATTTTAATATCCCATCGCCAAATTTTATTCAACTGGCACATTTTTTTGTTTGTTTAAGTAAGTTGTAAGTTTATTTTTAGTTTTGCTCAATTATCGTTGATTAACTTAGCGGCAGCGAAGTTGAAGATTCTTTAGCGTTTGGTATGAACCGAGCCGCGATATTTTTGTCGTCGTTGTACACTCTTTTGCTGGATTTCAATAGTACTGTTCCCGATGTGTCGACGTAATTTTCATCATCATCATCAATGATGCGACAGCCCAAATCGGACCCAGGCCTCCTGAAGTCGTCGCCTCCAATCATCTTGCTCCAAAGACCGCGTCCTCCAGCTCCTAATTTTTAAGATGACTTTGCTATCTTCATCAACCGAGTCTTCCCATCGCTTGCGTGGTTTGCCTACTGGCCTGTTACCACTTGGTTTGCCTTTAAGAGCACGTTCATTCGCTCTACATGGCCAGCCCACTGCATTTTACGTAGTTTAATGAACGTTGTCGCTTCTGGCTCCTCGAAGAGTTGATACAGCTCATGCTTGTATCTTATTCACCAGTCCGTTCCTTTCTTCACCCGTCGCAAAATTCTTCGTAGAACCTTTCTTTCGAATGCGTTAACTGCTTTTTCGGAAGTTCGCGTTAATGTTCACGTCTCGCTGCCGTAACAGAGCACAGGTCATATATTAGTTTTATATATTCGCAGCTTATTGTTCCTGTGCACTTTCTTGGATTTCATTATTGGAAGTACCGAATAATACGTTTTATTTGCTAGCATGATCCGTCGTTTGATTTCGTCCGTTTCGTTGCCGTCGTTTGATTTCGTTCGTTTCGTTGCCGTCGTTTGATTTCGTCCGTTTCGTTACCGTCGTTTGATTTCGTCCGTTTCGTTGCAGCCGTTTGAGTTCGTCCGTTTCGTTGCCGTCGTTTGATTTTGTCCGTTTCGTTGCCGTCGTTTGATTTCGTCCGTTTCGTTGCCATCGTTTGATTTCGTCCGTTTCCTTACCGTCTTTTGCACTCTCCAAATTATACTCCGCAATTGGTACATTCTGTCTGATTGGCGTTCTCTTTCTTTTTTGCGTCATTACTTTTGTTTTACTTTCGTTTATGCGTAACGCGACTTCTTTTGCGACGGAGTCAAGATTGACAAATATCTCCTTAGCACTAGGGAAGGATCTTGCGAGGATGTTTATATCTATAAGAGTTTAAGTTTGTCGCAGGACATTCGGTCGATAAATGGACTGTGCGCTGCTGGAGGGAATATGGTATATCTGTTCGAAGTTCTGTTCTTCAGTGAGCCAAGTGTACTCTAACCTTATCCTGATAAGTTTTGTTGCAAGTACTCGAGGTAGGTGATTTTCACTATTTGGTTTTAATTTTTAACTTCGCTTGAACTTACTACTTCATTATAATCTGAGTATGAATCATTAAGTGGAGTGAGGTTCGAAGGGTGTGGCACAATAACTAATTCCATAATACTTAATCTTTGACTTCGATTCAAGCCTTGCAATTATAAACAGAATGGCTTATCTTTGATACAAATCTGCACTTAACGCCTATGGGTTTGATATGTGTTCCGACAAAATGTGCCACTCTTCAGCAAACGGCAGACCATTTGTTTACTTTTGGAAATAATAACAAACGTTTATTATTCACAGAAATCTCGTACATTCCATTTTTTTATGAAATAAGTTATATACGAGCCAAAAAACTTCTTTCCGGCCGGAGAATGGCAACAAAGATTATGGCATTGCATCAATAATTTGATTCGACATAAACAATCGGATCGTATGTCTGATAACCGACATTAAAAACAACAAACACGACAAGTTATTGGCTGCGATTTCACCAGCGTTACTTCCATAGCATCATTCTAGAAAGGTATGGAACCTAAAACCGCAACTTCTTTCCACCGTATTATTCGTCGCCTAACTAACCGACTTCACTTCAACGATAGTATAAAATACGAACACGCTACTATACTGAGTCTACTACTCACTTTTCTAGCGCAGCCGACATTTCCTTGATAGCCATGATCGCAATGTAAGTTTTCCCGGATCCGGTCGGCAAAAATATGATTGCATTCTTCCGCAAAACCACTTCCAAAATCTGGTTCTGATACGGACGGGCGTTGAACGTCTGCTCGCTCGGTTTCTATTCAAAAATCACAAATCGCAATACAGCTTTGATAATAAAGAAAGCAGTTACCATTTTATTTTTCACTTCCATTATGATAGCTGCACAAGATGTTCACAGTTCAAAGGTTAGAATTGCACTTTTCTTTTTAGTTCGCGTGTCGCACGAGCCCAAGTTAACCGCTGTCGTCAATGGCCAAAAGCCTACTAAGCGACTTCGAAAGAAGCTCTATGCATACAAAATTATATATCGCGTACTGAAGCGATTGGCAGTATGCGATAATTCAATTAAAAAACGACACGTATTCGATCTGAATTACGGGAACCCCCGGAAACTGTAAGCAAATCGTCTTTAATCTAATGACGTGCAGTCGCGACAGGACACCATACCAGCTTGTACTCTGCATTGCACCGCCCAACAGACAGATTATACCTGTAGAAAACTAATCGATATTCTACACATTTTCTACAGCCATTGAGCTCCATGTGTAAGAAAGGGACAGCGAACGAAAACCGTCTCCGTAGAAATGTAAGTAATGTTCCCCGCCAGCCAACCATGCGCTCTGACCATGCCTATCGAATGGTCGTAAAATTTCTACACATTTTCAACGGACATGTAAGTCCATATGTACGATAGAGATAGCATATACTCAGCTATTATAAACATGGATGCAGTAGTATAACAGGATCGGCGATAAAAAAAATTTTGCCTAATGAAGTCTGATTGAGTTAGTTTCCAATTGCGTTTGTATGTGTTCAGTACAGGCGTTAAAAAGGCCAATGTGCGGGCCGCAATATGAAAGGGATTTTATTTTTCAACGCCGACGCTGTTATGAAAACAACTCTAGAGCAAAAAAAATTTACAGGCTAGCACATATATATCATTGCCTCTCTTTCGTACGATGTTTTATCCTTCTCTTAACGAATTAGACTCACATACAGGAACTTTACACATTACAAAAGACTCCGTATAAATGTAGGGAAAGCTCTACGAATAAGAATATAAGGAAATGAAATGGGCCGAGAAAAATGAAGCAGAAACGAAAATACTTTTGACAGAGTGGGTTTGCTGTTTGTTTACATAAAAAACAGAAATTCGGTTAAAATTGAGCATGAGTGGATATGGTCTATGGCTTAAAGGGTTAGAGATAGTGAAAGAAAACCAGAAATATTTCAATGTGTTCGTGTTTTTTAACAATTGCAAGGGCAAAGCGGGAGCAAGACGATAGGTGAAGGGTTCTTATCGGTTTTGTTCTCTCTCTCGAAATATGATGTTTATGTGCCTTGTCATCTCCAGTAGCTCTATGATTCGACTCTCCATGCCGATACGAATTTCATCGCCAATCGTATTTGTACGGATTTTATTACATGTTTTGTTTTTTTTTAAATGTTTCAGGATATTCCAAGGTTTGACGAGCTGCATTCATGTTTTTTTTATTTTCAGCTCAGAGCACGAGCGACAAAGGTTTCGAGTTGCCATCATATTTTTGAAGTCACATTTCAGGTACATTTTGCATACTCATTTTTTTACTTCTGTGTTACATTTAGAATAGAAGAATTCGAAATTTGGCAGTTGGTTCAGCGTCAGGACTTTATAAGTCAAATATCAAATCCTTCATTTCTATGTAAAAGGCGGAAATGAAAGAAATGCGTGAGCAAATACGTTCCACCACTCGTAGAAATGGAGTGAATTTAGTACGTACAAAGAACGTACGTATGTTACGTATAACCATAGGCTAATGGAGATGACAAGCCACCGGTTTTGTATAAAGCGCTTTGAAGCCAGAGAAGAGAGACAAAACAGGTTCGTTATATCAAATTGTTGTTGTTTTGCTTGTTTCAAGAGCGGGACATAATATAAATGTGAGTGAGAAAACACAGGTTCGTTATATCAATTGTTGTTGTTTCGCGTGTAAGTGAATGCGACGATGTCTGCCTTCAACTCAATCGCTGCTTGTCATATCCAGTATATATATATCTATGCGTATAACCACCTAAAATATTATACGTAGAATTGCCGTAAATATTCTACGTCTAGTGCTCTTCCAAACTATACGTATAGTGCTCTTCAAAACTATACGTATAGACTTAAAGAGCCGTACAGAATGAACGCAATCGCAGTCGGATTGCAGTGTCAAAATAACGGAGGGGAAAAAACGAGTTTCAAATGCATGTGATTGTATGTAGCTAAACAGAAGGAACGCTATGGGTCGCAGATAGTCGCAAATAAGTTCGTAATATTTAAAACGATCGCAAGTGAACGCATCGAAATGTCAACTATGACAATATCATAACCTAAAACTATATTATTTAAAGAAGAAAATAATAAAATGGAAAATGAAAGAGATTTCGATGAGCATTAAAAATAATTCACCGATTTTTGCGTCCATATCAATTTCGCTTTGATTAATGACACTGATGGAACTGCGAACTCAATCCGGTCATTGTGTTCATGCAGCGTTTATTTGCGGTTTACAGCGTTTCATTGCATCTCGTTGCGACATTTTGACATTGCAATCCGACTGCGATTGCGTTCATTCTGTATGGCTCTTTACAGCGCGGGCGCTGACATCGTACCCTAGAATTCTACGGTCTTTGTCCGCACTTTCTACGGTCTTTTCTTCCGTATAGTATACGAAACTTTGCCTGCTGGGCGGTTAATGCGCTATGGCTCATATGCGGTCCACCTCCACAGTAGAAATAAAATAAACAAGCTGGAAACTGGAAAAGATTAGATAGTGCAGCGTGAAGTCAGAAAATAGTTAAGTAATAGTTGGGTAAAAAAAGAATAATTAATAATTTAAAATGTTGAAAAATGTTGCTTTCCAATTCGACCGCTATAATGCCCAATTCCTGACCGCTGACGTCTTCGCTTATATTTGGATTTGTTCTTTTTTATTCCGGACTCTAATTACATTTTTGCTAGCATCTCTGTGAATGATTTAACGTTAAACTTACATAGCGTAAACATCGCAAGGTTTTTGCAATAACAAATCTACAGGAATACAAAAAATAATTTGAAAAGAAATGCTGCTGCCCAATTCAATTTCAACAATGCCCAATTGCTCGCTGCCAACTTTACTGCACAAAACTCCCAGCGGCACGTTCTTGTTGGAAACATCAACAAAAAAAAATAAATTACGGTATGGCTGATGGCATCGTACAAAAACTGTTCGTTTAAAAAGTGAATTCTTCTCGTCTTCCGGTCGAAATTGTAACTCAAACTCGACACCCCGACATTCGACCTTCAATCCTACTGATGTTTTGATTAATCGCGTAGTGAATTTTGCGATTTTAGTCGCGTCCGAATGTCTCGAAGAGGTGGTCCGCGGAAAAATTGTTGCTGCCACCACCACCTCAATACCGAAGCGAAGAAAGTACCGTGTAATTTCCGCTATTGATTTTCGCAAAGGGAAAAGTTGTGGTCGCGTGCAAACCGTTCGAAAGTCCGATCCAAAGGAATGCCATCGTCGTCTTCGTTCATGTCGTATCCGTGCGCTAAAGTTTTTATTATTTTTTCCGAGCTGAGATTCGTTTCGCAATGGAATCGGAATCTGTGAAGTCCGATCACAGCGGTAGATCGAGACGTTCGCGGGGTCACACGGTGACTGCCGGCGGCGGCGGTAATACAGGAACCGGACCGGGAAGCGGAGGAGGACATCATTACAGGGATCGAACGCGACATTCGCATCGTAGTAATAAGAGTAAACGCGGCGAAATGGCACCGTTCCAGACCAGTGTCAATCTGACAGGTAGGTCACGCTGTTAAGGTGCGGACAGGTGCATCATGGGTTTATTGAACTTTTCGTAGGTATTGTAGGAAATTTTTCTGTTTTTTATGATAATTAGCGACGGTAGACAAATGAATTTGTTTTGTTTGGTTCGTTGGTGTTATGTCTGACGACAGTTTCTGGTTCCGCGTCGATTGTCTAAAATCGAAAGTTATTAAGCGCGGCGACTTTCTAATCGAGCTGACCTGAGCGTCAGCAACTCAACTGGCATTCTTTTAGTTTATTCTGCGCAAAAATCAATTCAGTGTGTTCTGTGCTTTAAATGTGGGATTTCGGTGTACGGCTTGTAATTCTATTCGAAGACCCAAATCACCTATCCACATTAAATTACATGTTATACCTTAATGCAAAATGGGTAATTCCTTGCTCAAAAGTTCGGAGACAATATGGCTCCTAGCAGAAGTCAGAACTGTTCAATGCTGCTCTCATCTCAGTAAAATGAAAAAAAGTTTGGTAAAGGTTCGTTATATAAGGGGCACTCCAAAATTTTTTTTTTTAATTTTCTTCAATGGATTTTGCATTTTAAACCAATATCAGTTGTTTTCAATCCCGGGTCGACTTGAAATTACTTTTGCACGAAAGGTAGTTGGAGCGTAGCGCGCGTCAGCCAAACATGAACGCGAAAAGGGAGTCTTAATCCCTGAGCCCCGCAGGGCTGCACGAAAGGTAGTTGGAGCATAGCGCGCGTCAACCAAACATGCCATAATGGCGTCTCGAATTGTCATAGGGAAGTCCAGCTGACGTCAAAAAGGTATGTAAATTCGCAATTTTTGAATACGTGTATCTTTTAATTTCAGGTCGACCCGGGATTGAAAACAACTGATATTGGTTTTAAAGAGCTAAATTCATTGAAGAAAAATATTAATTATCATTTTGGAGTGTCCCTTATATAACGAACTATTTCCCGACTAACGGTTGGAGCGTAGATATACGCGGCCTTTGTCACCTGTTTGACTATGATCTTTTTTTTTAATTCTGTGTATTTATGACCTGTATAGCAGGGACATGTTTTGAAAGTTGGTGAGGTTCAGATATACGCGTTCCACAGTTGAAATTCACAGAACCTTATTTCAGTGTAAACTGTACTCTACACTTTAAACGCGTTTTTCTCTAAACAGCATTTTCAAAATCGGTACCAGGATTGTCTCCGCGACTACTGGACCGATCGGGACCTAGCTTTGCACAATTGTGTTTAATACAATACTAACGTTTACCGAGCCGTTTTTCGATATCTTGGAGTTTTTTTTTTCATAATTACTGAACAATTTTGAGGCGAAAAATGGCATTTTTAATTCCAGAGACTGCCACGATCCGAAGTCGAAAAAAGAAAATCGTATCGGAAAATTCGTTCGGTCGTGTGCAATGTGTACAGCGCCTAAGGGTCAATGAAAATAAGACCGAGTTTATGACCCAAACAAGAAGAAATTTACAAAATATAAACATGTGTCTACAACCTGGAGAATGTGAACCATTTTTCATACTTGGGATCACACCTGTTAATAGACGGTAACGAAAGGGACGAAGTAAAACGGCGGATCGCGCTGGCAAATAGTACGCATTTCACGGTCCTCCTGATCTTAAAATCGAAAAAGTGCACAGGCAGAGCAAACTTCGCATATACAAGACCATAATAAAACCTGTGCTACTATATGGAAGCGAAACGTGGACTCGCACCCAAGCGTCTGAAAAATCAATAGGCGCATTTGAACGACGAATTCTTCGAAGAATTTTAGGCCCACTAAAAGAAAGCACTGAATATCGTATCTGTTACATTGTTGTAACGGATACGATATTCAGACCCATAGAGGTATATATACTGGAGATGACAAGCAGCGATTGAGTTGAAGGCGGACGTCGTCGCATTCACTTGCACGCAAAAACAACAACAATTGACATAACGAACCTGTTCTGTTTCACTCACTCTCACGCTAAAACAACAACAACGGCCCTGTTTTGTCTCACTTCTCATCGTGTTTTTGGCTTCAAAGCGCTTTATACAAAACCGGTGGCTTGTCGTCTTCAGTAGCTCTATGTTCACCCCCAACCGCATCAGTCCTTATAAAATTTCGTATGCTACAATGGACAGGCCACGTGGAGCGAACGGATGACAGAAGAATTCCAAAACGAACATTGAAAAGTAGAGCTAAACGCAAACAACCGGTGGGAAAACCGCGGAAAATGTACGAGGATTCAGTTGACGCAGATTGCAGATTGTTTCTTAGATGCATACATTGGAGGACGCGGACGCTGAACCGAGATGACATCATACAATGTATCATTCAGGTCCTGATCCGGTTTGGGCTGTTGTGACATTGACGATGATATCCATATCCATAAGTTCACAAGCCTTAAAGCAAAGTACATAACATTTCCTGTTGATACTTTACTTCTGTACAAAGGTAAAAAATCCAGAACAACTGGACGTAATGAACTTTGAACTGAAACTGTCGCAATAAAGAACTTCCTATATAATGCATTTACTAAATCAAATATAAGTTATGGTCTCCTTATATAGAGCCAAGCCCCTAATGAAACTTAGGAAAATTTGCGAGTCTACTACCTACATCTTGTTGTTTAATACGGGGGAAGACACGCAGCAAAGCAGCCTCTCTTGAGCACTCAGACAAAGATTACCCATTGTACACGAGTCTCTACCCGAACTTTTTCGTCCTCCTCACGAATTTCAAGAGCTCAGGTAGGGAGCGAGAATGGAGTTCCTCCATCCTCATAACATCAGCGCAGTATACGTGCATTCTCGCAAAAGAGTAAGCTGGACACTCTAGAAGAAAATGTTCCATTGTGTCGTCACAAGCAGTGCACATGCGGTCATCAATGATTCTCATTCTGACCAAATGTAGGCCACAAGACTATACCCTGTGAGGACACCAACCAGACTACCGCATTCTCTTCTGGTCAGTTTGAGGAGAAAAGCAGCGGTTCGTCCACTTGGTCCCTCAACTAGGTTTCTACATCTTATTAGTGCGTTGTACTGACTGGGGAGTACTTTCGGGTTAGGGTAGAAAATTAGACATTGAGCCCAAAAGCAGTATACATGCTTTATATTTTTTGGGGTTTTAACGCCGAAATGATATAAGTTAATCAAATTTGAAGAACGAGCTTAAAACAATACTGTAGTTTTTAAATTTAATTTTGGAATAGTCTAGTATATTTCGATATACAGTAGACATGGATTTAAATTTATACTCTTAGGTTTAAATGGACTCGATGAGACTATCAGTATTAGTCTACTGTAAGCGAGTGACTATTTTACTCGAAGGTATTTATTCTTAAGCTCTTCAGTTCCAAATTTTAAGTTAGTGACAAATGTCATGACCGATATATAAAATTTTTAATTTTTATAACCATTCCTGATTCACTCGCGCAAACTCCGAGAAAGGTTAGGCCACTTTAAGCGACCAAACACATAGCAACTCCGAAAGAGGACAACTTAACTAATACGAACAGTTTTTTTTTAGGGTTGATTTTTCTTAGTGCCTTTTTTCAAGTTCCTATATGCCCCCTTCCACACCATAACATAACATCAGCAGGACTGTTACCGCTTCCATTGTATTTCTTTTTAGTTAGACCACAAGTAATAAGTCCATGGCTAGGTAGAATACGAAACCACGACCTCTGGTTTTGTAGACCAGCGCGCTTAGCAACTGCGCCACTGTCTCTAATTTTATTTAATTTCAGTGCAGCATATTTTCTTAAATTTAAAACGTATCACAGATTATTAAAAAAAATACATGAAATGTGTTAAATAAATATTCCATTCATACTATTGACAATTCAAATTGCCACATTTTAATAAACCAATTTATTTATTAACGCATTCACATGAAAATCATGCAAGCCAATGCAATATCAATAGAATAAATTGGCAAATTCAGAGTCATCTGTTTCCAACAAATACTGACTTTGACAATTGACGCTAGCAATATAGTTTACTTATACATATATGATCCATTTAGAGAAATAAAGTCCATTGTAGTAAAATGTTACTTAGTCTTATTCCAATATTTGAAAATATAAAGAAAAACAAAAGTAATATAAGATGTAAGATAAGCGGTGAACTCCAAGTGATGTAAAAATAAATAAAATATGAAAACAAGAAAATAGTCTATTAAACCATTTTATTTCTTAATTTCAGGCGACGAAACCCGCGATGGCCAGGAAGTCATCGAAGTTCAAATTTTACCGCAAGATGAAAATTGGGGCGAAACTACAACCGCTGTGACGGGCAACACTTCGGAGCAGAGCATATCAATGGAAGACGTAAGCAATACGTGGAATCGCGACAATGAGTCGAGTCTGGGTTTTGCATGTCGCCGATATATCGAATCAGCATTTTCACTTGTTTTAAGTTTCGTTTCATTCTTCTCGCCGGTTGCAATGGTCATGATGCCCAAGCTTGGCTTTTTTCCAACGGCATTTGAACTCGACGATCTTACACCTAATGCTAAAGCGAAATTGTTGGCTTGTAGTAGCGAATGTAAAGGTCTTTTGGTGTCACTCACGGCCCGATTGGTGTTATTAGCGTTGGGCACATGGGCACTATTTCTTCGACGACCGATCGCAACTATGCCACGAGTATTTTTATTTCGCGCAACGGTGCTACTGTTGATAATAGTTTCAACATTTTCCTACTGGTTGTTCTACATCGTTCAGGTAACAAACGGACCGAAGATAGTTGTAGACGGCGGCGAAGCTATCACTTACAAATCGCTGGTAGCCTATGCAACGAATTTTGTCGACACCTTACTATTCATACATTACATTGCTGTAGTTTTGCTGGAGTTGCGGCACAAACAGCCCTCTTACTATGTAAAAGTGATTCGTTCACCGGACGGCTTAAGCAAATCTTACTGCTTAGGTCAATTGAGTATACAACGTGCTGCTGTTTGGATCTTACAAAAATACTATGTGGATTTTTCCATATTTAATCCATACCTCGAACGTGTTCCTGTCTCGAAATCACAACGAAAGCAAATCTCATCGAGTTTCAAGTACTACGATGTCGATGGTGCGAATCCAGCACAACAACAAAGTCAAAGTCGGGCTGTTCTGGCGGCGAATGCACGTCGCCGTGATTCGTCGCACAACGAACGTTTCTACGAGGAACACGAATACGAACGACGTGTCAAGAAGCGTAAAGCACGTCTTATAACTGCGGCCGAAGAGGCTTTCACGCACATCAAACGAATTCATAACGAGCCGACTCCAGCCATCCCGTTGGATCCGAACGAAGCAGCCCAAGCGATATTCCCATCGATGGCGCGAGCTCTGCAAAAATTTCTCCGAGTTACGCGACAACAGCCTCGTCATACATTCGAAAGTATTTTAAAACACTTATCGCATTGCCTGAAACACGATCTATCGCCACGCGCATTTCTCGAACCGTATCTAAACGAAACTCCTGTTTTACAAAACGAAAAGGAACGGCGATCGATGCAATCGTGGTCGCTCGTTTGCGATGAACTTTTATCGCGACCCATTTCCAACAATACCACCTTTCAGCTAATACAAAGCGACGTATCTCTAATCGTTTCGATACATAAACTGCCACACTTCAACATTTCCGAAGAAGTTGTCGATCCGAAGAGCAATAAATTCGTACTGAAATTGAACTCGGAAACTTCGGTGTGACGACGAAATAGCGTCAATTATTTCGTTCAAAAGGTCCTAAAGTTAAATTCATTTCGCTTGAAGACAGCCTGAATGAAAATTCGAAATGGATTTCGGTCTAGCGCACAATGTTACATATCGGAGTGGTGTTTTTTTTACGTATGGCGCGAATATTTGACGGCGGTCGACTTTATATTCTCGTTTATTTATTAGAAATGGAGACATCAATTCTTACGTTGATTTTTTTAAGCTTTAATTTAAGAAATTTCTTTAAGACAATATAGTTAGGATCAATTACAATATCATAGGTAATTTTATTTTATGTCGCGTTTAGAAGAGGACGAAACAGCGGATGTAGGAAATTAATTTCTACTTCCGACGAGTATTGAAAGAATATCGTTTAGTATTTGGAATGGAATATTTGACCAGTTTTGTTTTGGTTTTGTTCTTACGCCAAATTCGAGTAACATACTGATTCAATTTCCGAACTAATTTTTTCCGGATTCGCACACATAAATAAAACGCTTAAGTTTAATTTTTCTTAATTCGAGAAAATTTAGATTTAAGCGTTCTATTTATGTGTACTAATCCGGAGAGAATTAATTCTGAAATTGAATTTTTATTTTTTTTCCTTCTGAAGTTGGAAATTTTCGTCATTATCCTCCTTTAATAGTACTTAACAAAATCCATCTTTCCATTGGTATCAACCGACCGCGTTAAGCACGAACCGACCAAGCGCTATTGTTGTTTGTATGGATTATGTTTAATCTACTCATTATGCAACCAGAAATCAAGTTGTCTATAGTTTTCATTGATATTCCGCATTCATTGCTAATCTTAGGACCAATAACTGGTTAAACCGTCACAATAATTAACTGTAGCCTCTAAAACAAATCGGCAGCTGAATTCTAATAAATCTTCGAAAACAACTTTGGCTTTCAATTACTGAATCAAGAAAGACCATCTGATCCTTGTTTTGAGATAATGACGCTGTAAAACGGTACCAAGACTTGAGACATCCATATGCAGTCGAGAGTTTCTAAAAGACCGTGGTTGGTTTCTCTAACTCCAAGTATGGGTACATATGCGCATGGACATCGACTAAATGGTTTAGTCGGGCAGATAGTGTGCACAGCTCGATGCGATTAAAAAGTTGCCTCATTGGCGCGGCCGAAATCTCTCTGATATCCGGTTCGATTAAGTATCCGCCAATTGTTGACGTAGCTTTTCCATTGCAATTTCACGCAGCTTTATGAGAATTTATACTGCCGATTCGTCATAGAGGTTGAAACTCATGACGAATTCGCCAGTCTGAGAAACCCCTCACTGGTCTATTAAAATGCAACATTCCTATAAAATATAAAACGATGCTCAAATTCTCTTCAAATTAGTTTAGCAATAACGCAATAAATTTAACAACGGTCGCCTAGCATTTCATATAAATACAATATTAAAATTTTTGTTTAGTACAAAAAAAGAACGAAACAAATAAGAATACTCAAAGAAACTGTAATTGTAAACAATAAACTAATGACTGCTTTTTTCCTCGTAAAATAGAAGATAAGAAATATGATTATATATAAAGGAAATCATTAGATTTTAAGGATATTTTAGAAAACAACAAAAATATATAAAGCTTTTTAACTGTAAAAATATTTAGATTGCAATTTATACGCAAAGAACAAAAAATGATTAAATGGTTTTATATAAAAACAATAATGCAACAACACTGTCATGCCTCTTTCCATTTATGTCGTTTATTATTTAGTTTTATAAATATGTAACTCAATAATATCAAAAGAAATGAAAAAATACAACAATAAAAAAACACACAATGTTTCCTTCAACGTTTCTCAACTTTCACAGTATTTATACAAACAAAAAGACAACCATATAGAAAAAATGTAAATTGAAAATTTATATACAAAATATACGCGAAAAGAAAATCGCTTTTAAAAATAAACTGCATTACATCTTTTCAATTTGTGAATTCTTAGAATTAAAATCCTCGTTAAGATCCGACGACAACAATGTTTCTTTCGGCTACTCGATTTGAGACGAAGTTGTTTCAAGGCATTGAACATAAAAAGGGATGAAGAATTTTGTTTTAGACTGGATTTTATTTTATTCCGAATTAAAAGTGGAAAACTCAAAATACCGTTGGCCTAGTTTGCGTAATTTATTCGAAATATAGAAGAGCGTTTTTTATTAAGTGCAAATTGCATTTTGATTCGGATCGACAATATTAGAATTTTTAATGTGATCTACATGAAGTTTGGAACTTCCGCGTTTTAGGACTAGTAAAATAATAGCCGCCGTATACGTTGTAGGTGTTTGACGAGTCATAGCTCAAGAACCCACAAAATAATGAAGACGAAGGGCTCAGTCGACAAAGATAAGTCGAGGTGCTGACTACGTTACCTCAACTGATGCTAATAACGAGGGTAAACAAATGTGAAGGTTATAAGAACTGACATGAATGTATGTATCTGATAGACGGGAAGAGCCGGTAAATCAGTTGAAAATACGCCGAGATTTTTTTTTTACTAGTCCTAAGGCGCGAAAAAACAAAATTTCTTGTAAATCACTTTAAAAAATAATAAATTAAGTATTTAAAAAGATTAAGATTGACGATCTGAGTGAAAATGCAATTTACAGCACTGATGTACAATGAGTTTGAACAGCAGTCCATTATGCCAGACTTTGTCGAAGGCCTTATTGCCCACGTGTTTAAATATTTGTTAAATCAATATGTTGTCAAGTTGCTCATTAGGACGGATGTTCTCGTCCACAACATGTTCCTAAAGTCGTCTTAGAAAAGCTTTCTCTGCTACATATTTGCAAGTGCAGGCAGTAGGCTAATAGGGCAATGATTTTGTGGGAAGAGGTGGCTTGACCAACCTTTGGAATCATCACAACGTCTGCAATTTTCCACACATTAGGGAAGTGACCGCAGCAGAGGATGACATATATTATTGCCACCAGGTGCATGACGGATGAGTGCGGCAGCAAATTACAAGAAACGTTGCGAATACTTTTCATGGCCCAGGAGCCTTCTTCTCCACGAGGCCAGTGAAAATAGCTTTGACTTCATCCGGGGAGACAGGAACGGGTAAAGGTTCATCCACTTGTTCGGACAGGGAGTGATTGATCTATCAATGTATTCGATGTGATCGAGATCTGCATGTTCATAGTTCGGTCTGCATTGTATCGGAGTAAATTATGCCGTTGGGGGCTATAGAGAGCCACTCACTTTCGCGCATATTTCAGCAATGTGTTGTTGAATATAAACCGGTATCTAGTTATAACTATGGTGAAATTTGTATCCACCCGCCCCCAACTGAAATCCTGAATGCAGTTTACCAGCACATCCAATAACAAGTGGGATGGGCCAAATAAATTTGTTTGGGTTAAAATACTATTAATTGCAGTGTTTCCGGTTGAATTGAGCCTTTTATACTACATAACAACAGGTAATCGTTAGAATCGAAGTCTTTTTTTAGGCACGTTAGACGAATAAAGTGTTGAAGAATATAAAATTATATCCCATATGGTCTAGTGGCTAGGATATCTGGCTTTCACCCAGAAGGCCCGGGTTCGATTCCCGGTATGGGAAATTTTTTTTGTTCGCTTCACAATTATTCTAAAATTCTTTTGATAAAAATCCATGGCTGGTTCTGTATAGAGTAACTGTATCTCCTCGTCTTTGTCTTCCCTGATGTTCTCTGTCTTTTTGACAGACACGCACTAGCTACGGATCGAACAATTTTTGTATTTTATACGGACGACACTGCATTTATGTGTCAGCCTTGGAGCACGACCGCAATTATAAACGGTTGCCACGAAACTTGAAGACTGATTTTAGCTGTGGAGGATTGACGTTAGTCCCGCCAAGTGAGAAGTCATACTCGTTGCGAATTGGCTGAAACCAACCCACTTGCACGTATCCATCTTCAGGACAATATCCCTTGGAAGCCAGCCATACCTTGCTATTTAAAATAACGGCGTATTCAAATACAATACATAACAATAGCCTCAATTCCACTGTTCTCCATGAAAAGGGGCTCAACAGTATACTCGTGTAGCTTAATGAGCGTTATGAGGGGCGACTAAGAGAGCAGGTCCTTCTAGTTCCTTACTACATTTACCATTAAATATCAATAGTAAACAAAGACTACTCCGACATTTCGGCGATGCTCGAGGGAGTCTATAAAAGCTGAAACAGCTTCATCTCCTATTAATCATGTTTCTGGATACGAGTGAACAAAGCTGAATGAGATTTTAGAGCCCCAGCCTAACCTTGTACTCGTAGATTATAGCTAAGTCAGAGGCGGAAAAGAATTTCTTGCACTTCCGCAGAATATAATAAAATGTAGAGTGTCTTATTCCTTTGCGAAATATTTTACATTTTAATTTAAATAAAGGCAACTCTTTCTAGCCTTAATCTGTTCCGAGCATTGCTATGAGTCTTTCAACAAGGACGTTAAATTTTTAAATGTAAATAAAACAAGTTGTTTGTGAGATATTCACCCAATTCTTTTTTTATTTGAAAGAATATTTCATGGCATTAAGAATGGAATATAAAGTCGTTCAAATGTCCGCCCCGGCTTTGCTTGGTGGCACGTATTCAAGAAGTCCCATTTTCGACGACTTTGTCGCATAAATCTGACTGAATTTGCTGGATGGCGTTCGTTATGTTGACTTAGAGGTTATCAATTGTTTGCGGATTATATGCATCGACCTGCGATTGAAGATAGCCCCAAAGAAATAAGTCTAAAGGGGTTAAATCGTACGATCACGGTGGTTAGTTTACGTCGCCGCCGCGCGAGTTAAATTGCTCGTGCAGAATGTCCATTATGACATGCGCTGTGTGGCACGTAGCGCCCTCCTGTTGGAACTACAGGTCGTCGCCCGTCGGTATCCATATCATCCAGTTTAGGCCACAAGAAGTTGCTTATCATCGATCGTTTGACGGTTATGGCCATGCCAGTTTCGTTTTGGAAGAAGCACGGACCGATGATTTCGCCAGACCAAAATCCGCACCAAACAGTGACTTTATCGGGATGCATTTGGTGCTGGTGTATCTCGTGTGGATTGGTATCATCCCAAATCCGACAATTTTGCTTGTTCACACATCCATTCATCGACCATTCGACGGATATTGCTTTAACAACCAACATGGCCGCTATAACCTAACAAATTGCGAGCGTTCCTACTGAAAAAAAAAACGTTCGCTCGGAGTACGTAAATATTTTAATGCAAACATTTTGATTAGCTCCAGATTAGAATTGGACCAGTAATCGATGGGATATTTGTCGCTTCCAATGGGCAGTTTTTCCGGGTATTATTGTAGCAAATATCTATAATTGCGTCACAGGTTGAGCAGTTGTTTGGTTTTCCTATCAATTGCTCTCAAGACAAAAATAATAATTCTTTTGATTTTCTTGCTTTCAGTTCCATTTCAAGAAAATTCTCCAGATTCAATAGTTAAAGTGCTCGTGGGCACTATTAACGTTCATTCAGAAATATCCACACTTTGCTTTTATGGTTGTGCCTTCAGAAAGGTGGTTGTTTCTCGTTGAAAACATTGCTCATCTATTTCCATCGTCTTTAGTTTTAAAACTCTGATTTTTGAATCAGAATGGTGGATAATAATTTTTCTCCAATCGGAAATGAGAAAAATAAGCTTTATGAAAATGTATTTTTGAGGCACTGTTGGCCATATTACTATAATATGTGCTAATAAAAAAATATTACTGCTAAAAACGTTTCTTTACAAACGTTAACAAAATCGTAGCACTCAGTTTACAAGTGTAAGCCAGCTATCCCGCTTTAGAGCCACGGTAACATTTAGTTTTTAAGAATTAAAAATTTAATTTGATGTTAACGTGAACAGATTCTGTACTGGGTATTTTCTTAAAACATATATTGTAAAAAAACATCGACGTTTTCGATAGTAATTAAACATCGATAGCACTATCGATGTTTAACGTACATTGCTCATTGCGTCCGCTTCGATTGGTTGGCTTGCTCGGTCACAGTAGTGTCTTGTCTACCGCTCATCCTTAGCAATTTCTAGTAATTTGCCACTAGAATTCTCCAGGTTTTCCATGGTTTCCCTCCGGAACATACCAGGTGTATAACCTTAAAACGACCGTTGACACATAGATGGCATTAGTGAGCGTGTTAAGCAACCTAGGGACGCCATTTTTTTTAATTTAAGGGTTGGTTAGTTGTTAAAATTAATCAGTGCATATCGTCAAAAATTTCATTCAACAACATACGTTTGTCCTGTGCTGATTATGTCTAGTTTTTTGCCAGAAAAAGAGCATATGCGGGAAGCTCTGCTTTTTTGCTTCCACGGCTGCTGAATCGCATCAAATGCTTGTGGAGGCCTATGGTAACAATGTTTTAGCGGAATCAACGTGCAGGGCTTGGTTTCGTCGATTCAAAGACGGCGATTTTGACCTGAGCGACAATAAGCGCGAAAATCGGTCCAGGAAGGTTGAGGACGATCAATTGCAGGCTCTTTTGGACGAGGACGATACCCAATCGCAAAAAACACTTGCCGAGCAATTGGATGTTATTCAAGCAGCCATTTTCTAGCGTCTACGTGCCATGGAAAAGGTTCAAAAGATCGGAAAATGGGTGCCGCATGAATTGAACGATAGGCAGATGAAGCGACACCAAAACACATGCGAAATCTTGCCCGCCAGACACAGAAGAAAGTCGTTTCTGTATCAGATTGTGACTGGCGATGAAAAGTGGATTTATTTCGATAATCCAAAGCACAGAAAATCGTGGGTTGATCCCGGTCAACCATCAACATCTACCGCAAGACCAAATCGCTTAGGACGGTAGACAATGTTGTGCGTTTGGTGGGATCAGCAAGGCATCGTCTACTATGAGCTCTTAAAACCTGGTGAAACTGTCGATTCCGACCGCTACCACCAACAATTGATCAAACTGCACCGTGCTCTGTGTGAAAAAACGCCGGAATATCAACAAAGACATGACAAGCTAATTTTCCTTCACGACAACGCACCATCGCACACGTCAAAAATGGTCAGCAACTAGTTGGACACACTCAACTGGGTGGTGCTACCCCCTCCCGCTAATTCACTAGACCTGGCTCCTTCTGACTACCACTTGTTTTCGTCGATGGGCCACGTGCTCGCTGATCAGCACTTCGGTTCTTACGAAGACGTCCGAAAATGGCTTGGTGAGTGGTTTGCTTCGAAAGGGAAGGAATTTTTTTGGCGTGGTATCCACAAATTTCACGAGAGATGGGCGAACTGTGTAGCTAGCGAGAGTGAGTACTTCGAATAAATTTGTTTTTGTTTTCTTTGAAAAAACATGTGTTTTTCTGATTAAAAAATGATAGTTTTAAGGTTGTACACCTGGTATATTAATGTGGTTGCATTCAGAAAGTCGTTAAAGTGGACGCTTAAGTGTTTTCGAAATGGATTACCGGATTTGCACAAGAATGACAAAAATATCATTTTGAGAAATGGCGTGTGGTTCGCAACGTTGCCAACCGTTAGTACATTAAACGCTCTTTTCCCACTGAAGCATTCTAGAAAAATATAACGCTACTGGAGTTTATTGGAAGAAGTCCTCGGTAGTATAGTGGTAAGTATCCCCGCCTGTCACGCGGGAGACCGGGGTTCGATTCCCCGCCGGGGAGGTTTTTTTTTTTTTTTTTCTAAAAATTTGCTTACAAAGCTTACCAACTTTTCGTGTCCAAATCATTGAAATGAATGGAGCATTTACAAAATATTAGACGCACTTAAAAATTTTACCAAGAACTGGATTCAGATCCTTCTAAAGTGCTTTATTTGATGTTTGGGATGCGTAAACCGCTCTACCTAGATTCGTATTTCTGTTATCTATTTGGTATCACCGACAACTTTGCAGTCTCCCAAGGACTCGCTTGTCTATAAATTAAAACAAATGGGACTACCTGGCTCAGTCTCCGCGAGAGTTTTGAACGAGAAGGATGTATTTTGGTTTTTGCCTCAGTATTGCATGATTTTTGTATGTTTATGAACTGTGTTGTAATTTAGAAGTGTTTCTTATTATTTTCAAAGACATTTAAGTTTTGTGTTAAGTTTAATTAAAATTTAAAAAATGGGTAGAGCCAGAGATCTCACGAAAGAGAAAATCCACGAAGTGAAGGCCTTGATCGATGCCAAAATTTTTTCGAAAAAATTTTCCAAGAGAATATTTCTGAGGCTTCTGTAAGACGAATTAAAGGAAAAGTTGAAAATAATGAATATTTGGGTCCTCAAAGGAACAATACCTGTGGCCGCAAATCAAAATTTTCACCACGGGGTGAATGACTCCTCAAGAAAATATGGGTCGAAAATCGTTTTGCTTCCACGAATGAGATCACAACTCAATTAAATGAGAGTAATGTACCAGCCAGTGAAAGAACTGTTCGCCGTAAGCATCTCCAGCTGGATATGAAAGCCTGTAGACCCGCTCTGAACTAAACTGACTCCTGCGATGAAAGCAAAACGTTTGCTTCGGGCAAGAAACCATCAGAATAAAGATTTGGACTTCTGGAAATCGGTAAATATACTTTATTCTTATAGTTTTATACTTTATTAACTGCGTTTGGTCGTAGCTTAATTAAAATTACGTAAAATTTCATAGTAATGAATATTTGACCGTATTGTGAATGTCACGTAACGTCACTTCGATGCCGATTCGACATCGACGCCTGAAAAAGCGATTGTGAATGTCGATTGTCATCGACAGCTGTCACTTTGATCGTCATTTTCCGTCGATGAGATTCCAGTCCGTGACGCCTGAAAAAAATTAACGTCGATGCAAAAATGAAATGATTGTAAATGAAAGCATTCACATGAGCTTAAATTCACAATTTACTGCTGACACATACATATCAATAGGGAAATGCTAATGAGTCACGTCGATGCGGTTACACAATCGGTTCTTTTCGATCGACGTGACACGTTGAATCGGCATCGAAGTGACGTGACGTAACATTCACAATACGGTCAATTATTTCAGGTGTGCTTTAGTGATGAAAGCACTTTCGAAATTCTTGCCAATAAAGCGCAATACGTCAGAAGGCGTCCAGGTGAGAGATTTCATACAGACTGCGTGGAACCAACAGTGAAGCACCCTACAAAGGTGATGATTTGGTCAGCCATCTCTGCAAAAGGAACTGGACGTCTGTACATTGTAAAGGGTACAATGAAACAAGACCAATACAAAGATGTCCTCCAGACAAAATTGCTGCCTCAGTTGAGGGAGTGGTTTCCAAGTGGAGAAAATTTTATCTTCATGCAGGATGGTGCTCCCTGTCACACGGCAAGGTCTGTCAAAACTTTTCTGAGCGAAGAAAATCTACCCCTTTTCGATTGGCCAAGCAATTCTCCGGACATGAATCCAGAGAGTTAGCGAAGGAGGTCATTACAACAAAACCCCTGATAGAAAAAATAAGATGTTTGGAACCATAGTCCGGACCTTGATGAAACTGTGCAGTCATGCATAAACAGTATGCCGAGGAGAATACAGGCTTTAATTGCTGCTAAAGGAGGAAATACTAAATATTAAGCATAAAAAAAATCTGCGAGTTTTTTCCCTTGCTTCATTATATATTTTTTAAAAAATACCTACATGTCCTACAAAATTTTATCGCAGTTATGAGTTTTATTTACCTAATATCCTGCAAAATGGAAAAATATTTATTTTAGTAGAGGTCTTCTACAGAAAGTCTTAATTTTACTCCGTAAAGGTAAAATTTTAGAAAATTTCTGGGTGCGTCTAATAATTTGGCCAGGGAGTGTACACTTTACAGGAAAAACCTTGTACGTTTTTTATTGTGCATCCCTGCAAGCACTGTATCAGTCAACTACGTCACATGGTAACATTCACGGTAAAGAAGTTGGCCAATAGTCTGAGCGAAACTTTATTATTTTTCGGGTCAAATTTCGAGAAGCGGTTAAAGTGGGGGTACGATAGATTTTTTACGCCACTGTCACATTTAACACATGCATTATGACGTTCTGTGAGGGAATTACAAGCGGCGGCCTTGAAACTTGAAAACTGGATCAAGCTATGGAGAATTAACGCCAATCCCAGCAAAAGCGAGGCTATCCTTTTTGCAAAACGATTAAAAAACCCTGAAGGGAATATCTCCATTTTCGGCGATAACATTCCATGGAGACTAGTAGTCAAGTATCTTGGAGTCCAATTAGACGAAAAACTGACTTTCAGACAGCATATCGAAAAGGTTATTATTAACAAGTCCAACATAGTCAATAAACTTCTATACCCCATGAATAATGCTCGCAGTAAGCTCTCCCCACGTAGCAAGCTGCTTCTCTACAAGGCGACCGTCAGGCCAACGCTATGTTGTGCTTCTTAACTACAGGTGAAGCAAAACAAATGACTCAGAGGGGCTCTGAGAGTACCTTTCTACACAAGTCCACTCAGTTGCACAGGAAAGCTAAAGTTCCCTCTATCCAGAAATTCCTCAAAGAAAGTGCTTTGAGGTTTTTGACTGCGTCAGGCGATCACGCTAATCCGCCATATTGCAGAATATGGCGAGAATATTCGCTGGAGAAGCATAAGCGCCCCAAAATGGCGCTTGTAGATCAAGGGACGTAACGTTAACAGGATGCGATGGACGGGTAGTTCGTTCTGGTGGGCTTTCATTGTGCCGGCGTTGAGAAGTCTCTTCGGAGGCTCCTACTGCGTCCGCCTCGGTTAATTGGCCTGTTCGGGCACAGCGTCTATCGCATCTACTTATAGCAATTTCTTGTAAATTGCTCTTGCAATTCCCCAGGTTTTCCATGGTTTCCCTACGGAGCGTAGACAAATGTCGATGCATTCTCTAAAGTCGTCCATGGACGCAAGTTAGTTCATCATTGATGACTCGGTCATTGATCCAAATGTGGTATACTATTCTTTACCAACACATTTTCACCCTCCTGTTAGGATTTATTGAGGTGACGGAGTCAGCGCCCCGGGCGCGACTCATTTCTATGCTAACTGAGCCCTTCGGCTCATCAATTTTTAGGTCATCTGCAAATAAAAGGAACTCCACATCACGGAAAACCTCACAAAGATCATTTATGAATAACAAGAATAAAAGAGGACCCAGACGTGAACCCTGAGGAATACTCGAGTCAACAACAAATGATTCAGTAAGCATCGATTTAACAGAGCACGAACGACATAATAGGTATCCTGTTATTCAATTGAGCAATGTATTTGATAAGCCCATGGAACTGAGCTTAACTAAGAGTAACAAATAAAGAACTTTATCAAAAACTTTCGAAAAGTCTGTGTAAATGGAATGTGTTTGATTAAGGCTTCTTAAGGAGGAAGCGATAAAGGAATCCTATTGTCCTTTATCCTATTTTTCGTTTATTTTATTTTTTTTCTCCCCATCCTATACTGACTGGACTGTACATGACTATATTAAGGGTTGATCCAGTTCGGTGCCATAACAAAAAACGAAGACTTAAAAAATTCATATTGCTGCACCGATATAATCCCTTTCCACACGTTCGGGGTTGAACATCAAAATCTCCTGAAATTAGTTTTTAGGCGATTACATAAAAAGCCCACAGGAGTAAAAATCAATTTGCTACCTCGTCAGACCTAATATGACGAGTTTTATGAAAACGTATACAACCCCATTACATCCACTTGTGGGTTGAATTACCAAAAATCGTGAAATAAGTTTTTAGACGATTGTATAAAAAGCGTGGAAATGATAAAACCAATCCATCAGACCTAAGAGATATTGAAAAATTTGTGAATAAGTATGCAACCCTTTTTACATTCAATTCCTAATTGTAACGGTACGGAATCTTATCACCTGCCATCCCGTCAAACATTGTCCCTTACATGCAGCTAAAAATTAATACCGTTGAATCTGCCCGTATTCGAGTCACTGTTCCTGTTCATTTAAATTTGATTTAAAGTTCAAAAGAAAAAAGAACACCCAATTAAATTTTTATCACTTTCTTTTTATTAGAACTTGTAATTTTAGTTGTTTTATATATTTTATTTATTAAATTAAATTTGTTTTTCCTCAATTATATAAATTTATTCATTTGGTTTCATCTTCACCATAATCGTCGTCATTCTAGAGACACAGAAATGCTTGGCATAATACTAACGCGGCCACATCATTTTGCCTTGTTCATTTTTTTTTTTAATTTAAACTTTTTGTTCTTTGTGTTTTTTTCTTTATTAAATTCCTACATTTGTTTCCGAATTGATTTAAAATAAAAAAAAAATGCTGAACTTAATTGATTGGCCCCACCAGGGGGTTCCGTCTTTAATTTCAGTTTCATCTTTTTGTCTTTTCTACATTAAAAAAACATCCACAATAGTTATAATCATAATAGTCGTAGTAATTCCTTGTTTTTTTCTTTTTTTCCTTTTAATTGCTATTTGTGGAAACTGAAAAACCAAATAGTAACTTTTTTTTTAACATTTTAAAAAAGAGAGAAAAGGGAGTGGAGTTAATAATGAAAAGAAAAATGATTATTACACCCGATATAATCGCGCGACTTTTAGTTCATCATCAGATAGTGCACACAAAATGAGATGGAAAATAAAGAATAGAAAAAAAATGGTTTCATTGCTTTCTCAACTTGCATCTTTTCCTTTCTGTAATACGCCAAATTTTCGAAGAATAGAATGCACGCATCGAATATGAGAGAGGAGGGGGAGAAGAAAATCTTGTACACACTACACCGTCATCGTCATACACGAATTATATATCTTAAAAAAAGGAAGAGAATTTTTTTTCGTTTTCTTTGTTTTTAAATTTTTTTTTGTATTTTTTTTTTTTTTTTTTGTATCAGTTTATGATTTTTCTTCGGCAAGAATTTCTGTCAAAAGCCTATTCAGACTATCTAGACCGGTCAGAAAGCCACTGTCCGGTCCTTGATGAACTGTCGTCATTGCACCGGACGTTATAAATTCCGATCCGTTCTTTGGCACAAATGTCGTGTGGGCGAAATCGATCAGACGAACATCTACGACCGTGCCGGAACTACTGTCCGCTGCTCCGCAAGCACTACCACTACCACCAGTTGCTGTTAAACCGCTATTGCTATCTGGCACTGTTTGTGGTGCGGAACGATTGTGTTGAATCGATGCAGGATGATTCGTACGGCGTCGAACATTTCCGACATCGCTACCGGTAACCGATGTCGAACTATTCGAAGTACTAATGCGTCGTTTGTTGCTACCACTTTTATTCGAAACCGGTTTAGTCGATGATGTTACGGTCGCACAATTATTACTGCTTGCCGTAGTAGTTGGCTTCTTAGCCGCCGAAGATGACGGCAGATCGGGATGGATTCCGGTCGATTTTTCAGCATCCTTACTTCGTAAACGTTTAACCGACACCACCTTCTCGGTTGGCAGTATTATATTGCTGCTAGACAGCTCTATGGCACCACTTAAGTCTGAACTTTTCTGAGTGTTGTAGTGTATTAGGCTATTGTCGAAATCTGAACTGGCATCGTCTGAACTGTTATTACCTGAAAAGAAGAGAAAACCTATTAAATCGAGAAAGCACTTTTAGCAGTGACTGTGCGGTTATCGCACGTGGTTGATCAGAAAAAGTTTTAATATTTCCGCTTCCTACCTCAGGAATTAAACGCTGAAAAATGCAAACGTATCGTCAGCAACTTTGGACCTTAAAAACCTAAGGAATAATAACAAATCCTCACAAGCATTATAAGTTTTGTGAAGCCATGAAAGAAAACTTAGCTCATGTTAAAGGACGAGTAAGTCCCTTCAAAACGACTGAAAGAAATTTGTCGATAATTTTTTTAGATAAGGGTAACTAGGAATTTTGTGGCTAAATACGCCAGGCTAATGCGTATATATAATTCAGATATTAACTACACGACAAACGCAACTTTTAGAGCTATGCATACGCGATCAAACCTTGAACAAAATCGTTCCAACAAAAGCAAGAAACAGTCGCAAATTTCTTCGGCCGGGTATTTCGCTTCAGATGAAAGGAGCGCTACCCTCAAGGTTCTAACCCAATTTACGCTACTGATCGAAAGGTATGTGATTATTATATTTTATTCTGTAATAATCCAGATCTTATGAATTCAACTCCTCCTACCCGATCTAGAAAATATGATTCAACAGGACTTTCAAATTCTGGCCAATAAGTACCCCAGGTCACACACAATCGGATGAAAGCAATGTGATTCTAGAGAGAAAAAATAATATTTTTTCATGTAGGTCTGTATTTATTTTCGACTGAATCACTCTCGTAAAACCGGCCGTGGTTAACAGCCCTTGCGCTTTTTGGTGAGCTTGTGCGAATTCCAGAAGATAATAGCTAAAGTAATACTCGTAATAATAGAATCAATAACGCTGTGGCGAAATTAAAACGAAATAGACGAGACTGTTAAAAACAACACGAACTAAATAAAGTCTTACCTGTTTGTCGTTCTGATGCAACTGCTTTAATTTGCTCCGATAACCCAGAATAATCATCACTGCTATTACTGCTATAATTCATCCACGAATCACCTGACAATGGACTCGATGTCGATATACTTGGCATTGGTGGTTCTGGATCCAAAAATACTGTATCCTCCGATATTGGAATGAATGGTTCTGTGCCCTTGGCACCGCGTGCAGCTGCTTCACCAAAACCACGTTGATGTGCGTCAGCACTTACTTCAATGCTGGTCTGATGATGATCGACATCATCATCGTCGTCCTGATCCTTACGATGATGATCATGATCATCATCAATATCGCACTGATGATGTCGACCGTGTAACGTTTGATGATGATGATTATGATCACTGTCTTCATGCGACGAAGAGAGATTCAATTCAGTCGAGTCGTTCGATGCATCAGCATCATAACAGCATGGTGGACTATTTGAACCGTCCATATCGTCTGTATCATCATGATCAACATCGTCATTATCATTGTACAAATGCGTACAGCAATCATTGTTAACACTTTGAAAACAGACATCCATAGGATGGAGAGCAACATCTTCATAACCCTCGTAAACTATAAGAAGTGAACTGTAATGAAAACGAAAAAAATATCGATTAAGATTCTTCCACCTAAAAAAATTCCATTAGAAAACTCACCATGAATAAAATCTATAACTAGACTGTCTCTCAATAACTCTTCTCAGCTGGTCCAAGCGTTGTATTATTTTCCGTATGATCTTCGTTCGAAGCAAATAGCCGTTATGAAAGAAATTGTGCAGGGCCCGTTTGAAGCCATCTTCGTTCAGTTCACGGCCCCAATATTTATCGCGTTTCAGGTACTGATCGATATCGGCCTGATACACTTGCATTCCGCATAGCCTTACGCCGAGCGAAGCCGATGTACTCGCTGCGCATTTGGCCATTTGTTTCGAACGTTTCTCAGCAGATGCATCGTCACCGTGTTGACGAGTGCCCATTTTCAAGTCCAGTATGCAAGGATTATGAAACTGTGATGTGATGTTTTCCAGCATGAGGAAATCTGCAATAAAAAAAGAAAAAATGGATGTGAGTAAAGACTGTTGGAGATTTGTAAGGCTGTGCACATTTCTCGAGGGGCAGAAAAAAAATTGCTCCAACTCCTTCCGTGAAATTAGTTCATGAAAAAACAGCTGCGCTGATCCTCCATCCGTTCAAATAAGTTTCGTGCAGTCTGGCTGAGAGATCTCTGTGCTGAAATGTTGTCTTTTTTCTGAAATTTATGTCAACGTGGATGGATACAATATTTTGTTCAGGTGCGCCGAAACATTTTTTTTTGGATGCGCGAGGAAAAAATAAAATAAATTGTGAAAGCCTGGTCTAAGACAAAATAGGTGCTGGACAAATTAAAATCAAGATGGACAGGAATTATTGCTAGTAGTATAACGGATGAATCGGAAATCAACGAAGTTACTACAAATATACGACGCTGGAGTATAGCTCAAGATAATTGTCGTCAATCATAAAACAAAATTACAATTTAATATTGAGAGTAACACTGCACAGTTGCAAAACAATCCTGATGATTGTGAAGTGATTACAGTAGAGTGTGCTCTAAATTTGGAAGTCAACTGTTTAAATAAAAGTTTTTTAAAACTCGACCATTGAAAATATAACCAGCATAAGAAATTTCACGCAAAAAAGACAGTACGAAACTGTTATAGTCTAGTGGATGAGGAATGAGTCGCAAATTAATATGAGAGTTGATGATGTCCAACAATATTAGCGCCAAGTCTTCCGGAAAGCAGAACTGGTTCCTAAACATTAGCTTCAAATCCACTCTACTTTCACAACACAACGTTTAACTGCAAACAGGGAGAGTGTATTCAATAGCATGATCAAAACACTATCAATCAAAAATTCCTCGACTTTGTAGTAATTGAAATTCTCTTGCTTCTGGCAATTATAATCCACAAGAGTTCCCGGAAGCACGGGCAAAATTACACAAAAAAAAACCACAAAATCAAAAATCAAAAGGTGAGAAGTTTGGTAGTTAAACCGGCAAGTGATGACCACAAAATAACCCAAACTTCGGCCCCTTTAATTCTTCACCAGTTTCGTTACTGGAAACGTGAGCGATTTTCACAAGATAATGAAGAAATTCTTTTTCAGCATCTCCCAATTTTGATCCCTGGCTTATTGGGTAATTTTCCTGGAACCTTGCTGGTTCCAGAAATCTGACAATCTTATGTTCAAGATTTATCTCGACGTTCTGTAACATTGTTCTTTTCAGACAGATTTTTTAGCCTATCGTTTCGACATGACGAATTGATTTTTTTGGCCAGCACGAAGATTTAACTCTGCTCAGAACCGATTCGAATCGCTTCGTTTTTTACAGTCAAGCTCTTTGAAGTTTCTTTTCATCTTATGGAAGAACGGAACACATTTTTATTTACAGTTTTTGGAAATTGTTTTTCAACATGTCATGTTCCACTTTCTTCGAATATTCGAAACCTTCTGTGAGCTGTCGAATGATAAGAACAAATTTTCGCCTCGCTTCACAAAAACGCAGAACCGCGTTGTTGTCGCGCTGAAGAACTTGAACATTTCCAATGTCAGTGCTACACGAATACGCAATTATTTTAGGAACGATCTAGCACCATTTTTTCAGGCCTACATGATCTCAGTTAACGATTTCGAAAGATCCTTCAGCGTTATACCAAGCAGAGAAAACTGGCAGAGCTATAGAGTACGATGAGAAGAAGAAGTATTCGTGTACACAAACGGATCCAAAAATAAAAGTAAGATGGGTGCTTGTTTCTTCTCTGAACAACCAATTGTTTGGGAGTGGTTCAAGCTACCTTCAGTGTGTTTCAACACCTTTTAATAGGAAGATATCCGGTCGAGATAAGGAGCTAAAATCGATTACCAATAAATCCCAGCTGGTAAAGCACTCTCGGTAAGTACTTAAGGTATTTCACTTTGGCGAGGATTATGCATGTCGTGTACCAGGAAACGAGATATCCGATCAGAATAGGGACCAAATACGGTATTTTATTTAACGCTCTACAAAGGGGTCCAACTCAAAACGAGAAGAGTTGACAAGCCATTTGACCTAAGCAGAAACAGCGAAAGACTAATAAAGTAGAGATTAGTAACGGCTACTAGTCCGAAAATGGGGTTCGATAATACGGACGTATTTATGTTGTTATTGCCATGATCTGTGGAAGACATTTTCATTATATAAGAATGTCTACAGGTTTCGTCCAAGAGACGGATGAAAAGGTTGGGAAGTTTTAGATATGACAATGTTCAGAATTTTTACTGGGGCATAGTCTGTTTCGGGAAGAGAGTCTAGTGCCCAAGGAGTTCGAAAGGATCGCAAAAATGCTTAGTCGTGACGGCATAACCGACATGGTAGAAAACCTTTTCCAATCAAGTCTCAAATCTTCATTGAATTATATCTATGGGACAACAAGTGTTGGACTAAGCATTAGAAATTTAAACATTGAAAACTGAAGTAAACATTCTCTTTTAAAAGTTTAACTGCTAAAGACTCTCTCTTTAAAGAATAAAACAAAAAGAAAAACTGTTAAAGAATGAATTCGCCCCTTGTGGAAATCAAGTAAACGACATGTTCGCTTGTTATGAGAATCAACAATGAAAAATATAAATAAATTATTAAAAAAAAACAATGAGAGAACAAACACAAGCGAATAAGAACAATGTTCGATGAATGAAGGCTATTAGTAGAAGTTTAGAGCGTGGTATTCTAGAGACGATGGCGGATGAAATAGCAATTAATTCGCATTTTATATCGATTCGTTGTACTTTTGCGCATATAATAATCATTACGCATATAAATAATATATTTCACACGTGTGTTATACAGACACCAAAACGAACACACACATTGATAGCATCCAATGATTGAATTGCTCTATTTTGTTAACATTCTCAGCGTTAATTTAAAACCAAAAACAAAAATCGATCGAGTGCGTTCGCGATTTTTTCTTTATTTGGTTTGATTTTCAAATCTCTGATACTAACATTGCTTGTTAGAGTTGTCTAATTGAGAAATACTTTTAATAACATCGGCTGCATTTCCATTTCTATGAACTTTCATCCTGCAAAAGAAAGAAAAAGAAAAAAGTATCGATTAGTGTGGAACTATACTGTTCGGCCACAACAAGAGATTTTTGGATGGGTAGTTGGTTTTTTTTTGAATTATATTTAAGTTTTCTTATTATTAAAGTATCTTTTTTTGGACTTGATTTGCTTTACTCTCATTGGATCAGAAATATGTAGGTCAATTTTTTTTGGCCCTAGAAATAAAGAAGCTCGAGAAAAAAATTGGTCACGATTGTTTCGAATCCGTTCGTTTTTTTTTTGTCAAAAAAAAAAATGTTCAGGTCATTTTGTAAAATTTATTTGAAAATCATAATTAATCTAAAAATTTAAATAGTTTGTAAAGAGACTAACCGTAAAACGTCGTCTCGTTTCCTTTTCGAGGCACTCGGCTTTCGCGTATGCTCGTCCCGGAAACTGGGCGAATAGCGTTTCTCCAATTTTGTACCGCCCATTGTAGTTGCTTGCATAACACCTAGAAATAAGTAAGGGTTACTATTAGATTCGTTTGACTATTTTAGATTTATTATTGAGAGAAAAAAAACAATGGAGGCGATAGAAAAAAATTTATGTAATGTTTTGTAGTAGTAACAATGCAACAATGAGATAATGTTCACAAAATGTTGTTGGACAGTTGATTTATGAAAATGCCTAATCTCTTGTAAACAAAGCTTACCATCTACATGCAGAATAGGATGCAAAAGATCCTTACTAATTGGAACCTATTGTAGTATGTCAACAGACAGACAACAAGAGATAAATTTAAAAAATCAATTTTTTCCAGTAAAGCGAAAGTTTAAGACCGATGTGCACTGCAAAACTCGTCCGAATGAACAGAATCTCATGCCAATTGATATAAACTTAGCACCAGTGTATGTTGACCAACAAAATACTAATTCGCATAGATATTATGTCTCGGTCCAACTTGAAGATCTAATTATAATGAACGCGACGCCCGCGCGTCAAGCGATGCGACGCGATAAGTGAGTGCAACTAGTTAAACTTCACCAAACAGACTGCGAAATGAAATTTTCAAGATAGACAGCCGCGTATCATATGCAAATAACGATTGTAATTTGAGAAGGTACGCTATTGGTTTCTGCAAACAACACAGGATTAATAAAGGAGCTGATAAATCATGAATTCCCTTCGAGTTACGTAAACCAGTGGAACCCGTAAAACTCTGAAGAATTGCCATCGACATTGGATGGGTTTAGAGGTTGAAGAAAAAAGATAAAAGAATAACACTGACGAAATGAAAAATGATACACCCTTGAGATGCGCTCAAAGACATCATAAAAGTAGGGCGACTTTAGGGAAAATCCACGAAATAAAAAATCATAATAAACTTTTAGGCTGTAAGGAGACAATCAGAAACGGATAGAAACCGAGAATTTCTCAGACCTTATTGGCAACAGTTAAAAGAAATCAACGACAACGTTAACAACGACTGGAAAAAAGGCGCTTTTCTACTGGAGTACAAGCGATTCTAAGCAGTTGAGTTATATCAAAAGTGAAAAAACCTTCATTGGATAGGTTTAGGACTTGTTCCGAAACTGAGTTGTTCTAGAGAACGTCACAACTCTAGGCTAGGGAGTTGCTATCACCATGTCACGGAACTTTGGAATCTGAGGTAATTGGAGCTACCTAGGTGGTCGCAAGAAACGAGAGAAATATGATCTATCGTAGAAAACAAAACATTGTTAGAGAACATTAAGAGTAGGTCTGGAAAAATTCCCGAACACAGTTCGAACTGCATCACCACTTACGAAAAAGGAGTTGATTGAACGAGTTGATCTAAACGAAAAAATCATCACATCAAATTAGCGCAAACCAGCCACAGCAGAAGTCAATTTAAAAGTTGTTCATCTTTAGATTATGGTTAAGCGATGATCAATCAGAAATGTTCAAATATATAGTTTCACTATACCAACGTGGTTCCCGTCTTGTGAACAAAATTTCTACATATTACACGGACCCAAAATACATTTCGATATTTTTAAACTGTAATAAAGTCCTAGCTTTGAGATGAAAACGAGAAATCTATTAAATGAAAATAGAATGTAAAGTGATGAAACTCCATTAAAAAAACTGTAATATATATAGGCCATCTGGGCGATAGCAAAGTATCGGTGGAATTTAATAGCTCGCATAAAAGCAACCGAGAAGTTCAGTCGACTCTTATATAACAAAATCAAAATCAAATATTCAATAACTAAATTTAGTTTAGATGGAAAAAAGGATCAATAATTCAGTTAATAATTACTGAAACGGACGACTATTTTAATTGGTAACATTTCAAGGTAAGTCAATCGATATTGCAAGAGTGTTTAAATAAAACCGTGAGAAACCAGAGGCTAAAGAAAAAACCCAGTATTCAAGACTGGCCGTATTATTAGTTGCGTTCTTTTGCGGGTTCATGCGGAACAGCATGGAGACCGTGCAAACAGAAAGTTTGAGTTTTCACATATAGATGGCGTTGAATAAAAATAGTAATAGGTTTATTTGACTGCCTCCAAACTCCAATTATCATATATAATCAGCGTAACTCAAATAATTCGGCTATCCAATGATTTTTGACTGAGGCGTCACTATCGGATGATATTAAAAAGAAAACTCACGAAGAAATGTCTGACGGCGTATTCTATGTGTTAAACTTGACTTTTGATACGGAGCAAAGTGCCGACACTACTGGAGTCAATTGTGTGGCTACTCCAGGAGTCTGTAGTGTAGGTACTCTGCTCTCAAGATTAACTTTTTTGTTGTTTTTCCAAGTTGCGAACCCGCTTTCGCTGGATAAGGGCATAAAAAACACACCTACTCTATTAGAGGCACAAACGACTCACGAGCCCAAATTTGCAAGAAAAACAGATTTTTTGAAGTAGTACTACAAACTTGGTTCATTAAAGTAAACAGGTAGGATAGTGGATACACTGTTTTAAAAAAGAGATAAACCTGAGTCTTGTGTTATCTTGTGTCAATGCTGTGTTCCATATCAAGTAGTTTCAAAAACCATCGGGGTCACCAACTGTAATAGATAAGCCTAATTTACAGTCTGCTGGAAAAACTGTTCGACAATTTCCAAAGGAACATACTAAGTAAATAGCAACGATGAACTGAAACGGCTCTGACTTAAGTTGTTCACATATTAGTGGAAGCCAGCTCTGTCATAAACAAACCGAATCTGAAGCTTATCAAGATTATTGAAGATTGACACGAACTGACTAGGAGTGCAGCATTGACTTGCACTAAAGTAAAGATGTAAAAAGTCAAATTGTTACGAAGTAACGTTTTCAGATGGAAATTCTTTTAACACATGACAAATATTGCAAATTTAACATTTTCGCGATTTTGTATAAAAGGGAAAGTTATTCAAGACAGGTGCTAAACGATGAGTAACAAGCTACGTGCCCGAAATCAAATAAAAAAAGTATTGTATTATGTCGTACAATATAAACAAACTAAGCAAATTTGTTCGGATCGAAAAAACCTTTAGTTTCCTTTAAAATTATGTATTATAGTTTGTTCGAAAACCCTGACTTTTAAAATGTAGCTAAATAACATAAGATTATTCTTTATTTATTTATTTATTATTTTTTTGTTTTTGAATTGTTAATTTAAAATATTGAAATTTATAATATACAAACCCTTAGGCATTAATCCTCGCCCATTAGAAAAAGGATTGGTCTCTCGGAACGGCACGACTCGACTAGCAACACATCGCGGATTTGCTCGCGATACCATTTTCGTTTTGAATTTTCGTATCGGATTTGGATCAAAAATTGCCACCAACATTTCGTTTGGATATTTTTTTGGTTCACATTATTGCAGTGTGGAAGAGTCACGTTGGGTTGCTGTCCTTCTGTATATGCGCGTGTCTTCGGATCGGTTTTCCTTGACAAACAAGGAAAGAAATGCATAGAGGCGAACTAAACAACATCTTTGCAAACATACTGATTTTTTTTTTATTTTTTGCCTTTCATACGTTTCAAACATTCCATACATCAAACAGATTTCGTTTCACTTGTCGTTTTTTTTTCTTTTTGCTTAGTAAACAAAAATCGGATTAAATCTTTTTGATGTTCACCAAACACTCCAAAGCATACAAAGAGGAATCATGTGGAATAGGAAGATGTGATGTTGAGAAATGGATTATATTTCGACTTTAAGATATCCTTAAAGGAACTAACCTTGAAGGCGCTATAAAATTTAGTCTGGTCCACCTATCTACGCTCCATGGCGGGAATTTGTATTCGAAGCACCAAAGTCACTTCGTGAAAAACACAATTAACTAGGCCATTTAGTAGTTGTATGTTCTGCGCTATAATGGGTCCGAAGCATACAACATTATCTGAATAACGTTTTCTCTAGGCTTAATAAATTTTTTTTCATCATAGAACATTGCCCATTTTAAACGGATTATTTTTTTGAAAAGGTGGTATGGTCAATATACCACCGCACCCAGAAAGAGTTAAATGAATCTCAAGTGAATACACTAGAAGAATTGTATGTGCATTATTAAGATAAATCACATATGATCCACTTAGGTGATTTGCATTCATTATTTACCACAAGTTTCACGATCCACTTAAATGATTCACTTGCGGTCCACCTAAATGATTAAATTGTGCGCTCTCCAGACAATTAAATTTGGGTCCATCAAGATGATTGTTTTATGAGTAATAAAATAAAACGATCAGTGATTCACTTATTACTTAGATGATTCAGTTAAGGTGCACCTAAAACGATCAATGATTCATCTACGAATCGTAAGTGATGCACATAATGAACACATAATTAATACATCGATGTGAATCATAAGTGATTCAGTTTCGATACATTCAGTTATTGAATTTGATAATCATCCTTTTGGAACAAGCTGCAACTTTTCAAAATGTAAGTTTTGATCGGATTACTATAAAGTGGACGAAAGGTAGAATGTGGTGTAAGCTTTCCAAAGGGATTTTAACAGAGACAGCAATTTGTTCCGAACAAAAATATGAGGAATACAATACGATATGTGTATACCTATGGTAATAGTTAGAATTCAAGAAATCGGACAACTTTTGATGCCTGGTATGTAGAGAACATAGTACTATCGTCTTGGCCGAGATTCTATTCTCTAAAATTCTAGAAACTGCTACCCTAGCGATTGTCACGTACACATTATGTTGTAGATATTAAAACCATAATGAAAGAAATACGGAGAAAAAATTATAAAAAGTCATGAAAACCAGAGATTTTACCAATTTAATTTATTGCCGCGGATAAGAAAAAAGACTAGTCAGTCGGATTACATTTGCTGGCGAGAATAGTCAAATTTTGACAGAGTGGCATACAAAGATAAATGAAATCGTTTATAGAAAATCCACCTACTCCTGATTGAAATAGCAGAAAATTTGCTGTACTGAAACAACCTTTGAACATTTAACTAAAGGACATGGCATATCCATTTGAACATAGTCTCATTGGATAGAAGAGGGTCCAATTTTTTCCAGATAACTTCATTAATTGGAGTGCTGTTGAAAAATTGCACATAACTAAAGTTATTGGAAAAATACCTCCCGATTTTTTATGTAATATCGATTTTTCTGCTTTGACCAATGGAAATCAAAATATTTACAATTTTTAATTTCACATTTTTCCATTTATTTTAACAAACACAGGGTATTCATTTTGTTTCGTTGGAAAAACTAAAATTTTACTTTAATATTAAGCACACGCTACACGCCTTAATATCAAATCCTTCATGAGCATTTGAGATATTAAGTTCAAATTTTTATAGTAGGTAGATTAGATCAAAGAGGTGTGTGTCCATTGAGCCGCAACATTTTTCCGGAACAGCTTAAGGTAGAAAGTTGAAACATGGAATTTATATAGATATTTTATAGTGAAGCGAAAACGATAAAACATGCAAGATCTTAAAAATTGCACTAATCCATGGAATACGCAGATACGCCGTGTTGATGTGAAAGACGCTATATCTTTGATTTTTTTGGTAGCAAACTGTTCCCCATCAAATCAAACAAATGTTAAGTATTTCGAATACCAGACTCCATAAATTCTGACCCATTTTTCAAAGTCGTTCCTGACATACATTTTTCGCTGTTTAAAATCGAATTGACACAATTCGATCAAAATGAATTGAACACTTTTGAAATAGAAACATCAAACATTCATTATCCTTCTAAATCGGCAAGCTATCAATAGGAAATAAGTGAATAATGATGTTGAAACGATTCATATGTATCTTTGCCAGAAACTAATTATTCGGACAGTGATGAATGGTTAATTATAAATACAATATTGTATTCTGTTTAAAAAAAAAAAACAACAAAACGAAGAGCTTTCTTCTGTTATCAATGACAAATAAGGCCAGCCGTATTACATCACTCCACAATTTACTATCAACTAATCTATCAAGTCAAATTTAAATAAGGTCAAACATACTATGATATGGACGATTACGATTTGAGCAATAATTCGAAAAGGCACAAATATAAAATCATTCAATGGTCGGGACTTTGATCTAGAGATCGTGTATTTCGAAGGTGGCTTCTATTTTAAGAAGAATTTCTATTCATAAATTAGAAACCATATTCTTAACGATCGAAAAGTGTAACGCTTTGGTGGTGGTTTGCTGGTTTCGCAAGTTCAAGTTGAATACCAACCAGAGCACAATTCTATTTTTTTCGATTTTAAGATTCTGTTTAGCTAAACTTCTAGTGCTAATGAGTTCAAAGCATCGGATATTTATTTTTGGTATTAAGAAGATTGTTTATAGCGGGTATGGGATATTCTGGATAGGATCATTCGTTCCGATTTGGCAAAAAGTATAGGCAAATTAAAAAAAATGATGATTTCTCTTATGTGTTACTTTTGACACTAATTTATTGTTGTACATTTTTGAAACCCATACTCATACAGGGATTGGTAAATATACAAAATGTTGCCAGTTTTTGACCAAATTTGTCCATTCCTTTAGAAACTCAGATTACAATCGATAGAAGTAAATTTTGACGTTTTAAAATAAAAAGCTAAAATTTGCTTATACTTTCTACCAACAAACCACATTCTCTTTCAAAAAATATCTTTCGATTTTCGTTCCACAAAGTAAAAATTTACAATAGAGAACTTACCCCTTTTGGGCATGTCGAAGATAACATTAATTCTGGCCACTCTATCTTTCTTTTTTCTTATTGCTTTTACTTTTTTATTTTTTTAGTAAATAAATGATTAAAAAAAATTGATTTAATATAATAATATAGAAAATAATCGAGTAAATCGGAATATCGAATTGAACGAAATTATAAAAATGAGTGATGAATAATGACTACATAAAGTACACACTCTTGTTTTAATTTTGTTTGTTTATAAAAAAAAACACAAAAAATAAAGACAAATAAAAACATTGAAATTAAAATTAAATAAAAATCATTAAAAAAAATACTAGGCACTTAATTATTGGGAGAAAAAAGTTATAATATTTACCTTTATATTTTGGAACAAACTTCTGGATATCCTGAGGAATGTTCTGGTAAAAGTCTAATTCACGTAAGTTTAATGGCTTTATCACTGTACTCTGGTTGAGTAGCAGAAGACGTGTATGTCCTCCGACCTGTTGAGAAAAATTTATGATATTTATTATAAAGCTTGTTGCCAACTGCATCATTCTGATATTTTCTTTTTTTTTTCTTTTAATTATTAATTATAATTATTATTAGTGATGGACTTAGGATTAAATGAGAGATGTGATTAAAATATTTGTTTTGACTCGGTTTTAACATCGGTGTTTCGACGGGAAATTTTGACAGAAAGATGAATTTCTATTGAATTCAGGGCTTTCTCCGTTTTTTAGGAAAAAAATTAAGATTTCAATTTTACCGTGCTTAGATTGAAGCACACCTCACACAAATGTTTAGTATGTGTCTTAAGACTCTTTATGGTATTGAAAGAGAGGTGGAATTATACTGAAAGCGATGTGTGCCATGAAAAACTCGCGTCGCGTGCGCCATATCGCGGCACTAGTTATTGTAAGCCCGTTGAATCGCTTGCCACAACTGTCAAATAATATTCACAAATACCAAAATATTATGTTCGCAGCCTACAATAAAATAAAATTATTATATATATTCGATTTAAAAATATATCTAAATAACATATTAGGTTACTTTTAATAGTATGAACTCCTCATTGGTGACCCCGACGTGCTATTCTCATTACCATGCCTTCTAATTGGCTATCATCGCGCTCATCGCATTCACTATAATTCCACCTTCATAATTTCGCTCCTTAAATACGGTTTCGTCAAAACTTAACAATCTAGAATTCTATGTAGAACGCGTTCGCGAGTTGAACGATAGTTTCGAATTAAAAAGAACCATTTTTGTTATTTATTTGTTTGGTAGCTACTACTCCAAATTTTAATCGTCTCGTTTCGAGAATTGAAAATAGTGAAAAGTTTCGGCGTCGTCCTTGTTGAGGTGGGCATTGGGTGGTAGAATAAATTGGGGAGAAGTAATAAAGTGACTGTAGCCTGGATTCCAGGACACTCTGAGTTACCACGGAGCTAGGTCGGAAATACCTTTTTGTGGTCCTGAGACTGCTGTAGAGATATCTTAGGCGGGCATTAGGAAGCTCACCGACGTTGGAACAATCTGGACCACTGCAAACAATCAAAAATCTTTCTAACAGAGCCCAGAGACCAATACTGTGAAGAGGAATACCCCACAGAACACTGTTTGTGTTATTGGCCAGTTTTTGCTCGAACACGACTGGCCACATTGAGTGCTAACTTTATAAGGAGCGAGACGTAGATGTTAAACATCATTCAAAAGTCAAACCGGCTTGGAGAAACTGAAAGAACTCCTTAAAGAACAGGCTGGATAATGAGGAAGCAGCCGTGTAGCACTTATGCTTACCTACCAGGAAGGTAGGAACTAAGAATCTGGACACAACTAAGGTAAATTTTGAAGGAAATCGAAACCGTTTGGGAGAAAAAGCCTTCTTTGCAGTTATTTTCATGAGACGCGAAGAATTCACAGACCTTGACCTACCCAAGATGTTTACTTCGCTAAATGGCTAAGCCGGTTTGGGAAACATGATGTATGCTTAAGTTCTGATGAAAAAGAAGCTTAAAATCAGAACCCAGTCAGTGAACGAATTTTGAAACTTCTTAACGAAGCAGTATGGTACAATGGGCCTTGCTGGCCTAAGTATTGATGTCGTGCAACACTAGTGGCACCTTTCATCATCATCCTCCAATAATCGTGCATAAGTGAAATCAAGTTCTTCAAGGACTTTTGTTTGAACAAAAGTACAATAAATAGAGTCATTTTGCCTGGTTTAACTAATTTGTTCAAATTTCGACTTCTTAATTATTTTTATAGGAGCTCCCCGAAATAGTAGTACTACGATCAGATTTCAACTTTCTAGAATTTAGGTCGACGGACGAACACGGACAGACCAATTGTATGTATGAATAACGTTTTGACAAACTCGGCGATTCCGGTTTTGACCAAACTCACTAGGAGAAATTGATTCCATTCAATTGGAAGAATTGCAAAACAAAAATTAGATTCGTTTAATGGTGGAAACAGATGGCTTTAGGCGCCTGATTTGGAATTGTGGAGGAACTAAACCGCCGAGTTCATGAGTACAATTGCAATGAAAACATCGAAGAAGAGCACCTTGCGAGATTCTGGAGCGATAAATCAACCTGCCACGTAGCAACAGAACAAATGTAGATACTTATGACTATGTTATGTTAAGTTGGCGAATATATCACAAACAGCAATACAATCGATTAGAGAAATTTCTGTTTGTTTCGCTATTTATGCAGCTGGTTTGTATCGGAATTCTAGCCTATTTCATGTGTATCCAATCGAACGCTTTAATTTCACTGAGCTAACAATAACAACTTCTAAATAACTTCCATGTTTGAGTATAGCAAAAAAATACACCCAGCTTTCTAGGATGCAATTTTCGAACATTTCTTGCTTAATCTGATCCAGTTTCCGGCCCAAAAACCACGTACTGCGAACAACTATAAACATTTCATTAAAAGCGAACTTTGCTTCCATTCGTTAAGTATACAACTAAGACATTTTTATATTTAATATGATTACTAAAATTTCTAACTTTAGGCGTACTACCTATACGAATTTTAATTATTCTAGCTTAGGAACGTAATTCTCTACGAACAAATTTGCACAGTTCATTTCTTATCTTCCTACAGCGGAACTCGATTTGTTGATATTTACACAATGGCGTGTGCAATATTTCGAATAGAGTTTACATTAAAGACCATTAAGAAATTTGTACGAGAAACATTTATACGATCTTGAAAATTTATAGCTCAAAATTTTCATTTCCAATTTAAATCCCGCGCACTTGTACTCGTACTAAACTTAAACATTTAATTGAGTAATTTTACTGAAATTTTGCTATTAAAAAAAAATTCTTATAATTGAATTTCAATGTTCAATTGTACAATAATTACGAAAAGCTGTTAGCTGGTTGTTTTATTGGTGAGATGGAGACGCCTAGATAAATTTAAATTTCAATGTAAATTTATATTCTTATGATGTGCTCATAGGAAACACGGACGTGGATATCGTGTGACCATGTCTAATTTCCGGTTTTTCAAACATTTGCAGTATGTGAATATTAAAAAAAAAACATAATACGTGTGTTGTTATTAAAATAATGATACTTCTTCCGTACAACTTCATGACATGAGAAACATTCATAAAATAATTTAAATATTATACCACATCAATATTCTTTAGGTTTAAGATGTAGTCTAAGTCGGAAGGCTGCAGAAAATAAATATTAGAGCTATTCTTTTAATCCACCATGAAAATCTGAATAATATATTTCATATAAAACGGGATGAACCTTCATGCTTTAAATACTACACCAGCTATTGTTGTGAAAATACCAAATACAACAAACGCAACAATTATCAAAATCGTGTTACACGCGCGACGAAATTAGAAAATAGTCTATCGAAGCGACGCGATTAGAGCGATGTGTCTATATTGATTGGATCATAGCAAATAATTCAATGCAGCGCTGCATTGATTAGATCATGCCCTTCACTTTTGACAACAGTTTTTATAACAATTGATATAAACTGCAGCATCATTTGCTTATTTCGACAGTTTGAAACTAGCCGAATAGTAGGTATATTTCATAGTCGAATATATTTTCAAGTCGAATTCATATAAACAAAATTTGAATACGTACCTACTCTTTAAAATTGAATACGACAAAATGTGTAGCATAAATTAATCGGTACAAGTTTAAGGTCTTTAAATAGCTGAACGCGCTTTTTAATCCACAGATAAGAATCTAAATACTTTGAAGAACAAACACGCTGTGGTTCAATGTTTCTGCTACGATAGTAATTCATACGATGAGAATTTTAGTAAATTTTATGAATGATTTTGTTTTGTACTTAGTATTAAAAGAATTTTTTCTGATGATAAATTTTAGGACTTGTTCTAAAAGTCAGCTTTGGTCTGCGTCTATGTTGACGTCATGCAGACATACATTAGTATATAATACTAGTTTAAAAAAAACTGAACTAACCCGTCCAAATACGTCAATGTGGATATATAATCAGACCAGTTTCCATGGAAATTCCCAACAAATAATAATTAGTCATATTTACAGCAAAAAAATTTAAATAAAGTTCTTTATATCGTATTAAAAATGTGTAAGTCTACTCTCTCGTTGACTTTGTCAGCTTTCGCAAAACGAGTCATGTTGAGTCAAGATAGCAACCAAAATTTAAGTGGGACGGGAATTCTAACGTGACATCATAAATTGTTATGACAAAGGTTGGAACAGGTCATTATCAAAAGAAAGAATAACCAATTAGCAAAGGAACAATCAAAATTACTGAACGCCAAAAACATTCTTTGAACGTACAGTACTTGGTTCTGTATGTTACGAATGAAAAAAATCATTAAATCAATGAACTTTTTCATCACTTTAATTAATGACCTGGTTTTGGTCTAATCAATAAACTTTATTCATTCAAATTCATTTCCTTGATTCATAATTTGACGTACTTCATTGTATCAATTAATTTATTAATAGGTTGATGGATTTCGGCCAAAGTAGTGGGCCACGCTTATTTTATATTTGATATATTTACTGACGAAATTGTTGATTCAAAGAAATATACATTGAACTATGAATTTTTTCATTGTGTGAAATGTACATTGATTTACGAAATCTATCATTATCCAATGCATATTTAGTTGAATTAATGAAATTTACATTGATTCACCAATTGTTTTCAATATTTAATTAAATCATTCGTTAAATCAATGAACTAATTATGATGAAAGGTCATTTTTGTATAAGGGACGAAAATTGATGAACGCGTGGTCCTTGAATTGAAAGACTCTGCTGTCTCATAACGGCGACGGATGGACTGGTGAGGGACAAGCCGGTGACGAGTCGGCAGTCGTGGTGGAACAACCGAAGAGTAAGGGATAATAAAGAACGTCAAGTTTGACATGGTGTTTTGAATCAGAATTCCCTCCAGATCCCTGCCCCTAATGTTCCTTTGGGACTTTCATTACAGAATCAATAAAAGGCTCAACAAAATCAAATTATTTTGTACATTAAATCAATGAATTTGAACATTGAATTATTATCAATTGATAAATGGAATTCGTAACTTCATGAACAAATATCTTTTTCAGTGCATTAATAATAGTTCAGTACACGTTCGAAATGTGCCTTGGGTAAAATAAAACTGTGGAAAAACAAAATTAACGAGTTAATCAGAACCTACGCTATGAATATCATGAGATAGTGATTATTTCGTCCACTATCTTCAATATCAATATGGGGAGGGGGTTGAACTGAAACCATGTAAAGCAGTGCGCGACCCAAAAAATAAAATTAATTTCTAAACAAATTTTCTTTGATTTTTCTGTGCATTACGACACAGCCAGTATATTTAGCGGTTCCAAAATTAGGCTCAACAATTTTTTTTTTTAATAATTGCTTATTTTCGTTAGTTTTCGAACGAAATGTTTTACCATAATGTCACAAATTTTTGAATGACAAATAAATTTTTCTCAAGGTCTTTGCGCTATTTACATAAAAGATAAAAGTACAAAGTGCTTACAAAATATTAAGAATACTTGTCCAAAAATAAATACAGAATATGATTGTATGGAGTTCTTTTGTATAAAAATAGTCGGTAAGATTATCGACGTGATGATAAATTTGGAATTGCGGAAGCATCGAGCAACAACTGGTTGTTAAGTATGTCGTTCTCGTATATCGATTGATGCATGTTCTGGTGAACAAATTAATAAATAATTTTTCCGCATTTTTTTTTTATTGTAGATTTTCTAGTTCAGTTTAGCAACGCATGATATTCTTCTTGATCATGATTTAGTAAATTTGTCGACATTTTGTTTTATGAGTTCGAGAAAATGTGTCGTTGACTTCGCCGAAAAAAAATGAATGTTTCACGTTAAGATCGCTATATTAACTTTTCGTACAATGACCTAGTTCGGCGACTAAATGATATGCGCGTGGATTATGCTGAATTTACACAAAAGTAATGAATCAGTCATTACTGTTTTGATAGAAAAATATAATAAATTAAAGAGCTGTGGTAAACTTAGTAGATACATTTATGTGGGAACCAAATTTATGTTCATTCTTGTGGGAACTAATTTAATTTAAAGTAAGCGAAAATTTGAAAATTAGAATTACGTTATAAATTATAGTTAGTCTAAATAAAGGGGTAGTAGACAACAGAAAGGCTTTTAATCATGGTCCGTCGAGCCTCAACAAACCCTAATGCCTGCAATCTAAAATGAGGCTGCTTTAGAGAGAATACCTTCACTGACTAGACTCGAATTTTGAGCAACCACGACGAGATCGTAGCTAACGTATGGCCTATTACAAAACTGACTACATACAGTCAGATATGCTGTCGGAAATAGAAGACGAATACCACCAGTTTGCAGTAAAGTTCCAGGAACTTTCTTAATAATAAAACTACACACCTTCTATGTTTACGATACATTAACACATGTTTCTAGTGTCAACGCAGCTCCATGTTCTCATGTCTGTTCCACAACAAAAAGGATGAAAGAATGGCTAAGAACTACAACTTTTCTGAACTTTACACTTCCCATAAAAAAAATCTATTCAAATAAGGAATCTAAAATTTGGCACACCTTAATATTTTAAATGTTTTAAATACATGAATGAAAATTATAAAAAAAATTAGGTCTTTTGAGTCCAATGTAAATATGTGTGCACACATCACAAAAAAACGCACAATAACCCAAGAACACGTTAAGCTAGAAAGTTTTAAATTTTTATGAAAAATTTAAAAATTTTTCAGAACGGGTTTAAATTAGAAATTAAGGTAGGATTAATTTCGCTGACTCGTTCCGGCTAGCATCACTTAAATTATCTTAGAAATTGAGGTAAAATAATTTTCCAGCAGTCTGTGGCGGACTTGATATGGTCAAAATTGGACATGACTAAAGACAGAGTTCAAAACGGTAACATGGGACGATTCTAGAATGATTCTGAGATCAGTTTTACGATTAAATGTTATTATAAAAAGTCTTACAAACCTGATTTGAAAGTGGTTGCAGTGCAACTTCATCATCACTTTCGATGAGATCTTTATTATTGTCAGCTCCAATGCCTCCAGCGCATGATTGTGATCTGGGACGTCCACCAATCAAATGATGATGTTCACTACTCGTACTATTTGTTCGTGTATTACTAACCGATAATTGTTGCAATAAATTTGTTGTAACAACTGAACTATTATTCGTTTGATGTGGATTTGTTGTTAGTAATGTTGCTCCTACAATTGCTGGTGTTGATAACAATGGTGACGGTGATGATAAATTTATTGTTGATTGTGCAGCTAGTAGCAAACCGCCGCTATTTATGTTGTTGATATTTTCATGATGACCGAAATGGCTGAGACGATGTTGCTGTGATTGATGCACTGGCTGTTGCTGTTGATGATGATGATGATGCGAATGATGCAATTGATTAATGTGTGCTTGTTGTATATTCGGAACATGTTGATATGACGCACAGTCAGAATCTCCCATGCCCCAATCCCCCAAAAAAAATACCATTCCCTTTTACGTAAGACAGTTTACTAATTTGTTTTTCAACAATATGTTCAACTGAATTGATGAAATATTGTTGATGGAACGATACGTTGAAAAAATTTTTTCTTTCCCTGGAATCCTTGTTCTTGTTGTTTGCGTTTGCGACACTCCTCTCGAAGGCCAGCGTTACGATTTTTCCAATGGTTTTAAATAAAAATTCGAAAGAAGAAGCTGACTATGTTTGTGCTTCAAGGATAATCTAAAAAGAAAAGAAAAAAAGATTTTTTTAGTAATTTGATATTTAAACAAAAAAAAAAAAAATTGTTGAAGACTATGTACATTCTAACTTATGTGGTATTTTCTACCACCAAGTGAAGTTCTCCACAGCACCAATGTTACTGAAGCGATTCGATTTTTTACCCAGCTGTTTTATTTGAAGATTCTGATAATGGGGCAGTCATGTTAAAATTTATTTGCACTGATAGTACGTGCGAAAAGCTTATCTACTCACATTCGGCTCCCCAATTAAAATCCCTGACCATAACCTTTAATGTTCCGATATTTCACGTGCGAGAAAATAATGTACATGTTATTTTGAATGGAAATGTATTGAAACAAATTTTGCGAACGTGACTAATACTGCGCCTTTTTTCTAATCATACAAAGAACGCAAATAAATTGAATTTACGATATTTAGCTTTGCATATACACATAATAACATCTTATCGAGAGTAATAACTATTATAAATTAAGTTCATCTTTAATTGGCGTCATCAAAGGAAGAACAGAAGCCACGCACAATATTCGAAAGGTTTTTTAAATTAAATACTTTATTATTAAAAAATAATAAAGTAAAATTGATTCGTTAAAAACGATTCGTTACCGAGGAACCATTTTGGTACGGTAATTAGATTCACTGGTGTATCATTTTCGAACTCGTTAACTATTGAAATGTTCGTAAATAATGAATTATTAATGACTCACTTGCGAATCTTTCAGTTTGCTAGATATTTAGCATGTTATGACGGATCTGACAGACGGATCTAAAACAGATCAAGGTGTAGGAGCAGGAGTTTATGGAGTGCGCCCAAATGTTTTTACTGTAGCATGCACATCACATCCACTGTTTTTCAGGCGGAGACTCATGCTATTTAACTATGCATTAGAAAAAATATCAGACGGGGCTACAAAAACCAACAAATATATATTCTCTCGGACAGCAAGGCAGCAATAATGGCCCTTCAGTCCGTTCAAATCTACTCCAAACTTGTTTAGAATTGCCTCGAATGCCTGATTGAACTCGGAAACAAGAACAGAGGTAACCTCATTTGGATTCCGGGACACAGCGGCTATGAAGGTACTGAAATGGCCGACTTAATGGCTAGGAAATGTTCAGAAGCTGACTTCATGGGACCATATCCATTTTGTCGGATACCATTAAGCCCAGCCAGAATGAACATCCGACTGTGGCAAAAATCGCAAAGTGCCATTCACTGGGACTTGGCACCGGGTAACAGGCACTCAAAGCTTTTTGTGCCAAAGCATTCGAAAAAAAAGAACATCTGATTATCTAAAATTAAGCAGATATCTGACCCGAACCCCACTAGTGACTGGAAATTTGCAGAATATGCAATCACGAAGACGAAAGACCAGAGCATATCCTCTGTGAATGTGAGGGTTTAGCTCACAAAAGACTCGAGTCACTTCGGTCAGGGTTTCATGGACCCATCGGAATTCCTGACCATACCTCTTCGCAAAATACTAAGCTTTCTTGAAAGCGCAGGGATTGAAGAGGAATCATAGTCAATCCGGGGGGACGTCACAATAGGCCCAACTGTGGCTTCAGTGACAGAGGTTAACTATACCAACATCTTTTTGCCAATATATCTATCTAGCATGTTATAAATGGTATAAGCGGGGTTTATGGTCGATGTTCCAAAAACCGAGAAAAAGATCTCGAAGAGTATGAAAAGTTCATGGGTTCGGTTCAAATTGCCGATAGCTAAATCAAAAGTTGAAAGGCTCAAAACTTTATTTGTTGGTTGACTATCAAATCGCATTATGACATCTTAACCGATAAGAACGCGGAAAGTGTTAATTGAGCTATAAAAAGAAATGATTATGAAAAAACAATTAAGCAATTTGAAACTTGTGCATTTAGTTTATATTAGATTTTAATCATATTTTCGTGACTAATCTAGATTGAAAATACAATTAATCAAAGAATAATATTTTCCACATTTACGTGACAGTGAAATTATTTATTTGTAGGTTCGCGGAGTAGATTAATCAAATTTTATGACGGTATTTAATTTTATTTTGCTGCCCCCAAAAATTTTGAACTTTTTATGTCAACGTTTTGGCGTTGCTCTCCCTTTTAGGACTAATATCAATATCATGGAAAAATAGAAATTCTCGGAAGCTACCTTTATTGATGTTTTTTTCTGGTCGCTCATAATATTAATCATTATATTTTTTAATATTTTTCATGGAAGTAAAAAGATAACAAATCAATTCTGAAAAATGTTTATTTTACAGCTTTTCATATTTATTTAATTACAGTGAAAACAATGTGCGCGATGACCACCCAATTGCATCGTATGCGCCAGGTATAGTCACTGTGGACCCATGTAATTTTTCTGCCAGTCGCCCGCAGCGTGCTTGCACCATGTAACCGATCATCCAACACTTTCCATTTTGGAAAGAAACCTGTTATGGAAACTGAACTTGTGAACGGAGGCTTTGAAGTGAATATTTTGACTTGAAAAGGTAAAAATATCCCAAGGAAAGGTAAAGCATTAGGGAAGAGTGGGCCAATTCCTTCTACGTCCGAATTGGTGGTGGTTTTTCAAAGTTAATGTTTACATTTTCTTTCTACAATTCTTCAGTATTCTTTCACCGTAAATTTTTTTAATTTTTTGTTTAATTCAAGTCTAGCAGCAGGCATACATCGAGTGATAAGCGATAACAACCAAACCAATGACATCATTATCACAACACGAAAGTCTGTCCAAAACTCTAGATTAGACTCTCAACGAATGTCATAATCTTTCGAAATTACAGAACTCATAAAAGTCTGCTAACAAAGCTCCTAAGTACAGTCAAATTAAATGACGTTGCCATAGGTGTGTTACCTATCCATATTCAAGCCGATTGAGAATTTAATCTAAACGTAGAAAATCGTCAGACAAGTACTTCCAAGATAATGTCAATTATTTCTAATGGCCCGGTTTTTTATTTGCCGAAACAAAATAAACAAATCTGCGAACAATGGCAGTTTACAATTATTATATTGAGACTATCGACAGACAGGCATTTTTTTTAGGCGAAACGCGTGTTAGTGGGTTTAAATGTAATGGAGAAAATGAAATGGAAAAATTTTGGCAATTCACTAAACGATTAAAATTGTATGATTACGATTAAAGAACGCCGAAGGAGTCGATAAAGTTTTTTGACAGAGAGTAAGATTAAAGAGTAATTCATTCAATTTTTGATACAGTTTGATAAAAATTGCAAAGTATTTGAGAATAAAATCGATTATTAAAAAAGGGGAAGGAGGTCTACTCTGCGTCAACCGTACAAACACGATACGCTATAATTCACGTCCAGGTTTTTTTTTGTAGCGTATACACCAAAACACAACTAGTCGAGTGCATTACATTCCCGAGCATCGAGTATTACATTGTCAACTAATGGTGTGAGTATGAGCGGGATAGTCTGTCATCCCAAAGGTTGTGGATTCGAATCTCGACTTTCCTTACTTTTCGCCAACATTATTATCCATTCTTCGAGGGGTTGGGCGAAAGGCCAACAATCCACGTATTTCAGATCGAGCGAAGGGATGAACGTAATGTCCCAAATTCTATTGCCGAAATAGCATCGAAGAGGCTAAGTTCCGATTTATGCGCCAAAAAAGTAGGTATTTCGGTGGCGAGTTGTGTACTTAACAGTGCAATATTCGATGCTCGAGAATGTAATGCGAATTTCGCAGCGTTGACTGTAAAGGTCAAGGCTCTTAGTTGGGGTCAATTCGTACTTATCGTCGAAATTATATTTTACATCAAAAGACCACTTAGGTTTTGGTTCGAGAAGCAGTAAGGCTTCAACAGGCTCTACCAACAAATAAATAAATAATAGTTGGAGTCAATTCGTACTTATCGTCGGAATTATATTTTGGGAAAATTACAAAAAAAGGTTTATAATGAATTGTTGAAAACAGTTTTTTTGTTTATTCAGTTTATGAAAGACTGAATAATTGTATACTATGATACATAAAGTTAAGATTTATGTGTTTTCGATGCATTGAATTCTTTCCGTTAAAATCTTCCCTATAACAATTTCTTCAGTCACGTAAACATTTGCTTATTCTTCTATTCATTTCTTAGATAAATAACGATAAGTCGATTACAGCCATTGACCATACAAAACACCACCATCAAGGCTTTGAATTCAAACCACCAACATCACCTACGAATTGAGTTAATTCAGTTGATGTGTGGAGGTGATTTTTACTATTTATAGAAGAGAAACTATTTTTCGATTATATTTCTTGCACTCGACTTAAAGTACTACATTTCGAAAGAATGTTTAACAACAAAGTGCTAATTCTGAACAGTTTACATTATGAATCCTATTTGAGTCGCATTTTGAACTAAAAGAAACCACAATATTCCGTGATTCCGATTTGCACTTCTATTTTGAGTTCTCGATAAATGATTTTGTGTTATTTTTGCATATAGAGATTTCGATTTGATAACGATTTCGATCCAAATCGAAATTATGCCAATCAATTTCGAAAGGAATACGTGACAGATACATTGATGGGAAATGTTTCAATTTAATGCAGGAAGGATGTCGAATATTTTGCGATATATTTGAATATTATTTCAGTAAACCGAAATGAATAAAGCGCCCTTGTGCGTTACGTTTGCTGCGTGGTTGTCGTTACAACAGGAACCACCGACGTTCAACTTCATTTCAGTGAAATTTTGCACCGCAGTGTACATGCTGAGTGAAAAAAATTCACTCGAGAAAGAAACATTTATAAAGGTGCCTCCCAATTTCTTCTCAACTCTTAATGATTTTAATAGCGAGAAATGAAAGATGACAAGAAGTCCTCTTAGTGTGGAGTAGTCGAAAAGAACTGAGGGTGGAAAAAGTATCGAAAAAGTTTATATATAACACTTTAAAATTTGTTGTTGGGCCAATACCGTCACATAAATCTCTTCCAGAAAGAAGAAAAAACACATAATTTAGCTACTTCATATTCCGGCAGGTTTATTTTTCTCGACTACAATACAATACGATCACGTCCTTTTATAAACACATAATTGAGCTAGATCTGTCCCGCTTTTAATATAAGTATCATTTAAAATGTTCATTACTCGTAATTCCTAAGACCCAATTATGGTCATAGCAACAGTACAAGGTAACGTTCAATAAAAAAAACCATCAATAGATTGATATCTTTACATTCAGTTCCCATAGATGTACCTATTCCGTTTTCACATTTCGAAAAATTTCAACGGTTTCCAAACGAAAGAAAATCTTTTATTTATTTTATTTTTAAATTTATACCTTCAGTCCTTCATCGAGTTCCAAAGTGAAAGCCGTCGAAGAAAAATCATTTTATTTTCGGCATTTGTACGTATCTCGGACTCTACGTCTTGGTAATTCGAAAGTTACGTAAGTCTCGATGTCAATCAAATTTCGATAAGAAATAGAGGAAACACGAATTAAAGACCCTATGCCATTGGCTGGCTTCTTAAAATTACGTCTATGAAGTGATTCGATGCGTATTTCATCAAAATGGAAATGTTTAAAAGTAGATTTAATGGCGGGCTATTAAAAAATTATGATTCAATTAAAAACATTGCTTTTTGTAGTTTTTGCGATGTTCAAATGAATTTTCCCATAAACTTTATTGAAGATTTTCTTTTTTAAACGAGAATAAAGTACACATACCGCGTGTATTAAAGTTCGTATTAGACGGTCGAATATTTCTTATTTAAGCAAATGTCTAAAGAAATCTTTTCATGAGGAAGAAATGCTTTTTATGGTGGCGTAAATTTAATATTACATTCGATCGTGTAAAGCGAATTTTATGAAATATTACTGGCGTTTAATTGAAATTTTAAATATTCGATGCGATTAAAAAATCGATTGTGTAGAGCGATTTAGTACTAAATATTTGAATTTTACGCGACCGCTAGAATTTATCGCTGCATCGAATATTTTAGATGCATGTGATTATAAACCATTTTATTAATTTTTTTTGTATACCGCATAAATTTAAAATTATTCAATTCGATGAAAAATTCGATCGAACAATTCGGAGTTTCAATTGTTATCAAATAGTGGACTGATTTTGGGCGTAACTCGACAATTTAAGAATTAATGTTGTTGACACATTGATGAATTTAAATTTGAGGACGGAATTGTTCACCAAAAATTCGGTGGAACGTTGCGATCTGCGAACATTTCTATTTTGGTGCGATCGACCAGTAGGTGTTGTACAATTCACGCTATGCACCACCCTTGTGTCTTGAAAATCTATGTTTTTATTAAATTCAGTGTAGCTTGCTTTTCGTATTATTATATTTTTGAAGCGTGAATAGTATTAGACTGTATGCCACTTTGCCAAATATAAATATTTTTTTTTTTTTGGCAAATCTCGTGAAATAGTGTAGTTGTCAAAATTCTGTTTTTCAAATTGCGACGATATAATCGCACCGCGCGTGCCATATCACAACACCAGTTTAGTGAATGTGCTGAATTGTTTCCGACAAGTCTTTTCTAAAATACTAAAATATTTTGTTCGTAGTCTGCAAATGTATGACCTATTTTTTATTTATTGTCTACACATCGATTTTGCGATATTTTTTAACCGTTTTTCGTCTAAAATTCGAAAAACAAACTCAAAATTTGACAACATGCCCGCCTATAGTCTAAGCTTTACAACAATTTATCCATTTCTTTATGATTTTGACCTGTACATAAGTCTGTATTAGATTATATGCCACCTTGACAAATATTTGACTATTCACGGTGGCAAATGTCTTCAGATAGTGTAATCTTACTTTCCCTACGCACAAGCTCAGTAAGAGCATGACAAATTTTGATTTTTTGATTTTTAGTAAAATTTGTGTGGTCAAATATTTGACAGCATAGCATACAGTTTAATACAAGCTTTATTCATGATTTTTCTGGGTCTTCCACTACATAAGGGTTTAACTATCTATCACTATCCAACTTATTTTGCTAAGCTTTGTTCAGAAATAGTTTTTAACCCCTGGGTCCGCCTGTAACTGGCAACATTGGACTGTTAGCCTCCCAAGACTTATATAAACGCACGCAAAATAGTTTATAAAAGATAAAAGCGAATTTAAGTATCTAAACTAATTGTAGGAACGCAAGAAAGGGTATAAATCAAAGGCAGACCGCGATTTGTATAAATCAGAAGAGGCGTCTTAGAACCGTGGAATTAATAGTTTACATTTTACTAAATGTATCTAAATTTAGTGAACATCAATCAATGAGAGAAAGCGCCGTTTCATTTGTAAAATAATAAAAAGTGTATCAGTTTTTTCTTTGATGAATTTACATTAAAGTTTGTATGTAGAACATTTTTTTAAAAACTCTTACAAACGAATTTACAGTACTGACGAAACAAGAAATTTTTTGGCATTGATTTGATTCCACTGCTCAAAAGCAGCTTAATTTATATAAAACAAACGAGAAACAGTAATAAAATTTGTTTTTTATAATCTTAATTTTTGAGTGCCTTAAAATATTTGAAATTTTTTAAAAAGTTGCAAATCAAAATTAACTGAACAGTCTAATGTTAAAAAACGGGATTCGGACATTCGGATTCAACAACTAAAAGGCAATGGATTGGTCAAATTTTTGACTGAAATCCGCCAAGACGTTTGGTGGGTCGAACAAAAAACTCTTGAAAACCAAAAAATCGAGATAGTTATTCAAAAAGTACGCAAGTTCTGGCTGAAGTAAAGGACAAAAAAGTTTTTTATGTGACTACGTGATCTCAGTTTGTTTGTAAACAAAATTTAATTAAATTTATTTACAAGCAATCATATTCACGATTCACAATATTATTGCCGCACTCTATGAGAAATCCGTTTCATGGTGCGATCATTTTATTTGAATAAAATTTTCTCACCTGGTCTCGAAAGAGGTACACACTTTCCAGACAGTAAATTAATTTAATGGAATATCCGGCTAGACACGGCTATCTCTACGTTTCTTGTTTGTATTTTCTACACTTTTTGCACTTTGTTCGATTTTAGCACTAGCTCCAAGAAAATTATACACGACAAAATAAAACAAGAGGAGACCAATAACGCTATTAGTCGTAATGTTATAATGCACTAACTAGGAGTCACACGACTGCTCCGCAATACCGTCTATTGTGAAAGAAGCTTTGGAGCTATGGAACGCGATCTTTATTTGTTTGGATTTTTTTTAAATTTATATAACACATTGTTGATGGATTGGATTTTTTTTTCTGGAACTAGGTCTTTGGTACTGCTAACAACTGGCCATATTCAGCTTGAAAGTAGTTTTGGAAAGTTCTAAGTGCTTGAAAGAGATTTTCGAAAGGCAGCATAAATTGCATAAACATTCACGTAATATGGAAGCATAGGTTCGTTGAAAAACCGTATGTGCTTCAATACAGCGAGTAGATAATAAAAAGATTCTTAAACAATTTAAGTCAATTGCGTTAGACCGCCTGATGAAGACGTACCGGATTCAATTCTCGTTTTGATAAATGCCTCCACAAGAAAAATTGGTATCACGTGGTGCTATAACCTCTCGAATTGATTAACAACTATTGCATAGGATAGAACATTTCATAATATTAACGATAGAGGCGGGACGGGCGAATGGATTTGTTTGGGGGTGGGGGGATAGACGCTGTAGCAATTAGTGGGATTGCATCATATTCAACGGCATTGTCAAGTTCAAAGAAACAATTCAACGGCTCTTCAGCTAATGGAGTTCGTGATAATCAACTCGATTTATGCGAATCATTGCACTATTTTGATGATTTGTTAGACTGGTGTTGCGTGAAATGCAGTAATGAAAGAAATTAATTCTTTTCTGGATGTACCCGTACTGGTGGGTGTACTTGCAACTGCGCTAGTCTATATATTAAAAGGCCGTGGATTCGAATCCTGCAATGAACAACCAATTAATTAATTAGAGGCACCGAAAATGGAGGAGCACAATGAATCCGGTTTGGGAACTTGGTATCTGGATCAACGTATCCCCTTCGTCAGGCCAACAAACTAAAACACAAATCAGGAGCATTGGTAGTGCCTTAAGGCCGTGAAACAATAAAAACAGAAAGCAGCGGCAGCGACAGTAGCGTCGACAGTGCTGCTTTCTGCTCTGCTTAATGAATTTAAATAAAAGCAGAAGCAAAGTAAAATGTGTCCATGCTAACTGCCAACGAAAGCAGAAGCTGAGAGAAATGTGTCCATGCTAACTGTCAACAATTACAAGTATTAATTTAAAATGATTAGTAAATACGAGTATATGGAAACAATTTTGACATCTTTAACACTTAAATTGCTGACAACATTCCCAATTCTTACGGGATTTATGTTGGCAGTACTGAAGCAGAAGCAGAATTTTAGAATTTGAATCGAAAAAGAAAGAGCTGCTTTCGTCGCTGCTTTGATTTAAACATTCATATGATCCTGTGCTTTCTAAAAAAAAAATTTGCTTCTGCTTTTATTTACGCCACACTTAAAAATAGAAAACTGGAAATTAAACAAAACAATGATAAAAAAAATTAAAAAAGAAAAGATGTAATCAAAAATGGAAATGTAAATTGTATTTAAAAAATCATTAATTGTTTTTAAAAAAGGATAAAATTAAATAAAAAAAACAGTATAAAATTCAATATGTGGATAATAAAATACGGTCAAACCTCTATAAGTCGAATTTTCTATATCGCGCATTGACATTTTTATTTAGCCCAAATGGGACCTAGAAGTTCCAAACTCTGAATAACTCAGCCACTTTGATTTGACTCCGCGACAATTCGAATAATAGAGGTTCGACTGCATAAAAAACCAAAGTAGAAATTAAAACAAAAACAACGCATATCAAAAATTTAAAATAAATTTTTTGTTTATTTTGACCAGAAATGGCAGAACACTGCAGAACGACGTGATCAAAGGTCATCACTGAATTTTGCGATACAAGTGATTTTAGAGGGTTTTTTTTAATATATTCCGGTGTATCTCAAGGAGCTCTTCTTCCAAAAATTCAGTTCATTATACTGGTTTTTTAAGGGACCTTCTATTGTTTAATCTCAGTGTATTAAAAAGTTTTGATCATGACTGAAGAAGTGTTGAAGTGTTAACTGCACAGTCAAAATTTTTGTCAAAATAACTGTCCTTAAAGCTGTAAAATATTCCGTATTGATGTAGTAAATTTACGAATTTTCATTCAAATTTAACAAAATTGAGAGTAATTTTTAAAACTTTGTATTTTTACACATTTAATTCATAAATTTACTGACTGGGAAGTAATATTGCAACACCGCATGAAATTTTCCACATTTAATGTGTAAAATTGATCATTGTGTATAAAATTACGCATTTTACATGTAATTTTGATACTTTATGCGTAGTAATTTGTTTTTTGTGATGTGTATTAACTTTGACCGCTTCGTTGTTTAATTCACTTGTTTCGTGGTTTTGTGGAAGGCGTGATTTAAAATTTAAATAATGTTTATAGTGTGTGAAGTTTGTGGCTTTAAAACAATTAATTAAATTTATATAATTAACATGTACCATATAGTGTTTTATACTTTCTACCCTTTTTGACCTATATCTTGTTTTTTCCACAAATATCATGTGTTGAATGATCTCATTGCATTTTGCAAATTGCTGTGTCCTTTGGCCTTCAAAATAAGTCTGGGAATTCGTAATCATTCTCTTGAAGCTTATTCAGTTATATTATCAATAAATTAATAATAATAAGCAAACATAAACATGTCACATTTTTGTAGTACATATTAGTTTTTCCACACCGTGTGTAATTTTACGCATTGTAAAATTTTGCCTTTCAAAACTAGCAATAAATTTACACATTTTTAGCGATTGATTTCCACACCTATGTGTGAATTTCCGCATTAATAGTAAAAATCACAAGAGTGTGTAAAGATATTTGACAATAGTAATTTTACTGCTTTCAGAGTAGGCACTAATTGTAGTAAGCAATTTTTACTGTGTGCAATTCAGGAGGACTAGGTTCTGATTTACGTAACGATCTATGAATAACGATTCTCTTTACGCCTTACTATTAAAACAATAGTGGCAATGATGAAACCTCAACTTTTTGCATCGTAATTTCGTATTTCGACGAAAAATTATTTGATATTTCACGCACTAAAATGACTAATAAATCAAACAACATTTAAAAAAAAAACATGTTTTTACATACGGGTATGTACAAAAATGATGAATATCACTAACCACATCAACCAATAAAATCATACCTAGAAATAACTTCCCATTGTCGTCATCATTCTACGGCGGTATGATGAAGCATTTCAAGGTAAAGACATAATGGCGCCTCCAGAATTGGACAGAATAGTCTGAAAGGTTTCGGACCAATATACATACAGTGTCATGGGCTACGCCAAGGACGTTAGAAAGATGTCGGAAAAAATATCCTTCCGAAATTGAGGCAGAATCAATTTCGAAAGTAGTTCTTTCTTGTAGAATGAGGTAGATACTATAACTATAACTATTCGCTATATTTCTTAAATCCCTTGGGAGATAGGGAGCTATTTGTATCGAGGTTAAGTGCAGAGAAATCGATATATCAAATAGAATCAGAAAAACAACGTGATTTAAGAAGAAAGCCTTTGATTTTGTAGATACGTGAAGATCATCTCGAGGACAAAAACATGTTATTGAAAGAAGGAATAACTGGTTCACCAATAGAAAATTTTTCTTTTGTCACAATTAGGGAAACTTTCATATGGTGCATGTTCTCAAAATAGATAACAAACATATCTTAAAAAAATTCCATTCCTTTTCTACACCATAAAACGTGTCACAGCTTAAAAGTATTCAATCAGTACCCCCCTTAGTTCTTGACGAGCCCATTTAAAATTATACAAATATATATATATATACATTTTGCGAACACACGGCATAAACATGCTACTGAATTCCTAAAAAAAACAGTTAAGACACTCAAAATGTTAATCTGATTTTGTTAATATACCTAATGCCGGTGTTAGTTGTTGACAACTTGTTTTTATTTAATTCAACGTTTGAAACGTTTCACAACACTTTATCGGAAGATTACCATTTTCGAATAAATAAAATAAATTAGTATTCTTAATTTAAAAGGGGTTATACTTGGACAAGTAAATCGGGTTCTCAATCAAAAAGGTGGGTCGAAAAAACGAAAATTGATAGCAAATCAAATTATCATGAAAAAAATAGAAGCTAAATGTTTGGAAATAAAAATTAATTATGTCTGTTACCGCAAAAGGTACGAAAGTGGAAGCGTGTTGTTGATATTATTTTAAAATGTTGGTGTCAGAAGTGGGATAAATTCTGGAAAATCGTTTACCCAGTGTCAGCTGGAGCAAAACTATTAAGTTAGTATCGATTAAAAAACCACAAAACCAGGTAAAAGTATGATAGTCGAGAATTAAATATATACATATAAATATAATTTTTCAAAGAAAAGCATGTGATGCGTTGGGGAAAAAAATTAGACGCCATTATGCAGAAATCTTTCAAGTTTCGGCAGAAACATTTCAAAACTCCCGAGTTACATTGAGATAAATGGAAATTTAATATCGAATTTTGAAATTAGGCTCAGGGGAAATCGGAATTGTGAGTTGATTTTCGGTTGAACTCAGTCCAGGTTTTTTTTCCCAGAAAGTACATTTGTGATTCAATTCATTAACCAAAAATTGAAAGTGATGACGACATTAGCAACAATAAAAATCTCATTTTAATTTGATTGTTAAGTTTCATTTTAGAGTTTCATACGTAACTGTGATATGATTTTTTTTAAAATGCTTTGTGATCTGGAATACATTCGTTCAATGTGGAAGTTATTCTTTAAAATCATCAAAATTTTCGGAATTGTCAAATAAGATATCAATTTTTTGATCAAAAATGAGAAATTTGATCCATAATACATAATACGCTCCAGGTTAAGCCTAAGTTACAATCGCTTCGATCCGATCCAATCTAGAAATCGGACAGTGTTGAGTTTCTCCATCCGTCACACATCTAAAGGGAATTTCGAAACGACTAGTCACAATAGTTCCGTTGATTAGCCGAGTCACAAAACGGAGGGGTAAAGTTGATCAACTTTCAACTTCTATCCGTTCCGACGCTAAGAGGTGAATTATTGAATTTCACCACCTCTTTCGCCTACCTGAAAACCTCGATACATCTCAATAGTGTCACTTTGACGGATGTCGGAACGAAATCATTAAGCCTAGAAAATTTTCTCCTCCGAGGTTGCCGGATCGGATCGGAGCCATTGTAACTGAGGCTTTAATGAAGTATGGGTAGTGACGGTGGGATACACTTCGTTTCTCCAAAATATATTTCAAAAAAGTTTACGCTTCAATAAACGCATTTTGGTATACCAAGTTTATACTTTTTAGCATAAGCGAATATTAAATCAGAAGATGTCGTAATCCTACGTAAACGATAGTTCCATGCGAAGCCAAATACGGTTATCATGTACATGAACCAAAAATATGTGGTGAATTCAATGAACTCACCTTTCTGGATTAGAGTAGACTTAAATTTGACCAATTTTTCCGCTCAGTTTTCATCCGTTCCGTGAATTTCGACTAGTCTTTCCGTAATTATAGTATATAGAGAATCTCAAAACGGTTCATTTTCCGAATCGGAAAAATTGTGCTTTAGATAAGTTAAGACCCACACCCATAATATATGGGGTGTAAGTATGATATATGCAACTCACGCGGAAATGAAAATTTACAGCCCCCGGGGTGGCATACATGAACTGAAGAATATTTTAAAACTATGTAGCAAAATATCGATACAATTGTGATTAACAATTCAAAGCTAATAAGTATTCTACCGTGTTACGTGAGTGTATTCATTAAAAAGTCTTACATAACGCATTACGAAACGAGCTCCTTCAAGGTGACTCTGAATATGAACTTCTCCGAAGAAATGACTCTTAATCAAATTAGAATATCGTCATCCAATTTCCATTCACCGGAAAAGCAATAGTATTCTAAATACTATACAGGTACATAGCCTATCTACCCTATTGTGTTTTCCTTTCCGTTTTTCATTTACCAAATAAGCATTTTTATTTATTTATTTTTTTTATTTCTTATTTCCTGAATCAATAAACGTGTAGTAAACACGCCACTAGGTGAATTATAGTCGGATTTCGAAAGAATACTCTCCACGTGCGGTAGGTATCTAGACTTAGTATAGATATTTCAATTTGATAATTAGTTTTAATGGTCAAGGTCGCGCGCTTCTTCGCTACTAATTAAATCGAAACGTGTAAGTCATAGGTAGTTACACGCCTCGGTACATATGGCTTTATGAATATGTCGTAAATATTTCCACTAGTTTTCCGAATGCATAATTGGATGGGGCTGACAGTTGAGCAGGATGCGTTGCGTTTCATTATAGCGCATATTTTCGTCTTTGTCGGCTTTGAACTTTAGAACCGGACTTAATTATTTTACAATTTGTTATTTAATTAGATAGAAATAAATATTATTTTAATTGGATGAATAATAAGGGCAATGATTGGCATGACGGTTTTTTAAGAATTTCTACTATTGCAAAATATTTTAATATTTTTTGTGTTGAAATTTTTCTTAAAATATCACCAATTCTTTATATTTGAAAATTAAATTTCGTGAGGACAAGTTAAAAGGAGTCATTTTTGTATTTTGATTGTTGGCTGTTGTACCCGAGAACGGTACGAAAACGGGCACACGTTTAAATCGTTGTTTTGCTAAGTTTTTCAAGCCAACAAAAATATATTTTATTGACTTCAAAAAATAGGATCCGTAGCTCTTAGCTGTTTGATTACAAATTTTCTATTCTTTCAAACTGTAGATTCTGAGCTCTACCAGATTCTTTTGAGTCAAACAAGGAAAGAGCGAAACAGTTCACTTTCCAGGAATAACACATTTTAGATTTGAACTCAAAGGAATTAGTTTAATAAAAATTTGGACCGAATCCGCTATCCGATGCATCGGGCTGGCAAAGGGGAGTCCAAGATAATTAGATGTATGGATATACGGACGGGTATAAAATGGATACCGCGGGACAGGGATTTTCTCAGCCGACATAAATCTTCAAGTATCCTTAGTGTGTCGGATATACTAAATTCCACGCAAATCTTCCTGAGGGATCAGAATTTATACAGACAGTCAGACAGCAATAAAAGCGCTAGCTTGAACCTAATCAAATCTGAACTAGTAGATCATTAGACTGTCCCCAAAAGTATTACTACCGCTTAATTTCCTAATTCACATCTAAAATTACTTCTGACCAAACAGAAATATCCACTATTTTTAATTTTGGGTATAAACAAAATACAAATCAGTGCTATTCCTAGTTTTTCTTTCGCAAAAATAGATCATATCCGGTGTCAAACGATGCACGCCAACGTTTTGAAATTATGAAAAGTGACAGCGTTTAAAATACTAAGTTGCGTGTATGCACAGCATTATTTTACCAATCTGAAAAAGTTGAGCGTACTGAATTCATATAAAACCTTAAGGAACATTTGAACGTTTGAAAACGTTCTTTTAAAGACGCAAAATTTTTAATCAATTTTTCCATTATTTTTTTATCCGTTGTCGTAAGTTGTCCTAATTTTGATCTAAAGAAAATATGTACATGCACATATCAAAGATACACAATAACAGCAGGGATCCTTTTCAACATGTTTTTCATGTTAACTTGGACACCTAAAAGATTGCCAAAAACTTGTCAAAAATTTGTCAAAAATGTCCAAATTGCCAATTATACTTCACATATCGATGTAAGCCTGAGTCGTTAGACTCCTAGGGAGACGGCTGACGTATACCAAGCGAAAAATAAGATCACATTTGAATCTGAATCATTTTTTACGATATCTTTTCTCAAACAATTACGTTTTAATCATACAAAAATTAAAGATAAGCAAAAAAAACGACAACACAATAACATCCGTCATATTTTCAAGTTCTTATCTTACCTCATTAAAACGCCGTATTTTACTGCTGTTAAAAACTCCCAACCATCTGCAAAAATAAAAGAAATAAACAAAAATTAGTCGGCCGTTTTTAAAAGCATATTTAAAAAAAATATATATATATATATATGAAAATGTGTGTACACATTTCGACTATACCAAGTTGCCAGTGCAATTATTTAAATAAAAGAAAACGCGATATGAAAAACACTTTTTTGCGTTGCGTTGCGTTTAAAAAGCCTAAAAATATGAACCATTGCTTGTAATATTTCAGTTCAAAATCGGTGATGAGCCGATGAAGAAAAATGTGACGAATTTGTTCCGTCTATGAATGGAAATAGATTAGAAATTACTTCTTGTTAATTTTTCTTTTAGTAAAACTAGTCGAGGTCAAAATTTATTGACCAGAATTATGCTTCATTTATTTGTTCTTTGAAGTTAAAGTGGAGGTGATAAAAACAGGTGATGCTCGACATTCTAATTTAGGAGACTTAAGTAATTTCTAAGAATGAAAATAAAAATAATAATAATTTGATTAGGGAGTATTTGTGAAGTACGCACAGTATGAAATGTTGATTTAGTAAATTAACACGGAGAATAATTAAAATTGTGTCAATACTTCAACGATTAAATTAATGGAGTCGTTGTGCTTCGAAAAGCGGTCTGTTTTCTCATATAATTTCTTCTCATTAATTATTTGAGAGCAAAATTCATACCACTTCCCTGGTGGGACAAAGCACATGGGTATTTTCTAACACCCATATTTATGGGTGTTTCGAAAAACATCAATGGCTTTTGCCACACCCATTGCATTATACCAATATTTATGGATGTTTCACGGAACACCCATTGGTGTTAGCGGCGCACACTTGGGTTTTAAAAATTATTAATAATATATTTTATTTAAAATAACCAACTTATTTGTTCTTTTCAGGAACTCAATTTTGTTGCTTATTCTAATGAAACACCCATGGTAGTCGAGGAATCCCATGGCTGTACACCCCGAAAACTACTATGGGTTGACACCTTTTTAATGCACCCATGTGATTTGTTGGACCAGGGTTGGGCCCTGCATGATAAGAATTAGTACGTCAGCTATTTTTGCAACATTTTAAAGAGTTTTGGAAAAGTCGACAGCACTTACTCGCCGACTGAAAAATACGCTACTCGGCCGGTTCAACCTACGTCATTGAAGTGTAACAAGGTGAAGAAAATTCATGATGGGAAAAGCCAGTTGAAACTGTTTTGGACGCAATTCACAAGTTTCACTTTTTCAGTTGCCTTCTCCTAGTTAGAGACAATTAGGAGGATAAGTATTTTTGATATCAGGAAATCTTCTGTTCTGGAGTGAAAATAGTTATCAATCGATAAAATCGAGAAGAACGCTTTAGACTCAACTAGAAGAGTGAATCTTCTTTGATTGGATTGTTGCGAAGATCGAGAAATACTCATAGATTCTTATTTACAGTATAGTACACTTCGCTAAAATCTAAAAAAAAACTGGTGCACGTCGAAGTTCAACTCTCAGAATTTGACTAGCATCCTATTAAATGGAAATATTTAGTCATCAGAAATTCTGAAAAAAAAATCTCCAACGCTATTTCAGAACAGAGAGATCACGGTTCACACAAAGGCATTGCCCAACTTCTACGATAGTGTTGAGACACAAGTCCTTACTCCATTTCCATCAAAAACCCATATACAAAACATCATAAAGCACCATGTCTGAAAGTCAACATCTTTACGAGGCACGTATGACACAAAATGCACTCACTCTTTGTGATCTATTTGTAATTACCGGGTATGTCGACTGTAGAACAAAGCAAGATCTATGGCTGTGTCATTTTAAACGGTCAATTTGATGGCATGAATCTTTTGAGAGACGTGTGAAAACAAATTGCTCGTATTAGATTCAAAATTAAGATATAAATGAAATTATCGCCCTTGTCATGAAATTTTCCACAGCTGCTACGATAATTTGCCAACGAATTTAATCGCCCACATTCAACTTACTTATGCCAATTATGACTAAATGCGTTTAGATAAAAAAAACGTCGTATCTTAGAATAAACTCACTGTTATGCTCAGTTCAAATACAATCAAAATTCGATGTATTTTGTTTAATTTATTATATTTAAAAAAAATTACTTGGCAACAAAATCCCCACTTTTCATCTTGACCAACCCAAAAACTTACCCAAGAATTTCGCCTGACTCAATTTTACGTACACGTCCGTTTCATCAGAAAATTTTCTAAAGTGTAGCACATATTTTTTCCCTTCCACATTAACAAATCAAAATTTTAGTCATCCACATGGTTGAATTTTGTGGTTATTTTAATTATCAAAATGATCGTCAAAAAATACAAATTTCGACATTGAAAACATAAAAAAGGAACATATTGCCACTGTTTCTTGCCATCCACGACGACAGTCAAATTATTTTTGACAATTTTGAAACGAACTGAACTAAAGGCACAGTCAAAATTTGAACAAAATACCAATTTGACCAATTTAAAATTGCAGCTACATAAAATATTCTGCGTAATTAATAACACACTTTGAACGTGGAAAAATATCGCGATGTCCAATTTTAGACGGCGGTGCACCACAAAACTCGATTCAAAAAGCGCCGATTCGCACAATCCGTCCAACTAGAACGGCGCGATTAAATTCACTAGAGAATCTGGTCAAAACGTACACTCGGCAATCTAGTCAGCGAGCTACACGATGTGCAATAATTCAAATTTGTTGCGGGCAAACGATGGAAGAATGCCAAAAATTAATTTCGAGGTAGAATTGAAAAAAGAAAAAGTAAAAATACTAAAAATTCCCCGAAATGATGTGGCCAAACGGACTGCTCTTCTCAGGACATTATAAAAGTGATTGATACCGGCGGTGGTTTGAATTTGGCGGGCGTCACGGATCTAGTGGATGATCTCAACCAATATCTAAACTAAGTTGAATATCAAATCTATTGAAGTGAAATTCATTGTCACCAATGTTATGACGTCATTGTTTCGCTCCTAATGTTAAAATCGAATGAACACAATGTGAGGCTTATTGCGAAAGATATGATGCGCTAAATGACGACTCAAGACAGTTGTCGAACGAAGAACGAATTTTTTTGGCAGCAATGCGAAGCAGATCAATTGCGTTCAGAGCCAAACTTTTGAAATATCGTCAAATATTGCCCAAATTATAATTTTTGTTTTCACGATTAAAGCGATCTTTGGGAAATTGGTTCGTTAGGTATTGGAAGCCTAGAGGCAACGTTCTTTAGGCTATTAAAACAGAGGTCGTGGTTCGCATCCGGCCAAAACCTGCTCTCAAAATGTATGATCATTGTACTAATTTTGTATTATTGAATAATTCTCTGAACTAGACGGACTTTATCATTGATGACTCCAGAGCCTGGAAGAGTAATATACTCGTAAGGAGACTTGCTACCCTGGTCGAACAAATTTGATGGGTACCTACACCCATATTGTTTCGTGAAACATGGGTGTTAGTGGCGCATGGGTGTTTAAGTTGCGCCCATAGGTGTTTGTGTAGTGTTTGGGTTACACCCATGGGTGTTAGAACTTGCTGGCTGCTGCTGGGATGAAAAATGAAGTTAGAAATTAACAATAATATATTTTATTTAAAATTAATAATTTAATTGTTTTTTTTTCATCAAAGGAAATGTACTCCCATGGCAGTTGAAAAACCACATACAGTACACACGTGGGATTGTCCCAAAAACTACCATACCATGTACTGTACATCTTTTTGTTGTTTATTTATTTCAGTTTCATCAAGACCTGATTACTTAAAAGTTCATTACAGTTTTAAAACAAATAAAAGCGACCATTAAATATAACAATTACATAGAATATTTAAACAAATTATTTGATTATTTTATTTAAAGCTGACTTCAGTTGTGTCGCGCTCAAGTCAAAATCAATAGCTTGATAAAAACGGTTAACAAGACGCGAAATGGATGTGATCGGTTCATGTTGCCCGTAATTAGTTCGATGATATGAGATGTTTAGTAGCGTATAGTCTCTCAAAGTACGACCCGGAATACGGAAAGAAATTTCTTGTAATAACATAGGGGCATCAATTCCTCCAGTGATAATCTTAAATGCGAAAACAGTCCCGAGAACTTTCCTTCTGTTATCAAGCGATTCAAGACAGAGAAGATTAAGACGTTCAGAATAGGGAGGAAGATTTTGAGAGTCAAGCCAGGGTAACCCCTTAAGTGCAAACCTCAAAAATCTTTTCTGCACAGATTCAATTCTGCTCTTATGGACCTCATAATATGGAGTCCATACCTGGCACGCATATTCCAGAATTGATCGAACAAAAGCACAATATAACGCCTTTGTGACGTAAGGATCATTGAAATCCTTACACCATCTTCGCACAAAGCCCCAGATGGAGTTCGCTTTATTCACAATATAATTAATATGATCGTCGAAAGTAAAAGATGAATTAAAGTAAACGCCCAGATCACGTACCTTGTCTGATTTTTGTAATGAGTTTCCTTCAACGGTGTAATTAAAATTAAATGGGCATCGCTTACGCGAAAAAGAAATAGTTGTACATTTATTAACATTTAGAGACATGTCATTTAACGTACACCAATAGGATAAATGGCTAAGGTCCTCTTGCAAGAGAATGCAGTCGTCCATATCCGTAATATTGCGGAAAAGCTTTGCATCATCAGCATATAGAAGAATTCTAGAGTTTAAAATCATTGAACTCAAGTCATTAATAAATAATATGAATAATAAAGGACCTAAGTGGCTGCCTTGTGGAACTCCCGATGTGTTAGAAATTTCCGAGGATAATACCCCACGAAATAACACTCTTTGAAATCGGTTGCATAAATAAGATGTTATCCAATTAATAAACATAATTGGAAAACCCAAATGCTTAAGTTTGCATATCAGAATGTTATGATTGATCTTATCAAACGCCTTACTAAAATCGGTATAAATACAATCAACTTGATGACCCGCTTCGATTACTGGAATGGAGAAATTTGACAATTCCATCAAATTTGTCGTTGTAGATCTGCCTTTGGTAAATCCATGTTGGAAAGGTACAATAATCGATTTGCTATGAAATTTCAAAACTTCACAGACAATCGATTCAAAGAGTTTAGATATACAGGCTAGGTTGGCAATAGGTCGATAATTCTGTATATCTGTCCTCTTGCCCTTCTTCCAAAGTGGTCTAATTGTGGAAAATTTCCAAATGTTAGGGAACACACCGGAAATTAGGGAGGTATTGAATAGGTATCGCAAAGGTGTCATTAATGAAGCGCCACAACGTTTCAATACGATAGGCGGCACACCATCTGGACCAACCCCAACGTTATCATTAATGTCCGAGATGAACCTTAAGAAAGTGGCCTCGTCAATATTGAGGTCTTTCATTTCTAATGAGGTCTGCGGAAACTTAGTCATGTAGTGGTAATCACTGTAGCTAATATTACAGTTTGATGATGTAAAAGCGGTACGAAAATGATCGGCAAAGAAATTACTTATAGTTAGGGGATCATCGCTGACAACATCGTCAAGAGATAAACGTGCTGGGTATCCATCGGTACGTTTCTTTGAGTTCACAAAATTCCAGAACTCCTTAGGATTTTCTTTAATTGATGATTTCATCGAGACCATATACGAAGTATACGCGACTCTAGATTGACTAACAAACAACTCACGCAATTCAGAGTAGGTAGCATAATCCGCTTCGCACCCTGAGAGACAGTACGATTTCCATGCTTTATTTTTTAAGTTTTTCAGATGGGTCACATCTTCGTCAAACCAAGGAAATCGTTTATATTTCTTATTATAAGTAATAGGAACACAACGAGCGAAACAGTTAAATAATAATGAGTAAAAATTATTAGTAGCTTTCTCAATGTCTTTCTCATTAAGCACTTGCGACCAATCACATCCACAAATATCGGTATTTAGCACAGAAAAGTCAGCTTTTTTGAAATTGTAATGGTACGAGACCCCAGAAGAGTCGACTAACGGAAGCTCAAAATTAAATATTAAATGAAGCACGGGATGATGATTCGATGCAGGTAGCAAAGGTACGCTACAGTCTTTGACAGTTATGCAGTTTGAATTTGACGTAAAAATTAAATCCAGGAACCTGCCAAAAGTATTCTCCATGCTATTGGTCTGACAGAGACCTGTCGAGAGCATATTATCGATGAATTGCTCATCTTGTCGAGGACACGAGTTAAAGGACGGCATCAGGCCGGATACATCATCAGCTTGGGTCCATTTTATATAAGGAAGGTTGAAATCTCCAACGATAATAAGTTCGTCACAGGATCGCATTATATTACATATAAATTCAGATGCTCTGGAAACAGAGTCATATATATCTGAGTTTGCAGAAGGAGGAATATACGTGGTGACAATATACAGCTTCCTCTCACTTATCGTCAGGAGAACACATAAAAGTTCAATATTTCCGGTTTCAGGAACATCAAAAACTTCGGCTGAAAACATGCGGTTAACAGCACATAGCACACCTCCACCAACTGGTGCATCTTGAAGATTTGCATGTCGGTCACGACGAAAGACTTGGTAGCTAGAATCGAAGAGTTCGGCATCTTTAAAATTACTACAAAGCCAGGTTTCGGTAATGCAAATTACGTCAAAGCATGATGCGGCTGCGGAGATGTACAGTTGACTCGTCTTCGAACGCATTCCTCCTACGTTTGAGTAGTACATCGAGATACTTCCAAGTTTTTTGGATAAGGCGTACGCTGACCATTTCGTTGTCGTGGTATGAACTCTCGCACGATTGCGAAGTTTGGCCAACATTTTGAATTTATGACTGTATCAAAGACAGACGACGGCAGGACGACTCTAAAAGAAGCCACGCGTGATACATCGATGCGAGCCGCTGGAACAAGTTTTTTGCAAGAGACCGACCCCTGCGATAACTCGAAATCCTTGTCCTTCAGAATGATTCCAATATTAGTCAGGACTTCCGCTTCAGTTGTGTTCGGGTCCAAGCGCGATACAAAAAGTACTTTTGGTCTTTCGACAGCCTTCAAAATGCATTGAGAGCTCAAAGCGCGAACTGTCTCAGCATTATCCTGTTGTGAAATGGCAACTGGAAATTCATTCGAATGCTCAAGCGCATTAATTACTTCCGAGTGGTTATTTTGGACATTATTTTTTGAGTTCTTTTTTGATCCCTTTTTTGAGTTCGTCTTTGAAATTTTTTTCAGTGCAAGTGGAGTCTTAATATTCTCCGTATGCACTTGTCCTGTAGAACGAGGAGAACTACAGTCACTCTGCGTCTCAATGTTTGCAGTCTGCGCATATGAATCTTTATTGTGAGAGCTACTTAAGCAGGTTGTCATACTGTGTAATGACTTGTCGCAACTATCAGCCAGTGATTTTACGGACCTGATGTCACTATGAATCAGATCTAGTTTCAAATCTAGGTTCATAACTGCAGTACTTTCAGTGGAGAGTGACCCTACAGAAGAGTGAATTGCAATTGGATTCGGTACGAGTTCGGAAGTTAAACCAAATTCAGATATGCTGTTTATAATATTGTTCATTTTTGAATCAGATTGAGCACATTTTTTGGTCAATTTCGCTATATCATGCTGGATAACGCTGCAGCATGAATGTAGTTTATCAAACTGATTTCCAAAATCTCTGAAGTCGTCGACATAGGTATTTAAAGTAGCTATGGAATCTGATATTACCTTCACTTTGTTTGCAAGGAAAGAGTAGTCACTTTTCAGTTCTTCAAAAGCCAAATTTGATTGATCAATTTGACTGGATGTAATTTTCAATAAACGAAGAATGTGACACGGTTTAATAGCTGCGCAATCTTCACATGTAAAGCCAATAGAGACATTAGACTTACTTTGCTTTTTAATACAATCAATATGAAAACTACGTTCACATATACCATTGCAATCAATTCCATTATCGCAAGTGAGTGTTAGATGGCAGACACTACAAATTCCCGCAGAAGACATTGTTAAGTTAAAATAAAATAAATAAAAATAAAAAATAATACCAAACAATAACGTAAACAATCGCGGCAAGCACATCCATGGGATTTGTTGAACCAGGGCTAAGATTGAGTCTTTTAATCCCTTTATGATCTCTTCTGAGGCATAGGAGAGCAGTGAGAATACTGTACCAGAGTACTGTTACCGGTGTTGTTATAATTTTTTTCTCGGCGTTATACCAAGGCATAGGTGCGATTGGCAAATAGGACCTCTTTGTTGGTGGTCCAGTGAAGTTGTCATTAGGATGGAAAATTCAGTAAATTTAAGAAAAGGTGAATAGTCTTTAATGTAGCTTCAACTTCAAACACAATTTTTTTTCGACAGAATATTATGCTGAAACCTGAAAGTGGTGAAGATATGTTCTCCGCAATTTATTTGGAAAGATTAAGAAAAGAAGAGAGTCATCAAATTCCAGAAGTGGCATGCTGTATTACTTAACACACCAGATAGTTGACTAGCATTCCCGAATAACGAGTTCAAAACCATAGTCCAGAGTACAGCAATAAATACTAGGTTGATTTGACGAAGAGGATACGTTGATACTAGTATCGAGAGCAGAGTGGCCGCATTGCGATCCTTAGGAAGAGAAATTAAGATAGAACTGAGCCCTGAGTAAAGCCGTAAACGTTACCATAATTCTTTGCAATGTAAAGAATCAGATTTGTGAGTTCAAGAAATTCAACGTTTACCTAATTTTTTAAAGTAAGGCATTTGTAGAAAAGGTGAACAACCTCTACACTTGTGAATTAGAAAAAGTGAAACTCTATCAAAAAAATTCAGTAAAAACAATCAAAATTAAAGATTAAAGTAAAAAGAGCAATCAAATTAAAAAAGAGTATAAAATATACAAAAACGGAGAAAACAAACAAATTTAAGCAATAAGTACAATTAAAAAAATTATTTAAAAAAAAAAATATTAAAAAAAATACAGGGACAAATTAAAGTGAAAAATAAATTGAAGTAAAAAGTAACAAAATAAAATAAATATAAGGAAAAAGAATTTAAGTAAAAAAGTACAAAAAAAGTAAGTAAAAAAAATTTAATCAATAAGTAACAAAATTGATTAAAAAAGATATAAAATTTAAAAAAAAATGTTTAGGGAAAATTAAAAAAATAAGTATACTTAAAGGAAAAATTGAAGTAAAAAGTAAAGTTGAAGTTAAAACTAAAATCAATTTTCAACAAATGTATAAAGATGACTAAATTAAATAAAAAAGAAAATAAAAGAAAGAAATAAAATTGAGTAAAAAATATAAAAAAATATTTTAAAAATTAAGTAAAAAAATTAAATTTAAATAAAATAAAATTTAAAAAATTTAATATACGAGTAAGTATATAAAAAATGAGGAAAAAAGTTTAAGCAGAAAAGTTGTTCAGAATCTGCTCAAGTTTCAAGTTTCTCAAAATCTGCTCAAATTGATGTGATTAATTTACGATTCTGGCCTATTTGATTCGATCGTCGATCGATTTTCTTTTCGAAATGGTCAAGATAGAACAAGGGTTTTGTAACCTTGAAGGTCGTTTTTACAAATGAAGGAAAGTTCTGAAACCAGATGGAAAATTAATAACAGTAACGAGTAAGTCCTTTAACTAGTAGTGACTGACTAGTATTTTAACCCTTACAGTATTTTAGGGTATGGGGTGCATTAGGGCGCTCTCAAAGGCAGACTAACCAAACCCATGGCAAGGAAGTGAACTAGAAATTTGTAGAGCAATTTTACAAGTGGAATATACAATCGACGGAAATACAAGATCCAAAAAAAACTTCATCAACAATTTCACACAATTACAAAATCGATTTCTTTTATTCAAAATGTCTGTAAACTTTGCTTGTTATCTCGTCATCGAGAAAGTGCAGTAGTTTAACGTTGCACTGCACATGCAATTGCATAATATTAAAGGCCATAAAACCTACTCAACGTTATTGTGTTCGTGATTTTCAATCTATCGAAATCGCTTTGAAATGCAGATTGAAAATTTTCCAGAACTTGATAGACAGATCTTTAAAATGCACAACACGGGAAAACCAAATTTTTTTTTTAATTCGAAATTCGCACGAAACTTGAAGGCGCAGCTTTAAACCAGGTAATGTCAGCTGTGTGGTACTGCGGTGACGATAAAAGGTCAAATCACATTTAAACGACGACGAGAAAGCGTCACTTTAAGTTTTAAACAAGAAAGAGACATTCACATAAACGAGAATGTTCAAGGAGAATTTCGTTAAGTTGTTGTTGCTACTATCGCTTCGAAAGTTTACCCGACTTTATTTCAGTTAACAAAAATGAATTTAAACGTGAAATTGGATACTTCAAAATATTTTTTTTTACGAAGTTGTTGCCTTTTAGATAACTTTTCGGTGGGTGGAGGCTTACTAGGTGCATTGATGTCTTTTGGTCCAAAAAAAATACCATCCAAGGTTCGTAATAAGGTACGAGCGCAGAAAAACGTGAATTATGTAAAGAACCTTGCGAAACTCGTTCATGGAACCTCTGGACCTCAAAAATGTTGAGGACAATGATCGGTAAAATTTAAATTGAAGACGTTGATCATTCACAAACGAACTTTACCGATTGTATACTTAAAAAATATTACCCTAGCAACACTAATCGCTTAATCAATTGTAGAACAAAAGTAAATTTTCTCGAGAGATCCACGAAGAAGTCAACTGTTCTCTTCGGACTCAAGGAATTCGAGATTCGACAACCAGAGGAAGTGCATGAAATTGTTGTGTGCGTGTTTGAATCGCACCTTGCGAAAACTGGCAACCCGAACCACTTATCAATGACATAGAATAATTAGAATAGCGTAGAAAGTCTACACACTTCCCGCATGTTCTATACCCTTCTTGCTTTTCACGCATGTTGCACACACCCAACCGAATATGCTGCAACTCTCTCGTTTCAACGCATGCCATTAAGAAGAGCGGGGCTTGTACACGGGATCAGTTTTTCTACTGCGCGAGCGAGACGATGATCAGTTTCACTGGATAGTGATGTGTAAAGTGATTCTTATTGATAACAACGATCGTGAAGTAAAAGAAATCGAGAAGAGTTGTCAATATTGTCTACAATGTTTCTGAACTCTGAGACTTGTTCTTTCTTAAAAAGTTAGCCATGACATGCGGTCCAGGCTTCATTCCCTATATTGTCCATTGTAAGTAACAATCATTCTTGTGGTTGATTGGTTCCATAGCGTGGGAATACTAAAAGTTGAACTTCTGATTTTGCAATGAGATCAGTGCCTGAGTGCCGAAACACAACTATGATATTACAAACCATGGTTTGTCTTGATTGCCAATTTTCATTTTGAAGTAGTTTTTGACAAAATCTGTTATATTTTGTCGTTATTTCGCCAGTGTACACTTACAGCAAATGTAGCAAAATAAATCAGTTATATTTTTCCTGCTTCTTGAAGATATTATTTTTTAACTAAATCTTTCAAATTTTCAAGAACTCAAATTCGTGGCTTCAGTGTTACTCTAAAATTATTCTGAAATATTGTTTCAGTATATAACAATTTTTTTATGAAAAAGGATTTTTATGCACTAATGCTCCCAGACTCCTAAAAATAGGTATTGCGAAAAAACCTGAAGTGATGGAGAAAAGCTAACATCATACTCGTGATTAGCGACCCCAAGTTAGTTAAGAAAACCACTCTAGCTAAAAAAAGGAAAAGTGGTGTTTTTCCACCATTTGTTACTCCATGCTGCTATTCTACACTGCTATAATTCAGCAGCTACTCACTCTCGGATTCATAGTCTGATGGCCTAGAATAAAGCTGAACATTGTAAAGAATAATTTTCACTTTAATTACTTTTTTGTGAATGTTGTTTTGGACAAAATTGAAGTTAAACAACACGGTCAAGGTTGTCAATGTGATAGGAAATTACACTCCCACTCTACTTAATATCAGAATCCACTACTCTTCCTTCATCGGTCGTGATACGTGGAATATTCTACCATTTTCCTTTTAATTTCCAAGAATTCAAGAGAAACACATTCGTCGCCAGTTTTCCTCTCCTAATTTTGTACTGAATTCCGTTCAAATCCTCCATTGCGTGATAAAAAAAATAGGGCTCTTTAATACTACAGAATAAATAAAATATCTGTACCAAGGATGAAGATGTACGATTCAACAATTGCAACTGACGCAACGTCCTGTATAATAGATCGGAACTCTTACGGAGTTCCAGCAGAATTCATCCTCCGCTCAGAACATGCAGAATCCCATCGGAACGTTTTGGTTACTCATAAGTTCATTAAATATTAATTCATTCGGGACTGCGTTAGTGACTATGTTCGGGATCCCAGTACTACAACTTGTGTGTAATTGGGGAGAGAAACGAAACAAAGTGACAATTAATATAAACAGAATTGATTGAATAGTGATACAGAACTGGAATTTATAATTTCGCGTTGCTAATCGTCCTTATTACGAATTGCGGAAATCTGAAATCTCTCCGAACCATTTCAAGATTCGGAGTCAATGTTAAGTTCATGATGTCAGGACTAATTTCCTGGACTCTCTGAGCCTGCAATCCTGGTTAAGTTTCGGTTCGGTGTAGCTGTTTATGTTGTACGGGGTTGGCTGGCTCAGTCCTCAATATACAATTTTTTTTAAGCTACCTAGTGTTCTGAAGGGATCGCTATGGGCCCATTTGGTGCCTAGTGTGCGCGGTGGCGGAGCGCTTCGCCCCTTCTTAAAACTAAAACTAAAACTACCTAGTGTTTGACAGCGTGTTCTAGTGACTTTTGCATGAAAGCCATACCAACGAGTAGAGTGATTTTGCTCATTTATACGTAGGACTTCTCGTTTTGCCCTAATCTCAATGTGCTGTCGAGTTATGCCAAATTTAGGCGAATACAATCACTAAATTTCTTAAGAACCTTTGTATGGTAGCTAGTTGAAGGAATACGTCGATTTTACATCTTTAAACGTAGAGCGTAACGCAACACATTACTGACGACAGGAACTATCGAAATGACATCATATCCTCTATTTGTTGTACGAAGTGACGATTGATGGTACTCATCACGAAAACCACACGATTACGTACAGCGTAAACAACTCATGACATACATGTATGTATATGTAATGTGCATGCCCACTGCGAATCGTGTACTTCTGTGCCATTAAATTTAGCTCAGGGTGGAAAATATGTTTTAAAAATTTTCCTCGATTTATTTTCGTTGGTGTTATGCAAAACGAACGCTGAAAATAGTTTCGCGCGCTAGTTGAAATCCGGCAAGTCTTCGAGGGGAAAATTTTTTCAAAATACACATAAAGCGTGGTGTTTTTTGCCACTGAAATTTCGAATTTAAATTTGAAATTGCGGAAAAAATATAGTCGAGTATATTCGCGACAGGTGTTTAATAGTGCGATGTGTGACAGATTCTGAGGTGTGTCGTACAATCGTATTGTCGGACTGACCTACCTCTAATTGTCTCAAGTTCATTAAAGTTCAAGCACTTTGTAACACAAATTCTTGACAACATTGTTGTAATGTGGGAATGTTGTACGTAATGCCTTCGCCTTGAATTTGAATTTTTTTCCTATGTGTTTAACTCAAGCTGTACTTAACAAAAATCCGTACTTGTTTATTGTTACAATATAAGATTGTACTAGTCGCATTGACTTGCGATGGAAAGTTCAAAGGCAGACTTTATCTTGCGGAAGGTTCTTTAAGTAACTGGGCCGATTATGCAAGGAGCAAACATGTACAAAGTACCGAATGATACCAAAAACAGTAAACCCTATTATTTTTGTTGATTTATTAACTTATTGACGAGCCTGTTTGCATGTTTTCTTTCCAGGCTCTAAATAAATTAGCAGTTGGGAAAGCTCATACAACAGCTTTAGTATTTTATTTTATCGTGTCTTTGGGCTCGAATGAATTATTATAAATAATTGATTACGTCATGTTGACGTCACGCACCACATCAATTTGTTTGGGGCACATTTCTGTCAATTGGTATCACTCAGCGAGTCTTTGTTGCTGTTTGAAATAACAATTGTTAATAAATGTGACTACTTAGTGCACATTTCGTCAACAATTGATTTATGAACGCGTTCAGTTAGCGACAATAGTGGACAATGGAAATTTTCATTTTCTACACTTAAACGAGGAAATTGAGTTGATTTGGTACGGAGCTTGGTAAATAGTTTTATTTGTTTTAACAACTGTCCAAACTAAATATTGTCATACAGACGTTCTTTTTTTCACATGAAAAAATATTTTGTTTTCACTTAGAACTTTTTTTAACTGTGCCGCTTGAAGCCTTGAACAGATACAGATCGGTGGTCATAAGACCTAAGTTTCGAAACATAACAATTTTCCTTGTTTTTGTCGGAAAATTACAGAATATCACGATTTTGAAACAAATATTTTGACATTGAAAGCTTGGGCAAAATATTCACCAAAACAGATATTTGAAAAATGGTATGTAAATTAATTGAGCAATGTTATGTGTAGCACCAAAGGTACCCTTCCAATTTTAGTTTTTATGCATGTTTGTTCCTCCATAACTTAAAACCCGCTCAATCGATTTTGATTAAATTTGGATTAATCAAAACAAGGGAGATTCCATTAAAAATATGTGCAAAAAAATGTAAAATTTAAGTTTGATTAATTGGTATTAAATGAAATTAAATATGGAAAAAACAAAAAAATAAGTTATAAATATTAAACAATATTAAAAAATCTGCCAACAGTAGTCTGTGCGCAACTTTATAATTTTTTGGGTAGAAGTCCGTAATGCGTTTAATGCTTAAGGTGGAGTTATAATGAACGCGACGCCCGCGCGTGTAGCGATGCGACGCAATGTAGACGACTAGAATACTCACTAACGTGACTGTAACCAGTTTAGTCATATGGCATTACCTTGCGTGCGTCGCTTCGACACCCCATTTTCTAATTTCGTGCGCCCTTTTATTCCGTTTTTTTTACAACAATAGACGGCGACCGGTTAATGAATATCGCGAAGAAACCGAGACAATATGGTTGCAGGCTACGAACCAAATATTTTGGTATTTGTGAATATTATTTGCAAAAAGTACTGTGCAGAATTTTAAATCGGTTTGCTGGAAATCCTGCAATAAGTATACAACGACGTGGTCAAAGAAGTTTCGTATGAAGTTAGGCGATTTTGAACGAATTCGACCGCAATTTTTACTCTAAAAAAATTCGAGTAAAATTTCATCTGGTTGTCTCAAAGATTTTGGAGTTGAAGAAGATGAGTGCAGAATTTCAATTTAAGAACTTTTGTATGGAAACTACTATCTTTATCTACAACTGATGAAAAATAAAATGTGCGAAATTGTTGTTTGGTTGCGTTCTAAAGTCATGCATTTGGCACTTTTGCATGAGAGCTGCCAAATTGTTCAGTTAACATACTTTTACTTTTTGAGTTTATAGCATTAACGTAATGAGATTGGAATTACTGTGAAGTTGCTCAAAAGAGTGGAAGGAAATAAACGAATGAAAAAGAGTTTACAGAAGAACATTTCTAAGTATAGTGAATTAATTAATTAATTTTTCACTTTTAATATTCTTCTTTTCCTATGCCGCGACAGGCAAAATTGGAACTTGGCCGGATTTGGGACATTACGGCCGTACCTTATTCTGACTTGAATTTTCTTCTCCAAAGCTCTCAACGTATTTTTTTTTGGGGATAATTTGTTAGTCAGTTCAGTAGTTAGTTTAACCCCGACAGGGGAAAGGAAAATGAGAGGGTAGGAAACGTTTTTTTTTTTGTAATGAAAAGTTGGGAAAACTGGGCATAAGGAAAGTCGTAGGACCATCTGAAGAGTAAACTCCCGTAAAATGATTTTTTTTTTAAAAAAATAACCACGTTAACATTCTTTTTTTTTATGGCGCGACAGACAGCCTAAATTGGATTTAGGCCGATCGAATTTGGGACATTAGTCCGATCTGAACCTCTCAACGTAGTTAGGGATAATTTGTTACGTCTATCGTTCAACCCCGACGGGGAAGAGGAAAATGATTGGGAATGGGTTTTTTTGGGAATGGATATTGTTGATGTAAACTGAGTATAAAGAAAATCGTAGGACCATGTGAAGAGTGGAATTTGCAAGATCGCTGGGATCCACAGGCTACGTCTAACATACCAATATTAGTTTTATTTATAGCGTATTTCAGAATTAACGACCTGATTTTGATGATAAGTATAAAGTAGAGGGCTTCTACTGTGGACAATTTTGTAACTATTTTTATATGTTATTATTGACATAATTATTTTCAGAGAGGATAGGTGAAGGGATTATAAAGGAAAAGACTTGGCGGGTTATAAGTGTTTGGGAATAAAATCCGGCAAAAGGCTGCGCGTAAATGCAATATTTTTTAAGTTGAAAAGTCTGAAAAAACTAGGTAGAAGTATCCTATTTATCTCGGTCATTTATTTACCAACATCACATTGAACATTGGATTGTACAGACGTATGTTGCTGAGTGCGTGACAGAGAAACAGACGAATATATGAATATAAATCATAGTTCTGAAAACAACCCAAATACGCAATATCACGTAGCATAAACTACGTGGCCGACATCAAGGAAAATTAATTCGATACAAGATTTTCCTCTCTGGAAAACACAATGGCATTAATTTTGCGTAATTCAACTACGTATCGTTCGAAATGCACTCAATTCCTACTAAAAGTAAAACTCTAAAGCCTACAGTAAGTGCTCCCTTGATTATTAAATGCGCACAATTGCATTCCAACAATCTTAGATAGGCGGAAGTACACAGCGTCTCTCGCTGACATAGTAGAACCGAGATTAAAATGTAAAGGAACGAGGTCAATTTTTCTTCCATTATGCATCCGATTTTCGCCTTTACAGCAAATTATTATCGCGATTTAACACAATTAACGCTCAAGTACAAAGCATTCTGATTTTAACCGGGGAATCGAATAAAAAAATGCAATAATCGAATTTAATTAGTTTTTACGCTAGACAAAGCATAACGCGATTCATGCCTTCGGCTTCTATTACATATTTGTATTATGCGAATACACTGCCATGCGAAATGATAGGGGCATTACTTACAATTGGGAAAATAAGCAATCCCTGATCAGAAAGGATAATGAACGCGTAAAAATCTAACCGATAATGCAATGGCATTAGATTGCGCCCAAATTTCTGATCTAATTGCATAACATTCTCGAGCATCGATTATTAGACTGTTCTGTACAACCCGTCACCAACGTGAACACAGAGAATGAATTTCAATGTATCGCTTGATGTGAGTACCAAAAAAAGCCGAGCAGCACACGCGTACATATCGACCGAAATTAAATTCACCGCTTAATCAATGACCATCACAAAACGGTGTAACAGAACTGTGCGATTGAAAGGGAGTTGTGAATCAACTTGGATGCCTGACGAAAACCGAAAGTTTGTAATGATGTTTGTCAATCTAACTTACTTAGGAAGGACAATTCTTGCGTACAAGTGAACGGCACCGGTAAGGCTGAAAGTATTGGATGGTAGGACCGTGTACGATAAAAATCGCGACTTTTTTTTAACGCAATTAAGCGTAATTCAGTGTTAAGTTTGCAATACAAAATTAGTCAATATTTAAATATACAATAAGCCGAAGTGTTCAGTGACAGTACAAGTGACGTTCGGCAATTATTCTGATCCAAGACAGCCTAATGCGTTAAGTTGACAGCGTGATGTTAATTCTGTTCACGTGCCTAGTAAATAAATAGGTACCGATTCTATTTTCTGTTCATACTGGGATCGTTTTGCAAATCAACTAATTTAAAAATCAATTTGATTTTATATTGCTATTTTTGTTGTAGGAAATGTGACCGATAAAAACAAATGACTTTTCAATTTTCCTATAGACAAGTCGTGTTCCATGAGGAATTTTTCTGTTGTTAAAAAAAACAACCTCACAATGATAACCAACAATTGTTCTTTTTTTGAGGAACTTTTGTGGTGACTACTACACGATTTTATTTGCATAGCAATTCAATTGACTTATTATATTTTCTACAATGACAAGCTCAAGGCAATTAACGTGTTTTTTATGATGTTTCTTAGTTGTGTAACGACAACTTTAGATTATTTTGCAAGGGAGATTATCTTGCTGAAGTTGGTTGACCATGGAAAGATAAGTAAAATGCTCGCAATCTTGATTGTTTAAGCTTGATAACGATTTTAATCAAGTTTTCATCAATGCGATTTTGTGAACTGAATGGACCTTAAGAGATAACAATTTTTGGTTTATTTGAAGATGTGAAGTTGTTCATTCATCAAATTATGATCGTGTTTTGCTTGGACTTCGATTTTGGCATTCTCGAACATCGAATATTGTACAAACATCCCGAGGTGATCTAAAAGTTACTTTTTACAAACAAAACGGTTATTTGTTCTCAGCTGCCTACTGCATAAGCTCCTTGATATCCGCCGTGTTTCATTGAAAACAGGACTGTGATGGGATCTAGGAACTGAAGGATGAACAAACTAACTGGAAAAAAATTTACTCTTATTCGTTTTACTAGAAAAATGTAAGTCTCCATAACAACAATTGGAGAAAGAGTAACCAATGAATTATACGCTCACTAGTCAGAAAATTATAGGAAGAACTTGGTGTCCGAAAAGGCAGCTGTCATCGCATCGCTTGAAGTGCGCGCGTCGCGTTCACTATAATTCCACCTTTTCAGTTCCATTAATTTTTTTAGCGTTGAACGTTGACATGCTTGCCGGGTAATGTGTTATATGGTAATAAACTGCAATGAAATATTACCAAGCACTTCGCGGGTAATGCATAAGGTAATGACTGTTTTTTGGAACGTTGGTTTCCGTGAAATTCCAAAGCAAGCAGATGATCAGGCGTTGGGTAGTTTACTTCAAATTTGCTGTTTGTTGGTTCATTATGAAAGCGGTTCAAGTATATAAATGAAGCACTTGCTGGTAACGCAAAGAGGAAGCACATACGCAGCCTAAGAAGTCAAAACACACCAGACTAAAACAATGTAAAAGTAATCGAAGTTCTAATGAAGAAACTAATTGATGGGACGGACTTTAAATACCCATGACGGAATCGATTCAGTAACCATTACAGTTCCAACTATTGATAGAAAGCTAACTAAGGGGGAAATAAAGAGAACATTGAACAAGAAAGCGTACTGATACTAGGTATACTGACCTTGAAATTAATCATATTTGTTTATAAAATTACTTTTGTTTTTCTTTTCCATAATACTCCGCTCTAAGCTACCTCTATTCAAATCTCAATATCATTAATCCTCTAAACACCACACACATTTCATAACTGAATCGTCTTAAATCAGCATGTAATCATTTACCAAGAAAGTAAAAGTATTCAGTTAAGAAGCTTGTATTTATTTTTATAAAAAAAAACAACAATTTTCTTAACCTAACGTTCGCCGCAGGTGTTTGATATTTTATACCCGGATTATGGAGTTACATAAGCCGGCAATTATTAGCATCGACTATGGCCACGATGGGACGTACTTAGTAGTGAATGCACTCGAGTGAAGTTAGCGAAAAAAACAATCAGTAGATGCCTACCTGCATCGTTTTATAGGTATCAGCTGAGCTCCACAAATACTACGTGTTCTTAAGGCATATGCTTGAGGGACAGGGGAAACTGGTCATCCAAAAGTCCAAAGTCCCGGTAAGCTTGAAGACAAATCTGAAAAATGTAGACAGTATGACGACAGTGCGATTTGCATATGAATGTCTTCCGTAGATAGCCCCTTTATCCATAAGAGTATATTGTGCTGACGTCATACAGCTAAAAGGTTCTAGATGGGTATCTTAAGACGGAATTGAATACATTTGCCAAATGTGGCATATTCTACACATGTTATGGCGAGTGTATGGATCTTTGAAATTTCCCATGATATTTGATATCAATTTGGCAGTGTAAAGTTACTTATGCAGCCTGACGAGTTGGTTCTGATAAAGCGTAATTTCTCACGAGAATAGGCCGGATTCCAAAAATCATTTTTCGAGTCGGTGATATCCTTGTAATTTGACCGATCGAGAAACAGATTTAGAGAATCTCATCATCACCTTCTTTGAGAGTGTTCGGCCGTAGCTAGAGCCAGACTTCGCGCACTAGACAAACCTTTATTTTATTAAATTTAGGTTATTACCTTGATGAGATCTCAAAAAACAAGTTTGGTGAACTGATTAGCTTCTTGAACAGCTCCGGATGGATATGATAATCTATTCAAGCCCCAGGTCTCTGTAAAACTCATCAGCCCTTAACGACCAGGTTAAACGAGTTGTGGTATCAAAACGGCGCTCCCTGTGCTAATTGGGTCCTGCTTCGACAGACGGGCCACCACGTAAATCAACCAAGCGGAGACACAAGCCACCTGTCTCCAGATGAGTAAAGAGTCCCCTCATCCGAAACAGCATTGTAGTACTTTCAAGTCGAGTAGAACTTCATCAAATTGAGCATCAGGTCGAAAATAAAAATCATGAAGTTTGACTAGAAATGGCAGTATGTTGTATACCATACAACAGTACGAGAACGCAAGGTTAATAGTGTCTATTACGCGCGTTATCCCGATGACCTGGTACAAAACTGGTGTCCTTTTAGAACTCAGACTGCATGGTCCATATGTCACTCTAGTCCATCAACCTTTACCCAAACTTGTTCATTCTCATCGCGATCACTTCCAGTATCCTCAAAACCTTCGTGCAGTAGCTGGTGTTCTGATTTTCTAGATATTGCAGAATTTTGTCTTACGATTGAAAATCAGACTGTGTGGTTAAAAAGCACGAAACTAGGTCTAAAAAGGATAAATGGATGGTGTTATATTCATCCAAGATAAAGATATGGCCCTGAAACAGATTCTCTTTTTCTCTTAGCATAGTCTAATCCAGAAGCATTTGGGTGAATTACTTCAACCAGTTCATCCTTACCAGTCAGTCTAAGCCTATCGGTATCTGAACAGCACTTTTTCGTTCAAACTGATCAACCACCCTCAACGTAACTTACATGTGGAATTATCGTTCAAAAACGATCTTGACTCTTTATTACACTTTCTGCTCTTGATCTCGCCAAATCCGGAAGTAAATATTGCTGATCGCAACTTACAGAGGAAATGAGAATTGATGCTTTCTTATTCATCAAATCCAATCATTTTTCCTTCTCAACAGAAAACCATTAACAATAGGAAAAATTTTCTGGTTTTAAAATAGATCGTGCCGTAATCTGCTGCAATTCTTTTTTTAATTTAAACAAAAGTCCAAATATAAAAATAAACGTGAACGGGTGACTTCTACGGCATGTGATCGAACAATTGCTACTCTAATAATCATTAAAAAAATTTCCCATTATTTAACAATAGATCAACTACGGGAAATTAATAAAACATTTTGCGATGAATCACGAGATTTTTAAAAATAAATGAACTAGTCCACTACGAATTTTATAATTATTCCGACGAATTACAGACTTGTTATCAACATTTAAAAAGAAACGATAGTAGCACAAGTGCAAGCAATCAACTGGAAATTAACAATAAATGAAAAGAACCTCCAAGACGTTCGTTTCACTATCAAATTGTCGTAAAATTGTTTGAAAATTTATTTATAATTTTTTTTTATTGTTGAACTTTGAATTTCGAACACGACAGTAAATTTTGATCGCTATCTGTTGCGAGCAGTGAACGCGATCGGTAAGTTGATAGCAGAAAAACTAATATTTTTAAATGTTTAGTTAGTGGTTGTTGTCCTTGATGAATGGCTTCCTGAACACCGCGAAGAAAAAAGCTAGTGTAAATATGTGATAGATGATAGCTGGAGCATATTTATATAGTTTTTATGATCTTCACTATCTGATCACGCCACGGAAAAGGCGCGTGGCAGATCAATCAATTAAAAGCGAATTGAAGTGGATGAGTTTACATCAGATAATTCATTCGAATAAATGGGATAAGTATAGGTCGTTGTCAGATATAGTATTTAAATTAGAACCGATGTGGAACTAAACTGGCAAGTATTCGAGAACGGCCGCTATCCATAAAGCAGAGATAGGTGTTTAAATATTGAGTAGAATTTAAAAAGAGTTGACCATTGCATTAAAAAAAACATTGAATAGAGCAAAAACTAAGAATAATTGCAAAACTAATGTAAAAAAACTAGCTATAGTTATTTTACATAAAAAAATAAAAATACATTCACGTCTTATAAAAAATTTACAAATTTAGATCAATGTTATTGGGCTAGCCCTACGAAGTTTCACGCTACGCGCACCTTCCAATGCCCAATTAAAATAACGGAGAAACATCAACAAACTTCTAGCAGGTTCTATACACTTCTCGCATATTCTACTCATTTCCTGCATGTTCCACAGATCAACCAAATATGCTGGAAATCTCAGGACACATGCACTATATAGGCGCCACAGGGTTTGTACACGGAATCAGTTTCTTTAGTGCGAGAGCGAGACGATAGTTAGTTTTACTGTGTAAAGTGATTTTCATTGAGCGATCGTGTAGAAAATGAAAGCGGGAAGAGTTCAAATTAGTGTTTTTATTAATTTTAATCGAATTTTGTTTTTACTTGGAATCCCGGCAAACTGCTAGCTTGCAACAATACGTATATCGAACGGCAATATTCCTTCTATTTCTTTCTTTCACAAGCCAAAATCTTTTACGGTAGATACTGGTCCACTGCGTAATAAAAATAACGAAAACAGTTATAAAAAAAAGATTTAAAAATAAAAAATTGAAAAACAAAAAAAATATAAAAAATATTGAAATAAAAACAACAAATCTACCAACTCTGGGCGAAACTATTATTTTTCGAGTCGAAGTCTGGGAAGCGGTTAAAATGGGAATAGAAGTGTTTAATACTAATGCCACCCTAAAGGTGCTCATACACGAGCAATTTTTCAAGCAATTGATTGCCCGACGACTATTACTAAAACTAGTGGAGCGATTAATGGAGCAACACAGGGTAATATCATGCTAGTTGCGGCAATATTTCGGCAATGTTTCCGCAGATTGCTGGTATTGTTCGCCCTATAGTTGCTGTATTTCCACTGACTTGGAAAATTCCGAACAATTGTTCTCGTTCGGTGATTCAATTTTCAAGTTTTGTTTTGAGTTTTGCATTTATTTGTCCAATGGCTTGGAAATCAAATATTTCCAAGTTTTATTTTAAGTTTTATATTTGTTTGTCAAGTTTGCTTTTGTGTTGTCAATATCGCTCATCATAATGCAGCAACGAGTTGATGAAAAGTTGATTCACATCACCTGTTGCTGTGTGTTGCTTCATATTTTCGTGACGTCAAAATTGACGAATATTACTGGAAATTGAGCAATTTTAATCGCTCGTGTAAGACCACCTTTAACATATGATCTAAGTTTTTGGTTCATAGAGCTAGTTTACAATCAGCGACCCGATCGCAGCCTAACATATTCAGAAGCCTAAAGTAGATCGAATCCGATAGAGGCCCAAAATTCAGCTGGCTCGTATTCAGCCCTACTTTAGATCACGGCATAGGTCTGGCCACGATCAGGTTGCTGGTAAGCTAGCTCTTTTAGGCGATTATATAAAAAGCCTGTGAATAAATCTCTAATTTCGTCATATCTTTATGAAAACACTTTACACTCCCTTCTGGGTTGAATATCAAAAAATCCTGAAATTAGTTTTTAGGCGAATACATAAAGAGCCAGTAGAGGTGAAATCCACGTTGTTACCTCATCAGACCCGCCAAGTTTCAAGTTTCCTGCATCAGCCGTTCCAAAGATATGGGAAATATCCCGATCCCAGTACCACACTCATTAAAAATTACATTTTTAGAACATGCTACCACTACTCTATTTAAACTCTAGATCCACTATCAAAGGTATATACAAATTCCAAGTTTCACTCTCCTAAGATAAAGAAACCACCGTTTTTGCGCTCCTACCAACCTCACACCCCTAATTCTCTCAAGGTGGCCACTTGAAGGGATCCACCAAGTCTACCCACTAAATAAATTAGACCCTAATAGTTCACAGGGTTTGGGAGCTACGAGTCTTGAAACGATTTTCAAACGGCGTACAGACGAATGAATTTTTTTAAAAAACAATTTTTTAGGGTAGCAAATTTTTTTTATTATAATCGAATAAAAAATAAAAATATATTTTCATATTAAAATAATAAAATAAAACTAATTATAAAAAAAAAAAAACGAAAACCATAAAAAAACAAAAAATGTAAAAAGAAATATAAAAAGATAAAAAATCTATTTAAATATGTCTTTGGAATTATAAAAAAAATAAATTATAGAAAAAAGTAAATTATAAAAAAAATAAACAAAATAAAAAATATTCGGTGCCTGCTATCAGTAAAAAGTAAAAATACAGAAAATAATTATAACATAAAAATGTATGAAAAAAACAATTAAAATTAAATTAATATGTAGTAAACATGGAAAATAAATAAAATAACAATAAAAACAACAAAATTCTGAGTCTAATCTCAACTTAAAAAATTGACAATTTTGAGAGTGAAATTTAATGCTTGTGGCTAAGTTCTAGCCTGCACAAAAATTTACTGCAATGTTCGTCAAACTGTAAATAACCAAATAATTTCCTACGACAATCTGAAGCCATCATAAAGGACATATCGAAACTCCAATCATTTCCGAGAAACAAAAAGTTCATCCCAAAGCGAGCAAAATTTCATTTACTTAGCTGGGTGTTATTGATCCCGAAAATCTGGAAATAGATTACGAAGCAAAATAAAGAGCGTGTACTGCGTATATGCCCACATATCGACTGAGTATGAACAACGGACAACTGCGTAGAACTCTTTCGCCCCAGATCTGAATGGGAACGGGATTGTAACGTGGAAATCATTACGCACGAAAAAGGACGAAATAAATTCATTGCCCAAGACCTAAACTTCATCGCCACGTACATTCACTCTATTTATACTGCGAAATAAATTCGGACACATTTGTGTGACTAATCCGGGCAAAAGTCAACTTTTTGTTCTTGTTAACCGAATTACGTACTTAAAAAAAACAACAACAAATAATTAAAAATAGCAAGATTGTTCTTATGGAGGCTCGACTTCTAGTAGAAGCGAATTTCGCGGTTCGGACAGTTTGAAGCTAAACACTGCAATTTTGTTCTAGTGAACTCTTCATTGTTTTCGTATTTTTCAATTTTACAGTTCAAAGACTTTTGACGCTTGGCTTGGATATTGATAACGAATAGACAATCAGGGGTTTTTGTCCGACGCGTAAAAATCGTTCAAGTTGGACTTGTGAAAAAGTCAGCAACAATGTTTGTCAAGATTGATAAAATAATCTATTTCGCATTTTAACCCCCTTTCTCGGATTTTTTACATTTTTATTTTATTAATAAAGTACAATGTGATGAAACGGAGAATTTAAAAAAAAAATTTGCTTTTCAGAAATTTTATATTTTTGCACATTCTTGGACTAGTAGACTCTAAAAAAGCAACCACAAAATTATTGTCCGTCCGTCAGCCATATTTTCTGATACAAGTTTTCGTGATATCTCGAGTAGGTAGACTAAGTCAGGGGAAGGATTGCGATGTGATGGAGGTGCGAAAGGAAAAGATTCCGATTTTTACACCCTCCTAAATTTTGGTTTATTACTTAATGCGACGGGTTTATCCTTTCTTTGGTTTGGCAGTGATTTCAAAAATTTGACTTGCATTATTTGATTAGCCAAGACTCCAACCGGACTTTGAAATAAACACTTCATTACTCATGCAACGAGTACGACTGACTTTGTTCAGTGTGCTGAACTAGTGCGCATTTTACAGCTAGGTAGGCTTATGTTCTATCAAGAGAAATGGAATTTTACCAGCACGTACAACTTCTATTAAAGGTCATCATTTGATAAGACAAGTCAAATTTCATAATCTATGCACTCGACATTTAAAACATTGCTAAACTTCTGGAAAGAAAAAAACCTTGCGCGTGCTGTCTGCTGATAAGCCAAAAGATCAAAAGGATTTTCAATTAATTGATTGAACGATCTTTAGATTATGTTACGCATACTACAGACTCTGATTCATTCATTCACATTTTTAGGTCGCTGATAAAAAGATATACGCGTCAATTACTTGGTAGAATTCCACGGAAAACAGACGTTGCACAGGTGTATTTCGAATTGTATGCGCAAAAGATTGCGTAAACAACATTTAGAAATTGACCTTCGCGTGTGGAAACTCTACAGAAACCAGATTGACAGATAATTTAAAACAGAGCTTCACAAATGAGTCTGTCTGACGGACAGATATGATGCAATTGTAAGTTTTGTCAGCAAAAGATAAGGAATTCGAGGCTGACAATAAAGTTACCTGTTCTGGAATTTCGAGTACAATAATAACTAACAAAAAGAAATCTGTGACCTACATTTTTAGAAATCGAGAAATGTTAGCCACGTAACTGATAGAGGAGTTGTAGCTACTTAGCAAAATGCGATCCAAAGGTTCAGCATTCATCCAGGGCTTACTTTACCCCTTGAAGTTCATTCTTTTATTGTTCGTCACAATGTTCTTGTCCAATCAACATAATTCTCCTCGTGCATTATAGTTCAGTGCCAGTTGAAAGTAAATTCAGCTCAGCGTTCTTCGAAGTTCCTCTTGCAAATATTATTCATCTGCACAGAAACAGAGGTTCCTGTTTCGTTGAGAAAAAGGAGTGGTTGCACTTTCCCCAATCCCGTTCGGTTTGGCACACCTTGACTTGGGGCAAACGTAAACATTACGAGGCTTCCTCGCTTTCCCCATGCTGACGCCAGGTTCAGCTTCTGAAATCCTGGGTTAGGTTTCTTTTCACTTTCCGATTCGATTTAATACTTGGTTAGGTCCAGATCTATCAACTCCTCAGTTCTCATGAAGTTAGCGCCTAAGGCCCTGTCGAATGAGGGGAAAGAAAGCTGGGCAAGTTCAAGGAATCAAGAAATAAATGCTTTTCGTGTAAGTACAGGCATTTCTCGATTCCTTCCCCTCACAACATTGATCATAACGGAAGGAGGAGGAAGTTGTCAGAGCAGGACGTAGTAATCAGCTCGACGTAATCGGCGATGTCAACTGGATGCTCTGTTCCAAATCGAAGCTGAATCCGCATTGACAAAAGTAAGGCTCGCATTCGCTGGAACCATCGTTGCATAATCGAATGGTGATTGCACGATTTTCGGTGCTTACGCTAAATAAATGCATGTCTTGATAAGACCGTGGAATCAAGCAGTCGAGGTCAGTGTTGAACTTCAAGAGGAGCGTTCCATAGAGTAAAACGAAAATATTAAGTACGGTGTCAACTCTTCCTGATCTGCTGACAAGCATTTTCTTTACAAGTTTGGAGACTCTGTGTTGGCTGCATGTCCTCCTTCAAATACAGTTCGTTGGAGATAACGTCTATCTACGTCGGGAAGACTGGAATCAGACAAAAAGTATTATCAATTCAAACTGCGTTGAGTGTAATGAGATTTTGGAACGCTTGACTGATTTTAGAAGAATGACTCCATAGTCCTCCAAAAGACAGAATCAAGAAGAGGCGTGAGAAGCGAAGTAACTGTAAATTTACTTGTCTTAACAAAGTGCTACCACATATTCACTCACACAGCTTGTTGAGACTATCAAATTTTGATATTTTCTTCAAGAGTAGCACACAATTTTTCAACCGTATCTACTAGGATCTTTGTTAGCTTAAACAGATAACCCCCGGTGCATAATCCAACTGCGTGTGTACATAGTCTATCGAAATAATAAGCTTTAAACACCTCCCAAAAAAAAATCTGTTCACTCTGCAAAATCTTATTTGCCAACGATTAGATAATTGCTAGCAATTTTGTCGAGATTAACATTTCAACGAGGCTTAAATTCAGCGACCGATAAGATTTCTGAAGCTACTTTCGTCTGTAGATAGAAAGGCCAATTTCAATATTGACTCGAACTAGGTGCTGAAAAACTAGACAAATTTGCACACTTTTACGTTATGATCCGCACCTTCCTTACCCAATTTAACTGCGCAATTTAATTGTCTCATCTCGATCTAAATCTAACGTTGTACAGTAGCAGCCTGAATTTGCTGCTACCTCATTGTTTTAATCGGTCCCACTTTAGCAGTAAATCATTTGATTCTTCTCCATCGTGATTGAGTTCTTGCGCAAAATCACTTAGCTCGAACCGGTTTTTTGAGTCGAGTCCAAGTGGAAATTTCCAATCGAATCGATCGTTACTAGCATCGATCGTTACTTGAGATCACTCTCACTTTTCAAATTCCGAGTCGTTATTGCGTTTTTTCTCCAGGTGATGAGAAAAAAAATTTCGGTAAGACGATGAAGGTTAAACGATCGCCAGGCTAATCGGTTTCTGGAAATTCCAATTACTAATCAAACTGATTACAATTTAATCGTTGGCTGATTCATTTAACTGACTACTAACCGAACAATAGAAAGAGAAGTAGTGGTATTTCGGTGCGTTTAATTTCAATTCAGAAAATATAATACCAGCTTTAGGGTACTCTGGTGGCACTAGGGCACCACATCTCTTTTCCATTATCATTTTTGTAGACCAAGGGATAAGCCCTTGACTTGGAATTGATTAAACCCAAAACCACTGTATGTCTTAGGTGCTGACCACTAAGCTACTAGCGAGGTTGCTCCGAAAAAGGTCAGTTTTGATTAAGTACGAATTGAAAAATTTCTTCATCTCCTCTGATCTGAACATTAGGATGGTTGCTTGGCCTCTAAAGAGGTGTTGCACGCCTTTTGATACCACACCGCTTAAAATATTGGGGAATTTCTTAAAAACCTCGAGTAGAATTGACCTATCAAAATTCATATCTCAGGTCTCATTGGGTAGCACGCTTGTCTATCAATATTGAGGTTGGAAATGCATGGGGTTATCACCTGTGGTCTAAGAAAAAACATTTAAAACAAGAATCGTATCTCAGATGAGCGCTTACTGGCCAATGACGCAGAAGGGTTGTACAGGAACTGAAGGAATCCATCCCGTACCGTTCGGGACGAGGATCAAGTCAACTACCTTATCCAACGAGATTTTGCAGGTCGTCAGAGGAGTGATGTCACAGTCGCATTCTTACAACTACGGCTATAAATATTGAAAGTGAAATCTTGCTTTGCTATAGGGTCTCCAACATGCCTGTGTTAAACGCCGTGATATAGGAGTCTTATACTTCTTGCTAAAAGTTTGTCCGTCCTTTTTCAGCGATAAGTGGACACATCTCCCTAGATATGACGCGAGTGCTAATTCATAGCAACTGTGACCTGTGAAGGTCGGAGCCCTGCCAGCTCCTAAGCTTGCTCACACGACATCCAGAGAGGAAATTTTTGCCTCTGAATAACGTTCAAATATCACCATGAACATCAATAGCGCCACATCCCAATTGGGCCTCTGCCTCCAGCAATCTTAATCCAACAACCACGTCCTCTACTTGAAAAATCTCAGTAGCGATCTGCTATCTGCGTCAATTAAGTACTCCCATCGTTTACGTGATTAACAGTAATAACGCCTATTTTTTGTAGATGTCCCGTTAGTATCTGTAAGTACCGTTTTTCTATCCAAATGCGGAAGTTGTTTGCTTCGTTTGATGACCTGTCTTAGTCTGGGTAATGCGACCCCATTTTTTTTTAGCAAGTTGAGATTCCAGGGAATGGCTTTGATACACAGGTGGATAACGCTTTATTCTTTTGGAAGATGCCGTCGTTTGGAAGGATTGTGCTTAAACCCAAATTAATAAGTTACAAATTGCTCAAAATAAAATTCTTAAAATGATACACAGCTTGCCTCTATATTTTTCGACTGATCGATTACATTCTTTAGCTAAGGTAGAACATATTAAAGTCAAAGTAGAATCTTTATATCAAAAATTTATCAATAAAATTGAATTTTCTGAAAACAATCTTATTAATGAATTAATAAATAATAATTAAACATATTTAATATTATAAGTTTTACTTGTTAACAACGACTAGGTTAAGTTTTAGATATAAGAAAAAATTGTAATTCATAGAGGTTTTTTTCGCCATTTTTCCTTTACCTAATTTTTCGATTTATTACTTACGTTTTCTCGTACTAAAATTATTATCAAAAGCTGTATAGTCAATTGAAAAGACTGATCTCTTAAATATAATATATTAGCGTTAAGTCAAAAATTTAATCAATGCAAATAAAGATAATAATAATAATAATTATATGTATAATATATTATTTTGTGTTCAGTTGTGGCCAAAAACCCAAAATCCGTTTGCTGTCCGTCCGTTTGCACAATAACACAAGAACGCGTTGGCGTAGGAAATTGAAATTTTGTCACAACATGTAAAATTGAAAAAATAAGGCTAAGTTCGTTAATGGTCGATATCCTTCCACTCCTTCGGGTACAGCAATTATTGCTCGAATGCTTCAAGTTGGGAACTTGTAATTTGGCATACTTAAAGTTTACAATGTTTGAAGCGAAAGTTCCGAATACGATGCAAATCGAATGGGTCCTTCGTGTAGCAGCCTAAAAAAGTCCATCAAAAATGTATGCAAGTTACAGAATTCACTATAACTCGGTATGAGTTAAAACAGGGATTCAAAATTTTACAGGAATTAGTTTTATAACTAAAGCAAAACTGAGTTCATTAATTAGTGCCATCCGTCGACTCCTTCGGGTAGCTGTCATACAAAAGTCCTTAAAACACGTATTCACCAATTTTGAACGATAACTTTAGAACGCTTTAAGTTACGACTTTGAAATTCACGTTAATTTTATAATAGTCTCAGCTGAAAGTATTAATATAAAAAATATCCCATAAGTCCTTCATGTAGGTGCCATACAAAAATTCTGTAAAAATGTCCCAACTTAATTTATGGAACTTAGGTTAGGTTAGCTGGGTAGCTATTGACAGTGATAGCTAATATATAGACCGCTAGATGGGTCCGTTGTGATCCCATTGCACCACGGCACGGCGCCTACGGCTGATGGCTGTTTTTTGGCTAATTTTCAAGAACAAACTGAGCCCAATTGGCCGCGATATTGTTCTATCAAATATTTTTCCGTGTTTCTTGGTGCGAAGGAGAGGAGAGTTGGAAGGAATTGTGGAGAAGAAAGGGGATACCGAACTTAATCAGTTTTAAGAATGGGAAATAAGATCAGGAATCGGGCAGGGTATGGCAGTGTTCATGATCATAATTTTTCAGTACTATTGGCTGTGATACGATCTACCAGAACAGCAAAGTTGCCTATAGCGAATCAACTACTGTCTGGCAGCTCTGATGGTATTTGTGAATCTGATAAGAATGTAAACAGAACTCATTTGCTCAGGTTTAAATCCTTTACAAGTGACCCTAATAAACCTGCCGCACTGTTCACGATTTGTATTAATATTCTGAAACCATTAGCAACTGAAAAATTCATATAAATAAATTATGCATTGAGTGGGAATTGAACTCCGGTAGCAATGTTTTCAAGACCTAGTACACTACCACTGGACTACACGGTATGGAACTTACTATAACTCAAAAAATCGTTTAACCATCTATTGAGTAGCCACTATCCAATAGTTTCTACCTAAATAAAAGGTCATGCAATAATCGTATGTGCACTCCTAATTCCTTTGATATATTCCCAACTAAAATATAAATCGGAATTCAGTATTTCATCTAGAGTATCATACGATTGGCTTGCAGCCGATCGTGACTGCGTTGTTTTTTTTCTTGCGATTACTACAGAGTGGCCAAAAAACACTCACCCGATGTTGTTTTGCTATATCTTTAAAATGAAACGACATAATTTCATAATTTAATACGTTAACCTTAACGTTTTTTTTCCATTACTAACTAAGATGATATCGGTCAAGTAGGTTGATGACCATTCGGGCTCTTTTTACCGCATTTTCAATTTGGCGAGAACTTCGGGCGATAAGCTGTCACACTCTTGTCGGATATTCTCTTTGAGGGTTTCCAGAGTCTGTGGCTTGTTCTGATAAGACACGTGACTTTAAAAAATCACAAAGAAAGAAGTCTAAAGCGGTCAAATCGCCAAAACGAGACATTAGGCGACCCGGAAACGCATCCTTCAAAATGTCTATTGTCGAGTGAGCTATGCGTGCACCGTCTTGTTGGAACTGCATGTCCTCCAGTCCCAATTCATCAATTTGCGGCAATAAAAACTCGTTGATCATGGTTCTGTATCGCTCACCAGTCACAGTAACCGCGTTACGCACGGCGTCTTTGAAAAAATTAGGCCCGATGATGATTAAATGTTCAATTGGTTCGCATGGCGGTGCTTTCGTCCGCACATATAACTTTTGTTAAGTACCCAGGTAATTATCTCTTTAAAAATCATCTGCATCAAACACGGCCAGCCAAACTCCGTCCGTACCAATATTGCATCCTGCCCTTCCTCTCTCCCCTCGGGAAAGAACTTATTCAACTATTATCGAACTCTTTCAATTCAAATCGCAAATTTTCTTCGCCACAACCTCCACGTGTATGATGCAATTCCCACGACTAAAAAAAACAAATTCCACCACGCGTGGGAGCGTGGGCCATCAGACAGAAAGTGATAAAATTCGAAGTGCACTAGGTGCTGCATCGCGAAATTCCATCTTCCTCACCGCTCACACCACATCAAGAATCAAACCAACTAGCGACCCATTCAAATCGCATTAAAAGTCGACGCATGCGTTTCAGGCGCAGCCATTGAAATAAAGGTCCAAGCAGAGAGGCAGGTAGATGGCGCTCACATAGTGCGATAGAACGGGACGGTACGATATTCGTTGCTCGCTTCAGCTTGCTTTTCCCACGATTTTAAACCAAAACAGAGCAAAGCCAACAACAAAACTGTGTGAACCAAAAAACGAAAAGAAATCACACAACACGACAAAAAAAGAAAACATGTCACGCGTGCCACCATTATGTGAAGAAACTCCCAAACAAAAAACCCAATGACGTATCGCCTCCTCGACATCAGACCATCGTACGACATATGTCAAACGCTCGATTGACTTCCCCGAGTTGCGATGGACAAACGTCAGAATTTTTAAATGAAATCGTCGATTTTAATCGCATTCGAGCGGTCTAAGCGGACGCTCGTTTCGTTTCTAGTAAAAAGTGAGGCTGCGCTACTTACCACAAACTTAAATTGCCCGTCGTTCGTCGATTCTTCAAGCAGCCAATTGGGGGCCGTGACACTTACAAAACTCGCTAGTCTAGGGGAATGCACTTTGCGCGCACTGATTTTCTTTCTTCTTTTCACTTATATAACACACAAAAAACTCAATTAAAACCAAAAACAAACTCGACGATTTTTCCTATTATTTACTCGCTTTCTTCTTATAAATTAGAGCACACTTGTTACGGGAAAATTTGTTAAAAAAAGAATAGGAAAAAAAACTTAAAAACAAATGGCCGACCGTCGAAAACTAGGGGGGGGCTTTGCGCAAATTTTGTTGCCTTTTTTCTCGCCTGTTTCCTCGATTTCCTTTTCAATTAAAACAACGTCGAAACTAACTCCACTCAACACTTCACTTAAAATTCCCAGCACTAGTAATTTTTCTTTTTAAACACTCGCGACACTTGCGATGCCACTAAAATTTTCAATTTCACTTAGGGACTTTTTTTTCGAAAGACGGTCTCACCGAAAAACGGAAAATTTTTACGATTTTCGGGCAGGTAAAATTGCATTTGACGGCGGACTTGTTAGCCGTCGGACTTACGTTATGAAAAATTAAAACCCGCGTCCTCGATTGCTTTTCACGTAAAATTGTTTTTTTTTTTCTTCAATTCTTTTGCCCTGTGTTTCACGTTACTCGCACCAATTCACAAAGCAAACTGAACAAAATCGAGTGCACGACAGCACAAAAGTACGAAGATGGCATCTCGTCATTCCGCGTTTGAATCGTGTGTGACGAAAAGAGATGCGACATGACTGCTGTCATTCTCGTGTTTCTCCTCCGAGCCGTGGGAACGAGACGCTCTTATTGCTTGAGGCGAGTGTATGATCGAAAGAAGACGATGCAGTGGTTTTGTTTTTGTTTTTCTTTGTCAGCTATTTGCTTTGCCTGGCAATCAATCGTGCGACGAGTTTTGACATTTTTTGTCCACTTTGCGTCCAGCTAGCGATGCCTGACTATCGGCAATGGAAATTTGGGTAATTGGGCATTGCGTTGGTGATGTCACGTCGGGCTAATTGACTGGCTTATTGCCGTTCAGGGAACAGGTAAAAAAACAAAAGAATTTTTATTGATTGACAGATTGGACGGACATGGGCGAGCGAGAGAGGAAATCGAGATGAGTGCTGAATTTCGAAGAGCAAAATCAGGGCATAATGCGATTGGGCACTGCCCTTTAGGTGCAATAGTTGCTCAAAGTTGGCGCGAATTTTTGAATGGGCACAGTAGATTTCAGTTTGGACGAAGCTAACACATTCAAATTGGACGGCGGCCATTCATGGAACACTATCGCAATGTTTGGAGCAAAGTGCGCAATTATGTCTGAAAATTGTAGAAGGTAATTCAGTTTCAGATTTTAAATTTGAGCTCAACTTTAAAATTTTCGATGAGTAGTAAAATTGGAAGTGCGGAGAGGAGCTTGCCTATTTAATGGGGGCGATACATGTAAAATTTTCAAAAATTCGAGTTTTTTTTTTTGCATAAATAGTTAAATTAACATCTAAAAAATATGTTTGTAAAGTTTTAGAATGAAAGTCGCATTATTTATCGATTAAAAACTCATTTAAGTGCTCCGCCTCAACTTGACGCTCGAGCGCTATTGAGTCCGTACTGGAGCGCTCGACTCTCGCTACCTGCTTCTCGGATGTATGACCTTGGGGCCTTTTGTATTGAAGACCCGGGTAAGCATGTCAAGAAGAGCTGAGAAAAAAAAAACGAGTACTATGAACGTACTGAAGGACTTCTGTATGGGCATCATAGAGTTTCTGTGTGTCAAAACTTTAAACGCGTTTTTCTCGAGATGACTTTTTTTAAATTGGCGGGCAAGATAGCTGAAAAAGTTCTCAACCGATTCTTATGAAACTTGGCACGTTTTCTCTATAGTATAAGCTTCTAGTTGAACCTCAAAAATGCCAAAAAAAAATTTAGCGTTTTTGACCCAAAAACTGTCGAAAAAAATTGTCAAAAATCGTACTTTTTTTATGAGGCGTGCTAATTCACGATTTTTTGGTTTTTTTTTTTCTTGGTTCAACTAGAACATATATGTTTAATAAACACACTACAACCCATTTTTTTGATTTCAGATTGCTGTAACTGATGCTAAAAATCCCGCCGATTGATGCCTTTCGCCACGAGGGTCTCAGGAGATTGGTTACTACGGCGGCTATTTTGAAAAAAAAAATTAATCAAAATCAATTTATTGTATTTTAATATGTAATGAATAAACATGATCACTTTCAAAACGATTCATTTATTCCTTCTATTTTAAATAAGCCTCTGAAAAACGGTCTAAATTCAGGCGTTTGCATGTATCGCCCCCCTTAAGGCTGGTTTTCTTTACGCCGACATTCTGCAGTTGTCTGCCAGAACAAGATGAAAATATAAACTGTACATGCGTGCGAAAGAGAGGAAATATCATCTGCAACAGATCTGTAAAAAAAAGTGTCTCGTCTGCAACTTACCACCATAAAGTAAGGATGTACATTATAGCAAAAAGACTTGCGTGCACATCCTTTTCCTATAATTTGCTTCCGACAAACCTACACAATAGACATCCGCACGCACACTACTGTGCCCAATTATGGCAATTATGACATTGACATTTGTCGAGCCGGTTTCTTAACAATTTTGTAATGTGAGATAAATATCAAAAAAGGAGATAAATATGCTTAGAATTTCATTAGAAGTGCATGCATAGATCATTCTGCTGTCTATTCGCTCGTAATGAGAGATACGTTGCAATTGACAAGCCGCAGATCGGTTTTACCTCACAATAGTTGTTGAGAAAATTCACATATTGTACTTTTTCTCAACTGAAAGGTTAGAAATTTCTGTCTGTCAAAAACTTGCTATAATTTTGCTATAAAGTTGTTCCTTTCTTCCTTCTTAAAACCTATTTGCTGTCTCTTTTTAGTTTTCTGCTACAGATCTGTAATGTCGGAGTAATGAAAACTATGTCTCAGTAATGAAAACCAGCCTGTAGGAAGTCGGGTCAGAGTTACTCTGCTTTGGGTCCCAGGTCACAGCAAGATAGAGGGTAACGAGCGGGCAGACGAATTAACTAGGCATGGATCTTAGAGATGGAAAATTCGGATCTTTTCAAAGATCCGGCTCTTTGAGCCGGTTCAAAAGGTCCAGGTGGATCTTTTGCACTGCCGTGCTAAAGGGTTATTCAATAGGTACATAACAATTTTGTATTTTAATACAAACGCATCTTTAAACTTTTTTGCTAGTTTGTCAATGTCAAAACGTCAGTCAACGTTAACATTTTTATCATTGTGAAGTTAACGAACGAGCAACTTTTGGAAATATTCAAAATTTTTCTGTGTTTAATTTATATACGGAATTATTATGTCCCTATTGAATAGCCCTTAGCTATTTACATAGAAAATTTCAATAGGGACACAACAGTTTTGTATTTAAATAAAACACAGAATAATTGAGATAATTTCCAAACGTTGCTCATTCATGAACTTCATCATGATAAAAATATAAACCTTGACTGACGTTTTGGCATTGAAAGACCGCTAGAAAAGTTTTAGGGTGCGTTTGTATTAATATATAAAATTGTTATGTACCTATTGAATAACTCTTTACGACAAACCGAAAACTCATTTAAAACAAACTATGGGCTTTAATGAAAAATGTCAGAGTTGATTATTTTAAGGCAATGCTGTGTAATGCGGGAAATAATGGGAAAATAGTTTAAAAAAATTGTGGCTCTAGTCTCGGATTTGACGACTTCACAATTGAATGTGGGTTAAAAGACTTTTCTCGAAGACTGTTATAGACCTAATTAATCTTATCCTTTTGAAGAGTGACTTATTTCCTTAATATCTATCGTTGGAAAAATAATGGAAATGGTTGCAAAGTAGAAATTAATGTTTTACTTTGAAACACATGAAATATTAAACGAAAATCATTTCGGTTTCCGTGCAGGACGCAGCACACATGACGAAATAGCTCCGTTAAATAAATTAATTAGGTCTTCGTTAGATAAAGGGAACAAATCGACTCAATTCCACATGTAAAAATAATGGTTCTTGCATCTGGTATTAGCACTGGGTTAACTAGATCACCGGCTAGGGGATGGATCCCAATATTTTATAATTAACAATACACAGAGCAATAGAGCAACTTTCCATTACGATGTACTTTGGTGATACTTTCCTATTCTTCGCGGATGCTTCATAAGTAGCATGTATAGTATAGGTATAATGTACTACCTCATAGTTTGCAAAGACTTCTTATCAAAGATCTGCGATTCATAAAGATCCACAGTCTGTAAATATTTGCGATTATACCATCCATCTTCAATTTTAAATCTTCAATCTTCAAGCTTCAATCCTTAATCTTTTATCTTTAATCTTTTATCTTTTATCTTTAATCTGTAATCTTTAATATTTAATCTTTAATCTCTAATCTTTTATCTTTAATATTTAATCTTTAATCCTTAATCTTTAATCTTCCACCCACCATCTACCATCCACCATCCTCTATCCTCCATCTTCTATCCTCCATTTTCCATCCTCCATTTTCCATCCTCCATTTACCATCTTTTATCCTCCATCCTCCATACTTCGTCCTCCATCTTCCATCATACATCTTCAATCTTCAATCATCATCTTTCATCTTCCATATTTCATTTTTCATCTTCATCTTTCATCCTTCATCCTCCATCCTCAATCCTCCATCCTCCATCCTCAATCCTCAAACCTCCATTTTCCATGCTCCATCCTCCATCATCAATCCTCCATCCTCAATCCTTAAACCTCCTTTTTCCATGCTCCATCCTCCATACTCAATCCTCCATCCTCCATCCTCAATACTGAATCCTCCATCCTGAATCCTCCATCTGCTATGCTCCATCCTCCACCCTTCAATTCTCTATCCACCATCTTCCATTTTCCATCTTCTATCCTCCATCATCATCACCTCAAAGATCCGCGATTTGTAAAATTCTGCTTCTGTCCGCGAACCTTAAAGATCCACGAGCCGTGATGATCCGCGAACCGCAAAGATTCGTAAAGATCTGTTAATAATGGCTTTGTAGTCAGTTCAAATCTACTCGAAACTTGTTTGGGATTGCCTCCAGTACCTGATTGAACTCGGAAACCGGAACAGAGTTAACTTCATTTGGTTTCCGGGACACAGCGGTTACGAAGGTAAAGAAATGGCAGTCTCAATGGCTAGAAAAGGTTCAGAAGCTAACTTCATCGGACCACATTCATTCTGTGGGGTGCCAAAATGAACATCCGAACTTGACAAATATCGCAAAGTGCCATTCACTGGGCCTTGATACCGGGCAACAGACACTCAAAGCTATTTATGCCGAAGCAATCGAAGAGCAGAACGTCTGAATTTCAGCAGACACAAGACCCGAAGCCTAGTGGGAGCTCTGACTGGACAATGTTACATAAGGAAGCAAATCCATAGGATGCAAAATATGCAGAATTTGCGGTGATGAAGGCGAAACACCAGAGCACATCCTCTGTGAATGTGGGGGACTTGCTTACCAAAGACTTCGGCACTTCGGTCATGGTTTCATTTCTCTACGGCTAGACAAAGTTGAAAGTCGCAGGGTAGACAGACAATATTTTATCATAATTTATATTTTCAGCAGTAATGTTAAGTTAAAGAGCTATAAGTTTTAAAAATTAATGTTGGACTGTTTCGATTCGACTATGTACTAAGTCCTCAAAAATCAAAGATTTCGCATTTCTAGAATGCATGTTAGTGAATGCAACCAGTACATATTACGAATACCTAGCCAATAAAAAAATGAAGGCAATACGTTTACAGACTGCAAATAAAATATTTTGGTATTTGTGAATATTATTTGAAAGCTATGGCAGCCCTTACTACACCTGATGAAGACGCACGCGACGCGATTGTACCATTGCGTGAGTCGTTTGCATCGCCTTGACTATAATTTCACCTCGATGAAAAAATATTCTTTTCAAAAAATTTACATTCCCGAAAATTGAAAGTTCTTAGAAGAAGAATTATTATCATCTTGGTGATTGATTGGTGGAAAGTCTTATGTTGTTCCAATATGTGAATTGAACGTTTAATGACAAATAAAATCATTCATCATCAATGGCGCGACAGCCCTAGTCTCCTGAAGTCATCGCATTCAAAGACCGCGTCATGCAGCGGCTAATTTTTAAGATGGATTTGCTATCTTCATCAACCGGGTCTTCCCATCGTTTGCGTGGTTTGCCTACTGGCCTGTTACCGCTCGCTTTGCCTTTAAGAGCACGTTTGGGGATTCTTCTATCTTCCATTCGCTCTATCTATTCCCAAGATATATGAAGTTGTCCACACTCTCCAAATTATACTTCGTAATTATTATATTCTGTCTGATTGGCGTTCTCTTTCTTGTTTGCGGCGGAGTCAATAAAATCATAGAAAGAAGATTTAACAGCTTCTTCGAGTTACTTGTAATTTCAATATAAATTAAAAAAATATTGTAACAGATTTCGAGAAAACAACTTTAAATAATTTCGAAATTTCCCTGATAAGATTTTAGGTGGTTGTGCAATTGGTCAGAAGGTCACTTCATCCCTAACAAGAAGATATCTTCTAAATACTCCACCATATTTCTTGATCCTAGAGACGTGCAAAATTCCTTCAAAATAAATTTCTCATACGACTTTCGAACAACAAAAGTACACTCATTCTGTTTCGGTGTTTCAGAAACAAAAACACTTCCAAACTGGAAGCGAAATTCAATTTACTGCCCCGTTTAATTTCGCGTTCTTTAAAACTTCCCCCAAGGACAGAAAATTTCTAAGAACAGCCTTCAATATACTCTCCGTGCGCAGAATACAATGTTCCTTGGCCTATGCAATTCCAAGTAAACAGCATGTCCTTAAAATCAAGAGGCAATTGGCCTTGATACTCTGCTCTACGTACTCGAACGAAGGATGAAGGATAAAATTTGTACTTTCGAACTTTCTCAACTTTCCGCAGCAGTTAGTTGCCGTCGCCCAATCTTCTAGCCAAACTACAAGCATCCACCGAGATAAATCCTAGTACCAAAATATCGATCGTTGACTTCGCGCCCAAGGTTGAGTCCATGACCGCTTTCAGGAGGCTTCATGGTCTTTCGTGTGGTTGAATCCGATTACAATGAGAACATTATTGGCTACGTACTCGATGCGTGCAATTACTCATGCCATGCAGCATGTTTTATGTAAATTGCAGCTGGTGATGAATTTGCTTACATAGTATTCTAATTTATCGGTTCTCTGGAAAAGAACTACTGCAAAATTCCAACAATTAATTGGGCTAGGTATTAAAATCATTTCCTTAGATTATCTAGTATTTGAATGGATCAATTACATGGGAACATTCGTCTACATGCACCCAAACACGAGCTTCCTTTCTCTTACCAGCAATAAAAAAAAATAACAGAATAGGACGCAATAAGAATTCGATTCATACAGAAGAAATTAATGATCAAACGAAAAATTGATCCGGTGTCACGCCGAATGAATTCTGTTAATATTTACGCGTGCACTGCTGTGGCTATTTGTATAACTTGAATAGGGAATATTGCAATCGATGCAAAGCAATTTTTCACAAACTCATATTTAAGTGAAAAAAGTCAACAATTAGGAAGCCATGTAAGCGAAGAGTGGACTCTATTGATGAGGACATTTGGCAGCTTTTACTAGAATCATATTCTCTTATAAACCAGGTGATAAACGCATGTGCAGGTGAGATTCGTACCTCCTTTTTAACAATAGATAGGCTGGCGCAGTTGCCACTATGCATCACTACTACGATCCCTTCAATTTAATTAAAAATTACTAAAGGCAACTAATAGCTGTCCGACATATTCTATGACTAATATTCCTACGAAAACTCTGGAAATAAACTCAGTATTATCACAGCCTGTTGATTACATTTCGAGTTATCAGCAACACTTTGTAATCAATATTGATTACTGCAAATTTACTTTTCCGTCAAAAACCGATTTGCGATTTTATGTAATTCAATTTTGATTCCTCACTATCTTATTGTATTCCTTTGTTTCGTCGTAGTCTTATTTTCTTTTCAAAATTTTTAATAAAGAGGTATGTACGTTGGTACGTACTTGTGGTCGGAGATAGTGTCCGAAAAAATTCAAATACAATTTCCTCTGAATTAAGAGGACCTACTGCTGCCACAGAAATTTTATATCTTTTTATTTGCCCTAATTCTAGAAGACATTCAGGCGTGTATTTCGCTAGTACGTGTATGGAGTTGGTGATGACTTGAAGTGTCTGAATAAAATACAAATGCAATGTCCCGAATTGAAAGGCCTGCAGTATTGTCTCACCCCAATCAGGCGATAATTTCGCTAGTAGATAGATTAGATTGGAGACGACTAGAAGTGTCTGAATAAAATACTTGCAAAAATTCAATTTCCTCTGAATTGAGAGGCATGTACTTTAAATGAACCTATACTTTCTTAGAAAATTTCGTTGTCCATATTTTTGGCCATTATTTAGGAGGACATTCAGACGGCTATTTCTGTGGTCAGGAGTGATTTGAAGTGTCTCCAACAAAATACAAATCAAACGTTCTGTAAGTTGATAGGCCTGCATTTAAAAGACCTTATCTTTCCACAGAAATTTCGGTACCAATTTTGTATGAACTATTCGTTGAACAACGCTTTTTCTTACCAGTACCTTCAGAAATCGAACCAAATCAAATCTTGCGTTAATTCAAACTAATAAATCAGACAAAAATACATCGGCTGGCAACAAAGTTACTAAAAGTTTACCTGTTATTAGTAAATATTGAGTATTACACACAGAAAAATAAAAATCGAAGTACGTAGTATTAACGTAGTGATAAATATTTTGTTGGCTTAATGGCTAGGTAAATGTTTACATTTCTAGCGCAAAATTTTTATGTACAAATTCCTCACGATACAGTTCAGACGATTTCAATAACGATAGCATTTTTGAAATGTCATTGTAAGTTTTTTAATAATGTGAGACTCGTTACGTTATAATTTTATATAAGTTCTGTTCGGTGCGAAATTCAATATAATCGGAATATTCCAGAACATCTAGCGAAATTCAGACGAGCTGCAATTCACATAAAAATAGCAAATATCGCCTAGATTATCAAGGCTTTCACATTTGAACAAAATAACTAACACACACTTTAAACAGGAATTGTGCTTTGGATACGGATGGAATTAATGGTACCGACTTTTGGGTAACGACAAAAACGGAAACGAATTTTTAGAAGAGTAATGTTGCGATTTATTTACGTGCGACACTTTTATTGACGAAAGACAAAGCTTCAAGTGCATTAAAAACATAACAAGTGGTAGTTTAATCAAAACAGGAAAAACCAAACTTTAAAATTAATACACTAAAACTTACAAAACTAAAGTAGACACGATAAAATAAAAAAATAAAAAAAAAATTCGTATTTACAAATTTTTTTTATTTTTATTGAATCTTATGTGAGCCGCACTAATGCTTTGGCGAAGCTCTTTCTGATATTCGGGCCTCCCTAGATGATCGGCACAACAAACTATTGAAAAAAAAACATCAACTTAATATCAAATTCAGCATTCGATAACGAACTTTTTTTTACCAAATAATATTTCTTTGAAGAGCAGAAGAGAATTTAAAGCTCGTTTTCCTGTTCGGCCATCTAAATTAAATTCCGCATAAACATTATCCGTGGCTATATGGCGGAAAAGCCGACCAAACGATGCTGATACTTTTGTCAGGCGTAAGTAAGCTTCCTGCAAAAATTAAAACTAATTTTATCATTGAAAATCGTAAGTTTATTTTCAAATCTTACTGCAAGCGCTCGGAATTTACTGTCTTGAAGACGTGATTCTAAAGTCGATAGCTGAAAAACTGTTGTAATAGGAAATATTTCTTCGAAATTTACGAATTCATCGTCGTTCATTCCCGGAAATTCTTTTTTGAAATTTAAAAACAGTCGTTCGGTGAATACGAAATTCCTTCGATGCATTATATTATTTGCTTGAACTGCGGTTATTCTATGCGTCAATTGCGAATTTACGGAACTCAATTCGTTTGAAACATTTCGGAGGGCGTTATTAGTATTTTTCTGACGCTGTAAGATGGTTTTTAAGACTTCGGCGATATTATCTGTAGCGAACCGGAAAGTGGGGATTAAAAATCAAAACAAGGAGCAGGAACTGAATTATTGCGTTATGTTTGTATGTATACCATGAAAAAATGGGACAATGTCCATCTTGCAAGTTTTGGAATAATGGCTTGAATACGGTAACTTCAACGCACCTTATTGTCTCCTCCATTAGCACTTTTTTTGTACGTATCACTAAGGATCACGGACCCGATTTTCTGCAGTTAATGCACGCGCGACAATCAGAGATTGCTGGAAATTTTAAAGGAATACTTTGACTTCTGCAGATTTGGTCGAAATATTGTCACCGGCATCTTAATGCAAATAATCCAAAAGTCAAGGTGCATTGCTGATCTTTTGAAATACGGACGACAAGGATCATTCTGAAAAGTCATTATCTTTGGAAGTCGATTGGAGAGCCCAACATAGACATTGAGATTCCAGAGACAAAACTATTAGTTAATCCTTCTGCTAACTGTGCCACGAAACAGATGGAAACGACAACACAACCTGATAGTGTACAAGTCTAGGTCGGAGTGAGCGAGTGGGGGAGACACAATGCGTCCAAATATCTCCTGAACGATTGATGTCAGATGACTGAAACTTTGTATTTGTCTTAAGAGATACTAGAAAATTAGAAAAGGGTTAACAGTTTTAAGGTGGTGGTGAGGTATGGGGGTGGGGGTGAAAAACTTTGAATTACAATATCCTCCGACTCAATTGTGCCAGGAAGATACAATTTGGTTTCTGTATATAGAATTACCAGTGGAGTCTACTGTATGTAAAATTTTTGAGAGGGTAGGTGAAGGGCGAAAGGGTAGGGGACAGTAATTTTTCAAAAAATTAAATTTTTATATCTCATGACCCGTATCAGATATGATCTTGAAATTTTTACTGGAGTTAGGACCAGTAGACCTCTAGCGGAGAAAAAAATGGACAACCTAAGGAATAACCATTATATTTGGAACATTATTTGTTAGGTTGTCAATCGCATAGTAACCTGCACCGCACTGAAAGGTAGAGCTCATGGCAAACGACCGGTGGGAAAACAGCAGAAAAGATACGAGGACTCAGTTGATGCAGATTGCGGATCGCTTCTTAGAAGCACAAATTGGAGGGCGGGGGCGCGAACCGAGATGACTTCAGATAATATATCCTGCAGGCCCTGGCCCGATTTGGGCTGTCGCGCCATTTATGATGACAATTTACAATCTACCTCAATGCTTGTAGACTAGCGCGTTTAGCCACAGCGCCATCTAAAATCTTCACCACTTTTTTGAAGCACTCCTATTGCTTCTAATATGATTATTTAGACGTCAAGTGAAAAGTCCATGACATCGTGGGATTTGAGCCCACGACCTGGTGCTCTATACAGTAGTCTACTGAGAACCTCACTATTGTGACTTTATTTCAATGCATTACGATACGTGAATGTATTTTTTAATTGTAAATCGAAAACACCACTAAGTTGTGAATACTTCAAGCGGGGGTGCGCAAACAGAAGGCATATCACAGTGTAAAATGAGTAGAATCGTGACAACTACTCAACATATATGTCTGTTGAAAAGGATTGGCGCCTCTACTCTTAATAATTTTGAAGAAACAGAAGTTGATGCGACTGAGCAGAAATCTTTCAAATTACACTTTTTTCCAAGGTATACATGGCTACAAAACAGTTGTACAGGTCCAGCTTTAACAAAGGTATAATTCACCTGGAGACGGATTTGAGTTTGGATTGCTGCATTCTAGGATTTGGTGACAACCAACATTATTAGTTGACACGCATTTTGTTGGATACGTTGTAGGAAACGTAATCGGCTCCTTATCTGCAATTAACATATTCATTTTATCCGTTTATATGTAAAAAAAATAAGAAATTGAATTCGTTGAGCTACTACCTGTTTCACATGCGGGGAGATACGAGTTCGGAACAGGCCCCGTAAATGGGGGGACCCTTGCAAACGAATCTAATTCTTTGTAACGCTCATAATCTTTACGCCACTCCGATTTTAAAACGCCCATTCGATTTTGAAGTGTTTTACGCGACATGTTACCAAGTCCGCGAATTCGCGGGAAATACAAAATAAAACGCACCGAAAAAACTAAGTTTCATTGGCAAAATTAAATAACCGACGACACCACTTTAAAGTACTTTTTTAGGTTTGTTTTAGTGTTAAGAACTGTTTAGAAAACACGAATAAATCGGCGAGGAAACAGTTCACAAAGCTGTCTATGATTTTATTGTCAAACAGCTGAAACTAACATGTTTACCAAACAACGAAACTGCCAATGCTCTGCAGCATGCTGCAGAAACATTGATGCGAAACATTTAACTTTTGCAGCGGTTTTGCGGCATCGGGTATAGCATGTGGCAGCACCAAGTACTAGTGCGACGGCAACTTGAAAATAAATTTGTCGGTTATTTTTATGCTGTTATGACACTGGCTATTTTCTCGCTAGAAAAAGTACAATAATAGCCAATCGTGCGACAAGGCGAACAACAATCAAAAGACAGAGATACCGCTCTTTCCGACGCTAGTGGCATCTAGTAAAAGAAATTAACAACTGGTATGTTAAGAAAAATACCGGTTCTGGCGCGTTTCATAACAGAACATGGCACTTTCCATAATTTATACGTACCGAACTGTCAAAAACTAGTCGGTAGCGGCTGGAAAATCTAGCCGCCAGCGGATTTTTCTTGGATTAACTGCTAGAATGTTGCGAAACACTGCTCGAATGCGCTTTGTTGCTTTGTTTTTTTTTGACAGTTATGGATTGTTTTTTGACAGTTACCCATAGTTTGCTGTTCGGACTGTCTCTCTCACACCAATGTCTAAATTGTATGTTAAAGTCTCTATCCCTCTCCATTTGGATTGTCTAGCCGCTTTAAAGCCGCAAAAATAGCCAGTGTCATAACAGCATTACCCATAGTTTGCTGTTCGGACTGTCTCTCTCACACCAATGTCTAAATTGTATGTTAAAGTCTCTATCCCTCTCCATTTGGATTTTCTAGCCGCAAAAATAGCCAGTGTCATAACAGCATTATGGATTGTTTTTTGACAGTTACCCATAGTTTGCTGTTCGGACTGTCTCTCTCACACCAATGTCTAAATTGTATGTTAAAGTCTCTATCCCTCTCCATTTGGATTGTCTAGCCGCTTTAAAGCCGCAAAAATAGCCAGTGTCATAACAGCATTACCCATAGTTTGCTGTTCGGACTGTCTCTCTCACACCAATGTCTAAATTGTATGTTAAAGTCTCTCCTCTCCATTTGGATTGTCTAGCCGCTTTAAAGCCGCAAAAATAGCCAGTGTCATAACAGCATTATTAAAGAGCCGTGCAGAATGAACGCAATCGCAGTCAGATTGGATGTCAAAATGTCGCAACGACATGCAATGAAACGCTGTAAACCGCAAGTAAACGCTGCAAGAACAGTTCTATCAGTGTCAATAATCAAAGCGAAATTGATATGGACGCAAAAATCGGTGAATTATTTTTAATGCTCATCGAAATCTTTCATTTTCCATTTTACTCTTTTCTTTTTTAAATAATATAGCGCGTTTTAGGTTATGATATTGTCATATTTGACATTTCGATGCGTTCACTTGCGATCATTTTAAGTGTACCGTTTCGGTCCGGATTCGACAGATGTCCTTTATCACACTGGACTTATTTTCTAACTGGTTTTCTTGAACTGTTTCCTTCACTACGCAGGCAGCAGTCAAATCACATTTTAAGTGTTTTTATTTTATTTAACACTTCCTTTAGTCATCTCCAGGGTAGTAGCATAGGTTTTATTATACAATAGCATGTCGTTACAATTATCTAGACAATAACGCGAACTTCCGAAAAACCAGTTAACGCATTCGAAAAAAAGGTCCTCCGTAGAATTTTGGGACCTGTCAAGGAAGGAACGGACTGGCGAATAAGATACAACCATGAGCTGTATCAACTCTTCGAGGAGCCAGAAGCTTTAATATTCATCAAAGTACGTAAACTGCAGTGGGCTGGCCATCTAGAGCGAATGGAAGACAGAAGAATCCCCAAACGTGCTCTTAAAGGCAAAACGAGTGGTAACAGGCCAGTGGGCAAACCACGCAAGCGATGGGAAGACTCGGTTGAAGAAGATAGCACGATGAAGCAAAGCCACCTTAAAAATTAGCAGCTAGAGGATGCGGTCTTTGGATCGAGACGATTGGAGGCGACGACTTCAGGAGGCCAGGATCCGATTTGGGCTGTCGCGCCATTGATGATGATGATTTATTTTTTGGGCCAAAGTTCACCCGTGACCTTAGTACAAAAATGATGTTTGAAGCAATAGCCTCAGAATATGCCGTTTCTGCCCTATGCCCCAAAAAGAGTTATATTGAAACCGAATGCTTTAAAGTAGTGCCTTTCATTTTAGAGACCAACAGTATTCCGTGCCTACGAAAACACGACAGGTTCAGCAAATGGCGAAATTTCCCGTTTGGCGTTGGTTTTGGTTATCGCAAAAGTTGCATTTTCCACTCTTAGAGGGACCAATCCGATGGAGATGTTTCGTCATGCGAAAATGTTCAATCAAAACTCCCACTAATGTTGGAGCTTATTATTAGCTTAATTTCAGGTTATCAGACCTTTTTTCCCGGCATGAATACCACACAGAAGCGACGGCGTCTTGGGCGTACAAAAAATTGTAACGATTGAGATGGCGGTTTGTATGTTCCCTTCGATGCTCGGAGCGCCTACAACGGCCGGTTTCTCAACAATTTTGACAGCCTATTCCAGCTGTTTACTCTGACGGCTCGCAGGATCCCACAAACTTGTTTTCTATTCAAATTCAGTAATTTTATTTTTGTGCTACGATTCCGGCCGTCCAACGTTAAGTTTGTGCAATTTAAAGAAAATGCTGCGCAATATTTCGGTGAGTCAGAGGAATTATTCCCTTGCAGAATCGGGCTGCAAAATTGCATAACCCTCGCGGAGATTCGGTGCATAAATTCTTATGTTCTGATTTTTTTTTTATTTCAGCAATTACGTTTCTGTTCGAGACTTCTTCCTGCTCGTACTTTCGTTTCTAACGAGTGTGGACCACCACCAAAAGATGCCAAGGATGAATCTCCTCCGATCGTAGATTTTCCCGATCCTGAACATATCCCTTTGCCGGTTTATCCCGAAAAAATAAACGAACCGCTTCAGCAGCGGAAGCAAAGGTAAGTTAGTTTGTTTTTTGACTTGAAAAGACGTCTTCCTTAACAAGTTGTCCCCCGAAGACTACTCTACCAGTCTCGCAAACGAGGAATGCTCGAAAATGACTTACTGCTGAGCACGTTTGCTGCGAAATTCTTGAAATCAATGTCCGCTGAACACACCGCACTCTACGATAAATTAATCAATGGGCCAACAAACGACTGGGATATTTACTACTGGGCGACCAATGCGAAACCAACGCCCGCAGAGTACGATAACGAAATTATGCAAATGTTCAAGGAACATGTGCAGAACATCGACAAGGAAGTTCGGCTCCACCAGCCCGACGTCCATGCATAAAAATGAAATTCTAGTCTAAATTTGTTGCTTGTTTGTTTGTAATTATATTTTGTTTGTACTTACGGAAATCTTTTCAACATCTTTCGAAGACTTTGTACAAGTTCGGTAGATTCGCTAGCTCTAAAACAGCGGGCTTGAGCTGAACGCTCGGTAACAACAATTGTTTGAAGCCCGGATAGATAACATGCTCGACAGTCCATCGATGCTTTTTACTATTCTCGTCCTGATGCGCGGTGTACGAGTAAAATTTTGCCGTTTCTCGCGAAAATGTCTCGAAACATTCGTCTTCGGAGTCCCAATCGACTTCGGTTGCGAGTCGAAGAAGATACATTGGAAGAGCGCAGAGTGATGGCTGGTGGTTTTTCAGAAGCACCGGAAGCGTTTCGAGACAGCCGCTCTGACTGATTGTTAGCCCAAAGTATTCCTTCATAATTGCCGATTTTTCAATAAGTATTTCGACTACGCGGCCGGCTAGCTCAGTTTGGGGACCATCTTCCTCCGTCCATCCACTTTCCGTTGAGTTGAGGGCAATGTGAGCCAGTTGTAAAATAGATAGAGGTGGATCGAATGTTATGGCTTTGAAATTTTCGAAGTTGTATATTATGAGCTGATAGAATAAATCGAGACTGAAAAGAAAAAAACAAATGCTTTGGTAGACGCAGTACTTAAAAACGAGTTGCGAAAATAACGAAATTGATAAAAATTATTTCACGGATGCAAGAAACTCAACACCAATGGCACTATTCACTCTCGGATGTTTGCCCAATTTTGATTTGAACTTTAAAATAGCACCTGTTCTTTTATGCAATCCGCTACCAGGAGTTCAAGGAATATTAAAAGGTCCTAAGTGAGTAAAAACAAATTAATTCGGGGCTAGCACCGTATCGTCTTCATTATTAGAAATCAGGCTTCAGAAGACCAAGGCTAAGGTTGTGAACGCGAGCAATCAAGAGTAGCGAGCAAGAAAAAAACAAATGCGGAGCAGAGTACAAAGCCACGAAAGAATATCAAAGGACGAAGAATTGCAAAGGACAGGCACGAAAGAAGAGAAAGGACAAAGATATGAAAAAAGATCAAAGAACAAAGACACGAAAAAAGGACAAAGATATGAAAAAAGAGCAAGCGACAAACATACGAAAGTAGAGTAACGGACAAGAACATGAAAGATGAGCAAAGGACAAAGATGAGCAAAGAACAAAGATGAACAAAGGACAAAGACACAAAAGAAGAGCAAAGGTAAGGAAGAAGAGCAAAGGTAAGGAAGAAGAGCAAAGGTAAGGATGAAGAGCAAAGGTAAGGAAGAAGAGCAAAGGTAAGGAAGAAGAGCAAAGGTAAGGAAGAAGAGCAAAGGTAAGGAAGAAGAGCAAAGGTAAGGAAGAAGAGCAAAGGTAAGGAAGAAGAGCAAAGGTAAGGAAGAAGAGCAAAGGTAAGGAAGAAGAGCAAAGGTAAGGAAGAAGAGCAAAGGTAAGGAAGAAGAGCAAAGGCAAGGAAGAAAAGAAAAGGTATGGAATAAGAGTAAAGGTAAAGAAGGAGAGCAAACGCAAGGAAAAAGAAAAAATAGGAAGGAAGATCATCGAAGGCAAGAAAGAATATAGCAAAGACAAAGAAGAACGTGTGCATGGAAAAAGAGTAAGATCAAGAAAGATGACAGAGGCAAAGACGAGCAACGGCAGAGAGGAATAGGCAAGGAACCAGCTAATAAAAACAGGTACATACCTCAACTTCATCGTATTGCACAAATACAATTTCGTTTCATACTGAAACAAAGCAAATGTTCTGTCGACCACACCGACAAAGGACATGTTCTTCAGCATTCTTCTCACATCCGGACTGCATATTTTCTCCACTTTTGTTCTCATGTTCAGAACACTAGTCAATTTGGTTTCCTTTCGCTTCATCATGAAGCCGGGCGATTTTAAAAAACTCGCAGTCTCATTCGCGTTCATCGAATCATCTGCCTCGCTATTCATTTTCATTTTTTTAGGCGATCCGAAAAATTTCTCCAATTTTTGCTCCTTAGAGTCGGTTCGCACGAGATCCTTCGCATATACCGTTGTATTCTCTTTCACATTCGATGTGTCTGCCGTTACTTCAGAAGCACCTGGCAGTCTCATTTGTTTGTAGAACGTTCTTGTACTATTGCTACCCAACAATTTCTCTTCCAAATGATTTTTGATTTTTTCGATAATATGATCTTCGTGTAAGAAATGAACTTCATGTTTGGTCGGATGAACGTTAACGTCGACATTCGACGGATTCAGTTCGATACTTATATAGCTAAATGGATAGGTGCCTTTTGCCAGGTACAGACTGTAAATCGAATCGATTGTTGATTTCAAGGCGGACGACTCAACTAATCGATGATTTATGAAGAGTAGATTGATTCCTTTTCGCGCCGAATAATTTACAGTCGTAATATTGCCGGTCATTTTGAATTGGAGCGTTTCATCGATCAGTTCGATTTCCATAAGTTCTTTGGCTAGCGATGCACCGTAAATTACGCGAATATTTTCCATGATGGAACTGTTAGGAGCGGTCCGAATTGAAACATTTTCACCGGCTTTTTTCAACATGAAACCCACTGTGGAATTGTGTACGGCATATTTACTTACAATATCCGAGATTTTTTGAAATTCTTCGTTCGGCGACTTGAGAGCTTGGCGACGTTGTGGTATGTTATAGAAAAGATCTTCGACGGTTATTGTGGTGCCTTGATTACCGGCGCATGGTTTCGGTAGACCTTGAAGTTTTCCGTCTTCGTATGAAGCCCTAAAAAAACAGAAATTATATGCTAATTGCAATTGTATACAGTACGCGATCTTTACTTACTTAAAGGCGCATATCTCTTGTGCCGTCTTTGTTTGTATTGTCAAGTGGGCAACGTGGCTTATACTTGCTAGTGCCTCACCGCGAAAACCGTACGTTGCAATCGATGTCAGATCTTCGAATTTCTCCAGTTTCGATGTAGTAAATCGTTCGCATACAATTTCCAGATCATCTTTACGTATGCCGGTGCCGTTGTCTTGGATTTGTAGAAATTTCAGGCCACCGGTTTTAACTGTTATTTGAATCGAGCTTGATTTTGCATCTAAACTGAATTTGAAATTAACATTACATTAGACCCCTGCGTTCAAGGGATGTTTATATTGGTCTGTATCTGTAGTTCCTAGTTCTAGAAGACGGCCTCAATTCTAAGAGTAATGCTATTTTTAGATTCGTGTTTACATTGAAATACGTAAAAATTAAGATATGTAAAAAGGGACTGCTTCATGAAAAATTAACGAAAAAAGTAGGGAATTTTGCAAGCACGTTAGTTTCTAGCGAAGCCGTAGTTAGGATGCGACAAATGAATTTCCACAAATCCATAGATCAGAAACACAAAATGAAAGTAGAAGGTTGACTTGCTCAGATGGGCAGGGTCGGAAATATTTTCTGTGGTACTGAGCTTGGTATGGTATGATGTGTGGGGTGGTGACGTTGTCATCCTCCTTCACATAGACGTTAGTGTTCGTCCGTTGTGCTCCCCATTAGAGTATAATATCTCGTGGAACCTAAAACCATTTTGTCGATTTAATGAAATTTGCTATGTTACATAGCTTTCCCTTATCGATATCACCGAGGTCATCGAGTATATATACGCCGAGGTTCCGTCTTCTCGTTCCCGATAGAGCCGAACACTCGCATAGGACGTGGAAGATTGACTCTTCCACTTCTGGGTCACCGCAGGTACGACAGAGATCATTTGCCTCGGCACCCAGTCGTCTAGCGTGTCTACCGATCAGGCAGTGCCCCGTGAGCACTCCGATTAGTGTGCTAGCATTTTTCCTGCGCAGGCTCAAGATATACTTGCTTTTCCCGTGACTTGCATATTCAGGCCAAAGAGTTCTTGATATTGAGCATGTAGTTAGGTTTGACCATTTATTACCGGTAGGCATAGTGAGTCGATAGACTGTTTTATGGACCCAATGGGAGCGGCAGCGTGCTGTTCTCCCACTAGCTTAGGCTGGAGCCTGCTCGAGCGAGTTCATCAGCTAGCTCGTTCCCCTGGATTCCAGTGGCCTGGCACCCAGCAGAGGGTAATATCGTGCCGTGTGCCGATGGAGTTAAGAACACCGCGACATCGTCTAACTAGTTTGGATCGTGTTGTGAACGAACTAAGGGCTTTGATAGCCGCTTGGCTGTCTATGCAAATAGTAATGTCTTTTGTTGCATTCACCTTTGCTTCGATATTTTTGCAAGCCTGAAGTACTGCAAAGATTTCTGCTTGAAATACACTGTAGAATACCCCCGCGCCTGTGCCAGAAGTCATTTTCGAACCGTCGGTGAATATCCCTACGAGGATTGAACTTCAACAAAATGAACTGGCTTGTATAGCATTATATCTGCTTGTCTATTGAGAAGTGGAGGTACAATCCTGGACCCAGTCAAGGTGTGAATTTCGAAGAGTCTTTGCAGTTACTTTCAGTCTACTTAACAAGAAACGAAAGATTCATCAACGTGGAACTAAGCAAAATGACAATTTCGCCAAGAAGCGCAGCCGGCTCGGGGAAAGTGAATGAAGCACATTGAGTTTCACACGGAACAGTGTGCATAAGTGCCGATATCTCACGCTAATGGTAGCAACCTTCATATCAATTATTTTTCAGACTTAATTTTCCACCCTTTCTTACCTCGAAGAACTGGAGACACTAGGCTCGCCTTAAACTCGATATTTAGGAAGTGCCTCGAGTCAGACTGGTTATGGAATGGTCAGTTCTCCCTAGCTGGCACAGCTGGTTTATCTGGAGTTAAAAACTCACGGTGGAAGGTATGCACTGTATTTGGGTGAGTGCTGTTGAGTATTGAGCCCTGGATAGCCCGGTCGTCAGCTAATTTTCCTGCGTACATACAAAGGGTAAATTTTCACTGACCTCATCTAGTCAGCTCATTTCAACCATGGTTTAGTGGAACTGGCAGCGAAATCTAAGGCCTTGATTACGGCTTGACTATTTTACTCATAATCAAAATCAGGACGTACTCTTAATCCAGGCTGTTTACCGTTCGTACAAACGCTAAAATCCTTCAAATATTTTTCTATTATCACATTTTGTAGTCTATCAGCTTCTATATTCCCCACTTAACGTAAAAATTCTGATAAAAGGGAAAAATCTTCAAACCTGTTTTCGATCAATTCCTTGAGCGCATTGGCCGGCCTCTGAATAATTTCGCCAGCTGCTATCCTGTTGACAACTGCTTCGTCTAATTTCTTGATTTCTCGCGGTTCCATTTCAGCTTAAACTTGCAATATAAATTCAACCGCTTGTCGAGCCAGAAACAAAATTTCAAACAACAAAAAACGCGCGCTAATTCATCGCTGACATTTTCAAGCTTCTTGTTTACGTTTGAGGTTAGTTTGTGCTGCGAGATGATGAGTGTGACCGGATCGGTGAAGGTGAAATTTTCCGAAGGATAAATAAATGCAATGGCTTGCAGGAGGCTTCAAAACTTCACGGGCCGGTTTCTTCGACACAGCCAAAGCCTATCAACGAGTTCTTGCAATGCAGCGATCGAGTCATCGATGAATATTTTCGATAGGAACGCTAAACGACTACAGAAAGAGCGGGCAGCCAAAAGGTACTTTCTTATCCCCAAAATACGTCCAACCCAACGGCTGATTTCCTTTTATCGCAGTCCTGATGTAGAACTTTTCGACTATCTGAAGGACGAAGTTGGCTTTCGACTCTCGGACCGAGTGTTCGACGTAAAGCGACAGTTCAAGCGTGCCGCCGATATCGGATGCAATCGGGGATTTATTTCGCGGCATATCCTGGCCGATTCCGTGGAGGAATTAATTCTGTGCGACACGAGTCCAACGATGCTGGATCAGGCGAACGGAACTCCAGGAATGAAGATAACGAAACGCGAAATGGACGAGGAGAAGTTAGAGGTTTGATTTTGGGTTAGTCGATTTTTGGCGCCTTTTGTTAAGTTTTTGGTCTTTCTCGTTCAGTTTGAAGAGAACTCCTTAGATTTGGTGATATCTAGTCTAAGTTTACACTGGGTAAACGATTTACCAGGGTGCTTTAGTTCGATTATAAAGAGCCTGAAACCTGACGGAGTCTTTATGGCATCGCTATTCGGTGGCGACACTCTCTACGAACTGAGATCTTCCCTGCAATTAGCTGAACTGGAACGTAAAGGTGGCATTTCGCCACACATATCACCGTTTACACAAGTAGGTACACTTTCATTCGTCACTGCGATTCTAGCCTAGCCGTTAATTTCAGATACGAGACGTGGGGTCTCTTCTTAACCGAGCGGGTTTCACAATGCTCACGATCGACACAGATGAAATTGTCGTTGGCTATCCTTCGATGTTTGAAGTTATGTGGGATGTAAAAGGTTTGTCGTTTCTTTCTCATTGAGTACTTGAAGAAACAATCAAATCCTTCCCTACATTTCAGGCATGGGAGAAAGTAATGCCGCATTGAATAGGCCACTTCACCTTAGCCGGGAAACATTAACGGCAGCTTCAGCTATCTACAAAGAACTATACGGCAAAGTAATAAATTTCTTTAAAATCTCCAAGCTATGCTGCTATTTTGAATTTTTTTTTTAATTTTCAGGACGACGGTGTTTCGGCAACGTTTCAAATAATTTATCTAGTCGCTTGGAAACCGTCTCCAGATCAACCACAACCTTTGCCACGGGGGAGTGGAGAGGTTTCATTGAAAGATCTCGGGAAGATTATTTCACAAGGCGGCAAAAAGGTGAAGGAATGATTCAATTTTTGTAGTCTAGAGAAAATTGTTAAGATTATTTTTAGTAGATTTGATTGAGATGAGATTTGAAGATGTTTCTTTTTCGTTGAACGTTCTCCAGAGACGTTCAAACGGAAACTGAATAAGTAGTTTTTTGTGTAGCGATTTTGAAATACCACCTCGAAAGAAGTGGAATCTCTGTCCTTCATTCGCTTAAGTCCAAAAGTAAAGAAAAAATGGTTTCATATGAAAATCGGTTGAGTCAAAGAATGAAAGGACTCTCTCTAGAACATTTATCAGAAGAGATTGTAACTTCAGACACTCTTGAAAGAATATTTAAAGCAATTTACCCCGTTCTATACCACGATCGAGAAAAGGGGAGACCACAAAGCTTAGTAACTTAATTACACGCTTCATCAAGCGGAAATTTTGTCTGGTCTATAGCAGTTGCAACCTTATTTAGCTCCAGATTCGTGTATTCGACTACTGTTCATGTGCATGTGAATGGAATCAACAGAAAATGTTTTTCCTGGGCGATATTTTTGGATGTAAAGAAAATTTTGGATAAGGTGGCACAACGGTCTTGTAACCCTTCAGGGATGTCATTAGTTTTTCGCAGAATGGGTGAAAACATTTTTTGTCTTTGTGGGTCGGTGCTAAGATGTACGCATAGTTGAAGACTACATACATCTAAGACGAACACATGTCGTCTGCTTAAAATGCAGACAGTGCAATCAGTACGTAGTGCGTCTGCAATAAAGACAGAGCACAGCAGGGGAGACAAAGTCGAGCCCTGAGGCACACCAGCTTCAATGCCCTTTAGTGTCAATCTCTTCCCGTTTAGCAATACTTGAAATAGGAGCTGACTAGTCGTACTAGTTTGTTTGAAAACTGATGTTCCATGTGTTTGAACAGCAGTCCATTATGCCAGACTGTCGAAGGCCTTTTCAACATCCAAGAATATTGCCCCCGTATATAATTTTTTGTTAAATAATAATAATAATAATAATAATAGATTTAATCCCTTCATGCAAAATGGGCAACTCCTTCCAACTCAAAAAGTCAGAGAAGAATTCCCCATTTGGGTACACTTTCGCAGCTTAAAGAACTGGAGACAATATTGTCACACAGCTCAATGAGCTGAACATTTTTTTACCGTATCAACATACTCATGCATGTATGCCGACATTGGGCTCAATGTCTAAAAATATGTATACCTTAAAAGTACTCACTAGTCAGTGCAACGGCAAAAAGGCAAAAACGAAAAATCAGTTATTAATAAATGCAAAGAAATAAAAGTGAAAATGAAAGAAAAAAAAAATTTAAAATTATAAAGATTAACAAAAATAAAAATAATTATATATAGTATAACTAATAGTAATAAAAATAAGCAATACGCAAAACATGCAACTACAACCATACGTTTAGGCGTCAGTCTCGTCTGATAGCTCGAGGGCCAGGTCTTCGATAAGTAGGTGAATTCGGATGACTAAATTATCTGATTCAGGTCGTCTATAATTGCAACAATTCAAAAATCACATTCGTAGCTTCGACAAAGAAGATGCTTCTTTGCAAGGTTCTTTAGCTGAAAGACATTCCTTGCCATTTGTATTATTGAAGGTAAAGAGTTATATTCACAAATTGCCTCAAATACAGGATCTTTTCTAAGTCGGTCAGTCCTAGGACAACCTTTTTGTCTAATAAAATATGCCCTTCTTGTGTTAAAGTTGTGTATATCGTGATTGTGGATCAATTTGATTGAGGATTTTAGTCTATTGTTCTTAATATTATAAATAAGTTTAATTCGTTCCCGGCTTATGTAAGGTAAGTTTTTCATAAGTATAATAAAGTTCCTCCGATGGTGTTAAATAGGGTAAATTATGAATGGCTTTAATGTCCCTATTCATAAGTCTCGCAATTTTATCTAGGTTTCTTTTCGAGGTTTGGCTTCATAGAAGAAGTCCATAACTTATTTTGGATAGAATAAATGCATTATAGAGCATATTCTTTATTGGTACGTGTAGATAGTCGTTAAGCCTTATTGCTCCAATAATTGGGGCAATTTTGTTTCTAAGTTTAGTAATGTGAGCAGTCCAAGTAAGTTTATCGTCAATTATCAGCCCTAAATATTTTGTTTCATGTGCTCTCGTTAGTTGAATTCCATCTATTTCTAGTTTCAAGTCAATATCCAGTTTGTTAATTTGTCTAAAGATCATATAATTTGTCTTCAATGTATTTAATGTCAACATATTACCTAAGAGACAATGTTGAAATAGTTTTAGATCAAAATTAATCGGATATTTACCTTTATAAAGAAGTAACGTGTCGTCAGCAAAGGTAATATATTTTGCTTTAAGGCGCGCGAACTGTAGGTTGTATATATATAGCAGATATAAAGTAGGTCCGAGAATCGAACCTTGAGGGACTCCTATACTGACTGTCATAGGAGAGCTTAATTCGTCGAAATTTTTAGTAATGTACTGTCGATCAACTAAAAAGTTTTTTATTAAGTCATTGGCCTTTCCCCTAATTCCAATTTCCTTCAATTGATCGAGCAACAATATATGGTTTACTGTGTCGAAAGCTTTTTTGAAGTCCACAAAAATCGCAGCGACATAAGAACTCTTGTCAAGGCTTTCATTTATAAACTTCATTGCATCCAATAAGGCTGATGTCCTATTCCTGAAATCCGTACTGCTGTTTATCAAAACCAATATGTTTCTTTATAAAATTCAGTAACCTCCTGTTTATTACTTTTTCGAATATTTTGTTAACTGCGCTAGTTAAAGCTATTGGTCGATAGTTATTAGGATCTTTTATTGAGCCTCTTTTATGAATGGTAGAAATCAGTGCTGTTTTCAAACAAGGGGGAAATGTACCATAGTTTAGATGGTTATTTATGGCACTTAGTGGTGAAGAGATGATTGTCTTAAGTGTCTTCAGATCATTTGTTGAAATGCCTTCGATTCCGGGGGCTATGATGGATTTGAGTTCCTCTATAATATTTTCAATTTCAATATAATCTGTTGGAAAAAGACACATAGCCTCTGTTACTGAAGGACAGCAGAACCTTTGAAAATTCTCCGCATTACTATGGTTTATTAGATTCTCCGCAGGATTGGAGCCAATCGTTCATTTAAATCATTGGCGATTAACGCATGATCTTTAATAAGATCATCTAGGGAATCTAACTCATCAATTCCATTTTTTGAACTTCGTAATTATCGCGGTAATTAGAGAATCTATCGGCTTCTCTAATTACCGTCCATAGCTTCCTTGGATTGCCATCAATCAATCAATCACCTATTTTACCGAAAAGCACCGTCTTTATAAATAAATCGTAATTACTTTTGTTAGGAAAAAACACAAATCTTTTTAGGGATGTAGGGTCAGTTTCCGGTCGTTTTCACAAGGTTCCAGGTTTCTAGTCACTGATTTCATCTTTGCGAGCCACTTTTGGCGTATTTCTTTGTTACTGCTTCGAATAGAAAATTTCTCTTTCTTTCTATGAAATTTGACTTTGACTTAAAGGCTACCCACCACGTCCTACTTAAAAAAAGGTTTTTAGCAAAATTACATCTTTATTTTATTAACAATTATTATTCCTTCTGTTTTTCTCGGAAGCGAGTTTTCACATTATTATTTATTTTTTGTTTTCGTCAAACTTTGTTCAATTTGATCAAAGCCACCAGCACAATTCCCGCGATAATTGTGTACTTCAAGAAGCGATTCCTATTTTTCCGTTTTTGCTCGACTACGTAATCATCAAAATTAATGTAGAGCGGTGGTTTTGTCGGACTGAAAGACTGCAACTGCAAGAAGAACAAACGAATAATTTTCTTTAAACAAGTTTTCTGTGGAAAGAACGTACGTATTGAGTAGTTTTCTTCAGCTTCACAATTGAATTCTGATATTCCTTGACTGCTTCCCGGCACTTTTGAATCGTTTCGATTTTTATTTTGCCTAGCCGATTCGATTCAATATTTTGCTCGATGAAACGAATCGCTGACGTGACTATCACTACATTTTTCAAGTGATTCGACGCCAGCATTAGGATATCGTAGAAGCTAGAAGGAATGACGAGAACTAGAGAATTTCTTCTGTAATCGCTTTCTAATTTTGTTACTTACGAATCGTTTTCTTTCCTCTTGACACGCGCTATCGACTTCGTGGACCAGTGTTCCAGATGGAATCTAAAAAGAAAATACGAGAAAACATGTCAAAGCGCTGGATCGTTAGAGGAACTTACGATATTCGACGTACAGCGTGAGTCCTAGCAAAATCTTTTTCCTATGCAGCGGCAATTTAATATCGATTTCGGCCAACTTATCGTCCGTCATGGTCAAAAATTGACTGAAGTTGACGCGATTCTGGGCGAAATTCACCAGAAACTGTTTCATGTCCATTTCACGGAGTATTGTATCGATTTCTTGAAAATACTCGGGAACGTCCGACTTCAGAAACAATCGGGGAATGAAATCGCGTAGCGAACTGTACGTTAGGTAATTTGTGGGAACCATGTACTGGTGGACCTCGGGCGGTAAGATCTTAAGGATATCGTAGAAACCATGGAATTGAGCAACTTGTCGCGGCAGATAGCCCTTTCGATTGGACACGTTTACTTCGGCACCGGCTTCGACCAGTCGCCGTACGATTTCCGGATGGTTGTTTTCGATTGCGTGAAAGAGTGGAGTCCAGCCTTGATTATCGGACGCTTCGAGAAACGACACCTTGATTATAAGATCGACAACGTCCAGATGGCCTTGAATGCAGGCAAACATGAACGGTGTCTGGCCGTATTTGTCCGAGACATTTACAACGGCTCCCTGATCGATTAGCATAGCACAAATTTCCTTGGCTGTTTTCGAGTCCTTTAGGCAACCGCAAGCCTCCATCAGCGGTGTTGTGGAGTCGATTTGCCGGTTCGGATTGGCTCCGTTCGACAGCAGATAGATCACGATTTCAATGTGACCGTGCTTGCAGGCGTGATGTAGGAGGGTGCTTCCGCCGCGAATTGTATCGTTGATGTGTTCTTGGTGCGACGAAACGTGACCTACCACAATGTTCATGTCGCCGTTAGTAACAGCATCGTAGAGGTTCTGTTGACTGTCGGCCTTCCATATCGGACGAGCGGGTTTCACGTCCTGTTCGATTACAGAGTTTCGGCATAAGAGCAGAGCAGAGAAATTTTAGCGGTACTTACAGGGTCGCCGAAGTAAAAACCTTCGTAACTTTCGTCGGAATCAGAGTCTGGAGGCCGGTATTTGTTCATCCTGCGGGACCTACTTTAATATGGAACTGTACTAATTCTATTATTCGTTACCGGGCAGAAGTAGATATTACTGTTTATTTGAACCGGGCGAGCTCGCCGGATACTTCTGATCCCAGTTGTCAATATGTGACAGCTCAGAAGAAGTGCGTTCAAGACCGTTGGAGCGAAATTCTTCCAAGGTCGGTTATAAATTCGGATTCAGAGCGAAAAATATTTAATAACGGTTTTTTTTCTTTTAAATTAATTAAATCGAGATATAGTGGCTGCTCAGAACAGAACCGTAAACTGAACGAAATGTAGCATATGATGCCATATGGCATCACTAAACCACGGCAATTAAAAGAAATGCGCTGGTGTTTGTAACCTATCAAAATTTTACTGGTCAAGGTTGGACGGACGGAAGACTTGGGAGATATTGGCATGTTTGCTGTTACTCGTCAGAATACTGACACGGCACTGCTTGCTAGTGAAGCATGCTATGCGTATGGGGATCGCTGACTCTGATGTGTGCAGGTACTGCCTTGACCTATATGCTGAGAAGGACATTACGCACATTTTGTGTGAATGTCAGGCCTGAATTCGATAGGACATGGCAAGCTGGTCAAGTTAGATTGTTTAGGGGTTGTTTAGTGACCTACGAGGCTCTGAAGGGATCGCTATGGGCCCTATTTTGGGGCCTAGTGTGCGCGATGGCTTTAGCGCTTCGTCCCTTCTTAAAATTAAAACTACCAAAAAATAAAATTTTTTCACTTCGGCGTTGAATAGGTTATTGAGTTCAAACGTGGCCGAACATCCATTTTTGATGAAGTCCGGTTAAGGCGACTACGCAGAAATCGAATCCATGATATCGCGTTAGAAGACCGCAGGATTAAGATTAAAGAGATTGCTGACTTTGTAAACATCTTAATTGAACGTGTCAAAAATAATCTATATGGGAAATTATTGTTCAGGAAGCTACTGGTAATTTGGATGAAAAAACCGAATCGCATGACAACTTCGGAGCATTGTTTGAGATTTTGCGGCGTCTCGTGGCTATTGACGAAACATGGATCCATCACTGCACACCAGAAACGAAAGAACAGTCAAAACATTGGAATTCATTGGGCAAAGTTGCGTCAAAGAAGGCGAAAACGGTTTCATCCGTAGGAAAGATTATGGCCACCGAATATCTGGTACTAATTTATTGGAACGATTAACCGCTAAATTGAAGAAAAAACGGCCGCCTACCGCGTTGAAAAAGGTGCTCTTTTACCATATCACAATGCACGACCTCACTCGTCTGCAATTACCACAGCAAAGTTGGTCCAAATGCGTTACGATTACTGCCTCTTCCACCCTATTCTCCAGATTTGGTTAAAAAAAGTTGTTGGTGGAATGCGGTTTCCATCAAACGGGAAAGTTTTTTTAAAGATACTGAACTGGACTTAGGAGATTAGCCTTTAGTACACTGTAGTGTACAGTTCAGTCAGCTTAAGGATGGGAGGTCAGAATTTGGGCCGAGTATGGCAGTGTACTAATAGAAGTAAATAACTTTTAGTGATTTTGGCTGTGATATAGTCTACCAGAACAGCAATGCTCCCTATAACAAATCAATTACTCTAGGTAGCTCTGATGATATTTGTGAATCTGATCAGTATGTAAACAGAACTCATATGCCCAGTGTTAAATCCTTCAGCAGTGACCATATTAAACATTCCGCACTGTTATAAATATTGTTTTCTTTCCGAACACGGGTACTTATCGTACAGCCCTGTTAGATTTATTTTTTGTCTCAAAGGTAGCGACTGCAATAAACATATAAATTTCGTTTCATGTTTTAAAAGTTAATAGCTATGCAAGAACAAAATTTTTCCTCCTTCCTTCTTTTCTTTAAACCCCTTCAGAACTATTCATGTAATTACAGTGAAAATTGGAAGCTTATATCTCAAAGCTTTCATGATATGTCCTAGTAGGGGCGTATCCGCAGGGGTTTGATCGTTTAAGGGGCCCACATAATCCCCCTCATTGCTATATAAAAAGAATATAGCGGGCAGAATTTCACGCAGGTGTTTCCACGAAAATTAGAAGGTTATACCTCAAAATGTTTTCTAGATTCAAGGCATGAATTCCCAGATACTGTTTTTGGCATCTCCGCTGTACACTATAAATCAGAATATTATTTTTAACTCCTCAACCGTCAACCTCTCCAATCTTACAATTTCCTTCCCCTTAAAATCCCTAAAAACTAACTGGGCTGTACATTTTAAAGGCTACTCTAAAGTCTGGCTCGTTATTTAATAAAAAAAAAAAAAATTTCCTTTTTTATTTGTGTACCAAAAGATCAACTCTCTAGCATAAGCCTGCCTAAAAAAAATTATATTCGGCATTCTCCACTCGGATACCCTCACACCTAAATCAAGTTTTACCTTCTTCCTTCCCACACGCTAATGTGTCCTCAATTTTTTTATTTTTACTATGCACTTTTTGTTTGCTTGTATGAACAATCACCAGGTTTAAACTTTGTGCCATAGACCGTTTATGATTATCATCGTTTCATTCGATCTGACGATTTTTAACGAAGCTCCGTTACATTGTTAACTTTTCTGAATGCAGGATATTACAAAGAAACATCATAAAACTACATTCGAATTTTTATTTATTTGTTAATGATTTATCGTTATCAACATAATTTACAAATATATAACTATACAGTGTTTTTCCTTTTTAATATACATCTCTTTATATATATATATATTTTCTTTTAAATATGAACAACGACACAAAAATATTCATTTATTTATTTATTTGTTATATTTTTTTTTTATAGTTTATATGGCATAAGTGCACTATATGCAATAATTCTCACGTTGCATTATAAAAATGTTAACTGAAAACCGACTTTACTACTGGAAACTAATTTTAAATATACACATACATATACTTTTAATTTAATCAATTAATTGACTGAATTGTTAACGATTTAAATATAAAATATTTTATTGATTCAAATTTAATAAAATAATTGAAAAGTTTATACCTTATTATATAATTTTTTTTTGGAACTTAAAGAAAACGGATTAATTCTAGGGAATAAAAAAAAAATTAATATAAATTTGATTGGTAGTGCCTCAATTCATTTCTTAATGTCTAAAACATTTTATTTACATAAACAGCCATTGATGTATTTATTTAAAATCGTAGTATAGCTCATACTTTTGTTGCAGTTTGCTTTCAAACTACTCCTTTGTGTTTAAAAAAAAATTAATAATCATTAATCGGTGTTTGTTGTTATTATGGTATGGGATTGTTCTTTGGCCGTCGGTTAAACTTTATTAGATCTTTGTTTACAATTACTACTACTCCGACAAGTTCCCTGTACGCTGTACACCAATGAGGGTTTTAACTAACAAAATTTATTTCATAGAACAATTATATTATTAATTCTAAATAAAATATATTAATTTTAATTTCTAAAACCCAGGACTGCGCCGTTCATACTCATGGGTTCTGCACTAACATCCATGGGTGTGGCGCTAACACCCATGGGTATGACATTTATATCCATGGGTGTTTCACGGAACACTTATGGGTATTCTTATAACAACCAATTGTGTTTTCTCGAAACAGTCAAATGGGTGTACTACCGTGGGTGTTAACACCCATAAAAATGGGTTGTTGGAAAACACTCATGGGATTTGTTCAACCAGGGTTTCGTAGCCAGAATAGTTTCTTATTTGGGGAGAGGGTGGGACGAACTATAAAATAAAAATTAGTATGATATTAACAACGAATAAAATTGGAGATGAACAACAGTTAAATAATGTACAGTATTTTTTATTTTCACTTTCTGATTTTCCAAGCTGCAAGGGTGTTTCGGACTTACATAAAACCCTGTTGAGTCAATGCAACTCGATGATAAAACAGCTCATTTCGACCTAGTCCAACTCATTTTTTATACTGACGTTTTTGGTGAAGGTTTTTCATCTGGCATGCACTCAATGGCAGAAGTCAAGGAAGTGATTGATGCCAGTCGGGTTCGTATAGGGGTCTTCAAAGACTCGTCTGACGTCGAAAAACAACCCAAAACAACTTAATTACAAATTATGTTAATGGAAGTTTCTATCAAAAATTAATGTTTCGGTACGCGTATCTATGTAAATAGCCAAGTAATATACCCGGTATTCACGCCAATCCGGGTAAACATAATAGGTGACGATTATTTGAAACAATTATGTTGAATCAGTATAGAACGGCTGTACAATTTTTCGACAATATATATTTTTTAGTAATCTTAAACAGAAATGGGGCATTTATCTGATTTAGTCAAAACCTCTAATTTGATTACTGATTACAGCATTTAAATAACATTTTTTAATTATAAAACCAAGGAAGTAAGGATGACCAATTTTTTTTTAAGAGGAGTAACCTTCTGTCGCAATCGTGCTTTGTCCATATCCCAAACTTGAACCTATAAATTACAAAATTAAAAATAAGCACTTTGTTGAAATTAGATTTTTTTACAAACTTTTTTTTTCTCTATTGTAACAAATAAATTCTGTATTTGTTTTATTATTTAATAGTTATTTTTTGTTTTGGTTATCTCTTCGTGTAAATAAACTCATAAAATATGTTTATAAATATGCTTTGTTTTTGTTTTGTGTACACACCTCTAAAACATTTAACAACAATATCACTATAGTGTAAATATAGTTTTTTCTTTTACTTTGTATAATATCTACTATGTATATTTCCTAAGTAACAACAATAATTAACATTTTATTATATACACAATTAACTAATCTCTGATTTAATGTTACATTAACAGCAATGTATGTTTATAACACATACAGTATACATAAATTCTTAATTTTTCGATTGAAGATTTATTCAATTTTAATTTTTATGAGCATAGTGTGAACTATTTGATATACACACGTAGGAGATATTTAAGAAAGGCCATGCAAATCGAAATTAGGAAAGTATTAGCTAGGGCTAGGGGATCCGGTGAACCGCTAGTTTAAATTACCATTTCTTGATCAAATGGTCATTTTAACGTAGAGAGTTTTTGTCACGGTAATTGGGAATCCGTTTCCAAAATGACTCCTATAACAGATCAAGGTAAACTAGGTAGTAAGGGCAGTGGATTTGATTCAGGATCACCCAATTCGGATTTTGAAGCTCTGTAGTAGTGGCGTACCCTAACTCAGGAGTTATATGTGAACCAAAAAAAAGGAGTTCCAAAGGATCATTTAATGGGAATGAGCATTTTGAATGCATAATAGAGGACATATGTGAGAGAGTCCGTTTAGCTCGGCAGATCAAATACTGTATATATTTGCTTACGGAACATGCCTAAAGCTATGCTAATTAATTGGCGAAATTCTACAATTTCTTCGAAAGCTTCCATGCAAAACACAACTATTTAGGATTCGAAAATTATCCATACGTTTTTTTCGCAATTGTTTCATGGATAGGAGTTTAAAAAAGGAAAAACAAAACCCTTTCGAGTACCACCATGCAAAAGTCACTGAAAAATATTTTCCGTTGATTGGGCTGCACCGGACTATCTCAAGAAAACACTGAGCTGTGAAGTTAAAATTCCTTCAATGCTTCGAGGTATTCCCACAAAAATGCGTAAAAACACGGATACACTTAGACCTAAAAATGTTACCAGAGGATCATTGAATCCTACTTGCTAAACCATTTAGAGTTTACAATGAAGCGTTGTATTCTCACAACTTCCGTTGCGGCAAGGTCACTGAGACTGTTGAATAAGTAATCTTCTAGATGAGCTTTCCTTCTAGCGGATAGAGCTGGACAGGTACAGAGTAGATGAAGGACTGTCTCCTATTTCTCCTCATCTTCTACAGAAGTCGTTCGAGAAGAGACCGAGCCTTTTCACATATCACATGACAGCCTATAAGACAGTGTCCGGTCAGGACACCAACTGCAAATTTTCAAGCTCTGGAGCACAATGAACCTTTCAGAGCGCTTCAGATCCAGCTTCGGGTCAGATTTGTCTCGCAGTGTGACATGTAGTACCCCCTGTCCATCTTGAGTTGGTTTTCTTGGTTGGTTTTCTTGGTTGGTTTGTGGTTGAGTTGGTTTTCTTTCGGCCTATTGAGCAAAACGAACCTTTCAGAGCGTTTCAGAAGATTCAGCTTCGGCCAGATCTGAGTTGATTTTCTTAAATGAGTTTACATGTAGAGAGAGGTACAGCCCAACCCGCATTCAGCTGTCCATTTAGAGAGAATGGAAAGAGCATTCTGCAATATCTCACTCAGCGTTAAAAGCGTTAATTTACGTATATACCGGATACTTGTCATCTAATACCAGGATTTCCCATCAACACGCTTAGTTTCTTGGCACCGACAGATGGTAGTCTCATCGCAAAGGAGGGCAAATTACAACTGCTAGGAGTCGCAGCAGGCAAAGGAGCTGGGAGTATAGTTAAAAACTGTGCAATGTCACGAAGACTCAGTTCTACGATAAATATAATCGAAGATGCCAAAAACTGTGTTAGCTACAGTTTAACTAACATATAAAAAGAATAAAGGATAGGGCCAAATTTTCGAACTAGTTTAAAAAATAAGTGACAAACAGCAACTCGAAAAATTATAAATGGAGAACATTCATTAACACAAGGCACAATTAGGGCTGCAGTGCAATTCAAAATGATGTAAAATTGTAAAATAAAGTGTATAAAAAAAACTAAAAACAACTTACAAGCAAAAATAGGCAGGATGAAAGTATCCTGTCGTACGTACATAATCACACACTGATGCAATATAGATTTTATCATTACTTAACACAGAGTTCACATTGATTTTTTTTATAAATTACATTTGTTTTAGTCTTATTGTACAAGGTTGTTTTTTCTATTAACTTCTATTCTTAAAAATACCTACACAATTACATAATACTTTACTGAACTATACCACAATTTCTGTTCTTCTTAGTTTTACTCTAAATAATTTAAATCATCAGTTTTATAAAAACATGAAATAAACCTTTTGAATATAAGTAGGTAAAAATCAGTTTCTTTTTCTACGTTAACTTTGTTTTCTTATTTTTTGGTGGTATTATCTGACCATCTATCTCATTAATTTTACGAATTAAATTGTTACTAAACCGAATATTAACTGGTTTGTGGAATTTATGAATACGAAGTGTGGCCATTTACTACTTTTTGTTATGTGGCATGAAAATATTGTGCTAAGTATTTTTGGTTATTGGATGGAATTAGTTATACCAAATTCAACGGTAAAAAATATATATATGAGCGAATCCCACTTCTGATCTTGTACGATCGACAATCAAAATAGGAAATTAAAATATTGTCAACTTTAAGAATTTAATTAGTTCTAATTTAGGTTTTTTTTGGCCACTGCAAGACTCTCTTCAAAAGTTAACTTTAATTTGTTCGCTTCATAAACGGTTTTCTAATTTTATGCCTTTCGATGGTGGCCATTTTCCTTTCGAAATAGCTTCATGCTGCCATCTTAGCTTGTTGTTGTTAGAATTAAACATGAAATCGATTTTTATTCTGATAAAATAATATTATATGATACAAAGCGTTAAATTTGAACCGAATTTACAATGTTATTGCAAACGAATTCGTCATGGTGATGGTGATAATCAAAACCGGGATTATAATTACATAAATTTTTCTTTACTACTAAAAAGCTCCGGAAATAAGGCGTATCGATTTATTTACCTAAATTCTTATTCGAATCATTGAGATTTTTAGTTTTTTCGCCGAACGTTGTTAGTATTCGTTCGCGACCGCTACTTTGTGTTCCAGCTACGACTGATGCCGAAGGTGTGGATGTTGGCAATACTATAGTGGCCGTTACTTTAGTTGTTACACTTGCAGTTGCTGCTGATGCTGGCAACACTGTTGTCTCATTTAGAAAACTACCTATACTATCGTTGTTTCGAAGTTCGGGTCCGATTAAGGGCTGTTTACTGGGACTACAGTCCGGTGTGATTTTTTGCTTACCGCTACTACTCGATCCTAAATGCTTTCCGTTCTTTGAAGTTTTCAATATACTTGGACCGGGTTGTCGTGGTTGTGTTTCGATTTGGGCACCGGTTACAACAACTATTGGCGCTAATTCGTACTCCTGGTGAAAGTACAAAATAATGTAGTTTAAGAAATTGCTTAAAATCTGGGGTTTTAAGACAAGTGTAGTGACATCAAGATTCATCTTTTTTTCATTTTCTTTTCGGAATTAGAAATAGGAAGGCCTACCTAAAACTAACTTGACACGCTTCACTTTCAACCGCTCGTTGTGGTAAGAAAGAAGGAGATTGCAAAATATCTTAGATCCTAATACCATAGACACACGGACCTAAATTGGCAATTTAATAATTCTCATTTAAACTTAAATTGGCAAGAGTTGCTTACACACGGCCCTTCTACTTATGATCAAGAAGAAGATATGCCCTTTAACAGTTTCGAAATGAAAAAATTATGAAATGTTTTCTTGCCATATTTCCAGCAGAAGTCCATTCAAGAAATCCGTTTTCTTATGCTCATATCGTTTTGACAGCATAATTTGAAACAATTGACATTTAAATTGTTTGCTTCTTCTTCTTCTTTACGATACGTGCTAAGACTTTCTGTGAAATGTGAACTCTAGCATGCTTTTATCAATTTAGGTCTTAATGCCCAATCCAAATTGGGCAGTTAGCGAGACCGTTATGATCAATGTTTGGACATTTAAAGATAATTATGACAAATTTTCACGTGACACCTGACCTTAATGGACAAATGTGATTAATGGGCATTAAGAGTGCGCCGTGTGTTTAGGTTGTTGGAATTCCTCTAACTTGATCGCTTTCTTGTTTTCGTTTTGTCAAAACTACTTCAAGAGATTGAATCATATGAAGTTACGTAGCGTCACTTTAGAGTTGTATTGTCGGAGAGTTGCAGTGGATTGAAAGCGATAGTTAAGATTTTTATCAATGAAAATTGCTGTACATGAAGTCCTGGTGGATTTTCAAACGAATAATTAAAAATACTTACTCGATCACTATTTCGTTGACCACCTGTTCGATGTTGAGCCAACGATCTTTCAGTCCGAGGCGCTAGAGCTCGCTCTCAGAGCTGCAGCGCCTCATCGTGGTAACCGGCCAAACAATAAGCGGCGCCTGTTGGTGAATCTGGCTGTACACCGTTGACAAGAACGCAAGAATTCGAAACACTGTCGTACGTACTGCTCTGATATTTACTATTTGGCGGGATAATACAACACGGACGTCCGGCTGGTCCCCATTCGGATGTCGGGCGTAATAAGGTTCGGATTTTTTCGCTGAACGAGAGGTTCGCTGGTGCTTGGAGGACTTGTTGAAAGGCCGTTAGAAATATAACGGAAACTGGTAACAGTCCGATTATCCAGCCAACAGCATCGGCCCATAACGGATAGACGTAGTGGCCGTAGGATGCCGGTTTGTATTCGACCCAGTTGAAAAATAGAATAAACTGCGAATGAAATGATTGAATATAGTCAAGGACTTGATTAGTGAGCTAAGAAATTAGGTACCAGTAAAGTAGCTGGTGTTATGTATCTCCACATCCAAGACCAGAATAGTAGCCAACATTTCGACCTTTTACCGATCATCGATTGAATATCATTGAGAAATCTTTCCGAACCGTAGAGCCAAGCGATCAGGATACATTCGGAAATTGCTATTAAAAGTACTGACCAGTTGGCCGCATATTTGTCCATCAATTGCAGCCAGTACATTCCGCTCTGAAAAGAAGAGTTAACAATCAGTGGCGGTACCTGCAGCTATTTTTTTGAAAACTTACATTTGTCGTAAAACCCAAACCGCCAACATAGCCAAAAATTGCAACCGCCAATACAACCCAAAATTTGTATTGTCGCGCAGCTGGAAATTTGTCTAGAATTGCAGTAGTAACAGTTTCCATAAGCGCAAACTATTGTTAAAAACGTAAAATGAATTTAAATTTATTCGAATAATTAAAAAAAAGACTGGTTTAAATCGAGGTTGGTTTGAAGCTTCAGTAAAGTTTTATCTTAAGCTCAAATCGTTCTGGTAGGGCCTAGGCATATGCGATAAAGGCCAAACCACAAATTGCACTAACCTGAGAGTCCAGTCCCAAAGTTAGAAGCATAACGAAAAATAAAATCGACCAAACAGGTGAAATTGGAAGACGCGTTACAACTTCCGGATAAACTATAAACGCCAATCCTGCTCCTTGATCGACAACTTTTTCCACTTCGACGTCCAGTTCATGCGCTAGAAAACCGATAATCGAGAAAATCACCAAGCCAGCGAAGAACGACGTTGCAATATTCGAGACAGCGACAATCAGGGAATCTCTGTGAAGGATTTAAATAGGTCGTGATGGTGATATTTCTTAATTTATGATAAGGGATTGATACAGTCACTAGCTATTCGAGTCAGAAGCATTGTAGCTAACTACAATTAAATTGCCAATTATCCGCACTATTATCCGTATTATTATCCACATTATCCGTATTGTTATCCGGCATATATAACGAATCAATTTAATTGTGTCCTGGCTAATAATAGTGTGACTATCACAATCACCCGTTCAAATTGTTTGCTATCGAGACAATTAATGAGCCACTCCATCCTTCCGTAATTTCGAGCGCAATGAAGTATTCCATGTAGGAGGATTACCCTGACACATGCTTGATACTTACTTGTAGCAGTTGTTTGTGAATTTGTTGTATGACGAGAGTGTAATTAGGCCTCCCCATGCTGGGCTTAATGCAAAGAATATTTGAACGGCAGCATCGCCCCATACCTGTTTATGTAAGAAAAGAACACCAGATTATCACTAGATGACGACAGGATCATAATAAGAAGAAATTTTCGGATACGTGTGTAGGCAGAAAAAACGTCTCGCAAGTTGAAGTTGGGAATACACACCTCCCCAACTTCCGTGGAAGGCGGGCGTTAAGTTATGCCGAGTTTAAGAGAGGAAACGTTTATCATTAATTTGAAACAAGGGTGTGTTTTTTGTGATGGATAATGGATGCTATAAAACACCTTCAGATTACCGAGATTATGTAAATGTTTAATTAACGAGTTGAGATGAATCCCTTTGCCTTACCTGTGCGTTAGCCAATTGATTCCAGTCAGGTGTTAAGTAGAAAAGGATTCCGGTCTTAGCTCCCGGTAGCGTAACGCCGCGAAAGAACAATATGACCAATACGACATAGGGAAATAGGGCAGTAAAGTAGACAACTTTGCCCGATGATTGGACCCCCTTGCACAAACATAGGAACACAATTATCCATGCAACAAGCAAGCATAGCGCCAAGGACAATCGTATCCCGCCGGTCTCTTCAATTCCCGATGATAGTCCAAGGACGTAGTTGCTGTTGCGAAAAGAAAATACGAAAATTAAAACAGAGATGTCCTGAAGTTCCTGTAAAAATTCAATCTGAAAATTACGTGAAATATTCTTCGGCTGGTGGACGCTTCAATGCATGAACTGCCAGCTCGGTGTAGTTCTGGGCTTCGGCATAGCTGGAATTGTAACATGTCCGCAAGTAAAATGTTCCATTCAGGGCTTCACATCGATCGGCCATTTCGTACGAAAAACAATCTGCAAATAGGATATAAAGCGATGTTATTTTTTATGAATGATTGCAGAAGAAAATTGTATTTAGGGGGCGGCGTTTTATTTGTTTTGGTTCGAACTCTGAAATTATTCCTTGAAGTAACCTTATAAAATTTCTTGAATATCAACCAATGAGAAAAACAAATATTCACAGCTTTTAACTCTCACGGCCGAAGGACGCTTGAAAATTTTGTAGTATGACACAAAGATGGCGTTCGATTCGGGATCTTTTTTCGCTATGTTGATGTTGCTGTTCGTATAACAAAACCTAATGTCAGCTCTACACTCTTGTCGAGTCGAGCCCTGTAAGCCGAAAACCCGAAAAATTCATAGGTTCTTAATGTACAAACTGCTACTTAGTAGCTCGCGAGCATGCTGGTGGCGATATTGAGAGTTAAAACGAAAAGAGTAAGTCAGGCCTACTCCTTATCGATGATTGGTAAGGTTTAGTTCATACTTACTTTATACATACTCTTTAATGAACGAATTGTCATCTCGTTCGTGCTCATTCGAATTTTAAATACAATGTTCGATAGGGGATCTCTAATATCGAAGAGTGCGGATGAGATGGTCGGTTACATTAGTACACAGATATCAAGTAATAGATGAACTTGTTCCCAAGTGATAATCTTTTTTCAGCGACAACTTTCAAAAGTGTTCGGTGCCGCTTCATCGTCGATTCATCGATGTTTGGTTTATAGGGAGGTGAGTGTAGACGCCCTCGTCTTGTCTTGCAACGCCTCGTCATACTTCAACTCTAAATTTTTTTATGGCGTGGCGAGCGAACGAGGCGATGCGAATGTTACTCCCCCCCCCCACGTAAACTGCAATTCAATTTAGTTTATTTTAAAAGTTTTTAGGTTGTATTTAGGCGTCAGAGGAGTCTTGTTTTAAAGACCACGCATAAAACTCCCTTCTGAATGAACGCTGCCCAAATATGTTGCCGTTTGAGTACGTGACAGTTGATAAACCTTCACTGAAAAGGTCAATTTGAGAAGTGTGATGAAATAGGTCTGATATCATTAGAGTCGCAACTGGAGACGTTTCCTATATGTGCGAAACCTAAATCTATTTCATATCCGCGAATTATAACTAATGCCTTATGGTTCAGAAACACACTAAAGACCATCTCGAGAAACAATCGTTGGTTGTGGCCAATGATGTTGTTTTCATAGTAGGTTGGAGCCACTCATAAGAATGAAACTGCTGTAATGCCGAAAAACAACCTAAAAAATCTTAACAATTTACCATGAAAAGTTTAATTTTTTCAATTTTGTCGGTATTCGGCATTCAGACTCTCTCGGTCAAATATCTCGCCTCACTGTTCCGTTGAGTGTGTGGAGCCAACATGAATTTATTCTCTAGTCGACGGATGAAGCGAAGGTCCACTCATTACACTTCTCTTTACTCCTGTATAGTTTTGGATAGACACATCGATCACATTTGTGCAGTGTTTCTATTATAGTGAGCTCGTTAAGAGGCGGTCTATTCCCTCATTAAACTTTTGCGCGCAAAGTTGCACGACATTTTAAGAGAAATTTTAAGACTACCTACACTATTATTTTCAGAATTTGAAAGTAACTACCATACAAAGGTTCTTAAAATTTGAGTGCTTACGTTCTGTAACGACTCGCATTTCCGGGGTAGGCTCATCGGGTGCCGGGATCCGTTACAAAACATTTCTTTGATATTGGGACTTCATTTTATTCTCTAAATATAACATTATCTACTTTAAACCAACGTTTCACTAATTCCTGCTTATTGTGTCTCTCGGCTTCGCTCCTGGTTTCCTTGCTCTTACGTCTACGACTTCCTCACTCTCCCTTGCGTTGACTCACGTTGGCTATGTCACCTCGGCGTAGTCTCCACTTGGCCTCCTGCGTTATTCTGCGCTGTTGCGTTAGCTTGCGTTGACTGCGTTTGCTTTGACGTTGTCTCCTCTTGGCCTCCTGCTGCTACTCTGCGCTGTTGCGTTAGCTTGCGTTGACTGCGTTTGCTCTGACGTCGCCTCTTCACTTTGCGCTGCTGCGTTGGCTTACGCTGACTGCGTTGGCTTACGCTGACTGTACGGTTCTGCGCTGTTGCGTTAGCTTGCGTTGACTGTGATGTTGTCTTCTCTCGGCTTCCTTCTAATGTTATGCTCTATTTGCGTCGTATTCTCTTGCTGTGTCGTCGTCTCTTGGTTTCCTGTCGCTACTGCGTCCTGCTGCGTCGTCGTCTCTTGGTTTTCTGCTGCTACTATGTTCTACTTGCGTCGTCGTTTCTTGCTGCGTCGTCGTCTCTTGGCTTCCTGCACTACTGCGTCCTGCTGTGTCGTCGTCTCTTGGCTTTCTGCTGCCACTGCGTCCTGCTGCGTTGGCGGCTGTCTTCTTCGGCGTCGTATTCTTGCGGCTTCTTGTGGTAGTTACGTCACATTGCGTGGGTCTGCGCTGGCTACGTTACTTTGCGCCGTTACTTCGTCTTCGTCCTCACTTGCTCAGTTCTTCGTTCGGTTCAGGCTTGTTCATTGATGGAAGTACAACTCCACAAGAGCAATATCACAAGTTGAACCGATCGAGCTCGGTTTCCCAATAATGTTTAGGAGAAAGGAAGTACAACTCCACTATCCCAGTCACAAACATGGGTACCGCCGACTGGCCTGCTCAGTTCTTCGTTCGACCCTGGCTTGTTTATTGATGGAAGTACAACTCCACAAGAGCAATAACCCAAGTTGGATCGATCGAGCTCAGTTTCTCAAAGTTGTTAGAAGAAAGGAAGTACAACTCCACTATCTTGTCACAGTATGAGCACTGCCGACTGACTTGCCTTCTGGCTGATTCGTTCTTGTATATATTCAGTGAAGAACATTTCTTATCCGTGAATTATGTTATAGACTAAATTTGTATGGGGAAATTTTGCCTTTTTATAATTCGCGGCCGGTGTATGCTTATCTCGGTATATAGCCCCGCTGGGATTTGGTATACTTGTCGGCGGGTTTTCTGTCGCATCGCGTCGCCTGGGACGCTTGTGTGACCCCGCTGACCTTTTTCCAGGTAAATCCCCAATTTTTGGTGCTGTGTTTCAGCTTTGTTTGTGTTTTATGTCCTTTGTTTTAATGTATTTCGGGTTCTATGTTCTCTGTTACGTGTTTTTATGTAACCCCGAGTCTTTTAATTTGTGTACCTAATCCTATGTTCTTGGTAATTCATGATGTTCCGTAATCCTAAGTTATACTTCATGTACTTAATCCTATGTTGTTGGCAATTCATGATGTTCCGTAATCCTAAGTTATACTTCATGTACTTAATCCTATGTTGTTTAATTCGTGATGTTTTGTAAACCTACGTTTGTGCTTCATGCACTTAATCCTATGTTGTTTAATTCGTGATGATCCGTAATCTTAAGTTTACTTCCTGTACTTAATCCTATGTGGTGTGGGTGGAAATTTCCGGAAAGTTTCCGTCCTTACACTTCCTCCTTTCCTTGATGAAGAGGCCTTATTGTGCAGGTGTATCCTCCTTGTCGACCAAATCGGACATCATACTCCTGCCCGCCGATCCGCCTGATCCACTTCTTTCGGTTTCCTGGTTTTCCGGCTTTCCGTTTGGCGAGTGTTTCTTGGATGGCCGACATTAGCTCTGGGGGAATCGTCTGAGAAGCCTCATTGCTGTCGTTGCTACTACTGCTGCTGTTGTGGCTGTTGCGACTGCTGTGGCTGCTTCTGCTGCTACTGCTGCTGCTGGAGTCGCTGCTGCTGCTGTCGCTGCTACTACTGTCGTTATCTGGATCCGATTTCTGGCCGCAGATCTCTCGGGCTATTTTCTGGCGCCAGGCCGGCATGTCGGCTTCGGAAAAGGTCATTGTTTTACCTCGGGAGCGGTGCTCTGCAAACGCACAACAAAATACTCCGCAGTCGTAAGAATTGGTTTGTTGTGGTCCTCTTGCTAATGTGGTCTTAAAAACTCCAGTCCCTTGGCCCGCGACATCACTGAGGTACTGTGCTAGTTTTCCAATTTCCGCCGGGATGCCACCACCCCTGGGGTCGTAATATTCCACCGTCGATGAGTTTAGGTGGGCGACGACCAGACACCAGTGGTCTCCATGCATGTGTAGTGGGATTAATATGATCCCACCGCCCTGATAATCGGGCTGCTTCCAGCGTCGGACCCCCTCGGCTCCTCTTTTTACCAAGCACGGTAAAAAAAACGTGTTTAGCACCGCGACGCTTGATCCACTCGGTCGTCCTTTATTGTGTTGGGCTAAGAGCTCCATGAAGGCGTTCATCACATTGTCGTTTAGCCATTGGTTAGCAAGTAGCGTGGAGAGGTCCCGTCTGGACACTTGTAGTCTCCCTACAATGGCCACCACGTCGTCCTGATTCTCACCGACCCGGGGTTTCTTGACTGGTGGTGATCTTGACGTTGTCACCATTCGTTTTAAAGTCACCTCGTCTTTTGCTGAGTTGGCCATTTTATTTTTCGTATACTTATCGCACTGAATACACTGTCTGAAGTTTAATTTATACTGTGCCGAACTTGGTTGCTGTCGACCCTTTTATAGCACTAATGGTGGTCCCGTTAGGTCCTTTTTACTGTTATAAGTATGTATTCTCTTTTTTTTTTTTTTGCCTAACGGTGTATCTTGCGTGAATATTTCGTATCTCCGTTAGTTACTCGCTTCGTCCGCGGTGTGGTAAGCCTTTATTTCGCTGAGATGCGCGGTTCGGTTGTGGGACTCGCCATCCATCCGGAGTTTCACAATTACTGGTGACACAAAATTTTCAATTCGGTATGGTCCATCGAATTTTGGGGCTAGTTTTGTTGTGAAGCCGTCCACGGCCTTCGAGACGGGGTGTTGTCTCACCATGACCAGCTGCCCAATGGAGGGGGACCATTGTCGACGCCTCAAGTTGTAATGCCGCCCTTGATCTTGTGCTGCTCTTTCTAAGTTTCGTCTAACGATCAGAAAGGCTTCCCGTAATCTCGTGGCTTTCTCAGCAGGTGTTTGTGGTACTATGCCTGTCCCGAAGGTCTGTTCGTCGTATAGCGTTTGAGGGAGGCGTAATTCTCGTCCCTGGGTTAGAAACGCGGGGCTGTATCCGGTAGACTCTGAGACAGCTGAATTTATTGCTAATGTAATCTCCGGCAATAATTCATCCCACTCCCGCTGATTGTCGCCGGTCAATTGTGCCATGATCGTCTTTATGGTTCGATTGGCTCGTTCCGTTGGGTTTTCTTGGGGAGTGTATGGGGCTGTGAATTGGTGTTTCACCCCCATCTCCTGTAGGAACTTCTGGAATGCCCTGCTGGTGAACTGAGTCCCGTTGTCGGTAACTAGTATCTTCGGGACTCCGAATTTGGCTAGGATGCGTTCTCGAAAAGCCCTTTTCAGTCCCTCGCTGGTCGCTTTCCGTAGTGGGATTATTTCCGTCCATTTCGTAAACTTGTCGAAGAACACCAATATCATAGTGTGTCCATGTTTCGAGCGAGGTAGTGGTCCCATGAAGTCTGCGCATAGGATTGTCCAAGGCTCTTCCGCGATCTGGGTGAGCATCTTCCCCGCGGGTTTCTGTTGACTCTGCTTATATTTCTGACATGACTCGCACGATCGTACATACCGACTGGTCTCCCTGAACATCCCGGGCCAGTAATATCGGTTAGCGATCCGGCCGATTGTTTTCCGGATGCCGAGATGACCGGCGCAGGGATGGTCGTGATTTTCCTTCAATATTCTGTCGCGCAGTGGTGTAGGAACGCACAGTTTCCACGGTGCGCAGTCCTCGTCGTTTGACTGATGTGGAATGTGACGATACATCCTTCCGTCCTCGATGACGTAGTCGGGGTATTTGTCCGGATTTTCTTTCACCTCCGATAACCTTTTCCTTAGCCATTTGCAGTTTGGTTCGTTTGTCTCCTCGATAGTAATCGTGTAGAGGTTGTCCGTTGGCTGTCTTGAGAGAGCATCGGCGACTACGTTTAGTTTGCCTCGTCGATACTGGATATCAAAGGTATATTGCTGCAACTCCAATGCCCATCTCGCGATTCGTCCTGTGGGGCTGTTGATTGAATTCAGCCATTTAAGTGCCATATGATCAGTAATGACTGTGAATTGATATCCTTCTAGGTAAGGGCGCATTTTCCGGATTCCCCAGATAATGGCCAGGCACTCTTTCTCTGTCGACGAATAGTTGCGTTCGGCTGGGTTCAGGTGACGACTGGCATAAGCTATCACGTGTTCCTTGCTATTGATTTCCTGAGTTAGTACCGCGCCCAACCCGTAGTCGCTGGCGTCCGTTTGTAGCGTGAACTTTTGCTCGAAGTCTGGGCAAGCTAGCACCGGGGCGTCACAGAGTTTCTGTTTGAGGGTGTCAAAGGCGTTTTGTTGTTCCATTTGCCACTTCCAATGTTTTCCCTTTTTCAGCAGTGTGGTGAGTGGGTACACCAGCGTAGCAAATTCGGGCACAAAACGTCGGTACCAGGATGCGACTCCTAAACTGCTTCGTAGTTCTCGGATGTTAGTCGGTGGTTGCAATGCTTTGATCGCGGCTATTTTATCTGGGTCAGTATGAATTCCTTGTTCGCTCACGACGTGTCCAAGGTACTTCGTTTCCTTCTTAAAAAACCGGCATTTGTCCACGTTGATCTTTAGATTAGCCGCTCGCAGTCGTCGGAATACTTCCCGTAGGTTACTCATGTGTTCTTCGAAGGAAGCTCCCGTGACGATGATATCATCTAGGTATGCAAACGCATACGGTTCCATCTCCGGACCAATTACTTGGTCCAAAGCCCGCTGGAAGGTTGCTGGGGCCGAGTGTAAGCCGAACGGCATGACTCGCCAGTGAAATAGTCCGCGGCCGGGTACGGTAAACGCCGTATATTGCTTGCTATTCTCGTCCATGGGGATTTGCCAGTATCCATTCTTTAGGTCTAAGCTGCTGATGTACTTAGCGTTGCGTAGCCGGTCTAGGATGTACTGGATCCTTGGTAGTGGGTATGCGTCTGGTACGGAGCGAGCATTGAGCTGTCGAAAATCGAGGCAGAGTCTCCAACTGCCGTTTTTCTTTTGCACCAGGACTACTGAAGAACTATAAGGGCTGTGCGAAGGCTCTATGCATCCCTTGCTTAACAAGTCGTCTACTTCTGTGTTAATGATAGCCTGGGTGACGGGGTTGCTAGAAGTGTACCGGTGTTTGAAGGGTCGATCATCTCGCATTACGATCTTGTGGTTGGTGATATCTGTGACTCCACTAAGTTGTTCGAAAGCAGTTAATTCTTGGCTCAGAAATGCGTTAATGCCTTCCAGTTGATCTGTCACCTCGTCCTGTATCACGGTGCAAGTGCTAATGTTACTTGACTTGGGGGCGACGTCCTTGTTTTGTAGTCTGACGGTTTGGCCTCCACAGCTGAGTGTTGTCCCGATGCGATGCAGAAAGTCCATTCCCAGTATTATGTCCTCGATGATTCCAGGAAGAATCAGCAAGGGTAGGCTACACTGGCTCTGGCCTAGTCTGATGTTTGTAAAAAGGGCTTTAGCCACTTCTCGTTTCGAACCATCTGCCATTTTGACGGTTACCTCTTGGTTGATGATTCGTCCGGCGGCTTGAAATTTGTTGGCGAGGGATTCGCTAATGAAGCTTTTTGTTGCGCCTGTGTCTATGGTAGATTTTAGGATCTCTTCGCCGAGGGTAATAGTGGCGAAGAGGTGATTGTCTTCTTGGTAGAGAAGACTTACTGCTGGCGAGGCTCGACTGACTGTTGCACCGGCTTTCCTCGCGTTTGGCCGGCTTCCCGCTCGTTTCCCGACCGGCGTCTGCAACAATTAATCGTCCGGGTGTTACGGCGACCACAATCCCAGCAGAAATATACTTGTGGGTTTTGGCAGAATCGTGTCCAGTGACCATCTTGGCCACAATTCCGACACGCGGTTCTGGTGTTGATTGGGGACTCTATGGTTTGTGCCACGGCACATCGTCGTTCTTCTTTGGCCTTTATTGTCCGCTGGTTGGATTCCTTTTCGCCTTGGATACTTTCAAAGTCGTCGGCTAGTGTGATTAGTTCCTCCAACGTAACGAAATCTCTTCGTCGAATGTAGAGCTGATACTTGGTTTGGCAGTTCCGGAAAATCCGCTCAAGTTGTTGCTCCTCTGAGTAGTCCGCTAGGCGCATCAGGTTTTGCAAACCCAAGACGTAGTCCTTAAAGGTTTCTCCCGGTTGTTGTTGCTTCTGCCTAATCTTGTCGTCCAAATTCTCCAGGTATCGAGCTGGGAGGAAGAATTTCAGGAAGTCCTCCTTAAATTCGACCCATCGCCTCCATGTACGGTGGTTATTACGGAACCAAATTAAAGCCCTATCACGAAGGAGCTCTGGCATTGTTCTTGGTAAGGAGTCCTTCGGGATATCGTATACAGCGGCTAACTCCTCAACACGTTCGAGGAAGCTCAGGGGCTCTTTCCCACCGTCGTACTTGACTGACCATTTTCGGATCTGGTCGGCAATCGCGGCGTACGTCATGGGGGTGCCCTGGTTTGATTGGGGGATGGTTGGAATTGTATCTTCGTGGTGAATCATGGCCGTTGTGTGGGGCCCTTCCCTAGCAGTTCCCCGATCCTGTTGTTCTGAGGGTATTTCCTCGGGTTTTCCTAGTAGCTTTGGCGGTACGGCTGACATGGTATCCTTCGTATGCTTGGCCTCTAATTCCACAAGTCTGGGTTCGTGTTCGCTGTATCCTGTTTCCCTGATCCAGGCGACGAATTGTTTTCTGATGTCGTCGACGGTGCCGATGCCGTCGAAGCCGAATTCTTCCGCGTAAATGAGGAGTTCGTCCTTGCGCAAACTGTAGATCCAGTTGGTTTTAACCATGATGCTCGGTTTTCTTGACTCTTTTGGTCACTTTTCTGCACTGACTTGTCACTCACTGTCTGTTCGCGGCAATATCCTTAGTTGTTTCACTGTTCACTTCACTGCTTCACACTGCTATCTGTTAATTGTTTTACTATGTGTTCGCGGGATGATATTTCACTGTTTGTTTGCTCACTGTGTTTTTCAATGTTCGTATATTTACTGTTTATTACTTCACTGCCAGTTTTCCTTGTTTTTAATGGTCATCGTCTGTTTACTAGTTATTCACTGTTTATGCACTATTAGTTCACTGCCAGTTTAATGGTTATCGTCTGTTCACTGTCACTTCACTGTTTATGCACTATTCGTTCACTGCCAGTTTTCCTTGTCCTTTATTTTGAGAAGTCCCTGCTCGGGCGCCATTGTAACGACTCGCATTTCCGGGGTAGGCTCATCGGGTGCCGGGATCCGTTACAAAACATTTCTTTGATATTGGGACTTCATTTTATTCTCTAAATATAACATTATCTACTTTAAACCAACGTTTCACTAATTCCTGCTTATTGTGTCTCTCGGCTTCGCTCCTGGTTTCCTTGCTCTTACGTCTACGACTTCCTCACTCTCCCTTGCGTTGACTCACGTTGGCTATGTCACCTCGGCGTAGTCTCCACTTGGCCTCCTGCGTTATTCTGCGCTGTTGCGTTAGCTTGCGTTGACTGCGTTTGCTTTGACGTTGTCTCCTCTTGGCCTCCTGCTGCTACTCTGCGCTGTTGCGTTAGCTTGCGTTGACTGCGTTTGCTCTGACGTCGCCTCTTCACTTTGCGCTGCTGCGTTGGCTTACGCTGACTGCGTTGGCTTACGCTGACTGTACGGTTCTGCGCTGTTGCGTTAGCTTGCGTTGACTGTGATGTTGTCTTCTCTCGGCTTCCTTCTAATGTTATGCTCTATTTGCGTCGTATTCTCTTGCTGTGTCGTCGTCTCTTGGTTTCCTGTCGCTACTGCGTCCTGCTGCGTCGTCGTCTCTTGGTTTTCTGCTGCTACTATGTTCTACTTGCGTCGTCGTTTCTTGCTGCGTCGTCGTCTCTTGGCTTCCTGCACTACTGCGTCCTGCTGTGTCGTCGTCTCTTGGCTTTCTGCTGCCACTGCGTCCTGCTGCGTTGGCGGCTGTCTTCTTCGGCGTCGTATTCTTGCGGCTTCTTGTGGTAGTTACGTCACATTGCGTGGGTCTGCGCTGGCTACGTTACTTTGCGCCGTTACTTCGTCTTCGTCCTCACTTGCTCAGTTCTTCGTTCGGTTCAGGCTTGTTCATTGATGGAAGTACAACTCCACAAGAGCAATATCACAAGTTGAACCGATCGAGCTCGGTTTCCCAATAATGTTTAGGAGAAAGGAAGTACAACTCCACTATCCCAGTCACAAACATGGGTACCGCCGACTGGCCTGCTCAGTTCTTCGTTCGACCCTGGCTTGTTTATTGATGGAAGTACAACTCCACAAGAGCAATAACCCAAGTTGGATCGATCGAGCTCAGTTTCTCAAAGTTGTTAGAAGAAAGGAAGTACAACTCCACTATCTTGTCACAGTATGAGCACTGCCGACTGACTTGCCTTCTGGCTGATTCGTTCTTGTATATATTCAGTGAAGAACATTTCTTATCCGTGAATTATGTTATAGACTAAATTTGTATGGGGAAATTTTGCCTTTTTATAATTCGCGGCCGGTGTATGCTTATCTCGGTATATAGCCCCGCTGGGATTTGGTATACTTGTCGGCGGGTTTTCTGTCGCATCGCGTCGCCTGGGACGCTTGTGTGACCCCGCTGACCTTTTTCCAGGTAAATCCCCAATTTTTGGTGCTGTGTTTCAGCTTTGTTTGTGTTTTATGTCCTTTGTTTTAATGTATTTCGGGTTCTATGTTCTCTGTTACGTGTTTTTATGTAACCCCGAGTCTTTTAATTTGTGTACCTAATCCTATGTTCTTGGTAATTCATGATGTTCCGTAATCCTAAGTTATACTTCATGTACTTAATCCTATGTTGTTGGCAATTCATGATGTTCCGTAATCCTAAGTTATACTTCATGTACTTAATCCTATGTTGTTTAATTCGTGATGTTTTGTAAACCTACGTTTGTGCTTCATGCACTTAATCCTATGTTGTTTAATTCGTGATGATCCGTAATCTTAAGTTTACTTCCTGTACTTAATCCTATGTGGTGTGGGTGGAAATTTCCGGAAAGTTTCCGTCCTTACAGTTCTCCGAAACATGCGACAACTCGAGAACGCGTTTATCTCTAAAAGTAGAATTATATAGGGTGTTTTTTAGAGGTATAGTATTTCTTTTTTGAAAAAAGACATACGTAATTTACCAAATGGCAAAATTATTTTTTTATTGAAAAGATTATTTTATGGCATTTAATTTTTAAAAACAGTTTCGGGCATATGACTACCGCGACTGCGTCTAATGAACACCATCCGATCAGTCCAATTTTTGTCACTTTTTCGAGCATTTCTGGCCCTATCTCATCAATAACCCGTCGAATGTTGGCTTCTAAATGTTGAATCGTTGCTGGCTTATCAGCATAGATCAGTGATTTAATGTATCCCCACAAAAAGTAATCCAATGGTGTCAAATCACACGATCTAGGCGGCCAATTGACAGGTCCAGTTCTTGAGATGATTTTTTCACCATATAATTGACGCAGCGATCTGTGAGTTTGCCGTATAGAACGCAAATTTTGAAAATAAATTTCCACAATTTGTAAACGTTGTTCTGGTGTAAGTCTTTCCATGATAATTTGCCAAAACGTATTGAACAAAAATGTAAAAGACACAGGCAAGTTTGACAGGTATCTCTACTGAAAAAACTATACCTCTAAAAAAACACCCTATATTTAACGTGACACGAACGCCATAAGGGATGCGACGCGATGACAGCTGATTAGACTGCATACTAGTGAGTGCAACCAGTTTTGCATCGCTCTAATCGCCTCGCGTTGATAGTCTGTGTTCAAATTTCGTCGCGCGTATAACGTAACGAGATTCTGATTTGCGTAATTTTTTTTACAATAATATTACCGTCTATTGAATAATTATCGGAAAATGAAGGCCTAGAAAATAAAAGAAAATAGGCAATACGTTTCTAGGCTGCGAACAAAGTATTTAAGTATTTGATAATATTATTTAATAGTTGCAGGATGCAATTCAACCCGCTCACTATAATTGGTGTCGCGTTATGGCGCACGCGATGCGATTAGATCGATGATCGCGTCGCGCGCATAACTTTCACTGTAACTAAAATTGTTGAGTTGTCAATAGCGTTGAAGTTTATTTTGATACCTTTAGAACGCGTGCCTATGCTATAAAACTTTCTATAAATGATCCATTATTTAGTTTTTTGACAGAATAAAAGTATTTAAGATTTATCTACTCTAACGTCGACATAGGCGTTTCTAAACTGTCCTATTTCATGTGGTCCGTACATTCCGATTTTTTATATCCTTTCGTTTTATTTGTGCCGAAACTTCTTAATTTGAATTGTAGCGGAAATTCCCAAGTTTTATGTTTTTTTTCAGACTAAATCAAACCCAGGATTTCGATTTATTGAGACATAAAATTCGCGAGTGATATGAAAATTAAGGCAACAGTTTCCTTTCCATTGTTTCTGGTTGCTAAGGCATTTAAAAGATTTTTCCTTGACACGATTTCAGCTGGTTATGATATCAATAAAATGTTCGCATTAAAAAACGATTTACATTTCTTTTTCGTATTTTCAAAATGAAAACATAAACATTAACGTAGAAAATCTATTTGTTGTTTCGTATTGGCCTAAAAACGGAAAAAAATTCAAATGTATTTTGAATGGAGGCGGGCATAAGATTCTGACTTAAAGTTGATGTATTTCGCTGACTTCATTATTTCATTACCTAAAAATTAAGGACATCATTTGCAGAGCGGCGGTTTATGATACTTCCGAGCTTAAGAACTGCATGACACCTTGACGAATTAATTTAGTTTTAAAAAAAATCACAACCAAACACCGACCAACATCAACATTTTTGTAATGCAAAAATTGCGCAAGGCTTTTATACTTTTTCATACTTTGTACCTAATACTTCATAGTGCCTGATACTCAAAACTGATACAACTATATGTATCTAGTGTTTTTAAAGTCTTTTTTTTAGATAAGGCAGCGGGTTTTCCCGGATGATTCACATTATTTATACTCATAAAAATAAAAGTATGAGTACCAAAATGTAAATGAAACAGTATAAGAATGTATGAGAATTGAAATTGAGAGTGTATCATTCTTTGTACTTTTTACTTTACGTCTACTACTGAGGAAAAACGCTCGACCAATAAAAAAGGGTATCGAATCCAAAAACATAGTTTTGTAGAGCTCAGTAGACGACCATCTGCCTGCAACTGTAACAGGTTTAAGAAGTATTAAGTAAAAGTATCAGATAGTCGGTAGTATCAGTATCACCCTGTACCGTGAATTTCTGTCATAACCTACTTCTTCTGTAAAAAAAATATTTGATCATAAAGTTACCAATTCCGTACATCAATTGAAATTCATAAGTACAACGTACAAATTCTTTGATTTAATGTACAAAGTAATTGAAAATAATTTAATTTTGTTGAGTCTTTCGTTGATTCAATAAACACACGTTCATCAACTTTTGTCCCTTATACAAACTGATATTTTAACGAGTTATTCTATTGCCAAAATCTGCAAAACTGATGTTTAATAACAAATAAATAAAATAATGGCGATGAAATTTGATCGGGTTTCTTTTTCTTTAAACGTAGAAAGTAAAATATGCGATCGTCCTACGAAGTAAATTGAAAGGTCTTATTTGTTGTAAATCTGTTAGGGAATTTTTTTTAATAATTTAATTTATCTGAAATGGGTTTTAAGACCTAATTAGTTTCAAAATCTTCGGAAAAAAAAGATACACCTTTTTTCAAATAGAAACCAAAGACAGAAAAGAAAGTATAAAAAATGAAGTCAGTTGTCAGTTTAGATGATGGTTGAACTTTTGCAGATTTTTCGAATAATTTTCATGTTAGCTCCTTGAAAAAAAAAACCGCGATGGCTTTTAGTATAAACTTTTGATGGCTCGTAGAAGCTGAATATTGTTAGAACATTTTCGTAGATCCCTTTCTGGCGACACTGATAAGGAAAGTAAAGCTCTAATCAGAAAAGTAATTTAGGAATTAAAAATAATTCTCAGAAACTGTGAGATTTAATGCTTTTGCAACACACTTATAAGAGTAAATTTATGAAAGCGCTGTTCTCATAAGCAAAAAAAAGTGGTAGGCTCTTATGTAAGCAAAATTGATAGATGGAAGGCTTACTATCTCATAACAATGGTAGGCACACTCTGAGATCTAATTAAAGTCATGTTATAAGAGTTATTATTTTACAAGAGTCTTATGAATTTGTAAGAGTTATGGTCTTCTGAAGAGTCCGTTAGTTGTGTGCGGTTGTGTTTATCCAGCAAAAATGGCAAATATTTGACAAAGTACCGTACAGTCAAAGACAAGCTTTACTAAATTCAACTAACAAACTCACCAGTGCAAAACACTTACAAATTGCAAAATCTACTCATAAGACTGTTAAAATACACTATGAAACTCTCATTACATACACAGTGCGACAAATAAGTTTCGAGACTGGTCATGGCAAACATAATTAAAAGAAAAAATCTGGATATTTTTAATTTTTTTTATTCAAAATATTCTCCTACAGTTTCAATACACTTGTTACAGCGATTCAACAGTGATTCAAATGCGTGTTCTAGCTCATTTTGTGGAATTGCCTCTAGTGCTCGCGTTGAAGCTGTTTTGATGGTCGAAATGTCAGTAAAAAAACATCCTTTCAACTTCAATTTCATTTTCGGGAATAGAGAGAAATCGCATGTGGCCAAATCAGGTGAATACGGTGGATGATTCAACACGCAGACTTGATTCTGAGCCAAAAATTGACGAACAATGAGTGAGCTGTGACTCGGTGCGTTATCTAGTTCTCTGGATCACGATATTCGGGTCGAATACGACGGATTCTGACCATCACACGCTTCAAAACTTCGAGATAAGATGCGCCAGTAATTGTTTGGCTAGTTGGAACGAATTTCCTGTGGACCATTCCTTTGCTATCGAAGAATGTAATGAGCATTGTTTGAGCAGCATTTTAATATTTCAACATCGACTAAAAAGTTGTTTTGGTAGAACTGTCATAACTTTGCTATCTATCAACCGATTTAAACAAAATTGGTATTACCAGGAAGAGGAGTGTCACAGCTTTCAAACGCCGGTCTGTAGACATAGATGGCCCTACTAGTTACTCAGATATGGTTCGAGTCTCGGAACTTATTTGTCGCACTGTGTATTTCTTGTAATAACACTTAAAATGGATTCTTGGGTCAATTTTATATGATATATTTTGTAAAAAATTATAATTTATCACAGCGGTATGTCTGTGAATCAATTATTAATAATTACAAACTGACATATACTCCGTGTCGGTACTCAGTGGGGTTTAATCTTCATTCTGACAATCATGCCTTCAACATATTAAATAAATTCTCTTACAAAGGTATGAATATTCATATGGCTATAAAAAGAGTATTTAACTCGAATACTGGAACATAATCTTCTTAAAACGAGAATTTAACTTCAATAATACAATTTAATCAAGCGGTCATATGTTTCTTCGAAATTGCAGTTTAAGCCAAAAGCGGTTTTGTAAAAGAAACTGCAATTACGTAAAAAAATTCAAATAAATATATTTTTCTAGATAAATTTAGTAAATTACTGACTAATTTATTTTTGGAGCGTATTAGCCTTTAGCAAGAAAAATCTCTATTATGTTTTATCAATGAAATTTCAATGTAACAAATAATTTGGTTCATAAATATGTGAACAAATTAATTTCAAGTCCATAAAATGCATAATTCGTTATTATTTCATTTCTTTGTACATAGTTCAAAAATAGCTTTATCAATTTGCGATGAAATGATTCACACGACTTCTAACTATATTCTACAAAAAAAATTACTGAAATATATTAACTTTTCTATTATTTCACTTATGTTTCTTTCCTGGCGACACTTATAAGGAAAGTAAAGCTCTAATCGGAAGAGTTTTATGTAGTCTCATAAAAATTCAAAGAGTTTTGTTATAAACAGCCACACCTCTCTTATGATCCCCTAAGATTTTCACCATTTTTATAAAACACAAAAAACTGTGTCATTTAATGCTTTTGTAACACACTTATAAGAGTAAAGTTATGAAAACCTTGTTCTCATGAACAAAATCCATATACTCCCATAGAACTCTCTTATGAAAGGAAATTGTTAGCTTGGAGGCTTACTATCTCATAACAATTGTTGGTATATTCTGAAATCCAATCGAAGTCATGTTATAAGAGTTGTTTTACTAGAGTCTTATGAAAGGTTATTTAAGTTTGTAAGAGCTCTGTTAGAGGGTTCGTTAGTTGTTAGACCGCAGTATTTTTTCCTTATTCTATGGCCGTACAGCCTAAGTCGGGCCTTAGCCTCTTTGTTAATATAATTTTGCTCCAATCGTACTTGGTTCCTTTATTCGGTCTAAGTTTTTCTGTGGGAAATGACACTGTTGATTTTCGGAAAATTGGTTGTTAGTTTTTCGTTTAACAATCGAGAGGAATATCTATAGTTGGTAACAAAAAGGGATCTATCTTAATTGTGTCCTGTTGATTCTATCTGGCATTTGGCATGAAAGTTCTCAGTCCACTAATTCACATATTGTTACTAAAATTTCAGTCGCTCTTAGTTTACTTAAGTTTTGTTTATATTAAGTTGATTAAGTCCATCTAGATGTCAAGTCACAAACTATCGATTACAAGCACATGCAGCCTTGAACTTCGGTCCAATTGTAATCCACACAGGTAAACCTTTGGTACACCTGGAACTCCATAAATCGAAAGAAAAACAATTCTAAAGGCTTTTAGCGAGGCACAATGTCTTGCTCAAGTGAATTCCGTTCGATTCTACTCGCCTAAATCGAACCTTAACAGGAGTATTGGATCCTTTCTTCTGTGTGCTTGATTGTGAATTTTTCATGAATGAAAATTTTGATCGGAACTCGCAAGAACGAATGAATTGGAAGGAATGGGGTTTTCAACTTCAAGAAAAGGCCGTGTTAAGGCCGACTTTCACGAAATTTGAAGGTAGAACCAAAACACTTGTAAATTGAATGCTGAGTGCCAAGCTAATATTGGCAATTTGAATTTTGTGATATAATTCGATAAATTTTGATGGTGGATTTTACTCAAGGCAATGTGGGTATTTAGTACTTTAATATTGGATTTTAAGATACCCAAAAACCATATACAGGCTTTTCCTAACCATACATAAAATTATTATAGAAGCGGCGGAACACACATCGAGCCTGTTCTGTTATTATCTGCCCTATCTATTCGACGAATAAGTTGTTCGAAAAATAGTCTGCATAGCTGATTAAAAGTATAAAAATGTCTAATTGTACAGATAACCATTAAACTTGGATTTGGTAGCAATGGCTCATGGCTTCGAAGTTCAAAAATTTATTCCAGACAAAACTAGAAACTAAAGCTTATTAGCTTGCCTCCGAACGTACATTTTTGCATTTGGCTACAAAGACTTTGAGACGATTTTTACTTTATTATTTTTGAATAATAAAGTATTGTTATCGACCTGAAATTTAAAAAAAAAATTTGCTACCCTGAAATTTTGTATTTTCACGTTTTAGGACTAGTAAACCCCAAAAAAGCAAAATGTCCGTCTGTCCGCCGTACGCAAAACTGTTTGAAGGTTCGTAGCTCACAAACCCCTTGAGATATTAAGTTGAAATTTTTATGGTAGGTAGAATGGGTGAACAGCTACGAGTGGTATCTTTTGGAGGGGTGGGGGTCGGAGGGGGAGCGTTTTAGATGAAAAATGTTGGTTTCTAGATCTCAGGAACCGCTTATGCTAGGAGGCTGAAAGTTTGATAGTGGACCCATTTGCAAAAAAATGGTCGATATGGGTCGAGGGGTGTACGAGTGGGGGGAAAACAATGCGTCCAAAACGCTTGAAAGCTGGAATTGAAACATTCTAAAATCTATATCTCCTGAACGATTGATGTCAGATGGCTGAAACTTTGTAGTTGTCTTAAGAGATACTAGGAGATTAGAAAAGGGTTAACATTTTTAAGGGGGGTGCTGAGGTATGGGGGTGGAGGATGAAAAACTTTGAATTACAATATCTTCCAACTCAATTGTGCCAGAAAGATAAAATTTAGTTTCTGTATATAGAATTACCAGTGGAGTCTACTGAATGTAAAATTTTTGATGAAGGAGGTGAAGCGCGGAAGTGGAGAACAGTCATTTTTCAAAAAATTAAATGTTGAAATCTTGAAAATTTTACAGGCATTAGGAGAAAAATTTTGAGTGTGTGGGTGTTGGGAGTGATGATGAGAGGGGATGGAAATGAAAAAATTCTGATTTTAATTTCTCGAAAGCTGCAAAGGACAGAAAGCTAAAAATTTAAAACTGAGACATAGAGATATAGAGACATCCAAGAAAAATAAATTTTTGATAGGTGTAGCAAGGTACGGGGGTGGGGGGTGGTTTTTCATATCTTAGAAAAGGCTTATGCTAGAAAGTTGAAACTTAGTACCTATATGTAGATGTGCTACTAGAGTAATGGTTAATGAGTAGGTAGTAATGAGTGGTTGAGTGGAATTGTTGCCTAAGGCACATTGAATTTTTTGATGGTTAGGCTTTTTCAGTTTGATCCATATCTTTGTGCTCCAAACTTATTTATTCACCATATTATCATATACATACAAAATAGAAATTATTTCTTTTTGAGAGTAATTTTTTAAATTACGTCTAAATTTAGAGTCCGATATCTCATTTCGCAGTAATTGTGGGTTACTCAACTCTTCCACTGAACCACTCAAATATAAATTACTACAAAAGAGCATAAATTTCATGCAATTTGAGTTTTTGCGAATCTCGCACGTTGAATAGATTCCTAGATATATTCGCATCACTTGTTTTAGATTTTTCGAAAAAGAGCTTTCATAAAAATTTCTAATTTTGATACTGAAAATGTATATAATGAAATTGATAGATAGTATAATTTATCGGATTTTACGAGCTGGTCCTACACAAAAAATAGTTGAATTCCAACTATAAAAAAGAACTTCTCTGAAAAGTGATGATCTATTAATCGTGCGAGGTTAACAAAGACCAAAATTAAGAGCTTTTATGATTTACAGATTTGAATTAGCACATTTATTTTTATCTAAAGTTAACCCATTTAAAAATATTCGCGGTTTTCGCCATTTTTTAAACGAAAGATTTTCACTAGGACTCAAAAGCGAATGAAATCCCTTTCACAAGCAAAGCCTTGTTTTTTGTTTTTACTGACAAGGCAACAATTTTATAACGTATTTATATAAAAACTAAAAAAGATATTTCCAATATCGTTACTTAATACTAGTAATATACTCACGTTCAGTACTCCATTCTGCTTCGCAATTTTGCCATGGTAATTCACGTGTAAATGATGTAAACATGTAAAAAATCGTCCATGCAATTATCAGATTATAATAAAGCATAACTACAGCCGAAACAATAATCATGCCATATCCCAATCCTCGCATTAATGGACAAAATCTCTGGTAGATGGCAACCGGTCCAACTGCAGCATATTGTCCGAACGAGAGTTCCATAAACATAAGCGGAAGCCCAGCTATGACCAGCATAATAGTGAAGGGTATTAAAAATGCTCCTGAAAAGAGAGAGCGAGAGAGAATATCAATTATCGATATTTATGCACTCGATGAATCGCAAAATGTATTTTTAAAACATTAATTTGCTCTGAAGCAATCAATTGAAACGCGTTAATATTAAAAATTAAAATACTAATTTCAAATACTTTCAGAATAAATCCGGCATTGCTATTTCTTTCAGAGTACTGTCGTCTGTTCGTCAACATTTGTCCTTTTTTGAGACACTGCAGCCCATCTGTGATTTCAGGCATGAACTAACGGAATGATAGCGCCTAATGAGGTGTATCTTATTTAAGACTGCGGTTTGTATTGTACTTGAGGTTACAACTAGAATGTGGAACACGTTTATAGTGCGTCCTTTTAATAAGAGGCAAGGACAACTCGAAGGAGAGGAAAAATTCTTCTCATGTTATTAAGCTATGACCACGTACTTCAAGAAATTTTGTAAGGAAGTTGAGTAATTTTCGTGTTTAATACTTCCAATACTCAATTTTTTCGTTCTCTTATTTTCCTACTTTCAAATGATAGTGTACAAAACTGAAATTTCCAATTTTTTCTCAGTGTAATAAGTGGAATTTCGTGATTTAAGAGCTTTGGTGTGGGAGCTATCCAAAGGAATGGCGGGGAATATCGTTTACTAATTAGTTTGATCTTAGGCCGAATATAGTTTAACTCAAAACTATAGTCAGTCTAGATGAGCGAAAAATGAATCTCCAAATTTTTCAAGAACTTTTGTATGGTGGCACCTTTCTTCGTACTCATTCTGTTGTCAGCAACATATAAAAACTAAAAATAATGATGAAAGTTTGTGAAGTTATCGATCAACCTTCATGAATATCCATTTAAGAGCTTTTGTCTGGGAGCTACTCGAAAGTATAGGGGATTTTGCTGGACTGAAAACCATAAAGCGGAAAGAAAATAGCCGAACAATTTATCATTTCAGTACCATCTTCGAATTAAAGTCCTCCAAAATGTTATTGATTTATGAAATTATAAATGCCATCTTAATGAATTTAGCATTTAGTCTCTGTACTATTTTGAGTGTCCTTTTGCCAGAGTGAATTTCATCAGTTTAATGGGGCCAATACAGTGGAAAAAAGGCTGAGTCAACTTAAATTTCCGCAAATGGCGTGTAAGTGCCAAGAAAACATGGACTGCTACCCTCCGAAATGATGAATTAATTAAGGTCATCTGTGTACGGACCGGGGACGAATTTCGATCGGTTCTTATACGAAAATATGGTAGCGAGGGAGTCGAACTCATCAAAAACTTTGACCAAAAAGTTAAATCCAAACCAGAAGAGAAAAGAAAAGTTTCTTTTTGCGTTCACTGACTTTTTTCGTATGGCATGCTTCCAAATTTCGTTATCTTCTAGAAGCATATCCTTCTAGAACCTTTGTTCGTCCTGTTATGTTTCCTTATACTTTTTTCTGTAGTTATGTAAAGGTTTTTAAATAATAAATAAATGTTACTTTGCGGAAAATTCAGCCAGATGGACACTTTGAAACTGTTTGATTAATGAATCGCATTTGTGTTAGTTTCCTTTCTTGGATCTTATGGAATATTTTATTTTATCTTAATTATTGCGTGTTAATTTGTCCAATTGAAACTTAATTGTATTTAGCAAATGTTAAATTGGGTGGTAAATGTTTACATTAATTGCTCGTTTTTCTGGAGTAAATGTTTCGACAATGGCATTTATTTGTTTTGTATGGTTCATAAATAAAACTTGTGTCCTCAGAAAAAAATGTGCTAGTGGAATGAAAACAGTGTCTCCACAAAACACGAAGTGGTCACATGAATATGTTAGCTAACAAACATGTAAACTAAATATTTAAACCTGGTAGTGGATTGTGTACATACATTCGGATGTCACTTTAGATTAAATCAAGCGAGTTCTTCATGTAATCTCCTTACAGAAGTCCTTAAACAAATTGTGCATTCATCTCCTTCACTAGAATTTAATAAATTGCTGAATGAAGTCGAAAAAGTTTTAAGTAAGGTCGTTACTTCAATTACATAACCGACTAGAGGCTCATCTATGACCCCTATTTTTTATTTATTTAAGACACACACAGTAAATATTTAATAAATCCAAGAAGCGATCTGCAATCTGCGTCAAGTTATTGATCACTCATTTTGGTTATTACCTAGTAAACTACCTAGAAGGCTACCCGAAATCCATAGCTTGGACAACTTTCTGTTGGTAGCACAATTTCTTAAATACTAACTAGAACCTGCCATTTGCTTAGAAAACTTCTTTTAAATATTGATAATAAATTGAAACTTACCTCCTCCATTATTATAGCAAAGATATGGAAACCGCCAAACATTTCCCAGACCTACGGAATAGCCTAGTAGCGATAGTAGAAAGTCAAATCGTCCAGTCCAATTGCCTCGTTCTGGTGGCTCTTCGAATATCGTGCCCGTATTACTAGAAAGTGGCACTTGCGAGTTTGCAACCGAGTATTTATCATCACTCTGCAAATGAAAAGAATAAATCATCACAATTGAATCAACACAAGTAGTAAAGTAACATAAAAAAAAGTAAAAAATAAATAAATAATAAAGTTGCGTCCAGACTGTATACGTACTATGTTTCAACTTTGTAGCATATACCGTACATGTTTCTACCGTTCCACCCCTTCAACCACGTCGCGACGCCATCGCAATACAACTATTGTATGAAGATAGCGCAATGCAACTATCACATGAAGATGGCGCAATACAACTATCACATGAAGATGACGCTAATGGCAGAAATTAACGAAAAATACGTCTTGCATACTGGTGAATAAAATACATTTCCAATCTCGATTTCAATACGGACTTGTATTAAATAGAGTGTGCATTCGATTAGCTCTTATGAAACTGTATACAACGTAGAAAAACATTTGGAATTCTGAGAAAATCCATTTCACTATTTAAATGATCAACTTTCAGCTGCTAGAATTGCAAATACTCAATATTATAATGTAAAACTGAATTATTCAATATCAAAAAATTGTTTATTCAAATTGAAATAGCGCTAACACATCACCATACAATCTACCCACTCTCACCTCATCCACCTGCAACCTTGCCATCAGTTTTCTGGTGCCTACCTAATCTTGGTTTTTTCATAACAAAAAGTCCGCGTAAACAATGCAAAAAATTTGTAAAGCGACAGGTGACAGAACCACGGAACATATCACTTCCAAGGTGTAAGGAACACGAAGAGGTGACAGAAACGGTGCAATCCACAGTGCACTTAGGATGTGAGAAATGTTCATTTCAAGGTATTCTATATTCCCTATCAGAACTTGGGAACACATACGGAATGAAGACGGGGATGACGATATAGTCAACAACTCTTCCACCTGTCTAGAATTACTATGCAAAACAAAATTCGAATTGTAGATAGGAATTTATTTCCGCCTTTCAGGGAAATGATACAAAGCAAATTCCAGTATTTTGCCATTGTTATTGCACATTTGTGTACAATTTACTCTGATATATTATCGATTATCGAGTTTGAGACTCGATTTGCATTCGTAGTCAAGTGAAAACATTCGCTACTACATGTGTGCATATTTATGACAATAACACTTAAGGGTATGATTAGTATCCGGTGGTAATCAAAATTTCTAGGATAGCACAACTAACACGCGATAGCTTTAAGGTTATAATAACCAGTGTCGACGACAACCCGACGTCGCATAAACAAATATAATAAATACAACTTTTTAAGGCTTTTAAGTTACGATCTTCAGTTAAACTCTAACTGGAACTTTAACTGGAAGTTTTGTATAAAAATCTGTCAGTTAAAGTCTCACTTAGAACGTAACTGAACATCGTAGGAACGGGCCTCAATCATTTAATAATAGTTTTATAAATGCTCAGTCGGTACGACGTCAGTACGATGTCGATATGACGTTTTAGTTATAAAGTAGTAAATAAGTTTTATTACAGATCAATTTTAATTACTACTATCTGTGGTTGCTTATTAAAATATAGAGTACCAAAAGTTGTGAGAATTTCCAGAGAGGTGATATGACTGTAAAGTTATTTGTGCGACTAACTGGCCAATTTAACCTATAAGGGCCGTTCCTACGATGTTCAGTTACGTTCTAATTGGAACGTTAACTGACAGATTTTCATACAAAACTTCCGGTTAAAGTTCCAGTTAGAGTTTAACGACGATCGTAATAATGACCCTTAGTCATTTGGGAAACTTTTCGGTTAAAAATATGACTAAATAGTAATTTGTGCGTAATTTGTCAGGAGTATGACTCGACAGTTATATCAGAATTTTTTGGCGACTATTTGGTCATATATATGGGCATATGTTCTAACATTGAAAGTTCTAACATTTTTATTTTAGAAAATATGCCATCCACTTGTCTATAGGTACATAGTTCTTGAAATTGTTTTGTAACTTGTAGATTCATTATTCTGGAACCTAGTTTGTATTCAGGGAAAAGCGGGGCAAAATAAGCCCCTAAGGTTTGTACTGAGATTCTGTAAAATGGGTAATAGTTATAAAATCCTTTTCTCGCAAAATCGATAGCTTAGGATGTTAGCTTAGTCATATATTCGTAAAGTTAAATTATTGCTGCTGATAAAAAGGATATCTAGTCCTTTCTATACATACTTCAAAGTACCCACTTTGCTCCACTACCTGAGCAAAGTGAGCCCTTCCCAGGGGTATAGTAATTTCACCCAAAACTGGAGCGAAAGAATATGGCAATGGATGAATTAAGACAAAGAATATGATTTTAATAAATTCAAACGAAATTAAGTGTGTTGAGAGCGTACTCTGCTTTTGAAGATTAGCCCTGGGAACACCAAAATATTTACTGGCTTTCTTTAGGTCCATTTTTTTCAGCAACAGAAGCTATTGCATTTTCATCGCAACTTTAGTCCACCATTGTTGCATTGATTTCTTGTTGTATGTTCTAGCCATGCTAAAGTTTTTATTTTTAATTGTCAAATAAAATTATATTGGTATGGGGTAAAGTGTGTCCGGGGCTCACTTTGCCCCGAATGAACGCTAAACAGCATCAAAGCTTTACTTTTCCAGTTTCACAATCCGTACGCCGATCTCAAGGATACTGTTCCAAACAATTTTCACTCGCTAACAATTCTTTTTAATGCAATTATTAAACACTGATATTTACATGAGACGGTACCAAAATCGTAATATGAGAAAAATTCAAGGAACTGTAATTAAAGTGGATTTCGTTTATAGTGCATTGTGGTCAATTTATGAAGCTTTATCGTATAATTTATTTTGCTAAAAGATGGCGCTATTGCAAACTAGAAATTTAAAGGGGCTCACTTTACCTTGCTAGCCCACTTTGCCCCACTCTCCCCTACAATTGACAGATTTAATTATTTTGGGTCTTAAAGCATTCCCCAATTTATGACTGGATAAAATAATTCTCTTTATTCTTTACATATACTCTTAATGTACAATAAAGTGTTAAGTGTAAAGTATTGCAAATTTAAGTGGACCCCAAAATTATTCCCCAAATTAGTCTATACGACGTTGGTCCGACCTTACGGAGCGTCTTAAGCTATTGGTGCTTCTTTTTAAAACCGCAGTTCATATTTATTGACGATATCATCAGCATCTAGCATAAAGAAACATCTAATTTAGTTATACTAGTCACCACAGGTTGGCTGAATAGCGCTGCTAGCTAGATACTAGAAGAAGTTGATACCAGTGCTGTTATTCCGTAGTATTGGGTGGTACACTGCTGATATTCACAATAATATCATCTGAATAATATTAATATTTTGATCTAAATACTATAATAGCAATAGTATAACATGGCCCTCACAATTTCTGCTGAAGGATACTGAGTTACAATGCGGACGATATGTCATATGTTTTTATGTCATCATAAATTACTGATATTCCTAGGACGAAATTGTTTCCTAAGAAATATAGAGAAGGAAATGTAATAGACCCTTTTACATCTTCCTTTCATACTTCTCTCAACTTTTTTCCCTTTTTTTGAATTAGTGAAACACGTGCTAGCTGCAATCCACGAAATCCATATATCGGAATCAGGAGTGTGTGGTTGTTGTTGTTATTCCGATGATCCGAAAACTCCTCGTTTCACTCTAATGAGCTATTTCAAGATTGAAGCCAGAAGTCCAAAACTTGAATTTTTTCCCAGGAGTTTTCTTGGTTAAAGTTAAATGAAAACGACATAAGGTTGACATGTGTCGTTGCTTTCTTCGAAAACAACAAAAGGTTTCATTGGATAGCATTAAAAGAAAAAAAGGGAGAATGGTTTTATTTGGATATTATGAGATTTTCTATTGTAAATGATTTGATTTGTTATATTACAATTTGGTCCACAAAATTGCTTACACTTCATAAAACTAAAGCTAGCAGAGTAATCTGTATGTCACGCTGCCAAATATTTGACTACGTTCCCTGGCAAATGCAGTCAGATAATGTAATCGTCAAATTTTCGTTTGACACATTATTTTATTTGCTCCGTACAAGGTCTATTTTGACAGAAAAAATTTGACGAAAATTTTAATCAATTTTTTTTAGTGAAATAATTGACTGTACATGTACAGTGTAATACTTAGCTTAATTAATTAAATCAAAAAATGGTCATATCGTCATAGTACAGCATTCTGTGGATCACTCTAGAGAGAAAGTAGAGAAAGTAATTTCGGTTTTAAATCTCGGAAATCAAAAGGCAATGCTCTGCTTGTATTTTACGGTATTATTTTGATTTCAGGACAAATGTCTCATTTGTCTTGACGAGAGCACAAATGGTTCAGTCATATATTTCTCTGTATGAAGTAGTCTTGTCGGTTGCTACCATACAAATGTCCTCGATATTTGCCGGCTTTCATCTGCCACAATAAACCATAACTGAATAGAAAGATGCATCCATCAACCACCAACATTTGTATCACGTTATTTTTATGAGAGTAAGCTAACAAAATATATTACCACCTTCTCGAAGGAGCTCTCATATTTAAGTCTTTAAAATCATGATTTCACCTATTGCTTGATAACTTGAGAACGCGTGACAGAAGAAACTTAAAACTTTGCACACTTTTGTTTTCCATTATTTCCATTCACAGAAACTAACAAGTGAAAATAAAGCTACTGTTACAGGTACAAAGAATCTTGAAAACTCGTAAAATCAAAATTCCTCCTCCTAAAAAGTTCTTCACGATTACCCAAAATCCAAAAATCTAACAAATTACAATTAAGCACACGGCAATTGTTCTCAATTTGAAACATGAACAGTTAAAATAATTTTAGAAACGCCATACAAATGTCCTTAAAAAATGCGTTTTTGCAACCTAGCGATTACTCTAAAATGCTAAAGCTGTATTTTATTTATTATTAAAATCCTTTCCCAGTAATCTTCACACACTTTTTGCGTTTGTTGTAATTTAATGTACCTACATACATATTAATAAGGAACTTTATTCACAATTGATGTTTGTCGCCTGAAAAATTAGTGAAATAAAATCAGGATCGGTTTCATATTCATAGCGAGATCTTATTTTCGAAGTCTTTTCGACTTTCTATGTTTTTTTTTAAATAGTAAATTAAATAATAACTAAAATAAAAAACTCACCTCAGCCCATAAATCCAAATCCAGTTTAGTGCTCGAACTTTTATTTCCTTTCAATTCCTTGGACTTCTTTTTATTCGCCATTGTGGATACAACCAAAAAAAATTTTATCTTAACTTTAATTTTCCACTGAACTAAAATAATGCTTCTTTCTACACTTCCGGATCGGTTAAATTCAACTCACTAACGATGATAAATTTCCTCATTAATTCACATCATTTTTCAAGATCAATAAAAAAAACCAAGAAGAAAGATGAAAATATAAATTGCCCGGTGTTAGTGATATAATTAAGCAATTAAAGGTGCTAATAAAAGGCGCGATTTAAAAACACTGACGTCACACATTATCACAATCACACGCTGATTTAGCTGCACTTTTGTTGTAATAGTATTATCGATTTGAGTAGATCACCCCATCTTTCGGCGCAGCTATGAAACACTGAAAAAGGACAGTGTCGGCATCTTTAATCTGAAAAAAAAAATAAACAAGAAAACTGGACTAATTAAACTGTAGGGGAGTTTAATTTTTTTTTTTTATATATTTTCTGAATAGGTACGTTTATACAAAAGCAAAATAGCCTGGAGGGATGGGCGACTGTGTATTTAGCCAAACCGTTTTGGAATAGAACACTTCTGACATAATTCATGACTCATCTCCTGTGGCTGATTTCTTTTTGTCTAAACGATAGCAAAGTGGTTCATTGTTTGTATCTTGTACAAGTAAGCCACATTTTTTCCCCAGAGGCGGTGGGTGGTAGGGCAATAACGATGGAGACGACATCTATAATCTGGGCATCTATAGTAGCGATCTAAGCGCCATTCGGTTCAGATTATAATAAATGCATAAAAAGAGCATTGCTTTTGCTCTTGAAGGCTTTAATGGACATAAAGAGTTTTGCATCGATTTTTTTTTCAAGGCAAACGCTCATGAACAGTCGGGCGAATATGTTTGAAATCAGTAAAGAAGTGTTAATTAATGCATGTGTAATAGATGTGGAATATATTTGACCTTCATTTGTTGATTATAGCAGATCAGCAATAAAAAAAAGCATTAAAGTAGAAGGGTGTAGTACCCTTGCATATTACATATTATACTAATGGTGCTCCCAAATAAAAGTTTATCTAAATATCGTTTTTCATAATAAAAAATTGAATCTCAAAACCAGCACATTAGTTTTCTCTCTATATTCAGCTGATTGTGACACCTCGGACAAAATATAAAAAAAAACGAATCCATTGGATAGCTCGATGGTTTCAGCGTAGATCGTATTATTGGAAGAATATTAGCAACAAACAATAGCTTATTATTTTAATAATATTTTGAACATGTACATAAACTCACCGCCATCTAGATGTAAAAAGTAAAACCTATTCCTTTCCTCCGTGTCGCTCTTTTCCAGTCTCTCTCTGCTCTACAGTGGAGTGTAAAAGACATCGCCTATTATTATATATTTGTAGCAAGTTTCAACAGTTTAGTATAACGTGTTCCTGAAAGACACTGTCCTACTATCTCCATCAATCCAATCCATAACCTTACCAATACGCATTTCTCTTATTCCTAAAGATCTTTAACTGAAGCGTCTCTTCCGCCTAAAATCATTGAATTCCGACATTATTGCAATTCTTAACTGGGGTAGTGTGTGCAGAGTAAAATTCAATGCATCAAAAACGCGCTGTCTTTCAACTCTTGAAAAAGGCGAGACTTTGATTTGGAATGAACATATCTCTACCATAGCTAAAAGCACCTTGAAATTTTTACGATTCCTCCACAGTTGGAAGTTGTTTTTTTCTCCATCTTAATTAGTTAACTAAATAGAAGTTTACCATCTAAAGATACACTACAGAAATGCATTTGTTAGGGGGTGTTTCCCACAAGGTTAGAGGTTGAAAAAATCTTTCATGAGAAATAGAGTTTATGTCTTTTGTATATCAGTTTGACAGATACACTGGGTGAACTCCTTTCGGATTGATGATTATTGCTGGAAGGGGTGTGAGGAGGGTGATGGGGTGAGGGCTTGAATGATAAGAGTCTGATTATTAAATCTCAAAAATATCTGAAATTTGGTACGTAAATATTAAAAATGCAATGAAGAGGTAGGTACGTACAGGGGTTGAGAAACTTACGCTAAAAATTTGATAAATAGACCATATGCGACGGGTGATCAAAAATTTCCAGAACTGATTTTTAAAAAAATTTATTTAAAAAATTCACATGTTATTGGTCATTACCGACGTAGGAAGCTACACATTTTTCCTACCGCCGTTGCCACTGCCTGAAGGACCCTGAGAACTCATCTTCCAGAATGCTGTTCAGCTTCTTCAGCGCGTTTTCTTTAATTTTGTCAGCTGAGTCAAATCTCTACCCTTTGAAGTCCGCAGGTGGCAGGCCTGGTGAGTACGGTGGCTGGGGTGAGGACGGTCATGGGGTTTTTGTGCAATATTCGCGAATGAGCAACGCAGAATAAAAAGGTGCGTTGTTATAGTGCGGCACTCACCTCTCACTTCGTTATATCTAAGGTCTCTTTCTCCTGACCTGAACTTCGCGCAAATGTCTCAGGTTTTCGAGGTAACCAACACGATTAATTGTCTTACCTCGTGGAAAAAATTTGGAGTAGACAACAACTTTCTATTGATAGAAAACAATGAGCATGACCTTTGCACTTGGTTTGACTTGACAAGCTTTTTTGGGAGTTGGAGATGTTTTTGTCTTCCATTGGACCTTTGTTTCCAACCCCCGTTTCATCCCCAATAATGACACGTTTCGAAAAGTTTCCTTATTCATTAGCCATCAACAGTCTCGGGACAAACTTTGCCGCCACTCGGCGCATATAAAGTAGTTCAGTTAAATTTTTTTTGACATGAGCCAAATGAAATGGTGCATTCCTATGCAATTTCAGGGATAGTGAGTTCACTCTGGCAACATGATCGTTGTCAGTCGAAGTTGATGGTCGTTCTGAGCGAAGACGATGTCTGACCTTCTTGGAACCTCTTATACCACTTCTTCTGACACCATGATCGAACCAGACATTCAACTTAAGCTTCTTGCAACATTTTAAAATTTTATGTAAAATTTGTATCCAATTTCACATGAAAGCTAGCACATAGGTCCGTTGTGATCCCACAGCACCATGCGAATTTGAGCCTTTCTGGGCAAGGTTTTTTGCTCACAGCTGACGGCTGTTTTCGGCTAATTTTTAAGAACAAACTGAGCCCAATTGGCCGCGGTATTGTTCTGTGAAAACACAACAGCAAAGTTGCCTATAGCAAATCAACTACTGTCTGGCAGCTCTGATGGTACTTTGCTCAGACTTAAATCCTTTACTAGTGACTCTATTAAACATTCCGCACTGTTCACGATTTATATTAATATTCCGAAACGAATAGCAACTGAAAAATTCATATTAATAAATTATGCCTTGAGTGTAAATTGAACCCCGTAGCAATGTTTTCAAGACCTAGTACGCTACCACTGGACTCATTGGGGGGCGGATTGGATTGGTGGGCGGAGGGGGGTGCCCCCCCCCCCCCCAAGATCAATTCCGAATTTTCTAAACATACGAGTACATACTTCAACCGTTATCCAATTTTTTTACTCCACTGCAATGTGGGCTGTAATTAGCATTTACTGTAGTTCTGCGGTGCAATGTGAAGCACAGAACAGAACCGTAATAAAAACACTACAAGACAACATATTGCGTAGGTAATAGGGTCATCCCATCAAGAATCGCCAAAAATGACGAAATTTGTGACCTCCGATTCTTTTGAAAATTTTTGTACTTTAAGAACTAGTGAAAAAAATAATTGAATTTTAATTTTATGTTTCTATCTAATTTTTTTGTTAGTTAAAGTATGGTAAAGATTTTGTTTTGCAAAAATGGTGTCCGAGTCCTCCTTGAAAATGCATATCTCTGGTAATTTTTATTCTAGAATAATAAAATATGGCTTATTTTAAAGGAGAAGGTTGTCGCAATAAAAATTATCCTTGACATTTTTTTTCAAGGATAATGATTTTGTCCTTTATCCTTGAATATCTCAAAACGTTTTTTTTTATATTTTGTAGGTTATACTGTTTTTCAAAACATACCAAAAAATTAACTTGGGATCTGAATGGGATCGGGGTCAAAAAAATCGAAGAACATTATAGTGGTTCTCAATTATTTTATAGAAAAAGGGTCATTTAATCAAGAATCGCCAAAAGTGTGACCTTATCATCGCCGATTCTTTTGAAAATTTGTGTACTCGAAGAATTAGTGAAAAAAAATATGATTTCAATTTTTTGTTTCTACCCCATTTTTTTGTTAGTTATAGTATGTTAAAGATTTTAGAAATAAGATGTCCGAGTCCTCTTTGAAAATTCATATCTCTGGTAATTTTTATCCTTGAATAATAAAGTAGGGCTTATTTTAAAGATTGTTGTTGTTCTTGTTAGTAAAAAAATGAGATAGAAACAAAAACTTGAATTTCAATTTCACTAGTTCTTCAAGTACAAACATTTTCAAAGGAATCGGAGATTCTTTGTGCAATGACCCATAATAAGATGAAAACAATATGATCCCGTCAGATCAGATGACCCTTTTTTTGCTAAGTGCAAAATTCACACAAAACTTGATCAAATAAAATAGCCAAATCAAAAAAATTTCCGTGGTTACAAATTATTGGCGGCCTTAGAAACTACTGCATTTTGTGAATTGGGGCGGTGGAATGGTTACTCCACTCTCAAAGCTTTCCAATAACCCCATCTGACGGTAGCTACATCATCCAGAAATTGTGTTGGCGGTGGGTGGAATATATGTATAAGCTATATTCCTATACTGCAACAATTTTGGCTAAGCCAATTTATAGATGTTCGCCAAACTATCTGACATCTAATTTGATATAAACGCGATTATTAGACATTTGCAGGTGAGAAGCGTAGGTGGTATATACGAGTATGTAGGTCATACGTACGTTGCATAACATACACTTTTCCAATAAGTCGAAACCAATACAGCATGGCGGTTGCTCACTCTATCGCTCAAGGTCCCACTAACATTGCGGGAAAAAATTGCATATTCTCGTTCTTCTCGGAAAACCCATCAGGGATGGATATCGCTTCGGCTTTTCATCCAGGAGAATTTCATCAAACTAGTTTTTCCATGTTCAAGAGACTTATGTGCTCGTACACTTTGGTCAAGCATCTCATACAACCCAAAAGCAATTTTATTGATGTCGTTTCCCGGTCACATATCAAGCACATATACGATATTTTCCTGGAAAATTTTCCAAACCATAATCACTATTCATTCGGATATAAACGTTTTTCAGTTCAGGGAAAATCTTTGTCAATTCGTCCTGTTCTGGTTCTTTTCAAGAACAGAGCTTACGTTAGGAGAGAAATTCTTGAAATTCTGAAAGCCGAAATGAAAATGATACTGAGGGAAGAACGTCTGAAAAGTAAGGCTAAAATTTTTACAAAATTATTCCGCCCCAAATTATCTTCGAGATACGGTCAAAAATGTGAAGCTGGAAGATGAATATCGTAGGATGTATAGAACAATAATTGCTTTACGCAGAAAATTAATTGAAACAGTATTTTGGTTACTAGAATCTTGAACAATCATTCTTCTGAGGCAAGCGTAGATATTGAATTGTATTTAAGGTACTAGGATCTAACCCTAAGTTTTCAAAAGATCCGCTCGCTACGCTATCTTAAGAAAATGGCGCCTAGAAACGTTTCCCCGACACTTTAGAACAAAAAGTTTGTTTATATTTGTAGTTTAGTTTGTAATTTTTTTTTTAATATGAGTTTGGGTTTTATAGCAATATCTTCCACGAATCTTGGAAATATTCTGGTCAAACGTTAAGACCAAACATCTTTGAACGACGGTTGGACAGTCTAAAATAGGTATTGCTATTCAAAGAACCAGTCATACCTTGAAGCCAGTGTGAAACATCTCCATCTGGGAGTGAATACCAAGTAAGTAGAAAAATTATTATACGAGTATCTCTAGATCACTTTACGATACGAACTTGTCAGTGCGATTATTCATCGCTACTAAAGGCCGGTGTACCTCAGGGTTCGACTTTTTCTACTCTGCTCTTCTTTGCTTTTACGTATGGCACGCAGGCCCGGTGTGGAACTCTACTACGATCAGATGATTTGATGTGATCAAGAGTATTACTAAAGGTGGTCACTAAGTACAGAAGAATAGTTAAAGCTCTGAAGGACTAAAGTCACGACTATCCTTTTTGCGAAGCAGATGAAATCTATATTCTGCGAAGTGCTTGGATGCCAAAGTCCACTTTAATTTTGAACTTTGTGTAAGGATCCCTTAAGTGTCTGGATGGTTTTTGGCGGCGATTCATATCTCCACTATAAATGATCCCGAGAGAAGATGAAAAACGTCTGAGTTTGTTTCTGGCGTTTGCGCTGTACTCGTATATGGTGTTTTTGCTTTCCGTTCTTATCTTAACTATAAACGAAAATTAGTTTGCTATTGAAAAAATAATTTAAGTTGCACCCAGATTAAAGTAGTAGGAATAGGTTGTGGTGCCATTAAATCCGATATGGGAAAATTGATCCTTTGACTATCGGGAATGAGCAATGATTGTCTAAATTAACTGACAGGCTATAGGAGTTAACAGTCTGGAATACGTAAAGATTTGATCGGAACTCCGACGTATCACTATTAAAATTCAAACTGAAAACTAAAAATTTATTATATTTCCGCCCATCTGTAGCAGTGCTTTAATCTGCCATGGTTAAAAGTGTCTCCAACATCATCACCACAGCCTTCGTAAAGAGGTACACTATTCAACATGAGCCAAACCTTTTTTACAGAAAAAAATATAGTTTACATGTGGAAATAACTCAACTCCCGTCGGTTATGTTTAAAATAAACAAAATCGGACCAATATGGCAATCCTGAGGGACGCCAGAAGAACTAATGAAGATAGGAATAAGCACAGCCAGATCTCAACATTAGGTTGTTGGTATTGAAGAAACAAGATGCCAAAAATGGGATTCGGGATATTTTGTGCGAATTACTGTATTACCATAAAAACAAGAAGAGCTGGTAAAAATATGTTTTTATTCATGAAAACACTAAAAAGCCGCAGGGTGCCCGTTTTGTTCGAACTTTCGGTACTTAAACTTCATTACTTTCCACGCTCTTGCTCTTGCTGTTGCTCTTGCTTGCCGAACGAGCAAAACGAGCTTCTCCACTTTCCACGCTCTTACTCTTGCTGCTCTTGCTGGCTGAACGAGCATAACGACCCTCACTTTCTTGGTTGTTATTGGCTGATCGAACATAGCGGGCTTCACCACTCTCTAGACTGCTCTTGCTGTTACTCTTGCTTTTGCTGGCTGAAATGGCCACCACGATGGTCAAAACGACTAATACAATTGCTAGTTTCATCTTAGATGTTTGGGATTATTTTTACGAGCTGTACGAATTGATAAGTAAATTTTCTCTGATAGCTTGATTGGAACTCGAGACTGTTTTTATAGTAAAATTTTTGGCAAAATTTGAAATTGATTGTCTGTTTGTTTTGCGGAAATATTGCATTCATTAGGATGTCAACATACATATAATTAAATAAAAATTCAGATCTTAGAGCAATTAGCGACGTTTGAGCAGGTGTTTTGAAGGTTGGTTATTGTAATTTAATCAAGTTTTTCTGTTTTATTGTGCTCTTCCGTATAGAAGACTGTTGATTTTTAAACATTGCAAGTTCAAGTGATATTCCAGCTATGGTCATAGTCGATCATTTTCTTAGAATTTGGCCTCTATTAATTAAGCTATAAACAAATAACTTTATGGCGTTTGTAAAGCAAAACGAGAAGTTGTCTACGAAAAAAAGTTTGTTATTATATTTGCTTCCACCTGTCTATTTGTCCATCTGTTCGATCGCAATAATAACTCAAGAACGTATTAAGCTATGAAATCAAATAGCTCTTGAAGCCACTATGGTATGATAGCACTGGTTAAATTCACATAACGCTATATCAGATTAATCAAGATGTTTCTTGGAAATTCCTTACTAAATCTCTAGTAAGGAATCTCCAAGGAACACCTTAATTGGTTGTGTTCTGTGGCATCTGAAAGCCGAAAATAACGAAGGTCCTGAAATGACTTAAGGTGGAATTATTGTGAAAGCAACGCGATTGTTAAATTTTGAACGGTTCTCTGTGGTTTTCTCAAGAAGTGACAATCATGTTGTTGTGCACTGCAAAGATCGACCAAAATATATCCGGAAAAGGATTTCGCGAAAGTATGCGACTTCTCTCTGGAAGCCTTGACTTTTGTACCTGTGATTTTACACTCGGTACCTGTTATAAGAAAAACCTTAATGAAATTCATTAAAATTTTCCTATTTTCATGACCACATTCCAGGTACTAGTACTTCGGAAAATTTGTTCGCTCAAAAGCGATTTGAAACAACCATAAATTGCACAAAACCGAAAGCGGGAGTCGAACAACCACAAAACAATTCTATGCCGCTTAAGCATTTCTCTCTGGTCTCGGAAAATTTCTACCCCATGCAAAACTTGGTATATGTACATACCGACTTTATAGTTGTGGTGGGTGGTAGGTAATTAATCGCTTGCTGCCCTGAACATAGTTCGACCAAAAAAAAAAATTAAAGGATAACTCGATCTCAAGGGCTTCCACAAACCATCCCAAGCATACCGCAAAATTAATTGGAGGAAACAACATTTTAATATCATTTTGCAGAAATTCATTGATAACTGGGTCAAACTACAAATTGCCCAGTCGGGTCGAGCCGGACCAGGACCTAGGGTCCCGGGAGCACCCGAGCAAGGCCACCGCATTCTCTCTAGCCAGATTTAATCCTTGAGAAAATAAAAACAATGAAATCGCCGACACGAAATAATCAATTGAGGAAAACTTGCTGCTCTTTGTGAACATCCTTTTGAGCTTGAACTCGTCTTTCTTTTTCCATTTTATGCGATTTTTTTTTTGATCCTGAATAGCCTTGCTGTTATCCATAATCCTACGAAGTTCGTATTATTGGTCAGGCATAAAATAACCGGGTCACATCGAGAGAGGATTCCCCGATATACTCGTGACCGTGTTGTCGCGTTGAATAGACGGTGATGGGATGTGGGGGAGGAGCGACATGCTGCGAACTGTATCCGATCCGGATCAATCATCCTGGCGGATATGCGGGATAATCTCACGCTTTAGTGTGCAGATATCAATGTTGTTGATACGCAAATATTTGTCAAGGATGTAGATGCGTCCCAGAAATCAATAAGAGTATCGAAGCGCTCACCCTTTTCGATATCCGACAGAAACTTATGGGTTATGGGCGAATGAAAACATATGGAACAGCTTTCTTATTGTACGGGTACATCGCTGGGGATGATGATGATGTGACGTCCTTAAGGAAATTGAGTGCTGAAAGTGTTTTATTGGCGTTCTTTGAAGTGTCTTTTTGGCTGCGATAAAGAGATTGTCAGAAATAGCTTGAACGAGATGAGATGCGTGCCTTGTTCAATTGGGCGTTCATAAGATACTGTTCAGAATTTCTATTCTGATATTTAGTTCGACGATAGTGCGCCTTATGTGGAATCAAGAAGTTTTACAGCTTCATACGCTTAATGCTTAACTTTCAATGTTTAAGTCTTAGGTGTGAGTCTATAGATAGTCTACTTTCTGTCCTCATATGTAATACTATGCTTAAGTGTAAATTGGAAACACCCGAGCTCTGGTGTTACAGGAACATGCGGAAATCAACTTAAGTCGCCCCGCAGTTGCAGTGGCGGTCATATTGCTCTTCCAAGGAGGGGGGGGGGGAGGGCCTTGAAGTTAGCATCGTTCAATTTATTTGTATGATATCAAAAATTTTAACCTGTATTATACGATTGTAAGTCTTTAAGCAATGGAAAAAGCTTAGTGAACATAATTTTCGATTTCAGTAGAAGTCGATATCGATCTCGATTTCGACAAAATTTAGAAGCCCCAATAGACTTCAAGAGCTCTCACATGTACGAGAAATCTAGTAGATTTTGAGAGTTTTATTAAAATTCCGAGATTTCGCCAAATTTAGTTTGAAATCTTTGGATGTAAATTAGCTGTTTTTTGAGACCACTAGAAAAGTAGTGTATTTAATTTTTATTAGTTCTACTATCATACATATTTGATAAACCTCAGTATTGGGCATTAAAATCGGAACCCTATATTTCATAATCTAAAGACTACAGGCCCGACGAAGAAGTGATCACCCCAGTTATTAAGTTATCGTACAATACTTAAAATCTACGAAATAAATATTTTATGTCAATGTAATTTATTGGGTATATATGAGCCGTTTATTTTGAAAGTGGGGCAAGTCCATTTTTTGTTATTGCGAGATATTTAAGGGTTTGCATTTCAATAAATTTAAAAATATTGGTAAGCAGTAATAGACATATTTTTTGCTTTTTGTAGTATTAGATAATGTAAGTTTATTATCCAATAGTGTATATAGTGCTAGCTAAAAAAAATAATGGTTTTTTTATACCTTAATGGACTTGCCCCACTTTCAAAATTTATGAATTATTGTAATCGTTAATTTTAAAGGGTCATTCCATGAAGAATCGCCAAAGTTGTGACTTTATCGTCTCCGATTCTTTTGAAAATTTTTGTACTTGAAGAACCAGTGAAAAAAATAATTGAAATTCAATTTTTTTTTTCTATCTAATTTTTTTGTCAGTTATAGTATGTGAAAGTATGTTAAAGTTTGCTCAAAAAAGGTGTCCGAGTTCTCTTTGAAAATGAATATCTCCGGTAATTTTTATCCTAGAACAATGAAATAAGACTTATTTTAAGAGGGAAATATAAATAAAATATAGATAAAATATAGATAAATATAGAATATAGAAAAAATACAAATAAAAATTAGCCTTGAATTTTTTTTTCACGGATATTTATTTTGTCCTTTATCCTTAAATATCTCAAAATGCGTTTCTTTTTTATTTTTTTATATTTTGTAGGTTATAATATTTTCCAAAACATATCAAAAAATTAAAAAAGGGGATCGGGGTAAAAAAACTCAATTTAAATTATTAGAGAACTAAACTAGCTTTAAATTATTAAGAACCACTGATCTTATTTATTTTTTTTTTTTTGAGATCCCAAGTTAATTTTTTGATATGTTTTGAAAAACATTATAACCTACAAAATACAAAAAAATAAAAAAATAAAAAAAGCGCTTTTTGAGATATTAAAGGATAAAAGACAAAATAGTTATCCTTGAAAAAAATTTCAAGGATTGTTTTTATTCGTAATGTTTTTTATTGCGACAATCTTCCCCTTCAAAATGAGCCCTATTTTATTGTTTTAGAATAAAAATTAACGGAGATATACATTTTCAAAGAGGACTCGGACACCTTTTTTGAGCTAACTTTAGCATACTTTCTCATACCATACTAACAAAAAAAATTAAGATGTACAAAAATTTTCAAAAGAATCGGAGATGGTAAGATCACTAATTTCGTAATTTTTGGCGATTCTTGATAGAATGACCCTAAACGGATAATATTTTAGTTGCATCATCCTTTTTTAATAATAAAAACAAAATACTGTTTAATTTTATATAAATATTTTTGTTTTGTAGACCGAGCCCAAAACAACACAATGTCGACTTTTTCAGAATTTATTAGAAACTGAACTAGAACTTGCTTGCAGGCTGATAATAGAAGTTGAATACTATACAATTTACAGTATTTTGCAGTCTTGCCAATATTACTAAAATTTGCCGGTGTTGGAAGTAAACATATTTTTATCGAAACAATGAAATTTGTACTTGTTATTATTTTTGAAGTATTGTACAATTATCAATTACCAATGTCAGGAATAGATAGATAGAAACATATTTTTTAGACATGATGTAAAACCAGCACATTGGTTTCACAACAACAACCGGAGCTAAATTATGCCATAACATATTTGGTTAAAAATAATTCCAGCCAAAGATGGACTTGCATCACTTTCAAAATAAACATATTTACAATAGCGTTAATAGCTAAAACTTCCATCTCCCAAATATTACGGAATTTGAATTTTTTGACTAAAAATTGTTTACAGATAAAAAGATCATATTAAGTTTTATCTATAGTTATCATTATCTTAATTTTTTTGAAAAATGGACTTGCCCCACTTTCAAAATAAACGGCTCATATACATATTCACTTAATCTCCTTAATGAGTCGATCTATAGTTTAGATGACTGCCACCATAACCTAACCTAACCTACTCTCCAAATTCAAAAATTTAAAAAACAAAACTCGAAAATTCTCTAAAACTATTTTCAATTATAATAACTTCATAAGCAGCATCTTATACCTGATTTACATCGCAAGATTTTGGCAATTAGATTTTGAAATCTCGAAAAGCGTTAACAACGCTTTGAAGACATTTGTTTGACAACGACTATGATGATAAAATTTTTAATTTATTTTATAAGGCTAACCGCACACTGAAAGAGCAAAAACAGTTTTAGTCAAAAACGTTTTTGACTAAACATGGCTATGTCGCTGTTTCAATAGCAATTCAATGATCAGAGCACACTGAGTAGTCGAGCTCGCTTCAAGGCACGCGACTAATCAGTGGCCGCACACTGAAAGGGCCAGCCTAAGAGTTAACTTTTGGAAACGAGGAAATTTAAATTGAATGAACAAGAGTCGAAAGCTTGGATTATCATGCAATTTGAAATTTTGTAATATTTTATATAGATAGTTGTGGTGACAGACAATTGCAGGGCTGTTCAGTGACTATTATTTGTATTGAGGATTTTATTCCCAAAGATTTTTTTCGCGGTACCTCTTATAATGGTTCTGATTAGTGTAAAATATATGTTTTAAGTCTCACCCCGATCAAAAAAAAAATTAAAAAAATTGATATTCCGAAAAAACGGCAAAACGGCAAAATAATATTATTCTGTGGATGATTGTAGTTTTAAATATATATGCTATGTACCATCGGAAATGCCATCTAGTTGTCGTAATGAGAAAGTGAAGTTTTTCATATTCAATCCGTTTCGACCGTATTTTGATAATGGTTAATAATACGAAGTTAGTATCGTCGTCAAAATGATCTGATTTCTAATGCTCAATATTATAGAAAGACAAAACGGTTCAGAAAGTTCTTCATCAAGTACGAAATCAAAAACTATGACGGACTATAGTGATTAAATGTAAAAAATCATCTTTTTCGTCCTTGCTGAAGGACTCCTTTTTTTCTTTTTTTCATAACATAGAGCACTCGAAAAGACTTCGTATCGTGTACCGTTACAAAGTTACGCTCAAAAATTTATTTTTTAAGAAAAACTTCAATTGCTGAATTTAGGCACTAGATGGCATTTTCGATGGTACACCACCTATATATATTTAGAGTTACAATCACCCACAGAATGATACTATACTAGGTCCTATGTCGATATCTTGGGAGTTTTCGGAATCTTATACAATTTTGGTTTAAGGTTCTTGAGGAACGTATTCCCCATATATTATCGACATGAAACTTAAAACGTATTTTTTTTTACACTAATTCGAGCCATTATGATGGGTGCTGCGAAAAAACTTCAAATTTTTAAATTGAGTGATTAGCTTTGATTAGGGTTAAAACTACCCTTTTTACCCGAGTAGATTTCAAATTCATTCAAATATGGAAAATATATTAGAATTTGATAGAATCTTATCGAAATCTCAATATTTCGGAAAATCAAGTTTTAAATCTTTGGATGTAAATCAGTTATTAATATGTAATAGTTACTGTAAATACTCATAATTAAGTTCTTATAGCTGATTTCTCTGGTGATTTCGACAAAACTATTAAGATTACTAGATTACCCATAAATTTGAATAAGTTTGATATCTGCTCTGAAGACTAGGTTTTGTGAAAACATATTTCAAAATCCACTCAAAACGACCTGGACAGCAATGATATTGTGTTTCACTGCATTTACCACAATTTACGTTTTAATCTAGGATTAGGATGCACATAATGAAAATTGTTCAATCATAATCCAAATCCAAATTTTTCAAAATTTGTTGAAACAGTAAAACCTTTTTTTCCTTAACAGAACACATCACAACCCAAAGATTGATTATATTATATATATTTATATTCGAAATTTTATTACTTTTCGATTGAAATATTTTTAATTAGTACAGTCTTCTTTTTAATCAGGAGACAAAGACAAAAGAAGAATTAAAGAAAGACATAAGGTGGAATCCGATTTAATTGCATTATACTGTATTAAGTGCAGATTCGGAGTACTTCACGGCGAGCGGCGTTCAAAATGTTAAGAGCAAGGGCCTTTCCTTGCTCGTTACAAATGAAAAAAAAACTTGACAGTGATGATAAAATGTATTTTCAACAATCTTAAATACTAAATTATTGCTAATTAAAAAAAATTGCTTAATGCTAGATAATCAAAATTAATACAATTTAATTGTCCATAGTTCAAGTTGTCTTGAGCTGGGTTCATATTTCGACAAAAAAGCGTGCCGTAAATTTGGTGTACTTGGAGTACATAGAGTTCAATAGGAAAATTTGTACTGATCGGATATGCTCGATCTGCACTTTAGCATGCGTTATAAATGTGCAGAAAGTGCACATTCGTGGTGAAAAAATTTTACTGTGCTATGAAAGGTGCATTTTGTACTTATCGTATTACGTGAAGGTGTATTTTATATTTATCGTATTATTGAGATTCAACATTCTCCCCGCGTTGAAAATTCTTCAACTCTTTACACGGATTGGAAATCGAAGTTAGGAACCTGCCTTGGCGCAAGTGTCGGTGAATATTTCTTCGTATATTTCTTCCACATTAGGTATCCAATTAATCCTACAAGAGCAAGCAGTGCGCAGTACGCAACTGAAAATTGGTGTATCTCCCGATGTTCGGTTTCTACAGGCAATTGCAGAGCTTCCTTGATTCTTTATCAAGTTGTAAAAACTGTTCACGGATTTCGACATTAGTTTTCTTAATGATGTTTGTAGTGGATTCGCGAGGATGGATGTCTGAGCTTTCATCAACTGGCTTCAATCTTCTGCTCCAACTCCTTGGCATAGTTCTGATCTAAAAGACCGAATAGCGAATTAGCCAGGCATCCAATGATTTCCAGCGGTGCTTTTTTCCTTCTGATGACCCTTATTTTTTAATGATGTCAGGTGGGGGATAATAGAAAAAAGTTACAAAATCTATAAATGAATTATTTTTGGATTCGTTGTGTGTGGTAATCTGAGTACCTCGGTTTTTACAGACTAACCCTACTTTCGATCACGATTTTTGTTCAAGCAATTTCTTTGTGATTAGTGTTCTTGGGTGCTCTTTTTTGGGAAATTGGGCCATTTGTTCCGTCCTGTCGTTAGTATTCTGTGTATCTGGTTGTTGCATCTAGAACAACAAAGTTAATTGAAATTAATCAAGTCAGTACTGACCCCCTATTGCCTATCGTTTTCAATAGCTACTGAAAAATCATATCTGACATAGCGTTATGTGAATTTAACCAGCGCTATCATACCATAGTGGCTTCAAGAGCTATTTAATTTCATAGCTTAATACGTTCTTGAGTTATCATGCGATCGAATAGATGGACAAATAGTCAGGTGGAAGCAAATATGATAAGAAACTTTTTTCGTAGGCAGCTTCTCGTTTTGCTATACAAACGTCATAAAATTATTTGTTTATATCTTAATTAATAGAGGCCAAATTCTAAGAAAATAATCGACTATGACCAAAGCTGGGATATCACTTGAACTTGCAACATTTAAAAATCAACAGTATTCTATACGGAAGAGTACAGAAAAACTTCATTAAATTACAATAACAAACCTTCAAAACTCCTGTTCAAATTTCGCTAATTGCTCTAAGATCTGAATTTTTATTTAATTATACATATGTATGTTGACATCCTAATGAATGCAATATTTCCGCAAACAAACAATCAATTTCAAAAATTTTGCTATAAAAACAGTCTCGAGTTCCAATCAAGCTATCAGAGAAAATCTACTTATCAATTCGAACAGCTCGTAAAAATAATCACAAACATCTAAGATGAAACTAGCAATTGTATTAGTCGTTTTGACCATCGTGGTGGCCATTTCAGCCAGCAAAAGCAAGAGTAACAGCAAGAGCAGTCTAGAGAGTGGTGAAGCCCGCTATGTTCGATCAGCCAATAACAACCAAGAAAGTGAGGGTCGTTATGCTCGTTCAGCCAGCAAGAGCAGCAAGAGTAAGAGTGTGGAAAGTGGTGAAGCTCGTTTTGCTCGTTCGGCAAGCAAGAGCAACAGCAAGAGCAAGAGCGTGGAAAGTAATGAAGTTTAAGTACCGAAAGTTCGAACAAAACGGGTACCCTGCGGGCTTTTAGTGTTTTCATGAATAAAAACATATTTTGACCAGCACTTATTGTTTTTATTAGTACAGTTATTTGCACAAAATATCCCGAATCCCTTTTTAGGCATCTTGTTTCTTCAATACCAACAACCTAATGTTGTGATCTGGCTGCGCTTGTTCCTATCTTCTTTAGTGGAGCCCTACCGTCAACTATACTGAATACTTCTGGCGTCCCTCAGGGTTGCCATCTTGGTCCGCTTATGTTTATTTTAAACATTGTTGATGCGCGTTGAGTTATTTCCAATGGAGAGATTCCTGTATTTGCTATTATAAATTTTTATTTTTTACTAGCTGACCCGGCTTCGCGTTGCTGTGGCTCTGTCCGGCTTAGTTGAACACATAGAAAAAAGTTAGTATAGTAACGTTTCCAATAAGTTTGATTAGTTCTTTATTGCCGCACTGGAAGCTGTAGTCGTTTAAATTGAAATGGTATGTCAGTCGGAATCATTGAGATGCGTGGTATCAAAACGTACTCTCCTTTATACTTTCCCTTTATAATGGTTGCTTCGATCACGTTGTTCATTAATTTTTTGCACCGCTAGCCTTGTGCCGTTACAAAGACGCGGTTGGTTGATATTTCGCAACATTATGACCACCGATCCGACCTTCAATTGAAGATTGTGAGGCGGCAATTCTGGCAAATCCAGCTAGTTCAACAATTTGGGTGGATAGTTGACGACATCATCTTGGTTGGTAGCGGAATCAACTGATTTGTATGTCCTCAATTCACCGGCAATTTCATTTTGAATTTTGAAATTTTATTCATTTACATCCATGTTTTTGGCAGCCAATATTGCGCGTTTGGTCAACCAAACATGATCTGTGTAATTTTTATCAACGTTTGGGAACACCTTTTGAATGAGTTCGGTTTTTGATTCAATAAACTGACAAAAATTATCAGGAAAGATTATCCAGTCAAAATGTCTAAAGGGAATTTGCCATTACCAATGTCAATGAGTTGTTTTGAAAATGTTTCTCCAGATCGATCATTTTGCAACTCGACACGCATAGTCCTGCTTAATATCTTGACGTGCTTCCACAAAATGGAGGACTTTAAACATGCATTTAGTTCATCAGTTGGTGTTGACCGTGGAATCACTGGCAATGTTTGACGAAAATCTCCAGCTAACAAAATCATCGCACCACCAAATCGGTTTTGATTGTTCCGCAAATCTTGCATGATTCCGTCTAATGCCTCCAAAGACTTTTTATGTGCCATCGTGCATTCATCCCATACTATCAGTTTACATTGCTGCAAAACCTTTGCCATTGCAGTGTTCTTCGAAATGTTGCAGGTCGAAGTTTCGCTGCTTTACATATTTAACGGCAATTTTAGCGCTGAATGGGCTGTTCGACCGCCTTCCAACAATGTTGCTGCAATGCCTTGCTTCATCAAGCATTGCAGCAACATTGTTGGAACACCTTTAGTGGGAAAATGGGTGTTTTACGTTTTTCCCGGCAATTTTTCCAATTTTTCTCTTCATAAGAACCTTCCTCGGACTTAAGGGAATGTTTGGAAAAAAAATTAGCCGAATTGGTCCAGCCGTTCTCGAGTTTTGCGGTTAGCTATAGATTGAATCCACCATTATACCATCCATTATACAGATTTGGCAGTATCCTTTTCAGGTGTTTTTATTCGAAAGTCAGACAAGCCCAATTGTAAACCTTTCGTCGCAAGCACAATGAAGTACTTTGTAGGCTTGTTTGTACTTTACCAATTTGGATGCGGTCAGTATTTCAGTTCCTTTTAAGGCATAAAACAGCAATAACGAACCCACCGTTTTAGAGTGCCTTAATTCGTTTCCTTATCCTTTCCTACTATGGTATCGAGCCCTCTAAACGTACACATCTATGCCAAATGCGAAACAATACATTCAAGAACGCCAAAACATAAATTAAAGGTCGAAAGCGTCCCACTCGTATGTCCTGGTAGCTTTAAAATGTTAAGTCGGTATATTTAATTTGCAAGGAATCTCTACTTGCAAATTAAAGGTCACGCTTCACTCTATTATGGGGCTGTGGTTAGTAGAAATACTAAATCCTTCGGAACGAAACAGGATCCTCTCAGATGGATAATTAGAACGGAACGTCAACTTGAAATTTTAATAGCAAACGAAAATAAAAACCCGGCAGTAGCAATGGTTTTTTCCCCAGAAAATTTGTTTGTTAAAATCCCAAGAAAAAAGAAAAACAAAATTAGGAAATATTTTCAAGTGAGAAGGACGAAGGAAGACAGAAGTGTTAAGTTGTTTTAAGATATTAGCTGAGAATCAATTTCGGTGGTTTAATTTTCGGCTTTCAGTTTTCAAAGTGAATACCGTGATGAGTGATTGGATGGTTTCTGACAGTCCTGCATTATCCATATTATGAATAAGTTAAAAGGTTCATTGTTCGACGGGAACAGTCTGCCAAAAAAAGGTCCTAAAAAAGGTCATAAATATCGTGGCATTTAGAAAGGTCTCCAACCGATTGCTTATTGTGATATTATTTTTTCAATTTGCATAATTATTATTTTATTTTTGCATAATATTATTTCGTTTAAGTCGAGAAAAATGTTTTTGTTTTATTTTTGATCATTTGTAAAGCGGTAAAGCTGCGGGACTTGCTCGATTGTCTTCATATTAATTCTATAGCTATAAAATTTTATTTCTGCCGTGTGCATACAGCTTAAATTCACAGCTCTTTACTTTCTGAAACTATCGGACAATATTCATGAACATGTGTTTTAAGACTTTTGTATGGGAGCATCCGAAGATGTAGAACGATTTTGCTCGTTAATAACTTAGGGTTGCACACTCGATACCATTTCCTTCGTGAACCAAAAAAAAAACAAATAGCAGGTACAAAGAAACTGTCAGTTTGACGGTTAACAGATTTAAATTATATTCAGTCGTTTTGCTGAATTAGAAAATATGGGGAACTTAGCAATGATTTCGAGTATGCCAATTTCAAATCGGATGTCAGTAAGTTAATCCATCATGTTTGCTACTACTAACTTAACAATCTGCTAGTGGATAGAGTGTGTCTTAAGCCTCAGTTATAATGGTTCCGATCCGATCCGGCAACGTCGGACGAGAAAAATTTCTAGGCACAATGATTCCGTTCCGACATTCGTCAAAGTGACACTATCGAGGTGTAATTTTGATTTTCAGTTAGGCGAAAGAGGTGGTGAAATTCAATAATTCACCTTAAATTCTAATCTAATAATTTACAATACGGCTGTGGAACCAACATTCGTGACTAAAGTCAGGAGGGAAGTGCTGGATATCACGCTCGTCACGGATTCTGACAACATCAGGGTAAATAAATGGAGGGTGTCGGGCCGCGCATCGCTATCTGATCATTGTCTAATTAGGTACGATGTGATGGACAAAGCTCCCCCCCCCCACCCATGTGCTCTGCAGAAACCCGCGTAAGACAGATTGGGCCAAATTTGCCAGACTGGCCTCTAAGAACCTGGCAGAACCACCGACCAGCTCTATTGTATCTGGGCCTGAGTTGGAGAAAGAAGTCGATGTGCTGACTGGGAAGTTGGTCGACGCTTTTAACCGGTCGTGCCCCATTAATAAACCTCCAAGGAGGTCATATCCATCTTGGTGGGATGCCGACGTTAGGCTGTATAGGACCATCTCCCGCAGATTGTTCAACATTGCTAAGGACAGTAATCTGCAGGAGGACTGGACGGTATATAGAAATAGCCTCAGAGATTTCATGAAGACAGTCAAAAGGGCCAAGCGAGATTCTTGGGGACGCTTCTGTGAGTCAAATCAATGAGGTGAGTGAATCAGCTAGGCTCAGAAGACTTCTATCAAAGGACCCAGTCGTAGCTAAGACGGAGGTCGGACGGAGTCCAGCAGCCAAACCCTGGAGCTGCTAATGAGTACGCACTTCCCGGGTTGCTCCGATGTACCAGAGGACAATACAGACAGATCCAGGTACGAGTACGTAGGGCGGGAATCTTGCAACTCTATAATTAGCTCGGAGAAGATACAATGGTCAATTAAGACTTTCCTACCTTTTAAATCACCAGGTGTAGACGGGGTTTTTCCAGCAATGATTCAAAATGCGCTGCCCTGGTTAACTCCCTGGCTACAGGCAATTTTCAGGGGGTGCCTATCTCTCGACCGTATTCCCTGCAAATGGAGGGAGGCGCGAGTTATCTTCCTATCCAAGGCCGGAAGAGCGAGCTATACTTTGGCGAAGGACTTCAGACCAATAAGTTTGACCTCCTTCTTTTTAAAAGCCCTCGGAAGGTTGCTGGCTATACATCCGTGGCAAATCAGGGGTTATTGCCCTGTCGGGCTCATAACATGCCTATACCAAAGGTAGATCGACCGCCACGGCGCTACACGAGGTTCTAAAAAATCCCTATCTTTTAAAGAATTTACTCTCACGGCCTTCCTTGACATCGAGGGGTCCTTTAATAACGTAAAAGAGGAGGTAATAAGTGATGCACTGAGGGGAGGGGGGGGGGTGGAATTAGGGCTGTGTAACTGGATAAGCGCCATGCTGAGTAGCCGGGTTATTGAATCGGTATTGGGCTGTAGTAGGGTGCGCAGGTACACGGCTCGTGGCACGCCACAGGGAGGGGTGATCTCACCACTTCTGTGGCTCATAGTGGTCAATACTATACTGACTTCGCTAACCCGTCAGGTCGCATACGCGCACGACTTTGATTTCTGGTAAGTTCCTACCCACTATAAGTGAAGATGTTCGGGAAAAAAGTGGGGGATTCAGCCAGGGATAGCTCTCTGGATGTACACGGCCATAGTTCGGCCTATCCTAAACTACAGGATTTTAGTGTAGTGGGTAGCGCTGGAGAAGTCCACCGACCTCAACAAACTCACCAAGGTTCAACGTCTAGCTTCCACAGGAGCAACGGGCGTACTTGGCACCACACCTACAGCGGCACTTGAGATGATTCTTCATCTTTTACCGCCGGATATTTTTGGGAAGAGTGCAGCAGCAAAAAGTGCCGTGCGACTAAGAGAGTCAGGCAACTGGGTATCGAGACCTGGGGGGCACAGCTGCATGTTCGGACGATTTAGTGAATGTATCCCATTAATTACTTTATTCCGCAACTTGATTTCTCTAGGAAATTCTCGACTAGGATCCCTAGTAGAAAGGGGTGGAATGTGGATCAGCCCCATCAAGGGGACATTCATATCTACACAGACGGTTCAAAAGCAGACGCGGGTACGGGTGTTGTAATATTCTCCGCCGACCTGAACCATTGCGAGTCATTCAGAATACCGGACTGCTACAACGTATTTCAGGCAGAGATGATGGGGATCGTTCAGGCTTGCAATCTGCTAGAAGCTGGGGCAGTACGGAACACACCCATTGTCATCCTAACAGATAGTCAGGCGGCGATTAAGGCGCTCAACTCACACTTGATCAATTCCCGCCTTGTGAGGCTATGCAGGGATAAGATTGGTGCGTTATGCACTCATTTAAACATAACAATTTGTTGGGTTTCGGGCCACAGCGAGATTCCAGGCAACGAGGCCGCGGATGAACTCGCAAGGAGAGGCGCGGCGCTGGATAAAGCGCTAGCTCTTTCAGTGAGGAGGCAAATCGAAGACATTAAGCACGCTGTCGACGTGAAGGCCATATCAGAGGCTAACACTTGGTGGTCAGGCCTCACATCGTGTTTCGTGGCCAGGCAGCTCTGGCCGACCTTAAATGCGAGCAGGACAAAGTTTATTCTACTCGGAGATAGGAAAATTTTCAGACGTTCAGACATACGTCAAAGTGACACTATCGAGGTGTAATTTTGATTTTCAGTTAGGTGAAAGAGGTGGTGGAAGTTGAAAGTTGGTCAACTTTACCCCTCCGTTTTGTGTCTCGGCTATTCGTTCCGTTGATTACGACTAGTCGTTCTGAAATTCCCTTTAGATGTGTGTCGGATGGAGAAATTCAACACTGTCCGTTTCCTAGATCGGATCGGATCGAAGCCATTGTAACTGAGGCTGTAGCCTGTCGCAATTTGCATTTAGCCAGTGAATACCAAATGAAAAGTTCCTGTCTTAAACCGTTCTATTCTATTCGCAAAAATATTTTTTTTTAAGGATACCGAACTGGACTTAGGAGGTTAGCCTTTAATGCACAGTAGTATTCAGTCCAATCAGCTTAGGAATGGGGAGGCCAGAAATTTGACCGGGTATGGCAGAGTACTAGTAGGTGTTAATAATTTTTAGTGCTGTTGGCTGTGATACGATCTACCAGAATAGCAAAGTTGCCTATAGCAAATCAATTAATCTGATGGTATTTGTGAATCTGATAAGAATGTAAATAGATCATCTACTCAGTGTCAAATCCTATATGTCTGCAATGAGTTTATTGACTCTACCACCTGTGTAAATTCCAATATCCCTTCCGCTTCCCTGCTTCCCTAACTCACAAATTGTATATTCCTTGTAGTTCCCTTGCAGATTTATATATACTGGGTGTATAAAATTAGGACGCGAAAAACTAAGTTAAACACCCGTACAAATATGTGCCCGTTTTTGTACCGTTTCCGAGATATTTCGATTTAATTTCCGAACCGTTAATGATGCTTAAATATTTTTTACACCGTACGATATCTTGGGTAAGTCTGAAATCTTCTACAAGTCGTTCATATTTGTGTTGTTTCACCACTACAATAAAGAATTATCTGGACATATTATTAATTTACCAGAATTACTTTTATTTCAGCCGCACTAACTCTATATCGATTTCCGAAACGAATCAAATTAGAGATCATAAGGCCACAGAGGAATCCAACAAGCCTCAATCCCAAACGTATTGGTCCAAATTATCATCTTTCGCGCAGTGAATCGTAAGGCAGACGACAAAGTCAAATCGATTCGATCAAATTACAACTCTTATCGCATAATCAGGACGACATTGAATACGATGGAATGATGAAGACATCATCCAACTTCACAGCGCGAAATTCCCACATAAAATTTTCTACACTTTTGCACAATGCTCGCTCATTTCGTGCAGAGTACAAAGCATGAAAGCAAAATGAAGCTTCAAATAGAAAGCTTCGGAGTAAATGTAAGCTATATTTTTTTTTTTAGATCGAAATTATACTGTTCGAACTACTTTACCTTTTTATCAAACTGTTTAGGGCTAGGCATGGGGTGGGGGAGAACGATTCGAGATTGAAGAATAGGTTACATAAAAGAAAAGATATTCCAGGTCAACTTACTTCATAATTTCTTTTAGACGTGTTATCGATTTAAGTCATGTAATTTCGATTAAATTTATTAGGACATTTTACGACAAGGACGTATTATCTCGAGGCCGACCAAACATATCCGTATGTAAACGCGTTTGAAGGCGCGTAGCGTAGAAACCCGTTGAGATATTAAGTTCAAAATATTTTGGTGGGGTGATTGAGTGAACTTTTGTTGGGTGGGGGTGAGAGGGGGTATGTTTGATCTCTAGATCTGAGAAACCACTTATGGTAGAAGGCTGAAACTTGGAACTTCTATAGAGGTATGATGGTGCGTTTACACTCATCCTTGAGGCGAGCCTCTACCCCCATCAGGCCATTGCAAACCGGTTTTCTTCGGCAGTATTTTCAGCTGTGTTGAAAGCAATTTACACTCAACAATGCTCTGCTGCGCAACTTGCCTATAAGTGCGAAACGACAAATACGATGAGCTGCGAATTGTGTGGTGCCACAGTTCGTTGTATGTGTGAACACATATGGAAGCGTGCGTCGGAGAAAAAGTTGAAGAATGTTAGACTCTTGCGACTCCACAAGCAATCTGATTGGTTGATTTTATGGTGGGGATAGAGGCGCGCCTCAAACGTTGAGTGTAAATGCACCATGATAGTGTACAATTTACAAAGGCATGGTTGATATGGAGAAGGAGTGCGGGAGTCGGGGAAAAACAAAGCGTCCGAAACGACATCTGGGATCGAGACATTCTAAAATCCATTTCTCCTGAACAGTTCATCTCGGAAGGTTGAAACTTTGTGATTGTTTGTAGGCATATTATTAGCGTAGATATTGGCTATAATTTAGCAATGGGCAGCGCAAAAAAAAACTTAGTCAAAGAAAGATATACGAAGAATTATCAGTATAAGATTTGACAACATCCTCATCCTATCTATTTAAACTACTTTCCAGTGAATAAATTGTTCAAGTATGGAAACGATGCTTACATCTGAATATGGAGAATCCTACTTACATTTCAAAAATGTAAAATGTATAAAGGTTTCGTAAATATGAATGCAGGAAACCATTTCGATAACATATAGAAAAACGGTAAACAAACTACACACATGATTAATTTCATTCTGGCCAGAACAGCATTGATTATTGAAATTTTGAAATCGACTGAGCCATCAGAAATGAGTTTCTTCCTTACCGCACGTATCCTTTTTACGGTCAACGATGTGTGCGAAGTCTCAAACACATGCACATCATCTCAGATAAAGGACGACTAGACAATTATGGTGAAGGACTATCAGATTTTTGTAAGTGGAAATATTTTGATTTCATCGTGTTCTATGGACTTCATCTATATGAGAGCTGAACTGATACGGATGTTGAGTTGGTGTTTAGTCACGTCTCAATTGGTTCTATTTTGAGTAACATACCCATAATTAAGTTAATTAGGTGCATTTCAGAATGGGATTCTGAAAAAACTATAATTTGTGCTGATTGGAATTATTGAAACAAAACCGTAATTGTTACTATCATGACGAGTCGCCAGTATGAATTTATTCGTCGGACTGTACGTGCTCACTAGAATGGACTGAAGTCCCCATTTGTTATTTCTCCGAAATGTAATCAGAAGCACTCCAAGCATCTTGTTGACTCTAGGATCTTAAAACTATCTAATAACTAATAACTGGTTTTGAATTTAAAGTAAACTTTTCAAGGTGTTTGCTTCAGCGATTGATCAATTGCTCGTCTAACACACCGGAACTCATACGGAACTCCAGCAGAACTCATCCTTTTCTGAGTTCCGAAAACATGAAGAATCCTATCGAAACATTTTGGTTAATTCTAACTTCGTTAAACAGTAATTCATTCGGGACTCTGTGAGTGAAAATGTTCAGAACTTCAATGCCGAAACAGTACTGCAATTTCATAAAATTTGAAATCTTTTTTATCGATATTCTACATGCGTTCAGCCGTTTAGTCTGACTGAATTTCTTTTAAAAACTCGATAAATACTCTCTCATTGTAACAGTACTTGAAATAAAAACTAAAATTAGAAAATAATAAACAATTTTTTTAATTGTAACTACAAAAAATACTTATATGTTGTATTGGCATTGCCCAGTATCCGTATTAAACTGTATTTCATAATACCTTATCGTGTCGGACTGAATTTACGATTTCGGATTTGGAATCCTGGACTCTATCTACCACCTTTGAATGGGTTAAAAAAAAGATATCAATAGGTTCTGGCACAAAGAGAAGTCTATCAAATATTTAGATATGCAACTTGACTTTTCAGTTTCGAAAAAATTAACCTAATTGGAACTGAAGCAGTACTGGGATGTGAAAATTGTGAAGAGAAAAGGGCAAACAGACAACTAAGTTTAATTGATTAAGTACTGGTATGGTACTTATGAAACCTGCTACGAAAAGTGGCATTCGTCTAATGCTGGTGCGAAATTTATATCTAAATCATAAAATCTGAACTCTCTTCGAACAATTTCAATATTCGGATGATTCCATGTAAATTTGATATTGTCAGTACTAATTTCCTGAACTCGTATCTGACATCTTACGGAGCTTGCAATTGTGGCTTAGTTGCGGCTTGCAGAACTCCAGTCAGTACCTGTTTATGTCGTACGGGTACTCAATATTAATTATCTCCACGACAAGGAGTACATCCGATCAGTTGAGACTAGCCTGTTGCAACTTACCTAAACAACAGTAAACCCAACAACGCGTTATGGAGGTATCGTGCGTACGGATTCAGACTGTCGGACGAAAGGCCAGAAAATTTGTTACTGGACAAAAATGGACATACCATACAATTTTTTTTGTTCAAGGTTTCATTCTATGCGTTACAAATTTTTGGACTGGTTTAAACTTATAATACATACTGTTACATGTAAACCTGGCAACCGCGCAACTCGATCGTTTCGCATAATGGAAACAGCAAGAACCGAATGCCTAGCTACAAAGTAAACCAATCAGAAACCTAGTTGAATTATATAAGGGGGGGGGGAGGCCGAGCAACACGATTGTAGGTCTGTTCTTTTTGTTGGTGTAGTGTACTCAGTGTACACTTTCTGCCCTAATGCTGTTCTTTTTGTCGGTGTGACGTCAGAGGTTGCTGTTCTTTTTGCTAGTGTAGTGTACTCAGTGTACACTATCTTACACTGGATCGGGAGCCGGTGTAAGATCTTCTTCTTTGCCATCTGTCAGAATTGATGGCTCTATGCAGATAAAATTGACTTTGTGCATTTATGAAAATACTGTTTTGAATGAATAAATGCAAGAATATTGAATGGCAATAAATTTGCATTGATAGAAGTGAAAGAATAAAACAAATAAAAAAGTTCCGAATTTTAGCTGTCATTTTTCTACACTGACCCGTTCTTTTTGCGCGATCTAAACCCTACACTTTCAGTGTAAGTTGTATCCCATTTTCAGTGTAAGTTACACTAAAATGTGAACTTCACCTGGCAAAAAGAACAAACCTTGTATCTCCCTTCTAATCGAATGTTCTCGAATGTACTAGAACAGCGTAGAAGATCAAATCAAATGCTCTCAAGCTTTCGAGTACCGTCCACACACACCACAGAGCGAAGATTCAAGAACAGTCTAGACTACCGCCAACTACAGGATCCGGGCAAAAAAATGCACTAATTTCCGGCGTCCATTGTTCCTATATGGGTGGGGGTTGAAAAATGTGGTGGTGCTTTGTAGGTGCGCTTACTCATAAAGTTTCAGTATCCCATTATGCCTTGGTCAGGTGAACATCGAGCATTCGTTGTCGAAACTTATTTTAAAAATGGGGGTTTCGTTATTAAAACGCAAAGATCGTTCAGATTACATTTTAATCTTCGCCCTTTAGACACAGTGCCAAATCGCAATGCGATTATTCGTTGGATAGCTGCCTTTTGCGCAACTGGTTCAACATTGAAAAAGAAACCTCCTTGTAGGGCAAAAAGTGTTAGAATACCTGAAAATATTGAGAGATTAAGGCAGTCCGTTCTGCGATCGCCGCGTCGTTCCGCATTGAAACAAGCGGCTACTTTGCAGTTGTCCGACCGAAGTGTTAGGCGAATGTTGCACTTTGACCATAAGTTCCATCCTTACAAGATGGCTCCTGTTCATGCGATACACGAAGGTGACTTTCAAAGACGTGTGGATGCGTGCCAGGCCATTCTTCAAAACGTGCCGAGAAATGCAGTTTTATTGACCACCCGATCTCGCGCCATGTGATTTTTTTCTCTGGGAGTGTACATCAACCGTCCTCAAACCAGAAATCCGTGCAGAAATGGCAAGGATACCGCCTGAAATGACAGCACGCGCAAACGAGGGACGCCATTTGGAAGACATCATTTTTCACAAATAAACTTTAAGATACTGCAAACATTTTGTAAAATAAAAACTTTTGGTTAATGTCGTCGTTTATCATTTACTGTCATTGGAAATCAGTGCATTTTTTTTGCCGGACCCTGTAGTATAAAAGCAGATAAAGCTTTCAGCGAGGGACATAGTAATTTTTATTACGTCGACTGTGACAGCCAGCGTGTATACGCGACCGTGTTGGTAGAAAGCGAAAGTGATCGAGTCAAGCGATATACATATAAGCGGGCGGTATTGCCATACAGTGCGAATAGAATTAAAGTGCGATTAATAAATTATCACTTATTTTGATTTTAAACGAGTTGTGTTTTACTTGAAATCCCGGCGAACCCCTAGCTCGCAACAATACTCTAAAAAGTTATTTTTCTTCAATGGCGAGACATCCCAAATCAGGCCCTCCCCCTCTTCGATATCACTTCTCTGATCGAGACATTACGATTCTCCCTTAATCCGATGTGAGCTGTTTCTCGAAATTTCTCAACATAATTTTTTACGAATAACGCTCGTTTCATGAGCTCGTAGTGAAATCACAAAGTGAATTCCAAATGAACTCAACAATTTGATTTAGAATAAGCTCGATAAATAGCCTCTAAATGAACTTATATGGTGGATTTGTAATAAATTTCTTTTGTAAATTTTTACAAAAATAGAGATTTTTATTACTTAAACTCTTCCTTCACTTTTTCATCATGGATGAATTCACCTTTTAATCACATGGTGAAGAAATGGCGGATGGATCGGTATATGATCACTTTGGTGAAGTCGAAGTTAATATTGTTGCAATAAAAATGGAATGCCTTAGTAAACGGGACGTAATATGATATGAATATGTCGACGCCTATTAGCGTAATCGGCAAAGGATGTGCTAAATAACGAACCCTTTCAAAATTCCTTAAGCATATTTTCGCTGTTACCCGCAATTAGAGTATTGCTTTTCACTTCCTGGTCAGCTTTTTATTACTTTGGTCTCCTTTTGAAAAGCTTTTCATTCATAAAAGCTAAACAATCAATTATTTTATCTGTACTGTAGAGCTTTAGTTTGTTTTTTATTTTATTAAAGAAAATTTATTTAAAATATTAAAAATAATTTGAAATAATATGTAATAATTTTTTCGATAAAAGTAAAAAGGTTTCTAGTTTTCCTTCGTTTTTAATGACGACCGGTTAAAAAGAAAATTTTATTCACCGTGCAGATATTTTTCAAATTGTAACGGATAAATAAAATATATCCCGAGTATTTATATGGTGAGGAAAAGTCACATGCAGTCAAGTACCGTTGATCCTTTGAACAAAACCCGAACATATGGAAGTAATGTTATTAGGTACATTGCACACTTTTGTTTCAATTGAAATTGTTGGAAACTTTTGTTTCTGTATAAACTCAACTCAAATGAGTCCTTCGAAATGTAAATGGATCTTACCTCTACTTTCAGTTTTATATTTTCGAATAATCCTGTTGCGAATGAAAATCCTTTTTGAAATCGAATCACTTCAGTTTCTCTGTTAACTGAACACGAAGAACCACCTATCAGCGTAATCCACGGAAGGTAGGTGTATTATATAACTCTAATCTCTAAAATAGTTAAAGCATGTGTACTTGTACCACATTAACAAAACTAGAAAGTTTTCCAAACTATTAGTAAACTAGGATCGCCGGGTATTAACTTTTCTACTAAAAATTCGGATTTTGTTAAATTTATATTTTTTCTTAACCCTTTTTTGAGACCTATCTCCCGGGAAATCAAGAAAAAATTTACAAACAGCCTGAAATCACTCCAAACCAATCGGTACACAGCCACAGAAAATTATTACTATTGAAAATTTTTCAAAAAAACATGATTTCATTGCTCACTGAATTGAAATTTAAAATTCACAATGTGCACCGAAAATTTCCCAGAGACACACTCTAAACTTAAAATTGAAAGAATGGCAAGCTGATTGAGACTCGACTTCAAGCACCAACTACCATCGATGGCATTTTATTCGAGACTGGGATAAGCGATGCTTCGTTGAGAGGAAAATCGAGTCAGGAATTATTACAGGCCCAAGGAAAAACAACAACAACGAAGCGACGAAGAAAACTGGTGTCAGAAGTGGGATATTATAAGTGCATATTTCGAGCTTTTTCTAACCACCTACCCGCGCTACAATTACCGGGTTACGAAGGAGCATACCAGGATAAAAACTCTCTCCCGTAATTACTGTGCTGAATTTTCTCCCGTACAATTCACCGACAATAGCTGAATCGGAAGAGCGGTACCGACAATTTGCTGAATGTCCTTCAAGAAACTTTTCGAGAGCGGAACCCCTGAACAGATGTTCAGGACTTTTTCGGCTGGGTGGATGTTGATAATGTGATGACTACAGTAACGGACCAGATTTACTATTTCAAGGTTTCCAGGCTTTCCACGCTCATATGTTCGCAGGGTGTTTGGATTGGAACGGAAAATCTCTCTTTTATCCACGACTATTCCGGTCGTAAAGTTTCCATCATGTGTGCAATAAAGACGTCATAATTTTAAGGGTGGAAGTTTCGATAGCTTCTCTCAATTTGTTGTTTGTTCTGTTGTTGTTCTTCCGCTCCTAATACACCACCATATATATTTTTTTTAATTTTATCTGCTAAACGAACGATTGATCAGGACGATGAGGGGGAGGTGCCTGACGAATTGCTGCAAAATGAATGGAGAGGAAGGAAAACAGAAAAAATCAGTAACTTGCAAATAAAATCGCACAGTGAAGATTTTCAAGGATTTTCAGGAAATATTGGAATAAAGAGTAGATGAATCGATGAATAGACTCTTTGTTTACTTAGCGTTGAACTAATTGATTATTGCACTTTTAATTTGTGTTGTCACTATGTTAGATTCTGTTTAGAGTAGATTGCATTGCATTTTCTAGCAGCTTAATTTAAAAATAAATGAGAGGTTGTAAACTATCTGGAAGTGGAAATTAGTAGAGTACACCCATTTTGATTTGATCCTGGAAGCATCAGGAAGTAATAAGTTATCGCAAACCGAAAAGCCATGAAGCCTGGAAAAGCACCTAGAAGATGAAGTACTTCTTCGTGGGATACAAGGGCCAATGTTGAACTCTCGTCATCCCCAATTTAGACGCCATTAGCTTACATTCAGTCAAGTCAATTGTATTATTCAAAACTATTTCGAATCTCACTTGCTATCAGGGAGTGGCAGACATGTATTCGAAACTCCTGGATTCTGAGCGCATAAAATATGATGGATGCGTTTAGTTGTGATTCCATCCAAATGATAGTTAGGATACTGTTGAAATTCTGTCCCAGTAATTTATCTAGCTGTACTAATCTCGATGGAAATTTCCAGTTGGTTAAGTCTGCAAGAATCTTGTTGATATCTGGAAGACATGTCAGTTTGTCTGATTCACGACTCTTCGAGACACTTTATGGCAAAAATACGCAACAAGACAAATGCGCCCCGAATCTCAAAGGAAAATCTATGAATGTCGCGATATCAAAATAGGTTAATACTAGAACTGTAGAGTTGATTTTTGCGCTCATACATATTTAAAAATAAAATTAACAAATATAATATTTAATGTATTATTTTTTTTAATAATACAATAAGAACAGTAGTTCATATCAGTGGCGTGGCGTCCATGGAAGCAAGGGAAGCATTGCTTCACTTACATTTTGCTGAAAAATAACTAAAATGCGTTTTTTCTAAATCGCGCAGAAAAATCGTGAAAAAAAATTCAGGTTTCAAGCATTTTCTTTGGCACAGTCTAAATAAATGTTCGCAAGAAACTACACGCGAATATCGCAAACAGCCAAGTTTGTAACACCACGAAAAGGCAAGCGAAAAGAAACCAAGAAGAAGACACATGGAACCAATTTGAAAGTTGCATCTACGAGCGTTGATTTCATTCCGTAGTAAGCCCACTATGACGCCATGAAAAAAAATACGCGGACACGGGAGGTTGGAAGCAATGAAGAATTTGCTTCCACGGGTAGTACTCGTAGAAAAAATTCAGCAGCAGAGAAGCTTTCAGCAAACTTGGAAGCGAGATCTGATAAGAGTGACCAGAGTAGGATAGGAATTGAATTCTGAACAAAGTTTGGAATTGAATTGATATGCTATGGGTATGTGTGGTAAATAGTTGATTATATTTAATTTTGTTTTTAGATCTCAGGAGCGTAAGTGCTCGGAGGCTGTAACCTGGAACTTATGTATATGATAGGAGACCCATTTGCAAACAAATTGGCAAGAAGGGCTAAGGGGCGTGGGAGTGGAGTGGAAAGTAATGTGTCCGAAGCACTTGAAAACTGGGGTTGAAACATTCTAAAATACATATCTCCTGAACAGTTGATATCAGAAGATTGAAACTTTGTAGTTGTCTTAAGGGATAATAAGAGGTTAGACAAAGGCTAAAATTTTTGATTCGGGTGGTGGGGTGTAGGGGTGGAGGTAAAAACATTTGGATTAGAATATCTTCCGAACCAATTATACCAGGAAGAGAAAATTTGATTACCTAATGGGAGCGGTTCAATTAATACGCACTAAATTTGTAGAAAGCATAACAATAGTAAATTTTTGATATTTACCAATTGCTTCCCCTTGTTGAATTATCACGCCACGCCCCTGGTTCATATACATAAACAGTAAATATTTCAGGTGTATACACCTTCAACCAATATTTCACGACGATCGCCTGGAACTGAAACGTGCTGGATATCGCACGAATTTAACTTACCACAAAAAAATGTAGTGACATACTCCACTGCTTCGAATCACTTGACTAGGAAACTCCTGTTTCGTTCCAGGACTTACCTTCTTTTCTACATATTTCTGCTTCGTTCTTATTAAGCCCGCAATTACTTTCTTTTCTCTACTTATAATGCGCTCGTTTTCTGTATTTTAAATAAATTGCAGTAGCAGCATCCCAGTTGGTGAAATATGCAAGAATCTCGCAGATATCTTCAAGATAAATACGCCCAAAATCTCGAAGACTAATCAGCGAATGTCGTGATATTAAAATAATTTTTGGTGCAGCGCCATCTGTTATTTTCTAGGTTGTATATTTTCTGACCTGCGCTCATTCGTAATATAATAATAAAAACAATGGCTTTTTAAAAATATTATGGTGTGGTGTGGTATTGAGCTACTAATAACAACATTACCTTTCGAATTAAGGATATGTAAATTATGAGAAAAAATTATTTAAAAAAATCAGAAAACCCTTTTTTCCGTTATATCCATATTTCATTCTAAACACGACTTGTTCTCTCTTGTCGCCATCATGGGGTCTGTTTCGATCACTTTCTCTATGCAGGGTTGACGCAGAACCCTATAGTGAGTTTCGTAAATTAAGTTTAGACATTTTTTACAGGCTTTTTGTATGGCAGCCACACGAAGGACTATGCTTTTTTCATATTCATACCTTTACAAAGTCGTCTTTTCAAAGTTGTAGTTCTGAAGCTATCGCTAAATATTGGTTAGCACGTGTTTTAAGGACTTTTGACAGGTACCCAAAGGAGTTCAGGGGTATTACTAATTAATAAACTCGGTCATTCTTTATTTGTGATCTTCCTTCCCATCCCTAAAACTGATTAAGTTCGGTATCCCCTTTCTTCTCCACAATTCCTTCCTACTCTCCTCTCGTTCGCACCAACAACACGGAAAAATATTTGACAGAACAATACCGTGGCAAATTGGGCTCAATTTGTTCTTAAAAATTAGCCAAAACAGCCGTCAGCCGTGGTAAAAAAAACCGTGGCCAGAAAGGCTCAGATTGGTGCAGTGGGATCACAACGGCGGTCTATGTGTCAGCTATCTCTGCTAATAGCTACCCACCTAACCTAACCTAACCAGTCCTGGTTTAGACTTAGAACTTATTCGTGTAAAAGGTTTATTGTTTTAACGCGTTCTTGTGTTGTATTAGATACTGTAACTAGCATACATTTTTGAAGGACTTTTGAAGGCTGTTACACGAAGAACGATTTGCATTATATTCCGAATTTTAGTTTCGAACGTTATAAAGTTTATGGATGCCAAATTACAAGTTCATGACTTAAGGGATTGGACCAATAATCGTGAATACGTTTTTTAAGGACTCTTGTATGGGAGGTACTCGAAAGGATTGAAAGATATCGCCCATTGACAAACTTAGCCTTATTTTTCTATTTTACAGGTTGTGACAAAATTTCAACTTCCTAGCGGCGGTCGAAAAAATTGCATGGGCGGGAAATTTATTTGAATTCGAATCATTAACAGATAATAATATATTTTAGCTCCTCACCAACCTGCAATCAACAAACAAAACCTGACAATGTTAGACTATGCGATGGATATGGAAAAAAAGAGAGCATAAAAACTTTATTGATCACAGAAAGTCGTGCGAAAACATAAACAGATAATAAATCCTTCAGAGCAACAGGATATGCACGTATATGTTTATACATACCGATAATATCGTTCAATCCATCTATCTACATCCACACGAACTCATTATGAATCAGCTGTTCCATTCGTTCGAAACGTTCACACGAACCTGGAAGCTACGTGCAAATAAGTATAACGATGAAAGCAATGTGAACTTCATGCCTGGAAGCTGCATTTGTCCGCATCATCCTCGAACTGGGAAGCTATAAAAGCCATCCCAACCCACCGGTAAATAAACCCTTAATCCTCCTTGATTCTCACTCTGCCGCCATTTACAGGGGACTAAATCAACTGGACAACAACTGCAATGATTCGATAGAATCATGTATTCAAGGATATGAAATGTTTGTTTAGAGGAAACGAAGTTTTCCGTACCGTAGCCATACTCAGAACTCCTTTTGAAATTACACACTTTGTTCATAATTTTCCCTGTATTTGATCATTTCAAAGCCGGACTTTTTATGGTGCATCTGTTCACCGACATATTGCTTTTGTTAGTCCGTTTTAATAACAAGATAGCTAGGGAGTAGAGACCCAGCTTCTCACGACCTACTCGCGACCATCAGTTCGTTGAAATCAAGTTATAATTGATCTGATAAAGAACTTACCTTTGGTACGACTGTACGCTGAAATAATTGTATCGCGTTGGTGGTGGCAAGGACCATCTTCGATATTGCCGTTAATTCTGAAATCCAGTTCACACGAAACACCCACACCAATCACCTCTCTTCACCACTCGTTTCCTCCTCTAGAGCTTACTGTGCAATCGCATACACCTAGTTACTACAGTGTATATATGACTATAGCATTTGACTGGGATTTTCCTGCTTCCTGGCCACAGGATAAATCTTCAGTCTCACGAATGCGCCGCCGTGCAAAATTCCCTTCCAATGAAATCGCGACTGAGGGCGAAAAAGCTTCGCGTTGCATCCCAGACTTCCAGCGACGGTCAGTGCAAAGACTCGATTCGAAGTAGTAGTGTAGTAGGTTAGGATCGAACAACACTAGGACGCACTCAGTCTTATACCAGCTCAAGGTCACTCGGCAGGATTCCATTAAAGCGCAATTATGGGCGATGAGGAAGAACATTTGGGCGCATTACTGGCTATCTCTTTCACACAGATCTCGCTACATGCTATCCTGCATTTTACGTTCCTGTGCGACCATAAGATTTCGTTACCGCGAATAACATTCGAACGACGCCATATATGGGACGCTCTTGTTGCTGTTCTAGCGGTGGGCAAGATGATCTACAATCTAAAATCGAAGTCATCTGAATACATCAGCCGATGTAAGTGTGTTAGATTCTTATTTTTTATTATTCTTATATAATTATTAATTTTCAAATTGTGTAGTTTTGGCCGTACTAAAGGCTGCGAATAATACGCCCTTGATGCTGGCTGAAAATGAATTGGAGGCTTTACCGAGACCGGAGGTTGCGGTTGCGGTTGAGTTTCAAGCAAGACTGTTGGATCATAAACTCTGTACTGGAATCTTCAGTGAGAGTATCTTCATTGAGAGTATCACGGTACTTTGAATATTTTCCCGACTGATGGCCTGCTCTGTTGGTTTCTTAGTGTTCGTGTAAAAGTAGCAGAACTTTATAAATTGTTCTTTAAATAATAATCTCAATGTATGTATTTTTATGTAATGTGAATTATAAAGTTCAGCACTATTGATGTATAATTGTATAATTAATCAAGCAAAATAAAAGTTTACATGTATACGTATCTAAATCCTTTTTTTTTTGTTCATCTACGATAGTTTATCTACTCGTATTCCAACTAACTAATCGATATTGAGAATAAAAATATAAAACAAAAAGTTCGGATTGTATTAACCCTTTGGGGCAGACTCCAAAGTATGTACATTATACATCTAAAGAAAATAATCAGGGGAAAAGTATCTTTGAATTATAAAAAAATTCTACATCACAGATATTTCCGACAGATTGTATAATCCACCTACATACATACCTTGCAATGTCATAGCTAGATACCCTCCCTTGTTACTCGCATCTATCTGGCTTCGACAGATGTCTATAACGCAGAAAGTGTGTCTTGCGTACGTTATGTTTGGAGATATTGAAAACTCTCATACATACAATTGAGAAAATATAAGCGAATAATGAATTTTATATTATATTAATATAGTCCAATTATTATAAAATCTTTTTTTGCTGATGACTTGTAAGTAGCCATATCCACTGTAAGTAATAAAATCTAGGGGGTTACTATGCGGCTGACAAGCTAAAATAGAAAAGTTTCAAATACCATAGTCTCCTGGTTTTAATGTACGAAAATCGAGATTGTTTTTAAATAAAGAGTAATCGAACCTAACCGATATGGTGCAATTCGTGAAAACATATTCAACCCGTTTTTCCCTTCTTTTGATTTTTAGGCTTTTTTATGAAGATCAAGTAAATACCGAATTCCCTATCTCGGAGATACGGCAAAATTCGTGAGTCAACCTCTTACTTGTGCAATATCGAAATATAGTACAATTGCTGTAAAAAGCTCTAGGAAATAAAAATCAATTCAATTTCCCATTAGACCTAAGAGATATGGCGGAATTCGTGAAAATGTAAACGAACCATTTACAACCACTTAGGGAATAAATATCTAAGAATATCATAAACAATTTTTACGTGTTTATGTCACGAGTTCGTAGCTGGCGCGAACGCAGAAAATTATTTGGGGGGGGGGGGGGGGGGGCTGTGTTTACAGAAAAATTATATCGTTAGTAGAATACTTATTATAAAAATGAATTTCCATTTTGCAAGAGTATGTCCCCTCAAATCAGATATCCATTGTCTTAAGAAATCATTTAAAAATACTTCTAGGGGAGCTTAAAACGTGGAACTAATTCTGGAGCACTCGCCCAACTAGTAAATATCCCGTGATTAATCCTGGAGTACTCTTCAGGGAGGTTCAAAGACCTCGTTTTCTCCTCCATTTGACCTTATTGCAAGAGCATGTCCTTTGAAATCAGATCTCCATTGTAACTCCCAAGGAATCATTAAAAAATTGTTGTAAGGGTGCATAAAAAGGTCTCTCTCACTTCTTTAGAGATGCTAGAACACCTCGCTTTGCTCTTCTTCTCTCCTCCTTTTTTTCGTTGCAATTTCATCTTCAATCTAAGTGCAGTTGAATTATTTAAAAAAACATACTGCAGTCACGATTGGTTGCAAACCAATTGTAAGATACTCTAGATGAAATACCGATTTATATTGTAGTTGGGGATAAAGTAGAATCATTGTCCTTTATTAATGAGGTTGAAACTCGAAACTAAAAGACAATATCATCAGTGTTCAATTTCATATCTATAACTAGGTAAGTTACCGAAAGTAAAATTTTCCATTTTGATGGATTTTCTCATGGGAAGTGCAAGAAAGACTCACTCGATTTCTAGCATACTTGTCTTTTTACATGTAACCATTTAAAAATTAATTTGTACAAAATTTCAAATTCCTAGTTTGAAGCATTCAAAGCTATCGGAAAATAATCTTGAACACATGTCTTAAAGACTTTTTGTATGGAAGCTACCCAATGGAGTAGAATGATTTCGCTGACTAGTGAACTTTCACTCAAAACTAATTTGTACAAAATTTCGAAGTTGTGGCTGAACGATTTCTTGAGATATAGTGAGTTCCGTAATTTGAGTTAAGACATTTTTACAGGATTTTCGTATGGCAGCTACTCAAAGGACTCGTAGGATTTCATTTTCATTCATTTAACTGCAACTTTTAAAAAACCAACGTATACAAACTTTTATGGTCGTAACTTAGATAGATATAGATAGGTTTTATGCAATATAATATACATTTTTTTTTAAACAATATGTAAGATTTAGTGCTAAGAGATAAAGTAACCGCTTTTACAACTTTAATATGATATTTAGAATTCGATACGTGCTTTTTTTCAAGTATCATTGAAATCCATCGAGTGCTTGGAAGACATGCTCTTTAAAGGATAGCTTTTTATCAAGGTGTAGTCCCAAGTATCTAACGCTGTGGGCCATTCGATTGTAGCTCCGAGAATATTTAAAAATGGATTTGGTCGATGTTTGGCTGCCCTTTTTTTAGTAAAGAACATAGCATTTGTATAGTCGTAGCTTAAGGTGTCCCGAAGTTATTGGTCAATATTCTTGAAAACGTATCTTAAAGACTTTTGTATGGCAGCTACCCGTAGTAGTAGGACGATTTTGCCCGTTAACGAACTTACTCTTACAAATTCGACCAAACAAACTTTTTTTTTTTCGTGGCGTTCAGTTCTCACTAAACTGAAAAAATCTCGTAAACCACTTTCAGAATATTTCTGGAACTAACTATGTATAGTGAAATATTCATTAAAATACATTTTATTTTAACTTTCAGGAAGCACTCTGTAGCACAGGATGTTTCACTATAGACTTCATAAATGTGAAGCATGAGTCTTGTTGTGTTGGTACGCCAGGTAGAAAGAACACCCATAAAGAGACTTCCATAAAAAATACGTTCTTCCAATCGCGATTCAAATTTTCTTTCGTCCAAGCGAGTCTTTATGACGGGTCTAAATTTCACATGTTGAGCTAATAAACGTATTTTACGAAAAATCACTTGCACACTACCCAAAGATAACCGAATATTCTTTTCAAATACCCGTAATATCAGTTGGTCCTCTATTTTCGTAGTTTTTCGCACAAGGTCACGCACAATCAGGCAGGTCAGATTTCATCAATGTTTTTTACGTCGAAATAAAATTTCATCAATTTACTTGTTAAGGGGGAACATCCGAGTAGAAAGCAGAAAAAATAGGTGAATTTTAGAGATTATTATCGCCATCTCAAAAACTATTTGCTCGACTTCATCCAGGTTGGTTTTATTCGAAAGTATATATGTTGAGGTACACTAATAATTTATTTTTATAAATATATATCAACAGGGGGCGCTGCTGTCATGGTCGGCGTAAAGAATGTCCGTCGTTCGCACGGTCTGCGGTTCCCAAGATTACATACAGTCGGTTGATCCAAAACAAAAATTTCAAAAAGATTCTGAAAATGTAAAGTATCCCTTCGCTACGTAGGGTTTTTTGAAAAAGAAAACTTTTCGCGAAATGGCGGCCGATTGAACTTTATTTTCAGTTTTTAACCTCAATTATCGACCTTTCTGGCTTGATAAAAAAAAGTAAATAAGTAAAAAAAAATCCTACGTAGCGAAGTAGAAAGCCTATCCAAAAATATTGTGTGAAATTTTGAAAGCAATCGGTCAAGCCGTTATCCAAAGGTTTTGTGGACCGTCTTTGAAAAGTATGTTTCGAGATAATCGCGTTTGAATGACGCTCTATGTAGAGAATTCACGAAGGGTCCATTTCGGTTAATTGCCCATAACTTTCATATTTATTGGAATTTCAATATGAAATTTACATACAATATTCTTAAGACTATAAACTTTAAGATGAGAAAAAAAATTTTTTTTGATAAAAAAAATTGTCTACTCGGATCTTCCCCCTTAATGCCTTCGAATTTTTCATGCACATACTCAGCAGCGGCCCCATAGAACATTTTGGCTCCTTGAATGCTAACACCGAAACACGGCTCCGTAACGTAACGCTCACGTTGAAGGGTGAGCCCGAAGGGCTCAGTTGACATCTATATGAGTCGCGTCCGGGGAGCTGACTCCGTAGCCTTGATGTAACCTGGAAAAGGAAATTACAGAAAATGTGGTGGTAATAAAAGTCACTTACCAGATGAAAAAGCTGATAGGCGGAAGAACCAGAATATCAGCGAAAAGAACTTGGGTGCGTCCATGGATGACTTTGTTGAATGCAACGAAAGGGGAACCATGAAAAAACCTGTGGAATTGCAGTGGCAACTAAAATTGCAATAATGGGTGCGATAGACACTGCCTAAACAAGCCAGCCAACAGAGGCGGACGCAGTAGGAGCCTCCGAAGAAACTTTGCTCTGTAACGTAATGCAAACGTGATACATATTTTAAAAACCTCAAATGAATGACTTAAAAATTGTTGTTATTCCATCAATACCTGGATCTATATTGTTTTTGAGGCCCGAGATAATTGACTGAATTTCCTTTTTGTCAGTTGGGAACAGTAACAACGACTTAGTCACAAAACGGACACATTTGCCGAATTGGCATTATATTTGAAGTCATCCGCTGTTCCATTTTACGTTCGGTTTGTAGGATGTTTTCCATATTTTGTATACTTCTTGGTTCGGTTTACTAGTTTCCTTTTGACTTCTGGCTTAATAAAATTAAATTTTATGTCAAGTCTAACGATATTAGGGACTAAACGTTATTCGTCCTTTGACGACAACTGCATCCGCATCACGGCTATTCTTAGATTCTTTCGAATCTAGTACATTTTACACATTGTACGCGTATTCTCGTATGCAAACTGTCAGAGAAGAAACAAGATTCCGGAATCTGTCGGGACGGGAGATGGATATTTATTTTTACTTTTTGTTTTAAAAGCAGAGTTCTTCATCGACCTTATTTATTCGTTTCTATTTAGTTCGATAAGTTTAAACCGTATTTTTGTAAATAACCGAATAAAAACCCAAATTGTCGCAATGACGCTCGATACAAATACCACATCGGAGAAGTTGCTGACAACAATCCATCAGGAGTACAAAATACTCGCCGAGTAGTAAGTTGTCTTTATTTTAGTAAATACGAGGGCAGATTATTTAGTGAAATCGTTCTTACAGTAAAATGATACAATCGGAGGACGTTGGAGGAGTTTATGTAATTCCATCACGCGATAATTCTTTCTGTGAGTAGTCACATCTCCGACGAGCTCAAGTCGATAATTTTTCCCTTCTTTCGCAGTATGGTTCGGTGTTATATTCGTCCGGGATGGCTACTACAAGGACGCGATATTTCGCTTCAACATATCGCTGCCAGATAGTTTTCCAGCTGATAAAAAGACACCGGTAGCTATGAAGAAATTTTACTGTTGCCGTGAGTAGTGACCAAGAAAAACTTTTCCTCTCCTACAGACGGTTATCTTTCAAAACGAAATCTTCCACCCGCTAATTTGTCCGTACACCTGTACACTGGACATATCCGAAGCGTTCCCGTTGTGGATCGAGGGCACAAGTCACGTCTGGCAAATTCTGAAATTCATTCAATTCGTTTTTTTGCATCCGCAAGACTGCTGCCTAGCGCCTAGTGAAAAACTAGCGAATCAATCGGCCGGCGATCTTTTATCGCAAAACAAGGCCGAGTTTATTGCAAAGGTAAAGGAATGCGTGGCGACAAGCTGCGAGCGGATCTACGACGTCGCACCTACCGACGATATTCACTATATTGTGTTCGAGAAATTCGACAAGGACGTGCACGGTATTGTGCTGGATAACCTGAAGAAGAACAAAGAGATTTGTCCGTCGTCGCCGACGTCGGGACTGTCGTGGGTCAAGGAAGGCGAATTTAAACCGCTCAGCAAGGAGTAAGACCGTGGGACCACACAAAAACATGTCACAAAACCACTAACTCGGGGTATTTAAGCAATAACTTTCATTTTGGAGATTTTATTTAATAAAAAAAAACGAGAAGATAGTTCCTAAGGCTTACAAGGATTTCTCTCGGAAAATCGAGTCCTGCACCCAGTCACGTTCCAATTTCAGTTTTACTCCTTTCCAGGTAAAGTGTGTGGGCGACTTGCGCTCACCATTCGCGAAGTCAAAATGTTTGCTCAGTTCGATTGCTAGCTTGGACCGGATAAGGCCGATCTTTCCGACTTTATCCCAAGCGGGATGATACACACGTCCGGATTGCGGTGACATGTAAATCTTGTCCGGTTGAAAATCGACTGTTAGGAGATCTCCGGCATGGGCATAGGAAAGCTTTTCATTGCCTAGAATTTGAAACGTGCTCGAATTAAATCACAGGGAAAATCGCAGATACCAACCGTTCGAATCAGCCAAAATGTGAGTGTAAACGATGGGGACATCGTCGCATCGGATGAAATTTCGCTCTCTTCCGCACGGCGAAATGAACGGAAAATCGTTCCGGAAACGGTCGGTTTCGTTTAGTTTAAGTCGCGTAAAGAAGAACTGCAGGAACTTCTTGTCCTTGAAGCAAGACGTGAAATTCTTCATTTTCGCATCGTCTAGAAAGAGCTTAAGCGGATAAATTAGATACTTCGAAAAAATATTAGCTCGCGTTGTCTACGCTTACCATTCCTTCGTGGTCGATGTAGTAGAAGTATTCCCGGATGTTCGGCTGCGGTTCTTGGCCCTGGACATAACTCAAGCAACGGTACTTGCAGACGTTAAGAGTGGCAGCCTTTCGAAGGCTAACAAATAACGTTCTCATATCCCGACCCGAAGACGAGGCACTAGGAACGAACGGTTGAGGCTTTTGGAGCAATACAGCTGATTGTCAAATTTTAGCCCACCCTGTGCCCCTCCCACTGCTCGACAAGCGAATCAAACAGTTGTAGCAGCTGATTATCGCAATATTCTACTACGTTCTTGTTATTGAACGAATTCAACGAATTTGTTGAGTAGAAAAATTTAAATTTTGGGGACCGTTGTAATTGTAACGCCGAAAACCTCGAATGCTTAGTTCTGATGTAGGAGTTCACAATTAGGATTAGGAGCCAGTGTGAGAATGATGTGTATATTTCTAGGGATGTGGATACAGCGTGAATTTAAAGATGGGGTTTGTTCTGAGAACCGCATATGCCAGCTTCGTTGATTAAAGGAGTTATCAATTGTCTATGAACTGCAGTAATCCTTTTGCCTTCTCCTCGCTAGCGTAATTTATTTATTTATTTAATGAACGTCTATTGTACAGATAAACTTATCCAATTACACAACAGAAAATACAGAAAAAAATTTAATAAAAAAGAAAGATATTGTAAATGAAGGAGAAGTAAAGAGAGAGAAAAAAAAAGTAATAACAAAAGATTAGAAATAATATACTTATATAATTAGAATTAAGTTTAAGAAAAATAATAATTTCAGCTTTGATTTGAAAAGAGGATACGATGTGTTCAGAGTTCATCATGATTTCTTTGTAAACGAATAATCCGTGAAAAGAAATATACATTTGTACGCGCCAAAGTAGGGGCAAATATGGAGTCTGACCTGCTAAGTGTTAGGACGCATTGGTTGACGCAGCACCAAGTCTAAACTTAAGGCTGAGTCCCCATCACCGTTGTAAATTTTGAAGAGAACACATTCGTCTATTTACAGTCTTCGTTGTTCAAGGGATGGGAGCTTGAAGAGTAAAAGACGTTCACTGTAAGGACAATAGGGAATCCTATATTTGTAAAGGAGAGAACGAGTAAACTTACGTTGAACAGATTCAAGAGTAATAATATGATAATTGTAGTGAGGGACCAAATAGCGGAGCAATATTCCAAGCCACTCCGCACTAGAGTCACGAAGAGCTTGATGAAAGTTTGAATGTTGGAGAACATATGTATATGATCATCTTAGAATTAGGCCTGATAATTTCGATGCAGTACTTACTGGATTGTGAAAGTGAAGGTCAAACTTTAATCTGGTGTCAAAAGTAATACCCAGGTCTCGAATGTGGGAGACTTGAAGAAGTACTTCTGAGTTAATATCATAATCAAAAGAGATCATGGTTCTCTTAAGTGCGAAGGACATTTAGAGACGTTAAGTGGAAGACAATTACTAGAGCACCATAAAGCAAGAGCATTAAGATCTGATTGTAATATTCTGCAATCATGCAATGAATAGATCTCCCTATAAATTTTTACGTCATCCGCATAGAGGAGACAAGGAGATTGAATTATTAGTGGTAAATCATTAATAAATATTATAAACAAAAGTGTGCCCAGGATAGAGCCCTGAGCAACACCAGAGAGAAATAAATTCCGATGACATTGAACAGGGACGTCATTTCAGTTTTTTCTAGGGGTGGGGTCAAAGTGTTATGTTTGTATATATTTTTATATATAAATATACATATGTTATATATAATCTATGAAAATACATAATTCAGGGGGGACAAATGCCCCCCTGCACCCTCCCATAAATGACGTCCCTGACATTGAATCATTGATTTACGATTAACCAGATAGGAAGCCAATCATTGAAACAGTGATCCCGAAATTCTACAGCCTTTAAGTTTGGAGAGTAATAGGCAGTGATTTACTGAGTCAAACGCTTTGGAAAAGTCAGTATAAATTACGTCCATCTGTTTATGATTGTCTAAAGCTTTGGAAATTGAATTTGTAAATTCTAATACCCCAATTACATGTTGGGCCAACGTAGGCCAGCGCGAAGTCGGACAAGTCCACCGTGCACAAGTGCTGCCATCCACACGTTGGCCATGATTTGTTGAGTGTGAACTGTCAATCGTGTGGTGTTCGACGTGAATTTCGTGTGATGGACGCAAACGAGGAAATAATTGCTGCAGCAGCAGTTAATTTAATGGCTTCCTGCAAATTACATCAACATATACGGATGTCTGTCGTTCTTGAGTTCCAAACGATGACTGAGCGGCTAGCCAACATGTGTACGCCATTGGCCAAGCGTTCACAAATCCCTTTGATTTGTGACGAAAAACCGACACAGCGGCGAAGTAGCACCAGCGCCGACAAGTGGTAGCCAACGCACACAAGTGGACTGTCCACATGTTGGCGCTTGGACGCATTTGCTTTGGTTGGCCCAACATGTATTTGAGGCATAAGAGATTTGATGAAGTTGATCTACCTTTAAAGAAGCCATGTTAGTCTTTATTAATAAAATGATTAAGGTTTGTGAACACATGGATCATTTATTAATCTTTAAAGTAATTTAGCAAAGCATGGTAGCATAGAGATAGGACGGTAGTTTGTTACTAGTGCTTTGTCGTTTTTCTTATGGAAAGGGGAAAATACCTTCATCGATACTTCTATTAAATAGAAGTGCAAGAGGATAACTGAGAAATGAGGAAAGAGGTTTAACAAACAAGTTGGGGATACCATCAGAACCACCGTTAATACTAATATCAAGAGTGGCGACAAGATGCTCCACTTCGCTTGAAGTAACCGAATGTGGAGGAATGCTAACTGGGTAAGACTCTGATAAATCTGTCGAAAATGTAGATGTTGTAGAGAATACCGACGAAAAGTATGTCGCAAACAGCTCACATGACTCTTGAGAGTTACGAGCAATAATATTATTATAAGAAACTTCGGACGGGAAAGAGGAGGAGGATCTAAGAGTGCGAATATATGACCAAAAGTGCTTAATCTCATTTCGTTGGACTTAGCCAGCGATCGATAATGTACAAATTGATATCTATGTTCCTCCGACCTAGTACGGAGATAACGAGATCGAGCAATAATCTTCAGTCTCAACGCTTTGACCACTTCAGAATTGAACCAAACATGCGGACAGTTTTGACAGCTTTACGGAAGTTATACTTTTGGAAATGGTTTCCCTTTCCAGCAGCACGCTGACACTAATACTTGGGAGTGAAAAAGCAAGAGGGGGATGATACGGGTCTATTCGTACATAAGGATGTGGGTCAGGAACATATAAGACGCAATGTTTGATGCAATCGCCAAAATGGTATACACGACTTCTTTTAATTTTTTCCGTTTAATAAGACGCAATTTATTAAAGAAAATAACATTAAAATTACATAGAGATTATATTTTCGTCCGACCGCCCAACTATTCAATTGTCTTACATCTAGCAATCACATAATTCCGTTGTCCGCCCAACTCAACGACGCTCAGCTTCAGGTCCAATTCCTTGGCCAAGCCATCGATACAGCGGACTTCCTCGGACGATAGTCCATCCGGCAGCGTTAGATCCTTGTTGTCCTTGTTATCGCGGAAATTCCTCAGGAACTTACTGATTTCGTTTTTGAAGGTGGTCATGTGTTTAACGGCCGCTTTGTCGCTCGCCTTCGCATCATCGACCAAACCCATCGCTCTGCGCCATATCTCCCGTTCATTTGCTTTGTACGAAGCGTGTTTTTTTTCGAGCAGTTTCAGCTCCTTAACGACTTCGGTATTGTTCGGTTCGAGGTGTTGCGCCCGTTGAAGTTTATGGCGCGCTCGTTGAAAATCGCCGATCATGAGAAGGGCGCGACCTTCTTGAAACAGTGCCTTGCAGTTCTGATCGATTTTTGTCAATTTACGAATTTCGTTGCACATGCAACACGTCTTGAGCGGCAGATTCAAACGATTGTAGCAGACGGCAAGATTTATGTAGAGCTTGATCAGAAAAGTTTGTTGTTCGTTTTGTTCGCGCTCGTCGCTTAGTCGACAAAATTGCAACGCATTGGCCGCCTTATGAAATGATTTGCACGCATACTGTATATTGCCCTGCCGAAAGAAGTCAAGCCCCTTCAGGTGAACGTCTTTTACACGCTGTAAAACGACCGAGAACTTGTTTCGATCCTCTTCGGGAATGTCGTCGACGGCATTCTCGTCCCCGACATCCGTGAAATTCATCAATTTGATGATGAAAAGCCCGTCAGCTTTCGGTTTAACGCGTGGCGGACATCCCATCTCGCGAAACAACAAGTGGTACGAGATTAGAAACTGCGACTCTTCGCCCTTGAACATGGTCTTCACTGCTTCCTCTATGCCGGGCAGAACGTCGCCCTTACCGCAGTGATACGTCGCAGAATCGCCACGCATAAACGACGAATCGAAGGGCGCTACGTCTCCTTCCCAGTACGCATTGTACCGGATGTTGACACGTGCACGTTTCGGCACTCGTCCAAAATCCGGTGACCCTTCCTGCGTGATTCGCTTGTACATGAAATCGCTGACGCGTTCCATTTGCTTGCGGAGCTCATCGAACGATTTCTCCCACGGCGATATGATCACCTGTCGCTTGCCCTCGTCCTCATCGTCCGATGCGCCGATATCGAGATCGTCGAACAACTCGTTCGGCAGGTTGTCGTCGAAATTTGTGTTGATCTCGAATTGTGTGCCGTTCTCGATCAGATCGCTGTCGAGTTTTTTGGGTTAAGTGTCGGAGTGAAATAAGTCGAGCGGCGAAAAGCTTACCCAATTGAAAGCGGCTGGTTTAGAACCGTACCGGAGTAGTCGTCATCCTCTGCCATTTTTCTTTTCGATTTAAATTGCAACAATCGGTGGAAGTAAAAGACTAAAAAACAAGCTTAGTAAAAACCACCGCCAAATTTTCGAGGTTGGAAATAGGATTGTGTGTTTTGATAACGATGGTAGTGGTATTCTAGTGTTGCGTCAGGTAACAACAAAACTGGGTCTTTAGTAGTGTGCAGTTAATTTCACTTCCTTGCAGTCAAATTTGAATTTATTTCCTATTTTATTACCGCAGCAACCTGAAAAAATCATCAAATAAAACTGAAATTATAAAATAATTAATTATAACGCGAACCTAACCTCGGAGCACTCCATCCATCGGGCAATTCGTTTTGTTTACGGTTTTTCTTTTCAACACCCCTTTGCCGTTTGCCCTTTGGAGTTTTTTTTGCAGCAGACGCGACAGTTCATCGTTGACTTTGCAGCTGTCAAGTAATACTAGATCGTGTTTTTTATTGTTCGCGTTAACAAAATACCGTAAAACATTTCTCGTTATGAAACTTTCCGAAATATTTGTTTAATCAAACGTCGAAAATGTTGTGCCCAGACGCTTTTCAGTAAAACACCGCCATAAGTTCGTGCTCGTTGCGCAAATTTGCCCAAATGAAACGGGAACAAAAAACTTGGTGAATTTTTTTGCGTTTCAATTTTTTCTGTGCTGATCGAAATTTACGGATTTCGCGTTTAAATTCCTAAAGTTTTCGGAACAAGTATTAACATAAAAATCGCTTAGTTGCGGGCTAATGAATTGTGGAAAAAAGTTCGAATAAGAAAAATACGGCAAACGGTAGACGTCTCGCGTGAAAGGTGAGCGTGAATTTTGTTGGTTTGTTAAAAAATAAAACGTCCGTCGGGAGGAGTAGACTGTCAACAATGCCTTGAATTTTGGTGGTGTCTCGTTTTGACATAATGCTCCCTTCGGGTGTGGGAGAGAGATGAGAGGTGTGCTGTTGAAATCATATGGTATTTGTTTATCTGCAGAAGTGTTCTTACGGAACGTTTCGGAATGACATCATCGACGTAATTTCTTTTCCCTAGCCTGAGGGTAGCCAGGCAGGGGTTGAACTTTCTTTCCGACTACGAACTCAACACACTTGCAATCACGTCGTATTTTAATTCATTGAAGTTTTTGGGTTTGTAAAATCACAGGTCTTGAATTGCGTTCGAGGTCGACTGAAGAGTGGCAATCGATCGGTCATACTATTCCAGCCTTTTCCAGCTGAAGATACTGGGGATCCGAGAGGCCTGTCGGATATCGAAGCAAAACTCGACGACAAAGCAATATCTGGATTTCTGGGATATCCTCATTCACGACCATTTCGCAATCAAGTCTTTAGATTCGTCCAGCACTTCCTCTAAACTCGTGGAACAACGCCGAGAGGAGCAAGCCTATTTATGAAGTCAACTTGAAGTAACCTTGCCCTGGGTTCCTGTCTTTCCTCTGTCTTTCTTTGAGCAAGAACCAAAAACTAGGTTACTTTGGGCTGATTTCAGGCAGACAGATGAGTTACCAAGCAAGTTTTTGCCTTCCCTCGCTAGGGTCTGTTATCTAAGCGTAAAATTTTCTCCCACCTTTTTATAAGGTGGAGAGGATTAACCACTTGTGACATCATATCTGACAAGGTGCGGTCATTAAACTCCCGGAAGAAGCTGAACCCATGCAAAATCTCCAGAGTCACGACAATCTGCGCTGTCACAGATAACTAACCAGTCATTGAATACTGCGCAGCACGGCTGGGTAAAGCCAGAAATACATGTGCATATTTCTGCATGCAGCGCGGCAAAACGGATTTAGAACGCTTGAGTTTAAATGCGACGAAACACACGCTTATTCTGCATGCAGCGGAGCGCTGCAACATGTCTCTACTCAGTGTTGCCAACTATTCTTCTGGGTTGAGCACTAAAATATGGTAATTTGAGCGTTAATTCCAGCTTAAAAGCACTAAAAATATTTTTTCCGTATTTATCGCTTCTGATCTAATGATCAAGTAATATGTATTTTGAACTTGGGACCTGAATTTAAGTAGAGTTTTTTATTGGTAAAAAAATAACTTTGCACACATAAACAAAATTTAGTCAAGTGTATTAAATTATATGTAACTAGCCGCGTACCGCGGCTACGCTTGCTACGCTCACGTTTGTTTGGTGCTATACTATCGTTACTCCCGTTGCTTCCGTTGCTCCCGTTGCTCCGTTGCTCCCGTTACTGCCATTTCCCCCGTTACTTCCGTTGCCCCCGTAACTCCCGTTACTCCGTTGCTTCCGTTGCTCCGTTGCTCCCGTTACTCCATCCTCTATTCTCCATCCTCTATCTACCATCCCTCATCCTCCATCTTCTATCCATCATCCATAATAGGAACGCATAACTAATACACCGAAAACAAACGAACTGCCGCTAAACTATATGAAATACTCGTACACTCAAATGTTGAAATAACTCGCGTACCACCAATTGTAAAATGATTTTGTTAACGCAGAAACCTTCGCGGGCGTGCGCTCAACATATCAACAAAGTTTGATCGCAATCGGATGCATAGTTTAGGAAGGCATGCGGGGCAAACAAACAAACAATTGGAGCTAAAATCGGGAACAAATTGGAAAAATGTCGAAAAAACAATTGTTTCTGATTCGATCGGTACCAAATTTCACATCCCGGGACTATTCTACATGTTCCCTGAAAATTTGATCAAAATCGGTTAAGCGGTTTAGGAGTTTATAGGGAACATACGCACATACATACATCCTCTTTTATATATATAGATTTTTAATAGAGTAACAAAAAAGGTATAACAGAAATATGTTCATTTTGAAAATATAAAAGTAAGTACATAAAAAAATATGTTCAGATCATTTTTAAAGTTGAAGCAGACTTTATTTGGATTTTGAATTGCGGATTATATTGTATCAATAAAAAAATAACAAGTTTCCCTTTCCATATATGAAACTGTTCTTGTTATTTTCAAAGTTCTTGTTATTTTCAAAGTCAACTGAAAACCGCCGCGCGTTTCCGCGATTTTTGCACACAGTGTTGTCATTTTGGTTTTTTACCCTTACCTTTTTTACCAGTACTGAAATATTCAAATCTCTAGCTAAACATGTGTAGTACTGAGCAGAGATACCGCTTCAGCATTACGAGTTCGGTATTGCATAGATATCATATTAATGATGAAATTTTAATAAATTTTCTTAATGTTTTTTATAGCATTTTTAATATTAGTTATTTTTCTTTTCTATTTATTGAAGCAATTACTACGTTTACATGGAGGATTGAAAAAAATATAATAGGTGCATGTGTAAATAAATAAATTATATCTACTAGGCTTTTAATCAAGGATTGTATCTTCATGAAGCTGCTATCCAGCTCTTTACATGTTACTAGGCAATAGTACATATAAGATTTCAATCTTTGTCATTTTAGGTATTGTTACAGTAATTTTATGAAACTAGCTCCGTTTTTAAATATGTAATAAGTAATATGTTGAATTAAATTGCAAGGTTGTAATAAATAAATTATAATCAATAGAAATGCTGCAATTCCAGTTTAACGGCAGCACTGATTCCTCACTACACTTTGTGGGAATTCGTTGAATTTCGTTGGATATTAATTACTGGGGGCGAGTGATTCGCGGAAAATTGATGTCCATGAGCGTAATTTTTCAAGAGAAGGAGAAAGGTGAAAAATTGAGATACAACATGAAACAGAAACAGAAGCACAACAGTTTGTTTGTAGTGAAAGTGATATGTTATTGCTACAGACTGTCAATGGCATCTATGTTTTTCGCGGGAATATTCAAATGGCGTTAAAAAAGCGTTAAATATTTTTGTAAAGCACCAATTAACGCGCAAGCGGTAAACCAAATTTTTGTCCGCTGAAAGGAAATTTTGAGCACCAAATTTAACGCTGAAAGCACTAAATTGGCATCACTGATCATGGGTAAACCCTTTAACGTGCATTGTTGTAATTGTGTGCAGGTTGCCAGGTTAGGCTATTTGTCGACAACTGGATTACACAGACATTGTTGTCGCTACAAAAAAATCAAAGTTTTGATTTATCTAACTTGGGCTATTTTTGATTTGATCTGCGAATTATGGGCTATCTTTAATTCGACAAATTTTGGGCTATCTTGATACCATTTAATTCTATTGTGAATGGTTTGTACATCGATTCCCAGCAGACTTAAGAGCCGTACAGAATGAACGCAATCGCAGTCCGATTGCAATGTCAAAATGTCGCAACAAGATGCAATGAAACGCTGTAAACCGCAAGTAAACGCTGCATGAACACAATGACCGGATTGAGTTCGCAGTTCTATCAGTGTCAATAATCAAAGCGAAATTGATATGGACGCAAAAATAGGAGAATTATTTTTAATGCCCATCGAAATCTCTTTCATTTTACATTTTATTATTTTCTTCTTTAAACAATATAGTGCGTTTTAGGTTATGATATTGTCATATTTGACATTTCGATGCGTTCACTTGCGATCATTTTAAATATTACGAATTTACTTGCGACTATCTGCGACCCATAGCGTTCACTCTGTTTAGCTACATACAATCACATGCATTTGAAACTCGTTTTTTCCCCTCCGTTATTTGGACACTCCAATCCGACTGCGATTGCGTTCATTCTGTGTACGGCTCTTTAGTTCCGTATACTATACGGAAAAGAATACCGGATAAACACCGTAGAATTCTATGGTACGATGTCCGCGGTCGCCGTATATATCTACGTATAGTTTGGAGAAGAGACCTAGACGTAGAATATTTACGGCGATTCTACGTATAATATTTTAGGTGCTTGTACATAACATACGTACGTTCTATTAAAATTCACTTTATTTTTACGAGTATTTGCTCGCACGTGTTTTTCATTTCCGTTATTTACATAGAGAAATTTACGATTTGAAATTTGATTTATAAAGTCCTGACGCTGAACTAGCTGCCAAATTTCCAATCCTTCCATTCTAAATGTAAGACAGTAGTGAAAAAATGTGTATGAAGATGTGTACATACATATGTGTATGAAATACACTTGAATTGTGACTTCAAAAATACTATGTTAACTCGAAACCCTTGCATTCCTACTAATAATAATACCGTAGAGCGCAAATGAATTGGATAAAAAAGCTTAGAAATAAATTAAGCTTAGAAACATTGGGTGCAAATTTTAGGAATTAGAACACGAATTCAGTTAACCGGTCTATGTTGCAAAGATTTTCCAGTCACGAAGGAGATGTTAAGTCTATTTAACAACAGCATATATCAAAATCAATCATCAGAGGACAAAACAGGAAACAATTACAAGAGTTTCTAGAAAAAGAAGCAGAGTTTTAATTTTCATATTTTTGTTCTAACTCTTTGTTATTAATGAACTGTTATATTTATTTTGTTTTTTTTATCTTCATTTTATCGATATAGTGGATATATTAAACTAAAAATGTTAGAAATGTATTTTTGTATCTATTTATTTGCATTTTTGTATAAGAATTTATTCGGATCCGTTTTTTTAAAAACAAACACGCAATTATTCGCTCCTGACAAAGAATGCGCTGCCACACATTTCACAAAAAATGAATTCGTTTGATAACCGTTCGGAATTTGTCTTTAGTTGTGAAAGCCAAACCTTCTGGATAGCTCAGTCTCGTCCGTTTGCACTCTCTAATATCCTGCTCTGCACTGGAGCTCTTAAGATCCCGCCTAGACTCAGTATTTTTATCATAAAAAGAAACGGAAATTAAAAACTTGATTTTGAATCAGTAGAAGCTGCTTCAAGGATAAATCATAGAAACATAATACCGCATCGACGCCGGTATCATCAGTGACCGAACGATTGACGCACGATTGAGTGCGATCGACCTAGTCTAAATTCGAATTTGCGATTTTCCTCGACTGCTACAGCTTTAATTTTTTTCCACCAACATATTTAAGTGCAACAACCGCAAATGGCGTCAAAACCGAAGTATCAGTTGATCAAATTAAAATTAAATTTTATCAACTTTTTGAGTGCCAGACGTTTTGTCAAAAATTTTGATTTTGAATTGCGATTCAAAGTGGTCAACAATTAAATTATTAATTTCATGGAAATTTAATGGAAAAGAAATTAGTAAACAATTCCTAGAGATATTCAGAGGTCTACAACTGATAATGCTGCTTAGTAATTCTAAAGTATACAATCTCAAACTGATAATGCCAGCTTTATCTTTATGATCGTTCCGACTCCCAGTAAGGAAAATTTCTCTCAATTTTAATAAAAAATGTTATACATGTCAGTCTGCTCGAAGCCTTCTTTAAAAAAACCGCATATTTTTAAGTTCCATTCAAAGACTGTAAAGAGCGAGCAGATTTGTTAATGGAAGTATGCTAAAATCAAGGTCGCTGATAATGAAAGACGGGTAATTTTTGCAATACTTCAGCTGTAGAATGAAGACTTCGTTATGTAGCGATCACAGCAGAGCACTAAAATCTACGAAGCAAATAAATTGGTCAATTATAAATTAACCAAAGATTGTGCAGAAAATCAATGTTAAAGCGGAAAAAAGAAAATTATCATTTGAAAAGTAAAAATAAATATTCTCGCCTTGCCTATGTGAAAATTAAGTTAACACTTAATAACAAGAATTTCACAAATTGGAAATTTTTTATTCGTGGTGATATCTAAAAAAAATTCAGACGGAATTGGGGGCATTGACTATATACAGAACGGTGGTAGGGTAACTGGGCCTATTGTGGGGCACAGTGATGAACAAGAGGATTTTTAATAATTAGAATAGGAGCGTTTTCGATTGAATTTGTAGCGTTGAGCGACGCGACGCGATGGCAGCTGATTAGAATGCATTTTAATGATTGGAACCAGTTATGGTGATATCGCATCGCTCTAATCGCGTTGCATTGGTAGCCTATTTATCGGTCGCGCGTGTAATTCGATTTTGGAACTTGCGTCGGTTGTATTTTTTACAACGGCAAACGGCTAATAAATACGAGAAAATGAATGGCCATGCAATAAAAAAACGGGTAATATGCAGGTAACAAAATATTTTAGTATTTGATAATATTATTTGGCAGTTGTGCTAAGCAATTCAGCGCGACACTATAACTGCGCCATTACGCGCGTTGTGCGCATCGCTCTCACTGTAATTCCACCTTTATTCTAAAATATGTCCCATGACACTCTCATTTTTTTGTTCTTATATCAGGGATGAAATCTTGTGGATCATTGGTCCACAACAAAGTGCTTTATGAGCCACTGTTGAACTATCGTTGGACTACGAGTATATTAGTACTGTATCAATTCAGAAGAAGCAAATTCGATTTTTTTTCAGGTCATAGGGTAGGAACACGCATGTTTAAAGAAAATAATCTGACCAGCAGACGCAGCGTTCTTTCTACCCTGTGTTTTAGAAGAAAAGGATCTACATCGTAGCTCCCCGATTTCGTCCCATGTACTCGACTCAAAAACTGTTGCATAATGTCCGACGATTGGTTTATCTTTGCCCTATACTTTTTTTTAGTGTTGCAAAAGCTTAGTTAATTCTGTATATTGTTGACACAGTTTGCTCTGATGAGAGAGATATTGAAGTAAAAACGAACAGCTGACTATTAGATAAAAAAGAACAAGAAAAAATTGTTTATTAAAAAATAATTTGTGTTATATACTTGCGCCAATAAAATCAGTCTAAACCTTATCGAACCGTCTATTTTTTACCTCGAAGATTAGATAAGATTTAAAATACCATGTGGTAAATAATTTTAGTAATAAGGCAAGGAGATTGACTTCAAAAATTGCTTTTCTATAATTTTGATATGGTGGACTCTGAAAGGAAAGCATTTCAGATATGGACTTGAATTTTTCTTTGCTCTAATTTTACGGTACTCCTCTAAACAAGGTTATTAAATTTTCGTAATAAAAATATGCAAATCGATATCTGCCTTAAAAGGCACGTTCCTATTTAAAACCTTATCAAATCCTGAACTTATCGATTTTAGTATAGCCTTGTCCAACTTTCTTATCTCTTGCTAAATTAGTAAATAGGATGGTAAAACCGAGTACGTACTTATATAGGTCGTTGGAGGGCTAACGACACGCAAGAAAATTTCGACATGCAATCGGTCAATTTTGAAATGTTAAGGTATTCCTTTGGTTAATTTATCGAATAATTTTTCGGTTTTATATCATTTTATCGTTAATAAGTGGTTGATGATATGAAAAAGTAATGAAAACTCGATTTAGATATTAGGCGTATTTTTTTCTGCACTATTCCAGCGCAGAGCAGGTTAGCAACAATAACAATTTGTTGTCTCTAATCTGGTCTGCACTGGATAAGGTGAAATGATGATCTTAGATCATCAACGGTTTCTAAGATAAAACAATGATAAAGTTTACTTACCTTGAGGTTCGCCGCTCATACTCCATACCTGAAAATGAAAATCCCAAATTTTGTGTTGAAACATATCAAACTGGAGTTATCACAGACGCACTATGCAATGCCGCGGCAATATAACACAAATGTCTACCGGACCACGAAAAGAAACGATAAGAAACGAACAATCAAAGATCTTTTACATATTTAGAAAATATTCTTGAATTGTCTTCACAGCAAACATTTTTGTAAACGTTCGTCAAAGATGAAGAAATGAATGAATGAAGATGTTATGAAAAAAAACACTAAGGTCCATTAATACGATCTTCAGTTAAACTCTAACTGGAACTTTAACCGAAAGTTTTGTATGAAAATGTATAAAGTTCCAGTTAGAACGTAACTGAACATCGTAGGAACGGCCCTAAGCATATTAGTATGGATTCACTAATGGTGAAATAAAATCTAATAGTAAAAAAAGGAAAAGGAGCGTGCGCAGGAATCATAAAGAGTCAATAATTGGTCAGCCTGGTACTTTGTTGAAAGCAAATGGCAATGAATTTTAAAAACTGCTGTATGTCTTTCTATTCGAAATAATTTACTAATAATTCATCTAATTCTTCACCTGAGATTCAAACGAAATCTATTCTCTCGCTATACGTACATAGATTTACGAATCTTTCACATGATTTAGAAACGATTTGCTCAACGTTCACCAAAGTGAATACGCGCCTTATACATTTGCTTTTGAAAAGATTTGGTGAATTATTTTTTAATCGTAGTAAAGATTCATATGGTGATGTGTAGTCAATTTGGAGAAACGATTTACTTAACGTTCACCAAAGTGAATATGCGCCTTCGAAAAGTTAAATCGCTTTGTGAAATGTTTGCTGGGTTCGCCTTTTATTATATAAAAAAATCGAGGGTTCACGTTTGCGATCGCCAAAATTCAAGGTAAAAAGTATTTATGCGTTTTAAAATGTTTGTAGTTGACAATAAAATTGAATATAAAATTTTTTTACCGGGCGATGGAGCATGGAATTGGGGGAATAAAAATTATGCAGTACATAATTACACAAATTCCGCCATTATAACTTAGGCGTGATAAGTAATGATCCATTTCAGAATTTTACTTTATTATTTTAATAATAAAGTATTGTTATCGATTTTTAAAAAAAAAAATTTGCTACTCTGAAAATTTTTTTTCCACGTTTCATGACTAATAGACACCAAAAAAGCAAAAAAAAATTTCAGTCCGTCTGTGCGCCGTACGGCGGATGGCGGACGTTTGAAAGCTTATGGCTCTCAAACTCCTTGAGCTATTAAGTTGAATTTTTTTTTGTTGGTAGACTGAGCAGACCCCTTCAAGTGCTCACATTTTGAGTGGTGGGGGTGTGAGGGGGGAGGAGGGGGAAGCGTTTTGGACGGAAAATTTTGGTTTCTAGATCTCAGTAACCGCTTAGGATAGGAGGCTGAAACTTAGAAGTTATATAGAGCATCGATATATGGGTAAAGGAGTGTGGGAGTGGGGGGAATAATAATGCGTCCGGAACGCTCGAACGCCGAGATCGAGACATTCTAAAATCCATATCTCCTAATCGGTTAATGTCACGAAATTAAAACTTAATGAACATCTGTGAGCATACTAGGAGAATAGATCGGAAACAAATTTTTGAGTGGGGGCAGTGGCGTACGGAGGTGGGGGGTGAAAAACTTTAGATTACGATATATCACGAACCAATTACACTAGAAAAAAAAATTCGGTTTCTGTATTAGGGTTGACAAATAAAGTTTACTGAAAGTAAAATTGTGTATTATGTGTATTATGGAAGTGAAGGGGATACGAATTTTTCTAAAAAATCACGTCTCATATCTCAAGAACAGTGTATGATAGAGGCTTAGAATTTTTACCGGAAGTACGTCAAATAAACCCCTAGCAGGAAGGGTGGGTAAGGGTGTAGAGGATGAGGGCGGGGAGGGTGAAACGGAAAAAGTTCCGATTTTTATATCTCGAGAACCTATAATGATATAAATCTGAAACTTTGTATTTGGATAGAACTATAGTAGTAGCATGTTGAAAAAATAATTTTTTGTAGGGATAGTATGGTACGGGGGTGGGGGGTGTTTTTCCTAACTATAGAACGGCTTATGCTAGAAACTTGAAACTCGTTATGTATATGTAGGTCAACTAGAAAAGTAATTTAGATTGAAAAAAAATTCAAAAAAAGAAAAGTAATAAAAAGTAGCTAACAACAAGGTACTTGAATGAAGAAACTACTGTATTGATTTAAAAGCTTAAGTTAAGGAGGTACGTTCAATAAAATTGTGATTATGATGTTTCAATGTAACTAATTTTGCAAATGCTTCTACGGATTATACTATACAATTGGCAATCCTATAGCAAAGGTTTCACTAATGTTTACTATTTTACATACAATGTCATTTAAACCAAATACATGCATCAAACGTAATCGTTGTCACGTAGTCCAAAGCTGATCAAAAGACAAATAAATGCAACCTACCCTTTTTATAATCAACTAATTAAACATTCTTCTCACGATCAGTCAATTAACATCATCACGGCTCTTTGAAAACAACACGAATGATTACAGTAGGTACAAATTCTTCATTACTCCCAGAAGCAAAGGCAACCTTTGATTTTAAAAATAGACCCAATTTCATAAGGCGTTTGCATCGCAGCCCTCCTAGGATGATCTTCATTCCGGAAAATTCCTTAATCATAAACATCTGGAATAGTTTCAACCTAAGACATTTTATGATGCTACCCATAGTCTGTTTGATGATGACCTGAATATCAAACTATCGAAGATCTTGCTTGATGTGTTGAATGCTTTTTTTTTATTTTCTTCCGATCGCAATGGAAAGAAATATGAGGATACTCAAAAAAGTTTAAATTCTATTAAATTTCAACTGATCGCGAAAGGTTAATGCATTCAAATTCTCATGGCTCTTGAGTATAAATAATTTGGCTGTTTATTTTTATATTTATATGTTTGTTTGTTTCTCAGTTAGTTTCTGAATCATCGCTAAAGAGCAGACCTAAGTTGAACGTGATCAGAAAATGATCTTTAGCGAGTACGTGAGAGTAAGAATTACCTTGGAATTTCTCAAATTGTTCCTGGATTAAACAATGAACAGGGACAGATCTTGTTCAGCTAATGTACAATGGGCAAATGCAAAATATCACCCAGAAGGCAATACACGCATGAGCTCCACGAACCCATCATAGGTTGAACCATGAAAAATATGGGTGGATTCAGTCAGGAAGCATAAAACTATGATTTCCTACAATCTTGACCATTAGGAAAAAAGCGGGAATCAGCTTGATCCTTATCGTCAACGGAAAAATTACCAGACAACCCGATGCTATTAACCTGCCCAATCTTTGCACAATAAATTACTGACTACATATCTATTTTTATCTACATATGCAGAAGTAAAAACACTTCAAAGAACCATATACTGACCGAGTACAACAACTGATAAGATTACACACATATTAGCATTAGTGAGCAGATCTTAAAAAAAATCCAAATTCATCACATACTCCTATCGGTTCCACCCTAACGAAATGTTTTCATTGCGCGATCTTAAAATATCAACTCTTATGAATTCCCTCTACCTTGAAATGTGTAAAAATGTTGTTGAAAAATGACATCATAAAAGCGTTGTGAAATTTCTGGCACACAACGAACGTGAAAAAAAACCGCCTCCCCGAACCGACATTAACAATTAATTCACATCATTCGGGTGCTGTGCTGTGTTCGCTACTTAAAAAAATTTTGTAACCGTCGAAAAGCCGGAAAAGCTCGATTGCGATCATTAAAAATTGACCTGCCCCACAATTTCAAAGCCCTCACACATCTTCCGAAGGTCTATTTCTTTCGGGTAGTCGAAGATCGTGTAGGGTGTAGGCGCCAAATTCAGTTGGGCTTGATCTTTAGTTTGTCATGTTTCGAGATGGTGTTTGGTGATTTCGGTGAAAGTTTTGGAGCACGATTGTTTGGGATCGTTCAAGTTTCCAGATCCAGTACTTCAGTGATCGCACGGTGGACAGAATTTCAATAAGCTTGATTTGGTTGATAGCGCTGCATAAGCCCACATTAAAACGAAAATAGTGAAGTCATCAACCAACTAAGCCGAACCTTTATGAAACAAGTTGTTGTCGTTTGGTGGTGATGTAATCCTACTATCCACTATTTTATTTGTGTTTCTTATTCCATGATATTGCGTTCAACTAAATGGAAGTGAGTCTGATATACACGGCGTTTTATAAAAATATACTTGAAAACATCGATCACCAAAACTAGATCGCCGTTTCTGTGTAGTTCTAGTATTTAAATCGGATCGAGGTGTAAGTTGTGCTCGATCTCAGTGATCTTGTGAAGTTTTGGGAGCAAATTTAAAGGTAAACTGCATTTGAGATAGACTTATTTGGTGTGATTATGCTCAGTTGATATGGTAGTCCATTTATAGAAGCGGTTTGTTGTTATTTGTAATTATCGCGACTATGATAAATATTTTGAACTACGCAGCCAGTTTTTGTTTAAAGTTGGCAAGTTGTTTATGAGACAGACCGGCATTTCAGATTTAATTTTTTAATTGTAGAAAACAAATTCGATTTTTATTCTGTGCGAACTTGAATACAATCATCTGGAATAGTAAATTCAATTACAATTACAAACGGGTGAACCTTACTTGAATCCTTCGACGACGAGGTTTTCTCGGCGAACAATGATAAAAGGTTTGTTAAGGATCGAGCCAGACTTGGAAAATTGCATACTAGGTTCCAGTGTCTGCATCATCCATGGCGTGATAGACCAAATCGGGTTTTGTCTTCAAGTATCCTTCGTCTTCAGTCAATCATCCAGTGACTGTGTCTCCAGGTAGGACATTTTTATCTCCATCGATTGTCTCGTGTTTATGTACGATGTGCTTTGTCTTTAAAAGTGTGTCGAAGAATTTTTGAAATTAAAATAGTTTTATCAGGATGAATGCTGCTGGGTTGGTTATTGTTGTATCGGATTCAACAGTCTGATCCTTCCATTATCGGTCGCAGGATTCGCCACGAAATTTGTTTTTCTCCTGATAGCTTCTGTAAAGTAAATGCCAAATAGGGAAGAAAATAGTTGTAATTTACCTTTCGATGCAACAGTTACGCTTTAAAAGGCCATTGGCAATAAATGGGGTATGCAACCCCGAATAGTTCATTAGCTCTACATGTCCGTCATCAGACCGATGCTTATGTACGGTGTTATTGTCTGATGGACGGCCTTAGACAAAGCGGTTAACCACACCACCCTGGGAAAGGTAGAAAGATCAGCATGCATATGCATCAGCGGAGCTATGAGAACAACTCCTCTGCGGCATTATACATGATATTCAATCTACTACCGCTAGACATTTTTAGAAAGCAAATGGCGGCCAGCGCAGCCATTCGACTTAGAGCCTCTACACAGTGGACTGACATTTATGCAGGTCACTCAACAATCTTGAATCACTTCAATAATATCCCTGAAAACACTGACTACACCCCACCCAGTTATGATTTTGACAACAATTTCCAAACAGCCATCCCAACCCGTCTAGAATGGGAACGGGGTTTAGTAAGGAGGGAAGAGTCCGTCCATATATATACGGACGGCTCCAAAACTGAAGGCGGGGTAGGTGGATGTGTTTTCTCTGATACGCTTAACATTAGCAGCTCCTTCCGTCTTCCGGACCACTGTAGTGTCTATCAGGCGGAGCTCATGGCGATCAAGGAGGCCCTGTCCTGGCTGAGGTGTAATGTAATATCTAATAGTGATATTAACATTTTCACAGACAGCCAAGCGGCAATAAAATCACTGGAATCGGCCACGACAACATCAAAGGTCGCCGTAGATTGTCGATCATATCTTAAGGAGATGGTAGAATAGTTCAATATTCTTCTGTGCTAGGTGCCAGGACACAGGGATATTTCAAGGAACTGTATGGCTGACGAACTCGCTCGGCGCGGTACTTCCCTTCAGATTATGCCGGAACATCGGAATCCGGGTGTGCCTCTCTCTACATGTAAACTGCTACTGGGATTGGACTCAGTTGAGTAAACCGACTTAAGATGGGCGGACGGCATTACATGTCACACTGCGAGACAGATCTGGCTGAAGTTGGATCTAAACCGCTCTAAAAAGCTGACTTTGCTCAAAAGGGCGAATATCAGCACCACAGTCGGTGTCCTGACCGGACACTGTCTTATAGGCCGGCATGCTAAAAGACTCGGCCTCTTCTCAAACGACTTCTGTAGAAGCTGCCTGGATGAGGAAGAGGAGGAGACAGTGCTTCATCCTATCTGACCTGTCCGGCTCTATCCGCTAGAAGGAAAGCTCATCTTAGAGCTTACTTCTTCAACAGTCTCAGTGACTTTGCCGAAACGGATGCCGCGAGAATCCAAAGCTTCATTGCAAGCTCTAAATGGTTTGACGAGTAGGACCGGATTCGATGATCCTGTGGTAACACAACCATCTTAGGTCTAAGTGTGTCCGTGTTCTCATAGGCAGCCACGCGTATCTACCTTTCGATGCTGGCATCATTTTGGATTCATTTTTCGAATAATCTTTAGTCTCAGAACTGGTAGAAATGTAGAGTAAACAAGTTTGTAATCTATCCCTTAAAAATGATGCTCTGGCGTCGATAGCAATCACATCATTTGAGAACTTTCTAAATTTGGTCATGTAGTGTAGTACAAAAAAAAACCTGTGGGTGACATCCTCTACGGCTTGGATATTACTGCGTTACTTCACTAAGTAGAAATGAAAGAATCTCTATTTTTGTCCACCCTTTCGAGTACCATGCCGCCATGTTAAACTTTAACACGAACAAAAGCCTCTAACTGTTGAGCCCTTTTCGTAGAGAACAGCCAGTCGATCGTCCCTCCAAAGGAATAAAAACAATCTATTCCTGGCGTATAGCTTCCTAATTGAACAGCAAAGTCTACCATTAATCCAGATACTTCCCTCAATGCAGTTCTTTCAGCGTGTCTTCCTCTTTCTATGGCTTAACTGTAAGTGCCGCAATAAATGCTAATCACATTCACTAGTCGTAGTTAAAATAAGGACCGATACCGATGTTTATTAGCCATAGGGTAGGGATATGACACAGCGGCAGTCCTGAAGCAATTAATGATGAGTTCAAATGATATGTGCCTGTTGGTAATGCATTTTTAGGTGACTCCCAAAGTCTGTTCAGTATTTTTACAAAAAATCTATATTTTATTGCTCTACCTTTTTCGGAAGTTCCATTAATTTTTTCCCACCGGTTCGTCTTATCCGTTAGAATGCTTGAGGTAAATAGTAAATCAACTGTGTCGCTCGATACAGATCAGAATTAATACCTATCAAGTAGCACTACGTATTCTCAGTTTATTCCTATTTCCATGTACTTCTCTTCCGCTCGGTCTGTAAAGAATAACAACCAGCACAGAAAGAATCAATACCTAAAGTTCTTCCGAATTTGAATTCTAGCGAAAGTTCCTTCTCATATTTCAACACTTTCTATCCGATTTCAGAAATTTGTTCTAAGGCTTTTCGTTGTAACATAAATCTAATGGAAATTTATTTTCTTCTCTATTGCAGCAATGGGAAAAATAGTGAGTAAATTGAAAGAGCCATTGCGTTACGCAACGGGCAGTGTGGCTGAGATTATAACAGGAAGAAAACGAAAACGCGATGACGATGATTCTAGTGATGATTCTAGTGCCTTAGAGAAATCTTTACATGTTCCTAAAAAGTAAGTAGTAGTTTCGATAACCGTCTGATCTACTTCCCGAATTGTTTCGCTCATAGATTTTAAATGTTGCAGGAAAAAATTGCAAACAGCAGCGCAATACATTTACCAGGCTCTTTTCAAGGACCAAAAAAATTCCGATGTAGCTGTAATGGCATTGGGAAAAGTATGGCATTTACATAAAGTCTACTTATGCCAGAGTCCGTATTTTGCAAGCATGTTTAATGGATCGTGGCGCGAAGCTTGCGAAGATTTTATCAATATTAAAATATTGGATCCAAAAGTTACCTTAGAGTGTACGGTTTCTCGATGGTTGTTTTGTTTTGAATATGTTCATTGAATTTTATTTTTGTCATTTAGCCCTCGAAGCTGTATTCGGTTCGTTGTACTTGGACGAAATTGTTATCGAACCGATAGGAGTTGCATCGGTGCTGGCAACCGCAACCCTATTTCAACTCGAGGGAATAATTGATCGTTGTGCTGAAATAATGATCGAAACTACAAATGCTGAGGTATGTTCATTTGTATTAGTTTAAATTGATTAGATTTTGTCTACTTGTGTTTCCCCAGACTGCCGTGCCATATTACGAAGCGGCCTGCCAATACGGCGTACAAAGTGTTAAGAAGGCTGCTTTTGATTGGTTGCTAGCAAATCTGGTTGGGTTCTACATAAAACGGGTCAAATACTTAAAACTTATCAGCGAAGAGCTTATGACCGATCTCGTTGCTAGTCATAAGTTATATGTGATGCAAACTGAATTTACCCTCTATACGCTTTTACGTACGTGGTTATTCTTGAAATTTTATCCATCGTACGATCCTAATGACAAACAGGCTGAGAATAGTGATCTTACGCCGCAAACATATTTTTCGAAACGTACGGATCGAACGGCTTTTTTGAATACACAAGACGGTAAACAATTCGAAACACCATTTCGAGCCCTACGAATACAACACTTACTTAATCATCATATCGATTTAAAACTGGTACTAGAGGATAATATCATTCCGAAAGATTGGCTAAATAGTCACCTGCTGGGACATTGGAATGCCATTTTGAAAGTTGACCATACCTTGGAGGCTGGGTAAGTACCGGATTGTGTGTGGCAAATATTTGTGTCGCAGGCTGACTTTGTTTTATTGCAGACCTGGCGTATTGGACAATGAGATTTTTTATCAAAACTGTATGCGATGTGGACGGGTACTACAAGAGCAGGGCTATCAAAAGTGGCGATGGACAGGTTTCAATTTCGGCTTAGATTTAGTACTTATAGCAGATACACGAGTCTTAAGTGTAAAAAGGCATCATCGAGTCGAGAATGAACGATTACTTAGCCTGCAAACTAAACGACAATTCTTAATACGGTAAAATTTCTTGAAAAAAGTTATCGAAATATCTGATTAAAATGTTGTTTTTTTTATATTCCTTCCAACAGAGTAACCCTGGCATCGTTGAACGATCAGCGACAAGTAACACATACTCAATCAACCGACATCAAATCGTTATATTTGGACAAGAACGAAGAAATTTCGCTGATGCTAATGGAAAAAGAATTAACATATCCGCTTTTGATTTCGGTCAATTTACTAGTCGTCTCGCCGAATAATATACCAATTGAAAATTTCGAATCAACGAATGCAACAACAAGTTCGACACCAATTTCGGAAATCGGCGCCAATGTGGACAGTTTGCGAACGCCGGCAAAATGTCCCGGTACTCCGTCGTCGAATACTTCGTTATAGTTTCGGTGCAGATTTAATTTATTAAATATAGAAAGCAATGTGAATAGCTCCCGCGCTAAACTATTATTACATCATTTTCTCCAGTTTATTTAGGATTTTGTCGTGCTTATTGTAATTCGCTTCACGTCATTTTTATTACCGATTTCGTTTGCTGTATTTTTCGATACCTCTGTATATATTTTTTTTAAAAGCATATACACGACACCAAGTATGAATCAACTTTATATTGTATATATTATAAATATATATATACGAAACGTAACAAAATAATTGAAGTACTCAAATTGTAATTAGTCACTAGTATTAAAGCATTTAAGTAGAATGTTTGCTTTATTTATCGGCAAATTTTGTATAGTTTGTAATTATTTTTATAAAAATATTCATTTACGCAACGATCTAATACGTGATTTTTTTTTTGTGTTATTACAAATTTATTTTATAGTTCATATTCGATTAAAGTTAAATATGTTTAAGTATGCAACACAAAACTAAAAACATGCACAGGTTAGTTATAAATTTTTCATTAGAATTGAGAACGTTTGCCTTTTCTTGAAACGTGTTTTATAATTTTTTTTGTTCAAATACGGTTTCAGTCACCGGATGATCTTACAAAATAATTTTGGAAATTTTATTTCGTATCTTTTAAAACATCTTTGAAAATTCACACAACTAAACGTTTCAGGATTAGGCCGTCTATTAATATTTGAACTTTTGGATGACGACTATGTGAAATTTTCGGCTTTGTATATAGAAGAGAAAATATAATTTTTTTAGAAATAAAATTGTGTGTGTCAGTTAATTGTCCTTTAGGTGAAGTGGCGTGGAGATACAGGAAAGTAGTCGGTCACACCTTCATAAAAAAACAGACCTTTAACCTCTAATCTGTGGATTATAGGAAGGAAGACGCTAAATATGTGGAAATGAAAAACGGGAACCAAGGAACCACAAAAGGAAAGATATGCAGAAGTGTATTTTCTGCGGACGGTAGAAACTCAATAGCCCGGATCCGAGAAAATAAATATGAAAGAATAAGAATTTGTGTGTTGTTTGCCGGGATCGGAGGAGATGTATGTCTTGACAGTCTCTTCTGACGCAGAAAAACAATCCCAAAAACTCAACCTGGTTTCCAGCTTACCATGTACAAATTTGGGAAAACGAAAAAATGACAGACGAGTGGCAAAGAAGTATCATCTGCACAGTACACAAAAAAAGGGAGAAAAACTTCGGTGTTAAAATTACAAGGGCATCTCTGCTTTCTACATTCTACAAGATAATGACAAACATTTTAGAATATAGAATAGTTCCATATGCAGAAAAAATCAGGTGGATTAAGATCTGGAAGATCGAAGGCGGACCAATTCTTCACCGTAAAGGAAATTCTAGAAAAATGCTGAGAATTCATCATCAAATATACGTTGACTTCTAACAGCTTATGATAGCACCGACCAAGCTGTACGCTACAGCATCAAATTATAGTTTGGAATTCCAGCGAAACTGGTCCGTCCGACAAAAACGACTATCGACAGATTCCACATCTCAGGTTCAATCCAAAACGAACTAACTGACCCTTTTTCCACACGAGCTGGGCTGAAGCAGTGTAATGGGCTGGCTTCAGTGCTTTTTAACTTAGTACTAGAACATGTCATTAGAAAAATCCCCGTCGACACCAGTGGGACGCTTCGTTTTATGTGAACGCAAATGGTAGCTTATGTTGACTTCAATATTATGTTGAGATCTTTTAAAGACGCCAAAAAGATACTCCTAAACTTAGACAAAGAGTACAAAGTTGGACTAAAAATCAATGTAGACAAAACAAAAATAGAAAGAGGACGCCAATAAGACATAATACAAACCATGGCGGACTACAATATAGAAAAAGTGGACAGCTTCGTAGACTTAGGTGCTATTTTATCAACGAACGGAAGCGAACAAAACCAAATCAGACGAATTAATATACCCAATAGGACATACTATTCTTTACTCCCCGTGATTAAAGCTGGATGCGTGCACAGGAAAATGAATCTCCGCTTTTACAAGACAATTGCCAAACCTGTGCTGTGCTACGGGGGGGAAACTGGGACGTTGACGCAGGCGTCAGAAGAGGTCTTAGATACTTTCGAAAGAAGGTACTACGGAGAATCCTCGGAGCTATACGGGAAGAAGACGGATATCGAATTAGATACAATCAAGAGTTGTATAATCTACACGACGAGCCGGAAGTCTTCACCGCTATGAAACTACGAAAACTGCAGTGGGCTGGTAATGTCCAGCGAACATCGGACAACATGATATCCAAGCGGTTATTCAAAGGACAAGCAAACGGAGCCAGGCCAGTTGGAAAACCACAAAAATTGCATTGGTAGATTACAAGAAAAAATACGAATAATTTACAAAAATAAATTAATAGTAAATAGAAAGAGTCAAAATTCATATTCTCTTATCGTTTTTTTTATTTTCAAGAAAATTGCATCTACTTTTCCGAAATCTTAAATTTAAAATTCCAATGTAATTGCAGACTTAAGATCGAAAATTTCACTTAAACTCTCGAAACGCTAATTTGTTTTCGAAACAACTACGAGTACATTAAACGACGGAACAGAATCTTACACGCGCAGTCGACCGCTCCTAATCACATAGCTCTACGATAAACGACATTCAACCGGATCCAGATTCATTTGAGACACGAAAGTCTGTCATGGCTATAGAATAGATACAACTATTAGTTAAAAATTAAATATTTGTTTTTTTTTACACAAAAATCAATGAAATCAAAATATTTAAAATATTTATGCCACAATTAATTCCAGTGTGTTAAAAAGTCAAAATATTGCTAATAAAACGCTTATTAGTGTTTAAATTAAATAATAGTACGCGGTGCTGTTAAAATGTTAACAGCATTCGAAACTTGCGGTGCCATTTCGGCTAACGATTCCTTCTGTACACCGCCGAACATAATTAATTCGCCGTTGCCCGTTACAATTGACGATAAGATTAGACGTTCGGGTGCACCCGAAACAATTCCGAAGTTCTTGTATTCGATCCATTCGATGAACGAATCTTTGGCTAAAACGTTCGATATATCGCAGACAAACATGGCCAGACAGTTGCGTTTGGCACGCTTTGGACTAGGCTCTTCCGGCTTTTGTTCGCTGTTATTTCGTCGCGAATTACGTAAGGCATTCATTTTTTCTTCCATACGACGGACACGCTCCTGTTGGCGTTCACGTGACGATGCATTTTGTGCGGCATCGGGAACGTTAAAGGCGGCCATACGAAAACGATCCTGTGGGAAGAAGAAAGGGGAATATGAAATAATCATTATTATTTTTTTTACATGGGCTTATGACTGAGATCTAAGAAAGAAATTAATATTTTAGGGCACTGCTCAGAAGAGTGTTGCTACTGACCTATGCCCCAGAAGCGGTTATATTAGATGGACGTTTCGATGAACAGTCAATTTTATGAGTCTTAGGAGACGAGCAAAAAAGTTTCACAACGGTGACCTCCACGAGAAATTGAAACAAAATATTTTAGTAATTGAACAACAAATCCGAGGCAGTAATTGGATTTTACTGCAATAGACAGAATTGTTGGGTTTTCGTTTTGCGTGGTGTGATGGCATGGTATTGTATGAACACCTTTTGATTATACGGACGGTTCGAAGACAGACGCGCGTTGCTGATCTGTGCCGGAGCTGTTATGACCCCTGATTTATTTATTTATTTATTCGGACACACTGTACAGATTTAAGAAACCCAATTACACAATATGTTAAAAAAAACAAAAAAAAAAACGGGAGTGAAAAAATAATTTATAAAAAAAGAAGAATAAAGAAAGAAAGTAATAGTAAAAACACAAGTAGAAAATTATTGTATGAATAGATAAAGTTAAAAGAAATCAAGTTAAGTTGAACATTAGCCTGTGAAAATTAAAGATTTGACTAAGATTTTGAATGCTAAAAAAGATGTGAACAGAGAACCAACCTGAAGCCTATCATGATTCCTTTGTAGTCGAACCAGTGCCGAATAAAAGTAGACGTTAGTTGAAGCCGCAGCTGGCGCGAATATAGAGACAGACCTACTCGGTCGCGAGGTAGAGCGAAACTCAGGGTTAAGATGTAAGGTAGAGTTCATAATACCGTCAAATACCTTAAAGAGAATACACTCGTCAAGATACAATCTGCGCTGATTTAGTGAGGGAATATTGAGTAAGGAGAAACGTTCACTGTTGGAGCAGTAGGGTAGGTTATATTTGAAGAGGAGTGACCGGGAGATTCAATGTGACAACTATAGTGAGGGGACCAAATAGAAGAACAGTAATCCAATCCGCTGCGAACAATTGTCAGATAGAGCTGGACGCACGTTTGCATATTGGAAAACATATAAGCGGATCTCAAAATGAAACCAGACAATCTAGATGCAGTGCAATTAATGTTTTGGAAGTGAATATCAAATTTAAGTCTTCGGTCGAAAGTTACACCTATATCGCGAATCTGGAATACTTCGATGAGAAGGGTGGAGTGTAATCGAAAGGTATAACTGCATGTTTCAGTGTAAAGGTAATTTTACGACATTTGCTTACATTAAGTGGAAGGCGATTATATGAGCAGCACAGGGTTAGTTCATTAAGATCAGACTGTAATAGGATACAGCCACTTCTTGAAGATATCTCCCTGTAGATTTTGAGGACGTCAGCGTAGAAAAGGAATGAAAAGTGAAAGTTTAGGGGTAGGCCATTAACAAAGATTATGAAAAGGAGTGGGCCAAGTGTTGAGCCCTGAGGAACTCCAGAGAGCGGGAAGAATACAGTAGACTGAACATCCATTAAGAACTACACGAGAACTGCGTTCAGCAACGCAAACCACTCCAAAAGAGTATCACCGCCGCCACAGGCTTGCAATTTTGACAAAAGCAAGCTATGATCAACTGAATCAAAGGCTTTGGCGAAATCAGTGTAGACAACATCCAACTGCCTTCTACAATTAAGCGTTTTTGCCACTGTATTTGTGAATTCTAAAAGATTAGAAGCAGTAGACCGACCTTTGAAGAAACCATGCTGTTCACGGAGAATGAGGTGACTTATATTTTCATGATCGTGTATGACGCGTTCGAATATTTTTGAGAAACAAGATAACATTGAAACAGGACGATAATTTGTGACTACAGCTGCATCGCCTTTTTTACGGATGGGAATGATAGAGGCTTGCTTCCATAATGATGGGAATATTCATTCAGAAAGGCTTTTGTTGAATAGAATCGAGAGAGGATTACATAGGGAAGACGAAAGTGGCTTTAAGAATAAGTTTGGGAGGCCATCGGGACCACCCTTCACACTACGGTCTAGTGCTCCAAGTTGATGCTCAATAACTGAGGGAGCTATAGAGAGAAGAGGAATATGGATGGGGGAAATTTCGGAGCTATGAGGAACGAATGAAAATGAAGGGGAAGAATACACAGACGAGAAGTATGTGCAAAGAGCTCACAAGATTCTTGAGAGTTGGTAGCAGTGGAGTCATTATAACTAACTTCAGTAGGGAAAGAAGGAGAAGATCGCAAAGTGCGAACATAAGACCAAAAAAGTTTTGTCTCTCTACGGTTGACTGATGATTCAACTTTGGATATGTACGTACGTATAGCAGATCTAATTGTAGATTTTGTCAGGCGACGGTAGCGATGGAACACAGATTTATCTTCTTCAGAACCAGACCTCAAGTAAGAGCGGCTTAAATTTTTTAGATGAAGTGCTTTGGCGACTTTAGTGTTGAACCATACCGGAGGATTGTTTGTAGGGAGCTTACGTAGGGGAACATAGCGGTGAATAAGTCCATTGAGAAATTTATAGAAAATCTGAAGTGATGATTCAATACCATAATGAGCGACGGCAGCATTCCAGTCGAAATTACCTAGAGCGAGTTCAATGGAGCTAAAGTTCGCCTTACTGAAGTTGAATTTCTTCACACTGGGCATTGACTTACGCGATGACAAAGTAAACCTGTAGGAGAGTGCAAGAGGAGGGTGATAGGGATCAATTTTAAGATAAGGAGAGATTGAAGTGCAAAGATTAGTTTGAGTGCTATCACAATTGGATAACACTAGATCTAAAACTTTACCATGGTGGTTTGCTACATTATTGATCTGCTTAAGAGAACAAAGTGACGAAAAAGACGCTACTTTAGAAAAGAGAGTATTAGAAGTAACATTGAGAATAGAGTCAAAGTTAGGTGACCAAAGAACAGAGGGTAAATTAAAATCACGACATACGATGAAGGATGATGAGGGATAAAGAATATTTACATAGTTTGAGAGTAATGAGAAAAGATCATATATGTCAGGCTTACTGGCGCAAGGAACGTAGACACAAGCTACGAACAGACTATTGACATGGGAGACACTGATTTTCACAAGGATACAGTCGAAGGATTTGGAAGGAAAAATCATTGCAGAGTGTACAAGTGAGTTTCTAACTGAAATGAGAACACCACCGCCATCCGATTTATTACTTACAGTTAAATCATTATCGCGGTGAAAAACAGAATGGCGTGAAGAAAGTTCGGAACTGAATATGGAGTCGTTGAGCCAGGCTTCAGAGATACATATTGTTACGTGCAAGCCTGGCAACCGCGCACCTCGATCGATTACGAATAATGGAAACATCAACAACCGAATACCTAGCTACAAAGTAACCCAATCAGAAACCTAGTTGGAGTATATAAGGGGAGCGGAGCAGCACGATTATACCTCCCTTCTAATCGAATGTGCTCGAATGTAGATCAAATGGAATGCTCTCAAGCTTTCCAGTACCGTCTACACACACCACCGAGCGAAGATTCAAGAACAGTCTCGACTACAGACAAGTAGTATAAAAGCAGATGAAGCTTTCAGCGAGGGACATAGTAATTTTTATTACGTCGACTGTGACAGTCAGCGTGTGTACGCGACCGTGTTGGTAGAAAGCGAAAGAGATCGAGTCAAGCGATATAAATAAGCGGGCGGTATTGCCATATAGTGCGAATAATTAATAAACACTTATTTTGATTTTAAACGAATTGTGTTTTACTTGAAATCCCGGCGAACCCATAGGTCGCAACAATATTATATCGTCACTTGAAACAAAACACGATAATTTAAAATTCTCCAGCTTGGTTCTCAGACCGCGTACATTTTGATGGTATAGCTTAAGGCCAGAAATTGATAATAAGTTAGAACACGCGGCTTGAGTTGAAGTTGATAATGAGTTTACGGCTGCAGATTGCGAGGTTGTCGCTGTCGAAAATGTGGTTTATTCCGGGTTTTGTTGATGAATACACCTTCTGGCCAGAAATCGATTTTAGCAATGTCGGCCATATCCGGCGGATATGACAGCTTGAATGAAGCTGTGATGCGGTCGACCAGGTTATCCGGAGTAAGCTTCTTGCACGTAACATTCTGAGGAATGAAGCCTAATTTAGAAGTGACATGGTGGAGTACGTCATCGGAGGTAGTCACGTAAGCAAGTCGCGTGATAAATAAGCTTTTTGGAGGCACAACGAGGAAATGAGGAATGCTGACGAAAGTATTTTCCACATGCTTTGTAAATGCCCAGGAACTCGCAAACATGAAGCTAGACAAGCTGCTGCAGTTTGTCAGGCTGGCAGTGTGTTTCACCTGAGATGGTGTTCGTTACACGGTTAATTTTTTCCCTGTATAAGGCGGATCATAACGTACCCATTTGCGGTCTATGTGTTTGACTGCTACGGCGGACACCCACCTTAACTTACCTAACCTATGGGTGTATCCTTCAACCCTCTTCCACAGTGTAAAACTTTTTATTTAGAGAGAAAAATTTGATTTATCTGAGTTCGTTATAAAGACGAAAGGGAACTGGAAAGAATTTAAAGGAATAGGCCAAACTCACCTCGTACGGCTCGTCAAATCGCTTCGGTAAATTCGGATCATTGTCGCGACAACGAAGCGCCAAATTCCGTTGAAGTCTGCTCGCTGCATCGTCTTCGTTGTTTGCATTGTTTCGCGGCTGTTGATTTTGAATCGGTGCCACGACCGGCTGATTATTATTATTGTTAATTCGCGGCACTTCATTGTTGACCGGTTGCCGTTGCCTATCCTGCGGTTGTAGTTGTTGCCGTTGTGGCTGTTCGCCGCGACGTTGATTTCTCGGATTATCGTCATTTTGCATCGGATTTCGATTCCACGGAAGATTATCGTTGCGCGGTGGCGGCGGTTCCTGTCGCACTCGATTCGAAACTTGCGGCATTTGTTGCTTTAAGATTTGAAAATCGGTTGGAAGGTTCGGTGTCGGGCCCAAAACAACAAGCTTCGAACCGACCCGACATGCCGGATTGCACCACATATGCGTGGCCGACCACTTCTTATTTCGAATCGGAACATTTCGCCACTGCCAAATGTCGCCGTTCATATTCAGAAGCCAGGCATCACTGAACATGTTGTTCGGGCCGCCACATCCGCCGATCACCAGAAGATGATCGTCGTCTAAAACGATCTGGAATTGAGCGTAGCGAGCGGGCGGCTTAACGTTCCCGACTTCGGGACGTGTCCACGTCAGCGAGTCCAAGCTCAAGCACCAAATATCATTCGAATTCGAATGGACCTCGTTGTTGATCTGATAGCCACCGAAAACGATCATTTTGTTACGATGGATGGAAGCAGAATGGCCGGCCATTGGCGGCGGACCGCACGCAGACGACTGAACCGTCCAACGGTTGTCCTTTACGTTGTACAGATGGAGTTCGTCGAATAGGCGCCACGGTTGATACGGCGGATACAGCGACGGATAACGCCAGCCTCCGAACAAAATCAAATGATCGCCGTGACTTACCAGCGACGCCGATGCTTTTGGCGACGGATAGTTTCCCATCGAAAGCGGTCGTATCCACTTCCGTGTCGACAAGTCGAACCGCCACAGATCATTGAACGTTGTGTCGGTCGACGATCCGCCACCGAAGATGTACATCGAACTCTCGTGAACGACAGCCGAATGGGAAAAACGTCCGGCTATCATTGGCACCATGTCGACCGGACGCATCGATCGCCAGCACAGCCGAAAATCGAGCAGGCTCTTGTTCAGATTCATGTTAGCGTGACGCTTAACATCTGTAAGGATCGAAACAATTCAATTACAACATCAAATTGGCGACAATTCGTCGCGTTTCACTCACTTTTCACGATAACATTCCATCGCTTGCAGACCAACTGGCACGCCTCCAAGTCTTTGTACGGCGGCAACTGGCTGAGAATAAATTCCAATACTTCCTCGGGCAACTCGTTAATTTCGGCCATAATAAAGACGACCGTTTCCAGCCGATTTTCACTTCACTTTCACTAATTAAATGGAAGAATTTCCTATGTGGGCATCGTGCCACAAAAGAAAACACGCTCCGTTCGTTCCGAAATCTGACTTTTTCCAACTCTGGTGAACTGTCTGTCTGACAGCTGCAGAAAAATATGTAAACAAATGTGACGTAATTGGCGCGAAGAGAAAGTTTTTGAAAAGTGGAGACTTTTTTGATTCGGTTTTCTTTCAACTCGATCACTATACTCACAAAATGTAGTTTTTACGACACTAGACGCAGTGGATATATTAATAAATTGATATTTCCATCCAGTTAAAATTAGTTATTTCACAAAATGATTTCAAATCGGATTAACCCCACTTTTCCGGACGCACCCTATTCAACTCTCTCCACTCAACTTTCACTTTGAAACGTCGGAAATCTTCTTTCTGGAAAAATAAAAAAACTAAATTCATAATTCGTGCTAAATTTTCGCTCAGTTTGAATTAAAACCAGTGCAAATTAAAACCCTAAATGTCCTCGACTAACTCCTAAATCAAAATTTATAAATCTTGCAACGGCAAGACGTGAATTTCGAACAAAATTTCCAAGTGAAAAAATCCTCCTAACCTCGTCGATACCACTGCCAAAAAATTGTCGTTGGAAATCTGCGTTTATGTGGTTTCCTGTCCGTTATGTCGACTGGAAACGATTTCATTTGTTCAAATAAAAGTTTTCTGTAGTTACAGCCCGTTCGGGTTAATCGGAAGCGCCTCCAATTATGACATAACTCGACGACTGCTGCTAGACTATCGAAGGTGGCGACTTTGATTTGAATTTCTGTTATTATTTCGTGTCGTGTTTTTTAGTGGGGGTTGCCAACTCCGCAGTGTCGACCTTGCGATAAATCGCACGCTCGCGAATCCGCGAAAACCATGAATTTGTTAAAATCGCTCATTCCCCGCGGCCTGTCAGAATGCCGACTGATGCCGTTCAAGCTGTCAACATCGCAGAAGGTAAGCGCGGAATTTTTCATTTTAAATTAAATTTTAAATGGGAATTGGTTTAAAAACCCGGTTAGATTTATGTGAGCGATGGAGATTATGTGGACGGACTGGATTTTACCGGAACATCGGTTTTACGGAGCAGTCCAGCGTGACCCATTTGCGTTCTTATCGGTTCGCGTTTCTGCTGATCAATCAAATCGGTTAATTTGTTCAGCTGTGCTTCGATAAATATTAAAATTGGAGTTTGACTCGGGGTTTTGTGGTTCTGTGCAAAGTACCCGCTTCGATCAGCCATTGCTGCATTCGCTATTGCCCACTATACGACCTCTTTTCGTTTGTCGAACGTGGGAGTCCTATTTTTTTAATTTCGACCATCAACTTTCGCGGTCCCTTATCAGTCAGATACCAACGATAGAGGCTTTCAGTCCGATAGCAAGCTGCCGCCGGATGTAAGCTACAACCTCTCATAGTCCAGAACTTTATTCCATTTTGGTAACATTGATTTGAATCTTTCAAAGTGCGCTGTGGTATTAATAAGGACCTTGGAAGAGCATGCGTCTAGGAAACAAAGAATGCGCCCTTCATGGCCAGACGAATGTGAAATCAGCCCGATTTCACTCTGAGCAAAGAAACTTCCACCATTCTTGAAAAAGCACTGATTGTTCCTGTTTATAAAAGTATTTTAAACACTGATCCCAATAATTGCGAGGTCAGGAGAGTTGGCAAACAACAGGTTTGTTGTGTTTGGCTTTGAAAGCTTGAATCATGTGAAGAATGAGCGGGTGCGTTTCGTAATGAAGTTGCCAATTGCCATTTGCCACAGGTCCAGGCATTTGCGTCTTACTCCATCACGAAGGGGTCGCAGAACCTCCGGGTAGTTTTCCTTGGTGATAGTAGTGCCGTATGGGGCGTACTCATGATTACGCACGCCACTGGAGTCAATAAAGACGGTCAGCATGGCTTTGACATTGCTGCGGATCTGGCAGATTTTTTTGCGCCTCGGAGATTTGCATGCTTCCATTGTGGTGACTGGAAATTGATAATCGATAAACCCAAGACTCCTCACCAGTGATCACTGTACTGAGAAAGTTGGGATCACTGTTCACAGTCTCCAAACGAAGTTGCTTCTGCTCAATTGTCAGCAACTTTCGCACTAACTTTGTTGAGATCCTCCTGAGGGCCAAATTTTCAGTTAAAATGGAATGAAGAGATCCAACACTAATGCTCAGCTCGTTTGCAATTTTCACCGTTAGTTGACGATTCTGCATCACCATGGTCCTTACTTGATCAATAACAACCTGATTTTTGGATGTTGAGGGCATACCAGAACGTGCTTCACTCTCCAATGATGAGCGGTCATCTTTGAAGCGTTTGTACCACTCCTTTATCTTAGCAGTGCCCATTGTTTCGCCCCAAACACTTGTTTAATTTTGTGGATTGTTTCCACTTGAGAATCCCCAAGCTCTGAACAAAATTTGATGAAGTATCGTTGTTCAAAATCAGACGACTCTTAGATGTGCTCACTCTTTAACGGCGTGGGGCGACTGAGTGGTGTTGTGGTCGTGAGAAATTTGAGCATGCGCACTAGGTATGCCTACAAACGTTCCCGCCCTCCAATCATTGTTTGTTTTGCCAATAAAAGTTATGGTCGGATACTTTTTGAACAGACCTCGTAAAAATGCATTGAAATCGGAGACTTCTGCGTAGAAAATTGCAACGGTGCTGCCCATTGCGAAGATCAACTGTCCCTCAACTGTTAATGACTACCGTCCCATCAGTATTCTTTGTTTTCTATCAAAAGTGCTTGAGAGAGTTATGTCAATGCAAATGCAGGATTACTTACATAACATAAAATTAATTTCCCGCTGGCAGTCTTACTTCGGTCCGCATCATAGCTGTGAGTCAGCATTATTGAAAGTCACTTCCGATGTAAGAAAGGCCTTGGATTCAGATATGATCACCTACCTCGTCTTATTAGACTTTTCCAAAGCTTTTGATTCAGTAGACCATAAGAAACTACTGCTTAAATTATCATCGAACTGCAACTTTGATTTGGGCTCAGTTTCGCTACTCCATAGTTTCCTTCGTGATAGGCGACAGCACGTTCGGGCGAATGATGTTCTATCATCATCCCTTCCACTTGTGCGTGGTGTGCCTCAGGGACCAATATTAGGTCCACTACTTTTTACTCTTTATACATATTAATGATTTGCCTGAGGTACTTCTTTACTCCAGTGTGGACTTATATGCAGATGATGTCCAACTTTACTTAAGTTGTCCAATAGGACTTGTTGAAGATTGCGCCAGTCGTATCAATGATGACTTGAAGCGAGTTTTCAATTGGTCTGTTCGGAATAATTCAAAACTTAATGAGCGGAAGTCACAGTGCATTGTCTTGTACGAAGATTACCGCCTTCTTGAAGAGTGTCTTCCAAGGGTTATCTTGAATGAATCATCGCTGCCTTTTAACTCCATTGTCAGAAATCTGGGTGTATCACTAAATAGCTCTATGAGTTGTTGTTCTTATGTATCTACCATATTGAAGAAGGTTTATGGTGGTTTACGTAGGCTCTGGGTTTTCGCCAGTATTCTACTGGTGCGTTCACTCATAATTCCTTTCTTTACATATGGTAGTGTTATCTTTCCCAAATTCGATTCCAACTGCCAACGAAAGCTAGACATCGCCTTCAATGATTGCGTACGATTTGTATTCCGCTTGAGACACTACGATCATATTTCTCCTTACAGGAATGAATTGCTGGGTTGCTCCCTCTCAATTTATTTGAAACGGAAAATCCTGTTGGCCTTGCACAACATTCTTGTTACAGTTGAACCATCTTATTTAAGAGATAGCTTAATACCGTTAAACTCGAAGCGACATCAAAGGCTTCTTGCACCACGATATTCGAGATCAGTTGGTGGGAGCTCCTTCCTTGTTCAGTCGATTAGGATTTGGAATAATCTACCTGTCAATGTGCTGCGCGCGGGCAGCTCTAGTGCTTTCAATCATCTATTATGCAGTTCTATTTTATATTAAATAATTAATTATATTTATTTCGACTCTGTAGTATCTCATTCAGTTTATCAATTTCTTTTTTTATTTTTATTTTTTCTCATTTATACAATATTATTTTTCATTACTGTTATTTCTTGCTTTTTAACTATCTTTTGTTTTCTTTCTTCTTATTTTGTTTGTTCTTATAATATTATTATTCCTTTCTTTTGAATTTATTGGGTTCTATTTTGATTTTAATGTACTTTTATATAAGATATACAATTTTGTAGTACTATATATATATAAATAAATGAAACATATTTAATCCCAGCGCTGTCGTGAAGTGCTTAAGGTAATTTGTGGTCAGAATAGGGTACAACTGGGATCATGGGGCATATATAGTGAAATGGGAACGAACTGGCTAATGAGCTGGCGATATTAGAATCGGCGTTAGCGACGACGGTTAATCGGCATCAAAGCGCGCTTATCAGGGAACGGTCTACGGAATAAAATCGTAATACCTCCACGATCACTCTACGTTCTGATCACACGAAAACTAACCATGGTTTATGGTCTCGGGTTTCTAATCTCCAAGACTTAGAGTCCTCTGCTTCGACGGTTTCGAGAGCTTCCATCCCCATAACACCTAAGAAAAAACAGAAGTACAATAATGAATAAAATTAAAATTAAAATTAAAACCATGGACGAACAGTTTAAATTACACAACACAAGAGCCGCATACTCCCTAGTTAAAGGAGGAAAGAGGGATACCAATCGAAGACGAGCCTCTGTAAGGATGCAGAAGGCAACATTATCAGTAATACGGAAGAGATAAAACTAAGATGGGCGCAATATTTTGAACACCTTCTCAACCCGAGCCCATCATCCGCACGAACAGCAGCAGCAGACGTAATAAGAACCGATGTAACAGCTGAGGAAGGATCCTCTTCGAGTCCTCGTACACTCGAAGAAGTAAAAACAGCCCTGTGGAACCTCCCAAACAACAAAGCGCCGGGCACTGATCAAATCCCAGCTAAGCTTCTGAAAGCCGGCGACACCTGCATAGCACATCTCCTACACAGATTGATCTCGGTGCAAGAAGCACTTCCTGACGATTGGCGCAGGAGTATCATATATCCAATTTATAAAAAAGGCGACAAACTCTGCTGTGAAAACTACCTGTTGTGTACGTCTTATAAGATTTTGACGAAAATTCTAGAAAAGAGAATTGAGCTGACAAAGTAATTGGTGAATACCAGGGCGGATTTAGAGCTGGGCGATCGACCACGGACCAAATATTCTCAGTTAGACAGGTGCTTGAAAAGTGGTGAGAATTTAACATTGATGTGCACCAGATATTTGGACTTCAAACAGGCATACGACAGTATCGACAGGCACGTACTATATAAAATAATGATGGATTTTGGAGTTCCACCAAAACTGGTTCGGTTTACAAGAATGACAATGACCGATTCTCTGTCACAAGTCAGAGTGGAAAATGATCTGACTTCCAGCTTTAGAACTGACAACGGCCTTAAACAAGGTGATGTCCTGGCACCAATGCTTTTCAATTTGACACTCGAATATGTTGTGCGGGAACTTCCCGTTGATACCAAGGGAACCACACAACTAGTAGCATATGCCGACGATATAAATATACTTGCAAGATCTCCGGAGAGTGCCAAAGAAATATTTGTAAACCTTGACTCGGTAGCAAGGGAAGTTGGACTACGGATTAACGAAAACAAAACCAAAATCATGACACAAAAACACGACAATCAAACAAAATATTACAGCAGAAGACTTTAACCTATAAAACGTAGACAACTTTGTATATCTCGGGGCAAATATATCAAAGGATGGAAGCGAACCCATCGAAATTAAAAGAAGAATAATGATATTTGCGGTACTCCCAATAATTAAAAACAAAAATGTGCATAGGAAAACAAGGCTTAAACTATACAAAACAATTATAAGACCTGTGCTATGCTAAGGCAGCGAAACGTGGACATTGACTCAGGCGTCCGAAAAATTAATTAACGCCTTTGAAAGAAAAGTCCTCGGAAGAATCCTCGGACCTGTGAGGGAAGACTCGATCTGGAGAATACGATACAATAGAGAATTGTATGCCATCTTTGATAATCCGAAAGTATCGATCCTCATAAAATTCAGAAAGCTACAATGGGCATGTCATGTGGAGCGGATGACGGAAGAATTCCCTAAAGGGAAAAGTTAATGGACAAAGACCAGTTGGAAAACCACGGAAGAGCTGGGAGGATTCTATTGACGCAGACAGCAAATCATTGCCAAGATTCACAAACTGGAGGACGCGGTCACTGAACCGAGAAGGCTGGAGGCGGCACAAAAAGGAGGCCAAGGTCCGATTTGGACTATAGCGCCATCGTAAGTAAGTAAGTAAGTCCGTTTTTAGTGTAGGCAGGACAGCCTGCAGATGTATTCTTTATTCCTCGTCACACAGGACAGTGTGGATTCGAACTCATGACCTCTGTATACTTTACCACTAGGCTACACCGAGAGAGAGAGAGAGAGAGAGACTCTGTACTATTTAATAATAACCGAAATTTCTTTCCTTCCAGATAATCGTCGTATCCGTGACAGCCGGGGTAGCCCTGCTAGGAGTTCTTGCCCGCTATTTACGCCGCCGACGAACACCACGACCTTTTCGTCGACAGCGTAAATATGGTGGACGTCGTACACGAAATAGCGTACGTAGTCCGAACGATTTAGTCTCTGTAGCCGGATCGAAAGCTTCGGCACGATCCGCGAGTCCAGGTGGCTCAATGGTAGCCCTATCGGATCGACTATCGCTTGCATCCGGTTCGTTGGGTCCCGGTATTGTATCCACGCAACAACTGTCTGCTCAACAGTTAGGTGTTATGGGGATGGAAGCCCTCGAAACCGTCATAAATCATTGGGAAGATGCTCTCTCAGCCCACTACTCGCCCGGTGGCATTCTCTCGCTGACCACTGCCGAAGAAACGGAATTTTGCCGCGAAATACAAAATCTTCTCGACTTGGCCTATATGCTGCAAGATCAGAGCGAACTTCTATTTCTCGATCAACGATCGATTCTTTTTCGCGACGAACAAAATGCTGAAAATGAAAACGATAAAGCAACGAATCGTCTTAATCGAACGGCTTCCGATCCGAATTTCGATTCGGCCGAAAGTTTTGCATCGGCTCTCGATCAGGTGGCCGATTTGCGAGAATTCGAAGAATTTGCCGAAGCTTTTGCCGAAATGGAACAGTATCCGTTGTATTTGAGTGCCGTTAAACATTTCGAAGAGCAACAGATTCCGTGTCGGACCCTACGAACGGAACAGGTCGGCTGTACCACTGATGTGGAGTATTTGGCAAAACTGCACTGCATTCGACTAGCTTTTCAGTATATGTTTAAGGTCAGTATTCTATCGAGCGTTCTTGCGCGGCTTTTATATTGGATTGATGTAATTTTCAGGACGCATCAGTAGGACAATGGGTCGCCGATACTGGCAGACAGATCCTAACAGATTTGCTATGCTTAGGCGATAGAGATCCCAAAGAGTTCCTAGTTGGCTACGAGGATATGATGGCATTTTTACAGGATCCAAACAGTTGGGAAATTATCGAAAGAGAACTGGAACAGCGCAGTGTTAAAGCTATGACATTCTACGATGTTTGCATCGATTTTATTATTCTCGACTCATTTCGCGATTTGGATTCGCCACCGTCTAGTGTAACAGCTGTCGTACAAAATAGATTCCTCTCGAATGGATTCAAGGAGACGGTAAGAAAATTTTTGTCACCATTCTTAACACTTGGTAATTAAATTTGTTACGCAGGCTATGAACACGGCGATATGGTCAGTGTTGCGAGCCAAACGACGCATGTTAAAATATTCAAACGGTTTTATGTCACATTTTTACATAATCTCCGAAGAAATATCACCTCTAATGGCATGGGGATTTTTCGGTCCTAACGAAAATTTACGCGAAGTTTGTCACTATTTTCGCGAACAAACTCTAGGATTTCTAACCGACATCTTTAGCTTTCAAAAATGTCGATATACCGCTGTCGAAGAACTATCGGAAGATATTCTGCAACATATGAAAGCGCGGGTGAATAATATTGGTGTGAAGTTCAGCCAATGAAGAATTCCCGGAAACGAAAAATTCCAAACGCAAGAGTTTATTTAACAGTGCCTGTAATCTTTAACTACGGATAAATCGATATCGAACTAAATTGATAATAAAAAAAAAGAAACCAAACAAAAACATGAAGAGACTGTACCATAAATTTCTTTCAAAAGAAACCAATGAAAAAAAAACACAATAAATATTTGTTTAGTATATAAATAAAATAATAATAAAAAAAATCACAATTATGATAGATGTAAGGCATTTGAAATGCATACAATTTTTTTTAAATGTATTTTTAATCGGGTCTTTTTAGTCGTTGAGTGCAGTTTAATTTTGGTTTTAATATAAAATATTTTTGTATTATACGTTGTAGACTTGACTATATAATTGTTTTGTGGTGAATTGAGGGAGAGGGAAAATTGTTAGTGTTGAGTTTAGTTAGTCTCTAAGAACTTGTAAAACCGAATGAAAAAATTGTTATGCATATTAGTCAGTTGTTGAGATTTGTTGCATTTTGTGTTTCACTCTTTTTCTGCTAAATCGTTTTTTTTACGTTATGTATTTTTATCAGATTCGATTTAATCAGTTTAAGTATAATGTTAAATTTGTTGTTCGAATTTATTTGCAATGAAATGAAACAGAAAACAAGGAAATATTATTCTAATAAAAATCTTCATAACAATAATTTTTTGTTCTATAAATTTTTTACCTTTGATTCCACTAAATAGGGCGTTGTGTTTTTTACACAGAGTTTTCCTTATCTGTGATCCGATTATTTGTTTTTAAGCTACTGCGACGCGAATATAATGAAAGTGGCTTCTGTAGTTCTTATTTCCAGAAATCAAGTGAAATCGTCGGCCGTGTTACACCTCACTATCGAAGATAGGATCTAAATTATGTAAGGATCTAAATTACGGACGGTTAAATGAGTTTATTAAGATTATATTTGAATTAAAGAAAATTTGTCATTTTGACGCGCAAAATTTGATGGTAGAAATAGAAAAATATGTGCATACTCAATGATCCGAATCTTTTATTTTCTTAAGTGGTGTATTCTTCTTATGAATCAAATAAGACAATAACATCTCAATTAAAAAACATCTGCCAAAGTAGGTACAGGGAAAAAAGTCGAATAACAATATTTGCAGTGTGATTAAAACCGTATAAAAAGCGAATTTTAACGTTTTTAGGTCACAGTCCTTGGTATATTCTCGAATTCTATTCACACTATAAAATTATGGTCATATGAACACATGTCGCAAAATGTTTAACTTTTGTGTAATCTTCTCAAAAATAATTGTTACACCATATCAAAGGGGCGTAAATTAATGAGAACATTTGAACAGCTTGCTACTTACGTTTGATGGGATCATCGTATAAAAGCTGGAAAAATTTCTAACTTTTGCTATTCGCAATTCAAAAGTTGTACAAGTTTTGTTCATTTGAAGCCTAAGGACAAACATTTCCAAGATGAAATTACTGGCGACTTTAATTGGTTTGACCGTTGTTTTGACTATTGTGGCTGCCGTAGAGCAACAAGCAGACGGTGCTGGCGTACAGCAACAAGCTGCCGGACCAGCGGAAGGAGCTGCAGCTGAAGAAGAGGACACCTATCAAGACGACACAATGAAAACGAATCCTGACGAAGGTGGCGAAGATGAGGAACTCAATAGTTCTCAATACGAAGAGGAATCAGAAGATTTATCAGCTTCACATTCAGAATGGGATTCGAAATATGATGAAGAAATCGATGATCCAAATGCGGTGGAAAATAAAGTAGCGGGTCCAGCAGAAAATTTATTGACCGATAATATCCAAACCTAGATTTGTATAGAAGGTAGATATTTATGTATTTAAGTCAATTAAAATAAATTTTAAGTTGTAATAAAGTTGGCATCGCCTAAAACGCTTTATTTATAATTATTGAAGAAAATACGTCGTTATTCTGTAAATAGCTTAGGTTTGCATTGGTACTAGTCAAGTAGTGACACTGGCAAGAAAAAAACCTTAATAACAGTTTTGGTTTTTTTACTCGTTCAAAAATATCAAAAGAACGAACTGGGAGGAGTTTATATTACTTTATAAATCAATAGTTTTTTTTTACCTTCTGTTGATTTTCTGTTCTTATCAACATTTGATGCAACACTCTATAATTTTCATTTTAAAAGATCTTTTTTTTCAGTTAGAGCTATCGATGCACTATTGTTCGGACCGATGTCCTTTTTGCATTCTAGAATCCAGAGAAAGAAAATATCCCAAAAAAAAACCCTTAATTCATTTAATCAATTATGCAAACCCGTAAATTCTCTCTCTTTTTTTATCTGCGACAACAATTTAAGCAGGAATTTAATATTTTAGTATATATGGAATGATTGTTTTCTGACCTTTTTTAATTGCCAATAATTAAAAAGATAGCTAATTTAATTGGTACTAATGTCGAATGTGTTATTATCAATTTGATTATGTTGTTTGATACAGTGCTTGCGTGCTACTAAAGGCTGGCTTTAAATTTATAATTATATAATACATTGTCGTTGTGGTTGTAGACAGTGGACAGAAATGTACTTGGGGTATCCAGATAAAAAAAACTCTGTTGTTAGGCACGAACAAGACACAGGTAGTACCAGCTGTTGGCTTTATAATCGATATTTTAAAAAAATCTATTTTTTATCAACACTTAAATCGAGAGCTTTGATGATCTTGCAATTTCGATTTCCTGCTAATTTTTTTTGTCGTTAATTATATACATACATAGGTAGATACCTAAGTGCTATAAAGTTTTTTTTGTTATGATTTTCATTTCACTTCCGGATTTATAAGTAATACTACAGTTGGTTCGACTACGTGTATTAGATCCTTTGTATAAGATGTACGAGTACCCAACCGGTGGAGTTGGTAATTGTTCTTCACCCAAACTTATTTGAACAAAAATTTCAAATTCCTGGCTTCTCTCGTTCTTGTGTTAGTTCTAGGCAATATTCCGCTGACCCCATTTTAAATCGAATTCCCAAACTCCGAAAAAAGAATTTCAACATTCAAAATAACGGAAACCAAAGGCCAGGAATTCAAAGACTTTTCGAATACAAAATCCTTGAATATAAAATTGTGGAACAAATAATCCTGGATTTAAGAATTTTGTACTACACTACTCTTTTTTTTTGGAATCAATAGCGTCGCTGCGATTCAGTTCTTAAAATGTTCTTAAATTGGTATTTTGAAATCCAGGATCTTCAAAATTTTGGTTTTGTTCTTTTATTTTATTTTACTTTTTAATTAATGTTTTTTCCTTTCTACATATTTCATCATTAAGCCTTGCCCAGCTTTGACTGCTAATGAATGTTAAATAAATAAATAATTAGTTTATTAATTAACAAAATTTTTGGAAATTGGTTTGTTTATTCAAAACATTAAAGTCTCACAACTTTTAAATAAGATTTTCTTTTTAATTCCGTAGTTTTATTATGTTACTCTAGAATATTCTATTTATTTTTGTTTATTAGTTTATTACCTGTTTTCTTGTTTATCATATGATGGTCTTTCTTTATATCTTAATTAAATCCCTAAAAAGGCAATTTATGATTTAGGGATTTCAGTTTCGGGGATTTTGTTGTGGGATTTTTGGTTGAGTTCTTGGGGATTTTATGCCTAATTTTATAAATTTTTATATCATTTTAAAAAATTTACAGATACGCCAAGGAAATAAGATGAAGATAGGAAGAAGGGATTGAAGAAAAAGATTTTGATTTTTTTTATCTGAAGTTAATGGTCAAAAGCTTGAGAAAGTATTAAAAAAATTCCTTTTTTTAATAACTATTGACGATATGGTCGAAAGGTCAGAGTTAATGACAACTGTCATGTCCTCAAGGACAGCGATTAATCAACAGTCGGGGATTTCGTGTTGGGGTTTCACTCCACTGACGCCGGAAAACAAACAAAATTTCTTCAAATTTGCTTCTATGGTAGCTTACCATGAAAAAATTCCATTATTAAGTTAATAGTTGTTAAATATTTTTTTTTTTTTGATGAAGAGAGAAGCTATAGAGCTCACTCATGGAGAAGTTTGGTAGCTCCAAGGATAACTACTAAACGATAAAGAGAGCTTTCAGAATTTAAAGAAACGATCGACTGTAGTTCCAAATAACGAGTCTTTTATTCTTTATTCAATTAAAATTTATAGTACTGTTACACGTACTCTGACATCGAATTCTCCACGTACAGTAGCGGAGAAAACTCAACACACTATCGAATACTCTTTCTCTTCTCGCATGTTCTTCACACATCCCGAACAGTCCACACACAGAACTGAATATGCTAGAAATCTCTCGTATCAACACATGCAGTATATAAGCGGCGCAGAGCTTGCAGTTTTCTTCTGTCAGTTCTTCACGAAGTGTTTATCAAGCGATATTCATTAATTACACCGATCGAGTAGTGAATGTAATCGGGAAACGTTGCCAAATTTCATTGATTGATTTGATTTATTTCCATAATACGAGTATGTACATGTGGTTTGCTTATAATCTAATTTATATTCTACAGTGATCAAACAATTGTATGGTCTTTGCAACTTCAATATTAATTAATCGCGTATAGCTTTTAGTTTTTTATTGTCATTATATAATGTTATGACCCAAATTTGTATAATTTAATGCGATTAATAAAGTAATTAGTATTGGTAATCAATTTAAGTCGAATTGTGTTTTACTTGAAATTCCTGCGCATTACCTCGCTTTAGTATAAAATTCCTTTTAACTAAATTCTTACTTCCTAAAGAATGCGAGACAAATGCGCCTCGAATCTCGAGGACAAAACTACAAATGTCGGGATATGAAAATTACTTTAGATACAGCGCCATCTATTATTTTCTACACTGCATATTTTATGACCTTAGCCCAAACATATTTTTTACTAAAATTGAAGTGAATAGACGAACGGATTTAACGGTTTTACAATATTTTTCACAAAACTACCGCGTCCGGTTGAAAACTTCGACCGAAAATTAGTGTAAAAAGTTGTGAAAAAAATAAAAATTTATCTCAAAGAAAGCTAGAAAAATCTCAAGAGTATTTGAGATAGGACCTTGTAATTTACACACTTTTAGTGCAATTTTTGTGGGTGAGGAGTATGACCGTGAAAGGGTTAGAGCCCGTCAATTATAGTTTTAGAAAGCTGAAAAATTAAAAAGCATGATATGATAGTGACAAATTCTAAAAATGATGTTTTTGGTGGAGGGTACTAAGAATTCGGAACTAACTTGAGTTTTTTCTTCATATACTTGCGAGGCACTTCTCAGTAATGTTCCTAAAGCTTGTATTACACTGTATGCCATGCTGTTAAACATTTGACTATTCACGGTGACAAATCCAGTCAGATAGTGTAATCGTTAAATTTTTGTTTAGCACATTATTTTTTTTTGCTCTACAGAAAGTCTATTTTGACGCAGAAATTTCACAGAACTTTTCATTAAAAATTTTTAGTCAAATATTTGACAGCATTGTATACAGTGTGATACTAGCTTAACACACTTTTACTTTTCAGCATTGATTAACTTTGCCCGAACAGGATGGACACTATTTGTGAAGGGCAGGTTGGGCATAGTCCACTCATTCTGATTTTGATTTTGTAGGGAACCGTGCGAGCCTGCATACACTTAAGCTAGTATTACGCTGTATGCCATGCAGTCAATTATTTGACTATTTTCTCTGTCAAATGCTGTTCGATAGCGTGATCGTCAAATTTTCAGAATTCAGAATTTCAGAATTTTTCGTCAAACTTTTTTTGTCAAATATTTGAGCGTGGCATACAGTGTAATACTGGCTCAACACATCTTTACACCAACCCACATTCATTTATATGCAGTAAAAAAAATCCTGATCCCCTATAAAAAAACTGAATTGACGTCATTGCTGAAAAGTGATGAAGTTGCGCCCATACTGTTAAAAGATTTTTTCTTGGATCGCAGAACAACTCCTCTCTTTTATAGCCAAACATTCTTAGCCCCTGGGCCCCTTGTTCTTAATTATGAAAATATCAAATTCACATTCGTTCGTAAAGACTAATCGACGTCTTAACACCTTGCTGAAATTCAAATTCCCCGCATTTAATTACAGAAAAAAACGTTTAATCCATTACAAAATAGAGTTAATGGTGAAGAGGCTCTTAAAAAGTTCAATGGAATTTCGAAGCAAAAATTATACTGATCGGTAGTCTCGTCAGACAACAAATTGTTGCTTTAATTTATCTTCGTCGTTTGCAAAGTCATCAAAACAATTTGATAAATTAAATCAATCAATTCGCTTGCCTACTACATCAAATGAATTTATGTTAATTTTATGTTATCATTATTACATTTTTTCGGTGTTGTCTACCATGAAGACGAGGTTCACATCTAAACGTGTGCCTCCGAACAAACTGAAAATGTTTGGCATTGAAATTGTTTCTGTTTTTAAGAGATGTGTAATAATAATCATGTAACTATAAACTGTGTGTAGAACGTCTTCTCACGCACGTGTACCGAAAACATATAGTATGGAAATTACTCGTATAATGAGTATGTGTGTCCAGGTATGGTATGTACAAAGAATACATCAGGTGAATTTAATGAGGTTTCGATCGAAAATGAATTCTAGTCCACCAGGACGCGATTGCGCGATCACTGGTAGATCTTTTGATGGAATTTCATATGTCGCGTGAAATTGATCCGGAAGATTTCGCACTGATTTTTCACTAACAAAAAATAAACTGGATTTTTTTTAGGTCCATGTCGCGACTGATTCCATAAGCGATTTAAGCGTTTCGTGATTCGCGTGGTTTCTGATCATTAGGAGTTTGATCATTTTCGATAAGACGATTCAGACTAGCGAATCGCCCACAATTTCATACGTTCGTACGTTACAACTAAAAAGTGGATGAGAATCTAATGACCGCATAAGTTTTGCGAGATAATCGCAGTAGCTGTAGTCGTGATCGATGTACTGACAAATGCGGGTGGGAATTTAAACGGCGCGCGTGACGGTTTTAATTTTGAATTTTCGATCATGTATTTTGGCTGGTGCCGTTCGAAAGCTGGTAGGGTCCTTGTGATAGTTTAGTGCAATTTCTTCGCGTATGTGAAAATGGGATTTGGTTTTTTTTTAATATTGTTGTGCAATTTTCAGGAGGAATCCCGACTCGATTTAATATCGCTCTCATGATATTTTTATCATGTTTCATTTCGTATATGATGCGAGTGAATTTATCGATAAATATAATCGCTATGGTTCAACAACGAGGTGGCAGTGTTCAGAATTCAACGGAAATTCTTGAAGATGTAAGGTGATTTTCGATAGAAACGATATTTTAGGTGTACACAATCGATACGGTGGAAGGACGAGTAGATATCTTTTTTGTTGACGATATTAATTTTAGGGGATGTAACTGTCCTTAGGATAATTTCTTACAGGAAACAACTATCCACTTCCCATCTTTGGTTCTTAAAAAAAAAATTAATTATTTTTCTTGTATGATTGTAACTTCCTCAGACCGAAGAGGAGACAGTACAGTTTCTCAGCCTGTAGAACTTTAAAAATTTACAATATATGCAACATACTCATTCTTTTTGGTGATAATAATAGAAGTGCCCACTCAATACAGTGATCAGTGATTTTTTATCTTTCTTTAATAATATATTTTTTAATTCTTATTTATTACTACTTTTTCTTATTTTATTTTTATGCATTTTTATTTACTATTTTATTAAATTACTACTATTTTCCTAAGAAGCTGAATATGTAGTTGGTTTCTATTGTACTTTTTAGTATTTATTTATTTTTTTTTATTATTGAATTATTTTCTTCTGTTATTTTTTTTTTTAATTGTTGTTATAATAAGTAGTGTAGTGTAAATACACCTTTATTTCAGTAAATGTCCGATATATAACCCCCTAGATTTCCTAAGACCATAAAAAAAATTTTATATTAAAAAAACAGTTAATTATATATGTAATAATCTATGCATTGCCGATTTTCCACGCTTTTTCTTATCATTAATTTATTTTTCTGCATTTCCCTTTAAACACTAAAATTTTACTGTGAAATTTTCTATTTACGTTTCAGAACTAGTTGACCTGAAATTGAAAAAAAAAATTTAGTCTGTCAGTCCGCCCTACGCCGAAGTAAAAAAATACGGTGTATTTATTTTCACGAATTCGTCATATCTCTTAGGTCTTCAGAAATTTTGATTTGATTTCACTTTACTGGTTCTTCAGATAAATGCTTTTTCAGAATTTTTTAATAATTAAACCCTAAAGGTCTGATTAGATATCGAATAAATTTTTAGTTTGGCGGTCTTTCTATATAATCGCCGAAAATCCGTTTTCAGGATTTTATGCTTTTCAACCTCAAAAAAGGAGTAAATAGTTATCCATGTTTTCACGAATTCCGTCATATCTTTTAGGTTTAGGTATAGAATTGGTTTTTATTTCCACGAATTTTTTATATAATCGCCTAAAAATTCATTTCTCGATTTTTGGATATTGAACCTCCAAAGTGGAGTAAAGGAATTTTTGCTATTTTCGACTGTCCGATGAGATACCAAATTGGTACGGATTCTACGAACTTTTAATGTATTCGCCAAAAAACAATTTCACGATTTTTCGAAATTCTATCCCCATGGGGATCCAAGAGGGTTGTACACTTTTTGAGGAATTCTGTTATATATTTTTGGTTTGATAATGTATTTAACTGGTTTTCACTTCAAAGAACTTTTTATATAATCGCCTTTTACATTTTTTTTATTTTATTATATTATATTGTATTTCTAATTTAATGATTATTAGGCTAATTGGTGTTGCCCCTAATAGCAGTACACTGTACTGACTGCGGAACACATGTGAGGCATTAAGATGAGCTGAGCTCAATGTCAGCATACGACAAACATAATATGGTGAAAGTTGTCAAGGTTGTTCTCCAAGCTGAGGAAGTGTAACTAAAATACGGCATTAAATCAGTCATTAAATATGTTAAAAGCTAATAAAATAACAATATAAATTGATAATAAAAAGAGTGCCAAAATAAATAACTATGTAATCAAATAATAAATACAAATAAACGAAAAATAAATGAAAATAAAAAATCTGCCAAAAGTCTGGACCCAATTACTTTATTATTTCAATAATACAGTATTGTTATCGATTTTTAACCCTCATCGGGCCGAAGAGGTACCCGGGTACCTATCAGTTTTCTTTTACTATTTTCGATAAACAAAAGAAGCTAAAAGTAATATTATGATTTACTGCCTGTAAGAGTATTTCGTGAACATACTTGTAAACAATATATCTATACCAAATTTATGCATTATAATAAGAAATGAAGTGATTTTAACAGTAGGTACCCGAGTACCTTTTCGGCGTGATTAAGATATTTTTTTCTTTGGCTCGATAAGGGTTAAAAAAAAAAAATTTGCTACCCTCAAAAATTTTTTTTTTACGTTTCATAACGAGTAGACACGAAAAAAGCAAAAAAAAATTTCAGTCCGTCTGTCCGCCGTACGTCTACCGGTGTACGCAAAATTGTTTGAAGGCTCGTAGCACCCAAACCCTTTGAGCTATTTAGTTGAATTTTTTTTCGTGGATAGAGTGGGTAGGCCCCCTCTAGGGACCAAATTTGGAGGGGTGGGGGTGTTAGGGGGGAGGAGGGGGAAGTGTTTTAGACGAAAAATTTTGGTTTCTAGATTTCAGCAACTGCTTATGCTAGGAAGCTGAAATTTGGAAATTATATAGATCTTTGGTATTGGACCCATTTGCAAAAAAATTGCCGATATAAGTGAAGGGGTTTGGGAGTGGGGGAAAAAATAATGAGTCCGAAACGCAAAAAAGGCGAGATTGACACATTCTAAATTCTATATCTCCTAAACGGTTAATGTCACAAAATTGAAACTTAATGAATATCTGTAGGTATACTAGGAAAATAGATCGGAAATAAATTTTTGAGTGGGGGCAGTGGCGTACGGGGGTGGGGGGTGAAAAACTTTAGATTACGATATCTCACGAACCGATTGCACTAGACAAATAAAATTTGGTTCTTGTATAAAGGTTGACAAATGAAGTTTGCTGAAAGTAAAATTTTTTAAAAGGGCGGTGGATCATGAAAGTGGAGGGGATAAGAATTTTTCTAAAAAATCACGTCTCATATCTCAAGAACCGTGTAAGATATATGCTTAAAATTTTTACCTGAAGTGGGCCTAATAAACCCCTAGCAGAAAAAAAAATTTTGGAAGTCTGGGTGTAGAGGGTGAGGGTGGGGGAGGGTGAAAAGGAAAAAGTTCCGATTTTTATATCTCGAGAACCTATAATGATATAAAGCTGAAACATGGTATTTAGATAGAGCTATATTAGTAGCATGTTGGAAAAACATAATTTTTTATAGAGGCAGTATGGTACGGGGTGGGGGGTGTTTTTCCTATCTATAGAACGGCTTATGCTACAAAGTTGAAACTCGGTATGTTTATGTAGATCAACTAGAAAACTAATTTAAATTAAAAAAAATTTCAAATATCCATTGGCGTTCAGTGAAAATGGAATGCATATATTTTCACGGTTTTCGTCATATCTATTAGGTTTTCCCAAATATTGAATTCATTTTTATTGTACATCTCCTTCATATAAATACCTAGAAAGTGTTTTCAGGATTTTTTAAAATTCGACCCCTGAGGGGGTGCAAAGGGGGTTGTAAACTTTTTCACGAATTCTACTATATCCCCAGGTCTTATCAGATATCAAATATCTTTTCACTTTCACGTACTTGCGTAATAATCGCCTAAAACTTTTTTTTAAGTTTTTTCCTTTTTCAGCTCCTAAGAGAGTATAAATGATAAGAAGAAAGAAATTTTCCAATGTTTAATCGGCTAAAAATCGCTATTATAAATATTTTTATTTTAAGAACAAAATTAATTTTCCAAGAAATCGAATAATCTCGAAGCAACTTATGATACACTCCGACTTTGACTTCTCCCGAGCTTTGACCCGAAAAATAATAAAGTTTCGCCCAGACCATTGGCAGATTTTTTTATTATGTTCTGGGTTGAATCCACTATACGTTTAAAGTTTAGTTGCGGTTGAGAAGTTAAACAAATTACGTTCCAAATATTCTTCTGGTTTTTACATAGATGTCGGAAGTAGTTTTATAAAGTATTAATCATTAGGTCGATTTTTAACCGTTTGAATAAAGAGCCCATTGAAATGAAAAACAATTTAATATATCATCAAACCTAGAGGTGCTCTTACACGAGCTGTTAAAATTGCTCAATTGCAGCAATATTCATCAGTTTTGACGTCACGAAAATATAAAGCAACACACGGCAACAATAGCAACAGGCAATGTGGATCAACTTTTCATCAACTCGTTGCTGAATTGTAATGAGTGATATTGACCAATATCTAACAATTCGGCAATAAGGGCTTACACGACCAATTCAGTCTGTGAACAACACGAAAACAACCTTGACAAATAAATCTAAAACTTAAAATATTTGAATTCCAGCCATTAACACGAAACTTGAGAAATAAATGTAAAACTCAAAACAAAACTTGACAATTGAATCACCAAATTGGACAATTTCCAAGTTAATGGAAATACAGGAACTATAGGGCGAGCAATACCAGCAATCTGTGAGGACATTGCCACATTGCCGAAATATTTCCGCAACTAGCATGATATTGCCCTGTATTGCTCCATTAATCGCTCCTCTAGTTTTGGAAATAGTCGTTGGGCAATCGATTGCTTGAAAAATTGCTCGTGTAAGAGCACCTCTAGAAGTATGGCGCAATTTGTGAAGTTATATTCAACCCACTTTTATGGGTAAAATATTCAACAATTAATCTTTTATAAACGGTTCATATACTCGTAAGTAAGCATCAATTCAGTATATGATGAAATTCTTGAAAAAGTGGTTGAACTGGGAAAAGATGTTGAACTTTTGGACCTTTTTTTCTTTGTCCCTTTAATCAATGCAAATAGGATTTTTTTATGAAATTATTATTCTAGTAAAATTATATTGTATGTCGACATCATATTCCCGCATAAATTCCAAGTTTCAACTACGTAGTGTATGCAGTTTTCAAAATCTAGAAACCAAAATTTATCGAGAATTATTTAAATGGCCTTAGACCCCAGAGCTTTCGGTGCCTATATTATTGACCATAATTTTAGAGGACATTCTCTGGCACAACTGTGTATGGGTCAATCCCAGAAAAGTGGAGCCTTTTTGGTTATTTTGGTGGATTTTAGTTATTGGCAACTTCATCGCTGACGACTGAAATTTAGAGGTCAATACGTTAAATAAATTTTGGCAGCCCCTGAGAACATTCAAATATTCATTTTGTTAGTACATACATCGGGTCAGAGATGCACTATTGATTTGGACGATTAGTTCCCATGAATAGAAAATAGTTCAAGATACTGCGCGTTCCCAAAACTGTTGATATATTTCACATTGAGGTACAGTAAACTTTATCTGATTTCAGTATGGACCGCGATACGCCTGGACAAATAAGGAACAAAGTGTCCTGTTGGGATCGTTTTTCTGGGGATACATAATATCATCGTTACCCGGTGGTATGTTGGCCGAAAATTTTGGTGGCACAGCTGTAGTAGGCTACAGTCTTCTATCGAGTGTAGTTCTAACAGCTCTAACCCCGTTGGCGGCATCATTGAGCTTTTGGGCCATATTGTTTGTACGCATTGCTACCGGTGTACTGGCGGTTTGTACCTACTATATGCTTTCCTATACTAATATCATCTAATCTGAAGAGTTACAGGGTGTTTTGTATCCAGCAAATCATAATTTAATAGCAAAATGGTCACCGGAAAATGAAAAAGGAAAATTCATCTCAACTCTAATGGGCGGAACTTTTGGAACAGTGATGACATGGCCATTATCCGGAATGATAGTTGAAACCTTTGGCTGGATTTGGGCATTTTATATAACGGCTGCGATTAGTTTATTTGTTGTAATTCTATGGTTTTTATGCGTTGCTGATAGTCCCATCGAGCATAAACGAATCTCACAAAAAGAAGTCGAACACATTAAATTGTCGCTGGGTAAAGTTAGCTCAAACTCGAGCGTAAGTTGTATTTATTTTGCGATTATTTTGGAAAATTTGAAACATTTTCGAACAATTGTCTAAATTTTTATATTGAGGTCTCTACAATTTTTTTCTTTCTGAAAACAGCTTTGAAAATACAATTAAACATATACGTAGCTTATTATTGTTCACAACAGCTTTTTAATTTAATTTATGATCATTCAAAGTAAACTCTCCTTGATAGATAATTAATTTACATTATATTTATTAAATGAAAACTACGTACAAATTTTTTTCCATTTTGCTTAAACAGAATACAGACTTTAAACTTTAAACAACTGCGCTTTGCATCGAAGTTCGACTGCGTTGCTGGCTGAACTAAACTGAATTGCAGCGCCGACTTCGCCTTCTGCAAAATATTAATTGTAACTAATTGGATATTTTATATTCTAGACAATAAAATATTTGGAAAAAGTTAGTGAGAACTGGCTTGATGCTGAAGTCGGAATTCTATTTATACCTTAGCTTGCTTAGTTTTTTGATTTCCCAAGTTAATGTTTCAAAATTTTCAAAGAGTTTTTTTTTAAAAGACAGCTATTAATTTAAAATTTTTAGAAATGTCCACCTTTTAGGAGTGTTCTAACATCGCTGCCATTCTGGGCCCTGTTAATTTTGCATTACGGCAGTACGTGGGGACTTCATTTTTCTTTAACAGTAACGCCGAAATTTTTAAGTGAGGTATGTATAAAATCTCTTTATTTAGTTAAATTTAGTCTTAGTCATTAATTTTGATGTGTACATACACATAATTTCCAACTGAATAACACGCTACTGAGCCAGTGTTGAGAATATAACAAGGTGAAAAAATTTATCACTGAAAAACCCAGTAGATACTGAGTAGATTTTGGTTCGAAAACAGAAGTTGGAAATTTGGAACTTCAACTCCAATAAATTGATGAACTTCTTCCAAGTGTGACAAAGCATGTTCTTAAATTTTTCAATATTTCGAATTTACCGAGATTCCTAGAAAATTATAATGTTTTCGTCGATTACTTTCTATTTGTCGGTGCTAGCACTTTTTCTTCATCATTCACAATGATTCCACGGACAGTCTATCGTTGTGTGCAGCGTGCAATATTCGATGTTTGAGAATGTAACCGACAGTGTTGATGTCTTTTTAATTTAAGAGATTTGCTTTTTTAAACTAAAGCGTCTTTGCATATTTATTTTTCTTTACAGATCTTGGGCTTCAATCTAACAAAAGCTGGATTTCTTTCAAGTCTTCCGCATCTTGCACGAATCGTTTTCGGTTTTATATTTGGAACACTTGGCGATTTATTTCGCAAACGTGAAATCCTTTCTGTCACAAATATTCGAAAGACATTTTGTATATTTTGTAAGTTAATTAAATTTATTTTAATTATAGAATTTTGTCCGTATTTCTATTCTGTTAAATTTCAGCTCATGTAATACCTGGACTGTGTCTACTTTATTTAGCATACTTAGTACGCGATCCGTACTATTGTGTTGCAATTATAACATTATCGCTTGGCTTCAATGGCGCTACGACCGTTACAAATCTACAGAATGCTCAAGACTTAGCACCGAATTATGTTGGAACGATTTACGGCGCTATTAATTTGGTTGGCGTCACACCAGGATTTTTTGCACCATTATTAGTGGCGTATTTTACAGAAGAGAATGTTAGTATAGTGATTTTAAGTTTTTTCTTTATGCCTTTTATTAATTGCAGCTGAATATTGGGTAAAGATTTTCTATTCTTCGAAATTTCTTCACCTTATCGAAATACAGGCGAATCATATTAGTCGGAAAAAGAAGAGGTTTATAAAAAAACACGGGTAGCACCGTCTAATATCATCGATTCAATAATTGATCTGAATGCTATAGTGAATCTAGCAGAGCATTCGATTCGAAATGATTTTGTACGAATGTTTTTCTAAAGGAATGGCAGGTACATAGGGCATTCTATGTATTTGCCATTAAGTCGCCTAGGTGAATCTTTTATACATCAGCAATATAATTTGCTGGTGAATGTACATTTGGTCCAACAGAGTGCAGCGAATTCGTCGGCGAAGGTAAATTCACTTAAAAGGTTTACTTTTGATTCGTTTTTGAACCGACTGGTTTGCTGAGTCGTTTCTCAGCGACTGGCGCAGTATCAAATTTTTGTCGTCAGTGACAGTTTCGTAACTTTGTATATCGTTGCCAAAGATATTTTCGCTTTCTTAAACTGACAAAACGACACGGAAATTTGTCCATGGACAGAGCTGATATACCATGGATGCCACCGATACTGAACGGATGCGGCATTGATACTCCACTCATGTATGTGAGTCGACATTTAAACTTTCCCAGAAACAATTTAAATATTCACTCCAAGTAAATCTAAATTAATTTTGTTCAAATGAGTCGTTTAAAAAAATATAGGTGTAGGCATTGCAGAAAAAAAAATCATAAATGTTCGCTGCAGGCGAAGAAAAATAGAATTTTAGATGAAGAATATACAACGTACATGCTAAGGCCCTTTTTGGTTTTAGACGTGTTGTAAATGCGGTGCCAAAGGGAAGCAGAAACCTTAGAACACGTTAAGTACTGCAATTGCAGTCTAGCGCTACATTTTGAATGCAAGTGCCATTGCCAAAACAGACCTATACCAAACAGAAAGATTCCTGAGAGAAAAAAGGTTGAATGAGAATCTCTACGTTGAAACTCGAGGAAGATCTATCACAATATACCTGTCGTCCCGCTGCTTGGAGGAATCTCTTCGCATCCGATGAAGTCTATCAATTTACGAGTAACAAAACATACAGCACAATGATTCAACTAAGAATCGTAATCGAATTGACCCAAGAACATATTTGTTCACCTAGGCGAATCGCTAGTGATTCAATTACGATACTTTTGGTTTGATGATGGGGTTTTTTTTTAAATGTGAATTTTCTGCGACTTTTTTCATCCGTATATCTTTAACTTTTCAAACAGAATGTCTAGTGTTAGAGAACTACTCCGCGTTCGCATTGTTTAACAAAAACAACTCTATGTGAAATTATTAATTGTTGACGATTCAAATTAATTCTCAATAATTTACAATCCATTTAATTTTAATGATAGCAAAAAATTGACCGGTTCTACAAAATAAAAATCATTCCTTTCTTTTCCAGAACACCCTCGATGAATGGCTGAAAGTTTTTTTCATCGGTGCAATATTTTACATATTGCCGGCACTAATCTTTGCAATATTCGGCAGTGGAAAAGTACAGCCGTGGAATGATTGTGAGACGAAACCATTGACTAATAATAAAAATAAATCTGACAAAGCACCAGCCGATGAATTTAATACACATTTTTAATCTAAGATTTAGACAGGTTTTAAGCGAAGCTAGAAAAAGAAGTAGTAAAATAAAATGTAGTCGAGAATTATTTTGAGCATTCTATTCAAGGTTTACAACTTTCTTGAGTAAAGAACTTTTGATGATTATTTTATTTGCGTCACGTATACTTACCTGTTACGAACTCATTACGAACATTTGAAGGTTTCGACGAAATTTTCATTCAAAAATACTTTATGAAATTGAATAGTAAAAGGTTTTTACACTCTTATTGCAGTTATATACATTTAGTAGATTCACGATTAATTATGGTGTTATATAAGATGATTGCGTAGGTGTGGGGAGGCTTAGATTTAGTTTGAATTTTATCGCATAAAATTTACAGAATTGAAATTGGTCAAAATCACTCTGCTTTCCTAATTAGATTTCTTTACAATAACGTAAAAGGTACAAAAGGTATTTAATAATTTTGATGTGATTCCCAAATTTGATGGATTTTTTTAACCTCCCTGTCAAGCCTTTGAAATAATTGCCAAACAAATTTTATATCTGAATGGGTTAATTTTTATATTATTAAAAAATTATAAAGTAAAAATATAATATAATTTTGTAAAATAATAAAACAATTGAAATTCTAGAAATTTAAATTAATATGTAAGTCTTCTGTGGTGTGCACAGAATGCCAAAAAATAGTATTCAGCTCGCTATTCACGAGCACACTGGGTATTAAATAATTAGCCCATGTACTTAAAAACGTTATTGAAACAAAACTTTCTGAGTGTACTTCAGTTTTAAGAACTATTATTTTTATACGGAAAACTTATAAAGCTTTCGCAGAAATTTCAGTGGCTAAAAGTAGGTTGTTTGTAATAAAACACTATTGTCAAAATTGTCTACTATTTTTCGAAAATAAAGAAAAAAAATTAAGAATCATTATTTATTATATAATTTAATGAAAAAAAAATTATTTAAAATAATTTGCCAATACTGACAACTTTCTTCCAAAAGAATTCTGTTTTTCAGTATCGCAGCAGAACAGCTGATAATTTTTTGCGAAATAATGACTGCAGCGGTATTGTGTCAGTACTAAATATCATTGGTACGAAAATTGTCTTTCCAATAATGGGGTTAAAATAATTTTCTTATTAATATTGTAGGGTAGAATCATTCTCTACAGTAAGGCTATTAATTACTGTAAGTCAATCCCTTAATTAAAATCAATCCTTCATTTCAAATTTCTAAAATGAAATCTAACTTTACAGCGTTTTGAAAAAATAATCCGTCTTTTTCTTAAGAAACCCAAATTTATTCACAAAATATGTCAAAGATGTGCTGTAACTTTCAGGTTTACTTGAGGCTCGAAATATTCCGATTCCAGCAACCGTGGTATCGAAATTATTTACATTTTTCAAAATAAAAAACTATGTTGAAGATTCAAAAATAACCTTTTGAGCTGAACAGAATTGCATCAACACGAAAACTTCAACTCTTATCGTATTTAATAATAATAAAAAGAAAAAAACAAATACTTACAAGAATTCTTTTTTTGTAATTTTTTATAACTGAAGAATAGTAGTTGATTTAGTGATCAGGAGCTGGAAATATTTCATCGTTTTCTTGATTATTTGTATTAGAATTTGATTGGAATTGTTGAGGGTAAGCTGCATTAAATTTTGTTATTTTTGACATTTTTTAATCTTAAAATCAGTATTGTATCAGTACTGCTTATTGCATTAGTACTATAGGCAAAGATTGACATATTGTGAGTATATACAGTATTTGATATTCAACGCCTAGGTTTCAGAGTATTGTCTTCGGACTGGTGTGGTCCCAAGTTAAACTCCTGGTAGTTGTATGTTTATATTTTGTACTCAATCTGTAATACTGAATCAGTATTAATATTCAGTACCGAATAAATTAAATATAGGCCCATTTAATTCGTACTAGAAATGTTCTATTGGAGATCTATGTACATGTTTCAGTACTAGGAACGAAAAATGGTTCCGCTAGAATACCGGTTGAATACCGATACGCTATTCGTAATGTGTGATGAAACAAAACGCTCCGCAAATTTTTTTCCTTTGCCCTCCACTACTCAAACCGTTTTATATCTGGAGATTCCACTAGAAACGTGCACGTATGATATTGATATTATTGCTACATGAGGGTGTATGTTGTTTCAAATGGTGAGTTTGAAGCAAAAACCTAGGAAAAAGGATAACGCTTCACATATACATAGCTCCCATACAGTCCACCCGAGCGCAAAACTTGACAATACCCTATGGCAGGAAGGTAGGCCAGGTCGCATCAATCACTGTCTTAAATCGACATCTTCCTAATACTACGGGTGAAATTATCTGTTGAAATTTAAATTATGTAAAATGGGTAAATTTGATAAATTTCAGTTGTAATGCTATGCGTGGCGGTATTTTATTGAGTTTTTTCTTTTATTTCAGCTTGTTTTCCGGTACGATATCAAATTGCTGTAATGCTGTTTTGGCACTGTTTTATTGTGTACATGTGTCGAGTAAATTTATCGGTCAATATATTGGCAATGCGAAATAACACTATTAGCGTGAATGGGACTGCTAATAATACTGAGGATGAAGAAACTTATTCGCATCCTCCAAGAAAGGTGAGTTTCGAAAAATTTTAATGATCAATCCTTGAGACTTTTAGATACCGCCGAGAGGAGTTATCCTTTTAGTGATCAGCTCCTCAGTTCATGATATCTTTGAAGTATCTCGATTCAAAACCTCTTTTTTTTTTTAAATCGGTTGGTTCCCAAACAAATCTCTCGTTTTCCAAATTCTCGTCTTTATCCAGTGCAGAGTAGGTTAGCAAATTGGGAAAACAACAAGAAAACGAGCAGAGTAACCATACCATGACTTCATTGGTGTGTACAATGCTTGCGAAAAATGCAGAGTTTGACACATAGAGTGCGCTGACAGAAATTTCTCCGTGACAATTCCGTTAATAATATTTCATACCTATTGCCTCAACGCCATCTTGATGTAAAAGTAAAAAACTTCATCCTCCGATCTAGACTGGCGGTAGATAAAGAATAAAAGTCACGATCGTAGATGAAGAATATTTCCTGGTGCCGTATGTCCCCATCGGAAGTCACAAAAAATCAGAAACATACGATGATTTTAGATTTTGTGGAACGCGTTTTGTCAGAGAGTATAAGAAAGGGATGGCCTTTCCGATCAAATTTCTTCAATCGCATTAGGTCACTTCGTCCGAGTTTTCTCTCGAAACTCGTTAACATAGTTGCTTTATTCGGAGATAGGTTGTTAGCCTACGGCCCAACCTCGCGGATGGTATATGAAAGAACAATTTGGAATGAGTACTGTTGAAGAACTGGGTGTGACCTTACCTGGTAAATGAGTAAACTGGGAGTAGAAGTTGCATGAACTACAAGACTCGACCGGAACTCGGGCGATCCATGGAAGAGTTCTTCCACCTCCGACGCTGGTGAGCCCTCGGAGAGCAATATGGTGGCTGTAGTTATTCCCAAGCAGAAAGAGTTCCTAGTTAAAGTCGTCGTGGAATTGCGCATCAACCGGGCGCCGACATTCGTAACAGGATTTTCATAGTGGTCTTCCATTCAATCTGTCTTCAGAAAACCATGAAATTAGGGCACTACACTACACAAATTCTGTACCTGTAAATTCAATAGCTCTACCCTTTTCAAATATGTAACGATTTTTGTTGTTGGGGTATGAGAAGGGAGGGCTTGAAAGAAAGGCTTCGAGATCTTAAAAACAGCTAAAGCTTAAAAGTTGAAATTTGGTATGTTAATATACATCTGCTCTAGGTCTACATTAGAAAGATGATAGAAAATTGTTCGGCTCTTTATATGCTTTATTGGCACTAACTAACTTTTTTTATTGTATTCACAATGACATCTGTTTTCTCGTTTCAGTACTATAGTCATTACCAATGGACCTCACATCAGGAGAGTAATCTATTGGGCGCATATTTTTATGGATACGTAACAACTTCGCTTTTCGGTGGAGTTTGCTGTGAACTTTACGGACCTAGGATGGTGGTGTTCTATTGTTCACTGATAAGTACAGTCCTCACTTTCTTAACACCAATTTCGATAGGAATGCACTACTGGTTGATGTTTCTTGTGCGATTTATGACTGGAATGACAGCGGTAAGTTTAACTTCACACGATTCAATCCAATCCGATCAGACTTAATCGGAAGAGCCAATTTTCCTAGTCACAATAGGTCTTCTTCGGCAATCAGTAAATCCAATCGAAGTGAAACTTTTATATTTCATCATACTACCCGCATACGTTTTTAGGTACTGTTCTTAGAGCATACGGAATTTTTATTGTTTATGAATTAAGTTTTGAAAAACATCAGAATGAATACCGTTCAACTGAATTCGTACTTTAGTCAATATACATTTTCGGTATTTTTCTAATCCTTTACTCTTTATTGTGTCTCGACATTTCTGAATTTCTGAAATTAGTACTGTATCAGTTCTGAATCAATACCTAATGCAGGAAAGGATCTAAACTTCATAACACTCTACCCGAATAACGTATAGCGCTGGATAGCCTGGTAGAGTATTGTCTTTAGAATGATACACTCCTCGGTTAAAATTCTGGTAGGTTAGGTGTAAGTTTATTTAACATATTATACACATATTTATTGGTCTACATCGTCCTATACAGAGAAAAACGAATGATTAGAAGTGGAAAATAACCAATATAAAAAAAATTATATAGAGAACCACATTAAGGAAAAACATTTATTTATTTTTATAAAATTTCACCATTAATACGGTATCCATGCAGTAGGTACTTAAGCGGTATCTATGAATGAATTAAGTCAGTACTAGAAATATTTCGCTGAAGAACTGCATGTTTCAGTACTGGGAAGGGAAAAATAAACTCTGCTGTAATACTGGTGGAGTAGCAATTGGATAAAACTTCGATTATACCACATTTGAGTGGCGTAATCGGTTGTTAGCCAATGGTGCTTATCATATACCACCTGTATACTGAACTTGCTTCACTTTCCGGATCGGATCGGACGTATTCTATAATGAAACTATACACAATCATGATTTAAATCTTCCAGGGAATCGCTTTTCCGGGCAATCAAGTACTGATTGCGAAATGGGCTCCTCCTGCCGAAAAAGGAAAATTTGTTGCTACCATAATCGGTAGTAGTGTGGGAACAATTTTAACTTGGATCCTGTCTGCCCAGTTATCTGAAAAATACGGATGGGATTTTGCATTTTATGCAACGGGAATAATAAGCGCAATTGTTACGATAGTTTGGTTTTTTGTTGTAGCAGATACGCCAGCAGAACATGGATTTATATCGGACGAAGAACGCGAATACATTGAAGATTCGATGAAAGGGTTGATAGCTCGAGCGAAAGTTAGTCCTGTTTTGATAACAGATAGGTTCCTACTTTTAAGCCTGAAATCAATCATTTCAGATGTGGCCACCACTTAAGGACGTCATTAAAAGTGTGCCATTTTATGCTGTTATTTTACTACATTACGGTCACATGTGGGGCTTGTATTTTCAATTAACAGCAGCACCGCGATACATGAGACAGGTGAGTAAAAAGGAGCAGAACGTTCAGATTTTCAAAAATTGTCAACTCTACAAATTCCTTTTATTAATAGGTTCTAAAGTTCAAGCTTTCAAGAGCTGGATTCCTTGCAGGAATTCCATATATGGCACGTACAATTACGGTTTTCGTCTTTGCAGCAGTTGCGGACACAATTCGTTGGAACAGAATTTTTTCTGTAACATTTACACGAAAATTTTTCTGCATATTTTGTAAGTTGGATTTGTGAGTACTGACTGTAATAACGATGCCATAGGAATTATGGTACGATCAATAGAGTTACTTTCGCGCAGCTCCATCAATGCCAACAGAAAAATAGGTGCATACGCGCATACATTGAATTAGAGTGGACAAGATAAATCTGAGAGAACATAACAGAATAAGAACGAACAATTTCTTTTGATTTTGATCGCACTACGCACACTAAGCAGGCTTTTGATCAGTTTATTTAGTTAGAAATTATCCGACGGATTTAAATTTGTTAAAAGAACGTATCCACTGTAGGGTTTTGTACTTCTTGCTCGCCGTGATAACGTCACTCCGCTAGCTTTTCAAGATGCCCAGCTGATCACACTTGGTCCGTTAGAAAGCTGTTTCGTACTCATTAGGAGGCATGTGGTGTTTTGGGTGATATTCCTTACAACCTTTTCATATCGACAATTTTGGCATCGAGCAAGATAGACAAAACCCTACAAATATTCCACTTCTATGGATAACTAAACATTTTTTCTTTAGCACACATAATTCCAGGATTTATGTTCTTACTGTTGGCCGTATTCAATGAAAGTGCAAAGGCATGCGTTGTCATCTTGTGCATTTGTTTGGCCTTTAATGCAGCCGCAGTCGTTACAAATTTGATAAATGTTCAAGATTTAGCGCCAAATTTCGCTGGAACTCTTTACGGTATTATGAACTTTTTTGCAAATACTGCAGGATTCTTGGCACCGGTTATGGTCGCTGAAATCACCAAGGACAAGGTAAGAAATATAATAAATACGATGCTATTCGAATTTTATATAAATTTATTTTTGCCTTCGTTGCTTTAGAACACCATCGAAGAATGGAAAATCATTTTCGTGATCGATGCTCTTATTTATATAGTGCCAGCTTGTATATTTATAGTTTTCGGCTCGGCCGAATTGCAACAGTGGAATTCTCCAAAAGTCGAGGAATAGTATAAGGTCTGTAGGTACCTTCATATTTCATAAGATTAATGATTTGTACTACTCGTACGATAATTGTTCGTGAGGACGAGGAAATTAACACTATGTGAAAATAAATAAAAATATTTTGTAATGTATTATTTCCTTTAAATTTCCCGGGTCACAGCATCACAATATTTTCTTTAGAAAGGGACTGGGACTTGCTAAGAATAAATATATTTTGCCAATTTTGCACAACTTTTTTTCGTCTGGCTTTTAATTTTGAAAAATTTGATGTGATATTACATCATTAGATAAATTCTTTGATCGTCTCTCTCGCTATGTTAACTTGTTTTGTCATAACTCTAGCTTCATGATCCTTGGAGATTTCAATTTACCTACATTTACTTGGAGCCAATGCTACTCTCACCCTATGCTCTCCAGTGACCACCTTTTTAAACGTCTGTTCCTTCTCCCAGCGCAACCGAGTTGTAAACCACAAAGTGAAACTTTTTGACTTGATTTTCTCAAACACTGACGCTTCTTCCCACCTTCAAATTGACTCTACCTTCGGGCTTGTACCGATTGATAAATATTCATTAATACTTATATCATTAAAATTACCCAAAAAATTTACACTATTCCATAATAACAATAGAAATTTTAATTTTCATAAATGTAACTTCGCAGCAATAAGTTCAGAACTCAGCATACTCGACTGGGGTAGTTTCTTTGACGGAAAATTATCAGAAGAATCCTTAACTGGTTTTTACAATATCTTACACGAGCAAATAGAGCGACATGTACGGCTCAGTACCTCCACAAAACGCCGTCACCCTGTATGGTTCAACGGGACCGTTTTTAGGGAGTTGCGCATAAAAAAAAATCTCCACAAGAAATACAAGCAAACCAAATCTGACTCTGCTTACCTACAGTTTGTGGCTCAGCGCACATTGGTCAGAAATGAAATAAAGTCTGCCTTTTCCGTATATGTCGAAACAATCAATGCTAGCTTGGCTCAAAATGTAACCAAGCCGTTCTGGTCTCATGTGAAAAACACCAGAAAAGGTTCATATACAACCAATGTCTTAAAACACCTGGATAACCACATCACGGGCCATCAATCCATATACGACCTCTTCGCCAAGTTCTTCTCCTCTGTGTTTTCTACATCGAACCGGGATCTGATCTATGATTTTGGCGTTCCTACACACGACTCATTGAGTACAGCTTACTTCTCCAATTACGATGTCTTTGTCTGCATTAATTCTTTAGATCCGAACGTCAATGGTGGGACGGTGAAGCCGCTCGCTCCTGAATTTTCTCGTACTCTGTCGCTTATATATAACAAGCTACTTAACGAAGGCTCTTTCCCTGAAATATGGAAACTGTCGAATGTCATTTCTATACTTAAGAAAGGTGACCCAACTGACGTCAATAATTATCGTCCCATATGTACATTAAATTGTTTCAGCAAAATTTTTGAATGACTTATCCATAACTTAATATCTGACAAACTTGGAGTACTGATCTCACCTCACCAACACGGTTTTGTTCGGAGACGCTCTACTGTTACTAACTTATGTGTATTTACGGATACCGTAGCCAAGGCCCTCGAAAAACATCTATCAGTACACACTATTTATACGGACTTCTCAAAAGCGTTTGACACTGTAAACTACAAAATTCTCATTTCAAAACTGGAGAAATATGGCTTATCGGGCTCGTTATTGAACGTTTTAAAATCGTACCTCTCTAGTCGAAAAATACGTGTTGCGTTCAAAGGTAAGTTATCAGAAAATTTCTCGGCTCCCTCAGGAGTTCCACAAGGTTCCATACTGGGGCCACACTTGTTCAACCTTTTTATAAATGATCTTCCTCTTGGTATTTCCTCCACTCCTCTTCTATATGCCGATGATCTCAAACTCTTCAGAATAATTAAGACAAATGAAGATTACATCTGCTTTCAATCTGATCTAGATTACTTGTCTCGATGGTGTGAATTGAACGACATGACACTTAACATAGCGAAATGTTTCTTTATGAACTTCACCTACAAGATGATCCTGCTGTGTTCCATTATTCTATTAATGGTACCAGCCTATCCGCTGTCACTAATATAACGGATCTCGGTGTTATTTTTAACCCGAAGCTGAAATTTGATGATCACATCGCAGAAATAGCTAATAAAGCATATTGGCTCTCCGGTTTTATCCTTCGTGTTTCGTCATCGTTTAACTGTGTTGCTACTTCTTTGTTATTGTTTACGTCACTCGTGCGCAGTGTCTTGGAGTATTGTTCTGTTGTGTGGAATCCCCATCACAACTGTCACATCGCTGCGATCGAGTCTGTGCAGCGCAAGTTTTCACGCTCCCTCTTCTGCAGATTCAACATACCATACGCGGACTATAATACAAGACTCACAGAGTTTCAACTTCCTCTACTAAGCCAACATAGAACGTACCTTGACGCGACCTTTTTATTTAAAATTTCTAGTAATAGCATTTGTTGTAGTTTCTTACTTGACGAGCTCTCAGTTGGTACCGGAAATCGTAACATTGTTTGCCCCCCACGAGCATTACTTGACGTCTACTATTACTCTCCATTAGTTAGGCTCCAAAGGTCGCACGACACACTCCAGCTCAAATCTCTTTCCACTTCCTATTCATCTTTTATCCTAAAACTTAAACAACAACTTCTTCAGCTCTGATTTTTTCTATTGTTTTTTTTTAACAACGCACTCCTATTTGTAAATCTTTATATAAATATATGTAAATTTATATTCCTTTTAAGCCCTAAGCTATTGTGTAAGTGAAATGTATATTTTATTCAATGGCTTTACATTAAATCTTCAAGCTGCGTTTTCACTTAAAAAAACAACCAGAAACTGCCACTAGCTCCAAACTAAATTGTGCAACTCAACGGGTCTAAATAATTTTTTCAGCAGGCTACTTGAGCAACGCTCGCAAAATTATTGATTTCAGTACTCCAATATTAAACCTAATTGTAATAAAAAAAATAATTAAAACTCCCGGAAAAAATTAAGAACACCGTCTTTCACAGAAATACCATTTTCTAGTCTTTTATTTTATAAGTAGCGATTAAAAATTAAATTATCACCCAGTGAACAAAAAAAAAATCTTTACACCTCACAATTAAAAGCGCCTGTCGACAGACAACAAAAAAAACTTTGAAATTTCATTACAGTCCCTCGCGCCGCCCACTTACAACTTGGACTCAGTCAACCAATTGAATGTTTGCGGCTTCCTATCGGCCGACGGATTTATGATTACATTGATAATATTTGGCCGATCGATTAGCACCAGCGATTCCTTGAGTGCCTTCTGCAATTCCGGAATATCCTTGACGAAATGTCCTTGCATGCCAAACATTCCCATCATGCGTTCATAATGAGCTTCGACCGTTAAAGCTGACGGTGGTGTTCTAAATGACTACGTGAAACCAACAAGAATTCTACTGAATTGAAGAGTGTACTTACGATTGTGTTAGATCGCCACCGCTTCGCATAGAATTGAACGTGTCCTGATCGAAACCGCCGTAGATTCCGTTGTTATTCACGATGACAATAACAATTGGCAGCTTGTATCGAACCATCGTTTCGATTTCCATTCCGGAGAAACCGAACGCTGAGTCTCCTTCGACGCAAATTACTTTCTTGCCGGGATACCGGTCGCGGCAAACCATGGCGGCCGCGATTGCGAACCCGGGACCAACCTGACGAAAGGAAGCGTGAAATTAGTTCTTTGTTATAGACGGAAGTAAGACAACCTACCCCCATAGTTCCGAAAGTTCCAGCATCCAAGCGGTGTCGCGGTAGAATATTGTACAACATGGAACGGCCGATGTCCATCGTGTTGGCACCCTCGCTCACAATAATCGCGTCGCGCGGAATCACCTCTTGCATGTGATGGAACACGGCGTAGTAGTTGAGCGGCGTGCTCGTGTTCAGGGCCATACTCCTGATGGTGGTCTTGTTCTTATAGCACTGCTCCTTGAGCGCCTTCCACCAGTCCGAACTGCCCGAAAAATTGAAATTGACGGCGTTCAATTGTTCGAACAGGTGCTCGACGAACGGATTGATGTCCGATTGGATGGCGACCTGGCTAGGAATGCTATTGTGCATCTCCTCGGGACACAAGTCGACTTGAATCACCTTAACGTCTGCCGCAAAGCGTGGAGTGCGACCGAAATGTAGAATCCAATTTAGACGGGCGCCCAACAGTACAATTACGTCGGCCTTCTGTAAAGCCATCGTGCGCGCGGACGCGACACATTGTTTCGCTGTGTCCGAAACGACACCTTTGCCCATGGGCGTGGCCAAGAACGGCAGATTCGTGTTCTCGATCAAATGCCGTAGAATGTTTTCGGAATGGGCGTAAGCAGCCCCCTTGCCAATAATGATCAGGGGATTTTTGGCGTGAGTGATGAGCTTGACGGCGCGACGAACGTCCTCCGGATCGGGATAGGCAATCGGTGGCGACGGATGCGTTTGCTCGATGTTGAGGTTTTCGATTGGTGCGCTCGCTTGTAGCAAGTTGGCTGGAAAGTCAAGGTAGCTGACACCGGGACGACCGTAGGTTGCGTAGCGAACCGCTTTTTCGATATGCATCGGAATGAGACTGGCGTTTGGAGGTCGCGCCGCGTACTTGCAATACGGTCGGCTGACTTCGACCTGCGGATATTCCTGGAATCCGCCGATTCCTTCGTGGTCTTCGGATGTCGAGCCGGCAATGACGAGCAGTGGCCAACAGTTTACCTGCGCGTTGGCCATGCCACCTGTGTACAACAGAAAACAGATTTCGGTGAAATTACAACACGGTCAGATGCGCAAGGTCGCCTCTTACCAGTTACGTGAAGGAGACCGGGTCCGGATACCACCAGACAAACTCCTGGTTTTCCGGTCATGTAGCCGATGGCTTGAGCAGCGTAGCAAGCGGATTGCTCGTTTCGCATTCCGATGTATTTTAAGCCGGCGGCTTGCATAGCCATCGAAAGTTCAATGACAGGAATTCCGATGATACCGAAAACATATTCCACGCCCTGTAGGAAAAAAGTGTGAAAAATCGGTTCAGTGAACAGCGGGCGGCGCCTCAATTTATTTATTAATCGAGGTTTCTTCAGAATTGGCAAACGCAGTAACAAAGAGCAGACCGGCTGCCCGAACAGAAAACCCGGCAACACCGTCGTTCCCGATTTTGTAAAACATCTCGGCGCGCACCTTTGTACCGTGCTTGTTACGCTCGGCCCGAAAAAGTCGTAAATCCGTTACCCGAATTTATCACGACGACACGGCCAAGGTTTAAAATCCATCGGCTGCTTATCTTTTCGAGTTTTGTGCGTCTCGGACACCACGGGTGTTTTTTTAATTGCACTGCGGCGGTGGCACTTGAACTTTGCTCGGCCGTAAATCGCGGAAATCACGAAAAATTTAATTTTCTTTCGAACTAGAATTACCTGTGCCTTGAGACTTTGGGCGATGATCGAGTTTACGTCCAACGTAGCCATTATTTTGCCTGGGTTTTTCACTTTGAGACGCAATCTGAACGATTCACAAAACTTCAGACTCTCGGACACGGACAACCCGCTCGAGTCTTTTGACACTCAACAAGTGTTTGAAATTCACCGTGCTGATTGTAGCGCTGTCCAAAATGTCAAACTTCCAGGCTCCTATTCCAGTGACGGGCGGAAGCATTTGGTACGCTGGATGTAAAGAGAAAACAGATGGCGCGGCGGTAAGTAAATTCAGCCGTTATGAAAGTTACAAAATTTTTGAAAATGGCTGCGTGTTGCAAAAATTCAGTCAGTGCTATGGCTCAAGTTACACGGTTAAGCTGATGTTAATATAAAATTCTTTTACAGTTATCCCGAAAATATTTGAGTTGATAGGAAAGACGTTGGAATGATTCCCGCAACCAACTAATAAACTTCTTATCAACGAAAAAAGATTTTAGGTGTTCTAAAACTGAACCACGTGTGTAAGTAGAAACGTATTCTCGGAACCGCCTTCAGTGCAAGGTCACAGATACTATTGGAGAAGTAGGCCCCTAAACCAGCTTTCCTCCTTCCGGATAGAGATGGACACATGCAGAGAAGGTACACGGAGAAGTAGAATTCTATGTGGCGCAGCTGATCAGGGAACATGGCTGCTTTAAGCAGTATTTTCACCGCTTTAAGCACGAGAGAGACCCGTTCTGTTCCAATCTCCCTCACGAGATTAAAGACGCCCAGCATATCTTATTTTAATAATCTGCCTTTTGATACCGAGGCGAGGGTGCAGAGGCTTTCGGAGAACCTCTAAATCTTGGCAAACATTGTGACCCACATGTGCGATACATCCTACAAGTGGTGAAGCTTTCTAGATTGCAGCAGCGAGGATTATGACGGAACTTCGGACGAAATCCGCTTTCGTCCGAATTGGTGGCTGGGGCGACGTGCTTGCTGGCTTCCGGGGTTACTGCGATTGCTCGATTTTGGGATTGTTCAGGGGACAAGGAGGTTTTTCAGAAAATTAATTTTGTCTTGTAAGATACAACTTACAACATTCATCAAAAATTGAAAAAGAAAATTGAAAAAGAAAATTGAAAATATCGAAAAATACTAAAAATGATTTTTAGGCAATTATATGTACAACAAGCTAGTGAAAGTTAAAAGAATTCCACATCAAATCAGACCTTAGAGTTCCAGTGGAATGCGAGAGAACGTGTACAACTACAACCCCTTTATATCATCTTAGGGGTGAATATCAAAAAATGCTGAGAAATTAACTAGATATCAAAGAAAACCTAAGAGATGTGACAGAATTCGTTAAATTAATCAAAAATTATTAGGTGTACAAATAACTTCCCGGCGTATTTTTTTTTTTTCAAAATTTGAGCCTCTATTGTGGGAAATATATATTTAAAAATATTGTCCATCGCTAGCCACAATCTTTGCCCATCTTTCTGGTAGCATACGAATTCCGCGTCGAAGAAACTTCACGTCCTTTGAGGCGATCCATGAATCGACCCACTTTTGGCATCTTCGTAAGAACGGAAGTCCTGCTCAAGCAGGCCATGTGTCATCGATCGGAATAGGTGGTCGTCAGAAAGGGTGATGTTTGGTGAATACAGCGGGTGGGGTAGGAGGTCTCATTTCAGTGTTTCCAGGTAGGTTTGCACTACCTGAGCAACATGTGGCCGAGCGTTCTTGTGTAGCAATATCACTTTGTAGTGTCTCTGCTCATATTGCGGCCGTTTTTCTTTCAATGCTCGGCTCAAACGCATTAGTTGTCTTCGATAAAGAGGTCCTGGGATGGTTTCACTCAGTTGCAGCAGCTCATAATACACCACTCCGAGCTGGTCCCGCCAAATACACAGCATGAGCTGTGAGAACCATGGATATTTGGCTTTGCCATCGATGTTGTTGCATGGCCCGGGTATCCCCACAATTTTTGGTACTTCGGGTTGTCGTAGAGTATCCACTTTCGTCGCCAGTCACGTTACGATGCAAAAAACCTTTCCTGTTCTGCCGTTGGAGCAGCTGTTCGCACGTGAAAAAACGCCGTTCGACGTCTCTTGGCTTCAATTCGTACGGCACCGGATTTCCTTGTTTTTGCATCATTCCCAGGGATTTCAGACGAAGTGCAATGGCTTGTTGAGTAACGTTCAATGAATCCGCAAGACTTTGTTGCGATTGGCATGCATCTTTGTCCAGTAATGCCTCCAATTCTGCGTCTTCGACCGGAACGCTCCTTGTCTTCTACGCCGAAATCACACATATTGTAGCGGTGAAACCATTTGCGACACGTTGATTCACTAATAGATTTTTTCTAATTGCAACAAAAAAGCAAAACTTTCCGCAAATGACGCTTATTTGGCTCAAACTTCGACATTTTCACGGACAAAAAAGTAAATGACGCTGATAAAACTTGACAAATGTAATGATGGGGAGTTGTTGCCCGATGTCTAATCTTGCCATATTCCGCTTCTGATCAGCCATTTTTTACCGGTATTTCGTATTAGCGCCATCTATAGGAAAAAGACGGGAACTTATTTGTACACCTAATATATTTTTCAAAACAGCATCGAGTCGGTGCAAAGAGTCAGACCCTCTACGCCATCCTCTTCATGACGAAGGTCTTCCACTGCTTTCTTTGCAGTCCCTTAAAGATAAATGAAACATTCAAGCCAATACTTTGGCTGCTAATCTAATTGTCGGTGAAATTTATTCATAGTCCTTGCTGGGTACTTTATTGACAAAAGCCGGTACGAGCTGATCACGCACATTTTTCGTATTTTCAGCGGTTTTTATGGGAACATTAGAGAAACTATGAAACAGCTCTCTTAATTCCAAAATGTGTTCTAAATTTTCAGCCCTTTCGATCGAAATATCCACCTACCATTGAAAATGTCGACCACAAAATGAAATTATTTCCGGATCGATGGGCTAATAACTCAACAGTCACGTGTCCTGAATCCAACAAAAAAAAGGATAACGCTACTTAAGAAGTTTCACCAGCATCCAATTTATCACTTGTTGGAGCAGGGCAAGTCTGACAGTGAAATTTGGAAGCTGAATTCTTCCTAGTGCAAACCCTTCCAAATGGATGGAAAAACGAAATCAATTGCTCTTCTCCCTGTTGCCTGTTCATTTCGAGTCGACTATATTCCACAAATTCGGTACAGTACACGACCGATCATCGCTCGCATGCCACAACATTTGTACAGGAAACGACCGAAGGTATTTCATTCGAATTTCAACAAGGACATTTTCTAGCTACAGCCTGCCCAAGCTCTTCTCCCAGCGTTTTTCATCACCAGAAGGGCTTCATTCCGTTGCCATAGTATACGAAACCCAAACAATTCCTTTCGGAAAATTGCTTTTCCTCCGATTCCATGTGATTGACCTAGCGCGTTAGTATTGATCCTTATGGTTTGTGGACCGTTGCTTGAGTATATTAAATGGGATAACCTGAGGTCATTTCCTCGAGAAAAATGTGCCTGTAACCGTTTACGAGAATGTGTTGTTCTATTCGTCGTGCAGAGAAATTTATTTTCCGAGAAAAATAATTGTATACAGGGAGCTTTTCATTAAATCCAAGCACAAGAGGGTAATAATTAAGGGTAGTTAGTGCGTGTTCCGACAGTAAACAAATTGAAATCTTAAGTAATGTGACGAATCCTCAATGATGTATGATGTATCCTCCAATCGTCTTTCATCGACATCATTGTGTTTCGTCAATCTGAAAGATTTGAAAGTATTCTGAAGCTTTAGAATACTATTGATTTTGGCAGGAATATGTGCTATCGTCCAAGTAGGAAAGTGAGATACTAAATGGTCAACTGCACGAATGTCATGAAATATGGACCTTACTTTGATGACCTAATAGGCAAAGCGGTACAGGACGGGGTGAACCTAATCCTGGACCTTCGAGGAGCAAACAGAAAAAAGATGAAGGTGTAGTAGAACCATCAGAACAGAGGCAACTGAATACTGAACCCTCTGGACTCCAGAGAAGGATGAAAACCCCACTTGCATACTGGGAACCTAAACCTACACTCTCCGGTCAAACAAAGAACCTAATTTTAGACCTTCGGCAGTGAAACCAATGAATTGAGAAAGTGAAACTGCCTAACGTGGAAACTTGATGTCCTTTAGCCTGGTGACTTGGAAGAATTTAGTGGAATTTGGACTGCGAAGAGCTGATAGACTTGGACCTTTGATAAATTTGTATTTTGTTAAAAAGATTGGGAAGAGTAGGTATGAATTTCGTAGAGATAAGCCAAAAAGGCTTCGAGAAGGAAGAGAACTCCTTAAAACACATTTTCTTCACAGGAAACGAAGGACGCATCGGTCTGGATAGTAAAGCCATCTTAAAAATTAGCAGCTGGAGGACGCGGTCTTTGGATCGAGACGATTGGATGAGACGACTTCAGGAGGCCATGGTCCGATTTGGGCTGTCATTGGTGATGATCGATCTGGATCTAGCCAAAATTTCGTTAAAAGAATCGAAACAGCAAGCAGAAAGTAAAGGACATTCCTAACTTTCAGGCTTAATTCTTTGGTAAGAGAGGAGCTTAAAAAGTTGGACCCAGGTGTGTTTAAGGGACGTTCAAATGAACCTTGTCATATGCAAAAGTGCGTCTAGTCTCAACTGTACATGAATTCCGCCCATGGACTTATAACCTGTTGGCAACAGCGACTCAGTGAATCCGCTGAAACTTCCTCATGTCACACAAGGACCCATCCAGAATTTGGAACCTATCACTGAACCAGTAAACGCGTTAGTAATTCAGAGGTCGTGAGACGTAATCCTTCACAGAACTTTTGCAAATACTTGGCCAGAGACCCCCTACAGCAACTAATGATATACTAACGCTCCATCGCGATATAAAGCTGAAACTTAATGTAGCTTAATTATTTTTATAGCTTAGTAAATTACCCGGATCTGAAAGACGCATGCCACAAAAACTCGAGTATTTCCGACAGTTTTGTGTTGAAATAGAATAGAAGCCCACGACGAAAATGATATTTACGTAAAGTTTTTTCCACCCACTTCCTCCCAACCAAAATCGCACGAATTCTCACCATTAAATGTTAATCCGATCCATTGAAGAATCCACTGATTCTCGGGTGATATCTAATTAAAATCGGATTCCATTTCCACATCATTAAAACTTATTTCGCTCGCTGGAATCGTAATACCGTTCAGGGGAATTACGAAGGAGGATTGAACTACAAAACTGAAGGAAACATCTGGAGAACGGCTTATCCCAAGCGAGTAATTTCTTAGCGTACTGTTGCATCGTAAAGGACCACTTTATCTCCAATTATTTTATCTGGCAAAAGTTCAAATTTATGCATCTATATAATTCATGTCTTCTCTTTTTTATGTTTTATAAATCATTCTCCTTCAGGATTCGTTTGTGAATTAGTTGAATCTTTCGGTTTTGTATAGGGTTCTTCGAAGCAGGTACTGTCTTGCCGTAATGACGTTTTTATGTAAGGTGGCTAAAATTCAAATTGTTTTATTTCTTTTCGCGCCTTCATCTTATAAATGAACCGGAAGAGTGGAGAAGATGAATTCAACGTTGATACTTCAAGGTGCATCTATTAAATTAAATTATAATTTGACAATAGATTCATTTCTGTATATTCTTTTATTCATTTCCGTATATTCCTATCGTCAAGGTGATATCTAGAAAAAAATTCCATTCGATTAGACGACGGAAAACGATACTTTTCACCTTGCCACATACTTATTTTGAAAAACGGGCCAGCCATGTCTGATACCGACAGCAAAAGTGGTCAAGTTACAGTGCAAACTGTCGCTCCGATTGAATTGAGGTTATGATGTCGAGATATGCTCGGCAGTCCTGCGATGCGGCTAAATCTTTTACTTAGAGATAAGCTTTTTTCCAAGTGCTTCTCCTCAATCTCTCGTTTACAAAAATAATTCCATATTCAAAAAGGAGTTCCTCCAGTTGTTCCACAAATTTCCATCCCCACCCATCAGAACTCCATAATTATGCTTGAAATTTCAACGTTCATCTGTAAGATCGTGAATTCATCTTTAGGTGTACTAATATTTATATTGCTATTAAGTATCAACTTTGTAACATATTTAGGGGACTGCATTAATTTTCCTTATTTCAGAAGGTAACAAATTCAGACCTCAAGCGCTTTCGAAGGCTCTTTTTGCCTCACATACACCTACTTACTCAATTAATTTCAACTTTCTAGCATAATCTGTTCAAGAGAACCCAATAAAGTAGCCAATAACTTTGTCCTTAAACTTCCTTCTTTAGCTTACCTTGAATACATGGCGGAGCATAGAAAATACGGTGGACAGACGGACAATTTATTTTTGATTGTCTAGTTGGGATTTTTTTAAAACATTTTTGGGGAAGTACAAAGACAAAAACAGATAAAAAGATTAAAAACCAAATTAGAGCCAAAAATGTTGCTATTAAGAAAGATGCCTTATTTCAAAATCGAATCCTTGCAAACAAGCAAGGGTAACTTGTACTTGTACTAAGTTTTTAGTTATAGTTAAAATTCATCAATTAGGTTTCTTGCTTGCCATTTTCCTGTAAATATTTCTTCTCGTAGGTTACAAAATTATTTAGTAAAATAACTTGAAATATTATATTCTCAAAAGTTGTATAGTTAGTAAGACTGAACTCTTAAGCAAAACTATTATGTATATAACAAATTTTATCTATGACAATAAAACAAACTTGTACTTGTACATCGTACATTACTCGACTGAAAAACATTAAAGTGCTCGTAATTATCAGGATTCTACAGACTGCCACAACAGCACTACTTGACAAACAAATTAGCTTGTGGTAATAGTTGACATTCTTTGATCCCTTTAAGATATCTTGGAAATGTAAGGTGTTTCTTGAAGCCAAAGCTCGGGAATAGTTGGCCTATAAGCATGCTTTACGTCGAACGAATACTAACTTTGATGTTCACTTTATAAGGTCGTATTACTAGAACACGTTAGGGTAGGCATGGCTACGTTACCTGAAGGTCGAGACTTCTTTGCACGAAGGAAAATTCATTGGAAATATATGAACCAGTTCACTCAGCTGTAAATGAGTACCTGATTATTATTCCGTCGACTTCAGTTTCTTGTATGTTATCTCGTGCGCAGAATTTTTATTGAGAGAAAAACAAGAAATTTGCACAATTCCAAGTTTAAATTCTATACAATTTATCCAGGTAACCAAATCCATAAATATTCACTGCATGTGAGTCTTACTGAGTTTTTAACGAAGGAGTCGGTAGTACGAAAAATAAGGTAAACAAAATTTTAATTTTCGATGAATAAGAACTATTTTTTTTTAAATATAAATCGGTGTACCCAGATGCTGCACACACAAGTTACCAAGATGATTCACATACGATTCACATTCACTGTTCAAAGTATACGTACGAGTAACAAAACACAATTCTCAATGATTCACCAAAGAATCGTAAGTGTATTCACCTGTGAAAATATACTTTAACTAGCCGAATCATTAGCGATTCATTTACGAAGCTTTTGTTTTACTGGGAGAAGTATATGATCGTAGCTTCAACTTTCATTACATTCGATTGCTGGATTTAATGCAAAATTTCATCTTTGTGAGATATTTCGCTCGTGGCGCGTGGAACTTTTTAACTAGGTATGGTTAATTTGAATTAGTGGAATTAAGTCGGTTTTCATCTCTCCTCCTGCATTAAATTGGCAGGAACTGGATCAAATTCAAAATTAACTGCCAAGAAGTGAAGTGCATATTTTATTTGGAGAAAAAAAAACTTTAGGAAACCAGAAGCACGGAGTCAGTAACTCTAACTGAAGAAGCTATTACCTCTACTACTAGGCCCATATCATTTGACCGCGCTGTGCGGTCAGAAGAATTTTTCAGCCTTTTGTGGACAATTGGGATCAATGGTTTTCATTTCGGGAGTGATGGAGTTAGCCATTACTACAGAGTGTACCAATTCTTAGTCTCTACGAAAAACATCCTCTGCTCTAGTTCCTTTTCATTTCATCAGCTTCTAGTCTTCGAGTAGCGTCACATATTACAATTAAGGATGCCCTGAAGAACATTCCTTCGATATATTAGGAAGTTTCAAGCCTTCCCTTAAGTACTTCAGATATGGAGGGAGAATATGCCAGGAGCAGTGCCAGGCTTTCACATTCACACATTAGATGCTCCAGTATTGGCTCAACATTCTCATCACCACAGCGACACAGATCAGCCATGGGTATTCCCAGTCTTTCTCCATGCCTCCTAAAAGAACAGTGCAAAGAACCCTTCGTTGCTATTGATTTTACCGCTAATTCCAATGGGATTATGTGGAGCATTACTTCCAGAGCCTGCGAGGTCGTGGTACGTAAGGCGCCAGTGATTCCAATGAGTGCCATTCTTTGAATTCTGCTCATGGCGACCCTGTTAGTCTCAATCTCCAACGCATGCCACCACACCAGTGACCCGTAAGTAAGAACAGGTCTAACTACCGTGATGTACAGCCAGTGTACTATCGTCGGGTTAAGGCCCCACGTTTTCCCTACCATTTTCTGACAAGCTTAGTAAGCATTCGATGCCTTCTTGATCCTGTCGTCAATCGTGAGTTTCCAGTTCAACAGTACTTCATACTAAGGGAGAGCGGGATGGTAACGCCATTCAAGCGTGGGAGCCTGAATTCTTGGTCTTTTTTCCTCGTAAAGAGGATAAGGTCGGTTTTCTCCGGAATGATGTTGAGACCGCAGTTACCAGCCCACCTGCTCAAGGATTTGAGCCCAACTTCTAGTAAATCGCCCAAGGTGTCCAGGAACTTACTTCTCACCATCAGGGCGATATCATCTGCGTAAGCAACCACCTTGACACCGGTCAATGATAGAGCCCGTATAATTTTATCAAACACTATGACCCATAGCAGTGGCGATAGTACCCCACCCTGTGGGGTTCCACGGGTTGCTTTCATTCTGCTACATCCAGCCTCTCGCGTCCAGAACACATCTGAGATAATAGTCCATCAGTCTCTCCATTGTTTTTAGCAAAAACGATGAAAGACTAAAGCATCACTTATAATGGTTCCGATCCGATCCGGCAACGTCGGAGGGGAAACATTTCTAGGCACAATGATTCCGTTCCGACATCCATCAAAGTGACACTGTCGCGGTGTAATTTTGATTTTTAGTGAGGCGAAGGAGGTGGTGAAATTCAATAGTTCACCTCTTAGCGTCGGAGCGGAGAGAAGTTGAAAGTTGGTCAACTTTACCTCTCCGTTTTGTGTCTCGGCTAATTACCGGAACGATTGTGACTAGGCGTTCCGAAATTCCCTTTAGATGTGTGTCGGATGGAGAAACTCAACACTCTCTGTTTTCCGGATCGGATCGGATCGGAACCATTATAACTGGGGCTTAATGGAGGAGCAGTGTAGCTCCACGAGATGGAATCTTAAAAACTCCATATCTGAGATGGTAGGTACTGCCTAACATTGCAAGGAGTCGTTACAGAAATTTGCGTTTTCACAGAAGGAGATTTTGTATTCGTCCCTTGTAGAGATAAGACAGTAAATGGACATACTCGTAGTTGCTTCTTATGGCAGGTGCGACACAACTAAACCATCGCGCAAGTCGCGCGCATCGCCTTCACTGTAATTCCACATCAAGAAAGAAATTTTTAAGGAACTGTTATCATAGGGTGGTACGAAAATACCGTTGAAATATACTCCTTTCGTTATAGGGTGTATTATACGTCTGTAGAAAGAGCTTCCTACAGTTCCTTCCTATAGTTGCTATCTTTCCTATCGTAAGATTTGACCGAAATGTGAATCCTCTCCTAACAACCTTTGAGTCTGTTCCCAGTAATGTATTCTGAAGTATCTAATAAAAAAGAATAAATAAATAAAATGAAAATTATTAGGGCGTAAAATATCGCTCATTCCCCAGAGTAATCATCAGATTTGTGGTTATCATCCGATGCCAGCAAATGGCAGTTTGATATATGGACCAACGCTTGTGGACTCGCATGAAACACTACCCCCAAATTCGGTTCTATACGGTTCCTATGACTTGTTACGCACGTCGTTAATTTCGGATGTGCAGCATGTCCTCAAGAAGCTCTCGTCCTGTTTATTTTATATGTATATATATTTTTTTTAACGAAATCACTTCAAGGATACTTTCAAGATGCCTTTTATTTATCGTGCGGCTTTCGCCAAACCAGCCACCCATTTCCACCCCATACCATCGAATCGGCCAAATAAACGACGAGACTTCGACGAAGTTAGTCCAGTTGTTGCGCATGTCCTCGACAAGGACGTGCAACACACCATGCAACATAAAAAGGATTCCCTTTGACCTACGATGCTCAGAAGTGCTCGGTACGTGTTGAGTTACTCATTAAACCACCAGCTTCCTACTAACCTTCTGTCGTTCTCGTCAGAATAAAATCGCTAATTTTCTCGTCGCCGTGTCGAATAGAACGTAAGGATCTTGCCATCCCGTAACCAAGGACCCTTAGTGCGAATTGTTTTCGTTCTTTACGTATTTGTTCAATTATTGTGAGTTTAATTGCCTTTTCAAGGACCGCTTGTGTTTATAGTGTCTGAGTGTATTTAAACGAAAGAAATCAGGACGATGGGAAAGAGTGAATTAAGCAGAAGGAAATTATTTCTTAAGGCCTGGATCGTCCTGTGCATGCTCCTGAATGCAGTAAGTGGATTAAATTGAAAATTTTTCTATCAATTATCGCTTCGTTGTCCATTAAAGCCGCAAGGCGTTTGGAATTTGTTCGGTGCCGCGAGAAAGGATAATGGAGTTAATTTCGTAGAAGGGGTGATTACATTTTAAGGGAAGCTTCGTTTGTCTATTTTGGGGAATGTTAGCGTTAGCGATTAGCATCGCAAACTTTTCGAGCTATTAAGTTCGGTTCTTTGGTGGCGTAGATAAATCAGTGGAATTCCTTTTTCGTTTTAGTCGATTTTAATATTTTAAAAGCGATAAATCATTTTAAATGCATTAAGATCGCAGATACTCTTGAACTATTCTGTCGGCTATTAGACCTTAAGAAATTCTAGACAGAAAGGTTTAAGAATGTCGGGCATGTAGCTAAGTAATATTTAGGGAAAGACGTATAACGCCGCGTTAAGTTTACTTTGATGAAAACCACATAGGCTAGTGTGGCTCACTTCATCGGCAAATGAAGTGTGAATCGCATAGTCGGTACACGAATAGAAAGAGAAAATCTAAAAGTAGGATTTTTTTTCCCAAATTCCTTCTAGATCCCAGTATTATCAGGAATCTAGAAGGGAAACTGAAAATCTCAAGACGGAATAAAGATCCGGATCGACGGATCAGATATAAATTTTGTTCTTATCTTTTTCGGGATTGAACTGCAGTCAAAAATCTGAAACCGTTCCAAGTTGTATACAAGGTGACTACAATGGATTCATTGAGATCTCTTATGAGATTCGATAAAACATTGCTATTGTTCACTATCCTAGATTGAACCAACCTTCGTTCCCTTAAAGAGCTGCATCCCAAGTCTTGGTATTGGAGCCTCGGTAATGTTTTACTAATAGTTAGAAACCTCCCATACAAGAGTCCTTAAAACACGTATTCACAATTATTGCTCGAATGCTTCAAGTTAGGAACTTGAAATTTTGCATACTTAAAGTTTACAATGTTTGAAGCGAAAGTTCCAAATATGATGCAAATCGAATGAGTCCTTCGTGTAGCAGCCTACAAAATTATTTCAAAAATGTATGCAAGTTATAGAATCCACTATAACTCTAGTACGAGTTAAAGCAGGGATTCAAAATTTTACAGGAATTAGTTTAATATCAAAAGCAAGACTGAGTTCATTAATTAGAGCAATCAGTCGACTCCTTCCGGTAGCTGTCATACAAAAGTCCTTAAAATACGTGTTCACCAATATTGAACGATAACTTTAGAACGCTTTAAGTTACAACTTTGAAATTTCGTATACGTTGATTTTATTATAGTCGCAGCTGAACTTATTAATATGAAAAATATTTCATAAGTCCTACATGTAGTTGCTATACAAAAATTCTGTAAAAATGTCCTAACTTAATTTATGGAACTCACTATAACTTAAGAAATCGTTTAACCATCCATCGAGTAGTAGTCTTCAAAGAAATGCAAGAAAAAACGGTCACTTGAGGTTCTTATTACCAACGGTTTCGCTCTGATCTAGCCCCATTTTAAGAACATCATTTAATCGTCGTGTTAGGAAAGAAGTGTTGCCAGCGTCGTAAAGATCGGAGTAAGCTTAGTAGTAGGAACAGCAAGATATCTTAAGTATCGGTATGTCTTCCTTTGTGAACCAAATTTTTTTTTTGGAAGTGGCACTTTTAAAAAAATAATTGCTCAATTGCTAAAATGGTTTATATAAATGGTGGATAACTTCAAAAGTTGTTAAGTTAGATCAATATGATTTTATATTAATAAGAAAAAAATTAAATAAACGGTTACGTTTTCCAGTAAAATGATGATGAACTACTATTTTTCCTCTGTAAAGTTACAAAAACTGCTAGAAATTGACTATATAGTTACACAAAATAATAAACCAAAGTGTTTTAAGAGCTTCAAGTATTTGTCCTCGAATAGTGAAACAAATTTTTAAGTAGCATTAACGGTTTAGAAGATAAGTTAAGCAAAACAACGAATAAAAAATACATATCTCGAATACGGTACGAAAACGGGCATATCTTCGGATTGGTGCATTATTTAATACATGCTATACACCTACATCCCTCAATATTTCATGATAAAATCTTGAGATCTTGCCTGATTTTGGGAATTAATGTCTTTAATTAAAGTTCCAAATTACGCATAGGCAAGCATTAGGAAAAAAAATTTTAGAAATTGAAAGAAATTATTATTGTTATGTTATGTTTTAGGTTGGATTCGAAATCTAGCGTTTTCAAAATATCACAATTTTAAAACTTCCCTTATTGCCTGTGACGGCATCAGACGAAACTCAATATAAAATAAGCTGCTTTTTAAATTGAAAAGGTGTTTACACGTCTACTGAATCTAATCGAAATTCAATTTAAATATAAGAAGCATAAGATTCAAAGTCAATAGGATTCTATAATCCATTTGATAGGACAAAATTTTCAAATAATTGAGGCCATTGCTCCGCTCCTCTAGCCAAAATACAGCTAGAAGCTTAGTGTCCTTTTGACGAAATACAAACAGAATTAGCAATTTTTAATCATCGTGGTACCGTTCCTTTTATCGGCTACAAGCCCTTCTTAACTTCTACCCTTTACTGAATATTTTACTCACCGAACATTAAAATTCCCTAGAATAATATTTAATTTGCTTGATGTCCTTTCGCGTCACGGCTTCCTCACCTTTTTTCCATTCGATTTTTTCGACAATTTATCGATAATGCCGATGATTTGAATAATATTGAGAAATTTGTATGATAATAGATTGTCGGTGAGAAGGCCGTTTTCAATAAGATCTAATCATAAATTCAAATTTTACGAAAGAAAAGGATGAAAAGGATCTTATCTTATATTGAGGCATATAGCGAAAAAGTGTTGGAGCCCGAAGGGCATCGACCATATTTCCGCTTTATAGAAAATTTCACAAAATCGTTTCGTGTCGCAAAAATTCAATTAGATCATTGCTTGTCCTTTTCGGATTCGATTTGGACACTGTGTTTACAATCAGTCCTTATTCGGCGGCGAAACTTCCGTCCATTGATTAGAAATTACACGAAAAGGAAAATGTTTAGTCGAACATTTTCCAAAGATAAGGATGTTTGTAAATTTTCACATTTTCGATTTGTCGGAAATGAAAGTATGGAAGAAGTCAATATTTGTGAAGAATTATTGGAGGTGGGTGTGGAGTGTAAGCATGATTTTCAACACTTGTTACTTTTGTGCCGAATTTATTGTGTTATCTGAGAAGTTTCCTAAAGGAGATGCTTCAAGTTTCTTATTCAGGTATTTTTTTGACTAATTCCAAGTAAGGATTTTTTTTAATCCCATTGATGTCCTGGTTTTGTCAGGCTCTTCAATTATACTTACACGGTTTCAAGGAAATCGCATTTCTAAAATTTTTAGTCAATATTTCTTCGAAAATCCTTAAGTGAGGGTGATTCCTGGTATCTATGAAATTACTATGGGGTTTTTTCGCCGTCCTCTGTGGGAAAGGGAGTGTGAAATTATAACAATCCGACCGAAATTAAAACTAATCGCCCTACATCCATTCTAATCAGCTGTCGTCGCGTCGCTTCGCTTAAAACTCGCGCGTAGCGGACGGTCTGTTTCCGTATAATTCCACTTTAAAGATGCGAAAAGAACTTTGGCGCTTTGAGTCACACTCGCTTCGTATAGTAAAGTGATAGTAGAGTCCGGTCGGACCAGTTTCTTAGCTAGGACTGAATATCAACATATGTGTATTATGTCTATGTTTAAACAGAAAACTTCCGATTCATGTAAGGGAATGAAGACATACACCACGCCTAATTTTTAGTTAAAAGAGCAGTAAGTCATACTCTATCAAAATCTTTTTAGATATGGAGTCCAACTAACTGAGTCTCCTCCCTAGTGAGGATCCGTTCAGTCTAGCAGGTCAACAGGTGATTTGGTGACCTTTTTGATCCAAATTAGAGATAGGCTGAACTATCCTAAAAGAGCACTTCATTGAAGTAAGTAAGTGACAAAGTAACTCAGTCATTTTGGTGCACTGCAGTTCAATTCGAAAGGTGAATAAAAGAAATTAAAACGAATGAAGGAAGAACGAAAACTAACAGAGCAAACTGTACGAACACGATGAGAAGAGAGACAAGCAACCAACCAATCTTCTCATTTTGTCTGTCTCCGTGTCACTCAGAAACAGACACAGCTGTACATGTATACATCGCTATTCTTCCTATTGCCCAACCCACAAGAACAACTGAACTGTCTGACTATAGTGAAAGGCTATTTAGAGAAGCCACCCCACACACCAGAACAATTGAACGACTACTGACTGTATAGTGAGTGACTACTAAACGACCGGTTAGAGAAGAGAATAGAAGTAAGTGAATAGTTCAATTGAAGGAGTAGTGACTAGGTACTACTGAACGGCTGGTTAGAGAAAAAAAATAAAATGAACAGCTCATTTCAAGTACTTCACTGAACTAACTCTTCAAAGTGAATGACTATTTGTGAAGTACGTCACCCAAATGAACTCTTTTGTTCATCTCTAATCGAAATCCATATTGATAGTCCTTAATCTGCCATGTGACGATATCGAGTTATGCGAAAGTTTCTAAAAAGTACTCCTTTTTTGAGGATGTGTCTGCATAATGTGTCTCTTTTCACAGTAAATAAACATTGATTCAATTTATTAATTCGATTTTAATTTCAACCAATTTATCAGATCATTTCACGCATTTTTCCAAAAATATTTATGCAAACAAAATTCATGTTTTTCAGTTAATTTAATTTATTGTGGACGCCATTTTTAAATATTTTATGCAATTATTTTGCGATTTTATCTTAAATTTGTTTACACAAATGGAATGCCAACTGGATTTTGTGGAGCCCTTGTGAAATTTCACTCCAAACCATGAAGAACCTTGTCACAATGACCATTCCTCGCATTTAAATAAATAATGTAAATTCGAACTTTGTACAGCCTACAATCGTTCCTCTTTCCAGTTAAGTTCAGCATTAAATCGCTACTTGTATCTATTGCAAAAATTTGAATATTGCAACATATTCACCAGTGATTTCACTACTGGTGAATTCAATTAACTATGAAATCCTTCAATAGTCCCGAATAAATTAATGGCGTTAAGGTCAGCCCATATGGCGTTTTTCTCGAGAGCACCCAGCAAATTTCCATGTGTGTACATACACATTTCGCATAGATTCTCGGTTTATGGCGGCTTTTTTTTTATCATGTGCAATAAATTCCTGGAACATATAGTAGCCAAGTTGTACACACAAATCGATTTGAATTCATTCAAATCGTGTTTGAAAGCCTGAAAATAGACTTATCCATATCATCTATCTTCTCTGCGCTCAATGGATAGTTAATAGCCTGGAGCGGTGAGAAGACAAACACGTTCGAATAATAGCCTTAACATAAATCCCCACTACCCCCACTCCCCACTCCCTGCGTAATTAAATATCGATTCGTCACAGTGAGCCGAGTAATGGTAACTTCGTAGTGCCTCGCCATTTAACCGATATGATACTAAAAGGTGGCCATTATTTTTACCTTTCTTTCTTTTACCATTGCTGTCCAATGGCTTTGTCCACGTTCCGTCCATTAGCGATTCCACTTAAGTCCTGACCATTCAGTCTGACCGCAACTATACATCTCGACAGTTCCAATTAGTCAAGACCCGGTCGAAGAAGAGATCACTCCTTAATTATTATTGGTAGCGATAGCAACCATAGCCAAAAGGACTTTGATATTCTCGGTATTGTTGGTGGTAAAGCTATCACGATTCTTGAATAGACGAGACTGGTGACTCGTATGACCTGCAACCCATAGTGACATTGGCTTCGTAGCGAAACGTCCTTATCAGGACACGTTAAGGCAATGGAGTATGAACCGAACAGATAATTTTCTTCTCTTGTTGTCCTTAAAAGACATCAACCCCAGAGTATGACGTCGAGTATTGACAACTTTGCGATTATATTTAACGCTTAATGCCTTCAAGGCTCTTCGTTCAAAGAAAATCACACATTTACTAAGGATGTTGGCGTTCGTTCTACTCGTACATGTGTGTCCTTATGGGCTTACAGTCGTAAGATCTATAGGCCGATTACAAAGTCATAACTCCAAGATATTTTGTTGATGTGGGATGACGGTGGTTTCCGTTTGAATGCTGGCTGTGCCATCGTTTCAGTGGGATGATAAGTGGGATTTCGAACAGGCTTAATATAAACCGCACACTCCTTCTAGCGTCAGTATAAATTTGTTGTTCATGTTTAATGCAGAAATGAATAGGTGGTTCGTGTGTGTGTCTGCCTAGTAATTTCGAATCCTTTGCGGTTCGGGTTTTACTTTTGAATTCTGACTTTTCACCGTTTGGTCATACCACTAAAACCAGACTGCTTCCGTTCTACGCCATGTTTTTGACCAAATGGCTTATTGAATTCGATCTGTTGTCGAAGTCATCCCTTGTTCTGGCAGCTGTGCTTCCATTTGCAAGATAAACATATTACTGGTGACCAACTATGGACCTTCCTTAGCATAGGTCCCCTGTTTATTGGGAAACAATCCAGGGACAAATACCAGAATGTCGAGATTGAAAATTTCCGTTTGCGTAAATTTGTTGCTGCAACTGGGAAATGGCATGGCAACCGACTGGATAGTGACCATGGAAACAGAATTTTCCATTAAATTTCCTGCTATTTTCTCACAAAAAAAAAATTTAACTTGTAGCTTTTTGTCGATGTTGTGTAGGGACGAACTTCAGCAACCCAGAGGACTTCAGTCGTTGAAATATGTACACGTGGCTGTATCCTTGATTTTACTGGAACTTACTTAATGGAATTTGATGTGAAATATTCTCGTGTTTAAAATGTTTGTAGTTGTCGAAATTTTAATTGCATTTTTTACCTGTAGAGGAGTGTCGCTAGAATTCTTGTCCAAACTGCTAAAAGTCTTGTTTTCAAAAGGATACTAATGAAAATAGCTAGATCATAGAAGGAATCGTAAAAGTGGAGAAGCTGAAAGACCGTATATGAAAAATGTACCCTATGTAGCTGCACCGTTACACTTCTAAACGGGATTATTAAAGAAGCTCGTTGGACAAAAGTTGATCCTCTGGGCAAACGCAAAAAAGGAGGTCTGATGCAACAAGCCTTGAGAATTCTTTGAGCTTTTTTCAATATGGGTGTATAGAATGAATGAGTAGTTTTGAAGGTTGGGTGTTGGTTGGGAGTTGGTTGGGTGTTGGTTGGGTGTTGGTTGGGTGTTGGTTGGGTGTTGGTTATGTGTTGGTTGTGAATAGGTTATAGTGAAAATTTGTGATTTTAATCAGTTAAAGTGCTTTTGCAGCTAGTGATATAGTTCAATAGTGAACAAAAAAAGACGGATAATATATAGTTTGCGTACAACTTTTAAATTTTTTCCAGTCGAAGGTTGGGAATGCAACTGAAAACAGAAAATCTTATAATGCGTTCTTTCCCAAAATAAACTTACCACAAAATGATTAGATTTAAAGTTTTTACGAACTCAGTCATAGCCCTCAGGTCTGATCAAATATTGAATAACTTTCACTTCTACGTGGTTTTTGTATTCGTCTAAAAGTCGTTTTCATGATTTTTCCCTTTTCAACCCCTTAGAAAGTATAATGCGCATCTTGAGCATTGAGGCCAAAATGGTCTATTATACTTGAATCACCTAGTCTCTACCCGAACTTTTACGTCCTCCTCACGAATTTCAAGAGCTCAGGTAGGGATCGAGAACGGAGTTCTTTCATCCTCATAGCATCAACGCCGTATACGTGCATTCTCTCAAAAGAGTAAGCTGGACACTCGAAAAGGAAATGTTCCGTTGTGTCGTCGCTCTCGTCGCAAGCAGTGCACATGGGGTCGTCAATGTTTCTCAATCTGACCAGGTGTGGGCCACACGAGTTATGCCCATCTCTTAGAAGTGATAGGGATTGGTTTTAACTTCTTCGGGCTTTTTTATAATCATCTTAAAATTGATTTCAGGATTTTTGGATATTCAACTCTCACTTGGCTGTAAAGGGGTGGCATATGTTGTCACAATTTTAACCATATCTTTTTGGTTTAATGAGATATCAAATTCGATTTTACTTCGCCAAAGTTTTTATATAACCCCTAGAAACTAATTTAAAGATTTTCTGATATTCAACCCCCAAGGGAGTTGTATACGTCTTCATGAATTCCAGATCTGATAAGATATCGAATCGATTTTTACTTTCAAAGGTTTCTATAATCGCATAAAAGTTATTTTCATGATTTTTGGATATTCAACTACATCCGTTTTCACAGTTTTCGACATATTCTTCGGTTTAATGCGACATAAAATTACTTCAATGAACATTTCATGTAATCGCCTAAAAACCAATTTCACCATTTTTCGAAATTTAACCCACAAGGTAATGTCATATAACAGGTTTGATGAGGCAGCAAATTGGTTATCAATGCTGTGGGCTTTCATTGTAATTGTCTAAAAATTAATTTCAGGATTTTTATTATTCAACCCCGAAGGGAATGTAATGAAGTTACATACGTTTTACGCCTACAAGGGCTTTTTATATGTTTAATCGGCGAAAAATCAATATTTTTTTTCTATTCTAGTGATAGAATTAACTTTCCAAAAAAACCTCCTTGTCTCGAAATAACCGATGTTCCATTTCAACTTTGACCGCGTCCCGAAGTATGACCCAATTACGTAATTCATGTGTTAAATGCGTCGTCAGCATTCTACCGCAAAACCACTTTAACAGAAATTCAAGTAAGTTCGTTTCAGTTAAATACTTCAGTTTTGCCGTTTACACGTCAGTTGACTGATAGCTCAACTGAATGGGGAACTGAACTGATAACTGAACTGATAACTGAACTGATCGTCTAAACGGCCCTTAAACGACAAAAGTGAAATTGAAAACGTGGCTCGATAAACTATCTTAAATTTTTCAGTTTCTGTATCCGCTTAACTGATGTGTAAATACTAGAGATGAGACGAATATATTAGTATTCGCTATGATATTACTAATATTTGGATATATTAGATATTAGGAATATGCCGATATCAGATATTCGAATGTGTAAATACTAGAGATGAGACGAATATATTAGTATTCGCTATGATATTACTAATATTTGGATATATTAGATAGTAGGAATATGCCGATATCAGATATTCGAATATCATGATATTCATTTCCCATCGACCCTTTCTCATACCATGGATTTGCCGATCTATTTATTCTTTATTTACTTGGATCCAAATTGCTCTAATTTACCAATCTACTCTTCTTTTCCTCTTACAATAAATTGCATACATTGTCATTCATATCTTCAAAGCAGACATTTACCGATCGTCTCTTTTTCTATGGATTCATGGAGGTATGTGTGGCTTTTCTACCGGCTCTACAAACTACACTTTTCCTTACCTACTAAAGGTACAAATATTTTGCTATATATTCTTTGGTTACTTAGTATGAGCTAAAATAAATAAACAGATTTACCCTTTACCCATCCATCGGTCCCATGATATGATATTGTAATATTCCCTACCATATATTAGGTCAGATATTCATATTCGTATGGATTCACTGATATCACATATTTGTATGGATTCGCTGATATCAAATATTAGTGAATATCAAATATTAGTGAATATAAAATATTAGTGAATATAAAATATTCGTGAATATTTGATATCAGCGAATCCATACGAATATATGATATCAGTGAATACATACGAATATGAATATCTCACCTAATATATGGTAGGGAATATTCCAATATAATATCATGGGACCGATGGATGGTGATGGCGTGTCTTTTGGGTGGTGGATGTGTAAGAGGGAGGAGGAGGGGAGGAGCGTTTTTGACGAAAAATTTTGGTTCCTAGATCTCAGGAACCGCTGAAATTTAGAACTTGGACCCAATTGCTAAAAAATTGTCGATATAAGTTGAAGGGTGTGCGAGTGGGGGGAAAAACAATGTGTCCGAAACGCTTGAAACCTGGGATTGAAATATTATAAAATTCATATCTTCTGACCGGTTGATGTCAGAAGGTTGAAACTTTGTGGTTATCTTAAGGGATAATGGAAGATTAGATAGGGTCTAAAAAATTTATAGTGGATTGTGGAGTGTGGAGGTAGGGGGTGAAAAACTTTGAATTTCAATATCTTCCGTACCAATTACAGCAGGAAGATAAAATTTGGTTTCTGTATATAGGATTAGAAGTGAAGTATACTGAACGTGCATTTTTTGAGGAGGGAGGTGAAGCACAAAAGTGAGGGGCTATTCCCTTCAAAAAATTAAGTTTTTATATTTCAAGAACAGTACCAGATATGATCTTAGAAATTTTACAGGAGTTAGGCCCAGTAGACTTCTAGCAGGGAAAACAATTTTGAAGGTGTGATTGTAGGGGGCGATGTCGAGAGAAGATGAAAAGGAAAAAAAACTATTTCTTATTTTTCGAGAACCGCAAAGGATAGAAAACTAAAAATTTACGACTATATTGAGGGCATTCTAGAGAAAGAAGGCTGTCACTTTAAGAAGGAACAGGTCTGGAACACCTATGCAATTTCGCACCTACCACCTACACATTAAATAAGGAAAGTGTAAATGTGTAAGGGAACATTATGTTAGATTTAAACAACGACTTCCATATTTATCGGAAGGGAAAGGATTTTAGCTCATACTAAGTAACCAAAGAATATATAGCAATATTTGTACCTTTAGTAGGTAAGGAAAAGGGTAGTTTGTAGAACCGGCAGAAAAGCCTCACATACCTCCCATGAATCCATGGGAAAAGGACGATCGGTAAATGCCTACTTTGAAGATATGAATGACAATGTAATTATTATTATTAATTATTGTAAGAGGAAAGGAAGAGTAGATTGGTAAATTAGAGCAATCTGGATCCTAGTAAGTAAAGAATAAATAGATCGCTAAGTCTATGCGTTATGTAAGAAGGAAAGGGTGGGTGTTGTTAAATTTGAAAATAGCAATGGGATTGATTAGAACTTACATACGAGTATATCGGACAATGAAAAGGATAGTAGAGTAAATCTGTGTGATTTCGCACCTCGTAAGTTTGGGCAAGGGTAGATGGGGTAATTCCGTAACGTTTAACATCTTTGTTGGTTTTGATTTTCAGGTATATTCGGTTTTGTATTCATAGTGCCTTATACCGTGTTACAATTTTTTTCAGCAATCAGATATTCTGCAAAAAGCTAATAATAGTGCATTTTTGCAATCATATTGACATTCAAAATTCAAATACCGCAATGTTTTCTTTAGCTTAACTTCACCAAATATAGTTATAAATCTCCATTCGATGATCATTTCATTAAGATTCTTTTCCAACAAGCACCAGTTCGCCATGATACAGTAGATATTAGTAATATTCACGTATTAGTTTAGATATTATAATACTGCGTAATGAATATATTCGTATTAGGTGATATCACCATATATCGGTATCAACCAATCTCTAGTAAATACTCATCAGTTCAGTTCTTATTTGAAATACAGCATACTGATTAAAGGTATGGATTTCCATTGTCGTCGCAATTCCGCGTCAGGGCGTAGGACGCATACTTTTCTGTCACGTTTTTGAGTTTCGGATTCAGGGTAATGTCATGAGACGAACAGCTGATAGCTGGGCCAATTCAAATTTTTTTCCAAAACCATTCGAATAGTATTCTACTTGGAAAAAGGCAGTGCGGAATCAAACCCGAATTAAACAAAATAAAAATAGTTTAGCGACACACAAAGCAAGCTTAAGAATGTGCGACATGCAACGCAGACGCAACCTGTCACTTCAACTACAATTTGATTGGTTGATTGTTGCGTCCGACAGTCTGACACAGAATTGCGACGACAATGGAAATCCATCTTTAAGGTCGCGATTTGATTCGAATTCATCGCGTCGCATCACTTGACGCACGCGCGTCGCGTTCACTAAAATTCCACATTTACTTTCACTACTATTTATCTCACGGACTCGTCAGTTTTGTTCCTCCTCGGTTAAAATCGAGTATGCTATTTGTGGCACTGTCGCCAATTTCGCTCCGGGATTTAAAACTTGATCTCCTTCATTTCGAAACATATATCCCTTTTCTTTTAACAAATATTATAACAAAATAAAATCGATTGCTTATCGAAAACAGCTGCAAGGGATGCAGTTTAAAAAAACAAACTGAAATTCTGCTGAAAAATTTCCAGCTCCTTGGCATTTCAATTACGGACATTCTTCTCATTTGAGTAGTCCTGATACGGAACACAAATCCTGGGAAAGTACTTTGTCAGCTCATCGAAAGAGCTCGAGTGGCATTACTCCAGCATTTTGCTCCAGATCGGATAAAAATACTTTTGCATTCTTTCATGTTCTGGATATGGATAAAACGAAGGGATGTGAAAAATCGTGGGTGAAGGGCCTTGCAAGGTGGGCGTATACATTCAAATGGGATTTTCATCTGCAACAGATGGTTGTTAGGCACGAGCTCGCAAAAGTCCTACGTAACAAGATGAGTAATGGCAGGGACACAATACTGTGAATCCTTTTTTGTTCTCTCCTCTTGCTTGGGAACTTACTTCGTACTTTGATGGAACTTTTTTTCCAGGTTGGATATTGTTAATGCCCGAGGTGGTAGACTAAAAGATTTCGGTAGAGTCGTTCGTTGTTAATCTAATAAATAGCGAGCCTTGCTGCTGATAAAGTTGGAACAGATGGGACTTAATTACTTCTTTTAATGGCTCTCAACAAGATGTCGAGTGAAATGGCTAACAATGCTGAAATCACTGAATTCAATATACCAGCAAAAGGTTACATGAAAGGATGGATTCTGTAGAATCCACCTGACCCGATTCCCCTAATCATTAAAAAAGGATATAGGCTTACTATTATCTAAGAGGATCTTAATGCCAGAAAAAAGAATTTTAAATCGAGTTCGGACTAAGCTACGTATTAGTAACGACTTCCAGCCATCGGATACAATTTTTCTGAAACCTGAAACATGCACACCTACTCAATGTCAGAGTCCTTGAGTCCTCATCTTGCGATGAGGACAGTCTAGAGTTACGCTACAGTACAAACATCTCACAGTCAATTTTTGACTCAATCCAAACCTGTCAATTTCAGTTTGGATCTATACATTTGCCGTGATTTTGCTTAGAAGAATTCTCATGGAAGTAGTTTTATGAAGTACTAGCCTCGTCTCTAGGATAAGCGCGCCCAAAACCCCTCCGGAAGATCAGGTTTAAGAAACATACGTGCCAATAAACTAAATAATTGAGGGCAAAACAATTTCCAAAAAGTATCAGCATTATCCATAACCCCTCAAATCTTCCTTTCAGTCATACATTGCAATTAAGTTCGGCGATCATCACATCACTAGAAAACATCAACATTTCTTCAGATGGTAGGAATTAAGGTGTGGAGAAACCGTGATGTGCTATAATACAGTGGTTCTCAACAGCCGTTCTCAATAGGGGGTGGAGCTTATGGATTTTTTTTTAACGAGGAGTGAGAGCATCGAAAGCTTAAGTCAGTGCGGGACTTTAACCCGCTAAACATCTCCTCAGTCGTACGGATGGATCTTCCCGGAACCACCGTAAGGTATTGCGTCGGGAGGCCGTCATAACAATATTGCTAAAACCGTCAGTTATTGTCTGCTTAGTCTAGTCAGTCGTCTCCTGTGGTGCGTCGCGTTGGATATTTCTTATTCGCTCAAAGCGTCGAAGTGTTGTCATAATCCGTGCTGCGTTAGTCTGGAAAGCTTGCCACTTGAGGGCTGTGTCACAAATGTGTCTAACAAAATTTTCTGCGGTCGGAGCTTCTCCAAAGGCCTCCTCAACCTCGGCTCGGTCGACGTCGAAGCGCGGGCAGTGCAGTAAGATATGCCGCGCGTCCTCAATCTCGTGGGGCAGTTGGGACAGAACGGGTCTTCCTCATGCTTGAAGCGGTGAATATACTGCTTAAAACAACCGTGTCCGCTGAGCAGCTGAGTCACATAAAAGTCCACTTCTCCGTATTTGCAGCTTATCCAGCTGTCGATGTTTGGAATCAATGTGAATGTCCATCTCCCTTTGTTCGCGCTTTCCCAGCGTCCTTGCCATTTCTGGGTACTGCGCCGTCGCTCGTCCACTTTCGATGCTTCATCTGCTACTACATAGAGTCGCTGAAGTTCACACGCTAGTATGTCAATTGGTAACATTGCCCATATTACTCCGATTGCTTCATCGGACACTTTTCGAAAAGTACTAGCAATCCTTAGTGCGCTAAGACGATAGATTGATCGGATTCCGGCTATATACGATTTCTTCTTCGTTGCATCTGCCCAGATCGGTGCAGCGTATAGCATTACAGAACTCGTCACCGTTGCTAATAGTTTTCGCCTGCTGGAGCGTGGTCCTCCAATGTTTGACATGATGCGTGAGAGTGCACCATTCACCTTTGAAGCTTTTTCGCTGATCGCCAGAATATGGTCCTTGAAGGACATCCGAGTGTCGATTAACACTCCAAGATATCGCAGATTTGGCTGCGAGATGACCTCGTGCTCTCCGGCTCTGAATGTGAAAACAATATTGGTGGAATGAATAGAAAACTAGATATTAGAAAAAGTTTGGGACCATGTCGTGAGAGCGATTCGACTTTAAAGATAACTAGATTCAGAATTTTTCCGAAAGATTCTCTGAGTAAAAATATTGGACCATAAAGAAAATCATTTGAGAATCACTGCCTTAGTCTTCGATCGGTTGCATGTCATATGGTATGTAGGTGTGCAGCTTGCACCCGTCTTGGAAGAGGCAGTCGCATTTATGTGTAGTGGCTCTGAAAAGAATTCAGACACTCAATGGCGTGGCGGGTTCTTTGCGAGCTATGCCTTAATTCAAATCGAGGACGAGATATGAAATAGTCTACAGCTTTTGTTAGCTACAAGTCTGAATTCATGTTATTAAAGTCAGTAGTTCTCCAGCTATAGGTGTACAAACATAGACAGATATACATTACGTTCAAAACGACGATGTGTCCATACTTAATACAAGGTCTGTCTAACTACAAGATGGTCAGTGCGAAATTTGTCGATCCAAGGAAATTACAAATCAGTTTGCTAATCAGAGCGAGAACATTCGTAACATTAACTTAATGTTGAATGTATCATCAAGCACAGTACAGCGACCTTGAACTAACAGTGTATATATATTTTCAAATGAAATTCTCTAACATCACAAGTAGGACTGCTCCTAACCTGAAAACGCTTCCTACATTCTTCAGCTAAGCTCTGCCAACGTTCAGAAATGTAATATTACGGAAATCGTAAAGACTATTTCCTTCACATTATTATCACTATTATGACCACTCGCAAAATACTCTTTACATAGTCGGAACAGAATTTGAATAGAGAAATTCCATAATAGCTGTCACAGACAATTGTACACACTCGGGTATGAATTTATTCACGCTCGAAGTCGAACCGTTATACTGAAGGACATTGCAGTTTTATGTCGATGTGCTAAATATGCTTCCAAGCAGAAACTTTTCAGCCTTAATAAACGCTTCAGACATTTCCTATAAATCCGAATGCTTGTGAAATTCAAACAATTCACAAAGCATTTGGCTGCCATGTTCAAAAAAAAAAAATTATCACACGTATATGAAACGACCGGCTGCGCCAAATCGATATGTAGCGGTGTAGGTGGCTGTCTGTAGCGAGTTTAACAGACTTGATGTCGTTTAACTTAATTAAAAACTTGACTTCCCCTAGCTGCCACTCTGTAGTGATGGCGAATTGATTCAAAACGCAAATTAATAAGCTCTCCATTGAATCAGTTTCAGGTTTTGATTAAGATTTTTAATTCGTTTTCAAAGTTTTAATTATTGGAAATTAATTTCGAACGTGTAGCTTTTAGCGACGCTTCTGATTGATAATATGGTGGGTAGACTGTTGAAATTAGTTTTGTAGACCCAATCGTCACTCCCACCCTACAACACCCCCCAATTCAGTCGAACGAGGTTGTAAATAAAACGAATTTAGTCCGACAGAAACTGACTCCATGGAAACGAGCTTGAAGCGTGTATTGGACGTATTTAGGACGAAGCTTGTCGTTGAGTAAGCAATAAAGTTACCGTCGACGGAAACAAATTCGGTTCAAGAATTTCAATTTACGCAGCCACCCTGTCGTAACTCAGACGGGCAAACTGTTGACGTAGATATCTACACTGGAAGCGAACGAGGACAAAAGGTTCATTTTCTTTGCCGATTTGATTTTGGGGCTTCTGCCCTTGTCAGAGACTGTACAATGCGCTAGGAAACGAAGAATCCAATTACTTTTCAACGAAATTCCAGCTCACCTGTTCCATATAACACCACGTCATCAACCACCCTTTTTATTCAACACCACCGTCCTGTTGTTGCTCAATGCTAAAATTAGTGCGTTTGCTATTCAAACTAACAAAAGGACAAGAAGTTCGCAAAGGGTGAATAGGACAATTTTCATTCTCTGTTGCTTCCTATAGAAAACATTGTGCATAGGACCTATCAGGACCAGCAACCAAGCTACGGAAGACTTTAATCTAATTATCAGCAAGACACTATGAAGTCCTACGGAAGGACGAACATCAGAGTTAGAATAAAGTGTAGCTTGGGGTATCCTAGCAGAAACCACCACGTTAGATACGACGGTTTCTTCTTATTAATGGCAAGGAAGAACCAGCAACAGAGCAATGAAACTACAAGGGAAAGTCACCATGACTGCAACTTGGAAGATCCTGACCGAGATACAAGTGGGAGCCAAAAGGATATATGCGTTAAGTTTAATCGAATTTTGTTTTCATGTCGGGGATGACTGATTCAATCCTGCAGAGTAGTTTTGAGCCGTAGGAAAACAATCTTCAACAGCATGGGACGTGCTTTAATAACTGGGGTTATAAGTGGAATTTAGTGAGACATGCCTGGAATGATTCGGATAAATCGAGTATCAGTGGAACGTTGGCACGATATATTGCGACTGACAAGGATTTTAATACTGTAGTTTACCAATCTATTTGTTATTGTTGGAGTCGAGATATCGAGTGCATCGTCAAGTGTCCTGCTTGTCCTGGTTTATGCATTCGATTTTTTTCTGCTCTATACAGGACGGTAGTATTTTCTCGTTGAGTCCAACCCACTTTAGAAGAGCCTGCTGGACATGGTCATTCCTTCATCAGGATATTCAGTTGGTAGTTGGGTTGAGCAAATATCGAATTCATGTCAGCAGGAAGTGCATATATGAAAGAGTGCGGCAAATCAAACATCGCTCAACAGATTTCGTTCTAAAATCCGAGGGTTATAAAAAACTCACCCTTGTACCGAGTTTTTGTCCAAACTAAAAAAGAGTATTTTATTTTCACCAAGGAACAATAACAGTAAGCAGTGCAAGAGTGTGGTATATTTACAACAGATGTTTATGTGTAAGACCCTCAATCAGCATCAACATCTTCAATTCAATAATTCACGAAAATGATTCGGTTCTTCTGTCGATGGGTATTTATTATGGACAATGTCATGAGGTGTTTCACGATACAATTTGTGAGGAATTTAAAGATGAAGTTAATTGGGAATTCATTGTTGAGTTCATGAGTGATTTCATGGTGAGATTCAGCAGAATTTTCATAATAATATTCACTAGGACACGCGCTCGGAGCAGGAATCAGGACAATGTCGCTAAGTGACTCTACCTACCGGACCAGCGTCTTGCAGGTGGAAATACTGGGAATCCGAATGGCATGTCGGACATCGAATAATTATTTCCGCTGAAGTAGTGAAACAGTGCCGAAACGAGCTGGCCAGTTGAGGGACTCAGCTCAAAGTCATCCTGCTCTGGGCCTCTGGTCCTAGGGATAGAGTAGCAAATGATCGGACTGACGAATTGCTAAGGCAGGGTTTCGGTTTTCCATCAACGTATTTAATCAGTAGATTACCAAGATTGCAAATATCTACAATTGTTATGCACTATTTATTCTAGGGCACTCTGGCCAAGGTTGGACAGACGTAAGACTAGGGAGATATTGACATGGAGTAGGGGAAGTCTTCGGCTACTCGTCGGAATACTGACAAGGCACTGCTTGCTAGGGAAGCATGCTATACGTATGGGGATCGCTGTCTCTGACGTGTGCAGGTTCTGCCTTAACCTATATGCTGAGGAGGACATCACCCACATTTTGTGTGAGTGTCAGGCGGTTGCAAGGAGGCGACTGAGGTGGCTGGGCAGTTTTTTCTTTGACAATTAGGAGGACCTGAGATCGATAGGGCATGACAAGCTAGTCAAGTTCTTTAGGGATCTGGGTTGTTTAGGGGATATTTAGTGACCTACGAGGCTCTGAAGGGATCGCTATGGGGCCCTTTTGGTGCCTAGTGTGCGCGGTGGCTCAGCGCTTCGCCCCTTCGTAAAACTAAAACTAAAACTATGCACTATTTACCCGGTTATGGGTAAATACCAGTTATATTTCTCGGACTCTCACCAAATTGACTATCACGTCTTTATTATTTCGAGGTAAGGTTCTTAGCCTATCAATAAATAACGTAGCCTGGGTCATACTAGATACTCACTGGCAGTTAACGCTTCACATTGCTGCCATGCTTTTTCTCTATGTGAATTAGAAACGCTCGACGTATGTTCTAACAGCTCCTACATGCTCCTGAATAGCGGTCGCATTCGCATTACTTATGGTCGTTATTTTCGATGTAATCTCCGTTTTGTTTGGCATGGGACATCAAAAGATCCCGAACGAACACTCCGATTGGGCCGAGTATTTTCGCAATAATTCTGGCCATTTATTTTCAATACGTTTCCGTGGGCAATGAATGAAGCCAGCCGGGGTATTCTCGAGCCTCGTAAAAATCGAAATGTTTAGCATTTCAGGAACGGTATTTGGCGTTTCGCTTCGGCATCCATCAAAGCTGTTGCGGAGCATTTCTTTTGCCGATCGCGCTGAAAACTGAAACATTTTCGTCATTATCGCCATTAACGCTATTGTACGTAAGGAGTATGCGCTTCTTATGGTTCCCAGAGTCTGATGATGGCTCGTTTGGAATAATAAAAGTCGATTTGGAACGGTGTCTTGACATGGTCTTGAGAAAAACGTCTTATGCTGTACAACTCTAGGTGTTGCGATGGCCGCGCGTCTTTCGAGGTGTCTAGATGCATTTTACCACACTCGATAAGTTTGTAAAATTCAATCTGTGCACATGTCTATGTGAATTTATGGTCGGTTTCGATTCGTTCATTGCCTGGCGAATTTGAATGGTTTTCTCCAAATAACTGCAACACCATCTTTGTGCCTCGGTCCAACTCCATTCGTCCATTTTGCCAAAGATTTCCATCATTTTACCGCCTTCTGATGGAGTAATTAAAATTTTAATTGCATCCCCGACACTCGTTGGATGGGATTTTTGTTCATTTGGGAAAGGAAACGACAAACGCTGTACCGAGGTTGGGTACTAGAATGACCCGCGCTTTAAGATGCCACCTTTGCCACACTCGCTTTTCATTTTCTTGCAATTTTCTCGCCTTGAAGATGTTTGAAGTTGCCTATGAGAAAATGTCGATGAATTGTCGATAAAATGTCGGCAATATTTCAGCAATTAACGGAAAAAGTGCTATTTGGAAAAATTAATTTAGAAGCTGAATTCTCTTATTTTTACCAGCTTTTTAAGTGATAGAATTTTAATGTTTTCTTGCATGCTAATCAATTCCGGCAGCGTAATAAAACTCCACACTATTAAAAGTTATGTAGATAGGTGGTCAAGTTGACACAGGCCGAATTATGTTAACAACAGAAGTTAGAGATATAAATTGGAAGAAAATCGAGGCGTTGCTGAAATCTGCAAGAATCTCACAGATATCAAGGAGACAGAAAAATGCACGCATTGTGATAAATGCGCCCCGAATCTCGGAGAAAAATCTGCAAATGTCATGATAGAAAAACTAATTTTTGCACAGCGCCAAGTAATAGTACTTTCTAGATTGTATATTTTGAGGCTTTTGCTCATGCACACTACTAACTAAGGAAAAGTTAAATAATATTTTAACTGGTTATTTAATTACATATAACAAAAAACAAATTCGGGATAGTACAGTTTCCTTTTCAATCGATGGAGTTGACTTCCAGACCCGAACAACAGTTCCGATTTTCGTCATCTGGAAAAGTGAAAACTCATATAAAGGGTGTTTTTTTAGGTGCATGAGAACTATCGATATTGATAACTGTGGTTTGACAGCTGAGAATGTCAAACTGTGTTGACATTTCTGTTCAGTAAGGTTTGGCAAGTCATCATGAATCGTTTAACGCCAGAACAACGCTTCCAAATTGTGGAAATTTACTTTGAAAAAAATAAATCTGTTCGCGAAGTTTATAGAGCACTTCGTCCATTTTACGGTCAACATAATCGGCCTAATGAGCAAGCAATTCGTGTAGTTATTGATCGTTTTCGCACTAATTTTACTCCTCTCGATTCAAAACCATCAACAAGACAAAGAAATGTGCGGTTTACACGCTGGCGGTATCATCGGTCCTTATTTCTTCCGAAAGAAGAAGGAGCTACCGTTACGGCGAATGGCCAGCGCTATCGAGCCATGCTGACTGAATTTGTGTTTCCAAAAATTAATCAGCTAAACATCGTTGACATTTGGTTCCAACAAGACGGCGCAACTTGCCATACAGCGCGCTTAACAATCGATTTATTGCAAAATCAATTTGGTGACAACTTGATTTCCAGAAGTGATTCTGTTAACTGGCCCCCTCGTTCGTGCGATTTAACGCCTCTGGATTACTTTTTAGGGGGCTATATTAAGTCATACGTTTATACCGAAAAACCAGCAACTCTTGAAGCATTGGAAGCCAATATTCAAGCCACTATTGACGCCATACGGCCAGATTTATTGGAAAAAGTAGTTAAAAATTGGACTGATCGAATGGACCATGTAACTCGTAGCCGCGGCGGACATATGACGGAAATCATATTTAAAAAATAAATGCCACGAAATTATCTACCAGAATAAGATAAAAAAATTTCGTTCCAACAATATTTCTGTCTTGTATTATAATTTTAAGTTTTCATGCACTTAAAAAAACACCCTTTAGAATTTTGAGAATTAGGAGTCTACCAAACTTACTAGAATCCTAGTTAATACACGAATTAATGGAACCAGCACTCTGAACTTGTCAATATTTGTGGATTTTGAAATTTTAGTGTGGCTATTTCACGCAGTTTAACTAGACCGTGGTGGTTTTAGTTTGCAACATTATTTTCTTTATGATATTTTATTCTATCTCATCATAAAGAATGAATAAGCAACAATACCCAAGTCGGAAACCATTACGATAATGTTGGGAAGAGACTCGATATCATCTGGGGATTCTACTTTTGACAACAGATTCCATGATTCCCCAAAACTTTATTCGCCACACAGGCATCAACATTTTCGGAGGAGGCCATCTGGTAGTCAGAACGCAAATCTCTTCTCTTATTGCGTTGCACAGGGTGTTTCTATTTTTTTCAGATACACCCAGCGGGCAAAGTCCTCGAATCCAAAATAACCATTAGGAATGATGTCTGCGGTGGCCCCATATGTTCATATATATACTTCATGCGAGGAGTGTACGTTACTTTTATGTGGAATATTTTAATTGTTTATACGTAACACGTTCACACGTTGAATATCATGAGCACCACTAGTTAAATTGCAGACCTATGATTCCACAATTCACTGCGTTTCTTTCGTTTTCAGCCACATTCGCTCATGACCTGAGGTACAAGTACCTGAATTTTATTGAAATGTCTCCTTTTCCAATAAAATAACCTCGTCTTAATATTCCTATATTTGTTTTTTCAGGTTACACCACAAACTTCTGACGAGGGACTAACATCATGCGAAATTGAAGCTCTTGTACGCGAATTGGCCAATCCTAGTCAGGAGTATCAAATGCACGTAAGTACTTCCTAGTCTAGTCTAAGGCTCAATTCCATAAAATCAATTCGGGATACCTTCCTCAGGCAGCAGCTCTTCGAAATCAATTGAGAAGTCTTTTGGGCAAGCAACAGATCGACGACTATCAATCGATCGACATGGATAATGATTACCCGGATTCGGACAAGCGGTCGTTAGGATCACTGGCCCGAAATGGATTCCTTCAAAATGGCAAACGATACGTAGGAGCCTTAGCTCGATCTGATTCGCTGAGATCCCAAATCGATGCGATCAAGCGTAGTATAGCCACGCTAGCAAAGAACGGTCAGCTCCCTTCACGCGAGCCTGACCTCAATGATAGCGTACAGTTCGGTGAAAAGAGGAACCTGGGATCGGCAGCTCGTTCCGGGTATTTAACCGGTAAGCGAAATGTTGGCTCGCTAGCACGGGACTTCCAGCTTCCGTCGTACGGTAAGCGAAATGTGGCATCGCTGGCTCGGTACGGACTGATTCCGTCGTCAAGCCCGAAACGAAATATGGCCTCATTGGCAAGAATGTCAGCCTTGCCGCAGTACAAGCGAGGCGGAAGCAACGATTATTGGTATGATGACCTAAATAGCGATGAAATGACCAAGCGAAATATCGGATCTTTGAAGAACTCGCCAACACATGGTCAACGCGAGAAGAGAGATCTTGGCGACAATATAGATATAGTGGATCCCGTCCTTCAAAATCCGCCGCTAGACTATGAAGAGCTCAAGGACATGCTGAGCCACGTTTACAATCTCTACTATGGCGGAAATACCCACGAGGAGAAACGCTTCCTGGGTAAGTTGATCACAGCTTGATTGAGTGAATTTTTTGAATCCTTTTCCACAAAAACAAAAGAAAGCACAAAACCGAATTTTTAACCACTACCTTTGTACGAAAGGTTCGGTGGCACGTAGTGGATGGTTTCAATATCGACCAATCGAGAAACGAAATCTCGAGTCCTTGGCCCGAAGCGGTCTACTACACGACGACTATTCGGATTATGGGTCGGCGAATGATCGCGATTCGTTTAGGCAACAGGAACAGAAACGTCACATTGGATCGGTTGCACGGTCCGGATGGCTGCCAGCATTTCGTCCTATCCGAAGTGGAAGATTCAGCCGTTCGGGAAGGGCGAGGTCTCGAATAGTAGGAAGTTGGAATTGCTTGTAGTCTCGATGTGTCCTAGACTTAGATGATCGTGTAGTTGGTGAATGTTGTTGAGTAGAACGTTTTGTGTTGGTGTCGAAAAGAATAAGCTATCTTTCGCGGAATTAGTGTATAACGTTGTAGGATAGAGGCAACAGTTGTTCCTACTGGATCAGGCACTTGATTGTGACTAAATATATGAAAATTGGATGAAAAATTGCGATCTTCTGAGTTAATCTGTTCTTGATTCAAATTTCGACATCAAGATGGCGCTCTTTAAATAAATTAAGTTTCACTTCCCTCAACTAAGAAACAGGCATAGCAACACTGCTATTTTGAATACTCTGAGAATACCTCAATTGTTTTTTTTTAACCTGTGATAATCAAGAGCAGTAGAAGGTGAAAAACAAATGTAAAAAAATTTCTCACCAAAAATATCCAAATCCATTGTAAAAACGGGAAGGTGTAAGATAGGCGAGCCTTTTTGAAAATATTGAAATTAAGTCTTTAATAACATTCAGAATTTTTGAACAATTTTTGTTCGATATCAGGGTATTGACCGCGGAATATTTTCTTCTTTACTTTTGTGCTGGGTATCAGGATACAGGGATATTCCAGGGAACAGTATGGCTGACGAACTCGCTCGGCGCGGTACTACCCTTCAGATTATGCCGGAAAATTGGAATCTGGGTGTGGCTGTGGCTACATGTAAACTGCTACTGCGATTGGACTCAGTTAAGAAAACCAACTCAAGATGGGCAGACGGTATTACATGTCACACTACGAGACAGATCTGGCCGAAGCTGGATCCAAAACGTTCTAAAAAGCTAACTTTGCTCAAAAGGGTGAATATCAGCACCACAGTCGGTGTCGTAGAAGCTACCTAGATGAGGAGGAGGAGGAGACAGTCCTTCATCTTCTCTGTACCTGTCCAGCTCTATCCGCTAGAAGGAAAGCTCATCTTGGAGTTTAATTCTTTAACAGTCTTAGTGACCTTGACATAATGCAGGTCGCGAGAATTCAATGTGAACGCTTCATTGCAAGGACCGGATTCGATGATCCTGTAGTAACACAACGGGCCTTTTAAGGTCTAAGAGTGTCCGTGTTCTCACGGGTAGCCACGCGTACCTACCTACCTACCTACCTTGTGGCTAGATAGTCTTATATCAAATTATTTGTTTAACCCTTTTCAATAGGTTTTTGAATAATTTTCGATATTATTCATTATTTATGGACTTGATGTTAACTGAACTATAATCACGGCTTATTAAAATATGAAAAAAGTTAAAAGCCAAATGTAGCTTAACAATTTTGAAATTCAGGTTCACTATAAAATTTGTGTTTCAAATCCGGCTCGACGGATAAAAAAAGTTCAATTTTTTTCTTTTAATAAAATTCTACTTATTTTTCTTCGAGAATTTAACTCAAATGACATTCTTATAATAATCATACCGAATGTGAAGCTTCATGAGGTGCTGCTTGCTCTACATTGCAAAGACGATAATTAAATTTAGTTGTAAAAAGTAGTGTCAGTAAAGTCGATTTCAAGAGAATTAAAAGACGTTTTCGGTCATTTCAGCATACATTTTATATTTTGTGAAATTTTGGCTATCTTAAGACAAGTGTCTTCTATTAAAATGAACAATTGTATTAAAAGAAATATATTATAGAATAAAAATATTTGAGGTTACACAATTTATCACAAAAGAAAAACACAGTTTTAGGCGCCATTTTTTAGAGATGGCGCACCCTGCGAATGCTTTTATATGTCGCAAGCTTAGGGCTTAAAATAAAAAAATGAACAATTTTGCGAATTTGAAAAATAAAATTCAACTCGTCCCTTTAACACTAAACCTACCGATACTTCATGTATACCTATTCCTACCACAGCGGGTTAAGTGACCCGTCTTTAAAATGTTATATATATATTATACTATGTATAGTGAAAAATGGAGCACAATTTGGTAAATGAATTAAGCAATTTTTCCAAATAACGATTCAAAAATGTTTATTTATTAAATTTAAAAATATGATAATGTTATTTAGAAGAAATTCTGACAAAAAGTTTAAAATGGGTCATTTGACCCGTCGTGGTAGGTTTAGTGTTAAACAGAAACTTCCTATTGGCTGGACTGTACAAAGGTGGAATTATAGCGAAGGTAATGCACGCGTTGGCACATTTTTGTGGCGCGTTGAATCGCTTCCCACAACTGTATTGTCATGGTTTTTTTGTATAGCTATTCGCGGTTAAAGTTGAGTTACTCGCGCAACAAAATTAGTAAATATACATTTGAAGCGACGCGCGTGAATCGTGGCGATTTTGTTGTAACTAGCTACACTCACTAACAAACATTCTAATCAGCTGTGATAGCGTCGCATCGCTTCACACGTACGATTCGCGTTTTCTATAATTCCACCTTAATGTTCGTTATTTTTATGTTTTTTTCTTTATTTAATTAGATTTATGTATTTTAATTTGGCCTTTTTTATTTCTACTAAAAAAATTCTGAAGCTATCACCGGTTCTGCCTGAAGTGTCGGTCGATGTTGTTATTGAAAATTTAGGGCTTACAAAGAAGGGTAATAAATTTGGTGCATAAAAGACAAAAGGTTTATGGGAATTACCTGGTAATTACCGAGTAGTGAAGGTATTTATTTTTTATAGGAACAATTTAAAAATAATTGAGAAAAAAAATTTTTACAAAAACATTGCATGTAGTTCAGATAGACTATACGAGTAAAAATCGATGAACATACTTTTTAGTGATTAACTTCTTTGTTCGTTTTAAATGTATCGAATATTTGTAATCGGATCGCATGACATGGCGAAAAATATAGACAAAATCGATTACTAAATGTGTAGAGCACAGTGTAAATGTTTTAGAAATGTTTTGAATTTTTCACTTTAATTATTACTAATAATGTTTTTTTGTGTTTGTTTTTCACCTTTTCCATTTTTCTTTTTATTTGAAAATTTTATTTTTTTACACCAAGGTCGAATATTACCCCCAACAAGAGCGACTTCGACAACCCATCGCGGCCGTTTGTAGACGATGTGACGATACCAGAAATCAGAATGCCATTAGTTGGGGCGCCCCTGGACTACAAACATCTTGGGGTACACCACCCCGACTTACAGCATTACATTGGAGAAGTTTACGACGTACCGAACCATTTTATTAAGCCCAATCCAACTGATGACCTATTAAAAATTGTTGACAACGACGACGGAGAGAATGACGACAATTTACTCATCGATGAAATTAATAACGTGGATTATAATAAAAACAATAGTCCCGAAACGAATGAGAATGCCAATTATATCCAGTGTTGTGATCCAGTCCACTCTAGACGATTTTTAATTTAACTCCCACCTCCCACTTTCCCACCATATCAAAAATTAACAAAAATTCATATCCGACCATATCTGCACTCGTTGTTTATACACTGTATTTATTGCTGATTCAATTCTAATTAAAAATCCAGTAGATTTAGTAAGCCAACAATGAAAAGTATCCTTCCTCGTAAATAATTGTATTTAGTGTCGAAGGGCTACTACATGACTATGGCTGGATATGTGTTAACTTTTCGACAAAGATCTCTTAATGTTAAAATTAATGTAATTAAGTGGAAATTAAAGACAATAAAAATGTTCTACTAGAATTTAAGCGAGAAAAAAAATCAATTTTAACAATATTTTACTAATAATTTTCCTTGAATACCTAGTTTAAAAAAAAAACACTAACCAGTGATATCAATTTTTAATTTTATAATATTCTTTTTGTTTTTAAATTTTGACAATAAATTACCTGAAAAAATATTTGAAAAAAGATGTGCAACACATCTTTGGAAGGTATTTATTTCGGTGATCAGATTTTTTGCTGTGCATGACAATTGACTTTATTCTTGATCGGAAATTTTCAAGAATTAAACAAAAAAAAACATATAAATATATTTATCACTAATATTTACCTTAAAAATACAAACTCTACTAACTGTTAGAATCTATAACTTAAAAATACTATTTTCAATGTCTTCATTATATACAACATATTTACATAACTGACAATAATATTCAATGTTAAAATAAATAAATTGAACAATAAAAAAAATATTAGTATTTTTTTGACAATAATATTTACATTAAAATTATTATTATAAACAAGAATTTGAAATAAAAAATATTATAATTATGTAAATTTATTATGTTGAGTTTACATATCAAATGTGTGTAAATGAACACTCTTTTCTGTTTTGAAGAATTTATAGAAAATATAATGAAAACATGAAGAAAACACTTACTAAACAATATGATTTTAATTATGAATATTAAAAATGAAAACAACAATAATTGTATTCCAAAATATTTACGAGACAAAATAAAGAAATTTAAAAAAAAATCCTTTGATTTATTTATTTGCTTGCGTTGCTCGTTTTTAAAAACCAAGTTACACGGTTAAGCAGCTATGTTGGTGAACCAAAATGAGTATGAGTTATATTTTCGTAGTTGAAAATGCTTTAGAAAATGGAACTTTTATCCATTCAAAATTCGAATTCAGTGTTTGAAATGGACAAAATTGTGTTTTCAGTATACAAAACGTGGTGATCTATCCAGTGAAACATCCAATGAGTTCACTGTTTTTTGTTTAGAGATATCCTTACAGTAGAGAGATGGAAAGATGTAGTTTGGACGATAAGCTCAGTCACATTCTAAGATCTGGCCAAAAAAATCAAAACGAAACCGTCATAATTTAATTCTGTTTTTCAATAAAAGCATGTTTATGTCCTCTTTGATTCTATTTTCAAAATACCAAGGATTTCGTTTATTGCCAAGAACTTCTTGGTAGGGTGATATTGATAATAAATTCCAAGATCCCATCCTAAATAGTTATTCCTTTTACACACCTGTGTACCTATACACAAACTAAATTTTATGTTCCCTGAATATTTGTTTAATGAAATGTTACAATTTAAAGTTTTTAAAAAGCTTTGAGTGTCTATTGCTCGGTTTCGAGTCCCAGTGAATTGCACTTTGCGATTTTTGCCACATTCGGATTTTCATTTTGGCTGTGCTTAATGGTACCCCACAGAATGGATATGGTCCCATGAAGTCAGCCTCTGAACCATTTCTAGTCATTAAGTCGGCAATTTCGTTACCTTCATAGCCGTGGTGTCCCGGAATTTAAATGAGGTTAACTCTTAAGAAGTTTTTTTTAAGGGAGGTTAACTCTATTCTTGCTTTCGAGTTCAATCAGGCATTGGAGGCAGTTCCAAACAAGTTTGGAGTAGATTTGAACTGACTGAAGGGCTATTATTGCTGCCTTGCTGTCCGAGAGAATATATATTTGTTGGTTTTTGTAGCTCCGTCTGATACTTTCTCTAATGCATAGTTCAATAGCATGAGTCTCCGCCTGAAAAGCAGTGCATGTTATGTGCATGCTACAGTAGAATTTAACATTTGGGCGAACATCATAAACTCCTGCTCCTACACCTTGATCTGTTTTAGATTCGTCTGTATACCAGATTATAGATCCTGATTTTGGAGTGGGTTTGTTTGTGGCCCAATCCTCCCTTCAGGAAGGACAGCTTTGAAGGGCCTTGTAAAACTAAATTTCGGTACCATTGAATCAGAAAGAGGTATCGCCAGTATGGGGTCCTTGTTGAGTTCCGCGGAAAGAGTTGGGCAAGCTGTTTTGCGCTCTAACTCATCCTCCGAGCTCAAAAGTTTGTATGTAGTGAACCTAGCTTCCTTCTGTATTACTAAGTATATGTATATATATATTTCTGCTAGGTTGAGAAGCACCTCTAGGGCAGCTGTGGGAGTGGTGCGCATGGCCTTAGTGATACCCAGGCATGCCAATCTTTGTAATTTAGTCAGCTTAAGCTGAGCAGTTTTCCGCTTTGTTTTCTTCTACCAGACGGATGCCACGTAAGTTATAATGGGCCTAGCAACAACGGTATACTCGTACATCCAGTAGGCTAGTTTTGAACTCAGTCCCCAGTTCTTGCCGAGAAGGCAAGAACTTTGTCCAAATGAACATTCCAAGTGAGTTTTTCATCCAGGATGACTCTATGGATTCTCCAAAAAGAGTAGGCCTGGATAACTTGTCCTTACACCTCCTTTTGGTGATTGCAAAAATCGTGTTTTTCTTTGGGTTGATCCTGCTTTAGTACACCAGGTTCCTACTTGGTTTAGGGTATTCTGAACTGTCACCATCTCTTCAAATTTAACAAGGATGGCAAGGTCGTCAGCGTAGCCCTGTACCGTGACTCCAGATTTTGTTAGGTCTTGAAGAAGATCGTCTACTACTAAGCACCAGATGATGGGTGATAGTACCCCACCCTGTGGACAGCCTTTCGCAGCTGTGACTGACTGTTGAGTCGGCTAGTGTCGATGTTTTTTTTCTGCGTTCTAGCATGGCCTTGAACCAACTGCAGATTCCAACTGCTTTTGCGTAAGGCGTACACGGCGGACAGACTGAATTTTATTGCTTTTTAGAGAGTAAACATTTTTTAGGGTATTATTAAATAGAAAGCCTGTTAAATTAAAAAAAAAACAATTCGATATTTCATGAGAAGTATGTCGGAATTCGTGAAAATGTACACAATCTCTTTACACAGCCTTAAGGATTAAATAACTCAAAATCCTAAAATTAATTTTTAAACGACTACATAAAGGGTTATTTATAAGAGACATAACATAGATCAATCATAGAACCATAGATCAATTATTTTACCAGCTGCGTGGTATGTGGCACATCTTGTTGGAACCACATGTCACTGATGTCAAGTCCATCCAATTCTGGCCAAAAATAGTCTTCCAACGTGGCACCATAGCGAACTCCATTGACCGTAACATAGAGATCATTTTCATTGACGAAAAAATTCAGTACACTCACACCTCCGGGCTGAAATCCAAACCACACGAGTCTCTTGAAGCACATGTGGTTTCGTTGCTGTCCAATAACGCATATTTACTTATTGAGAAAGCCACTAAGCCAAAAATTAGTTGAAGATGATTTTTCGATGAAATTGAGGATTCTTCAAAATTCGGAGCCCAATCGAAGAATAATTTCCAAACGTTGCTGGTTCGTGAGCTTCACCATGATAAAAATGTAAACCTTGGCTGACGTTTTGACATTTACAGATCAGCAAAAAAGTTTAAAGGTGCGTTTGTATTAAATAAAACAGTGTTATGTACCTATTTAATAACCCTTTATAAAGTCCATAGAATTGAAAAAAGTTGGATATCTCATAAGACCTAAAAAATTTGTCGGAACTAAAAATCAAAAATCCATTGACTCAAAGAATCAATCTTCTAATTTTTTGCATTTCTCTATGCATGAGATTTGGAGGCAAAAACCTTTTTAAAACAAAAAGGAAATGTTTGTCTACATATGGCGTAGTCAACATCTATATATAGCGCCACGTTAAAATTTCTTTCACTAAAAACTAGTGCTGTTTTTTCCTGCAACCAGGTGATTAAATATTCTTATATTATTATTTTCTTGATTATTCCTATTTTATTTTTTAGAAGGTAACTGGGTTGTGTAGATTTGTGGAAAAGATAAGAAAAGAAAGGTAAGTAGGTAGTGCTAGGTTTTTGCCGAAATTTTACAAAACTGAATAAAAATATGCAAATACCAATTTTAAATTTTTTGTGTATAAGAAAAGAATAATTCTAAAGTAATCAGTTTTTTTTAGTCTAGCCGACAAACATAGTTTATGTACCCTCAAAAATAATTATCATTCCTATTTTAATTCAGCACTTGTTTACCAACTATCGCCTCTATGTTTGCCCAATCTTACGAAATGATAACTTAAACCCTACGAACTTTTTTTGTGGGAATATTTAAAAACTAGGCAATTAAAATAGGTGAATAAATATTTGATACTTGCAGATTTTGTAAAAACTTTGGTGTTCCAACGGAATTGACAACATGCCGAAAATAGAAAGTGCGTAAACAGGTGAAATAATTAAATAAGCTAACAGACTGTGTTTGTAATTGTTCTTAAAACTTATTACCACATCGGTGATTTAGTGAAAAGTTTAAGATAAACATACTAGCGGCATTTAATTGCTCCGTTTTATTCTAAAAATGTCGATGAACTTATCATTTCTCGAGCGACTTAAGCGATTTTGAAGCATTTTGGGCGCACTATTTGACTGAGATATCCTTGAATTTTTGAACGGCATCTTCCGAGAAATATTGAAGCAATCAATGGCTTTTCGTATAGCAAAACAACATACAGCTTATAGCAAGTCGTAAACTAAGTTGAAAAAAAACAATTGTTGAAAAAGAGAAAAGAAAATTCGGGTAACCTAGATAAGAATAGCGCAGAACGACGATATCACACTCCCGTTGAATGCGTCAGGTACAGTGAATACAGGTGATATAAAACGCCAACTTCATCCACACTGTGATCATTCATAGTTGCAATCTCAAATCAAAGCAATGAGCCCACAATTGAAAGTGTTCTTGGTCGGAAGCTTCCTTCTGGGTCTGGTAAGGATTCCCTTCAGAAGTTTGTCGTTTTGGTTTTGACAGGGTATTGGTCCGAATTTCGTTCTAGCTGGCACCAATACTGTCCTTGGAGCAATCACCGAAGGGATTCCTGATTGCCAAGTATCCTGGTACGAAGGCCACGCCCGAAGTCGATTGTGCTGCCGAGTATTCCTTCAAGTGTGCAGATTGCCGAAACATTGCTGTAAGTATTGCGGAAGAGTTTGCCATTGAGTAGGGTCCTAACTTGATGGATTGACTGTTGCAGGTTTGCGCCGGTGAAAGATTACCCATCAACGTTCAATCGTGCGCCAGCTTCAATCCTGCGGCACCATATTGCGTCAATGGAGCCTGTTCCAGTGCCACTGCTCCCGATAGTGGCGTTTGTGGTGCCGAATTCCGGTGCAGCAGCGAAGGCTACTTCCCACATCCGAACGATTGTTCCAAGTACTTCTTCTGCGACAAGGTGAATGGTGACGCCTATGAATATAGTTGCGGAGAGAATCGCGTCTACTTGTCGCGCCAGAAGAGCTGCGCCAATAAGACCAACGAAACCGACTGCGAAGTGATGAATTGCAAGGAGGCTAGCAACAGCTTCATTCAATACACACCTCATTTGGCCTACTATGCGTTCTGCTCCGATTCGGCTGGACGCAAAGAGACTGTCCTGTACAAGTGTCCCGACGAGGATACCTCTGAGTTCGATATGGAAACATTGTCTTGCGCTTACCGGTGTCCGGGTGAAGGACGCTACTTGAATCCTGGCAATTGTGCCAGCTTCTACGAATGCTACAGGTCAGGTTTTGACTATCAAGCGATTAAATGGTCGTGCCCGATGGGATTCAAGTACAACACGATGATGCAACGTTGCGAAGTTGGAATGTGCCAGTAGATTTCGCGTAGAATTGATCAAAGAGTGTCACCAAAGTTTTATATGATTTCACTTATTTTTTATTCAAAAAATTTAAAATTTTCGAAATTTCTTATTTTAATAGTGACGTGATCAAAGTTTTAAATTAATTAAATAATGTAATGAGGTTATAAAAATATATGTTATCAATTTTGTAGAGCATATGTGGTTTTTTGATTAACTTTATTTTACTTTTCATCATTATCACTGGAATACTTAGCCCCTTATAGAAACCAACTTTCAACTTTCCATCATAAGCTATTTTTCAAATATAAAAATCTAAGTGAAGAAAATATTAAGAACGGTCAACCCGCAAAAGTAAAACCAATTCGATAATTCTTCGGACTTAAGAGATATAACGTAATTCGCAACAATATATTGAACCCATTTTCATCCCCTTAGGGGTTGAATATCACAAAAAGCCCGAAATATCTTCTTACCCTTCAAGTCCAAACTTTTTAATTTCTAGGACTAACAGTTCTCGGTATAGTCTTTAGTCTCACCCATCTCATATTTCAACTTACATCAATCTTATAACTAAAAATGGTTATACTATCTTGATATTGCTGTCGTGAAATGTTTTCAAAATAAAGAGAGTTCATCGTATTTCCTCCTTCTCCACAATGCCCGAATCCAAACATTTTATTTTTAAAATATTTGAGTAGTAAACGTAGTCGGCGCTTTAGTATAAACCATTACATTGCCATTAAAATCTAAAAATTTTCGCTGTAAGCGCACTCCTCTTGCAGGATACTTTAAAAATATCTAAACCTACTAACAGTAAAGGCCGGTTTACATGGCGGTTGCAAGCAACTTTTACTGAGATTGTGAGAGAGCTAGCTTATCGAATTTTTAATGGAGTAGAAGCAACCACTGCAAAAAATGTTGGAACAAACACATTCACAGAAATATCGCCAATATTTTTTGCTGGATATAATATCTGTTCGTTTCACTCCTGATCAGTTTCTCATTAGAGATTTTCCTTCTCCCTCACAATCTCAGTAAAAGTTGCAACCGTCATGTAAACCGGCCTTAAGAGTCAAACGCGTTCAGAATTTCTATCCAAAAAAATAATAAAGTTGCACCCAATCTGCTGGCAGATTTATTTATTTTATTTATTTATTATTTTATTCAATTTCAATAAGAACACGAGGAATAAAATATATTGTAACCGCCTAGGGGTTAAATGATCAAAAATTCTGACCCGATTTTTAGGCGATTGAAAAACAATTCGATATCTCATCAGACCTAAGGGATGTGTCGGAATTCGTAAGAACGTACACATTCATTTTACACCGCAAAAATATTTTGAAAAATCCTAGAATTAATTTTAATTTATTTAAAGCCCTTAGAAGAAGAAACAAATTGTACGAATTTGAAAGTAGAAACGAACTCTGTATCGTATTAGACCTAAGAAATATGTGGGAATTCGTGAAAACGTACACAACTACTTTATAAGACCTCATAGTACTCGTACGCTTCCGAGAAATTAAAATCAGAGTTTTTTGATTTCCATCCTCTCCGTAGAGATAGTTCTTACGAGTATAACGAGTAAAATGTTTAATGAGTTTCCATGGAATCACCATACTATAATTGGATGCTGTTTGATAATCTGAACTGCTGTTATCTTGTGATTTATGACCTGTTTAGTTATTAGACTGACTACTCTACCTCTATAAACAAGTTACTATAGGTTTGAGTGTTTTGTCAGGTGTAGTGCCCACTTTTCTGTACACCACACTTCGTGTATACTGCACTTAGTGTAGGTGTACTCCAATTTTGATCGGACAAAGGAACACGTTAGTGCAGAAACATCACAGACAAAAAATCTGCCAACTGTCTGGGCGCAACATTATTATTTTTTGGGTCGAAGTCCGGAACGCGTTTAATTTTGAGATGTGGTGTAGGTTACTATGTGACTGAAAACGGGAAGCGGTTAGAATGGGGTCGCTCTAGAATACTTACGCCGCTGCCACATGTAACATAACATAATTGGGTCATACTCCGGGATGCGGTCTAAGTCTTAGTACTCGTATACTATCAGTTGTTACGTGATTATGACGTTTTTCGTGATTTGGTTTTGGGCCATTACATGAAATCGGAAATGCGTTTTTTGGCGATTAATATAAAAAGTCTGTGAAAGTGAAAACCTATCGTATATCTCATCAATCCTAAGATATATATCGAAAGCCTTACGTCCTCTTGAAGTAGAATATCTAAAAATCTTGAAATTAACTTTTTGACGATTATGTAGGATATCTTAGGAAATAAAAATGAATTCGATATCTCATCAGAACTAAGAAATATGTAGGAATTTGTGAAAACTTATGCAACCCCCTTGCACCCACTTTGGGGTTGAATATCGAAAAATCCTGGAATGGGTTTTTATATTATATATATATAAAGAAAGCCCGAGGAAGTAAAAACCAATCCGAAGTCTTATCACTCCTAAGAGATATGACGGAATTCGTGAAAACGTGTTCAAACCATTTATACCCTAATTTTTTTTTTTATGTATTTTCATTTCATTTATACCCTCTTAGGGATTAAAAAGGGAAAAATTCTATTCAGACCTGAGGGATACGGTTGAATTCGTGAAAATGTATATAAACCCTTTACACCAACTTGGGGGTCGAATTTCAAAAAATCCTGAAAACACTTTCTTGGTATTTAAATGAAGAATCCGTAGAATAAAAATGAATTTAATATTTGGGAAGACCTAAGAGATATGACGAAAATCGTAAAAATATAAGCATACAAAATTATATTTTTCGAAAATGCTACTAATAGAGCTCTATGCAAATACCAAGTTTCAGCTTTATATCGTTATAGATTCTCGAGATAAAAAATCACAACTTTTTCCTTTTCACCCTCCCCCACCCTCACCCTCTACACCCTCACCGCCAAATTTTTCTGCGACGGATCTATTAGGCCTACTTCTGGTAAAAATTCTAAGCATCTATCTTACGCTGTTCTTGAGATATGAGACGTGATTTTTTAGAAAAATTCTTATACCCTCCACTTCCATGCTCCACCGCCCCCTTAAAAACTTTTACTTTCAGCAAACTTTACTTGTCAACCTTTATACACAAAGCGAATTTTAATTTTCTAGTGCAATTGGTTCGTGAGATATCGTAATCTAAAGTTTTCCACCCCCCACCTACGGATGCCACTGCCCCACTCAAAAATATGTTTTCGATCAATTCTCCTAGTATACCTACAGATGCTTATTAAGTTTTAATTTCGTGACACTAACCGTTTAGGAGATATGGATTTTAGAATGTGTCGATCTCGGCTTTCGGGCGTTTCGGACGCATTATTATTCCCTCTACTACCACACCCCTTCACCCATATCAAAATTTTTTTTGCAAATGGGTCCACTATTGAAGCTCTATATAAATTCCAAGTTTCAACCTCCAAACATAAACGGTTGTTGGAATCTAAAAATCAAAATTTTCAGTCTTAAACGCTACCCTCACACCCCCACCCCTCATAGGGTTTGGCAGCTAAGCCCTCAAACGATTTTGCGTACGGCGGTTGGTGGACGGACTGACATTTTTTTTTTTGCTTTTTTGGTGTATATTAGTCACTTTATTATTAAAATAAAAAAGTAATTTATAGCTTTTTTATTTGCTTGATGCTTCAAATTTTGACAATGAAAATGTATTGTTATACGACCTCCAACAAAACAATAATTCCCTAAATGCTAAGAGTTGATTTTACCTTCATAATAGTCATCAAGTTGGACAGATGGTAGTGCAAACTTTCTTACATCTGCATGGAAATACCCTAGAAAAACTATTCATCATATTTACACTCAGAAAAATATTTCCCTATCTGTAAGAAAAATAGCCATGTAATCAAAGAAAATTGATAATGATTTGGCGCCAAAAAAATTTATACTCTGCGAGTAGAATGGAATTACTTCAATTCAAAGAAATTAAATTTTACTGCATTTGCGTAAAATTTTCGCCATTGTAGGAAAATGATAACTTATTACAAAGAAATTATTTCCAAAAATCAAAGACAAGGACGTACTTCATTTTTACAAATAAAGGAAATTCTTTTCAATATTCCAGTGACCATTAATTTGAATGGAGTAAAATTTCTACTGAATGAAGAAATTCGTTCCTTGTATTATAGAGGACCTTCTAACATAAAAATAAAATTTTCAGTCATAATAAAGAATGCATTTTTATTTAAATTTTTCATTTCAAATAAATTAAATACAAATTTAATGTTCTTACTAAATTGTAATTAAAAAATAATGGTTTTCACAAGATGATAAATAAAAAAAAATACATTTTCCAGTTTACAATTTGATTTTAGTTTATTTTTAGACATATTGGGTGTACTTGTTTTAAAAAAAAAAACTCCGGTCTTAAAAATGTTTGATTATTTACTTTATGCAAATGTACTGGAGGAAATTTGATGTCGTTCACATTCAATAAAACCAAATTGCCTTGCTCTTTTTCGATTACATAAGACAAATAATGTTTTTTAAAATACAAAACTTGGAGTTCTAGTTCTACTTTTTCATGATTTTCCAATATTTCTTTAATTTCAAATACCCTGAAAGTTGGATCGTAAATATAAATTATGTAGTCTTTTTTATACAGTGTACCACAATTTTTTTTAAGACTCAAATGACATGAATGTGATTGTAATTCCTCATCATTTATTTTTTCTTTTAATTCACTATAAAATGTTGAGCATTGTACACTACACTCTTTTTTACTAAAAATATAAGATGCATGTTTAAAATTTATAATGAATTCAGATAAAACTAGAGAATACTTTAAAGATAAGGAAAGTGCCACATTTTTTCTAGAATTTATATTCTTTGTGTATGATTTCAATTGTCTGTGTTTAGATTCAAAAGAGAAAGTCCACAAATATTTAAGAGGACCCGATTGTTTTATGATTCTGCAATAATGATTTAAAAAATGATGTTTTGGTTTTAGCGTGTCAGAAAAAAATGTTGTATACTCCCTGTTGTGCAGAACTATGTGCTGTTCCAAATTCATAATATCTAGGTCATTATATTCAGATAAAAGTAATAAATCTTAGAGTTCTATCAAATTAAAAACGAAATGCCACAATTTATCGTTCTCTTGAATTACATCTCCAATTATTAAAGGAAAAAAATGCGCAAAAGCTAACATTTCTCTAGCAGATAGCTTCAAGTTAAATTTTTTCAAATGATGTAACTTTAAAGAAGATAAATTTCCATTTTCGGATTCAACATAATTAAAAATTTGCTTTCGAATATTCAAAAATTCCAAATCGAATGTTTTATTTCTAACGTAAAATAAATGATATTGCACAAATCATATTTCAAAACTCCTTCTAAAACATCATGAAGAATGTCAACAGAATAGTTCTCTTTTTACTACTTCGTCAAAGGTAGATGTTACCGATAATGTGGATCCCGATGTACATAGATGATGCTGCAGATAATTTTTCACTCAAATCAATTCCCTTCAAATCAAAATTAATTGAATATTAAATTCATAGAAAGAATACATTTTCCTATTTTTTGATATTACCTGTTGATTCTTTTGCCACTTTTCTAAATTATATTCAAATATTACATGAGGTCCATATAGTGATCTCGGAAGAATGTCATCTAAATGACTTGCTTTTAAGTACATGAGAGTTTCAGTGGTAGACTTGTAGCCTGATAATAGAAAATGATTGTATTAACAACAAATATAAACTAAGAAAAACTTCCGGCAGGGCGCGTATAATAAATTATTTTTTTTTTTTGATTTTAATATTAAAATATTCCGTTCTAGCCTTCTACGGAAATGTAAATTTAAGGGTAATCGCACTATACTTTATTATTAAAAAATAGGATTAACTCACTTTTTAATACACTGTAAAATAATTCACCTTTTAAAGATTTCAAAACTTCTAAAAACTCGTCATCAATTTCTTTTCCACTTTTTGAAGGAATATCCATAGTATTACTTCCACTTTGATTTATTGAAATTATATTTTCATTGTCATTGTCATTGTGCTACTAAATTTTGGTATAAATATACAATATCACTATTGTCTAAAATTAAGAACTTACCATCAATGATTAAAAAATCAAAGATTTGCACTGTCTATCAATTAATGACGCGCGAGGCACTATTATTTGAAGTAACCTAGCAACTCGATTAAAACCGCAATTTTATTCGAACCGGCCGGCAACTTAAACAAATTTTTCTTAAAAAATAGGAAATTTTTCCTTTAGTCCGACATGATTAAACTTGAGAAATAAATAGTTGAACGTCGTTCGTTTTTTTAGACTCAGAAGCGATGACAGTTGTAATTGAAACAAAGAAAATTATAACATGAACAAACCCATTACTTACTCAAAATGAAGAAAAATTTGTATTTGAATTGAAACCAGTCGTATTTCTGATTTCTTTGAAGTTGAAAAAATATTCGTTATTTAGAAGAAAAATATTTGAACAGAGTAAAATTTTATTTGATCAGTGGATAATAATATGTTCTTAAAACAAAGAAATAAATAATTTGTTTTAATGACAACTATTTTTCTGAGTGTACAGGTGAACTAATTAAGTGTTTTTTACTCTCTCGTTAACTTCGTCAGCTGTCTTGGAGCGAGTCAAGCTAAGCCAAGACACCAACCAAAATTTAATTGGAACAGGGCTTTTATGTGATTGTCGTCATTATACTGTTTTTACTAACGAAGTTGATTATTGGAACAGATTCTATATACTCTTAACAAAATTGAAATTTTTCGCCAATTGGGTTGTCGCTAATTTTTTGTTGATTTATTTAATTGTCGGCCACCTTACCCAAATAGAGTTTTCGACTATGGCACTAATATTTACGTAACAAATTTCAACTTTTTTTAATTAACCGTTTTTGAGGTATAAAAACCAAAATTTTTTCATTACGCCATCTCTAGCAAAAATCATCGAACCGATTGAAATTGACAATTTGAAGTTTATACTCCTAAGGGTTGTCGGCCGAACAGAATTTGATGAATTTAAGTTTTTGAGTAGAGTTGCCTAGGCTATTCCTTTTTTTTTAAAAAAAATCAAGAAAAGTAGGTAGGAGTGAAACACTGAAAACTGATTATAATGAAAGTTATAGATAAAGTTATTACCAACTTTAGGGTTCTATGATGTTGTGTTTTTAGCCAGTTTATATTATGTTTTTATTTATTCTAATTTGTGAAATTCCACAAGAGCTCAATTACTGTAAGTTCTATTTGCATGCACTTTCGGCTAAAGAAAAATATCACAACAATCTTAATATGAACCGGTCAACAAAATTATGCAGAGACTTCTTATCGCAGTCGGCGTAAAACGCATTATAAATTTTGTTTTCAAAAATCTGATTACATAAATTCAATGCCATATAACTACTTGGAATGTGACAATATAAATGTGAATTAACTGAAGCAACTTCGAGGTAGTGAAAAACATCGTTCTCTTTAATAAAAGTGCGGATATTGTTTAAAGTTATGTTATCGTTAAGCTAGAGAAATGGAGTCGAACCAGGTTTAGTTGTCTTTAGTTGTTATTTGGCCGTACTTTAGAGTTGCGTTATGTGAAGCTAACCGTTTCAGCGGAGAATGGACTTTCGGTCGATAAGTACGTGTACGTTGCAGCGGGTGTTTTGTTTTCGATTGGAGCGTTATGCATTCGTTGCACACTTTCTTTCATTAATCGAATTGCAGTTTGCAATGAGTTCTTTAATTTTTTTTGGCTTTTATAAATTAAATTTCATTCTCTTTGTTTCTGAACTGGTTTTTGAAAAGTTAATGTTCCGTCCGTTTATATGTCGTTTATTTCACAGTAGAACCATTATGTTGCTGGAACAGCGCAACATTCGGTGCTCCAGAATGCTTGGAAATTCTCAATGTTTTCAATCACTTTAATCATTTCTTCTTCCTTTATTTTATTGTCATCCAGTTCTTTCTCAACAATATTTTCTTTTTTATAAAATGTTATTATAAATTTAGCAGATCGAAGAGGGTCTTATTGAAGTTCGTTGTTATTTCTAATAACACTAAATTTATGTATTAGAAAACTAATCTGGAATCCTAACCTTCTGAAGAGAACGTTGGTATTGATCAAAATTGATGGAAGTGGGACAGGTGACCTCATATGATCGAACAGTTGCCTAGCATTGAAACTTCTTCTATGACGCGACTGCCAAAATTCAGCTCTTCGATAATATTTCTCTGATCGAATTTGGATCACTCATTGCGGTCGTCACCCGGTCCGATTGAAGATCCTCAACATATTAGTTTTTTTTCGGAGATTGGTTGTTAGCCTATCCTTCCACCTCCTTCGAGCCAGGGTTGGTGATGAAAGATAGTGAATTTTGAGAAATAAATATTGTTGAAAAGGAAGGACAAAGTGGGTATATAGGACTATGTCATGAAAGGCATTTTAAGCCACGAATAGTGGGATGATAGAGTATCACACTTACACTAGGCTACAGAGGTATTGAAAGAGGCCAAGGGGAAATCATTTAACACGGTATTAATAAAAGTAGAAGGAATCAGAGGAAACTGAATTTACATTTAAAGACCTTAAGCTAGCTATACCTACCAGGAAACACTTGTAAAAGTTATCTTCTCTCGTCTACAGGAACATGTGTACCAAAATAGCATTTTATCTAATGAGCAATTTATCATAGATCGGTGCACTCGAGTATCTTACAACTAGTTAGAATTGTTGAACACATCACAGAGAATAAACCTGACGTCATTTTTAGATGTCGAGAAAGCTTACGATAAGGTATACTATGTATATAGCGGTCTTGTATTCAAATTTGGAGATCGTGAGTTTCCTAATTAGTTTTTACCTGAAAGTTAGAACGGTCATAGTTAAGGCGAACGTGGATAAATCGTCTCTTAGAGCCATCGAGTGTTGTGTGCCGCAAGGATCGACTTTATAGCCTCCGTTGTTCTTTGCATCTACTAGTGACAAGGCCACTACTGCTTTTTATGCTGACGATACTGCCTTTCTGTGTCGCTCACGGTGTCCTGTGAATATCACTCCTTCTCTGCAGAATGAACAACAAGGTAAAATGGTGCAAGTTTTGGCGTATTAATGTCAATCCTATCGAAGGTGAGGCCATTTATTTTGCGAAGAGAGGAAACCTTGTAACGGCCATGTTTCCACTTTTGGTGATGTCATATCCAGTCATTTCACTGAGTCCTGCTTTCATGCCTACGCGTTAGTATGTCAAAGTGTAGACTATGACGAGTTCCTTCCTCGTAAGCATAAACGCAGCAGGATGGCGCTCAACAGTATTATACTTTCTAATTCATATGAATGGGATTGTAGTTGCTTGTTTGTCCTGTACTTCCTGTGAATTGAATCATAATCGACAGTTAATGCAGGTTTTCCATGGTTTCCCTGTGGGCCCAGAATAAATATCGTTGCATTCTTAAAGTTGGCCATGCAGGCAATTAGTCTTTAGTTTTTCGCTATTCGTCGTTTTGTTTTCCTTATCATGCGCTTCATTCGAGTGTTCTAGGTATAGGGATGAACTGGGTGATTTTATCTAGGTGAGGCTTTCCTTGTAATTTTTTCACCTCGATTCTGTGAGCTGCCCCAGCTTCGTCGTCCCTTAAATTTTTCATGGTTCCCTGGGTGCTCAGGATGAATACCGGTACTTCCCAATGTCGTTCATGGACGAACTCACGTTAAAGCCTGATTTGGAACATGTAGATTTTTGCAAGATCTGATGTTTTAAAATGTTTATTGCATCGGAGTAAACATAGGCTCTTGGAAGCACTAAGAGCTATACCAGGAACCAACTACAGATAACCTAATGGCTCCCAATGTATTTATATTAGGCACACTGGCATTTAAAGCGCTGCAGTTGTGGCTAGTGGTTGAAGGCATCTACTTGCTTGCTGTCTTTTCACTAAACAAATTATTATTTAATTTCTCTCGCCGAATTCCAGCATTCATTTGACAGAATACCGTATAGTTCTGACCGTTTGGGGTGACCATGGTACTGCAAGTTTCGGATGCTAATCGATTGAGCGTTAACGTATGTACTGCTGTAGCTATTTCTGCAATGCATTACTAATATGAATTGGAGCTGTTGTTTTATAATGGAAATTAGTAGGCACCTAATTATAAAAATAAGGATTTGTTCGTCCGCCGCACGCCGTACGCAAAACAGTTTGAAGGTGTGTAGCTCTCCAACCCCTTGAGATATTAAGTTTAAATTTTTATTGTAGGTAGAATGGGTGAATCCCTACGAGTGGTATGTTTTGGAGAGGTGGAGGTGTGAGGGGAGGAGGGGAGAGCGTTTTAGATGAAAAATTTTGGATTTAAATCTCAGGAACCGCTTATGCTAGGAGGCTGAGAGTTGGAACTTATGTAGTGCTATGATAGTGGAACCATTTGAAAAAAACTGGTCTACAGGGATCGAGGGGGGTGCGAGTGATGGGGGAGAGGAAACGATTGCGTACAAAACGCTTGAAAGCTGGGATTGAAACATTCTAAAATTCATATCTCCTGCACGATTGATGCCAGATGGCTGAAACTTTGTAGTTGTCTTAAGAGATACTAGGAGATTAGAAAAGGGTTAACATTTTTATGAAGGGTGGTGAGGTATGGGGGTGGTGGGTGAAAAACTTTGAATTGCAATATCTTCCGACGCAATTGTGCCAAGAAAATAAAATTTGGTTATCAATGGAGTCTACTGAATATAAAATTTTTGAGAGGGGTGGTGAAGAGCGGAAGTGGGCAGAGCCATTTTTCAAAAAATTTAATTTTTATATCTCAAGAACCGTACTAGATACAATCTTGAAAATTTTACATGAGTTAGGACTAGTAGACCTCTACCGGGGCAAAATTGGTGTGAGTGTATGGTGGAAGGGGGTAGAAAAGAAAAAATTCTTATTTTTATTTCTCGAAATCGCAAAAGATAGAACGCTGAAAATTGGCAGCTATAAATAAACGGCTTAATACCTATATGTAGATGCACTACTATATTAATTATACTCTAGATGAAATCATATAGAGTATTATAAGTTTAATCCAGCCCAAGCCTCGGAAACAAATTATATATTATTTTTTGTTTTTTTGTGTCCTAAAAACACATGTTCAAGAATATTGGCCCATAACTTCAGAAGGGTTTAAGCTTCGACTTTGAAATTTTGTATGTGTTAATTTTTCAATAGTTGGAGCTAAATATATTATTATGAAGAAAATCGTACTAGTCCTTCGTGTAACTGCCATACAAATATCCTGTCAAAATGTCTTCACTTAATTTACGGAACTCACTATAACTCAAGTAATCGTTTAGCCATGTATTCGGAATTTTGTACAAACTAGTTTTGAGTGAAAACGAAGTTCGAGTTTACTAGTCAGCAAAATCCTAGTTTACCTAGTTTACTAGTCAGCAAAATCCATAAAAAAAATCCTTAAAACACGTGTTCAATAATATTTTCCGATAACTTTTGAACGCTTCAAGCTACGAATTTGAAATTTTGTACACATTAATTTTTGAATGGTTCCAAGGAAAAGGATAAATATGTAAGAAATCGAGTGAGTCCTTCCTGCACCTTCCATGTGAAAGTCCTTCAAAAAAGATTTTTTTTTTCGGTGATTTACCAAGTTCAAGATATGAAATTAAACAAATATACGAATATTGTCTTTTAGGTTTGAGTAGCAATCAAATGGGAGTCCTTAATAAAGGACATACAACATGCACACACGTAAGTCTACTTTATCCCCAACTACAATATAAATCGGAGTTCAGTATTCATCTAGAGTATTATACGATTGGCTTGCAGCCGATCGTGACTGCTGTATGTTTAATGATAAGATGTGTCGGATCTCCAAAACTTCAAAACTAGTGAAATCGCAATTTCGATAAAAATGTGACTGATGACCTTTTAGCATAAACCCATTCATACAGCATATTTAATTTTTAATTTTTATTTTTAGCGGGAATTTGTGCAAAGTACCGCCATAGGCTTGAAAAGGTTTGGCGATTGGTTCGACATTTTATTTAACAAACCGCAGGTACCACTCAAATATTGGGACAATACATCGAATTTTTCAAACAATCGAATATTTCTTGATTTATGCGACAGTAAAATCAATTTATTCCATAAAAAGCAACCTTTTTTACACGGTTACTTAAGTTTAGCTTATTCGATGCGATCGAAAATTCGTTGCGATATTCGATTGTGTAATGAGATCTTAGGAGCACAAATTGCAAAACAATAAAACCATTTTAACGCAGACTACAATTTTAATAAAATTTCGTTCAAACTTATCCACTTCCTCCAGCTTATTAGTCGTCAAACATCAGTAAATTTATTCGGAATATTTACCATAAGCTAACAAAAATATTTATTTCATTCCCCAGAATGAGGAATCAAAACTGTACCGAATTGAAGATATTTATCTTATAGTTTGCTATTTACTTTCCTTGGAACTAGAAACGTCAGCACGCTTTCGAATAGCAGCATATGTCGATTGCAATCTTATCGCATGCAAGCTTATCGCGGTCCATCTAGCCAGGTTATTATATCTAGTAGGCTGCTAAGCATGACTAGCACTACCTGAGCTAAGGTACCTGAACGTTTATCAAAGTAGATGGGTCCCTATTTTTCACCTATTATCGTTTCCGGGCAAATAGTCATAAATCTGAGCTACATCTTTCGCGAAAACTGAAAATTTTTTCCTCTCGCTCGTAAAAGCTACTTTTCACTAGATTCTTATCAAAGGTGAATCCCAGGGGCTATATAAAGTCTGATGTGATAGCTTTTTACTGGTAGAATATACACTGCTGATAAGATGACTGCAATGAAGCAAATTTCATTTGGTACTTTCGGGGTCCTTTGTGTAGTGCTCGTAAGTAATTCCGTCGAGAAGTGAAAATTTTCGGTTACAATGAGCGTTCTACTTCTAGAATTTCGCAACAGTGACGTGGTGCCAGGAACGTACGTTGGGACGAGCATTGATCCGGTCTGGACTAACGAATATTCAAGCGACCTGTACAGGTTCATTCGGACCGAAATGTGCAGACTGTAATACAATTTTGGTATGGTAGTTGATCCCTATCTGATTTTCGACAGAACCTTAAATTCAAAGTCCTTTTCAGACCTGTGCAAATATCGAAATAAATAAGCAGCCTTGTAGCACGATAAATTCGAACAACCCGTACTGTGTGAATAACGCCTGTACGGATGTTCCACCGCCAGGATGTACTCTACCATTCACCTGTACCGGTAGCGGACTATTTCCGGATCCGAACGACTGCAGGAGATATTACCTGTGCGAAGGACCTAATGGAAAGTCAGTGACCTACGAGTGTCCCAAACAGTTCGTTTACGAGTCCCGGACTGGTCTCTGCAAACGGCAACGATTTGCACAGGACTGCCAGACTATTGATTGTTCGCGAAATCCCAACAATTACGTCCTTTTTGCCAGCGATCGTTCGATTATGGCCTACTGCCAGAATGTGTCGAATAAGAAACAGACGATCCTTTTCAGATGTGCAGACAGTGACAATATGGAGTACAATTTGCAGAGTTTGGCGTGTAAATTCAAGTGTAAGTCCGAAGCGCGCTATGCCGATCGGTTGAATTGTCATAAGTTCTACGAGTGCTACCGGAACGGTACTGGTTTTAGTTACAACTATGAGTCCTGTCCGACAGGATTCTGGTACAATCCCGATCGGAGGCAGTGTGAACGACGAGATAATTGTCAACCGGAAATTGTCGAAGACGAAATCTTCGATAGTGGAAGTGGTGGTGGAATTTCGCTATTTTTCTAATTTTAAACTGAATTTTAGTCATATTAAAAATTTAAAATAAAATTCTAAGATTCTTAGCTGTAAAGTCAATAATAAATTGTATTCGTGTTTTCGTCTAAAAAGAACTCGATCTTCTTATCTTATCAGATTCGGATTCTTTCTTTCGTGAACAATAGAATTTAAGTTATTATCTTTAAGTTTTTTGCAGCTTCACGAACTGTGTTCTTTATTAGAGGTATTATAGTTGACTTTTTTTATCACTTTCAAAATTGATGTATTTTTAGTAGCACTAAACATAAAACCGAAGAAATATTACTACTGATCCTGTACTGAAATTACAACTATGTATTTACGTTTGTGCCAAAAAATGTGATAATTTATTAAGCATAAAAGCTCTTTCGTAGTGTTCTTCCTCTCATTTTGCTTCTTCGAATGGATTGAAGCCAGACTAGAAGAAGACTGACAATTTCGAAAAAAAGGTTGAGCAACAGGCTAACAAACTATCCCCATAAAAATAATTATGTTGCGGAGCATCGGGATCGTTTGATTGTATTGTTTCAAATTTGGTTGGAGAAATGGAATTCTTAGAAACAAACAAATTTTACATTTAAATAAGTTTTTAATTTTATTTTCACACCATGTTTGTCCGAATCGCATTTTTTTTGATGAATTTTAATGGTTAAGAGCTTACTAAAAATAATTACAAATTAATGGTGAAATTATATACTAGTCTGTTTGTGATGAAGTCTTTCAGGACCAATATTTGGGCTGATTTGCTGCCGGATTCGAATAAATTCCGGCATTACTTTGATGCAGATGGGCAGTATATTCGACACTACTTGGATGACTATAGCTTTGTCCAGGATGTGGTCCATATGGTTGACTCCAGTTCGTTTCGGCAGCTACTTTTGGATAGGGCTCGCTAGGTAATGATGGAGCCATTTTAGCAACATTATCGGCCGTTAGTTTCGAGAAGTCTTCCACCGTCATTTTTGAATATTCTGAAAGTATTTGTTTAGAAGAGAGAAAAAACTTCCAGTTCTGAAAAGTTACCTTGATGGTAGTAGTTCTGACCACCGAAATGCGGATGTTGAAAACTGCCCGGAAAATGTTGGGATTGCGCGACCAGATCATAGCTGGACATTTGATGATGCGGATCTGAACTGGGAGCGCTGGGCGAGTATTGTGTCATCGATGAGATTGGAAGGCCGGTCAGCGAGGATAAGGGTGGACCCATCGAGGACATTCCAGCGCCGGTATGTTTCCGTAAACGAGCCCGTCGATTGCTGAACCAGACTTGTATTCGAGCTTCTGTAAGGGCGGTCGATTGGGCCAGTTCTTCACGTGTGTAAACATCGGGATATTGCGTTCGCGAAAATGCTCGCTCTAATGCTTCGAGCTGTTCAGCAGTGAAGGTAGTTCGCGATCGACGTTGTTTTCGTTTAAGTGGAATACCGGGTTCGGACTCGGTTTCACTTGAATCGGAACTGCGAGCTAAAAGAGAAGGTACCTTATTTAGTAATCGAGAATATTAACATAAATTAAATAATAACATTATTTTACTGTATGCAACTAGCTGCGTTCTGAACTACTAATTAAACTAAGACAAACAATCGAATGTGAGCTACTTCCAAATGGTTTCTTATTAAAACCCAATTTACCTTCAGTTTGCTTATTTCAGCTATTGATATAAAATTTTGCTTATAGAAAAATTGTTGTTTCTTTTCAATATTATTGAAACATAACACCCAAACGTTCATCATCTAATCCATAGTAGTACCGCTTGTCAACACACCGCATTAGTTCTCTATGTATGTACATATATCCCACTTCTGCGACCAATGTGGGTGCGCGATTTTCCTCGAATATTAAAATTAATATTTCTCCCTCTTCAATATTTTCCCGGCTCTTCATCAAAGTTGTTTCGACGAGAATAAATCATAAAAAACAAGCGGATTAAATTGTTTGGCTGCGTTATCTTTCATCGAAGATTTTGCCCTCATTGAAATTCGATTTTATTCGTTTACAAAAGAATTCATGCTACTGTGATTTCGCTCAACTCCTTTAAGAACAAACAAGAAATTCGATTTATACATCAGTAAATCGGAAATTTAATAAACGAAAGGAAAATATGGAAATAAATAAGAAGGAAAATATTATCTTTGGGGGCCAAAACTTGAAAATAAGAACATCAGTGCCTTTTGGTTAAACATGAAGACCGCAAGCAAGATGCCAAAATCCCACCCTCCAAAGGTTCCTTCGACACTTTGACTCTCGTAAAACTGGGACAAGAAATTTTGAAACAGGCTGCTTAGCTTTTAAGGATGTGGGTGCTTAGCTTTTAAGGATGTGGCAGGATATGTGATGAGGATATTCGAAGATGAACCCGAAATGGTTAAGAATTGAATTTTTTATTCAATTGACCATGGAAATTTCAAAATTAAAGTTTGATGTCTTAGTTATTAACAATGCGATATCAATTTGGTTTAACATCCATTGACCTATACTATTAGTTATACAATATTAAGTAAACTAGTTTTGCCAGTCGAAAAGTTGTGGTACCATCCATATTTAGCCATCCGTTTATGGTAGAAAATTAAAATTTGGTACGCATCTTTGGATTTATCCACAATAGTAGATTGGAAACAGTGTTTATTGAGAAGCAGGTTTTTCTAGAACTTAAACGAAGAGATCTCACTAATGTAGTTACTATGTGAACACACCACTGTAGGCTAAAATAGAATCTATGAAGGATCAAAATCCCAAGTTATCCCATATGTAATCAATGCTGTAAAGAAGTGGAGTTCGCACAAACCATTTAGTATGAATTCCTATGATCACGATTGGCCACATTGGATGCTCGCTCCATAAGGAGTGAGAAGCTCATAGATCTTAACCTAGCCAAGGTGTTAAACTCCATCAAGAAGTTGAACCGGTTTTTTACTCCGTAAATAATGAACTGTCTTGAGGCAGAGCAATCGAACGGGCTTCGGGAAGCAAGAATCCCTCTTTGCAGTTATTTTGTGTTTACTTCATGAGAAGTGAAGGATTCACAGATCTCATCTAGCCAAGGTGTACACTTCGCCAATTGGTTAAACCGGTTTGGAAAAGTGAAGGCACCTGATATATGCTTAATTCTGATGAAAGAGAAGCTCAGAATCAGGGCCCAGTCAGGCTAGCGTAGTCAAAGTACATGAGTACCTTCAAATTTCGTAGCAAAACAGTGTAGTACAATTAACCTCGTTGTTGGCCTAAGTGATGATACCCTTGCTACACTAATTGTGGCACCTTTTATCATCATCATCAAGAATCGATTATTGTTGATGATAGCATGAGACAGCGTAAAATGAGGGAACTTCAAGCCTATTTATCTTTATCACACGAATCGCTAATGCTAAAAAGTCGAACTTTTATTCGTCATAACGAACATTGACTTATAGATAAAAAGAAAAGGAACTGCCTATGATAAAATGTTGAAACATGGGAGATATACGTACACAGGAAAAAAATCTTACTACTTTCAGAGTAGGCAATTTAGTACCTACTCTAAGAGCAGTAAAATTATAATACTATTTTTGATTTTTACTATTAATGCTGAAAATCACACATTGTGGAAATCAATCGCTAAAAATGCGTGTGCGTAAAATTACACACGGTGCGGAAAACCTAATATAATATGTACTACAAAAATGTGATATGTTTATGTTTGCTTATTATTATTATTAATTTATTGATAGAATATAAATAAATAAGCTTCAAGCGTATGATCACAAGATGAATTCCCAGACGTATTTTGAAGGGCAAAGGACACAGCAATCGAGAATTTGAAAAATTCAATGAGATCATTCAACACATGATATTTGGGAAAAAAACAGGATATAGGTCAAAAAGTGTAGAAAGTATTATATAAAACACTATACATGTTTATTATATAAATTTAATTTAGTGGTTTTAAATCCACAAACTTCACACACTATAAACATTATTTTTTTTTTAAATTTTAAATCACGACTTACAAGACCACGAAACAAGTGAATTAAAAAACGAAGCGGTCAAGTTAATACATATGACAAAAAACAAATTACTACGCATGAAGTATCAAAACTACAAAATGCGTAATTTTATAAGCAATGATCAATTTTACACATTAAATGTGGAAAATTTCATGCGGTGTTGCAATATTACTACCCAGCCAGTAAATTTATGAATTATGTGTAAAAATACAAAGTTTTAAGAATTACCCTCAATTTTGTTACATTTAATGAAAATTTGTAAATTTACTACATCAATGCGGAATATTTTACTGCTTTAATTAACTTTAATTAATTTTTACAAAATTTTTAACTGTGTAGAAAAAACATTAAAATGTATTAGTAAAATATGATGTGAAAGCTGTTTTGTTAGATGTCATTTTCCAAAATCAAAACTTCTCCCTTGCAAGCCATACTGCCCTCCATACAGAATTTTGTATGGCACCCATGCAGTTTCTCTAATGATTAGGAAACTTATGCGAACGCGGGAAACAATTTTGGATGAGGAAGGTTTAGAAAAATTTGATGAATCAAGAGCGATGGAACTACAAATTGCGGTCGCCAAATTTAGAAAACTCCAGAGCAAAGTCTACTTGTAAACATAACTCTACAAGAAGTCTATTGCGACTACAACCACAGACAATATAATGCCTGGGTTACAAATGAAATACTATAAATATGTAACCATTTTCGAAAATTAACTGGCAAACATTTGTCAGCTAGTGGGTCTTGGGTAAACATTAAACAATGGCTTGACTCTATAATAAAGCCTTCACTCTTTCAATAAAATGTAGTCGTGTTTTTTTAAAAAATTACTTTAGTAGAGAAATCATAAAATATGTGGATTTTTAGTATTTCACGAGGGCGAAGATGATTATGTTATTGTCCACAATTTAATTGTAAATCCATATTTCATGTCGTTCGAAGCGTTTGCACAGAACACACTTTTCCATATGGCCATTTCCGGGCATTAAATTAATGCTCAGCTGTCGTCGACAAAACCTTGCAAAGTAGTCGATTGTATATCAAATTTAGGACGAGTATGGTGTTGGATAAACATCCTTTTTGTGATATACCATTTAAATTATATGATTTTCGTTCTGAAAGTATTTTTTTAGTTGTAAGTATTCACTCTAAAAAATCCGCTGAATATTATTGCATTTTTACAGCAAAATTAATGGTAAAACTGAAGAAAATCAGTTGCTGGTAGGAAAAATGCACAACTGCTGTAGTAAATCAAAAAATTATGTAGAAATAATCGTATTTACTACCAAAGCGCTTTATTTTTACTTCCAAATTTTTAAATTTACTAGTACAAAAGAGTATCGTTTAGAAAACGATTTTATATGTATTAATTTTATTGTAAAGCAGAGTCACTTTACTTTACAGTAGAGTGACTTTACTTCACAGCAGAAAACTATTTCACAACGTGACGCAAATTGTGAAAGAATTTCTTTTGGAGGAACACTCGTGTCGGGCATTAATAAAATGTTTAAGTGTGATATAGGTGGGTGCAATTATTTTTGTGACATGATTTGTATATTAAATAAACATTTCTATATTCATCGCAACGAAATTAATGTGGAATTCATGTGTCCCATACAGAGTTGCAAAAAGACTTTCAAACATTATAATACTTGTAAAGTGCATTGGTGGAGGCATAATAATGAAAAATTTTAAATTCAATGTGAACAAAAGACATTATTTTCTCATAGAACCTATGCTTGTAATGTGAATAAGTGTTCTTTCCAATCTTCAAGCTTCCGCGAAATATGTAGCCATGTAGCAAACCATCTATCTATCTATCTTTTCCAAAATGAGAAAAATAGAATCGTCGGAACTTTGAAAAGATCAAATATTAAAGGGCTGAAAGATATTTTCTCTCAAGGTACGGACGACGAAAATGTACTGAATGCAATTTTTATGTACTTCAAGGAAGATTCTAATTACATTTTTCAACGTTTTGAGGTAAAAGCTTTGCAACATACTTCTATACTACATTGTATTATATTTTATGTTCCTTTTCCTGTTTTTTAGTTTGGATGCACTTTGGACATAATAGAAGCATACAATCCAACTAATACTCCCTGGGCAGCAGTATATTTAAAAACGTTTACATTATATTGGTGCTTATCTATAAATTTAACTTTTTCTCAGGTACCGGGGACGGTAACTCAGCAGCCTACATTTTCATCGAAAAAGTATTGGTTGCGAAATATGATCAATGCAATATTATGGACCTGATTGCTGAAAGTATTTGCTATTTTTTGCTTTTAATATGATTTATCCGAAGTCCATATCCACTTACTATGGATTTCTTAGTACGATATATTCATAAAAATTACACTGAAAGCGCCAGAGGAATAAAAAAAATATAAATAATATAAGTAAAATTAATAGGTTCATTTCGAATATCAGTAATTATAAAAATGACCAAGTTCTTTAAGACTTACAAAAACAAAAAAAAAAGAATTGAATTTAATATTGTGTAATGTGATTTATTTTAAAATTGTCTTTAACTTCACTAATTATGTTCTATTTATTATTTCTTTTAAATAATTTAACTTAACTTTATGAATACCAATGAATGAAAACTTATTAATTTCTATTTAATTTTTATTTAATTCTATTGATTTGTATCTTTATTTTGCTTGAAACGTTGTTTCATTTATTAGTATAAAATACATGTACTTTATTCAAAAGAAAAACTGAAAATCTACTTCTTTTTTTTATCTAGTCCTTTTGGGTTTATTCGGATATTTTTTAAATAATTTTATGAAATTATTCTCTAGCAAAAATTACTCATGCTTTGGAGTAAGTTGCGGAGTAAAATTACACATTTTTACGTATTAGTATACAGAAAATTGCTCTAAACTTATAGTGAATTTAGCTTGAAATTGAGTAAAAAAACTACTATATTAAGAGAGTAAAAAAGAAAATTAGTCTCTAGGTAAATTTTGCTATGATTATAAGAGGCAACCTATTGCCTATAATAATTATAGCAAATTTCAACCAATTTTTTTAGAGTGTTGTCTATGTCCTTGCTGAGGCTATTTAGCGGCATATATCCTCCTCTAAATAGGTGGCAGTCCAAAACTAACAGAAAGTTTTTCACTGTGGCCACAAATTCAGATTATTTTATTGTTAATCTTTTTATAGCGCCCTGTTCAAAGCCATGTACCGCATGTAAACGCATTCATGACTCGATTAATTAATTCAAATTTGTAACATAAAGTCCGACCAACTTTCAATTTCTTATACTTGTCTCAATATCATGGTCTAAGAAAAAATCACACAATCTCCAAATACCTGGGCCATTGCAGTGACCACCGCCGACCACCACGTATCTTCCCCAAAAGTTCCCGTTCTGATTATGCCGCGATCCCAAGTCAGCCAAGGTAATTTGTACAACACAATTCCAAAGCCTAATCCCGTGTCACTCTCGACTGTATGTAAATAAGAAGAAACCTCGGTTGCTATATCATAACTGACACCTTAAAGCGGACCCCGATGCGGCCTTAAAGCCCCGCATTCACAAAAAAACATCAACTCGAATAAAATGATAATAAGCCGAATGATCCCAACAAATGGACCAAAGAAGAGCCGCTCCGTCCAGTCGTCCAGCGACCAACAACAACCAATTTATGATGGAATCTGAGCGGTCAGGTGGGGAACTAAAAAAAGTGATGATAATAATAATAAGAAGGAATAGGTAGAAATCACAACCTTCATGGCGGCACCTTGCACCCAACACTCAGTCGATCTTTCCTCAATATTTTCGTGTAATTTTTCATGATCGCCATTGTCCAGCACTCGGCTCCTACGGATGCCGGCTCGTTTGATTTGCACCCTTAAGCATGACGTATCCTTTTTTGGACCAATTGCAAAACCAATTTCTCATCTCCTCGCCAAAAACGATCAAGGATCATTCAGGCGGTCTTGTAATTTCGGTAATTGTCACCGTGGGTCACCAAGAGAGTAATGGGTCGAACCTGCTACACAAAGTCACTGTTTGACAACAACTGGCTTTGTCTCGGAACAAACGGAACGAAGGGCGTGCGAAACACGAAAAAACGACCGAAAAGGATCCGACTCTCATTGAAGCGGATCGCACGAAATCTAGTGTCATTTTAGTCCTTGATCAAGGCATTGTGCAAGTACATGTCACGATCGTTTCAGAGTACACCACCGAACAGAAGAAATCTTTGACCGAGGTGTCAACTGGACAAAAGCGCCGGCACAGCAATCAAAGATGCCGCATCGATGCGGCTTCTTTGATTCACGCCGGGGGTGTCCTTTTTTTGGGCGATGCGTGATCATCCGCTTAAAGTCACCGATGTCGCCCGCTCATTTATCATCGAGGCGAACCTCACTAAGGGCCAACAAATAAAATTCTGTTCAGCTCTCGTTTAATGCCCTGTAATCCGATAGGCCGAGATTATTGGAGGTTCGTTTTTTAGATGTTGCGTTTGAGCCGAGGGCTACCGTCGAGGTGGCATTACACAAGGGTCCTGCGGATTAAAATTACCGCCGACGAAGTAGGAAATGTCGGGCACGGACAGTTTGCACCTAAGCCTTTGTGCCAATTTTTTTTATTATCGGGTAAATTCACATTATTTTTACTTAAATGCCGGAAATAGGAGCATTAATTTCTAGTTCCTTGGGCTTTCATTGACGAAGGAAGTGTTGCATTAGGCAAGGTGATTACTGTACGAACGCGGCATTGCTACCAGTTCCGTTTTTAATAAGGACGATAATGATGCCGGTTGCAAGCAGAGGAAACGTTAGCAATGCAAAAGCAATTAATAAACCATTTCGATCTAGAAATGTAGTAGTAGTAAATTGTTTTGCTTCGAGTTGTAAATTTTATGCTGAAGAAGTTTAAACAAATTTAGCAAAAGTTTGGACGTAACTTTATTCTTTTTTGAATTGAAATCCAGAACGGGATTAACGTTACGATGCGGTGTTGGTACCATTCAAAAGCTATGGATAATGCCAATAAAAAATCGGAGTATCGACAGCAATGGCATATTGTGGACGAAATTGACAAATAATTTCTTAGAATTTGAGCTGTGCAGTCTATAAACAGATTCGTCACTGGGAGCCGCAAATTCTTATGTTAGTAAGCCGAATCTTAGCCTCTGTAAGTGTTTGGAGAGGGCCTTGAGTAGAAAATCGGTTTAGGGAATGGTACTTCCGAGATCGAGGGCGGTGAATATTAGGACAAAATTTGTAAGGGCGAAATGTAATATGAGTTTCCTGGCCAGGGGGGTTCAGGGAAAAAAAATGTCGTAATTTTCGAGTTAGTTTAGCATGCCAGTGCTGACATTGGTTGCTAAATTTAAAACGTAAATGGCAGACTGAATACTTGCAAAAAGAATTAAATTGAATTTAAAATGTCAAAATATATTTGTCTTCGCAACCGTTCCATGGATACGATATAACATAATCGGAAAAGAACGTTTTACTTTATTATTTTAATAATACAGTATTGTTTTCGATTTTTAAAAAAAAAAAATTTTCTACCCTCAAAATTTTTTTTTTCACGTTTCATGACGAGTAGACACGAAAAAAGCAATAAAAAATTTCAGTCCGTCTGTCCGCCGTAAACCGTACGCCGTACCGTCGACCGCTGTACGCAAAATCGTTTGAAGGCTCGTAGCTCCCAAACCCTTTGAGCTATTAAATTAAAATTTTTTTTATGAATAGACTGGGTAGGCCCCTTGAAGTGGCCAAATTTGGAGGGGTGGGGGTGTGAGGGGGGAGGAGATGGAAGTGTTTTAGACGGAAAATTTTGGTTTCTAGATCTCAGCAACCGCTTATGCTAGGAGGCTGAAATTTGGAATTTATATAGAGCTTCAGTAGTGGAACCATTTGCAAAAAAATTGCCGATATAGGTGAAGGGGTTTGGGAGTGGGGGGAAAAATAATGCGTCCGAAACGCAAAAAAGGTGAGATCGACACTTTCTAAAATCCATATCTCCTAAACGGTTAATGTCACAAAATTGAAACTTTATGGTTATCTGTAGGTATACTAGGAGAATAGATCGGAAACAAAAATTTGAGTGGGGGCAGTGGCGTACGGGGGTGGGGGGTGAAAAACTTTAGATTGCGATATCTTACTAACCAATTACACTAGATAAATAAAATTTGGTTTCTGTATAAAGGTTGACAAATAAAGTTTGCTGGAAGCAAAATTTTTGAAGGGGGCGGTGGAGCATGAAAGTGGAGGGGATAAGAATTTTTCTAAAAAATCACGTCTCATATCTCAAGAACGGTGTAAGATAGATGCTTCAAATTTTTACCAGAAGTAGGCCTAATAGACCCCTAGTAAAAAACAAAATTTTGGAAGTGTGGGTGTAAAGAGTGAGGGTGGGGGAGGGTGAAAAGGAAAAAGTTCCGATTTTAATATCTCGACAACCTATAATGATATAAAGCTGAATCTTGGTATTTAGATAGAGCTATATTAGTAGCATCTTGGAAAAATATAATTTTTTATAGGGGTAGTATGGTACGGGGGTGGGAGGTGTTTTTCCTATCTATAGAACGGCTTATGCTACAAAGCTGAAACTCGGTACGTTTATGTAAATCAACTAGAAAACTAATTTAGATAAAAAAAAATTTCAAATATACATTGGCGTTCGGAGGGGGGGCAAAAAAAATTATCAGTGAAAATGGAATGCATATATTTTCACGGTTTTCGTCATATCTATTAGGTCTTCCCAAATATTGAATTCATTTTTATTCTATGGATTCTTCATATAAATACCTAGATAGTGTTTTCAGGATTTTTTAAAATTCGACCCCTAAGGGGGTGCAAAGGGGGTTGTAAACTTTTTCACGAATTCTACTATATCCACGTCTTATCAGATATTGAATATCTTTTCATATTCATGGGCTTGTGTAATAATCGCCTAAAACTTGTTTTTAAGTTTTTTCCTTTTTTCACCTAGGAGGGTATAAACGGGTTGAACACGTTTTCACGAGTTCCGTCATTTCTTTTAGAAGTGATAAGAAATTGAATTGGTTCCTACTTTCTCGTGCTGTCTTCATATTTATTTATTAACTCCTTTCAGGATTTTTGAACATTCAACCCCCAAGTGGGTGTAAGGAGGTTGCATATCTGGTGATATATCGAATTCATTTTTACTTCCTAAGGTTTCCTATATAAAAAAGCCAAAAAGTCAATTTCAGTATTTTAGATATTCAATCCAAAAAGGTGTAAGGAGGTTGTATGCTTTTCAAAGTTTCGACATATTTCTTAGGTTCGATGAGATATTAGATCGCTTTTTATTTCCACAGACTTTTTATATAATCGCCTACAAACCCATTTCTCAATTTTTCGATATTCAACCCCCAAGGGTTTGTATATGTTTTCACAATTTTTGCCATTCCTTAGTTCTGATGAGATGTAAAATTGATTATTACGGCCAACCAATTCACGATTTTTCGAATTTCCAGAACCAAGGAGATGTGAAGGGTTTGCTTACGTTTTCAGAATTTTTTCAAAATCCGTCTTGTCTCATGAGATTTCAGGTTGCTTCTTATGAAATCGTCTAAAAACCTGTTTCACAATTTTTTCGAAATTCAAACCCCAAGTGGAAGTAATGGGTTTGTATACGTTTTAACAATTCGTCATATCTCTTAATTCTGATAAGGCAACAAATACGTTTTTGCTTCTATGGGCTTTTAGTGTACATAATATACTGAAATTCGAATAGTCTACACGGACTTTTTCAATGTTTAATCGTCTAAAAATCTCTATTTTAAATATTTTTATATTAAGAACAAAATTAATTTTCCATAAGAAATCTAAAAATCTCTAAGCAACTCATGATACACTCCGACTTTTACCGCTCCCGAACTTTGACCCTAAAAATAATAAAGTTTCGCCCAGACTATTGGCAGATTTTTTTACTTTATTATTTTAATAATACAGTATTGTTTTCGATTTTTTAAAAAAAAAAATTTGCTACCCTCAAAATTTTTTTTTTCACGTTTCTTGACGAGTACACACGAAAAAAGCAAAAAAAAATTTCAGTCCGTCTGTCCGCCGTACGCCGTGCGCCGTACGCCGTACGTCGACCGCTGTACGCAAAATCGTTTGAAAGCTCGTAGCTCCCAAACCCTTTGAGCTATTAAATTGAAATTTTTTTGATGAATAGACTGGGTAGTCCTTTTGAAGTGGCCAAATTTGGAGGGGTGGGGGTGTGAGGGGGAAGGAGGGGGAAGTGTTTTAGACGGAAAATTTTGGTTTCTAGATCTCAGCAACCGCTTATGCTAGCAGGCTGAAATTTGGAATTTATATAAAGCTTCAGTAGTGGACCCATTTGCAAAAAAATTGCCGATATAGGTGAAGGGGTTTGGGAGTGGGGGGAAAAATAATGCGTCCGAAACGCAAAAAAGGTGAGATCGACACTTTCTAAAATCCATATCTCCTAAACGGTTAATGTCACAAAATTGAAACTTAATGAGTATCTGTAGGTATACTAGGAGAATAGATCGAAAACAAAAATTTGAGTGGGGGCAGTGGCGTACGGGGGTGGGGGGTGAAAAACTTTAGATTACGATATCTCACGAACCAATTGCACTAGACAAATAAAATTTGGTTTCCTTATAAAGGTTGACAAATAAAGTGTGCTGAAAGTAAAATTTTTTACGGGGGCGGTGGAGCATGAAAGTGGAGGGGATAAGAATTTTTCTAAAAAATCACGTCTCATATCTCAAGAACGGTGTAAGATAGATACTTAAAATTTTTACCAGAAGTAGGCCTAATAGACCACTAGCTGAAAACAAAATTTTGGAAGTGTAGGTGTAGAGGGTGAGGGTGGGGGAGGATGAAAAGGAAAAAGTTCCGATTTTTCTATCTCGAGAACCTATAATGATATAAAGCTGAATCTTGGTATTTAGATAGAGCTATATTAGTAGCATCTTGGAAAAATATAATTTTTTATAAGGGTAGTATGGTACGGGGGTGGGGGGTGTTTTTCCTATCTATAGAACGGCTTATGATACAAAGTTGAAACTCGGTACGTGTATGTAAATCAACTAGAAAACTAATTTAGATAAAAAAAAATTTCAAATATCCATTGGCGTTCGGAGGGGGGGCAAAAAAAATTATCAGTGTAAATAGAATGCATATATTTTCACGGTTTTCGTCATATCTATTAGGTCTTCCCAAATATTGAATTCATTTTTATTCTACGGATTCTTCATATAAATACCTACAAAGCATTTTCAGGATTTTTTAAAATTCGACCCCTAAGGCGGTGCAAAGAGGGTTGTAAACTTTTTCACGAATTCTACTACATCCCCACGTCTTATCAGATATCGAATATCTTTTCACTTTCACGTGCTTGCGTAACAATCACCTAAAACTTGTTTTTACATTTTTTTCAGCCCCTAAGAGGGTATAAACGGGTTGAACACGTTTTCACGAGTTCCGTCATTTCTTTTAGAAGTGATAAGAAATTGAATTGGTTCCTACCTTCTCGTGCTGTTTTCATATTTATTTATTAACTTTTTTCAGGATTTGTGGATATTCAACCCCCAAGTGGGTGTAAGGAGGTTGCATATCTGATGATATATCGAATTCATTTTTACTTCCTATGGTTTCCTATATAAAAAAGCCAAAAAGTCATTTTCAGTATTTTAGATATTCAATCCTAATGGGTGTAAGGGGGTTGTATGCTTTTCAAAGTTTCGACATATTTCTTAGGTTCGATGAGATATTAGATCGCTTTTCATTTCCACAGACTTTTTATATAATCGCCTACAAACCCATTTCTCAATTTTTCGATATTCAACCCCCAAAGGTTTGTATATGTTTTCACAATTTTTGCCATTCCTTAGTTCTGATGAGATATAAAATTGATTATTACGGTCAACCAATTCACGATTTTTCGAATTTCCAGAACCAAGGAGGTGTGAAGGGTTTGCTTACGTTTTTTTCGAAATTCAAACCCCAAGTGGAAGTAATGGGTTTGTATACGTTTTAACAATTCGCCATATCTCTTAATTCTGATAAGGCAACAAATTCGTTTTTGCTTCTATGGGCTTTTAGTGTACATAATATACTGAAATTCGAATAGTCTACACGGACTTTTTCAATGTTTAATCGGTTAAAAATCTCTATTTTAAATATTTTTATATTAAGAACAAAAATAATTTTCCAAGAAATCTAATAATCTCGAAGCAACTCATGATACACTCCGACTTTAACCGCTCCCGAACTTTGACCCGAAAAATAATAAAGTTTCGCCCAGACCATTGGCAGATTTTTTCTACTCGATGCTACTTGGCACTTCGATTTTCGATGCACAAACTCAAACTGAAACTTAAAATAATTCTCCGGCTCAATAAACTTTTCAGTTTCAAAAGCTCAGTTTGACAGTTCTTAAGTTACAGTTCAAGTTTTAGATTCAGTATGCCAACAACAACAAACAAAAGGTACTACCCACATAAACCAAACCTCGATGGAGAGGCGATGAAGAGGCAGCGAACACTTTCGAAACTTGTCGCTGAAAAAAGATTATCACTTGGGAACAAATTCAGCTATGTACTTGCTATCTGTGAATACGTGTGAGGTATTCGCATTTCTTTCTTGCTCGTACTGAAATACATCTAACCATCTCATCCGCACTCTGCGACATGAGAGATCTCCTATCGTGCATTGCATTTGAAATTGGAATGAGCAAGTACGAGATGGCAATACGTGCACTCACTGAAGAGTATGTACGAAGGTAGTATGAAGTAGACCTGACCAATCATCGATGATAGATAGGACTGACTTACAGGCGAATTAGGCCTTACCGGTCGACACTGCACCGACGGACGGCGTCCGGTCATATTGGAATAGAATTCCAGTGGTCGTCGACTAGTGCAATCAAAAGACAACTTTCAATCGGCTAATGCAATCGCGCGAGATAACATAGTAGTAGTTTGTACATAAGAACAATACAACATGTGTTGATACAATTAAATCAGATTCAGTTTTAGTTTTAAGTTTCAGGTCCCAGCTGCAGCCTACCTTTAGCGAATTTCAAAACAGTAAATGGTTGTTGTTGTTATTGTTTGCGGGGGAAGACATGCAGCAAAGCAGCGCATCTTGAGCACTCGGACAAAGATTGTCATTTGTACTTGAGTCCCCCAGTCTCTACTCTCTACCCGTACTTTTTCGTCTTCCTCACGAATTTCAAGAGCTCAGGTAGGGAGTGAGAACGGAGTTCTTCCATCCTCATAACATCAACGCCGTATACGTGCATTCACGCAAGAGAGTAAGCTGGACACTCGAGAAGGAAATGTTCCATTGTGTAGTCGATCTCGTCGCAAACAGTGCACTGTCGTCACTGATTCTCATTCTGACCAAATGTAGGCCACAAGAGTTATGTCCTGTGAGGACACCAACCAGACTAGCACATTCTTTTCTACTCAATTTGAGAAGAAAATCAGCGGTTCGTCCACTTGGTCCCTCGACAAGGTTTCTGGCCTGCCGCATTCCCGGAAGAAGCCGCCATCTCTCAATGTGTGATGTACTTACCCATTCAGCAACGGCAGCTTTAACAGAGGCAACAGGCACTCCGTAAATGGTACTTTCTATAAATCAAAAAGTTTATACAGAAGGAAATGTCAAAGCAAAACTCGGTAGCGACTAAAGAGTAAATTTATTTTTGGATCATTTTGCTTGAATGTTGCGAGGTAATGCGGGAATGCGTTGTTGATTTTTTTGACAGTTGGCAGATTTGAGCTGCTCGGCCTACACCAATCTCTGAATCATCAATGGCACGACAGCCCAAATCGGGCCCAGGCCTCCTGAAGACGTCGTATCCAATCGTCTCGATCCAAAGACAGCGTCCTCCAGCTGCTAATTTTTAAGATGGCTTTGCTGTCTTCATTAACCGAGTCTTCCCATCATTTGCGTGGTTTGCCTACTGGCCTGTTACCACTCGCTTTGCCTTTAAGAGCACGTTTGGGGATTCTTCTATCTTCCATTCACTCTAGATGGCCAGCCCACTGCAGTTTACGTAGCTTGATGAACGTTGAATCTTCTGGCTCTTCGTAGAGTTGATGCAACTTTTGGTTGTAACTTATTGGCCAATCCGTTCCTTCCTTCACAGGTCCCAAAATTGATCCGTCGATTGATTTCGTCCGTTTCGTTGCCGTCTTTTGCTAGATTAGGCCCAAGATATATAAAGTTGTTCACACTCTCTAAATTATACTCCGCAATTGTTATATTCTGTCTGATTGGCGTTATCTTTCTTGTTTGCGTCATTACTTTTGTTTTGCTTTCGTTAATGCACAGCCCGACTTCTTTTGCGGCGGAGTCAAAATTAACAAAGACCTTCTTAGCACTCTGAATGAAAATCTCTGAATGGAATGTTAAATTCGCTATCATCCTTCACTCGTATTGTTGCGACTTTTCAGCTCCAAAACTAGCCAGTGTCATAGCAGCAGGATAATGTTGAAAAGTGAGGAAAAGGACTCGAATCTGACTGCACCATCAAAAGGATAAAGTAAAATTGAAGTCGCATTTTTGTCCACAAAAGTTCTTGTTGAGAATTTAGTAATAAAAAAATGACATAATCTGAATCAAAGAACCAAGTGTTTGATATTCTCCTACTTAACAGCTTTTCAATGAAAATATTGTTTACACTTTTAGCACCGATAAAAATACTCAAACACTTACAAACAAGCGACTCTTTAGTCACAATTCAGTACCCAAACACAAAACACCTGACTGGCGGACCATCAAAAAAAGGTTAAAGGTAGCAGCGAATGTCTCCTTTGTTGCATATTTTTTAACTGCAGCATCATCAAAACCGCATATAAAGCCTCGATTTTACGAGCGATTACTTTTTAGTGTTGGCGATTCTCTTCCTTGAACTGTCCACATCCATTCTCCTTAGCACCAACGAAATAAAATACTTCAAAATAAAAATACTCGACCGTTCAGAAGTTATTGATGGACGTCGACGCCGACGTCATGCTCTTATAGAAAATCTCTGGGAAATTTACTGGCAGATTTCATGTCAACGCTTTGCACATCATCAAATTCGGGTCATGAATCAAAGACTGATGACCCTTGAACGAGTCCGGCGATTGACTTTTATGGCTTGACCGAACGGTCAAAGCTGGGACGAACGAGATCTTTTTTGTTTGGACGATTGATCGATTCCGCATTGCAGTCGTGCAATCAAACGAATTTAAAATACTTCGTCAGTCGTTAGAAAAAACCGATCATATAATCAAAATTTTGTTTCTAGCTAGTGATGAGGGGAAGAAGGGGAGAATCAACGTATCCCACCCGTCTTGACAATAATCTCAACGTCACAGTTTCAATAACACGAATCTTTCATGCGCTCATAGACAGGTAATTCGATAGTAAATGGCTTCATCAGCGAGCACTCACCTTTAATATCGGTCCGGACGAGTCTTCGAGTCAAAATATTTTTGATCTGTACCGCGCATCTAGAAGATCGGATCGCGGCAACCAAAGGTGTTATCAATCAGACTTACGCCTGACATTGGCATATGTCACTCTGAATCTTGAATCGTGAGGAGCTACCATTTCTTGGGTCAGTTTGCGCTTACAGAAAAAATCAATCCGCCACCCTCCCCCATCGAAACTAGTTCTTGAAATCTGACGATCTTTACAAAAAAAGACGATCAGTGATCATGTTGGTCCAAATAAAAACCGAATAACACACAAGTAATAATAAATAAACGAATAAATGCTGAGCCATGCCATCTATCGGACTGATCGTACCCTTTCCATCGGCTTGGACCGATACCTCATTAATTTCACACGTAAGTAAGCGTAGAAAATACAGCCGCTGCCGACAGAGTTAAAGAAATGGACACAGCAAAGTGGCAGCAACAAATGAAATAACTCACCTCCAGCGGTGGATGAAATTTTGACGGACAGCTGGCGCGCGGTGATTGAGTGACACTTAAGATATTCTAACTATTTTGATCGCTCTTTAGAGAACTATCTTGACATATTTTATGTCGAAGATTGAGATTTTGGATCAAGTTTTACTGCTTGAGGTACTGTTGACACGATTTTGCGACTAGCATTCGTTCCAACCGAGTAACGATCAAACGTGTCTTTCGGTTTCGGGATTTTGGTTTCGGGATTTCGGTTCCGGGATTTTGGTTTCGGGATTTTGGTTCTGATATTTTATATTTTGGGATTTCATCGCAAATTCGCACAATGCCGCTTGACTGCATCATCCCAGCCTATGGTGGAAGTAAATAAATTATTTTAGTTCTAGCCTTTAAATGGTTTAGGCATAGTGACAGTTCAGCCCGAGTCGTCGTTTGCATGAATACGAGTTGAGTTCAGTCGACAGCTGATATCAAACTGGGGCTTGACACCGGGCAACAACCACTCAAAGCTTTTTATGCCGAAGTATTCGGAGAAAAGAACATCTGATTATCTGAAATTAAGCAGAGATTAAGCAGATCCGAACCCTAGTGGGAGGTCTGACTGGACATTGTTACATGAGGATGCATCTCAATAGGATTGGTCAAGAGACAAAAATTTCCTGAATTTGCGATGACGAAGACGAAACACCAGAGCATATCCTCTGTGAATGTGAAGGACTTACTCACAAAAGATTTCATCACTTCGGTCAGGGTTTCATGAAACCATCGGAATTCCTGACCATTCCTCTTCGTAAAATAAGAGGAATCATAGATAATCCAGGAGGACGTCGCAATAGGTCGAACTGAGGCTTTAGTGGCAGAGGTTAACCAGACCAACCCCATTTCCTAATCTAAGCTAGGTATCAAAAGTATCCATGCACACTAACTCAGGTTCAATATTAGATGATAGTGTTGTGCCCAGCACCCTACCGGTACCCAAATTCCATGTTTGGATTTACTCTCGATCACCAATTACCGGCAGGTCGGCGTGCAGTTTGTTAACAGAATGAAAAAGCACAAACAACCGCACAGCTTGCTGGTTGTAAACAAACGTAAAAAACGTAAACAACTGCATTAGCTCGTTCTGTCTGCAACCTGCTGGAAATTACCGGTGTCAACACATTGTGTATTATATTCATAGCATTTAATTTTAATTTTTTTTGACAGCTACTCACTTTTTAGCTGTTCGGACTGTCTCTCTCACATCAATATATAAATTGTATGTTAAAGTCTCTATCCCTCTCCATTTGGATTTTCTAGCCGCTTTAAAGCCGCTAAAATAACCAGTGTCATAACAGCATCACTTTTTAGCTGTTCGGACTGTCTTTCTCACCCCAATGTCTAAATTGTATGTTAACTTTTCTATCTCTCTACATTTGGTTATTTTTGGCGCTTTAAAGTGCGAAAAATAACCAGTGTCATAACAGCATTAGCGCCGGCATGCATTACGGAAGCGAAATTGCAACTCTAGCTAAACAGTCGACTGTTCGGCTAGAATTCCCAATTCCGTTACGCAAAGTGCGACCCGGTTAAGGTTTGGATTGAATTCCAAAACAAAGTTAACCGAGTGACACAGAATTGACTATTTTCCCATTAAATACTCAATTCCGTCCGTGTCAGTCGGCACTTTTTTAATATGTAAGTTTAGTTGTAACTAGCGATGGTTTCTCAGTATTCTAGTATTCTTTTAACCAACCACGGATTAAAATTGTCGTACTTAAAGAGTTCAGTTCTTTTCTTTCGAGGTAACTAAAACCTTTCTTTTCAGCAATTAATTCAAAGTTTCCCCAATATGAGTCGGACTTAATTGCATCCTCGAGCTATTTGGGCACTTTGAATATTCCTCTGTCTACACCTGGATCAACTTCAGGAAGTCCACTAAGAAAGAGTTGATCCACCACTTAGGAAACATACCCACCAATAAACGCAACATTTCAGGTCAATTTAACAATTCCTCGATCTATTTTCCTCACCAATAGGGTAATTTCCAGTTCAATTGCATTTGCGTTTGATAAAACTGGTTTCACGAAAGTTTTTGTTGCGCCAAATACGTACACTCCCAAATTTTAGAATAAAATTTTGCAGGAAACTGCGAAAAGAAAAGCTGTGCTGTGTCCACGTTCCTTTAAGAGTTTTTTGTCTGAGATATTCGATAGTTAGATGGACACATGGATTGATAGTAGGCGAACTAGACTTCATTGTAAACTTGATTTAAAAAAAAATGCCCAATGTGGTTATAAAAACTAAATGACTTGCTTTGACGAATCAGTCATAGGTCACGCACTTCCGTAATACCGATATTTCGCAATGGTGACTTTTTTGTGAAACACGACAGCGGTACAACAAAAAGATTAACAAACTTTCGAGATAATTCCAAATTAAAATTTTATTTACGCATATTTTTTTATTGTATGTGAATCTGAAGTTATTTTGCTCGCGGTACTTTTAAGGCATAGAAGCTGTGTGATGATTCCAATCTGAACATTCGCACTATCGTACAAAGCAACCAATCGAATTTCAACTAATCAGAGTCAATTAAATGTAGCCAGTAATTTTAGAACACTTTCTCATATCTGCTTAATCGAATATTTTCCGTTTTGTATTTTTTCTATTTTCAGTGTTCATTTAAGCCGGAAAATTATTTTCACTAAATGAAAACTTTCAAATATTTTTTTTTAAATTTCGATTGAAATCATTCAAAATTACTTCTTATCAAATTTAGAGCTTAACAGGCAAAATGAATTACTCAAGTTTTGAAATGCTAAAAATTACCCGTAAACCGGTTAAAGTTTTGACGAACGTATCGGATTCACATATAAAATTTACACCATTGTTATTTGCTCCAATTAGAAAGTTACTTTAATGAATGAAAGCATAGAAAACATTAACACTAAGCCAAAATTTTGCTTTAATTCATAAAACGCTACAATAAAATTGTCTCGAGGATTTGAGCGGTACTCATAAAAGGAATGTAAACCACGCGCCAATTAAACAAAGTCCGCCAATCCATAGGAGCGGTCGGGAACCTTCTGTGCGATTAAGCGACCGATAGTACTGTGTACCGCAGAAAAAAGTTATGCCTGTAACTAATAATGGTCCCGTCTGAAATGATGGAAATGAAAGCAAAGTTGTTGTCAAAATACTCCAAAATTGGGAAAAAAAAAATTTTAAAATCTTCAAAAAATGGTAAGAATTTCTTAAATTTCCAAAAATTGACAAAAAATTTTAAAAAATTTTCAAAAAATTTTGTAAAAATTTTAAAAAATCTTCAAAAAATTGTGGAAAATTTGGCCAAATCTTACCAGCGCTGGTCTACCCGCAGCGTAGGGTGCCGCCATAAGCGCAAGCGAATGATAAAAGTGTAGATGATTTCCTGAATGAAAAATCCTTCTGAAATTATCGTCTAATACTTCTTCTTCGGTCAGCACTTCAACTTGACCTTTAAACTTTCTCCCGTCGATAGGAGGCGCTGGCGTCCCATCGGAATTATTCTTCGCAAAACCGAAAATTTCACTCCTTTTTGCGTAGCCAGCCAGCGCCAATGCGATCGCTCCGCTTAATGCGCCCAGGCGACCGGCAGTTCTTCTATTGCCGAAAAATCCCGTCGTTCCGGGAAGCGGAGTGGATAGTGACGGTCTTCTGGAACTTTGTGGTGAACAATTGTACGGATCACAAGCACGATATGACATTTTTTAAACTTTATTATAATTATTTATGAACTATCAAAATGGCGGTAAATCCGGTTGGAATGAAAAAATTTAAACGGAATATGAAATATCAAAATAAATATTTTACAAGTTATGTGCAAATAATTTTCTTATTGTAAAAAAACGCTGGTTTCCGCAACCAAAGTGTAATATTTTATGCCAAAATGACGTATGACTGAAAACCCTTCTATTGTTGCAATGCTTACGTTGTTATTATGAAAGTGTGATCAAAGTGACACGTAGATTTTCTTTGGATTGCACAGAGTTTCATCTTATTACTTATTTGTGAGCAATAGTCCAAAGTTGAAATTTGGTAACCATTCAAGTCATTCCCACGGTCCGATACCCGTTAACGAGAAAAATGACCAGTGTCCTTCAGGTGCCTCCCATAAGAGAGTCCTCGAAATACAGAATTTTAACTATTGTCCGAAAGCTTGAAAGAAAAAACTGGAAAGATAGTCAGTGCTTTAATTTAAGTGCTCTTGCAAAATTACAGCATACGGCGAGATTTACGTGGGTGACTTTCCATATTTTAAAAATTTATTGGGAGGCAATTTAGGCATAGGTTGATACAAATTCATAAGTTCGTGTTCGAGCAAAATATTTTTAATCATTCGCGTCTCTTTCTTACAAAAGCAATTGGAAATTTGTTCAAATATTTGATGGATCGGATAATAATTCAAGACAGCTTCGAAATCAAAATTACACGTATAGCAACTTGCAGTTGAAAATAAGTCCAAATTTGTTGCTGATCAAAGCCATTTACTTACTCTTTTAGACAAATTCAACAACAAGAGATCATGTAAAGATTAAATTATTAAAAATTTCAAATTTTCCTAAATGAAGTATCACTTTAATTAATAACATAATTTGTCATCAAATAGAAATACTACACTATAGTTGTAAAGACAATAATTTTTTCCCCGCCTGATCTCTACAAAAATTGTATAAACTGTAAATATCTTATAGAATAACTGTAATAATTAAATAAATAAGTAAGTAAGTAAGTAAGTAAAAATTTCAAACTATAACATTTCGCTTTTTATAAAAACTATACAAAAGTCGCTGAAAAAAATGTGCAACCCTCAATCGTATGAATTCATAACTCAAGAATGCGTTGAGGAATACATTCCAAATTTAATTTGATTAAGTATAAATTAAAACCAAGCTTTAGGTTGAACGTGCTCTTACACGAGCGATTAAAATTGCTCAATTTGCAGCAATAATCGTCAATTTTGACGTCACGAAAATATGAAGCAACACACAGCAACAGTAGCAACAGGCAACGTGCATCAACTTTTCTACAACTCGTTGCTGAATTGTTTTGAGCGATATATCTAGCACAATAACCAATTCAGTTTATGAATAACTTGACAAACAAATCCAAAACATAAAATAGAACTTGACGATTTAATCACCGAACGAGGACAATTGCTCGGAATTTTCCAAGTTAGTGGAAATATAGCAACTATAAGGCGAGTAAAACCAGCAATCTATAAAAACATTGTCACATTGCCGCAACTGGAATGATATTGCCATGTATTGCTCCATTAATCGCTCCACTAGTTTTAGCAATAGTCGTCGGGCAATCAATTGCTTGAAAAATTGCTCGCGTACCTTTCAAATATGTTTTTACATTTGCACGTTTACCGACGAACTCACAAATTCGAGAAACAAACGAAATCAAAACCGTTGAAAAAGGTAATTTAAAAAGTAGTGAGACTTAAGCAGTGGACCAAAGAAATAGGAGACTCTCTACAGTTGTCAATTTTCAACTGTGACTCCACTGGATTTCTGCTCCTGCATAGAAGATTGTAAAAATCGTACGATTTACTGATTTTAGCAATTAGTCCTGTTTAAAAACAGGTACATACGTAGATACTTTATTATTGTCCGGTCCCCATGACAGCCTTATAAATTTGAAGACACTTTAACTCTACAATAGAAATGAATTCTTCGTGTAGCTGCCATACAATATTCGTAGAAATATTTGTGCAAGCATCTTCAGGAACGAACCGTAAATCATAAATCGTTGAGCCAAGAACTCTAAATTTTGAACGAATTAATTTGATATTTAGTTAACAAAATCTGATCACTCATTCGACTAGTTTCCATATAAGAGTCCTAAAGACACGTAGTTACCACATTGCACGATTATCGGAAAACACGAGAAACTAATCGTTTATAATTTTGTACTGTATTTTTGAACAATTTGAAATTGTAGAATAGGAACAAGTGAAATCAGGGTTAATGCATCAAGTTACTGTCATAACAAGATACGTTTTAATTTGCTACAATTGCCAGACCATTTTGAACTATAAAAAACAGCTGCATAGAGGTTGATTAGTAAAATCACTTTAGTCCTTGGGATAGTTTCCATAGAAAAGTTACATTTATTGTGTTCAAGTGACAGGTATTTGTTGAAGCCGACGCTCACTATACTGCTAGAACCAAGGGTGTCCATAGAGGAAGGCGAGAGAGTGGCCTTGATCCCACCTGTACTCTAGAATCTTCTAGCTCCTACAGTAGTTGTACTTAGTATCAGCTAAATTACCACTTCCACTACAACTCCAGGTTTATTTTTAGTACAGATCCGTACTATGAAGAAATTGCAAAGAATTTTGCGAAGTTTACACAGACAAAATTGGTCTTAACTTTTAAGGTGGAATTACAATAAATATATTGAGCGCGTCGCGCGCGGTGTCACAGTTGCATCGCGCCCGAGCTATTTATATCGCGACACCAGTTAAAGTGAACGAGTTGAATTGCTTCACGCAACACGCAACTGCCAAATAATATTTTCAAATAACGATATTGTATAGGTGCGCCAAAAAACAAATTGATTTGTTGATTCAATTCGTCACATAACATTTCGCATAGGCTTGCCCCTCTCCGCAAAATGTTGTTTCGATGACCATGCTTTCAAGCTGAGTGTCTCGGGGTTCGGGGAGTGTGTGAACGCGGCACCTCTCATCAAAAACTGTCGATTGTTGCAAGTCTCTGTGGTGTAATGGCAAGAATCTCCGCTGGTTTTCTGACACGTCGGAGTTCGGGGTTCGATTCCCCGATCGTGTGAGAATCAATTTTATTGCACAAAATTTAAGTCTTCGATAAGAAAATTAAAATAATGCCAACATTTGTGATTTGTTTGTCTCTACGCAAGTGACTCCGTAAGTTGTAATTTCAAGCGGTACCTAGAACTACTCTCCACCGCACTTAATCGGATCTTCTTCGAAATTCGGTTCTGTTTAAATTAAAAATTCGTCGGATCCAATTTTAAGTTGGCATTGCGTGCTGTTCGTTTTTCACCGTATTCAACATTCTGTGAATAAATCATTTTTGACTCTGATGATATTCCCGAGTCAGGCCGCACATACCTGTGTGGTTGAAACGATGTAGGAGGTTGTGCATCGGTCGCCTTTCTTCTTTTGCCGAAACGCGTAGAGGTCCTTACCGGATTAACGAAGTCAAACTGACAGCTAAGGTAGGTGCACAGCTCTGACAAAGGAATCTCTTTCCGTCCGATTCGAATCCGATGAACTATAAAATCGCAAAAGTAGTTCACCCACCTTCGACCGCGTGTTTGTTTCAAATTTCGCGCGCTTGCATTAATGTCGCTAATGTGGAGAGTCCCTGAGCCGGTATATCGCGTCCGATTTCAGGTGGGATTTCTTTTACCTCGTCGATGATTGTGTCTTGTTCGTTGGCTTCATTTCTTTCGTTTTATCGGAGCCCTCGGCACAGGTTCCTTCACTATACCTGGCGGCACTCTTTGAACCGAATTCCGAGCTGGTCTCTTCCTTTTTCACTGTGTCCGTATTTTGGTTGTCCCGGAGTAGACTAATCGTCTCCGGACGAGCTGACCTGCCTCTAAATTATGTTTCCCCTGGTACGGCGCGATTAATTCTGGGCGGCAAACGGTCCGGACCCCGTGTACCTGAGAAGGTATCACATCAACTGGGCTGGAGTTGCTGAACGTTTCGATGAGATGTTTACAGGTGGTTAAGTGTTGATCCTTGCTGATGTTCACACGCCTTCCCATGGATATTCGGAGGAATTCCATTCCTGAATCAAGGAGCTGTGCAAGCTGCGTGTATCGTTCTTGCTGCGCTATTAGAACTTAATTAGAGGAGTTTATGGCCTCATAACAGCCCTAATAGCAAGTGTGTGAAGGCTATTATCTTGTGCCGGGGGATGAGAACGAAATTGAAATCACTGCTAGCCGTGTGATGGGGTGTATAATGGATTCGTGTCAAGTGGCAATTTGTGTTTGTTTATAAGCCGAGCAACTTTGCAGTGAGCAGATAATTGCAAAATTTAGCAGCCAATTATTATCGAGTTCGTTAAGTGAGACAGAGTTTCTTAATCGAAAACTTATAGGATTATTTATTTGCTTATTTGGAGAGGAAACATTGTTCACATTCAGTGAAAGCTTACCCGTTCCGTCTGATGGGTAGAAAGTCTACCGTTGTGCAAAGAGGGTGGTCTACTTATTGGTTTGCCATTTCTACTGATGTTCATACTTGCTATACCTAAATTCATCCTGATCGACGGATCACATCGCGACAACTGTCGAGTGATTCACGAGATTCTGCACTTTTCTGAACCGAACAAATGAAAACAACTTTGTTTGGCTATTTCGAAAGCAATGACCGATAGTTCTTAAGAGACTGGCAACTAACTGGCGTCGAGTTACGGCACCGAAAATTGCAACTGCACTTCTGGTTGGTGTGAGTGAGTTCAATTTTACGGCTTGTTGTCGGAACATTCCGCCCGCCTTGGCAATCATGCAAGGATTGTCAATTATGAGATATGGGGCTTAATTTACTACTGCGAGTATCTTCTTCATTCTGCAGCGTTGATACCGGTAAAAAGACATAGTTTTACAATCGGCCGTTTGAAGGTTGACGATTGTGTTTTGACCGTGGCGACTCGAACTAGACCATCGCCACCTGGATGCACATCGATTATGCGTGCGAGTGCCCACTTCGACGGAGGATAACGTTCGTCCTTTACGACAACAAGCGAACCAATTTTAAAAGAATCTCGCTAATGATACCATTTGGAGAGTATTTGAAGTGGATGCAGGTATTCGGAAGCCCATCGATTCCCGAAGTGGTCCAACATTTGTCGCAAAAGTTGCCATCGCGATAGGCGAGATCTAGGTACGTCGGTGAGAGATGGCTCTGGTACGGTTGTCAATGCGCTACCGATCCGAAAGTGACCAGGTGTAAGGGCGGCTAGATCTGAAGGGTTACCTGATAGCGGACAGAGAGGTCGAGAGTTAAGAACTGCTTCTATCTGAACGAGGAGAGTCGAAAATTCTTCGAATGTAAGATGCGTGACACCAATAACTCTGGAATTTGACTGATTTCACAGCCGCTTTCCATTTACCTCCAAAATGCGGTGCAGATGGAGGGTTGAATTTCCATTCAGTTCCATCATTTGCAAGAGTGTTTGCTAAAGAAGCAAATTCGTGAGACGATGCTTTAAAGAGTTTTCGCAATTCTCGATCTGCTCCCACTAGATTCGTTCCATAATCGCTTGTGAGCGTAGAATATATTCCTCGTCGACCAGTGAAGCGTTGAAACGCTGCAATAAATCCTTCTGTAAAGTAATCGCTCACAAGCTCCAGATGAACTACAGATGAGTAGAAGCAGACGAAGACAACAATGTATCCCTTAATATGCTTTGAACCGCGGCCACGAAAAGTGGAAATCGAAATGGGTCCTGCAGAATCCACTCCTGAATGCTGAAATGGACGAGAGCAGCAAGTCCGAGTTTGTGGTAATTGTCCCATTAGTTGCTGTCCGATAACAGTTTATTGTCGAACGCACTGAATGCAGCGATGAATATAGGGTCATTCCATCAAGAATCACCAAAAATGACGAAATTTTTGACCTTACCCTCGCCCTATTAAAAATTTATGTACTCGAAGAATTAGTGAAAAAAAAATATAATTTCAATTTTTTGTTTCTATCTAATTTTTTTTTTAGTTATAGTATGTTAAAGTTTTCTCAAAAATGGTGTTATAATTTTAATTTTTCTATAAAGTAATTGAGAAGCACTGATGTTCTTAGATTATTTTGATAACGATCCCATTCAGATCTCAAGTTAATTTTTTGGTATGTTTTGTAAAACAGTATAACCTATAAAATATAAAAAAAATTAAAAAAAATAAAAAACCGCATTTTGAGATATTCGAGGATAAAGAACAAAATCGTTATCCTTGAAAAAAAATTCAAGGATAATTTTTATTCGTATTTTTTTTTATATTGCGACAACCTCCCCCTTTCAAATAAGCGTGATCCAGCAACGAATTTTTGAGTCTGCCGTCCACTCGTAAACACCCATAATTGGGTTTAAATAAAACTAAGTGTGAATAACTTCGGAATTTGGTCTACAGTAATTCTAACAATTTAAGGCTCTATTTAATATCTTTCTACACCCCCTGTTGGAGCTATTCGGGTTTAATGACTCTAAGTTGAAATCAATCGTCGCATTTGCGGACGATTTGATCCTGTATGCGTCTCATAAGAAGGTGACGATAGTGCAGAAAGAGCTGCAAGAGGCCTTTAACAAAGTAAAATATTACACAGAGTCCTGGAAGATGAGGATAAATACGCAAAAATCGAATCCATACTGTTCCGGGCTAGCTATAGCAACGCAAACTTTAACGTAAAAAAAATCTGGAAAAATTTCCATATTGTCGCGGGTGAGGCTGGCACGGAACGAATCCCACATAAAACTTGCGTGAAGTACCTTGGGAAGAAGCTAGACCAAACTTTAAAATTCAATGACCATGTGAATACACAAATAGAGAGCGCGAGAAAGGCCTTCATGGCGGCCAGATCACTTTTCTATTCTAAACATCTTCGCCCCAGGGTAAAAAAAATCCTCTGCTACCAGGCTCTGGTAAGGCCGATCCTGACATACGGTTGCCCCGTGTGGTTCAACGTCAGCCCGTCTTATATGGAAGGAATGGGAGTATTTTAATGCAAATGCCTCCGTGCTTGCACCGGGCTCTATAGAAAAGCCGAGACGGATTGGGTGCACTACATCTCCAACTAAGAGATATATGAGACGGTTGAGATTCGCAGAGTCGACTCCATGATGGTCAAAATCATAAGAAATCATATTCTCAGGTCTATAGACCAGGACCAAAAACCCCTGGATATCCCACCCATTCTATCCCAATCCTCAATACCTCGAAAAAACCATGGCTACTGGATTCATCCCTCCAGAAGCCTTCCTATATCTTGATAGCCAAAATTATAGCCTAGATTCCCAAAGTATCGCCAAAATTTATCACGCCTATAGACATGCCAGCGATAAAACAATAAAATATAGTTACATGATTGATACGATAGACGATTTGCCGATATGGAGGTATTCGACAGCGAATTTTCTCGAAGAAGACGTAATCACAATAGAGATAAAAATATGTTTTATACAAATCATTACACTCGAAAAAAACACAAAAATAATATCTATCAAACCTTGAGAGCACTTCGGTGCCATTTATATAATTTTTATAATTTTAGCTTTATTGAATTAGTTGTAAGAATTTTGTTATCTATTTTGGCACAAATAAAGCGCGTTAAAACCTAAAACCTAGCAATTTAAGGAATGAAAGGTAGCCAATTAACCCAAGAGCTTATGTGGAACATATTTCGTTCCTAGTTTTTAATTTCCGAGCGATTTTCCATTCCATCTTATGGACGCAGCTGGCAGAAAATATACAGCGATTTTTGTTTAAAATACTTTTCAAAGAAGATCAGTAGCATGCGACAAATTTGTGAACAATGCCAACAATATTATTGTTTCAAGAAGTGTCTGAGTTCTTGCTGATACCATGGGTCCTTAACGCGCATAGTTTCACAAATATTCATGACTAGGATTTCACAGCGAACCACATTCATCTGATCTAGTCCAATCAATTTCAAATGGATGTAAGTATAATTCCATTTGGCTAGTCGTATATCATCGCATCCGCTCAATACACTTTCGATTACATTGTTCGAAAATGCTCCCAAAATCGCTCTAATCCATTCAAAGACCCGCTTAACAGCATAGCTACACTAATTCCACTAACAGCAAATAACTTTTTGAATTCGCTATAAAAATTTAAGTCCATTGAACAAGTCGCAGTTAATTGAAAAAACCGCCAAATAGTCGAAACCATTCTTCTTCATTACTTCCTTAATCTGTCATGAAAGTCACGAATCATCTTAGGCTTTAGAATACAAGAAGAGTTCCGAACAAAAACCCTGGTGTGTCGCGGTGTGTGTGTGGTGTTACTTTCAAGTCATCCTCCATTAACACCCAGTTCGGTACCCAAAGGAGACCACAAGACCATCTCGCACTCCCAAAAAAAACACCAACAACAAAGAAGACGAAAAAAGAACTGAAAGTCGTGGGAAACCTCTTGACCCAAGGCCCAAGTGCTAGACCTCGTCATCATCCCGCAACTTGCAGACCACAGTACTTGCATTTTACGACCTTAGCACCCCCGATCCTAGGCAATCAAATCTTTTATGGATTTTCCCCGATCCCATTGACCACCGCAGTGGACATTGATACCACCACTGGGTTTTATGTCCAAATTTACAACCCCTTGTTCTCGCTTCAATGCCCGACACTCTTCGGTACCGGAGATGTGTGAATTCTTGAAAAGATGCCGAAAGACCGCGCACTGGTCATCCTCCAATGGACCCTGTCCCGGACGAAAGACAGTAATGGGATCTGCTGTGTCATCCACAAAGTTATCGCGTCGGACCTCAACACTTCTTGCGAGTCCTCGAGTTCTTCGTCTTCAAGATGTCGGACAATCTAACAAACAAATTTCGGAAAGATGTGGTCTTGCGGAGGCGGACACGTCTGATTGAGCCCTTGGACTGACGGAAGGTCTCAGCTTTCCGATTTAAATTAGGTGTCACCTAGATTTCGGGTGTGTGAAACGTCTCGGGAGTTACTTAGCCAATCGGCCGGATACACTGAACTAAGTGGCGGATGGAAGAAAGTGTGAACTACTTTGCGGTGAAAGGTCACATTATGGCAATTGCCACCGTTAAATGTGGGAAATTAATTTGAATGGGTCGGATCCTTTTGGTCCAGGGAGTTTTGTGTGTGGATGCGAGTGTATTGGCAGATGTAAGATGATTCTAATTTGGAACAAAACGGTAAAGCGAGGGTGGGCTTACCTACCAGGGAGAATATCTTCCAAAAGACTTCCGCTTAATTAGTTGCACAGAATTATTACCGGTAGTGAGAGAAAGGCGACATGATGGTATATTGATGCTCCGTAGTTCACACTTTGGGTTGCAGTCGAGAAGGAGTGTTTTCTGGATTTGCTGCTAGTATTGCGTGTGATCTTAAACCACAAAGGATCTAAACTTGCGAGTTCAAGCGAGCAAATATCTGTAAAGAAGAGTTAAACGTCCAACAATACGTCTATGTTCTTGGGAGTCGTTAGTATAGCAGCGACCGAATTATCACTTATCAATTGCTTGACGTATACGAGTACAGGAGTACATATACTGTTCAGCCCGTTTCGTCGAGAAAGTAAAATTTAGACCATCCCTCGAACATCAATATGGAACACATTGCACTGCATAAAAAGGTGGCCCCTTAGTTATTTCAACGGCCGTAAATAAAATTTAAAAGTTAACAGAGCGGATTAAGATGGTCATGCCCAAATATGAGCTCCATTCCAGACGGGAGCGAACGTGTATTTTGATGATAGTTGCCATTTTAGGTGAAGAAAAAAAAACACCTAGCGTTTATATATAAGAAAGAAATCCTAAGCATATCAAAACGTATTTTGCCATTCTGAAGATGTGGTCACTCACATTAAACCTTGCCTCGATTATTAAAATTTCTTCATCAAAAGCTACCGGGTAAATGGTGTCGTAGAATTTAGAGTGAAAAGATAGCTTAGCGTTTTCGATGCATTGAATTCGACCCGGTTCTTGGTATCTAGTGCAAAAATTTAAAAAAAAATAGCTTTTCAAATAAGCTCATGGTTTCGCAAAATAACCTGAGCGCCATCTCGGCATTAAACGCATTTCGAACTTCAACCCAAAAAATAAGGAAGTTGCACTCAAACTGTTCTCAGTTTTTTTACCAATTATTTATTTATTTATATTTTAAAACACATAAAAGTAAAAAACAATTCGATAACTCGTAAGACCTAAGAGATATGTCGGAATTCGTAAGAACGTACACAATCACTTTACATCCCTTAGAGGAAAGTTCTGAAATTAATTATTAGGCAATTCATTAGACCTTAGAAATATGTTGGAATTCAGGAAATGTGCACAACTTTTTTACAACCCCTTAGTGGTTAAATATAGAAAAATCTGGAAAACAATTTTTACCCGCTTATATAAAGAGCTAGTAGAAGTAAAATTACACGACTAAGAGATATGACAAAATTCGTTAAAGTAAAAACAACTCACGAATTTTTTTTGCCAACCTTCGTACGCAAATGCAAATTTGACTTTTTTGCTTAAACTATTTTTATTTTTTATCTATTATACTCGTATATTTGTTAATAGTTTCAACTTTCAAGCATAATGCGTTTTTGAGATACAAAAAAAGTTCAAAGGGGAGCTAACGAGCATTGAAATGAGTATGCCTTCGGCGCTTAATGGACAGTCTACAGCGTTGCATGCCATGCGGAAGCCCTTTTTTTTTAATTTTTCGGGGAAAATTGAAATATCTGCCAACAGTATGGGCGCAACTTTATTATTTGTCAGGCAAAGTTTGAAATGTGTTTAAAATTAGGGTCGACAGAATTTCGTTTGAAGGAGCACTGTCGATGCCTTATGCTCCCATCGTAGGTCCAACAGAAACTAAAGAGTTGGTTCATCATCTTCTGAGCTGAGCTATACGAAGTGAAAACGTCTTCCTATAAAAAGTATACACTATTAGAAATAACATTCAACCCCTTTATAACCCCTTCGGGGTTGAATATCGAAAAAATCCATAAAATTTCGAAAAAATTGCAAACTCTTTTTTGATGTTTATAGAAAAAGTTCGTGAAAGCAAAAAAAAAATTCGATATCTCATCGGGGCTAAGATATGATGAAATTCACGAAAAGATATTAAACCCCTTTTAGACCACTTGGGGGTCGAATAGTCAAAAATGTCGAAATTAGTTTTGGGGCTTCGTATACATTTTCCTTTAGATTTTTGTATAAAGAGAGAAGTTAAACCTATTTAGATATTTTTTTTACCATCTATTTCGTTTTTTACCGTCTGTTTTTGCCGTACACAACAGTCCTAAACAATTCTTTTGTTACTATGGTAGAAATTAAGTTATAAGAGCACTTAACAACATTTTGATTTTGTATATGTAACATTAAAACCAGTGTGTTTAAAAGATAGTATTCACCAAATTTTGTAGGGAATTCAGGTAACTATTTTGTCTGTAGTAGAATTTATGTAGTTGTAAGAATGTGATAGATAATTCTTAAATAAATTCATTCTCTAGAATTTCTAAATACTTCCTGCTACACTAAAATTAAAAAGAGTTCAGCTCGTTTATTTCCACGAAATAAAGTTTCTCTTCTATTGGCAGGAAAAAATCTTGGATTATCCAAACGAGTTTATTGTAATCGAAAAACAGCCATCAGAACCAAATCATTCGCCACTTTCAAAGGCAAAACTCATTCATAAAATGAAAATCTCAGACAAACTCCGATCGATACGAAAACACTTCTTATTTTGCCAACAATGATTTGCATGATGAACCTTAGATTCTAACTTACATCTAGATCTTTTGATTCTTGCCCAATCACCCTAACCTGCCTTCATTGCGCACCTACCACAATAATCTATCTAATAGCATCAAAAGTTCTTTTCATCGTCATCATCACCTTCACTACCTTGCGACTGTATTTCACCCGCATGACAATTCAGAAAAACTACAAAATATTAAAAGAAAAAAAATAGGTAAAAATTAATAAAAAAAAAATTTTTCCTGAATCAAAAATAATGTGCCTAATCACAAAATACGATCACGACATTCATTGATCGACTAGGTGAACAAAAAATACCCCGAGCCCGTCTATGATCGGATCAATCACTGAAAATATCGTTGGGTGGTTCGATCCTATGGACTTTTGTCGATTCTTTTGAACGGATCAAAACTCCCAAACATGGTCAATTCTCACCTGTGTGAAAAATAAACCTGAACTTCAAACGCACAACTGACTCCGTACAAAAGCGCACTTGACGTCGAACACAAAACAGGCCGAACTATAGGACGATCCCTTTGAAGATCACCTTCTCGAAAATGATTTCGACAAAATTTTTCGCTGTTGTACTTCTTGTCGAACATCGATCGCATTCGATTTTTGAAAGCGATCATCACCGGGTTACCTATTTTACCTGTACCGCTCTGTTGACGATATGATTTTGAACCAAAAAAAAAAAGAAAGATAAACGGCAATAGAACGATCATCAACTTTTCGAAAGAATGGAAAATATCAAAAAGACCGACGGCACCCGTGCCCTGCGATGTGTTTTTAGTCGGGAACTGCTTTTGATTTCGATTTCACTAGTCGATAAAACGATAAAATTTCATCAAACACACGTTTAACTATCGAAAGATAAAAGTTGGAACAGGCGACAAGATCGTATTGTGCGATCGTGTACCGATCGACGGTTATTAATTTATTTCGATTATAATCGAGATCTCATAAGTAGGCACCACTGACCATTCTTTATCTTGCATTTCAGCAGGTGATCACACCGCGATGCACGATCATCATCTTGGGTACACCCTGAGACAAAATAATAGTCGCATCATAAGATATCAAGGAATATGTTTTAATTTTTTTTGATTCCGCGCTCCGATTTAATAATTATTAAAATTAATTTCAAAGTGTATTAAAAAAAAATTAGGCCAACTTATTTTTTTCTAGATTTTCACGTTTTAGGCCTAATAGAACCTTAAAAAAGGAAACAAAAAATAAATTTCTATCTGTCCGTCGGACATACCGTACGCTTTCGTACTTCACAAGTCCCTTGAGATATTAAGTTCAAATTTTTTTGGTGGATATTTCTTAAGCATTGATTGGGGAAGGTGGGGGAACGCTTTAGACAATTTTTAAATACTCTCGACGATGCTGAACATTTCCTAAAAAAACTGTTGTTGGTTAAATAGCGTCTAAATGGTAAGAGATGGAAGATACGAAGTGTTCCATTAAAAGAGCGTTAAAAAATACATAAGAATCAATCAAATCCTGAAAATTGCCATTTTGGAAGTACTTGTCATCTCATAGTGCGATATTTTGATACGGATCGAAAATACGTTTGTCGCATCCACTGATACGCAACGAGAATACGATAACCAGAAATGCAATAAATGATACCGGAGCTTATGAGAGAGTAAGGGTGAGGGACGGTGGAAAGAAAATAGTTCTGATTTTTATTTCTCGATAATTGCTAAGTATAGAAAGCTACGTCTCTATAAACACACTACTGGCAAAAATAAATTTTTAATGGGCGTACAGGAAGGGATGGGGGAAATTTTTTGTAGTTTTTTGTGTATGGCTTATGCTAGAAAATTGAAACTTGGTATATAAAATAATCAATAAAAGTATTATAATTTAACCAAAATAAATTTAGATTTGGATTGGCGTACTGAGGTGAGGCAAAAAAATAGTGAATAGGGATTTGTTTACACTTTCACGAATTTCGTCATATCTTTTAGGTCTGTCGAGATATCGAATTTATTTTACTTTTGCGGCCTCTTTATACAAGCGCATAGAAATTGGTTTTTAATATTTTTCTATATTCAACCTCTAAAGAGGTGTCTGTAAACAACTACGTTTTCACGAATTCCGACATATTTCTCGGGCCTATGGAATTCGCATTTTCTTCTAATCGCTTTAAACATAATCGCCTAAAAACTGATTTAACTAATTTTTGATATTTAACCGCGAAGTGTGTGAGATGGGTATGTAAATTTGCACGAACTCCAGAAAAACGTTTGTGTCTAAAGATATCGAGTTCGTTTTTACTTCTATTGGTTTTCGATATTCAGCCCCTAAGAGGGTGTAAAACGATTGTGTGCATTTTTACGAATTCCCCCATATCTCTTAAGTCTGATGATATATTGAGTTTTTTTTTTACTTCAACGAGTTATCTATATGATAGATTAAAAAGCGGCTTAAGAATTTTCTGATATTTAACTCCAAGGGGTTAAGCCAATCTTTATGTTTTTATTGAAACTAAAAAACTGCCAACAGTTTGTGCGTAACTTTATTATTTTTCGGGGCAAAGTTCGGAAAGCCAAGAAGGCCTTATGCCCCTGCCAACCAAAAGACATAAATTTTGTAATTGAACCAATGTCCGAGTAGCGGTCAAAATCGTAACATAACACTGGCCGTGTCGATGCAGGCATCCTTAGAAATTAATCAGGAGGCTATTTGAAAAGTTAATTATTAAGTGTACCAGTATCGGCACAACTAGCACATAGGTTGCTACCCTTCCATGCACCGTCTTGTCTATATTCCAACAACTAACTGCATTCTTGCCCAATGCCCATGTTAGTATTTCCCTAATCTTGGGTCTGCCCAGCTTTCGGTAATTTGCCCTATAGCTTATCAACCCTATTTATTCAAACAGAGAAACAGAAAAATCCGACCAAAATATGTTATGTCCAAAAAGGCTATAATGTGACTGAAAAACACCGAATTTGAAAAAAAAAAACTATTTTAATTTTGTTTATTAATTAAAACCAACCAAATTTTTGAACTCTTCTAAACTCAAGTCTTTTCATTTTTAAAGTAGGTAGAACAGTCAGCCTTAACAACTATTGCGGATCGTTAGTAGCACCGTTTTTTTTTGTATTTATTAGACTCCTCTTGTTTCTTTTACAGCAACCTAATTTTATAAATAAAATTCCTATGAAAGTCCTGTAAACAATTGAAACTAAAATTAATATTTATCTACGTACATACATTCGAATATGCGGCATCTGAAACCTAATGTTTCAAATTTCAAGAACATTATGTCAAAAATTTGACATTCTGGATGTAATAATGGTTTCGTCATAACGTCAACATGCAAATGTTGGCATTATATATGCAATCAGCGACTCGAAAACTCTCATGCACCAAACATCATGAACATATGTCTAAATTTAAATATTTTGACCGCCATATTAGATCCGCCATTTTGAATATGTAAATTTTGACATCAGTTTGCAATCACCGTCCCGCAAAGCGTAAAGGAAACTTTATACACTCTAAGAAATATTGGAGTAAATTTACCATTATTATAGTTGGCATCTGTTTTCCATCGATAGTAATGGCAAAATTACATGCATATGTAATTAGAGGAAAAATTAGACAAATAAGTTGTAATAATTACACAACATATGCGTAATCAATACACTTCAGTAATGTAATCATTTCAAAGTAGCTGCGCAATCAATAGACATGACGTGATTATTACACAGTGAATGCAATAATTATTACACACTTTTTGTGTAAAATTCCCATTTTATTATAAGGGAAAATATTCCATTTAATTCACATTTATAATTATGCGGTAAAATCATAAATTAAAAATGCAATTTCACAATACATGTACTGTATTAAATTGAATTGAGTTGACAATGATATTTCGGTTACGGATTCGAAAACTAATATACAAATATTGCATAAAAACATTTGGCTGACTTAACAAACCTGACTTCACGTCGTCACGTAGAATGAAATGATGAAATGAATTTTTACGAACTTGATTATTCTAGAGTAATATTACACAATATTTAAAGTAAAATTACACCAAGCCTGAATTTACTTAAAATGATTATACGTCAATAAAACTTACAAGTACATAGATTATGTATTTTTCAACTTCTTTTTGCTCTAAAGACAGAATATTTTTACAAACTGTTCTTAGAGTGAAGATTTTGATAGTTTTATCGAAATTTCGAGATTTCGCTAAAACCGGTTTGAAATCTTGAGAAGTAAATCAGCTATTATACAAGTCTTCTAACCGACTCCATTGCAGCTCTTTGGCTGTTTTACAACAGACGAGCGAACCTCAATTTTTCAGTGCAGGAAACAAAAAAATCGAAAATATAAAATTTTAGTATAATAGCAAAAAATGACAAAAAATTGAGAGGTATTTTAAATATTTGTAATATTTCTTTATGGAGAATGCATTAGTAATTTTCAAAATATTTCCCAAAAGAAAAAAGTCAGCAACGTTAGAGATACTTTACTATTTCACATAATTTCGCATAATTTTGGAATGCTATTAATTTAATTAAATTGTTATTTAAGTTAAATCTTAAAATACCACACACTTAAATTTTCAAGTACGCATACAATATTTTACCATTTAAATTTTCTGTAGGGTACATATATCTTTTCCTACATCACGTAATTTCTCCCTTCTCTAAAGTAATGTCTTCTTAGAACAGTAAAATTTAAGAATTAGGTTTTAACTTTACATTGTAAATCATTATTGCGCTTTTTTCCAAAATTAAAGCGTTCTTTTTATATGCGATTCTTCTACACATGGCTGAAAATCTAAAACTTAAAATAATATAAATAATAAATTTCAAACCTCTAGCATAAGCGGTTTCTGAGACAGATACCCTGTGCACTTGTACCAACAAATTTCTTAAAAAAAAACACTAAAATAGCTTTTTTAAATGCAGGAGAATATTTTAATATTTTATTGTAATTTAATTCACATTATTGTCTTGTATTGTATTGCGTGTTGGATAAGCTCTGATGTAAATCCAGAATAATTTCTTTTTCACCTCCGTAAATCGTCTACCTCATTCCTCATCATTACCGAACAATTAGCTAGGGAATCTATTCACTGTATAAATTGTTCGCTTATCGATTCCCCGCTTTGCGGTTCACTGTACCATCCTCAAAAATTCACATTTGACATACGCCACCCAGCTTTACGCATAAACCAAGTTTTAACTCTCTACCGTCATTTGTTCAAGAGATATTCCATTTTCATAGGCTTAGCCCCCACCGTAAACGCCACTGCACTTAAGAAGTCCAGCATAGTTAAGCATATGGCTCAACTTCTAAATTCTTACCTTTTACGGTATAACTCATCCATAAAAATACCTTCTCCTTAAAATATAATTGGTGTTACTAATATAATTACGCTCCAACCCAGACGGTTACTACATTGTTCTACCAAACGAACCGGAAATTTTAATGTTGCGCCGCGACTTTTTTGTCGCGGGATATACTCCTAGTCCGTGGGGGGAAACTGCGCGATCATCAACACCGCTGCTACGATCAACATTAAAAAAGCCGATCATAATTAATATTTAATGAGAAATGAATATCCTACCGCGATCGTGTTAAGATTTATGTAAACAAATTAAAGTCCATGTAAGAGTTTTGAAAGGAACGAAGATTAGATAGGATCATAGAGCGGACGAAGATCGGATTGCAATGGGGGTACTACTTATTACGCTTCGGCTAATGATCGTTTAATTTTATAAGGTTTTGTGCATCGATCGACAGCCCGTCGTATCTAATGACGATTTGTTTAAAATTAGGCAATTTTCTCATTAATCAAGATCATTTCGATTAGAAAGTTTCCGAATTAGCCACAGCTTAGAGAGATACTAGATGCGCGAGCGTCTACAAATCTATAATAACGTCATTAAGTCGACTTACCGCCTAAAATTCCATGAATACTGTAATCCTTTCTGGTATCGTCATCTCGGCGTTCTGAGCCCCGCAGCAGTCGACTTATCGACGATGTTGACGGTGGATCGGTGATTCCCTCCTGGAATAAAATTTATTTAAAGTAATTTATTATTATGCTGTTTAAATTTTAAGTCTTAAATAATGGGTTTTTTTTTAAGAATATTTAAAGAACGATCAAGACATTCTACTAACTCGGTACGCAGTAAACAATATCTTTGGAAAAGATTTCGATTTTTGCAACAGTTTTTGCCGAAATCAATGGCGAATTACAACGCTTCACCAAAAGCCAAAAAATTTAAAGACTTAATTTTCAAGGTACATTTTATGCTTTTCCGTTCTGCGTACGTTTTTCGGAAAAACTTAAAAAATCCGCAATTTTTCGGGACCAACCCCAAAAGCGGTTTAAACCCCTTACTTCTTTTAGGGGATGAATATCGTAATATTCTAAAATTAATTTTTAAGCAATTACATAACACGCTGCTTAAAATAAAATCCAGCTCTCATCAGACTCAAGAAATGTGGTAGAATTCGTGAAAACCTATACAACCCTTTTACACCCCTTAAAGGTTGAATATTAAAAAGTCATAAAATTAACTTTAGGCGATTAAAAAGGAAAAATCAATTCGATATCTAATTAAACCTAACAGATATGGCGGAATTCGTGAAAATGCGTATAACCCTCCTACACCTTCTTAGGGGTTAAATGACAAAAAAAGTGAAAGAAGTGAATTTCAAAAACTGCTTACGTTAGAGAATTCAAATTAGCTAAGTTTTATGAAGTTGAAAGATGTGACAATAGTGCAGTAGAGCAAAACCCTTTCCTCGGAATCACACCATTTTAGAATAATGAAAATTTTACTTTATTATTTTGTGTGGGTGTGAGTGGGAGGAGGAATAGGGGGAGGATGACGGGAAAGGAGGTGGAGGGAGAGGGAGCGTTGTAGACGAAAATTTTTGGTTTGTAGATCTCCAGGAACCGCTTATGCGAGGAGGCTGAAACTTGGAACTTATGTAGAACTATGACAGTGGACCCATTTGGTTGAGGGGTGTACGAGTGGCGAGAAAAACAATGCGTCCAAAACGCTGGGAAAAAAAACATAAAACATTCTAAAATCCATATCTCCTGAACGATTGATGTCAGACGGCTGAAACTTTGTAGTTGTCTTAAGAGATACTAGGAGATTAGAAAATGGTTAATATTTTTAAGGAGGGTGGTGAGGTGTGGGGGTGGGGGTGAAAAACTTTGAATTACAATATCTCCCGACTCAATTATGCTAGGAAGATAAAATTTGGTTTTTGTATATAGAATTACCAGTGGAGTCCACTAACATTTTTGAGGTGTGTGGTGAAGCGCGAAAGTGGGGGGACAGCAATTTTTCAAAAAATTTAGTTTTTATATCACAAGAACCATATCAGATATTATCTTGAATATTTTACAGTATTTAGGAACAGTAGACCTCTAGCAGGGAGGGTGTGGGTGTAGGGAGTGACGGTAGGGGGTGGAAATAAAATAAATCTGATTTTAATTTCTCGAGAGCCGCAAAGGATAGAGAGCTCATAATTGATAACTGTGTAGAGCTACTATAGAGACATCCCAGAAAAATAAAATTTTTGATAGGAGTAGCAAGGTACGGGGGTGGGCGTGTGGTTTTTCATATCTCAGAAACGGCTTATGCTAGAAAGTTGAAACTTAGTACCTATATGTAGATGTGCTACTAGAGTAATTAAAACTAAAAAAAATTTAGACTTTCTTTTGTGTGCACAGATGGAGTAAAAAAAATGTTCGTGAAAAGGATTTCTCCCACATTTTCACCAATTTCGTTAAATCTTTTAGCGATCTCGAGCTATCAAATCAATTTCACTCCTGCGGGCTCTTAATATAAGCGCCTAGAGGGGTTTTTCTAAATTTTTCGATATCTAACCTCTTAGGAGGTGTAAGGCGGTTATGTACTTTTTCACGAATTCCGATATATTTCTTAGGTCTAATTAGATATTGAATTCACTTTCACTTCTAAATGCTTTGAATATTGTCCGGGAAAAAACCGATTTAAGTATTTTTTGATATTAAACCCCCTGGGGAGTAAAACATTGTTCAAGTTTTGACGAATTCCGAATTTTTTTTAGGTTTAATGAGAACGAATTCACTTTCACTTCTATTGAATCATCTATTGAAAAAACAAATACGTAAGTAAATAAAAAAAATCTGCCAACAGTCTGGGCGCAACTTTATTATTTCATGGGTAGAAGTCCGAAACGTATTTAATGCTGAGATGTGGTGTAGGTTTCTATGCGACTGACAAGCTAAGGAATAACCAGGAGGTTATTTGGAACGTTATTTTTTAGGTTGTCAGTCACATAGTAACCTACACCACATCTCAGCATTAAATACGTTTCGGACTTCTACCCATCAAATAATAAAGTTGCGCCCAGACTGTTTTATTTTTGTTACATTCGAACTTCTTTTTGAACGTTTAAAGAAAGATTATTAATTTTAACTAAAGGGGTTGAAGTCATCAACAACCAAACACAGGCATGTTATACTCGTGCTTACTGTGTATCTAGACTTCTTTATCTTGATCGCGCCGTTATAAAGCGATCGCGCAATGTCTTTAAGATCGCAACAACGATCGCAGCCATTATACGTAAAGCAAAACCAAAACTGAGTTTGGAGTCTGAGAACATAATTTAACCTGAGGTGCCGAAATAATGTTCTACGCAACGCCAAGAATTCACACACAACACAAAGGTTGATCGAGCGATCAGCGCACAGGTAAAATATCGTAACATGGATGGCGTTTTGGAAACATATCGATCGCTGATCAGATACAAAATATCGAATGATCGCGATGATCGATGAACGTGATGAAAGTCGGATTTGATTTTTTTTATGTTATAATAATTTTATGGTGTTTTTGTTGCGATTCTTGTTTGTAGCCGCCCCAATCTCGTCTCTTTCGGCAGTATGATTTCTACTTCCTGTGCCAAGATCGGTCCCGATTTGTTTCATATCGGCCGCTCGGATATCGGATTGATTGATCGAACACACTCTTGATCAAATTGAATTAATGATTTGTTTAGTGAAGGAAGGAGAGAGAGAAAGAAAGAAAGAGAGAAGGAGAGAGAGTAGGATCGCGAATTATATCTCTATAAATCCGTTATAATTTCTGGTCAAAATTGATTTGATCGGCTCGTTTTTTCTCTGCGATCTAGCTGGCGGGATCGGTGCTTTTCTAATAAATTATTGGAATTGTTTTTTTCTAATTATTAATGTAGAATTTTGAGAATAGATTTGGTATTTTCTTACATGCATAGTTAAGATATTGTGGAAGTTGTTCTACCTGTTTTGGGACAGTTTCGGTATAATTAATTGGTCATGGGAAAACCGGACAGCAATTAATTGGGAGGAAATTTGTCAGTGTTTTGTTTCAAATTTGGTTTGAATTATTGGTGATTACCGAAAGATTGGTTTGATTAAGTTCTTCATTAGTCAAATGTAATTAATTTTTTTTTTAAATAAGAAGACCCGACGGCATTCTTGTGTGAGTAGCAAAGATTTGGAATTTAACCAAGTTTTTAAATATTGGAAAAATGAGAACAATTTAAAATTTTAATTACTAAGAAGATATCAACTACATTTTCTTGGGCAATTCATTATCTTATATTAACGCCTAAAACGACTAAATATGTAGTTAAGTTGACAAACTCAGAATGCTCTTTTCCTGTACGATAAAAATCAAAAAAGTCTTATCAAAATTCTTCATAATTCCTTATTGTCCTAATAGCTACTAGATTTAATCATCACAGGACTATAAACTATTCACGATTATGAAATTCACTCTTTCCTTTTGCGTCCTCGAAAGTGAAAGTACCGACCGAATTGCGCTTTAAAAGTGGCTTAGAGTAATCTAACTGTTTGCTGATGATCCGAAGAAGTTAATAAATTGTTATATCTAAAGAACTGCACCAGATATGAATGGCTATAAAGAGCCACTATAGAGGCATCATAGAAAAATATAGGTGATTTTTTGTATCTCAGGAACGAAAGAAAATTAAAACCGCGAAAAGCTTTTTTTTTTTTACTTTTCACGAATTTCGTCATATTTTTTAGGTCTGTCTAGGTATGGAATTAAGTTTGCTCTACGCGCTCTTTATATAAGCACGTAAAAACCTAAGGTGTAAAGTGCAACCACTATATGTTTTCACGAATTCCGATATATTTATTAGGTCTAGAGATGTCGAATTCGCTTTTTCTTCTATGGGCTTTATGTATAATATAATAACCTAAAAATTAATTTCGGGATCTTGCAATATTCAACCTCTAAGGTGGGTGCAAAATGACCGTGTTTTTTCCACGAATTCCGACATATCTTTTAGGTCTAATGAGATATCGAAGTATTTTTCACTTTAAGCAACTTTCTATATAATTTTGTGATATTCAAGGTTACTATGCAAGTAACTGAAGAATAACCATGCGGCTATTTGGAATTTTATATAGTCGTAATACTTTTAAAAATATAACTTTTGGTAGGTATAGTACAGGAGTGGATATTGTTTTTAATGACTTATGCTAGAAAGTTGAAACTACTACTAGAGAAGTAATTTATGAAAATAATTGAATTTGCATTGGTGTATAGAGGTGGAATAAAAAATGGTCGGTGGAAAGGCGGTTCATATATTTTCATGAATTTCGTCGTATCTCTTAGGTCTTCTGAGATAATGAACTAATTTTATCTATACAAGTTTTTCAGATAAATGTCTTAAAAGCATTTTCAGGATTTGTTTTCTAATTCAACCCCTAAGGAGGTGTGTAGGAGTATACATTTTCACGAATTCCATCATATCCCTTGAGTCTGATTAGATATCGAATAGGTTTCTACTTCCACGAACCTTTTTATATAATCGCCCAAAAATCGTTTTCAGGATTTTTTGCTTTTCAACATCTAACAGGTTGTAAACGGGTTAAATAACGTTTTCACGAATTCCGTCATGATTAGGTCCGTGGAGATATCAAATTAATTTCTCGGGCCTAAAACTCGATTTCAGCAATACTTTTTTTTTCAAAAAATTTCCAAAGCCTGTCCATAAAGGGTATAACCGGTGTAACTGCAGTAAAAATTCTAAGCTGATATATGAAGGGGGTCTTGTGATGTAAAGTTTCTTTACATTTCTTCAACTCTCACAACACAAACCACTATGTACTTCCTTAGTGTCCCTCTATTAGATGTTAATGGTGTGGTATAAGCGATACAGAAGATATAATTTTTAGAAAGTGCAACAATAGGTCATCGTGATTTTTGTACTGTTGCGAGCTAGGAATTCGCTGGAATTTCAAGTAAAAGAAACAAAAATAACAACGTATTATTTATTCGCATTCAAATATCGCACAATTGGCAATGCTTCCAGATTTCATCAACTACCCATTTTATTCGCATTCAATAGTCGCTGTTACCACTCAAAATCGCTTTACAAACACTTGCGCTTAGAGCTGACCGTTGTCTCGGTTTCACTGCAAGAAAACTGATCTGTATTCAAGCTCTGCAGCGCTTATATGCTGCATGTGTTGAGTCGAGACATTTCCAGCAAATTCGGTTGTGTGAGTAGAATATTCGAGAAGTGTGTGGAAGTATGTAGAGGCGTGCAGAGATTTCTACGCTTTTCTTATTGGATTTTGCAAGGTGGCCAATGCGATGTTTTTCTGTGGAAGCCGATATCATGATGTCAGCTGATGTTGTGATAAATGTGTTGTCCGGATTGCCAGGGTAGCATGTAATAGAACGTTTTCTGATACCCTCCACCACTGAACTTAACAACCCTCTTCAGCAAGTTACCTTTTGATGCTTCTCTAAGAGCCTTCAAAGTTTCAGATTCCCAGTGTGAGTGAGGCGTTCCGACGATAAGAAATTCTCGCTTTAAACCCTCCTCCTCCACCTTTAATCCCCCACCTACAATATCAGGACCAACAAGGGATCCCCTATTTCAGCGACTGTAAAAATTTTAAGCTAATAACTTTGCGGGTTCTTCAGGTAAAACGCATCAAATGTTTTTTCACTTTGACCTTAATACTAATCCTAGTACCTAGCCGGTTTGGCTGTAAGATAGTGTGTTGTTTCATTTATGTTTCAATAGCAATCCTTTAAATAAATAAATACTAATCCTAAAACGCGAAAATACAAAAGTACAGGTGGCAAATTAAATTAAAACTTGAATAACTTGAAATAATTGCTGATCATATTTTAAAAACGTTTCGTTTTATTTATTTTTAATGTTTTTGTATCTACAGGTATACCGGGAGGAAACCAGAGCTAAATTTGTATGTCCCAAAGGGCTCTTGACTGGAGTTCATTTTATGGAACTAAACAAGATAAAGTTTTCTATCCAGTGTCCGGCTACTTTCATCTATCTAGTGGTGTCCTTGGTTTTTCTAACTAGCTCTTAGATTAAATTCTTTTTCAATCTCTGAATCAATCCTTGCATTTATTAAATCCTAAAATTCGATAATTCGCGGTTTCTTTTTGACAAAGTTAGGAAAGTTAGAAACAAAAACTTCTCTACAAACTTAAAACTAACAACCAAAGCCAGTCCAATACTCGTGATATTTAAAATCGATTTTGTAACTTCTTTTCACTTTTAACATTTTGCACGAAACTAAAGTTAATAACAATTTTTCGAAAAACAACGAAGAATACCTACAAACCCACCGGGGGTGTCTTCGCGCGATCTAATGTCTTAGGTTCATGATAAATTTTTGTTTTGATTGAATACCCCAAATGTGTAACTTCCATTGAAGTTGAAGGAAAAAACGAGTTCAGGGTGTGAGAAAATTGAAATTTCGTATTTCCTCCAAAATTTTGGCGTTGCTTTGTTTGTGCGCACTAAGTGATTGAATAAGTCCCGAGTGTCGGTGTTGAGCGTGATGCATTGGTGATGGACAATCATTTTCACCATCATCATCATCATCATCATCATCACCGTGAGCATTAGACTTGGGCACTGAACATCCTCCATGACTTGGCAATTGTTGGCAGTAAGACCTTCTCGATGTTCAGGTTGTAACTGGCTTTTTTGTACCAATGTTTCTTTTTTTCTTTGGTGAAATTTCATGGTGTGCGGCCCCGTACGCGATATCATCCCATTTTATGGGCTCGTCATAAAGTTCACGTTTTTCTCTTTGTACTCGTATCAAACACTTTTTTTTTTGATTTCGACATCAAACAAAATCAAAATCGGTCTTTGAAAATGAAATGGAACGCTTCGAACCAAAGGCAGAGGTAACTTCATGCTGGCCCCGGCCGTGGTATGGAGAAAGGTCGAGCTACAGGAAAAGTCTTCATTTACAGCAAGCAATTGAAGATATCCCAAACCGCACAAATGACATGGGTACGTCCAGAGTCCGAAAGAAAAGTCCAAGCTCAAACCAGAGTTCTTCTATTTTTCAACAGGTAGCGATAAAACGTCACTCGAGCTAATTTAAATGTTGGATGCGGTCCATAGACTAACAGCTATTACACCTATGGGTCTGGCTGGACTCTGGATGTGAAGCTTCAATTGGCTTATGCGATCAAGCGAAGCCAGAACTGAACCTCTGAGCCCAATGCCCAAGGCCTTTGGTCTTTTCTTCGTCGGGATGGCGTGCAGTGCATTCCGCGAACGTTACGTTGCGTGAAGTGTTCCTAAGTGAGATCCGTCCGTAGACATGTCACATAACATCGGCTTAAGTCCGAAGCAACGTGTCTTTGTCTGCCACGGGTCTACTGATGTTGACAAGACGGACCCCGATGACCGCCTTATAGCTGACAGGTAGTCAAGCGGTGTGATATGACGGTCACGGATGGCGGGAGTAAGAATTGAGGTGATCGTAAATCGCACGATCACCGATCGCGCTAGCACAGAAGTTAGCCTGACAGATGGAATAGCCATGGCCGTGGGTAGAGTAGCGTACGAACCCAAGCTGTCAGATTGTGTCCTGATCGATGTCGTCTTTTTTCACCCCCGAGTTCTGGGAGCTGAAAATGATTACAAGCAACTACATTTCAAAGTTGAAACGATCTTGTGATTATGCGCACACGAAAAAAGCGATCTTATGTGTGAAGCGAGGAATTGAGGACGTCCGTCCAAGGTGCGGTTGCTATGCTTGAGCCTTAAGGCCTTATGTGATCGAGCGCGGCTCTGCGTGCTCCAAAAAAATTACATCAACCGGCTGTCGATTGTGCAACAAGAATTTGTCACACTTCGAGAGTCGAAAGTCTATTTTTGCTGAAAGAAAGGCGGTGAATATCACGACTAATTCTTCCTCTCGTCTTGTCTTGGAGGTGAAGACTTGTGCTGGTTTTTTTTCCTCTTCCCATTTTTTTAATGTCTGCTGTTTTGCAATGGCCTAGTGTTATGCTGTGTACAAGCACAACATTTTCGTGTGCCGGATTGAATCACCTGGAGGAATGCCTGTCATGCGTGGCGAATTCGCGGCTCAGTAAAAGTTCTTTTGACTTTACACACCGGACTACTTCTTCGGGATCCCGGTAAAGTAAATTTCAATCTTCAAGAAATCTGGACTCTACCACTACGTACATAGATGCCACGCAAAGTGACATCGAAACACGTAACAACCGGAAATAGTTCCGTGCCAATGTTGTTCTGGATTAGTTGCACACTTGGGTGGCTTCTTTTTATGAAGTGAGGTAAGGCCAAAGGTAAAAGTTCGGGAAGCACTTCCTTTCGGCTATTACCGACAGTCGTAAGACCTGACACAAGGCGGCATCCTCAACGAAACCAGCACGGGGCAAAGATGTTTTCTATCGTCTACCAGCAAAGACAATTTTCCAATAACGAAAAATCAGAACAATAATGTTAACAACATGTCTGAAAGACTGTTTACAATTTCAATAAGAATCGGAAGAATTCGTTGACAAATTTAAAGAAAAGAGTTTTATGGCCGAACCCTGCGGGATGCCAAAAAAATCGTTTATCTTGTGCATAGCACGGACCAATATTGCAATTTTGCACATTGAACTTGGTGACAACAACAATTTTTATAGTCTTATTCTCGCATGCGATTTTTTTCAAAAAATTGTTTTCCTGGGTACGGATTGTGCCAGAAAAAAGGAAATCTCCAGTTTTCTATTTCAGTAAAAACAATGTGAAGAACAAAATTTGGGGATCTCTAGTCGGGAATCTCCTCCTTCTCGTGGTGAGTCCAGAGAGGAATTTTAGAGAGACAACGACAGTAGAGTCTATAACAGAATACCGACTTCGACTTCGATGACTGTGACCGCGAACACATCTCAGTCAATTCGGAATCCAAAAAAGACGATTCGTAAAGAAAATTATGCAGGACGATATTGTGGCATTTGTTGGTAAGATTTTAGCCAAAACCATCACGTTTATTCTGCCTTGGTTTGTCCAGACCCTAAGAAACTGTGGCATTTTGCCAACATGGAGATAAAGAAAGAATCGCAGAAGGAACAAAACGCTTTACTGAATATTGCGTTCCGGAAGTGCTTTGAAAATTGGAAAAGCCGATGGTACAAGTGTATTATATCTGCTGGGGGCTGCTTTGAATGAGAAAATATTTACATTGATGAGTAGTTAAGATCTTTTGAGAAAAACAAAATTCTTCGTGGTTTTGAAAAAACCTTTAAATATTCAGTTCCAAATGCATCAAGAAAATGAGTTCAACAAAACTTTACAGTGACTAGACTACAGTGTTTTAAAAACAATTTAATTTTAAATCCAATTTTTACTTGAAATTTCCAGTATATTTAATTTTTTTAAGTAAAAGTACACATTTACATCACTTTTACACAAAATTACTGGTATTAGTAAATTATTCATGTACTTTTCAACGGAACCGTACAATTTACATGAAAAGGCTCACAAAAGTACACAACGTTTCGTGTAAAATTAACTATACATATTTATATATGAATTGAAAATTACGTTCTTTTTCGTGTAATTATTACTTATCTATTAATAACTTAATCAAATTTTACTTGCTACAAATTTAAGCCGAAGGTCCTAGTCACTAGCGCTTTTAATAATTTTTGTATCTTTATTTATATTTAATTATTTTTAAAAATAAAAAATAAAAATAAATATTTGAATTTTACGACGAAAAACATGTAATATATGAAAAAACGAAGTTGGACACTTCGGTCGATTTTGTTCTCTACTGAAATATAATGAAACGCCTTCGATGGCGCAGCGGCTACGCGCGCCAAACCTACGCAGCAAAACCAGAATTAATCGCTGGTTCGATTCTTACCTACCGCCAAGTGTTTTATTAAGAGTAAGTAAGTAAGAAATAATATTAGAAGCAGAAATAAGTGTATCTTAAAGAGTGCTAATTATACACTTTTTTTAGCGTGTAAATTCAAGAGAATATCCAGTGAATTTACTGCTTTTAAAGTTGAAATTTACTGATTGGAATTTGAAATTTATTGACCGAAAATTGAAAATTACATTCAAATTGACTATTACATCCCAATCTAAATTTACTTGAAAAGGTGTGGCATATTTGCCTACTATACAAAAGATGTAAAATTCAATGCATTTTTTTTACTACCTACTTAATTATAATTTTATTTGAGGAGATGAGAACCAAACTGAAGAAGTTTTCAAATTTCCTTCTTTCTGCAATTAAACGGATTTATTTTGATAAGTATTATATGTGGTTGGGACGTTCGTAATGTCTTAAAACTGATCGGTCTCAATCTGCACTTTCAATGAAAAATAGGGTCGATTGATTTTTTTAAGTTTTGTTATGGGACTTCAACTCTTGTTTTGAGAAGATTGTCTTCCAATATATGATTTAGACGTACAGCCATATGAAAAATGAAACTTCTTTTTTGAGTGTCAGTTTGGAATCAATAAAGTTACTCGCAATCACAAGCAATGAACTGGTGTTCTATTTTGCAATGAGAGTGATAAATTGTAATTTGAAAATGCTAGTTTTTGTCATATAAAATTGTTGTTACAAGCATTTTAACTTTTCAGTTAATCGTTTCTATGTAAGAATCATAACACTTGTGAACTCGTAAATGTATTTGTTTGAGAGCATAACTCTCATAGGACTTTGATGATTATTTGAGAGCATAAAGCTAGTATTACACTGTTTGACCAAGTGGTCAAATTGCAGTAATAAGAAATGCGAAATTGCGAATTTGACCGAGCGGATACTGTGAGATTAATTGGAATTCGCTATTCCGCATTGCTTTTTACTGCAATTTGACCACTTGGTCAAACAGTGTAATACTCGTACTAGCTTAACTCTTTCATAGTCAATTTTTAATAAAAACTCCTGAAGAATAATATTTTTGACACTAAGAACAAGAGTATGAAGATAAATGTATGACTAGAGTGGAGGTTTATATAATTTTAGTGGGCTCATCACACTCTTAAAAAGTACTTAAAATTAAACAGATTTTACAATAATTATTGTGGTATTCTTCTGTGTAAAATTACCCTAATAGTCAAAACTACAACAGTTATTGCAATAAACCATTCGGAAGGTTGTATAAATACACTGTTATAGTAATATTAAATTAAAACGATTGGCTTTAGTTCAAATTTACTATAAGTTTGTGTAATATAAGTTTCTAGATGTGTAAACAGTAAACAGTAAATACAAAATAATCAATTTTTGCGTAAATTTACTACTTCTGTGTAAATTTACTAATACTTCTGTAATAACAATCAAAAATTTGTGTAATCACGAAAAATATTAACAAGAAAGCGATAGAGCTTCAGATGTTATACTGACGTCGTGCATTAAAGTTTATTTGTTGCATTAAAAGTAAGATATTTAGCAATGCGACAGTGATGCCACAATACGTCGCTTATTAAAAAAATATAAAAATAAAAAAAAAAAAAAATTTGTGTAGATTGAATACTTTTTAATTTTTAAAGACAAACCTAAATTTGTATTATTACTTAATTACGAATATATTCTTCATTTAATTCTACATATTGCGTTTAATTAAGAAATCTTTTCTTCTGGATGTGGATTTGCATTGTGGGCCGTTATTGGAAACCCTTTCAACTGCTATGAACTTTATTTATTGCAACGGAAGTAATTAATTATCCCTATAATTATTAATTTGCGCTTTCGATAGCATTACAAGTATTTGCTACAGTTTGTTGACGAATTTGAGTGTAAAACGGTTCCAGTGCCAAGCAAAGGCAAGAAAACTATAGTGTAAAGTACTATTTCACACTAGTAATTTCATCAAATAATTCATATTTGCGTAAAGGTACACTACTTTTGTTTAAAAATCATCAAGTTTATAATTTGGGGTAGTAATTTTACATCATTTCTAGTGTAAAAATTACTTAACTTTAATAGCAATTTTACACTGTAACTTATTTATTTTTACACATCAATAGAGTATTTTAATACACAAATAATTAGTATTTTTATTATAAGGAGAAATTTATTACAATTATTGTTGGCATTTAGTTGCCTACAATAATTGTAGTGAAATTCAACAAATGATATGAAAAATAATTTATACAAAGGATGTATTATGAAAATACCGAAGTGTACGAGTATTATGAGAGTCAGAGAAATCTGCAATTTGTAAGTGTTTTGTACTGGAGAGTTTGTTATCTGATTCTATCTAAATATTTACACAGCAACTGATCATAATCTCGAAACTATCGCCATAATGACTTCCGCTTGGAACAGGGTTATTGTTAAACGTGAACTAGAATTAGGTTTGGAAATGGCACCACTTTAAGATGAAGTGCACCTTAGCAAATTTGACTATCAGCTGAATGCAGAATTGGAACAGGGCAACAATCTTGAGCTATTGGAAGATCAACGGATCGAGTATTCAGATAAGGACGAACAAACTTTTCGAGAAAGTAATCTTGAGATGGAGGAAACGAAAAAAGAGTTTTAGGTGAACGAGGATCGAAGAATCGAATTGCACAATGAATGAACTAGAGCGTAAGGTTGAGGTCAATTTTGCATATTGGATGCATGAGGTCCGAAGCAAACTGAACAGGGACCCTGATCACGATCTACGAACTATCATCATAATAACGTCCGCTTGGAACAGGATTGCGGATGAACATGAATTACAATGCGATCAGCGATCAGAATTGTACAATTTTATACAGGAAGAAGACATAACAAAAACGGATTCAAGATCAACGGCTCGATTATTTGGATGAAACCAGCAAAATTATTCGAAAGGTTCTCTGGTTGTTGGATGATAGAAGCTTTCCGGAATTGTTTAAGGAAACGAAGGATCGATAAGGTAGAGTATTCAAATGAACGAGGGAAAGAATAGTATACAAAATAAATGAAATGATTTAATAACATTAATATTCGTATGTTCGAAATTTGTTTTTAGGGTGGCTAGGCTCAACGTGGCTCTGGAAGTCGATATGTCAATCAAAGACTCATTGCTTGCGTGTTTTGATAAGTGATCTCCAAGGTTTAATAATTTTTATTCCGAACTGTTTCCTCAACGCTGAAACTCCGAATTGTTTGCATGCACATATGATCACATCTAAAACATTCTCGTTAAGTTAAATGAATGGAAATAATCTTGTACTCATTACTTGAAGAAAAACTTAGTTGTGAGACAGTACTGGTACAGAGGTAGTCTTTAAAAACTTCAAAACTAATGTAAATTGAAACAATATTAAATCGTCAAATTTGAATCGGATCAAACATATCATAGGAATAAAAAATTGAATCTTAACAGCACCTTCACTAAAGGGATAAATAAAAACAACTCCGTTTTGTTAGTTAGAAAAGTTCAAGTTATAAAATGGATGTTCTTCAGTTGATTGTATCCAAATTATTGAGAATTTTATTCGAAGAAGAATTATGTCCTTACATTGATGTAGCTCGCATCCAAAAATGAAAGCGAAATTTATGCAATTACATCTAGTGCAAAACTGAAGGAAACAATTCCGTATGGACAAAAACGTACGTTTAATAAAGAAGAATGAAAAGAACAGTTCCGAAAAGCAAAATTGGTTTAGTACTGGCGCAGAACTGAAATTCCTGCTTCAAAGAGTTCAAACTGAAAATGAAGTCTATCGGACAAGAGTCCGAATTCAAATCATAAATTTTACTGTTGCTATCAGTACTGATTTCCTGGACTATATCTGGTAGCACTCGGAACTTCCAATTGAAGTGACGCCAATTTGTTCGAATTTTAATAATATATGCTAATATACGTAAAAAACAGTATATTTTGTAAGAACCAATTTGCATCTTCATTTTTTCATGTATCCCAAGTGGCTTCTTTATGTTCCAAAGAGTTTGTTTTCATTATTTTTTATTTTTAAATGGTTTAAAAAAAATCAATTTGTTTTCGGTGGAATAACCAGTTCCGTTTTTTTTAATTTTTTCGGCTCTCTATAATTTTATTTTTATTTTTCATATGTTTATTAGCCATACACTAATTTTGTAGCAACATTTTCTTACTACATTTATTACAAAATCTAAATAATACGTTTTTTTGGAAATAGCCGTTTATTGCATAAAGCAATAAATTCTAGATTTGGTTTTTAGTATCGCATTTCAGTACTGATCGTTATTGGGTGTTACTCAACTCAGTTTTTTGCACATAACGCAGTGCCATCCTTTGCAGCCTGGTGGCACGTGTGCCAATCCGACTATCTAGAGATCTGAGACAGATTATAAAGTCGATAATGCCGTTGTAAATTCAGTTCAATAAAACGGTTGATTATATAAGGGGAGTAGTTTCTGGTGTCCTCTATCACATAGATAGAAGCAAAAGAAATCCCAGATTTGAGGACCGAAATATGATAACTCACTTTAAATAGCAGGTGTATAATAATAAAGATGCTGAATTCGACACATACACAAGAGTTTACCTTGATCAATTTCTCGCGTATCTCCCAACTGAATATTCCGGGATTTTGTTTCTTGAGGTCCTCGATACGATTTTCAATCTCGGGCGTTGCAACCTTCGGCTTCGATCCGCCAATAACGCCCGGCCTGATTGATCCCGTCTCCTGGTACCGATTCAAAATTTTCGAGACGCATCCGTGCGAGACGCGCAACTGTCGACTGATTACGCACGGCCGAATTCCAGATCCGGCCATTTCGACAATTTTCAGTCGGATGTGATTAGGTAGCGGACGACCGTTGATGAAGACGCCGCCAAGCTGATTGACGCGACCTTGTCCTGTAAGCGAAGAGAACACCCGGTTACAAGATGCATTAGCCATAAGGTAAGGCCCTAGTGACAAACACGTCACTGGTCATACCTTGGAAGGGATATCCCCCGAAAAGCGGTCGCATGTTCAGCGAATTCGTCCCGGACATATCCATAATGCACAAGTGTGGCGAAGATGATTGCGTGCCGGAGATATTCGCAGTCGATGCACTCACTGATTGTCGCGACGAACGCGAGCTAATCTAATTAACTGCACACCTGGCTAACGCACAGTCCAGGTATAATCACACCTTACACGAACACGAATACACCACGTCGCTAATTGCCGTACGAAAACGCGAAATTGTACCGATCGTGTGGGCGTTCTAGCAACTTCACTATTTTTTTACGTTCCCACCGGAAAGAGGATTTTAATCGTCGCGATTATTGTTATCGGGCCGTGAAATTGCTCGGCTCCATCGGGATAATCCACAAGATGCCGGCCGCCGATCAGATCAATCGCACGCCAATTGATCGTTTCGTCAAAAACAAACAAGCAAACAAGCCAAAAACAACAAAATATCTCGCCGCGATCGCGAACGTCTTGAAGATGTTCGTAGTGAAATCGATCCGCGCGCACTCTGCGCTGGCTACTAGAAGCACCGCTAACGAATTTGATCAAGCGTCCGGGGACAATGTGCTACGGCTCGGATGCTGTAGCGTTGATCTTGCAAAGCGGGGCGGTCGCTCGATCTCGACCACGATCGGTCCGAATCGCGTGATCTTCGCGGCTTTAATATCAGAAGAAAAAAACAACAATCGCACCGTGATCCGCTGCTAAGAAGAATGAATACAAGATTTCCGTTTAAGCCACGCCTCAAACCACGGATCATTCATATTGGTGAGGCTCAGATTGCACGGGGGTACTGCGATGATTGGCCGCCACGAATCACTTGAGCTGAGCCAGCTGCGCATGCGACTCGGCGTTTAATGGCAGGACGATCAGATGGTTCGTTAATTCGCCTGATGTGCTTGTGTGATCTTTTGATTTATTTTCCGATGGACTTTTGAGAGTCACACAAGGCGGCGAGCACTTTCGCAGGGGTCCTGTGCTGGTTCCGGGATTCATTGAACGTTTTTGTTGTTGCTTTTCGATTCGCCACGAAGTGGGAAATGGTGGCGTTTTTGATTTTCTGTCCGCTCTGCAGATGCACTTTAAGTTTTAGGGGAAAATGGGAACAGGATTTTTGTGTGGTACTCGTAAGTGGGCTGAGGCGATGAGGTTTATGTGCACGGTTTAAATGGCGGACTGTAATCCACATACAATTGTCTGGTGAAACTTGTTTTGAGTTTTGAACAACTCCCCAAGCATTTTTCACAAATCATAACAAGAACATAGGGAAGAGGGACTTATGGATTGGATCACTAATTGGTGAATCTAAAGCATTTCTGTTCACTTATTCAGTAGCTACCAACTTTTTCCAGTAGTTTGGGTACAAATGTCATTGAAAATTTGGTGCATACAATATTTTTAGATAACAAGAAAAGAAGAAAATTAAATAATTAAAATTTTTTCACGTAGAAAACTGAAAAAAATCATGAATCGCACCAACCTTATTTAGCACCTATTAAATTTATTGTACTATTATGAACGCATAAATCTACACTGTTTTAAAAAAAATTGAATTTTCAATGCAATTTTTATTTGAAATTTCCAGTAGGTATATATCATTTTTTCAAGTAAAAGTACACATTTCAATCACTTTGACACGAAATTACTGGTATTAATAAATTATTCATGTACTTTTCAACTGAACCGAACAACTTACATGAAAAGGCTCACAAAATTACGCAACATTTCGTGTAAAATTAACTATATTATATATTTATTATATATGAATTGAAAATTACGTTCTTTTTCGTGTAATTCTTCTTATCTATTTGAATTTTACGACGAAAAACATGTAATACATATATGAAACATATGTATTACATATAACCAAAATTTAATTGATTATCATAAACTGTTAGAAGAGTGCGGTACTAAAAATGCTTAATGCGCTATCAGCGCAATTGGTTGGTCCGATTTGCACTAGCAACACTTCAGAAATCAATGGTGAAGTAGTGTGATGTCTCAACTGCGACATCTATATGTCAAATGTCATCAAATACATTAGGTTAGGTTGGGTGGGTGGCCACTTTAAGCGACCAAACACATAGACTGCCAATGGTTGTGATCCCACATGTACGGGAAGAAGTACCCGTGTGCCCAAAACCACATCTTAGGTAAACCACCCCGCCAACCTGACAAACTGCAGCATCTTGTCTAGCTTAATGTTTGCGAATTCGCCCAAGTCAGGGTAAAGCGCGTACCTAAAGTACGTTCCCGCCTCCAAGCCAGACCAGGGCATTCGCAAAGCATGTGGAAAATACTTTCATCGGCATCGGATTCACTGTATACTTTGTACACTGATATGATAACCACACTGAAAAAAATTCTTGTTCATAAAGTTGCGAAATCCGTTTATCAACTGAAATTCATTGATTCAATGCAGAAATTCATTGATTCAACGTACAAATTAATTGACAATAATTACGATTTTGTTTAACCGCTCGTTGATTCAATGACCAGACATTCATCAACTTTCGTTATTCAATACCGATTTCCGTATATTTAATGAAAACATTCATAGTGTAGTGGCGTTTAACAAAATTGAAATTTTCTCGTTAATTAAGTGATATTTTCGCCACTGTCAATACAGCTAGAGTTGTAGAGAACTTTGTTGAATTTAAGAGTCAATCAAAGTCGCCAATGATCAAATTTTTTAAAAAAAATTGAATTCGATTTTTTCAGTCTGAATTCAACGTTCAAACAGATCGCAACCTTTGATTTAATAAATAATAATTATCAACTATTTAATTAAAAAGCAAACCTTTAACCGGATTATTTTAAACATCTCAAGTCAATAAAAACTTTTCAATTTATTTAAAAATCTATTTAAATTTAATAAAAAGTTAGTTTATATTGTTTTATGAATCACGTTTAATTTTATTTAATCAACGGGGAAGATTTTAATCCCTATTGGATTTAAGAAGAGGATTTGCATACAGCAGACTCCTTCAATAGTTTGATGAAATTAGTTCAATGATTTAATGAACGAGTTGATTAAAGAATTAAAAAAATCATAGCTCAATGTATATTTCGTTTGATTAAATGAACAATAACATTGAATTATTATAAACAAATATTAAATTAGAGCGGCCCACAACTTAGAAATGAAGGGAAAGGGTAGACAGAGGTGTCGTGACATAAGGCTAACATTAACATTTAAATCTATTGCCATATTCCTCTAAGTTCTATGTTTCTACAAAAGATACATAAATAAAAAGTAATTAAAAATTTGTAAGGATAATAATGTCGATTTTTACCTGAAGAATCAAGTTGTAATGCAGCATGATGTTTAGCCATGTAAGGAAATTAAGAGAGAATTTTTCTGTTGTTCATTATTGCAAGGTTGAATTGCACTCAAAATGTGGTGCGCTAGGATTTCTAGATCCACTGTTCAGAAACCTGAAGAACAGCCTCGGAAAGGATTGACTAGACTGCAACGACCCAGTTAGTAGGCAAACTACGCAAGCGATGGGAAAACTCGGTTGATGAAGATAGCAAAGCCATCTTAAAAATTAGCTGCTGGAGGACCCGGTCTTTGGATCGAGACGGTTGGAGGCGACGACTTCAGGGGGCCAGGGCCCGATTTAGGCTTTCGCGCCATTGTTGATGATGAGGATTTCTAGATTGTAGCTAAGGCTCGAGCTGAAAAAATACTCTACAGTGTCGTGGGCACGTGCGTTAAGAATTTTTGAATGGTAACTACTGAGAGGATTAGCCTCATTATCGACCCTACCCTGCAATTTATTGCAAAATTTCACCTTCTATTGATCTACGTTATCGTGCGTTTAGACAAACAGATACAGCAATTGACCGACGTATGACCACCTGAATCGCATTAACACCAAAAATTCATCAACGCCAACTTAATGAATTTAAAATTTATCGATCATTGCAAACTATAAATTCGGACCATAAGACCTAAACGACAGACTCTTGGACACAACAATGGATAAGAAAGGCAGCAACGGTAGCACTGCAAACTCCCACGACACCGCTCTTATCCACAATGAACAATATTGAGTACACTTGAATTCCCTTGAGGACATGCCACTCGATTCCATTGCTGGGACAACAGTGCAAGGAACTCGATGTCCAACGTCGAGGGCGTTTTGAATTATCTTCTGGTCGCACTCGGACTATCGGGTAGGTAGCATACAGTACGGCGATAGCAAGGTAGCATACAGGTAAAACTACAATAGGAGCGACAACAAGACCGCAAGAGAAGTCACAAAACCGATAGCACCTCCGTAGGGAATGCCAATCATTCATTCAATCAATGACATACGAGTCGGTTGCTCGATAGATTCCCAATTCCATTCCATCCGGGCTACCGTTCGTCCGCAGTTCACACACACCAGACTCATCTCGACGCTGAATACCTGCCATGGCGAGATCGATTTACCTTTTCGATTAGGCCTGTCAGGTGTGTGCATGTTTGATGATCTTCGTCTTCACGTAAGACCGGTAGTCCGCCGGATTGTCCATTTTTATAGTCGCGCACGGTCCCTGGCTTGTATTCGAGCCATTAGCTGTCGTAAGCGCGCTATAAAATTGTGCCATCAAAGCCACAAATTGTCCTGTCGCGGCCGATGTATTTCAATGTTTTTTTTACAGCTTTTGCAGTAATTACGTCGATAACTGCTTTATGGGGTGTCGTAATTCATCGCGGAATTCTTCCCGAAGGAACGCCCGAAGTCTAGGGTGCCGTCAGCAAGACGAAGATTTACGACAATTTATGGCAGCCATAATGCAACCCACCCAACTAGCTACTGTGCATACTCCGGTTGAATACTTGGAAGCAAGGAATGGTCACTGGTATGTTCCGTTCATCGCATCCTTTTGTCGTCCTCAACTCCTCGATGACCGATCAATCAGGAAAAAATTGTCGTTGGTTTCCTTTAATGTAATCAGTTCGTATATGGCGGACAGCTACTGTAGTTTCATTCCAGGATCTTAAAGACGAGGTATTATCCTTGAGTTTGTCGGTTTTGTGTCACACTGGCAGTTTTTATTCTGGTTATTTCTGGCGAAATTGAGACCACCAAGCTGCTGAAGGATCTTGGTATCCCGCGTGGATAACTGAAAGATTTGACCGATTGCTAAATCGTTGGTGTGGATATATCCCGGGTGTTTTATTTTCTATAGCAGGGCATTTAGGGAGAATTAGAGTTGCTTATTAAGATTCGGTGCAAAAGATGAAGGACGCATGCTTCAATGACCTTGTTTGCATTTTTTTAAATTCCGAATTTTCAGGGAAATACTGCAGTTACATCAAGTCGCAGCCAATCGTATTATACTTTAACTGAAATACTGAACTGCGTTTGATATTGTAGTTCGGGATCGTAAGAAGAGTGAGGGGTGTGTATAAATGTGTGCTTTTTATAAGACGCAAGTACTATTTTATGGCGGCTATATGAAAGAATAAGACAATTGTTCCTATCTTCAATTCTGTTCTTCAGGATTCAAAGAAGCTGTTATGGCTCTAAAATACATTCAATCAATATTTTACACTAACAAAAAAATTTAAGTTTTATACATCAAAGCATTCTCGAATTTTTGAAAATACAAGCTCTCACTTTTTAGGAACTTTTGTATGGTCTACTCGTTACAGCATCCTGATTTGACCGGTTTTCAAATACAAGATGCTTTCTTTCCGTTTCAGAGGAGAATACAGAGAGTGTGTTTCATCCTTATATAAGATAAAATTAATTCAAGCATATTAGTGCTTGTTACCAAGGACGACGCTACTATCTGCGCAGAAACCCTGCAAATATTTGCATTGAATAATGCTTTTCTGTTGAAATTCAAATCTGCACATTTGAACAAATTTTGGATAAATCTTCATAAAGTTTTTGATGTGAATGAAATTCCGTTCGATTCGAAAACTTTCACCATGTGGCATGCGATGTAGCATTTGTCGGGTGCGGGTCTGGGCTACTTGGTTATGGGTTTTAATTTAAGTGGCTTTACATTTTTTTATTTAATTTTTATCAGAATCACTTTTCTTTGAGGTGAACTGATCGGAAAAACATCTCAAAATATGGGACATCTCTTCAGTTCGCGTATGACCCCTTCTAGGGCAGAGGACAGTATAATAGCGCTTTAGGCTCTTTTTCGCTTCGAAAACAATTTTTGAACTTTTCGGGAAGGAAATCTGTACACAAATTTTAAAATCTGTTAACGCTTGTAAGACGAATTTTTTTTACAACACACGCTGGCAACGCTGTCACGGGTTATAAGCCCAAGGATAGGTGGAATTCGAATTCACAACCTCGGTATATGCAGCATGCTTAACTACAGAACCACCGTAGCTGCGTATTACCTGTATCATAGATACATACGCAGTAAAATTTATTTGTAATTTTACAACATTTAATATAGGGTCATTCTATCAAGAATCGTTGTGACCTTACCATCGCCAATTTCTTTAAAAATTTTTTTTGCATGAAGAACTAGTAAAATAAAGTGATTTCATTTTTTTGTTTCTATCTCATTTTTTTCGTTAGTTATAGTATGTTAAAGATTTCGCAAAAAAGGGGTCCGAGTCCTCTTTGAAAATTCATATCTCTGGTAATTTTTATCTTAGAATAATAAAATAGGGCTTATTTTGAAGGGGGAGATTGTCGCAATATAAGGAAAATACGAATAAAAATAACCCTTGAAATTTTTCTCAAGTATAACGATTTTGTCCTTTATCCTTCAATATCTCAAAATAGGTTTTTTTTATTTTTTTTTTTGTATTTTGTAGGTTATACTGTTTTACAAAATATACCAAAAAATTAACTTGGGATTTTAATGGGATCGGGGTCAAAAAAATCTAAGTCTCAATTATGTTATAATTGTAATTTTTCTATAACATAATTGAGAAGCACTGATGTTCTTCGATTTTTTTGACCCCGATCCCATTCAGATCCCAAATTAATTTTTTGGTATGTTTTGTAAAACAGTATAACCTACAAAATATAAAAAAATAAAAAATGAGAAAACAAATCGATTTTGAGATATTCAAGGATAAAGGACAAAATCGTTATCATTTAAAAAAAAATTCGTATTTTTTTATATTGCGACAACCTCCGCCTTTAAAATAAGCCCTATTTTATTATTCTAATATAAAAATCACCAGAGATATAACTAACAAAAAAAAAATGAGATAGAAACAAAAAAATTAAATCATATTTTTTTTTCACTAATTCTTCAAGTACATAAATTTTTAAAAGAATCGGCGATGGTAAGGTCACAAATTTCGTCATTTTTGGCGATTCTTGATGGAATGGCCTTATAATAAAATAATCCCCATAGCATAGGTGAAATTAATTAATTCATGTATTACGCTATTACCATTATGTAATTAAGTTTTTTACATGAAGTACTATGCAAATGTACAAATGTAAGATATGTAATACTATTAACATTATTAACAGTTTAATGGAAAGCATATTCGGCTTCTCGCTGAAGTTTTTATAAAAAAAAACATATTAAAAACCATATTAAAAAAACATAAGATTAAATTTGTGCTTAGTTCGAGGAATTTTTTGTTCCGCTAAATCTTAGTATTAGATTATACTTCTAAAACTATCGTGTTCCGCATAGTAAATGGAAAATTTTTTTAAGAACTTTTATATGGAAACTATTCGTGGGATTGGATTATGTAATTTGATTCATACTCTTTTTTCTATGTCCATTCTTTTTTAATAATAATAAACTTGATAAAAAATTTTTTGTAAAATGAAAGTACATATGTAATTACGAAAACGAACTTTGATACTGAACTCCTCACCCCATCTACAAGGTTGTTACCTTATAAGGGGGAGTAGTGCAAAATTGGATTAATTTAAGTGAATTGTATTGTATAGACATAATGCATTAAATACATAAAAAAAAATACTCTAAAAAATTTGGGTACGTGATAAATTTAAAATTTTTTGTTTCAAGAATTGTTCCAATAGTTCTCTGTCTGTATTAAGGCCATGTACGAGTACGTCTATTCGTTTTATAACAGTTTCAAAAAAGTTGAAGTTAAATGTTGAAGTCAATGTTTTTTTTACAAGTGTTTGTAAGTTTCAGCAAATTTCTTTCTTCTAATAGATTACATGGAAATCACCTAGGGAAAAAAATTCAGAAAATTTCAATTTTTTTATTTTTCTCCAGTGAAAATTGTTTCAGTCTACTCTCTCGTTGACTTGGTCAGCTGTCATAAAAGCGGTCAATCTTATGAAAACATAAATCAAAATTTAGTTGGGACAAGAATTTTTGGCGTAGAGTTAGAACTCATAAGCTAAAGACTAAACCTAGAGGAAGCCTAATGGATAAGGTTGCCAGATTGGGCTATTTACCGCGATTTGGACTATTTAAATATTCAATTCGCGGGTACAAATTTCAAAAAGCTACTTATAGCTTTTTGGACTATTCGGCCAACGCAAATTATGTTAGTTTGCTAGTTTACAACAGAGCCGATTTACGAGGAAAAAATAGAAATATAAAAATTAAAAAACTGAATTTTAGTCGTCTTTTGGGTTAAATCTGCTAGTATTACAGGCTCAAATTCAACGTTGGCAAACTACGTCATATCACAAATCCTGTTGCCACTAAATGTTCGGTTCTCTCTAATGAAAAATAATACTTCATACGATATCTATCTGGTGTTTGCAAACTGAAATTCATTTAGAATCGGTTCATTTCTACAAATGAACCACTTTCTTTCAAATTAAGGACACCCATCGAAATATAACATACAAAAGATAATAGATTTACCAATATTGATAACTGTCGTAGAGTTCCATTTTTTCCAATTTATTAAACATTATTTTTGCTGCATTGGTGGGTTACAGACATGTGTTGCAAAAATTAAAATTATTGTTAGAAAGTTATTGTTACATGGGTACTTTGGCAACCCGAACAACTCACTTATTATTGGTATTCTAGTTTCCAGGTCCATGTACTTCTCGCATTTTCTAGACATTTCTTGCATATAATAGACAACCAAATATGCTGGAAATCTCTCGAATATGCTGGAAATCTCTCGACTCACCACATGCAGTATATAAGCGCTGCACGCCCGGGGATATGATTTCCTGCTGCGAGAATGAAACGACGATCAGTTCTAGGCGAAAGTGTATTTTTAAAGTGATTTTCATCGCTAACAGCGATCAAGTAGTAAATGAAATCGAACTGTGTTTTATTTGAAATCCCGGCGAATCTCAAGCTCGCTACATTAAGTTGAACTGCTTGTATGCAATAATGTATGACGCTAATCGGGAGGCGGCTTGATCTTCTTTAGACTCAGGATCTGATTGCTTAGGCAAAGGTGATTATGAGATGCTAACATTATTAAATATTGATGCGCATCTTGTAACATAAACTAATACCCGTATATATTATTATTCATAAAAGCAAAAAGCTATATTTTATTTTTGTCTGTAGGATAATTCACTGAAGATTTTGATTTTTGAAAATTACAAATTATTTTTCATGAACAATTTCATTATTGCACCTAATATTTTCAGTGAAAACTTTTAAAAATGTGATAAATGCGATATTATATATTCACACACATATTTACATTACAGTGTTTCTTAAGAATTCTGGAGCACAGTTCGACGTATGTTCAACACATTTAAGTAGGTCTGATAAATTTCAAAGTTGAGGGCGGTATTTGGGCTACAAGTCTTCGTGCGGGTTTTGGACTATTTCATAAGTTTAATCGGCGGGTTCTGCAGCCAACTATCTGGCAACCCTGCTAATGGAACAGGTGCTAAGAACTTTTATTTTATATGGATGCAATCCATGGTTTTTTGTCCCACGCGTCCATGAAGTTAATACCTTTCTGGATATTTCCACACAAATCATGTTTTAAACATGACTAGGCTCCTTGCTATCGCCGCACTAATCAAGGAAATTCCAAGGATAAAGATGAAAGTTCATGTTTCAGTTAGTCCTGGGAATAGTTGAAACAAAGGAAATTTGATCAGCCAAAAGCTCGGTTCAATAGCGATTAAGGTCAGCTGGAAATTGTTAAGACCCACAAAACACTTTCCATACTTTGTAACGATTAATGGCTTTCAGTTACAGACTACCCGATTACTCTTTTTTCCATCTTTATAAAAATAAAATTTGCGCACATATGAAGAAAATTCATCAAAATAACCAAGGTTATGTGGGCCATGAAATAGGGCAAACCATATGCGACATGTTCCGATTTCCACACTTGGCTTCACCAACCTCTACGGGTACTTACATCTTGGACGAAGAGGTAATCATTCCTTGTAAACATCTGCAAGGATTTGCTCTTTGCCATAGAAAATAGGTTCGGAATTATTCATAGCATTAAAGTTGCTGAAACTATTTCCATAACTGAGACATTCAGAAAGACCTTCTAACGCCCATCAATATGCCGTTCGTGTTGGGTTTCTGTGCGAAGAGAATCGTCCTTCATATGCCCACACAAAATAGCCATCGGAGCAAAGTTTTTCAATTTCACATTTGGTCCGAAACTCAATTTATTTGCAATTAAATTGCCCCATAAAACCGATAGGTCATTGGAAGAATCTCGGCTCGTTCTTCATCATTCGTCACTTTCTTGAGATTTTACGATCGTACCTGCTCAGCTTGATGATGCGGAGTAAGCTGCAAAGGACAGAAATCTTGTGTTCACCTGAGCGCGGATTTAGGGGATTGTGGGGTAATGCTCGATTCGTAATGAAACTGTCCAGATGGAGAAGGTGAACCATAAAGTTATGTTCCTAAATGATTGAATCGATAGCATACACAAGGAAACGGAATTTTTATTGGGTGCATGCATTGCATGCAAATTGGTTTGCCACCATGCGATTTGCAGCGCGTTAAATTTGCGTCGCGCTGCGTACCAAACTATCTGATTTTTTCCGGAGAAACGATTTGATTTTTGGAAGTTTGACACCAGCAAAATAGCAGTTGCAGGAAAATCCAGTTTATAATTTAGATCAGCGATGATTAAAAATTTTAGTTGATGGGAAACCAGAGTAACATTGACGAATATTTGAATTTGACGCGACATTCATCACTGCATAGATTGGATCATGGGCTTAAGACCAAGACTTGATTGTTATTTGTAAAATAAAGTCGATTCTTCCTTTCACCTTGAAGCCAGGACTGTAGGAATCTTGACTGTAATACCGAGACTGAACTTCGTCAAAAGGGCTCAAAACCAAAACCATGCCGTTCATACAAAATGTTTTTGAACATGACTATTATCCCGGTCTTCCCTATCACCAGCACGTATGGGAAAATCTCAGACAGAGTGTCTGGGCCCAGGTGAGAAGACAGAGGATTCCGCAAGATGCGATAATTGAAGCTCATCGACCGGCCGAGATTGATGGGCAGTATATTCAACTAAAGTCTGTCAAAACGTGCCAAACTGACCAAGTTGCTTTGGTGCGTCGAGGAGCCGCATTATGCATATGAAACAGGGTCGGTCCACCGGTCATTGAATTTATTCCGTGACTGATGCGAAGCCTGGCCGCCCTGGTAATTTATTTTGCTCGTTGAATAATGGGACCAGGGGGGCGGCGGACATCGGTAATACCGCACCTCATGGGAGAATGGTTTATTAAAAAGTTTTATGTTTTGTAAATACCTCGACACTTCATAACGCTCGAAAGTGGTCGGCGTACCTTTCGGGAAAACCTTTCATCCGTGTTTTGAGTGTTAATGGCATTGCGTCGATATTCGGTCCGATTTCATGCTTCCTCGAACTCCGCCTCGCTTGAGAGTAAGCAGCCATAGTTCGGTTTACCTGTAACACGGTAACGTCGACCGTTGGCATTCCAGCGGTTCGATTAGCGTGGAATTTGTCCGCGGGGCAGTCTCATTACCGCTAAATAAGTCACTTCAATCAAAATGGCATGGCGGTGGCGGCCGCATCGTCCAGACTCCAAACTACACCGACCTTATGAAAAATGCTCCTTCAAGAAAATCCGACAGCGCCTTAAGCACCGCACGTGGTCCAACCGCAGATAATTAATTGCTCCCGTCTGATTATTTGGGGTCCAGTCGGAGCTTTTTTTCTTAATCGCCCCGTTCCTTTCGGCGAGCGCAGGGTTGCGTTTACTTGTCCCGATGGCGGCCCACAGTGGTCCGAACTGTGTCCGATAGTGCTTCCCTAGTTCCTCTTTGGACATCCATAATTGTTGTGCGGCTGTTAATTAATGAAGGCAGATCGCCTTTGTTTGCTCTCGGACCTAATCATCTTCGCCACGGCCATTTCGGTTATTAATTAGTCATGTAAATAATTTGGGTTTGGATCCCGGCCAGAGGGGGCAGTAAATCGTTTTGACCCCTGCAAGCTGATCTGTAGCGAGTGATTTTCGGCTCGACTGATTATTGTCTGCCCAATTTGGCCAAATTGTGGAATGGAGGCGCACGATCTACAAACGCCGGATAATTAATTGGATGCACTATGTTAAAATCAATTTGTTTTTCGGCCCAAATTGGACTTAATAAATTAAGAGCAATCTTTTTTTTTTGAATTTGAGCTATTTTCGTACAACAATTTCTAATTTGGGGTACCAAATGAGGAGTACCGAAAGCAAAACGGTAGCAGCTCATCAAAATTGTAAAAAACTTAGATCTGTTTCCGCAATTAAAACTGGTTCTCCAAATTAATTCTGTTAAATATTTCTATCGCTAAATTTTTTATTAAGCTCTTTCAAACTGGAGAAATATACTAAATCCTTCAAACCATTGAGCCCAAATTAAAAATTTACATAGTGACTTCAGGTAAGTAAATAAATAACAGAAAATTCTTAAAGCCCTTCAAAAATTCTCAAAACTCAAGAAACCGTTGAACCAAAAATTCGAAATCCGAAAAGACTATTTTCATTTTTAAGGACTAGTAAACCAAAGCAAAAGTCCGTCTGTCCGCCGTACGAAAATACCTCAATTCATAGCTCTGAATGAGATATTTAGTTATTTGGTTTCTGTAGTGTTGATAGATTGGGTGTACCCTTTAAGGTGTAGCTTTTTTGAGGAGTAGGGATGTGAAGAGCTCGATTATTGTTAGTTTCTATACCTTGCGAACCGCTTACGATAGGAAGTTGAAACCTAGAATTTATATAGATATATGGCAGTGCTCACTTTTGCAGAAATTGTCAACAAGTACTCTGGTATGATGATAAGGTATATCTCATGAACGGTTCACACTAAAAAAATTATACATATTTAAGATTTAAAAATTAAAAAAATTTAGCCATGTCTGAAACTTTAAAAGAAAAATATAATAAAAAATACTTCTAATACTATGTTCAGACTACGAGATTAACGCGTTTAAATCGAGTTAAATGCGCTGAAAACACTTCCCGGACGCGTTTACGAAAACACGTAGCTACTAACCGAAAACATGTACTGCGACCCTCGCGGAAATCGAATTAAACTTTAAAAGAAACTATTTAATGCTGCAGAAACTGAATTTTGTGCTTGTGCAACGACTGCATTAGCTAATAAATTCCCTTTTCATTACTGCTATACAAACAATTAGAAACAACAAACAATTTAGAAAGCATAAATTTGCTAATGAAACATAGCTGAATATCTACTTGTCAAAACAAATCACATCAAGCTATCAAGTATCAAAATTAAACGAGTTGCCTAGTCTGAACACTACTTTTTTAACATGTTAAATTTACCTACTTAAATGCGTTTAAAATGCATAGTCTGTACAGGTATTGGGCTATAATTTAAATTTTATTTATGTTAAGTTTTATTTATTTGGAATTACTTAACTATTTTATTGCTGCGAAATCTCGTGTTTTATTTCTTCGGAATCCAATAATTAAAAGTATACAACCCAGTTTCTATATTTTACCACCATAGTCAGATGAAATTGAGAAAAATCAAGGAATCTCTTCAAAGCGATGTAAACACTTTTCGAGATTTTGAAATGTTTTGTCAATGTCTATAGATTTAAACCAGCTATTAGTTAAAAAGTATTGTGATCGTCTTAACAAAATTGCTACTCTAATCTCTATCTATATAACGCCGTGTCGGAAGAACAGTGACGCAACTGCAAAAAATTCTAATTTTTTTCGGAGAAACAATATCATTTTTGACAATTGCCCACAAGCCATACGAGCTTATTAATAGTTACTATAGACAGCTTAGATCAAGAGCACGTTCGTTTAAAACAACGGGGAACGATTTTATGCAAGAATAGCAAAACCACAAAATATTGAAATGTGAAAACAAAAAATTTTCAAAATTGCAGTTGCGTCACTGTTCTTCCGACACGGCGATATATAAAACATGTAGAATAGTCCCGCGATGGTTCCTGTGAAGTTTGGTACCGATCGAATCAAAAACAATTGTTTTTTCGACATTTTTTCAATTTTTTCGCGATTTTAGCCCTAATTGTTTGTTTGTTTGTCCCGTACGTCTTCCTAAACCATTCATCCGTTGGCGATCAAACTTTGTTGATATATTGAGCGCAGGCCCGCGAAGGTTTCTGCGTCAACAAAATCATTTTTACAATTGGTGATACGCGAGTTATTTCAACATTTGAGTGTATTTCATATAGTTTAGCGTTCATTCGTTTTCGGTGTATTAGCTATGCGTTCCTATTACTAAATGGTAAAGTTGGACGATGGATGTTGGATAGGGGATGGAGGATGGAGGATGGAAGATGAAGGATTGCGGATGGGGGATGGTAGATGGCGGATGATTGATGATGGATAGAACATGGAGGATGGTGGATAGATGATGGCGAATAGAGGATGGAGTAACAGGAGTAACGGGAGCAACGAAGCAACGGAAGCAACGGAAGCAACGGAGCAACGGGAGTAACGGGAAAAATGGAAGCAATGGGAGAAATAGAAGCAACGGAAGTAACGGGAGCAACGGGAGAAGTGCAAGCAGCGGAATCAACGGGAGCAACGGAGCAACGGAGCAACGAAAGCAATGGAAGAAATGGAAGCAACGAAAGCAACGGAAGAAATGGAAACAACGGGAGTAACGGTAGAATAGCACCAAACAAACGTGAGTGTAACGAGCGTAGCCGCGGTACGCGGCTAGTATATGTATATAAATCAATGTTTGTTTGTTAGTTTATTTGTTTGTTTGTTTGTCGCTCCTAAAACATGCATCCGATTGCGATGAAACTTTAGTGATTTGTTGATGGCATGCCCGCGAAGTTTTCTGCATTAGTAAAATCATTTTACAATTGGTGGTACGTGAGACGTTTCATCAATTAAGTGAATTTCATATAGTTTATGGGCAGTTCGTGCGTTTTCGGTGTATTATTTATGCCTTCCTATTGACAAACGGTAAAGTTGTAAATTTACAACTGGTGGAAATTATATAATAACCCTCCAAGATCAAAAAATTTTCAACAGTAGACTGTTGTATGACGATTCGTGTGTAATTTTATGATTAGGAGCTGAGAAAATGGATAATTTTTCCCTATGAATGTTTGTTTGTTTGTCCCCGTATGCATTCCTATACCATTCATCCAATTACGACGAAACTTTGGTAATTTGTTGAGCAACGGGAGCAACGGGAAGCAAGACTGGAAACCGCTCGTATTTACAGAATTGAACAACGGGAAGCAATGGAAATTGCGGGAGCAACGGGAACAAAGCTGGAAACCGCTCGCAACGCATTGCGGGGTTTTATTTTATTGTACTCGCAAAGAAAAAACCCATAATGTTGTATAGGGGAAAGTTTTTTAGTACAGTTTCGGTGGTATCGCATCATACAAACGTGAGCGTAGTCGCGGGACGCGGCTAGTATTTTATATTTTCATGTTTCAGGACCAGATAACTTTCAGTCAAATTCAGTGAAGTTTAAAATTCGAGTTTTATCTTCCGTAATGATTTGCTCCTTGTTTGAATTCTTGGTAGATGTACATATGTCTATTAATATACTTACATTGTTTCAATAAATAGAAAAAGACTTTATAAACAAATTTCTCTATCGATATGGTATCTATGCAGTAGTGAATTCATACAGAGCGGTAACTCATTCAGTACTGAATTAACTTTAACAAAATGTAGTCAGTTCCAGAAACGTTTCGCTAAAACTAACCGATTTTCGAAAAAAAATTTGATTTCCCCCTTGAGAAATACGTTAATATGATTAATTGCAATTATAATGAATCTATTGCATTTTTTTCCAATCCAAAAAACCAAAACGGCAGCATTAGCCGTTATCAAATCGGTACCTATTAACTTAAAAGTTCGTTTTTACACTCAATTCAAAAGGCCAAGGCAGATTGGGAGGCACCCGCCCAAATATGAGTATTATATTGAAGGCGGCGTGGAATCTATATGAATTCTATATCAGCTTGTATTGAAACCTCTTGCAATGTTGTTGATTTTCCGGGGATGGGTTATTATCCTATCGCACCACCCCTAAGGAGCAGGAAAAATGCTAGCCACTAAAAACTTTAGAAATTCAATGACAAACTGGGAATTTGAAACTATCGGTTCTATCCAATTTCGATGAACTGAAAATCGATTCGAGCAAAAAAAACTGAATTTTAAAATTTTTCCAATATCCGTTCAAATCTTATCCTAAAAGAAAATTAGCGTGAAAATCTTATCGACGAAGGAAACGATTTTTGTTTTCCTGTTTGTTAAACAGAAAGAACACCTCGCATGAATAACCGGAAATCAATTCGTTCTTTTTAAATGGATTAAAGGTTTCCAACTAACTAACAAGCTATTTCCAATTAATGTCCACTCATGCATCAATTAAAAGTGGCGCGGCATCGGGGCAGGTGTATGAGCGACCTTATCGCCTTCATTGCAAATCAATTAGAAGCGGTATTCGCTTCGAGTGCTTAAGAGTTTCTATATTCATACGAATCTGGAGGAAAACAACTGACCGCCCGCTCTCAACGCTCACACTTACCTAAAGGTATGCAGATTAGTTGTGTTTACCTGTTAAACCTTCTGTTTCACAGTCATAACGATTTTTTTGTTTCGATTTGTTTCTAATCAAAACCGTTCTCAGGTGGTAGGTTCAGGTTTAAGTCGCGGCTCCTTCGCCGCTTTTCTTAATTAAGTTTTGAGTTATTTCTCTTGAAGAGGTCGTGCGGCCTTATTACTAATTCCGGAGCGGTGGCGGCAGTGGACCCCACAAAAAAAGCCGTCGCATTGATCAGCAAGCATTTTGACGGACGGGCTACTGTCGCTGGCGGGCCTTTGATTTCTATGCGCCTAATCCTGCGTTCGAGTGGCACATAAAAACGCGAAATTTACGACCTAGACCTCGAAATCCAATCGAATTTGTGTTTCGAGGCGTTTTTTTTCGATCATTTTCACCAGGTCCAAAAAAAGCGATGTGTGAGTCCTGCACGGTTCGATACGTTTGGGTAATTCTGACCGATCTTGGAAAGGACATCGTAAAGATCGCCTAAGACGCCTCGTCTAACCCTTTTTCTTTCCGAGTATCCAAAGAAATTGGATGAGATTATTAATTTGTCGCAAGATCAAATTCCAGACGGTCTATGACAAAAGCAGTCACGATCACCGATCGCGATCACGTCCGCTTTAGGTTTATCGTTTGAAAGTAAAAAGATCTTAAAAATTTGCGGCTTAGTGTGATTGCGGCTTAGTTTTCAGGTCAGTTGTAATGAGTTAGTCTAACGATCGGTCAAAATTTCGCCGACAAGATCGCTGATCGCGGGCATTGTCCAAACGAAGACATTAGATCTAGGTCCTAAGAGATCAAACAAGCTGTGCACACTGCAAGACTGTAACCATTTGGATCGTGACAAAGTGTTCCTGGTGACTAAAACCGCACACATGATCACCGATCATGCAACTTGAAAAGAAGGCGAGCCTCGTAATTACAGACTATGGCACCTCTTTAAAATCGTTTTCAATCGAGCATAAAACAAGAAGGCAGGGACGTTTTAAACTAAAAAAAGGTTTTGAAACCTTTCTTTGACCGAAAACCCGGCTTGTGCTCGATTAATTACCTCGGAATCCTAGGAATGCGTCGAACGCGAGAAGATAAATCTATTTGGGACTCATCTAAACGAGGTTTGTGGTGTCTTCCGATTGATATGCCTCTTTGGCAGCCTTTGTCCTACTAAATCTTCGTTGAGGTCTTAAGGAATGCTTTTTTTTATACCCCGGGAAGGTGTTGGGTACTCTGCCACGATCTTTTGTTATGTTTTGGATCTGGTAGACCAAATGGCGTTTTCGTTTAGTCAAGGCGATCATGATAGTCGGACTCTATGATTTTGTTCTCTTGGAGTATTGGTGAGTGATTTATCAAAACGATCTTGGGACATGCGGTCTGTTTTATCGTCCGAGTTTTGATTAATTTCCGTCAATTTTTTTCTCTTGTTTAAGACGACAGTTGTTCAGAAAATGAACTGGAAGCGGTTTGAACCTATCACCGGTGATGAATATCGTTTTGAACTTGTGTCGGAATTGGAAAATTGGAGAGAACACAGTAATGGTGCCGTTTGATCTTTAGAGCAATTTGTTTATATTCGTGTTATTTTAAATTAACAAATGCTGCCTTGTTGTTCTGTCTTCCCAGGTGAATAACATTAATAAAAGGATTTGCAGGGATCTTCATTAATTTAGCGATTGAGGGAATTCGTGGCGATAGTGACCATAAAGTCTACCGTTAAATGAAAAGAAGAAATTTTGCAACTTTGACGATAAACTGAAGGAAATGCAGTTCTTAATGATTGCCTTTCATTAAACAATTTCCAGGCAATCAATGTAAAAATCATTGAAACAATGAACATAATCATTGAATATTTTTCGTGATTTATGAACTGTTCATTAAAACTATTAATCTCGCTTCATTTACAATCTCAGATCTTAATGGAATGGGACAATGCACACATTTGCTTATAAATTTCTAAATACAAATTTTGATGAACACCTTCATCACATTGATTAAATCGTTGACTTGAATAATGTATATTTTCCTAATTTCCATGAAAAATCTTAATGAATTTAAACATAGTAACACAATGTTTAAAATTTTAATTCTGAAGAATTCGTACATCAATGCTAAGAGATACCTATTTGATCCTGTTTTCCGTTCCATAATATTGGTGAAAGTTTATCTCGTAGGAACCTCTATATTTCACGAAATTGTTCAGGCAGGAAGTGGTAATTTTACTCAAATTAGTAATGACTAAAAAGTAAAAGTCGATTTTGTTAGTCATCGGAATTTTTTCTTTCAGTAGTTCTCATACAAAAGTCATTAAAACAAATGATTCCGAATATTAGACAATGATATGCTTTTTTGTCTAATTAGTTTCAGCTAATCAGCTAATCAATATATGAACGTATGATGAAGAAAAATGTACATCATGAAAATGTATAAATCATAATTTTTCGAACCGACGCAAACATTCATTACAGTGAAGAACAAGAGTTCATTAATTTCGATGTTTATTCATTATTTATTTAATTGATAAAAAAAGAGAATTTTTGAAAAGAGAGTTATGACTGATGAGCGCAGTAATTTTAGTTCTTAGCTTTAATGCACGAATTTACGAGTATCCAGTGATTCACTTAATGTTTGAACGTATTAAACAGTAATGAGTGAACTTATTCAGTATTCACTATGTTTATAATATGAATCTATTGTATTAATTATAGAATTCATGATATCGATGTTCATAATCGATTGTTCATAACTTTAATGTTTAGCTGATATAATGAAGGAAATCTAAATAATCTAACATCTAAAAATCGGTTAGTATTATCGTATGATTGTGTTGATGAACACAATTCATGTTCATTACTTGAATGTATAAATTTATGCATATAATGAACAAACACGAACACGAACAACGAATTAATGAACGCAATTTTCTATGTCATACATATTTTCGCATATGTGCTTAATAAAATTTATTTATTACAATTTTCAATATTCAAATACATTCTAACATTTCAATTTATTAATATTAAGTTACATTACATTAGAATAGACAATGAGACCAACACTTACGAAAAAATAACACATTACAAAAACTCCAACAATCTTTACCTAAAGAAAATGCTAGTCGAGCTCCGCCGCTAAACTTCCTTTTTTTGTAGGAGTCCTTCGGCATTTTCTACGAGCGGTTTGATGGATTTCAATTTTTAATAATCGGTTTACACGTTCTGAAGCAATTGAATAAAGCTGTCAACATCATTTGCATATCGTGAAATTAGCTGCGAAAATAATTGCTCATTACGTCGGGGTCACCATTGATTTTGTTAAGTTAAATATCGGCGCAATATTAAATTGCTTTCCCGAAAGAGGATAGATATATTTATATTTGGATTAATTGTTTTTTTATTTTTACATTTCGGTGCGTGCGGGCAAACCGACTAGTAGTGAAAGAAAACAGGTTAAATTACAGTTAGAGCAATGCGAGCGTGACCCAATCGCATCGCAAGTACCATATCGCGACATTAGTCATAGTTAGCGCGCTTCCCACAACCGCCAAATAATGTCTCAAATACTGAAATATATTTTATGCAGCCTTTAAAAGTTTTTTTCGGTTGGCGACTATTGTTGTAAAAATATTTGAAACCTACGCAAATATCAAAATTGCGTTCCGTACACGTCGAAATTAGAAAATAGTAACGCGATTAGAAAAAAGCGATATCACTATAACTGGTTACACTCACTTACTTACAAGTATTCTAATCAGCTGTCATCGCGTCGCATCGCTTCACACGCACGCGTCGCGTTCGCTTCTTCTAGGCTATTTTAAGGAAAGATTCCATTTTCTTCAACATCGGAAGAAGTAGGACTGTCCTCCTAGATGAAAATGAAGATACTGAGTATTTTAATCGTGACTTTCGTCCTGGTCTTGCAGAAGATTGAAACAAAACGAACGGCTTTAATATGAACGTTCGAAATATCGAAATATTTTTCAATAAAAACAAATTCATGGAGTTAATGTACCGTTCACTATTCACATTTCATTGTAGTTATTGAAAAAAGTTGTTCCTCATGCCAATCATTGGTACATATTTTCAATGAATTCGATTTGATGAATCGAAATTCTTTAAAACAATGAATTATATTTTTCAGTGTAAAAGAATGAAAATATTAGAAGAGTGAGTTCTCCGTCTAGTCATAATACAAATTTCACTAAAAGAAATGGTCATTAATCTTACGGAATTTGGTTGTAGCTTCAAGAAATCGTTTATCAAGTGTGAGGAAAATTTTGCATGAGTTTTTAAAATTCATCTTTCTACTATTTTTAAAATATTTTCAAAAAAGTGGTTTCTTAATTTCTTCTTAGTCATAATGGAGGCATGTGTGATTGAAAATATATTATACAAAATTGAAACCCATAAGAATATTCATGTGTTGGGTGGGTGCTACAGTACGTGTGGCAAACACTCCACACGTCGCAAAAGCAAAGTGGCAGTTGTTTGATTTTTAAAAATCAAGCAACCTGCCGAAATAAAAAGTAAAAAATTATATTTTCTCTCGTCAGTTGAACAAATAGAAAGCGTCAATAAAGTTTATAAAAGCTGTGATAATAATTTTTAATACATTTAATATTCATATTTTAATCTGCGATATTAATTTCTAACAAATACCTATATAATACTTTATTATTAAAAAATAATAAAGTAATAATATAAATCTTTATTACCAACTTATTAATATAAATATACAAAATAATTTAATAAAGTTACATTCTTAGTAAACTTCCAAGATTGTTTATTTAAGACGCCAAACACATGTATAGTATATCTGCAAAGTGTTGTGTTTGTCACTAGTCTCATGTAATCGTGCAATTTACGTACAAAGGTTACTTGCTTCAGTAATGCAATTTTTTAAGGAATAATAGAGAAGAATTGAGAACAAAAATTCACTGGAAAACACTAAAAATCAACGGGAGCAGCGGAAGCAACGGAAGCGACGGAGCAATTAGAGCAACAGGAGTAACGGGAGCAACGGAGCAATGGGAGCAACGGGAGCAACGCGAGCAACGGAAGCAACGGTCACAACGGGAGTAACGGGAGCGACGGAGCAATATGAACAACGAAGCAATGGGAGCCACGGGAGCAACGGAAGCAACGGGAGCCACGGGAGCAACGGTCACAACGAGAGTAACGGGAGCAACGGGTGCAACGGTCACAACGGGAGTATCGGGAGCAAAGGAGCAACGGGATGCAAATTGGAAACAGCTGGTCTTGCAGTTTCGGTGGTATAGCACCATACAAAGAAAAGCGATTGCTTCCTAAACACTAGTAAAGAGCATTGGGAGGCTGGACTATGCCATTAACTTTGTTATTTTACGTAATTTTCCAAAATATTACAGATTTTGTGCAATGTGATGAAAACTTTGAGTGTAAATTTGATGTACCTACGATGGAAAATCGTAAAAAAATCGACATAAAACACTTGACGAAGCTTACTTTACCTACACAGAAAAAAATACTTTATTATTAAAAAATAATAAAGTAAAATAGAGAGATCATGTAAAAAATATTTAATTCAACGACAAACTTTTAGCGTTTTTCAGCCTGCTAATTCAATTTGATAAAACATTGATTCAAATATTAACTAATTAGATGGTAATGATAAACCTTTCCATAAACCAAAAATATAATTTGTTAAATTGTCTAAAAGTTCTAGACATTCGATGTACAACAATATGTAACACACCAACAGATATTTATTTAAAATTACAACGAATATTGTTGATTCTTCTCAAAATTTGATAAAACATCAACTTTACTTTAGTAAAATCATTAATAGGAATTATATAAATTTATTATATATGAGTGGTATAGTACAAAACGTACCATCTGCATTTTTTACGTAATAAAAATGAATTATGCAGAATGTTAAGCTGTGTATACAACTATGAATCGATTCAGTTGCAAAACATTAAAAACCAATATTTATTATATGGTTCCACTTTATTTAATAAGTGGTTGTTCAAATAGCCAAATTTATCTGTTTATACGGGAAGGAAAAGAAAAATTGATTGGTATTATTGTAATTTTTTATTAAATGAAAACTGATATGATATTTGCTTACAAAAAAGATAATCATTCAAATGGTTGTTTTAGACATAAAACTAAATCATTTTTATTCAATGTAAGAATGTTAATAGGAGGATACAAATTATTATTTAAATAAAATATTTTACATTTGGAATTCATTTCTTTTTTAACTGCACAAGTATTATAATAATTTGGATAGTTCTCAGTATGTAATTCATTTATCATTAACCAAATATTTTTTCGATCATCATGTATGATATATTTAATACAAAAAAATGATGGATTTTCCTTTTTACCAGTAACAATAACATGATTAATTTCGTATTTGGTAATGTATTTGACAGCATATTGATATGAAGCAACATTACTAAAATTAACTCCTATCGCTTTATTTAAGCTTTGATAATCTACTTAATTTTGCAAATCGATAAATTTGATTTTGGGATGTGTTTATTCATTATTTTTCACTTTCCTACTTAAAAAATATGTTGCTAATTTAAACTTGCTTTTTCGTGCTTAAGCAAATATTTCATCTCGATGTAATGTAATGCAGCGGCTGTCAACTCCTTCAAAACTTCAATATCGATTCCCTCATCTAAGACACACTTTCAATAAAATTTTACTTTATTAATAATTCTAGAAAAGGATCTTACTTGCGACAAGAGGTACAGATTCTGACAGGCCCTAACTTGAGAGCAAATTTGCTAGTGCTTCTTCTCCGTCATTCAACTCACATATAAAATTATGATCTTGTCGGATGTTCAAAAATTGATCATCCACTGAAAAGCTGAAGCTTTCATCACTCATTTTACACTTTCCTTTTTATACTCTAGATGAAATCATATAGAGTATTATAAGTTTAATCGAGCCCAAAAGTTTGTAACGCATAGAACCAAGCCTCGGACGAAAAAAAGTTATATATTATTTTTTGTTTATTTGTGGCCAAAAACCTCAAATCCGCTTGACGTCCGTCCGTTCGTCCGTCCGTCCGTCCGTCTGTCCGTTAGCACGATAACTCAAGAACGCCTTCACCTAGGATCATGAAATTTTGAATCTGGATGTTTGGTTGAATTTGTAAGGCTAAGTTCGTTAACGGGCAAAATCGTCCTACTCCTTCGGGTAGCTGCCATACAAAATGTCCTTAAAACACGTGTTCAAGAATATTGGTCGATAACTTCAGAAGGGTTTAAGCTACGACATTGAAATTTTGTATGTGTTATTTTTCTAGTAGTTGGAGCTAAATGTATGAATATGAAGAAAATCCTTTTACACCTTCTGGTAGCTGCCATACAAAATGTCCTTAAGACACGTGTTCAACAATATTTTTCGATAACTTTTGAACGCTTCAAGCTACGAATTTGAAATTTTGTACACGTTCATTTTTAAATGGTTGCAATGAAAGGGATAAATATGTAAGAAATCGAGTGAGTCCTTCCTGCACCTCTCATGTGAAAGTCCTTCAAAAAGGACTTTTTTTTCGATGACTTACCCAGTTCAAAATATGAAATTAAACACTGAATATTGTCTTTTAGGTTTGAGTAGCAATCAAATGGGTGTCCTTAATAAAGGACATACAACATGCACACACGTAATTCTACTTTGTCCCCAACTACAATATAAATCGGAGTTCAGTATTCATCTAGAGTATTATACGATTGGCTTGCAGCCGATCGTGACTGCAGTATGTTTTATTAAAATATTAATTATTAAATAAGGTACTCGTACCTACTACGTATTTAATGTTGCATGAAAGCGCACTCAAACGTAACACTTCGTGGCACTTGTTGCAAATCATGGATTTACTGCGCAATATACTTGATTATGCTCCGATAACTACTCGTAAGAAGTAGACAAAATATCTATTCTTCTTTTGATTTATTAATTTTTTGTCTTGCAAGTAGATGAAATATCTATTCGCCCTTTAACTTGTCAATTTTGGGTATTTAGTGTTCAAATTTTTTTTTAGATGTACTATTGAATTATATGGTCGATTTTTCTTAAATTAATATGTAAATCAACACTATGCCAATTTCAAAAGTGGACTAATTCGAGCTGTTAAGTCAACCATTTATTCTATAGATTAATGAAATTTAAAATCATCTATTTTGAAGTAGTAGAAACATACAACTTTTTGTTATTTTTCATTTATATAATATGATCTCCATGAAACATATAATGAAGAGTAGCTGTTTTGAGGTACTACTGAAAACATTTTATATATTTTTTCGACAATTCATTGAATACAGGGCATTTCGCTCCGATTTACACTATACATCCTAAGTGCGTTCTATTATCCAGTTCGGGACCAAAAAAACAAATTTTTATCTCCCAATAAAATGCAATTGCGCAATTAGTGAAGCGAATTCAAAATCCAGAATTGCCAAGATATTGCGATTTCGATTGAATTGTAATAAAAATGTGAATCAATAAACTTCATTAATTTCTTTTCATTATTGTTTCAATTAATTTGCCTCAACCCACACCTGACTCACCAACTACGTACCTCATGATATAACATCAATATATTGTTATTTCGCGATTTAATCCGCTAACGGCTGGGCTCCACAACTTCAATAATCCTGTTAAATTTATCCATCGGAAAATTCAATCAAATTTTCTATAGAAGGTATTTCACAAATCAGTATTGTCTTCAAAGGTAGAAATCACTAAGCTGTATGATGCCTGATGCATCGCCATTGCAACGCTCCCCTCCCTTGAATCCATCTTAATAACAGCCAATCAGAGAACACCACATTCGATCGTTACCATCCAAAGCCAGCACAATTCCCTAAGAAATGACTGCGAGCCGAACAAAAATAAGAAAAAATAGTGGGGATTGAAAGTAGGCGGAGTCTGTAGAGCCCCTGTTGAAAGAATCAGGCCCTTACCCAATTGCGTTCGGATTAACCGCACACGTCCATACACTTGGGTTCGTCCGCTTCCTTCCTCACCCTTGTACATTCCTCCAGCACATTGCGCTACCATTGTTCAATGCACGTCTTACACAGTGGGAGTTTTTGATGAAGGCGATGACCAAAGATGTGAAGAATTTTCCTCCTCCAGGTCCAGATCCAGTCCGAAGATTCCGGAGTCAGGTCCAGTTTATTTTTTTTCGCAATTTTGTTTCGTGAAGAAGAATTTCTTGGGATCGGGTTTTTTGAGAAACTTGAGAAGAACCTGTCGACAGTCAAGTTAGTAAAGTGCTGACAAGCGATCGAGCAAGATCTCCTTCAATTCTCAGCTTCACAGCATCAAGATCGATCTTTGGTGAAGAGAAGAACCAGTTTTTTTTGGTGGTTGGTTGTTTGGTGTTTTTGTTTTTGTTGAAGATCTTGAAGTGTTGCTGGACAATCAAGCGTATGTGTATTTCATGTCGATAAAAGTTACAAGTGATCGTGATTAATTGGAAAATTAGTGGACAAGGATATAAGAACTTAGTGAGAAATTTTGATTGATATGGCAGTTTCGACATTAAATATGACTCCGTATTTTTCTGGATACCCTTTTCAAGGTGAGTTTAGTTTGAACTTAAATGTCGTGTTTGCCGACGGGGTGGAAGGAAAAATTTGTTGGAATATTTCTTTAACGTTTTTTTCCAAAGTCGGTTTGAAGATCCTTGAAGCCTTGGTATTGTGGTGGTAAACTCACCAGTCTATTCTTCAAAGGATTTACTTGGCTCGATCATACTGAGATTATTGGACCTTTACCAGTGTCTTAGCAGATCGTCTTTATGTGTTATCCTTCAATAATAAAGGATTTAAGATTCTTTAATTAATAACTTTTTGGTTCTTCTCGGATTTTGTTCTTTACGAACGCTTAACATGTTTCTAAGTTAAAATTCTGTGACTGATCTTCACCTCGTTGTCAAAATTAGTTAGGGTTGTGAAAAAAACTCATGATCATTTGTGCTTTGGAGAAGTGCTCTAGATTCCGTGACAAAATTGAGCCCTGTTTTCTTTAATTCTTTGGTTTTTATTAAGTAATTAAGATATTTTTTTGAAAAAAAATTTATGGAATTGACTAATCTGGTAGTTCTTCATGACATGCTTCAATATCGTGATTGATCCATCTTAAAGAAACACTTTTGTGTATTTTCTGTAAGAACCCTTCTGATCAAGATTTTTTCTTAGACCAAGTATGATGAACCCATACCTATATGATGGATTTGAACATAAAATCTGTTTATTCGCAAACGCTTTCACTAGAGTATTAAGGATACTCTCTTTATAAAAGCTGTAACCGTCAAATATCCTTTCCAATTCCTTGTTAATTGAAAGCAATGCACTGAGACTCTTAATAGTACAAGAATTAGTAGCGTCATTCTTTACGTGAATCTAAGCGATTACTAAATCTTTCCGAAAATATTTTTTTTACACAATTTTGTCATCGTATGCTTGTAGCGCCAAAGAGTGGCATTACTACTCGACCTAGACTTTGCTTTCGACGATATTTTGAGCTAGCAAAGAGCTCCGGTATTTGAATTAAAAGTTTAACTGAAAAATGTTGTACCAATAACTGCGACCCCGACGGGATCGTTTATTTTGTAAGGTCTAGAGTTCACTCTGTATGCCACGCTGTCAAATATTTGACTAAAACATTTTGACAAAAAAACTGTGTCAGATAAAAACGATCTTATCAAACGGTCAAATTGAATAATTTGAAAACCAAAAATGTTGACTGCTTTTCTCACCGAAAACATGCAAATATTGTCTTGATCATTGCTATCAAATATTTGAACACATATTTAATATATATATATTTCAGAAATAAAATAATTTGACAAACCAAATTTGACGACATATCTTTTTGACTGTATTTACCAGCGAGTAGAGTCAAATATTTGACAAAGTGGCATATAACGTATAATACAAGGCATATCTTCATCAAACAATTTTTTGGTGTAATGGAACGAAGGAAGAAGATGTGCTATTCCTTTTATTTTTTGTAAAAATACCAAAAGCAAAAATGTTCCTAATTTTATACGTTATAATGGTTTTAATTTCTGACGTCATATTTTGTAGACTTGGTTTATCATATTGGTAAATTCTGTTGTACAAAGGGATTCGACTGCCGCTTGAAAAAATTTCATTTTCGTAAGTACCTAGTTCCGAAAATAATTTGGATTTTACGGATGAACTTATTCATCATAAGGCATAATATCAAGTTGAAAACTTTTAAATGGCATCTTCCTTTTCCGATTAATTCACAGTTTAAATGCGATCTTCAATCTCATCTGATAATAATCGAGATTTCTTCAACTTATCTTCACTTGAATCTTTCAAAAGTATTTCCTACAATATTCTACACGAAGCGCTTAACTCCTCCAAGATCCGGTAAACTGATTTCATTTCAGGTTGTTCAGACCGACCTTTTCTTTAATGGTCAGTATACATTTGTTCCACATCTTCAATATTCACCTCGCTTCATATCTTCATCGAGACTCGAACGAAAACTTATATTATGCAGATTTGCATATTTTAGTGGATTGGGAAAAGAAAAAGAAAAACAGATCGCATCAGAGTTACCCTGTACTGAGAGCAATAATCCATATGATACCAACATAGACGGTTTGGCGCGAGGAAATTCTGTCGGCATCTTTTGATCTTCACCCGGGCATCTTATACTTTTGATATTATACATACTCGTACGTTCCATACATTGGGCATTTTGTTGTTTTTTCTTTCTGATTATTAGTTGCCCGTTGGTCTGTTCTGGTAGTTCTTCTTCTGCTTCTTCTTATAGGTGATCTTGACTCTGTTCTGCTTCGTCTTCCTTTTTTTTTCTTAAGTGTTGACGTGATTGTGAAGCATGAAACTGCACAATCATGCCGTATAAGAGGTACCTATACACCACATGTACCCTACCAACTTCGAAAGAAGCCCGACTTTATGGAAGGAACGCGAACGTAATAAATGCTTGAAACTCCGCACGGATATTGTTATTGATCGATCAGCTATAGAAATCTGTTGGGGCTGTTGATTGCAAAAATGTTCGCGATCATTACACTCTGTGCCATGACGATCGCAAAAGAACTGAAAAACAGCAATTCTTACACGTGGTAAACGTCTAATACACCTCGAGCGATCAGAACAATGTCACATCGCATCAATATTACTCTGCAGAGGCAGACTACAATCCTTCGCCGAAGTAAGGATCGTAAGGAACTAGAACCATTTTCTGCAAGATCGAGATCATCCAATGATCTAGATCCCAACTAAGGCTATACAGCATCAATGAACAAAAGGAATAGAAAGTCATATTGTACTAGGGGACCTAAAAGAACCTTTAATTTGTTTGAACCTTTCAAAGCCTTAAAGACGGGCCTACATACTCGTAAGATCAATTGCCAATTGAAATTCATAAGCCCCACACACGATGAAGTTGTCCGGATAACACTAAAATAGCTGTCGATGTGTAATCCGACCAGGTGAACGGAACAATATACGATCATCTTCCAATTACGTGAAAGTGGGATTATCTTAAAGCCCGCGGTGTTTGTATCTTTTCGGTAAACAAAAATCTCGAAGTGAAGTGATCTTGAAAAAGATCGCTACTGTTACGATCCACTCAAGTGCGTTTTGAAAAAGAAAAGCGATCTTTTCAAGTTGATCCATTGACCGACGAAATATTTCAATTTTCAGGTCGATTTAGTTTTGGGTTGATCGCGTCGAGATCCCATTTGCAGTCGATAGACTGACTTCTCTTTTGACCATCTCACGGATGATCCTGTTGATCATTCGACACAATTTTGGCAACGTAATGACCATCTAATCCTGCGGCCAATCCAATGAGCAAGGAATGCATAGAAAATGTCACGACACTTTAGTTTTTAATGGCCCTTGAATGGTTCTCTTTCTTCGATCATCTCATTTTCTTGGGTCTCAAATCCCATTAATATGTCGGCGTTGTTGGGACGTTGAAATAGGTTTGAACGATTTTTGTTGAAATTGATCGGGCCCTTTTTACTGTGGGTTGTTTCCACTTCATTTCGTTTGCCATGACACAACAATATGACACTGGGATTCGATTTTTTCCCGTTGGGTCTTTTATTTCGGCTATTTGGGCCGAACATTGGCGGCTCACTTTGAACGCTTTGTAAACGTAATGGAGACCACCCTCTACGGAATTTGCTTGCACTTGCTCTCTTTTGTTGTCAAAGATCAGTCCATCACTTAATAAAGAAACGATCGTTGATACTGATGCCACGGATATCACCGGTAACTAATTGCAAACCTTTCTTCTTTCCGAATTTCAGGACAAGGACGTGTCAATCAATTGGGTGGCGTTTTCATTAACGGACGACCATTACCGAATCATATTCGACTGAAGATCGTCGAAATGGCTGCAGGTGGAGTTCGTCCTTGCGTTATATCGCGCCAACTGCGCGTATCACATGGCTGTGTATCGAAGATCCTTAATCGATATCAGGAAACTGGATCGATTCGACCGGGAGTAATTGGAGGTTCGAAACCGCGTGTTGCCACACCTGAAATCGAGACGCGAATCGAAGAGCTGAAGAATCAGAATCCGACCATTTTCAGCTGGGAGATTCGCGGTAAGCTGATTGAAGAAGGGATTTGTGATAAGAACACTGCGCCATCGGTTAGTTCGATTAGTCGGCTACTACGTGGCGGAAGACACGACGATAGTCTGAACGGAAGGAACCATTCCATCGATGGAATCCTTGGACCGTCATCTTGCGAAGATAGCGACACTGAATCAGAACCGGGCATCGCACTTAAACGGAAGCAACGTCGGTCCAGGACTACCTTTTCAGGCGATCAGTTGGAAGCACTGGAACGTGCATTTGCCCGCACTCAATATCCCGATGTCTACACTCGCGAGGAACTTGCACAGAAAACAAAACTGACTGAAGCTCGTGTCCAAGTCTGGTTCTCAAATCGTCGTGCACGCATGCGCAAGCATCTAACCTCGCAACAGCTTACCGCTTTCAATACTGGACTCTCAGGATTCGCACCTTCGCAGTATCCTCAACATAATCTCGCAACATCAGAAGTGGGAACAGCCTCGTCCTTCACATCCTCGGCGGTTTCGTCCTGGCCCCAATCGGCTTATCACAATGTTCACTCTGCCTCCGGTTACAACAATCATCTCGGCAATTCATCGATTCTTTCAAGCTCGGCGTCGCTATCGCCTCCTTCCAGTACGACCAGCTCGACGTCTTTGAGTCCGTCACATGGACAGTCAGCTGCCACTTCTATGACCTCATCGCCATCGACAACAGCTCACTCCTATAATTACTCGGCTCTTGCCGAAGGATCTGGCCAACAAGGATACTGCCCGTCCTCATATGGAACCAGCAATACCACACCTACGTCGTCCTCCAGCGATCTGAGCGCTCAGTACAGGTCGCATATGCATCATCACCAAGCTAAGCTGGCGAATTCGGAATGGGACAACTATAGGTGTGTAGAGAACATTATCGAACCTTTCTCCTCCTTTTCTATTTTTCAATGGCGCTACAGCCTAACATGAAATTTAAATACCGGTCTAATAATCGTCTTCTTTTGATTTTCAGTGCCTTCTTCTCATCCAGCCACATGGGACCTTATGGCAACCACAGCGGAGTTGCTGAAGCCAAGTCCGGATATCCTTACTTGGGGCAACTGGGAGGTCTTGAAATGAGCCGCGTCCACTAAAACGACCAGTGGCGTACTGGCCGTCTAGAGTTTTAATCAGAAGACTGAAGCATATTTTGCGATATTTTTTCATCGACTAGTATTAACATTAATTATAAAATTTAAGTGCTAAATTAAATTGAGAGTAGGGCACTGATCGAGGCTTGGGAGCTTTATTTGATTTTAAAATCTGATACAGATTACTTTAGGTTTTAAAGAGTTCTAGGAATTTTAGAGTAAATTTATTTAAGTTATTAAATTTTGTTCTTAATTTAAGGAAAAGAAGTAAATAAATATTCACTTTTCGTAATATTATAAATTGAATGTTTGGTTTTAATGGTGCGTGGTATTGATATGCTCGTGTTCAAGTCAAGGACAATAAAGTCAACCTCTCTGTTATTGAAGACTTCTCGCACGACATAGCATGAAAGTATTTCAATCGGAAGAAAAGATATCATGCGGTTCACTAAACGAGAAAACATGTGAGTAGAAAAGTTTAATTTATTCCATATCCCTGTTGTGAGGTATGTGGGTTTTATAAATAGGCCATAAATCAGTCCTTTTTGGTAAATGAACATAACTGAAATATATAAAACTGTAGGAGCGAATTATTGGAAAAATGGCAAGATTTACCCATAGTAAATCATGTGATACTCCAGTCGAAACACTTAATTCTAAATTTTAGTAAAAAAGACCGCTAAACGGATAAAAACATCGTACTGTTATAAGGTGGCTACATACCTGGTGTATCCACTTACAAAACTGCAAAACCGGGGCTAGATAAATTCTGAGAGATTACCGTTGACGTGCACCAGATTTTTGTAGATTTTGGCCAATTTTTAAACTATATCGAAACTCATTCAAATGTCGGAAGTAAAACATTCAAGAACCCTCGCCAGAAAACCAAGCGAATTGAGTCAAACTATGCGAGCTAAGGTAGGTTTGAAAGAGGAAGACATTATCGCCCCTGTTCTCTATAATCTAGGACATGGATATGCTTTCAAAGCAGGCTTTCAGGAAACTAGGTACTTAAAGCAAAATTATATAAAAAAAACATTCAAAAGTCCAATACCAAGACTTCTCAGGCAAATCTTATGTCCAATAAACGGATGATCAACATCGGAGGTGCTACCTACTACTGGCATGGATTAGCTTGTCGGCAACCGTTCTGGGAAATGTTTGTAAAATTGCTACATCCTGCATGGAATTATCCTGTTGAATATTGAATACAGTTTCTTGGTAATTTTCCGTATATCGGTAGCTTTTTCGACGGTGGTTATCACCGTCAATTGTCTGCTTTTCATCGATTGCGATAAGTTCCAACTTTCCATATAAACGTATGCCTCCGGCTACCATATTGCCGATGACGATTCGTTGGGCCATTTTATATTGGCGACGCTTCATTTAAAGGTCATCTTCGTCGTCAGCATCATTCCAATTATTATACAAATGAGCTCTTGCCATGACTTGAATCGTAAAACTGTTCAATATGTGAATAATACAACATTATTTGTGAAGTCACAAGTTAAATCCATGGATATCGTAGTAAGCCGGGCCTTTTCTACCGCTTAAATTCTTCTTTGGGTACCTTTATTCGCTGGCTACAAAACCAGCGGTTACAAATGATATCCAGAAGTGAGCAACACTTTACCTCTGGGAAATCACGAATTAATCACAGGTTATAAAAACCCGAAGTGAACAATAAGGAACTAAGAAAATAATAAGTGGTTTGTTCCACATTTGCTCGCTTTAATTCCACTCGCTCACTAGAATTTTACACAAGTATACCTACTCAGTAAAAAAAATCTATTGAATTTTACATCTTTTGGATAGTAGGCAAATATGCCACACCTTTTCAAGTAAATTTACATTGGGATGTAATAGTCAATTTGAATGTAATTTTCAATTTTCGGTCAGTAAATTTCAATTTGCAATCAGTAAATTTCAAATTCGAAAGCAGCAAATTCACTGGATATTCACTTGAATTTCTTACTTACTTGCTCTTAATAAAACCTTTAGCTGTAGGTAGGAATCGAATCCGCGATCAATTCTAGTTTTTGCCGCGTAAATTTGGCGCACGTACCCACTGATAAGAACATAGATAAGAACTTAATTTTCAATTCATATAATAATACAGTTAATTTTACACGAAATGTTGTGTAATTTTGTGAGTCTTTTCACGTAAATTGTACGGTTCAGTTGAAAAGTACTTGAATAATTTTCTAATAGCATCAATTTCGTGTAAAAGTCATTGAAATGTGTACTTTTACTTGAAAAAATGAAATATACTGGATTGGATTGAAAATAAATTTTTTTTAAAACAGTGTACTACTAAATTATTTATTCAATAAAGCCGACTTTTATTGAAAGATTAAAGTCAATTCGACTGTAATTATAATTAATACGTAAAAAGGATGTGATTGCTGGCTATAATTAATCCGATGGCGGGGTGTTATTACCCACAGCAACAGAAAGTCTTTCAAGGATCGGCTTTATGCAGTTGCGAGGAGTTAATTCCACCTGAAAGTACGAATATCTCGTCAGTCATCATGTGATTCCATAGATAAGAGCTTAAGACACTCGTGGTAAGGATGCAGGTGTCTTACCGTTTAGTGCGAATAGCAAGAATCTTTTCTTGACCATCTTATATACCTCATACCGCGGAGTCCATACCGGTCAGGCATATTTCAAAATATAACGAACGAAAGTGTAGTTCAACGGATCATTAAAATCCTTATACTATCTTCGCACAAAGTTCCAAATGGAGTTAGACTTATCGACAATGGTCGCGGACCAGACCAGTCTAAATATACCAAAAAACCAGTTTGGTCGTACGCATAAACTTAAACCGAACCAGTCCATTTGGACTTATTTCGGTCCTGATTTTGGTACGACCAATGTCAACAAAATGGTTATAGTAACTTGGGAATTAAAATGCTTATAAAGTTGTATGTATCGGGACTCCTTCTAACCCAGTTGGACTTCGAGGCAGTACTTCTGCATGTCTCTGATGTTTTCTTTGAAGACAAGTTCAAATGAAGTAAGGACTTACCAAATGTAAGGGGTAGTTACGCAACTGGTAAGCGATCGTATCAAATTTTTTGCTGTTGAAATAACACGAATATAAAATTTGTTTCGTAGTTTGAGACGCAATGAAATTTCCCGAATTGCTTCAGTTCTAGAAACGTGGTCAATGACAAAAGAAGTGATTTATTGTGCTAATTTATTGTGAAGTATTGTAAAATAGTCTTATACCAGCTGCAAAAAATAATGGAATAATTGACATGTTACTTTTTGCACAGATGTCGGCCAATTAATAAATGAAATTAATTACATTAATAATGAATAGATTAAATGAATTATATCCTAAAAGATCTCATACTAATAATTAAAGATAAAATCTCATACACATGGATTATAAAAAAAATTAAAAAATTGTTTAATTTGTTTGAGTGATGCACATATTTATGAAAGAAGTTGTTTTAGATTAGCCATTTGCGGTGTCTCATATGAAGAGTCTTTGATAACAAAGCGATAAAAACGAATTATTGAACTGAAAACTTTGTAATGACTTCGATACGCGCTCCCACATATGGCTCTTCAATTACCTTACAGAACCGAAGTAGTGCATTACATTTCATGCAATTGGTAATGCCTTACTTTCGCGGACATTTGTATGAAAAGGTAATTAGCAGTGTAATCGAATTGTTAAGGCCTGGGTCATTACATTTCGTTGATTACAACATCGATCCGGTAATCAATGCTAGTCCTACTGGGAAACTATCAGTTTCTTAAGAAATAATACAGTAATACACAACTAATACTCAAAGGAATACAATTTAGTGATACACCAGCCATGGAAACGTTGTAAGTTACTCTGAAGAAGAGAACAATCAGCCAACTTCATTAGTAACACCATGAATATGATTCGCATCGTCAGCATACATAAACTAGGAGCAACTCTATTATTTTTTGGGTAGAAGTCTGAAACGCGTTCAGGAATTATATCCAAAAAATAATAAAGTTGCGCCCAGACTGTTGGCGGATTTTTATTTTATTTACTTATTTTGTTTTCAATTTCAATTAAAACATAATCGATAAAATATCGACACAGCCACCAAAAAATGCTGAAACCGATTTTTAGGCGATTATAATATAAGGCCTTATAAAGTAAAAAGCAATTTGATATCTCATCAGACCTAAGGCATTCGTAAAATCGCACACAATCATTTTACACCCTCTTAGGGGTTGAATATCGCAAAATCCGGAAATGCCCTGGCGCGCAAGCCTTTTGGGGCGGAAATTTTTATTGATGTTATGTTTTAAATTTTTTAGAAAATACTGGCCACAAGAGCGCAGAAATGGAAGATTGCATTTTAAAGCTATTATCTGATTTAGATATTAATTTGGATGATAATGCCTCTAATATGTCGGGTATATTCAGCGGCCTCCAAGCGCGCATTAAATCTAAAAACAATCTTGTCATTTACGTACCCTGTGCAGCACATTCTTTAAATTTAATTGGAGAGTCGGCGGTGGAATGCTGCGTACAAGTAACTAAATTATTTTTTTTTTCCACAACATCTATACAATTTCTTTGCCACGTCAACATCAAGATGGAAAATTTTGAAAGATACGCTAGCAGCAAAAAATAAAACAGTGACCAAAAAATTAAGCGACATTCGTTGGTCAGCAAGAGCTGATTCAGTGAAGGCAGTGGTTTCCGGTTATGAAAATGTTAAAGATGCTTTGAATAAAATTTTCGAAGATATTTTCCAAAAGCCTTCAGAGATAACACTAATATCACTTCGAAAAGTTGATACTAGAATTGAAAGCATTATTTGATTATACTCGTATACGCTTCTTTAGAAAAATTTGTACAGTCGAAACGAAATACAGAATTATTTAACCTTTACAAATCCGAAGGTATAAAATTGTCTAGTTCTGAAACTTTTATATTTTGTATTTGCCGCTTCCACTAGCCTCAAAATTGTATTTTCCTATGACGAGGGGCGCATTATTTTTAGTAGCCCACGGGCGCTTAAATCGGTTTTTCCCCCGATTACATTTAAAGCCTTTAGAAGTGAAAGTAAATTCAATATCTTATTAGACCTAATAAATGTATCAAAATTTGTGAAAATGAACACAACTACTTGACACCCGCCCCTTAGGGGGTTGGATATCGAAAAATTTGGAAAAACGTTTCTAGGCGCTTGCAGAAGTAAAATTAATTTGATAACTCGACATGCCTAAAAGATATAACGAAATTCGTAAAGATGTAGAAAAACATATTTCATGAAATTTTTTTTATTCCACCTTTGAATTAAAATCCAATTAAGCTAATTAAAATTTGAAATTTTTTTGCTTTAATTTCCCTTGTAGTACATCTACATATAAGTAGTAAGTTTCAATTTGCTTGCTTAAGTCGTTTCATCTAAAGTGTTCTATAGACGCCAATTTTTAATTTTCATTCCTTAACGGATTTTTTTTCTTTCAACCCCTTCCCACCATCACCCCTACAGGCTTACTGGTCGTAACTTCTTTAAAATTGTTAAGATCATATCTGGTACGGTTCTTGAGATATAAAAATTAAATTTTTTGAAAAATGGTTATCGCCCCACTTCCGTGCTTCAAAACTCCCCTCAAAAATTTTACATTCAATAGATTCCACTTATAATCCTATATACAGAAATCAAATGTTACCTGCCTGGTACAATTGGTTTGGAAGATATTGTAATCCAATTTTTTTTTACTGGTTTTTGGGTTTACTAGTCCTAAAACGTGTAAATACAAAATTTTTTTTTTTTTTTATATTATTATTATTTTTATTCCAGGGTGGAAATTTTTTTAGAAATACCCGGTCGATCACAGTACTTTATTATTATAAAATATTAAAGTAAAATTTTAGAGTTGGAGAGAACGGAGCTCACATCATCAATAAACAAAATAAATAACAGCTTTCCCCGATGCTCTGAGATACTCCAAGGCTCCACGAAATAAACTCGTTTTTTTTATCCAATCAACAAACATCACTAGAAAACCAAGTAATTGTAGGAGGATCGAATGATTCAAATTTTCAAAGGCCTTGCTGAAATCAGTGTAAATGCAGTCAACCAATTTCCGTCTTGAATCGCTTTAGTGGAAAATTAGCAAATTTCATTAAATTTATCCTTCGTAAAATCCTATTAAGGTGAAGTTATAGCCAACGCGACGCGAGCGCATGAAGCGATGCGACGCGATCTCAACTGGAATATATTTTAGTATGTGTTATCAACTAGAATAATATTGCATCGCTCCAATTGCGTCGCTTCGAGGGACCATTATTAATAATACTGTCGTGCGTGTAATGCGATTTGGATTTTACTACGATAGGAAATTACAATAGACGGAACTCGGTTATGGGATATTGGAAAAGTAATGCCTATGAAAAAAAAGGTAATACAAAATATTTTAGTATTATAAGAAGAAGACAATTTGTCTTCCATGCTTAAAATTTTTCAGATATATCAAATTATTGATTTTGTCATTTTATAGGGGTGTTTTGGGGACCTCTTCGATAATTTTAATGTTGAGTTTTCTCTTGAATTTTGACCACATTCTTTTTTTCGTGAATTGTTAGTGTATAGTACAAAGCTGCTAGGAAAATTAGTTCCAGCTTGTAGTAGGGTATACAATTTGGTTGGAAATACCGTCATATCCATTTCATACCAAATTCTTTTAGAAATACGCTAGTAGCACTTACTGGTCAAACTGGTCAGTTTAAGATATGGCAAATTTTTATATCCGTCCAACAGAACTTGGTGAACATCAATCAGATAACATTGTAAATTTAATCTATTTATTTGAATATTGGGAAGGTTCTCGAAAATCCTCTGACATCGAGCCCAGGCCATGGATAATTTTATTTGTTATGAATTGTTCGAACCGGATAAATGCTTCGAGTACTTCTACAATCCAAAGTCCTCCATAATGAACAAATTAAGCTCCTACTGTCCGTCCTTTCATCTCGGATTCTTCTGAATCGTAAATCCCATTTTTCACTATCAATTGGCTTCCATAATGAATCCCACCACCCGGGCAGCTGCATTTATCCCTGAAAGCCAAGCGATCCCATAAAAAGGATCCAGGAACCGTCCAATAATACGACTGGTTCTGGCTCTCTCTTCACACGCTTCACGGCGAATTAAGCGAGCAAATCGCGGCAGCACTTTGCCTATTGCATCTGTTGCAAGTTGGTGTGCGTTGTATCCTTGTATTAGCGAGATTTCGCCCTTATTATGGTCGTCCTGTTCCAAGGCGTTATTTGTTGGCCGATAAATAATTTTACCAAATGGTTTTGTTAAGGACAAAATGATGCGGCGCGAGGAAAAAAATTTTTGTTACTTGGCTAGGGGTGCAAATCAAAAACTACCACTATACAAGCGTCGCTTGTGAACCAGGACGAGAATCAAAAGGAGAGATTTTCATGGCTGTCACGCCGTTTGATTTGAACGAAGGTGACTTATGCTCGAATGGAAATGTTCCTTTGCTAGAGGTCGGATACTGGGACTATGGTCGAATCAACGGCCTTACAAAAATAAACGGGGTGCCAGCAGTTTTCCATTAAACGAGAAAAGCGGCTTGATCATCCAAGGGTGGTTCTCAATAGCTCTTCCGTACAGCTTTAAACAGGGGGTCGTGATTTGTGACTAACCGTAGCGTGTATGATTTTACGGCCCTCCTTAATCAAACATGGGAATTGGATTGAGCATGGCCGTCATGCAGTTGTTAAGGCATAGCGAAGCGTCATGTCTGCAACTTTTCGATGTCGTTGTGAACAGGAAATGCAGGCATATTTGCGTCCACAGATATATTTTAAATATGAAAGGATTTTGAATACGATTACAAATCAGGTGTATGACTAGCAGAACTAGTTGTTTCCTTAGAAAATTAAAGTCTGCGATAGCCACTTGCTGTTTTTATTGTATTCCCTTCAATAGTTTATTAGAAAATTACAACAAGATACTCAATCAAATATCCGATTTTCCTTACCACAAACCACACCTTCAGTGGCTTTTAGACTCATCTTATAGTCTGGGAACCAAAACTTTAGTTTATGCCCCACAAAAATAAATACCTTTAAGTTTAAAAAATTTGCCAACAGTCTGGGTGCCTATTTATTATTTTTCGGGACTAAATCCGTGAAGCGGTTAAGGTCGAGGCTCGATAGAAGTGGCAAACAACAATTAAAATTTTGGGTAATTGTCCAGAATGGATCAAAATAGAAATATGACTATTGTTTGGAGGCAAGGAGGTTTTTGGCAATTAAATTATGACAATGGAATTGCTCTTTGTAAGATACAACTTTCGTTTCAACATTCACCGACGGTTCTTCATACAAATAAAAGGATCGAAGGATTAAAAAAAAACCTATTTAGTATCTGATCAGACCTAAAACATATGGCGAAATTCGTGAAAAAATAACTATACAGCCGCTTCACTCCCTATTAGCGAAATTAATATCAGGCCTAAGATAGAGACTGCGTTGATGTCTAATGAAGCCTAAAGTCGACAAATATGCAAGGAGTGTAGTTCTTAAGTGGTATTTGGACCAAAAAACACGATCGGCATTCTCATATTGATTCTCGTTAGACCTAAGAGATGTATCAGAATTCACGAAAACATATACACCCTGTTTTTGTGATGCAATATAAAAAAAATCTTAAAATTAATCACAGAAAAAGCCAAATTTATTCGATATCTCATTACATCTAAAATATATGTCAGAACTCGTAGAAAATATAGGGGTTGAATACCAAAAAATTCTGAAAACTCTATTTATATTTTATCTGAGAGATTCGTGAAAGTGTACGTCTACTTAATTCGCTATGTAAGATGACCTACACTGAACAAAAAGATACATCCAACGAATGAAAATGTATATCATCATAATGAAAAAATCATTCTTTTTGAGCCGATGATTCATTAACATTATGCAAAACCGTTCATCAACTTTCGGTCTGCTTTTGACTTATTGGGTTTAGCGAATATATTGGTCAGGAAGGTGTAAAGTTAAAAAGGCGACTTGCGTTGTCGGCAGCTGAATTTAGACTAACTCTGTGGTCACAGGGAATAACTTGGTAAGTCGAAAAATAGTAAAATGGGATAAGTGTACTGTTGTCATCTCCCAAGACTTACACGCACTTTGAAGAAGTTATTGTTATATGTTATTTGATCACTGAGATGTTAACAAATTTAATTTTTTCACAAAAACTGGATTTACAGGAATAGTTCAATAGTAAAAATAGCAAAAAAGTACTGCTCTGAATAGTTTCGTTTTTAGACTTACCTATTTATTCCCTGTGGCCACAGAACTATTTTATTTTATTTTATATTTTAAAAGCTTACAAACTAACTATGTACATTTTTCATTTTACTATTTTACCGTATTGGATTGTATTGTTTGCTACATTTCATTTATTCAATTCAATTACAAAATTCATGCATTTGCCGTTTCTAAATAACGAAACTTTTATTCGATTTAATATCCGCGGTATTGTTCCGAAAAGGTAATTTATTTCTATTTTAAAACTTTCGATTGAATTTCTGCCGAAAGGAATATTATTTTGAAAGGAATATTATTTTGAAAGAAATATAATTTTGAAATATGCCGCTACAGGCTCCCACACAATAACAGAAATCATTAAAAAAATTATTATGACAATGAACGAGTTCATAATATTGATGAAAACAGTAATTCGTATAAAAGTATAGATTCATTATTACGATTAATTATGTTATTCTTAGTATGATGAACGAATTCATAATATTGTTCCTCATATTAAAATAATAATTCATTATTGCGATTAATTCTGTTACTCTAATCAATACTGCGTTCATAATATCAATTAACATATTGATATGACCATGATTAATTTTTAGCCACAACCAGCCAACAGAGGATCCGAGAGCTTGAGCTATGCGATAGTAGTTTTCTTCAAGATGAAGAACTTTTTAATCAATATGATGAAGGCGTTCATCAAAATTTGTAGGGGTTGATTTCTGAGAGTATGTGTGCCCTTTTCATATATTGTATATAAAATGATGAAAATATTTTTAATGAAATGAGATTCATCGTATTAATGTACGGTTCATATGTTATGAAAAAATATTTGATGATTTTTGGTGAATGTTTTCACAGTACATTTTTAACTGAAAATACAAGTTTTCCGGGTCTAATATTGTTTATTTTAAAAATAAAATAAACAATATTAAACCCGGAAAACTTGTATTTTCAATATTTGATGATTTTCGTCATTGTTCGAATGATTTTTTCATTAATCCCAAAAATTTCGTTTAATAAAAGGCATTCATTAATATTAAGTACAGAATTTTTTTTCAGTATAAGAGATATGAAGAAATTGGTGCAATGCAAATTTGAATTTTTTTGCTTAGATTACTTTTGTTGTATAAGACCTTTTTAAATAACATGATTCAACTGCTTAGCTTTAGCTGCTCTCGATATAAATATCATAATATTTTGCTTTTCAATCCGACATCGATAGAGCGATGTTTTCAAGAGCTATAGTACACAACTACACGTGGCTTCATTTTGAATCATTTCAATCATCAAAACTCATTAAAACCAGTCAGGACTCATCTCTCAACTCATCTTTTACCGAAATTGACGGGATCGGGCGATAATTGAACGGAAAAAAGGAAATTGCATTTCCTTAACGATTTTCTTCCCGCCAGCAGCAGCTCCAAATCGGATCAGTTCCGCTTCGGAACCGGATTGCAAAAGATCTCACCAACATCGAACGGATTCGGTTATGTGGCCAAGATAAATCAGTGCCTTCTAAGTTACGATCGATCATAAATCATCGGTTTTTTCACGATCGTTTGCACGTCGTCGATCGTCAGTAGGAGCATCTGCTCGTAGCCCGATCACTGGACCCAATCAAATCATCCGAAACCAAAATTTTGAAAAGGAACAACCAAACAACATCCTTCGAGAAGGTCCAATAGAAAACACAGAAGCGAACATCTGATTACTTAAGGATACCGGGCGAGCAATGAAAGGGTCTCATTGATTGGGTCCCGATTCCCGATATACGGAACTAATTTCTTGCAACTTCTTGAAATGTATGCGGTACGTTCCGTCTCTTAAGAACGATCCTCAGATGCTCGACAGGCTCAGGTTCGGTGAATGGCAACCGAAAATCCGTGAGAGGACACCGAGAAAATGGCGATTCGTCATGGATGGGATTTTCCTTGATTATCACCTCGTCGCTCATTTCAAATGTGACCTCGTGTTGGTGTCTTTTTGACCAAGCGGTTTCGTGCATAAAATACAAGAAATACCAAACCAATGGCAGTTTTCCATTTTTTTCGGAATATCACACGAAAAATAGATGACACTGAGCGGGATGATGAAGGTGTCCTTTGTTAGCGTCATAATCAATACCCTCGTGCCTTTCGGTTCTGGGTGGTACGGTAGTTTTGTTTGTGTCGTGGGTGGTAGGTAGTCCGTCCTCTTAAATGCCAGGAGAAAAAGTCCACTTTAAAGATGAACTCTCAGGTGTCCAATTAGTTGTTCGATTGAAAGTTTATGCATTATTAGTACAGCTAGCTTCAACTAGTTGTTTTCCCATTTCCTTTAGGGAAGGTTAGAGCTGATCATTTAATTCTTGTCGGGGAAAATAAAACTAAACATCTTGCATCAACCTCGTCGCGGACACACACGTTCCGAATCAAAGAAACGCATCCCAATCCCAATCCCAGTCCTCATCATCTAATAACAATCAATTTGTGATCCTGGGCCATGTAATAATACAATTTCGTTCGTTTTTCCGCTCTCTTATTGATATCACATTGCCGGATCACATACATATCGAGTTTGATATGGATATGGAATGGTAAGCAAGGTTCATACCTGTACACTCCGCGACAGAAAAACCATCAATGTACGTACATCTAATGTAATAAGCTTTAGAAATTTATTGTAATTATAAAAATGAAAATAAAATTGAAGAAAAATTAAAAACCATTAGACAGAAAAAGAAAAACGAAAGTTCCAAAATAGTAATCTACACTGTTTTAAAAAAAATTTTATTTTCAATCCAATTTTTACTTTATATTTCCAGCATATATCATTTTTTCAAGTAAAAGTACCCATTTCAATCACTTTTACACGAAATTACTGGTATTAGTAAATTATTTATGTACTTTTCAACTGAACCGCACAATTTACATGAAAACGTTCTTTTTCGTGTGATTCTACTTATCTATTTCAATTTTACGACGAAAAACATGTAATATGTATATGAAAACACAAAGTTGGACGCTTCATTCGATTTTGTTTTCTACTGAAATGAAAATGAAACGCCTTCGGCGACGCAGTGGCTTCGCGTGTCAAACATACGCGGCAAAAGCTAGAATTTATCTCGGGTTCGATTCCTTTTCCTACCTACAGCAAAGGGTGTTATTAAGAGTAAGTAAGTAAGAAATTCAAGAGAATATCAGGTGAATTTGCTGCTTTCGAATTTGAAATTTACTGATTGCAAATTGAAATTTACTAACCGAAAATTAAAAATTACATTCAAATTGAGTATTACATCCCAATGTAAATTAACTTGAAAAGGTGTGGCATATTTGCCTACTATCCATAAGATGTAAAATTCAATGGATTTTTTTACTTTGTAGTTTAAGATCTAATAAGAAAATGCATAAAATATGTTCGTATAACCTTACCATTAAGTTATTCCCTAAATTCAAAAACTAGTTTTTTTTATTTGATTTTATTGTTACAGATTCGAACTTACTAGGTACAGTAACAGGAACAGAATTTAATTTTCCTAACTTTTTACGATTTAAGTTTTGTTTTCTTCAACACACATAAATAATTTAATAGCTTATATATACGTTATAATATTCGCTCAAAGAATGGTCAACTAACTAGAAATTATTTTATCAAAATCTGCTAATATTTTTGTTAGAATCATTTAAAATCAGACGACTCGTTTACGGCGGACAGACGAAAAAGACAATTTTATTGTAAATACAGATTAAACGTCCTCAAGATACTCAACCAAAAAAATATATATATATATACATCCAACCAATTAAAATGTACATAATCATAATGAACAAAATATTATTTTTGAGCCGATGTAATTATTCATTAATATTATACATAACTGTTCATCATATTTCAGTCTGCTTTGGACACACGCACACAATAACAGAAAAAATGTTAAAATTCATTGCTACAATGAACGAATTCATAATATTGATGATAACAATAATTCGTATTAAAGTATAGATTCATTATTACTATTAAATGAGTCACTCTCAGTATAATATTGTTGCGAGCTAGGGGTTCGCCGGGATTTCAAGTAAAACACAATTCGGTTAAAATAAAAATAAGTGATAATTTATTTATCCGCACTTTAATTCACAGAATTATAATCGCACAATAATTCGCACTGTATGGCAGTACCGCCCGCTTATACCATATATCGCTTAACTCGTTCACTTTCGCTCTCTACCAACACGGTCGCGTATACTCGCTGTCGGCGTAATCGAAATTACTGTGTCTTTGCTGAATGCTTCACCTGCTTATATACTACCCGGTTGCAGTCTAGGATGTGCTTGAACGTTCGTTCATTTCTGGAATCTTCTCGAAAGCTTCAGAGCCTTCGATTTCGATCATCGTTCAGTGGTGTGTGCAGAAGATTCAAGTGAGCTTGAGATCTTTCGACTTTGGTGGTTCATGTACAGGGTTCTAGTACATTGGAGAGCATTCGGTAAAGAAGGGAGATAGAATCGTGTTGTCTCGCCTTATCTTCAGCTAGGTTTCTGATTGGGTTATTTTGCAACTAGGTATTCGGTTGTTGTTGTAACGATCGAGTTGTACGGTTGCGCGGTTGCCAGGCTTACACGTAACAATATGATGAACGAATTCATAATATGGATGGAAAGAGTAATTAATGTTACTAATGTTCGTCATATTAATGTATAATTTCATAATTGTGATTAATCCTGTCACTGTAATGAATACTTTAAAAAGGAGATACGAAAATTCGATCATTTTCTATATTTCTATCGAAACTTTGGAAGTAGAAAGAAACAGATGAATATGGCGCGATGTCTATGTACAACTGTTCTCAATGTAAGTATTTTATGATATATGAAAGCGCATAAAGGTTCCCACATGCTTGTGCGAAATTTTTGCTCCTGCTGCGACTGTTTCTCAGCGAAAAAATTGGCACCATTTGATTACGAGCAAGGATTGATTATCTACTGGTGCGTGAATGAACCTTAACAAAAAATTAGCAGTCAACAAAGGATCCGTAACCATGAGCTGTGCTATGATTGTTTTCTTCAATATAATGAATGTGTTCATTATTACTACGAACATATAAATATACCATATTTTATGAGTACCGAGCGAAAATGCCTTGTTTATAAGAACTTTTTAATCAATATGATGAAGGCATGCATCTAAATTCCCAGGTGTTGATTTTTGAGAGTTAGATTACCCTTTCCATATATATAAATTGATGAAAATATTTTTAATGAAATGAAATCCATAGTATTAATGTACGGTTCATATATCATTAAAAATATTTGATGATTTCGTTTGATGAAAGGCATTCTTTAATATTAAGAACAGTATTTTTTTCACTGCAGTTGATTACAATTGTTTAAAAATAAATAAAACATAATGAATAGGAAAATCTACTGACATTATTATTACGATTATATTTTATGTTTTAGTCTTTATCGTTGTTCTTTTTATTCGACCTCTAACATTAAATTTTACTTTACCTTTTTTCTAGTTAATAATACTACGCATTTTAGGTTTTAAAATTATTTAAGTCCTCCATTTTTCCGCATAACGAAAAAGTGAAAAACCTAATGTTATTGATTTGTAAAATTTTGAATAATTTAAACCAGAAGAAATTGGAAGCAAATGCCCAAGAAAATAATAAGTGTAAAAGCTATATGCTTTGAGAAATATCTAAAATTATTTTTAAAGAACAACATGGTTGGTCATTTTTGTTAAATGCAATAGTACGCCTACCTGAAGTTCACAGTGAACGTGGAATTAGAGTTAGGTATTAAGAACTATGAACTTTGATATTGTTTGCAGGCGATTTCTCTTTTAGTCGCGTAGTGTACGTACCGCGTTGGGTACGGATCTGGACGCGTTTGGTTCGCATCTAAAGATACGTGCGCGATCTTATGCAGATTAACTGCTCTGAACGCCGACAATCAACAATCAACGCCAGGAACGGCGAATGATCACCGATCATGTGGAAATCAAAGAGAGATTGAAGCTAATGATCACCTACACATCGTACAGCCGTGCGGTGCCCAGTACGGCAGAACTCGTCGAAATGACCATTACGCGGCAGTTGACCGTCCATAGAACTGGCCAGCCAACTTGGCCCGTCGTCCGGACAATCTTTAGCATTGATCTTGGAGCGAACCGATGCTGTGATGATGTTGCGCGGCATATGTCGGCATCTCAGGTGATAACTAAAGGCCCTGATGCTAATGTGATTACAGCCTTTAAGATTATAAACACAAGTTCCGCGCGCAGTTTTGCTCTTATTACCCACGGCCTTACCTCCGCGTTCCTCGACGTGAAGATGATCCGTGCGATGTGGACGCGGGATGATCCTCTCGTCTTCGACTGATCGATCTCCTTCTTTAGTCGTCTCAATTCTTTTAGCTGTTGGTTTCTTTTTTTTTTTTGGGCCTTTAAGGAAGGTTCCAACCGATCAAAAATTCCATATTTCATCATAAGAGCCGAGTTGAAACAGATCGTAGCTGACGATATAACTGGTGATCTATTACATCGCGATCAGTACTAAGTTCGTTACTTACACAGTACTGTATCAGTACACACTACAATGCAAGTTGGTTAATACGTGGGTTCAGGTGTGTCGCTTTTCGCATTATTGTCTAAATACGTCCGTAGCATAGCCAACTTGGTGTTGAAAATCGTCTGGAAAACGCACCGTTCAGTAACGCTTTTTCCTCTTTTGTTGTACAGCTTCACTGAATTTGTATAAAGGGGACAAACACATAATAACACACTCATACACCATATAAAATCGGGGGAAAAAATGTCATAGAATGCTTCTTGATGCATCTGCCAATCAGCGTGGAGAATTGATTTTGCTAGAACGTTTTGGTACGATAAAAATGGTTCGGGATTTTTTCTTCTTTCAGTCGTTTAGACCCTGGTAATTAACATTTACAAATTTATTTAAGAAAAACGGAAAATGAAATTTTTTTCATTTCTTTCAGAAGCGATTTTATGGAAGCCCTTCTGTTAATATAGGGAACCCAGCGAGTATACGAGTTTTTAAACAACTTTCTATAAGTAAAAAGCTAAGAAAAAGTTTATCCGTCTGTCCACTGTATATGTCGTGTATTTTTATGTTTTAAAACTATTTGGTTTTTATATCAAAGCTACCACTTAGAATGAAGAAAGTTTAAACTTCAGAACTATAGACATAGGATTAATGGCGCACTCTTTTTCAAGAAAGGCAGTGGCGTACGGGAGTGGAGCCTACAATAAAATGACTCGATCGCTGGAAGGTTTATTTTCTTCTTATCCCTTATACACTACAAAGTTAAACCTTTGTTTAATTTTTATGATGCCAGTGCCGTACGGGGGTGGAAGCTAAAAACTTTTGGTATCTACGTCTCCGGAACAGAAACTGTTTAGAGTTGCAACTAATTATGTACCTATATGGTAGGTATATAAAAAAATTCAAGGAAGTTTCGTCACGAAAAATAATTTTCAGGGTGGTAGTGGGGTATGGATTCTACCGTACTTATACTAAGCCTATCTGCACTATTTCCATAGTATGGCCTTCAATCGGAACGCATTCTTAATACTTCAAGTCTCAACTTTATTGCCTTCGCTTTAAACTCAACACCAACTTTCACATCAAACCTGCACTACCAGCAATTTTAACATTAAATGGTTTCAAATTCCGTGTCGTGTCTTCCTAGTTTCACAAAAATTCTAATTTTAATAATACTGTCCCCTATTGCATACAAAACTAAATAATAAATATAACGTTCATCCCATTTCTCATAAAAATTAAACTTGCAGATGAACCAATTCCGCTATTCAGTACCGAAGCAGAACTGTAAAAGAAGAAATAATTGTTTAATAAATTAGCATTGCGATAGAACTGAATTGGATTCGATACATTTTGTAGTGATTTTTTTGTGTAGATATTATAATATTTAATAGAAACGAAAAGAATAATATGTTCAAAAAAATTAAGTGAGTCTTTCAGTCCTTGGAATTTATCTTTTCTTTTTTTATTATCATAACGTGTCTCAGTTCTTAAAGTAAGTAAGGTATCAATCAAACAGCAGCCACAAGGTATAACCTAATATACACTATTTCTGAATAACATGCACATTGTAATGCTTGATTGCCTCGGTTGTAGAGTACTGTCTGGTAGGTATAAGTTTAAAGAAATATGTATGTTCTGTATTTGTAGATCGACATAGTCGTTCATACAGAAAAATCAATAAATTGAAAAGAAAAATGTAACCAAAATAAAAAAAAAATCACCAACACATTTCATCAGCAGCAACATCCATCCAGTACTGAATTAGTAGTTCTGAAGCGGTATCACTTTTCAGTACTGAATGACTTAAACTTTGCTGACTTTTATCAGTACTAGAAAATTCGCTGAAAATCTGTATGTTTCAGTACTGAGGGGGAAAAAAAGGGCAGTTGGTATACCGACGGAGTGACGGAGTAACTATGTGATCAGATACTAGGGAGGAACTAAACTTCAATATCGATCTGGCAAATTGAATGAAGTTTCGAATTTTGGAACATTCTAAAATAGTGATATTAGATTAGCATAAATACGAGTAGCAAAATACAATAGCGTCGGATCATCAAGCCTAAAGATGGCACTGGGTACTACCAGAATTTTGCGCAATTATTTCACCTTAAATCGCATAGTATCCACTAACTCTTCTCTAACGCTTACATAAAAAAACTTAGATATCAAAAAGTGCAAAGAGGCTGTACAATTTTCTTATCTATTTTTACTTTATTATTTTTTAATAATAAAGTATTGTGATCGACCTGAAAAAAAAATTTGCTACCCTGAAATTTTGTATTTACACGTTTTAGGACTAGTAAACACCAAAAAAGCAAAAAAAAAAGATGTCCGTCTGTCCGCCGTAAACGCGTTGAGATATTAAGTTAAAATTTGTATGGTGGGTAGATTGGGTAAACTCCTACAACTGGCATCTTTTGGGGGGGGGGGTGTAAGGGAGGATGAACGGGGAGCGTTTTAGACGAAAAATTTTGGTTTCTAGATCTCAGGAACTGCTTATGCTAGGAGACTAAAACTTGGAACTTATGTAGTACTATGATAGTGGACTCATTTGCAAAAAAATGGTCGATAAGGGTTGAGGGGTGTGGAAGTGGGGGGGAAAACAATCAGTCCAAAACGCTTGAAAGCCGGGATTGAAACATTCTAAAATCGATATCTCCTGAACTATTGATGTCAGAAGATTCAAACTTTGTTGTTGCCCTTAGGGATACTTCAAGATTAGACAAGGGCTAAATTTTTTAAGAGGGGTTGTGGGATGTGCGGTGGGGTGAAAAATTTTGGATTACAATATAATCCGAACCAATTACACCATTTTTTTATATAGAGTAACTTCGTTTAATATGGTATATGCGGGTAAAATGGTATAGTGGGATATTTCCATTATTCATGATGTTATGATAGCACTGTTCTTGTGGTCAGGAGTGTTGTTAACATATTATACCTTGACATGTTCCAGCAGGAAAAAAGCTCGAACAGTGATTACAAACTTTTTTTCTCGATTAATAAACTGTAATTTTGAAGCCGAAAGTCGATGGTAAAAAAAATTATTTATATTATATGCATAGTGACTTGTGTTGTTATATATTTACTGGGGTTAGTTTTCTCTTTTTTTATGATTCCAATTTTTTACGATAGAACTATTGGTACAACTGGACGTCGGACAATGTGGAATACCATATGGCAGTTATTGTGGTATACCTTATCTTATGCTTTTGCTATACATAAATTTAAACTATGAAATTGATATTATGAATTTGGTTCTACTACGTCTAATATTTACGTATACTTGTATACTCTTGCTAAGAAGGCATATTATCTAATTTTTTTTTTAATTTTTAGTAAAGTTATTATCTTTTATAAAATTTGTTTTTCAAATTTGTTATTTTTGTAGGCTAAAATGCACATTAATTCATTTTGTTTAATAAAAATAGAAATAAACATAATAATACTGTTATACTTTAGATATATTAATAATTTAATAAAAAATTAAGGCAATAATATTTAATTAATACCACATTTACAATCCAGTGTATACCACATTAACCGCCAAGTCTTCTAGATGCAATTATAGGCACAGTGATATATTTTTCAAAATAAATTCTCAATAAATTTGGAAAATAGTCTAAATTAAATGGAAAATGACAACAAACTAATTAATTAGTATTTGTGGCTAATAATAGTTGATTTTTTCATGAAACCTTACGAGCAATAGATGAAAAACAAATAGGTAACCATATTACCCGAAGTTACTCTAAAGGGAGAAGAGTAAGCGTGACTACTGGTTCTTAGGATCTGGGACGTACTTCTTGAACTTTTCAACCATATTATTTCACCTTTTTAAAATACAATAAAATGCTTTAAGAAAATAAAAACAATAAAATAAAATTCAATTCAATTCAATATCTGCATCAATTTGTACTTTTCTTGCATTGAAGGTCAGCCATAAAATCCACCTACCTTTTCAAAATGGGATAATTTGCAACAAAATTATATTTTTAAAATAATCGAAGCCTTATAAGAGCAGATTTTTAACTTTCTAGTATAATCAGTTCTTGAAATAAAAACTACAAGGTTTAGCCAAAAAAATTAGAAATCTCTTCTACTTTCTGAAGAAAATTTTATTTTTCGAATATTCCCGTGTAACCGGCTAATACTAAATTTTAGCTATCACTAGCTGAGCCCACTCGCTTTTCTCATTTACCAAAATCTAATTAAGAAAAGAATAGTCTACGGCACTGGCGCTTGGCGCAACATAATATCGACCTTTACTCAAATATTGTAATAGATTAAATTCTGTTCAGCCGTTTTCCACAAATCCACAGACAAATAATTTTTCACGTAGATTTATACAGACGTATTTTGCTGGGATATAATCCCTGCGTACACTAGCTGCCACTTTGATTTCTTGTCCTTCTATAGAAATCGAAGAGACAACCAGATTACATGGATCCTTCCAAATTTGGGGTGAATGTTTGTGGCATGAGTGGTTAGGGTACAAACAACACCCAACAAATTACTCGTGATTGAGAGCTAATAAAAGCAGAAGCTTATCGAAAATCTGGATAAAATGGTATATTTATAGTCAAAAGAAAAAGGTGATATATCGACCATGGATTCTGTTTCTGCCGTCCTGCTCCGAAGAGTAACGGTCTATTCTACAATCCCTGGGAAACCTACAGATTCATCCACTTCAGTGACTTATCTTCTATGGCTCTTTCCGCGGCAACATGGAAACAGGAATTCAGTATTTCATCCAGAGTATCTGGCAATTGTGTACACTCCTGTCTCGCTGTATATATAATGTAGTAGAACAAGTACTGGAACCTTTCAACTCTCGGTAAAAGTCATAAATTTTGGAATGGATATGAAGTAAGATAATTCTTAATCCATCTTCAGCAAAAATCGCATCGAAATCCTCTAGACATCCTGACATAAAGTCCTTCTACAATTCCCTTTCGTAACAACCAAATTTCAAACACCCCCTTTGAAAATAGTCAACTGATGTCCAAACATAATGTCAAGAGCCGATAATCTCGTCACGTAATCCGTTTTTTGGAAAAAGCAAAACTCTTTATTTTTAACGGAGAAAAAAATAACAAGATCTAATACACGAGTACTCTGAAGTTCATTCTACAAATTGTTTACACACAAAATCCAAAGAAAATGGCATAACGCGGGTTTACAAAACATAGAATTAATATTTGTGCAGAAAAATGTGCCTAGAAGAACGTCATAATATCACCCTCGAGGCTAGGATAAGAAAAAACTCCTTAAAAACATTTCGGAACATTTTCGAATATGTGAAAATGAAAGTCTTACGTACCTTTAGGCCTTTTTCTAATTTAGATTATCTCCTTAATGCCCTAAAGTTAATTCGTGAAGGAAAATGTGAGCATGCGGCTGAGCTGTGTGTGTGGGCTAAATATTTTCTTATGTTTCTCGAAAATTTAACCTTCTTTTAAGGGAATGTGTTTGCTCAAGGAACGACATGAAAATTGCATGTACTTACAATGGAAAGTCTGACAATTTTATCCGATTGAGCAAGAAATTTCGTTGAATCGGGCGGGATAATTAGCTGAGCAATTTTATGCTCTTCTTCTCACCAATCCTTATTAAAAATAAAAAATTAAAAATAAACAAAATCAATAGCTGTCCTTATCCTGGGTTTTCGTTGGACATGGGTCAACACTTTCCCCTACGCACTATTTAATATAACAATCGAGCATACTAATGTCACCGATTCATCAATTCAAGGAAAAGATTCATGGTTCAGATATGATGGAACTGTGCATCAAACTTAGAATTACATTCTTTACATGAAAAAGGAAATTCACAATTCTTATCTACGGCTAATAAGTCATGAGAAATAATTGATAATTTTGTTCATTATTCCATAGATTTTCAGAACTTTACAACAAATTTTATTTAATGAAAGTCATTCATTAATAATATGAATGCATCTTTCTCAATGTATCTGGAATGTAATGAAATGGATTCAGTTTATATTGTGTCAAAGATATTTATGCTAGATAAAAAAGAATTGTTTTTAAGGTTTAGTACCCCTTGGATAATTGAGTATCACTTATCTCGGCATCTTAATTTTTTATTTTGAATATTTCTGAATCAGTGTTCTAAATTGAATTAAGATATGATGCGACCGTTTTAACACCTTTAAATAATAAAGAAAAAATTTCATTAAGTTCGTGTTGTGTAACTTCAATTAAATTAATAAATTGAGAAACGATTAATTTTCTGTTCATTCGAGAATTTGAATAGGTTGTTCGATTCAATTAAAAATCAAACATTAAAGCAAAGAGAAATAATAAAATTAATGAACTACGAAGGCGAGCTATGTCTATAAATTTACCTGAGAAAATTTTCAAAATACAACTCTCAGGTCGAACCGTTGATGCTTTGTCGACTTTATGCCGTCATACAGGTGTATAATTTCATGCTAATTAATAGGCAAAAATAACAATACCTCTCTCGAAACTGTCGGCCATGCTTATCATCGATAATTCTAATTAAATGGGAAGAAAAATGGTAAGACGTGAAATCTGTAACCCTTCTTGCCGTAATAATTGCCGTGCCACAAAATCATAATCAGATGCATGTATACAAAATTAAGTAGCATATCCACGAGAATTTGATTTCCCAACTTCCATTATGATCCTAGTCCCGAACAAAGTTAGGCTACAAGTTGCCCCGTAAGTAGATGCGTTCCATATAACATCTTAATCATATCCGTGGTTCCTTATAATCATCCATAGGGCACCATCTCAAATCGTATCGAAAATACTCTGTTTACATTTGCCATGGACGAATTCGAGAAGCCCGTAGCCAACCAAGGAACGAATTTGATGAGTTTCGGTACAGAAAATGTGCGTCCAGTAACGCAATTTATATCCCGTGTATAGCCGCCAGGTACGACTATTTAGATACCGTCAATAGATAGAGGCTAATCCCTCTCATTACACCTTTCTTTCACCCGAAAAAGAAGTGCCCTTGCGCGGTGACGGGATGAGCCTATCGAATTCTATCCCAAGGATTTCAGCACCTATCCAACGTGTCTGGATCAGGTTTGGATTCCGCAGTCCTGAGATTCGCTATGACTAGTTACCATTCGAAATTTATGGGTTGAATCCGACTTGGGGAATTGACGAACACCGTGTGTGGTTTCCTCCTCCTTAGTCCTTATGACCAACTTCAACCCAAACCATGTCCCGAAAAAATTCGATTAGGAACGCAAGTTTTTCACACTCGTGATTGCGGGACTCTTACCAGCGCTGCCATAGAGCCGAGTGGAAAAAAGAACATAGGAGCTAATTCCGTACCTTGAGTACGTCCATTATGAGCACAGGTCGAATTACTCGAGACGAATTCTCTGATTTACATGATCGATTTGTAGCGCCTAATTACGACGTCGATCGCTCTTTGATCGAAACGACTAATCGAGCGATGGCTTTGTTCGCGAGCGATGGGAACTGGTTCAGATTGAGGTGATCGAGTGGCGATCAAAACCGCTTGTTTGATCGCGTGGTGGGCTATTGGTTTTGCCATTTGGCCACGGTTCAGGTGAAACTGTGTTGTGGGCAATTAGCACACACCGTTTTTAGATTAAGCGGTGGCTTGATGGATGTTTGCATCCCGAAATTAATTCGAGTTATAATCGATTCCGAACGGACGATTAGCAGGATGCAATGTACGACGGACGGATTGATATGTGGAAAATGCAAACTGGTAGTTCCTCTATTGTTCGCGATGCCGAATGCAAAGTTCCTTTTGTGAACGGCTTTCCGCAATTCAATTTGCTCGAAATTCGGTTGTTTTTCTTTAATTCTCTTAACAAAACAGAGTATTTTAAGATTATCTCTGATTACGTTTCGATCCGAAGCATCCCAAGGAACACGCACACCCGACATAGCTGCCGAGTTGGCGATTATATCAAATTCAAATTTATTACTCTGATGGCCGATGAAGAATGCCCTCGCCTTCCTCTTCGGGTATCCTGGCAGCAAAACGATAAATCATATCGTCGGGTATTGTGTCCTGGAGAGTGCATGTGGGTGGCTTAGTTGCCTCTTCCTTCGTATAATGGCGGACGGGTCCGGTAAAGTGTCCGCACAAAGGCCACCGGTCAATTGTCACATTGTCGCTCCTATTGAGGACCTGTCTGCACTTCTTGCCCGACTTGTAATTCATTGCACTCCCGGACTTCGGGAGGTCCTTTTGATCATCACGAACCGGGAGTAGTTATTTAGTCATGTAGGTACAAATGTTTGTATCTAATTGTTCGGTGTTTGAGATGATCAACTTGTTGTCCAATTTGGTCGGTCACTTTGTTACTCTTCGGTACACTTGTGAGCGGTGTTCGTTGGAGGTGGTCTTCGGAAAAGGAAGAAATTTATTACAGATTTTATAAACGGAATATCGGGTGTCCCGGTTTTTTTGTTAATTACTTACAGCTACTCAAGAGTAAAAGGGCAGTTTACAGATTTTCTGCAATGGAATGGAAAATACTTGATTATTAAGAACACAAAATCTTACCTGTCGTAAGCTAATAAAGTCACACTGAAAAATTATATCATAGTTAACAATATTAATGAATGTTTTTCATTAAACAAAATTCTTTGGATTAATGAAAAAAAAAATCTTGTCATAGTTTTGATAAAAACAATTTTTGATGATCTTGTTCATAGTTGTACTGAACACATTCATATTATTGAAGAATATGTTCATGGAATCCACTTCTGTTTGCGTTTTCATGGCGATGTACATTACCCTGATGAATATTTTTATCATATTAATTAATATTTGTAATGAGCATCGCTTGTATCGCTTTCTAGTATCAAGTGACCTTTTATGATCCTTTATATATAATATTACCTATGTTTTGATCAAAATGCACATTGTTGCATTGTTGAAATCAAGATTGGATATTATAGCCAGTTAAGCGATCATAATATTAACGTAAGAATTCATCGAATTGATGTTCGACTACTTATATTATTATTTTGAATGCAGTACTGTTCGAATTTACCGGAGTTACTCAAGAAATAAATACTTAAACTTTTCTTAGATTTTGTTAAAGATAGCCTTTCTAGACGAAACCCAGTGAGCGAAATCTTCAACTGAATTTGACTGAACACTAAAATTTCTCAATTGTTTAATATTTTCTAAATATCTCTGAAAAGTATACAACTATTGGCTTCTGCTTTCCTTTTTTTATACTTCAACATATTTTGTACGAAATTGAAATAAATAAATCAAAATTATGAAAGGAACGTTTTCCTTGAGTGACGAACCTTGAAGAACTACTGCCAACGCAAAGGTTATAAATCGAGTGTCACGGACAGTAGCGTTCGTATTTATCAACTCCCAAGTTGGGAATCATCTGTTCTGCTAAGTTGTCCTTTGAGGGCAATACGCTTCTGACCTTCTCAAAATAGAATCCATAAGGAAAATTCCTCACCATGAATAATTCATAAGAATTGATGTTGGACCATCTTTCGTCCATAACCTTGTTAATATTTATTAGTACTCTTTGTCGGTTTTGTCCTAACGAAAAGAGAGTCGTAATGTTTATGGTACCACTAGATACGGGAGAATTATTATTTATTAGGTGGTCAAATTCGGGGGAAGGAATCAGGTGTCCAGAGCGAGAAGAAAATTCTCACCCCGGACGAAATCCGTTCGCACTTTTTCCAAAAACTTAAACCCGAAATCCATTCTGTCGAGTGTCGGCTTTAGAAAAATATTTACGCTTACGTTTCGGCTTAAAAAGGGGCTAATCGGGACTAATCCGTATGTCGTTTACACTCATCATTCCACTTGCAGGCACACACTATGCCTAAAATTGACCTACGTATTAGCCGAAAGGATTACAGCGAAATCGAGACCCGGCTTAAGGTACAAAAATGCGATTTTGTCAAAAATCCAATTAAGACGTTTCGAAAATCGGCTTCTTAACCTGACAGACAGAGTGCGGGATGATCAGACGAGGATTCAAACAAACAAACAAAAATAAACAAATTTAGTTGAGTTGTCTGGTTCGAGGGGAGAAGAGGCTTTGTCAACCTGGACATAGGTAAATTTCGGATTTGAATTGAACAGGTAGTGGAACGGATTCGGTACAAATTGTAACGACGAATTTTAATTAAGTAGAAGTGATGGCCGCCATCAATCAATCATTGAATATGGAAATGGCCGGATCGGACCAGTTAATTATTTTTTTTGGTGTTGCCTGGCTCGATGATCTATGGTCCGGACGGGGGCATAAATACCTTGCCTAGAGGCACATGTTGCCTCCATTCGCTTTGATGTTGCGAAGATCAAAGATTTTGGTCTATGGCATGGCTACTGTCCGGTTGTATGCCGGCGAAACGGCACGCGGTCAAAAATATTTGAATAATCCACTGGAGGTGGCGGTTATCGATGCCATTCGCCACGCCTCATTGCCTCGTTAGGACCGGCAGACAAAATTGTTATTAACCAAATCGATTGGGACCGCTCGAGATGGGCCAATTTCCCGTCGACCGCGAACGAACAATTTCAGATGCAAATTGATTTGATTAAGTAAAATCGGATGGCACAAAGGTTGACTGAGTGGGCCTTTAATTCTCAAGCAGAATTTCGGCGCCGCTTATGGGTTATGATTTGTGCTTCTAGCCTAAACAATGGATGCTTCATTATTAATTTTTACTTGATTATTTCAATATTAAAGAACTCTTCAATATTTTTGGCCCCATATTTGGAGATATTTCCTGCGTTCATATCGGGTCGACGGAACTGCTTCTTTTGGAGATTAAGCGTAAATGTGGCCTGTGGAATATATGTATATTAATTTTTATATTTTTAGCATGGCTAAAATAAACAAGAGGAAAAAAACTGAAGATGCAATGAAGAACGCAAAAGCTTCTCTTGTTAAAAAAAAACGGGCCTTAAATAAGCCAGTATATGTTTTGGTGGCTCCAGAGTTATTCTTGAAAAAGGGTACGTTCGAGTTTCTAAGTAGTATCCAATTTTCGAAATTTCGGAACAAATCTTAAGGGCTTATTTTGTCCCACCTTCCCCTACACTATCCTTCGTACACGAACGTCTTTGAAGTCGTAGCGTACAAACCATTTAAGTTATTAAGTTCAAATTTTTACAGTTGATTGATTTTAGACGATTTTTCGATATCTCAAGAACCACTTAAGCTAGGAAGCTGAAACTTGGAATTTATATATATATGCATGGGTGAGGGAGTGTCACCGGAGCGCCCGAAAGCTGGAATGAATTACAAGATATTCTAAAAAGCATATCTCATGAAGAATTTATGCTACCTTATTGAAAGTTCGTTACTGTTTGTAGACGTAGATGTGTGGTCAGAAAGTTGAACATTGAAAAAAAACTAAATAAAACTAAGCATCTGATGTTAAGTGCTTAAAAGATCATTACACGTCCTTTTTATTTAGTTCCGAATAGGATGTAAAGCCTACATTTGCAACCTATTTTTCAAGTTTTTATACCAGGAGAAATACATTTGCTAGGAGAGTCGCATTATGCACTGCATAGTGGCAATTTAAACAGGGAAGTGACATAATTGTATGTTATATTAGTGCAGTTTTAGTTTTGTATAGAATGAAGAACAAATAATCTTCTCGTTTTCGGTTTGTTGCATATTGGTACTTGCTATGGGTTCGCCGTGATTTCAAGTAAAACACAATTCGATTAAAACTAATAACATTAAATCGCACTCAACAATCACACTATTGGCAAGGCTACTTGATCGCTGTTATCAATAAAAATTACTTTATAAATACACATTTTAACGTAAAAATGTCTCGCTCTCACAGTAGAAAAACCGTCCCCGTGTACAAGTTCGGCGGTGCTAATACATATACTGCATGTGTTGAGTCGAGAGATTTTCAGCATATTCAGTTGTGTGCGTGGAATACTCCAGAAGTGTCAATAACATGCAAGAAGTTTCTAAACCATATGAAAAGTATATAGATCACTCTGTAAGGTTGTAGTTTTCTTTGAAAACTATTATGTCACTATGCAAGTGGTTCGGGCTGCCAGCTTAACTTTGTAGCACAGAAATCGATGCATATGGCACAACCAATTGGTTTGCCAGTTCCCGAAGAAAACTGAACCAAAGAGCTTAGCTTTTAAATTTGGATAGCTGAAGAAGAGATACCAATTGAGCATGTTCTTAAAAATTCGACGCGGATTAAATGTAAAATAAATACACTGAACAATTAAAGTAAAATAAATATAAATAAAATAATAAGTAAATAGATATAAAACGGATAACCGACAAAAAAAGACAGAAATATGCGCTGCGGACACAAAACACACACAGACAAAAACAAAAATGGAATAATGAAATAGACTGTATGCCACCACTGCAAATGTTTAAATATCTTCGCTGACAAATGCAGTGAGATGTGTTATTGTCAAATTTTGTATTGCCAAATTATTTTATTTGCCCAACACAAATCCTATTATTTATTATATTTTCTTACTATTTCTGTAAACATTTTATTCGACAAAATGGCATTCTCATAAAAATCGTCGAAAAGGAGAAGCGGACGAATAAAGAAAGAGGTAAATAAAATTCCTTATAATTAAAAAAGAAAAATAAATATAAAGTTAGATTTCAACTTAAAATAGATCTTCTTATTTAGAGACCTTCCACACTTCGTATTCATCTCTCTTTGGGCATGCATATGAAATGACAGGAACTATATGGCTTAGCTTGGGTCGGCTAGATGGCGCACAACAACTGCGCCAGTAGAGTTTGACGAACTATCGATCAGATGTCGCTGTTTTGTTCCATGTTTAGAAAGGGTCTAAAGGCCAGCACGTTTTTGATAGTGATCTTCCCAGTTCAAAATAGCGGGTTTCCTTTGCCATGGTGTAACAATGGAAACAGTGTCATACCATACCAAAGGAAACCTTTCATAACAGTAAAACCGGACGTGATCTGACTTGGAGACCCAGGGCAATGTACTTCGCTTTCAATTGTAACAATTAAGAAAAAATTGTTTTTCTGTTTTAAGTGCATTGAATTCCGAATAATTCAATGCATGATACGTAAAATATGAGATATTCGCAGGACACTCTGTACACTTAGTGAGAATTCCCTAGAAAAAACTGATCTTTTTTTTGTGATGCTGAAACTTGCTACTTATCACACCATAAAGCCAGCACAGCATCATATTCAAGTTATTTCTGAAAACGACTTTTTGTGTCACACCATGTCTGAATAACGCTCTATCCTTGGCCATCCACAGGAGTCCTATCCCGCTCCGAACGTCGAGCAAATCGTCCCGTTCATGGTTCCTACGGTGGAGCGGATAGAATTCCGGTAGCCGAATGCTCGCTTAATTGTTTTATTATCCTGCCATAAGCGCAGCATGTGATCATGTCGGCATTTAGTTGCATCCATAAATTTGTTTGTTGTTACATTTCATGAGAAGGAGCACCCGTAGCCGGACCTAATAATCTCAAATAATGAATCCGTCCTTCTTGTCCTAAATCATTCGTTCGGACGGTGCAGAACGGTCCGTCAAGATCCAGCGTTTACAAGAAGTGTTTATTGGTTTTATGATCGGGTTCGGATCCTGAAAACTTAGCCGGACTCCCTATGTGGAATTTTATATATGATTGAACCAAAAATTTCCGGAATTCTCCGGCTACCTACACCGACCTGGAAACCTGCGACGACAATACACCTGATTGTAAAATGTTCACAAAGTCAAGAAAAGGATTCTTAAGGCAGCTTAGGAATTCCTAATAATACGCGGTATTTGGTACTTAGTATTCAATCTGCAAAATAAACATCTGTACTGAGCGTGTGTTTAATTACAAGCAAACGTGAACGGCTGTATAAGTGCCCGAAGGAAATCGCACTGATCCTTTGCTGGACCCTGCGTCTACTCGGACGATACAATCGATCGTAATATAGAAATTACAGGGGGTTGAACCTCGATTAAATCGAAGGAAAATTGATCGTGACGAATAATATTGTCTGACTGATCATTAGCACACTGATCAACACCTTTTATTGGAATTGCGAGTATCGCGGGGAATCACCGATCTGAGGCAAAGGCCTGGCAACCATACAATTATGCAAATTTTTGCTGGCCTAGAGAGCCGAAGGTTGGAAGTTCTGTCACAATTGATTGGCGGTTCCTAGTCTTACACTTAGCTGTCGGAGACGTGTAATTTTGGGCTACGTTTGCTGAGCAAACACTTGATGACCCTATCATTTTGGTAATTGGTACTCTGTTTTGCGAATATCCTTGGGTGCTCCTCTACTTCGGCGGCAATGATTTGGGTGGTCGTTGAAAAGTGAAAAAATATCGGTTGGCTTTGGTTAGGAAGCTGCATCTTTTTTTTTACCAAAGTAAAGAATTCAATTCTTTAGCTAAGTTGGTAGACTCAATCTCAATCGGGAGGTTGTAGGTTCAATATCTTTAATTAGTATTGCGTAAATAGTCTCAGTAGTACGCACGTACATATATTAACCAAATTTGTAGGGTCAGAACGTATAAAAAGAATACAAGTTTTGATTTAAATAGAACCAGGGTGTTGCTCTTTCCGATAAAATGTTTAACCTAATTTTTAATTTGTTGAAAATGTTTCAAAAATAATCATAAATGTTTTGTTGATTAAATTGAAAATTTAGATTAATTTGGTTGGTTACATGTGAGAAGAGAGGCACTACACCATTTTGTTGTTTTTTCAACAAAAAAAAAATCTGTGAAATTTGCTCACTCTCATCAAATTACTGGTCATCCTTCGATTAATAGCAAAAAATTTATCAAAAATTACCTTTGGTAGCTGAGTATTGAAGAAAGAGTTAAAAAATTATATAGCGTACCTTGCTAAGAGTTTATTTATTTAGCAACATTACTCGATGCTATCGCGTTCTCTGTGACACCTAACATTTTTGTTATTAAAAAAAATGTAAACAAGAAAAGGTACTAAAAATACGTTTTTAATTACTCAGAAAAACAATTATGATACTTTTTTGTAAGAAGCTATTTTTTCTTTTTAAGTAATTCTGTGATCTCGATTTATTTTTGAGCGATAAATTCGAATCAACTCTTTAAGTTAGTTTTAAGAAGGGGCGAAGCGCTGAGCCACTAGGCAACTCTTTAAACTTGTCAAGATATTTTATTAAATAATCCTGAAACTAGTATTTACAGGCTCCAAAATAAAACAGTTGATAAAATTTCAATTTACACAGATCCTTTGAAAGTCCATATTTTTCCATTCTCTGCCGTATATACGTATATTTTCCACATATCTGCTGGCTTCTTTTATAATTCACTAAAAACTCCACAGTAATCACTAAAATTTTTATTACCGTATTAATTTTGAGATAATTTAGTGACAATGATTTCGATAAATTTCCAAAAAAAATGCTCCACTTCACTTAAGAAAATTTCTTCCGCAAAAGAACGACTCGAAAATGGAGACTTCTTAAAATTTCCCTGCACGCGGACCTCAGTATTATGCTATTATGTAATAATTAAAAATTTGGATAGAAATCAAAAATGTGGCAACAACATGTCAGTTTAAAATCGCGCGGTAAAAAAGATAAATTTGGATTTCCTTTTGTATCTAAAGGGTTATTCAATAAGTACATAACAATTTTGTATTTTAATTCAAACGAACCCTTAAACTTGTTTGCTAGTCTGTTAATGTCAAAACGTCAGTCAAGACTTACATTTTTATCATGGTGACTTTTACGAACGAGCAACAGTAACATTTGGAAATTTTCTCAATTATTCTGTTTTGATTAAATACAAAATTGTTATGTCCCAATTGAAATTTTCTATATAAATAGCTAAGCAAGCTTCACCATGATAAAAATGTAAACCTTGACTAACGTTTTGACATTGACAGACTAGCAAAAAAGTTTAAAGGTGCGTTTGTATTAAAATACAAAATTGTTATGTACCTATTGAATAACCTTTTAGTATGTACATATAGCAAGATTTGTTTGGGCAAATAATGATACAAATAAATGTGTAAAATTATTGTAATACGCAATTTCGGATAATATCATTTTGGGAAGCAATGACTGACTATTTTGCCTTGATTATGCCTGCGTTTTTTGTATTGTTCCGATATTGTTTTTTTTTATTCTATGATGGTCAAACGACCTGAATACAATTTTTTCGTTTTGTTGGTTTTGTACTATACCAAATGAGTTTTAGTAATAGGTGTGTTTTTTGCGCACTTATCCAGAACAGAGTAGGTTAGAAAGTTTATATACAAAATAACAACAACATTGATGTTTTTATGATTCTTTATAACTTTTTCCCATAGATGGTAGGCTAGATTAAAGAATTTATCGCGAATAGCTACCCCAGTGAGCTCACTGGGGTAGCTATTCCTGTTAAAATCTATATTCTAGCCTACTATCTATAGGGAAAAATAATAAAAAAAAAACAAAAAAAGCAATTTTCATGGTGTTTTCAATGTAAATTTTAATCACTACTCTGATCTGGATAAATGCGCAAAAAAACACACCTATTATTAATTATATTTTTAAATAAGTTTTAAAATCTAACCTTGTTGTCTTACTAACTTTATTATACTCTAGATGTAATCATATATAGTATTATAAGTTTAATCCAGCCCAAAAGTTTGTAACGCATAGAACCAAGCCACGGACGAAAAAAAGTTATATATTATTTTTTGTTTATTTGTGGCCAAAAACCTCAAGTCCGCTTGACGTCCGTCCGTCCGTCCGTTAGCACGATAACTCAAGAACGCCTTCACCTAGGATCTTGATATTTTGAATCTGGATGTTTGGTTGAATTTGTAAGGCTAAGTTCGTTAACGGGCAAAATCGTCCTACTCCTTCGGGTAGCTGCCATACAAAATGTCCTTAAAACACGTGTTCAAGAATATTGGTCGATAACTTCAGAAGGGTTTAAGGTACGACATTGAAATTTTGTATGTGTTATTTTTCCAATAGTTGGAACTAAATATATGATTATGAAGAAAATCCTGTTAGTCCTTCATGTAGCTGCCATACAAATATCCTGTCAGAATGTATTCACTTAATTTACGAAACTCACTATAACTCAAGTAATCTTTTAGCTACGAATTCAAAATTTTGTACAAATTAGTTTTGAGTAAAAAGGAAGTTCTCGTTTACTAGTCAGCGAAATCCTTTTACTCCTTCTGGTAGCTGCCGTACAAAATGTCCTTAAAACACGTGTTTAAGAATATTGGCCGATAACTTCAGAAGGGTTTAAGCTACGCCTTTGAAATTTTGTATGTGTTATTTTTCCAATAGTTGGAGCTAAATATATGATTATGAAGAAAATCCTATTAGTCCTTCGTGTAGTTGCCATACAAATACCCTGTCAAAACGTCTTCACTTAATTTACGAAACTTAATATAACTCAAGTAATCTTTTAGCTATAAATTGGAAATTTTGTACAAATTAGTTTTGAGTAAAAACGAAGTTCGAGTTTACTAATCAGCGAAATTCGTTTACTCCTTCTGGTAGCTGCCGTACAAAATGTCCCTAAGACAGGTGTTCAACAATATTTTTCGATAACTTTTGAACGCTTCAAGCTACGATTTTGAAATTTTGTACACATTAATTTTTGAATGCTTCCAAGGAAAAGGATAAATATATAAGAAGTCGAGTGAGTCCTTCCTGCACCTCCCATGCGAAAGTTCTTCAAAAAGGAAATTTTTTTTTGATAACTTAACCAGTTCAAGATATGAAATTAAACACTGAATATTGTCTTTTAGTTTTGAGGAGCAATCTAATGGTAGTCCTTAATAAAGGACATACAACATGCACACACGTAATTCTACTTTATCCCCAACTACAATATAAATCGGAGTTCAGTATTCATGTAGAGTATTATATGATTGGCTTGCAGCAGATCGTGACTGCAGTATGTTTTATATATAGTAAAATTTCTGACACATTCACACTTTTTGCAACAAACGAAAAACCTGGCGTCCGTCGACGATTTGATGCAAAAAAGCGACGCGCATTTCTTTATCGTGTGTCTAAGCAAAGCTTATAAAGAAACGTAAGGCTTCATCTAATACACAAACCAAAAGCTCCGTATGTTGAGAGATAATGTTGCTAGGTTACATCGAATGATGGGAATCGAACTGATTGTAAGTTTGAACCAAAGAGATATAAATACTGGAGACGATAAAACGCCGTTTTTGTATGAAGCTCTTTGAAGCATTTTGAAGCCAAATTAAACGTTTTTGTATGGAGCGTTTGATGCCAGGTGGGAGTGAAATGCAAATAGTAGCCTAGTATTCAAATGTTTGGCGTTTTTTGTGTTCAAGACCGGAGTATAACATAAATGTGAGTAAGATGCTAATAGTAGCATAGTGTTTATTGCCGGTCCTTTGCAAGGAATCGCCCGGCTCCAAAACAGTCGCTGGCCGTCATCTCCAGTACATATATCTCTATGGTTTGAACTGATTCAAAGTTGTATTTTCTCACGAGAACAATTAAAACAGAGCTGCGTGAGGAATATCATGAAATCTTAAATATGATACTCTGATATTTTGCATTTTCACGTTATAGAAGTTAAAAAAAAACGTTCAAAAATTTAGTCCGTCTATTCGCCGTACGCAAATGTGTTGTATGCAGACTAGAGATGGGCGAAATAGTTCATTTTAGTGAAGTACTTCCGAACTAGTCGTTCACTTGAAACCACTTCAATTGAACAATTGTATATTGTTCAGTTCGATTTGTGAGTTGGGAAATCAATTTAGTAATGTACAGCTACTCTCACGTATAATGGAGACAATTCACAAGCTTACATTCTTGCATTACGGCAGAAAGAATAAACAATGAACTGTTTTCCCTATTGCGAATATTAGAATTGTTACCCGAGCTCAATATTGAACTGCTTCCGTACTCCATAAAAAACGAACAGTGCATTTGCATATACACCTGCTTTATAATATTCATGCAAAACCCACATGCATATGCAACTGAACCGCTGGGAGTGAAAGAGCCTTGCTTTGAAAAGAATTTAGTTGTGTCTTGACTGTGTGTTTCTGTTGGTAGCGGATGAAACGAAGTGATTGGTTGGTCGTCTTTTTTTTCAAATTGAACTGCAGTTCACCAAAATGAGTAAGTTACTTTACTTACTCATTTTAAAGAAGTGTTCTTTTAGAGCAGTTCACTCATGAACGACCCACCTCTAATGCAGACTTGTTGCTAAGAAACCCTTTAAGCTATTAAGTTAAACTTTTTTAGTGTGTGTGTGTGTGGGGGGGGGAGAGTGAACTTAAAGTGGTTAAAGATTGACTCGATAGTTTTGATTATACCCATATGCAACGGCATATGAGGTAATGAATCAGTCCTGAGTAGTATAGTAGGTTATTCCGAACAAAATGCATACAGTTGAGTCATCATTTGGTCGTCTAGAAATGGAAGGACTCTTTTCATGGTTTGTTGTGTGCAGATTTTTTTTTAATTTCAGGGAGAAATGTGCCTTCGACTTCTGGACTGATTCTGTCTACAATTCAAAAATCCAGTACTTCTTTTTGTTGCTAGAGCGGGACTCCAAGAACGGTTATTTACATCCGCCGTATGAAATTTCTAAAAATTAAAATAAGTAATCCGAGCTTGAACAAAAAAAATTGAATAAAAACAAACAGCATTCAGTATATCAATGGTACGAGTTTGTTTGAATTTCTTTATTTCCACAAAGTTACAACGTTAACAGTATTTAAGTCGGTTTTATGTGTATCATTTTCTTCAAAATTATAAACAATGCTGTATAAGCTATGGGTTCGAATGTCGGATAAGGCCTGTAGCCGTTTTTTGCGGCCTCCAAAAGTTAAAAATGAAATCACAAGATGAGTTTTAAGCATAGTCCAAAAATGGCCTTTCTCTTTTTTGTCGCTAAATAATAAAATTAAATTCCTAGCCTACATTTCTTTGAATTGTTTGGATGGTGGTCGATATTGTTCGTCCTTTTTTTTGGTGTGATCTATCACGCGTTAAATCTCAGTCTTTCGAAAAAGTTTTTAAAATTATATAAGATAAATTTCTCTCTATTCAAAATAAAACAAAATGTATGTGTGTGTGGTAGTGTGAGAGGAATACAATAGTTGAACCAAATCACAGGATTATTTTTGTTTTCACTCATGGCTTGTTGTTTTTGAGGCTCAGACATCCTTTGAGTGGTCGTCTGCCTTCGAACAAGCAACAGGTGGAGCTAGAAGCTGTGGCTCCAAATCCGATTCGGTCTTGTCGTTGGACAGTAGCAGCTCGTTATCGGTGTCCTTTCGAAGCAGGCATGTTCCGATTGCAGGATTTCCTTTTTCCAGGCGCGTTGCTAAATGCTTTAGATCGGCCGCTGCAGCCTTCACGTAGCAGTTATTGCTACCGTGAGATGTCGAGGTGGATTTATGTTTCTTTAGAGTGCCGGGAAGACTAGTCGATTCCTAAAATATGGAAAGAGAAATCCATGAGTTACGATTTTTCTTGTGTATCACCGGTGAACATATAACAATTTACAGCTCTACAGACTATCGTAGTGATAGCTTCTTTCAGTTGGTTAATTTTTTTTAACATAATAGTCGAAAATATCGATGTGATCACTGGTGATACACGCAACATACCTTATCACGTCTCGAACAGCTCGGATTTAAAAGATTCGAATCGACAGTCTTGGCAACATTCTTTGCCGCCTTAGTGACCGACGTTTGAAAGAAAAACAATCGGCCTGGGATCGGCTCTTCGTTAGCACAGTGCGACATTGACGAATGCGATCGTTCCGGTATCGAGGTTCTTCTTGTGATCGTCATCGTATCTAAGGACGATCGTCGCATTACCTGATGCGAACCACCTTCGTACGTTTGCATATCGATCGCTGGTGGTGATATGGTGATTCGGATGGGATGGTCAATATTTCGAGGATCTTCGTCGCTATTGGGCTGATGTAGATTGCGATCGCCAACCTCAATATCCAGATCCAATTGGATGATACTTTCTTGGCTGCCAAAGAACTGTGCGAAAAGAAATATTCACTTTTTGAAATCTGAACGAAATCAAGTGGCTGTAATCGGGGTGAGGGTTGAGGATCGGTTGGGATTTATTTTATTTGGAATAAGCGAGTGTTTCGAATCGAATATAAACTTTATTATGAATAGGTTTGTACAATATCAAGATGATTGGTTGTTAAATCCCTAGCTTGGCAAAACAAAAAATTAACAAATGAAAAAAAAAATGTGTGATGATTCTTATTTGTTGTAATTACTTTGATTGCATGTTGATATCTTTGCAACATCTAAAGAGAAAACAAAACAAATTATAACTGACATGTTCCTATTTGAGGTCTCTCAAGTAGAAGCTGTAATTCATTCATTCATTTATAAAATCTGTACAAGTTTCATGAAGCCATAGATTTATGGTAATGATAGGGAAAATCTAATTCTATGTGAAGCCATTGATTCAATGTGGAACAAGAATTTTAGTGGTAACACATTTCGTTTTTTCGAAAACTATTGATTGGTAAAGGCTTTTTTTAAGCCTGATTGAATCCAATGATTTTCGCTCTACTGAACCAACGAAAAAGCCTGGACTTTACTTGATACCCAGTTTTCCTTACTTTTTAACTACATCAATTTGAATAACGCCTTCCTCCCACCAGTGGCGGTCATAGGGGGGGCCATGGTCCCCCCCCCCTAACAAATTCGTAACCCGTGATTACTTTATCCCGTCTGCTTTAAAGAAAAATTATATGTGCATAAAGTATAATGCAATTAAATCGGATTCCACCTTATGTCTTTCTTCAATCCATCTTTTGTCTTTGTCTCCTGATTAAAAAGAAGACTGTGTCAAATTAAAAATATTTCAATCGAAAAGTAATAAAATTTCGAATATAAATATATATATAATCAATCGTTGGGTTGTGATGTATTCTGTTAAGGAAGTAGCTTTTACTGTTTGAAACTAATTTTGAAAAATTTGGATTTGGATTATGCTTGGACAATTGTCATTATGTGCGTCCTAATCCTAGATTAAAACGTAAGTTGTGGTAAATGCAGCGAAACACAATATCATTGCTGTCCAGGTCGTTTTGAGTGGATTTTGAACTATGTTTCAAAAAACCTATTCACCAGAGCAGATATAAAACTTATTAAAATTTATCGGTAATCCAGTAATCTTAATAGTTTTGTCGAAATCACGAGAGAAATCAGCTATAAGAACTTCATTATGAATATTTACAGTAACTAACGTAAATACGTTTTTAGTTTCATGGCGATAATATATGGGGAATACGTGTCTCAAGAACCTTAAAGAAACCAAAATTGTATAAGATTCCGGAAACTCCCAAGATATCGACATAGGGCCTAGTATAGTATCATTCTGTGGGTGATTGTAACTCTAAATATTTATAGATGGTGTGCCATCGAAAATGCCATCTAGTGCCTAAATTCAGCAATTGAAGTTTTTCTTAAAAAATAAATTTTTGAGCGTAACTTTGGAACGGTAAACGATACGAAGTCTTTTAGAGTGATCAATGTTATGAAAAAAAGGAGTCCTTCAGCAAGGACGAAAAAGATGATGTTTTACATTTAATCACCAAATGTTAACTCGTACAAACTAAATTAAAAATTTTATCATCAGAGTCGTTGTCAAACAAATGTCTTCAGAGCGTTGTAAACACTTTTCGAGATTTCAAAATCTATACTATACTAAAATACTTGCCAAAATCTTGCGATGTAAATCAGGTATAAGATACTGCTTATGAAGTTATTATAATTGAAAATTGTTTTAGAGAATTTCCAAGTTTAGTTTTTTAAATTTTTGAATTAAGAGAGTAGGTTAGGTTAGGTTATGGTGGCAGTCATCTTAACTATAGATCGACTCAATAAGGAGACTCAGTGAATATGTATATATACCTAATAAATAACATTGACATAAAATATTTCTTTCGTAGATTTTAAGTATTGTAGGATAACTTAATAATTGGGGTGATCACTTCTTCGTCGGGCTTGAAGTTCTTAGATTATGAGATATAAAGTTCGGATTTTAATGCCCAATATTGAGTTTCATCAAATATGTATGATAGTAGAACCAATAAGAATTAAATAGACTACTTTTCTAGTGGTCACAAAAAATATCTAATTTACATCCAAAGATTTCAAACTGGATTTGGCGAAATCTCGAAATTTTAACAAAACTCTCAAAATCTATTAGATTTCTCATACATGTAAGAGATCTTGAAGTCTGTTTGGGCTTCTAAATTTTGCCGAAATCGAGATCGACATCGACTTCTACTGAAATCGAAAATTATGTTCACCAAGCTTTGAAATCAATTAATTTTATTTTCTTTCCTACCCGTGCTATTCAATTTTCCATTGCTTAAGGACTTACAATCATACAACACAGGTTAAAATTTTTGATATAATACAATCAGTTGGTAAATTGTGCGATGTTAAAGAAATCCCTTCAGAGCAATGTTAATACTTTTTAATATTCTTAAATTCCTTCCTCCACGCTGCATTAACGGGTAGCTACCTCACCTATTTTCTCTACAGTATCTACTGAACTTCAATGGCCCCCCCCTTGAACAAGCAATATGACCGCCACTGCCTCCCACCGGGTGTTAAGCGATAGGCTAACCTATCGCTGGAAAAAGAAATTTAAGAGCGTCGAGAAAATCTGCACCACATCGACAAAAAATCCTCAACAGCATTCGCGAGACATAACAAGTTCTGGCCAATGCAAGCACCCATTTTTCAAGAACTTTTGTATGTCAGCTACTCGAAAAGTTAACTTGATTTTTTAAATTTTTTTTCCTGTACCTCTAGTCTGGATCATTTTACATTCTTGATTTTAAGGAATGTCTGGATATCGGTCAATAAGTGCAATTCTGCATTTTTAAGAATTATTATATAGGCACTGCTTTTGAAAATGAGAACATTTTTCTCATTAACAAACTTAAGCTTGTATTTTGCCTTCTAGCTATTTTGTGTAAAATTTTGACTTCATAATTGAACGATACATAGAGTTATTAGAATGTACGTAATGAATGCACGAATTTTTCGATGAATTTTGTATGAAAAGATTCTCGACCATGAAATTAATAGAAATATGTCGAATTTCAATTTTTTAAGGTATTATTTTAAAGTCAACAAAGCCTCCACGCCTGGAAGCCAGAGCCTAATTTTTTTTTGCTCGGGATCCTTAAAACTGTAGAGCCACGCTACGTCGGGTTGAGGTGTTCGAAAGATAAAGGGAAGAATAGTGAAGTACATGAAGGAGCGAAAGAATTTTGCAGATTGATTTCGAGCCATCACTGAACAAAAAATCTACTGTTATTAGTATTAATTAGTACCAAGTAGTACCGATTAGTACCAACTAGTACCAATTTTTTCCAGGACCCAAAACAAGCAGAAGCGCCATTTAAGTCAAAATTTTTTCTTATCAGTAAAAGAAGCAGAAAGGACATTGTAATGAAAAAAATATTAGGTGTACAAATAAGTTCCCGGCGTTTTTTGTCAAACTTTGAGCCTTTATTGTGGGAAATTGGTTGCATTATTTTTTTTAAAAATATTGTCCATCGGTAGCCACAACCTTTTCCCATCTTTCTGGCAGCATTCGAATTCCACGTTGAAAAGACTCCACGTCCTTTGAGGCGATCCACGAGTCGACCCAATTTTTGACATCATCAAAAGAAAGGAAGCGCTGCTCAGCCAAGCCATGCGCAATCGATCGGAATAGGTGGTAGTCGGAAGGAGCGATGTCTGGTGAATACGGCGGGTGGGGTAGGACGTCCCATTTCACTGTTTCCAGGTAGGTTTTCAATACCGGAGCAACATGTGGCCGAGCGTTGTCGTATAGCAAGATCACTTTGTCGTGTCTCTGCTTATATTGCGGTCGTTTTTCTTTCAATGCTCGGCTCAAACGCATTAGTTGTGTTCGATAAAGAGGTCCTGTGATGGTTTCACTCGGTTGCAGAAACTCATAATACACCACGCCGAGCTGGTCCCACCAAATGCATAGCATGACTTTGGAACCATGGATATTCGGCTTTACGGTCGAAGTTGATGCATGGCCAGGGTATCCCCACGATTTTTGGCGCTTCGGGTTGTCGTAATGTATCCACTTTTCATCACCAGTCACGATACGTTGTAAAAATCCTTTCCTGTTCTGCCGTCGGAGCAGCTGTTCGCACGTGAAAAAACGCCGTTCGACGTCGCTTGGCTTCAATTCGTACGGCACCCAATTTCCTTGCTTTTGCATCATTCCTAAGGATTTCAGATGATGTGCAATGGCTTGTTGAGTCACATCCAATGAATCCGCAAGACTTTGTTGTGTTTGGCATGAATCTTCGTCCAGTAGTGCCTCCAATTCTGCGTCTTCGAAATTGTTTGGCCGGCCGGAACGGTTCTTGTCTTCCACGCCGAAATCACCCATTTGAAGCGATGAAACCATTCGCGACACGTTGATTCGCTAATAGAAGACTCGCCATAAGTTTCTCTAATCATCTGACGAGCCTCAGCCGCAGATTTCTTTGAATTAAAACAAAAAAGCAAAACTTCCCGCAAATGGCGCTTATTTGGCTCGAACTCCGACATGTTTAAGGACTCATAAGTAACTGACGCCGATAAAATTTTACAAATGTAATGATGGGGAATTGTTGTAATATGTCTGATCTTACCATATTACGAGCCTGATCCGCCATTTTTTCCCAGTATTTCGTGTTAGCGCCATCTTTACGAGAACGCCGGGAACTTATTTGTACACCTAATATATTCTTGTGTACTCTCGAAAGGTATTTTGCTTTCATTCCCGTGAGTACGTGAAACACCTACAAGCTGGCCAGTCCAATGAAAGTAGTGTTAATAAAAGTTTACATTTTATGTCTACTGAATATATGAGCACTAAAAAAAAAAACTATAACAAAAATAAAATATACAAAAATTAAAAACACAACGTTTAATAATATTTTATAAATTTTAGTCTATTTCGTATATTAGCTCCTATGTTTTTTGTTTTAAAAAAAGATAGTTTCTCTAAATTGTATAAATTAATAAACAAACCAAATAGAAATAATTAAACAAATATTATACGCTCAAAGTCCATTTATAATCTTAAAAATACTTTTGTTAACTAATGACTTAATAAAAAAAAAGAAATCACTGTAGCGATAGTCCTTTAGTACAAAAAAACTGGTAAAACCGAGTCGACTGTCGCTCATTCCTTGCATACAAAAATTTAAGAAAATTCTCTCTCTACGTCAGAATTTCACATAGTATCCAAGTCTTGAATTTTCCTCTAGTATCGTTTATTATCTATATGTACATAACTAATTTTTATTTTTATTTCATAAAAAAAACTTACATACCTACAATAGTAAGATCTTAGGCCTTCATAGTGGACTAGACTGAAAGTATTTTTTTTTTTTTTAATTTACAAGGCGATATTCTCTTTTTCGAAAAAAAATAAATATTTTAAGTAGCAACTAAATATTTAACTCGACAATAAATTTCATTTTTGCTTTTTAATTTATCAACAAAATTTCGACTAAATTTTTGAAATAGAAAAAAGTTTAATTTTATCGTTAGGTCTAAGATTTTATTATATTTATTTAAAAAAAAATTTAAAGAACGTTTGACTTTTCGTGCAGGTACACTTTTCTTCGTCTAAAATTTATCATGTCCTAGATTTAAAAATTCGCGCCAAAATCACTTTCATCGTATTGGTTTGGCAGTACAGGGTAGTTTATTATTTTTATTTTTTATATATAAAATTAACCAAGTTGAATTCGCACTCTCGCTTAGACTAGTAGAAATCATACGTCGGTGACTTGTCGACTTCCAGTTACACCACTAATTTGGCTACTAATACTACTGTTACTACTAGCGCCGCCACTACCGGCATAGTCAGTTGTTGCTGGCATATGACTATGGACTACTACATGACTACTACTTGTTGCGCCTACGATACTACTTAAACTACTCGAGCGTTCTGGATTGTTCGGCACGAACGGGGAAGGGGAGATCTTCACTGTAGGATCACCCACCACAAATCCGTAGTGCTTAAGGACGTCTAGTTTACACATTGGACATGTTCGATGCTCCAGTAGCCAAGGATCGATGCAATTCTTATGGAATTCATGTCTAGAAGGGACAAAAAAAAAGAAGACAATAAACTGGAGGATCAGTGGCGCGTTCAAGCTTTCGAAGAACTCACCTGCAAGGTAACACTCGTATGCAGTCGGTTGCTTTGTAAGGCTCAATGCAGATTGCGCAGCAGTCATTTTCACTGTCCTTGTCTTCATTTTTGCCACTTTTTGTTGGAATTTTACCGATTATTCGTTTCGCCACTGTACACAGTTGTCGCTAAAATTGAAAAGATTTTTATTTTTATAAGATCTAAAGTTTTAGAAAGGTCGATGCAAACTTACCGAATGCTGATCTTTGGATTGAAGGTATCGGAATCGCTGGACATAGTAGAAAATCAGCCATACTAAGGAAATTATCATCAGCACTATGAAGGATATCGACACAAAGAGCACTGAAGTTCTGCAATTAGAATAAATTGAAAACATTTTAAATTAGAAGTGATGAATTAAAATTGCCAAATGTGTGGGCGTAATTTAATAATTTTTAAGATAAATTGTTAACCCACCCACAAGTATATGACCGTCATTATTACTCTTAAAAATTTTTTTTTAATCATATTTCCCAGCAATCCTACAGATAATCACTAAGTTTAAAACGTGTATGTATAGTAAACCGTTCAGGAGTTATTGATTTTAGAATGTTTCAATTCCAGCTGTAGCGCCCCACTTCTCGTACCCATACCAACTTTTATTTAGAAATGACTCCCACATCACTACTCAATATAAATTCCAAGTTTCAGCGGTTCCTGCGGTAAGAAACCTCTGCCCATGCCGTTTTTCTTTAGTTTAAGAAGGAGAGGAATGCAGATCCACCGCACAAACTAGGCACCAAAAACGGTCCATAGCGATCCCCTTCAAACCTCATGGATAGTTAATCACCCTCTCAACCTTGTTCAGTTTTTCATGCCCAATTGACCTCAGATCCTCGATTTTGTCAAAGGAAGACATTTTATGTGCTTGCACGCAACCCTCTTACATTCAATAGAAGTAAAAGCGAATTCGATCTTATTAAACCCAAAAGATTTGTCGGAATTCGTGAAAACTTGAACAACAACTTACCCCCCCGTTTACGAGGTTCTGAAGGGATCGCTATGGGCCCATTTGGTGCCTAGTGTGCGCGGTGGCGGAGCGCTTCGCCCCTTCTTAAAACTAAACTACCCCCCCGGGGGTTTAATATCGAAAAATGCTTAAATCGTTTTTTTCTGCGACTATATATGCAGCCTTTAGAAGTGAAAGTGGATTTAATATCTCATTAGACCTAAGAATGTACACAACCAATTTTCACACACCCCCTTAGGGGTTAGATATCGAAAAATTTGTAAAAGCGGTTCTAGGCGCTTGTATGAAAAGCTCGTAGAAGTAAAATTAATTTGATAACTCGATATGTCTAAAAGATATAACAAAATTCGTAACAATGTGGAAAAAAACATTATTCGCGGATATTATTTTTACTCCACATCTACGCCAATAAAAACTGAATTTTTTATTGCTTTAATTACTGTAGTAACCACATCTACATATAAGTACTTAACTTCAACTTTCTAGCATAAGCTGTTTCGGAGATATAAGAAATGTTAGTCCTTGTCTAATCTCCCAGTAACCCTGAAGACAACCAAAAAGTTTCAACCTTCTGACGTCAACGTATGGGTTTTAGAATGTTTCAATCCGTTTTCAAGCGTTTCGGAAGTTTTGTTTTCACCCCCACACCCCTCAATCTATATCGACTATTTTCTTGCAAATGGGTCCACTGTCATAGTTCTATATAAGTTGCAAGTTTCAGCTTCCTAGTCTAAGCGGTTCCTTAGATCTAGAAACCCAAATTTGGTAAAAAACGCTCCTCCCCTCCTCCCCCGTCAACCCTTTCCTAAACATACTACTCATAGGGGTTCAACCAATGTACCCAATTCAATTTAATATCTGAACTGGTTAATAATCTACGCGCCTTCAAACGATTTTGCGTGCGGCGGACGGCATCTACGACGGACAGACGGACTTTATTGCGTTTTTGAGGTTACGTGAATATAAAAAATTTTAGGGTAGCAAATTTTTTTAAAATGTCAGGTCGATCACATAAAAATACAGAACTAATACATTTTCTAGTTCATTTCTAATACATTTCATTTCGTTCAACTTTGTGGAAACTTATTTTGAAATAATTCACACTTGCTGCGTGTGCGATACCCCCTCCTCATCATTCATTACCCACTGTAAGTTTTTCTAAAATCGGCAAAAAAAGCCCTGACCCCTCGGGAGAATTCGAATGACACGAGTTAATTACCCACAGTGAGGTACAAAATACATTAAGAAATTGAGTCAAGTTACACGCCATCTATTGGGAACAGTTTCGAAATGAGCTTTACGAATTTCAGCATTCAGCAAGTATCACAACCAATTGGAATTAAACAGTTTTATCGTTTAGTTTGTAATAGTTCCGCTGGGCGTCGAATAGAACTTGCATGGTCGAAACTTTCTGCAGCCCATTCGACACTGTGAAGAAAACTGTCAGGCCGGAGAGTGGGATGGCGTTCTGAGTGCCTCCTCTCAGGTGGGGATGTAGCTCAGTGGTAGAGCGCTCGCTTCGCATGTGAGAGGCCCCGGGTTCAATCCCCGGCATCTCCACAAATATTTTGTTTTTACGGTCAAAGTTTTTTTTTTCGAAAATATGGTTTCATCGCGGACGCTATTTTTTTGTAGTATTAGTTGCCGCGAGTTTCTTACTTGTTTATGTTTGGCATGGGCTTCAGCACGCGCTGTCCTTCGGTTATTGACACCCAAACGCGCGTTCCGCCGTCAACTATTGCTGCCATTTCCTCGCCTATCCACTTGTGAGTGAAAACAGCCGTTATATTTCCTGTAAAGACGATAAAGGAATTTACTAGAATCAAGTGAAGTATAAAAAATAGAATTTGAAATTTAATTGTTGCTGCTATTTTTTTCTGTTCGTCTTTCAGAGGACACAATTTCGTACATCCGGTTTATTAGCATCACGACATCCGCATGAGGCTATTTAGGCATGTTTTGAGCCTACAGTAAGATTAGCTCACCAAGGATGGATACAGGAGCGGACATAATGGAGCGGCTCGTTGTTTAGGGGTCCTAAGACAAAAATGTACAGAGCTGGGAAAGAAATTGCTCAAACAATTTTATTCCGATTCTCGCAAAAATTCTTGAAATTAACTAGAGTGACTATGTTTTACTGGCTCAGGTAGTAACAAATTATGTGCATCCTGCCTATAAGTAGTGAGAACTTTGTGAAAGAAATTCATTCAGTTCGTATTAATACTTGAATAAGCAACAAAGTGCAATTTGAGTGAAAAAATGGAAAAAGTTAGTGCGGAAAACAAAAGCAATATTTTGGTTTTGACACGAGAAAATTTAACTACTCGCGAAATGGCTGTAATATTTCTTATTTTCCAAAAAAATTACTCCAGTGGAAGATGGCTTCTTAATAACTTTATTATTTCAATAAGACAGTATTGTTATCGATTTTTTTAAAAAAAAAATTTGCTACCCTCAAAAAAATTTTTTTTTACGTTTCATGACTAGTAGATATGAAAAAAGCAAAAAAAAATTTCAGTCCGTCTGTCCGCCGTACGTCGACCGCTGTACGCAAAATCGTTTGAAGGTTCAGAGCTCCCAAACCCTTTGAGCTATTAAATTTAATTTTTTTTTATGAATAGTCTGGGTAGGCATCTTGAATTGACATTATTTTAAAGAGTGGGGGTGAGGGGGGAAGTAGGGGATGCATTTTAGACGAAAAATTTTGGTTTCTAGATCCCAGCAACCGCTTACGTTAGGAGGCTGAAACTTAGAACTTATATAGAGCTTCGATAGTGGACCCATTTGCAAAAAATTGCCGATATGGGTGAAGGAGTGGGGGGGGATATAATGCGTCCGAGACGCTCGAAAGACGAGATTGAGACATTCTAAAATCCATATCTCCTAAACAGTTAAGCCCCGAACACAATGCTCCCGTTCCGTTCCGTTCCGTTCAGCTGTCAAAGTAGACCTTATGGGCTGGCCATGTAAATGCACACAACGGTCGTAATGGAACGGATCGGAAAAGTTGACCAAAATTCAACTTTTACGGATTACATAACCTCACTTGTCGTGACGGAACGGAACGGGAGCATTGTGTTTGGGGCTTAAGTGTCACGAAATTGTAACTTAATCACTATCTGTAGGTATACTAGAAGAATAGATCGGAAACAAATTTTTGAGTGGGGGTAGTGGCGTAGGTGAGTGGGGGTAGTGGCGTAGGTGAGTGGGGGGTGAAAGAATTTAGATTACGATATCTCACGAACAAATTGCACTAGACAAATAAGATTTGGTTTGTGTATAAAGGTTAACAAATAAAGACTGATGAAAGTAAAAATTTTTAAGAGGGCGGTGGATCATAAAAGTAGAGGGGATAAGAATTTTTTAAAAAATTACGTTCCATATCTCAAGAACGGCATAAGATAGATGCTTAAAATTTGTACCAGAAATAGGCCTAATAGACCCCTAGCTGAAAACAAAATTTTGAGGGTGAGGGTGTAGAGGGTGAGAGGGGGGGGGGGGAGGGTAAAAAGAAAAAGGTTCTAATTTTTATATCTCGAGTACCTACAATGATATAAAGTTGAAACTTGGCATTTGGAAGAGGGGCAAAAAAATAAATACCTAGAAAGTGTTTTCAAGATTTTTTTGAAATTCTACCCCTAAGGGGGTGTAATGGTGATGTATACTTTTTCACGAATTCTGCCATATCCCCCTGGTCTGATTAGATATCGACTAACTTTTCACATTCACGGGCTTGCGTAATAATCGCCTAAAACTCGTTTATAAGTTTTTTCTCTTTTCAGCCCCGATAGGGTATAAAAAGTTGAACACGTTTTCACGAATTCCGTCCTTTCTTTTAGAAGTGATCAGAAATTTCCTCCTTCTGACTTCATATTTATTGATTATCTCCTTTCAGGATTTTTGGATATTCAACCCCCAAGTGGGTGTAAGGAGGTTGCCTATGTTTTCACAGATTCCTACATATTGCTTAGATCTGATGATATATCGAATTAATTTTTACTTCCTAAGGTTTCCTATATAAGCGCTACAAACTCAATTTCAGTGTTTTTAGTTATTCAATCCTAAGGGGTTGTATGCTTTTGAAAGCTTCGACATATTTCAGAGGTTTGATGAGATATCAGATCGTCTTTCACTTCCACAGACTTTTGACGTTTTGACCTATAAACCCATGTATCAATTTTTTTTATTCAACCCCCAAGGATTTGCATATGTTTTCACAATTTCTGCCATCCCTTAGTTCTGATGAGATATAAAATTGGTTATTACGGCATTTGCTGTAATGACCTGAAAACCAATTTCACCATTTTTCGAATTTCAAGAACCAAGGGGTGTGAAAGGTTTGCTTACGTTTTCACAAATTTTTCAAAATCCGTCGTGTCTCATGAGATATCAAGCTGCTTCTTATGAAATCGTCTAAAAAACTGTTTCACAATTTTTTCGAAATTCAAACCCCAAGTGGAAGTAATGAGTTTGTATACGTTTTAACAATTCGTCATATCTCTTAAGTCTGATAAGGGAACAAATTCGTTTTTACTTCTATGGGCTTTTAGTATACGTAACATACCGAAATTCGAATAGTCTACACGGGCTTTTTCAATGTTTAATCGGCTAAAAATCTCTATTTTAAATATTTTTATTTTAAGAACAAAGTTAACTTTCCAAGAAACCTCATAAGCTCCAAACAACTGACGATATACTCCGCCTTTGACCCGAACTTTGATCCGAAAAATATTAAAGTTTCGCCCAGACCATTGGCAGATTTTTTTTTTAAAGCCGTCAGAACCATTTCAAAACTTCTTCTGACATTAGTAGGACTCATAGAGATATAAATACTGGAGACGACAAAACACCGTTTTTGTATGAAGCATTTTGAAGCTAGATTAAACATTTTGTATGGAGCGTTTGATGCCAGGTTGGCAGTGAAATGGAAATAGTAGCCTAGTATTCAAATGTTTGGTGTTTTTAATATAAATGTGAATAAGATGCTAATAGTAGCATAGTGTTAATTGCCGGTCCTTTGCGAGGAATCGTCTGGCTTCAAAACAGTCGTTATGTTCCGAAACATTAATTCTGTAATTTCCGGGTGATGCAAAAAGGAACGAAGTAATATTAAAATTATCGATTCTGTAACGCGAAAGCTATTCACTATCGCCGGATTTAGGATTATGGGTCCAGTTCATTCTTCCAGTCCAAACCTGAATTGACCCCACCTTCCGAGACGTATGTAAACTATGTTTCATAGAAATTAATAAATTTTCAGCGCACTAGCTAAATGCAGTACGAAAAAAGAAAGCCATTTTATCCGGACCGAAAAAACTCCAGATCTAATTTCGTGCGGTATTCATTGTCTAGAAAAGGTATCACTAATCCAAACAAAAAAATTTCTATCGATAAAAGTTTCTTTAGAGTTAATGGTCACAGAAGGTATGAGGTTATCGAAACGATGCAAAAGATTCTCAAATCCAACTATTTCCATTAATTTTTGGAATTTGCTATAGTTGCACAAAAACCGTATGACGACCATAAAAAATTGCTCCAATGAATATTAGCGACCAATTCCTAAAGTCCGGTAGGTAACTAGTGTCAAGGAATTTGCTTAAAAAATTTCTTCATTTAGGTACTCCCACAAGAAAAAAACACAATATAGAAGGTCAAGAAAATTTTTACGGTTATTTTTTGAAATTTTTAAATTGCCTTGGTGTTTCATGTACACATTTTAGTTCAAAAGGCGATCCGATTTGTGACACTACATAAATGTCAAACTTTCTTGAAGGAATAAATGTGTGGATACTTTTAAAAACAGCGACATCTGTTGCGCTAAGAAATCAGAACAGAACAATTTTTACTTCAAAAATTAATTCGATTTTCGGTGGCTAGACTATACCTAAGTACGCTCCATCTTCTCTATGGAGTGACTATACTACCAAACCCCTCCTACAAAGTAGCCTGCTATACGGAAGTAAGTCATTAATTAATTTGGTAATATTCCGAACAAATTTTCCTTGAGAAGTGCACTATGCACTAACGCATAGTTTTCTAGTCCTACGTAAAAAATGGTTGGATTTGAATTAAAAGCTCACTAAATTTCCATCCCTTCGGTTTTTTGATTATGACTGTTAGGACTAATGGTTTTCCACGATACGTTTTATTATAACGGTTAAATTTTGGTAGTTTATTGTCATAATTGAAAATTTTTTCAATTCATTTAATAAAATAATTTGAAATGAATTTCTTCAGTTAAGTTTGCAGTAATTTTATTTTGCAATATTCTTGGTTTCACAAAATACCATAAACAAAAAATTTTAATTTTAATTTTGAACAATAAAAATTTTTTCCATTTGAAAGTACGGAAAAGATACCGACAAATATAGTCTAGATGCTTTTTCGAGTAACTACCGTACAAAAGGTCCTAAACAAATGCGTCATAGGTAGGCGCAAAATCTGTTTACCCTTGGGTTAGCTTCCATACAAAACGTCTCGCCTTTGACTGAAATGATAAGAAGTGATTGAGGCATTTGCGTGCGAACGACGTAGACGAATTATTGTTTTAATTATCTCTTATCGTTGTTCTGATCTACTTCCCTAAAATGAAAATGAATCGAGCAGGTACAAGGTTATCGCCTAACACACGTGGCGCTGTCTTTATCTCTATGCAACAGTTCCTTACAACATTCGAAGATAAACAACGAAAATGATAATTATATAAAATTATAAAAAATGCTGTCCAAAGTTTATAGCCTTTTTGGCAACAACCAAATTTTTTTTAAATCGCATTAATTAAAGATCTCGATCTTGCAAACCGATTGTAATTTATGCTAGAAAATCTTTTTATTAATATTATCGAATCGTCGATAAGCTTCTTCTTCCCTACTTCAGATTTGTTTTTTTTATATCTATGCCGTCGCATTTTATAACCGCATAGGTAGACTATCAACAAGTCCACTTAAGTTAAATGTTGACGAACTTTTCGGATTTATACATCCGAAAATGTCACCGGACAGGTCGGATTTTTCTTCAAACATTGCAACAACTTGACTATTGTCATAGATTTTAATCTTATCAGAACAAGTTTAGATTCAAAGTTTGGCTTAGAATAGGTACGTGCGACTGGAAGAATTTTTCTGAATCTTATCTAGTTAGTAAGCAAAACGGGTGACTTTGGTGTTAACTGGAATACCTTGAAGATTTCGAAGGAATTCTCTTCTTTCTGGTGAGATAAGTGTTTTGTCACTATCAAATGTCTGGGCATAAAAGAAAGTCATTTTTATGGAATTTCTGAATCACGACTACCCACTAAAACGCGGTAATCACACATTAGTACGCGTCTTATCGCGTTATTTACACATGAACTATATTTGAATAATTTCAGTCATTTGGTCAACAAGTGAACACTTGTAAGGGAAACAGGGCCACGTCAACCGCTTCTAAGATTGGACTGGTGACTATTTCAGTTCCATAATTAAACATACCGCAGTCACGAGGGGTTTTAGACGAAAGATTTTGGTTTTGGTTTTGGGTTTGGATTTCTTATTTTTGATTTTTAATTTTTGGTTTTGGTTTTGTTTTTGTTTTGGTTTTGGGTTTTGATTATTAATTTTTGGATTTTGGTTTTGGATTTGGTTTTGGTTGTTGTTGTGGTTTTGGTCTTGGTCATGGTCTTCGTCATGGTTTTGGTTTTGGTTCTGGTTTTGATTTTGGTTTTGGTTTTGGTTTGGGTTTTTGGTTTTGGTTTTGATTTTCTTTATCACAGCTTATGCTATGAAGTTGAGACCTAGGATTGAAAGCTGGAATCGAAACAAATTCATATCTATTGAACGGTTCACTTTACATGGTTTACACTTAGTGATTATGCAAACTTGTAGATTTACAGTGAAAATATAATTTAAATATAAATTTTTAAGTGCGGTAGTGATATGCAGGGGTGGAGGGTGGAAAACTCTTGATTGTGCTGATAGATGTTCCTTTGTCTATGCATGGAGGAATATGAGGGTGGTACACAAAGTTTTCAGTGATACGGTGAAGCACGAAAGTATGAGATAAGAATTTATCTCAAACATTACTTCTACTTGAGATAGGACCTAAGAACTTAAACCGGAAGTAGACCCAATAACAAATCAAACACATTTTGATTTGACTTTATTATTTTTTAATAATAAAGTATTTATATTTACAGAGCCGCACAAGAGTATTTCAGTGTCAAATTCTAAAAAAAATATTGATGAGGGTGGTCACGGAAGATTGGGGGTGTTTTTTCTATCTCAGGCTAACGTTAGAAATTTTTTAACTTAGTAAATTATTAATATGGAAGTGGCAGCAAAAAGAGTTTAGTGAAATGCAGAAGCATATCTTTCACGAATTCCATCAAACATTGAATTAATTTTTGCTTCAAAAGTTTCTTTGGGTAATCACCAAAAAATTTATGTGAGGTTATTTTATTTTATTTATTTATAAAAAATTAATGTACAAATGAGGTTATTTAGCAAGAGTATTCACGAGTTTCACCATATCTCTCCGGTCTGATGAGATATCGAAGTGGTTTTTTATATAATAATCGTGTTCAGGGTGACGAATAGTTTTTTTCGTAATTTTTTACGCTTAAATGCAGCGCTCAACCGATTCAGCTACTTATACGAAATAACCTAACAAATTCTCCATATTGTTGGCAGATTTTTTACAAGAGGTAAAGACTATTGTATGGTGGTTATTCGTAGGAGCAACGGATTTCCTTCAATTTACGATTCTATATCTGGAATATTAGAGAAAACACTGTATGGAAAAAATCGGATTAATATCGCTTAAATAAGAGTAAAGGTATGTCACTGTGTTAAATTTACTATTTTTCCTAAAAATATTTCAGTTCAATTTATATATCACAAATTCTTTTAATAACTCCACACAGGGCTTCTTTTGCTTCAACAAATTTAATCAATTTTTTGCCAAATTTGTTTGGTCAAATATTTGACAGCGTGGCATACATTCGAATACAAACTTTCTAATATTCTGCAGCTATAAGACAAAGTCTTTAACCACGTGTTTCTAAGTATTTTGTATGGAGGAATGGGACCACTTACATATTCTATTTGACGAGTGGATATGGTAATTTACAGCAAGCCGATTTTGGAGTTTTTGATCATCACTGATTAAAAAATAGAATAAAGCTTCTTGTTCTCCCGGGTTCCATTTCCTCTTTCGGGCTGAATTAAACTTGTGCAACTCTATCATGACATAAAGAGTATAAAAATATCCAGGTTCAAGATCACGGCAGGAAATTATTCGAAAAATCCTTGGTTCTTTTAAAATCGGCTTGTTTTCAATTTATTATTTACTCAAAAACACTGCGAAATTTTCTGCTTAGTTTGCTCGCTTTGCAGCATTTGCTTTTGTTTGTTGAAATTTCAAATACAAAAGGCAGTTTTTTTTTCATGAAATGTGCAACAATGCATTCGGCCAAGTGCACTTATTTCTAATGCATTCGAATTTGGTCTGTGCCAAATTTACACGATTGTTTAACAGCAGCATCCGATAGCATTCGTTTTTTTTTTGGCAGCGATTCAAAAAAACACTACCTCATCTGCCGTCCCTCGACCGTCCTCATCCCCCGCACTTTCTCCACAGAATTCGAGCACTTTTCTGTGCTAAATAAACTTGAAAATAATTCGACTATTTTTATTTTACTTTTATATGTACTCGTCGTACAAGCAATTAAATAGCAAGCGCGCTACAAACATTGCCACAACTAGAACGTGTGGTACAAGCCGTTAAGTTGACACGCTGTTTGCCAACCAGGTCCATAGTAAACTTCAACGAATTTCGTTGTTGTATTTTTAGCAATGCGGCTTTGAAATTTCGACCAAATCGAGAAAATTCATAAGTACGCAATTTAAGAAGACCATCTAGAAACTAGGAATTCTGCTGGATAGTCAGCCAGCCCAGCTATGTGGATGCGACTTAGCCAGCCAGTGAAAAGTCAATATTTGTCAAGTATTTCGACAAAAAAGGCTGAAATAATATTTTCACGTTCAATTATCAACTGACGCTTATGCGACTTTCTACAATGCAAAATTTCCATATGAATGTATTTTTTGGCAGAATTTTGAAGGGAAACCCAGCCTTGAATCTTTTTTTTAACACCTCCCCAAATACAGGATTTACATGATTATAGGTGGACTATGTGCTGCTTGAGCTACTTCAAATACCGTAGAAAAATATCGGTTGTTGCTCCCACATTAAATCGCAATTTTCGAGCCATAGCGAATTTGAGCGAAACCAAGTACAAAGTTTTTAATGACTTTTGAGTGGTAGTTACTCGAAAAAGTAAAATGAAATGGGTTATAAAACAGCAACTAATACCATAGATGTGTATATAAATTACTTTGTACAAATCATGATATGCAATACAAGATGGCATAATACACAGCCCATACATGTTCTACTTTGACATTTAGTGCATTCCGAAATTTTAGTAGTGAAGAAAAAAAGGCTTTTCGTGTCAAACGTCGCAGTATGATGTTCCGGCGAAAAGTACTTTAATTGCTAAAGCCTAGTACTGTGTTCCGAGCGAAACGAAATGAACTGGCAAATTCCATATAAAAAAAAATGAAAATTTCGCTCATTTTTCGCGACGAAGTAGTTCGTTCGTTTTTCAGTACTGTGTTCATGGGCGGAATGGACATTTGCAGTAGTCACTACTAGATGCCGCTTGGGTTAGTTAAAATTTTGTTTCCAAGGGTACGGTGCCCTTGTATGAGAAGCGAAATATTTGACAATCCAAAATTTTCAACCGTTCGTTGTCAATTCAGTTCGTTTGTGTGAGTTATATTTTGTTGTCTTATGTGTCGGAATTGTAATTTGTTCCCAATATTTTAATTTTTTTCAAATTTCGCGAGCTTTAATTTCACTGACATCTAGTAGCGAACTGTATAATTTATTTCACTCTACTTCGAATGTACCTTTTTCGTTCGTTTTCGTTTCGCCGAACACAGTACTATACTTAATTAAGAAATGTAGAAACCGGACCATCACATCACACACAAAAATGAAGGATATAAAAATTCACAACTGTCATTCATTGGAATTTCAGTTGATTTCAGTAACAGATGGCGCTGACGGCAGCTAAAAGAAGACTATATCAGCTAAAATCATCGAATTTACATACAGGGAAACAGGTTGAATATTATGTAGATATTAGTAGATATCAGCTCGTTGACGTATTATATGCATAATATTGGGTGATACACTGGTGATATTGACGATATTATGATTTGTATGCGAGCTGTGTATTCAAGGGATAACTTTAATATAGAGTAGGCTTGCACATTTTAGTTCACCATAGTGAGCGATCCTTTTCGATTCCCGATCCGTCGCGAACTAGTTCATTCTTTTAGTTCACTAGTTCGCGGCAATTCAGTGATGAGAAAGGCAGTGGAGTTTGGAGCGACTCGTAGTCGTCATTGTGGTAAAATGTACAAAAAAAGGTCGTGAGGGTAGAAGTATATTGTAGCACTGACTTCCAAACGGCAATGAATGAATAGAAACGAACTAGGAGCGGGACTGACTGCGAACTAGTTCGTTCATTTCAGCTCTGGGAACGCTCTTCTGAACTAGTTCGTTCGTAAACTACACAAGCCGAATATATAGCCTAAAAATTTTATCGAAAAAACTCGGTTTTAAGAAAAAATCGTACTTACGATCTTTATCCATAATTTTCATTTTCTCCAAATTCACGGAAGTCTCCTCGTTGTAGACGATCACGCCGACCGCCTTGTTCCAATGGGCATTTTTAATTTTATCCTCGAAAGTACATCCGCCACGCTGAATTAAAGCGATCCACGAACCGTGATCCGAAAATCGATTCGGATGTAGATAATGCGGCGAACATCCGGTATGATCGGACGGATCGCGAAAATCCGAAACATGAACTAGAATTCCGTGAACGTTGAGAATTCTGCCCTCGCCGTATCTCGCCTTTTCTTCGTTATAGTGAAACTCTTGCGTATCAGGCGTCTTGTACGTGTAATTTATCGAAGCGTAGACGAAGCTGTCCAGCGCGACCTTTTCTTCAGGTCCGGGAAGTTCTTTGATGTTAAGATACGTTCCAAGATCGGCACGCGAACATTCCACCACAGATATAGTCCAAAATATGCAGAGGAACAGACCTAGTAAGGTTTTGGCAACTACCGCGCGAATCATTTCATGAACGTATGGCAACATCGTTCTTGAACATAAAGAGATAAGAATTTTGATTTTGAACGAACTACAGCTCGGGAGTCACTAACAAAGTCCAAATTTCGTTCATAACAAGTTTGACCTCGCTTTTTAATCCTGAAACAAAAAGAAAATTTCATTACAATTTTTTTTCCAGTAAGAAGAGACTGCAGACTGATTTTTGGAGACGACTTGTTAGAAACTCTCGACTACTCCATTAAATTTAAGTGTTCCCATTGAATTACACCCTCGCAATCGATAAATCGCCTACATTAAGTTATAAATTAAATTCCATGTTTAATTGATCCGATCGCACGTCACAGTCAAGTGCTCGAACCACTTATGCCCTTCAGTTCAACGCTGAGCGAGTTATTAAGGCGCTTAAATTCAAAACGCTAGTCGACAGCTTCTAAGTTTCCCATCAAATTGTTCACCACATTTTCAAATTGACCCACTTCGGACCCACATTCGTTCCATGATCTTGAGGGCTCACGTTCTAAAAATGAATGAGATTTTGTCCGCATTTACACAAGAACCTGATTCATTGGAGCGAATTTTGGGTTTGGCACTTTATTTGTATTTCCCCCAAGTTTTGACGATTCACGACTCACAAGGGCTTCTTTGTTGAAAATTTACGAAATTTCAGATGATGACATCCTCAAATGGTTTTCACATGCTAATAAATTTGAGAGAGTTCTATAAAAAATTGATAAGATTTTAAAGCCATGTTGGTGTACCTAGACTTAGAGGCGCTTAGCGAAAAACACGACTTGGTTGCTTAATTTTAGATTTTTTTTCTGATTCGGTTGCCAATGGATTGGGGTCCGGTAGTTTCGTAATTTTAATTAATCTATTACTGGACCAGAGTTCTGGATCAGTGAAGGAGTGCAGTTCCGAATCAGTGAGTGTGTAATCAAATCAAAATTTTTCTTATTGTTAAAAATTTTAAATATTTGACTGTTTGTTCTTTTTTGAAATTTTTTTGGATCAGAGTTTTTTAGCGATAGTTAAAGTCACGGTATTTCTGTCATCTCTTATAATAATTCTATAAATTTGAACTATCGGGTCAACTAACCCCGCATAATACATTTCGATCTTATTCGGAACGTTTCTAGTGCCTACTGATTAAGTTCTGATAAATATAATTCAACTAGTACTGAATCGAGATACCGATTCAGTATTACGAATACAGTACTGCATGTGTTTTTTTCATAGTGTTTTTTGTATATACAACATACGTAGCAGAATTTGAACGGAGGACCCCATCATGCGGAAAACAATATACTACCGCAGAGGATATCCAGCGCTGTACATGTTATTGGGAATTATTTTATATGATGTTTCAATCGTTGTCTGCAATAGGTATTGATGCAGTCAGTACTGATACAGTACAAAAAACATCAAGAAAACATGATAATATTATAACAGCTATACAATTAAATTGTCACGAAGTTCCAGATTCATTCATCCCTATCGCAGTACAAAATTTTCCGGAAATTGGTACCATTTTTAAGAGTTCTGCTTCGGTACTGAAAAGCATAATTCGGTCAGAACAAGCTGGTAAATTGTATCCCGGAAAAATTAAAAATTCCTCACGGTGCCAAAATTCAGGTTTTATTTTGATGGCTGGAAATTTATATTGACTAGTCAAAGTCCGAATTCTGTTTGACGGTATTCATTCTGGCTTTTAATTCAAATAAAATTTAAATTTTTAGTATTAAGTACTTCGTGATTTTATATCGCGATAGACACTTTCGCCTACTATCACCGTGGTTGGGTGATAAGGGGGTGGGGGCCGGGAAAAAAGTCACAGGTAGCACTACCTAGTGGGAAGAGGCTTACAACTTTTAGCTTAATAATTTTAACGAACAAAATCGAACTGTTAATTAAATTCTTTCCCATTTTTAGACATGTTGAAATCCTTCGCATTTGCATACAAACCGACGTAATTTTAATAAAATTTACAAAAAAAAACAGATACAATACACGACTAGATAAGAAAAGCTCACAAATGGAAATGATGGGGGAAAAACACCTTGAGACCGGGCAGAACAAAACAGGCGAAACCGGAAGATTATTGCAAACACGTTAAGACAATTTATAAACAAATAAATCGTTAACGCAAGACAGACGCTAGGGTAATTTTCCCCGTGTAAATTAAGCGCCAACATGCATCTCGGTTTTAGTTACCTACGAATCGGTTCAATATTTGAATTACTGTGAAGCGCTTCCGCGTTCCAAATGCGGTGATAATGTGGCTTCGGTAGTGATAAGTTTAGCCGATGAGACACCTAAGTGGAACTTCGCGCTATTAAGTCTGATACGAGAAGGTGATGTGTGACCCACACCACACGCCATCATAGAACTTCGAGAGATTAGCGGTAGGCCTTCGGTCCGCGTTTCGAATCTTGTCTTACTTCCTTCCCATAAGTAAAGCTACTTTCAGCCGAGACTAATTGTCGTGATTTCATGCCGACCTAGACAAGGTCAGGATCATAAAGAAGCTGTGGTCAATTTGAGGCGGGAAAGTTCAAAATGTTTGTGGGGAGTATTGGCGATCGATCTTAATTTAGAAAGTCATGTGGGTGACTCAAGTGTAAGTAAGTGACTCAAGCGTCGCGTCGATATTTCAACGGATTTGATTTGGAACTTTTGTAGAGTGAGTCATGGGACTGATGAAGACCCCACTAGCAACGAGACGATGTGCCGTTCAATAAGGCTTGTAAGCCGTTGCAGTTAGTCATACGCTCATATGGTTCTACTTAGGCTTGTGTAATTCGCGAACGAACTAGTTCAGAAGAACGTTCCCATAACTGAAATGAACGAACTAGTTCGCAGTCAGTCCCGCTTCTAGTTCCGTTTTTCATTGCCGTTCGGAACTCTGTGAGACAATATACTATACTAGATCTAGTGTCCTTTTTTTTTGCTCACCATGTTCTACTAGATGATGAAAGAATAATCTAGTTCGCGAGGGATCGGGAATCGCAAATGATCGCTCACTATGGTGAACTAAAATGCGAAAGCCTAGTTCTACTCCATCTCTCCGGACAAGCTTAACATTTCATGTCGTTCTGTTATGTTGTTAATAACAAACTGAGATTTGAAAGAACTATTGAAGTCGTTTAAAATCGCTTGAAATCAGATCAATATTTACCAAAAGATGTCACCTTTCAAATTACACATTAATTAATCTAATGATAGATTAAAGTTGACGTAACGAAACTTTAACCAGTCGCGCAGACAACGCTAATTGACACATAAACCTACTTCTACGCTCCGACTTTCTCGCAGTGCTAATACGCGATTAATTCATCATTTTATAGCTGATAAGGACAATATTGTTCGACACAATTAACTCCTATCTAAATTATTTTGTTTTATCAGTCGTGATATTTTCTAAATTGGAACAAAATCGTAAGAATTTTAAGTTGTGAATAAAATTGCATAGACCTGTCCTCGTTCTCAACAAAATTTTCGTAAGTATCCACTTGCATGATGAACAAAAAATAAAAGATCGTCCGTAAATAAACGCCTTATTTAACTAACTTACAAAAATCGCTATAAGTTAAATGCATAAAGATAAAAGCTGGAATCTGTTTCACCTTACGGTTATAAAGATACCTCCTTTCTCGACTCATCTTCAGTTTGGGCAACCGTAGGAAATCCTATGCCAAGGATATTTGTATGGTTGCTTGCTATACGAAGCCGTAATATTTGATCTTATCTTTGCAATTGTCAATAATTAATATAACCACTTATTTTTAATGACTTTTGAATGGAAGCCTGTGTAATAGACTGAACTTCTCCGTTTTTGATTAAACTTTATCAAATTTAATTTTAGCCACATAGAGCGCTCAATGGATTCCTGATTTAACGCGATTTGGACTGAATATAACCACCAACTTTTTCAAAACATTTGTATGGTAGGTGATTTTATTTGTTGTTGTTCTTCTAAATACATTAGTGGTAAAAATTTTGCTCCCCTGTATTGTTTGAGCAATTAGAAAACACGGTTTAGATTGTACTTTACTGAAAACTTATTCGTATAAAATATCCACTACTTTGCTAAATGGTTTCTCGAATTACATGAACAAATTTTTCCCAAGGACTTTTCTATGAACAAAACGCGAAGGAACTATTCGACTTACTTCACATTTAATCTTTTCTCTTCTTGCATTGACAAATTACCGTTAAGTACATGCCAAATTTCAAATTTATAGCTTAAAGAGTTCTGAAATTATTGACCAATATACGTGAACTTGAGTTTCAATGACTTTTGTATGGGAGTCATCCGAAGAAGCTGTTCGTTTTCGTCCTTTAACGAAGTTAGTCTAGCAAAATAACCAATGCATATAACGTATTAATATGACGTATTCTCGAGTTATTGCGCTTTTGAACTTGGCATTAAGCGTTACAAACTTTTGAGCAAGGTTTAACTTATAATTCATGTCTGTTACACTTCATCTACTTAAAATCTTGTCGTGTTTTTTTTTGTTTTTGTTTTTTTTTTGTTGATTATGACTTGATTTATGCAAATCAAAATGACGATCCTTTGAGTTAATCTGCTCTTTATTCAAATTTCGACATCAAGATGGCATTGCTAAATCAAATTTAATTTTAACTACCAATTCAGTGTCATAAAAATTAGCAGTCAAAATACAAGTCCGTGATCCGTGAAACACAAGTACAGTTGTTAAGTTCAGTTTAGTGCAATCCAAACTTCCGATGAGTGAATATCCAGTAAAGGAATGTCAATGAAATAGCAGGCATACAAACCGTGGACGATATTTTGAGAATATGCCAATAGTTTTTTTTCAACCTGAGATAAACACGTTCTAGAGTATAAAAACCTAAAGACGCAACAGTTTACATACATCTTACCTGACAAACAGGTGGCGCTACTATTCCTGAATCGTTTATTACAGCTCTACGCTTGTGAAAGGCTGTAATTCTCTCTTGAAGGTGCTGACACATCTAACAACATAACCCTAATGAGGATGACGGGCCATGTCGGTATTCCGAGAAACAAATCGATTGACAAGCTTGCAGGGCGCGGAACTTACTTCCCTCAGATGACTGGCTGTCAACATTTCCGTAGAGTATAGACTAAAACAGTACACCGACTTCGACAGCAGACTTAAGCGCACAGTCATTAAAACACATACGATTGTATGCCGATGCACACAATGGCGCGTCAATGCGACTGGGAAGAAATGCTCTCACTCTAATTTATAATATGTTGTCACTTCATATTCGGTTGTATGCCGATGCCGACAGTAGCCACGGTGCGACATTGTGGCATCAAAATCATGCTCTCACTTTACACAAGATACGCATACACGTACGTAAAGTCGCAGTCGTCATTCTGTTACGTTAGAGCGGCACGGTGGGACTTTACGGTTGAAGTCGGAAGTCGAGTTTGGTGTTTTATGTTTAACCATCTGGTACTAATCACTGATAGTATTTCAGTTAAATTGGTTTCGCAAAAAAGTTTCCAATATTCAACATGGTTAATTTCGTAGTGCGCTATCGGGTATCTTTAACGAGAAGTGAGGAAGACGTGTACGTCGTATGAAAGATTTGCCGTGAATAATACCATGTAGCTCCCGCGGAGTTAGCTGGTAAAATGCTTGCACGATAGACAGCACCCAACTAATATCAGATATCAACTACAAGTTTCATACTAAATTTAGCATGGATACCAAAACAATATTATTGGTAAAATGTTGTTAGTCATTAAAAATCCGGTACTTTGCGATAATTTAAAGATAATTTATTGCGACAAATCTACTTAACTTGTCTTCAAAATTTTCCTTTCGATCGAGTACATAAGTTCACTATCGCCCCAAAACAAATTTAGTTGTGTGCTGATTAACACTGACCTTTCTCTTACTTAAAATCCATACAAGTACTTTTATCACTGCCTATGATAATCTCTAGAATTTAGCAGCTGTTATTTTTTTCCCAAGGTGTACTTTTTTCATCTCATTATTTTCATTTTTAACGTATCTTTTACTTTCAAAACAAGGCCATCAAGATACCCAGTTGTATTAAGTATTTGGAATTTTCCCGAGCAAACTCTAAGACGCTCGTGAATACCTGGCTAAGTGGTGCTTATGTTTTGACAAATAATTGTTTTGGTATTCCACCCACTAATCCCTGCTATTTAAGCGGGAAATTTAGAAGAAATATTTACAACTTGAGATAAAGACAATGGCATGCAGAGGAAGCGAATACTCAGAAGTTTCTTGATAAAAATCAAACGGTTCAGATAAGAAGTGCCTGGTTGTTGGGTAGTTCTTTCAAATACCGCACGTAACGTGGGCTTTCATTGCGAATTTTCAGTTTTGATCAAAGTTTTGATAAGATTTTGGCAAAAAAAATTGTTTACTCGATAAAAGGAACAATGGAACGTTGAAGTATATAGGAAATCTATGGATCAGATATTTCCAATCTGACTGTAGATAGTGCATCTAATTTTTATATTTTACTGCTACAATGTTTTCTTCAATGTAATCTTCTGGATCTTATCAGTGTACCTTAATACTCATACTAGTATGTAGCGACGTCTTATAAATTTTATTGGTAGGTTTGAGAAGTCCAGATCCGGTTGTCTGCTCTCATTGTTTGCACGATAACTCATAAATGCGTTGAGCTACCTGGCACAATTTTTATTTGGTGGTTTATTTCGGATGAAGAAGGAATTTCGAGTTCCTCGCTCTCGATGTCTTACCGCCTTAAGAACTCGTGCCGCACCAAGAGGAAAACAAGCTAAAGACTAGCTGACTCCTGACTGACTATGGACTTGGTACATATTCCTTAAGTTCTAACTCAGTGGGAACTGCTGACCCATTTATTGCACCAGATGAATTGGAGATTCTCTACTGTGGGGAGGAAGGAAGAACCAGAACTTACTGGTGTTAACTCAGTGGGAACTAAGCTCGAAGTTAGTAACTATTCAAGTCACACACTACACGCTACGATAGCTGTGCAATCGTATTAACGGGTAACGCCTTAAGTTATTTCGACGGCTCCAAAAAATAATCATCCAAATACAGGATCGTGCTTCAGCCACACATTAAAATTGAATTTCTCTATCGTCATGGTAAATTTCACTCCGTTTTTATTAAAAGGTGTTTTTTTACATAAAGTTTACTTTTTGCAAAACGTTGTGTTTTTTCATTCATGAATCCACGAAAATTATAATATGGATAGAATATTGTGATCTTCGGGGTTAATCGTTCTTTTTTCAATTTTCGACATCCAGATGGTGCTGTCGAATCGAATTAAAGTTGGTAATCTTGGTAAGCCTGGGAAGTCAAGCATGGCTTTGATTGCAGTCGGTGTTCAGAAGTGAAAGCGAAGAAATAACAGCCGTACCAACCGTACTATTAACAATATCCTGAGGTTATCTAAATCGTGTTTTTTTCAACCTGAGCAATAAAATGCGAAAAAAACTAACGTCGGTTACACTACTTTTCCTTCCACGACCCCATTTCTGTGCAGTCCTACCTACTGTTTTTTACACCTACAACAACCCACAAAGCATTTAGCAGTATAAATTCATGTCAACAAAATTTATTTTTTCTTTGCAACCTCATGACTTCTAACGCGTCTATAACTCTCTGTATACAAGAAAGGTATTGATGACATTAACAATAAAATATTTACTTAATTTCCAAAAAATGTTTGCAAGAAAAAAACCTTATTTTGCCATATAGCAAAATGTACACCGCGACTGATTTCAGTCTGGCTGTGGAGATTGTTATCAATAACCACTATATTTGCGTATACAGCCCGTGGTAAGAACCCGGAAATTTCAGTCCCGTGTCTCAATTGATTTTTTCGGTACCAATATTAGTCCTACTACGAATTAACATCTAGATTAACCAGGAGGCCATATTATGAGTGGTTGAGTTGAAGAGTTGCCTAAGCCACATTGAATTTTTTGATGCTTAGCCTTTTTCAGTTTGACCACAATAACCATATTTTTGTGTTCCAAACTTATTTATTCACCATATTATCAGTATACATTGCTTGATAGTATAATAAAATTAAAATCATTTATTTTTGAGACTAATTTTTCAAATTACGTCTAAGTTTAGAGTCCGATATCGCATTTCGCAGTAATTGTGGGTTAGGCAACTCTTCCACTGAACCACTCACATGGAACGTTCTTTTTTAGGTTATCAGTCGCATAGTAACCTACACCGTATCTCAGCATTAAACACGTTTCGGACTTCTCGAAGTTGCGCCCAGACTGTTGGCACATTTTTTTGATTAAATAAAGTAAAACAAACTGTTCATTTTTAAATTCACCGAAATGAACAAAAGTGCTATTAACATAACAATATGGTCGGTTGATGTTTGATTTGATAAACTGTAGGTTATATACGTTATAAACAAACAAAAAAAGAATGTAATTTAATTTTTAAGTCGAAAGAATTTTCTTCATTACTTTTAATAATAATAAATATTTTTTTTTATTTATTTTCGTAAAGATTAAGCAAATCTGACCAGCGCAACACTTCGCCATTGAACTGGACTGTCTGTGACAAATCTCAATTTTGTTTATTTTCCTCGCAATGTTTATTTTGAGATTATCTCATCGGAAGATGATCTTGTGTACAAGTGCACGGGATTATCAAATAAAGCGATGTACACGCTTGTGTTTATACAGATTAAATTACTTGGTCGCTCAGCAGCTGATCGTAATGAAAAGTCCCCTGCTAATGTTTTTCTTTCCCAGCATAAAAATGTGGATGTGATGAGCCATGTGTGTTATTCCATCAATACCCCGTCCCCTCCCTACCAAACACTTTGTGATAAGAAACCCCCCGCAAGTTTTAAGGGTTAAATGTTGATTACGAGTGAATGAAGTGACTGTTAAGTGCTGGCAAGCATTTCCGACGGAAACTATGCAGCAATGATTTTGATAAGAAAATATAAGAAACATTTGTATACTCTAGATGAAATCATATAGAGTATTATAAGTTTAATCCAGCCCAAAAGTTTGTAACGCATAGAACCAAGCCTCGGACGAAAAAAAGTTATATATTATTTTAACTTAGCCTTATAAATTCAACCAAACATCTAGATTCAAAATTTCAAGATCCTAGGTGAAGGCGTTCTTGAGTTATCGTGTTCACGGACAGACGGACGGACGTCAAGCGGATTTGAGGTTTTTGGCCACAAATAAACAAAAAATAATATATAACTTTTTTTCGTCCGAGGCTTGGTTCTATGCGTTACAAACTTTTGGGCTGGATTAAACTTATAATACTCTACAGGGTGTTTGGCACTCCGTGTGCCACCTTGTAAGGGGTTATTACTTGATATATTTGGAGAAAAAAATTGTTCTACAGGGTGGGTCAAATTTCAATATTAGTGGAGATACAGGGGTGTTAAGAAAAGTGTTTTTGACCGGTACCCTCACTCACTTAAAACGTTAAATCTTGAAAACGTTAAACTTAAAACGTTAAATCTTGAATTTTTAGGGTTGAAGTAGCAAAAATCTTGGGTGCAGTTACAATTTAGACTATTACATCAAATGAAAGGTAATTCGATTGCCTAAAAAACGAGTTATAACACTTTGCTTTGTGATTATTCGTTTTCAATTCATTTATTTCACTGACATCTAGTAGCGAACTGTATTATTTATTTCACTCTACTTCCAAGGTACCTTTTTCGTTCGTTTTCGTTTCGCCGAACACAGTACTATACTTAAAGGTGGAATTACAGTGATAGGGATGAGAACGCGTAATGACCTGATCGCATCGCGCACGCTATATCGTGACACAAATTATAGTGAGCGCACTAATTTACTTTCCGTAACTGGGACATAATATTATCATTTATCAAGTACTAAAATATTTTGTTCACAGCCTGCAAATGTATTGCCCGTTTTTTTTTAATTTTATAGGCATTCATTTTCAGGTATTTATTAGCGGTTTGCTGTCTATTGTTATAAAAAATTAGAAATCGCGTTACACGCGCGACAATATTAAAAAGTAGACTATATCGAAGCGACGCGATTAGAGCGATGCGATATCACTGTAACTGGTTTCACTTACCAGCATGCATTCTAATCAGTTGTCAACGCGCCGCATCGTTTAACGCGCTCGCGCTTGTTCCCTACAATTCTACCTTAACTTATTCAGAAATTATTTACTGTTATTGGAGACAGCATATCTTGAAGGGATCAAAAATGAACACAAATTAACAAAAGTCTAGGTGTAAGTTTATTAATTATTGGGATAAAGTCCAAAAGCGGTTAAAGTCGATATGCGACAGAAGTGCCGCGCTACTGACACCTTTCAAAACACCAGTTACGATTTTGTGTCATAGTGCGTAACACGGGTACTACTCCAATTTCGGTGAATCATTATTGGAGTATTTCTTACCCCTTTGTATTTTAATCGTCTAAAATCACTTCCAAATCGTGAAAAATGTTGACAGTTCAAATTTTTTTTTAAAAGCATTTAGCAAAAATATTTTAGCCCAACTATAGCCGTCGCCATGTCTATGACCTAGAAGCCCAGCAAGTTCAGTCGGGATATTATCAGACTCCCAATATTGGGTCGTGAATTCGAGCCCCACACTGGGCGCCAAAATGGTCTTACAGCCAAAATTATTAGCCGAACCTAAAATAGATCGGGATTTATGGACGGAACTAAAAGACACGTTATATCACTAATTCCTTCACTGCAATTTTATATACTGCAGACATTATCCCTGCATGTGCAATGGAATGATCTGACTGAGGATTCTCACACGATTTCCAAGAAACAGTTTAAGATGCCTTGAGGTCCATATCTAAAATTACACAGTAATCTCTTGGGTCCTTCATTGAACGCGTTGTTCCTTAAGTTTTCTCAGACATCATCTCTGAAAGATCTTATTCAAATTAGATTCGCACTGTAGTTTTCACAGCTAATTCCATTTAAGTGGAACAACTGAAGAAAAACTCAACTTGGTGTGGGTCGATTACATTAACTACACGCCCTAAATCTTCAATTTTCCGAGTTTATCGAAGCGATAAATTCGCATCGAATTGAAAATCGAAACCGCATTTGCCATGAAAGAAATCAAAATAACAACAGCACTGAAAATCGATGTCACTTTATGCACTTAGTTTTCATGTGTGTAATGCAATTAGTAAGCCCACATATGAGCTGATTTATAAATAGCGCAAGTTGATGGCAGCTGTCCGACTGCTTGTGGTATTTCCAAACGGTAGTGCAAAGAAATACAACAAAAATCACTTATAGCATTCGTATGGAATCTGAAGAAGTAGAAATCAAATTGAAATCGGAATTTGTATTCCGTCCAGGGCTAGGTGCGGATGCATCTACAGTACGATTGCATGTAGACGTACGCGGTAATAAAAATGCAGCCTGAAGAAAATCGAAGACACACCAGTGGCGTACTGGTGCGACACTAAGAATTGGTAATTTCAATTGGAACTTCAGAGAACTCAGTAGCGTCATTCTGAAATCTATTCTCCATAATCTGCTTGGTAAGTTTGTCGACACTAGCAGTGTCATCTCCACCCCCACCAATATCAAGATGACACGGTTCATCAAACCCAGTGCATGTGCATCTCACTATCGCTTTCTAGTGCACTATTTACACCTATGAGACTTGCATAAGAAACTCGCGACAAACCGCTTGAAAGATGCTTTACAAGACCCCCAAGGTGCATCCTAGATCCTCGAGTTGGGCAGACTGCTTTTGTTTGGATAGGATTCGGGTCAGAGGACATCTTAATCCCATAAGCCTCAAGTGCCTGGCTCCTATCTTAAGAGCCCGTCAAGCAGATTTAAATCATTTCCTATTTCGATCCCAAAGCCTGCCGCCCGTTCTTTGTTTACTCGAAATATAGCGTCTTTCGTATTCAAATTCGTTCCGGGTTTGTTTAAGCCATACGCGAAAAGTAACGTTGCCTTTGGGCTATGGTTATCAAAAATTTTACTCAAGGTCAGGTGTGCAAACACCTGCCTATTTTTTGATATATTATGATTACGTTGTTTCGAGCTAAGATCTCTTACAGAAATTACGACGGTATAATGCGTTTCATAGTCGTGTACCTTTTATCTACCTGGCATTGATTCACGCATCTTAAGAAATTGTTAAGTATTTCACGTATGGCGTGTCGGGGTCCATAGAGGAAGTCGCAAACGAATCGTTTTGTGTTTTGAATTTTCAATCGTTTTGATCGATAAATTGAACAACATTTTCGATATTATTCGTTCGATTAATATAAATGCGCATGTGAATTTTGAATGCGTACAACGGTTGTATATTAAATTTGTCCGATCGGATTGCCAGCCAGAATTGTATTTAAATTGCGTTTGTAAAAAGAAATATTGTTCAGTGTTTGCTTTGTATGTCAGCAATCTGTTTTTGGACGGTTATTTTCAATTTTATTTTGTCCGTAGGGTAGTTGTTCCAGTTAGCGGACAAACAATTATTGTTTTCGAAATACAATAAGAATTTTCTTATTTTGCCGATTGTAAATAATGTAGAATGACCTGATTGCTTTCACATCAATCGAAGAAATTTGATTTTATACGATAGAAGCCCAACTTTCTATCAAGTAGAAAACACATATTTTTGCTAAAAAACCGTTCCAATTTCGGCTAATGAACAGAACAACCAAACAATGAAGAAAATTTGTCTACTGTTTTACTGCAGGGAAGATTTTAATTTTGAAAATTGCCATCATGAAACTGTTACTTTTTACCTTTCTACATGAGTTTTGTCAATGATTATTAAAAATTTTATTTGATGGGAATAAGAGCCAATACACTAATATCATTGGTGTTGAAATGCATACTGCGCTACATTGTTTGAATCATGGTATTAACACTGAGAAAATTCAATCACAGAGAAAAAATTGTCATACGAGCAGTAAAATACCTTTATTCTCATATGCATACTCTTATGAGATATCAAGTGTAAGACTTCTTATGAACATACTGCTATGAGACTTACTCTAAAAAACGACACTCACGACTAAGATAAAAATTATCGTTCAGGTTGCGTCAATGTCCAGTATCTGCAAGTAAGTAAAACAAAGGACCCGTTCTTCTTAATCTACGTATAGTTTTTTATTCTAATTTCTGACGTCATACACAAAAATTCGTGCCCCTATTAAATTTTGGTTTGTGTCTTGCCTAAGTCATACGATAGCAGACGAAGTCAACGAGAGAGTCGACTCAAACATTTTTCATTTAATAAAAAAATATAAAATTTTAATTTTCTGCTATTAATATGTACGGCGAATGCTGTTTTCTATCGGACTTCTTTGCAAACTTACGTGAAATCTTTCGTTGCGTAAAATTTGTCAAAACTTAGCGAAGACTTGCATAGTTTATATTCAGACTTTGACTTAAATGGCGACTCGAAAATGGTATCTAGCGAAACGCCGGCAGTTCATAATAGTTTTTACAAACTGTGTCCTTATTGTGCCTTATCGCTTTCCTGTGGCATTAAATAATTGAGCTATTGCCGTTCAAAAGACAGCAATAGGACAAGAAAACGTAAGACTTATACGTAAACAAAATCTGGATTTTTTTTCATTTATAGATTTGCTTGCATGAATAAGAACCGATCGACATAATGTAGGTATCTATTGTCGTAAGTCCATAAATTGCTTGACAGGCACAAACGCTCATAATCCACATACGAAAGTTCGGCTTCTCTAATTTTGAGAAGAAAATAAACTTTCTTTTCAGTGAAACATGGACAACAAATTGATCTAAAATAGGTTTCGGACATTATGTGTAAATCATAAAATTTTAATATAGAGACGTAAAGACTTCTCCCAAGATAGAATCCTATTTCTTTTATTTGACTAATAATCAAACTAGTTATTTGATTTGCCAATGAAATATGAGGTATTTTTACTTTCTGTGTGTATCACTATGAAAATTCTAGCTACAACTCCTTGCAGCTTTAGTACTCGGAGACTGATTACGATTTTCATCCTTTGTATTTGGAGGGGGTGGTGCATTAGCTACACGAGGCTCAGGCCGCAAGCACTCCACACACTCCAGCTAAATTTGGGAGGCATCCAAGCGCTTCGTTTCGGATGCATACAGGCGCTCCGTTTCGGATGCATCCAAGCGCTCCGTTTTGGATGCATCTTAGCAACCCGCAAAATTATAGTAAAAGCGACGCACGCGTGTAGCGATGCGACGCGATGACTGCTGGCTAGAAAGCATGTCAGTGAGTGAGCCAGTTGTAGCCATATCGCATTGCTTCATACTCGTCTCTTCGATTGCCAATTTTCTAATTTCGCCGTATAAAACGATTTTAACACTTGCGTAGAATTCTTTTCGGACTTTTTATAAGAATAGATGGTATTAATAAATATCGCGAACGAATGTCTAAACAACAAAACAACAGAAGCATTAAGTTTAGATTGCGAACGATATATTTTGGAATTTGTGAATATTTTTCGACAGTTGTGGCAAGTAATTCAACGCGAACACTATAACTGTAGCCGCGATATGACGCTAGCGAGCGATGTGCTATGGCACATGTCAAAAATAAATCAAAATATTATTATATAGTAAAAGAAAAAAAATTAAATAAATAAAATAATATATAATCAATTTACAAAATACTTTTAAAAAAAAAGTTTTTTTATTTAAACATTTTATGTTGTCTCCTTTTCAGAATTTTTTAAAAAAAAATGTTGTATTCGAAACTCTGACATTTTCTAACTGAGGAAAAACTTGCAGGTCTCATAACTCGGAGTAACCAGAATTTTTATAAACTTGTGGCGTACAGAACTAAGTAGTTATCCGTAGATGGAACATAGTTGCATTGATCTACGAATTTTAGATATAATAAAAACAAAATATGCAATAATATCAATATTAAAATATCAAATGCTGAATATTTGAATTATATATATGTAGGTATCTACTATAAAAAAAATTTTAAATTTGTTAAATTCAAAAATTCGTGATAACTTTAACGGAAATTTAAAGGCAATTCCGATCAAATTCCAAACAAGATCGGTGGCAATAAAAGCACCGTAATCAAAAAATGCAAACCAAATTTTTAAAAAAAAACCACTGCGATAATTTCATCAAAAATAATTTAAGCAATCAAGAAACCATCGGCATCTCGTTAAGTCATGTGTAGAGTAATCAATTTTAAGAGAACAACACGAAATATACGTTCACTTTTCTAGAGTCATATGATGTGTAGCGTGTGAGATGCCATGTAGGTATAGGTCCAGAGTACAGATTTAAACGCGCCTATAATTTTCATCGTAAATCGACATACAGAAGGTTAAAGTTACCTAGCATTGAGCATTACCCGGTTTTCACCAAAACACCGCCATTTAAGCGATTTTTTAAACGCATAGCTGCTTGTAATGACTACGTGACCGAACGCAGCACAACGCCTTTTTAACTCATATCAGTACCTATACTCCTTTACCTACCGTGACTCAATTAAGTTTTAGTCCACCGAATGGTTTATAAGAAAGTTACCAGAAATTATAGATACTTCACCACATTGTATTTAGACGTTGTTCTACTGGCTGTGCAGGAAGATAATTCTGAACTGCTGCCATCAGGAAAACTATGAATTAAGGGAAAATAAAAGTACAGCAGAATGAACAGAACCCTGCGGGATACCAAAAAAAGATCTTTAGTTGTACCCCTTAAACAGTGAAATAACTTCATAATTTTTAAATTTTCATTGGACGACAAACATTGTCTCGGCGCTACAGTAAAAAAAATTCTCTTCGGCAAATTTAGGACATACTCGTACATTACTTAAAACAAATCAGGCTTGTTATATCTATAAATCTAGAAAAAGCGAAAATTCAAATTATGATCATAAATTGAAACTAAAGATAGACTTATTTTTTGGGACCTCGGCAGTTTTGTCTACTAAAACAAAGGTCATGGGCTTAAATCCATTCAAGTCAAAGATAAAATGATTTTAAGAAAAGAAACAGTATGTCCAAAAATGTGTTAGCGCCATTTACTAACTAAATACATAATTGAATGCCTTTGTTCATTGCCTCTATTTTTGACGAATGTCTAGATGGTAATTAATTGTGTAGACTAAATTGCTGCTCATAAAAAATGTTTGGCAAATTTTTTTCATACAGGCGAGATAAAAAGGTCTCGAAACAAATATAGAACTGCAGTTGGATAGGAACTGACAACCTATCGAATTGGTTCCGATACCGAAAAATAAATCTCGCGGAATTTCCGAAAAGTGCGATTTACGTTAGGTTCAAATAAATCACCGTTTTCTTCGTAATTGTTGAACATTTTTGTCTCTGTATACACCAACGTTTCACTAAAGGAAATCTAAGACTTTGAGACTATGACTGTGAACTTGAAAAGTTAGTAGAAACTTTGTTTGACTTGGTCTGAAAGTCAGTGGAAGAAACAGTTCACTTAATGACCTAAAGTTGATAGTTTCAACTGGCCTTTACAGCGAATGTTTTTCACCTGTCATACCCTCAATGGCGTTCTATCCCAATCTTCGATTACGTGCGCTGTGCCTCACAGACTGCTCTGACGCCGAAAAGTACCATACCTATTACGTATAAAAAATAATATTGTAAATCAAACTGGAACAGTAACTATGAAAATTATGAAGCCATATCAGCAAACGTGCTGCCTACCTAATTAATAAATAATAATAATAATATATATAGGGTGGTCATAAAGAGAATTATATAAATGTGTCATCACTAAAACTGACTAAGCTCCAACAATTGCCTTGTTGTGTGTATTGTGGATTATAACCCAAGAATCAAACTTTTAGTGCTATATTCTAAATTTCAGTCATGAAAATTTGTTTTACGGTCCAGTTCTTGTCAGAATAAATGAGAATTTAAAAGAACAGTACAGGCTTGAGCAGCAGGTTTAAGTTTTTACATCTAGAGGGCTACAGTGTGGGCACATAGCGTCAAAATATAATGAATTTCAAAGCAGCAATTACGTTCTGACAGCATAAAATAATACAAGTCATGGTCACAAAATATGCACGGCAGAAAATAATAGATGGCGCTGTACCGAAACTTATTTTCCAATATTCGCAGATTTGTCTTCGAGATTCGGGGCGCAGATTCTAGCAGACATTTATTGAATACATCTCCGAGATTTCCGGAGATTTGAACATTATCATGGTAAGAAATAAAAAAAATTATTCTGGATAGGTGTTCGGAAATGTGCTCCCAATATAGCCCGTAATAATTTTCTTCTATTTTTTCTGGGGATTTCGTTCGGAACATGAGAATTTGCAGTAATTTTTCACTAATTTCCTTCATTAACAGAAATGCAGCTGAATTTGAAGTCATACTGAATATGTTACTCAATTAATCAAAATAAAATAATTTCTATAATTTCAAGTATTTTTTTGTCTATTAAAATTGCAGAATGAAATTATTAGAGAATCACTAGAAAATTTGACACCACACACTAAAAGTTATTCATATGATTTTTTAGAAGAAAGTAGTCTTTCACATTTCGAGGAAAATTTAAGCGGAAAAATTAGGTTTTTCTTAAAAAAATTGGATGACTTGCATTTTCCACAAGTTGGTAAAAACGATTACTCAAAAGCAATAAAACGTAGATATTTTTTGGTGTGTGTCGATCACTGGATAAATTGAATTTAGTGCACTAAATTACGAAAGTTTTTTTTATTATTTCGATTATCTTGAGTAAGGTCAACCAAATTAGCTCTTCTTGTTTATATATAAATTACTATCGTTATAAGATCTTCGTTCAATTAAAATTCTTAATTAAAGTGGTATTGAAACTTTTTCCAATGATTCGGAAAGCATACACTTTCCTTGAGGATGGCACTGGCGAAACCGCCATGAATATTAAGTACAGTACATTTACGGACACCTCTCTAGAACAATGTTCTTCCTTGTATGGTGTAAACAATATTAATATGTCCTATTGACTCATAGTTTAGGTACCTGATTCTTGGATAACATGTGGTACAGCCTAAAATTATACAGTCTGGAATTATAGTGAACGCGACGCACGCAAGTGAAGCGATGCGACACGATAAATACATGTTAGGGAGTGTAACCAAAAGTTATAGTCGCATCGCTTCGCGCGCGTCGCTTCGATGGCGATTTACTAAATTCGTCGCGCGCGTATCGTAATTTTGACACTTACGTAGGTCTTATTTCGTTTTTTTAGAACAATAGACGCCGACCGATTAATAAAAATCCCAAATGAATGCCTATACAACAAAAACAAAAACAGAGGCAATATTGGCGCAGGCTGTCAACAAATATGTTGGTATTTCTGAATATTATTTGGCAGTTGTTGTGGATTCAACGCGATATTGCGCGTGCGATTCGTTATGTCATCGTAAATTGCGCATCGCATTCATTATAATTCATCCTTAGGGTGAGCACAGTACGATTCAAGTTTTCCAGCCGAAGCACCGCAACATTTTGTTTTTTCGGGCACAAATTGTTAGCCTATACCCCAACCCATTCAGTCCTGAGCTTGAATCAAAGTAGTTTAGCATCACAAGCTTGGCTTGATCCAAGCCGTTCACGGTTATTTATTGCCAAGTTGTACGATTACTTTAATGCGTCACAGTTGTAAAAGTGGGCAATTATTTTACCTTGTCGCATTTACTCTCCCTTGAACTAATTTTTTATTTTTCCAATTTAAATTTCCATACTGCATCCGAGTTGAAATTTGTAGCGATTTAAGCGGTACCGAGGTACGGTAATTTCTTTCTTCTGCGCTAATAAACCGGAACGTACGAGGTACATATGGCGGTAGTTCGTGACAAAAGTTCCTATTTTTCCATCTTCTCGTTACGCTTTGTAGTTTATAATTTGATTAGCACATGGCATATTTTATGCGTGCCAATACGATTGTCACCTGTAATAATCGCCAGGTAGGACACACCAACTATGTATACATAATTATGGGTACGTTCAAGCCGCACACGTTTTCGTTAGTGCGGACTTTAAAATACCAAACACCACCGTTTGGTGTTATTAAGTTGTTTTGTAGTGCGGTTAAGTCGCCGAGAAAAATAACGTCTTAAGTACCTCCTCCACATTCAAAATTGAGAAAAATGCACGTGTCGGCGAAACGGTGTAATTTTTTTTACCTAAAAACGAGTTCCAGAAGTCGCTAACCATTTCAGCCAAAGTCCAAAAACATCTTGGTCTTAAAATTGATCAATTTAAGAATACAATCAAAACGCTTAGCTAAATTTACCTGATGCACGTTGTCCGGTTTAACTTTTAAATTTAGTGTCGCCGAATGCGCTACCATGAGACGTAGACACTTCTTATTAATAATCGGCTTATCGATTTGCCTATTAACACACTGTCGCTTGCTTGTAATTGAATTAGAATAACGCTGCGATCCACTTAAAACGATTTTCTTTTTCCTTTATTAATTTTCGTTTCACTAGGTCACACACTACCGACCGACACTATTATTCCGCACTGTTGTCCGATTTTTTCGTTCTCCCCTATTTTCGATCTACAAAAGTGTGACACTTAGGGCAGTGTTTTTCGTACTATCGCGGGGTCGCGAAATAAGAAGTTAGTTGGAAATTAGGGCAACTAAATGCAGCAAAGAATCAGCACAAACAGCTCGTTCTAGGAGTGGATGAATGCAGCATGCAGCCTGGTCCTTGGGGGAGTGTGGATGAATTCGGGGTTGCCTGTGTTGGATGCTTTTTGCATTAACTTAGTTCGCGCGACAATGTCCTGTGGCTGATGGTGTCCGTGTTGTTGTACACGAAGGACGTCAAAGAACTGGGTTGAACTCTATCGATTTTTTTTTTCGTCACTGCTATTACGAGAAATGCACCTTCTGGTTTCAGATACTTCAGCTCCAGCAGCTTTCGATAGTTGGGAAGCAACTTTGCGATGAAGCCCTCTTAGTCCTGCGGGACTTTATGTTTCCTTGTTTTCCTGTGTTGAACTATTTGTTGCCTGTTCAAAATCGCGGCCAATTTAGCACTTCGACACTCGTCAAAACCGAAATCGCTCGCGATAACAGAATCCTCTGAATGCAGTTCTTGCGCGGGTGACGCCAAAACAATTCGTCAAATTGAAAACAAGAAATTCGTATCGAAAGGAGAGTTTTTCGAATGGGAGAAGATCACGGTGCGGCTTTAATCACTTAGAAACAGTCTTAAGAATCTACGACCACCGACTGCGACTACCTTGAAATCCGGCGAAACAAAGAAATCAAAGTCACGGTTCCCCAATACCTGGCACTAATACTTTGAATAAATCTTTAAGACAAAAAAATCCAACAGTATCTAGTAATTGTCGTAGCTGTTCTTGTTTTCCTCGTGTCGTTATTGAGTCGATGTTTCGTGCTATTATTATTATTTTTTTCGATTTAAAATGAATGAGAACGTGTTGGCGGTCTTTACAATGAAACAATTAAAACAACAACAGGTCTCTTAAGACTTTTCGTTTTTCGATCTGTTCTTTAGCGAATGCCGACCTGAACTGAATGATTCGCGGTCGCGAAACTTTTGCATTACCTGGTCGTGCGTTCATACGCGGTGCTTGCAGGCAGGTGCTAACGTACTCACTTAATGTCTCGAAAAAATATTTTTTTTTTTTTTGGTTTAATATAACCAAACCGCTAGACTAGATGCTTCGTTTTTTGTTTAATTTAATTTAATTTAATTTATAACAACCCGGACAACAAAAATAAATTTCAGACGCACAGAGCGCAGCTCACTGTAACCGAACAACAGAAAATTATGTGGAAAAATCGATTTTCCCGTACAGCTGATATAAGGTACTTGGGAGCAGTTTTATACGATTTCATATTCCACGTTATAAATAAATCGGGAGATAAAAATAAAATTTAAACAAAAAAATGCCACAATCGGAATAAAATATCGCGAGATGATAAGCCAACACAACACCAAATTCGTAAGACGAGCAACGCGACGAATTAAGACGAATCGCGCGCTAAGCGTTTTTCTTTCGATTCCGAAGACGAGAAAACTCGACTGTGGCAATTTTATTTTAAAAGACAGACAGGTCGAGTCTCGGAATCTGAAAGACTGAAACTCGACGACTACTCCGACTTCGACTCCGGTTATTAGAAGAAACTCGAATCTTGTTGTGAATGTTGGACAACAACAAACACTAACTACGACTACCAGCTACGGTGGCTACGACCAGAAATCATATAAGACGCGAAGTCACATAACTTCTGCTCTTTGGTTTTGGTACTGGAACTGGGAACTGGGTGATGTCTTTTCTTAATCTTCAGAAACCACAATAAGACCATATAGTGAAAAATGTAGTGATGTGGACGGCGAGTGGGCTGAGTACTGTACAGACGCATAACATATGCTTCGAGATGGTTGCTTGGACTCACTCAAGTACAGTAGATTCCGCTTAATATTCGACGACAACATAAAATTTAATTTTTTTGTTTTATCATCATTTTTTAACTTTACTATTCTAATAAAAAAGTAAATGCCAACCCTCAAATTTTTTTATTTCCACTTTAAACCCCAAAAAAAGTCCGTCTGTCCGCCGTATATACGCCGTCTCCAAACACCTTAGATCTCACAAACCCTTTGAGATATTAAGTTCAATTTTTTTTTGTTGGATAGATAGGGTGAACCTTCTTAAGTGGTGAATTTTTGGGTGCTGAGCCAGCATTTTAGAAAAAAAAAATATATTTGTCCTGAAGCGGGGGCTAAGAAATGTGGATACGGTTCTTGAAAGCTGGAATCGAGAAATTCTAAAATTAAAATCGCCTGAATGGTTTATACCGCAAAATTAAAGCTTGGTGATTGTTTGAACAACTAATAGTGCAGGAACAATAGTGTCATAAGGGTGAGTGGTGGTGTGAGATGCTTTAGATGCCGATATCTAGCAAAAGATTTAATTTACTTTCACAGTAAAAAATTCTGTGTAAATTACTATCCTTAAAGCAGTAAAATATACCGCATTGATGTAATAAATTTACGACGTTTCATTAAATTTAACAAAATTAAAAGTAATTTTTAAAACTGCGTATTTTTACACATTTAATTCATAAATTTACTAGCTGGGTAGTAATATTGCAACACAGCATGAAATTTTCCACATTTAATGTGTAAAATTGATGATTGTGTATAAAATTACGCATTTTGCATGTAAATTTGATACTTCAAGCGTAGTATTTTGTTTTTTTGTGATATGTATTAACTTTACCGCTTCGTTGTTTAATTCACATGTGTCGTGGTCTTGTGTAAAGCGTGATATAAAATTTAAAAAGAAAATAATGTTTATAATGTGTGAAGTTTGTGGCTTTAAAACAAATAAATTAAATTTATATAATAAACATGTATAATGTTTTATACTTTCTACCCTTTTTGACCTATATTCTGGTTTTTCCCAAATATCATGTGTTGAATGATCTCATTGAATTTTTCAAATTGTCGATTGTTGTGTCCTTTGGCCCTTCAAAATACGTCTGGGAATTCATTTGCCGATCATTCGCTAGAAGCTTATTCATTTATATTATCAATAAATTAATAATAATAATAAGCAAACGTAAACATATCACATTTTTGTAGTACATATTAATTTTTCCACACCGTGAGTAAATTTATGCACACCAGCAGTAAATTTACACATTTATAGCGATTGATTTCCACACTTTGTGTGAAATTCCGCAAAATCAAGAAAAAAACACGGAATAAAACTACAAAACCTACAATAGTAAAAATTACAAGAGTGCCTAAAGAAATTTGACAATAGCAATTTTACTGCTCTCAGAGTAGGCACTAAATTGCCTACTTCGGTTTTTTCGATATTCAACTCCTAAAGGGTCTAAAGGGATTTCATGTAGTTTAACGAATTCCGTCGTATCTCTAAGTTTTGACAAGATTTGTAGTATTTTCTCCAATCGGAGATACGTTTGCGTTTTTCAGAGCTCTCCGAATTAATGTTTGATAACTTTTCATAAAGTGTTATTTAAGAAAAACATGTTGGAAACGTTGACGTATTGGTTATTATTAAGTTTGAATTTATAAATGTTGCTTTATTATTTTTTAATAATAAAGTATTTTATCAGTAAGTACAATTTTTCATGCTAATAAAATGGGAACCAATTAAAAATAAAGATAAAAGATAAAAGATAATGATAGCAATTTTATAAAAGGCTTAATCATCCGAAACCATCAAAATAATGGTTGTAATCGTATGAGTACTTAATACGTAATAACTAGTTAAATTAAGTTTGTGAAACAGACAAAAACAAACCGCAGTCACGAAAGGCCACAGTCAATCGTATGATACTCTCAGAAGAAATACTGAACTTCCATTTATATTTTAGTTGTGGAAAATTTGGAATAAAAAGTGGGAAAGTAGTTTGTCCTTTTCCAAGTACTATCGAAAGAGAAGGTCAATATCTTGTGTTTTAAATTCCGAACATGGAACTTTAGGTAAAAAATTTCGAGTGATTTTCTTATCATGTTGTGATGAATTTTTGTTCACTGGCGAACTTAACCACGCTATTAACTTAAAACAAATTGGTGTAAAATTTTCATTTGATTAGTCAAATATTTTTCAGTTATAGTGGGTTCCGGAAGATGAGTGACAAATTCAGGGGCTATTATATGGGGGTATCTCAGTTAAAAAAATTTTAAATCTTAGTTTCGGGTGTGAGTAATTCGGAATAAATAATCTACTCTCGTAATTCGAGCAGCAACATCCCTAAAATAAGGGATGAAGTTTGACATAAGATTTGGTTTTAAAGAATCCTTCTTCTTAGAAAAATACTACAATATGACAGTCGATTTTAATGAAATACGTTCGAAATTATCTACTTGTATGGATTTATTATAAATTCTACTCAATCCCACCATAATTGAGGGGTGAAAAGACCAAAAATCTTAATATTTCTGAAGAACATATTTGATCCAAGTATATGAACATACATTTGTACGCTTGTACGAATATACAGAGTGTATTTTTATAAGTTAGGAGTGAGACATGTGTTTGGTGAGCTAAAAAAACTGAATAAAATAACCGTTTTCGAAAATCATTTAAATAATTTGTTTACTGTTTAAGATAAAATACTTAAAGCTTTTCATGTTTATTGATTTGTGTATCGGCGTAGTCGACTTATAGCTCTTTTTATTATGTTCCATATGCATTTTTTTAAATCACGCTCATTTAACTGAAAAACAGGATTGCTGACCTGATTTTTTCCCTGAAATTACAAAAGCCTATTTTGTCACCTTCCATAGGCAGGTTAATTTATTGCTTTACCTTCAGTACTTTCAAAGTTATCTTTCTTTATTACAAACCATTTCATCAATTGTGCAACTCTTTTTTCTTAACAAAGTGCAACTAGCTAATAAGAAAAAGTTACTTCTGCAAAAGTTTCATACCGATACAACCATAGAGATATAAGTACTGGAGACGACAATACGCCGTTTTTGTATGAAGAACTTTGATGCATTTTGGAGCAAAATTGAACGTTTTTGAATGGAGCGTTTGAAGCCAGGTGGCAGTGAAATGGAAATAGTAGCCTAGTATTCAAATGTTTGGCGTTTTTTGTGTTCAAGACCGGAGTATAACATAAATTTGAGTAAGATGCTAATAGTAGCATAGTGTTTATTGTCAATCCTTTGCGAGGAATCGTCCGGCTTCAAAACAGTCGCTGCTCGTCATCTCCAGTACATATATCTCTATGGATACAACGGATATCTTTCTGGTTCTGGACTGTTGCCTCTAATATAAATTATACATCAAGAACCTATGAGTATACATTTTTCTTAGAATCTTTAAGAAACTCGTTGGCAGATAGTGTAAATTCTGAAGGACCTGTAACTTCCATAATACAATGTCCTTCCGAAAAATATTTCACATGCTCCAGGCAAAGAAAATTAAAAATAAGTGTTGTAACGTATGAATAGCTAAAATTTCATAAAGATCGGAGAGAGTCATTCAAAAAATTTACAATTTTTGATCGATATTTCGAGGAATGACCCAGAAGGGTTGTTTATGTTTTCATGAATTCCGACATATCTCTTAGGTTTTAAATTGATTTTTACTTTTATGAGCTTTTCATGCATTCGCCTAAAAATGGAATTCAGGATTTGTCAATATTCAACCTCCAAGGTGGTGTAAAGGGATGCATACCCTTACACAGGGTCTTAAGTCTGATAAAATATCACATTAAGTTTTATTTGCACGGGTTTACTTTATAAACGGCCAAAAATCGATTTCAGGATATTTCGATATTTTTAATTTTATTGGGTGTTTATTTTTACTCTTTTTTTTATTTTAATTTTTCTTTGAAGAACAACTGTTTCATGTTGAAAGTTGTGTCTTATAAGAAGCTATTCTAGTGACAAAAATAACTTTTTAAAACATCTCCTGTTATATTTCAACTTAGACCGCCTTCCGGACTATGACCGAAAATTTATACCGGTGTTTAAAGGTATCAGTAGCGTCGGCACTTATGTTGTATTTTAACCGCTTCCCGGACTTTGTTCCAAAAAATAATAAAATTGCGCCCAGACTGTAACTGCAAAGGCTCTTTCACGCTTGAAATTTTCGTGATATGGATCAATTTCTCGCTGTTGCTCTCGAAAACATATTTCTTAGGTCAAATATTTCTGTGCGTTACTGTAGAGCGGCGCCCAATTTAAGATTTTCAAGATTTCATAGCATATGCGTTGGAATAGACTAGAGACAACTTTATCATAGTGTAAAGTTGGGCTAGAGAATTTATACGTCGGCGCATTAGAGCTGCCAACTATGCCGCACGCGATGTCATTACATTTACATATGAGTGTTTACACTAGTGTCCTTGTAGTCGGTCATTCCCTGGGCGAATGTCCTCACATTCCATCGTCCAGATAAGTCGTAAGTCCTTTCGAGATCGAGAAAAGTCCAAGATAGGCCTGCTGATAGTAACGATGGAGTTTTTTAATCAAAATTATCGCTGCCATGGACTTAATAGCGCGAGCTCCCACTTCTCATGTGTGGTGCCTTTGAAAGTTACGAACATTATTGTGTGGTTGTTTTTTTCCGTTTTTATTATTATTAGTATTTAATTTGACATGGTTAATTTAATTGAAGATCGAACGAAGACCTTCGTACTGATGTGTAAAGTTCAGGAGTACTTGCGTTCATGGAGGTGCATAGATTTCAGTTTTTTACGCTTTAAAAGATTTACGAACGTACAATGTCTTAAGTGTTATGTACTCGTACTCGTATGTAGCAACAACAGGGTATTAATGTTGTATGACGTAAAGTACTCGTATGTCAGTAAGTCGAAATAACTAAATTATGTATAATACTTAACTTAATTAGGTAAATTGTTTGTTTACGTTTTTTTTTAATTAAGGTGAACTGAGTCAGAGCAAGGAAATTATTGAGTACGGGTCAGATGAAGGGCTCGCAGATTTGGACAATTCAGTTATCCTGTCGTCCTCAGTTTAATCCATCCACCAAGATGACAAACTAAAAACCTAACAAAACTTCTGGCTTTGATAACATTTCTAATTTAATACTTAAACATTTTCCCAAAAAAGCACTTGTTATGTTGATACATATATTCAATGCATGTCTAAGGCTAGGCTATTTTCCCTGTTCCTGGAAATCCGCCAAAATTATTCCAATCCTTAAACCTAAAAAGCCCCATAGCTCTGCAAGCAGCTACCGCCCTATCAGTCTCCTCAGCAATCTTGGTTAACTTTGTGAACGCTTAATCAAAGACAGGTTAAACGACTTCATAAAGGCTAATAACATCCTTCCAGATTTCGAAGGATTTCGAAAATTTCACTCGACTACCCACCAGCTCCTGAGAATACGAAATTCCATTAAAAACACACTAGATTCGAAAGAATGTATGGCCTTAATATCGCTAGATATTGAAAAAGCTTTTGAACGCGTTTGGCACGACGGTCTTATCTACAAAATGATAAAATGCAACTTTCCCTCGTACCTAGTCAATTTGGTTAGAGTCTGTATTCAAAATTCTCTCTCCAGTAACTATCCTATATGTGCCTATATATGTACCACAGGGATCAGTCCTTGGACCATTGTTGTATCCAATTTACACACATGACTGCCCTCACTTAGAAAACTGTCAAATTGCCCTATTTGCTGACGACACAGCCATCTACTCGTCAGGCGCTATTTGCTCTATTATCTGTAGCTCTGTCGACAATGTCCTAAAAGTGGTAACTAAATATCTACACAAATGGAAAATCAAAATTAACGCCTCTAAAACACAAGCAATATACTTCACTAAACGTAGAACTCATCCCTATTTTCCAACCCAAAATCTTTCTCTTTTCGGGAAGAAATACCATTGTATGTCCATTGACTAAAAACTTAAAATACCTAGGATTTTATTTCGACAACAAGCTAACGTCTAATAACCACATCACTGAAACGTTAAATAAAACTAATGCCCTTAAAAAAACCCTTTATCCTTGCATAAACAGAAAATCACTATTAAACATCAACAACAAAATGCTCATATTTAAGTCGATTTTTCAGCCAGTATTACTATATGGGGCTCCATTGTGGATAACCTGTGCCAATAGTCATTTGAACAAACTGCAGATAGCTCAGAACAAAATCTTAAAGTTAATCCATAACCTTCCAAAATATTATTCTACTAAAAGATGACACTCTTTAGCCGACACTAAATATATTGAAGCTAAAGCACTTGCACTAATAAATAAAATCATAATTAGACTAGAACTAGCTGATAGTAGACTAATCAAAAACTTAGTTTTAAATTGTACCTTTCTTTTGAATAAGTACATAGTTTTAATAGTTAGGTTAAGTTTTTAGCTATAGTTAAAAATTCATCAATTACCTTTTTTGCTTGCCATTTTCCTGTAAATATTTCTTCTCGTTGGTTACAAAATTATTTAATAAAATAACTTGAAACATTATATTCTCAAATAAGACTGAACTCTCAAGCAAAATTATTATGTATAATATATAACAAATTTTATCTATGGCAATAAAACAAACAAACAAACGAATGGTTCTATTGCACGTATTGCGTGTTTATTCCCTTAAACGAATATTTTGTGTCCAACCGAATATCTATTGCTCCAAACTAATTCTTATTAGCGTAAATGAATTTCGATTGCTGCAATGAACATTTTATTGAAGCAATCTCTTGCCAACAAATTATTTCTCTCAGTGCATGTATCCACTTAACTTTTTTTTCATTTCAGCCTTCATTCAACCTATTAACGTTTTAGGGCTGGATTAAATTTATAATACTATCAAATTGCCCTTCAGATATTAGCCTATTTTTTTTAGATTCCAGTTAGCCTTCGCTCTGTTACGTATCGAAATGGTGATCCACTACTCGTCTGTTTATTTACAGTAAAAATCAATTTGTTCCGCTATTGTACATGCAAAAAATCAATAAAGGCAATAATGTTTCATATTTGCACTTCCGTACGCATACTGACCTTACTCACCTGGTTTAATGGATGAGTTAACTACCCAATAAATACGTTAATTGCTTGGAGTTGCGTTGGCTTCTAAGGCTGAAATTCAGTACTGAATCGGTAGGCCGTTTGCCCACCACAGTCACGTTTGATAGGCAATTTAGAATGCCTAGAGCGATTAAACTTATCGCACTGATATATCGAATTACGGATCGACTTAAGTACAATAATTGATAAATAGTTCGAGGTTCGTATTCAGGTGTTTGCCGCAGTCAGATGATTAGTGAAAGTTATATCACGTCGTAAATGTTAGTCTCAAACGTACGAGTACTAGCTGGATTATGGCCATAATGTGTGTCATGTTGTAAGCTGTCGTTTTTATTTATAATGCAATTATTGTCTACACAAAACTGAATACAAGTTGTTCACTTTTTCGTCAATTATGGAGAAATGGTGTTAGGTTGCAGCACTCCTCTTCTCTTTTGTGCGGGGTTTTCTGGTCGATAAGATGTTATCCAATTACAAAAATGATGACGTTAAAACTTGCTTTACTGCCGTCACGACACGATACGTTGTTGCCAACTGTGGATTTACGCGGTCGACACCAAATTAGGAAAAGGGGGGGATAGCACACCCTTCTCGCAATCATAATGGTTAATATGATAATTTGATCAAATACAGAATTCATATTTTGTTCTGGTTGGTGATGAAAAAAGAGTGGGTAGTCTATACACAAGGGAAGGGAGGGTACATTTATAGTTAGTTATGTAGGCACTTTTGTACAGATTTTTCAACATTTGAAAAAGAACGGAGACTTCAGAGTTCAGTGCAGCTTTCTACACTTTAACTGCATTACCCGACCTTGTCATCAACCCAAGTAAAAAGGATTCTGGTCGTGGGTGACTGGGTCACCATTTCTGAATCACGATTTAATGATAGTTGGAGGTTCTAGTCTTTTTTGTTTGCCAAATGAGCCTTGAGGGTTGCCGAGTACTCGCTAAAACCAAGCATTACTTTATTTTTCCCTACTATTGTAAAATATAAAGAAGTTTCTGGGCTAAACACCAAATTTGCATAAGCGCTTGATAAGGTTTTGTGTTACTAATCCCCAGTATTCACATTAGACACGCGCATGACTCAGGTTATGTATCAAAAAGTAACTTATATTATTTCAACGGCCGTAAAAAATATTACAAGATCTAATTTTACAATCTATCAGATTCCAGGTATTTCGATGAGTTACGAAAATCTGAAAAAAATAATTATATTATTATGTGGAAAATGTATGGCTAGTAGCACATCACACTTTCCGTGTTATCGCGCATTTTGTCATTCGCCGAAAATATGGAATTTTCATTTTCACGCGAAAAAAGCACATCAGCATTGAGGAGGAAAGAAATTGTGAATATGAGAAATTTGAGAAGTTTCTGTGCTATTAGTTCATACGCTTTCCTAGAAAAAAATAAATTTGCTTAATAACAAATCAACTACTACTACTACTTTACTATTTTTAATAATAAAGTATTGCGATCGACCTGAAATTTAAAAAAAATTTGCTGCTCTGAAATTTTGTATTTTCACGTTTTAGGACTAGTTAACCCCAAAAAAGCAAAAAAAAAATGTTCGTCTGTCCGCCGTAGACGCCGTCCGCCGTACCCAAAATCGTTTGAAGCCGCGTAGCTTCCAAACCCGTTGAGATATTAAGATGAAATATTTATGGTGAGTAGATTGGGTAAACCCCTACGACTAGTATTTTTTGGAGTGGTGGGGGTATGAGGGGGGAGGAGAGGGAAGCGTTTTAGATGAAACATTTTTGTTTCTAGATCTCAGGAAACACTTATGCTAGGAGACTGAAACTTGAAACTTATGTAGTACTATGATAGTGGACTCATTAGCAAACAAATGGTCGAAAGGGGTTGAGGGGTGTGGAAGTGGGGAGGAAAACAATGAGTCCGAAACACTTGAAAGCGGGGATTGAAATTTTCTAAAATCAATATCTCCTGAACAATTGATGTCAGAAAATTGAAACTTTATGGTTATCCTTAGGGATACTTCAAGATTAGATAAGGGCTAAACATTTTAAGGGGGGTGGTGGGATGTGGGGGGTGAAAAACTTTGGATTACAATATCTTCCGAACCAATTACACCAGGAATATAAAATTTAGTTTCTGTATATGGGATCACAAGAGGAGTCTACTGAAAGTAAATTTTTTGAGGGGGGAGGTTGAGGACGAAAGTGCGGGGCAGCAATTTTTTAAAATGATATTGAAAATTTTACAGGAGTTGGGGTCGGTAGACCTCTAGTAGGGAAAAAAATGTTGGGGCTGTGGGTGTTGGGGGTGATGGTAAAAGGGGGTAGAAAGGAAAAAATTCTGATTTTAATTTTTCGAAAACCGTAATGAATAGAAAGCTAAAAATTTAGGATTATATAGAGCGACTATAGCGACATCCTAACATTTTTCATAGGGGGGAAGAGTGGTCTTTTATATCTCAGAAACGGCTTATGCTAGAAAGTTAAAACTTAGTTCGTATATGTAGATGTGCTGTTAGAGTAATTAAAGCAAAAAAAAGTTCAGATTTTTATTGGCGTTCAGAGGCTGAGTAAAAAAATGTCCGTGAATTCACATTTTCACGAATTTCGTTAAAACTTTTAGACATGTCGAGCTATCAAAGCAATTTTACTTCTGTGGGCTATTTATATAAGCGTCTAGAAATGTTCTTCGAAATTTTTTGATATCCAACCCCTAAGGGGGTGTAAAGTGGTTGTGTACATATTCACGAATTCTGATATATTCCTTAGGTATATTTAGATTTGGAGTTCACTTTCACTTTTATAAGCTTTAAACATAGTCTGGGAAAAAACCAATTTTCTAGTATTTTCCCCTATTAAACCTCCTGGGCGACAGTTTCAAATAGCCTCCTGGTTATTCCTTAGGTTGTCAGTCGCATAGTAACCGCATCTCAGCATTAAATACGTTTCGGACTTCTACCCATAAAATAATAAAGTTGCGCCCAGTCTGTTGGCAGATTTTTTTTATGTGATCTAATTCCCGTGGCTTAAGCACACTTCCCAGCTCGTAGAACCAGCCAGTACGATTTCACAGCTTAACAACAAATCACCATATTGAAATACTTACATATGTTATCAGTAAAAAAAACTGGTACGGGCTTAAAATGACATATGCACAAATAAAAAAAAATTAAATAATAAACAAAAAAAAGAAAATAAATTTACAAAAATTCATTTAGCGAAATATGCTACGTTACCCCTCTTCACAACGACTTTTGTATGGATAATGCAAGAAGTAAATCTCAATTGCTTACTCGCAACTGAAACTATTTTCCTTCACAGGATATCAAATAACTTGAAGCCGTTCCTAGGAACTGTAACAGTATTGGGATTTCAAAGTCTGGTGGAATTATTTTTCGAGTTTTCGTTCGAGTACCAATTGTTAAAAGACATTTGTTTGTATGCTATTAAACAAAAAATCACAGCATTTTTATGTTTATTTTTTGAATAAAAATGAAAATCTCAGGTCGAAAAACTGGAGAAAGCACAGTTTCTTAACCATATCATCTTATGAGCATGCTGTATGCTAAAAGTGAATTCAGCTTGATATTTCGGAAGTACAGTGAACTGGTATAAGGGTAGCACCGAGAAAACAAAATCGAGAAAAAAAACCTATTTAGAATTATAATAATAAACATGCACAACAGCAATATCCGTAAATTTCCAAAATGATACACAACAAAATTTCAATTAATAATATGCTACATCCACACCCTGTCAACCCACTTATCAAGGGCATCAAAGTTTCCAGAGAAAACCACAACTTCCTCCAAGCTCCATCCAACGCATCAAATAAGGTGGAAATATTTCGACTCAACACATGCAGTGTAAAAGCACGGCATTGCTTCTACACGTGATCAGTATTTGTACTGCGAAAGCCAGACGATACCATCAGTTTTACTGGAAAGTGGATTTGTAAAGTGATTTTCATTGCACCGATCGTTTAATAAATTAAATTGAACAGAATTGCCAATAGTTCAATATGATACTTGAATGATTTAATTTAATTTTGTTTTCACTAGAAGTACCGAAAACTCTAGTAATAATTAAATAAATAATATTAAAAAAAACATCAATAAAACAAGCTCAATAAAAATAAATTGCAAACAAATTTATAAAACCCAGGGAGAAATTAAGTTGGCGGAACCACCACCCATTCGGTCGAAATCAATTCCTTCCCTTTGTGCCTGTAGGGTTCCTTTTTTCTTTTTTTCCAATTATAAAATAAGATAATTTTGTGAATTTTCCAGATGAGTATATCACAAATACCAGTCGAATGTCGCTTGGTAATGCATTTGAATTCGTGTATCGCTTCATAAACAGCCAAGAAAAGCGATTTATTTCAATTATGAATCAAATCATTGTGAATGCCCATGTCAGCAAAAGATTGTCAGCTGCATTCAGCAAATTTTTTACATTGATGTTTTCAGTTATCATTAGTTTTGAAAGTGTAGGAAAACAAGCTTCATATTACATACGGTATTCAGATAAGAACGAATAGAAGAACGGAATAGACTCACCTGAATGCCAGGGCCGTTAACATCAGTGTTGAAAGACATTCCAAATTTTCATTCATCTTTTTTTTTGGCAAATAAATGGAAACCAAATTTTAGATTAATCGATTAACGTGTTCTGAAGTTATCGTGTTTTAAGGATTTCTATAGAAAAGGATTAAAGAAGAACGCTTGAAACCTTCCATGGAAGCGACATAACAAGTAGCAGGAGTAAAGTTTCTCACATATCCGATCGATATCATTATAATTTATTACCGTTATTTCCAATGATAATAAACCTACTCCGCATTAAAATAATGTAATTTATTTATTTCATTGTGAAAAGTCCAGATATATGCACATTTAACTTTGTACTCTTTTAACCTAAATTTTGTAAACCGATTTTACGCTAATTGATTAGCAAATCTTTTGTCACTATCAGTCTATAGATGAACAAGTAACAAGTACCTGTATGCGTACAGCGTGATTACATTTCACTTTTTTATCAGTCATTCAAGGTGAGTGCAATAAACGAAAAATACTCGCATAAATATTTTTTTTTTTTTGACATTGCGGTACGTATACGATATCCGCTCTTTCGCCGCACAATAATAAATACAGAATTGAAACAAGTGTGTGACACAAAAGTCGATTTAATGTCCAACAAAAAAATTTTAATTACTAATTATACAAAATGTGTGGGTTAAATGAGTGTGCTTTATGGCGGGACGCGCGCGCTCCCTATCATGTTTATGAACAATCTTTTATTGCTAATTAAAATTTATGAACTGATAAAGGTGCCTATTGGTTTCTTTTCGTGATATTTTTACGCACTTCATTCTTTACGATTTTGACGCTTTTCAACTATACTATGTCGCTTAAATTATGATTGTAATAGCTCGATCTGCTGACTATGACTAAATTTCGACTTGCTGATAATGTGATTGGTATCGGTACTGGATTTCAGTAGTTATATTCGACGAGATCTAATACTGGTTAATTAACGGATATTTTGTTATTTAAAGACGAAACAAGGCAATTCACTCGACCCTAAAAAGTTCGATGCACTTACATAACGGAATTACATAAACTAAAATTAACTTTGCATGTAAATGAGGCAATAAGACCAGATTTGTTTAGATTAACGCATTCATTTGTGTACAGTTTTCTTATTTCAAGTTATCATCAATGCCAAAGCTTTTTAGTTTTTACAGCCGGTTTTATACCATGTTCTGCGATTTTTTTCTTTTTTTATAGTTTCTCGAATGGAATATTTAAACAACTGATCAACCTTACAAACTGTTTGTACTGTCTATGCCACCTTCGTTTCATTTGTAAAGATTTTGTTTGTTGAATGTTGCCCGCTATTGGCAATCAGTTTCAATCTGTATTTTTCGTGTATTAGATTTATTTTTAATTTGTATTTATAATAAATTTATTAGAAACTTACTGTTCTTTTTTGCTGTGCTAAAAAGGGGAAATAAGTTCAACTCATATCCCTGCCTCTGTTAATTTTCTGTCGTCATTACTCTCCACTTATTCGTTAAGTCATTCTCTTACTTTATTATTTTTTAATAATAAAGTATTGTGATCGACCTAAAATTTAAAAAAAATTTGCTACCCTGAAATTTTGTATTTTCACGTTTTAAGACTAGGAAACCCCAAAAAAGCCAAAAAAAATGTCTGTCTATCGGCCGTAGACGCCGTCCGCCGTACGCAAAACCGTTGAAAGGTGCGTAACTCTCAAACCCCTTGAGGTAATAAGTTGAAATTTTTATGGTAAGTAGAATGGGTGAACCCCTACGAGTGGCGGGGCGGTGGTGTGAGGGGGGAGGTGGGTGGAGCGTTTTAGATGAAAAATTTTGGTTTCTAGATCTCAGGAACCGCTTATGCTAGGAGGCTGAAAATTGGAACTTATGTATGTAGTACTATGATAGTGGACCCATTTGCAAAAAAATGGTTGATGCAGGTCGAGGGGTGTACGAGTGGGGGGAAACCAATGCGTCCAAAACGCTTGAAAGCGGGGATTCAAACATTCTAAAATCCATATCTCCTGAACGATTGATGTCAGACGGCTGAAACTTTGTAGTTGTCTTGAGAGATACTTGGAGATTAGAAAAGGGTTAACATTATTAAGAGGAGTTGTGAGGTATGGGGGTGGGGGGTGAAAAACTTTGAATTACAATATCTTCCGACTCAATTGTGCCAGGAAGATAAAATTTGGTTTCTGTATACAGAATTACCATTGGAGTATACTGAATGCAAACATTTTAGGTGGTGGTGAATTGCGGATGTGGGAGTACTGCCATTTTTAAAAAAAATTTAATTTTAATATCTCAAGAACGGTATCAGAGATCTTGAAAACTTTACAGGAGTTAGGACCAGTGTACCTCTAGTGAAGAACAAAATTTTGAGGGTGCGAGTGTAGGGAGTGATGGTGGGAGGGGGTGGAAATGAAAAAAAATCTAATTTTAATTTTTCGAAAGCTTCAAAGGATAGATCACTAATAATTGACCACTGTATAGAGCTACTATATAGACATCCCAGAAAAATAGGGGTAGTAAGGTACAGGGGTGGAAGTGGTTTTTCATATCTCAGAAACGGCTTATGCTAGAAAGTTGAAACGTAGTACCTATATGTAGATATGCTACTAGAGTAATTAAAACTAAAAAAAATCGGCCAACAATCTGGGCGTAACTTTATTATTTTATGGGTTTAAGGCCGAAACGTGTTTAATGCTGAGATACGGTGTAGGTTACTATGCGACTGACAACCTAAGGAATAACAAGGAGGCTATTTGGAACGTTATTTTTTAGGTTGTCAAAGACTGTTGGCCGATTTTTCAACTTAAAATTACTCAAAAAATTATTAAGCACAAATGTGGAGCAACATATTTTATCTTTTTCTTAACGAAATTAAATGTTACCATTATTATTTTAAAACAATATAAAAAAAGTTGAAAATGTACTAACTTAAGAAAATACAAAAATATTAAAGTAAAATAAAAGAAGTTTTTTGGTCTATTCTTGCATGACATCAGTATTGACTGAAAAATATGTAAATTATTGTAAATAGTAGAAGCGCACAACAGAAGTGATTTTTTCCTACGCAATTTATTATTTGTGATTAATGTCAGTCGATTTAAATTCAAAAATGTAGACAGATAAATTAAAAAAAGGTACGGAACGGTCCAGTAGAAAGTCACCTAATTCGGGACCAAGTCATAACTTCGAAAGAAATATTTCACAAAAATTATTACAACAAAAACATAAAAAAAATTTAATAAGTTGAAACACAGAATTCAGAAAACTTCAGAAATTAGAGTCCATCCTTTTAAAACAGCCAAAATCCAGCAAAATTTAGCTCACAGAAAATATAAAATATAGAAAAATTTCAGAAAAAAAAGGTTCATAACAAAACCTCAATAAGCAAAATCTAGAAACAATGTAGAATACAAAATTCAAATTTTGGAAAAGTAAAGAAGAAAGTCAACCTCTTGATCCTGGCTGCAAAAATGCAGAGAAGTTATAGAAAAACCAATGTCGGCGTTCAAAATTCTTGAAATTCAGAAAAGTGGTAGTTCTTTTGGGGACCACTACAAATATAGTTTTTGTTGTGGTATCCAAAAGAACTAAACTTCAACTGAAATATAAGAATCTAGAAAACCAGTTCATAACTACGTAAGTTTGGAGTTAATTTAAGATTACAGCAAAATCTCCAAAGACAAACAAACTCCAGAAGAACATAAGAGTCGAAAATTTCGAATTTCAGAAAAGCGAAAAATTCAGATAGACAAAAACCAAAAATACACCAATCTTTAATAAGCTACAACACAATCCCGAATGACATATTCCAACACCCAAAAAAATGTCCTATTAAAATCAATTATTTGGACATGTTTGGACTAACAAAACTCTTCTGTTATTTTAACATAGTACCATGTGAATATATTAATTTGTTCATGTTATTTGAATGTTATTATCATGTTGAAATAACGAAAAATAATTTTTAAAATGACTAGATTCCAATGTTATAAGGAATCGTTTAGCTGTCATTTTGCCAATAAAACTAGTTCGTTGCAATTCGAATCCGTTTTTCCCTTTTACAATGCAAAATGTAGTTAAATTGACATTAAATTGTGTTCTGTTAAAAAAATATTAGATATCGCTCTATATACTTGCCAACTAACGCTTGAAAACAAATAAATGGACAATTTTCTTTAGATATGACAAAATTTTATTGAATATTCATAAAGATAACATAAATTTAATTTCTTAATTAAAAATATTTGAAAAATTATTATTAATTGATAAGTATTTTAAATATGTAGATTTCATACTTGTAGGTACACATAATTACATTGTATTTTTGCTCCAATAATAGAAAATAATTATTTACATATTTATAAAAAAAAGGAAACAACAAAAGAACACTCAATAATTTCAAAAATTTTTTTTTTGTAACGTAAATACCTTAGATTATATACCTAAAAGGATAGGACACCCCGGTGTAAAAGCACGAAAAAAATAGAGACCAAAACTATTTTGACAGCACCATGGGATCCAAGGATGCCAAGGGATCTTGCTTGTCAAAAACACACGTAAAATAATTATGAAGGAATATTTTGTTGTTTGTTTTTATTGGTTGTCATGGTAACCTGAACGGCTTGGATCTTGGATCCAATGGCGTAGCAAAATAACGTTATATTTGGGGCCTTCCAAAAGCGTTACAAAGGTGAACATTCCGAACATGCAACTGTACTTAGAGAAGAAATATTTATTAAAATATCCATTTCTGTACAAATGCTTTGTATCGAAAGAAATCTTTTCGATTACTAGTCTCCCTTGAGTTCACAACAATATAGCCTTTTCATTAAATTAGTAATAGAAAAATGATTGCATTATTGTTAAAAATAAATCTGACGAAATATCGTAATTTGGTTTTTATCAAAAAAGTACGCATTTGAAAAAGGTACTCGTTTCTGGTATTTCGCCGAGATTTGCAAAAAAAATTTTAAAATGCGCGCCAAAATTGTTGCCCCTAAAATAATCAGTTTTGTACGCCCATGCAGCTTTTACTTTGACATGCGCATAAAATATCTTGGCTCTTTTTTATTAAGGTAAATACCTACCCGTTTTATATTGTACTTCTAAAATGCAACTCATTGGAAAACATAAAATTTCAATTTTCAATAAAAGCTATTCGTGTGCTGAGATTTCGAAAATAGTATTTTGCATGTATATTGCATTCAGTCTGGTTCAATGCCTTTGTTTCATCTTCATCAAGGGAGTTATTAAATATTGTATTCGTAAATTTCAACTAAGATTTGATTGCTAGGGTGTAAGGTATATTTTTCCGAGACATTACATTTCGGGCGTTTCTTAAGTTCCTTGTGCTCGGCTTCGAACCGCATGCTCCAGAGATGTTTCAGTAGCCCGGATTTTAGAAAAAAGTATTTTTTTTTAATTCATCACAATTATTGTCATCTAAATGAGCACTTGGTAGACCGGCATTTAACTCATAAATATAATTATAAATTATGTCGTCACTTTCAGCCATTTCACTTTAATAATAATGTTATTGTTCTAACGCAAAATACAATTTTAGAACTTAGAGAAAAACCCTCTGGAAACATTAATAACATTAAATTATTCTTCTTAATTTGAAACGCGCTTTTCCATAACACTGTGACTCTGAAACTACGGAAATTTCGGCGGAACTATGTAATCCGATTTAGGAAGAAGTCAAACCAACAGAAAATATTATTTTAATAATGAAGTAAAACATGTCGTTTTAGCGATACGTATTTTAGTTCAAACAGGTTCTGTTGGTAAAATCTATTGGTTTAGTCGAATCAAATTTGCTACTACTTTAGTTTTTAATATTGACAAGAAAAACATGTTAAATTAAAATTGTGACAGTAACAGCTAGTTATAGGAACCATAACCATGTTTCTTGAATCATATCGACTGTTCAATCTGATTAAGTTTAATGACATTTTTTTCCACGTTTATTCATGAAATTCCTTTTATCCCTTTTACAAGGCTTAAATGTTGAAACAACAATTATGTTATTGTTTAAACATTTTTTTAATCAATACAAGTACAATTTAATCAATTTAATATGTTTTTAGTAGCATGTTCAAGTAACCAGTCAATCTATTACATTTCAACAGACAACACTTTTTTCTTTGGGTGAACTTTTAAAACTTGGAAATTCAAAATTCCATAAAGACAAAATCTAGAAATTATAATATCACATAGAAGAAAACTTGAAAAATATAAAATCAGAAAAATTATAGATTGAATATTACTAACAGTGTAGCTATGACAAAACCTCGAAAGACAAAATCCAGAAAAGTTATAAAGACACCAAAAAATTAATAACATGTTCTAGAAATACAAAATTCAGAAAAATGAAAAAAAATCACAAGTCCAGAAGAACACCAATTATCGAATCGGAATCACAGTACAACTTTCTATTTAGAACAAGCTAGAAAAAATGCCAAACTTCAAAAAACAGAAATATAAACTCTAGAAATGATAAAATGCAGAAGGTGAATAATTTCGGTATAAAACACAATCTTGAAAAAATTAAGAAAATCGAAAAATCTGCAAAGAACTTGGTGCAACTTTATTATTTTTTGAGTAGAAGTCCGTAACGCGTTTTATGCTGAGATTCGGAGCAGGTTACTATGCGACCGATAACTTAAACAAATAACGCTGCAAATAGCCTAGTGGTTATTCTTTCGGTTGTCAGTCGCATAGTAACCCACAGCGCATATCAGCATAAAGGTTGGGCGATTGATTGGTCAATAAATAGAATGCTTCGCTGTGGCAAATTATTTCTGAATCAACGATTTCGTTTGGTTCACTGGAAATGATTCAAACATTTAAGGAATTTTCCTGAGAAGAAAACACTCACTAACAAACATTACTACGGAAATATTCTCGAATCGAATGCAGTTTTTGTCTTTTTCCTTTTAGAAATTCTTGCCTGTATTTCACTAAGGTGAAGAAATATCGAAGATCAGGCAAAGTTCGTCTAACATTTAGCTGCAATTAATAACGTGCACAGAAAAAATTTCACCAGAAGCTCATCGACGTCAAAACAAATTTTAGTCTGTGGAGGATTCAGCCAGACATTATTTTACTCGTACACAGAACAATGTTGAAGCATCATAAGTGAATCCCTTATGTTTCACCAAGGCGAAGTACGATTCTTAAATGAATCATTGACCGTCTTGTGTATTGAATCACGCAAGTGGAACGTAAGTGAATGGTAGGCATCTATGTGAAGAGTCATCTAGGTAACACAGCATTTACAATTCGTCTAAAACAAAACAGTGTTCAAATTCTGCAGTTTTAACTTACTGCAGGCAAACTTCTTTCTTTCGAGTTCTTGTCATTTTCTTTTGTGATTTTACCTTTGTCGGATTAATGACTTTCTGAATTTAAAAGTTTTTGAATTTTGTCTTCCTGAAAGAATATTTTAAATTGTTGGGCATTGTATTTTTTAGTGTGAAACGCGAGGTTGTATTTTTGGATTTTGTCGCTATGGATTCTGGAATTTATGAATTTTCTTCAAAAAATCTTCGAGATCGAAATCGAAATCTTCGAGATTTCTTTTGATTTTTTTTGTATTCTGTCTTTCTAGATTTTTATTTTTTGAAGTTTTGGAGCCGGTATTACAACTAAATGGCAAATTTTCTGTGATCGAATTAATTAAATAAAGTGTGGAAAACATAAAATTTATTAGCGTTTGAATTGAAAATAATTTACGAGAAGCTCAAAGGCCTTATACTAGCCAGAAGCTGAGCGACATTAAATGAAAGGTCCAAAATTGGATCGGCGCTATCTTTCGGCTCGAGATCCGTGAAGCTAGACTTGAGTAAGAAAAATAAATCCGGCTGATACTGAAAATGAGAAACTACCAATAGAAAACAATGACTCAAAGGACATTTCAACTAACCTCCTGTTCCTCAGGCTCCATATTATACAAAATTTTAACATCGTCTAAATTCAAGTTACACTCCTCCGAGATTTTTGTTTTGTAGCACTCGTTCGGAGTTACAAGGACCTCGTAGAAGCCGCTATGCGGTAGGTCAGGATTATCGTTATGGATTTCCTCGATCAGTAAGACCATACGTCGTCGATGCGACAGGATATTCCACGGAGAATGCCGGAAGCGATGCAATTGGCAGAAGCAAGCCATCGAGTAGTAGGTGTGATGCTCCGTCGGAAGATGCTTCTCCGAAATGTTTTCGATGTAGTTGGCTGCATCTCTTTCCGGGAAGATATTGAGTCCAGCACCTTGTAGCATCTGCTTGAAATCGTAGAGACTTAGCGGTCCATGTGCTCGTTCTATCGGGATATTGCTCTGGTACGGAATATGCAAGATGAATCCTTGTGGCGTTATGTGGATTTCCAAGGAGATGAAAGGAGTTGTTACCGTGAAGGTGACATGGTTGAATCTGGAATGGAATACCAAGATGGATTAGGCTACGATCAAGATTTAATCGGTTCATATTTACTTTCCGTGATTTGGTGTCATGTACCAGCTTTTGAAGGGCATATGATGGTAGCGATACATGGCCAAGGCGTAAGCGCCGAAATAAGGACTCTGAAAACTTATGGTCTGATCCGCTTCATCGAACTTTTGCTTGGAAATCTTTCGTGTACACCATCGTCCTTTCGGATGATTGATTTGCTTATATTTCAAGCTTCCGCGGTATTCGGAAGGATTTATAGGTTCCTTATCGAAGACCTCAAGATTTGCTGTACTTCGATTATCCTCTCGCAAATGTCTTCCTAGATCCGATCCATGCTTCACTTTGCTTCGCTTATTCTTGTGATGCTGCTTCATTTTGTTGGTGGACATCAGAGAAATGAGCTGTGACATGGACGTGATTGAGGAGGTGTTCATAAGGTTGTGTTCCTCAATTAGTGCTGATGCAACGTCGCGTGGAAACGGTTCGTCCAGTTCGGACTCAAGCCTGATGGAGTTCAAGAATTCCGAGAGTAGAATATTGGGTGGAGTGAACTTTTCATCATACGTAGCTGTATCCATCTTGTACTTATCGAGGATTAGTTCTTTGGCTTCGTCATCGGATAAATCGGAAGCAATTATTACGTTCAAGTAAGTTTCGCGTGGGACAAAGAGTGGCTTCGGTAAACTTGGTTCAGCCTTGGGGGGCTTGTCTGTTAGAGTTTTAATTCCGAACGTTGGTGTCGAAATGCCAGCAAGCAGTTTTTTCTTGCGAATCATTTCTTTCTCATTTTTCTTGTCCAACACCGTTTCCATATATGTTTTATAATGGTAAGGAAGCGCTGGTATTATGGTCTCCTTGCATAACTCGTAGAAGTCTATTGACTTCGGTATATTGAGCATATCAAAATCGCGGATTAACTTTTGCATTTGTTTACGAGGAGCGGGCGTTTTAAACAAGCGATTGCGCAATTTTTCTTCGTACTCCTCGCGGTTTAGGTGGTAGTTTTGCTCAGATTCAGTGAAATTTTGAAATTCTTCGGAATTTTCCCAAGGTTCCCAGTAACAGACAGTAGGTGCTCCCACCCAAAGAACGTTTGACGAAAGCTTGATTTTAAAATCGACAAGGATCAGGCGTTCGGTAGGGTCGTTTATTTTCAGTTTGCCTTCTGTCGGAGGTTCTGAACTGCTTCTAGGCAACTCACTTCGTCTTAGTAATTCAATCAAGCTGGGACGTTCATTCTGGCTGCGGCTATCCAATTCAACCTTTCGTGTCGATACATATTGGGTTTTTCGTGCTGTATCTTTTTCGTCCTTTTTCAGTAAGTCTATCAGGTTCGGGCGTTCTAAGTGCCCATCATCCTGAGAAGGAGCGGGTGGCAGAAGAAGATTTGATCTGGAAGGTTGAAGTATATCCGCTGATCTGGGCGATTCCAGTCCAAAAATCATGGAAACTTCCGGATGATTTTCACCTGAATCCATCTTGTCGAGTTTTATGGTTTGATAATTCAATTTGCTGAGAGGAGTGTTCTGACTTCCTACCATACCATCAATTAGGAAATCTCTCCTGACGGAAGGCTTCGGAAAGTAGTTTAAATGGAAGACTCCTCCAACAATTTGATGACTTCGAAGGTTGATGTCGCCTTCTAGAAGGTTCTCTCCAGTTGGTATCATACCTTTCAACTGTTTTATGTATTCCTTGTCTTCATTAGCAACAAATTCGGAATTGGAGTCGTACTGCCTCATGTTTCCGAAGGTCAGCCCATCCATTTGCTTCAGCTTAGCCATTATTGCCTTGGGCGTGTGAACTTTTTTGCCTAATTTCTCTTTTTGTTTTCCTTTATCTTTAATCGCTGCTCGATTATTTCTTGTATTGGACCTTGAGTGAACCATCTCTTCAAAGTCTTCTGCCCAAGTGCTGCAAATAAAATGATGTAGTAGATATCTAAAGGCAAATGCCTAAATTGAGTCAGAGGATATAATTACTTAATGGACTTCTCGAACTCCATCCTTTTGCTATCGAGCTGTGTGATCTTGAGCTGATCGATCGTATCTCGTTGTGTCCACTCCTGGATCATAGCGGTAAGAAGATCGACAATGGGGGCTGGTTGAACGTCAAGAGCATAGCTGGGACAGTGACAGCTGTAGTGATCGTAGCATGTCCATGTACTTCGGAAGGCCAACTCTTCCATTGCAGAAGTGTACGGAAAAGAAGCTTCGCCCCCGAATGCGTCTAGAGGAATTTTGAAACGATCACTTAATCTGTGGGATCGTGAGATGTTAAATCTTGGAACTAGAAGTTTCTTTTGCTTACGTTCGTTTTGGCTGAGGGACATTACGAAGACCCCACAGGTGAATCGCAAAGGTTTCGTGCGTAAAACTGTGTTGCAGCGAAGTGGGGTCTTTCCGACTGGAAAGGATAATGCGAAATCAAACGCTTCGATATAAATTTAAGGAAAAAGTATACTTACGTTTTTGTTGGTTGCGGAATATCGCGAAGACCCCAAAATTTTGTAGAGAATAATTCTGGATCGTAAATGGTCGGAATTACAACAGGCCTAAGAAAAAAATTAACAGTGAGTTCTAGGAAGGAGCAAGAAAAAGGAAGCAAATAGAAAGGAAGAAGCAAGAAAATGGAGACAGAGTGAAAGGAAGAAGCAGAAATTGGGAAAGTAAAATGTGGAGAGAGTCAGGATAAAGTAGAAAGTAAAGGCCCTATTTCTACTGTTGCTATTTGTGGACCCCTGACGAACTACAACGATGGAGAGCCCTTACATCAAAACCATTAAGGGCAATTGAAATCTTACCCATCTGAGGATCGAGCGTGGAGATAAAAACGTTCCCAGCTTTTAACAAAATAACGAAATGCGCATGGCTGAAACCCGCTATACTCTTAAAACTGCTTCTCTACAAGAGATCCACCATCCTCGAATTTCTACGGGCCGCTGACCGCTTTTGCCCTATTTTGGTGAATTGAAGGCACATAAAATCTCTTTTGCGGCTTACCTCTGAAAGTAAAGGTGGAATTAAAGTGGGAGCGATGCACGCGATGATTCGACCGCATCGCGCGCTTCATATTGCAAAATTATTTTCGAGCGCTTTTTTTCAGTTCACAATTAGCCAGTGTCATATACTACGTTTACATGGAGGATTGAATCCGGATTCAATCCTCTAAAATCGCATGTAGACGCAGATCGGATTGAAATGAGATCGACTCGATCAGAACCAACTTCTCGACCTGGATCGAATCGAAATCGGTTATGTCGTTCGTCATTTCTTCGATTTGCCCATGTTTCGATCTTTCGATTCGGTGTTGTCATAAACGCGATCCAAATTTCGATCTTTCGATCTTTGGATTCGCCATGTAAACGTAGTAATAGAGGTGGCTGTCATAGAGGCGGCGTTCATAGAGTCGCATCGCTTAACGCGCGCGCATCGCGTTCACTTTATGACTTAAAAATAAAATGAATATGAACGACACGGAGACGGACGAAACGAAATGATTTATTGGTTGTCTGTCTTCTCAACTGTACGAAGTTCACTCTGTTAGTTTTTTTCTTCTTCCCAAATCCGTTTTTAATTTTTTTTAATCACCTTTCGAACTGAACTGGCGTTCACCAAAAAGACTGAGTTACTTCACTTACTCACTTCAATGAAGTGTTCTTTTAGCAAAGATCACTCGTGAACTGCAAGCAAAGTGATCCAAAACAAAAAAAAACGGTTGCCAGCCACTGACAATACTTAATTAAGCTGTAGATTGTGCATACGGTAATAATAACAAGAAGTTGTGGAACTTTTATGCAAGCTCAATTTTTGTTCTCAGTACCCTGAGGTTGGAGTATATGCTAAGTTGGTTTGAGGTGTTGAAATAATGGTTTGATGTTTCGATTAGTAAAATAAGAATGGGAAAATTATTAAAGCGCAGAAACACAGGGTGTGCTAAGTCAAATTAACGCATTGATTGCGGCCGGATATGGTTTAACAAATTAGCTGTAGGAAGATTTTTTGTTTTTGGGATTTTTGGGATTTTCGGTTTAGGAATATTGTCCCTAGCGACTTCATACACTGTACTTACTCCATATCCCTTTCCATATTCTTCAACATTTCATACGTATAAATATCAATGCATCGCGCCAGATTCCGATGCAAATCGCTACGAAATCCACGCAACAAGACCTTATCAGCCTTCGAAAAGAATCCGCTATCGATATGCAAGGCCTTGCGAAATCCCTTCAAAATAAACTCGACCTCCCGAATCCTTTCGACAATTTTCTTAGCGAATTCTGAACGCTGCGACTTCAACTTCTCGAGCGTTCGATCCACAATCGAACTGTCCTGCGTCAAAACGCTCAATTCGTCCCGTTCCAAAATCCAATCGTGCGGCAATTTCATGTCATTTTCGATTTCATAGTTCCATTTCGAGATGTAGCTTAAGACCTCCAAGGGTCTAAAAGAGTGAGGTACCCCATCGCATTTGAAATAATTCTCCCAGGCTTCTTGTTTTTTTCTCTTTGTTTTCGTCCGAATGGCGTTTCGTCGCATGTCTTTTCGAAAAACAAAATTGCATTAAGTCTTGAATCAGAATTTTGAACAATGTTCTTACAGTCGAAGTGCCTTAAGGTCTCTGTTAGCAATGTCTTTTGTATATTCCATCTTACTAGTCCGACTTTTCGTTCGTTCAGCATGAAATTCTGAATTTCGCTGAACTCTCTCTCGACATTGTGGCGTTCTTCACTAGTTTAAGAATCTCAAAGTTGAAACTTTTTAAACGCAACGAAAAATTTCAACTTACTCAACTTTTTGAACTTTCACTTGCGCAAAATTCACAGTTTTCTTCTGTTTCTTTACAGCATTGGCCATTATTTTCTGCATGTATCTGATTCTATATGTTCGAAGATACACTTAGATCTAAGACAGAATTTTGATGAAAGCGATCTAAAATAATAAATAATATAAATTGTTTAGAAAAATACAGAAAAGTATAAACATCAACGTGTCTCGTGACTGTGACACATACTATCCGGGATACTTTGTTACTGCAGTACCTGTAGTTCATTCTTCACCTTTTTACAGAATTCGTCATATCAAATATTTCTTAACATGTTAAATTCCTTGCGTAGGTAAGCATTTAAAATAGAAATTAGTCTTAAAAATAAATCTGATGGTACGGCGAAGGAGTCCTTGGTGTTCCGTATTGCTGCGATTCTCAATAAGTAATCTGCGTGCGTAATGTGTCACGCGACGGCTTTTCATCTGGCCTGTGGTAAGATCTCGGAAATTTTTTTAGACCGTCCTCCACCAACAAACAAGATCTCGGAAATTTTAGTCCCAGTTCATTTTGTCCGAACCAATCTGGTTATTTCTATGAATTAGCGTATCTCTATACTCTCCATCTTAATAGAAGCTTGATGAGGAACGTGATTCACTGTCTTCTCTGAGTATAACAAAATTGGTCAATAGCGAAAAATATTTGAGAACCACTGATTTATCTCTTGCTCGCTTGCATCTAATATTGGTAAGCAGGTGCGCAGAGTCTCGGGAGGCGTACGCTTAATAGCGAATTGCATAGCTTAATGCGAAAAATTCGAAATTCACAAATTTGAATAAAAAAAATGTTTTATTCTTTTTTGTTTTTAATTTTATTAATGCTTTTCATTGTTGACAACATTTTCGCTACAATAAATAATAAATGTATTATGTAATATGATAAAAATCTTAAAAATTAATTATACACAATTTTTTTCGTTTTAAATTTTTAAACAATTAATTATTTTGTCTTGTATTCTTCTTGTTTTTGCATTTGTTATTTCTGTTATTTTTTTCTTTGTTTTCATTAAATACAAATATTAAAGAAATTTTGAAATTTCTCCATTCATATAGATTTAAACTAATAATAATTTAGATACAATTTATTATTACAATATTTCATTTGTTTTAATTGGTTTGTGTGTGTATGTGTAGGTTTTTCTCTTTATTCTTAATCGTAATAAATTATTCATCTAATAACAATCATTTCATTCTATTAATTATGAAGTTTTTTATTAATATTTTATTGTTTCGAGTTTTTCGCCGTTAAGTTTTTCTATCTCTGGATTTTTCTTTACTTTTTCTTGTATGGTTTTAAGCAATGATTGAATCAAGAATTTTCTGTTTTGGTTTTTTATAAAGAACTCAAATGGAAATCGTAAAATGAATGAGAAGAACTCTTGAGTTGTGAGTGTGAAACAATTTAAAAAGTAATTCTGTAAATATTTATTTTTGTATTTTATATTGGTTGGATTTCATGTAAATACTTGCATACTGTTTCGAAATATAATTAAATTTATTTGTTATTTTGGTTTTTATTTAATCTTCTATTATTTGTTAAATATATAAAATTTTACAATTTGTGTGTTACCCTGTTTCTGAGTGAATTCTTTCATTATTATTTCCATTATTTAATTTTACATGTTTTTATGTCATCAAATTTTTATTTTGTGCTTTGTTTTTTTTCGAGTTCTTTTTAAAGTTTTTTATTTTGACAATTTAGTGATATTTACAGTGAATTTGACGTTTTATTCCAATTGTTTTTTTCTTTCAAAAATTTAAATAATAGAGAATACTCGTTATTTTAATTATTAAATTTGGTATTTCTTTCATGTATTTGTTTTTCTTTTGTATTTTTTGTACATTTGGGGTTTCAGCGTATACAATATTGAAAAGTAAAAAAATTATTACATCATAAAATTAAAAGGGTATATAAATTCTATGTATGTAAATTTTAATTACATATTTATACACATTTATACACATTGCCTAAAATTGTTTTTTTTAATATTTTTTTTAATGAATTTTTTTTACAGTACACTTATTTTGTTTCGTGAGTGAACACTTTTATAAAGTATCACACTTCTTTTGGGAAAAAAAATTAAATTACATTACATTGCATTGATCTTTTTTAATTAATTTAATTTTTAATATTCTTTCGGTATTACTTAGGTTTTTTTTTTAATTCCATATAAATCTCTGAATTTCAATTTATTGATCATTCATTCGAACCTGACCCAGAATTACCAGTAAAAACACTTTATTATTATAATAATAAGGAAAATTATTTTGAATTATTCTCATATTTTATGTACAATCTTAAAAACTTATTTCTACCGCAGTAAAATATGTTGAAAATTAATAAAATCAGAGATAAATTTCTAATATTTGTACACCGAATGTTGTTTATAATTAATTTATTTAATGTTATTATTCTTCGTATATTTTCTTCCTTATTTATATTTAAATGGCATTTATTTTGTTAATTAAAAAAATTTTGCCGACACTATAATTTGGGGAAGGGGTGGTCTGATTTCATTTTGTAAGGATTTTATGATTTATTTAAAAAAAACTGTTTAGATTCTTTTTTTAATTGCGTTTATGAACTTTATTACAAAATCCCCTTTTCTCGAAATTTTTATTGAAAATTGATGTTTGGACCATTCAATCTTTTTCAGTAGTAGTTTTTTTTAAGTTTTATGTGTTCATAACTTTATTTCAATATTTAGAAAGTATCGCAATTAATTGAAATAAAAATGTGTTTAGATAACCTTTCGTTTAGTAGTTTCTATTGTAGTTTTGCTGCTGAAAGTACGGTTTACAGAGTATGTATTAATAGATACTTTAATGAGTCTGTAGGTTCTTCTAGATTTTCTATAATCCACACTTAAAAAGCCTTGATATGTTTAAAAAAAAAATTGGTTAAACCTATTTACTTTCACATTTTATTATTGAGGAACTTTGGTCTATTTCGTTTGGAATATCTGATTCGGTTGTAGTTGTAGTAAATTTTAAAAATAGTAGTCATTCTGGTCGTAATTGTAATATAGTGTTCCTAAGTCTGTTGCAATTATGATTAGTTCTGTAAATTAACAATTTTATAATGTTCTGGTAAAAAATTAAATCTTTATATTTGTGTAAAAAATATTATCCGGTTGCAGATTTAACAGTGGCTTTTTTATTGTGAAGCAGTAAAAACAATATTTGCAATCATTTACCTACGCTACCTTGTTGAATTTCGTCAAAGTTGAGCATGCTCAATTGCAACAAAAAAACTATGAGCATATATATTGTATTTTACATCGTATAAAAAATTATAACAATAAAAAAAACATTTACTTTGAGTACACTGTCCATTTTCGCAAAGTTTATAGTTTGTTTCTTACAAGAAAAATTGCACAAGAAATTATAAAACAAAGACACATTTAATAATAATAACTATATTTCGTCATATTTTTTGTATTTTTCTAGTTAGTGCATGTATTTTTTTTTAAATAATTCTTTTTTTTTGTATTATGCGAGTGTCGATTCCCATTTAATTTGTGTTAATATTTGCAATTTAATTTTTAATGTTTTATATTATAAAAAACACAATTTTACACTCTTATTTTATTATGTATAATTTCGATTTTATTTTTACAAATCATAATTATTATTTATTATATGAAATTTGTAATTTTTACATTTTGTTAATAAAAATATTTCATTCGAATAATTAAATATAAAATTAAATTTGTTTTATTGGAAAACAGAAATAATTTATAAAAAATGGAATGGAAACATGTTAATTCAGTCTTAAAATATTTTGATTTCTAGTTGAATTTTAAAAGAAATATATACGAATAATAAATTTTAAGTAACAAGTTAAGAACTAAAAAGAAACATTAGAATACCGACTTTGAAGATTGATGAAGGGCTTAACAAATTGCTACGTAATCATAAATTTGCCATAGAAAAGCCAATTTTTAACTTTTTGGGCTGCAGTAGACATTTTCTCAGTTCACAAATTTAAGTCTCTATCGTTCGTTCAATTCACGAACCTGAGATTATAAACTCTGCCAACTAGTCGTACAAAAAACATTTAAGACCCCACGCTGGGCGCCAATTATTAACGCTATACCGAGTAACCATTGCGAACTAAGACGACATTGAATTGGAATATTAATTCCGTTTTTCTGTGATTAAATAACGAAAACATAGAGAAAACTGGAAATATTCGTACAGAAATCAGAAAATCAAAATGATTAGATGATGATTATCTGTATGTATTATCTACGCTGAATTAGCATAAATAAATTTAGATATAAAAATTAGATCTAAGATACTGCAGTTGAGTTTTGGACAGAACTCTGTCGGTTTTTAACGCTATTGAAGCTAACTGTTTCGATAAACAGCAGAAAATTTTACAGATCTTAAAACCACCAGCTTGTGGTCAAAGCTGTCAAAATTGCAATACAGCGAAATCTTTTTAAAATGGAATCACATAATTTGAAGGCTCCTTTGGGAAGCAGTGAGGTTTTTCCAAATTAATGAAATATTTTTTTTTATATCACTCATATTCATTATTCGAAACGAAAAGCGAACCCAAGAAACATTTTTATTCGAAAATAATTAAAAGTTTATCATCAAAGTGTATTAGCTTCGAAATTGATACTCTAACTCAACGTAAGGCACATCTACTCGTAATTATTAAACATTATTAAGACTAAAAATGATTGATCTAATCTTCACAAAATCGAATGTACATAAAGCACTATATATTCAATTTGGTGAACGTTAAGCGAATGGTTTCTAAATCATGTTTAAGATTCGTAAATTAATGTGTATTATGTACAGCTAGAGAATTGATTTTAAGTCTTCCACTCCATTTCAATATTTGCGATTTTGATTTTAAAAGCTGTTTTTAAAAACTCTCCTTAATGCAGAAAATTTGTTAGTTTGGAACAACCATTTTCTAATTTTTACGAATTAAGGAGCCACATTTAAAAAAAAATTGTGGTGCCTTTAAGCCGCCATTTCGGTCAAAGAATAATACCAATGATGCTACAAGGCAGAGAAATTTTAAAATTTTTAAAATTTTAAAAATTTTTAATTGTTTTTTTGTAAATTATGCATAAAGGTAATTAAAACTTTTCAAATTTATTTTTTTTAATTCGTCCACCTATCGAATTTACAGCTTTCGATATCAACACGATTAACAAGTTCGCTACGACCTCAATTCGCGAATTCGTTTTCAGTTCGTCGGGTTATTCGCAAGTGAACAGAAAGTGAATACGTGGTAACCTCGATACTTCGCAATATCTGTTCGCGTGATTAATTCGATATTAACTCGCTTGGTGACTTCTTAGCGATCTTACATCGCGCATTCGAAGTGGCGGAACATATTATTCCGTAGGGTGAACAAAAAGCGAGTTTTGTAGCGAACCTTATTGTTCGCGAATTTCGTTCGCAAACGAATGATTTTGTTCTCTGAGCGACTGTATCGGATGCCGAAAATGATAGAAAAGATATTGAGTATCAATTATATTGACGAAATTTCACGGAACGGACACAGTACTGATTTTACATCCACCAAAATATTGGCTTTTCCTCGTAGGTACTAAAGTAAATCTGGAAGCAAACCCTCAGCCAACAATCTTCAAAAATATGCAAAACAAATAATAATAAATATTTAAAAAACTAAAAAATGTATCCTCTTACGTCCTGAATTGCATTCAAAAATTGATTTTTTTTTTAAAGTAAATAAATAAAATTTAATTTATTATTTTAATTATTAAAAGAATCAATCGAGTTTGTGTTCTTTTAACATTTTGAGGTAAATGTGGCATCGGTGCTGAACAGGTTATTTATGTATTTTATATATATTTTTATTTTATTTAAATTGTATAAAGGACCATAAGTAAACTCTAAATAGTATTGTCGCAAGTGTTTTATATTGATTTAAATCCACTCATGTTTATGATTTTTTATAAATATAATTTTTTTTATTAAGTATCTGTTCCACGATTTCTCAGTGTATCTATTTCGGTTTAAATAATTTATATCCTACTTCTATATAATGTTTTAATTAGTTCTTTACAAATGTTGAATTTTAGTTTAATTATTAAGTTATTTATTTACCCTGTATATTGATTTGTTGTATATTTTGTTATTGTTTATAGTTTATTACATTACTTTATACTTGAATTTTTTTTTTAAATATTTATTTATTTGTTAGTTTTATTTATTATTTACGCAATAGATTAAATTCTGTATATTTTGTTCGTAATCAAGAGAATGCAATCCAGAACCTATAAGTAAAATCAGGCAGAGCAATGAAAATAAAAAAATATAAATAGTGGTTATTAACCCTTTTGCACTGCTTTGTTCTATTTCGAATCAGAAGTACTTGTTTCTGTTTTGTTGCTCAACCGCCGAGCTAGGTTTTTGATTAGAAAAGCAAAATTTTCCTAACGTTTCACCAATAAATTAACCGCCTCTTGAAACTCTTTAAATATTGGATTTAAGTTTTACAGTGTCTAGATTGAATGGACCCAGTGACGGGCCTGTCATTATTTTTTTGAGGAAACAGTCTTTTATAAAAAGGAATAATTTTGTTTTATTTAGGGTGAGATGAGCTTATCCCTTCAGTTACTACTCCACTGACCCAATTCAGCGGGATTATATTTTTCTAGCTGAGGTATGAGAAATAACACATCCTTCCTTTGGGAGTTAGAATATAGTTTAGTAATGGAATGCTACTACTATAAGCGAAGTTATTGAATAAATGAATGCTGATATCAATAAAAAAAGTATATACCAGAATATTTAAAAAATTAAGAGCTATATTTAAAATATATAAAAAAATACAAAAATCAGCACCTATAAACCCCTTTGAAAAATATTCGCACCGAACAAAATTCGACGAAAACGTTAGGAAAACAAGACTATAACGTTAAAAACTCATTGCAGTTTAAAAAAGAGTTAACTTTTTCCTCTTGTAAACTGTGTATATGTCTGTTAATAATCCCCCCCCCCCCCCCCCCGCTTATACAATTCGCTACTCAATGTAACGTTTTCTTGGCATTTTCTTGGCATTTTCTTAACGCCATACGGAAAGAATTCGTATAATACTTCTTTACTGGAATATCAACTTGTTCTTGGCATCTGCGTTCAGCTTTTTCTACAAAAAACTTTAAAACGAAAAATGACAAAAATTTTTAACTCAAAGATGTTATATTTTTGCAATAAAATAGCGATATCACTTAAACAAAGGTAAATTGAAGAAGACGTGCTGCGGAACTGAAGTTTTTTTCTTTGTTTTGAATTTTTGAATTCTGATCCACAATACCGCGAATGTTGAACTGAATCTAAAAAGTACGGCACGAATGCGTCAAGAACGAGATAAGAAAACGACACTTTTTCGAAACAAAGTTTTATGAAGTATTTCTTCATTTTAAACAATTGGTTTGAGTGTGAAAGGAAAGCGATATATAAATCCGGCAAGAATGAGACAATATAAAGTGGCTTCCTGTAGGTGCACATAAATTCGGTAATCGGGGTGCTAAAAAGGTGCATACAAAATTCACAATTTTGGCAAAAACTTTTAGAAATAAATACATCTATTTTTAAATTCATAGTTCGAAACCACTCCAATCTATTTCTTAACAGTGCAGCCGAGCTTCCAAATAAAATAAAATACAACATAAAAAATAAAAATAAATAAAAGAAACAATTTTCAAAATAAAATAAATTTTTATTCTTCATGTGAATAAGAAAGTTTTCCGTCCATTCGAACAATAAACCGTTCTATCGACCTAAATTTCAACTAAACTTAACGAAAAAAAAATATTTAATTGAGAAATAATTTACAAAAATAACGGAATTTTCGATTATTCATAAAACAAAAAAGAAAATTATAATTATAATATAAACTTAAAGCACCGTTCAGATGTGAGAATCATATTTTCGTATTAGTGTGTGTTTTGTGTAAAAGGAACAAAACGGTAAGTTATTTATACAAGTTCCATTATTAATAAAGGAGATAAATTTAAAATAGTAAAATTCAACACGTTGAGGATGTAAATAACGAAAAAAAAATTTAATATTAATACTCCAGAGCCTTAGCTAATAATTGTTTATAATTTTGTCCTTTAATTCATTTAATTTTATCTTTCTTCAGTTTTTCTTCGAATTTAACTCTACGTTTGTTAGCCTAAAATGTAAAATATTGCAACGGAAGATGCTCTCAGCGTCTTCTTTATTTTCTAGAAATTATTCAAATTTTTACACCCTTTTCATTGCGCGCGCTTACTAAAAAAAACCGTTTCCAACTCGGACTGATTTTTGAAATATTTTTGAAATTTTGATTTTGAAACTAAGCCTAGTTCAAAATTTGGGGTTTTGTGTGTGGGGGGGGGGGGGGGGATGGGGACGGGGTGGGGGAGTGTGTTTGTTTTATTTTAATAATTAAACGAGCTGGTCGAAGTGGTAGTCTTAGCCTCATTTCGGCGTTTACGTTTCGTTCGTTTGGCCTTCCGTCGCGGCGGAAACATGTGTGGAAAGAAGATCGGGTTGGCGGCCCAATCTTGCCAAAAATTTCAATCCTGCCCGTTCTGTTGCAGCAGTTCGCGCCGATCGTCACGATTCAAGGCCAGCGGTTGCGGAAAATCGTCCTCGAGCGACTGCTTTGACCGATCCGATTTGCAATCCTCGTCGACCATATTCATATGCATCGCGGATTGATGTCGTTCGGGCGGCAACAGATTCAACATGCCCAACGGTAGTCCTGGAAAGCCGCCCGGAAAGTCAGGATAGAAACCGGGCGGGAATGGATTAAAGATTGGATTTGGACTCGACAGGAGATCGGGTTCGGAACTCGAGCTACGCTGCATGGGTCCTTCGAGGTCCTTCATGTCTTTGGTGCGATTGTCGTTCATGTTCTTATTGCTGTTGTTATTGTTGCCGCTCATGCCCATCGTGAGCAGTTCGATCGGTGGTCCACTGATGCAGTCCTTACGTAGCTGTTCTAACTTTAGGCTTTTTCCGTATTTTCCGCGAACGTACATAAGAAGCGAGTTGTACGGAATGCCGAATATCCGAGAGGCCTGACTCGTAGTCATCTTCTTGTTCCAGACATGTTGAAGAGCTTCGGTCAATTCGGCATTTGTCCACGATCTGGGCGGTCCGCCACGTGGGGCTGAGTGCTGTCCTTTTGGTCGGGACACTAAAATGAAAGAAGGAAAATTTGAAATATTCTCCACGACTTCTGAACGTAGTATAATAAAAATCTGGACAAACACAATATTGGCTACCAGGGTGTTTGGCAGTTCTGCACACCCTCAGGAACCTGCAACTATCCTTTAGCAGAACATCAAGTTCAACACAGTTTCAACTGGACGTTCAAGTGAAAGTTTTCCGAACGTCATATCCTCAATGGCTTCAATTCGATTTCATTACTAGACAAAGTTGCCCAGGTAGAATTTACGTACAAATAAAAAAAACACCTTAAGTAAATATTTTAAATATTAAGTAAAGACGAGTTTAAATTGTATTCCCAAAAATCTCATTCTCAAGAATACTTTCGAAAACTCTCTCCTACTTCGAAGATTATATGATAGACTTACAACCCATCACCACGAAATTAGCGATAAATTGGCGATCTTTGAGCGAAAACTCAGTATTGTCTTCGCAGAGATCAACAAAATGTCCATTTCTTAATGCCGAGTTTTTTTATTTTTAAAATCTATTACTTTAAGATTCTAGAAGGGATTGAAGCAATCCTCTGCTTCAAAAGTTTGTCATACCGGAAATGAAGAAATGCTGAGTAGTGTGACGGAGTTTCTTCATCTTCCTTGACACGTTTGAAGATCAATTTTGCAGGTATTTGTTAAATTAGCCTTGGCTGATCGTCGCGTCTCTTTCCAAAATAAATTGAACAATTGGACTCGCAAGAACCTGAACCAAATTCCTGGTTACTCCGGTGAAGAACTAAATTCCCGATTATTTTTTTTCCTCCCGATATCGAGGTATTAAGTCTTCTCGGTTGATTAATTTACCCATTACATGACTTGTGATTCAAATTGCGCTTAAGACGCGAATGATGGGGGGTGGGGGGGATAGGAAAAAGTGAACTGTAAATCTGTCGAAACTGCGATTATTCTGCCGATCGACAGTGCGAGCGATTACCAATGGTCAGCGTTCCATACGCTGAGACCCTACCGAGACCACATGTGTCACGCACGAGTAATCCGTGATTTCACTGGTTCGCATCAAAGTGCTTTTCATGGACCTCGGACTGAAGGCGATGGCGGCGGGGTACTTTTGGCTCGTCTTCGAACCATAGGTGATGTATCAAACGCGTCCGCTGACTGAAGAAGAAGAATCAGACTGGGCAGTGGGCATTAAGCAGTCGGATCGTTTTGTTCTTACGGCGAGCTAATCGCTTCGATTTCGATTATTGATTTCCCACAGAAATCCTCTAATGCCCTGCCGACGGGCCGTTGTTCAAGGTGAGCCGAACATGCCGGACAATTAAATTTTTCAATTATTGTCCAGCGGGGGGTACACTTGCAGCACACACCTACTCCTCGTACCTTTTGAGTGCTTCATCGATTTCGAGAGACTGGGGCGCCGAAAAAACACGTACGTTCACTTGTCCGGTCATTTAGCATAATCGGTTCCGAAGCACAGGGAGATATCTGGTTTTTGTTTTGGGGCCATTCTATGGGGCAGCCTAGAGGTCCTAGTACTCCCCATTCTGCTCTTGTTTACTTTGCGTGACCGCTTTCAGATCGCAGACTCCCCGGTGACTAAGTGTGAACGCGGCAAAAAACAAACCCGCCAGGGGTCTTTCGGAATCTTTGCTCCGGTCGCTTCCAAAAGTTTGACCTTTTCGGGAATTGGATATCCGTCGGACTATTTGCATAGTAGGACCACTGTATACCTGTGGTTACCTGGACGTGACGTAAGCTCTTCTTCCTACTTGCTGACTCTCCGATTGTTTCAAGCAGCCGAAAGACGAAAGTTTTTTTTTTGTTTTTGTCCCGCGAGTCAGATATTCAGGTGGGTGCGACCTTAATGTCGAAGTACTCGTACCTATTGCACAGGTACTCGGGGTTTTATTTTTATCGTACCTGTACTTGAGCTCACGTTCAACTCTTTGCTTGTGCACTGAACTTTTCAATTGCGCGCCCCGATACACAAGACGCGGCGCGCTCAACTCGACAATAAGGGGAGCAGCAGCTGGAAGAAAAAGGTAAGGCGCTCTGGAACTCGTTAACAAAAGGAACACACACATGCGATTGTAATGCATGGGCAATCCAAGATTAAACCATTATCTGATTTTATGACTGATAACCTTTCGGTTCAGCCCCAAGTCATGATTTCTCCCTCTCAGCCGCCTACACCCCCTCCTCGACGAACGTCGTCAACATTACTTCACTTTACAAGATCCGGCTATTCCTTTTGGATCGAAAGTACTATAAAATGCAAAGTGATTTTTGATTGGTTGTGCCTATTTGGTAATAGTCGGTCGCAATAACTTTAATTCGAAGGTTGATATAGTCCGACGACCTACATTCGCGAATATATCGTAGCTCTGATGAAATGCTATTTCCCGTTTAATGATACGTTTTCTTCGCTGGTGCTAAACCCAGGAACTTAATTTGATTTTGGGAATTCAAGGGAACCGTCATCTTTCAATTTTTTCCAGAAAGACTATCTCCAACAAAGTCTAAAAAATGTGCGTACTGTACATGCGCGCGGCCATACACTTCACATCTTGAGCACATCCCACATGTGTTTATATGCACAAAAAAAAAAATCTTGCTCCCCCTAGGAAAAAACTAAAATTACATCCTTGGCTAAACCCCAAACATGGCCACTCTGTAGTCATCCGTAATCAATGTGCACGGGCTCCACGTTGTCAATCTTTCTTAAGTTGACTAATTCCCCTAGCTTCTAAGCAGTCTTTCTTCTTTCATTACAAAGGTGACAAAAACCCAATTATATCAACGTACTCACGATGGACGTTTCGCCTAAAACTCTTTGGATCGTACCTGCTTTAAATACAGAGTTGTGTTTTTTTTAAGGATACCAAACTGTATTTACGGTTTAGTAGCGTTTGGGGTTGGAACTTTACAAAAATGTAACTATGTATTTTATTTACGGACATGGATACTCACAGGGGTGGGTGTTGAACAAATTTATCACGAGAAAAGGGGCCTATATGTATCTCGTTTTACTACAGGGTTAGCCCCTTTCGGGACGCGTATTTACAAATTTTATATCACAAGGATGTCTGTCTTCGGTTAGGTTTTGCTTATTAAACCCTTACAAACCCTAATCCATTTGAGTGCAAAAAGTGACGAAAATAGTATAGGCTTTGCGAAGGAAGTTGAACCGCTCGCAAACTTTCAAACTTTGATCCAATAGAGTTACAGAAGTCGTCACGTTTGGTGTGACCGTCTTCGGTAAGGTTTTCTTGGCGTGCAAAACGTGATTGCAAACTCTGTATCATTTAGGTCAAAGATATGATTATAAATTAGGTTTTGTTTGAATAAAAATCCTGAAAAGTGGACATGTCGATACCTCAGAAATCATATTGATAAAAAAATTAAATTAAAAAAATTAAATTTTGGAACTTCTTATTGATGCCTAGCAGTAGCACCTATACTTTTAATATACATTCCCTAGATAAGGAACGCTTAAGGCGAACATTTTGAATTTTTCATCACAGAGACTACTTATCCAAGAAAAAAACCATAAAGATAAAGAACTTGATATGATCGAGTTTAGAACAAAACCAGGGATGTGCTATACGAGTAGCTCCACTTCTTGGGGCAGCTCCCATACAAGATTTACACTAAATAATCACATTACTGAAGAATCCGCAAATTTGGGAAAAGATGCAATTTTTTTGTACGACGGATCTGTATCCTTTGGACCTAATTCAACATAGTTTTAAAATTAGCTTCTCCACACGGAAAAAAATATCATTGGTTAGATAAATATTTTGCATAGTCAAAATGCTATTCTTTCAATTTCAATTGAAATAGTATGTTCAAATAGTTTAATATTTGCAGTAAACAACTGAGAAATAGTTAAATTAAATAATTAAAAGTAGTAACACAATTAAACAGGAGAATAGTTGACGATATTGTTTTATTTAATAAATTGTGTTGTTCTATAACTACGAAATTGTTATCTGACATTGTAAATAGTAAAAACCGCGAATAAAATTGTCAAATTGAACAATGGTTAGTAGTGATTCAAACACTGTTTTCTAGTATTCAATTTGAATAAGGATCGTAGTCAAAGAATCAGTAGGTACGAGAGTGATTGCTAAATCGTTGTCATTTTGCAGTGAAATACCACGTGCAGTAAAGTGTATAGTCATATGTGCGCGTGGTGTTACAAGTAAATTGGAGTCATTCAATATTTCAATTTTTGAAGTTTCTGAAAAATGTAAGTAGATATTTGGTTGTTTTCTTGTGTAAAGATATATAAACTCTTGATTGCTTACTTCTGGCATCAGGAAACTCATTTATAAAAGATTTTCTGTCTGTGACTGCTATAGTTCAACCCAAATTTTCAGCTCGCTACATTGTTCACTTTCCGAAGAAATACTAGATATAATACGCTTTTGCTCGCAAAATAATTCTTATTATTTAGTAGCTGCAATGTGGTACGTTGAAATTAATCAAAACTATTATGGATGCAGATTGAAAGTGTTTTTAGTAATGATTTTATTGTTAATTACTTTTCATCAATATTATAAGTTACTCATAGTAAACAAATGGTGTTTTATTTAAAACATTGAACACTCTTATAGATCTGTATATTACTATTTATGTATTGACAATACAATACTGTTTATATTTTAAATTAACAGTTGTTACTTGTATTAAAATTATATTAAATAAATATTTTTCTTATAGTACCAATTGCTATTTATGTTTTAATATAGTTATAAGATTTTATTCAAGGGTATGAAGAAAAGTGTACATCTATTTGTCTACATACGAAGAGAGGAAGATTCAAAAGTATAATATTCTTTATTTTATAGATTGGAAGAGTACTTGAAATAGGTACGGTAGTATTATTAGGAAAACTACTGAAATTGTTGGGGTAACATTATGAATAGTAAAATAATTACTATTTAATGAAACTGTATTATAAAGTAACTATCAAAAATGTTAGCAGACAATTTTTTCGAGTCTCTACAACTATTTTTTCGTAGTCATTATGCTATTTACACTTGTTTAATATTATCTAATTCGTTGCTTGAAGCAAATTTAAACAACGTTTTTGTTTGATTTTACCAAGGATTTTCTTTCCGTGCAGTGCAGGTTTTCAATTGGCATGCTCTCAATATCAGTAGCCAGGGCAGCGATCGATCCCAGTCGGGATTTTCGTGTAGGCGTTTCATACCTGAAACTCCTCTGACACCGAAAAACAACCAAAATATTGTTAAGGTTCTGTATCCGTTTGGATATTTATTGAGAGTGGGACAGCAAGTCAAGATACTGTTTGGGGCATCATTTGGTCTTAATCCGGTCATAAAGCCATTATGCGGCTGGCAAACTAAAAAATAGCCAAGAAATTGTTTGGAACGATTGTCAAGAGATTTGAAGCACAGTGTTGTAAGTATTTTTGTTTCTAGTATTTCTTGTTGCTTTCAGTCACGAAGGACAGACTGTTGATGTATTCTTCTGCCCCATTTCACAAGAGTATTCAGTATTCCTCACCAGTTTCTGGAGGATTCAGTATATCAATGTTCGCAAAAAACTTCGAGTGTTCGTATCTTGTATCAATTCCGTGTTGTTACACGACTGAAACCCATAAAACTGAGGACTTTCGTCAACCAACGACGAATTTTGAGCATAGTCTGGCGAGATTTTATTTCCAAAGACGACCTTTGGAGAACGACTGCGCAACTAAGATAGGCATTGGGCATTGCAATTCAGAGGCAAAAGCGGTCATGCCTTGAGTAAGCAAGAGGAAAAATCTCCAACAAGGTTCTGGATTTGAATCCCCAAGAAAGACATGAAGTCGGTCATCCAAGAAACACATAGTGAGGAACAATAGAGAATGAAATTCGAGGAGTAAAGAAGTCCTGGCCAGGAACCGGTTGATAATAAAATAAAACCTTTAAATTTTTTTCTAAGGAACGGTTTAGGTATGCTATAAAATGAAATACATAGTAACATTAGGCAGTATTTCAAAAGAAACTATTTTGCGGCGGTCATATCTTCAGTCGTACCTCGACATACAGAAAGTTGAGTCCGAACTATTAGTTAATTTTGTAATTACAATGTCAGTTATCCGCATACGGCTAGGGCCACAAAAGCAGTAAATCTGCGTTTTGTTTCACAGACAAATTAATTTCTTGAAAGTTGGAAACTTGATCTACCGCAGGTAACAGGAATGTTGGAAAAAGCAAGATAAAAATCATTTTCGTACCAAAAAACACCGAAAAACATTGAAACAAAAGGAAATGATCGCTGATGACATCGTGGCACCTCTTACATACAATGCCCACCCCCAACGTTTCTCACGTTAGCTTGTTACCTACCCGATGATCTTAATGACACCTGAAACACCCATAGAGAAGCCTTGCCTTGAGTCACGTCAACCGCCATGTCGACTCTATGCTGCGATCTTATCGCGATCTTCGAAATGTTACTTTAATAGCGGGTCCATGTTGAATGTCTTTCCGCCGTTTTTACGAAACAATTCCTCACTTTGTCGTCGAACGCAAACAGGCGATCCTCAAGTGTCCAAACAGAAACGGAAACAATCGGATCGGGGGCCTGAAATTCAAAAGCGAAATCCAAACCGGATAAGATCACACAATCCGTGATCTTAGGTGTTAATCGTTGGGGAAAAGCGATAATCGCTTGCAATCGCAAATCGTATTCTGGCCGAGTGAAACGATAAAAATGCTGGTGCGATATGCTGCTGCTGGCCGGATCAGGCCCGATATGCATAGGTGATCACGATCACGGCGAGAATTTGTATGTCAACATTCGAACCGATCACACTCAATCAACCGTGGAAAAGCCGCCACACACTCAAGAAATCCGCGCAAAAAACCGAACAGCATTAAACATAAAACGCTACGGTTGATACTTTAATGTAAGGTACGGTAAGATGGCAGTACCTAGCCAGGTAAATCTGATCTCTAGCGTAGCTGGAACAACAACGAGGAAAAAAAAACCATACAGAAGTCGAACATAAGAAATTCTCTCTTGGACGCGCTGGAAGTCAACTCAGGTGTGAAAATATCACTTCGTCCATTAGTCAGTTACCACACACCGACCGTTTTTTTTTCTTCTGTGATTTCTAGAAAATGATACGCGCGATCGTACACACACTTTGCACTCGATCGCGCAACGATCCAATCGTGAAGGTAATTGATCAAAATACAGCCGAAAAGGTTAAAGCACTTGGATTCGAGCTGCAGGGATCCCAGCGGTGAGCGTACCATAAAATGATTAATAACACTACAACCAAGATTTCTGACTTTTCGATTTGAATATATGTACGAGTACAAGTAGCTCTATTTTCGATCTTAGTAGCTTGGGATTGGTGGTACTTACTTTTCTTCTTGAGGAAGGGCGGATGATCGCCGGGCAGCCCTCGAGGATCGGACATTTCCATAAGCGGGTTGTAGAGCTTGCCGGGATCCATGCCTGGCGGGAATAGGCCGAGCGGTGAATCTAGTCCAAACACTGAAATTGATAAGGTTAAATTTCGATTAGTTGGTTCTTCAAATTCAAGTAAGTCAAGGTAAGCACAGACGTCGTATGACTTAATTGCATTCAATTTGGGTATATTTCTTAATCCAATATTCATCTCGCAATCTCAACCGTTAAGTGAAAATTTCATGACTGTGGTTATCACTCGTGGTTAAGTTTGACACGAATTTCAACTCAGCTCGTGTTTCCATGGGGTTGAATTCGAGTTCAACTCGCATTTACATTTTTTTAGAACAGGTAGGATGATGGTCGAAGTACGACGTTCTATAAAAATTATAGTTGCCAGTGATGTAACAATTTCTGTAGCACTTCGAATTTAATTGAAACCATATTTGTGACACCCATGGCGGCATCAAGCGCTACGAGGTCTCACGAGGAGTCCCACAGGGCTCAGTGCTAGGTCCCACATTATGAAACATCATGGGTTTTTTGCCACCGAACTCCGCACATTGGACGGCTATACGACAATCGCAACACATATGCCTGTGTAGTAATGCGATCGACAGTGGTGCTAATCGACAATCGGATGTCCATCAAGGACCACCTTCTCGCGACCAGTGAAACACATTCAAAGTTGAATGGTCCACTCCATCCAATTGAAGATTGTTACTCTCAAGAGACTCTTAGCAATTGTCACGTAGACTCGTATTCCCAGATTTGTCATAGCGTTATCACCTTTTCTTTACGGCATTCAAATGGGATTGAATCCATATTTTTCGTCAAAGGTGAAGGACAAAGTTGGTCACAGTCCAAATTTGTATGCTTCTTGAAGAATGTATTGAAATACGATGCCATTACAAACACTTTCCACCTAAAAGTTACTTTCATTTTTTGTTAACTCCACGTTCAGTAAAGTCCAGTAGTTAAAACCGATGCAACTTGTTAAACGCTCCTCCGCCAAACTTGTTCGCAATACAAGAACCACAATTGTTTGCATCCCCCGAGGGGAACTTTTCGAAAACAATAAAACATTGAAAATCCGTGCATAAAGGTGGGTGCGTTTAGTTGTAACATATGAAGAATTGGGCGTATCTGCAGACATTTTCCCGTTTCTTCGATCGAACCGAACTCCGATCAATTGTTCCGCCAGTGTCCAAGTGAAGATCGTAGATTTTCTTAATGGCATTTAATACGAGCGAAGATGATGGGCTATCGTTCGTATCTTCAGCTCTTCAAGTATCTACGGAGCACAGATAAATTGCCCCGAGGGGTTTTTTATTGTTTCGAAAAGCAACAACAACCAGAAATATAGGGCACTTGGACGATATGTTCAGTGGATTTGTCGATCAATAAAACACTGGGAGATCTCACTAACGTAAGTCATAATATCGGGTGGTATTTCGCGGCGCTCCTATTGTCTTATTTCCTTTGGAACATTCAGCAAGAAAATGGGTGGAGATGCGGTTTTATACTTTCAGTTTCAACTCGACAAGTGGCATATACCCGTCCATGAGGCTTATTCTAAAGACCCTTAAGTCGTTATAAAGCCAGAAAGTACTCCGATTTCGTTCCGCAGAACCTGAAGTCCTGGATGAGTATTCACTACCTTAACTTCGGAGTGGAAGCGAACTTCAAAGTTCCCCAAAAATGCTTGCGAAGAGCTGACCCATTCCTAGATTCGATCCCCCCAAAGGTTTACTTTTTAGTTCCAGGCCCATACCTTGTGTTGCTTCCTTTCCATCCTGACATTATTCCCACGAGTACGATATGCAGTCTATAAATGAGTACTACCCCAAGAACACCACCCGGGCACCCTCTGCCAAAAACGCTATTGTGACATTTACAATTATTTAGAGGTTTCGTATATGAAAAACAGTCACAGGGGTTAGAGAATCATCAAAACTACCCCCCACCGAAAAAAAAAACTTATACCCACTGTACAAACAAACAGTCCACACATGCAGTTGAAAATCGCGAAACGTCTGAAGTCATCTCTCCGCGCGTTTTATGAAAGACGAACTGCTGTGTGTCGGCTTAAGGAAATTATCGCAAGACGACGTCCTTAGGAAAAGGATAGGTAAATAGGTTTGAAGGCCGACCGTACGTATAGCTTCAAGCTTTTCACCGTACGTCTCAGATCCCGTTTGCCAACAAGTTTTTTTGTCTTCGACAGGGGATTCCGTGTCGCACTTTTTATCCCTCGAAAATTTGCTTCCTCTTTTGCGAATTTTATTTTTATTTTTATTTCTTTACCCTTCCAGACGTACCGCCATCGTACCACACACCACCCACCCATCCACCGAGCCCGTTTTTCTTTACCCACACGTCCTTGCCGTCATTCGCCTCATAAGGACCATATACAAATGCATTTGACTCAGTTCTAAGTTCGGAAAAGTTTTCTTAATGATTCCGTTGCCTTCTCAGAACGACGTTCCTTCCAATATGCAGTCGTTCTTTTTTTAACCCCCAACCGGCAGGGTAAGGTTTTTTTTAGCAGAAATATTTTTCTTCCGCTACCGATTCATGTACGGCTGAATAAATGTGATTCTATATGAAGGAGTTTCTTGGGCTTTTACCTTTGGGCTATTTAAGAGATGGATTAGTTTACTTTGTGGAATTTCGATTTAAGGAGCAGACTTTCGTTGTGGAACTGATCCAGAAAATATTGTAAACTATCGCCGTGTTGAAATTGCTTTCCGTCTGCGTACTAATAGCAGAATCGTGCGTTAAATTCGGCGATGTATTCTCTAATTAACCTTTGCAATTCTCTCTATTCCCTCGACTCTCAACACTGAAGCAGCTAGAAATAAAACATTCAAATTCAACCACTCTTCTTCCATCCCTACTCACCCACCATAAAGTACGATTCGCCAGTACATCGACAAATTTCGTTGCCAGCGAATCCGCCATCGGTTTGAAAACGATTTGCCTGAGCGAAAAATCTGAGCTCGTTAGCGAATCGTAACGACAAATTAAAAACAAGTCGCCGCTCTGTGCCGTAAGCGATTCGCTGATGCACAAGTCGTCGTACATTGGCGACTTGATTGTAATCGAATCGTAGCAATAAGCCGAAAATGAATTTATTTTACTTAACACTGCATGACTTCATTCACTTTTCCGCCATTTTCTTCTGCGAGTTTTAATTAAATGATGAATTTCCAATCATTTCCTGCAAAGAGGTAGGCTCTTTTCGCGTATAATGTGTCTCTTTTGGCGAAGAAATGGTTCAATGAGACGAACTTCCATATTTTACGACTTTTAAATGGCTAAAATTCAGCAGCTGAAGACCGAAAAATTCTTCGCATATAATACATCTGTATTCAAGCGGAATTCGAGCGGAACTCGTTTTCCCTTCCTATGCTGAAATATGTAGAGCTCAAACGGAATATTTCCGGAACTGACTGAATTATGTAATAAGAAAGTAGCGATTATCGATACTCCACCTGTACTGAAATTTAGTACTGTATAGAGGAAACTTTGCTATCTCAATACAATAATTAATTAGAAAATTTGTTATTCACTGTTTGTGTGTTTGTGGCATACGCATATTCAAGACCATATTTTAATTGGGAAAAAATTACACTTATATGATTCAATTCTCACTATTTCAGATGCACAGAATTGTTTTAGAAATAGCTTATGTACTAAACTAATTTCTATACAGATTTAAAGAACTGTAAAGAAAATACATTCAGAAACTCGGATTTTTCTTACGGTATTCAGTACTGAAAAAAGGGATACCGATTCCCCGAAGTCCGAATTTAGATGCAATACCAGTCGGAAGCTAAAATTGCTATAAGGGGTGCAATAAACATATGATTCTGAATATTTTGTTCGTTGGCTACGATGAGTAGGGAATCCTTTAATACTTATACCGATGTATTAACCTCAAAAATAGATTTTTACGCATTTCATAGAATCCGTAAGGCTATTAATTTTGTCCAACTTCCATACAAAAGCCATTATACCATTACCAACTCCAGAAATTTATACTTAGTTTCTGAGTAAAAAGTAAGATTGAGTTCGTTAGGAAGCGAGATCCCTCCATTCCTTCCGGTACCTTCCATACAAATTTTCTTAGTTTATATGTTTACTCATTCTGCGAGAGAACAATAAAAGTTTTTGCGCTCCATACAGATAAAATCAAGGTTGTTCTTTATGTCGCTAGCATACAATTTTTCTTAAAAAAAGTGAATTGCGTTTATTGGAAGTGGCACTAAATTAAAATAAAGTAAAACATAAAATTATAAAGTCCCTTAGGTTTTAAAATCACCAACTACAATTTAAATTGTAGTACAAAATGTCATCTAGCGTCTAGACTATCATAAGCTGATATGCGGTTCGAGGTTTGAGCCCACACGACCCTTGGATTAGTAGACTACTACGGATGCTAGCAAACGGGGTGTGCATTAGACTTTGGTATTGGTAGCAATGACATTGAAATGTTGTTTAAAAGTAACGAAAAATCTGTAAAACTTACTGTGCGGCGGCGTCAATCCCAGCGCCGACGACATGCCGGGAAAAGGCAACGGTGACGGCGGATGTGGCGGTCCATCCGGCGGATTAAAATGCGACGGCAGACTCATTGGCGAGCTGGGCGTGAAGTCCTTGTTCATTCGATGATTTGTAATGTCATCGAGCCGATCGTGGCCGTGCGACTGATGAGTATTGTGGTGAATTCCTAACATACCACTCGCGACCATTTGTTGCTGATGGTGATGATGTTGGGCGGCAGCAGCTGCAGCCGCAGCCATCGATAGGTCCATTTGTTCCATGTGAAACGTACTCTCGTCATCGATTCGTCCTTCCATCGATTCACTTTTCATACTTTGCGTGTCGGCCCCACGCATATTCAAATGAGACGGATGAAAAGGATTTGGCGATCGCGTTATTGTCGGCGGTTTATTTAAATGCCGAATGTCCTTCAAGGACAGTACTATGCGATTATTGTTGTTGTTGTTATTATTGTTGTTGTGATTGATATTGTTGTTATTGCTTGGCCCGTTGTGTTCGTCCAGCAGTTGCTGCTGCTGCAGATGTTGCTGATGTTGTTGTTGGTGCTGCTGATGCGAAGAGTCCGTGTCCTTTTTCGTACACAAATCTTCCGGGCCGTCACAGTTTTCCGGTACCGTTCGTTCATTTCGCATAGCGGGGCTGTCGTTGTCGTCGTCGTCATCGTCCAGGCTGGACGCCGGCCGTTTCGTCTCATCCGGTTTCGATTTCTCGTCCGGTTTGTTCGATTCGATTTTCACATCGCCACTTTCCGGCGCGGGTGACGCAGGCTTGCTCAGGTCATGCGGTCCACATTCGCCTGACCTTCGTCTCGGTCGCGCTTGTTTTCTTCGCGGCATTGGTGACGTACATAGCTCTGGATTCGACATGTGAACGGTCTGGACGCTCTCGCCGAATATCTGTGACGGCAGCATCAGCTTCGACGTCGAACTGATCATCGTCGGCGACTCGTCGTCGTAGTTCGAACATCGTCCGCCGTCAAGTTCCGATGGCAGCATCGACGTGTCCATCAGACTGAAATCATCTGGTGACGCAGCCGGTGTCGGCGTGTTGCCAGGTACTGTGTTTTCGACGAGTCCGCGCACTTGGAGCGATTCACCCGCCTGAATCAGTGTCTGTAGTCGCTCCTGCGGTACACTGATTTCGCCTCGATACATGAAGTCCACGATCGCTTGTACTACCCAGCCGCGAAAGTCCTTCAGCACGATTACGGGATGTTTGCATGGCGTCTCAGAAAACACGCGCTGGAAGAACGGCGAACACGCGGACAGGACCATTTTATGGGCCCGTATACTCGTCTCGGCGCACACTAACGTCACGTCCACCAGCGTCTTGGTCTGTAGGAGTGTGTCAAATGCTCGCAGTATGTGATTCTGGTGATTGTTCCATCGCAAGCTATAGTGGTCCTGCGTTGCCATTGCTGATTCCTTCGGACCGCAATCCTCCTCGTTCAGGTCCTTCCGCATTTGAGTCTCACCGATACGAAACGTTCGAAGAAGCTGGACCAACCGTTCAACAAGCTCTCATATCGATTCGATGTGGTGGTGTAGCAGGCTGCGAGTATGTGTGCGTGTTCGACAATCTGAAATGGAAAACAGAAAACATATTAGGAATTTTTTTTTGAAATTAAACGTTACGAAATTCAAATTTTGCCTATCTAATTCTGAAAATTTAAAAGTACACACACGCCTCCTACACGCCAACTTCCTTGTACTCACATGCGATTTAAATAAATTTTTGGCTCACAAAAACACTGGGCGCAAAACACCACGCTGCAAAAGTTTCACTCAGGTATCTCCCGTAAATCGCTAAGCAATCAAATCTACGTGTTCTTCGCTGAGAGATCGAGTACCAGCTAAGCTATAAAATGTGTCGCACACCCTAGGCAACAAGGCAACTAATTAACGGGATAATTATGCATGTGTGTGAGCCTAGCTCACATTGTTTTCGGAGATGCTGACGCTGATGCTGTGGCTCCTTTCAGCGTTCGAGTATCCAGAAATGCTCCAAATGTCCTTCTCTGCCTGCTTCTCGCGAAATCGGAATCTGGAATTGTTCCTAAACAATAGCTGGGTAATTACGTAGTGCTTCGTTCACCTTATTCTCGAGCTATTTTCGTGTTGGGAACACGCTGTTGTTGTTGTTTTCATTTACGCCAGAAAATCATAAACAATGACATATCGATGCATACTAAATAAATGCATATACTGTGCACATAGTACACATAGTTGAAGTATATAGAACAGAGTGTATGTGTGCAAGTGGTAGTGGGATCCAATCCAGCTGTAACGCGAACTGGCTGGACCGGAGCATGTGACCACATACTGATAACAAGCACGAGGCTAGAAACGAGTGCTTACAGATCACTCGGTGTACTCTTGGAGTAACTTAGGTACAGTGGTCAACAAAATGTGTTCTGCCTATCTGGGGTGTCCATACCGTCGTCCCTACTGTGGTCCATACTATGGTACCACATTCCTGATATCAGTACTGTTCCTAGGCATTCTGAATATCATGAACACATGGAACTGTGCATGTATTCGCACCACTAAACCCTTTATAACTGGATCAATTTCATCAACTAATTTGACCAATGACCAATACATCGCCGTATCTTCTTCATGATGCCAGTATTCGAATAAAGCAAGCTGAATTTTCAAAGCTTCAGGCAAAAGGAGTTCTGAATTCCTCGATGGCGCTTCCAAATTAATCTGGAAAGGTCTTTCCCGTGAAACTTTCAAGTTGATGGAGTCCAAGTAGTTCGAATGCCCGAGCAGTGACATCAGCTGGAGTTCAGTAGTTAGAAGAAACCCCCTTTTTCATTTTTCTTGAGTTGATGGATTTGAGGCGATTTTCTAAAAGAGGCTCTAGTGTGTTTTTGGCATACTCCAGTCCTTGCTTCTGCTTTAGCCTTGGTCCAGTTCTACAAACATTAGACTATAGGTCTATACAGGTGAAGACGATTATAAATTAATAGTGAGGATTATGTGCCTTTGGATGTACCACAAACATTAATTTTAGTTAAAGAATGGGAAACAAATGGTTACACACTATTCAACAACCTGAGTCCAAAGATTTTCTTGGTGAATTCTACCATATAGTAGCCACTCGAAGAAGTTGGCTCACTTTTTAAAACTTATTTAGTGATTTTGTTAAAAACTTAGATTCCTGGCTAAAGTATTCTGTGGCCATACTAAGCTGAACAAGCATCTGTGGAGGATGAAAATTCTAAGTTTTCCCATATGTGATTAATGCTGTAAGGAGAAGGAGTCTGCACAATACTTTTTGTCTGAAAGCCCGGCTTTTGCTTGAACACGACTAGCACATACATTGAGTGCTAACTCCATAAGGACTCAGGACCTCATAGATCTTGACCTAGCTAAGATGTTGAACTTCATCAAAAAGTCGAGACCGGTTTGTGAAAACTGAAATGACTTCTTAAATAAGGAATCGGCTGGAGGAATAGGCAGTAGCCGCGTAGCAAATATGCTTGCCTACTAGGAGGGCGGGAACTTAGAATCTGGACCACGCCATGGTGAATTTTGAATGAAACCGAACCGGCTTGTCGAAGGAAGAAGCCTTCTTCGCAGTTATTTTGCGTTGGCAAGCGAAGGATACACAGATCTGGACTTAGCCAAGGTTCACACTTCGCTAAGAGGTTAAACCGAATTGGGAAGCTGAAGGAACCGGATGTATGCTTAATTTTGATGAAGGAGGAGTTCACAATCAGAATTCAGCCAGGGTAAGAATTTCATAGGAAATCAAACCGGCTAGGCTTGGGGAATGTGTATGAACACCGCTAAGTTTCTTAATGAAAAAAGAGGTTGATACAATGGTCCTCTTTCTTGGCCTAAGAATCGATACTCTTGCCACAATAGTGGCAGCTTTGATCATCAACGTATTCTGTCATAATTGTACAGTGAACACATGGAGCTGTTTAAACTACTGTCTTTATTTGCACAATTTTAGTTTTAGTTGAAGGTTTTGGAAAAAAAATTTAGGAGCAATATTTAAGATTACTAACTTTATGCGTGTTTTTAGGCGTTAGTTATGATCACTTGTTTACCTACGGTACGTAGGTATGTAGAATCAAATGCCGGTAGCTGTTTTTTGACCTTATACACCCAAATGAGTTTCAAGCGAAATATTCATTGTTATATATTGCACAACGCTACCCCATCTAGCTACGAATCCTTTTCCTACTCCATTGTCATTAGTGTGAAACTTTATTATTTTTTGGGTTGAAGGGCAGATAGCATAAAACGCACTGATATGTAGATGATACAACCGATTAACTAAAAAATAACGTTTCAAATAACCTCCTGGTTATTTTCTAAGAGATAGTACACCGTGTCTAAGAATTACAGGCGTTCCGGATTTCTACCCAAAAAAAAAAATAAAGTTGCTCCCAGACTATTGGTAGATTTTTCATATATTTTCTTTTTATAACCTTAGGTGTTACCAAAATTTCATTTTTTGGCGATTATATAGAAAGTCCGTTAAAGTAAAATACAATTCCTAGGAGATATTTCGAAGTTCCTAAACACGTACTCACTCATTTTACACCCCCTTAGGGGTTGAATATCGCTAAGTCCTGAAATTTTTAAGTCATTACATGTAAAGTCCAAAGACGTGAAAGCGAATTCGACATCTCATTAGGCCCAAAATATTTGCAGGAATTTGCACACATTTATACACCTCCTTGGAGAATGAAAATCGAAAAAAATTTTAAATTGGTTTTCTGGCGATTATTTTTAAGTCCCTTATAAGTTGAAGCAAAAGTGTCGGAATTCGTGAAAACGTACACGACCCCTTTAGGTTTTGAATATCAAAAAATGTTGGAAACGGTTTCTAGGGGCGTACAAAGAGCACACAGAAGCAAAATTAATTCAATACCTCGACTGACCTAAATAAACCAAATTTTATCTTTCTTCGTGTAATTCAAAGATATAAAATTCGTCGAGCGGGAGTTCTGTGCATTAATTACCCAAATTTTTATAATCATTTTTGAGGCTTAAATACAAAATTACTTTAAATACATCGTTACACATCATTAAAATAATTCGAAAAAAAAGAAGAAAGACTCTTTGCAGTAGCTTCCAGACAAACGTTTTTTAAAAAAATCGGGTGTGTGCGTTTTTTTGATTCAACATAAAGGCTAAGAAAAAGTAGTAATCATAAATAGTAATACCAGTTCGATCACTGTGGCAAGAGGAAGAGTATTTAAGAGCTGCAAAAACGCGTGCATTGGAAAAGTTTATTATTTTTTCGGATAATTTCAACAGTAAAATTAGTTGAAATTGATTTAATTAAATTATTTATGGAATTAATTAAATTAATTGCTGGTAATTTATGATACAAAATGAAGGATATACAATTTAGTCGGTCACTTGCAGATAGCTTTACATATTTTTACTGGAAAGTCAAAGATTAGTTTTATAGGATACTGGAAAACCCTCATTAATCATTGTGCTAAAATTCAGTTGAGTAAGCTTAATAAAATTTTTATATTATAAATTAATTAATTTTACATTTATTTTGAGATCTCTACGGGTTTTTTTAAAATGTGTAACTTTATAAAATTTTTCCCTTTCTCAAAAATATTACGAATTACTAAGTCTAGATACAGTTGGTGTAATGTGATACTTTTGTGTACTGATAAAATGATCTAAAAGATATATGGTAAAAAGTGAGCAAAAAATTAATTGAGCAAATAAATAGTTGAGTAACATTTGAGTGGAAAATAATTGTTTTTTTATTTTTTCGTATTAGAAGAATAAAGGTGGGGGCAGTTCTCCTCTCCCTCGTGTAGTTGTAGAATGTTCTTAAAAATATTTGGTCAAACACTTTGCATAATTAATCGAGAACTAGATATTTAAGTAGTTATTCGGAAATTTGACTTAGGATTAAAGTTCCTCTTACAGAATTTAGTAGTTTTACTCCCGGTGCACTTTCTACGTTTTAGCGCCCCAAATTTTATATTTAAGTCTCAAAAGACGTGGGATAACTTTCAAAATTTATACATGACTTAAAAAAAATGTGACTCCAATGTTAAAAGAAGAACTACTATCCTTTTAATCAAACTCAAAGTCGGAACGGAACATTTTCTTCTCGAGTGTCCAGCTTACTCTTTTGCGAGAATGCACGTATACGGCGTTGATGCTAAGAGGATGGAAGAACTCTGTTCTCGATCCCTACCTGAGCTCTTGAAATTCGTGAGGAGGACGAAAAAGTTCGGGTAGAGACTGGGGGATTCGAGTATAATGGACCATGTAGGCCTGAATGCTCAAGATGTGCTGCTTTGCTGCGTGTCTTCCCCCACACCAAACAACAACAACAAAGTCGTTACTTTACGATAAATGGTTCAGATTCTATCGGCCAAAAAGTGCTTCAAAATACGATGAAAATCCTTCGTCCTTAAAACCCTGTAACTCCTTAACGGATCGAATGAAGGCTATGTCTATAACACCAACACTACAAAAAACCCAAATCACTCATATCACAAGAAAAGAAAACATACCAAGTGTGAATTAATAAAATCTGCACAGCAGTCTGGGCGCACCTATATTATTCCTTGAGATAAAGTTCGAGAAACGGTTAAAGTCGGAGTACAAATGGCTCCAATAGCATAGCTTTATATAAATTTCAAGTTTCATCATTCTAGCATAAGCGTCAAAGAAACAATACGAGGTAGAAGTACAGGAAAATGCTTTTGGTCATACATCATTGTGTTTGGCAGTTGGAAGTAGGCGAGATGGACATATATTTATATGACAAAATCATACCGCAGCCAAATGTAACAAACATTTGGAAGTACGTCGTGTAGTTTTTTGTATTTAGATTAAAATTCCAAATTTTGTAATCAGTGTGTAATTAAAGCTACTACATTAAAGAAAAATTGTGTAGGTGAAACAGAACGTGTGGCATTCTGAAATTTTGTAGACCGACGTACTTGCTCCACTTTTTCCTATGGAGTGTGACCTAACTATAACTGTACAATAGCTCTTACACATTTTTAAACATAATTTTAAAATTTTTTAGCCAAACCCATTCAGGATGCAAAAAACATCAACATTTCACATTATACTTCATGATCGATAACGAAATCAAAAATATTTTAGATTATTAGAATAATAACGTAAAAAGATAAATTGACAATATGTTGTACAAAACGCAATAATTGGAATAAAAACATTTTTTTCCCATTTGTCTAACCTCAAGAAGATACACAATCTGAACTCTGACTCCTTCATAAAGTAAAATCTGTTTGTTGCACTCCTTCGGTAATGGATTTAAAATTTGCTTTCTTTCGCTAGAATTGCAAAAGACTCGTCAAGTTCAAAATCAACCAAGTTGCCGTATTTGTGCCCATACCAAGCGCATAAAAGATTCTAGATACGCGTAAATAAGGAAGAAAAGTTTCGGAAAAGCTTCTTCATCATTTTCCATAAAACACGAATGACGGTAAAGCTAGTCGAAAATGTGTTAAGCGAGTAACTAACATTTTCCAGGAAAAAACACAGGTAGAAATCTTCATACGTTGCTTAAGTCGCTACCTACAGTCGAGAAGACATTTGCGGTTTGACTTTACTTACTTTCGGTGTATTTTATTTTGGGATTTTTCACTTTTTACTGAACTCACCCCCGCTTCAATGCAATCACAACTTTTCAGATCGTTTACTTGTGCACAATCCTTTAAGGACACAGGGAGAGAATGAGCCGGGAATTTCCGGAGCTGGAAAAACGGAAAACTTAAGTGCAGTCATACACGTTTAATTGGAAAATTTACGCCTAACGAGAACGTTCAAGTTGAAGGCTTGTATCAACGACAGAACGAAAAGTACGAAAACATAACGACGAGACTCACAGAAGGAAAATTCTGAGAAAAGTTTTTTTTCTTTTTTTTTTTTTGAAAAAGAAAAGCCGCTTTTCATTGCGATTCGAAATGACAATAAAAAGTTTGAGTAAGATGTTAATTTAATAAGTATTTTATATTAGATTTTATTCGAGTTCGTTTCATGAGATATCTGTCGAGTGTCGAGAAACTGTAGAAGGGGCTGCCGACGAATTTCCACTGACATCGCATCTTTTGTAGCATGCGGCATATGTAGGTGCTCGTATATCACATTCATATCCATTGATTTATCAAATTTATTCGCTTTACTTTATTAACATCCCCTTCAGATTTTCACATTTTGCCAACGGCTTTCTGATTAATTCTTGCCACGTATGATTTGTATTATTGATCCACATGTACCTTTTCATATATGATTTAAATTTGCATAAATTTTGTTCCGTTCTACGTCTCTCCCCAATTCCCATAGACATGAATATGAAATCTAAGATACAATTTCGAATTTTAATACGCGTATCTTTCCTCGACAGTATTTTGCTAGTTTAAGGTTTTAATCTTAACGAATTCTGCGACAGAAAAAGCATGGGTTGTTTATGGGTCCTGTGTTCTGAGAAAACGAGAAAACTAAATGAACAAAAATTCTTTATTCCGGTAAATAAAACAGATCTTTAGTTACAGAAAGTCAAAAAATTCCGAAGTTTATTGTGTAATTTACTATAAAGACGAAGCGATGTGCGCGTTGACCCAAAGACATTGCGCGCGCCATATCGCGACTTCAGGTATAGTGAGCGCGCTGAATCGCTTCATATAACTGCCAAGTAACATTCTCAAATGCTGAATATCGTAGACCACAAACGTATTGCGTATTTTTTTGTACAGACAATCATTTTCCTATCTATTGTTGTAACAATTCTAGTGTCAAAATCGCTTTTCGCGCGACGAAATTATTTTTATAAATAGTATATCGAAGCGACGCGATTGGAGCGATGCGCCATTGCTAGAACTGAGTACACCGACATGCATTCTAGTCAGTTGTCACCGCGTCGCATCGCTTCACGCGTGCGCAACATGTTCACTATACTTTAACCTTAAAGATAGTACGTCGACCTAGGAACATATTTTAAAGATGCTCTGGTAAATGAATTTTCAACTCAAACTTTTTATCGAAAAATCTTTGTTGACTGTTGAATTTGTAGTTATTTTTGGCTCATTACGTCGTTTATAGCGACAAGTCAAGAGAACAAATACTTCTGTTACTAGAGAAAAAATTTAATGCATAAAAATAACTTTTTGACATTACACACACGCCTTAAGCCTGAACACTGTATGCCACAATGTTAATTCCAGTTAAAGTGGAAACTACAATCAGATATTGTAATCGCCAAAGTTTTGTTTGCCACATTATTGTATTTGCTCTACACAGTATCAATTTTGACAGAAAACATTTGACTGAATTTTTGGTCAAATTTTTTTAGTCAAATATTTGATAGCATGGCACAGTGGTACAAGCTTTACAATAATTGGAGGAAAATTCGTAGAAGAAACGCGAAACTTACTTTAAGAAAGTTAACTTTTATTAACTAAAAATTGCAGGTTTAAAAGAGCAGTAGATTCGTCTCACTATGTACCTTGTGGAAGAATGAGTGGTAACGTTGCTGACAATAACTCAAGAAATGGTTCATTAAAAGTCAAAAATTAGTTTAAAAAAAAAATTAAGTTGATAAAAATCATTTATTCCTTCGAGTTGCTCTCATACTTTCAACCAAGAGGTTTGAATTATTGCACGATTATGTATATGTATGTATGTACTGTGTAAAGTCTCGTTTACACGACGATAGTTTTGCGATAGTTGATATCGTGATAACTATTGTCACGATAATTATCATCGTGTACACCGCATGATGGTTGCTTTCATACCACTATCATACCATTATTACAAAATTTACGAAACTATCGCGTTAAATACCGCCATGCGTACCGAACTATAGCGATTTCTACAATTTCGCGGATACTTTTTGTTGACATCGACTTGTCAAATGAATATACAGTTCATGTTAAACTCCGTTTCAAGGCGATAGTTTTATTGATATTACTATCGTGAGAGAATTTATCGGCAGTGCGAAAGCGCGACATGGCGATAGTCTGTTCTATACATGGTATGATGCAATAGTAGTCTGTCTAACGTTTTGAATCGAGTCATTGCGCTTTTCGGTACGCTCGAAACTTTTTCAATAAATTTAATTTTAGGAAAACTTGTTTCAGCTTTCTAGCGTAATGCATTCCTAAAATATGAAGTCATCAAATATCGCTTTAAATACATACAAAATATATAAATTTTTGAAGCATGAAACAGTTGTGAATGTTGCCCATGGAGAGTGCTCAGGACCCTGTCTTCACTACTAGCGATCAAGAAAGTTTGGTTAGATTTGTTACTATACGGGTAGCGTCTTTTCAAGTTAAAGTTTTTGTACAATAATCGCGCTGGCATTGAAAAACAACAAGAAAACCTAATGGTTCCACCCAACTTGCGTTACTGTCATACAAAAGTCATTTTATAATTTGCAATCTCATGAGCATGCAAACAAAATATCTCTTGAAAGTCGTTAGCAACGAAAATAAAATTGCATACAGTTTTTAATATATCCATAAAGTAGGATTGAGTTTGTTTATGAGCAAGATTCAGCTATGATATTATCCAAATTGTTTCCATACAAATGTCGTTAAAAATTCTGATCAGAGGACGAGGAGAACATGTAAAGCTTCGAAGTTAAAATATTATCAACATCATTTTCATGTTAATAAGAAATTCAAGATAAGACATAACGTAGAGATTAAATTTTAAATTAAATTATACCGTGAATTTGAAGGACAAAAATATTGAAAAAAACTAACAAAATCTTTTGTCAAAACGAAATATATAATTGTATATTTCGTACTTCATCAGCGGAAACGTACGTGAATAGATTCAACAACAATAATGAGTCGAAGCGAATTGAAAGCACAGATCTTTAAACTTTAAAAGGTCCGTAGTTATAAGTTGAGCTCCCAATCCCAATATTTATTTGTAATAAGACTCCCAGCCATTCATTTTGTAAATGTTCACTAAGTGAATCCGGTTTTATTGAAACAGTATTTATCTTTATCAAGTGGTTATATACCGATCCATACGCAATTTTTTCACCATGTGAATTAAGGATGAAGGCATCTATTAGGTGAGCGAAAAAAAACTTTGGTTTGAATCTTGGGTCGTATGTACCACTTGATAATGAAAAGGTGAACCACAAATATTAGCTTTAGATTCAGTATATGATTGAATTGGATTGGAACGCACAAATTCACTTCAATGTCTTTTTTATGATTTTAAAATTTTTTCAGTAGGTAATTTAAAAGTGGAAACCTAAGTTCATCCTGCCTTCTCTATGCGATAAAAAAGTGCATTCTTCGGAATTGCAACTACAACGTTCTATTCATGAAATGGAACACTTTCACACAGTGCCATACTTAACAGCACAACTGTCCAAGAGTTTTTCGTCAAGAACTTAAATTTGTTTCCTTTTTTAATAGTAGAAAATGAGGTATAGACTTTTGATTTTAATACAGAGAAAATACAGCGGTCCTTATTCAAGATCCAGTAAAGAATTGTGAAATGTAAGGAAGAAACGATGTTTTCATCAATTTTTGAATCATAACTCTAAAGTAACGTATCGTAATTAAATGAAAGAAAATAGAGAGAGCAACAACTTAATAGTTTCGGAGATAGGTTCAAATAAATCAAATTCAAAAAAATTCAAAAAAATCGCAAAATAATTAAAATTTTTCCAAAAAAAAAACAACACAGTGTTTGAATCAATTATCGAAAGTCCATATTTTTTTTTATTTCAAACAAATTTTTCCTATTCCGAACAATTGCATAATGGCTTAAACAGATTTCAAAAATATGCCAAAACGGTAATAATTCGTAAGAACCTACCTCTTTTTGACATTGTTTTCTAATAGAAAAATCGAGTCAAAAATAGTCATTCTTACATAGAAATTATATAGAATTCTTTCCAGGCACTTTTCATTAACTAACAAAACCCTTTTCAGCCACTCTCAATTAGTTTGGACCATATTTCTTTTAAACAAATTTGATACCCTAAAAGTTTGCCTATTCCACAAAAAATTTTAGGTACTGAATTCGCAATACTGAAAATTTCCTTGTAGGTAGATGAATTAAAATTTGAAGAACGCCGGAATGTATACCTTAAAACTGAATCGTATATTGGCAATGCAATATAACTTCTTAGTACTGAAATGTATCAGAAAGAGCCCTCGGAATTTCTGAATTAATTAATTCACTTTATCTGTAGGGTTATTTTATCAATACAGGATTGTATTTCCTATGTAGTTCTAAAGCAACTGTGTTTTTCAGTGCTGAAGCAGAACTGTGAAAATTTCCCGAGAGCACTCAGTACAGTATCAGACTAAATGGATGCTAGAGTCCATGACGTTTTGGCGTTCGTCACAGTTTTATGCTATAGATACTAATTATTTATTTAATAAAAGCCTATTATTGAAAGTAAAACTGCAAAAGTAAAATTTTCGAATCCATGGCATGTCTCACTACAACTTGAAATATCCGAATTCTTAAAATTAGTACTGTATCAGTACTGTAGTAATACCCTACTAAAAACAAAGATTAGAATCGTGTATACAGTACTTCTTAAGAACATTTCAATCACTGAATTGCCTCGGTGGTAAAGTATTGTATTCAGAATAATGAAGTACTCGGTTCAAATTCTGTTAAGCTTATAACTAATTATTAACAAATGTTATATATTTGTTGGTTTACATCGTTGCATACAGAAAAATCAAGAAATAGATAAGAAAAATGTTATGGAAAGGAAAACTAAATTAGGAAAAATTTATCTTTTCAATTATTATAAAACATGATCTGTTCAGTACTGAATGAATTAACTGTGGCAGAATTTAGTCAGTATCTATACTAGGAATGTTCCGAACTAGAATTCAAAAATGGCACTACTGGTATACCCGTGAAGTGCCAATGTGCAATGTGCATAATTGTTGCTGATGCTGGCAAAACTGCTTTTGGCAAAGTTCTCAGAAAACCCCACCGTTGAAGTACCTTATTATAATTTTGGTAAACAATTAAACTATGACACATGAGCTATGCCCACGTTATTGTCTACATCTGTACAAAATTTTCGCGCGTTCTGTCTCTATAAAATTTAATCAAAATCTGTTCAACCGTTTTTATGTTCTAGTAGCAAGGCTACTACTAATAGAAAATAGTTTTTAAGATTCTAGTCTTAAACCCACAACATTTAGTACTACTAATTAGAAAGAAGAACATAGTCAAATGCGAATGTTAAAAACAATATAGGTACTTTGGAAGTTAAGGTTTTTGCTGTCCTAAGAACTTTATTATATATAATGCTAAACTAATGTAACCAATAGTTGAAGAGGCGACAGCCTGACCATTTAAAGCAATGTTAACATTTAAGAGAAATTTACATTACTGGAAATAAATATAAATTTGAATTTGAATCAATTTGGAAGTCAAGAAAAATAATTTGCTAATAAACTGTATGATTTTTAAATTTGGTCAAAAATTGCTTAAATTCAAAATAAAATTCTTAACGTATTACAATACAAAATTTGTTCTACCTTTTTCGACAGGATATAAGCCCAGCTAATGTTTGTGTTGTCGTTTAATCCACAAAAATCCACTTTATCAAAAGATGTTCATCACAATTTTTTTTATTGGAAAATGCTTCGTATTTTATACTAAAATTAGCCAATTAATAAATGGCTTAATCACCACATAAATTTAATTCACAAAAAGACAGAGAAAACTGAATAACGCGACTAGACACTAGGAATTATTGCACTGCACTTGTTACAAGCCCCGAACGAAAAATGTTGTAAAATCTAAAAGTGTCGTAGTTACGACAATCCGGCGAGATAATAGTCGGTGCACTACTTTATCCTTCCTTATTTCTTATCCTGAGAACTGTTGACCTCTAAGGATATTGTGTCTGCTGCAATAACCCAGAAGAAAAAAAAACAAAACAAACGAAAAAATAACACTGACGACAGGTATGCAGGACAGGTAAGCATAGGGGTGCATAATCCACGTAGAAGGTCATAAAATCACACGTACCTAAAAATCCCGGACACTGTTTCGAACAAGAACTTCGATTTTGAAAATATCTTGGTACCTCGAGATAACACACTTGAGAGAGAAAGGCAAAATACGCACAGGGTACACTAAACACATACGTGATAATAATTTATGGACATGTGATCCTTTTTATGATCCATTACCTATGTCGGTGCATTCTATGCGAGGATTACGGTTGTAAAAATCATTCGAGGGTTGTTTAATTGCGGATAGGTGCAGCGAACAGGCAGGTATGCGATCGACACATAAGAATTTCGGTTTATCTGTAGGTAAATCGATTCGGAGAAAAATTCACAAAATCACTTAGCTCGCAAGGTAAAATTCGGAAATTGGAGGAAAACAATTATTTTAAAAATTATTATTTTTTATAAATCACTTCTTTTCTTTCACCGTAAACTTTGTTAAACGCGCGAAAACCGATTGCTCTAAAATTATCCTTGTTTTTTTTTTTATAAAACCGACGAGTTATTAAAATTAATTTTGTTTTTTTTCTTTTCTCTTAATTTTTGTTAGTCCTGTTTATTTAATTGTTGTTTTTGTTGATTTAGTAAATACCGAGCCGTACATTTTGAGGTTAGCGCACAGACTGACTTAAACGAACTGAATGTGAAATTATTGGCCGATGTATATCATTCCGAAACGCTTAAAAAGCTCACACACAGATCCCGAGTATGTTGTGCTCCTCCACCAGTCAGCCACACGTACACAATCGCACACATCCCAAATCCCCCATATGTTGTGTATATCCTTTTTACTTTCCAGAAAATCGCACCCTTCCCGCACCCACGCGTCCCACCCCCAACGCCCCGCTCGAACGCCTCCCCCGAAAAAAAGGATAAATATCTACGCACATATATGAGAGATGTGGGAACGGGACTACATAAATATGCGAAAATACTCGGTGAAATGCTACAAAATACTTTTCGCCGTTCTCGCTCGGCAACACAAAACAAAAACAATGGAGCAGCCCCGAAAAGAAAGTTCACATCTCTTCGTAGATCCTTCGGCTGCTATGTACTGGGATTGCGAGGACTTGTGCGGGCGCACAAATCCCAATCCAACCCCCCGTCATCAACGCCGAAAAACAATTCGCCTGGATGTTCGCGACTATACGAAACAAAAACCGAATGTTGGCCCGCGATATACGCGATAGTAGCGAGTGTGTCGCATCGCTCGCGCCAAATGTAAATCAAAAACATGTGAAGCGAAAGGACGAACGAGAACGGCCGCGAAGCTCGACGGAGTGCGGCGAAACGGGACCACCCCCTACGTACAGCAAGGCCTATATATGAAAACCCAATGCTCATATGGCATGTATGTATTCCCGTTATATACATGCATGTCCCGGGAACGGGGGAGCGCCTTCGAACAAAAGGGGAAAATCCATCCACGGGGGAGGGAAAACCCGAATGAAAAACAACCCTATCGTGCCGTTGGCATTGCCCGTCGCACGCCCGCCACGTTCAATATATAGATGTAGAACAACTCGTACGTGTGCGCACAAAAGAAAAACTCACCCTTGCACATGTGAGTGGGTTGCGATGGGTGGGATTCATACATAGATAGATCGCACACTAGCGCACCACACTCCAAACGCGCTGGACGAAACCAGAACACCCTTGGAAGGGCTCACTCCCCATACAACTCTGCCACACAATCCAGATCACATATGAGAGTCAAACGTTCCACACACAAATCACTCATTCGATCCTTGAATGGTTCGAGTTCGGTTCGTGGGGTAGTGGACAGGGCGCAAGACGGCTCAAAAAAAAGCTTTTCGTCCTTGGGCTTAGGGGAAAATTCGGATGGTTGTTTTTCGCGGAAGAAAAGTGTAAGAGCAAATAAGCACGTGGACGAGTTCAGAAGTGGGATTTTCACGGCGGATGAGACGAATTTTAAGAAAAGTGTAGAAATGCTTTCGGGAAATGAGGAAAAGAAATGAAAATATGTACACAGTTTTTTTTTCGCTCAACTACTAAAAGGTTTTTCGGTGTCCTTTTGCCGAGACTGCGAGGCATCGCGTAATGGTAATTACAGTGGATTGTAAGGATTTTAAACGTTGGAAATTTATTGTGATTATGACGACATCTTTTTTATTTATTATTTAAATTACGCGGTATTAAAATCTTGGGGTTCACCCGCACTAGAGTTGTGTGCGGAGTGGCGGATCGGAAAAGCAGTACGTAAAAAGACTCCTGCATTAAACAACCCGTGCACAGCAGTTCTATTATCTGGAAACGTTTAAGACCCTTCTTATCACAAAGGATTATCATCTAATTTATTGTTCTTTTATTGTTATCATCGACCACACATCGCCTTGAAGACGTAAGGACTATAATTTTAAAAAAAAATTCCTTTTTCGAGAACTTCCGCATGGTGGCTGCAGGGAGCGCTCATTAGATTTTCTATGTGTACCATCCGCTGGAATCGCTGAATAATTAGTGGTGGAAAATTGCACATTCCTAGCTTGAAGTGTTCGGACAATTCTCATTGATTTTGATGTGTGCTACCCACTCGACTTCACTTTAAATTCAAAATTAATTCCTGTAAACTTTCCGACATCCTAGCTCTTTCTCCTTTCTTCATTTTTAAACCTTTGTATGCAACTATTCAAAAATCAATGTGTAGAAAGTGGTAGCTTAAAACGTTCTGAAGTATCGGTCAATACTTAATGTTGAGCAATTCTTCTAATCACTTTTGTATGGCAGCTATCCGATAGAGTAGGACAATTTTGCTCATTAACAAACTTAGCTTTACGAAACTTGGTTAACGAATGGAGAACAATTTCCAGCGTTCTAGTTCTATGCATTCAGACAGATGGACGACAATCAGAAACAGAAGTTTGCCACTTTGTACATTTTTACAGACAATTTGAACGCTTCCAAAATGGTCAACATACATCAGAAGGCTGAATAACTAACTGGCCAAATATGGTTTATAGGGAAAAATTAAAATTGGATACTACAAGAGGACTGCGATCTAAAACATCGAAGTCGTCTTTGAACTGCGTGGAAAGAAGCAAGAATTTTACCAGTTAGCTTCGTGGTAGCTCTGTAGTATCAATAACGGTTAATCTTTAAAACAGTACCTCGAGACAAAGTCCACTTTTATACTTCGCATCGGTGCACATGCGTGTGAGTCGCCACCTCTGTTCTTCAATATTGTTTTTTTCACTCCTAGTTAACGATACCCGATAGTTGACTGCTAAATTACCTGGAATACAACCAGTGAATATACCCGTTATGATTACTAAATTATACTATAGGAACCCCCACATGACGCAGAACACTAAATAAAACTTTTCCGAAACTGGATGGCGTGTGTAGGGTGCAGGAAATTGAATTTAGGTATTGCGTTCTTGCAGGGACTATGCCAAACTGGATTGACATTCATCAGATTCAAATTTCTTAGAAAATGTTTGAGCATTGATACAGTTGAAGCTATGAATCTTTGCAGTTATTTCGACATGTTCGAAAATATCCGCCTTGACGGTACGGTCCTGCTCTGCATATTTCCCCTTATGTATAAAAAGATAAAATAGTGTAGCGCCTGTAACTAGGAAGATGGGCACCAAACAGGAACCAACTTCGATTAGATTAAGAGATTCAGATTTAGTAATTTGATTATCAAAAGGTAATTAATTGGTGTCAGAAGTGGGATTATACAAAAACAGAACAAAGTAGGAAGAGTAATGTAAGACGAAACATATTCAAAACTCTTTTGCGAGTTGTCGAAATCAGGGACAATGAAAATTCCCGCGTTCAAAATTGATTTGAAATGATTTGAAATCAGGAAAATTTAAATTGTATTTTCAATTTGTAAATCAATCGATGTATGAAAGTTTTGCAAAAAAACCGAATTTTATATGGAAAATCAAATGTGTTGAATTTTGTTTATATGGGAGCATACATAAAAATCTGCGAACAATCTGGGCGCAACTTTATTATTTTATGGATAGAAGTCCGAAACGTGTTTAATGCTGAGATGCAGTGTAGGTTACTATGAGACTGACAACCTAAGGAATAACCAGGAGGCTATTTGAAACTTTCCCCCAGGAGGTTTAATGGGGAAAAATACTTAAATCGGTTTTTCCCCGACTACGTTTAAAGCTTATAGAAGTGAAAGTGAACTCTAAATCTCAATATACCTAAGAATTGTACACAACCACTTTGAACCCCCTTAGGGGTTGGATATCGAAAAATTTTGAAGAACATTACTAGGCGCTTATATAAATAGCCCGCAAAAGTAAAATTGCTTTGATAGCTCGACATGTCTAAAAGTTTTAATGAAATTCGTGAAAATGTGAATTCACGGATATTTTTTTTACTCAACCTCTGAACGCCAATAAAAATCTGAACTTTTTTTTTGTTGTAATTTCTCTAATAGCATATCAACATATACGTGGTAAGTTTTAACTTTCTAGCATAAGCCGTTTCTGAGATATAAAAAACTACCCCTCACCCCCGTACCTCGCTACCCCTATCAAACATTTTTTTCTAGGATGTCTCTATAGTGGCTTTATATAATCCTAAATTTTTAACTTTCTATTCATTACGGTTTTCGAGAAATAAAAATTTCACCATCACCCCTAACACCCACAACCCCTACTAGAGCTCTACCGACCCCAACTCCTGTAAAATTTTCAAGATCATATCTGGTTCGGTTTTTCAGATATGAAAATGACATCTTTTTAAAAACCACTGTCCCCCCACTTTCGTGCTGCACCTCCCCCTCACAAAATTTGCTTTCAGTAGATTCCTCTTGTGATCCCATATACAGAAACTACATTTTATTTTCCTGGTGTAATTGGTTCGGAAGATATTGTAATCCAAAGTTTTTCACTTTCCGTATGGCGGACGGCGTACGGCGGACAAGAGGACATTTTTTTTTTTGCTTTTTTGGAGTTTACTAGTCCTAAAACGTGAAAATAAAAAATTTCAGGGTAGCAAATTTTTTTGAAATTTCAGGTCGATCACAATACTTTATTATTAAAAAATAATAAAGTAAGATTAACGAAAAATTGCACAAAAAGGCTAATGGCTCTTAAGTCTTTAACAAATTTCTCGAAAAGGTAGACCCAGTTTTTTGAAATAAGAAGCAAGGACATAAAATAAGACTTAAAAAAATTAATCCAAACAAAGTTCAATTTTTTTTTTATTTTTCATTAAGTTTTAATGGCTGAAAAAATGGTTTTAACTAGATTATAAAAAGGGCGAAAACGAGGGTGTTCATAAAATGAAAATTTAGAATTAACTGCTCATAAGAGCTAGTCTATACCTACCAATAAAAATTGTGTTTCAACATTTGTGTACATAATTTGATGGTCTCAAGCAAGGACGCCCATACAAGATTTTATAGTGAGGAACAAAACAAGCCATAGTTTGAAGCTGATCTTAAATTTTATGCACCACACTTATGCAAAAAGCTAGCTAAGGGTTTCACACGAAAATCAGCAAAGAGTTCAGTCGGCCTTAAAACTCAGAAGTAGTAGAAAACGTTATTACCCTTGCGCGAATGGCTATAAAGTATCCAAATATCATCCGAGGAAAATGTACGACACCAGAAATACCTTGTTATAGTAAAATGAGGTTAATTCAATGGTATTGTTATTGATGTCTTGAGATCGTTAATTCACAAAACACAAAATTGGTTCCGCCTTCTCATTTCATATTTTTAGCAATAGTCGCTCTCGAAATATGTGTTCTAAAATTTTTCTTCCATAATTTGCCTTTTTATTGACTTCATTTTTAAAAATCAAATTTAAGCTTGTTATCTGTCCTCCAATCTCCTCTCGCATTCATCACACACTATAAAACTATAAAAATTTAATTTATTAACAAACCCTTAAAGGTAAAAATATAAAATTTGAAAGGTAAACATTTTTTTTTTTCTGGATTAATTTTTGTAAAATAGCAAAAATTGTGGGAAATTTAAAGTTATGCCATTTTTTTAAATGTGGAAAAATACCAAAAAAGAAAAGAATGCAGGTAGTATCGAAAGAAAGAAGTCTGCGGAAGTTACACTTGAACGACTGCAAGCAATTCCCGAAACACGGTCGAAGTGAGTGTATTCCACATTTCAGTTGCATGAGAGAGAAGCAACTATTAATTAATTAATTTTATTGTATTTCGAATTAACAGAATAGTGGGTAAGTTCAGTTGAAAATAATTTTTATTACAAGGAAGGAGGAGAGTAGGAATAGATTGATCATGCCTTGAAGAACCCAGAGCCAAACATCTTCAAGCAGACTCTGAATTGCAATCCGTAACGAAGACGTGAAGTCGGTTCCTCAAGGAACAAATGGAAACGAACAATCGAGAAGAAAATTCGATGAGAAAATAAGTCCTGTGCGGCAGGTTACGACTATTGCCCTGAATTCAGACTTCTGGAGAGGTACCCTGTTGCTACTACCGTACACGTACAGAGGAACTGCAGAAGATTATTTCTACGGAAACCGTGAACTACTTGATGCTAAATACACCACCTTTTGGCAATGTTCATTATGAACTCTGGTAAAACTTAAGTGTTTGAAGGCTCTCCTTTAATTTATTATTACACAATAATTTATTGCCGGCGAGTCGATTAAATAACATGTTCAGTAACTGCGGCCTAGACTATCTAATATGAGATGTGATCGCGATTTGTCAACCATACTGTGAAAAATTTGATTTAAAGGTAATAAATAGGTGCTTTCGTTTGTGCTTCAGTGCAGAGCAGAGTAGAGAGCGTGAAAAGCACCGAAACAAGGCAGAGCAACAGGTTTTTACTTTCACACTTAGATGGCGTTGAAGCTATATAGGTTGTTGGAAAATATTATCAACTGAGTAAAGTATAGTACTGTGTTCGTCGAAACGAAAATGAATGAAAAAGGTACATTCGAAGTAGAGTGAAATAAACTATACAGTTCGCTACTAGATGTCAGTGAAATAAAAGCGCGCAAAATTTGAAAGAAATTAAAATATTGACTAGAAATTACAATTCCGGCACACAACACAACAAAATATAATTTACACAAAATTTCCCGAGCACAAACGAACTGAATTGATAGCGAACGGTTGAAAATCTTGAATTGTCAAATATTTCGCTTCTCATACAAGAGTACTGTACACTTGGAAACAAAACTTTAACTAACCCAAGCGCCATCTATTAGTGACTACTGCAAATGTCCATTCCTACCATGAACACAGTACTGAAAAACGAACGAAATATTTCGTCGCGAAAAATGAGCGAAATATTAATTTTTTTTATATGGAATTTGACAGTTCGTTTCGTTACGCTCGGAACACAGTACTAGGCTTAAGATATGGTTTGCTGATCTTTCAAAATAATGATAACGTTATGACTGACTCCAGTAATACAATCCACGCTATTGAAACAATTCAGTAATCTAATGAACTATTTTTTTTTAGTTTTTGTCAGCGACGTCACAATCGGCTAGTAAGAGAGTGAAAACTGACGGAGAAATATCTGAGCTGCGCGTTCTATGTGTCAAACTTTCCACTTCGTTGGGAGCAGAGTAGCGACACCACTGGACTGGAATCCGTTGTGTGATAAGCTTTGTTATTATTTTTCCACGTCTACAAAATAACACACAACAATAAGAATCCTTTTGTTCGATTCGATTGCCCAATGAGAAGAATTAATTTCAAAATCTTTTAATATTCACCCAAATCAACCCTAGTAGTCACTTTTTCGGTAAATATCCTATTCCAAAAACTGGGTGAGTTACTCCAAATTTTATTAGCTTGAGAGCGAAACAATTGCCTGTTGGCGTGAAAGCATCAAGGTTGCTACCTACTCCATCGCCTAATAACAACAAACCAGCTTCCTCAACATTTTATATTCCACTGTATGATAAGTCATATCCTCACGATTCAGAGGATTCTCCTTTCTCAGATGAAACAGGCACCCTATGGCTTTATTCTACGTTTAAATCCCGCTCACATCCTTAATGCAGCTTAATTTTTCGATTAAGCAGAGAAGCTGAAGGTGACTTTAAACTGGAGCTGGAACTTTGAGGTCGGTTGCTCTTTTCGGCTTTGTATTTTTTTTCGTTTTTTTTGTAATTCAGTCCAAAACGCTTCTATCGTCCTTCTAATAAGCGGGCTGATATCGAAGTTAGACACGTGCTATTCACATCCCTTTTATCCTTCAATTTCTAAACAGAGGGCAGCCTGACTGACGGGCCGGCAATCGCTTGTTGCGAAACTTTTGAAAGCCGGTGAGTTTTGTTCCCCTGCACTGGAGCTTTACGCAGGACAATAACCGGAGCAGAAGGACATCGGGAGCAGCTGTAGAAAATCAGAGTGTCCATTCCTACGCGGGGCAGCAGCGACTTTTTTCCAAAGTCAATTTTGGGATCAAAGGACCTCTCTCAGGTCGGCGCTAGTTAGCCGAAGGACATTCGATTAAAATCAGTGTGCAGGACAACCTCAGGACATCGGTGGTGGTCCGTGGTGGTGAGTATCTCGCGACTCCAACACGTTTCAATTTTCCTCCTTGCTGTTATTGTTGTTGTTTTTTTTTGGTTAATTACTTTAAAACGCGATGTAACGTGGTGTGTCGCAATCCAGGTGATATCCTTTCTCGCGCTGTTCCCTCCCCCTAGAAGGATAAGTGTGTTGTTGTAGTCGCCGCTTTCGCGTCCTCGGTTTTGTTTTCACTTCGGCTCTTATTGTTGTTGGTTTTATTTGCGCTCGGAGTAATTATCGCGCACACAGTGCTGCGGGGACAGGGTCGGATTCAGATCAAGGGGTGGTAATCGCTGTCTCGCTCTGACAATCGCAACCCCCTTTTGGATATAAGTGAATTTTATTTATATCGATGTGTAGATGGATGAGAAAAAGGATATACGAGGACGATGGAATTTTTTTCCTGTTTTTTTAACGGACTGTTCCGTCTTAAGAAGGGTGCGGAGTGTAGTGTGGCGGGGCGATCGCTTAAAATGAGGGGTTCAGTTGGACAAAAGGCAAAAACAATACAAAAAAAAGGACTCTGGTGCGTTCGAGGTGATTCGATGGGTAGTTGGTATAGTGTTGTTGTTTTCGTATGGTTTTTTTTCTGTTTTGTTTTTATTTACATAAGTGAAAAGTGAAAGTATGTGTTGCACAGAGCATGTGAAGAAAAGGAAGAAGAAGCAGTTAGACGAGAGCCGAGCACACAAGGGCTGGAACTTTTCATGTACCAAACTTTAAGGGTATGTGCCATTTTGGATTGGGGGTCTATGGGCGACATACTCACCGTGGACATGTGTTGGTGTTTTAATTTATCATTGCGATAGCGAAAGCCAAATGAGTACGAGAACGAGACAACAGGATACGGTGTGCTGAATTTATCGTTAAAACAGTTTCCAATTCACCAATAAACTAGCGGGGCTTGGAAGCAAGGCCGTTTGAGGGTTGGTTTGGTGGGGTTCGAAATCCCAATAGATTTCGAAATCGCCACGTACTTGACCGGACCGGATGACGGTACACAGACGGACTTTACGCCGTGTCATTCTCGGATCTGATGATGATGACGGTGATGACGATGGTCATGCTCATATGTGTGGGAAATGGCAATCGGGGCTCCGCTATTGTTTCCAGCCGTTTTTCGATGGTTTTGGATGCCAAAAAATTTCCCACACTTAACATGAATCCCATTCAAATTGCGCTCGATGCAAAGGCACTTTTTCACACATTTCCATTTTTCCACCGTTGAAGATTTATTTATTATTTTTTTTTTGGTTTTGGTTCTTGGTCTTGTCTTCGTTTGAATTCTGTTAATGACCCACTGAGAAGCTAGAGAAATACGGAAAAAAATAAAACAACAAAAAATCGAATTAAATAACTGGCGATAGGTCGCGGTGTGTAGCGGTTTTCGAAATAATCCAAGAAAATTTTGGATTTGAAGACGAGCGCCAAAAATGAGTGTCAAAAAGGGGAATTTACTCGGTTGTTTTGGTTTCGTTGAATTTAAATAGTCCGTACACTAAATTTTCTTGATAAGTCGGTTTATCTGGAGTCTAGCTCTAAGAGCTAACGGTTCGCACCGGTGGTGGGCCACCTATTTTTCGGCTATGCTTCAAGATGGACTGTTGGTTGGTCATTTGCCCACCGGTGTCTAATGTTTTGGTTCTTTTCATGCTCCATGTTGAGGTTGTTGCTGTTTTTCTGCTTGTATTTTTTTTAGTTCTAATTTTCGTTTTTCACCTATCATCCATCCATCCAAGGTGCCTCGCCTTTCCTTTCTGTCGATTCCGGTGGAGCTTGGAGAATGTATGACCTCCTCTAAAAAAGATCGACTAATCTACGAAATCGTGCACGCATTTTTCGTTTGGCGTCAAATTAGAGATGTGAGAAAAATGACCGGTGATTAATTACCTGAGACCTGGGAGAGTTTTCCGTCTTATTTGATTCCGACTTATTTGAATCGAAAATCGTTTGGGTTAGTGTTTTGGACAATGGGTGAAGTAATGGTGACCATAGGAGCGCGACATATAGGAGTAATAATTGCGGGGACAGCAACAAGATGATCGCTTTTGACATTGTTACTGTGTAATTTTGCGTCATATCAATTCGGAAGATCTTCACTGGCTTGAAAGGTAATAGGCAGCCGATGAGAAAATGTTTTATTTACGGGTTTTTATGCTGAAGTTAGCAGAGGAATAGGTTATTTTATAGGTTTATTTCACCCAAAAAGGTTTGTAACGTACGCAACGGAGCCTCGGACAAAAAGCGTGCTATTTATTCGTCGACCATCCAGTGAACAGTGCGTATGATATCTCTAAAACGCATTGACCTAGAAAGTTGAAACTGGATTGGACTAACAAGCTTGCAGTGCCATCTGTGGGAATCAGTACAGAAATATGTGCGCTATCAAAACTTTTGTGCCAACTACCGAAGAAAAAACATACTGCAGTCACGATCGGCTGCAAGCCAATCGTATGATACTCTAGATGAATACTGAACTTCGATTTATATTGTAGTTGGGGATAAATAAGAATTACGTGTGTACGTGTTGTATGTATTTTATTAACCTTCGAGAGGTACGGTGTGGGTCGGATCCGACCCAAGTACCTCGGTCTATTCAAGAGATACTTTAATTTCCTCAATGTAAAAGGATGATAGAATGTTAAATGTTAATAAAAAAATTGTTCAATTATTGTTAAAAGATCAACAACATATATTGAAACATGCTTAATGATTTATTCTTACAAAAAAAAAATTAAAAAACCCTGTTAAAATGATAAAATGATAATGGGTCGAATCCGACCCGACCATACCTTCTATTTCGGCGGGGCCACCGTACCTTTCGAGGGTTAAAGACCCCCATTCAGTTGCTACTTGAAACTAAAAGACAATGTCGGCAGTGTTTAATTTCATACCTTGGACTGGGTGAGTCACCGAAAAGAAAATTTCCTTTTTGAAGGAATTTTACATGGGAGGTGCAGAAAGGACTTACTACATATTTATCCTTTTCCTTGGAACCATTTAAAAATTAATGTGTACAAAATTTCAAATTCGTAGCTTGAAGCGTTCAAAAGTTATCGGAAAATATTGTTGAACACGTGTCTTAAGGATTTTTTGTATGGAAGGTACCAGAAGGAGTAAAAGGATTTAGCTGGCTAGTAAACTCGAACTTCGTTTTTACTCAAAACTAATTTGTACAAAATTCTGAATTCGTAGCTAAACGATTGAGTTATAGTGAGTTCCGTAAATTAAGTGAAGACATTTTGACAGGATATATGTGTGGCAGTTATAGGAAGAACTAACAGGATTTTCTTCATAATCATATATTTAGCTCCAACCATTGGAAAAATAACACATACAAAATTTCAAAGTCGTAGCTTAAACCCTTCTGAAGTTATCGACCAATATTCTTGAACACGTGAAGAACTTTTTGTATGGTAGCTACCCGAAGGAGTAGGACGATTTTGCCCGTTAACGAACTTAGCCTTACAATTTCAACCAAACATCCAGATTCAAAATTTCAAGATCCTAGGTGAAGGTGTTCTTGAGTTTTTTGCCACAAATAAACAAAAAATAATATAAAACTTGTTTTCATCCGAGGCTTGGTTCTATGCGTAGTATAGTAGTAGTAACTGAAGCCAAGAACGTTGGCCATAATTTCGAGATTCGAGAATATTTTACAGCAATTACACTCTTCATTACTTTGGCGAGACCTTACAAACTCATCCCTTACTCATTGATTACAAATTCATCTCTTACGAAAAGTCCGACTGGGTAGTTATTAACACACCTCAAGATGTGTTATAGTTTATAGAAGGGGTTCAAGGTGCTACATTTGACTTTTTGCGTTACCGGCACCGCCTCACTCGATCAAGGGTCTCACTGGATAGCTCTTGAGAAGCTCTTTCCAACCTTATAATACGATTTTTGTATTTCGCCTTGGATTTTCGACGAGTTTGTATTAAATTTTCTTAATTTTCTTAATTTTTAACTTTAACCACATACACTTTCTCATTATCCATTCCACTCTACATACTATTTTTGTCCACGAAATTAATTAATCTTGACGAGAGCTCTCGATTGCAACCAAAGCAAGCGCCGTAGCTTCTCCGAGACAAAACTTATACTAAGCGGAAGTTATGAGACGAGGCCAAAGAAATCCAAAATGGTGTTATTAAGAAAGTTTGAATACGAATATTAGCATAGAGCATATTAAAATAGCAACTGAACAATTTATTACTCGCAGTTTTCTGTTTCAGTACTAGTACAGTACTTGCACACTTTATCTAAAATGGAACTAAAATCAGTACTGAATTTGAACTGAAATGCAGAGCAATATGAGTTACAGAGTTATGAATGAATTAAATTTTTATGAATTTATGTCTAGGTTATCTCCGGCAGGCTTCTGTTTGTTTAAAAGCACGGCAGCGGTAGTAAAATTTAGATAGATAGGTAATTATATTTCATGATTATATACAAGTTTGCTTTTACATTTTCATAACAGTGAAAGGTTTAGATTAAATTATCTTTACAGCTTAGTTCTAATTCTTTATGCTAGTATGTTTGCAGACTAGTTTAATTCTTAATTATTGTTTTTGACATTTTCAGGGAAAAAATTTTTCAAATACCCTTTGAACTTTAATGGTAGTAAAATTTAAAATTAAATTATAATATAGAAAACTTGTTACAGCCTTTGTAGTTAATTTCATCTCTCACTAAATAAAATTCGCTAATGTCCTAATCGGTTCGTTCAACCCGTAGTGCATCCAATTCCAGATTCCCAACGAGCTGGAGAATACCGTTTTGGGAGTAAGTGCTTACGTCAAAACACGTTAAAGCATAGAAAGAAACGCGTATCGCAGTCAGAGAGTGAAAATTACTCGTAATTTCTCAATACATTCTCGAGCTATCGAGAGTTTGGCCATATGCATCGACAAATTTTTTAAGGACTTTTGTACGGTAGCAACTAAAATAACTTGGTGACAGCCAATATTTAGTACCAGATAACTGGTAAACATTTGCAATCTAATGAGTCTGGGGTAAAGGATGGAAGATGGTTTGAAACCAGAATAACGCTTGACATTAGTAGAGAAATGCAAACATCGTTTAGGATTGAATACAATAAAAATGAGGACTTTTATGTACTACAGAAACATTGTTAGCAACTTGCAGGGTTCATACATTGCACTCGATTTCATTGTAAATTCTTGGTTCATCTAGTTCAATATAGAGGCACGAACCTTTTGCAGAGGACATACATACATATATCGCTGTGGCTGTTCGACATAATCTCTGGCGATTCTAAGCCATTGATAGTATGGCTGGTGAATGACTTTTATGTTCTTAAATTTATACTCTGAAGGAGAGGTTCGTTGGTTGGTTTGCCCATGAGGCGGTTCCACCGTGCTGATCTCCAATACGGTCGGATTTCAACTGGCGGCATCTATCAACATTAATTTCCAGTTTTGTGAATACCCTCAGTGTCATTCGGCATGGAAGTGGGAAGATTTCCATTTAAAAAGAATGCCATTTATCAGAAACGTACTTCATGAAACTTCAAAACGGAAAGTTTTGAATCCTGTTTAAATTAGGAAATCAGAACCAGAAGATCGACTTCAATTTTCTGTTACATCATCGGGACACGTACACCTAGAAATACATTCCTGATTGGTCTCTAATAATTGAAGATGTCATTAGTCATTAGTTCTTATTGATTTCAATTTTTGCTACTGTCTTCTGATACAGCAATTTCAAAGAGTGTGTAAGCAGTAGCCTTGACTACCAAGACGACCAATTACGAAATTTGTTTCGGTTATAATCTTAATGCCTGTATGACGGGACTTGAGCGGAAAAAATATTCGCACAGTAAAGGCCAAATGTTATGGGAACGAGGAGACAGCTCAATTCGATTACTTCGGATGGACTTCACTTAACTGGTAATAGTAATAAAATTCTTACCTGTCCGGTCCACATGCATAACGCGAGCAAGATCCCATTGCGCAGCCAGGTGAAATCAATTACGAGAAACTCACGATTTCTGCCGCAACTTTACAACTAAATCGCATCGCGCAGCCCGCGATAATGCAAGTTGCACAAAGCCGATGTTGTCCACGAATCAATTTAAGATTTTCAATTTTAATGTTACCTACATGAGGGTACATCCTTGCATCTTTCGCTTCACCCTCCGTGCAGGCAAAGATAAGATACGCTTGGGGGTGACCCAGTGCGTGTGTAAGGAAATTGCTTAACTTTATGAGGAGTGTTTGTTCTGCGATTTAATTGTGTCTTGCGTGCGAGGACCAACATAAAAATCGAACGAACAGACAACCTGGCCGCAGACAAATCGAGCCTCGCGGCTTCGTATTAATTCAGGGAGCTAAATCTCATCAATTTGCCAGGTAACCTTAGCTCACATAAATCTTCAAGTGGTTTCTTACTTTATTCAAGGGTCTGCAGCCAGTTCGCTGTGCTATTCGCAGAGTTACTGTCTTATCTTTTACCTTCATGTCTGTAAGTCACAAGAACGTCACACCGGTCGGAGGTACGGACTATGTTCTTTGATTATGATATGCACTTATCGCTCAGGTAACCACTGAAATGAGAAATTCAAACCCGATGATCCCTGAAGGATTGCCGGGACTCGTCGCAAGGAACTCTGTATGTGTGTACGAAAATCTTTGGGATTAGATTGTAGGAGTATGGTATCTTAGGGACTTATGAAAAATGATTCCGGATCTTGGCGCCAAGCCAGCATATCCGGGGATGGAACGTGGAGATGGCCTCAGGTAGAAGGCAATATGATTGCTCTGTCACACGAGACCGACCACATAACAACCCTTGTCTATTTCGAGACGAGACGGGACGAGTTAAGGTGTATTACTTGACCGCAGGGAATTCCGAGGAATCTTGAGATGGCAGTCAGGTGAACCAAATCCAAACTATGTCGACTGATGGCTCAAGCAGTGGTCACCGTGCCTATCGAAGCGAATCATTAACTTCCGCTCTGAGGTTTTGCGTTGATTAACAATGTTCGATGTTATTCGATGTTTTCTATTTCGGTCATTTTTTTGCCCGCAAAAGCCATAACTCGAATATTGTAGACGTTTTGTTTCAGAAAACATAATCTACACAACATAGCGCCGACCTTTGTATAGGTAGGTATAGGTAGAGAGCGAACGCGAACGGTATCACCGCGCCGATCCAGGTACAATCAATCGATTTTGTGAGTTAACAGTAACAAATGGCAGCAATAATTGACTACACATAAACTCGTGTTCACTAAGTTGCGGTGATGTTTTCCGTAGCGCATATCGCAGATATTGATTTAGCGGCTTGTACCTGAGCGAGAGGGCATCTTTGAGGCGGAATCGCCTTGAGGTGTGGAACCGCAGACAAAAACATCCCATCGCGGGGCTATTGCTGCCCCGGGACTCATGTCGCCATTAGTCACGAGATCCGCGGTGGTGTATGTGCTACATGAGATCGGATCGGAATATGATCACCCGGGACGGAACCACATCCAATTCTTGTCCGATCGGTTTTTCTGTAATGTTGCCAAGCGGTAGGTACCGCAGAATTTCATTCACTCTAATAGGCGATAGTGCGGAGTCGCTCGTACTAGCTGTGCTCACGTGATTACCGTGCCAGCTTGGGACCCACTTAGCTCTAGTTTTTTACAGCGAAATTACAATTATCGGTTTTTGTTTAGGCGTCATGTAAGTTTGCAGGGTGCCCAGTGGTGCTACATTACCTCAAATTGAAACTATGGTCCGAGTTCTCAGTGGGCACTCAACTATTAGCCAGTATGTGATACTTGCTTTCAATTCGGCAGTATTTCAAATTTTTGAAACACCGAAACTATGGATCTCTTTTCTGCAAGGAGCAGACCCAATACAGCTTAAATTTTTGGATACCATCTGAATAACCACTTTGACTTCCTTGACCCAGTTTAAGAATTATTCTGATGTTCTTGAAAATCTGATCCACCATTTTAGAAAGCGCATCAACGCTTCCAACATTTGTCTATTGTTTACATCCAACTCGGAAGACGGGGCCAAATCTCGACAAAAATAGAGAAAAGCTGAACCACATAGCCCAGGTTTTAGTCTTCAAAATATATCTTGCTGGTTGCCAGAAACGGACTTGTTGTCAAGCCGTGCCTTGCGCTGGACATAAAAAGGAGGTATCCTTACAACCAGCGTCCGCTTAAAACCATGTAATGCCCACTAAACACCAAGTAATTGGAATGGATTTTCACAGTGTCTCGTGATAGCTGATTAGAAGCCATATTAGTCAGAGTATCAATTTATAGTGATATCGCGTAGCTCTAATGGCGTCACTCTAATCGCGTCGCATCGAAAGCTTCGCGCGCGATGCAATTGCATCATCGCCTGCATCACGCGCATCGCTTCAAGCTTCAACTGTAATCTGTTTATCTTTAGATTTTAATATATAAAAATTTAAAACTCCAAGTTTTTTAGGACTGTTGTGCGGTAGTTATTCGAAGGGACTAATTTGATTTTATCTGTTTTCGTTGCCGTACTCTCCAAGAATAAGAAATTGCAGTGTACGAAATCTTAAATTCTTCTAGAGTTATGAAATTTTTGATAATTGTGCAATAACTGAAACCAGGCAGGATCCATACAAAAGACGTCAAATCTTAAAAAAGACTTTTGTATGGCTTCTACGCTTGAATTCCTCATACTCATTCTCAACCCTGGAAATATTAAAATATGGACGTGGTACCAAATTTAAGAATCCAAGCCGGAAACGTTCTTAAGTTAGTTTTAAAGCAATCGGTCGCGAACACGTTTTTAATGACTTTTGAGCGGGCGCTACAAGAACTATTTTGATGTGACATATTTTTTTTTGCACGCATTACCTACTTTTGCGGCAACTTTTCACTTGAATCACTGTTCATATTTATTAACTGACAGCATTTGACATAAATACAAAAATATATTAATTTAGTTCCTCTAGGCAGCACAGGTTGGCGGAATGGCGCTGTTCGCTGTAAAATGCATGGTACACTAGCAAAAATTATCGAATTTATATAATATGAAAGGATTATTATTAGGAAGATACCGGTGCGTTTGGCTTGTGTATCACAAGTATAACAGAATCTGGTGCGCAGCCTTCAGCGATAGTGTTACCGCTATTATAGTTAGTTTACATATCGATGAAAAAAACAGGAACACCTTGGGTAATAGCTCCATAGTGCTCTATTCATTGATGTCCTAAGCAGATACATAGACGTTAATCCAGGCCTGCTTGCAACTAGGGAAATGGGTGTAGACTAGAAATATGTTAAATTCGCCGTCAACGTAACCCTAGTGTGTTTATCTGAGAAGTTGAGAAGTTCGGTGGGCCTGGTCAAGCCATTGGATGTAAACTGAGGTGAGGCATATTGTTGTAAGCTAGACAATTCAGCGGAAAATCAAAAGCAAAATATTTCGAAACTTTTTAAAACAAACTCCCAAGTTAAAACTTCTTCGAATTTCTAATTGCGTCGAGATTTATTAAGTAATACGAAACACAACAAATCGCTTTTAGGGTTTCTCGAAACACCACCAATTTTCTGCAAGACATTGGAAATATTTGAATTCTAAGTATCCGGAAAAATACGAGAAATTCGCTAACGTATAAAGGAAACGATGGCTACATTGAATTATTTCTTAAAGCAACGAAGACGTTCAAATGAAATCAATTAACGCCGATGGCCAACGTAATTGTGGAAAGTACGAGCAGAATAGCGAAATATTGAAGGTGAGAATTCGATTCATTAGAGCCACGAACGTAACAATTAATAGGGTTACAGAGGGAAAACGTGATTCCAATTATTTAAATATTGGGGAGTTGGGAGCTTTATTACTTGTTGAAGATTGAAGTACGATGAATAATAATTACTCTGATTTTAAATTCTATACCTGGAACTTTAGAGAAATCACTTGTAAGCAAAACTTCGCAGTATCTATATACTTTCTTAAGCTGGTATGGAATATGGTTTAATATTTGACTAAAAAAAATTTGACGAAAAGTTCAGTCAAATTTTTTTGTCAAAACAGAAAATAGAGTAGAATAATGTGGCAAACAACAATTTTACGATTACACTATCTGACTGCATTTGTCACTCGGAATAGTCAAATATTTGACATAGTAGAATACAGTGTAATACAAGCACGAGTAAATATTGAAAAGTAATTATACTCAAACCGGACAATACTCCAAAACTGGATGAAAGAGCCACAAGAGAAAGGAAGCATCTTGCCGTTTATAAGAAAGTTGGACCAACTCAGACAAGACAGCAGTTATATCTTCCTGTTACTGTTGGATGGCAACCACATTTAAAGCAAAATTAAATTTTCCTAAATGAAGTATCACTTTACTTAATAACATAATTTGTCAAGAAATAGAAATACTACTACTCCCCGTCTGATCTCTACAAAAATTGTATAAACTGTAAATATCTTATAGAATAACTGTAATAATTAAATAAATAAGTAAGTAAGTAAGTAAAGCAAAATTAAAACCCCTGAAATTTTACGCTGCCACAAAACAGGGCGACTAAAAATTGCCGACCATCAAAGATTTTGGGAGGATTGGTATTTCGTCAAGTTCAGTGGAGAAAAAAATTTCAATTTGAATGGACCTGATGGCTGCCAAAATTGAAGGGATGTTGGTCACAACCATGGGTACGCTTAAATGCCATTTCCATACGAACGTAAAAACAAAAATTTAACTACGTATTTATTTTGATCACAATAAAAAAAAGGGTGCATATAATCTACCAACCAAACCAAATTGACTTTAACAGCTCAAAGTGTTTGTGAGCTACGAGTTTTCAAACACGTTTGCGTACGGCGGACAAACGGACTAATTTCATTCTGCGCTTTCGAAGTCTATTAACCCTAAAACGTGAAAATAACAAAATATTACGGTGTTCTGTTTGGTGGTCGCAAGTTCGGCCAACTGCAAGAACCAACTTTTTATGAACTTTTGTATGGTAGTTACTTGAAGAAGTGCCTCAATTGTCATACTTTTAAGTAGTGAAAATTAAGCGTGCATGATTTCAAGTTCATAGTTTTACCGACTAATTAATGAAACCATGTGATTTGCGGACCCTCGTATGGTAGCTACTAAGAAGGGACGAATTTCGGTAACTAATGTACTCGATCTTACCTAAATTTTACTCAAAACGAATTTGCATCAAATTTCGACTTTTTAGATTAATAAACTCTTGTTCTCAGGAAATCGAAAGCAGAACTTTCTCAAAAACTTTTGTATGGAGTCTGCACGAAGGACCTTGCACCTATTTTCATCATATTCATTCTTGTATCTGCAACTATTGGAATGATGTTGCTACAGTATACCAACTCTTCGCTGGCACATCAATTGACACCCTTCTCTGTAGGTCATCTCTTAAAGTCCCACAATGGTCTTCGTCCTTATTCTCTTTAAACCCCGCAACATAATTGATTTTAACGGAGCAGCTTGTTAGCCTATCGTCTAAAACACAAAAGAATAATACTAAGAATAAGAGACTAGCACTCCCCCACTACACTGCCAAAGACAGTCAAGGTGTGGATCAGATTTACATTGAGATTTTTTTTAACGGATATTTTTGTGAGCAAAGGCACTATTGCAAGTTTTTGAAGAGAGGCACAGTTATGGAGGGGACGAAAAAGTTGAAGTTTTGAAAAATTTGGTTGCTAGTGCTTACCTCCACCTACTTATGTGAAGTAGGATAACTACAAAATTTAATTAATATATTTTATTACAACATTAAACTCCTAAAACTTATTGAACCAATAAACATCATTCATTGAATTTAAGATTTTAAATTGAAGTCCTTGATCACTCTACTCGACATTCGCAAATAATAAACAAAATAATTTCAACACGAGTTTTCACTATCTGAGTCGATAAACTTTCGACTGCGACTGCAAAACTTTGAATTGAAAAATATTAATACTTGCTGTACTGTTTTATTTAAAATCGAGGTTTGCACAATGTATTCAACAAACGTTCGATCCAGCGCGCAAAGAAAAAAGCTTTTGATGTGAAGAAAAAGTAGGTTAATTCTTTTAATACCGAAAGTTTACTCTAACGGCATGAAACGTGGCCACGCACCATGGGTCTCAGTCCCGGCTACTTGGGAATGGAATTGTGAACACTTAGTCCAACTGCAATTATTTGTTGCGAGAAAATTCTTAATTTGATGACAGATTCTAATTGAAAAATGAACTAAAGGTGCTCTTTTACCAGAGCCAACGGGGTAGTTAGCAGGAATTAATCCACTTTTTACTTTACCTTTTAAAATCCCCATATTAGTTTTGAACGTAGCTTCTTAATTTTGAAATGTAAACTATAATTCTTCTCCCCTCCTCCAGATATGAACTTGATAGCATATCCATCGTAAAATTTCTTGATAAAAATCATGACAAAATATTCGAATAAATACAGTGCGAAGTTCCCAGTAACATTCAGTTGGAAATTGAGTTTGTATTAGACTGTATGCCATGCTGTCAAATATTTGACAACATATTTTTTTTACCAAAAACATGAACTCTATTTTTTCAGGCATAGTCGACATCATGGAGAGCAAATAGCACAATTGATCAAACCAAAATTTAACAATTACAAAATCGGACCACATTTGCCAGCGAAAATAGTTAAAAATTTGATAAATGGAATGCAGTGTAATACAAGCTTAAACTGTTTGGTTTTGTATAACAAACAACAACATTGCTTAAAGTCTGATGCAATTTGTTGCGAAAATTATGAACAAAATCATCGTGACTTAATTTATCGTGAAATTCCCGATGAAATACCCAGTGAAAGTCATCAGGAAATTCTCGATGAAGTCCATTATAAAAATTCTGTTGAAATCACTCACATGTTCATGAAAAACTTATAACTAATTTACTTACCGAAAAAATCCTTCCAGCCGCAGATATTTTTCTTATCCCAGACTAACTTTCAAATTGATGAAAACTGCAAAAATCACTTATTTTTCTCCAAGAAAAAAAATCACGTGTTACAACTTCTTCAACACTAAAAATGCAAAACTAATTTGTTGAATGCATAAAGCAGAAAAACCTTAAACAAGGTTCTAAAAGGCCAAGAAAAACGCATGCATCAAAACAATCTAAAATGCATATTGGCTGCAATTTTCATAATTTTCACATTCTCAATTATTGCACAAAGGGGGATGCAAAAAAAAAGCCCGACACATTCACATGCACACGACGTCATCGACGCAATATTGGAGTCCGGCCGAAGGTAACACCAACGGTAGCTCCTGAATAAACAAATCGCGCAACTTAACACTATCGAGCCTTTCAATTAAAAGATGCAAAAAAAAATAAACTTCACCATAAATTTTGCGAGCAACAGGTAAAGGTGTCTACTACGACATGATAGGTAAATTAAATCGTTACACACGTATACAACAAGTCGTTAATTTGTCCTTCCGCACGCACGTACCTGGTGTGAATCTTGGCGCGCACTCTCTACTAATCGGCAGATATGTCGAGATTTACATACAAAAACCAATTCGAATGCATATGATAAAGGTGCAACACACAACACTTAACCTTCCGGCTGCAAGGTCAGATCATCTAGTTCTCACCTAATTAACATTAAATGCATTTTTTTTATGATAAATTAATTTCACGGTTACATGTTGTTCGTTCGTCGTCCCGCGAGGGTGTTAAATCACAATAATTTACAATATGAGTTAATTCGCTAGGTTTTTACGCGTTATCATTAACCGCGCGGTTTTATCGCATGCACTGCGACACACAATGCGTTGCAGTTTTTGTTTTTTTGTAAATTTACGCGACGCGACGGTATGAAAAATGTGTCCTGGGTGTGATCTTCGGAAAACGGTGACGTTAATATGATCGCGAACGGATACACCTTATGTTCGAACCGTTGATCTTAGCGCTTTGAATTGAACTGATCGGTGATCGAGTGATGAGCTGGTTGAAGCTGCGCGCGAATAAATTTTCTTCAGATGTTGCGGCGAACTAAGCTAGAGCTGGTTGGTAGCGAGCGTACATAAAACGTACACGGGCTCTTGTGTGCGATTTGTTTCCACTCTTTCTTGGATTGGAGTCGGGAAAGAAATGCGGGAACGCTGCATGATTTCATGGTTACTTTTGTGTCTTGGCTATAGCATGGGTCGCGTAAAGTTTTGGCTTCATTCATTTTACGCGATCATTGCTGTGAGGATCTGGCGATCGGTTGAAATGGTTGAGGTCTAGTTTTTAGAGGTATGATTTACATTAGGTTCGTTTGGGGGTTTAGAAAGTGTTAAGGAATCCATACTGTTGCACGATCATCGCATTGTGCGGTGACACACTTTATCCCTTTGGCGTATAGTTGGCGAAGAAGCACCTTCACAGTCCCTGCAATTGATACCCTATTATGTGATCCTGCTAAGCACTGACTCGATCACCCGAAAACAACATTAATATGATCCGTTGTTGATCGCGTAGCCCAACTCTAACCATATTCTTACCGTCAATCCCGACATTCGTTTGTTATACAGACCCTCGTTACATATGTTGTAGGTGGGTACTCTCTTTCCCTGCCTCAGTATTTTGCGTTTTGTCTCAAAGTAGAACAACATGCGATGAAAAAGACAAAACTTTTTGACCACAAGATCACGATTTGCTTGCCTTTTGTTGAACGCTCGAAGCTCTCTGGAAGACGGTCTTGTGCTCGAGTCTCGATCTTACGTACGATACGGACGGTCTTTTTGGTACTGACTTACAGACTCTAAACACATCGCGGAATGATCTCTAGTTTTCTATTCAATCCCGATCTTGCTAAATAGATCAAGAGATTGATTAATCTTCTTTTAGTTGGTTGGTTAGTTGTTGTTTTTGTTTTGATTCGGTGTAGTTTTATTGTTCGTTGTTGGGGTGTTTTGTTGTATGTTGTATGTCCTATATAACGGATGGGTTCCGTCTTATTGTGCAATGATGATGAGCGATCGTGCCTCATGCGCCGCCGTGATCGTCGTCTCTATCGTCTCGAATCCAACTAAATCCCACTTCCAAACAAATCGATTGACCCCATCAAAATAGTTACAAGATTATATCAAAAAGTTGAGACCTACTCAAAAGACACCCATATTTTTCGGGGTGATCACTTATCGAATAATAGCACCTAGTATAAAGTTGGAAAAAAAAAACAACAACAATTAGTCATTGATCTGATCAATGGCCAGGTCAAGAGACTCGCAATTTGTTGTTGGGGGCTTGTTTGGCGCACCTCAGGTGTGCTCTTCTTACCTTCTTATGACGATCGAGTTCTCGAAGGAAGGTGGATTGCGGAATTTTGTGCCTTTTTTTTGCTTGCCTGTTGGTGTGCCCTTCCTTGGTGCATCTGTGCAACGATCAAAATAATGCGCTCCTCATCTGATTTATGGCTTAAGTGATATTTGCGCCGATCTCGCGTTGCGCGTCGTCGTCGTAGTCGTTGTCGGTGCCAAATGCGAGCATACCTGAAGCCGCGAGGTGGTTCATTGACGGGTAATTTGCTAATATCGTAGAATTGATGATGGCGAGGAGTCAATGAGATCGGATTAACACTAATTTGTCATAATTTGTTGTTATCCGATCTGAAGTTTGGTGCTGTAGAACCTAGAGTTCGGTTACGAGATTGTGTAAAAGGTTATAGAAAATCGATTTATTTTTCTCTTCTTTCTTAACGTGAGAATTACGAGACGATCTCTGGTTCTTTAAGCTTCTTGACAAGTGTATGAAGGCACTCAATGGAATATTCAAATGCTTAGGGGGTTGATTCTGTACGATTTTGTAACATTCGAAGAAGCCTTTGAGAGTCGAAACTATTGAAAGATTCTAGGCTGAGTTTGGCTTTAAAGCGATTTAAAGATTTAAGTGTTTTCCTTGGAATTCTTTTGCATTTCCCCCCCTCCCCCCAACAAATCACACAAACTTATCTGCTCAGTGTTTAGTCCTTTAGTAGAAACCTAGAGGTTTAGTATTGTTCAATTCTGGTTATCGCGTTTAGCCGGTGTTTCGCTGGTTTTGAAACCAGTGATTAAACTTACCCAGGGAAAAAATTTAGCCGGCAGAAAAGGTCCTCTTTACTTCGATATCCCTGGAATGAACCTGCGATTTGACAAACTTTTTATAACTCGTATTTTTATTCATAAATAATTAAAATAGCAGTTAATAAACAATGTTCCAATAACAGAAACTTCATTAAAAAAAATAGAAAAAATATAAATATAAAATATAAATAACAATCTTAATAGCAATAATTTACTTTAAAACAAATATGTATGTATATTTGAGTTTTTGGATGACTGATTATTTTAAGATTATGACGCAGGAAGAAATGTAGAAAGGGAAGGTGTGAAATGAAAATGAAGTGAAACTATTCTACGAAAGGATATTTAAAATAACAAAAAGGTTTAATAATAATTACGACGCCAAAATGTCGAAAGAATTTTCTTCGTGGCAAACGCAGCTTTTACAAAAGGAGTAAGAAACCGAATTCACACCTTAGGCAATAAAATTATATAGGAACATCGTGGCGACACAACGGATTAACAGCCGTAAATTCCATTGTGTCAATAATTGTTTTTACAAAAAAGATCAGTAGGTACTACTCCCCCGAAAGAAACTACAAAATGTCTTTGACTCATTTGATCATTAGAAAAAAATTGCGCAATCCTTTTTCCATCGAATTACTTTGAAGCACTATGTAAAGAGCTCGTTTTTTAGTCAATAAAAGGCTACGTGCATCACATAGCTGGTTTTTGCACCAAAAAATTTTTTTTTTAATATTTAAGATACAAAAATGGATCTTCTACCAATCGATAGAACGCATTATTTTACATGGAATAGGCGCTTATTGTACCAAGCTCTTCAATTATTATTAATTTTTATATATAATATATAGGGGAGGCGCACCAATTACTGGATACTTTTTGAAAATTTGAAAAAACAATGAAATTATATTCAAAACCTTTTATTCAATACATTAACAAAGATCAATAATCTAATAAGCTTTGAAATAAAAACAAAAAAAAATTTATAGATTTTCTTCAATTCCTCATTATTATTTTTTTTCTAAATGACCTCAAAAATAATAATATAAATTCATGTACTTCTATACTGGATATCCAATATTTGGGACACGTATCTACTATGGTAGTCCTAGAAGTACCCGACCTAACAAAAAAGGTACAATAATTTCAGAAAAAATATCTTTATTTCTGAACATTGTCTCCTTTTCGATCGATACACATTTCCCAACGATGTTGGATAACTTCGATACCCTCTTTATTGTGAGATCTGTCGAGCTCCTCAAAATAATCGTCAACCGCAGACTCCACCTCTTCTTTGTTTGCAAATTTTTTACCACCGAGCCATTTTTTTAAGTTTGAAAAGAGAAAATAGTCTGCGGGTATTAAATCTGGCGAATAGGGTGAACTTTAACTCACATTGATTTTGACCACCGCGAAAACGGATATGTGAACAAGTGCATTGTCTTGATGAAACAACACTTTCTTTTTCGCTGCAATAAGTTCGCATAATAATAATAATAATCAATGGCGCAACAGCCCAAATTGGGCCTAGGCCTTGAAGTAATGCTAGAGTTACTTCATTACTAGACCAACGGAACACTAGGAGGTGAAGTGATCAGCCTCACGCTCGTCCGTGATTATTACCCCGATTTTTAACTCAGGTACTCATTTACAGCTGAGTGAACTGGCAGTCCGGCACCCAATCCCATTTCCGAAAATTCGAACCTGGTACCAGGTGCGCCGAAGCCAAGTGATCTAGCCACTAAGCCATCCAGACTACTAAGTTCGCATAATACTCGCCGTTAATTTGTTTACTCTTTTGAAGATAATCAATGAAAATTATCCCACGAGCATCCCGAAAACTGACGCCATGGCCTTGCCTGCGGATGGGACTGCCTTCGCCTTCTTTGGAGCCGATTCTCTTCTGTTAGTTCATTGTTTTGACTGTTTCTTCGTTTCAGGTGTGAAGTGATGGACACATGTTTAATCCATGGTTATGAATCAACCCAAAAACTCCGCTTTATCGTTGTGAAACATCGCCAAACACTCGATTGGAACATCCTGAAGACTCAGTTATGTTCCATTGTGAGCAAACGCGGCACCCATCTGCCGCACGGCTTTTTCATGTCCAAATTTTCAGTAAATATGCGATGTACAGCATATTTTGAAAAGCCTACCAAACTTACATATCTGCTAGCTACTACAGCTAGGATAATACCCTAATACTGGATATCCAGAATTGGTAACAGTTCAGTATCAAGTATTGGGGCGTATAGGAAATTTATCCAAACACATTTACGCAAATTTCATTATTTCTTGTAATTGATAAAAAATGTTAAAAACATGTTTTGGAGTATGTAGTTAAGCAACACGTTAAGCCAAGATAATATATATCAATACATACAGTATTTAAGAGCAGTTTAAAGGGAACTAATTTAAAAACTCGTTGCGCGCAAGAACGTTTCGCGATTTTTCAGAAACAACTGATAGTAAATATGGAATTGCTGGCATCACATACTCGTAAGTGACTAACTTCTTTTGATATTTCAGTTCCTGCCACTAAATTTAGATGGCGGTATTTAGATCCCATTTTAACACGGTATCCAGTATTGCGCACCTATCCAATATTTAGTGCGCCTTCCCTATGTGAAACATGTTTCAACTTATAAGAACAATCCATTCCCCACGAGAAGAAAAAAGACGAATACTACCGAAAAATTTCACTATTAGAAAGTATCACTGGAATTGCTTGAAATAAAGATCAAGTTTAACTTTTTGTCATTAGTAGTTCTTTAGTTACAAAGAAGTATTGTGGTCGTACTCTTTCTATATACTCGTCTTATAACCAAGGTCTAGCTTTTACTTTACTATTTTTTTAACCACTCTTGTAAGCTCTTGTTTCTCTCAAAACCTTTTCGTGTTATAAACATCGAGAAGTTTTCATTCTAGCCGTGGAGCTATGTTGACTTTTTTATCGCCTCAAAATTCCTATGTGATTGTACTACTCTCGAAATATGTCAGGCTCCAACTTTCAACTTTCTTACGTAAACTGTTCCTGAGATATAGCAGGACTTTTGAAGTTTTCACTTTAATTTGCTATTTTTTTTAATTTGAAGTTGAAATATTAAGTAAAACACAATTTTGTATAAAGTTTATCCCACATCTTTCGGCACTTCATGAAATCCACTCTTTTGCTTATAAACTTGAAACAGCGATGTAAAAATTGTTGGTGTACACTTCTGTCATTAGATGTGGCATCGATTACTAGTTCAGTACTGCAAAAAGTTTCATGCAGTCTTCAGGATGTCTTTTTCTCTGCATTGCAATTAGCTGTAGTGTTTATATCACCTAAATTTGACCTAGTCTTGAATATACTTTACATTTCTCTAAACCTGCTCTATCTGTTCCAGATTGTTCAAAGAAGAGTTTCCATTGACGAAACGTTGGCGTTGAATCAATGGCCAAGAGAGGGATGATAACGAGTGATTTACTGGTTTTATGTGTGGTATATGAACACGCTGGCTTAAAGATAAGAAAATGCTATGAGTTTAGGCTGTGGAATTAGTTAAATTCACAAGTTTCCACTAAAAACCTTTTCATACATTAATGTTTCCGAAGAGGTACCGCTGGTCACATCATTGCAATATAATCTTATCGCTAAACTGAAATTTTCTTTCTAAAAATGAGAACTTTACGTACTTGGTTCCTTCAATCACGCTTTGTATTATAGTTTAATTCTATCATACATTAAAATATTTTTACCCAACAATCAATCAAGAAAAAAAAGGAAAAACATACACCTCTGCGCCCAATTAAAAGTTTCCCCATTTGTTGTTCAAAGTGTCCACTTAGTTAGTGGCGGAAACACACGAAAGTTTTAATTTTTTTTTAAAACGTTAGCTTACACTTGCATTAGTTACCTTCAACATTTCAAATTTCTAGTATTAGCCGTTGTTTGTCTTTCGCATGATTTCTTATCTATTGTAAAAACATAAAAGTGGTATGAGCTATAAGACCTATTCCGAATATCAATACCCTTGTAGGAGATACTATCAAATCCAATACTAACGAATAAACTTTCAAATTAGTACCATAAGCAGCTCGCGAAGCATATCGGAACTATACCGGTACTCCGACGGAACTGGCTCTCCCTTCTAGTAGGTGCTGAACTATATAGATCTCACGCACAATATTTTCAGTACTGAACAACTTTGTTCAAATTATTAGTCAGTACTGCACATGCTTCTGTATAAAAATTTCAGCACTGCAAGGACACTGAAGTATTTGTGAAATTGCAATTTATTGTAAATTATTTCTTACTGATTTTATATTACATAGACATTTTATCTTTATTTCATTTCATTTCATTTCATTTACATATGTTTTTTTTTTTTAAACCAACAAATATAATGTGTTAATAAATTTACACCTACCATTATTTGAACCAAAGAAACTATTCTATAACCGGTGTAGGTACATTTCATTGGGATAAATTGGAAAAGAGGTTTCAACCTTTGCCTGCAGTAGGTACCGAAACAGTACTGATTTTGGGAATTAAAAAACATCAAGAAGACATTAGAAAAACAGAAAAAAAGTAAGGATTTATTCAATTTTCTTGATCAGTATAGGATTTTTTTTTTCTTTTCGGTGAGCAGAATTGAGAGCAACTGATGCCCTTATTACTGCCTCGATTTGAAGACTCCGGCCGAATATATAATAAAAAAATAAATATAATAATAAAAATAATAAATAAATAATAATAAAAAAGAAATCATTCGCAGAACCACATCCAAAAAAATTAAAATTATGTATGAAGAAGTTAAATTCTAATGGAAAAAAAATCTTGCGGTTTCAGCCAATTTTTTAAGGAATTTTGTGCAGTAGTTACTTGAAGGAGTAATTTGTTTTTGCCTGCTTCGTTGCCGTAGATTAAAATACTAAGACATTTTAGTAAGCTGAATTTTAAATTCCTAGACTTTCCAGATATTTTGAGGAAGCTTGTAAGGGAACCTTCTAACCTATTCCCTAATATGCAATAATCGCTAGCACTATTTTAAGGACTTTCGACGTGGGTGGCACACGAACGAGTAGATGGATTTTGACACGGTGGTTCTCTCCTTTTCTTGATGTGCTAAGCAGGTGCTTATAATGATTAGAGATTAATCCAACACTGTTTTTGTTTTGACTTTTACTAAATACTAATTTGCATACATTCTGAACACTTTCTAATTGCACCTCTACTCAGTACTGTGCAATCGATTTAAATAAATTTGTTTGTTGTATTTTTCTTTATTTCATCATGCAAATTCGATTTAAATTACGTTAAATATTTTCAATTGATTTTTTTTAAAATTTTTTTCCTATTTTTATTCAAATTCATTATTTAGAGATGCTTCGTTACAATCCAATTACTTCAAATACTGCAATATCTACAGCCTAAGACTATTACGAACTCTAAATCGCTACGAATTTCAAATTCCAAGATTCATTCAGTTTCGCTGCAGTACTGATTACTCCGTAAAACATAATTAATTACATTTGTGCTTCGGTACGTAGGTACAAAAAAACAAAATTAGATCAAAACAAGCTGGCAAAGGCTAATGTAACTCCAATCCAGTCCTGTCTTAATAAAACAAGAAGCCCTAAAGAAAAAGATTTAAAAAATGAATTCTAAAATTAATTTCGCTACTAGATCGTATTCTGTACTGAAAAATTTTGCGGTATTAATTCTGGCGTGCTTCAGAACTTAATTAATGTACAATTTTGTTTTTCAGTACTGCAATACCCACTAAGTGCATACAAAAATTTGATGTGGTTGTTCGTTATGCCATCAAACACGTTTCTATGCATGGTACGCCACTTATTTCAACTCGATTTTTAGGTATTATTAAAAAATACAACTATTCTAGACGCACGTTATCGATCTAGAAGAGACTATAATGATTAAAATTACATACTCAATTCTTTTGGGCCTCTAAGTTAAAATCACGGTAAGGATCCCTATAGGTTTTCAAGAAATGTGACCTCATCTGGTGCAGCAACCAATACTCAAAACCTCTACAAGTCGACAGGTAAGGGATTCTCCAAGAAAGTCGCAGAAATGCGCTTCACCTAGCCAACCACCTGAATAGTTTCCTCCAGTTCAGCGCGCCACACACATGACTTAACATCGTCGACCCATCGCTGTAATTAATACTTACATTGGCTCCCCTTTCGGCGGCCGCACTACACGCGGCGATTAAAACTCGCAACGAAAAACCCGATCCGCTCATTCACATGACGAGCAAAATACGAAACGCGATTGAAGGCGGAGCCAAGATGGGGGGGCCACATTCCACATATTCAACCAAGACTTTAACCACCCACTGCCATACGGTGTCTTCTACTTCGTCTTGGAATCCATCGGCATCGGAAGAAGGGGGGCGCCGCCTGTCGTGTGTTTGTTTATCACACGCGACCGATACGCGACACACAATTCGATGTGTGCATGTGGGGAATAGCCGAACCCGCGGCTCCCATTCCAACGAGCCCCAATAGGCCGAGATGCTCCTCATGCCGTTGCCGTCGTCGGCGTCACGAAGAAAGCCGCCTGGAAGGGGGCACACACGTCCATGACGTCGCCGGCCGTCTTCCAAGAACGATGGAATTTTTCTTGTCGTCCCCTCCAAGCGCCAAAAACTCCCGGTAAATCTCTCGCTCTCCGGGCGCTACCATATGGCGCTAGTGTGTGTATTTGGGGGCTCATGTACATAAGAGTCGCCGCGGCGAGTTATTTTATTTACAACAAGGGGGGCCACTTAGCACACACCCATACAAATGTGTGCCTCTCGTTGGGGCTCGATGTGCCAGGTCGGTGCGGGCGACTTTTTAGTGGGCGGGTGCTGGCAAGTGGTACACCGGTGGGTGCTTGGGGGCAAACATGAACGCTGCTGTTGGTGCTATTTCCGTCCGTGAGGAGGGGGACTTCCCCGGCCCGATAAAGAGTTAAAAGTCGAAAAAAACGGAAAGCTCCAGCCCGTAAAATCACCCATCCACCACTCGGGCCCCCCAGTACCACTCGCGAGCAATTCTGCGGCGTAATTTTTCGGGAATTAATTAATCTCGTTGATGGGAAATAAATAGGCCGCGCTCAAGCATCTTCGACTTCGTTCTACTCGAGGAAATCCGTCAGCATAAACCACGCAAACTTTCAAGACGTTGAAGGACGAAATGATGCGACTGAAAAATTGAACTACCGATGCGAAAGTGTGGGCTGTAGGTTGTTGAATTTCCGTTCGCGGTAAGAGGATTACTGGGGTAGCCAGGATCTTGCGGAATTATTGCAAGGATTAATTGATTTCAATTTCAGGCACAGCCACCGGCACCGAGCGTTTCGATGCCGACAACAAGGACGACGACGAAGACGATGGCGGTAATAAGCGTCTCCCGGGCAATCAATTTTCCCGAAAATAAGCCACGATTGGCAGTCGACCGAAAGGAGTTTGGCCGGGCTTCCCTTCGAATCGGGCTAATTATGCCCGGCTAATGAATGTGCCAATCAATTTTGATTACACAATCTGCGATACCGCAAATGTTGCTGTATTTTCGGGACTTTGCGGTGCGGCAAGAGCCTGGTCCATTGCCCGTCATCGTCCTTTAGTTCGATTACATCATCATTGCTATCGTAATCAAGACGAATCACCCCGGTACGATTGATTGTAATACGCACGTCTCATATCCTCCACCGTCCACACTATTCCGCACCCGACACCAGTTCATATCGATTTCGAATTTGCCGCCAAAGTACGAGTTGCTAGCTGTACGGAGTGCAGGTGAAGGTACTAATGAGCAGTGAGGTGGTCACGTAGCTCCTTCGGGATCGAAACAGTAGCAACAATTACCCATATCGGGGCCGCGATATTCTACGTGAGTATCGATTGCCCGATTGCTTCCATTTGGGATCAGGTTCGATTTAGGGCTCCATCTGCCTTCGATTTTAATAGAGACCTTCGTATATGGCCTTTAGACGGGTTCTACGCTATACACGCTGATTGTTAGTTCGGACGTGCGAGTGCAATATGCACCGAACTCGGTGTGGCGTCGCAGAATGTTGGAAGGTCTCAGAGGAGTCTGAAAAAGGTGATCGTAATAATCCAAGGAGCTTTCGTTCAATCACTTCATTTCTGTTAAGGTCACATCACCTCGACCTGCAGTTCGACTTCTGTAAAATTCATTTGACTCGATACCGAACTTTGCGGAACTCACTAATTACATAAGATTCCCTAGCTCTTGTGTGACTCCCCATGTACATAGCACTTCATATAATGGAACCCTGGTCTGGGCCTCTTTGAAGTTCCTTTTGAATTCTTCATTTTTACCTTTTTGTGGTAGACCCAACGAACGTCTGCTTTCTAGATCTAAGAGCCTGTTTGAGTGTTTGAAGCTTCCTTAGGGTACTGGTCATCAATATTACTTTCTCCTTTCAATCTCAACGCTCAACTCGGACTGTCTGGACGTTCTCCTAGCCCGGTATTTCGTTATTTGTATATACACTGAACCATGTTTCACTTCGAATTTTTCAAACATTTGTTACTTATTATTTGGACTACCTTAAAATTGGACCATGAACCATACCTGAAAAAAGAAACTGGAAAATGGGATCCAATGTCCGATCTGAATTGAAATAGTAGTAGGTATTCACACCATTTCTGTTTTATGTGGAAGGGACGTGAGGTATGTAATTAAATTAAATGCTATGTTGTTTTTATCTTTTTTTTTAAATAAAACCAAGTTACCCTTCATCTTTGTAATCGGACCACATTGCACCGATCGGAATATTCATTGTTATCTGAATAACCTTTTAATCAAATCACTTTTCCGGTTTCGGCGCGGTCCGATTAAACAGATTTCATTGTAGCAAATTACCGACCGTCATTATATTGGATTGTGTGTCATCTTACTTGTTAATTCAATATTTGGCAAAACACAAAAACACAGCGCCTGTGCTTTATTCAGCGTCTTAATCTCGGTTGTCGCTATAAAGCTCACAGCCAGGGTTGCCAGATAGTTGGCTGCAGAACCCGCCGAGTGAGCTGTATGAAATAGCCCAAAACCCGCACAAAAACTTGTAGCCCAAATACCGCGGTCAACTTTCCAATTTTAAAGACCTACTTAAACGTGTTAAACACAGTTGCGATTTCAACGACGAACTGTGCTCCAGAATTCTTAAGAAACACTGAATAATAAATATTGTGTGAATACATAAATTCGTAGATACTTATCACCATTTTAAAAATCTTATTTGAAAAACATGTAAGTGCGAATTAAAGGAAAAATTAAACTTGAAAAATAATTTCGCCGAGTTTTCAAGTAAAACACAATTCTATTTCATTTACTACTTGATCGCTGTTATCGATGAAAATCACTTAAAAAATACACTTTCGCGTAGAGCGTCGATTAACTCTCGAAGTAGAAAAACTTGTCCCTGGCTCTGCGGCGTTTATATACTGCATGTGTTGAGTCGAGAAATTTTCAGCATATTCGGTTGTTTGTGTGGAACGCGAAAGAAGTACCTATTATATGCGAAAAGTGTCTAGAACACACAGTAAAAAATTTTTACAACATTTATCGTTGGCAGTTTGTTGCCAATCAAAAAAGTGTAAAATTAAAACCGAATTTAATTGTACATTTCAATGACTAATCCAATTAAATTCGGTTGGTAAAATTACATACGTATTGTAAATATGTTTCCAATGTAAAATGTAATAGCAAATTGTGGTTGTAAAATCTACAAACAAAATATTTGAAAATAAATGCATGTAATGTAATATTTTCCATTGATTAGATTTAAAAATCCACTTTTACTATTAATTTAAAATCTGAAACTTAGCTAGTCCATAGGGTGTCATAAGAATGGAAAGCCCGTAATGAAGTTTTTAATCAAAAATTTATTTATTCCAGTTTAATATGTATGGTTTTTTTTACTATTAGATGCAGTATAAATTGAGTAACTTTCAAAAATGTGATACATAAATTCGAAAAATTAACACGATAATCAATTAAATTCAATGGTTCGAACTAGAATTTGAACTACACAATTCAATTTTTTTATCTCATTTTGCTATGAAATGTTCCCGAAAAACATTTAATTTGAACGCGGAGTACTTAGAATATTTAAGGCCACAATGATGATTTCTACAGTTATATATGGCTATATTTTTCCATTGTTTCAAAAGTTAATTCGCACTTTAAACACTCCATCATTTTGATTTAGCATGAACGAAAAAAAGACCTCAATCAATTACGCACACACACGCACTCAAGCCCTTCGATACATTTCGAGTAGTTTTTCGTAAGAAGTTTGATTTGTCTGCAATTAAAAATTGTAAAAGTACAAATGGTAATATATTTTTCAGATTTTTTAATAGTAACATTACAATTCAGAGGTATATTACATACAGTCGAAGTAAATTTACAATAACTTAAATGTAATAGTACACATTACATAGATTTCCATCTAAATTTACACTCTGTTTTAAATTTACATAATACTTTACGAAGCATATTTTAATGTGATAATTATTGTAAAGATTGAAAATTTTTTTACTGTGCATGAGAGAAGTGTATCTATAATATTGGAAGGTTGTTGTTTTTCTCTGGACACTTTAATATCAATAATAAATGAGTTGTTCGGACTACCAGAGGACACATGTAACAATAAATTTGGAGGGGCTGAAATTTCTATAACCTACCAATCCAGCAAAAATTATAATTATTAATAAACTATGCAAAAAATAAAGGAACTCTATGACAGCCATCCATATTGGTAAATTTTTTGTCTCTTGTATATTATATTTCTATGAGTGTCCATAACTTGAAAGAAACTGGTTCATTTGTAGAAAGTCTACAAATAAAGAACCGATTCCAAATTAATTTTAGTTTGCAAATACCAAATAGATATCGTGCGAACTATTATTTTTCATTATTATGACTGGGAAACCGAAAATTTAGTGGCAAGAGGATTTGTGATATCATGTAATTTTAAACGTTGTATTTGAGGCGTTAACACTATCAGATTTAACCCAAGAGACGACTGAAATTCAGTTTTAAAATTTTTTCATTTTTTATCGTAAATCGGATAGTATAGTAGCAAAATAACACAATTTGCGTTGGCCGAATAGCTCAAAAGGCTTTAAGTAGCTTTTTGAAATTTGTAGCCGCGAATTGAACATTTAAATAACCCAAATCGCGGGAAATAGTCCAATCTGGCAACTTCACTCACAGCAAATATTTTAGTGAAAGTAAACCAAATGTGAAGACATTTTGGTTTTTTTTTCACAGTTTCCACAATCCAACTCTCCGTATCGATAAAACTCAAAATTATATTACGGAAAGGGTTTACACAAAGTACTTACTAAGAAAATTACAAGCTTCTTCATATGGCGCATGATTTTAGAAATACCTCATGCCACTGCAAAGCCTAATACAAATTACGTACACATTCTAAGTTTTAACTTTCTAGCATAAATCGTTGCCGAGATTTATTAAAAAAAATACTCTTCTCCATCAGCGTGCGTAACTACCCGGGTGATTATCTTCCACAGCTCGTATACATTTTTTTATCAACATTAACTCATCAGATAATGTCGTACATTGCACTTCTACTCCTCACAACCTTTGCCACTCCAATAAAATTCACTCAAGTATCTGGCGTTAAACCGTTCAGAATGGGATCTACGTATTTTGTATCGCCCTTTATTTCTAAACAAGTCCTTCTGCGATTTACTTTAAGAATTGCTAACATTAAACCTTAATTCCGCACCCCTGAAAGTATTCTCTCAACACATAACAAGTCGATACTCCAGCGGGATTCGAACTGAACTCTTTTCGTCTAATACTGAGACACGCAGAGCTCTTGCCGAACATTTGAGTTCTAACTGAATTTTGCTATTCAAAATGAAGTTAGCATCGAATGTCGGTACTTAACCGGTACTGAACTTTAATATACTGTATATACGATAGAAGAAAGAAGAAGGAAATGGAAATAATATCGAATTTTTTCAATTGTTATTCCTTTTTATATCTGTCACTTTTGTGAATAACGAAACTACATTATTTTGTTTTTTATTGTTATTTCCTCAATCTATCAATTCTAAGACTATAAAAATAGTACTTGTCTACTACAGATGAAAATTGTGTTGCTTCATGCAACTATACAGTGTTGAAAATGTTGCTGGCAAACATTCCACTTATTATGTACTTAGTTTCAATCCTTATCAGTACTGGAACAGTACTGACTTTAATTCGTAATCGTCAAGTTGTAAAGACACTATTTATTTTAAAAAACGCGTACTTGAAGTGAAAAATTACGAGTTCGCCAGTTTATGATAGTTAAAATCATTTGGAAATTAGAAGACACAGCTGTAGCGGAAAATTATTTGCCTCAAAACGAATTCAATTTTACAAGTAAATTAAAATTATCGTCAAAGAAATCTGTTCAAGGCGATTTTTTTGCGATTTTGAAATCTGGCGTATATGTAAACAATTGAAATTTAGTTAAACAACAATAGACATATAAAGTTGGGAGGGGGAGGAAGGGGTGGGACATGGGTGGTGGCGTCAACAAGTTCCGCTGTTCTTTAGCTAATAGGGTATTTCGAATTTTAGACATTTCAGTTTTGGAATCGGATTAAGGGAATGAAAATTGTGACGGACCCGGAAAAGTTCTTTTCTTTCTCAGTTGTTGCGATACTCCAGCTCCATGTTGGCACGTCAGCATTATTAACTTTATCAATATGAACACGGAGCCAAAGTTGCTATTGCATGACTCTGACAAATTAAATTGCGCTATCAATTTTCTGGATGCAGTTCGGTACTTAAGCGGTTCGAATAATTCCTAGGTGATGGGACCTTGTCTCGAACTTTCCTTCACTTCCATAGACATCGCCATTGAGGTTGCTACTCGAGATAACCAAGTCGTGGCCATACACATACCACCCATCCCATCATTTCGTACGTATAGTTATGCCCCCATAAGGTACCGCCAGATAGCTTACCTTCGAGCAGCTGATTAAGAATTTATTGATCCGTGGCATGACTCTGAGCAATCCTCGATTCTTGGAGTAAGACGTCGGGTGTGCTTCGTTGCCATGTCCTTACCTTTGGATGGCGATAAGACCTGTAATAAAGAAAGAGAAATTAAAAGTTTCACGTCAAGTGCATTTTGCTTCTGATAATGTTTGCGATAGGGACTTGGAGTGTCGGTTTTGGATTCGCATAGTTGTATCAAAAAAAGGGATTCCGGCAGATAACGGTCATGTTTCAAATACAGGTGATATAGAAACGGTGAAAAATTGGTGGCAAAACTTTTAAAATTTGCCTAGAACATACACAATTCAATGCCAGACATAAGAGATATGACGGAATTCGTCAAAAGATATTAATGGCGGCATTCATGAAAATTAAAAACAAACTTCAACAGATGTCGTTTCAATAGTGAGATGCGGTATAGGTTACTATGAGACTAACAAGATAAAATGTTTTAAAGAGTCCTGATTATTGCCTTTAAGATGTGAGTCGCATAGAATCCCGAAAATGTTTCTGGTTAAGCCACATTTCTAGTAACTATCTAGCATATGTCGTGCCGTGCTACTCCTATCAAAAAATGCATTAATAATAATTGATTTAATCTCTTCATGTAATTAGCTTAGCTTTCTATCCTTAGCAGCTCTGCGGAAAATAAAAATTAGATTTTGTTTCTCTTCATCCTTTTCCACCCACACACTCTGACCACCAAATTTTTTTCTCTGCCAGGAGTCTACTGTGCCTAACTCCTGTATAAATTCCAAGATCATGTCGGAAATGGTTCTATAGATATGAGACTTCCTCACTCCGCCACTCAAAAATTTTACAAGAAGTTTGTCGCATATACCATTCAGGAGATATGGTTCTTAGAATATATCGATCCCAGCTTTCGAGCATTTTTGACGCGTTGCCTTCACCCACTCCGTACTCTTTCACCAAAGTCTAAAATTTTTTCTACATATTTCGACTATCAGAGCTCTATATAAATTTCAAATTTCAACTACCTAGCCTAAGCGATTCCTGAGATATTTCATCTAAAACCCCCTCACACTCTCACTCCCCAGTCACCACTTACATCAAATCTGTCCATCAAAACTATTTCAACTTAGGACGTGCTCTAATAGTTTGCTTGGATTACGTCTATAGTGATGTTACTATAGGTAAGTGCTTATTCGTTCAAATAGTCTACTTCTTTCTTTAGACTTAACAATAACTCAATTCACAGTTAAATTTTGACGAACTTCATTCAAGTTTGCATGGAGATACTCTAAAACAACAATTTCGTCATATTTCCACCGGGATAATTAAAAATTTTTCCTTTCTTATACAATACACACTTTAAGCCAACTCTCTTCTGATTTCGTCCGTTGTCTTAAAATAAGTCAAACTAAGCCAAGACACCAACCAAAATTTAATTTTGACAGGAATCTCCGTATGGCCTATACGAATAGTTTGTGTCGTCTACGCCTTCGTTTGGCATAGGAGATTTCTTTTCCAATTAAATTTTGGTTGAGGTTTTGCATGAGAACAAAATAATGAAAACTACTTTACACCCCTTAGGGGATTATCATAAAGTGAGTCCTTCCTTGGCTTGCTACCTACCGCAGCGGTATGTTAGTTTTTATCAAATGGCTTCACTATCTCATCCCAGTATAAATTCAAAGTTTCAACTTTCTATCTTAAGCGGTTCCCCCTGAAAAAGTTACTTCTTAGAAGGATCCACCGAAAGTAAGGTTAAAGTGTAAGAATTAGAACTTAATAGCTCAAAGGGTTTGGGAACTAGGTGCCTTCAATAGGTTTTCATGGGGTTGGATGGCGTACGGTGGTCATACGGAGAAAAAACAAAATAATGAAAATCCAGATCACTTTAGCAAACGCTATTTTATTTCGTAAAGAGCTATTCTATTCGAAAACAAGACAGGTCGAGATCAGCGATGTGCAATTTCTTAGATATACCCCGCAATTACCTTAAGCTAGTCGGCTGTTGCTCCTTACCTGATGTGCGCGCCGTACGGCTGGCAATTTCAAACTCACATAAAAGTCAGAAAAGCAGAAAAACGGCCGGAAAATATGTTCTCAAGCGCTGGGTTATCACCGATTAATTAGACTTTGATAAATATTCGCCGTGAGTAAATAAATCATAGCCGGTAATTGCACGGTATTTATTTTATTGAGGGAGTTGTGCGCATTCCCGGGATATTGGCGCTTGCTCTTGCGGTCCGGCCGTACAGTGCGCGGACCCGTTCCGCAAGATCCGATAGCAAAACTGCCCAGGAAATGTTAGGTCGATCGGTCTATCGTGTCCAGACCATACGTGAAGAGCTGCTCGTGGGTTCGAAATGGTGAAACCGATTCGGGCAAGTTCTTGAAGCCGTCATACGATGACCACTTCAAGAAGGTACTCGTGTACCTGAGAAGCCAGGTAACTCTTTGCGATTCGTACGTTTGTTCTTGCGCCTGGACCACGGAACAGTCCAGTCCACGTCCAGCCGCGTAGGTACCAGGCCTCACATCAAAGGCATCACTGCGCGAAATATTCGAAAATGCGATCGCGATATCGCGCGAAACTCTTTCAAGCGGCCCGTAACGAATTTTGTACAAACATCGCGCTGGGCCGCACAGGTAAGCCGAACAGCGAAAAGTCGACCTCGCAAATAAATTACACAACTCCTTGATTATATCTTAACAGCTCATGAGCGCGCATATCGAGAAGAAGCAGTGCGCCCGCAAATGCCGTTTAAGTGTGTGTTTAACAGTGCGCAATCATACGGCCCCGGTGCGACCGCGATTTACCTGCAAGTACTTCGCACCGTAATAACACGTTAGACCCTGGCTACACTTATTGATCGTTTATTGGGACCCCGGCTTAGTGCCGGGCCGGGGGGGTCCCTCTTTGCCCGATGCCCGATCTACTGTAGCCTGTCAAGTGATTAGGTGCACCAGAGCCTGTTATTTCCATACACGCGGTGCGGCACTTTCTGCGGGCCAACCTACCTTTTGCCCATAGACGCGAACATCCAAGCGAAGCAGCCTAACGACGTTGTTGCCCTCGAAATTAGCCAATAATCCGATGATGGTTATCACAACATCAAAGGTTAATAGAGCTGTGGCGATGATGATGGGCACCTGAATAGCGCGGCGATTGTTCGATCGGATCGACATCGAACAATTCCGATTAGTGTTGGAACGCGCACCTTAACGGAGCAATCGGTGATTTGTCCGCGACTTTGAGCTCTTGTTTTGATCTTTTTTTCCTACGTGATAGGTAAGTAAGTCTCCAAATATTTTGATTTATTCCATCACTTTCGCACAATCCAGGCACATGCATTTCATACATCAAGCCAATACTGTGTCTGACACAGCTTCACATAGTCACACGTACTCTTCAAAGTACGACTATCAAAGCAACACATTGTAACACTCTCGTATGATACATTTAGCTGTAAAGTTTACAGAGCTCTTCAGCTTAATCCTTTAACCTTTGTGATATCAAGTAGCCTTTAACTCTGGCTACATAAGTATGTAATCGCTCCTGAGTGGTTAATAGTGAAATTACAAAGTTTGCTCCACTTCTATGTAGTAACGTGGGGTGTGTCGCAAGGCTCTCATATTGGTATATCGGTATCTACCTTTTATGAACCTCTTTCATGGTATACAATTTCGATTAGAGTAAATCATACACTTTTCTGCTATCAGCGCCATTCCGCCAGCCTGTGATAACTAGGCGAACTAAATTACCATTTTTATTTGTGCTCTAGCACAAAAACTACTATACTGTCAGTCAATTAATTTGATTAGCGATTATTAACAGAGTATCAATTGTACAAAAAAGCCTAGAAAAAAGAAATGATGTGATAAATGTATGATCGTAGCTCGAAAATTATTTAAAAAAATTTTATTTTATATAAGAAATTTTGCGGAAAGCGAACTGTTTGGTCCAAATTCGGGAATACTGGGCTAAAAATCGGATGATAAATATCTAAAATGATTGAGGATACAGCAAGGCTTTTTAATAACTTGAATATACAACTGTTTTAGGTCCTCGAAGAGAGGAAATTTAAGTTTTTCTGAAAACTATTCAAAATGAAAATAAATTGCAATAACAACATAGCAATAAGTTTATATCATCAAACCGGAGATCGGTGCTTAAACTTAGTCCAGCCCAATCCTCTTTGGCTTTTAAACCAAACTTCGATTCCGTCATAATTCTCAATCTATGTCCTGATTACTGTCGAAATCCCTTCGTTTCATTGGTCTCCAGGTATTTTTACTCTCTAGGTACATCGCAATCGAAATTCATCGATATGAAATAAATTTCACAGCAATTCGCCCACCGTAAGGAGGGGTAGCATGGATCGAAAAAAACACCCTTACTACTCTAAGCACAGTTCTTCGATTTCATTGCAAAAAAAAAAATGAATCCTTTTTTTCGCGACCAATGATTTGTCTCATGTATTCGCATTCCGATTCGCAGTTTCCTCGGATGTGGATCGGTTTCAACCCGCCACCCACATCCTCTCCAGCTCGGTCATCCCTTCGCATCATATTCATTCCGAGAACGATGTATCGAAAAGCAGAAAATAAAATCAGCTCCACCCTTTTTTCGTATATTTTCATAGCCGGGCAAGGGTGGAAAGAGCTTTTCTCGACGACTTTTCCCTGATTTTCTCTGCTTGCCATATACGAAGGTATGCCATGCCGCGCACATATCGTAATATATGTGTCTTTCGAGTGGCGTGTGCACATAGCAAGCGTGTGTGTTTTCACGTGAATCTGCTCCTCGAGGGATGGCAAAAAAGGAAAAACACTTTATCGTCGCCGACGCATGTATCACATAAGGGGGGAGCACACACGGGTCTTTCCCACGAATCAGGACATCGCTTTCGAGTTCTACACACGGAGCATATATGGCGTTGGGTAACGCGGGAGTATACCTACCCTTCGCATATAAGCGATATTGGGCTTGACGCTCAGGCTCCCTCATTTTCTGGAGATTCCCTCGCACGCCATACACAAACAATTCGCAAAATTGTCCTCGTCCTCCGGTATATAGTGGAGCCCACCCTTAGTCGTTTGCTTCTTTCCGCCTTAGAGATTCGTTTTTATTCGGGACTTCTGGTAACGCTGCCATCTACGTGTGCTGCTCGCTGTACTTCCTTGCCGCTCTGCTGTGTGTTCCCTTTTTTTTTCTTCTTTTGATTTTTTGAACTCGAAATGGAAAAGTTTGACATTCGACTTTTCTGCAGAGTTTCACTGAAGTGTCACACCCGGGGACTTCCCTGGCAAGGGCACACTCTACATAGCAAGAGGTTGTCGCACAGCCAAAGCTCCTTTTCATATCCCTTTGGCTGCTGCGGTAGATGGCGTGGAACGGTTTAATGTTTATATATGAGATAGATGGGGGTGCTCGCGTTTTTTGGGATGGGGTTGCCATCAACGGACTAGTGAGTTTCCACGGTACGAGTTCGCCAGGCAACGATTCCGGTAGGTCGCTTCCTATTTGCACTGTAAATATGAGAGGCTCACGAATACCTACAGCCAGTATCAAGTTTGCTCGCATAAATAAATAATAGAATTGCAAAATAAAATACAGTCATCGTACCCGGTCGGCTTCTTCAACCCCCACGAGTGGCAAGCTCCATTTTGTTTTTCACCGCAGAGCAATGAAAATATTGCGAAAGAGTTGACATCGCGATGTAGACGAGACCCCGCCTAAACGTAGGTACGAAAAAAGATTTATGGGCAATCGGAACGCCTTGATCCTTGACAGGTTTTCTTCGTTCGCGGAGAACTTAAGGTCCAATTGAAATGAGAGTGGAAAAAGGGTAAAAAAAACATTTCTGAAATTGCAAATCTTGAAGTGGATGTTGCCCATCACGATGGATTAATAGTGGCCGGCTTTAATGTGGGCCATTCAGGTTTTTTAATGGCGTTTCATAAATAAAATAAAAAAAGTTGTCACGGAATGGCTGGTATAATATTTAAGATATCATTGATTTAGAAGCCCGTCTTGCCAGAAATGAAGAGGGTCAGATTATTCGAAACGCAGTAGAATCAACACTAATAAAGATCTCCTCCACAAGATTTGATTCTGAAAAACTGTGGAAATACGAAAACGATATCTTCTTTGTGAGAGAGTCATCTCTTAGTACATCTGTTTATCCTCTCCGCCTTCCTTCCGAATCTTACAAATTCGTTATATAAACTGACGTAAAACAGAACACCGACTTTGACGCCGTTTCGACGATGGACTGCGCTGCACATTAATTAGAACACATACGATGGTACGCTGCCCACGATGGCAATTCCCGCAACGTGTCATGCTCTTACTCCATTTCTTAAAGTGCCGTCTATCCAACACATGAATATGAATATGAAAGTTGACACCGTAGTGCAGCAAGAGTGTACGCCTCTTTGTACCACCCTGTTTCATTAAGAAACTTAAAGGCTCTCCCCATACCTAGCCGGTTCAATTTATTTTCAATGCTTAGTCTTGAAGTAACTGCAAAAGGTTTTCATCCTAAGTCCAGAATGCATTAAAATTGTAAATACTATTCCTGCTATTCGGCTGGAAACTTAAAAAAATCAAAAAGTCATCTGAGTTTATAAGGGTCCTCACCAGGGCCACCCTAACCACAGGGCTAAATGGGTTATAGCCCCGGGGCGCAAGCTTTTCGGGGGCGACAATTTTTATTGATTATATTACTTTATTATTTTAATAAGTATTTTTTTAGCTGTTATTAGTTATTTAGTTATTAGTTATTTTTATTCACGACAGAAATAACCAATTAAACTGTTCTAAATTAAATAGGCGCGACGAAACAACATACAACACGATCCCTTAATATTTATACCATAATTTAATTTCCTTTTGTTTTCATTAAAATAATACACCCCGTCATCATTAAACTGATGACATTCTGGTTATTTTTATATTTTGTATTTGTCGCTTCCACTAGCCATCAAACTTATATTTTCCTATAACGACGGGCGCATTAGTTTTAGTAGCCCACGGGCGCCGAATATCTTAGGACGCCCCAGGTCCTCACGACTGTAGTCTTAAATACTGCGATAAATTTGCTAGTATTTGCAAAAGTACGTAGAAGCGAAAAGCAATTTAAGCAAATAAGTAATTAAGAAATATGACGGAATTCGTGAAAACATATTTTAATACCCTCCTTTAGTATTAGTTTTAGTCAGGATTAGATTAGGTTTAATTGTAAAATTAAAGTTCAAAGGGTTTTTGAAAAAAAATTTTCCCTGAAAATGTCAAAAACAATAACTATGAATTAAACTAGTCTGCAAACATACTAGCATAAAGAACTAGAACTAAGCTGTAAAGATAATTTAATCTAAACCCGTCACTGTTATGAAAATGTAAAAGCAAACTTGTATATAATCATGAAATATAATTATCTATCTATCTATCAAATTCCCTCCTTTTCAATATGGACAAAACAAAATTTTGTATGCGTTTTAATAAAGAGCAAGTAAATATAAAATCAAATTCAATAATCTGGGAGATATGACAGAATTCGTGAGTGCACCAACCTTAGGGTTGAATATAAAAAAATTGTAAAATTAATTTTAAGCCCGAGAAAGTTAAAACCAATTCGATATCTCATCAGATTTAAGAGATATTGCGGAATTCCTAAAAACTAGTAGGACTTCTTTACAAAACGTTAGGGGTTGAACTTAAAAAAATTCAGAAAACACATTCGAAGTAATTTATATCCAGGGCTCGCAGCAGTTGGCATTAATTAGAAATCTCATCAGACCCAAGAGATATGATGGAATTCGTGAAAACGTATGCAACCGATTTTCACTCGATATCGAAAAAACCAGAAAATATTTTTTTTGGTGAATGTTTTCACAGTACATTTTGAATTGAAAATGCAAGTTTTCCGGGTTCAATACTGTTATTGTTTATTTTTGCGTGACGTTTCGGACTCGACTGAGTCAGTTTGATAAAGGACTCAGTTGAGTCCGAAACGTCACGCAAAAATAAACAATAACAGTATTGAACCCGGAAAACTTGCGTTTTCAATATTTTTTTTATGCATTTAAATAAATACCACGCAGAAGAAAAATTAATTCAATAGCTCAGAATACCAAAGAGATATAACGAAATTCGTGAAAATATTAAATTTGTACCCTTCAGCGACCATTTCTTGAACGAACAAAAAAAAAAGGAAATTGCAAGATCCTTTTTCAAAAAGTTCTTATGATGCTGAACAAAAAGAATTTCTTTTTGCCACTTCCGTTCCCCAAGGTCCTCTCATCCTCAATCATCGCCTTCCTCCTATTTATTAAGAAGTTTTTATGAACAAGTCGTCTTTATCTGGTAATATCATTTATTTATAATAAATCATATTTATTATGTTAATAGAAGTAATGAACACATTCATAATTTTGAAGGAAACGAGCATATCATAGCTCAAGATTACGTAATATTAATGTACAAATTCATCATACTGATATCAATGTGTACGTTATTAATACATATTATAAACGCTGTAATGATAAGTGTAACGGAATAAATCGTAATAATAAATGTATGTTTTAATGTGATGAACAACATTATTAACAAAAACCACACTTTTCATCAACATTATGACTTAATTCATCATACTGTAGGGGACAGTGGGGCGAAGTGGGGCAGCAAGGTAAAGTGAGCTCCTTTAAAATTTCAAGTTTGCAATAGCGTTATCTCTTAGCAAAATAAATTGTACGATAAAGCTTCATAAATTGACCACAATGCACTATAAACAAAATCCACTTTAATTACAGTTCCTTGAATTTTTCTCATATTACGATTTTGGTACCGTCTGATGTAAATATCAGTATTTAATAATTGCATTAAAAAGAATTGTTATCGAGTGAAAATTGCTTGGAACAGTATTTTTGAGATCGGCGTACGGATTGTGAAAATTAAAAAGTAAGCTTTGATGATTATTTAAAAAATATATAAATTTAAGCAGATGCTTACTGTTTCGCGTTCATTCGGGGCAAAATGAGACCCGGGCACATTTTACCCCACACCAATATAATTTTGTTTGACAATTAAATATAATAATTTTAGCATGGCTAGAACATACAACAAAAAATCAATGCAAGAATCGTGGACTGCTTCTCTTGCCGAAAAAATTGACCTAAAGAAAGCCAGTAAATATTTTGGTGTTCCCAGGGCTACTCTCAAAGCAGAGTACGCTCTCAACACACTTAATTTCGTTTGGATATATTAAACTCATATTGTTTGTCTTAATTCATCCATTGCCATATTTTTTCGCTCCAGTTTTAGGTGAAATTACTATACCCCTTGGAAGGGCTCACTTTAGGCCGGTAGTGGGGCAAAGTGGGCACTTTGGCGTATGTATAGAAAGGACTAGATATCCTTTTTATCAGCAGCAATAATTTAACTTCACGAATATATGACTAAGCTATCGATTTTGCGAGAAAAAGATTTTATAACTATTACCCATTTTACAGAATCCCGGTACAAACCTTAGGGGCTTACTTTTCCCCACTTTTCCCTACTGAGTGCCATAAAATTAATCGTAATAATGAATTTGTAACTTAGTATTATATGATGGACAGCATTACTAACAGATATTACCGTTTTCATCAATATTATAAATTCGTTCATTACCACAATAAATGTGTAACCTAACAGCAACACTTACCAAAGTAGAAGTTGATGAACGGTTTTGAGCAGTATTAGTTATGAATCGTTGCATCAGCTCGAAAACAATTTCAATTTGAATTTTTCTTCATTATTTTGATGTACATTTTCTTTGAGTGATTTTATCTTGTTGGTTCCCTGTATTCCGCCGAAGAAAGTCCTTTTCTTTATCCCAAATACCAAATCCTCAGTTCTCCTCGAAGGATACACCAGAAAGTTCAACATGTTTCAGTGTTAGAAGAAGTTCCGTTCCAATTCAGCTGGAGTACCGATGTATAACGTGAGCTGGTTCTTGAAAGATAATAAACTTGCAATAAGCGACTGGTGGATCGAGTGAAAACTCCTAAAATCACCCAGGATTAATATTTCACCGATTCAATAGAGATGAATATTTCCTTGCAATAGTAGTAGCCTTATGCACTCACCCCTTCATCACAAATCAAAAGTTGCACCCGAGATGAATTTTAAAAAATGTACTTTGGAACTACTGGCGATTCAAAATATTTAATTTGGACCAAATTTTCTGACTTTTGGATTAATGAATACTAGGTACAATCCAAGCTTTGCGTTGATAATTGTAAAACATACCGATCATATTTATGTCATTCTTGAAAAGCCTTATGTTCCACTTTGTTAATTAATGAACTTTTTTAAGGATATATAATATTTTGGATGTGATGGAATTGCAGTTCTTTTTTTAAGATGCAAAGGCCATCTCTGAAAAGTCTTATAAAGGGAAGTGGATGAAACTGTTTTAGAAAGGAAGAAGTAAATACTTTAAAGGCTTAGGACAAGTTTCCATTGGACCTAAGCTTCAAAAGAACTGTCGATTAAAACAGGGTTTTTATAAGTTGGTCCCAAAGAATGAAATAAGAGAGTAACGAAATGGTTGACTATCGATGGCCTTGTATCGTTTCTTCGATTTTAGTCAAAAATACAGCAATTTTGTGAAAAACGCAAATTATCTTCTAATTCAAAACCCTGATCGAACTCCAAAAATAAACCACCCTTAAATGGTTCATTATAATTTCAAAGCCTTGTATAACGCCACTTAGCTATCAATAAAAATAACAATCGGGATTTCCACCTCAATCGACAATAAAAGCACGTGTACCGAACATACGCAAACAGTGAAATCCTTTGCACTCGCCTATCATCCCTCCGCCCACTCAAAGTACCTTCAACCCCTCTCTGGTAAACGTATGTTCCGATTGTAAAATTGCCAATCATTGCAAAATGTCGATCCATTACAAAAGTCCTTGAGTCCCCGACACATAAGACCGCACCCCTAGAAAGAATTCAAATGTCGCAAATTTCTTTATTTTTTTTTATATTCCGCAAATCGCATAGAGACAAACCGCCGACATCCCGCAATACAAAGAGCCATCACATCCCCTTTGGATAGTTTGCTCCCTTAAACGGTCCATTGATGTCAATTTGGAATGCGAAATCGCATTTCGTTGATAAACAGCACCCCCGAGCCACCGCACCAAATTTCGCCACATCATGCAAATAAGCGTCGTCGTTTTGCAAAAGGGACACTGCCGTCGAGGATTCGTTCTTATTCGGGGGAGTCCCCTTGTGCATTTTTTGCCATTTGTTAAAGTGCAAAAATAATGCGTGCACCATCGGCACGTCAACAGGTCGTCAGCGAGCGAACCTTTTATACCCACCACCAACCACCAGTTTCCGCCCTTCGTGCGAAATTTACTTACACTCACTTTGAACGTCCTTGCCAATTGAGTCCGGGAATCGAACGGTGTGGTCCGGGTGGCCTTGGGCTTTGATTGATGTGGGAAAAAACAGATTGCGGAAAACTGGTTTCGCCCGAAGGACGACCCCGGGGGTCATTCAGACATAAATCCGACGTGACATAACGATAAACGGAGAGTGAAGTCGCCGCATAAAAAGTGGCCTCCTCTGACCTTGACAATGGGGTGAGAATGGTTCTGGTTCTGTGCCGTCGTCCTCATCTCGGCAACATTCTCGGTCCTTTTACTGCGGTGGACATCAAATGACCCTTGCTCGTCCGCAGTCCTCTTGTTCGCACAATGTCGTATTTAACGGAATTTTATGGTACCCGGGAGAAGGACGACTATGAAAAATTGACTGGTTGGGGTAGTTACCATCAAAGAGGGTGGTGCCTCGTGTCCTGTTGCTCCCTTGTCCATTTTAAGGGATGTTTCGGTACGGCAACGAGCCCTGTGAGAAACGCAGCAACAAGTCGACGTCCATAATTTATAGTTTGAGTTGAATGCCGGGGAGTGGATTAAGTGGCGAATTAGTGATTTTGGAAGGATAAGGTTGCCGTTGTTCCGGCTATGGGAACTTCTTTATGCCGGAAAGGAACATTAATTTCAGTTTTAAGATCGTTTGCGATTATCGCTTACGGAAATTTAATGGGAGCTTGTCTACTGACACCGTGCCATATTTCGGTCAAGTTTAACTTTCAAGTTTTTGTTTTTAGCGATGTTTTTGCGACTATAGTTCAGGCACCTGTTAAAAATAAAGCCGGTTGTTAGATTGAGAGTAAGCTTGAGGGACACTAGCACTGAAATCAAATTTTTCAGAAGTCTTATCATCCATTAAGACCACTATTGAGAAGATCAATAGCGGAAAAAACTACCAATCCAAGCAATTATAGACGCGGAAGGACCGAATCCGGATAGCTTGTATAATCTGGAATCATGCCATACTCTATCAAATGCTTTTGAAATAACTGCGATTCGCCATATTGAATTATGTTGCTGTTGCTGTAAACATTAATGGGCTAATCCTGAATTACAGAGAAGAGGGTTAAAAAGTGATTAAAAAGTGTTTTGCCAATGTACCACATCCTAAAATTAGGACTCTCTAGGACGCCGGAAAACAACAAAAAAACTTCTTAAAATTTGCTTCTATGGTAGCTTCTCATCATGAAAAAATTCCATTCTCATTAACATTAGAAAAAAATAAAATTGTTGTTGGCGCGATTCGATGCCGCGCACTTAGCGTTGAGCTTGATATACCTTGGCGAATAACCAAAAATTCCACCAAAATGGTTGAAATATTAGATGATCTTCAGTGCCAAATACCTTAAGTATAAGGATGCGATGGGAAGAATTGCACTAGTATGTAATTCGTAGATAATAAAATTGGTTTCAATATCGCATATATAGAATAATCCTCAGCAATACCACCAGCTGTAAGGGTGTTTCGGATAGTAGGCATGGTACACCCTCTGACGAGTCTATGCCATCCGATGACGAAACAGCTCCTTCGGACCTAGTCCAACACAGTCTTATTAACTGGCTTCTCCAGTGAAGGTTTTCCAACTGTCATGCCCTCAATGGCAGTAGCCAGGACAGCGATTAATCACCAGTCGGGGATTTCGTGTTGGGGTTTCACACCAGAAACTCCTCTGACGCCGGAAAACAACAAAAAACTTCTTAAAATTTGCTTCTATGGTAGCTTCTCACCATGAAAAAATTCCATTCTCTCTAGGATTTTTAAGGAATCAATTATCTTAAGTTTTGAGGACGAATTATGTGGATACATGTCCAACAATTAAACGTGGCTGTTGTAAGCGTTTGATTTGGTGAATCCATCCGCTTGGTATAACTTTCACTTGGTACGTCCTTGAATACCAGATTTTCGCACGTAAAGTATGAACCTCAGTTAGTAATTTACACCTTCGATTAGAGAAAAGTCCGATAATTCGTGAAATTCATTTCGTAACCTGTTAATCCATTTTGCGATTTTTCCCCCTGCAAGCATAAACTAGTAATTTTCAGCAATTGAATTTTCCACCACTATCTTATCGCAAGTGTACATCATGTAGCCGATTCTACTAAACTGACGGAAAACTGTTCTCTAACTTTGTAATGATTTTGATATGAAATTAAAGTCCATATCGCACTCGATTATCCTGCGGCACCTTGGCAAAGAACAAAAACTACTCGTACGACTAACCAAGTAAAGTGCAAAAATTGAATCAACCGTCACTTAGAGTTCGATTCGCTTCACATAGCCCAGGCTCAGACCATCAAGTTGGTACGCCGGCCGCAGTAACGATCATTTAGTTGAGATAACAATTCCAAGACTGTTAGAAAATTATACACATCGGGAATGGATCTTGAGACGCTGCTGCGATACCTCCTCAGTCCTCACATGCATCATTGCTTCTTCTCTATGATCGCGGAACATCAAGCCGATTTGGTTCTGGTTGTTGTCGATGTTCCGAGGATCACTTCACTTTCAAAACGCGCACAACAACCATATTCTCATATATTCGCTACGTACGAGATACCGAGCATAGCGTACACGGTACAGAGGTAACGTACCATTTTCATATATGGGAAGTGATCGCATTTCAGGTAAATATAATAACAGAGCCCGGAAAAAAAATGGGAATGCGATCGGAGGCTCATCCGCGGAATCTTCGTTCATTCGGCGGGGCCTATATTTAAATGGAATATGAGCGCTCTCGTATAGAGACGACGCGATCATCCATCCCGATATCGCGATTCAGATCGCAATTTTCATTTCACATATGGATAATTTTTGATCATGAACGTGACCGTGTAAACAATATGATGATCGGGATGCTCTCCAGTTGGGGATCACGTACTAAACAAACATATTACCTGGGCCGTATGCCATTTTACCTGGACTGGCTGGAGCCCGGAATAAATTGATGCTAACTACGATACATGGTTTGGCCGGGGTCAGTCGCAAGGGATTCCCGCATTCCGTGCCCCGTCGTACCCTTATCCACCCCTAGTCCTCCACACCTTACGTACCTGCATACCTATACATGTGATAGTCGCATTACGAAGGTGATGTGCATCTCTTATTGTTCCGTAATAGTTTTTCGAACGTATCGAGTACAAATTGAATTATGGACGAGCACGATGAGTTCGGGACCGATTACATTTAGTGGCTACAAATTGAGTACACGAGATAATGCAAGTAGTCTTCTTGTATAGCAGCGCAAGATTTACTTACTGTACGAAGATTGCGCTTGAATTCGTAGCGAGAGTTGGAGTACTTGCGCGGTTCGTCAACAGATCGTAAAAATACCCTAGAAAATGTAGACGAAAGTCGATCTTTGTGGCATGCGGGACTAAGTTTAAGTCAACTTAAGAAGCTGGAAGCATACAAGTCTTAAGTCATTTCGGAAATATTTTGATTTACATTTTTGCATCTTTCCATTTTTGTAGTACATATTTAAATCACATGATTTCGGTCAATCACGATAATTTCACATACTTGTGTATAATTTCGAATTCATGTCATGAAAGACGATTTCATTTGAACTTCGATACAAATCACTCGTTATTGTGAAAGTATGTGAACTTAGCATATCAAGTTCCAGTATATGTCCGTCTGTCTATCTGCCCGTCTGTCTGTCCGTAAGCACGATAACTTAAGAACACCTTGACCTAGGATCATGATATTTTGAATCTGGATGTTTGGTCGAATTTGTAAGGCTAAGTTCGTTAACGGGCAAAATCGTCCTACTCCTTCGGGTAGCTGCCACACAAAAAGTCTTTAAGACACGTGTTCACACCGAAAGAAATTCATTGGTAAAATCAAAAACAAACCTTATTTGATTTTGCGTCAACTAATCAACGTTGTTAATTCAAATATGGTTTAATAGTTAATTACGTTTCCATAACATTACAACTATCATTATTTGATTCAACCATTTCGTTGTAAATTTTGTCTTTAAATAATCATATTCATATTTGAGTACAAATATCAATCTTCAAATTAAATAGAATATTTTGGGGATTCAATTATCATGATCAATGGTAGTGAAGCGCGTTAATGATTCCTGAAATATTATGCAAGTGGTCCTTAAAGCATAAATATTTTTCGTTAAACAGTTCCACTTTTCCTCTTTTAAACATGATACGCCAACAATTTGTTTTGTTACTTACATTAATATCGATTGCACTGAATTTTAAAGATGAATAATTTATTATATAAAATACCATATAATATAGTTGTCCAATAGTGCTAAAGTCTGCCCTGTAGTTTCCAGAAAAATTTAATAAAATACATAACTCTCCTTTAAATATTTTTATTACCAAATTATATAATTTCACATAGATACATGATGTTAAAGTATGCATATATATTATTTTAGATTATAATAAATTTTAATTTTTTATTACATTATTTTATATTCTATTAATGCAATTTTTTCGAGGAATTTGAAAAAACTTTATAAACGTATACTTCTTGCTATTAGGGTTTGAAAATAAATTAATAGCAGGCCCATCGAATTGATTACAAATACGAATTGAAATATAACATTTATCGGTGTTATTTAAACCTTCATATGAATTGCAGTGTTGACTATAGTCTGATATTAGAAATTATTCACAAACTACATACGGAGTATGATCAAATACTAAAATACATTTAATTCGATATATTTGTATACCATCGTTAGATATACTCACATAATGACCGTGTTTGTAAAAATTTTTGCAATAAATCAAAACCGAATACAATGAATATTCAAATATCAGTGACAGAGGTAACCAAACCAACCTCTACACGAAATATCCGTAAGTGACCGCATTTACAATTTTATGAAATAGCATATTTTTATTAAGTATTATGTCAGATGTGGGCATTTACAAAATTATTGGCGGAACTCCTTCTCTAGAAATAATTCTCTTTCAAAACATTAAACTGAATTTTATGCCATAAGGAAGAGTCAAATTTTTACAAGCAGTGTTTTTGGAATAACTTTTAAGAACTTTATATTTTAATTTAAATCGAAATGCCCAAATATGCTTTAATGGTCCGATCATTTTCATTACATGTGGATAGTGAAACATAAAATAGTTGGCTGTAAACTCAAACCATGATCTCAAAGATTCTTAGCAAGTCGGTCCAATTTTAAATCATTGATTCAATTTAGAGATGGGTCGTTCACGAGTGAACTGTTCCAAAAGAACACTACATTGAAGTGAGTGAGTGAAGTAACTCACTCCTTTTGGTGAACTGCAGTTCCATTGGACACGTGACAAAAAAATTGAAAACGATATACCTACTCAAGAAAACTAGAGAGTAACAAAGTGAACTGTGTGAGGCAATATACTGACCTTATTTTTTTTCTCATCATCTTTTACATGTACTAACCATTTTTTTTGCTCATCATCTTCTACATGCACTGACCTTTTTTTTCTACTGTCTTCCCACTACTCACCACTGAACTCCCCTCTATTCATGAACTACGAACTAAAAGAACGAACTAGTTCACGAAGGAACGATGGAACGAACAGTTCCATGGAAGTACTTCACTGAACTCGTCCTTAAAATGAGTTACTCGGAGTGAAGTACTTCACTGAAAGGAACTGCTTTGCTCATCTTTAATTCAATTACGACGAAAATTAACGACTGTTGTGAGTCCTTTATAGTAGTTTTGTAGAATTTTCTTTTCCTGGATCCATCTGCAGCTGAAATCGATTGTCGTACTGAAGGTGGAACTATACCGTGCAGTAAGTTACAAATAATAACGTCCTCTGGTCCTAAATTTTTTTTTACAGTTATAGTGACCAAAGACGTGATCAAAAGAAAGTGACTACCTTTCGAGAAATTTTTCCTGTGAAAATTGTTTAGCAACACTCATCCCAGCTCGCGATAAGACAATGTTGCTCGCTTGGGTACAAACTATGGAACTCAGAGCTTATCTAGAAAAAAAATAACTATTCAAATTCACTTCTTTTCTTAACTGCAATTGTAGACAATTGAATGAAAATGGTTCTGATTTATGCTGTTTTTGACGTTTAGCATACAATGAACATTGCTTGGTCAATCACAGAAAACTGCCATTTTCAAATATTTTTTTATTGTATGCTTACAATGTTTGATGAAACGTGGTAAGCAGGAGTAATATTCAATTGAAGACATTTTTTGTTGCTTAACAATTACTCTGACAATGAAATGTTTAATGTAAAACAAAATCATATTTGAAAGAATCACATATATGTTAAAAATAATGAATTTTCGTGATATTTAAAAATGTTGTTACTAACAATGCTTCATTAGTTCATTTAAATACGTAACCTTATTCAGTTTAACAATGTTTGTATTTGATATGAACATTTTAGACTAATTGTTGGTTAATAATGTATCATACTTGATTCAAACAATTATTTTTCTTTCGGTGCAGGAATATTAGCCAATACCTTTTAAGCGCCATCAGCTCCGACTTTGAAATTGAAACTGATGTCGAAACAGGAGACAATGTACTAAAAGAGGAGAGATTTTAAGAAAGAAGTCGGTGGATATTGTGTTTGAAAGTCTACCTGCCACAATGCCTATCCTTAGAGGATCTATCATACACAAGTCGTTCAAAACTTGGGCTCTCATCCTAGCACGATAGCTGCTATTAAGCTGTGAATCGAAAATCCATTGAAGTAAAGAAAATTCATTGAATTTTACATCTTTTGGATAGTAGGCCAATATACCACACCATTTCAAGTAAATTTACATTGGGATGTAATAGTTAATTTGAATGTAGTTTTCACTTTTCGGTCAGTAAATTTCAATTTGCAATCAGTAAATTTCAACTTCGAAAGCAGTAATGGATATTCTCTTAAATTTACACTCAAAAATTAATGTATAATTAGCACCCTTTAAGATAAAGTTATTTCTACTTCTAATATTATTTCTTACTTACTTACTCTTAATAAAACCCTAGGATGTAGGTAGGAATCGAACGATTTTGCCGCGTAGGTTTAACGTGCGTATCCACTGCGCCGCCGAAGTCGTTTCATTTTCATTTCAGTAGAAAACAGAATCGAATGAAGCGTCCAAAATTGTTGTTTCATATATTACATACATGTTTTTCGTCGTAAAATTCAAATAGATAAGTAAAATTACACGAAAAAGAACGTAATTTTGTGAGCCGTTTCATGTGAATTGTACGGTTCAGTTGAAAAATCCACGAATAATTTACTAATACCAGTAATTCCGTGTAAAAGTAATTGAAATGTGTATTTTGACTTGACTCTACTTGAAAAAATGAAATATATTGGAAATTTGAAGTAAAAATTGGATTGAAATTAAATTTTTTAAAACAGTGAACATTAAAATTTAAAACATATAAAATAATAATTAAATAGAAATTAATTGCATTAGGAAAAAGTGTGTAAAATTTATTTTTAAATTTTATTAATTTAATATAAAATTTTATATCTAAAAATTAAATATATATATTAATATATAAATTAATATAAAACCACTTCTGACACTCTTCAACTATCTTCTAAATATTCGTTTAGAACCTCTCTCCATAAGTTTGTAGCTTCAAAGTCTTTTTGAAATTCGGTCAAAATCTCACAACTTTAAGAAATTGTGTAGAAGTAAGAATTTATCGCAAGCTAAAAAGTTTGCTGTTGTCAGCATAGGAGCAAAATTCTAAGTAACTACTGGAGAAAACGGAGAAAACGTGAAGCCGTCCGACCTTAAGATAAGCCTAAAACGCGGTGATGTGTACAAAATCCTCCACACCTTTTTTTGTCGTCCTTTCGAATTTTTTCGTTTCCTTTCATATTTTTCATCAAGATGCTAATTTTCTTCAGGAGTAAAAAAGAGGGTGTGATGGGCTCTGAGCAAAGTCAACTCGTCCGTACCTTTCGATGTGAGATGATGGCACATTCCCTTATCACCGTCCGTTGTCGTTGTCCTTCCTCCTGGCCCATAAATTAACAAGAAATTCAATAAACCAACGTTCGGCGATTGAATACGAGCGCATGCGAATTGTGTAATTTTCGCCACGAAACCCGATGAATTCGTGATGCTGGTTCCTGTTCGTCGTAGTTGTTGTTGTCCCTTTACCACCCGGACTTTTTTTTTACCGTCGTCCTCTTGCGGACATGAAGCGCGAGTGGAAAGGAATTACACTTGGAAAACAAAATCCACTTAAAATTTTCTTTCGAGTTATTTTAGCCCGCGTATCCCCTCGGTCCAACCCGCGTACTCATCGGGTCTAAAGGACTCGGGAGCCACCAACAAACGTCGTCAACCCCTTTTCCTACGACTGAGTTCTTTTCGAAGGACGGTGAATGCGGGGGTGGGGGGGGGCAGAGCAAGTGAAGCTCTCCGCGACGGGTACGAATAGGTGGGTGAACATGGCACATCGGTCTACGAACGAATCTTTGTGATGCAAGAGGTACGCTCGTAGGACGCGCGGATACTACCCCAACCCTTCACATTTACTTCCAATAAAAATTAACGTCAGAAGGGACAATGTTGTTGCCTCGAGATCCAGGCCCTGTGATGAGTGAGGGCGAACAATATCGTGGGTGTGGGTTTTCAGGAGGTGGCTGCTTTCCTGCAATCCTACCCTCGGGATGTGGGTGGCCGGTATCTTAAGGAACGAGAAGAAACAGAAAAGCAACGTCCGCACGAACTTCATTTTAAAATTGTTCGTACAGTCGAGCGCAATGGTCCGCAGGGAAGAGGAGCTATTTGCGGGACGGAATCTTAGGAAAAGCGGGCGTGGGGTTGATAAAGATTGCCAAAGTGTGCGTTCATTCATTTCAAGGACTAAGAAATGTTTTTCTTAGCTCAGCGCGTTAATTTAAAGCCAGACCACTCGTTTGCAGCCACCCTCATTTCTCGTTTTAGTCCATTCGCCCGCTTCATCTTCATGAGAACTTTTTGGTGCTTCCTTAGCCATTCGCCGAACCATTGCAAGGACTACGACGAGTGGGTAGCTTGAAAGGGGCTGTAAAAATTTTCTTTGCATCTACCCCCATCATCCCTTTGCATATTTTCGAATTTTTCCTCGAGACTTTTCTTAATTTCTACAGTTTCCCGTCTCCGCGCCATCAGCTAAGTACAATTTCAGGTTTCTTCTGTTTTAGCGGATTTTTCTGCAGCCTCGTCATTTTCTTCGTCGTCGTCGTTGTCGTCCTTTTTCTTGTTGTCCTTCATCTTCTTATTTTCTTCTGCTTCTTCTTGATTTCTTTTCGAAAGGAAAAACTACCCTACATATACATGTAGGTACACTGATGGTGATTATGATGACGAGAAAATGAAGAAAGAGGCCGAAGGAGCACATACACACATTTAGCAGGGTGGCCAGAAAGAAAAGGGGTTGGTAAGCCAAGTATTAAAATACGAACGGGGTGGCCAGTAAGGGGATGAGCAATTTTAAAGAAGACTTTTACAAATGTTTTGGCCACCGTTCTGCTTGTATTTGTGTATAAATGATAGGGAAAAAACGTCCCCGTGTACAAGTTGTTTATATGCCCAGGCATAGTTTTCAGCTTTCCACGGATATAGAAATGTAATGAGTGGGCTGAACACCTCCCCATTTCCCGGGGTGATTACAGCGATATGGGCAGGAGGTTCTTTCATATCTTTCATTTAGACTTTTAAGTTTTTTGCCTTCCCGATGCAGAAGAAGAAGAGTGAAACGAGGAAGGGTTGAAAATTACAATTCGGTGGACGTGTGACTCGGTGGTGAGAGTGAAGGTACCAGAGTCTATTCCCTTATAATGCAGGACCCCCGATATATGACAACATCCATTCAGGAATGTAGTCAGGATACGAGAAAGGATACCGTAGAAGTCAGCGTTGCCTAGCGATCGGAGAAAGCTGTCAGAGTGGAAATGCTACCCTGCTTCTTCCTTCTTTCGGGAAGCGGGAAAATCAACTTTTTCACCATTTAATTAAGATGTAGAATTGCAAATGGTTGGCATTTAAGGGCATTTCCTGATTGCCTTAAGAATTTTATAAACTTCAAATTTTCTGAAGCAAGAACTATCAGGTGGTAGCCGGAGCCTCGGACGAGAAAAGTTTTATGTGATGTTTTATTCAGTTGTGGCTAAAACTTCAAATCCGCTTGCTGTCTGTTTGTCAGTCCGCTTTCACCTAGGAAGTTGATATTTTTCCACCACCTGTAAAGCGGATAAAGTATGGTTAAGTTCGTTAGTGTGCTATATCTTTCCACTCGTTCGAGTACCTCCCATATAAGAATCCTCAAAACACGTATTCACGATTATGATTTAAGTTAAGAACTAGAGTTTTTGCACCCATAAAGTTTATAATACTTGCGGCTAAGAAACCAAATATAACACAAATCATAAGAGTTCATTGTGTAACCGTCATATAAAAGTCCTTCAGAAATATGCGCAAATTAGAGAACCCACTACGATTGACTGCAGCCCATGATTAATTGCGTTATGTTGTACAAATACCAAAACTTCTTTTCAGTTCGAAATAATTATCGACAATCCAACTTTCGCCATCCGTGAAATATTCAGTACTGCAAATTCGGAAACACCAGTACTGACGTCTTTCTTTCAAAAGAATTCTTTTTTTCAGTACCTCAGCAGATCTTCCGATAACTTACTCGAAAAATACCGCAGCGGTATTCTGTCAGTTCGGGTTATTATTGGTACGAAAATTGTATTCCCAATAATGCGGCAATAGTGATAAATTGGATGTCGTATGTATAGTTCTTCTTATTTTGTAGCATTATTATTTTCAACGAGTCCAGTAAAGCACTGAATGTACTGTAAGCCAATACTTTATAGAATTCGATAGCTTTATAGAATTTTTAATTCAAAATTAATCCGTCATTTTATTGAGAAGCCCAATTTCATTCGCGAAATCTGTCAAAGATCTGTTCAAATTTTCAGGTTAACCTGAGACCTTAAATATTTCGGTTGGAAAAAACGGGTAACGCAATTATTTATACCTCCCAAGATCAACAAAAATTGTATTTAAAATTAAGTTCTGTTAAAAAAACATCTTAAGCTTAACACTTTCCACTTTCATTGAATATTCCTAGAAGAAAACAAATACATACAAAAATTCTTTAAATTTTGAAATAATTTTATTTATACCTGAAAAATATTAATTGATTTAGTGATGGAAAAAATTCTGCGTTTCCTTGATTACTTGAATTTATTCTGCCGAGACCTACTACGGACTAGAATTTGATTGGAACTACTCGTATTAAGGGTAAACTGCAGTTTGGTATTCTTGACGTTCTTTAAACTGAAAAGAACAACCGTGGCTTAGAGTATCTTCATCCATGATGCTTGTGAAATCATAAATTCAGTATTGTATCAGTACTGTACAAGTATTGTATGCAAAAATTGACATATTACGAGTATATACAGTCATTGATATTCATTAGATACAACGCTCTATCGCTTTAGGGTGACGTTTTCAGACAGGTGCAGTTCTGAGTTCTAATTCTGGTATTACTAAATACTGAAAACGTATGTACATTACTGTAGATTAACCAATATGAAAAAAGAACAATAGGGTCATTCCAAGAAAAATCGCCAAAAATGACGAAATTTGTGACCTTACCATATCTCCGATTCTTTTGAAAATTTTTGTACTTGAAGAACTAATGAAAAAAATTATTGAAATTCAATTTTTGTTTCTATCTCATTTTTTTGTTAGTTATAGTATATGTTAAAGATTTTACAAACAAGGATTCCGAGTCCTCTTTGAAAATTCATATCTCTTGTAATTTTTATCCTAGAATAATAAAGTGAGGCTTATTTTAAAGATTGTTGTTTAGAAATTGTCGCAATATAAAACAAATATGAATAAAACTTATCCTTAAAAGTTTTTTTCAAGGCGATTCTTGATGGACTGACCCAATAATAAATATCACTTACTGAATAGGTATCATTTATAGTCATTGGCTAAGAACACGTAACGATATTCACTAATAATCTATATATCTATAATCAACCAGTACTCATGTGATGTATTAAATAATTAAATTGAGCAAAATTTAATCAGTACATGATTTAACTGAATTTAACCTGGACTAGAAATGTTCCGCTGAAGATATGCATGTTTCAGTACTAGGAGGGGAAAAGAGTTCCGCTTGAATACTGGTTGAGTACCGATACGCTATGTGGGCTATACATACAGGAACGTCATTAGTGGAGGCAAGGAGCATTCTTCCGTCTAAGTGGGGTCTGAAAAATTTATGCGAGTGTTCGTACAAGCACTACACATCATTAAGATTAATGCAGACCTACATATATTTATATGCAGTGAACAAAATTTTAGTTGTTTTAAACAAAAGTGAAATGACATCCCTGTGTTTTGGACAATATACTAGGTACGCTCACACAACGCTTCCGAGGTTCCTACGAATTTTTGCTTTATTCGAATTCGAATTTATACGAATTTTGCTTTATATATTAAATCGATTTTACATTTAATTCGAGATTTCTGATGATTTTGTACATTTTAACCTTTCTGGATCTTAAAATTTGTGGTATTCCCTGGTTTTTGAATTCTAGCTTTTAGCAAAATATTTAATTCTTTGCTTTTCACACTGTGATGTCCTTTTTTGGTATCAACTTCCTTCAGAAAAACGCCGAAGTCACAAGATCAATTTTTACTTTATTATTTTAATATAATGAAAAGTATTGTTATCGATTTTTAAAAAAAAAAATTTGCTTCCCTGAAAATAAAATACCAAAAAAGCCAAAAAAATTTTCAGTCCGTCTGTGCGCCGTTCGCCGTCCGCAAAATCGTTTCAGGGCTTATAGCTTCCAAACCCTATGAGCTATTAAATTGACCTTTTTTTGAATAGACTGGGTAGGCCCCTTGAAGTGACCACTTTCTGATAGGTGTGTTGTCAGGGGGGAGGTGGGAGGTGGGGAAGCGTTTTAGACGGAAAATTTTGGTTTCTAGATCTCAGCAACCGCTTATGCTAGGAGACTGAAATTTGAAATTTATATAGAGCTTTGATAGTGGACCCATTTGCAAAAAAGTTACTAATATGGGTGAAGGGGGTGGGAGTGGGTGGAATAATAATGCTTTCGAAACGCTCGAAAGCCGAGATCAAGACATTTTAAAATCCATATCTCCTAAACGGTCATGAAATTTGAACTTAATGAACATCTGAAGGTATACTAGGAGAATAGATCGGAAACAAATTTTTGAGGCGGGGCAGTGGCGTACGGAGGTGGGGGTTGAAAAACTTTAGATTACGATATCTCACGACCGAATTGTACTAAAAAAATAAAATTCGGTTTGAGTATAAAGGTTGACAAATAAAATTTACTGAAAGTAAAATTTTTTAAAGAAGCGGTGGAGCATGGAAGTGGAGGGGATTAGATTTTTTTTAAAAAATCATGTCTTATATCTCAAGAACAGTGTAAGATAGATGCTTAGAATTTTTACCAGAAGTAGGCATAATAAAACCCAAGTAGAAAGAAAATTTTGGGGATGAGGGTATAGTGGGTGAGAGTGGGGAGGGTGAAAAGGAAAAAGTTTCGATGTTTATATCTCAATAACCTATAATGATATAAAGCTGGAACTTGATATTGAGATAGAGCTATAGTAGTAGCATTTTGGATAGTGGTAGTAAGGTACGGGGGTGGTTTACCTAACTATAGAACGGCTTATGCTAGAGAGTTGAAACTCGGTACGTATATGTAAATCAACTAGGGAACTAATTCTGATTAAAAAAAATTCAAATATTCATTGGCGTTCGGAAGGGTGGCAAAAAAAATTATCAGTGAAAATGGAATGCATATATTTTCACGATTTTCGTCATATCTATTAGGTCTTTCCACATATTGAATTCATTTTTATTCTACAGATTCTTCATATAAATACCTAGAAAGTATTTTCAGGATTTTTTGAAAATCGACCCCCAAGGTGGTGTAATTGGGTTGTATTTATTTTAACAAATTCAGCCGTATCACCCAGATCTGATTAGATATCGAATAACTTACACTTCCACAGGCTTCTTTAATAATAACCTAAAACGTGTTTTCAGGTTTTTTCCTTTTTCAACCCCTAAGAGGGTATAAAAGGGTTGAACACGTTTTTACAAATGCCGTCATATCTCTTAGCAGTGATAAGACTTAAGACATCGGATTGGTTTTCACTTCCTCGGGCTTTTTTTACATATATTTAAAAACTCATTTCAGGATTTTTGGATATTCAACCCCAAAGTGGGTGGAAGGGGGTTGCATATGTTTTTACAAATTCCTACATATTTCTTAGTTCTGATGAGATATCAAATTAATTTTTACTTCCTATGGCTTCCTACATAATCGTCAAAAAGTTGATTTCAGTATTTTTATATATCTATCCAATTCCAAGAAGACGTAATAACAACTGATATTATGTATTCATATGTTATATGTTGGAACGGCGTCAGTATTCTAGCGCGACCCCATTCTAACCGCTTTCAGACCTTTTTTTAGGTTTTCAGTCACATAGTAACCTACACCGCATCTCAGAATTAAACGCGTTCCGAACTTCTACCCAAAAAATAATAAAGTTGCGCCCAGACTGTTGCCAGATTTTTTAAAAAAGGAGACACCGTTTTTTTCGGTTTGTTTTTTAAATAGAAGCACACAAAGGTGAAAAGAAAAGCAAATAATTCTTTCAGATTTTTCGCGAAACATGCATTTAGTAAGTCACCAGTCTATCATCAACGGATTACCTGTTACGGTTTGCGGATTACGGTACTGATCGTGCCGATCCCCCGTTCACATATTTCCATTATCGATAGAAAATCTTTCCGTTGCCATCGCATAAGTCTCCTTGGCCCGTAATCCGTTCGATGAGAACTTAATCTCATTATTATCCACGTCTGTAATTTGCTGCCATTCATTTCCCTCTCGATTTCCACGGCTGCACAATTCTTTTTTTCTATATCGATCTGATCGATGATCTGATCGAATGTTTACATAAGTGAACCGAGTCGAGGATCTTTAAGACGATCAGAGTATAGAGTGCAGCAGGTAAGTGAGCGGGCACACCAAGAAGCAAATAGCAAAGATGTTTGCTGGGTTTTGGCATGTGAAAAAGGTGAAAAAGCGGCATAAATCGAATTATGAGCGCAATGCAAGCAAAAATTGATTGGTAGTTGGCTCGATCGGTGATCGAATGGCTGAAGAGGGTGTGAGGTCAACTGGAACAAAACCATAAGCGTTCCGTCCCCGAGGTGATTATGAACCGCACAGCACAACGTAATCTCATAATTCGTAATATCGATGAATATAAAAGTCTAATATGTGATTGGCGGCTAATGTTGAATAGAATGATCGCGGTAACGAGCGCGCGATCACATGGACCCCGATCACAGCAAACCGAGATACGGACAAAAAAAACCTAGGAGAAAAAAGAAATAGATCACGAAATCGAATTAAATTGGCTGCCACTAAGATCGAAAGGTCATGTCGAACGGAGAAAAAATTGTTTTGGAATGTTCGGTTTGCGATCATGTTCATATGAGCTCAACGAAATTCTCTGACAGATCACGATTTCTGCGGCTCGCAAGTCGGCACCAAACTTCATCGAGATGATCCACATGAGAAAAAATATTTTTATTTCTATTTTTTTAATTTCTGATCAGCGCCAAAGAAAGCGTTTGTTTTGCCGATTAGTGATTTTCGTCATCTACACTCTACGACAAAATAAGCCATCGGATTCTATAATTTTTAAATATACCTACCGGTCCTACATCAAGGTAGGGGCAACTCGTGTACCTATGCACGAATGTATCTGTGGGCAGCTTAAGTATTGCCCAAATTCAAGTACTTACAGAAACTAAGAAAACGTATTTAGGGATATTTTACTTTATTATTTCAATAATACAGTATTGTTATCGATTTTTAAAAAAAAAAAATTTGCTACCCTCAAAATTTTTTTTTTACGTTTCATAACGAGTAGACACGAAAAAAGCAAAAAAAAATTTCAGTCCGTCTGTCCGCCGTACGCCGTACGCCGTACGTCTACCGGTGTACGCAAAATTGTTTGACGGCTCGTAGCACCCAAACCCTTTGAGGTATTTAGTTGAATTTTTTTTCGTGGATAGAGTGGGTAGGCCCCCTCTAGTGACCAAATTTGGAGTGGTGGGGGTCTTAGGGGGGAGGAGGGGGAAATGTTTTAGACGGAAAATTTTGGTTTCTAGATCTCAGCAACCGCTTATGCTAGGAAGCTGAAATTTTGAAATTATATAGAGCTTTGATAGTGGACCCATTTGCAAAAAAATTGCCGATATAGGTGAAGGGGTTTGGGAGTGGGGGGAAAAATAATGCGTCCGAAACGCGAAAAAGGCGAGATTGACACATTCTAAATTCTATATCTCCTAAACGGTTACTGTCACAAAATTGAAACTTGATGAATATCTGTAGGTATTCTAGGAGAATAGATCGGAAATAAATTTTTGAGTGGGCGTAGTGGCGTACGGGGGTGGGGGGTGAAAAACTTTAGATTACGATATCTCACGAACGGATTGCACTAGACAAATAAAATTTGGTTTTTGTATAAAGGTTGACAAATGAAGTTTGCTGAAAGTAAAATTTTTTATGAGGGCGGTGGATCATGAAAGTGGAGGGGATAAGAGTTTTTTTAAAAAATCACGTCTCATATCTCAAGAACGGTGTAAGATATATGCTTAAAATTTTTACCTGAAGTGGGCCTAATAGAGAAAACAAAATTTTGGAAGTGTGGGTGTAGAGGGTGAGGGTGGGGGAGGGTGAAAAAGAAAAAGTTCCGATTTTTATATCTCGAGAACCTATAATGATATAATTTTTTATAGGGGCAATATGGTACGGGGGTGGGGGGTGTTTTTCCTATCTATAGAACGGCTTATGCTACAAAGTTGAAACTCGGTATGTTTATGTAGATCAACTAGAAAACTAATTTAGATAAAAAAAAATTTCAAATATCTATTGGCGTTCGGAGGGGGGGCAAAAAAAATGATCAGTGAAAATGGAATGCATATATTTTTACGGTTTTCGCCATATCTATTAGGTTTTCCCAAATATTGAATTCGTTTTTATTGTACATCTTCTTCATATAAATACCTAGAAAGTGTTTTCAGGATTTTTTAAAATTCGACCCCTAAGGGGGTGCAAAGGGGGTGCAAAGGGGGTTGTAAACTTTTTCACGAATTCTACTATATCCCCAGGTCTTATCAGATATCAAATATCTTTTCACTTTCACGTGCTTGCGTAATAATCGACTAAAACTTGTTTTTAAGTTTTTTCCTTTTTCAGCTCCTAAGAGAGTATAAATGCTAAGAAGAAAGAAATTTTCAAATGTTTAATCGGCTAAAAATCGCGATTTTAAATATTTTTATTTTAAGAACAAAATTAATTTTCCAAGAAATCTAATAATCTCGAAGCAACTCATGATACACTCCGACTTTGACCGCTCCCGAGCTTTGACCCGAAAAATTATGAAGTTTCGCCCAGACCATTGGCAGATTTTTTAAATCTGTTTGCGGATTTGAATTTAATTTTAATTTTAATTTAAGTGGTCACTTGTAAAAATCTCAGCCTATGCGCTCATACCCCTTGGAAGGTACGTGGTGAGTACGTTTCGTACCCACCACGTACCCCCCACGCCCCCCGAATGAATTTCCGCTCTCCTGGGCTCAAATTTTTGTTTTTTTAAATCTGTTTGTGGATTTGAATTTAATTTTAATTTTAATTTAAGTGGTCACTTGTAAAAATCTCAGCCTATGCGCTCATACCCCTTGGGGGGTACGCGGTGGGTACGTTTCGTATCCACCACGTACCCCCCACGCCCCCCGAATGAATTTCCGCTCTCCTGGGCTCAAATTTTTGTTTTTTTAAATCTGTTTGCGGATTTGAATTTAATTTTAATTTTAATTTAAGTGGTCACTTGTAAAAATCTCAGCCTATGCGCTCATACCCCTTGGGGGGTACGTGGTGGGGACGTTTCGTACCCACCACGTACCCCCCACGCCCCCCGAATGAATTTCCGCTCTCCTGGGCTCAAATTTTTGTTTTTTTAAATCTGTTTGCGGATTTGAATTTAATTTTAATTTTAATGTAAGTGGTCACTTGTAAAAATCTCAGCCTATGCGCTCATACCCCTTGGGGGGTACGTGGTGGGTACGTTTCGTACCCACCACGTACCCCCCACGCCCCCCGAATGAATTTCCGCTCTCCTGGGCTCAAATTTTTGTTTTTTTAAATCTGTTTGCGGATTTAAATTTAATTTTAATTTTAATTTAAGTGGTCACTTGTAAAAATCTCAGCCTATGCGCTCATACCCCTTGGGGGGTACGTGGTGGGTACGTTTCGTACCCACCACGTACCCCCCACGCCCCCCGAATGAATTTCCGCTCTCCTGGGCTCAAATTTTTGTTTTTTTAAATCTGTTTGCGGATTTGAATTTAATTTTAATTTTAATGTAAGTGGTCACTTGTAAAAATCTCAGCCTATGCGCTCATACCCCTTGGGGGGTACGTGGTGGGTACGTTTCGTACCCACCACGTACCCCCCACGCCCCCCGAATGAATTTCCGCTCTCCTGGGCTCAAATTTTTGTTTTTTTAAATCTGTTTGCGGATTTGAATTTAATTTTAATTTTAATTTAAGTTTTCACTTGTAAAAATCTCAGCCTATGCGCTCATACCCCTTGGGGGGTACGTGGTGGGTACGTTTCGTACCCACCACGTACCCCCCACGCCCCCCGAATGAATTTCCGCTCTCCTGGGCTCAAATTTTTGTTTTTTTAAATCTGTTTGCGGATTTAAATTTAATTTTAATTTTAATTTAAGTGGTCACTTGTAAAAATCTCAGCATATGCGCTCATACCCCTTGGGGGGTACGTGGTGGGTACGTTTCGTACCCACCACGTACCCCCCACGCCCCCCGAATGAATTTCCGCTCTCCTGGGCTCAAATTTTTGTTTTTTTAAATCTGTTTGCGGATTTAAATTTAATTTTAATTTTAATTTAAGTGGTCACTTGTAAAAATCTCAGCCTATGCGCTCATACCCCTTGGGGGGTACGTGGTGGGTACGTTTCGTACCCACCACGTACCCCCCACGCCCCCCGAATGAATTTCCGCTCTCCTGGGCTCAAATTTTTGTTTTTTTAAATCTGTTTGCGGATTTGAATTTAATTTTAATTTTAATTTAAGTGGTCACTTGTAAAAATCTCAGCCTATGCGCTCATACCCCTTGGGGGGTACGTGGTGGGTACGTTTCGTACCCACCACGTACCCCCCACGCCCCCCGAATGAATTTCCGCTCTCCTGGGCTCAAATTTTTGTTTTTTTAAATCTGTTTGCGGATTTGAATTTAATTTTAATTTTAATGTAAGTGGTCACTTGTAAAAATCTCAGCCTATGCGCTCATACCCCTTGGGGGGTACGTGGTGGGTACGTTTCGTACCCACCACGTACCCCCCACGCCCCCCGAATGAATTTCCGCTCTCCTGGGCTCAAATTTTTGTTTTTTTAAATCTGTTTGCGGATTTGAATTTAATTTTAATTTTAATTTAAGTGGTCACTTGTAAAAATCTCAGCCTATGCGCTCATACCCCTTGGGGGGTACGTGGTGGGTACGTTTCGTACCCACCACGTACCCCCCACGCCCCCCGAATGAATTTCCGCTCTCCTGGGCTCAAATTTTTGTTTTTTTAAATCTGTTTGCGGATTTAAATTTAATTTTAATTTTAATTTAAGTGGTCACTTGTAAAAATCTCAGCATATGCGCTCATACCCAGTATGGGGTACGTATGGGGTACGATCGTACCCCATACGTACCCTATACGTACTCTACGCCCCCAAAATGAACTTCCGCTCTCCTGGGCTCAAATTTTTGTTTTTTTAAATCTGTTTGCGGATTTGAATTTAATTTTAATTTTAATTTAAGTGGTCACTTGTAAAAATCTCAGCCTATGCGCTTATACCCCTTGGGGGGTACGTGGTGGGTACGTTTCGTACCCACCACGTACCCCCCACGCCCCCCGAATAAATTTCCGCTCTCCTGGGCTCAAATTTTTGTTTTTTTAAATCTGTTTGCGGATTTGAATTTAATTTTAATTTTAATTTAAGTGGTCACTTGTAAAAATCTCAGCCTATGCGCTCATACCCAGTATGGGGTACGTATGGGGTACGATCGTACCCCATACGTACCCTATACGTACTCCACGCCCCCAAAATGAACTACCGCTCTCCTGGGCTCAAATTTTTGTTTTTTTAAATCTGTTTGCGAATTTGAATTTAATTTTAATTTTAATTTAAGTGGTCACTTGTAAAAATCTCAGCCCATGCGCTCATACCCCTTGGGGGGTACGTGGTGGGTACGTTTCGTACCCACCACGTACCCCCCACGCCCCCCGAATGAATTTCCGCTCTCCTGGGCTCAAATTTTTGTTTTTTTAAATCTGTTTGCGGATTGAATTTAATTTTAATTTTAATTTAAGTGGTCACTTGTAAAAATCTCAGCCTATGCGCTCATACCCCTTGGGGGGTACGTGGTGGGTACGTTTCGTACCCACCACGTACCCCCCACGCCCCCCGAATGAATTTCCGCTCTCCTGGGCTCAAATTTTTGTTTTTTTAAATCTGTTTGCGGATTTAAATTTAATTTTAATTTTAATTTAAGTGGTCACTTGTAAAAACCTCAGCTTATGCGCTCATACCCAGTATGGGGTACGTATGGGGTACGATCGTACCCCATACGTACTTCACGCCCCCAAAATGAACTACCGCTCTCCTGGGCTCAAATTTTTGTTTTTTTAAATCTGTTTGCGGATTTGAATTTAATTTTAATTTTAATTTAAGTGGTCACTTGTAAAAATCTCAGCCTATGCGCTCATACCCCTTGGGGGGTACGTGGTGGGTACGTTTCGTACCCACCACGTACCCCCCACGCCCCCCGAATGAATTTCCGCTCTCCTGGGCTCAAATTTTTGTTTTTTTAAATCTGTTTGCGGATTTGAATTTAATTTTAATTTTAATTTAAGTGGTCACTTGTAAAAATCTCAGCCTATGCGCTCATACCCCTTGGGGGTACGTGGTGGGTACGTTTCGTACCCACCACGTACCCCCCACGCCCCCCGAATGAATTTCCGCTCTCCTGGGCTCAAATTTTTGTTTTTTTAAATCTGTTTGCGGATTTGAATTTAATTTTAATTTTAATTTAAGTGGTCACTTGTAAAAATCTCAGCCTATGCGCTCATACCCCTTGGGGGGTACGCGGTGGGTACGTTTCGTACCCACCACGTACCCCCTACGCCCCCCGAATGAATTTCCGCTCTCCTGGGCTCAAATTTTTGTTTTTTTAAATCTGTTTGTGGATTTGAATTTAATTTTAATTTTAATTTAAGTGGTCACTTGTAAAAATCTCAGCCTATGCGCTCATACCCAGTATGGGGTACGTATGGGGTACGATCGTACCCCATAGGTACCCTATACGTACTCCACGCCCCCAAAATGAACTTCCGCTCTCCTGGGCTCAAATTTTTGTTTTTTTAAATCTGTTTGCGGATTTGAATTTAATTTTAATTTTAATTTAAGTGGTCACTTGTAAAAATCTCAGCCTATGCGCTCATACCCCTTGGGGGGTACGTGGTGGGTACGTTTCGTACCCACCACGTACCCCCCACGCCCCCCGAATGAATTTCCGCTCTCCTGGGCTCAAATTTTTGTTTTTTTAAATCTGTTTGCGGATTTGAATTTAATTTTAATTTTAATGTAAGTGGTCACTTGTAAAAATCTCAGCCTATGCGCTCATACCCCTTGGGGGGTACGTGGTGGGTACGTTTCGTACCCACCACGTACCCCCCACGCCCCCCGAATGAATTTCCGCTCTCCTGGGCTCAAATTTTTGTTTTTTTAAATCTGTTTGCGGATTTGAATTTAATTTTAATTTTAATTTAAGTGGTCACTTGTAAAAATCTCAGCCTATGCGCTCATACCCCTTGGGGGGTACGTGGTGGGTACGTTTCGTACCCACCACGTACCCCCCACGCCCCCCGAATGAATTTCCGCTCTCCTGGGCTCAAATTTTTGTTTTTTTAAATCTGTTTGCGGATTTAAATTTAATTTTAATTTTAATTTAAGTGGTCACTTGTAAAAATCTCAGCCTATGCGCTCATACCCAGTATGGGGTACGTATGGGGTACGATCGTACCCCATACGTACTCCACGCCCCCAAAATGAACTACCGCTCTCCTGGGCTCAAATTTTTGTTTTTTTAAATCTGTTTGCGGATTTGAATTTAATTTTAATTTTAATTTAAGTGGTCACTTGTAAAAATCTCAGCCTATGCGCTCATACCCCTTGGGGGGTACGTGGTGGGTACGTTTTGTACCCACCACGTACCCCCCACGCCCCCCGAATGAATTTCCGCTCTCCTGGGCTCAAATTTTTGTTTTTTTAAATCTGTTTGCGGATTTGAATTTAATTTTAATTTTAATTTAAGTGGTCACTTGTAAAAATCTCAGCCTATGCGCTCATACCCCTTGGGGGTACGTGGTGGGTACGTTTCGTACCCACCACGTACCCCCCACGCCCCCCGAATGAATTTCCGCTCTCCTGGGCTCAAATTTTTGTTTTTTTAAATCTGTTTGCGGATTTGAATTTAATTTTAATTTTAATTTAAGTGGTCACTTGTAAAAATCTCAGCCTATGCGCTCATACCCCTTGGGGGGTACGTGGTGGGTACGTTTCGTACCCACCACGTACCCCCCACGCCCCCCGAATGAATTTCCGCTCTCCTGGGCTCAAATTTTTGTTTTTTTAAATCTGTTTGCGGATTTGAATTTAATTTTAATTTTAATGTAAGTGGTCACTTGTAAAAATCTCAGCCTATGCGCTCATACCCCTTGGGGGGTACGTGGTGGGTACGTTTCGTACCCACCACGTACCCCCCACGCCCCCCGAATGAATTTCCGCTCTCCTGGGCTCAAATTTTTGTTTTTTTAAATCTGTTTGCGGATTTGAATTTAATTTTAATTTTAATTTAAGTGGTCACTTGTAAAAATCTTAGCCTATGCGCTCATACCCCTTGGGGGGTACGTGGTGGGTACGTTTCGTACCCACCACGTACCCCCCACGCCCCCCGAATGAATTTCCGCTCTCCTGGGCTCAAATTTTTGTTTTTTTAAATCTGTTTGCGGATTTAAATTTAATTTTAATTTTAATTTAAGTGGTCACTTGTAAAAATCTCAGCCTATGCGCTCATACCCCTTGGGGGGTACGTGGTGGGTACGTTTCGTACCCACCACGTACCCCCCACGCCCCCCGAATGAATTTCCGCTCTCCTGGGCTCAAATTTTTGTTTTTTTAAATCTGTTTGCGGATTTGAATTTAATTTTAATTTTAATGTAAGTGGTCACTTGTAAAAATCTCAGCCTATGCGCTCATACCCCTTGGGGGGTACGTGGTGGGTACGTTTCGTACCCACCACGTACCCCCCACGCCCCCCGAATGAATTTCCGCTCTCCTGGGCTCAAATTTTTGTTTTTTTAAATCTGTTTGCGGATTGAATTTAATTTTAATTTTAATTTAAGTGGTCACTTGTAAAAATCTCAGCCTATGCGCTCATACCCCTTGGGGGGTACGTGGTGGGTACGTTTCGTACCCACCACGTACCCCCCACGCCCCCCGAATGAATTTCCGCTCTCCTGGGCTCAAATTTTTGTTTTTTTAAATCTGTTTGCGGATTTAAATTTAATTTTAATTTTAATTTAAGTGGTCACTTGTAAAAACCTCAGCTTATGCGCTCATACCCAGTATGGGGTACGTATGGGGTACGATCGTACCCCATACGTACTCCACGCCCCCAAAATGAACTACCGCTCTCCTGGGCTCAAATTTTTGTTTTTTTAAATCTGTTTGCGGATTTGAATTTAATTTTAATTTTAATTTAAGTGGTCACTTGTAAAAATCTCAGCCTATGCGCTCATACCCCTTGGGGGTACGTGGTGGGTACGTTTCGTACCCACCACGTACCCCCCACGCCCCCCGAATGAATTTCCGCTCTCCTGGGCTCAAATTTTTGTTTTTTTAAATCTGTTTGCGGATTTGAATTTAATTTTAATTTTAATTTAAGTGGTCACTTGTAAAAATCTCAGCCTATGCGCTCATACCCCTTGGGGGGTACGTGGTGGGTACGTTTCGTACCCACCACGTACCCCCCACGCCCCCCGAATGAATTTCCGCTCTCCTGGGCTCAAATTTTTGTTTTTTTAAATCTGTTTGCGGATTTGAATTTAATTTTAATTTTAATGTAAGTGGTCACTTGTAAAAATCTCAGCCTATGCGCTCATACCCCTTGGGGGGTACGTGGTGGGTACGTTTCGTACCCACCACGTACCCCCCACGCCCCCCGAATGAATTTCCGCTCTCCTGGGCTCAAATTTTTGTTTTTTTAAATCTGTTTGCGGATTTGAATTTAATTTTAATTTTAATTTAAGTGGTCACTTGTAAAAATCTTAGCCTATGCGCTCATACCCCTTGGGGGGTACGTGGTGGGTACGTTTCGTACCCACCACGTACCCCCCACGCCCCCCGAATGAATTTCCGCTCTCCTGGGCTCAAATTTTTGTTTTTTTAAATCTGTTTGCGGATTTAAATTTAATTTTAATTTTAATTTAAGTGGTCACTTGTAAAAATCTCAGCCTATGCGCTCATACCCCTTGGGGGGTACGTGGTGGGTACGTTTCGTACCCACCACGTACCCCCCACGCCCCCCGAATGAATTTCCGCTCTCCTGGGCTCAAATTTTTGTTTTTTTAAATCTGTTTGCGGATTTGAATTTAATTTTAATTTTAATGTAAGTGGTCACTTGTAAAAATCTCAGCCTATGCGCTCATACCCCTTGGGGGGTACGTGGTGGGTACGTTTCGTACCCACCACGTACCCCCCACGCCCCCCGAATGAATTTCCGCTCTCCTGGGCTCAAATTTTTGTTTTTTTAAATCTGTTTGCGGATTGAATTTAATTTTAATTTTAATTTAAGTGGTCACTTGTAAAAATCTCAGCCTATGCGCTCATACCCCTTGGGGGGTACGTGGTGGGTACGTTTCGTACCCACCACGTACCCCCCACGCCCCCCGAATGAATTTCCGCTCTCCTGGGCTCAAATTTTTGTTTTTTTAAATCTGTTTGCGGATTTAAATTTAATTTAAATTTTAATTTAAGTGGTCACTTGTAAAAACCTCAGCTTATGCGCTCATACCCAGTATGGGGTACGTATGGGGTACGATCGTACCCCATACGTACTCCACGCCCCCAAAATGAACTACCGCTCTCCTGGGCTCAAATTTTTGTTTTTTTAAATCTGTTTGCGGATTTGAATTTAATTTTAATTTTAATTTAAGTGGTCACTTGTAAAAATCTCAGCCTATGCGCTCATACCCCTTGGGGGTACGTGGTGGGTACGTTTCGTACCCACCACGTACCCCCCACGCCCCCCGAATGAATTTCCGCTCTCCTGGGCTCAAATTTTTGTTTTTTTAAATCTGTTTGCGGATTTGAATTTAATTTTAATTTTAATTTAAGTGGTCACTTGTAAAAATCTCAGCCTATGCGCTCATACCCCTTGGGGGGTACGTGGTGGGTACGTTTCGTACCCACCACGTACCCCCCACGCCCCCCGAATGAATTTCCGCTCTCCTGGGCTCAAATTTTTGTTTTTTTAAATCTGTTTGCGGATTTAAATTTAATTTTAATTTTAATTTAAGTGGTCACTTGTAAAAATCTCAGCCTATGCGCTCATACCCCTTGGAGGGTACGTGGTGGGTACGTTTCGTACCCACCACGTACCCCCCACGCCCCCCGAATGAATTTCCGCTCTCCTGGGCTCAAATTTTTGTTTTTTTAAATCTGTTTGCGGATTTGAATTTAATTTTAATTTTAATGTAAGTGGTCACTTGTAAAAATCTCAGCCTATGCGCTCATACCCCTTGGGGGGTACGTGGTGGGTACGTTTCGTACCCACCACGTACCCCCCACGCCCCCCGAATGAATTTCCGCTCTCCTGGGCTCAAATTTTTGTTTTTTTAAATCTGTTTGCGGATTTGAATTTAATTTTAATTTTAATTTAAGTGGTCACTTGTAAAAATCTCAGCCTATGCGCTCATACCCCTTGGGGGGTACGTGGTGGGTACGTTTCGTACCCACCACGTACCCCCCACGCCCCCCGAATGAATTTCCGCTCTCCTGGGCTCAAATTTTTGTTTTTTTAAATCTGTTTGCGGATTTGAATTTAATTTTAATTTTAATGTAAGTGGTCACTTGTAAAAATCTCAGCCTATGCGCTCATACCCCTTGGGGGGTACGTGGTGGGTACGTTTCGTACCCACCACGTACCCCCCACGCCCCCCGAATGAATTTCCGCTCTCCTGGGCTCAAATTTTTGTTTTTTTAAATCTGTTTGCGGATTTGAATTTAATTTTAATTTTAATTTAAGTGGTCACTTGTAAAAATCTCAGCCTATGCGCTCATACCCCTTGGGGGGTACGTGGTGGGTACGTTTCGTACCCACCACGTACCCCCCACGCCCCCCGAATGAATTTCCGCTCTCCTGGGCTCAAATTTTTGTTTTTTTAAATCTGTTTGCGGATTTAAATTTAATTTTAATTTTAATTTAAGTGGTCACTTGTAAAAATCTCAGCCTATGCGCTCATACCCCTTGGGGGGTACGTGGTGGGTACGTTTCGTACCCACCACGTACCCCCCACGCCCCCCGAATGAATTTCCGCTCTCCTGGGCTCAAATTTTTGTTTTTTTAAATCTGTTTGCGGATTTAAATTTAATTTTAATTTTAATTTAAGTGGTCACTTGTAAAAATCTCAGCCTATGCGCTCATACCCTTTGGGGGGTACGTGGTGGGTACGTTTCGTACCCACCACGTACCCCCCACGCCCCCCGAATGAATTTCCGCTCTCCTGGGCTCAAATTTTTGTTTTTTTAAATCTGTTTGCGGATTTGAATTTAATTTTAATTTTAATGTAAGTGGTCACTTGTAAAAATCTCAGCCTATGCGCTCATACCCCTTGGGGGGTACGTGGTGGGTACGTTTCGTACCCACCACGTACCCCCCACGCCCCCCGAATGAATTTCCGCTCTCCTGGGCTCAAATTTTTGTTTTTTTAAATCTGTTTGCGGATTTGAATTTAATTTTAATTTTAATTTAAGTGGTCACTTGTAAAAATCTCAGCCTATGCGCTCATACCCCTTGGGGGGTACGTGGTGGGTACGTTTCGTACCCACCACGTACCCCCCACGCCCCCCGAATGAATTTCCGCTCTCCTGGGCTCAAATTTTTGTTTTTTTAAATCTGTTTGCGGATTTGAATTTAATTTTAATTTTAATGTAAGTGGTCACTTGTAAAAATCTCAGCCTATGCGCTCATACCCCTTGGGGGGTACGTGGTGGGTACGTTTCGTACCCACCACGTACCCCCCACGCCCCCCGAATGAATTTCCGCTCTCCTGGGCTCAAATTTTTGTTTTTTTAAATCTGTTTGCGGATTTGAATTTAATTTTAATTTTAATGTAAGTGGTCACTTGTAAAAATCTCAGCCTATGCGCTCATACCCCTTGGGGGGTACGTGGTGGGTACGTTTCGTACCCACCACGTACCCCCCACGCCCCCCGAATGAATTTCCGCTCTCCTGGGCTCAAATTTTTGTTTTTTTAAATCTGTTTGCGGATTTGAATTTAATTTTAATTTTAATTTAAGTGGTCACTTGTAAAAATCTCAGCCTATGCGCTCATACCCCTTGGGGGGTACGTGGTGGGTACGTTTCGTACCCACCACGTACCCCCCACGCCCCCCGAATGAATTTCCGCTCTCCTGGGCTCAAATTTTTGTTTTTTTAAATCTGTTTGCGGATTTAAATTTAATTTTAATTTTAATTTAAGTGGTCACTTGTAAAAATCTCAGCCTATGCGCTCATACCCAGTATGGGGTACGTATGGGGTACGATCGTACCCCATACGTACTCCACGCCCCCAAAATGAACTACCGCTCTCCTGGGCTCAAATTTTTGTTTTTTAAATCTGTTTGCGGATTTGAATTTAATTTTAATTTTAATTTAAGTGGTCACTTGTAAAAATCTCAGCCTATGCGCTCATACCCCTTGGGGGGTACGTGGTGGGTACGTTTCGTACCCACCACGTACCCCCCACGCCCCCCGAATGAATTTCCGCTCTCCTGGGCTCAAATTTTTGTTTTTTTAAATCTGTTTGCGGATTTGAATTTAATTTTAATTTTAATTTAAGTGGTCACTTGTAAAAATCTCAGCCTATGCGCTCATACCCCTTGGGGGTACGTGGTGGGTACGTTTCGTACCCACCACGTACCCCCCACGCCCCCCGAATGAATTTCCGCTCTCCTGGGCTCAAATTTTTGTTTTTTTAAATCTGTTTGCGGATTTGAATTTAATTTTAATTTTAATTTAAGTGGTCACTTGTAAAAATCTCAGCCTATGCGCTCATACCCCTTGGGGGGTACGTGGTGGGTACGTTTCGTACCCACCACGTACCCCCCACGCCCCCCGAATGAATTTCCGCTCTCCTGGGCTCAAATTTTTGTTTTTTTAAATCTGTTTGCGGATTTGAATTTAATTTTAATTTTAATGTAAGTGGTCACTTGTAAAAATCTCAGCCTATGCGCTCATACCCCTTGGGGGGTACGTGGTGGGTACGTTTCGTACCCACCACGTACCCCCCACGCCCCCCGAATGAATTTCCGCTCTCCTGGGCTCAAATTTTTGTTTTTTTAAATCTGTTTGCGGATTTGAATTTAATTTTAATTTTAATTTAAGTGGTCACTTGTAAAAATCTTAGCCTATGCGCTCATACCCCTTGGGGGGTACGTGGTGGGTACGTTTCGTACCCACCACGTACCCCCCACGCCCCCCGAATGAATTTCCGCTCTCCTGGGCTCAAATTTTTGTTTTTTTAAATCTGTTTGCGGATTTAAATTTAATTTTAATTTTAATTTAAGTGGTCACTTGTAAAAATCTCAGCCTATGCGCTCATACCCCTTGGGGGGTACGTGGTGGGTACGTTTCGTACCCACCACGTACCCCCCACGCCCCCCGAATGAATTTCCGCTCTCCTGGGCTCAAATTTTTGTTTTTTTAAATCTGTTTGCGGATTTAAATTTAATTTTAATTTTAATTTAAGTGGTCACTTGTAAAAATCTCAGCCTATGCGCTCATACCCCTTGGGGGGTACGTGGTGGGTACGTTTCGTACCCACCACGTACCCCCCACGCCCCCCGAATGAATTTCCGCTCTCCTGGGCTCAAATTTTTGTTTTTTTAAATCTGTTTGCGGATTTGAATTTAATTTTAATTTTAATGTAAGTGGTCACTTGTAAAAATCTCAGCCTATGCGCTCATACCCCTTGGGGGGTACGTGGTGGGTACGTTTCGTACCCACCACGTACCCCCCACGCCCCCCGAATGAATTTCCGCTCTCCTGGGCTCAAATTTTTGTTTTTTTAAATCTGTTTGCGGATTGAATTTAATTTTAATTTTAATTTAAGTGGTCACTTGTAAAAATCTCAGCCTATGCGCTCATACCCCTTGGGGGGTACGTGGTGGGTACGTTTCGTACCCACCACGTACCCCCCACGCCCCCCGAATGAATTTCCGCTCTCCTGGGCTCAAATTTTTGTTTTTTTAAATCTGTTTGCGGATTTAAATTTAATTTTAATTTTAATTTAAGTGGTCACTTGTAAAAATCTCAGCCTATGCGCTCATACCCCTTGGGGGGTACGTGGTGGGTACGTTTCGTACCCCCCACGCCCCCCGAATGAATTTCCGCTCTCCTGGGCTCAAATTTTTGTTTTTTTAAATCTGTTTGCGGATTTAAATTTAATTTTAATTTTAATTTAAGTGGTCACTTGTAAAAATCTCAGCCTATGCGCTCATACCCCTTGGGGGGTACGTGGTGGGTACGTTTCGTACCCACCACGTACCCCCCACGCCCCCCGAATGAATTTCCGCTCTCCTGGGCTCAAATTTTTGTTTTTTTAAATCTGTTTGCGGATTTAAATTTAATTTTAATTTTAATTTAAGTGGTCACTTGTAAAAATCTCAGCCTATGCGCTCATACCCCTTGGGGGTACGTGGTGGGTACGTTTCGTACCCACCACGTACCCCCCACGCCCCCCGAATGAATTTCCGCTCTCCTGGGCTCAAATTTTTGTTTTTTTAAATCTGTTTGCGGATTTGAATTTAATCTTAATTTTAATTTAAGTGGTCACTTGTAAAAATCTCAGCCTATGCGCTCATACCCCTTGGGGGGTACGTGGTGGGTACGTTTCGTACCCACCACGTACCCCCCACGCCCCCCGAATGAATTTCCGCTCTCCTGGGCTCAAATTTTTGTTTTTTTAAATCTGTTTGCGGATTTAAATTTAATTTTAATTTTAATTTAAGTGGTCACTTGTAAAAATCTCAGCCTATGCGCTCATACCCCTTGGGGGGTACGTGGTGGGTACGTTTCGTACCCACCACGTACCCCCCACGCCCCCCGAATGAATTTCCGCTCTCCTGGGCTCAAATTTTTGTTTTTTTAAATCTGTTTGCGGATTTGAATTTAATTTTAATTTTAATGTAAGTGGTCACTTGTAAAAATCTCAGCCTATGCGCTCATACCCCTTGGGGGGTACGTGGTGGGTACGTTTCGTACCCACCACGTACCCCCCACGCCCCCGAATGAATTTCCGCTCTCCTGGGCTCAAATTTTTGTTTTTTTAAATCTGTTTGCGGATTTAAATTTAATTTTAATTTTAATTTAAGTGGTCACTTGTAAAAATCTCAGCCTATGCGCTCATACCCCTTGGGGGGTACGTGGTGGGTACGTTTCGTACCCCCCACGCCCCCCGAATGAATTTCCGCTCTCCTGGGCTCAAATTTTTGTTTTTTTAAATCTGTTTGCGGATTTAAATTTAATTTTAATTTTAATTTAAGTGGTCACTTGTAAAAATCTCAGCCTATGCGCTCATACCCCTTGGGGGTACGTGGTGGGTACGTTTCGTACCCACCACGTACCCCCCACGCCCCCCGAATGAATTTCCGCTCTCCTGGGCTCAAATTTTTGTTTTTTTAAATCTGTTTGCGGATTTGAATTTAATTTTAATTTTAATGTAAGTGGTCACTTGTAAAAATCTCAGCCTATGCGCTCATACCCCTTGGGGGGTACGTGGTGGGTACGTTTCGTACCCACCACGTACCCCCCACGCCCCCCGAATGAATTTCCGCTCTCCTGGGCTCAAATTTTTGTTTTTTTAAATCTGTTTGCGGATTGAATTTAATTTTAATTTTAATTTAAGTGGTCACTTGTAAAAATCTCAGCCTATGCGCTCATACCCCTTGGGGGGTACGTGGTGGGTACGTTTCGTACCCACCACGTACCCCCCACGCCCCCCGAATGAATTTCCGCTCTCCTGGGCTCAAATTTTTGTTTTTTTAAATCTGTTTGCGGATTTAAATTTAATTTTAATTTTAATTTAAGTGGTCACTTGTAAAAATCTCAGCCTATGCGCTCATACCCCTTGGGGGGTACGTGGTGGGTACGTTTCGTACCCCCCACGCCCCCCGAATGAATTTCCGCTCTCCTGGGCTCAAATTTTTGTTTTTTTAAATCTGTTTGCGGATTTAAATTTAATTTTAATTTTAATTTAAGTGGTCACTTGTAAAAATCTCAGCCTATGCGCTCATACCCCTTGGGGGGTACGTGGTGGGTACGTTTCGTACCCACCACGTACCCCCCACGCCCCCCGAATGAATTTCCGCTCTCCTGGGCTCAAATTTTTGTTTTTTTAAATCTGTTTGCGGATTTAAATTTAATTTTAATTTTAATTTAAGTGGTCACTTGTAAAAATCTCAGCCTATGCGCTCATACCCCTTGGGGGTACGTGGTGGGTACGTTTCGTACCCACCACGTACCCCCCACGCCCCCCGAATGAATTTCCGCTCTCCTGGGCTCAAATTTTTGTTTTTTTAAATCTGTTTGCGGATTTGAATTTAATTTTAATTTTAATTTAAGTGGTCACTTGTAAAAATCTCAGCCTATGCGCTCATACCCCTTGGGGGTACGTGGTGGGTACGTTTCGTACCCACCACGTACCCCCCACGCCCCCCGAATGAATTTCCGCTCTCCTGGGCTCAAATTTTTGTTTTTTTAAATCTGTTTGCGGATTTGAATTTAATCTTAATTTTAATTTAAGTGGTCACTTGTAAAAATCTCAGCCTATGCGCTCATACCCCTTGGGGGGTACGTGGTGGGTACGTTTCGTACCCACCACGTACCCCCCACGCCCCCCGAATGAATTTCCGCTCTCCTGGGCTCAAATTTTTGTTTTTTTAAATCTGTTTGCGGATTTAAATTTAATTTTAATTTTAATTTAAGTGGTCACTTGTAAAAATCTCAGCCTATGCGCTCATACCCCTTGGGGGGTACGTGGTGGGTACGTTTCGTACCCACCACGTACCCCCCACGCCCCCCGAATGAATTTCCGCTCTCCTGGGCTCAAATTTTTGTTTTTTTAAATCTGTTTGCGGATTTGAATTTAATTTTAATTTTAATGTAAGTGGTCACTTGTAAAAATCTCAGCCTATGCGCTCATACCCCTTGGGGGGTACGTGGTGGGTACGTTTCGTACCCACCACGTACCCCCCACGCCCCCGAATGAATTTCCGCTCTCCTGGGCTCAAATTTTTGTTTTTTTAAATCTGTTTGCGGATTGAATTTAATTTTAATTTTAATTTAAGTGGTCACTTGTAAAAATCTCAGCCTATGCGCTCATACCCCTTGGGGGGTACGTGGTGGGTACGTTTCGTACCCACCACGTACCCCCCACGCCCCCCGAATGAATTTCCGCTCTCCTGGGCTCAAATTTTTGTTTTTTTAAATCTGTTTGCGGATTTAAATTTAATTTTAATTTTAATTTAAGTGGTCACTTGTAAAAATCTCAGCCTATGCGCTCATACCCCTTGGGGGGTACGTGGTGGGTACGTTTCGTACCCACCACGTACCCCCCACGCCCCCCGAATGAATTTCCGCTCTCCTGGGCTCAAATTTTTGTTTTTTTAAATCTGTTTGCGGATTTAAATTTAATTTTAATTTTAATTTAAGTGGTCACTTGTAAAAATCTCAGCCTATGCGCTCATACCCCTTGGAGGGTACGTGGTGGGTACGTTTCGTACCCACCACGTACCCCCCACGCCCCCCGAATGAATTTCCGCTCTCCTGGGCTCAAATTTTTGTTTTTTTAAATCTGTTTGCGGATTTGAATTTAATTTTAATTTTAATGTAAGTGGTCACTTGTAAAAATCTCAGCCTATGCGCTCATACCCCTTGGGGGGTACGTGGTGGGTACGTTTCGTACCCACCACGTACCCCCCACGCCCCCCGAATGAATTTCCGCTCTCCTGGGCTCAAATTTTTGTTTTTTTAAATCTGTTTGCGGATTTGAATTTAATTTTAATTTTAATTTAAGTGGTCACTTGTAAAAATCTCAGCCTATGCGCTCATACCCCTTGGGGGGTACGTGGTGGGTACGTTTCGTACCCACCACGTACCCCCCACGCCCCCCGAATGAATTTCCGCTCTCCTGGGCTCAAATTTTTGTTTTTTTAAATCTGTTTGCGGATTTGAATTTAATTTTAATTTTAATGTAAGTGGTCACTTGTAAAAATCTCAGCCTATGCGCTCATACCCCTTGGGGGGTACGTGGTGGGTACGTTTTGTACCCACCACGTACCCCCCACGCCCCCCGAATGAATTTCCGCTCTCCTGGGCTCAAATTTTTGTTTTTTTAAATCTGTTTGCGGATTTGAATTTAATTTTAATTTTAATTTAAGTGGTCACTTGTAAAAATCTCAGCCTATGCGCTCATACCCCTTGGGGGGTACGTGGTGGGTACGTTTCGTACCCACCACGTACCCCCCACGCCCCCCGAATGAATTTCCGCTCTCCTGGGCTCAAATTTTTGTTTTTTTAAATCTGTTTGCGGATTTAAATTTAATTTTAATTTTAATTTAAGTGGTCACTTGTAAAAATCTCAGCCTATGCGCTCATACCCCTTGGGGGGTACGTGGTGGGTACGTTTCGTACCCACCACGTACCCCCCACGCCCCCCGAATGAGTTTCCGCTCTCCTGGGCTCAAATTTTTGTTTTTTTAAATCTGTTTGCGGATTTAAATTTAATTTTAATTTTAATTTAAGTGGTCACTTGTAAAAATCTCAGCCTATGCGCTCATACCCTTTGGGGGGTACGTGGTGGGTACGTTTCGTACCCACGACGTACCCCCCACGCCCCCCGAATGAATTTCCGCTCTCCTGGGCTCAAATTTTTGTTTTTTTAAATCTGTTTGCGGATTTGAATTTAATTTTAATTTTAATGTAAGTGGTCACTTGTAAAAATCTCAGCCTATGCGCTCATACCCCTTGGGGGGTACGTGGTGGGTACGTTTCGTACCCACCACGTACCCCCCACGCCCCCCGAATGAATTTCCGCTCTCCTGGGCTCAAATTTTTGTTTTTTTAAATCTGTTTGCGGATTTGAATTTAATTTTAATTTTAATTTAAGTGGTCAGTTGTAAAAATCTCAGCCTATGCGCTCATACCCCTTGGGGGGTACGTGGTGGGTACGTTTCGTACCCACCACGTACCCCCCACGCCCCCCGAATGAATTTCCGCTCTCCTGGGCTCAAATTTTTGTTTTTTTAAATCTGTTTGCGGATTTGAATTTAATTTTAATTTTAATGTAAGTGGTCACTTGTAAAAATCTCAGCCTATGCGCTCATACCCCTTGGGGGGTACGTGGTGGGTACGTTTCGTACCCACCACGTACCCCCCACGCCCCCCGAATGAATTTCCGCTCTCCTGGGCTCAAATTTTTGTTTTTTTAAATCTGTTTGCGGATTTGAATTTAATTTTAATTTTAATTTAAGTGGTCACTTGTAAAAATCTCAGCCTATGCGCTCATACCCCTTGGGGGGTACGTGGTGGGTACGTTTCGTACCCACCACGTACCCCCCACGCCCCCCGAATGAATTTCCGCTCTCCTGGGCTCAAATTTTTGTTTTTTTAAATCTGTTTGCGGATTTGAATTTAATTTTAATTTTAATGTAAGTGGTCACTTGTAAAAATCTCAGCCTATGCGCTCATACCCCTTGGGGGGTACGTGGTGGGTACGTTTCGTACCCACCACGTACCCCCCACGCCCCCCGAATGAATTTCCGCTCTCCTGGGCTCAAATTTTTGTTTTTTTAAATCTGTTTGCGGATTTGAATTTAATTTTAATTTTAATTTAAGTGGTCAGTTGTAAAAATCTCAGCCTATGCGCTCATACCCCTTGGGGGGTACGTGGTGGGTACGTTTCGTACCCACCACGTACCCCCCACGCCCCCCGAATGAATTTCCGCTCTCCTGGGCTCAAATTTTTGTTTTTTTAAATCTGTTTGCGGATTTAAATTTAATTTTAATTTTAATTTAAGTGGTCACTTGTAAAAATCTCAGCCTATGCGCTCATACCCCTTGGGGGGTACGTGGTGGGTACGTTTCGTACCCACCACGTACCCCCCACGCCCCCCGAATGAATTTCCGCTCTCCTGGGCTCAAATTTTTGTTTTTTTAAATCTGTTTGCGGATTTAAATTTAATTTTAATTTTAATTTAAGTGGTCACTTGTAAAAATCTCAGCCTATGCGCTCATACCCCTTGGGGGGTACGTGGTGGGTACGTTTCGTACCCACCACGTACCCCCCACGCCCCCCGAATGAATTTCCGCTCTCCTGGGCTCAAATTTTTGTTTTTTTAAATCTGTTTGCGGATTTGAATTTAATTTTAATTTTAATGTAAGTGGTCACTTGTAAAAATCTCAGCCTATGCGCTCATACCCCTTGGGGGGTACGTGGTGGGTACGTTTCGTACCCACCACGTACCCCCCACGCCCCCCGAATGAATTTCCGCTCTCCTGGGCTCAAATTTTTGTTTTTTTAAATCTGTTTGCGGATTTGAATTTAATTTTAATTTTAATTTAAGTGGTCACTTGTAAAAATCTCAGCCTATGCGCTCATACCCCTTGGGGGGTACGTGGTGGGTACGTTTCGTACCCACCACGTACCCCCCACGCCCCCGAATGAATTTCCGCTCTCCTGGGCTCAAATTTTTGTTTTTTTAAATCTGTTTGCGGATTTAAATTTAATTTTAATTTTAATTTAAGTGGTCACTTGTAAAAATCTCAGCCTATGCGCTCATACCCCTTGGGGGGTACGTGGTGGGTACGTTTCGTACCCACCACGTACCCCCCACGCCCCCCGAATGAATTTCCGCTCTTCTGGGCTCAAATTTTTGTTTTTTTAAATCTGTTTGCGGATTTGAATTTAATTTTAATTTTAATGTAAGTGGTCACTTGTAAAAATCTCAGCCTATGCGCTCATACCCCTTGGGGGGTACGTGGTGGGTACGTTTCGTACCCACCACGTACCCCCCACGCCCCCCGAATGAATTTCCGCTCTCCTGGGCTCAAATTTTTGTTTTTTTAAATCTGTTTGCGGATTTGAATTTAATTTTAATTTTAATGTAAGTGGTCACTTGTAAAAATCTCAGCCTATGCGCTCATACCCCTTGGGGGGTACGTGGTGGGTACGTTTCGTACCCACCACGTACCCCCCACGCCCCCCGAATGAATTTCCGCTCTCCTGGGCTCAAATTTTTGTTTTTTTAAATCTGTTTGCGGATATGAATTTAATTTTAATTTTAATTTAAGTGGTCACTTGTAAAAATCTCAGCCTATGCGCTCATACCCCTTGGGGGGTACGTGGTGGGTACGTTTCGTACCCACCACGTACCCCCCACGCCCCCCGAATGAATTTCCGCTCTCCTGGGCTCAAATTTTTGTTTTTTTAAATCTGTTTGCGGATTTGAATTTAATTTTAATTTTAATGTAAGTGGTCACTTGTAAAAATCTCAGCCTATGCGCTCATACCCCTTGGGGGGTACGTGGTGGGTACGTTTCGTACCCACCACGTACCCCCCACGCCCCCCGAATGAATTTCCGCTCTCCTGGGCTCAAATTTTTGTTTTTTTAAATCTGTTTGCGGATTTGAATTTAATTTTAATTTTAATTTAAGTGGTCACTTGTAAAAATCTCAGCCTATGCGCTCATACCCCTTGGGGGGTACGTGGTGGGTACGTTTCGTACCCACCACGTACCCCCCACGCCCCCCGAATGAATTTTCGCTCTCCTGGGCTCAAATTATTGTTTTTTTAAATCTGTTTGCGGATTTAAATTTAATTTTAATTTTAATTTAAGTGGTCACTTGTAAAAATCTCAGCCTATGCGCTCATACCCCTTGGGGGGTACGTGGTGGGTACGTTTCGTACCCACCACGTACCCCCCACGCCCCCCGAATGAATTTCCGCTCTCCTGGGCTCAAATTTTTGTTTTTTTAAATCTGTTTGCGGATTTAAATTTAATTTTAATTTTAATTTAAGTGGTCACTTGTAAAAATCTCAGCCTATGCGCTCATACCCCTTGGGGGGTACGTGGTGGGTACGTTTCGTACCCACCACGTACCCCCCACGCCCCCCGAATGAATTTCCGCTCTCCTGGGCTCAAATTTTTGTTTTTTTAAATCTGTTTGCGGATTTGAATTTAATTTTAATTTTAATGTAAGTGGTCACTTGTAAAAATCTCAGCCTATGCGCTCATACCCCTTGGGGGGTACGTGGTGGGTACGTTTCGTACCCACCACGTACCCCCCACGCCCCCCGAATGAATTTCCGCTCTCCTGGGCTCAAATTTTTGTTTTTTTAAATCTGTTTGCGGATTTAAATTTAATTTTAATTTTAATTTAAGTGGTCACTTGTAAAAATCTCAGCCTATGCGCTCATACCCCTTGGGGGGTACGTGGTTGGTACGTTTCGTACCCACCACGTACCCCCCACGCCCCCCGAATGAATTTCCGCTCTCCTGGGCTCAAATTTTTGTTTTTTTAAATCTGTTTGCGGATTTAAATTTAATTTTAATTTTAATTTAAGTGGTCACTTGTAAAAATCTCAGCCTATGCGCTCATACCCCTTGGGGGGTACGTGGTGGGGACGTTTCGTACCCACCACGTACCCCCCACGCCCCCCGAATGAATTTCCGCTCTCCTGGGCTCAAATTTTTGTTTTTTTAAATCTGTTTGCGGATTTGAATTTAATTTTAATTTTAATTTAAGTGGTCACTTGTAAAAATCTCAGCCTATGCGCTCATACCCCTTGGGGGGTACGTGGTGGGTACGTTTCGTACCCACCACGTACCCCCCACGCCCCCCGAATGAATTTCCGCTCTCCTGGGCTCAAATTTTTGTTTTTTTAAATCTGTTTGCGGATTTAAATTTAATTTTAATTTTAATTTAAGTGGTCACTTGTAAAAATCTCAGCCTATGCGCTCATACCCCTTGGGGGGTACGTGGTGGGTACGTTTCGTACCCACCACGTACCCCCCACGCCCCCCGAATGAATTTCCGCTCTCCTGGGCTCAAATTTTTGTTTTTTTAAATCTGTTTGCGGATTTAAATTTAATTTTAATTTTAATTTAAGTGGTCACTTGTAAAAATCTCAGCCTATGCGCTCATACCCCTTGAGGGGTACGTGGTGGGTACGTTTCGTACCCACCACGTACCCCCCACGCCCCCCGAATGAATTTCCGCTCTCCTGGGCTCAAATTTTTGTTTTTTTAAATCTGTTTGCGGATTTAAATTTAATTTTAATTTTAATTTAAGTGGTCACTTGTAAAAATCTCAGCCTATGCGCTCATACCCCTTGGGGGGTACGTGGTGGGTACGTTTCGTACCCACCACGTACCCCCCACGCCCCCCGAATGAATTTCCGCTCTCCTGGGCTCAAATTTTTGTTTTTTTAAATCTGTTTGCGGATTTGAATTTAATTTTAATTTTAATTTAAGTGGTCACTTGTAAAAATCTCAGCCTATGCGCTCATACCCCTTGGGGGGTACGTGGTGGGTACGTTTCGTACCCACCACGTACCCCCCACGCCCCCCGAATGAATTTCCGCTCTCCTGGGCTCAAATTATTGTTTTTTTAAATCTGTTTGCGGATTTAAATTTAATTTTAATTTTAATTTAAGTGGTCACTTGTAAAAATCTCAGCCTATGCGCTCATACCCCTTGGGGGGTACGTGGTGGGTACGTTTCGTACCCACCACGTACCCCCCACGCCCCCCGAATGAATTTCCGCTCTCCTGGGCTCAAATTTTTGTTTTTTTAAATCTGTTTGCGGATTTAAATTTAATTTTAATTTTAATTTAAGTGGTCACTTGTAAAAATCTCAGCCTATGCGCTCATACCCCTTGGGGGGTACGTGGTGGGTACGTTTCGTACCCACCACGTACCCCCCACGCCCCCCGAATGAATTTCCGCTCTCCTGGGCTCAAATTTTTGTTTTTTTAAATCTGTTTGCGGATTTGAATTTAATTTTAATTTTAATGTAAATGGTCACTTGTGAAAATCTCAGCCTATGCGCTCATACCCCTTGGGGGGTACGTGGTGGGTACGTTTCGTACCCACCACGTACCCCCCACGCCCCCCGAATGAATTTCCGCTCTCCTGGGCTCAAATTTTTGTTTTTTTAAATCTGTTTGCGGATTTAAATTTAATTTTAATTTTAATTTAAGTGGTCACTTGTAAAAATCTCAGCCTATGCGCTCATACCCCTTGGGGGGTACGTGGTTGGTACGTTTCGTACCCACCACGTACCCCCCACGCCCCCCGAATGAATTTCCGCTCTCCTGGGCTCAAATTTTTGTTTTTTTAAATCTGTTTGCGGATATGAATTTAATTTTAATTTTAATTTAAGTGGTCACTTGTAAAAATCTCAGCCTATGCGCTCATACCCCTTGGGGGGTACGTGGTGGGTACGTTTCGTACCCACCACGTACCCCCCACGCCCCCCGAATGAATTTCCGCTCTCCTGGGCTCAAATTATTGTTTTTTTAAATCTGTTTGCGGATTTAAATTTAATTTTAATTTTAATTTAAGTGGTCACTTGTAAAAATCTCAGCCTATGCGCTCATACCCCTTGGGGGGTACGTGGTGGGTACGTTTCGTACCCACCACGTACCCCCCACGCCCCCCGAATGAATTTCCGCTCTCCTGGGCTCAAATTTTTGTTTTTTTAAATCTGTTTGCGGATTTAAATTTAATTTTAATTTTAATTTAAGTGGTCACTTGTAAAAATCTCAGCCTATGCGCTCATACCCCTTGGGGGGTACGTGGTGGGTACGTTTCGTACCCACCACGTACCCCCCACGCCCCCCGAATGAATTTCCGCTCTCCTGGGCTCAAATTTTTGTTTTTTTAAATCTGTTTGCGGATTTGAATTTAATTTTAATTTTAATGTAAGTGGTCACTTGTAAAAATCTCAGCCTATGCGCTCATACCCCTTGGGGGGTACGTGGTGGGTACGTTTCGTACCCACCACGTACCCCCCACGCCCCCCGAATGAATTTCCGCTCTCCTGGGCTCAAATTATTGTTTTTTTAAATCTGTTTGCGGATTTAAATTTAATTTTAATTTTAATTTAAGTGGTCACTTGTAAAAATCTCAGCCTATGCGCTCATACCCCTTGGGGGGTACGTGGTGGGTACGTTTCGTACCCACCACGTACCCCCCACGCCCCCCGAATGAATTTCCGCTCTTCTGGGCTCAAATTTTTGTTTTTTTAAATCTGTTTGCGGATTTGAATTTAATTTTAATTTTAATGTAAGTGGTCACTTGTAAAAATCTCAGCCTATGCGCTCATACCCCTTGGGGGGTACGTGGTGGGTACGTTTCGTACCCACCACGTACCCCCCACGCCCCCCGAATGAATTTCCGCTCTTCTGGGCTCAAATTTTTGTTTTTTTAAATCTGTTTGCGGATTTGAATTTAATTTTAATTTTAATGTAAGTGGTCACTTGTAAAAATCTCAGCCTATGCGCTCATACCCCTTGGGGGGTACGTGGTGGGTACGTTTCGTACCCACCACGTACCCCCCACGCCCCCCGAATGAATTTCCGCTCTCCTGGGCTCAAATTTTTGTTTTTTTAAATCTGTTTGCGGATTTGAATTTAATTTTAATTTTAATGTAAGTGGTCACTTGTAAAAATCTCAGCCTATGCGCTCATACCCCTTGGGGGGTACGTGGTGGGTACGTTTCGTACCCACCACGTACCCCCCACGCCCCCCGAATGAATTTCCGCTCTCCTGGGCTCAAATTTTTGTTTTTTTAAATCTGTTTGCGGATTTGAATTTAATTTTAATTTTAATGTAAGTGGTCACTTGTAAAAATCTCAGCCTATGCGCTCATACCCCTTGGGGGGTACGTGGTGGGTACGTTTCGTACCCACCACGTACCCCCCACGCCCCCCGAATGAATTTCCGCTCTTCTGGGCTCAAATTTTTGTTTTTTTAAATCTGTTTGCGGATTTAAATTTAATTTTAATTTTAATTTAAGTGGTCACTTGTAAAAATCTCAGCCTATGCGCTCATACCCCTTGGGGGGTACGTGGTGGGTACGTTTCGTACCCACCACGTACCCCCCACGCCCCCCGAATGAATTTCCGCTCTCCTGGGCTCAAATTATTGTTTTTTTAAATCTGTTTGCGGATTTAAATTTAATTTTAATTTTAATTTAAGTGGTCACTTGTAAAAATCTCAGCCTATGCGCTCATACCCCTTGGGGGGTACGTGGTGGGTACGTTTCGTACCCACCACGTACCCCCCACGCCCCCCGAATGAATTTCCGCTCTTCTGGGCTCAAATTTTTGTTTTTTAAATCTGTTTGCGGATTTGAATTTAATTTTAATTTTAATGTAAGTGGTCACTTGTAAAAATCTCAGCCTATGCGCTCATACCCCTTGGGGGGTACGTGGTGGGTACGTTTCGTACCCACCACGTACCCCCCACGCCCCCCGAATGAATTTCCGCTCTCCTGGGCTCAAATTTTTGTTTTTTTAAATCTGTTTGCGGATTTGAATTTAATTTTAATTTTAATGTAAGTGGTCACTTGTAAAAATCTCAGCCTATGCGCTCATACCCCTTGGGGGGTACGTGGTGGGTACGTTTCGTACCCACCACGTACCCCCCACGCCCCCCGAATGAATTTCCGCTCTTCTGGGCTCAAATTTTTGTTTTTTTAAATCTGTTTGCGGATTTGAATTTAATTTTAATTTTAATGTAAGTGGTCACTTGTAAAAATCTCAGCCTATGCGCTCATACCCCTTGGGGGGTACGTGGTGGGTACGTTTCGTACCCACCACGTACCCCCCACGCCCCCCGAATGAATTTCCGCTCTCCTGGGCTCAAATTATTGTTTTTTTAAATCTGTTTGCGGATTTAAATTTAATTTTAATTTTAATTTAAGTGGTCACTTGTAAAAATCTCAGCCTATGCGCTCATACCCCTTGGGGGGTACGTGGTGGGTACGTTTCGTACCCACCACGTACCCCCCACGCCCCCCGAATGAATTTCCGCTCTTCTGGGCTCAAATTTTTGTTTTTTTAAATCTGTTTGCGGATTTGAATTTAATTTTAATTTTAATGTAAGTGGTCACTTGTAAAAATCTCAGCCTATGCGCTCATACCCCTTGGGGGGTACGTGGTGGGTACGTTTCGTACCCACCACGTACCCCCCACGCCCCCCGAATGAATTTCCGCTCTCCTGGGCTCAAATTTTTGTTTTTTTAAATCTGTTTGCGGATTTGAATTTAATTTTAATTTTAATGTAAGTGGTCACTTGTAAAAATCTCAGCCTATGCGCTCATACCCCTTGGGGGGTACGTGGTGGGTACGTTTCGTACCCACCACGTACCCCCCACGCCCCCCGAATGAATTTCCGCTCTCCTGGGCTCAAATTTTTGTTTTTTTAAATCTGTTTGCGGATTTGAATTTAATTTTAATTTTAATGTAAGTGGTCACTTGTAAAAATCTCAGCCTATGCGCTCATACCCCTTGGGGGGTACGTGGTGGGTACGTTTCGTACCCACCACGTACCCCCCACGCCCCCCGAATGAATTTCCGCTCTTCTGGGCTCAAATTTTTGTTTTTTTAAATCTGTTTGCGGATTTAAATTTAATTTTAATTTTAATTTAAGTGGTCACTTGTAAAAATCTCAGCCTATGCGCTCATACCCCTTGGGGGGTACGTGGTGGGTACGTTTCGTACCCACCACGTACCCCCCACGCCCCCCGAATGAATTTCCGCTCTCCTGGGCTCAAATTATTGTTTTTTTAAATCTGTTTGCGGATTTAAATTTAATTTTAATTTTAATGTAAGTGGTCACTTGTAAAAATCTCAGCCTATGCGCTCATACCCCTTGGGGGGTACGTGGTGGGTACGTTTCGTACCCACCACGTACCCCCCACGCCCCCCGAATGAATTTCCGCTCTTCTGGGCTCAAATTTTTGTTTTTTTAAATCTGTTTGCGGATTTGAATTTAATTTTAATTTTAATGTAAGTGGTCACTTGTAAAAATCTCAGCCTATGCCCTCATACCCCTTGGGGGGTACGTGGTGGGTACGTTTCGTACCCACCACGTACCCCCCACGCCCCCCGAATGAATTTCCGCTCTCCTGGGCTCAAATTATTGTTTTTTTAAATCTGTTTGCGGATTTAAATTTAATTTTAATTTTAATTTAAGTGGTCACTTGTAAAAATCTCAGCCTATGCGCTCATACCCCTTGGGGGGTACGTGGTGGGTACGTTTCGTACCCACCACGTACCCCCCACGCCCCCCGAATGAATTTCCGCTCTTCTGGGCTCAAATTTTTGTTTTTTTAAATCTGTTTGCGGATTTGAATTTAATTTTAATTTTAATGTAAGTGGTCACTTGTAAAAATCTCAGCCTATGCGCTCATACCCCTTGGGGGGTACGTGGTGGGTACGTTTCGTACCCACCACGTACCCCCCACGCCCCCCGAATGAATTTCCGCTCTCCTGGGCTCAAATTTTTGTTTTTTTAAATCTGTTTGCGGATTTGAATTTAATTTTAATTTTAATGTAAGTGGTCACTTGTAAAAATCTCAGCCTATGCGCTCATACCCCTTGGGGGGTACGTGGTGGGTACGTTTCGTACCCACCACGTACCCCCCACGCCCCCCGAATGAATTTCCGCTCTTCTGGGCTCAAATTTTTGTTTTTTTAAATCTGTTTGCGGATTTGAATTTAATTTTAATTTTAATGTAAGTGGTCACTTGTAAAAATCTCAGCCTATGCGCTCATACCCCTTGGGGGGTACGTGGTGGGTACGTTTCGTACCCACCACGTACCCCCCACGCCCCCCGAATGAATTTCCGCTCTCCTGGGCTCAAATTTTTGTTTTTTTAAATCTGTTTGCGGATTTGAATTTAATTTTAATTTTAATGTAAGTGGTCACTTGTAAAAATCTCAGCCTATGCGCTCATACCCCTTGGGGGGTACGTGGTGGGTACGTTTCGTACCCACCACGTACCCCCCACGCCCCCCGAATGAATTTCCGCTCTTCTGGGCTCAAATTTTTGTTTTTTTAAATCTGTTTGCGGATTTGAATTTAATTTTAATTTTAATGTAAGTGGTCACTTGTAAAAATCTCAGCCTATGCGCTCATACCCCTTGGGGGGTACGTGGTGGGTACGTTTCGTACCCACCACGTACCCCCCACGCCCCCCGAATGAATTTCCGCTCTCCTGGGCTCAAATTTTTGTTTTTTTAAATCTGTTTGCGGATTTGAATTTAATTTTAATTTTAATGTAAGTGGTCACTTGTAAAAATCTCAGCCTATGCGCTCATACCCCTTGGGGGGTACGTGGTGGGTACGTTTCGTACCCACCACGTACCCCCCACGCCCCCCGAATGAATTTCCGCTCTTCTGGGCTCAAATTTTTGTTTTTTTAAATCTGTTTGCGGATTTGAATTTAATTTTAATTTTAATGTAAGTGGTCACTTGTAAAAATCTCAGCCTATGCGCTCATACCCCTTGGGGGGTACGTGGTGGGTACGTTTCGTACCCACCACGTACCCCCCACGCCCCCCGAATGAATTTCCGCTCTCCTGGGCTCAAATTTTTGTTTTTTTAAATCTGTTTGCGGATTTGAATTTAATTTTAATTTTAATGTAAGTGGTCACTTGTAAAAATCTCAGCCTATGCGCTCATACCCCTTGGGGGGTACGTGGTGGGTACGTTTCGTACCCACCACGTACCCCCCACGCCCCCCGAATGAATTTCCGCTCTCCTGGGCTCAAATTATTGTTTTTTTAAATCTGTTTGCGGATTTAAATTTAATTTTAATTTTAATTTAAGTGGTCACTTGTAAAAATCTCAGCCTATGCGCTCATACCCCTTGGGGGGTACGTGGTGGGTACGTTTCGTACCCACCACGTACCCCCCACGCCCCCCGAATGAATTTCCGCTCTTCTGGGCTCAAATTTTTGTTTTTTTAAATCTGTTTGCGGATTTGAATTTAATTTTAATTTTAATGTAAGTGGTCACTTGTAAAAATCTCAGCCTATGCGCTCATACCCCTTGGGGGGTACGTGGTGGGTACGTTTCGTACCCACCACGTACCCCCCACGCCCCCCGAATGAATTTCCGCTCTTCTGGGCTCAAATTTTTGTTTTTTTAAATCTGTTTGCGGATTTGAATTTAATTTTAATTTTAATGTAAGTGGTCACTTGTAAAAATCTCAGCCTATGCGCTCATACCCCTTGGGGGGTACGTGGTGGGTACGTTTCGTACCCACCACGTACCCCCCACGCCCCCCGAATGAATTTCCGCTCTCCTGGGCTCAAATTTTTGTTTTTTTAAATCTGTTTGCGGATTTGAATTTAATTTTAATTTTAATGTAAGTGGTCACTTGTAAAAATCTCAGCCTATGCGCTCATACCCCTTGGGGGGTACGTGGTGGGTACGTTTCGTACCCACCACGTACCCCCCACGCCCCCCGAATGAATTTCCGCTCTCCTGGGCTCAAATTTTTGTTTTTTTAAATCTGTTTGCGGATTTGAATTTAATTTTAATTTTAATGTAAGTGGTCACTTGTAAAAATCTCAGCCTATGCGCTCATACCCCTTGGGGGGTACGTGGTGGGTACGTTTCGTACCCACCACGTACCCCCCACGCCCCCCGAATGAATTTCCGCTCTTCTGGGCTCAAATTTTTGTTTTTTTAAATCTGTTTGCGGATTTAAATTTAATTTTAATTTTAATTTAAGTGGTCACTTGTAAAAATCTCAGCCTATGCGCTCATACCCCTTGGGGGGTACGTGGTGGGTACGTTTCGTACCCACCACGTACCCCCCACGCCCCCCGAATGAATTTCCGCTCTCCTGGGCTCAAATTATTGTTTTTTTAAATCTGTTTGCGGATTTAAATTTAATTTTAATTTTAATTTAAGTGGTCACTTGTAAAAATCTCAGCCTATGCGCTCATACCCCTTGGGGGGTACGTGGTGGGTACGTTTCGTACCCACCACGTACCCCCCACGCCCCCCGAATGAATTTCCGCTCTTCTGGGCTCAAATTTTTGTTTTTTTAAATCTGTTTGCGGATTTGAATTTAATTTTAATTTTAATGTAAGTGGTCACTTGTAAAAATCTCAGCCTATGCGCTCATACCCCTTGGGGGGTACGTGGTGGGTACGTTTCGTACCCACCACGTACCCCCCACGCCCCCCGAATGAATTTCCGCTCTCCTGGGCTCAAATTTTTGTTTTTTTAAATCTGTTTGCGGATTTGAATTTAATTTTAATTTTAATGTAAGTGGTCACTTGTAAAAATCTCAGCCTATGCGCTCATACCCCTTGGGGGGTACGTGGTGGGTACGTTTCGTACCCACCACGTACCCCCCACGCCCCCCGAATGAATTTCCGCTCTTCTGGGCTCAAATTTTTGTTTTTTTAAATCTGTTTGCGGATTTGAATTTAATTTTAATTTTAATGTAAGTGGTCACTTGTAAAAATCTCAGCCTATGCGCTCATACCCCTTGGGGGGTACGTGGTGGGTACGTTTCGTACCCACCACGTACCCCCCACGCCCCCCGAATGAATTTCCGCTCTCCTGGGCTCAAATTATTGTTTTTTTAAATCTGTTTGCGGATTTAAATTTAATTTTAATTTTAATTTAAGTGGTCACTTGTAAAAATCTCAGCCTATGCGCTCATACCCCTTGGGGGGTACGTGGTGGGTACGTTTCGTACCCACCACGTACCCCCCACGCCCCCCGAATGAATTTCCGCTCTTCTGGGCTCAAATTTTTGTTTTTTTAAATCTGTTTGCGGATTTGAATTTAATTTTAATTTTAATGTAAGTGGTCACTTGTAAAAATCTCAGCCTATGCGCTCATACCCCTTGGGGGGTACGTGGTGGGTACGTTTCGTACCCACCACGTACCCCCCACGCCCCCCGAATGAATTTCCGCTCTCCTGGGCTCAAATTTTTGTTTTTTTAAATCTGTTTGCGGATTTGAATTTAATTTTAATTTTAATGTAAGTGGTCACTTGTAAAAATCTCAGCCTATGCGCTCATACCCCTTGGGGGGTACGTGGTGGGTACGTTTCGTACCCACCACGTACCCCCCACGCCCCCCGAATGAATTTCCGCTCTCCTGGGCTCAAATTTTTGTTTTTTTAAATCTGTTTGCGGATTTGAATTTAATTTTAATTTTAATGTAAGTGGTCACTTGTAAAAATCTCAGCCTATGCGCTCATACCCCTTGGGGGGTACGTGGTGGGTACGTTTCGTACCCACCACGTACCCCCCACGCCCCCCGAATGAATTTCCGCTCTTCTGGGCTCAAATTTTTGTTTTTTTAAATCTGTTTGCGGATTTAAATTTAATTTTAATTTTAATTTAAGTGGTCACTTGTAAAAATCTCAGCCTATGCGCTCATACCCCTTGGGGGGTACGTGGTGGGTACGTTTCGTACCCACCACGTACCCCCCACGCCCCCCGAATGAATTTCCGCTCTCCTGGGCTCAAATTATTGTTTTTTTAAATCTGTTTGCGGATTTAAATTTAATTTTAATTTTAATTTAAGTGGTCACTTGTAAAAATCTCAGCCTATGCGCTCATACCCCTTGGGGGGTACGTGGTGGGTACGTTTCGTACCCACCACGTACCCCCCACGCCCCCCGAATGAATTTCCGCTCTTCTGGGCTCAAATTTTTGTTTTTTTAAATCTGTTTGCGGATTTGAATTTAATTTTAATTTTAATGTAAGTGGTCACTTGTAAAAATCTCAGCCTATGCGCTCATACCCCTTGGGGGGTACGTGGTGGGTACGTTTCGTACCCACCACGTACCCCCCACGCCCCCCGAATGAATTTCCGCTCTCCTGGGCTCAAATTTTTGTTTTTTTAAATCTGTTTGCGGATTTGAATTTAATTTTAATTTTAATGTAAGTGGTCACTTGTAAAAATCTCAGTCTATGCGCTCATACCCCTTGGGGGGTACGTGGTGGGTACGTTTCGTACCCACCACGTACCCCCCACGCCCCCCGAATGAATTTCCGCTCTTCTGGGCTCAAATTTTTGTTTTTTTAAATCTGTTTGCGGATTTGAATTTAATTTTAATTTTAATGTAAGTGGTCACTTGTAAAAATCTCAGCCTATGCGCTCATACCCCTTGGGGGGTACGTGGTGGGTACGTTTCGTACCCACCACGTACCCCCCACGCCCCCCGAATGAATTTCCGCTCTCCTGGGCTCAAATTTTTGTTTTTTTAAATCTGTTTGCGGATTTGAATTTAATTTTAATTTTAATGTAAGTGGTCACTTGTAAAAATCTCAGCCTATGCGCTCATACCCCTTCGGGGGTACGTGGTGGGTACGTTTCGTACCCACCACGTACCCCCCACGCCCCCCGAATGAATTTCCGCTCTCCTGGGCTCAAATTTTTGTTTTTTTAAATCTGTTTGCGGATTTGAATTTAATTTTAATTTTAATTTAAGTGGTCACTTGTAAAAATCTCAGCCTATGCGCTCATACCCCTTGGGGGGTACGTGGTGGGTACGTTTCGTACCCACCACGTACCCCCCACGCCCCCCGAATGAATTTCCGCTCTCCTGGGCTCAAATTTTTGTTTTTTTAAATCTGTTTGCGGATTTGAATTTAATTTTAATTTTAATGTAAGTGGTCACTTGTAAAAATCTCAGCCTATGCGCTCATACCCCTTGGGGGGTACGTGGTGGGTACGTTTCGTACCCACCACGTACCCCCCACGCCCCCCGAATGAATTTCCGCTCTCCTGGGCTCAAATTTTTGTTTTTTTAAATCTGTTTGCGGATATGAATTTAATTTTAATTTTAATTTAAGTGGTCACTTGTAAAAATCTCAGCCTATGCGCTCATACCCCTTGGGGGGTACGTGGTGGGTACGTTTCGTACCCACCACGTACCCCCCACGCCCCCCGAATGAATTTCCGCTCTCCTGGGCTCAAATTTTTGTTTTTTTAAATCTGTTTGCGGATTTGAATTTAATTTTAATTTTAATGTAAGTGGTCACTTGTAAAAATCTCAGCCTATGCGCTCATACCCCTTGGGTGGTACGTGGTGGGTACGTATCGTACCCACCACGTACCCCCCACGCCCCCCGAATGAATTTCCGCTCTCCTGGGCTCAAATTTTTGTTTTTTTAAATCTGTTTGCGGATTTGAATTTAATTTTAATTTTAATTTAAGTGGTCACTTGTAAATATCTCAGCCTATGCGCTCATACCCCTTGGGGGGTACGTGGTGGGTACGTTTCGTACCCACCACGTACCCCCCACGCCCCCCGAATGAATTTCCGCTCTCCTGGGCTCAAATTATTGTTTTTTTAAATCTGTTTGCGGATTTAAATTTAATTTTAATTTTAATTTAAGTGGTCACTTGTAAAAATCTCAGCCTATGCGCTCATACCCCTTGGGGGGTACGTGGTGGGTACGTTTCGTACCCACCACGTACCCCCCACGCCCCCCGAATGAATTTCCGCTCTCCTGGGCTCAAATTTTTTTTTTTTTAAATCTGTTTGCGGATTTAAATTTAATTTTAATTTTAATTTAAGTGGTCACTTGTAAAAATCTCAGCCTATGCGCTCATACCCCTTGGGGGGTACGTGGTGGGTACGTTTCGTACCCACCACGTACCCCCCACGCCCCCCGAATGAATTTCCGCTCTCCTGGGCTCAAATTTTTGTTTTTTTAAATCTGTTTGCGGATTTGAATTTAATTTTAATTTTAATGTAAGTGGTCACTTGTAAAAATCTCAGCCTATGCGCTCATACCCCTTGGGGGGTACGTGGTGGGTACGTTTCGTACCCACCACGTACCCCCCACGCCCCCCGAATGAATTTCCGCTCTCCTGGGCTCAAATTTTTGTTTTTTTAAATCTGTTTGCGGATTTGAATTTAATTTTAATTTTAATGTAAGTGGTCACTTGTAAAACTCTCAGCCTATGCGCTCATACCCCTTGGGGGGTACGTGGTGGGTACGTTTCGTACCCACCACGTACCCCCCACGCCCCCCGAATGAATTTCCGCTCTCCTGGGCTCAAATTTTTGTTTTTTTAAATCTGTTTGCGGATTTAAATTTAATTTTAATTTTAATTTAAGTGGTCACTTGTAAAAATCTCAGCCTATGCGCTCATACCCCTTGGGGGGTACGTGGTGGGTACGTTTCGTACCCACCACGTACCCCCCACGCCCCCCGAATGAATTTCCGCTCTCCTGGGCTCAAATTTTTGTTTTTTTAAATCTGTTTGCGGATTTGAATTTAATTTTAATTTTAATGTAAGTGGTCACTTGTAAAAATCTCAGCCTATGCGCTCATACCCCTTGGGGGGTACGTGGTGGGTACGTTTCGTACCCACCACGTACCCCCCACGCCCCCCGAATGAATTTCCGCTCTCCTGGGCTCAAATTTTTGTTTTTTTAAATCTGTTTGCGGATTTGAATTTAATTTTAATTTTAATGTAAGTGGTCACTTGTAAAAATCTCAGCCTATGCGCTCATACCCCTTGGGGGGTACGTGGTTGGTACGTTTCGTACCCACCACGTACCCCCCACGCCCCCCGAATGAATTTCCGCTCTCCTGGGCTCAAATTTTTGTTTTTTTAAATCTGTTTGCGCATTTAAATTTAATTTTAATTTTAATTTAAGTGGTCACTTGTAAAAATCTCAGCCTATGCGCTCATACCCCTTGGGGGGTACGTGGTTGGTACGTTTCGTACCCACCACGTACCCCCCACGCCCCCCGAATGAATTTCCGCTCTCCTGGGCTCAAATTTTTGTTTTTTTAAATCTGTTTGCGGATATGAATTTAATTTTAATTTTAATTTAAGTGGTCACTTGTAAAAATCTCAGCCTATGCGCTCATACCCCTTGGGGGGTACGTGGTGGGTACGTTTCGTACCCACCACGTACCCCCCACGCCCCCCGAATGAATTTCCGCTCTCCTGGGCTCAAATTTTTGTTTTTTTAAATCTGTTTGCGGATTTGAATTTAATTTTAATTTTAATGTAAGTGGTCACTTGTAAAAATCTCAGCCTATGCGCTCATACCCCTTGGGGGGTACGTGGTGGGTACGTTTCGTACCCACCACGTACCCCCCACGCCCCCCGAATGAATTTCCGCTCTCCTGGGCTCAAATTATTGTTTTTTTAAATCTGTTTGCGGATTTAAATTTAATTTTAATTTTAATTTAAGTGGTCACTTGTAAAAATCTCAGCCTATGCGCTCATACCCCTTGGGGGGTACGTGGTGGGTACGTTTCGTACCCACCACGTACCCTTCACGCCCCCCGAATGAATTTCCGCTCTTCTGGGCTCAAATTTTTGTTTTTTTAAATCTGTTTGCGGATTTGAATTTAATTTTAATTTTAATGTAAGTGGTCACTTGTAAAAATCTCAGCCTATGCGCTCATACCCCTTGGGGGGTACGTGGTGGGTACGTTTCGTACCCACCACGTACCCCCCACGCCCCCCGAATGAATTTCCGCTCTCCTGGGCTCAAATTTTTGTTTTTTTAAATCTGTTTGCGGATTTGAATTTAATTTTAATTTTAATGTAAGTGGTCACTTGTAAAAATCTCAGCCTATGCGCTCATACCCCTTGGGGGGTACGTGGTGGGTACGTTTCGTACCCACCACGTACCCCCCACGCCCCCCGAATGAATTTCCGCTCTCCTGGGCTCAAATTTTTGTTTTTTTAAATCTGTTTGCGGATTTGAATTTAATTTTAATTTTAATTTAAGTGGTCACTTGTAAAAATCTCAGCCTATGCGCTCATACCCCTTGGGGGGTACGTGGTTGGTACGTTTCGTACCCACCACGTACCCCCCACGCCCCCCGAATGAATTTCCGCTCTCCTGGGCTCAAATTTTTGTTTTTTTAAATCTGTTTGCGGATTTAAATTTAATTTTAATTTTAATTTAAGTGGTCACTTGTAAAAATCTCAGCCTATGCGCTCATACCCCTTGGGGGGTACGTGGTGGGGACGTTTCGTACCCACCACGTACCCCCCACGCCCCCCGAATGAATTTCCGCTCTCCTGGGCTCAAATTTTTGTTTTTTTAAATCTGTTTGCGGATTTGAATTTAATTTTAATTTTAATGTAAGTGGTCACTTGTAAAAATCTCAGCCTATGCGCTCATACCCCTTGGATGGTACGTGGTGGGTACGTTTCGTACCCACCACGTACCCCCCACGCCCCCCGAATGAATTTCCGCTCTCCTGGGCTCAAATTTTTGTTTTTTTAAATCTGTTTGCGGATTTAAATTTAATTTTAATTTTAATTTAAGTGGTCACTTGTAAAAATCTCAGCCTATGCGCTCATACCCCTTGGGGGGTACGTGGTGGGTACGTTTCGTACCCACCACGTACTCCCCACGCCCCCCGAATGAATTTCCGCTCTCCTGGGCTCAAATTTTTGTTTTTTTAAATCTGTTTGCGGATTTAAATTTAATTTTAATTTTAATTTAAGTGGTCACTTGTAAAAATCTCAGCCTATGCGCTCATACCCCTTGGGGGGTACGTGGTGGGTACGTTTCGTACCCACCACGTACCCCCCACGCCCCCCGAATGAATTTCCGCTCTCCTGGGCTCAAATTTTTGTTTTTTTAAATCTGTTTGCGGATTTAAATTTAATTTTAATTTTAATTTAAGTGGTCACTTGTAAAAATCTCAGCCTATGCGCTCATACCCCTTGGGGGGTACGTGGTGGGTACGTTTCGTACCCACCACGTACCGTACCCCCCACGCCCCCCGAATGAATTTCCGCTCTCCTGGGCTCAAATTTTTGTTTTTTAAATCCGTTTGCGGATTTGAATTTAATTTTAATTTTAATTTAAGTGGTCACTTGTAAAAATCTCAGCCTTTGCGCTCATACCCCTTGGGGGGTACGTGGTGGGTACGTTTCGTCCCCACCACGTACCCCCACGCCCCCCGAATGAATTTCCGCTCTCCTGGGCTCAAATTTTTGTTTTTTTAAATCTGTTTGCGGATTTAAATTTAATTTTAATTTTAATTTAAGTGGTCACTTGTAAAAATCTCAGCCTATGCGCTCATACCCCTTGGGGGGTACGTGGTGGGTACGTTTCGTACCCACCACGTACCCCCCACGCCCCCCGAATGAATTTCCGCTCTCCTGGGCTCAAATTTTTGTTTTTTTAAATCTGTTTGCGGATTTAAATTTAATTTTAATTTTAATTTAAGTGGTCACTTGTAAAAATCTCAGCCTATGCGCTCATACCCCTTGGGGGGTACGTGGTGGGTACGTTTCGTACCCACCACGTACCCCCCACGCCCCCCGAATGAATTTCCGCTCTCCTGGGCTCAAATTTTTGTTTTTTTAAATCTGTTTGCGGATTTAAATTTAATTTTAATTTTAATTTAAGTGGTCACTTGTAAAAATCTCAGCCTATGCGCTCATACCCAGTATGGGGTACGTATGGGGTACGATCGTACCCCATACGTACCCTATACGTACTCCACGCCCCCAAAATGAACTTCCTCTCTCCTGGGCTCAAATTTTTGTTTTTAATAAATCTGTTTGCGGATTTGAATTTAATTTTAATTTTAATTTAAGTGGTCACTTGTAAAAATCTCAGCCTATGCGCTCATACCCAGTATGGGGTACGTATGGGGTACGATCGTACGTTTCGTACCCACCACGTACCCCCCACGCCCCCCGAATAAATTTCCGCTCTCCTGGGCTCAAATTTTTGTTTTTTTAAATCTGTTTGCGGATTTGAATTTAATTTTAATTTTAATTTAAGTGGTCACTTGTAAAAATCTCAGCCTATGCGCTCATACCCAGTATGGGGTACGTATGGGGTACGATCGTACCCCATACGTACCCTATACGTACTCCACGCCCCCAAAATGAACTACCGCTCTCCTGGGCTCAAATTTTTGTTTTTTTAAATCTGTTTGCGAATTTGAATTTAATTTTAATTTTAATTTAAGTGGTCACTTGTAAAAATCTCAGCCTATGCGCTCATACCCCTTGGGGGGTACGTGGTGGGTACGTTTCGTACCCACCACGTACCCCCCACGCCCCCCGAATGAATTTCCGCTCTCCTGGGCTCAAATTTTTGTTTTTTTAAATCTGTTTGCGGATTGAATTTAATTTTAATTTTAATTTAAGTGGTCACTTGTAAAAATCTCAGCCTATGAGCTCATACCCCTTGGGGGGTACGTGGTGGGTACGTTTCGTACCCACCACGTACCCCCCACGCCCCCCGAATGAATTTCCGCTCTCCTGGGCTCAAATTTTTGTTTTTTTAAATCTGTTTGCGGATTTAAATTTAATTTTAATTTTAATTTAAGTGGTCACTTGTAAAAACCTCAGCTTATGCGCTCATACCCAGTATGGGGTACGTATGGGGTACGATCGTACCCCATACGTACTCCACGCCCCCAAAATGAACTACCGCTCTCCTGGGCTCAAATTTTTGTTTTTTTAAATCTGTTTGCGGATTTGAATTTAATTTTAATTTTAATTTAAGTGGTCACTTGTAAAAATCTCAGCCTATGCGCTCATACCCCTTGGGGGGTACGTGGTGGGTACGTTTCGTACCCACCACGTACCCCCCACGTCCCCCGAATGAATTTCCACTCTCCTGGGCTCAAATTTTTGTTTTTTTAAATCTGTTTGCGGATTTGAATTTAATTTTAATTTTAATTTAAGTGGTCACTTGTAAAAATCTCAGCCTATGCGCTCATACCCCTTGGGGGGTACGTGGTGGGTACGTTTCGTACCCACCACGTACCCCCCATGCCCCCCGAATGAATTTCCGCTCACCTGGGCTCAAATTTTTGTTTTTTTAAATCTGTTTGCGGATTTGAATTTAATTTTAATTTTAATTTAAGTGGTCACTTGTAAAAATCTCAGCCTATGCGCTCATACCCAGTATGGGTTATGATCGTACCCCATACGTACCCTATACGTACTCCACGCCCCCAAAATGAACTTCCGCTCTCCTGGGCTCAAATTTTTGTTTTTTTAAATCTGTTTGCGGATTTGAATTTAATTTTAATTTTAATTTAAGTAGTCACTTGTAAAAATCTCAGCCTATGCGCTCATACCCAGTATGGGGTACGTATGGGGTACGATCGTACCCCATACGTACCCTATACGTACTCCATGCCCCCAAAATGAACTTCCGCTCTCCTGGGCTCAAATTTTTGTTTTTTTAAATCTGTTTGCGGATTTGAATTTAATTTTAATTTTAATTTAAGTGGTCACTTGTAAAAATCTCAGCCTATGCGCTCATACCCCTTGGGGGGTACGTGGTGGGTACGTTTCGTACCCACCACGTACCCCCCACGCCCCCCGAATGAATTTCCGCTCTCCTGGGCTCAAATTTTTGTTTTTTAAATCTGTTTGCGGATTTGAATTTAATTTTAATTTTAATTTAAGTGGTCACTTGTAAAAATCTCAGCCCTGCGCTCATACCCCTTGGAGGGTTCGTGGTGGGTACGTTTCGTACCCACCACGTACCCCCCACGCCCCCCGAATGAATTTCCGCTCTCCTGGGCTCAAATTTTTGTTTTTTTAAATCTGTTTGCGGATTTGAATTTAATTTTAATTTTAATTTAAGTGGTCACTTGTAAAAATCTCAGCCTATGCGCTCATACCCAGTATGGGGTACGTATGGGGTACGATCGTACCCCATACGTACCCTATACGTACTCCACGCCCCCAAAATGAACTTCCGCTCTCCTGGGCTCAAATTTTAGTTTTTTTAAATCTGTTTGCGGATTTGAATTTAATTTTAATTTTAATTTAAGTGGTCACTTGTAAAAGCTCAGCCTATGCGCTCATACCCCTTGGGGGGTACGTGGTGGGTACGTTTCGTACCCACCACGTACCCCCCACGCCCCCCCCGAATGAATTTCCGCTCTCCTGGGCTCAAATTTTTGTTTTGTTAAATCTGTTTGCGGATTTGAATTTAATTTTAATTTTAATTTAAGTGGTCACTTGTAAAAGCTCAGCCTATGCGCTCATACCCCTTGGGGGGTACGTGGTGGGTACGTTTCGTACCCACCACGTACCCTTCACGCCCCCCGAATGAATTTCCGCTCTCCTGGGCTCAAATTTTTGTTTTTTTAAATCTGTTTGCGGATTTGAATTTAATTTTAATTTTAATTTAAGTGGTCACTTGTAAAAATCTCAGCCTATGCGCTCATACCCAGTATGGGGTACGATCGTACCCCGTACGTACCCTATACGTACTCCACGCCCCCAAAATGAACTTCCGCTCTCCTGGGCTCAAATTTTTGTTTTTTTAAATCTGTTTGCGGATTTGAATTTAATTTTAATTTTAATTTAAGTGGTCACTTGTAAAAATCTCAGCCTATGCGCCCATACCCCTTGGGGGTACGTGGTGGGTACGTTTCGTACCCACCACGTACCCCCCACGCCCCCCGAATGAATTTCCGCTCTCCTGGGCTCAAATTTTTGTTTTTTTAAATCTGTTTGCGGATTTGAATTTAATTTTAATTTAAGTGGTCACTTGTAAAAATCTCAGCCTATGCGCTCATACCCCTTGGAAGGTACGTGGTGAGTACGTTTCGTACCCACCACGTACCCCCCACGCCCTTCGAATGAATTTCCGCTCTCCTGGGCTCAAATTTTTGTTTTTTTAAATCTGTTTGCGGATTTGAATTTAATTTTAATTTTAATTTAAGTGGTCACTTGTAAAAATCTCAGCCTATGCGCTCATACCCCTTGGGGGGTACGTGGTGGGTACGTTTCGTACCCACCACGTACCCCCCACGCCCCCCGAATGAATTTCCGCTCTCCTGGGCTCAAATTTTTGTTTTTTTAAATCTGTTTGCGGATTTGAATTTAATTTTAATTTTAATTTAAGTGGTCACTTGTAAAAATCTCAGCCTATGCGCCCATACCCCTTGGGGGTACGTGGTGGGTACGTTTCGTACCCACCACGTACCCCCACGCCCCCCGAATGAATTTCCGCTCTCCTGGGCTCAAATTTTTGTTTTTTTAAATCTGTTTGCGGATTTGAATTTAATTTTAATTTTAATTTAAGTGGTCACTTGTAAAAATCTCAGCCTATGCGCTCATACCCCTTGGAAGGTACGTGGTGAGTACGTTTCGTACCCACCACGTACCCCCCACGCCCCCCGAATGAATTTCCGCTCTCCTGGGCTCAAATTTTTGTTTTTTTAAATCTGTTTGCGGATTTGAATTTAATTTTAATTTTAATTTAAGTGGTCACTTGTAAAAATCTCAGCCTATGCGCTCATACCCCTTGGGGGGTACGTGGTGGGTACGTTTCGTACCCACCACGTACCCCCCACGCCCCCCGAATGAATTTCCGCTCTCCTGGGCTCAAATTTTTGTTTTTTTAAATCTGTTTGCGGATTTGAATTTAATTTTAATTTTAATTTAAGTGGTCACTTGTAAAAATCTCAGCCTATGCGCCCATACCCCTTGGGGGTACGTGGTGGGTACGTTTCGTACCCACCACGTACCCCCCACGCCCCCCGAATGAATTTCCGCTCTCCTGGGCTCAAATTTTTGTTTTTTTAAATCTGTTTGCGGATTTGAATTTAATTTTAATTTTAATTTAAGTGGTCACTTGTAAAAATCTCAGCCTATGCGCTCATATCCCTTGGGGGGTACGTGGTGGGTACGTTTCGTACCCACCACGTACCCCCCACGCCCCCCGAATGAATTTCCGCTCTCCTGGGCTCAAATTTTTGTTTTTTTAAATCTGTTTGCGGATTTGAATTTAATTTTAATTTTAATTTAAGTGGTCACTTGTAAAAATCTCAGCCTATGCGCCCATACCCCTTGGGGGTACTTGGTGGGTACGTTTCGTACCCACCACGTACCCCCCACGCCCCCCGAATGAATTTCCGCTCTCCTGGGCTCAAATTTTTGTTTTTTTAAATCTGTTTGCGGATTTGAATTTAATTTTAATTTTAATTTAAGTGGTCACTTGTAAAAATCTCAGCCTATGCGCTCATACCCCTTTGAAGGTACGTGGTGAGTACGTTTCGTACCCACCACGTACCCCCCACGCCCCCCGAATGAATTTCCGCTCTCCTGGGCTCAAATTTTTGTTTTTTTAAATCTGTTTGCGGATTTGAATTTAATTTTAATTTTAATTTAAGTGGTCACTTGTAAAAATCTCAGCCTATGCGCTCATACCCCTTGGGGGTACGTGGTGGGTACGTTTCGTACCCACCACGTACCCCCCACGCCCCCCGAATGAATTTCCGCTCACCTGGGCTCAAATTTTTGTTTTTTTAAATCTGTTTGCGGATTTGAATTTAATTTTAATTTTAATTTAAGTGGTCACTTGTAAAAATCTCAGCCTATGCGCTCATACCCAGTATGGGGTACGTATGGGGTACGATCGTACCCCATACGTACCCTATACGTACTCCACGCCCCCAAAATGAACTTCCGCTCTCCTGGGCTCAAATTTTTGTTTTTTTAAATCTGTTTGCGGATTTGAATTTAATTTTAATTTTAATTTAAGTGGTCACTTGTAAAAATCTCAGCCTATGCGCTCATACCCCTTGGGAAGTACGTGGTGGGTACGTTTCGTACCCACCACGTACCCCCCACGCCCCCCGAATGAATTTCCGCTCTCCTGAGCTCAAATTTTTGTTTTTTTAAATCTGTTTGCGGATTTGAATTTAATTTTAATTTTAATTTAAGTGGTCACTTGTAAAAATCTCAGCCTATGCGCTCATACCCAGTATGGGGTACGTATGGGGTACGATCGTACCCCATACGTACCCTATACGTACTCCACGCCCCCAAAATGAACTACCGCTCTCCTGGGCTCAAATTTTTGTTTTTTTAAATCTGTTTGCGGATTTGAATTTAATTTTAATTTTAATTTAAGTGGTCACTTGTAAAAATCTCAGCCTATGCGCTCATACCCCTTGGGGGGTACGTGGTGGGTACGTTTCGTACCCACCACGTACCCCCCACGCCCCCCGAATGAATTTCCGCTCTCCTGGGCTCAAATTTTTGTTTTTTTAAATCTGTTTGCGGATTTGAATTTAATTTTAATTTTAATTTAAGTGGTCACTTGTAAAAATCTCAGCCTATGCGCTCATACCCCTTGGGGGGTACGTGGTGGGTACGTTTCGTACCCACCACGTACCCCCCACGCCCCCCGAATGAATTTCCGCTCTCCTGGGCTCAAATTTTTGTTTTTTTAAATCTGTTTGCGGATTTGAATTTAATTTTAATTTTAATTTAAGTGGTCACTTGTAAAAATCTCAGCCTATGCGCCCATACCCCTTGGGGGTACGTGGTGGGTACGTTTCGTACCCACCACGTACCCCCCACGCCCCCCGAATGAATTTCCGCTCTCCTGGGCTCAAATTTTTGTTTTTTTAAATCTGTTTGCGGATTTGAATTTAATTTTAATTTTAATTTAAGTGGTCACTTGTAAAAATCTCAGCCTATGCGCTCATATCCCTTGGGGGGTACGTGGTGGGTACGTTTCGTACCCACCACGTACCCCCCACGCCCCCCGAATGAATTTCCGCTCTCCTGGGCTCAAATTTTTGTTTTTTTAAATCTGTTTGCGGATTTGAATTTAATTTTAATTTTAATTTAAGTGGTCACTTGTAAAAATCTCAGCCTATGCGCCCATACCCCTTGGGGGTACGTGGTGGGTACGTTTCGTACCCACCACGTACCCCCCACGCCCCCCGAATGAATTTCCGCTCTCCTGGGCTCAAATTTTTGTTTTTTTAAATCTGTTTGCGGATTTGAATTTAATTTTAATTTTAATTTAAGTGGTCACTTGTAAAAATCTCAGCCTATGCGCTCATACCCAGTATGGGGTACGTATGGGGTACGATCGTACCCCATACGTACCCTATACGTACTCCACGCCCCCAAAATGAACTTCCGCTCTCCTGGGCTCAAATTTTTGTTTTTTTAAATCTGTTTGCGGATTTGAATTTAATTTTAATTTTAATTTAAGTGGTCACTTGTAAAAATCTCAGCCTATGCGCTCATACCCCTTGGGAAGTACGTGGTGGGTACGTTTCGTACCCACCACGTACCCCCCACGCCCCCCGAATGAATTTCCGCTCTCCTGAGCTCAAATTTTTGTTTTTTTAAATCTGTTTGCGGATTTGAATTTAATTTTAATTTTAATTTAAGTGGTCACTTGTAAAAATCTCAGCCTATGCGCTCATACCCAGTATGGGGTACGTATGGGGTACGATCGTACCCCATACGTACCCTATACGTACTCCACGCCCCCAAAATGAACTACCGCTCTCCTGGGCTCAAATTTTTGTTTTTTTAAATCTGTTTGCGGATTTGAATTTAATTTTAATTTTAATTTAAGTGGTCACTTGTAAAAATCTCAGCCTATGCGCTCATACCCCTTGGGAAGTACGTGGTGGGTACGTTTCGTACCCACCACGTACCCCCCACGCCCCCCGAATGAATTTCCGCTCTCCTGAGCTCAAATTTTTGTTTTTTTAAATCTGTTTGCGGATTTGAATTTAATTTTAATTTTAATTTAAGTGGTCACTTGTAAAAATCTCAGCCTATGCGCTCATACCCAGTATGGGGTACGTATGGGGTACGATCGTACCCCATACGTACCCTATACGTACTCCACGCCCCCAAAATGAACTACCGCTCTCCTGGGCTCAAATTTTTGTTTTTTTAAATCTGTTTGCGGATTTGAATTTAATTTTAATTTTAATTTAAGTGGTCACTTGTAAAAATCTCAGCCTATGCGCTCATACCCCTTGGGGGGTACGTGGTGGGTACGTTTCGTACCCACCACGTACCCCCCACGCCCCCCGAATGAATTTCCGCTCTCCTGGGCTCAAATTTTTGTTTTTTTAAATCTGTTTGCGGATTTGAATTTAATTTTAATTTTAATTTAAGTGGTCACTTGTAAAAATCTCAGCCTATGCGCTCATACCCCTTGGGGGGTACGTGGTGGGTACGTTTCGTACCCACCACGTACCCCCCACGCCCCCCGAATGAATTTCCGCTCTCCTGGGCTCAAATTTTTGTTTTTTTAAATCTGTTTGCGGATTTGAATTTAATTTTAATTTTAATTTAAGTGGTCACTTGTAAAAATCTCAGCCTATGCGCCCATACCCCTTGGGGGTACGTGGTGGGTACGTTTCGTACCCACCACGTACCCCCCACGCCCCCCGAATGAATTTCCGCTCTCCTGGGCTCAAATTTTTGTTTTTTTAAATCTGTTTGCGGATTTGAATTTAATTTTAATTTTAATTTAAGTGGTCACTTGTAAAAATCTCAGCCTATGCGCTCATATCCCTTGGGGGGTACGTGGTGGGTACGTTTCGTACCCACCACGTACCCCCCACGCCCCCCGAATGAATTTCCGCTCTCCTGGGCTCAAATTTTTGTTTTTTTAAATCTGTTTGCGGATTTGAATTTAATTTTAATTTTAATTTAAGTGGTCACTTGTAAAAATCTCAGCCTATGCGCCCATACCCCTTGGGGGTACGTGGTGGGTACGTTTCGTACCCACCACGTACCCCCCACGCCCCCCGAATGAATTTCCGCTCTCCTGGGCTCAAATTTTTGTTTTTTTAAATCTGTTTGCGGATTTGAATTTAATTTTAATTTTAATTTAAGTGGTCACTTGTAAAAATCTCAGCCTATGCGCTCATACCCAGTATGGGGTACGTATGGGGTACGATCGTACCCCATACGTACCCTATACGTACTCCACGCCCCCAAAATGAACTTCCGCTCTCCTGGGCTCAAATTTTTGTTTTTTTAAATCTGTTTGCGGATTTGAATTTAATTTTAATTTTAATTTAAGTGGTCACTTGTAAAAATCTCAGCCTATGCGCTCATACCCCTTGGGAAGTACGTGGTGGGTACGTTTCGTACCCACCACGTACCCCCCACGCCCCCCGAATGAATTTCCGCTCTCCTGAGCTCAAATTTTTGTTTTTTTAAATCTGTTTGCGGATTTGAATTTAATTTTAATTTTAATTTAAGTGGTCACTTGTAAAAATCTCAGCCTATGCGCTCATACCCAGTATGGGGTACGTATGGGGTACGATCGTACCCCATACGTACCCTATACGTACTCCACGCCCCCAAAATGAACTACCGCTCTCCTGGGCTCAAATTTTTGTTTTTTTAAATCTGTTTGCGGATTTGAATTTAATTTTAATTTTAATTTAAGTGGTCACTTGTAAAAATCTCAGCCTATGCGCTCATACCCCTTGGGGGGTACGTGGTGGGTACGTTTCGTACCCACCACGTACCCCCACGCCCCCCGAATGAATTTCCGCTCTCCTGGGCTCAAATTTTTGTTTTTTTAAATCTGTTTGCGGATTTGAATTTAATTTTAATTTTAATTTAAGTGGTCACTTGTAAAAATCTCAGCCTATGCGCTCATACCCCTTGGGAAGTACGTGGTGGGTACGTTTCGTACCCACCACGTACCCCCCACGCCCCCCGAATGAATTTCCGCTCTCCTGAGCTCAAATTTTTGTTTTTTTAAATCTGTTTGCGGATTTGAATTTAATTTTAATTTTAATTTAAGTGGTCACTTGTAAAAATCTCAGCCTATGCGCTCATACCCAGTATGGGGTACGTATGGGGTACGATCGTACCCCATACGTACCCTATACGTACTCCACGCCCCCAAAATGAACTACCGCTCTCCTGGGCTCAAATTTTTGTTTTTTTAAATCTGTTTGCGGATTTGAATTTAATTTTAATTTTAATTTAAGTGGTCACTTGTAAAAATCTCAGCCTATGCGCTCATACCCAGTATGGGGTACGTATGGGGTACGATCGTACCCCATACGTACCCTATACGTACTCCACGCCCCCAAAATGAACTACCGCTCTCCTGGGCTCAAATTTTTGTTTTTTTAAATCTGTTTGCGGATTTGAATTTAATTTTAATTTTAATTTAAGTGGTCACTTGTAAAAATCTCAGCCTATGCGCTCATACCCCTTGGGAAGTACGTGGTGGGTACGTTTCGTACCCACCACGTACCCCCCACGCCCCCCGAATGAATTTCCGCTCTCCTGAGCTCAAATTTTTGTTTTTTTAAATCTGTTTGCGGATTTGAATTTAATTTTAATTTTAATTTAAGTGGTCACTTGTAAAAATCTCAGCCTATGCGCTCATACCCCTTGGGGGGTACGTGGTGGGTACGTTTCGTACCCACCACGTACCCCCACGCCCCCCGAATGAATTTCCGCTCTCCTGGGCTCAAATTTTTGTTTTTTTAAATCTGTTTGCGGATTTGAATTTAATTTTAATTTTAATTTAAGTGGTCACTTGTAAAAATCTCAGCCTATGCGCTCATACCCCTTGGGAAGTACGTGGTGGGTACGTTTCGTACCCACCACGTACCCCCCACGCCCCCCGAATGAATTTCCGCTCTCCTGAGCTCAAATTTTTGTTTTTTTAAATCTGTTTGCGGATTTGAATTTAATTTTAATTTTAATTTAAGTGGTCACTTGTAAAAATCTCAGCCTATGCGCTCATACCCAGTATGGGGTACGTATGGGGTACGATCGTACCCCATACGTACCCTATACGTACTCCACGCCCCCAAAATGAACTTCCGCTCTCCTGGGCTCAAATTTTTGTTTTTTTAAATCTGTTTGCGGATTTGAATTTAATTTTAATTTTAATTTAAGTGGTCACTTGTAAAAATCTCAGCCTATGCGCTCATACCCCTTGGGAAGTACGTGGTGGGTACGTTTCGTACCCACCACGTACCCCCCACGCCCCCCGAATGAATTTCCGCTCTCCTGAGCTCAAATTTTTGTTTTTTTAAATCTGTTTGCGGATTTGAATTTAATTTTAATTTTAATTTAAGTGGTCACTTGTAAAAATCTCAGCCTATGCGCTCATACCCAGTATGGGGTACGTATGGGGTACGATCGTACCCCATACGTACCCTATACGTACTCCACGCCCCCAAAATGAACTACCGCTCTCCTGGGCTCAAATTTTTGTTTTTTTAAATCTGTTTGCGGATTTGAATTTAATTTTAATTTTAATTTAAGTGGTCACTTGTAAAAATCTCAGCCTATGCGCTCATACCCCTTGGGGGGTACGTGGTGGGTACGTTTCGTACCCACCACGTACCCCCACGCCCCCCGAATGAATTTCCGCTCTCCTGGGCTCAAATTTTTGTTTTTTTAAATCTGTTTGCGGATTTGAATTTAATTTTAATTTTAATTTAAGTGGTCACTTGTAAAAATCTCAGCCTATGCGCTCATACCCCTTGGGGGGTACGTGGTGGGTACGTTTCGTACCCACCACGTACCCCCCACGCCCCCCGAATGAATTTCCGCTCTCCTGGGCTCAAATTTTTGTTTTTTTAAATCTGTTTGCGGATTTGAATTTAATTTTAATTTTAATTTAAGTGGTCACTTGTAAAAATCTCAGCCTATGCGCTCATATCCCTTGGGGGGTACGTGGTGGGTACGTTTCGTACCCACCACGTACCCCCCACGCCCCCCGAATGAATTTCCGCTCTCCTGGGCTCAAATTTTTGTTTTTTTAAATCTGTTTGCGGATTTGAATTTAATTTTAATTTTAATTTAAGTGGTCACTTGTAAAAATCTCAGCCTATGCGCCCATACCCCTTGGGGGTACGTGGTGGGTACGTTTCGTACCCACCACGTACCCCCCACGCCCCCCGAATGAATTTCCGCTCTCCTGGGCTCAAATTTTTGTTTTTTTAAATCTGTTTGCGGATTTGAATTTAATTTTAATTTTAATTTAAGTGGTCACTTGTAAAAATCTCAGCCTATGCGCTCATACCCCTTGGAAGGTACGTGGTGAGTACGTTTCGTACCCACCACGTACCCCCCACGCCCCCCGAATGAATTTCCGCTCTCCTGGGCTCAAATTTTTGTTTTTTTAAATCTGTTTGCGGATTTGAATTTAATTTTAATTTTAATTTAAGTGATCACTTGTAAAAATCTCAGCCTATGCGCTCATACCCCTTGGGGGTACGTGGTGGGTACGTTTCGTACCCACCACGTACCCCCCACGCCCCCCGAATGAATTTCCGCTCACCTGGGCTCAAATTTTTGTTTTTTTAAATCTGTTTGCGGATTTGAATTTAATTTTAATTTTAATTTAAGTGGTCACTTGTAAAAATCTCAGCCTATGCGCTCATACCCAGTATGGGGTACGTATGGGGTGCGATCGTACCCCATACGTACCCTATACGTACTCCACGCCCCCAAAATGAACTTCCGCTCTCCTGGTCTCAAATTTTTGTTTTTTTAAATCTGTTTGCGGATTTGAATTTAATTTTAATTTTAATTTAAGTGGTCACTTGTAAAAATCTCAGCCTATGCGCTCATACCCCTTGGGAAGTACGTGGTGGGTACGTTTCGTACCCACCACGTACCCCCCACGCCCCCCGAATGAATTTCCGCTCTCCTGAGCTCAAATTTTTGTTTTTTTAAATCTGTTTGCGGATTTGAATTTAATTTTAATTTTAATTTAAGTGGTCACTTGTAAAAATCTCAGCCTATGCGCTCATACCCAGTATGGGGTACGTATGGGGTACGATCGTACCCCATACGTACCCTATACGTACTCCACGCCCCCAAAATGAACTACCGCTCTCCTGGGCTCAAATTTTTGTTTTTTTAAATCTGTTTGCGGATTTGAATTTAATTTTAATTTTAATTTAAGTGGTCACTTGTAAAAATCTCAGCCTATGCGCTCATACCCCTTGGGGGGTACGTGGTGGGTACGTTTCGTACCCACCACGTACCCCCCACGCCCCCCGAATGAATTTCCGCTCTCCTGGGCTCAAATTTTTGTTTTTTTAAATCTGTTTGCGGATTTGAATTTAATTTTAATTTTAATTTAAGTGGTCACTTGTAAAAATCTCAGCCTATGCGCTCATACCCCTTGGCGGGTACGTGGTGGGTACGTTTCGTACCCACCACGTACCCCCCACGCCCCCCGAATGAATTTCCGCTCTCCTGGGCTCAAATTTTTGTTTTTTTAAATCTGTTTGCGGATTTGAATTTAATTTTAATTTTAATTTAAGTGGTCACTTGTAAAAATCTCAGCCTATGCGCTCATACCCCTTGGGGGGTACGTGGTGGGTACGTTTCGTACCCACCACGTACCCCCCACGCCCCCCGAATGAATTTCCGCTCTCCTGGGCTCAAATTTTTGTTTTTTTAAATCTGTTTGCGGATTTGAATTTAATTTTAATTTTAATTTAAGTGGTCACTTGTAAAAATCTCAGCCTATGCGCCCATACCCCTTAGGGGTACGTGGTGGGTACGTTTCGTACCCACCACGTACCCCCCACGCCCCCCGAATGAATTTCCGCTCTCCTGGGCTCAAATTTTTGTTTTTTTAAATCTGTTTGCGGATTTGAATTTAATTTTAATTTTAATTTAAGTGGTCACTTGTAAAAATCTCAGCCTATGCGCTCATACCCCTTGGGGGGTACGTGGTGGGTACGAAACGTACCCACCACGTACCCCCCACGCCCCCCGAATGAATTTCCGCTCACCAGGGCTCAAATTTTTGTTTTTTTAATTCTGTTTGCGGATTTGAATTTAATTTTAATTTTAATTTAAGTGGTCACTTGTAAAAATCTCAGCCTATGCGCTCATACCCAGTATGGGGTACGTATGGGGTACGATCGTACCCCATACGTACCCTATACGTACTCCACGCCCCCAAAATGAACTTCCGCTCTCCTGGGCTCAAATTTTTGTTTTTTTAAATCTGTTTGCGGATTTGAATTTAATTTTAATTTTAATTTAAGTGGTCACTTGTAAAAATCTCAGCCTATGCGCTCATACCCAGTATGGGGTACGTATGGGGTACGATCGTACCCCATACGTACCCTATACGTACTCCACGCCCCCAAAATGAACTTCCGCTCTCCTGGGCTCAAATTTTTGTTTTTTTAAATCTGTTTGCGGATTTGAATTTAATTTTAATTTTAATTTAAGTGGTCACTTGTAAAAATCTCAGCCTATGCGCTCATACCCCTTGGGGGGTACGTGATGGGTACGTTTCGTACCCACCACGTACCCCCCACGCCCCCCGAATGAATTTCCGCTCTCCTGGGCTCAAATTTTTGTTTTTTTAAATCTGTTTGCGGATTTGAATTTAATTTTAATTTTAATTTAAGTGGTCACTTGTAAAAATCTCAGCCTATGCGCTCATTCCCAGTATGGGGTACGTATGGGGTACGATCGTACCCCATACGTACTCCACGCCCCCAAAATGAACTACCGCTCTCCTGGGCTCAAATTTTTGTTTTTTTAAATCTGTTTGCGGATTTGAATTTAATTTTAATTTTAATTTAAGTGGTCACTTGTAAAAATCTCAGCCTATGCGCTCATACCCCTTGGGGGGTACGTGGTGGGTACGAAACGTACCCACCACGTACCCCCCACGCCCCCCGAATGAATTTCCGCTCTCCTGGGCTCAAATTTTTGTTTTTTTAAATCTGTTTGCGGATTTGAATTTAATTTTAATTTTAATTTAAGTGGTCACTTGTAAAAATCTCAGCCTATGCGCTCATACCCAGCATGGGGTACGTATGGGGTACGTATGGGGTACGATCGTACCCCATACGTACCCTATACGTACTCCACGCCCCCAAAATGAACTTCCGCTCTCCTGGTCTCAAATTTTTGTTTTTTTAAATCTGTTTGCGGATTTGAATTTAATTTTAATTTTAATTTAAGTGGTCACTTGTAAAAATCTCAGCCTATGCGCTCATACCCCTTGGGGGGTACGTGGTGGGTACGTTTCGTACCCACCACGTACCCCCCACGCCCCTCCGAATGAATTTCCGCTCTCCTGGGCTCAAATTTTTGTTTTTTTAAATCTGTTTGCGGATTTGAATTTAATTTTAATTTTAATTTAAGTGGTCACTTGTAAAAATCTCAGCCTATGCGCTCATACCCAGTATGGGGTACGATCGTACCCCGTACGTACCCTATACGTACTCCACGCCCCCAAAATGAACTTCCGCTCTCCTGGGCTCAAATTTTTGTTTTTTTAAATCTGTTTGCGGATTTGAATTTAATTTTAATTTTAATTTAAGTGGTCACTTGTAAAAATCTCAGCCTATGCGCTCATACCCCTTGGGGGGTACGTGGTGGGTACGTTTCGTACCCACCACGTACCCCCCACGCCCAACGAATGAATTTCCGCTCTCCTGGGATGAAATTTTTGTTTTTTTAAATCTGTTTGCGGATTTGAATTTAATTTTAATTTTAATTTAAGTGGTCACTTGTAAAAATCTCAGCCTATGCGCTCATACCCCTTGGAAGGTACGTGGTGAGTACGTTTCGTACCCACCACGTACCCCCCACGCCCCCCGAATGAATTTCCGCTCTCCTATGCTCAAATTTTTGTTTTTTTAAATCTGTTTGCGGATTTGAATTTAATTTTAATTTTAATTTAAGTGGTCACTTGTAAAAATCTCAGCCTATGCGCTCATACCCCTTGGGGGGTACGTGGTGGGTACATTTCGTACCCACCACGTACCCCCCACGCCCCCCGAATGAATTTCCTCTCTCCTGGGCTCAAATTTTTGTTTTTTTAAATCTGTTTGCGGATTTGAATTTAATTTTAATTTTAATTTAAGTGGTCACTTGTAAAAATTTCAGCCTATGCGCTCATACCCCTTGGGGGGTACGTGGTGGGTACGTTTCGTACCCACCACGTACCCCCCACGCCCCCCGAATGAATTTCCGCTCTCCTGGGCTCAAATTTTTGTTTTTTTAAATCTGTTTGCGGATTTGAATTTAATTTTAATTTTAATTTAAGTGGTCACTTGTAAAAATCTCAGCCTATGCGCTCATACCCCTTGGGGGGTACGTGGTGGGTACGTTTCGTACCCACCACGTACCCCCCACGCCCCCCGAATGAATTTCCGCTCTCCTGGGCTCAAATTTTTGTTTTTTTAAATCTGTTTGCGGATTTGAATTTAATTTTAATTTTAATTTAAGTGGTCACTTGTAAAAATCTCAGCCTATGCGCTCATACCCAGTATGGGGTACGATCGTACCCCATACGTACCCTATACGTACTCCACGCCCCCAAAATGAACTTCCGCTCTCCTGGGCTCAAATTTTTGTTTTTTTAAATCTGTTTGCGGATTTGAATTTAATTTTAATTTTAATTTAAGTGGTCACTTGTAAAAATCTCAGCCTATGCGCTCATTCCCAGTATGGGGTACGTATGGGGTACGATCGTACCCCATACGTACTCCACGCCCCCAAAATGAACTACCGCTCTCCTGGGCTCAAATTTCTGTTTTTTTAAATCTGTTTGCGGATTTGAATTTAATTTTAATTTTAATTTAAGTGGTCACTTGTAAAAATCTCAGCCTATGCGCTCATACCCCTTGGGGGGTACGTGGTGGGTACATTTCGTACCCACCACGTACCCCCCACGCCCCCCGAATGAATTTCCGCTCTCCTGGGCTCAAATTTTTGTTTTTTTTAAATCTGTTTGCGGATTTGAATTTAATTTTAATTTTAATTTAAGTGGTCACTTGTAAAAATCTCAGCCTATGCGCTCATACCCCTTGGGGGGTACGTGGTGGGTACATTTCGTACCCACCACGTACCCCCCACGCCCCCCGAATGAATTTCCTCTCTCCTGGGCTCAAATTTTTATTTTTTTAAATCTGTTTGCGGATTTGAATTTAATTTTAATTTTAATTTAAGTGGTCACTTGTAAAAATTTCAGCCTATGCGCTCATACCCCTTGGGGGGTACGTGGTGGGTACGTTTCGTACCCACCACGTACCCCCCACGCCCCCCGAATGAATTTCCGCTCTCCTGGGCTCAAATTTTTGTTTTTTTAAATCTGTTTGCGGATTTGAATTTAATTTTAATTTTAATTTAAGTGGTCACTTGTAAAAATCTCAGCCTATGCGCTCATACCCCTTGGGGGTACGTGGTGGGTACGTTTCGTACCCACCACGTACCCCCCACGCCCCCCGAATGAATTTCCGCTCTCCTGGGCTCAAATTTTTGTTTTTTAAATCTGTTTGCGGATTTGAATTTAATTTTAATTTAATTTAAGTGGTCACTTGTAAAAATCTCAGCCTATGCGCTCATACCCCTTGGGGGTACGTGTGGGTACTTTTCGTACCCACCACGTACCCCCCACGCCCCCCGAATGAATTTCCGCTCTCCTGGGCTCAAATTTTTGTTTTTTTAAATCTGTTTGCGGATTTGAATTTAATTTTAATTTTAATTTAAGTGGTAAAAATCTCAGCCTATGCGCTCATACCCAGTATGGGGTACGTATGGGGTACGATCGTACCCCATACGTACCCTATACGTACTCCACGCCCCCAAAATGAACTTCCGCTCTCCTGGGCTCAAATTTTTGTTTTTTTAAATCTGTTTGCGGATTTGAATTTAATTTTAATTTTAATTTAAGTGGTCACTTGTAAAAATCTCAGCCTATGCGCTCATACCCAGTATGGGGTACGTATGGGGTACGATCGTACCCCATACGTACCCTATACGTACTCCACGCCCCCAAAACGTTTCGTACCCACCACGTACCCCCCACGCCCCCCGAATGAATTTCCGCTCTCCTGGGCTCAAATTTTTATTTTTTTAAATCTGTTTGCGGATTTGAATTTAATTTTAATTGTAATTTAAGTGGTCACTTGTAAAAATCTCAGCCTATGCGCTCATACCCAGTATGGGGTACGTATGGGGTACGATCGTACCCCATACGTACCCTATACGTACTCCACGCCCCCAAAACGTTTCGTACCCACCACGTACCCCCCACGCCCCCCGAATGAATTTCCGCTCTCCTGGGCTCAAATTTTTGTTTTTTTAAATCTGTTTGCGGATTTGAATTTAATTTTAATTTTTAATTTAAGTGGTCACTTGTAAAAATCTCAGCCTATGCGCTCATACCCAGTATGGGGTACGATCGTACCCCGTACGTACCCTATACGTACTCCACGCCCCCAAAATGAACTACCGCTCTCCTGGGCTCAAATTTTTGTTTTTTACTTTATTATTTCAATAATACAGTATTGTTATCGATTTTTAAAAAAAAAATATTTGCTACCCTCAAAATTTTTTTTTTTACGTTTCATAACGAGTAGACACGAAAAAAGCAAAAAAAAATTTCAGTCCGTCTGTCCGCCGTACGCCGTACCCCGTACGTCTACCGGTGTACGCAAAATTGTTTGACGGCTCGTAGCACCCAAACCCTTTGAGCTATTTAGTTGAATTTTTTTTCGTGTATAGAGTGGGTAGGCCATCTCTAGTGACCAAATTTGGAGTGGTGGGGGTCTTAGGGGGGAGGAGGGGGAAATGTTTTAGACGGAAAATTTTGGTTTCTAGATCTCAGCAACCGCTTATGCTAGGAAGCTGAAATTTTTAAATTATATAGAGCTTCGATAGTGGACCCATTTGCAAAAAAATTGCCGATATAGGTGAAGGGGTTTGGGAGTGGTGGGAAAAATAATGCGTCCGAAACGCAAAAAAGGCGAGATTGACACATTCTAAATTCTATATCTCCTAAACGGTTACTGTCACAAAATTGAAACTTGATGAATATCTGTAGGTATTCTTGGAGAATAGATCGGAAATAAATTTTTGAGTGGGCGTAGTGGCGTACGGGGGTGGGGGGTGAAAAACTTTAGATTACGATATCTCACGAACGGATTGCACTAGACAAATAAAATTTGGTTTTTGTATAAAGGTTGACAAATGAAGTTTGCTGAAAGTAAAATTTTTTATGAGGGCGGTGGATCATGAAAGTGGAGGGGATAAGATTTTTTTTAAAAAATCACGTCTCATATCTCAAGAACGGTGTAAGATATATGCTTAAAATTTTTACCTGAAGTGGGCCTAATAGAGAAAACAAAATTTTGGAAGTGTGAGTGTAGAGGGTGAGGGTGGGGGAGGGTGAAAAAGAAAAAGTTCCGATTTTTATATCTCGAGAACCTATAATGATATAAAGCTGAAACTTAGTATTTAGATAGATCTATATTAGTAGCATGTTGGAAAAATATAATTTTTTATAGGGGCGGTATGGTACGGGGGTGGGGGGTGTTTTCCTATCTATAGAACGGCTTATGCTACAAAACTCGGTATGTTTATGTAGATCAACTAGAAAACTAATTTAGATAAAAAAAAATTTCAAATATCTATTGGCGTTCGGAGGGGGGGGCAAAAAAAACGATCAGTGAAAATGGAATGCATATATTTTTACGGTTTTCGCCATATCTATTAGGTTTTCCCAAATATTGAATTCGTTTTTATTGTACATCTTCTTCATATAAATACCTAGAAAGTGTTTTCAGGATTTTTTAAAATTCGACCCCTAAGGGGGTGCAAAGGGGGTGCAAAGGGGGTTGTAAACTTTTTCACGAATTCTACTATATCCCCAGGTCTTATCAGATATCAAATATCTTTTCACTTTCACGTGCTTGCGTAATAATCGCCTAAAACTTGTTTTTAAGTTTTTTCCTCTTTCAGCTCCTAAGAGAGTATAAATGCTAAGAAGAAAGAAATTTTCCAATGTTTAATCGGTTAAAAATTGCGATTTTAAATATTTTTATTTTAAGAACAAAATTAATTTTCCAAGAAATCTAATAATCTCGAAGCAACTCATGATACACTCCGACTTTGACCGCTCCCGAGCTTTGACCCGAAAAATAATAAAGTTTCGCCCAGACCATTGGCAGATTTTTTCATATGAGGTAACCCTCAACAAATATTTTAAGTTTCAAAACTCGATTTCGTTACTAATCTTTATTCTGTGTGAAGTTTAGTAAATATTATTTACATTATAACTGTATCGGGAGACCCTTTAGTTAAATAGATAAAATGCTATGAAGGGTTTTGTTCAGAGTGTCGTAATTTGTACCTCTGGACAACATTTTACTTGTACTTTTGGACTATCCATAGGTACACATATTGTCCATAAGTTTTAACTCTGTTATTATTTGCTTTAAAAAAAGATTTTACTTTTATTTTTGTAATAAATAATTTTGTTAATTTCTGTAAAAAATGTGTTGCATTCAAATTGTCTTCAATTACAAGCGTGTCCATAGGTATACATTTATCTATGTCCATAGGTACATTGCACAGCTTGTTCCAGTGGACGAAAGCGCCAATTTTTAAAACATTCTATAACTAAAAATCTTGTACCAGAAAATAGTAACTAACAACTTCTAGAAAAACGATTATAATATCTTCCTAGACACTAAAAAAAATGAAAAGAAAAACAAATTAAAGCAAATTAAAAATAGAGCAAGTACACGGGTTGCCCCTATGTATTTAAGTCCGAACCCTACAAATACTTCACCAGTTAGTTCTGTGGTAGCATTCACGGTTAATCTTTCCGTTAAAACATATTCACTGTGCTCTTGCCTACACTATAGCTATCTTCTTCACTCATCGTTAACGATACCCGTTAGTTGACTACCAAAACATCCAAAATACTACCAGTAAATATTATCTGATATTACCTGTACTTAAATTTTGTTGTTCGGGATAATAAAACACTGTTTATGAATGAGATGGTCAGGCAGGTGTACAGGTGGTTGGTTGGGAAAGGGGATATGAATGATTTGAATGATGGCGGATAAACTCCTCGTCGAGGCGCAGCGTGCTTTGAGAGTTGTGAGACCGTAGCGCAAGCTGATTCGTTAGATCTAAGGAAATTATAAGCACAAAGAAGTTTCTGCCAAGAAAAACAAATTTTCATATGTAGTTGAGGAGTTTTTGGATGAACACACTCACTCCACCCCCATTTGGCAAGCGTTCGAGTAAGAAAATTGCACTAAATTGCAAAGAATCCACCGGTCTGATCGCGTTGGACATAGAAAAGGCTTTCGATTCGGTTTCGCATAAAGGATTGCTCTTCAAATTGATGAGAATCTCTTTTCCAAATTTGATCATCAAAATAATTGCTTCATTTCTCGAACATAGAAAATTCAGAGTTAAATTAAAATCAAGGTTTTCGGATTTCCTTTCAATTCCAGCTGGCGTCCCTCAAGGCTGTTGTTTAAGTCCCATACTGTATAACATCTATACTGCTGATATTCCAAAACATCCTGGTTGTGAGCTTGCTGTGTACGCTGACGATACCCCCTTATACTCAAGCTCAAACGATGCCACGTTGATAATTCAAAATTTGCAATCCCAGTTAGATCTGTTATAAAGTTTCTATTATAAATGGAAATTTAAAATAAATCCGGCTAAAACTCAAATTATATTTTTTACCAAGAAACGCGCAAAACGCAGTCTTCCAAATCCCTCAATAAATATTTTTGGAGAACCGATTCCGATCTCGGTCTTATTCTTGATACAAAATTAACTTTCCGTGACCATACGGAACACGTTAACTGCAAAATTTCAAAGAGCATCCATGCTCGTTATCCATTCATAAATCGAAAATCAAAGCTCTCCGAAGAAAATAAACTTTTGATCTTCAAAACAGCCATGCCGCCTATCATTCAATATGGAGCCCCAGTTTGGAACCCGTGTGCTAAAACTCACAAGAAATACTTTATTATTAAAAAATAATAAAGTAAAAGCTACAAGTATTACAAAATAAATGTTTAAAAATAATTTTAAACAAACCGTTTTATTTTCCAACAAGACATCTCCACGATTTAGCTAAAGTTCGTTCGATTTCACACCTATCGGAAAAAGCTATGAACAATTTTCGCGAAAGATCCCTTAACTTAGACAACCCTCTAGTTACAGAACTATTCAGTACCATTTAAAATGTACAGCGGTTTCTAAGCTGCCTAAATAAGTTAGTGGTATTGTAAGATAGTTTTAAGTTCTTATTAATAGGTTTTTAAAAAGAATTTTCCTAAATGAAGTATCACTTTAATTAATAACATAATTTGTCAAAAAATAGAAATACTACACTATAGTTGTAAAGACAATAATTTTTTTCCCGTCTGATCTCTACAAAAATTGTATAAACTATAAATATCGTATAGAATAACTGTAATAATTAAATAAATAAGTAATAAATTATTACTTAGAGTAAGAAAATTAAAAAAATGTAATTATGTATATACAATTCCATCATTACTGCTATATTGAATCTAAACGCGTACTGAAGTTAGCGGGAGCTCAGACGAATGCAAACATATTTTTTTTAAGGACATTTGTATGGTAGCGATATGTAAGAATACCTTGATTTTGTCTGTTTTTGCTATAGATACATTCAAATGACTATTTTTTCATTTCCAGATTTGCAGGTTTATAGAGGTTTTTTTATGGAATTTACCTCAGGGGTTAGAGTGATTTTGCCATTAAATATGTGGATCCTCTGTTTTGAACTAAACTTAACACATTAAATTTTAGCTTTCATATTTTAATCCTTTTCCGAGTTAAATCGAATTCAATAGAAGACAAATATTAAATTTTCTGGTCATTTTGACCCGTTTCTACTTCAGCACTTTCATAAATAAATTTAAACTTTCAGTTTTACGGAACTCTCTACAAATCATATTTGGATGTATTCCAAGGTGTAGAGAACTTGAATCGCAGGATAATCTGCGTTTTTAGACAATGCTTAGCTTCAAATTCAAGGTTTATAGCTCGTCTTTGACATAGCTGCGGTTTATTCGATGCAGTAAATTATTTTAGAGACATTTGTATGGCAGCTACTCTACTGCTTATCTTGAGTTTTCTAGTTCGGTCTTCGTACTTGAAAATGGTGAAATATTCTAGTGTGAAAATTTTATAAGTTCCATATTTATTCTTTAGAATTTTGTTTGTAAATACCCGAGGGAGGTAGAGAGATTTTGCTCACTTACTCACATGAGTTATTTTATCAGTATCAGCGTAATAGATGTACAATTTACTGAGTTATGAATCACTAAGGCCGCAGTGAATCGGGATTTTTAGACCGTCCTCCACCATCTACAATTTACTCGGGATTTTTAGACCGTCCTCCACCATCTACAATTTACTGAGTTTTTATATTCTTCATGGAATAAAACCAAAAATTTTTTAAGAAATTTTGCATGACAGCTGCACGAAGAATGTTCTTTATTCTTTTCATATTCGCTTTATTTTATTTTAATTTTTAGGAAGGGGCGCCAAGGTGAGCCGCAGCGCATACTAGGTACCAAAAGAGGGCCCATAGCGATCCCTTCGGAAATATCGTGGAACTAACTAATCACCCCCAAAAAGTAGAATATTCGCTTTAACTTTGGAGGAACTACTCAAAGGATTGATAAGGCTTCAACTATTAGAGGAGTCTATTGCAAATCTTAACTTTGTACTTACACGCGTTCTGGATGCATGGACGGACTGAACAACAGTAAAAACACATACCTAAAACTTTTGTTCGTCGTCGGCTATGTTGTTAACACATCTTTAAGGACTGCATTAAATTTCAATTATTGTCATCTGGACTCTAGACACATGTCACACTATTAATGCCCATTCATCATAATTGCCCATTTAGATACTGCGTGTCATATGAACATTTCTGTGGTCACAGGGAATAAGTAGGTAAGTCTAAAAACGAAACTATTCAGAACAGCACTTTTTTGCTATTTTTACTATTGAACTATTCCTGTAAATCCAGTTTTTGTGAAAAAATTAAATTTGTTGACATATCAGTGATCAAATAACATATAACAATAACTTTTTCACAGTGCGTGTAAGCCTTGGGAGATGACCACAGTACACTTATCCCATTTTACTATTTTTCGACTTACCAAGTTATTCCCTGTGACCACAGATTTATCATAATGGCCTTTAAATGGCCTTTAAATGGCCAAACATTGGTCATAATGATTTCATCTAAATGTTCGATTTGGATTGGGCATTAATACCTAAATCGTGAAAACCATTCTAATGTTCACATTTCACGGAAAGTTTAAACACTACTGTAAAGAAGAAGAAACACAAAACAAAGAATTTAATTGTCAATTGTTTTTAAGTAAACTGTCAAAACGATATGACCATGAGAAAATGAATCTGTTGAACGTAAACGATGTACTTTTTCTACTGGAAACATGGCAAGAAAACATTTCATAAATCCTTCATTTCGAGTAGAAGGGCCTTGTGTAAGCATTTTATTATTGCCAATTTAAGTATAATTGGAATATATTTTGTAATTGAATAGGATATAAGAACTTAGTTTTCACTGTCATGACAAAGTCCCGAAATCGAGGGACATAATAAATTAAGTAGGCCAGCAATAGCGAGACGAAAATCATCTGCAAAAATTTAGCTGAGTTCAGAAATTCGCAGAAAAAAATCTATGACTGGTTGGTACATAGGAAATATGTGGAAGAATGCCTCCAAGCTTTAAGGGTACTTCGGTGTCTAATAATACAGCCTTTGATGATTCAATGTAACCCAATGATGTAACAGAACCTTCGAATCTACTTCAACACAACTTTCAAAAATTGGCTTCTCCCGTGAAAGTTTTACAACTGCAATACCCTTAAACGGCAAAACCCCCCCGGTAAGATCGATTCAATTCGGCAAGGTCCTATGGTGGTCTTCCACTGACGCCGATAAACAGGTAGGACAAAATCAGATTTCGTACAGTTGGTAATGTTGTTCTTGTTTTATCTCGCACAGACGCAACGAACGCTAGATGGGAGACACTAACGAGCTGTAGGACTTCTAGGGCACTCTGGCCAAGGTTGGACTGCGGAAGACTAGAGAGATATTGGCATGGAGTAGGGGAAGTTTGCGGTTACTAGTCGGAATACTGACAGGGTACTGCTTGCTAGGGAAGCATGCTATGCGTATGGGGATCGCTAACTCTGACGTGTACAGGTACTGCCTTGACCTATATGGTATGCTGAGGAGGACATCACCCACATTTTGTGTGCATGTCAGGCGGTTGCAAAGCGGCGACTGAGGTGGCTGGGCAGTCTTTCCTTTGACAATTTGAGGGACCTGAGGTCGATAGGGCATGACAAGCTGGTCAAGTTCTTTAGGGATCTGGGTTGCTTCGGGGATGTTTAGTGACATACGAAGCTCCGAAGGGATCGCTATTGGCCCTATTTTGGTGCCTAGTGTGTGCGGTGGCTTAGCGCTTCGCCCCTTCTTAAAACTGAAACTGTCTCGCTCAGAAGTGAGATAGATGAAAAAAAATTATCTGGAAAAGCAGAAGTTGTATTTTAAGAACCCTTCGAATTTTTCCTGAAGGAACATTGCACCAACCCCTTTCGCAACTTTAATAAAACGAAATGAAGGTGTGCAACTCTTTTTCCATCGCGTGGTGTATTTAGCGTGGCCAAGAAGAATTCCCAAATTTGAAATTCATTTGTGCTCGCGAACAATGCGATCGTGTCGATACCATTTAAAGTTTCAAACGTAGCCATTGTATTTTGTGCTTTTCTGAACGGACCGCAGTTCTTCAATTTCTTCTCTCTTCTTGACCGGCCGGGCCGGACACACTGCGATCGCGGTCGCATCAAATCCTTTCATCTTTTCAGATGTTGTGTCCAAAGCGCGGAACCTCCGCTCAATAGATCCGAGCTACGAAATAAAAAAATCGATCAAAAGTGGCCAATAATTGTCTGAGCTGACAGTCTCATCTATTTTTGTGGCGATCGCGCGGCATTATGGAGTCCGGTACAGACAGAGGTTTCATGTCTTCATTTGTAACAAGACGCGATGGATTACAAGCGGTACAAACCGCGCGATCCTCACATGGTGGATCATCTCCACTATTCTAACGGGCTTACGTTGACTCAGAGGTCAACTATTTGGATCGGTTTGTTCTTCGCACAACCTTAGAGCCAAACCGGATAACTTTGTGTAACTCACGACTGTTTCTTGATGAGTCGTCGAGAATAAAAGGTATCAGCAAAGATCACATACGATCCGGTGATCGTAAACGGCAGAGGGCAGACGGACGGCACTGATCTGATCCAGTTAAATAAAATCGTCATTGTATGGTTCCGAGATCGAGTGTTCCATTTGACAGGTCAAACTGTGGGATGTTTTGCGGGAATATTTTTCGAGAATTAAGAAGTTAATCGACTGATTGATCGGCTCCGATCTTTCTACGATCGCGGTAACAAGGTGGGCCTGCGAAGATCTTGTGTCGAATGCGAGAATATAACATAAGATTGTGCACGATCTGCAATTGATTATGTGTTCCGTACTGTGATGGGATCTGAGTCTGAGGGTGATCTTGTCTTGTCGGTTTGAGACTATCGCTGAAATTTAGGAGACGGAACTGCACGATGTGATCGTGATCGGTACAGCGATTTGTTCATTGACCTGTCGTAGGTGAAATTTTAACATAAATTGTTGAACAGAATAGCAATGTCGGTTAATTTTGATCTCGTTACACACACACATGTTTGGAAAGTCTGTATAAATGTTGATTCAGAAAAGAAATCTCTAACTATTTCAGACAGTTAGGAGGATTGGTTGTAACAACGACGTAAAACTCTTCCAAGATGTGCTAAAATTCTTAGCTGAGTTCTGGTTTATGATTCCTTGTGGGTGGTAAGTGAGAGACTGCTACTTTTTTCATTAAGACTGCGTTTATAACGTTGCAAACCCAAGTTTGATTCTGACACCCAATTTGGACTCTAGACCAAATAATGTGCACTCAGTGTTGTCTTTCAAGGACAATCCAAGATAAGCATTGACATTTTCTGAGAGGACTGTTGTAATATATCGGTCATACCTTGAATAAGAAGGAACAGAATAATTCCCTGGATTGGAATCCGCACTAGAGATGTATATCGTCCTCCTAAAAATCAGGAATTGGCTTCGTCTTGGATCCTAGCGACCAGTTCAGTCATCGAAGAGTTAGCCACTCTACTTTCTCCTTTCTTTCTCCTCGATTTTTAGATACTTTAGCATCTGGTCGGTCTATCGATTGGTAAACACTACAAGTCGTCACCAGCCGGCCAACTATACCAGTTTTTGGTAGCAATATCAAGTCTAGCTCCAGCTGTACACATGAACATAACTGAACCGTCGATCAAGGTGATTGGATTCGGTGATCCAGCTCTAAAAGTGTTGATTTTGAAGAAATTTTTTTTTTTTTTATTTTCCGGCGTCAGTGGAGTGAAATCCCTACACGAAATCCCCGACTGTTGATTAATCGCTGTCCTTGAGGACATGACAGTTGGAAAACCTTCACTGGATAGGCCAGTTTTCATAAAACTGTGTTGGACTAGGTCCGAAGGAACTGTTTCGTCATCGGATGGCATAGACTCGTTAGAGGGTGTATAATGTTCGAATCAGTTCTAGAGCAACGTTTACAAAAAATAGGGTCATAAAATATAACTGTGTGTCACCTGTTGTGTCCTTAAGAGACGATGGACGCTTTTTATTTGAAATCGTCCACGTGTTGTGGCGAATACTACAGCGTACTTGAATGGCACGAGAAGTCTGCGGAAAAAGGCTGCGGCCAGTCGTGGCTATGTCGTGAGAAGAGCTATGGATTTCTTAGCTGTTAGTAAAGCTACCCAGCAAGAAATTTACCGGTTCAGTCAGCCGGATCTCCGCCGTAGTATTAACCGGTAATCTTTCAGTTAAAACGTATAGGCCTCGGGACAAAATTTACTTATATAACGTATAAACTAATGTTAGTGTGCACTCTAGTTTGATGAAGTCAAGGAGAGAGTAGACAACATTTTTTGTTGAGTTACGGAAAGATTGTTATTAGCCACCACTCTACATGCCCCATCCTCAAGAACTTATTTTACATTTCCTACAAAATTGCTTCATACGTTCCCGAAGATATAGTATTCAAAAGGTAGGACTTTAAGGCGTCTTGCTTTGGATGCTCCGTTAGCATATTGTTATTTATACATGCACATTTATGCATGCGTCGTCTCGGAGATATAACGTTTTAAATTTTCGCTTTAATCCCCTCGCCCTCCTCAATCCCCCACCTTCTACCGCCATGCTCCACAACCCTCAAACAAGTTTATCCCCAATAAGGGACCACCAGCTCCTACGACTATGAAATTTGTAAGCTCATATCTTCGAAGGTTCTTGAATTATGACGCGTCAAACACGATTGCGTACGGTGTATACGGCAGACAGACGGACTTTTTTTGCTTCTTTCAGGTCGAGACAATACTTCAATATTAAAAAATATTAAATTAAAATCGTAGACAGAGGAAGGGAATACAAGAGTGGGGGCAAACAATGTTGCTGGAGTGAGTAAGAACATTCTCTAAATTTTATCTACTATAATAACCGTCCTCTAAACGATCGTTTGTAAAAACAGGAAATTTCACAGATTTTCTCGCTAATATTTTTTTTCCCGAAACTTCCCAGTGGACTTAATTTTTCTCTGGAAATCTGAAATAAATGTATATCCTGACTGATAGATGTCGCCGACATGCGTCTAATTGCATAATTAGCCTGAGCATTTCCTCGAACCTAGAACCAATTTCAAGTTCAAAGTGTGCCTTCTCGCATCCGCACCGAAAATTAGTGTCTCCTTTTTTTCCGAATAACTTCGTCAATTGCGACAGGCCGAACGTGATCGAGTTGCACGCCTTATGCAATTACTCGCTGATTACTTGCGAGTATTGGCAATTAAAGGCGCTTCAACGGTGCGCAGCGCACCGGATCGCTAGCTTCAAATGAAACCGAACTAACTTTACGTAGCGTTGTTATAGTCCATGTTGTAGTTGTAGGTATGTGCGATAAACAAATTACCTGTAGCCCTTAATATAGGCACTCAATCCGCGTAGGTACATTCGGAGCCGATGCACTCCATGTGTAGTACATTCATAGGTACAATAAATACGATGTGCCACACTAAATCCAAGAACCGCAGCCACATGAAACTTATGAGGCAGAAATTCCCGATGAGAGACTATAGGAAAACGATAAAAAAGCGAAAGTCGTGATAGGTCCATCAAAGATTTCGTCCGGAAGATTAATAAGAAAATAAAGGGCCCCGTTTGTACCGTACTCGTTCGCAGGCTGCCGCCACCGCCGCAGCTCCGTGTCTCCGAAATTGAACCATGAATACCCCAAAGTGAATCCCATATCCATTCGACTATAGTAAGTATACCGTGTACGCGAGGGTATACTCGTATCTCTTACCTATCCAATTATACGAGTATCTACCTGACTATCGCAAATCGGAACGTAGGTAACCCGAGAGATCTATGAGATTAGATTCGTTTGGCCAGGGTGGCTCGGTTGTGTTATATGATAAATGCGAACGATATCAAATAGTATCCGAACGCCCCCAAGGCACTTTGCCAATCTTCTTCCTCTCTCGGACCCTGGCTCCGGTGTCTTGAAAGAAAGATGTATGTCCGGCCAAGGAATCAATTTGCTGTATCCAATAATAGAAGGAAATCGATCCAATGTGGAGCACGTTTTGCATAACGTATTCGGTGTACGCCGTATGTATAACCCGATGACGTCTTTACTAATTGAATTCGTTCCTTTGCTTGCGCGATAGTCGTCAAGCTGATCGAGCACACACGGACAGATAGCTTAGATCGCTTCCTTCTGGCTAGCGTTTAGGTCAGGACAGAACGTCTCGCATTTTGTAAGATTGGCTTTGAACAGGCCGAAGAAGTCAATTAGATTCGTTGGCAATTTATCTACAGATATTTATGTTATCTGAGTGGGAGGGTTGGATTACAGTGTCCCTAGAATTAGTAGAATTTTTTTTTTAAATCATTGGATATGTAATTGTTATCTATTGGGTTGGTATGGTTAATATGTTAGGTTTTCACAAATATTATAAATATAATAGAATAAATTGTACTCATATACCCCTGAAATTTTTAAAAAATTGATTTTTTATTTTTACCGATTTTTATTTTTTATACTTTTAAGAATTAAAAAAGAAATTAGAATTTAGAAAATTCCACTCCATTACAAAGTTATAGCAATAAATATGACCAGACATCAGTTTGGAGCTGCTTCCTGGCTAATTGCCGCGCCACTCTCAACAGCAGCGTTTAGCATTTATTTTTTCGCAAAAGCTTGGTTTCATAGAAAACAAGGTCATTTATAGGACCATCTGTGAAAAACACGAAGATACAAGAGGAAGAAGGTGTACAGTACGAAGCTGGAATGGGAGACTAGCCGTAAGTTCACGTTGTACCTACCAAAAACGCATTTTTCTCGAAACTATGTTTTTAGACATGGTCGGCACGATAGCTCAGTCAATTTTCAATATTTTTCAACTTTTTTTTTTTTAAATTTTGATAACTATTTTCTCTATAGTCTGACGAGAGGTTTTTTTTAATTTTTTGCTTGGAATTTTTTTATAAATTATTAAACGCAATTTTTTTTTTTAAAACTGATTACTAAAGTTTGAAATACTGTAACTTATTTATTTTTGAAAAAAAAAAATTCCTCCTTCAGACTATAACTACTACATTATTTTACAAGATTCCTTTTTTATTTTTGCAAATTGAATTATTTTTGGTGAAGTTATGATGCCGACCAGGAAGCGCCATGGTTTTCATAAGTAGTCCATTTATACCCGTAAAAAACAATATTAATATTAAAAAAAAAAAAATTTTTTTTTTATAGTTGACTAGTTAATAAGATATGTGATCTCAACAATTAAATTTTTTTTCACCATATAACCTTTATAATAATTTTTCAAATTTGCTCGGTTTTCAGCGCGTGCAGGGGTATGTGAGCCTTTAATAAATTAGTTACTTTACTAATCCAAATTTCAATGTCATTCACGGAAAGATCTGATTGCCAAGTGTTCTGAGAGCGATTAAATAGGAGAGGAAGCACATGAATCGCTTGTGCTAGGAAGTTGAAGTTTGAAATTAAAATATATCTGCACTAACCATTTAAAAAAAGAATTGGAGAGTTCGAAAATATACATATTCTAATAAATATATATATAGATCGGATCCTACTTAAAACTAATTTTTTATGGTATTTTAAGTATGGAAGTAAATTTATTTCGTTATTTTGAATGTAATATCTATTTATTTATTTAATAGAATATATGGACAATATCCTTTATGCTGCAAAATAGTATACAATAATATTTTAAAAAAAGAAGTCAAAAGCAATAAAAGAAGAAAAATTATATAAACAAAAGACTGATGTATTAAACGTGTTGAACGAAATTACACATAGAAAATTCGTTTAATGTCAGCGATGGAAGTATTAAACAAATCCGCTTCACTTGTGTAAGTATTACCAGCTCGCATTATTCTTAAAACCGGGCTATTTTTACCATAATCTGTTGAGTGATAATCAACGGAAAAGCTGTCGATTGAGCGAGAAGTGTAACCAGGGACCCTGAAGTTGATGAGACCAAGAAGACTAGGACAATCCAACTCCTTACAAATTACCTTAAACAAAGTGACAAGCTCAATTAGTTCGCGGCGTTTAGATAAAGTGGCAAGGTGCAATTCCAACAACAACAAATCATAGTTTAATTTGAAGGCAATAAATTATGTTGGATCGTTTTAATTCTTTTCGCATTTCGCACTCCATATAGGAGAAAGGTACTCAAGGTGAGGTCGCATTAACGCAAAGTATAGGTATTTTACTCTTAACGTATGAATATTAGTAAAGGACTTCGTATTACGGGAAATAAAACCAAGCATTCTACGGGCTGAACCGCAAATGCGATCATAATGGGGGACGAAAGTAAAACCTTCATCGAATATAATTTCGAGATCCTTAACAGTTTGAACTTGGGTAGGGAAACATTGTTAATCTGGTAGTTAAAAAAACGGTATTGTGTGTCCTATTAAAAACAATATAATTGAATTTATCAATGTTAAGAAGGACATGATTAGAAATACACCATGAATAAAGTGTGTTCAGATTTTTCTGAAGAACTAAACAATCGTCATGGGAGCGTATAGTTTTGTAAATTTTTAAGTCATCAGCAGAAAGGTAACGTCGGCAAAAGTAGCTCCAATATCTTTAACAAATAGTGAAAATAGAAGAGGGCCCAAATGGAATCTCTGGAGAACTCCCGAGTTAACAATAAACGGATTGAACTTGGCAGACTTTATTCGGTCAAGTAGATAATCATTAAGAAAATTAAGGAGCGGACCAGAGATACCGACAGAAGTTAATTTTTGAATTTGTAAAGAATGGTTAACTTTGTCAAAGGCTTTTGAAAAATCCCTGTAAATACAATGAACCTGTAGTTGTTTTTCTAGCGAACAACATATGTTCTCGACATAGGGTAATAAGTTGGTCAAAATTGATTTACTTTTTTGGAACCACATAATTTAATTTAACTCATAAATAAATTCATGAAGTGAGAAAATTAGCGAAAAATTAAGAATTAAGAGCAGAATACTTAGTTTATGTGTTTAAAAAGAACATTTACACTCGAAGTTGGTTAAGATTTAAAAGTAATGTAAGAAAAGAGATGAAGGGTAACTCGGGGAGAGTTGGCGCACTTTTTGAAATGGTACATATTATTTGCTTCCGAAGGTCACAACAGTTACAAAATATCAGGTATTATAACAATTGGATTATTAATTTTTATTGTGTAAACCCCTTTTTACAGTATCTTTCTCCCGGGTATCTCTCCCAATATCGATATAGACGCTTCACTTTGTCAGGGAGAGTTGTCGCACTTTATATTTCATCTAAAAAAACATACTGCAGTCACGATCGGCTGCAAGCCAATCGTATAATACTCTACATGAATACTGAACTCCGATTTATATTGTAGTTGGGGATAAAGTAGAATTACGTGTGTGCATGTTGTATGTCCTTTATTAAGAACTGCCATTAGAGTGCTACTCAAAACTAAAAGACAATATTCAGTGTTTAATTTCATATCTTGAACAGGGTAAGTCATCGAAAAAAAAGTTCCCTTTTGAAGGACTTTCACATGGGAGGTGCAGGAAAGACTCACTCGATTTCTTTCATATTTATCATTTTCCTTGGAACCATTTAAAAATGAACGTGTACAAAATTTCAAATTCGTAGCTTGAAGCGTTCAAAAGTTATCGAAAAATATTGCTGAACACGTGTCTTAAGGACATTTTGTATGGGAGCTACCAGAAGGAGTAAAAGAATTTCGCTGACTAGTAAAGTCGAACTTTCTTTTCGCTCAAAACTAATTTGTACAAAATTTCGAATTCGTAGCTAAAAGATTACTTAGGTTATAGTGAGTTTCGTAAATTAAGTGAATATATTTTGACAGGATATTTGTATGGCAGCTACACGAAGGACTAACAGGATTTTCTTCATAATCATATATTTAGCTCCAAATATTGAAAAAATAATACATACAAAATTTCAAAGTCGTAGCTTAAACCCTTCTGAAGTCATCGACCAATATTCTTAAACACGTGTTTTAAGGACATTTTGTATGGCAGCTACCCGAAGGAGTAGAACGATTTTGCCCGTTAACGAACTTAGCCTTACAAATTCAACCAAACATCCAGATTCAAGATCCTAGGTGAAGGCGTTCTTGAGTTATAGTGTTCACGGACAGACGGACGGACGGACGTAAAGCGGATTTGAGGTTTTTGGCCACAAATAAACAAAAAATATTATATAACTTTTTTTCGTCCGAGGCTTGGTTCTATGCGTTACAAACTTTTTGCCTAGATTAAACTTAAATACTCTATATGATTTCATCTAGAGTATAAACACCATTTTAAATTAATTAAGTAGCTTCATATCATACCTTATAATATAATTTCAAAAATTTTTATTCATTGTTAGACGACTACTTTTGCTTTAGATTGATATGCCGCAATCTACTTCTTTTTCCATGTATGCAGAACAGGGTTCATGGAACTACATTTGACACATTGTGGACTTAATTTAGCATTTACTAATTCCTCTAATTTAAATATTATCAGTTCTTAAGCGTAAAAATAAATTGAAAACTGCTTGCGACATATCTACAAAAAAATAAACTAAGAGGATGCGACATGTTAGTAAGCACCATTCGTTTTTGCATCAACGGTAATTGCTTTCGATACACTCATACGGCTCGATTATGCAATTAACTTTGCAATTTCAAAGTATTGTTACATGTAAACCAGCCAACCGCGCAACTCGATCGATTACGAATAAGGCAAACAGCAATAACCGAATGCCTAGTGGCAAAATAACCCAATCAGAAACCTAGCTGAAGTATATAAGGCGAAACAACACGATTGTATCTCCCTTCTTATCGAATGCTCTCCAATGTACTAGAATCCAATGAGGATCAAAGTCGAAAGATCTCAAGCTCACTAGAACCCTCTACATACACCACCGAACGAAGATCAAAATCGAAAGCTCTAAAGCTTTCGAGAACCATCCACACACATCACCGAGCGAACATTCAAGTACATCCTAGACTGCAACCGGCTAGTATAAAATCAGGTGAAGCTTTCAGCGAGGAGATAGTAATTGTTATTACGTCGACTGTGACAGCTGTGTATACGCGACCGTATTGGTGGAAAGCGATCGATTGCGTGTGATCTAATCAAGCGATATAGATAAGCGGCGGTATTGCCAAATAGTGCGAATAATTGTGCGAACAGAATTAAAGTGCGAATAATAAATTATCACTTATTTTGATTTTAAACGAATTGTGTTTTACTTGAAATCCGCGAACCCCTAGCTCGCAACAGTATTTTCCAAACTATTACACATTTTGTGCAATTTGAGTGTAAATTTGATGTACCTATGTTGAACTTAATAAAAAACACTTCACGTACACAGTAAAAAAATTCATTAACTTTTACATCTTTTGGATAGTAGGCAAATATGCCTCACATTTTCAAGTAAATTTACATTGGGGATAGTCAATTTGAATGTAATTTTAAATTTTTGGTCAGTAAAAAATTTCAATTTGCAATCAGTAAATTTCAAATTCAGCAAATTCATTGGATATTCTCTTGAATTTACACTCTAAAAAAAGTGTATAATTAGCACTCTTTAAGATACACTTATTTCTACTTCTAATATTATTTCTTACTTACTTACTCTTAATAAAACACTTGGCTGTAGGTAAGGATCGAGCCCACGATCAATTCTGGTTTTGCTGCGTAGGTTTGATACGCGTAGCCATTGCGCCACCGAAGGCGTTTCATTTTCATTTCAGTAGAAAATAAAATCGAACGAAGCGTCCAACTTCTTGGTTTACATGAAAAAGAACGTAATTTTCAATTCATATAAAAATATAGTTAATTTTACACGAAATGTCACGTTATTTTGTGAGACTTTTCATTTAAATTGTACGGTTCGGTTGAAAAGTACATTAACCAGTAATTTCGTAAAAATTTACCTGAAATAAGTACTTTTACTTGAAAAAATGAAATATACTGGAAATTTGAAGTAAAAAATGGATTGAAAATTCAAATTTTTTAAAACAGTGCCTATACCTCACGCTCCTGCCAACTCGTCATGGTGCGTGAATGACAGAACAAACACAGCGCTCCAGTTGTGTGATAGTGGAAATTATTTAAGTAGCTAACGCGGCATCTCAAAATTTCAGAAATATTTAATTAAAATTTACAACAACAATTAAAGTAATTGGAACCAATTGATATTTACAAGGAATTTGAGGTAGTGCATGTTTCTTCTTTCATTTTAATTGAGAATAGGTGAAACTGCAAAAAATACAAAAAATTAAATAATAATTAAAATGATTAAAATTTTGGAAAAAGGTAGCAATAATTAAAATAAACAACATAACTAAAAAAATTAATAAATAAACTTAAAAAAAAACATGGTTTCATTTAATAACAATTGAAATAACATCGTTCACTCTCTTCTTTCTTAGCTCGTAGTATTTTATGAAATCTCATCCGAACATCTAGATCTTGGCAAGGCAATATTTGATCTGGTGGTGTAATACCTATCTTATGTCACTCTAAAGAAAATCTTCCTTATTTTCTGGGCATGACTCTTCGGGGGTTGTTAGAGGGTTTCAGATGATTAAGCGCTAGAATCAGGCGATTCGTAACATAGAAGAAAAGTGAGCTAGTGGGCTAGCTAATACCGAGATCTTGGGGTCAAATACAAACTGTACTTCTTGTCTAAGAAAACAGCTCAGGTTTAAATTTTAGAGCAACATCACTACCCTTAAAGAGGACCGTGCCTAGATCGACTCAATAACTATTAAGGAAGTTTCGAGGGCTTAATTACACAGCTGGTTATGGAAAATTGCTTCGGTATATCAAGCTTCAAATCGTCAAATCAATGTTGTTTGGCTCAGGTACTTTACATCCATAATGGACTTGGGAAAAACCACACATACTACTGAGGGATGATTTATACCGACGGATTTTCATTTCCTCTTGAAAAACGAATTACGCTTCTTTTCGCAATTACGGGAAACTCTTCGCCCGTTTCATATGGAAACTTACTCTCCAGTATGGTACAGTTCCCACAAATCTATTTTTTTGTTATTTTCGCGACAGTAAAGCAACGTCGCACCTGCACATTCTCCACATCCTGGGGAAATGCAATAAAAGTTTTCCATTTCGTGACGGATATTTCGAATCAAAGTGGGTTACTTTGAATTTCGCGCACTTCATAAACAGGATGCGTTAAATTCCTCCCGCAGAAAATCGACTTGCCAAGGAACACGAACAGGAAAACAGAAAACTTTTCAAATCCGTGTGCACTTCTTTTCCTTCCGGGTTGATATGCTGCATGCTCCACTTTCTACCGAGAGTCATTCGGATCAGGCTCGATTCGGTTCATCGAAGGTCCGCAATTACCTTGTCATAATTATGCCCTGGTTTACCTGTGCAAACAATCCGAAGGTAGACCAAAACACGGACGGCACAGATGCATTAGCTAGCGAGTGCATAGGTAACTCGTACAGCATACGTGATTCGACCGCACCAGGTAATCTTTTGGCTGATGGACTCATCTCACGAAATCAATTTAATCGCGGTTGCTCTGCTACAAACTGCCCGTTACACTTTGGATCCGACTTAATTAGTCGACCTGAGTTATGAGGAAACTCAACCTGAGACTGGCTGATTGGCGTGCATAAGAAGTTTGTCCAGGTGCCCGGGAAGATAGTGGCACGCGGTCGGTCGGGTGAGGGCCAGGGAACTTTTCTATTGATTTGTAATTCAAGCGGGGCCCAAGCAATTTATTATTGCGCAAATAAAAATGCAATTTGAACTTTCTTTCTTCGACGCTGACACACGTTCGCGCCGGTGTTTGTTCGATGGCATCCCTTAAAAGTGAAATCTCACTTGGCGACGTGCAGACGCACCTCAATCTTGCATTGTTCCAAGCGAGTGCGGCTTAATGCTGGTTGGATTTTAATTAAGAAATGTCGAAATAAATCAATTCGATGGCACTGATGTCGCAGTGTATGTGTGTATCGAAAAAATCCCATGACATGGACCTACGACGTCATAGCGTCACATTCGCAACTGTAAGCGATACCTGAAAATTCAATTAAACGCTTCGACCGCAAATTACTCGACTCCCGCTCTCCAGGTACCGCGTTGTCGTCGTCGCGTCAATTCAATCTTCACATTTCACATATCGAGTGATCGTCATAAAAACCGATCAATCCATCACGGAACCTGAGCTCTCGTACCAGGCGAACTGTCTCCGCTCGATATTACACCAGCCAGCGTCCTAAGCGGATCAAGCGCGAATCGATCAATCGCGGTACAAGAATATTTGCGTTGCGGTTACGCTTACGATCGCGCGATCGATTGATCGCGTATGAGATGTACGGTGCGGACCGCGAGAAATGCTCACGATCGCGTGGTGGTAAAGATCGCGGGAAGAAATCAATTCAGGGAGCGATACTGCGGCCAGAACCACCTCATTCACATGTCACATTATTGAGATGAGATTTTGATCGCGATCGGCGAGGAATCCAGGTGTACGCGGGTGTAGAGGCGATCCAAGGTGCATAAATTTCTGCATCCAAAAGGTAAATTTTTACAATTCTGTTTTGTGTTTAATGGCGGAGTTGTGTAAACGTCGTAAATTACAGCAACTATGTTGTATGTCTTGCAGCTCGGGAAGCTTACAAGCCAGTCTACCTTTTCGTTTTATCCGAGTTTCATAAGGTCATTTGAATTTTATCTCACGTACAATGGCGGGATACTGGCGCAAACCAATCAATCAATTATTGTCGTGACAACATGGAAAATCTATCGTAACAAAGGAAGCTGTTGCTGCTACTACTCACAAATACGGTATCATGATATCCACATACTTTTAAGAGTCCTTCCAAGTTCATTCTCCCTTCAACATCTATTTTTATCACTGGTTGCTGGAATTGATTGAACATCAATATCATGAATTCGTTCGTTGATACTATGAAAATATTTATTGCTGCAACCATTTTTTTTTCATAATTTCTGTAATTATCTAAATATGATTAAAGATCAAAAATTTATGAAGAGATAATTCAGTCCCCAAATTTTAAGGGAGTGCAAAATGAATATGAATTTTTGCTATCACTACTAGATTAGATTTTCGGATTGAGGTTGGGTTGGGTCCTCCTATTTCTGAGTTCCCATTTGGGACTATTGTGACTTCCCTCTAAGTGACTTTTCCTTTCAATAGCAGCGCTGTCACTGAAGCGCAGTATTTTTGGAAGATTAGTCGGATAGTTCCATGAAACTCTGACCGAAGCGTTTTATTAACAAGTCCTTCACATTCACAGAGAATATATTCTGGCTGGTTGCTACCGGAGTTACTGTCGCTATATGATGCTGCGGCAGTTGCAGCTGAATTGACGACTTTTTTGCGGTTTAGCCCTGCATGCTAGCGAAGTCTTGACTGACCGGCATCCACTTCGTTTTCTCGTCCTTGTATAATTTTAGGTGGAAGGTTTGCGACCTGAGTGGCTAGGCCACAAACAACTCCCCACACACCGACTAAGATTCGAATCTGATATCTCCTTAATCTCAGAGAGTCAAACTTTCTTCCTTTCCAAATGTTCCACCATAAATAGTTTTCAGTACCTATTGCCCGCGTCATGTCTTAGTGAATGGTACCTCACGATTAAAGCTACGTTCGGATGTTCAATTTCCCTGTACTTGACGGTACCCTACGAGATGGATGTGGTTTCATGAAGTTAGCTATTGAACCTTTTCTAGCCAATGAGTCGGCTATTTTGTTGCCTACGTAGTATTTGTGCCCCGGAATTTAAATGAAGCTAACTATGTTCTGGTTTCCGAGTGTAATCAGGCACTGGAGCCATTTTATGGGAGAACCGTGAAAAATTTGAAGGAATCCAATTGAAAAATTCACATCATGACCAGGTCCAACTCTACATATAAAATCCTTCTACACTTCTAGTTCTTTCTCCAAGCCTTTTCAACTTCTTGTGGAAATTCACATCTTGGTTAGTCCTTGTCTATAAGCTCTTCGCGGTCTAATCCAATCTTTTTTCTTCCTTCTCTCTGGTCAAAGAATCAATAATCAGGTTTCTTACGTTTAAGCGATTCTCCTCCATTTTTCGACTTCTTTGGCTTCATAAAATCCATGAAATCGGCCTAGACAGCATCAAAGGTCGCCGTAGAATATCGATCATCTCTTAAGGAAATGGCAGAAAAGTTCAATACTCTTCTGTGCTGGGTGTCTGGACATAGGGATATTCCAGGGAACTGTATGGCTGACGAACTCGCTCGGCGCGGTACTACCCTTCAGATTATGCCGAAACATCGGAATCTGGGTGTGCCCTTCTCTACATGTAAACTGCTATTGGGATTGAACTCAGTTGAGAAAACCAACCCAAGATGGGCGGACGGCATTACATGTCACACTGCGAGACAGATCTGACCGAAGCTGGATCTAAACCGCTCTAAGAGGCTGACTTTGCTCAAAAGAGTGAATGAATATCAGCACCACAGTCGGTGTCCTGCCCGGAACTGTCTTATAGGTCGGCATGATACACGACTCGGCCTCTTCTCAAACGACTTCTGTAGAAGCTGCCTGGATTAGGAGGAAGAGGAGACAGTGCTTAATCTTCTCTGTACATGTCCAGCTCTGTCCGCTAGAAGGAAAGCTCATCTTGGAGCTTACTTCTTCAACAGTCTCAGTGACCTTGCCGCAACGGATGTGGCGAAAATCCAACACTTCATTGCAAGCTCTAAATGTTTTGACGAGTAAGACCGGATTCGATGGTGGTAACACAACGGACCTTCTCAGGTCTAAATATGTCCGTATTCTCACGGGCAGCTATGCGTACCTACCTACCTACCTACCTACCTTGGCTTCATAGAAGAGGATCCAGGTTTACGTTATTTTTTTTTATAAAATTCACCTGCATCGTTTCCAATCTTTAATTGACTGGAAAGTTTAGTTCTTAGTTCCCACGTTCACGTTGGTCTTCCTTCGTCATCTCGAGTCTAAAAGGTGCAATATACGATTTGGACATTTTGTCGATTCACCTGTAAATTTTCTCTCAAATATCCACGATTAGGTTCCTCCTTTTTCGGGGCTCACGTACACTTCCTCCTCCCTTGGACTTGGAGTGCGATATTGTTTATTTTTCTGTTCCTCAGCGAATCGTTCCCACATTCTTTGACACAATCTTCCCGACGTATCCTCTTCGGCCATCTGGTAGGAAACGTTCTTCAAGTGGAGCTCCTCCATTAAAGTTGGTACGTCCTGAACTACATTCTTCTCCTGGAATTGGGTCTCGAGCGCGAAGTGTCTTTAACCACATTTCTACCTTCACGTGTTTGTAGGAACAAGCTCCGCCAATGAAATCGATTTTAAAACTGACTTAACTAGTGCACACTACTTCTTCTCCACGGCTACTTCCAGTCGGAAACCAGTGAGTTCTAGGTCTTTCCCAAAGTATAGGTCCTTCAGCTCATCTGGCGCAACCAATGGGTCAGTTCCAACTGAATCAGAACTCTTCTTACCTGTAGTAGTCATGGATTCTGAAAGAGAGAGGTCATTTATTAAGTAATTGTGTTAGACTTAAAATTGATCATGCAATATCCTATAAAATTAAAAATGTATTCTTGCAATACCGAAACTGAATAGTCTACTCCATGAGCCATGACCAAATTAACCTGTCATAAACAAAATCTATGATCTAGGAAGACGGTCTAATGCACGAAATAGATGTCAACAAACTGCTGGGCAAAATAACTCATAGGGTCAACTTGGTCGTATCTTCATCGAAATTATGCTGTCATAATGCCCCATTATCTGATATCTCGATTAGATAGCTCACGAGCGATATGTCAGCCGCCAAGACGGCCGGCGTTGACCTGAAGAATTCCGAAAGGTACGTTTGGCCTGGCCTTTACTAGGGCGACATGTCAACGCGGCAATTCCATGTCCGGGAACATGTGAAATTTAATGGACATTCTGCACGAAACTACCCGGAATATATCCATAAATTTCCTATCAATTTAATTAGCAAGTTAATCGGACTTGTTTCATAAGCAGGATTAAGATAGGGGGGCTCCATTGCAACCATCAGATAGACGATTCCGCTGTGATACGTCACTCGGTGACAAGATGAAAACAAATTCACTCCAACGTCAAGTGGAGCAGCTAAACAACACGAAAGCCACTCAATCAATAGCCCAAGCATCGAAGATAAATCTTGGCCCCATTGAGGAGCGAGTCGCGTTGCTTCTGGTAACTTGTTGAGCGTATCGGAGCTGAATGTTGAAGGCAAAAATTTCGCACAGAGAAAGGAACTTTAAAAAAAGACACCACCACCACTACTCGCAGCCACCACTTGTTGCTGGCTGCCCGTCTCTTGCTTTAAGGGCACAAAATTGGCAAAAAAGAAAAACGGAGCGATAAAATTTCCCATGTAAATAGGGAGCCCGTCCCCCTTCCATCCTCCGTGCACCACAAAAAGAACCACCGCCGCACAAGAGCACCAATTCAGCTGCCACTCAAGGATGCAATCGACTCTTGCATCCTGTACACCCACAAACACAGGGCACAAAACTCGCTCCATGTGCATGGCCAGAACACCCCTTTGGCCTATGCATGCACTTTTTGCATTTGCAAAAAAACCGCACACGGCACACATCAAACAGGGAAAATTGATCACAGCGAAATCTGACGATGGGGGTGGTGTGGTGGTGTCAGCGCCATCCCATCGAAACACTCTCTGCGATGGCATCCAACTGATTTCTGCAGTGCATGCATTCGTGGGTGCTGCAATGGTTGCGAAAGGGTTGCATTATGCCGGCTCGCAGCTTATGTGGCTAAGTGGCGGCACTTCTTTGAGCGAGTCCTGGACCCATGCATTCCTCCAGGCACTTGACTGCGAAGCACATGTTAACTGCTTCGGGGCTGGTGAGTGGGAGAAGGGGTTGATTGTTTGCTTTGTGCTATTTTTGTTGCAATTTTCTGCATTCTACGTGCGGCCGTTCAACGCGGCTTCAAGGACTCTGCTGCGGATGCTGTTGTTGTTGTTTGTTTGTTTTGCCATTGCTGCGAAAGGCTCATCCGTATCCTTGATGCTCCCTGACTTTTCACTCACACTCTTTGTGCAATGTTTGTGGTTTTTTCTCTCGGTCTCTCTTATTTGCGTTATGTTGCGGAATCATTGGCGTACCCCGTCAAGAGGGTGCGAAAGAGAAATTGCAGCGTTAAATGGTGGGAAAAAAAAGGACTTGGCGAAAAAAGGGCTGCGAAATTGCCAACAACAGGCTGCGATTATGTCAAGGGTTTCTTGTTGATGCGCTGGCTGTTGCTTTTGCCCGGTTCTTGTGATATGACTATTCACACTTGAAATTGTTTTTGGTTGTTGAAATTTGACGTCATTGTGTGGTTGCATTTTGCCACCTTCCACCTCCTGCCGCCTCCTATGCTGCTCCCGATCCGCCCTTGGCTCGCATTACCGACTCCCTTTTCCTGGAGGCCTTTTATGGCCTCGACTTGACTTTGAAGAGCGAATAGTCAAACGCTCGTTCTCGTTGGAATGCACATTAAGGACGAATTGTGGAACGCGACTGGACATTAACCAATTTATTTTGGGGCGAAATTAATTAAAAGGCTTGTGAAGGTTGCGTGGTTATTGACTTTTATCGTTTTATAACAGCCCTCTCGATTCTGAGTAAGGGTAGGTGGTCAGTACTTTTGCGATATGTTCAGGAGTGGTAACTTCCTAGGAGCTTAATGGTTGAAGAAACATTTTTATTGGATACAAGGGCTTTATTAGTATTATTTGTCCGGTAGTTTAAGACTTTTATTCGCAAGGACTCAAATACTTTGAATCGATCGTTAAAAGTCCCTGTACAATATGTTGGTCAATTATTGATTGATGTTTGAAGGTGGAACTGTTGATTCTACTGGATTCCACTTTAGAAAGGTAGAGTAATTTCTTTCAGGTCCTGCACGGATAACCTATCGCTAGCCATGGACTTTTTCTACTTTACTTAAAAAAAAAGTTTGGTGCAAGGTGGAAGCACATAATTATTAGATTCTACATTCTTCACTTGATTATTGAGTATTGACTTTTCATTCAAACCATGTAGTGCCAATTACTATTTCACAACTAAACAGAAATTTCTAATTGTACTAAAAATAAACACTTCAATCAAACTGAACACGGTCCTTAGCAGCACTGGCTTATGTCATGAACGCATGCTTACGAAATCAAAGAATTTATTCCGGATGGAAGCAGTAGAACTTCTTAACTTGCATCAGGCGGTGCATTTTCGCATTTGGCTGAAAAGGCTACGAGGTGATTTTGAATGGATTACATCGTCATCGGTCATCACATATTAAGAGAACTGGGTTTTTTTTTCAAGCAGTGAAGAAGATGTTTTTTCGTCTTTTAAATTTTACGTACATTTGTAGAAACAAATATGAATTTGATGTTTTGTTTCTAAACGGATTTATTTATTTATTTACAAAATTAACGCGTGTCGGATGATAGAAATAAGAAAATATTATGATTGGCCGGAAATGTAAAAAATCTGCCAATGGTCTGGGCGAAACTTTATTATTTTCCGGTCAAAGTTTAGGAGCGGTCAAAGTCGGAGTATATCATCAGTTGTTTCGAAATTATGAGATTGAATATCTAAAAATACTGCAATTGATTTTTTGGCGCTTATATAGGAAACCTCAGGAAGTAAAAATGGGTTCGATATATCATCAGATATGCAACCTCCTTACACCCACTTGGGGGTTGCATATCCAAAAATCCTGAAAGGAGTTAATTGATAAATATGAAGACAACACGAGAAAGTAAAAACCAATTCAATTACTTATCACTTCTAAAAGATATGAGGGAATTTGTGAAAACGTGTTCAACCCTTTTATACCCTCTTAGGGACTGAAAAAGGAAAAACTTAAAAACAGGTTTGAGGCGATTATTACGCAAGCCGTTGAAAGTGAAAAGATATTCGATATCTGATCAGACCTAAGGGATACGGCGGAATTCGTGAAAAAGTATACAACCCCCTTTCCACCTTCTTAGGGGTCGAATTTCAAAAAATCCTGAAAACGCTTTCTAGGTATTTATATGAAGAAGCAGCAGAATAAAAATGAATGCAATATTTGGAAAGACCTAATAGATATGACGAAAACCGTGAAAATATATGCATTCCATTTTCACTGGTCATTTTGTTTGCTCCCCCTCTGAACGCCAATGGATATTTGAAATTTTTTTTTATCAAAATAACTTTCCTAGTTGATTTACATATACATGCCGAGTTTCAACTTTGTAGTATAAGCCTTTCTATAGATAGAAAAAACACCCCCACCCCCGTACCATACAACCTCTATAAAAAATTATATTTTTCCAACATGCTACTATTATAGCTCTATCTAAATACCAAGTTTCAGCTTTATATCATTATAGGTTCTCGAGATATAAAAATCAAAATCCTTTTTTTTTTCACCCTCCCCACCCTCATCATCTACACCCTCACCCACAAAATTTTTTATCCTGCTAGGGGTCTATTGGGTCTACTTCTGATAAAAATTTTAAGCATCTATCTTACACTGTTCTTGAGATATGAGACTTTATTTTTTTTTTAAAAATTCTTATCCCCTCCACTTTCATGCTCCACAGCCCCCTTAAAAAATTTTACTTTCATCAAGCATGTCAACCTTTATCCACGAACCGAATTTTATTTTTCTAGTGCAATTGGTTCGTAAGATATCGTAGTCTAAAGTTGTTTATACCCCACCACCATACGCCACTGCCCCCACTCAAAAATTTGTTTCCGATCTATTCTTTTAGTATACCTAAAAAAAAGCCATTAAGATTCAGTTTTGTGAAGTTAACTGTTTAGGAGATATGGATTTATGGAGAATGCGTCGATCTCGCCTTTTTTCCGTTTCGGACGCATTATTTTTCCCTCACTCCCACACCCCTTCACCCATTTCGGCAATTTTTTTGCAAATGGGTCCACTACCGAAGCTCTATAAAAATTCCAAATTTCAGCCTCCCAGCATAAGCAGTTGCTGAGATCAAGAAACCAAAATTTTCCGTCTAAAACGCTTCCCCTACTTCCTCCCTCACACCCTCACCCTTATAAATGTGGTCACTTCAAGGGCCTACCCAGTCTATTCATAAAAAAAATTTCAATGTAATAGCTCAAAGGGTTTGGGAGCTACGAGCCTTCAAACGATTTTGCGTACAGCGGTCGACGTACGGCGTACGGCGTACGGCTGACAGACGGAGTGACATTTTTTTTTGCTTTTTTCGTGTCTCTTAGTCATGAAACATGAAAAAAAAAATGTACAGGGTAGCAAATTTTTTTTTTTAAAATCGATAACAATGCTGTATTATTGAAATAATAAAGTAAAACCGTCAAATTTTATATTGTAACGTTTCAGTGGTACTACCCTCAAAAAAGTCCGTCTGTCCACCATATATGACGGCCGGCGAAGGTTAACTGATTTAACGTCACATAAATGGGGGTAAGGACATGTAAAAAGTTATTTTCTATGTAAGCCTGAGGAACCGCTTACGCTAAAGAGTTGAAATTTGGAACTTATGCGGAGATGTGATAATGGAGCTGTTTGCATTTGAAGGATATAGGAGTGAAGGTAATTTTATACACACTGAAAGTAGGGAATTTCATTCGGTGTTGTAATTTTATTTTCTAGCCAGTAAATTCATGACGAAAATGTTTATACAAACTTTTAAAAATTACTCGTCATTTTGTTAAATTTAATGAAAATTTGTAAATTTACTACATTAATTCAGGATATTTTACTGCTTTAAGGACAGTTATTTTCACAATTTTTACTGTGCATATAATCGCTTGATTTGACAATGTTTTGATATTCAACCTCTAAAGGGCAATCTCGACATTTTATCCTCTATGTTTTTATTGAAATAGGTAAAAAAATACGTACCCAAATAAATTGTAGGATGCTATTTAGAACGTTATTTTTTAGGTTGTCAGTCACATAGTAACCTGCACTAAACGCACTAATACCATGGATACACTGCTGGTATTGATATCATAATATCGTCAATACCAGCAGTGTATCACCCAATACTAAGCATATACGAGATAAACGAACTGGTATATATTTAGTATTGAACCTGTTCCATGGTATACAAATGCGATAATTTTACGTAGTATACCATGCGATTTACTGCTAGTTGTGCCATTCCCCTATTGTGTGGCGAGTATCGCAACTAAATGTCTTTGATTGCTTATATCAGATACTGTCAAATCATTCCATATGTGCAGTGTATCATGAGCAGCTAGTTTCAATACTATGATTTCAATACCTTGGTTTGTATACTAGCTGTGTATCCATGGTATGAACCCGTCCCGGACTTCTACCCAAAAAAAATGTTTGCCCAGACAGCCAGATTCTCTATTTTATCTCTGATCAGATAAATTTGAAAGCATTTTTGACTATGACAAAAATTGGTATTTCATAAAATTGGTGGACTCACTGAACTGCATAATTTCACTTGATAGATTTTTGGGACGGTGTTTGTGTGACAGCAAACTTTTGGTTCTCTCGATACTTTAATTATGCTTAGCTTTCCATTAACGTTCTTCAATTTACCTTCTTGTACTCATTCATGAAAGTATTTCGTATCTCCTCAGTACTGTAAAATTCGTACCACCACAGTACTGTAAAAATTCGTACCATTAAGATTTACTCAGAAGACGCCATATATCTTCTTCCTCGAGTGAAGTATTTTATCGGTTTTTTTCGATCTAAACGTGTACTGCAGTTCAAAATTACGCAGCAAAGATACCGTATAGGTAGAACGTTCGTTTTCTAGTCTGTATAGGAGAGGTAGTTTCTCTTATTCAGCACTAAGTAATTATACCCTTATGAATTGAAAGTTACTAGTACCTTGTTCTTTTAACTGGTTAGTTAACTTTTGGAATGGCTTGATTAGCTCGAAGATTTTGTACTTAGCAGAATAGACAGCTACTCCTCTCATCAACACTTCCGGTTTATTTCGTCCTTGCCCTGCAAGAATTAACTAAAAGTTTAGGAGAAACTTACACCGCATCGTTTTCTGGCTCCAATACAGAGTGTTGACGGTTTTATCGGTTAGCTAGAGACTAATTATTATAGTTTGCACCTGCAGAACTGATTTTTTTTCACCATATTTTCTTGTCTTTTCCAGAATCAAAACTCTCCAGGGTCCTTGAAATTCCCCAGAAATCATACACAAGTACAGCTGATGCGACAGACGTATTCAAAAGTGTTCTAAAAAAAATAAGGAACTTATCGATTGTAAGATATGTAATAAAGATATTTAATTATTGAAGGCACTCTTTTAATTACCAGTCCCTTCCGTTTTTTCCAGGTATTTTCGGAAATTATTCCACTCCGGCGACATCCTGCAGACAAAATTAATTTCAACAAGACTAAGCCATCTTTGCGCGAAACCTGAAGAACTTTATGAACGCTAAAAAGTGATTTGTAGCTGCTCCTTATCGCTAAAAAAGGATCTGCTTCCGGACTAAGGATACGAATATGATGCACGTTGCCGCAATCTTTCACAACGAATAAGTCTTCGAATATTTTTCTCCACATTCAGCCGTGTATTGTGCAAACGAACCGCCACAACTGATATATGTGTCCTTGCACGAAGCGGGATGCGTTCGAGACGGATAGCGGATTCTTCCTTGGCTCCCGGATGGGTGTATGAGATGCGCGCCTCAAATTCAATAAGCGCCCATTGAAATCACATTAAATTTCCTTTTCTTAATAATAAAGCGAGTATTTTCCACTCGAACGGAGATGAACATCCTTGAAGCATATACACACACTCACCCCTAATTTCATCCCCTATCCGAGCTCTGAAGTTCCAGGTGGAAGACGGTGCCACGACGAGACCGGAGTATCCTGCAAGCAGACAACCGACTCCTTGGCTGAGTAAACAGACCCGAGACAATCGTATAAAGTCGCAAAAGATAAAAAGGATATATGACGTGTGCAAGGACCTGACAGGAGCCGAGAGTATAGCGTGTGGGGTTTTGTGGGTAACAAAACAAATTTCGAGATTTATGAGTCGTAAGAGGACGAAAAGTGTTCGTTCCTTGAGTGCCGGTGACTGGGTCTGGAAAACTTACGAACCGGGTCCGTTTCATTTCTTTTCACGATTTTCACCGAAACGCGCGGTTCGGGAACGAGGTTGTAACGGTAGCAGCTACTTTTCACGTGAATTTGCACGTGTGTCGATGCACGAAAGGTTTATAAGCGCGATTCACTGGAGCGAACGACACAATCGACAAGGACCGGTTGAGAATATTCCGAAAATGGGTACACCTAATTGTGATTTAAGGGGTTGAGGGTTAAGTTGCAGAGCGGAAAACGGATTATGCAAATCCAGTTGCCAGATGAAAATCAACGTTTTCGACAATGACTAATTAGAAACGGCGCTCTTTGTTCTTTGCTTTTTCGACAGCAATGAGCAAGTGAGTGGGATAAAAAAAAGGACGTGCCTGTTTTCACTCCTTTCCATGTAGGTTTTTTTAAGAGAAATAAAATTTATTCCGGTGGAAGTAGCGCTGAAAATGGAAATTAACCACTTGTTATTATTATATTCAAGACTAATAGGTTTTTCGGCATTTATTTCCTAATGCCCAATCCAAATTCATAGCATAGATTCCATGTCTAATATATAGGTCACTAGGCCTTTAACCGCTTTTCGAACTTCGCCCCGAAAAGTAATAGAGTTACACCCAGTCTATTTGTTTTTGTCAACTTCTTAGGGGTTAAATTTGACAAATTTGGAAACCGGCTTTTAGGCGATTATACCTAGTCCTGCCATAAATATTGATACAAGATTTTTTAACTACAAAAATAAAACTACTAGTTGGAATTGAATAATTTTTTCAGTTTTTTATTGTGTCAATAGTAAACTACGAAATTTAAAAAAAAACTATTCAAAACGGCCGCCATTTGCTTTAATACAGCGAAGTCTGTGAGGCCACTCATCGATCGCTGCACGGACGATATCCATGGGAAAATAGTCTACAGCTGCTACCAACGCCTGCTTCAATGACTCCAGGTTGTGGTGGCTTCTTTTACAGACCATGTCCTCTAAAACTGACCACAATTTGTTGTCGAGCGGATTAAGGTCTGGTCTGGCTGCCGGCCAATATTCAGTACTAATAAACTCAGGTACATGATTTGCAAGCCACTGTTGAGTTGTTGTGGCCTTATGTGCGGGCGCAGAGTCTTGTTGGAATATCCATGGTCTGTTTTGGAACATTGTTTGATTCAAGGGCTCCACTACATTCCTTAAAATGTCTAGCTGATAGTTTCTTGGCGCTGTTTTAACATCCTTTTCACAAAAATGTAAGGAAGTGAGGCCGTCATTGGGTACTCACCACCAAACCATCACTGATGCCGGATAATGACCTAGTTCAATCCTTGGCACCAGTTCACTGGTTTCCTTGGAGGATCGTGCATACACCCCTATCATTCTGCTTATTAACAGATTCCTCCACGGTAAAGATTTTTTCGTCAGTAAACAGGATTGTTTTGTAATTCTCTTTACCGTACAGCGATGTGTCTTGATTTTTTTTTCCTATTTTTTTTTTAATTCAACGGTAAGGCGCTGTCCTGATTGTCGTTTGAAAGCTCTAAGTCCCAAGTCTTGTTCAACGATGCGGCTCATGGTTCTCGACGATATATCCATTTCACGAGCTATGATTTTTTGTCTGCGGACAGGATTACCACTGATTCGCGACTTCACTCGCCTCTGGCGAGCGAGGCCGGCCGGATGTTTTACGGTCGTTTATATTTCCAGTATCAGCAAACAACATAACAGTACCTTACACAAAAACACTCGTGATATTGAACGGTTTCAATAACTCAAAAATACAAGCTCTTTCTATTCCACACATACGAAGAGCAATAACAGCAATAATACTGTTCCCTTTGTCGGACCATTCCATCATGACGGCTGAAGATATACTAAAATGGTTTGGCGCGTTTGTAGAGCACATACCAACGGTCAAAACTTGCAACATAAAATTAACCTGCGTTTAGGTTGTCAGCTGCAAAAGTCGCGTATACACTTGTATCAATATTTATGGCATAGAAAGTCCATTAAAGTTAAAAAAAAAAATAATGCGATATCTCATTACTCCTGAGAGACAAGCCGGAATTCGTAAGAACGTACACCGTAATTTTAGACCTCTTTACGGGGTTGAATATTAATTTTTGGGCAATTAAATGTAAAGCCCACAGAAGTATAGAATAGACCTAAAAGATATGCCGGAATTCGTGGAAACGATCCATAAAACAGTCTATCGACTCAATAGTTGCCAATAGATGGTCAAACCTAGCCACAAGCTCAATATCAAGAACTCTTTGGCCTGAAAGCAAGTCTGTGCTGGGTCTGAGCAGGAAAGTTGCTAGCACGCTAATTGGAGTGCTCACTGGACACAGCCTGATCTGTTGACAGGCTAGACGACTGGTTTCCTTGGCAAATGATCTTTGTCGTAGCTGCGATGACCCAGAAACAGAAGAGTCAATCTTCAATATCAATCCTCAATGTCAATCTTCAAGGTCAATCTTCAATGCGAGTGTCCGGCCCTATTGAGAACGAGCATATTTGGCGCATATTCGCTTGATGTCCTGGGTGATATCGATAAGGGGAAGCTATATAACATGGTAAATTTTATAAAATCCACAAAATGGTTTTAGGTTCCATGAGTAATAATACTCAAACGCTGAGCACAACGGACGAACACTAAAGTCTGAGTATGGAGTATGGAGTATGATGGAATCACCACCCCACGTACCATACCTTACCAACTTTAATCACTAGTAGCTTGAATTTTCATTTTAGAGCATGAACGATTACGGAAGGAATTTTAAAATATTTCAATTCAAGCTTCCAAGCATTTCGGACGCCTTATTTCTCGATTCCCGTACCGTTCCACCCAAGTCTATCTTTTGATTACTACAAAACAAGCTGCTAGCGAATGCCAAAAAAATCAAATTCTATGCGCATCCCAAGGAACTTGACACACAATTATTAGAACTAAGACGATCCAAGGAGTAAAGAATCTTTCTGAAGGATACTATTCTTTGACCGCAAGACAAAAAGAGCTCAACTTCATTCGTTGCTCCTCGATTCTAATACTTCTTTCATCTCCGTCATAACGAAGTATAAACTCCCGTCAAAGTTCAAACCTCAACCCCTTCTGTTCGCTTAACCGCTACACCACACTGTGCAAATGGTCTCTGCACCTTTACCTGTGTCCTATTTGCACCAACTGAATGCAAATAGTGCCAACGCTCAGCAGCTCCACTCGTCAACCCCCAGCATGGGCTAAATCTCATCGCCTTTAAGCTTCATTGAAATTCCCAGCTCGTCGACGACCTGTACCTCTCTGACACGAAATATCAACATGAAAATCTCCAATATTTGCCCAGCGAACCGTTCGAGCCGTTGTCATCCGTTGAGAACCCGAAAGGATTGGACAATTTTACCCAGAATAATTTCATTATTTATCCGCGGTGGAACCGGAGCAGGACCCAAAAAAAAAATAAGGAAAAAGCTGAAAGAATCGCGCTAGATGGGGACACGGGGACACCATCGGAGCAGGCGTCCGCTGTGATGGAAAACAATACAAGGACCTCCACCCCGTCCCGAAAACATTGTTTGACGAAAAACATAAGAAAGATAAATAATACGACTTTTGGGGTAATATCTGACTAAGAAGGACGAGGTCGGTGATCCTAAGGGAGGACGAAATGTTCGAACGAGTGGTAGTGATGGATAAGCCCGGGGATTCTTCATCTTCCTCGTTGTCGTCGTGATGTACACCATCGCCGTGGTCCTGGCAATATGTACACTCTATAGCTGTTTTTTCTAATTGGATTAGATCATATGAAAAGGAACGTGGCATCGATGGAGCATTATCGCGAGGGAAGGACCAAGTGAAGAGGTGTTGTTGCGAGGCCTTGTAATTGTATCGCGTCCCATCACCGAAACATAAGAAAGTAAAAAAAAAAAAGGAAATCTTGCGAGTAGCAACTATATCCATCAGGCAGCTACCCTTCTTGTACGAAAGCTGAAGAAGCATCGGCAGCGGCAACCATCAAGCAACAAGGGGTGAGAAAATTAAACGGATCTGTATTGGGATGCTGTAAGTGTCATCTGGTTAAGCTCTAAAAATTAATGATTCGCGGATATTTATTTAGAATGCGAAGAGTTCCCGAAAAAAGAAGCAACAACAACGCGAACACATTACGCGTGTAGAACAAAAATGGCGGCTCCTAATCGATTTGGGTCGATGCCCGGGAAAGAGGTGGGCATTTTCGGTTATAAATCCAAATCTGCCAGCATGCGACATCGTTTCATACAACATAAAACAAGATGACAGTAGCAGAAAACGGACGCAATCGCCTCTATCAAAATAAACAGCGTATTTTGAAACCAGATCTGGTCACTAGTGCGTCCCAAAATGGCTATAAAACTCATTAGTATACTTTTAATAGAACTTAGCTGTCTGATCCCTAGTTAATCCGTAAGTAAAGAAAAAATCATTTCTACGATTATAGAAGCAATTTTAACAAATTTCCAATATGAGATAGTCGTCAAATTACTTTCTCGTATTTCAGTATAAACAAACAGTCGTCTGAATAACTTCCAAGTCATGAAAGTTACTGAAATTACTTTTGGGTCATATTCGTAACCACGAAGCTATTCGAATTACTTTTTCGTCATATTTACAACCAAGAAATTCCTCAAATAACTTAAGTCATATTCCTAGCCAGGAAGTCGTCTAAAAAATATTTATATCCGTATGTGTCTTGTGCAATAGAACAGAAAGAGCGTATTATGTAAGCGTTATTCATTATCTTTTTAATAAAGGCTAAATGTACGTCCCGCAGTGATAAATATGAATTTTTTAACAGTACCCGAATTTTACGAGTTGTGTACTAGTCATTAAATAGTCATTAGCAATTTTTAGTCGGTTGGAGGTTTTAGCAACATCAAATAAGTTAAAATTGAGTTATGATAAAACCCAGTCAGGACATTATATCTAAGTGGTCAAACCGACGTCGTGGTGACTATTAATTAAAATTATTGAGCAAAAAGTTATATTTTTATGATTACAGGTCGTTGGCATGGGTCACGATAACATAAAAGTTATCCTGTGTTAGTTGGGACAAGTTAATTTTAAGTAAGGAGGACCTGGTTAAGTAATTGAAAAACCGAACAGTGTCTATTGCATGAACTTGTACTTTTCTTCCCATTTTGCTCTATTGCTCAGCTCTCTCCCATCTTAGCTGAAATTACTCCGAGTTTCAAAGGAACTGAGTGGTGAAGGTTTCACTAAAATAGAACCAGTAGTGCATGAGTTAAATATACAGAAATACAAAAGCCTAGATTCACCACGTTTCGATTAATTCTCGTTATTGTAAAAAAATTGTATCTGACCATTTTTAGTAAGTGCAGTAAAATTTGAAAATTTTACATCTCGGAAATGACTGAAGCTAGGAATCTGGGGCTTCGCAGATACGTAGGGACATGCTAGGGGAGCATCAAAATAATAAATTTTTGAAGAGGATAATTGTGTTCAGGGGTTCACAAAATGTTCCAAAAGCACGAGGCAAAAACTTCTTTCGCGGGAAATGCAAGCGTTTTAAGGGTGGGTGGCCAAAAACTTAATCTTTTCCAATCTCAAGAGCCGCTTTTGACAGAGAATTATTATTCGATACGTATGCTAGAAGTATACTTAGGAAGTAATTTTTTAGGGGGTTTTTACCTACAGAGGTGGCCGTTGAAGAAATCCACCGAGGAAAAGGGGAATTATATCTCAAGAGTCCCTTCATATATATTCATATGTCAGCTTGGATTTTTTACTGCAGGTACACCCTACGTCCCGTTTTTGGATGGTTTTTCTTTTGGAGGGGTTCATTAAGAGGAAGGCAGAGGGTTTAAATGAAAATTTTCTGATTTTATATCTCAAAAGTGACTAATGTTACAAATTTAAAAATATTAGTATTATTTGTAAATATTAGTATGCAAATATTTTAAAAGTATACTTCTTGACAGGTGTAGTGACGTAGGGACTAAAAGCAGATATCAGTTTTTTATGAACGATTTACGGTAAAAATGTGAAATATAAAATGTCGACAATAGTCAATTAATGTGGACCCCGTGAAATGTTACTCCTTCCTGCAAGTGATATGCCGATAAATTATTGAGTGATCTTCTGCTAATTAAACGAAGGTTACGCGAAATATTTCAAGAGCATGTTAAGATCGAGCAGTGGTGAATTCTGGGTTGTTAGACAGAGAGTACAGAGTCAAACCCGTTGCTGTGTGTTTTGAATTAAAATATTTCCACCATATTCGATTATGTGCGTAGAACGTGCGAGAAGTCTTGAAAATTGGAAAGTTGTATATTTCTCTGAAATCGATGTCATTGATAAATGGTTCAGGCTGCCAGGGTAGGCCTATAACAATATAATTAATCAAAAAATTGTTTTTCAGTTCGAATCAATTTTTATTCTCCGTGGAGATACTGGGTAGTAAAAAAATGTTCGGACCTGTACCCTCACTCACCTAAGATATCAATAGCTTAGTAGCGATTTTTCAGTACAAAAAACTGTAGTAAGTCTGAGTACAGTTCTGAAAATATACAGAATGAATCCCGTAAAACTGAATTCAGACTTTTGCCAAAAATATCAATATTAAGTACTGGAGCGAATCATTCTGTTGAGAATGAAAAGAGTATACCTTTTCCTCAATAACTTTATATCGGTTATTGCCTTTATGATAACATGGACTGATCACATTCCTGAGTTTCTAAGCAGGTTTTTTATAACACCTTTGAGTGATCAGAAAGAAGCTGTAAAATTGTCTGCGTTTTCTTCATTACTGGAATTTGTACGCTGACAACTATTACGTATTATAATTAAAATAGGATTATTAACTGTATACTGCAATAAATTTTTTCTTGATATTCTTTAATTTAAACTGGGAAGTAAGACCATGGCTGAGAGTAACTACACTCATGACGTTTGCGAAATCTTAAAATCAGTAGTGCACTAGTACTGTAGGAAAATATACATATTGCGAGTATGTACAATATTTCGCAGTCAACGAATAGAACGCCCTGTAGCCTAGATGTTTGAATGTTGTCTTCACACTGTCCTAGTTCAAATTCTAGTAGTTGTAAGCTTATTATAAAACATTAAGTTTGAAAACTACACAGAAAAAAATGAATAGAAATACTGCCTAAAAAGTAGATGTTCCACCTAAAAGCAATGAGTGATTTTCAACCTACTACTTCATTTAGACAAGACATCTATTTCAAATTAGTTATTCTATTAACGCCATTATTTAGTTAATTTAACTATACAATTAGTTGATTCTCCCATTTTGGTATAGAAAAATCAGCTATTGATTTTAGATACTAAATTAAATTTCAGTAGGTGCCAATTGGTTTTTTTACCAAAACATATTCAACAATTTCACTACTATATAAATAGGTGAACATTAGACTGTATTCAACTAATTTGAATAGATGGTCTTATAGATTTTACACCTTAGTAATATAAATGCCTGGAACGAATGGTATTTTGGAAATAGAAAATATTTGTAACTGTAAATGAATAAAACATAAATAATAATAAAAATTATTTACTTTCATTTAATTGAAATAATTGTTATGAACATTTTTTAATAATCTATTTAAATTCTGGTTTTAATTTTAGGAAATAGTCATCAACTTCATGACTTATTAAGTGAATCGATGGATACAGAATTTCACTAATAGAAATGATCATTAGGATGTTTCTGCGACTATATTGTACAATGTACCAAAGTCGGCAAAATAGACAATTTTGCTACAAATATATGAATTTGTCTAATCAAATTAGGTGGGAAAAATATTAACAAATGTGTCTAATATATTTAGGCAATGCTTCGATTATTCGAAATTTTAAGAGTAACTAATTACGATTAGAACAAATACCTAATTTGGTAAACAAAAAAGCAATTTCATTCTCATTAATTCGTCTAAAACTTAGGTAGTTTTCTTATTTCGTTTTATCTACTTTTATTTAGAAGAGTTTTCTATTCTTGTTTCTTCTATGTATGTACCTCACTATAGATAAACTAGTATGAAAAAAATATCCATTATAAAGAAGACTTCAAAAAAACATAATTTTTTACCATTTTCTCTCAGACAATTTCACCAGTATTGAAGAGATATCGTGTATAGTCATTAATTAAGAACAAACTATACTAAATTAATACAGTCTCAATATGTAATACTAAAGCAATATTCATGTTCAGTACTGAATAAATTAAATTTAACTGAATTTAATCAGTACTGGAAATGTTCCGCTGAAGATATGCTTATATCGATACTTGATGTGGAAAAAGTTCCGCTAGAATGCCGTTTGAGTACCGATAGATTATGCGGGATGTAATATATTCCAAACTAATTACCACAGGCCAACATGTGTGGCTTTATTTTTAGGGCAGCTTATTTCCTTTCATTTCATGTAAGAGTTTGAACAACAGTTATCCCAATCTTGAGATATTTACTTCAGAAGCAATTCTGAAAATTCTCTGATTAATGTTATTTTTTTAGAAAACCCAATTATGAAAATATTATTATTATATTAATTTTTATTGATGTAGCATATTTAGAACCACTCCTTGTTTAAAAAAAAACGGTTTTTATATTTCTGGTTGCACTTAACATTTTTATTGTCCAGTATTATAATTTTTATTATTAAGACATTTTTATTATTTAAATATTTTTATTTTTAAGAGAAAAACGATTAAATTTAAATGATTTTCGACATAACTTTTGTACTTAATTGGCGTGGTGGATAAAACTAGGTTTAGTTTATTTTCCATTTTAAAGAGATACTTAAAACTAATAGGGAAGTCTATACAACTAAAGACACTCTCATATTTTACTCTGTTGAGTTAAAAAACTTCTAGTAGAAAGTATCGATAATTTAGATTGTAATTTTACGTAGTATCACCGTAGATATCGTCATAAGAGCAGGTGTGTATGTATCTCCAGCGAAAGTGAAAACTAAAACTTCGGCTATACATGAATCAAGGTCCAACTATTTCAGACATCAATCTGTAATTTTGTCTAAAACACAATGCAACGATGTTATTAATTAAATGCTCACCTTACTAAGCTCAACGATCAGAAAATTCAATGAAATTTGTATGGAAGCTACAAGAAACAGAAGTAGAGCTCTCGATCAGTTGCGAAATTCAACCAATTTTATCTCTTGAACACACCAATGATAATTATCACCTGCCAGTTTTTCCACAACTATTATATGGTAGCTTCTGGAAGACAAGGGAGGAATGCCCCGGAATTGAATACCTACAACTATTGGGAAACAAACGTAAATATATCGTATTCTGAAATGTCTACGTTGGTCATTTGTACGGCAAATTCTCAAATGAATGAAGGAAAATCACTTATTAATGTAACCAATCACTTTGCTTTTTAACCAAGAACAAGTGAAATAAAATGTAAGCTCAATGAATTATCGAGTTGGGACGAATGCAAGTAACAATTTTTCTTAACTACTTTTGTATGGTGACGGTTTGAACTGGAGCTACTCGAAGGCATTAACATCATACACACCATACCTCATTATACTGGAAGGAGTGTGCTATCTTAATCTTCACTTTTTCCGTCAACTTTTCCGTGAAGGTTTCACATCATAATTAAGAAGATTTCAATGCATCGAAAACGCTGTCACATTTTCGAAGTGGCCGTTGTTTTCGCCAAGAATTTTAAAATTATTTAAAGAAAATTTATGATAATGGGAATGTCTTTTGCCAACTTTCTCTTTTTTCACCAAGGAAGCCAAACCCACACAAATATCAATGCCAATTCCGATAGAAATCGTTTCTAGTGAAACGAAAACCATTGCGAGCCACTTGAAAGATTGAAAGAAAATTGATAAGAGCTAAGAAAATTTTCATAAAATTTCCCAACGACAAGGATCGATTTCGAAATGAATTTTTTTTTGGCAGAGCCGTGAATTAAGTCGATGTAAACGGAGCGCGCCAAATGTCATTAATCAATACATGAGGCTCCTCGAAGTGGGTTTTTTTTATACTAGAAAGAAAGAATTTCCATCTTCCATTAAAATCCCTTCATCCAACCCCATCGGCCCATTCCTACCCCCGAACACCAGTAACGAGAACATCAAATGAGAAGGAAAAAAAACCGCCCCCGTGTCTATGCCGCACTTAAGAACGCGCGAATATAAAACTGCTGTACAACGTTCGGCACAGGCGGGCATAAACAGTGTTTTCTGTTATTTCGTAGAGTACCAGTAATCAGGACATGACCACCCTGTACGAACTACCCCCATCCCTTACGGCCTCCAACTCGACTCATTCGAAGAAGCTTGCCGTATATGAAAATTTTCATCGTTTTACCGTGCGGACTCGAAACAACAAACGGTCGGTCGTCGGCGTGTGTTGCCCGCGAGGGGGTTGAGTCGCTCGAAATTAATGGGGGATGAGAATCCGGGGATGGGCCACCCAAGACATCTCAAACTACACAGCACCACCCTGTCAACGTACTTGACAAGAGAGAATCCACCCAAGAACACACACAGCCCGATGAGATGTGAGCGATGCTAAAGATAGGGTGACCGGGGATAGTAATGGGTTCTTTTTTATTGGAAGGAGGGGACGGGGTGGGTGAGGTGATGTGCTAGCTCATTCAGTTCAGGGTAACTGGGTTGTCCGGATGGAGGGAGTGAGTGGGGGTTGATATGTCCTGTATCGGAAAGAGATGGAAAAATGCTAATTAAGAAAAGCGAAAGAATACAAATCAAGGCGATGACTGCGGAATAAATTCCCTCAAATGGTTGCGGGGGACCGGAGGGGTTGGCTTCCGAGCAGTGCGAGATGTGAATTGGGTGGTAGGGTTTGATAAGGGATCCTGTGTGTCTTGTGTATGTGTGTGGAGAATGCAAGGCAAGTCCAAATGAGGGATCAACCCGGGAAGACCGCCACTACCACACGATATGATGAAGGACCCGACCATGGAATCGTGGGGGTGGTTTTTGGGTCACCCGTAAAAGAATGATGCGATGAGCCCTACGGGGAGGTTTTTTTTTGGATGTTTTCTATACATGAGCATTTTTGATGTTGTCCCGTATTTTCTTTGACTCGTTGTTAGGAGATTCTTCGCGAAGAATTTTATGTGTGCCGTCGAATATGCGAAGGATTTTGGAAGTGTGGTGTAATTATAAATTAACACAAATACAGACACGTACACGTACACAGGCACGTAAAGAGACACTGCGAAAATTGTTTAATCAATAATCGAAACAAAAGGAATAAAATGGATGTAATACTCGAGAAAATCTTAAAAAGATTTTAGCCAGTAGGTTGTAATTGAAGTGGAGGAGGTCATAACAATAACCTTTTGTAATAACTCCCTTGTCTTAATCGTCCTTAATTCATAGACATATATTTTCCAGATATCGGGTTAATCTATAATAATTTGTAATATTTACAAGGAATTTAGCAGTAGTGGCAGTACTGTAAGCTATTTCATGCAGAAACATGTTTTGAGTGATATTTAAACGTTATAATGCTAACTTCAAAGTGTACGAATAATTTTGTCAGCTTAATTATCGTCGCTTATTACATTCCTTATATGTCTTGGACCTAATGGTATAGCTAACTTATAATAACCAACTAATAATAAATATCTCTCCAAATTTAAATCAAAATTTTCACAGTTGATCTACTATAGAAGTCAACTTTAAGTATGAGTGAATTGTAATTGCTCACGTAGAACTGAATTAGATCAGAATTTCATTAAAATGCATGCGAAATTTTTTGTTTAAACCTTTTTTACGAGTGATACACGTTTTACTCGAGAGAATTAAGTAAGCACCTTCTAAAGTTGAACGAATTTAACAGGATCAGGACTGGGGCGTCATGTCAGTTTTTTCAAGGGGCAAGAATTTTTTTCCATAAATGAATGTGGGTCGATGTTAAGTTGTCTAGTGTATGAATACATGCGTGCACAGTTCAAAGAGTTGAATGAGTGGAAAATAAAAAGGTCACGATCTCTTTTAATTTTCAAATTCAGGAAAGTCAAATGCCCACTACCCTCCCAAGTAACATGGATAGTTCTTGATCACAACCTGTAGTCCGGCAAACGTTGTCACAACGAATTTTTAGTTGTGGCTTGTGTGTATTTAATTTTGTTGGCACTTAAAACTATTTTTAGTTGCGAAAACTCCTTAAGAACTTATTATCAGTACTATACAGTCGTACTACCATTTAGTACGTTTAAGTAGTTGTGAAATGGTTTTGCGAACTACTGCGGACAACCTTAAGAATTCTCGTCACTGCTAAGTCCGTGTGTGGTTCGCACAACCACCTGTCAAGTAGTGTAAGGCTACTAAATAGTAGTGTATGACTACTAAATTACTATTTAGTGTTTGGCTACTAAATAATAGTGTATTGTTACTTAATATGACACCATATTTTATAGATGTATCATGGTTTCCAATATAAATGAAATATTTTGAACAAAAGCTTAGACAAAAGATACACTTATTTTTAATCAAAATTCTTATATTCGTACTTTAAAATATTAGTTCGAATATTTTTTATTCCATTTTAGTAAAAAAGTACTTCCGTTTAAAAAATCAATTTGACTTAACAAGTTATAAAATATGTATTACAATATGGTTTTTTATGGAGGGGCATAAGTTTTAAGCATATAAACATCACTTATGTTTACAGTAAAAATTATATTTCCCATAAAACTAGTTCCAGATTTAGTTTTTTAATTGAAAAATAATTAACATCAACTCATACTTAAATTGAAGTTCACATTTTATTTGTGTATTCTTATTTGGTTGTAATAAGCCATAAAAACACACATTTTCACATTCTCTGCGCGCTCTCGACTTGTATGTGTATCGTGTGAGATTTATCACCACTACTCATTTTTGATCAACGAAGAGAGATTTTACTATAAAGTGCTCAAATAGTTCGTAGATTGTCCGTAAATGGTTCGGAGAACCACATGCACTCCACTCACAACCAATCCTGTTTAGTCCTAGCCCACAATTATTCGTAACGCTGCAGGTAGCGAGGTGATATGTATTATTAAGTCCGCACCGTTTTCACTACTATTCGCGAAAGTAAGCATTACTATATAGTTATATGATATAGTTCGCAGAACGTTCGTACTACTGCGACACGACTATTGGTGCTACTTGGGCTACCCCCCCCCCCCTCTTTAGCTCAGGACCATAGTCAGTTTAAGGACATACCACTACACCACAGTTCATCAGAATATTTTAACAATTTCGATAATTTATTGTAACTACAAATTTTTGAAAAATTAGGTTCTAACAATTTTGGCGATTTTGAAAAAAAAGAGAATAAAAGAAAAAATATTTGAGTACATCTTTCCACTTGTTCCCATTGGTGAAAAATTTGGATTTTTTAACCGACGAATATGAAAATATTATTTTTAAAAAATTATCAAAAGATTTAGAAAAAGGACATTTGGAGCTATACGAAGATGAGAGAACATACGCACTCGTAACATCCCTTTCTCAAAATCTTTTGCTTTTTTAATGTGCCTATGATTAATCCTATAGTTTTCACCTCCTTTTTTGTTTAAAAAAAAAGAAATTGATGGTAAAGTTAAGTTTTTAAGAAAAGATTGCAGCTTGATATGTTTGAAACCGTTGATTTTGAAAACTGGAGTTTTTCTCAATTAAAAATAAAATTTTGAAGGTAAAAAAAGAGAAAAAAATGGTTTTGAATTTACTCTGTTCACACTTTAGAGTAATTTAATCAAGCTCAAAAGTTTCAACGAAACAAAACTCTGGACGGGAAAAAATTAAACTTTTTAATTCAATAGGAATTTTGACGTGGTAAGTCGCAGTTCGTCAAGTTGCTTAACCCTTCCCAGCTAAACTGTTTCAAACACAGCTATTGGGGTATAACTTTAAAACACTTCAAGATTTTGAAATTTTGTTCACGATGATTTGCCAACGATTGAAGTCGAGAATGAATTTGTAAAAAAAATTAAGTATGTGTTTTGTATAGCCTCCATGCGAAAGTTTTTAAAAAAAATGTTGTCTTCATACGACGGATCGTATGATAACTACAACAATCTTACAGATCTACTTTTTGCGAAATAAGCCAAAAAACAAAATCAAGTTTGTAAGTAAATAAAAAGGCCCATTCCGCTTCCTCTAGCTTCTATCCAAAAATTCTTAAAGTAAATAACTATACTGAACGATTTCCACAGATTCGACAACATTAAAGAAATAAATTCAAGATACCCTTTGTCATATAATTGTTCTTTAAAAATTTATGCTAAAATTTTTCCACACTTACTATAACTAGAAAATGCCACATGTTATAAATTTATTAGATTTGATTTGGTCAAGTTTAGGCTAACAACAGAAATTTACTGTTTTAATGAGCTTCCTTCAACTTTTTGGGGTAGCTTCCATAGAAAATTATTTAAAAGAAATTGTTATATTTATTGAACGATTGTAATGTAATTCGAAAATGTATTTCTATTTTAAATTTGAGAGTATAGCAATGGGTAAAATAAAGGTAACGCTTTCACGCAGCTATTGTACACGTATTCCCAGAAAAGGATGCTTTCCTTTGCGAAAGATCGAGAATGGCTCTGGCATTATTAATGGTGGTAGCCAGATTTGCACGAGGAATCATGGTACGATTGGATAGCACCCAAAAGATCCCATATCAGGACTTGAAGTATTCTTGAACTTTCATCTCGATGGTTCTTTTCATGATTTTCTTGGTCGACACAGCGCAGGTCTTCCTTGTAGATTCTGATCCTAAGCCTATTTGAAAATATCTTGCTCTGGCTTTCTCATGGATCCAGCTACCTATTCCCATTGCCCTTGATTTCAATGCTTAACTTGAACCGTCAAGTTGCTCCCCAATGACCGTAGTCGGAAATGACATCTTTAGCTTCAAACTCTCCACTTATCAGCTTTGTAACTAAATTGTTTCCCCTTTTTCTGAAGAATGAGAAAAGGTGCTACCAATTCTTACTATTTGCTCGAAGCTGCTACAGCTAAGTGCAAAAAACTGCAGCAATAAAAACATGATTAATTTAAACTCAACATTCTCTGTGTACTCTTCGATCAGGAACAATGCGACTATCTGAGAAAGGTAAAGTCAGTAGCGAAGATTGCACAAGACCTTCTCGGGAAGTCCATCTCATTGATTTATATCAGGTGCACCTTAACACCAACAATGTTATGCGTTCGCAACATACACCTACCTCTGCACTGCACATGCACATGGTGCAACAAATTTGAGCGTAGACCCCATCTCTGTCCAGTTTGCATCTATAGGGCGAAAAGCGAATCACCCAGCTATGGGCTATGTGGGGCCATAGAGGAGGAGTTTGAGATTTTTGTAAGAAGCCTCCCCACATGGGACAGTCGCAAAGCTCGGACGTTCCTCTCGCTGGAGCTGGATGCTGGATACCCGATCTGTCGGTAGAAGACGAACGGCAAAATAGAGAGAAACTGGCAGATGGAATCGTAGTGGTAGTGGATGGAGCAAGTTTGTCATGGAACTTGGAAGTGGCACTGACTCATTTCACATATGGAGCTGGATATGCTCGTTGGTGACTACAAGCATTCGCTGTTCGGAAATGTGCAACTGGAAATGAACAACCAGCATATTGGGCTATACACGTGGAAGTTGGAAGATGTGGAGATGAGCTTTAGATGGATTCGAGATTCGACCATGCCCACATGGCACATGTGTGCCGTATATGTGTCGTCCCCGATTGAGCTTTTTTGTAATTGAATACGAAAGAGGTGGCGTCTGGTTTTTTCTACACATCATAAATCACGAGGTTGAGGAAAATAACAATAAAATATTCGCAAATTTCTGTTCTTATCTATTTTAGGAATCATGAATAATGCGCTAATCTTTGTGATTGGTTTTAAAAATGAGTTTAGCGTAACCTCGTTTATGATTGAATTTGGTTCTTATTTTTTTTTTGAAACTATGTAAGTATTCTTTAATAGCCTCTAAACATCATATGCGAAAAGATCTCAAAGAATGTATGCAGAATTTACTCCTAGCCATCCAAAAAACCTAACTGCATCTCAGCTATTAAACTGCTTAGATCTCATTAAGCCTAAAAAAAAAGTTGAATTCGTCAAAACTTGAACAATACCTTAACCTCCAGGGGGTTTAATTTACAAAAATACTTAAATCGATTTTTTTCCGACTATGTTTAAAGTTTTTAGAAGTGAAAATGTATTCTACGAGTATATATCATTAGACATAAGAAATATATCGGAATTCGTGAATATGTACATAACCACTTTACACCCTCTTAGGGGTTAGATGTCGAAACATTTTGAAAACATTTCTAGGCACTTATATAAAGGGCCCGCAGAAGTAAAATTAAAATGAAAACTCGACATGTCTGAAAGATATAACGAAATTCGTGAAAATGTGGAAAAAACTCTTTTCACGGACATTTTTTTACTACAGCTTTGTACGCCATGGAAAATCTAAACTATTTTTTGATTTAATTACTCTAGTAGCACATCTACATATATGTACTAAGTTTCAACTTTCTAGCATAAGCCAATAAAATCAGAATTTTTTTATTTCCATCTTTTCCCACCATCACCCCTACACCCACAGTTCTTGAGATATAACAATCAATAAATTTTTTGAAAAATGCCTTTCGCCCCACTTCCGCCTTCCACGTCCCCCCTCAAAATTTTTTAATTGAACAGGCTCAACTTGTAGTTCTATATACAGAAATCGAATTTTACCTTCCTGCTAGAATCGGGTCAGAGGATATCGTAATCCAAAGTTTTCAGGTAATCCCCAAAGTACTGAAATGTCTATGTTGGAATGAAGTTTTAGAATTTGAAAGGATCGGCTCGAATTTGATAATTCCGGGGTAAGATCTAGTCTTCCTAAAGAATACGAATGCTAGGTCTACCAAGGAACACCATCATTAATGGCGCGAGAGCCCAAATGGGACCCTGGCCTCCTGCAGGTTTTTGGACAGTGGTCTTTTTTCCGGTGATGCGTTGTCGGCGCCTCGCCCAAACCCCGACTTGGAGAACCAATTCTACTTATTTATTACACCCCGGTAGGAAAAGGGTGGGAGTTTTCAGCTGACTATGACATGTTGGAGTTCTCCCAGCTTTGCTGCGAGTCCAACTATGCCTACTTCCAGGGACGCACTGGTGTTACTTGCCATTCAGATTAACTCCATGCTCCCTCCTCCTTTCTCAACCGGGCTTGGGACCGGCTATGGCGGAGTTGAAACACATAGAAACTTATAATCCAATAATTAATGACGTAAGCAAGTCCTGATTCCAGATAAAAGCTAAAGTCCTGGCATCGAGGCCATGAAAGAACAGAAAAGAGGTACTCGAGAATAAAAATTTATAAGATTAACTTATCATAGTGTGGTACAGAAATACATTTTTTTGCAGTGATGTTGTGATATTGCAACGGATTGATAGAACCGGATCTTACTCCATAATAATGTTAACGTTTTTTTAAAAACACGACAGAACCCTCTGAAGACCGTTATTAAAATAACCCTTCCATTTGGCCATAATAAACAAGCTAATCCAACAGAACAACAGCGTGTAAAACATTATTTTCAAACCCTAATCAGAGTTAATATAAACAAATCACCACGGTCAATTTTCGCTACAATGACCACGCCACCCCTTTGCAACCCCTAAGACTTTAAAACGAAATAAACTTGTATTCATTAGAAATTATTGTCATGTCCAGTTCATTTTTTTATAGCGACCACTAGAACGACATTCAGACCTCAATTACCTACCCTATGAAATGAGCAAGGGTGAGCTACTGACCACTGTATAATAATTCGCCACTTCGACTATCTGACCCCTACCGAGTGTGAATTTGATGTGCCTGGCTACCGTGTCATTCTGCGCAATTACACATATAAGCCAAGTTGCGTTGATTTCGGAGGTCCTTGAGTGGTCAAAAGTTACATATAATGCGATTATCCTACATACAACTGCACCTCGCTGACCGATAATAATCCTGATGACGAGGGGTTTTATTGGATGTAGAAAAAAGGGACGTGTTGCTTTCGAGTGGTCAACGAGGAGCGATGCTATACACCGTTTCTTAAGGGCCCCTTTTTTCGATTAATAGGGACAACAAGTTGGACAATGTCCGCTTGACCCTTTGTTGTGACATCGCTAATTAGAGGATAAGATTTATGAAGGATTCGTTTTGTCCATCGGGAACAGGAACTGGTATTGAGCTCGGAGTAAAATCGAAAGTGACAACGAATAGGCGCGAGTGGGTGGCAGCTCCTTAGGTAAAGGATACTTCGTGGTAATGTTTGTGTTGGTCTCATTTCTTAAAATATGTACACGAACAAAGTTGGGAACGAGTTGTGGAGGATGGGGCGACTGGGTGATGAAGGATGGTCCTTGTACTGGGAAAAACGTTTGGCCACAGGACAACTCTATACGAAGGCTGAAACTGTAGACTGTCAGGACCAAAACGACTTGCGAGAAGAACAAGACGAAGAATAAAGGCGTGTACACTAATTAAGATGCGAAATGAAAGAAATTGAAGGAATGTGCGCCAGTCAACACACCACTGAGTGTGTAAAGGACACAGCGAGTGTGCAGAGTACGGCGCAACGTAGGACCACGACGACGACGATAACGACAAGGACCAAGATCTCGAAGACCTGTAGCGGGACGCGGGACTAGAACCGGAGTGTGCTAAGTCCGTAGAAGAAGATCCCTGCGGGCTGTTGGTGAAGTCCTAGGAAGGGTTGGAGCTTCACCGAACGACCGAACCGGGTTCTCTTACTCCACTAAGGGATGAGGCTGCCTGCTAAAATTATTTTCTATTGATTATTCCTTTTGCCAGACCAGGCAGGAATATCATCTATTGCCCAGGCTAAGCGTAGCGTGTAGGCCATAGGAAAAAAGGAGTGTAACTCCTCGGCATATCCAGCGCTCCAAATACGACCAGGAAACAAGGACGAGTGGGTTGCCTAGGCTGGAGGACGGTTGTGTTCAGCTGAAAATGAAATGAAGAAAAATTTCTTAACGATGAGGACTCGTACTTCGTCTCATCCTTTTGCCACAAGGATAACAGTACGAATTCGGGTGGTACGAGAGGGTGGGAAGAGGAGGGGATGGGAGGATAGGGTAGTAGATTTTTCAGTTTTTATCAACATTCAAGTTGAATTGGAGATGGGGTACAAACATTCGCTTGAGCTAAATTTATCGTATCGCAAACGAGAATTGCGAGTGGAGACGTTGATGAGCGTGTTCTGGGGCACAGGGAAAGCGTGTGTAGCGTGTTTCAGGAGGGGCTACAGGACGGAAAGGATCGGAAGGCGGGCGTGGGGATGAACAGTACGGGAATGTATACATCCGGATGGATGGGCAGTCTATGCACGAACGGGTTGATGCTTTCGGGCTGTGACTCGAAATGAGAATAGAAAATTTTCGAATCTTAAAAGTTTCGCAGTCCTTTCGGAATACGAGAATGGTTGATGGTGGGTGGGCGGAGGGAGTGTGATACCCGAGGAGGTAATATCCTTTTCTTCTGAGAAGATATAAAGAAAAGATAAATTATTTTTGAGGAGACAAATCTACACGTACATAAGACACTATAGATGCAGGGTTTAGAGCAGCTCGTTCTTTGCTTCGTTACGCTTGTGTGAGTATTTCGTTTTATTTTTTTTTTCTGAAGGATTTTCAATTTTATGAAGAAAATTTAGGGCGTTTGTTTGTTTCGTTCTTGACGTCTTCATTTTTTTTTTATTTCTTTATTTTTTTTTGGGTGACAACAGAACTTCTTTCAATTCCTATGGTTATTTTTCTTGGTTTTATTATAATTTCGCTCTGACTTAAGATGCTGGTTGGTAGAGTAAGGATAACACTTCAAGGGATTTTGCTCATTAGAGACGAATATTTCGGTTTGCATGAGTGAGTTTTTCATGAATTTTCCTAAGGAATATTTATCAGCAAATAAGTATCGGATAAATGGAAATCTTAATTGATTTTTCGTGATAATGAGATATTGAAAAATTTTCTTGGCTTCGAAAGTTTAATTCAAGTGGTTATTAAGCATTCAACTTCTGATCTTAATGTTAAGGACTTATGATGAAGAATACCTAACTGCAACAATCAACTAATAATGATGACCGCCCCCATATAAATAAATGCCGCAGACTTGAAGTATATAGAGGGCTAAAATTAAAAAGATATTGAAATTTCAATATTAAAACTACTGCCGTTGTGTTGCTACGAGGACTGCAATAATTTTCAATAGTACTGTATGCCTACAACCCCACTTATCAAAACGGCGTACCCACTAGTGACTTAAGTGACCACAGTAAGTGGGGTATATTCCCAGGATACAAATACCGGCTTCGTCACCAATCGACTTCCTACCACATGGACTGCTTTTCTTTTACCGCTGCGAAAAATCTGTAAGCAACCTTACGGTTAAGCGTTTCCCAACAAAGAGCCGATATTTACCAGGGGTTCGAGCACCCTCCATAGGAGGAGAAATACTGGCTACATCACCACCAATCCACTACAACCTAGACAGTTTTTTCTTGTAACGATGAGTAAAATGTGTTAGCAATATAGTTTTATCAATCTACGCACCCACCCCTCATAGGGTACTTCATAACTTACTTCATTGGCATAAAACAGAATTTATAACAATCGTAAAGAATCATATTTTCTAGATCGTGAGTCCTAGATGGGATTTAAGGTCTTGATCTCTGATTACCATTAACTATTAATAATGCGGTTCTTACGCACATCAACCCAAGTTGCAATCATCTAAAAAATTCATCCTCTCAAGCATGCGATTTTTCTGATACATGTTTTTTTCGTGAACCTGTCGTTTCATCATGAAATTTGACCTTTATCTACGTCTTGTCTTACACTGGCAATTTATCTGGCAATGGCAATAACAACGGCAACATTGCCATACACAAATGGACAGTGTAGAACCATCAAACGCATATGGCAATATTGCTCTCAACATTGCCATGGTAATCATTGCCATGTCAATTTTGAGAGCAATATTGCCAGAAAACACATCGTTTGTAATAAGTGAGCGTCGCTTGCCATCAGCTAGGAATAAGGTTTTTTTTGCTTTGATCGCGAAATAGCTGAAAATAAGCCGTCTAAAGAAAATAACATTTTGCCTTGCTTCAGAACTTGACAGTTCGAATTCACCCGTTCAAAAGAAAATTGCCTGGCAATCAAATGCCCACTCATTACGATTTGATATTTAACGCAATGGAAATATTGCCATTACCATTGCCAGATAAATTAGCAATGTAGACGTAGGCTTAAGATCAATCGTAGGAAATTTCAATCACTATCTTATATTGTTTAGTGTCTTAGCTTTGCTTGACTAAATTTTTAACAGCTGACGAAGCTAACAAGAGTGTAAGCCTTAACTCGAGTTAGGTTAGGTGGTTAGCTAGCACATAGATGGTTCCGTTGTGATCCCACTGCACCATGGCAATCTGAAGCTTTCTGGCCACGGTTTTTTGCCCACGGAGAGTAGGATGGAATTGTGGAGGAGAAAGGGGATACCGAACTTAATCAGTTTTAGGAATGGGAATGAAGATCAGGAATCGGGACAGGTATGGCAGTGTACTAGCAGGTGTTAATGATAATACTTTTTCAGTGCTATTGGCTGTGATACGATCTACCAGAACAGCAAAGTTGCCTATACTTAACTCGAGTATAATGGGCCATATTTGCCTGAGTGCTCAAGATGCGCTGCTTTGCTGCATTTTTTATTGGATTGTAAATATGGCGACTTAAATTTTGTGAGAGGAGCTCTCGCAAAACTACTCACTTCATTACGGTTGAGTGTATGAGCACTAATGCAGAATATCAAATTTTTGGGAAGATGTGGGAAGTGACCCATTTTCAAAATTTTCATAGAGGTAGTCGCCTACAAAGGTGAGAAAGTTATTTTTTTTATTTTCTTTCACTTCATATGCAATCGCGTAAATATTAATTACAAAATTTTTCAGTACATTTTTCCTAAGATAAAGGTGGACGTATTTCCGCATAGCGGCGCTCTACCGATATTTTATACTTGCATCTCCTGGTACTGAAATATACCGATCTCCATTTATGGAACTGACTAAGTTCTACAAAACTTAATTCATTCAGTACTGAACAATGATACAGCTTCAGTATTTCAATGGATACCGTTTTATTGGTGAAATTCTCATTTCTTTTTCTTTTCTGTTGTTTGATTTGTCTCCTACACGTTTTTAACAAGTATTCATAAATCATTTTAAACCTACAAGAATTTAAATCAAGACCCGTATTATTCTGACCACAATACATTACTATAAAGGCTATACACCTCTCTCTCTCAGTAAGTATTTATAATTTTAAAAATTCAGAAACGTTAAGAATATACAACAAAGAGAAAATAGAAGAGAAATATCAGGGATTCTAACGCATTACTTCATTTTGTTGTTTTCTATTAAGTACTACAATATTGTTGCATGGGTACCCCGGCAACTCGAACAACTTATTTGTTAATGACATCAGTTTCCAACTAAAACAACAACCGTCGAATGCCTTCCAGCAGCCACAATAGCGTAAAAGTCTCTTGACCCTTCCTGCATGCAACAGATATTTCTTGCGAGTTCCACACACACCACCAAAAATGCCGAAAATTTTTCTTGACTCAAAACATGAAGTATATAAGCGCCGCAGAGCTTGCATACAGGGCAATTTTACTACGGTAAAAACAAGCGATCGACGTGACGTCCATATCATAGGCTAATACGAGGTGATCAGCCCTAACATCGTGTCTCGTGGCCAGGAAGTTCTGGCCGACCCTAAGTGCGAGCAGGACAATGTTTGTCCTACTTGGAGATAGGAATACTTTTCGTATCCTAATTGGTGTACTGACGGACCATTACCTGATCAGCCGGCACGCTAGTAGACTAGATGTTGCGGACGTTGCAGATCTGTGCCGTAGCTGTAGTGAACCCGATGCCGAGGAAAGTATTTTTTACAAGCTTTGCGAATGCCCCAGTCTGGCTTGGAGGCGGGAACGTACTTTAGGTACGCGCTTTGCCATAGACTTGGGCGAATTCGCAAACATTAAGCTAGACGAGCTGCTGCAGTTTGTCAGGCTGGCGGGGTGGTTTACCTAAGATGTAGTCTTGGGCACACGGGTACTTCTTCCTATACATGTGGGATCACAACGAACCCATTGCCGGTCTATGTGTTTGGTCGCTTAAAGTGGCCACCCACCTTACCCAAACCTAAATGATACGGTGATATCGAAACGACGGTCAGCTCTACGTGAAAGTGTTTATAAAGCAACTGTGATTGACAGCAGCTATTAGGCAGTGATCGAGTAGTACAAGAAATCGGAAAGCATTGGCAGTAGTGTGATTATTGAAAGCGAATTAATAAAGTGTTGTTATCTCTATTGATTTCAATCCAATTGTGTTTTACTTGAGATACCGGTGAACCTCTAGCTCACAACAATACGCATAACATAATATTGTGGTAAACTCCAGCACGTTACGAATTCCAGGGTTCATTTCTCCTCTCATAGTTCAGATTTCTTGAGAAATTGTTTTTACTTTCACAGTTCAGCTACGGTACTGTAAAAACAGAATTGGTACAGAACTAGCTGGTACACTCAAAGAAAAATCCTTGGTAACATTGACAAAAGGTATTAGTTGAATTTCAACAGTGCAGTTTTGTCATAACGATAATAATATGTCAGCATAACAAATAAAAATTATTCAGTTTGATAAATTTTTGTCGAATTGATAAAAATTCGGTGAAATTCTAGTTCGTTCTTTTAACAAAACATGTATTAATGACAACATTTTCTTTCACATTGATCAATATTTCTATAAAATTAACAAATTACTTTATTATTTTTTAATAATAAAGTATTGTTATCGACCTGAAATTTCAAAAAAGTTTGCTACCCTGAAATTTTGTATTTACACGTTTTAGGACTAGTAAACCCCAAAAAAGCAAAAAAAAAAAAAATGTCCGTCTGTCCGCCGTAGACGCCGTACGCCGTACGCCGTACGCCGTCCGCCGTACGCCGTACGCCGTACGCAAAATTGTTTGAAGGCGCGTAGCTCCCAAACCCGTTGAGATATTAAATTGAAATTTTTATGGTGGGTAGATTGGGTGAACCCCTACAACTGGTATATTTTTGAGGGGTGGGGGTACAAGGGGAGAGGAGAGGGGAGCGTTTTAGACGAAAAATTTTGGTTTCTAGATCTCAGGAACCACTTACGCTAGGAGGCTGAAACTTGGAACTTATATAGTACTATAATAATGGACTCAATTGTAAAAAAATGGTCGATATTGGTTAAGGGGTGTGGAAGTGGGGGGGAAAACAATGAGTCTTTAACGCATGAAAGTCGGGATTGAAACATTCTAAAATCGATATCTCCTGAACAATTGATGTCAGAAGATTGGAACTTTGTTGTTGTCCTTAGGGATACTTCCAGATTAGACAAGAGCTAAAATTTTTAAGAGGGGTGGTGGGGTGTGGGGGTGGGGGGTGAAAAACTTTGGATTACAATATCTTCCGAACTAATTACACCAGGAAGATAAAATTTAGTTTCTGTATATGGACTCACAAGAGGAGTCTAACATAACTAAATTTTTTGAGGGGGGAGGTGGAGCACGAAAGTGGGGGGATAGCAATTTCTCAAAAAATTTAATTTTTATATCTCAAAAACCGTATCAGATATGATCTTGAAAATTTTACAGGAGTTGGGGTCGATAAACTTCTAGTAGGGAAAAAAATTTTGGTGGTGTGGGTGTAGGGGGTGGTGGTGAAAGGGGGTAGAAAGGAAAACATTCTGATTTTTATTTCTCAAAAACCATAATGAATAGAAAGCTAAAAATTTAGGATTATATAGAACCACTATGGAGACATCCTAGAAAAATAAAATTTTTGATAGGGGTATCAAGGTACGGGGGAGAGGAGTGGTTTTTTTTATCTCAGAAACGGCTTATGCTAGAAAATTGAAACTTAGTACGTATATGTAGATGTGCTATTAGAGTAATTAAAGCAAAAAAAAGTTCAGATTTTTATTGGCGTTCAGAGGTTGAGTCAAAAAAATGTCCGTGAATCCACATCTTCACGAATTTCGTTAAAACTTTTAGACATGTCAAACTATCAAAGCAATTTTACTTCTGCGGGCTATTTATATAAGCGCCTAGTAACGGTAACGGTAACGGAATTTTTCGATATCCAACCCCTAAGGGGGAGTAAATTGGTTGTGTACATATTCACGAATTCTGATATATTCCTAAGGTATATTGAGATTTGGAGTTCACTTGTACTTGTATAAGCTTTAAACGTAGTCGGGAAAAAACCGATTTAAGTATTTTTCTCAATTAAACCCCCTGGGGGTATTGTTTAAGATTTCACTGATTCCGAAAATCTCTTAGGTTTAATGTGATCGAATTCGCTTTTACTACTATGAATTATTCTATTGATAAAAAAAATACGTAAATAAAAAAAAAAATCTGCCAACAGTCTGGGCGCAACTTTATTATTTTATGGGTAGAAGTCCGAAACGTGTTTAATGATGAGATACGGTGTTGGGTACTATGCGACTGACAACCTAAAAAATAACCATTAGGCTATTTGGAACGTTATTTTTTAGGTTGTCAGTCGCATAGTACCCAACACCGTATCTCATCATTAAACACGTTTCGGACTTCTACCCATAAAATAATAAAGTTGCGCCCAGACTGTTGGCAGATTTTTTTTGTTGTATTGGAAGAAACGGCTTCTGATAAAAATTTTGTCAGAGTGACCAAAAGTCAACTGCAAGATTTTGTTATATTCACAAAACTATTTTTTAAATCAACAACACTTTTGTAAGAAATTTTTATTATTCCATACCGCACATTGGTGTGCGACATTCGTGACTGACTGGTCAAATGTGATAGTGGCATTTATACAGTGAAAATTAAGTCTAAATTTACTTTATAAAATATCTGATAAAAGTCATTTTTTCTTAAGCTTAATATGTAGAGAAGTTGAAAGTGATAATTAAAAAATTTGTATTTTTCTTCCTAGCTTATGTGATATATTACTATTTTCCTTTTTGTTTTTTGAATAAATCTTTTTTTTAATTTTTTTCATTTATGCAATTTTAATTTATTTCTTTCTTTTGGAGAAATCCGTGTAATATTGTACCTAGGAAGTATTTACACATTAGATTTAGTACGAACTACATATGGTATGTTAAACATTGTCAAGTTGACAAGAAAATACACATATCTGTAATAAATTAATTAATAGATTTGGCAAAATCTACCTGTAATCTTCTATATATATAAAAGATGTATGCTCCCCATAGACTCCTAAGCCGCTCAACCCATTTTGATCAAATTTTCAAGGAACGTGTAGAAGAGTCCCGGGATAGTTTCTGTGAAGTTTGGTGCCAATCGAATCGAAAGCAATTGTTTTTTTCAACATTTTTCAAATATTTTCGCTATTTTAGTACCCTCGTGCTCAAACTTTTTATTTTTTTGTCCCTATGACATTCATCCGATTGCTATGAAACTTTGTTGATTTGTTGTTGCGGTTGTGTGGCAAAGGTTTCTCTTTAGTAAAACTTTTCAACAATAGGTGGCGCACGACTAATGAGTGTGTTTCATATACCATAGTTTAGCGACAGTTCGTGTGGTTACGGTATATAAGTGCCCCCGTCTGACAAAATCGAACAACGGAAGCAACGGGAGTAAAGGGAGCAACGGGAGTAACGGACGCAACGAGCGTAACGGAAGTAACGAAAGCGACGAAGCAACGGTGAGCAAAACCGTATAGCACCATACAAACCTGAGCGTATTTAATAAAACCATTGTCAATTTGACAAAATAAACAACAAAATACTTTCATCTTGAATAAAGTAATTGGTGTATTTGATAATATTCTTTTCTTACAAATACAAAAAAATTGTTGATTTGATAATTTTTTTTTGTCATAAATACAAAATGTACAAAATTTTTATTGAACAATTTTTTCTCAATTCAACAAATTCTTTTGTTATCTAGACAGTGGGTTTTTGTCAAAGAATATATGAAATTTGTCAATACGACTAAAGCATTTTGTTGGACGTATATTGACCGTAGTTTTGTCGAATTGAATTAAATTTTTGTCAATGCTACCAAGGTTTTTCTCTGAGTGTAAGTGCTGATGAAATTCTGATCCAGTATTGATAAACCAAATTGCAGTAGTACATAAAAAGAATAAAAAAAAATAATATTAATTCAAAAAATCAACCTAGCCAAAGTCCAAATTAAGTATAAATGTCTTAATTTCATCTTGTATTTCCCAATACTGAATTCATATACACCTAATTCTGTTTTTACACGATAGATACGTTCCTGAAGAATACATGTAAAAAAAATTTCGTGTAAAAAAAGACATTATATATATGTGCACAAATTTTACGTAGATTCTTTCACTTTGGAATAGCTACATACTAAATGTCTTCCGAAGATACAATGCACGAATACGGTAGATGTGAACAAAATCCAATAATAAAAATTTACGAAATCACTCGTTTCAATAAAATTGTTAGAAAATGGATTGGACCGCTCGTGTTAAATCAAAATTTCTCGCGTAAAAAAGGTGTACAATATTTATTCTGAATTCGTGTTAAATCAAATTCGTGTAAAAAAGGTTCGTGCAAAAACAGAATTAGGTACAATTAAAATTCTCCCTACTTTAAGGTCAATTCATAAACATTTTATAGGGAATCTTTTAGTTCTGATGAGATATCGCATTGGTTCACTTCCACGTGCTTTGTACACAATTTACGCAAACAATTGTGTGATATCAAACGCTCAATGTCCTTAACAAATTTTGTTGCATATAGGGAATCTTTTAGTTCTGATGAGATATCGCATTAGTTCACTTCCACGTGCTTTGCACACAATTTACGCAAACAATTGTGTGATATCAAACGCTCAATGTCCTTAACAAATTTTGTTACATCTACAAGTTTGCACTAAAAATAATAAAGTTACGCCGTGACTATGGCCAGATTTTTTTAATCCATTCTCATGATTCATACTAAATTTTGACCGAATCATGATCCGGATAAAAACAGTTTTAATTCTGATGAAATCGGATGGAGTCACCATTTTCCTTTTTATTGAAAAACGCTGTAAACTTGATTTCTACTAGGTATTCAGTTCTGAAAATGAACAAAAATATAAGCAAAAAAAATCAGACGGGGTCACCATTTTCCTTTTGATTGAAAAACACTGTGAACTTGATTTGGTGGCTTAGTGGCTAGAGCACTTGCTTTCGGTGCACCTGGTACCAGGTTCGAATCTGCTTGGCGACAAGTAATTTTCGAGAATGAGATTGGGTGCCGGACTACCAGTTCACTCAGCTGTAAATGAGTACCTGAGTTAAAATCGGGGTAATAATCACGGACGAGCGTGTGGCTGACCACTTTACCTCCTAGTGTTCCGTTGGTCTAGTAATGAAGTAACTCTAGCATTACTTCAAGGCCTAGGCCCAATTTGTACTGTTGTGCCATTGATTATTAACTACAAGTATTACGTTCTGAAATTAGAATTCATTACTGCTTTGGATTTTCCGCTAACGGATTTACATAGAAGGTTAAAACACTACGAGATTTGTTCCACTAAATCGTAAACGGCCATTTTGAGGGTGTACTCTTTTTATATCGACCAAAATCCGAATTAATTTCAACGCACACTACAAAAACGCAGCCATAAATTTGTTATTTTATTGCCGATTCTTCGATACCGGGAACCACGCTTGCCTTCCACCACCCATACACCACCACCACACCCAGTCCTTTAACCCCATTAATCCCGAACGTATTTCGTTTCTCATTTCCATCATTTATCATGCCATAACCTAACTTCCATTTAACTCGAGCAGCAAGCAGAAGCGACATCCAGCCCAAAAATATCACGGATAATTCGTGCGAGTACATAGAGGGATCAAGAAGGATCGCAACCCTCCGTGCAGCATCCTTGTCGCTATGTACCACGTATGCAAAACAGGGCGGTTTCATTTGTTCATGACTCCTGCGATTCGAAGTACGGTCGGGGTACGTTCCACCGCGGGGATCTAATCTGTGCCTCTTTGTTTCGAATTAGAGACAAGAAAAAAATAACTATGTTGGTGATATGGCGCAGCTGTTTGCATTGTCTCGCGTTCGAAAGGTGTTAGCCGGATGCATTGATTTGCATCATCATATCGAGCACAAAGGGTAACCTAGGATTTTTCTCAACTAAATTTGCATTTTTTTTTTCAAATAGGACATACCTGAAATCGGCCTTTTCCAAAATCAAGGGTTAAAGGGGTGACATTTACATCAAGAAAGGCCAACATTTTTCGAACCATCAGATGGCGTGCTACCGTCACCTTCTGTTAATTTCGGGAACGTAGAACGTAGAGTAGACGTTCAAGTGCATTGCGGGGTTAATTAGCCGGCGTAAATCGCATCAATTAGCATCCAAACAGAAATTTTTCTCAAGAATCCTCGAAAATTAAGAGCCAAATTACCAGGCAATGTGCTCACCTCGATGTGGCATCCTACGTCCCCCCTCCCCGCGATAAACGATAACAAGGACAAAGTAATAGCGAAGAATCCACAGAAGATTTGAACTCGACAACCCCATCCTACGGATTTAAATTGCCCAAAAAAAATTTTGTTTAGCCCGCTAAATGACTCTATTTAGCTACAAGTCTCATTAATATTTGCTTCTTCTTCTTCTTTTTTCCCTTTCAGTATCCATTTGCCAAGTACCAACTGCAGTAAAAAAGAAATCCCGTCATCTTGCCGTCATATTTTTGGTCCTTATAAAAAAAAGAAGAAATGGAGAGAAAAACAAAAGGCTCCAACTTCAAGTCGGTCCGCGGATTGTATGCAACATACTCAGTCATGACGTGAGCCAGGAAGGACGCTATCCGAAGGAGTCCACACAAAAGGTAAATAAAATTAAAAAATTATGAAAAAAACCGAAAGAATTATGTAGGTACCTACTTTTCGGGACATGATCAAATTAGAGAGCAAGATGGCGAGCGAGGACCGCAGTATACGCTAAAAATTAACAATGAGACTGAACCTTAATTAACACGCCAATGTGTGCAGCCGAACATTAAATAAAAAAATTATTTCAGTTTTTTGTTTCTTCTTTTTTCACCTTTTTAACAGTTTTGTTTTCTTTTTGCAGTGCCAAAAGGACGAAGAGGAAAGAGTCCTGAAAAGAAATACGGCTTGCAAAAAAAAACCACTGGCACCGAAAACAGGGAGAAATATTTTAGGGGAGAGAATTAGCATTTTAATTTTTTTTTACAGACTAATTGGCTGTTTATCCGTCATATTTTGCCAGTTCAAAATTGAGACGGGCCGTTGCCTGGATATTAGTTGCACTTTTTTTGGAATGCGCCTTACTCTAACGGGGAGCACAACGGACGAACACTAACGTATATGTGAAGGAGGATGACAACATCACCACCCCACACACCATACCATAGGAATGCGCTGGAAGGACGCTGAAGTACAAGTCAAAAACGCAGCCTGAAGGCGGTCTGATGCAGCAGGATGGTGAAAATTAGGATAAAACAGATTAAAATTTAATGGATTGTAGGATATACCTTAATCATTAATCACTATGGCAAATTTTTCGGTTACAGAATCTCATATATGGAGGAATCCTCGGCAGTACCAGCAGCCGTAAGGGTGTTTCGAATAATTGCATGATACACCCTCTGACGACTCGATGGCGCCCGATGAAAAACAGCTCCGTCGGACTTAGTGGAACACAGTTTTAAACTAGTTTTTGCAATAAAGGTTTTTCAACTGTCATATCCTCAATGCTAACAGCGCACCGTGCGATCATAGTGGGGAATTTGCGTTGGTGTTTCACACAAGAAACTTCTCTGACGCCGAAAAACAACCAAAAATTCTTAAAACTAACTTCTATGCTATCTAGCTTTATCATGAAAAAATCCGACTCTATATTGAGATAATTAATTTAAAGTAACAAACACAGGTCTGAAGAAGGTCCTTGCCAATGATCAACACTTGCTGCGTGGGTGGTCTAAAAGTGGGTAGGGTTTTGATATATATTTTGGATAAATGGGGGTTGTGACCGATTTATATTTTGGAAAAATGATGCTCGAGGGCGTTTACAAAAAGAATTGAGTCGATAGGTGGTGTAACGACTCGAATTTCCCCCCATCGATTTTTCAGGCGTTTTGCCAAAGTGCACTTTCTTTTCCAGCTTAGTTATGTCCATTTATGTCTTCCGTGCTCGTGTTTTCCCTTTTCTTTCTTCCTTTATGTCTTCGGTGTTCTATGTTGAATGTTGTTTGTTTCTTAGTTTTAATATTCAATTCAGTGTTAAATGTTTTAATTCAATGTTTGTGTGTGGAAATTTATCGCGGAAATTTCCGTCCTCACAGTGATTTGTAGCGGCTGTAATTGAAATCGATAGAAAAAAAGGGTTAGTTTTATTGCGAAAATACGTAAAAGCCAATCATAACAACAATAGAACTTCATCAGATGAACAATTAAGTACACCGCCGAAAATAAATGAGATATTTGTTTAAATTCGGAAAAAAAAATGAGACTTGTGGACATAAACCTTGAAATAATATTTTAATCAAAGAGGATAAAAATTGTTGCCACATCATAGAGGCATTATACTATTATATGGACGTCACATTAAACATTGACGAAATTTAATACGAGCCGTCAAAAACCGTATACAGACAAGATCATCGAAAATAACTTCAAAAATGGATGATCCACAACTGACCAAATATTCATAGTAAGGTAGATGCTGAGAGTTCAACTTCTACGTGCACCGGATAGTATTGATTGGAATATATACGGACCTACTAATGCTAAAACATAAACATGAACAAATAACCACTCATATAACTTCTAACTCATACTTATTAACTGAAATTTACTAAAGTAACCAATAAGTCGTAAGAACTACTATTATACTATTATATGGACGTCACATTAAACATTGACGAAATTTAATACGAGCCGTCAAAAACCGTATACAGACAAGATCATCGAAAATAACTTCAAAAATCTGCCAACAGTCTGGGCGCAACTTTATTATTTTATGGGTAGAAGTCCGAAACGTGTTTAATGATGAGATACGGTGTTGGGTACTATGCGACTGACAACCTAAAAAATAACGTTCCAAATAGCCTCCTGGTTACGGCGTCTACGGCGGACAGACGGACATTTTTTTTTTTTTGCTTTTTTGGTGTTTACTAGTCCTAAAACGTGTAAATACAAAATTTCAGGGTAGCAAACTTTTTTGAAATTTCAGGTCGATCACAATACTTTATTATTAAAAAATAATAAAGTAATCTAATCCACAACTGACCAAATATTCATAGTAAGGTAGATGCTGAGAGTTCAACTTCTACGTGCACCGGATAGTATTGATTGGAATGTATACGGACCTACTAATGCTAAAACATAAACATGAACAAATAGCCACTCATATAACTTCTAACTCATACTTATTAACTGAAATTTACTGAAGTAACCAATAAGTCGTAAGAACTACTATTTAGTCGTGATTTTAACAGGCAAGCTTCCGAAATAACTTCAAAATTTATTTCATGACCAAAATGACTCCAAAATCATTTCGAAGCTATACTATCTTTCTACAAATTCACTTTGTTGAAGTGATTGTTGACGTAATTGTCTTATTAGACGAATCGAGGTTTTGCTAGATGATATTTAAAAGTCGTCCGATTGTCATCTATCCACATATTACAACTGATTATTTTGATCACAATGTAAAACTTCTAGCACAGGACAAAGTAATTAACTAATGTTTTTCACAGTCATGATAAGAATGTATGAGAATGTAAGCTGGCATGACGATACTTTCATAGCCTACAAGTTACGGGATGTCACGGAAGTAACTAAAATGTTTTTAGTCATTAAATGACCACAAGTGTGGTAGTAGTGGTCTATAAGAAGTTATATGCGTATGGTACATGAACGCGTGACCAAAAAGTTAATAATACTCGGTTACAACTTTAAAACTAAAACGTCGAGCCGACGTCGTCCCAACTTAATAGTTACAAAACTGGAATTAATTGCCTAATAAGTTGTAAATGGTTGGGTGCGCGACATTGGACTAACGACGTCGGTATTGGTTATTATATTTTAATATTAAATTTATTTAATTGGGTTACTATTCATTTAATAGTCTCTCCTGGTAAAAACGTCAATAAAAAGGACAAAATTCAATATTTCCAACAATTAAATTGAAGAAAATATAAATTTGGTAGACACAGAAAATGAACGAATATTAGAGAAATTAGACTACAAAACTCAAGTTCTTCATACTCTGCATCAAATCAGCAGTATGAAGGTAATACCATTGTTACACTGTACATCTTACAGATAAAAATGCAGTCGCAACACGCGTTGTTAGCCGCGCGCAGTAAGTTCATATTTTTACTGACAGCATCTATCATAAATAGAAAACAAACTGCAATTTAGTTACTCTAGTCATCGTAGGCTGGCGGAATGGCGCTGCTAGCAGTAAAATGCATGAAAAGAATTCTTTCGGTGAGTTTATCTCGTACGTACAATTCATAGTATTGGGTACAATCTTGGTATTGACACTGTTGGTATTGACGTTGTAATGATATGAAAGAAGTGTGCCGAAAGTTAGACAATCAGGGCATATGTAGCATATTAAAGGACTTTTCACCCTATCGACGTAAATATTATCGAAAAATGTAACTAATTTACGTTGCCAAGAAGTCGGTTCAACTGTTGTGAAAAGGAAAGAAGCTTCGCCGTATTTATGCTGAATTCTTGAATAGGAGGAGCTCATAAATCGCCACCCATTCCACGTGCGAATTTTGTAAGTAGTCGAGGAATTCTCTTGAGCGCCTTTTACTTTCAATGGGTTTACAGGCCGATACCCTCGTTACGCTAGTTGTGGCATAATTTCAGTTCAATTCACCTTGTGATGTAGAATCATAGAAAAAGAATCAACATTTACCTAATTTCAAGAAATCATATTGCAGCTTTAAGCTAATGGTTGAGAATGATTCAGGACTCACGAATCCACCCAATTCAGCTAATCCAAGATGCTACAAATTATGGAAATACTCAAACAAAAGCGTGAAAAACATGAATTAAACGCTGCAAAAATAATCGATCCTTTTCTCGTAAACTACGCGACATACCTTTCATTTAATTATCACCCCGACTCCCCAAGAAAAAATTTTTTTTATTCGATTCGTCTATCCTCTGCTGGTGTGTGACTGCACAGGGGAGGCAGCCAGTTTAAAAGATTTAATTCCGTGAAATTATTTCGGGCATAAATTTGCATGCGTGTGTTCTATCCAAAAAAAAACGAAATCCTTAATCCATAGGGACTTTATTCATTATGAACAAAAAAATGAAATTACCTATACACACATCGAAGGATGCATGGTAGCGCAATCATTCCGACTACTACAAACCGAAGAAACCCTGCAAACAATCCTCCACGAAAGTCTCATCAAACTTTCGACTCTTTACATTTTTAAGGGATTCGAATGGCGGGAATAGGGTCCCATATCCTTATGGGGGGTGGAAAATAAAATAGCCCAGAACGATGAAGAAAAATTCATCTTTGGGGCTTCCGAGATGGGGAAATTAAGAAAATGCTTAAAAAACAACAAAATCAGGCGGTAAGGATGTTTAAGGATACGGTTGATGTAGAATTGTAGTTGGTATGGGGTTGACGGTAGTTGGGCGAACGCTAAGACGCTGCCAACTTTACGTTGGACTGAGAGTCCTTTTTAAGGACTTTCGCGTACATGTACTGCTGTTCGGCGGGCTAAGGGATGGGGGGTGTTGTAGCGCCCAGCAAGGATAACGATTAGATAGGTATGTGTGCAGTACGTAAGACGAGGCATTTCCGTTCCAAATGAGTTCAGAACTTGTTTTTTTTCTTTTTTTTTAAGGTTTTTTTCTTACCGCCCCTTTGCCTCCCCTGGACATTAAGATGATGAGATTGTTGTTGATGATATGCAGAGGGTTCTTCTTGGAAACTCCGACTGGGATAATTAAAGATATGTGAGGTTCCCATTCTTTCCCGCTTTGGGACGGAGCCTTATTCTTATTTTTCCTCGAAGACGCTGAGTAAGATGAGCGGAGGAAACGTTGGAGATATATACGAAGAAATATAGGAGACGATATTGTCCCTTGCTGATTTTAATTACTAGAATGAGTTTATAGCATAAAAAATTCACATTAACGTCCAAACATGAAACTGGAGATATGGAAGTGATCAAGACTAGCCCTGGTAAATATGATGATGATGAGAAGCTTCGGGGACTTTATTCTGCGAGGAGCAAAGACGCCATGCAGATAATGACGGGGATGAACGTTAAGATGGTGGTGGACATTAAGGGTCTTAATTCAAAAAATGGCTTTTCCATCTCATTTGCTATTAGGTTCATGAAATTATTTTGAATTTGGGTCGATTCTTTGAATTATGGGTTGAACATGAATGTATGAGTTTCACTCGCATAGTGTAGCAAGATTCGATTTAGAGATAGTCCTATTAGTTCTACTAAACAAATTAAGACAAAAAGGTTCCAAACTTTAACTTGAACTACACTCTTTATGGTAACACACTTAGTAACGTTTATGATCTTTAGGCTGTATTAATAAGAGGAATTGCATGAAAAATGCTTCGGTGCATAATATGACCCCCTTTTATGAAGAAATTCAGCAGGTATGATCCCACTTCTGACACCCTTTCTGAGCTTATCCCTCAAAATACCAAGATAAAGACTAGTTTATACAATAAACTTTTATTTTCAATTCTGATAATTCCAGGTAGTTCTGGAAAATAGAAACTCCATTATCTAAGTACATTTGTATCGTTACAAAGTGAAAATTTGCCTTGATTTTATTTGTTCTCCTTCTATTCTCTCGAATGGACAAACGGACAGACTTATAAACGAACAGGCGGACAAACAGACAAACTTATAAACGGACAAACGAACAGAAGGACAGACGAGTAGTTGCTCAGACGAACAGATGAAGAGACAACCAGACGAACTAACGGACAGACAGACAGTTGGACAGATGAACAGACGGACAGATAGACTGACGGAAAGTTAAACAGATGAACAGACGGACGGATCCCAACGCTGGCTGTGCTGGCTTGCTGGGTCTCGATATTTTATGTCGTGCTTTTAACTTGAAACGAGTACATTTAGTATATGATTTATATGAACTTTAAAATTTGGCAACTGTGTTAATTTATTTATTTAATACCAGCCTTAACTTCATTGAAGTATCATTTATGACATGAATTTTGAATACACCAACAATTATAATGTATTTTTATGTTTATACTTAAAAAAATATTTATCGGTGACAAAAATAATTTATCTCCTGTCGAAGTTTTTCACCCCCTGCTTTACTGAAGGGTTCGAAAGCACGTTGTCTCAAGTCAGGTGGAGCCTTTCTTTCAGTCGTAAGAGGTGTTGTTCCAGTCTTTCTTTAAGATTGCTCTAACATCGGAAACAAAATCTTTCTATGTAGGTATTTCTCTATAAAGGATCTATTCGTATATCTTAAATATTTTCTTGTTTGTCAAATATTAAGGAATATGTTTTTTTCGGGTGGAGCCTCCAAGTCTTAAATTCTCATTATCTTGGGCTCTCTCAAATCTAAAGGTTGCATTTGAACATTTTGACCGCCAGCCATTTTGCCAAAATTTTGAAAATGCGGTTTGTCAAAAGGCGTTGTTCACGACCCACCGAACACATCTATCGCCTTATAAAGCTCTGGACTCTTAAAGAGAAAAACGAGAGTAGCACATCCTTTAAAAGAGTTTAAAAACAATTTTCAGGTTTGTAGATTGCCGGAATCCATAACAAAGTCATCATTTACTCCCCAAAATTCGCAATCTATCAGTTCGCCAAATCCACTTGGAGAAAATTTCAAAATCAACAAGGACCTTCCACAGCCCGATCAAAACTGCATTTTAAGTGCCCAACTTTACCATGCACTCAAAAACTACACATGCTGCTCGTATCAAACTTGTGCGGGCGAAAAAGTAAGGTTGTTCCACACCCACAGGTACTTCCACCATGTGTCTGGCTGTGCAAATCGCAACAAAAGTAGCAGCAAAAAAAAAACAAACTTACTAACAAAAATAATGAAACGAGTCCTTAATGAGAAGGAGCGCGCTGTTTACCACCAGGTCGATTGCAGGTAAAATAATATTGGCCCCAACCCAATTTCCCAGCGTATAGTCAAGGAAAATTCCAACAAAAATGACTTGGAAAATTTTCGGCAGCAGAATCCTTGGGGCTCCTTAAACTAAAAGAATCGAATATTTTGCGGGTGGTTCGAGTGTGTCGTCGGGGTTGAAAAAAAAACCACAACAACATACCCTGGAAAAAAATCGCGCATAATTCAGTCGATAATTAGGGACATAAATATGCATGTTGTCTGTTCGATAGGACAAAGCACGTAAGAGTCCACCCCGAGCCTGATTATGTTTTTTTACTTCTATTTTTTTATTATTTTTTCCACCCGCGATTTAGGGGTGGGTGGTAGTTAGGAGTTGGGTCCTGCCTAATTTTTCTGTTTTTTTTTTATTTTTCGTCCTTTTGAATATGCATGCGGCTTGGAGCTCGTTTTTCCATATATTCCGGGAGTGTGTGGTGAATTTGAGTTAAGGACTTGGGATGGGTGGTGAAGGATGGTGGCAAGTAGTAGATGGGGGTGCTGCAGGGAGACGCGACCTCCTTATATGAAGGGAAAATGATTTTAATTTCAGATTACGACAAAGCAATAGAAAATGAGTTATATGAAAAATTTCTTTGGCGAAAGTTTTTCAGTATTTTCGTCAATTTTTTTGGTAGTTTGGTTGTTTATGTGTGTTAGTGGTAGGTTTATTTTATTTAGTTTTTTTATCCTCTGGATTGAAATCGTCTTGCAATCGCGTAATTTATTTTCATATGATAATTTTGGTTTTACATGCACAACATTTGCTTATTAGACCAACTCGTTTCCTCGATGACTTTTAACTTTGTCTGGAGGAGGAGGTGGCAGAGTTAAGGGATGGTAGTGAGGGTGCATTAAAGTACTTTGCCCTAATATGCGGCGGTTCGGTTGCATGGGAGGATGAAAATATTTCTGACGTGTTTATTTAGTTTTGTTTATTTTTTTTTGGGCTTCTTATTTTTTTGTATTAGACTCCCTATGGAAAAAGGCACTAAATTGGTTTTTGATTGTAATTAGATACATCGAATTTAAACGAAATAACAAAAATACGGTAAAAAGCGTGCAGGAATATTTAAATAGTTTCCAGCCCATTGCGACAATGGTAGCTGTGAGGGGTACTTCAACATTAGAAAACGGTAGAAATTAAATTATAATTATTTGTGATAGAGAAGTTCAAGACCCAGATGATGTGAAAATTCAGAAGAACAAGACTAGAGTCTGTAAAGCCAAGACTAATAAGTGCAACGAAATTGGTTTGAGGATCGGGAAACAATGGACCAAATCAGTCTACGTCCGAGTTCGTGGCTGAAATGTGAACTGGTGCGACGTGCTTTCTTGCGTCTGGTTAAGATGCGGCTGTGGAGGCAAGTTTCCAGATTCTAGACCATAAATTATTGGCCTTGATAACAAAAATTTCACCTCAACTAAACCATGATTTAAAGTTGGTATAGAATTCGCAGTTGTTCATGAGAGACCGACAAAATTCCACCACTTAACTCGACTGCCGCTGCTGATATGCGGTATATAATGCACCAAAACTAAACTATGCTATCCACGTCATATTTCAGGTATGACCTCAAGAAAGCGGAATAAGAAGCGCGGGAGATTTCGAATTGAGAAGATCCATTGTAACCATTTTTTCACCATATTGAACTTTTCAGCATTTAAAAAATTAAAAAAAAATTATTTTAATATTTAATTATTACGTTTTTTTAATTGGCCAAGAGAAAAAAAAGCCACCTTTTTTTATTTCTTATTTTTCTTTCGTCTCATAGATGGTGCTCCACATATCCGGAGTATTATTTTTTTTTCAATAGTTGCATTTTATTTATTAACAAAGGTTTACATAAAATCAATAATAACTAACTACTTACAAAAGCTGAGCTTGGACGTGAGCAAGTCAAAAAGTCTAGCATGATTTTATAATTTATTACATTTAGATTCTCCTTAATATTTGATGGGATTTCATAATATAATTTTGGTCCGATAATACAGGAATGAGGAGAGGACAAGTTTTTTTGAAAGATGGAATAATTAAAGGATTTGTTCTTTGTCTGCGCGTATAATAAATTGATTGTTGATAGTGAAAACCAGAAATGTGGACAAACATAAACTTTAGTACAGTGAAAGTGTATAGATTTGACGAAAATTCATTACTTCAAAATCAGCGAAAGCCTCTGTAGTCGAGGAGAACTTTGATCTTTTCAGGCATACTTTTATTCTTCTCCTCTCCAAAATTTTTAATTGGTTTCATATAGTTACAGAGTAAACAGAACCCCACGCCAAAATTCTATATTGAAGTATTGACTGCACGATTGCAAAATAAACCATTTTTATTTGCTCAAAAGCGAGAATGTTGCGGAGGCTCAATAGCTTAAATATTGTTGTTTTTAGTCTACTGCAAAGAGATGTTATATGCACCCCACTTTAGGTCCGAGTCTATTACAATCCCCAGATATTTTATATCATAAACCCTGGTTAATGTTACATGGTTTAGAACTAGTTTCATGCCAAACTCAAACTCCGTTTACTTCTGAAACAAACGTATTTAGTTTTATCAGTATTTAAGGATAACTTATGGACACAAAGCCAATTAAATAATGTGTGAAGGACGCTTTGTATTTCTGTGAAGGTATCAATCCAGTTGACACCACTACATAACAGCACCGTATCATCGGCAAATGCTACTATGCGGCAGTTAAAAGGATTTTTATTTAACTTACACAGGTCATTTATATAAATAAGAAAAAGTAACGGTCCTAAGACCATACCTTGTGGTACTGTGATTAAGTTAACACAAAATTCTCGGGTAGGAGGGTTATGTAGTTACACTTATTTTTAAAGTATCAAAACTGAAAAGCAGAGTGAAATGAAGATATTGTTTTAGGCTACCATACAAAGGTCTTTAAAAAAAATTAGTGCTTTCTGGTGAGTCAACTTGAAGACTTGAAATTATTTGTAACAGTGTTCAAGATGTTGTAAATGCTAAAAAGAAGCGGGGTTAGAAGGGTAAATTTATCGCTTTAGCTCAAAAACTTTCGAAGTTATTGCCCTTTCATTTTAACCATTTCGTAATTAAGCAATTCTTTTTTTTTAATGAAGTGCATCTAAAAGTGATAAGCGTGGTTTAACAAAACGTTACGTACCAATGTTACTAATATCCTGCTACTTTAATCAATATACCTTAAAATTTTTGATACTTGAAAACACCCTCTTTCCCAACACAAAGTTGAAAGGATGTATAAAAAAAACTATATGAGCAAATAGGTACTTTATTTCAGGAAACCATTAAGACCTTTGAGTTTTCCAGTATTTTTCATAAGTCATACCAAACTTCTATGAAGAAAAAATCCTGAGTGTAAAATTCAATTACGTCTTCCAATAAAATAATTTCTTTACCTTATTAATCTTAATTTTATTTGTCTACTTAAATTTGAATTATTATACAATCCAATTTTTCTGCAGTAAAGCTAGTATTACCAAGTGGTCAAATTACAGTAATAAGCAATGCGAAATAGCGAATTCCAATTATTGTCGCAATATCCGCTCGGTCAAATTCGCTATTTCGCATTGCATATTACTGAAGTTTGACCTCTTGGCCAAACAGTGTAATACTAGCTTAAGTAAGAAAACCTTAATTTTTAACAAGTGAAATTTCTTTAAATGCAAATAAAAAGATGTTGTGTTTTTATTTTTCATTGAAAACAGTAAACGGTGTTGATTTAGTAACTATTTGTTAGTAGTTTAACAAACTATGTGTAATAGATCAATTGAAAGGTCTTAATTACACTATACTAAAAAAAAGAATTATTCAAGTGACGAAATGGCGTTTTCAAAATACTGGAAGGTGGAACACAGGTGGGCAAGTGCCTTCTCTTGACCGCTCTATGGGCGCCCTTGGATTAAACCTACTTTCACCATCGTCACTCATTAAAAATTAAGACGCAATAATTGTTAAACAAGACCGAGATCAATATTTAAACTTAGTACCGAAGATCAAAACTGAGACAAAGATTTTCAGTTAGCAAGAATAGGATTCTAGTTTACAAGACTTAGACCGGCGAAAGAGTGCAAAACGAAATATATCTGTCCTTCCAAGTTTTTTTTTCCTTCCTCACCAGAATTATCTCCACCGATATATCTGTCCTTCCAAGTTCTTCCACCAAAATTAACGTCACCGAAATATAACTGACCTCCAACCTCCAGTTCAAAAAAGCAAAAAGCCGCGCGAAAATCGCACGCGCTCCTTAAAAACCTGGCAACGCCTCGGCTAATTTCGCGTTTCATTTTCGCGGGTTTCATTATTCTTCGTGCTGTAGTTCCTTTCCATATTCCGCCTCGGCCCCCATTATTGAAACCGGTAGTTAAGGACGTCATTTGTGAGGGGGCAGGGGGGGCATTTGCATTTTATGTATTTTACTTTATTATTTCAATAATACAGTATTGTTATCGATTTTTAAAAAAAAAAAATTTGCTACCCTCAAAATTTTTTTTTTCACGTTTCATGACGAGTAGACACGAAAAAAGCAAAAAAAAATTTCAGTCCGTCTGTCCGCCGTACGCCGTACGCCGTACGCCGTACGCCGTACGCCGTACGTCTACCGGTGTACGCAAAATTGTTTGAAGGCTCGTAGCATCCAAACCCTATGAGCTATTTTTCGTGGGTAGAGTGGGTAGGCCCCCTAAAGTGACCAAATTTGGAGGGGTGGGGGTGTGAGGGGGGAGGAGGGGGAAGCGTTTTAGACGGGAAATTTTGGTTTCTAGATCTCAGCAACCGCTTATGCTAGGAGGCTGAAATTTGGAATTTATATAGAACTTCGGTAGTGGACCCATTTGCAAAAAAATTGCCGATATAGGTGAAGGGGTTCGGGAGTGGGGGGAAAAATAATGCGTCCGAAACGCAAAAAAGGTGAGATTGACACATTCTAAAATCCATATCTCCTAAACGGTTAATGTCACAAAATTGAAACTTAATGAATATCTGTAGGTATACTAGGAGAATAGATCGGAATCAAAAATTTGAGTGGGGGAAGTGGCGTACGGGGGTGGGGGGTGAAAAACTATAGATTACGATATCTCAAGAACCAATTGCACTAGATAAATAAAATTTGGTTTGTGTATAAAGGTTGACAAATGAAGTTTGATAAAAGTAAAATTTTTTAAGGGGGCGGTGGAGCATGAAAGTGGAGGGGATAAGAATTTTTCAAAAAAATCACGTATCATATCTTAAGAACAGTGTAAGATAGATGCTTAAAATTTTTACCAGAAGTAGGCCTAATAGACCCCTAGCGGAAAACAAAATTTAGGAAGTGTGGGTGTAGAGGGTGAGGGTGGGGGAGGGTGAAAAGCAAAAAGTTTCGATTTTAATATCTCGACAACCTATAATGATATAAAGCTGAAACTTGGTATTTGGATATGGATAGAGCTATATTAGTAGCACTTTGGAAAAATATAATTTTTTATAGGGGTAGTATGGTACGGGGGTGGGGGGTGTTTTTCCTATCTATAGAACGGCTTATGCTACAAAGTTGAAACTCGGTATGTTTATGTAGTTCAACTAGTAAACTAATTTAGATAAAAAAAAAATTCAAATATCTATTGGCGTTCGGAGGGGGGGCAAAAAAAATTATCAGTGAAAATGGAGTGCATATATTTTCACGGTTTTCGTCATATCTATTAGGTTTTCCAAAATATTGAATTCATTTTTATTGTACATCTTCTTCATATAAATACCTAGAAAGTGTTTTCAGGATTTTTTAAAATTCGACCCCTAAGGGGGTGCAAAGGGGGTTGTAAACTTTTTCACGAATTCTTCTATATCCCCAGGTCTTATCAGATATCAAATATCTTTTCACTTTCACGTGCTTGCGTAATAATCGCCTAAAACTTGTTTTTAAGTTTTTTCCTTTTTCAGCTCCTAAGAGAGTATAAATGATAAGAAGAAGGAAATTTTCCAATGTTTAATCGGCTAAAAATCGCTATTTTAAATATTTTTATTTTAAGAACAAAATTAATTTTCCAAGAAATCTAATAATCTCGAAGCAACTCATGATACACTCCGACTTTGACCACTCCCGAACTTTGAACCGAAAAATAATAAAGTTTCGCCCAGACCATTGGCAGATTTTTTATAGATTATACGAGTATATAACATATGTATATTTATATGTAAAAGGGTGGATATGGGGTCCGAGTGTACATATGGCACAGATAGTATACATCGATCTACATTTGGAAATTGATGTATATAAACTTAATTAAAACACTTTGTATACGCCACGTAAGAAAATATAAAGGATTTTAGCTTTCGTATGTCAGACAGTTAATACGAAGACCGAGATATTATGTCTAGTGGTAGAAACGGAGACCGCTTAAATTATTTATTTCAGAAATGAAATTACTTAATTTCTTCTATGGAATGGTAGATATCGGTACCACATTTTGATATGTAAGGGTGTTTGCGGGCACCGGTCCCGGTAATCATCCTTACAACGCGCGAATTAAGCATAGTTTTATTTCATCTTCACTGTCATTGAAATAATTGCATTTTTTTTCACCGCTTCAGCAACGGTGCCGATATCTACCTTTACATTACATTTACAGAAAGTGTACACTTTTGCTGTTCTTTTTGACGAGTGACGTCATAGCAGATGTAATTTCTTTCCATCTGTCAAAATTGATGGCTGCATGCAGATAAAATTGACTTTTAGTATTCAGGGAAATACTGTTTTCAATGAATACATGTAAGAATATAGTTTATCAACAAATTTGCCTTGACAGAAGTGAATAAATCAAGCAAATAAAAAAGCTCAACATTTTATCGTCATGTTTCTACCCTAACGCGTTCTTTTTGGCTGTTCAAAATTGGTGTAATCATGATTTCAGACCCTAACTCTTTCCAACGGCATGTCTACACGCAAAAAGCGCGTTGTTGGTCTTTTGAATACGCTCTCCAACATTGTCTTTCCAATTTAGCTTCCTATCCAAGATCAGGCCTAGATATTTCGCTTTTTCCGATTTTTTAACAGCCTAACTAATCTAAACCAAAAGGACCTTTTCAGGGACACACAGAAAACTATCAAAAGAGTAACATATTTTTAATGACATACTAGGTATAGACCATTCTAGTTATAGTAATAGGCGCTGACGACTTTCTGAAAACAACAATAGTTCTCTACGCTCCGCAATTAACCAAAAATTACGTCTGAATAAATGCGAATAATATTACAAATAAATGGGGTTTTCTCAGAAAAACTACATTGATCATTTAATTTTTAGGGTTGAAGTACCCAAAATTTTAGTTTTGAAGAAAATATCTCAAGATCGGGTGCAGTTATAATTTGAACTGTTACATCAAAAGAAAGGTAATTCAACTCCCTAAATACAAGTTATAACACTTCGAATTCTGATTATTAGTTTTCAAGATATAACGTTTAAAGTGAGTGAAGGTAAAGGTCCGAAATCCTTTTCATGACCACCCTGTATCTCCACGGATATTGAAAATTGACACACCCTGTGAAGGTAATTACGGTGACCGGGCATTTTAAAAGATGTTCATATATTTTACGTAACGGTAGATATTGGGTCCGACTTTGGATGTGTTTTACATATATACATGCAAAGTCGGTACCCATATCTACCTTTACATGATATAATGAAATTACAGGAACTAAGGCAAAAGGTATCGGTCCCGGTAATTATCTCTACAACGCAGTTTATTTATTGAAATGATCGTCTTTTGTTTTTAACTTTTGAGAAATGGTAACAGCCCAGCAGGAAAAGTTTCATATACTACCCAACAGGCACATTATAGCTGTAGAAATCTAATCAAAATTCTACACATTTTCTACAGCCATTGAGCTCCATGTGTAAGGAAGGGACAGCAAACGAAAACCGTCTCCTTGGAAATGTAAGTAAGGTTCTCCACCAGCGAACCATGACTATCGAATGATCGTGAAATTTCTACACATTTTCAACGGACATATAAGTCCATGTGTACGATAGAGATCGCATATACTCACCTATCACTAAAGACTCCGTATAAATGTAAGGAAAATAGATTTTCTACATACATCTATCACAAAATGTAAGAAAGGGATATCACCTGCGTAGCCACACATATGCGTCAAGTCAAATGACATTTTGATAGCGACGCATTTTGTGTTTGAGTTTTCATTTTCAGTGAAGTTTAATCATTCGACACTCCTTACGAATTTTATTACGTATATTTTTATACTCTAGATGAAATCATATAGAGTATTATAAGTTTAATCCAGCCCAAAAGTTTGTAACGCATAGAACCAAGCCTCGGACGAAAAAAAGTTATATATTATGTTTTGTTTATTTGTGGGCAAAAACCTCAAATCCGCCTGACGTCCGTCCGTCCGTCTGTCCGTTAGCACGATAACTCAAGAACGCCTTCACCTAGGATCATGAAATTTTGAATCTGGATGTTTGGTTGAATTTGTAAGGCTAAGTTCCTACTCCTTCGGGTAGCTGCCATACAAAATGTCCTTAAAACACGTGTTCAAGAATATTGGTCGATAACTTCAGAAGGGTTTAAGCTACGACATTGAAATTTTGTTTGTGTTATTTTTCTAATAGTTGGAACTAAATATATGATTATGAAGAAAATCCTGTTAGTCCTTCGTGTAGCTGCCATACAAATATCCTGTCAAAATGAATTCACTTAATTTACGAAACTCACTATAACTCAAGTAATCTTTTAGCTACGAATTCGGAATTTTGTACAAGTTAGTTTTGAGTGAAAAGGAAGTTTGAGTTTACTAATCGGCGAAATCCTTTTACTCCTTCTGGTACCTGCCATACAAAATATCCTTAAGACACGTGTTCAACAATATTTTTCGATAACTTTTGAACGCTTCAAGCCACGAATTTGAAATTTTGTACACGTTCATTTTTAAATAGTTCCAAGGAAAGGGATAAATATGTAAGAAATCGAGTGAGTCCTTCCTGCACCTCCCATGTGAAATTCCTTCAAAAAGGACATTTCTGTTCGATGACTTACCCAGTTCAAGGTATGAAGCTAAACACTGAACATTGTCTTTTAGTTTTGAGTAGCAATCTAATAGCAGTCCTTAATAAAGGACATACAACATGCACACACGTAATTCTACTTTATCCCCAACTACAATATAAATCGGAGTTCAGTATTCATCTAGAGTATTATACGATTGGCTTGCAGCCGATCGTGACTGCAGTATGTTTTCTTGAAAGTTTCAGGATATTCCAAGGCATGATTAGCTGCATTCATGTTTTTTTACTTTCAGCTTTGGAGCACGTGCTAGCAATGCGACAAAGGTTTCGAGTTGGCAGTGTATTTTTTAAGTCTAATTTTAGCTTACACTTTGTATACTCATTTTTATTACTTCTGCCTTACATTTAGAATAGAATGATTCGAAATTTGGCAGCTCCTTCAGCGTCAGGACTTCATGAGTCAAATTTCAAATCCTTCATTTCTATATGTAAAAGGCGGAAATAATAAAAATGTGCTGGTAAATACGTTGCACCACTCATAGAAATGCGGTGGGTCTTGTACGTACAAAGAACATACGTATGTTACGTTAAAGCACCTAAAATATTATTCGGAGAATGTTGGCAAAAAGAACAAGCCTATTGACACAACCGCGCCGTGACTATAGGTTTGCTCTTTTTGCCTACACTTTCTACACTGGGGCAGAAAGTGTACACTTTTGCTGTTCTTTTTGAAGAGTGACGTCAGAGCCCGCTGCTCTTTTTGTCGAGTGTAGAGTAGAAAGTGTACACTTTCTACACTCGCTCGAGAGCAGATGTAATTTCTTTCCATCTGTCAAAATTGATGGCTGCATGCAGATAAAATTTACTTTTAGTATTTAGGGAAATACTGTTTTCAATGAATACATGCAAGAATATTGTTTAGCAATAACCTTGTCATGACAGAAGTGAAAAAATCAAGCAAATCAACAAGATCAAAATTTTATCTGTCATGTTTCTACATTAACGCGTTCTTTTTGGCTGTTCAAATTTTGTGTAGTGTACACTAGATGTAATCGAAAGGAACAAACCTAGTGACTCGCGAGTAGTTAAAAGAAACACGTGACTGCCGTTTTTCGGAATTTTCTCCTAGCTAGGCAACAATTGGAATAATGGCGGCAACAAGACGATGTTAGCCAAATATGTAGGAGAGCGCGGACTATAAGCGATCATGTGGGAGCACTGTCTAAAATCGTTCATATTAAGAAAGAATCGGGATGCGATTCGTTTGCAACATTTTTAGGCAATAATATGGCAAATAAAAAAATAAAATTGAACTGACATTTTTATTATGGGATTTTCTGAGAAAAACTACATTGACCTACTACATTGACCACCCTGTATCTCCACGGATATTGAAAATTGACACACCCTGTGAAGGTAATTACGGTGACCGGGCATTTTAAAAGATGTTCATATATTTTACGTAACGGTAGATATTGGGTCCGACTTTGGATGTGTTTTACATATATACATGCAAAGTCGGTACCCATATCTACCTTTACATGATATAATGAAATTACAGGAACTAAGGCAAAAGGTATCGGTCCCGGTAATTATCTCTACAACGCAGTTTATTTATTGAAATGATCGTCTTTTGTTTTTAACTTTTGAGAAATGGTAACAGCCCAGCAGGTAAAGTTTTGTAAAATAATGACGAACATACCGTGTGCTCTGGTGTCAAATTTCGGAACCTTCCTTCCGTTTCAAAGAATACATGTAAGAATATTGAATGGCAATAAATATGCATTGACAGAATTGAAAGAATGAAGCAAATAAAAAAGTTAGAAATTTTATCTGTCATGTTTCTGCACTAAAGGCTGGTTTTCATTACTGAAACATAGTTTTCATTACTCCGACATTACAGATCTATAGCAGAAAACTAAAAAGAGATAGCAAATTGGTTTTAATAAGGAAGAAAGCGACAAAATTTTCGACAACTGTTGTAAGGTAAAACCGATCTGCGGCTTGTCAATTGCAACGTATCTCTCACGTCGAGCGAATAGACAGCAGAATGATCTATACATGCACCTCTAAGAAAACAATTACCGGCTCGACAAATGTCAATGTCCTAATTGCCATAATTTGGTACAGTAGTATGCGTGCGAATGTCTATTGTGTAGGTTTGTCGGAAGCAAATTATAGAAAAAAGATGTGCATGCAAGTCTTTTTGCTAAAATGTACATCCTTACTTTATGGTTACAGATAAAAGATCTGAAGTTGCAGGCGAGACACTTTTGTGCAGATCTGTTGCAGATGATATTTGCTCTCTTTCACACTCATGTACAGTATATATTTTCGTCTTGTTCTGGCAAATATCTGCAGAATGTCGACGTAATGAAAACCAACCTTAACGCTTTCTTTTTGGCAGTTCATTTTGGTGTAATCCTACACTAGGTGTAATGCACTGAAAGTGTAGTGTACATTGAATGTTGGCAAAAAGAACAAACCTATTGACATAACCGCACCGTGACTATAGGTTTCTTATTTTTGCCTACACTATCTACACTAGTGCAGAAAGTGTACTCTTTTGCTTTTCTTTTGGACGAGTGACATCAGAGCCCGCTGTTATTTTTGTCGTGTGTAGTGTACACTTCCTACACTTGCTCGAGAGTAGATGTAATTTTTTACACTTTAGTATTGTATACTAGGTCTGTTCAGGACCACCCTAACCTCAGGGCTAAATGGGCTATAACCCTGTGGCACAAGCAAATTTTTAGAAAATACTGGCCACAAGAGCGCAGAAATGGAAGATTGTATTTTAAAGCTATTATCTCATTTAGATATTAATTTGAAAGATTATAGAGGACAATCTTGTGATAATGCCTCTAATATGTAGGGTATATACAGCATTTTCAATTCCAAAGCGTATGTTAGTATCTACTTATCGGCTGAGTATTTGCTGACGTCACGCTCATAACATAGCAAACTGTCAAGCATACCTTGTAGTGTTTCTGATGCAATCTTTTGTTTCCAGTAATAGACAATCAATCAGAAACGGTACCGATATCTACCAATACGTTACAGAATTTATTAAATTTCGATATATACACCGGTCTTCATAAGTGCCATTTACTGAAAGAAATTAAGGACCCCATAAACACCTTTTGACATAGGAAAAATTATGGGGTCCGGACCCCATATCCACCGATTGACATAGAAAAATACCGGGTCCGTCCCCATATGTGCCAAATGTCCTCATATGTACCCTTAGAGCATGAAACGAATGCGAAAAAGACCCCATATGTACCCTTTGACATAGATATATTTATATATAAAAATATATACAAACAAAACATCTTGACCCACCTAGGAAAAACTGAAATGACGTCCCTGCCGGGAATGAAAGCAACTTCCGGTTTGTTCGATTACTTCGGTAATCGCGGCTAATTACCACGCAGATAATCCGTTCTGTGGTGCTTGAATTACCCCATTAGCAACCGGAATTCACCTACGGTAGCTGAATGTGTAGGGGTTCTTATTACCCGCTCTCCCAGCCAGTGGCGGATCCAGGCTTTGCTGTTGGGGGGAACGGAAATTTTTTTGATTTGACTATTTTGTTTGATCAAGTTCTGTGTGAATTTAGCTACATAGACTGCACTTAGCAAAAACGGGATCATATTGTTTTCATCTTATTATGGGTCATTCCATCATGAATCGCCAAAGTTGTGACCATACCATTTCCGATTCTTTTGAAAATGTTTGTAATTGAAGAACTAGTGAAAAAAATAATTGAAATTTAAGTTTGTGTTTCTATCTCATTTTTTAACTAACAAAAACAACAACAATCTTTAAAATAAGCTCTACTTTATTATTCAAGGATAAAAATTACCAGAGATATGAATTTTCAAAGAGGACTCGGACATCTTTTTTGGGAAATCTTTAACATACTATAAGTAACAAAAAAAATGAGATAGAAACAAAAACTTGAAATCATATTTTTTTTCACTAATTCTTCGAGTACATAAATTTTCAAATGAATCGGCGATGATAAGGTCACACTCGTTCTTGATTAAATGACCCTTTTTCTATAAAAAAATTGAGAACCACTATCCCGACCCCGATCCCATTGAGATTCCAAGTTAATTTTTTGATATTTTTTAAAAAACAGTATAACCTACAAAATATAAAAAAACTATTTTGAGATATTCAAGGATAAAGGACAAAATCATTATCCTTGAAAAAAATGTCAAGGATAATTTTTATTGCGACAACCTTCCCCTTTAAAATAAGCCATATTTTATTATTCAAAGAGGACTCGGACACCATTTTTGCGAAAACCTTAACATACTATAACTAACAAAAAAAATGAGATAGAAACAAAAAATTGAATTTCAATTATTTTTTTCACTAGTTCTTAAAGTACAAAAGTTTTCAAAACAATCGGAGATGGTAAGGTCCCAAATTTCGTCATTCTTGGCGGTTCTTGATGGAATGACCCTATTACCTACGCAATATGTTGTCTTGTAGTCTTTTTATCATGGTGCGTTTACACTCACCCTTGAGGCGAGCCTCGAGACGAGCCTCTACCCCCATCAGGTCATTGCAAACCGGTTTTCGTCGGCTGTGTTCTTTGCTGTGTTGAAAGCAATTTACACTCAACATGCCTTTGCGGCGCAACTTGCCTATAAGTGCGAAACGACAGAAATACGATGAGCTGCGAATTGTGTGGTACCACAGTTCATTGTATGTGTGTATACATATGGAAGCGTGCGTCGGAGAAAAAGTTGAAGAATGTTAGACTCTTGCGACACGAGCCATCTGATTGGTTGATGTTATGGTGGGGATAGAGGCGCGTCTCAAACGTTGAGTGTATGGTAAATCCACCATCATGGTTCTGTTCTGTGCTTTGCATTGCACCGCAGAACTACAGTAAATGCTAATTACAGCCCACATTGCAGTGGAGTAAAAAAATCGGAGAACGGTTGAAGTATGTATGCTTAGAAAATTCGGAAGTGCTCTTGGGGAAGGGCGGCCGCCCCCTCCGCCCCCCCCCCCTGTATCCGCCAATGCTCGTTCGCTGATCAGTATTCGGTTTCTGGCGTAAGTTGGTACGACGTGAACGGCAATGTCGGGGGATGGGGTTTGACATCGTCGGCCACCCGCGAATCTACCTAACCTCTTTCTCTCCTTACCAGGTTACACTTATGGCATAAAAACTCTATTCGGTACGCGAGAAGGTCGTACAGAGACCCATAACCTGACGCAACAGCAGAAGCTGGGACCCTTCTGGAACAGTATCTTATACAATATCATCAATATAATTTCTAATAAGTTTCATTTCAGGTAAAACTTAATTTAATGCGTCGTTATTCTTCCACCTCGTCTCAAGTGCTCCTCAACCTCTGCGGCTCATCAGCCACCGCATAGGTGGCCTACTTCGAAGGCTGGTCAAGGCCACTCTCTATCCCTTCCGTCAAAGACTTGACCTGAAAATGAGAAGGAGGGTGTAGTGAAAGCGACCAGGACTTGCCCAACAATTGACATGTAACAAAGTGCGCAAACCATTACTTTCGTGTGAGCTCGGAAAACTCAATTGAGCGAAAATGGGAGAAATATAAACAGACGAGCTCTGCTTTGTCAGTCTGTGTGTGCATTTTTCCAGCACTACCGGGTTGTCGCGAGGAAATGTGAAAATTACTTCAAGCCAAGCAAAAAAATGATAGCGTCTACTTGTGGTCAAGGTGCAAACATAGAGGGCTACAGCTACATCAAAGATATCTCAACTCAATTCTCGTAGAAGGTAATGAAAGACTCTGTGCTCCTGGTATTACTTCCAGCCTTCCAATGAGTCTCAAAGCCCATGAATTACAATCCTATTTCTTTTTTTAAGATCGCATCAAAGATGGAGTTCAATGCCAGAACCCTGCACCTACAGTGGTCTTCTGAATTTGAGCGTCGTCCTTCACCACCACTTATTAGCAAAGAAGAAAAAATATCAAATAAGAGCATTAAAGACTCATGGATCCAAAGTCTTGGTCTAATTGCGGTAGCTTGTATCTATACAAACCCAAAAGAAATCCAGACATAGGGTAAAGTATGAAATTTTTATTTTGATTACGCTTAACCTTTCAAAAGATTCCTTTTAAGCTTACAGCCATAATGTACACATTAAAATCATATTAAAAATGAATAATTTCCACACCACGTTTCATACAGGACACAAGCTCAAAGGTTCCAACAACAGAAACAAAAAGTCGAAATGCCGCAAGGATCGTTTGAGAAAGTCTGAACCAAGGAGTGAGACGCTTGAAAATCCTAACAAATATAAATCCTGAACGTGATGAGAAATGTCTCGATTTGTTGCAGGACACCATCCTCCTTCAAGGATATGAAACAAACTCCTTTTGCTCACCTTGAGACAAAAAAAGAAGAAGAAAACTTCGCGGAAAACCGCAGCCTGCATCTACCGAATGAAGGAAATCCACACATCTCAAAAAAAACCATAGACAGCCCGGAAGAGCCAGAGTTAGTTAAATTAAAAGAGAAATGTCTGGCGTACGAAATTATTTATAGAGGAACCACGGGAGCTATATCTCGCCACCATCGAGACAAGGACGAAGAACCAGAAGACGACGACTACGAAAACGACTAAATAATAAAAAAAAAAAACAGGAAAATGTCCTGGATAAGAAGACCCAGACCCCACTCAACGGCTTTGCAATACTCGCCAGGAATAAATGAATTTGTTTCCCAGCAAAACGATGTGGAAGATTCGTCGGGAGGGGGATGGGGATGTTGAGGGAGTAAAATAGGCGAAAAAGGACGAGAAGCAGTGCGAGATCATCGGACTACTACGCTAAAAGGAAGCCACATCTGAGCCCTAAGAATAGAAAGTACCAGGAAAAACAAAAAAAAAATGGGACCACCATTTGGTTAAAGTGAAAGAAATGCTTCCCATCCTGCCGCGCATTTAGTCCTGAAAAGCTGTCTGGAGCTGAATACTAACTCGCCGCGGAAAACAATGAACCTCGACTTTCAACGAAATTGTACTGCAACTTCTGGACAGTTGGGTAAATCGAGAGACTCTTAAAGTACGCGTTCGTCCTTTTTCCCTTATTAAAGTCTGAAAATTCAAAACGAGTCCTTCTCATATCCGTTGCGTGACACATGGTCATCTCTTCCGATTAATCACGACTATACATGGGGAGGGCAATTGCTCCAATTTCAAAAATTTCCCGCAAAGGACTAAGAAAATCTCATCTTACACTTGATGGGTTCGCACTCTGAGAAAGGACAAACGACCATAACTCAAGGCAGGACAGTGCGGCCATGGACTCTAATGACAAACACAACATATGCCCGGCCACTTATCCGAAAGTCAAAACAAATCCAAGTCGGAGGGCGCCTGGAGAATTATTAAAAGCGATTTCTCGAGCTCCACATAATCCTTGCGGCTTTCTGGCCAGGATAACGCAAAGAAAAGGTCCGATAGGATGGGACTAAGTGTAAACGAGCACAAATTACCATATGTGACGTGACAAGAAATCCTCATTTGAATACAAGAAATAATTTATAGCCAACCCTTAAGAACGAGACTCCTGACTAAGGACATAGTGGCTTCATGTTCTCGTACTCCTGGCGAGAAATGTTTGTAGGTCGTGCGATAAGAGCAGTTTTTGGTTAATGCCGTAATGTGTTGGCCGGAGCGGTTTTTGGGCAGCTCCTTGATAATCGTCTACTAATACTTAATACAGCTTTCACGGAAGGGTCAAGAAGCATTTGAATTATTCAGAAAGACAAATGGTCATATCCTTTCCTCACTTATTGATTTCTGGTGTACTCCACTGAAGTTTCAAATCCTCCGTTTACCTCGACTGTAGTCCGACCGAGAAAATTCGGTTGGGGGATGCGGGTGAACTGGGAAACTGAAAGAAACGTCGAAGGGATGATACCTCACTATCCCGTCCCTAGTGAAAAATAATTAAAAGACCGAAAAGAAAACCACTTTGCTTTCACTTTCCGGACACGTTTTATTGTCACTCACCTTGGTCTTCGGTTCGACAGTACCGTCGCCAATATCATCCCACATCATCCTCATCCCCCGTCTTATTTGCTATCGATGGGAGGGATGGTGGTAGTGAAATTACGGAAGCGCGTTGAAGGACAGGAAGTATTGGGGGCGAAAAAAGAAGCCGAGAGGTAGCTTCGAATTCATTATCGCGCCACTCTGACTTCATAACAGTCAGTCAGCCGCCATTCAACCATCCATTAAATATTATTGATCGGAAATAGATGAAATTTTATGGACGGGGACCTTCACACCCTTCCGCCATCCCAAGGACGAGCATGTCGATGAAAAATATCGGAATAATTTTTATCTTGTTACGGCCACATTAGTGCTGTGGTGGGGAGAAATGTGGGGGTGCGAACAAACAAGTAAAAGAAGTAGCTATTGAAATTTTTTTAAAGGGATTTATTCTACTTTACTCTTTTGATGGATACTCCCCAAAAATACATCTATTTAGGCTACAAGCTTTTGATGTAAGCCCTCTCTACTCTCTTTATAGCTATGCTATTTTTCTTTTTTTTTAAGACGCTATTCGACTAGTTCAAAACTAAGGGGTTGGGTATAACAAGTGGAAAATAATGCCGCCAGATTCATTTCAATGAGTTGGACCTGGTCCGAATCGAAACAAACTTGTACACATCCATTTCGTAGATTCCTGTTCTGTTTGGTTGGTGTCCTAGCTGATATTTTAGCTGGTATGTACGGCCCTTACTGACTTCTCCACGCGCGTCCCGTATAGGATGCTAGCAAAGCTTGACTCCGTAGTTCATGCTACAATGAACTGTGGCAGCACGCAATTCGCAGCTCATCGCATTTCTGTCGTTTGGTACTTAAGGGACCCATAGACGGGCACGTATGGATGTAATTCTTCCATGAGTGTATGGGTCTGAAACTTGAATGTGTGGGTCTGCCATCATGCGGCATAATGAAAATGAAAAAATTTTGATTTTTGTGTGCGGAGGCAAAACGTATCGCGACATGAATGAATGATACGCATGCATGCCCGTCTATGTGCCCCTTTATAGGCAAGTCGCGCCGCAGAGACAAGATCGCTGTAAATCGCTATCAACACAGCAAAGACTACAGCCGACGAAACCCGGTTTGTAATGGGCTCTCGGTGGTAAAGGCGCGCCTCATGTGGCTCAATGTAAATCCACCATAATTTAGACCGGGCCCATTAACTATCTTGAGAGCGGTCAATGAGTTTCTCAACGAAATCCAGTAAATGTCGCTCTGTTTGAATATGTTCAGTTGCCGTGGTTGCTTTAAAGCAATAACAAGTATACAACAATCGAAATTCGCATTACATTGCATATGTTTAAAACGTGTAATTTTATCAAATGAAGAACCTGCCAATTTTGCGTTAATTTCGTTTCCTCTGAAAAAGGCCTTCGGCTGTCCCCTGTGAAGAACATTGGATACATTTAAATCACTTCCAAGTTCTACTTGCCAATCGATGCAAACTAAATGGCTTTAACTCAAGGATGCATTCAAAGTCTTAAATTTCATTCTCCCTTTCGTAAATCCTTCGTCTCATTTGACCGCATCAAATATGAAGTGGAAGATTAATAATAGAAACTGTCAGTCCAGAAGGATTATACACGATATTTCGGAACTATGTGATCTTCGTCGGTATCTACTCAGCTCCAGCACATCCTACGTCTTAAGGAGTCATATCCTTTTGTCTGCAAGTCGAAAATTTCGCCTTGTTGATGAAACCGAATATCTAGACGACCACATCGACTAATTGCTTAATTAGCATACGGTCTTGACATGTAGAGAGTAACGATATTAGGATGCGTGCAGGACACCCTTCGATGTTTATGTTTCGAAGAAAGGACTGCTGTGAACTCCCTCGACCTCGTCCAAACTCTCCGAAACAATATGGGCACGACACTGATAAGAAGGCATTTGTTTTCGGTGTGGACGTCTAAGATATCTCTTACCTTTTCCTCAAAAATCAATTAAAGCGAAAATATGTTGTGAAAAGGGTGGGTTGAATTCGGTATCGTCAGTCAAGGGAAAGTGGTCAGGGTGTTTGTTTTTCTTGTGAATATGACAAACTGGACTGACGACACACGTTTTAAAAAAATTAATTAGGGTGTGATGTGTTTGCACACCTTTCTTTAGAATGCAATTAAGTCTTAACTTTTCTTGACAGTTACAACTGAAGGTTTCGTTTGAATGCATGTCCAAAACTTTGGCTCCAAACTTTTATCGTCTTCTGCGTTATAGACTCCAAAAATCAAAATAATGGAATATAGAGTACTTCTAACGGCCGTAAGATTTATGAAGCACTTAAATATTGAGCTCTGTAGCCTTGTAATACGAAACTCTTCGTTCATTGTATGAAGGATTTAGGTGAAATTATAATGAACGCGAAGCGTGCGCGTTAAACGAAGCGACGCGATTACAGCTGATTAGAATAATGTTAGTGAGTGCCACCAGTTGACGGCAATGATTTGTATGTTCTGGTGTATAACTAATCCCACAACTGAAGCTATATTTTAAAATCCTTCGAGTTCTAGACATGAAAGCACAGCAAGCAGAACTGCTAGATCCCTTGACTAAAGATGAACAGTGTAAAAACACAGAGAGGCAAACATTCCGATTTCTTTATAACCAGAACGGCTTATGATAGAAAGGTGAAACTTGGTAGGGGAAAGTTGTACAAAACGGGGTCCTTAGTGTTTACGGTAAAATATCTTCGAATTCATAATATTATTAAGTTGTTCTTTACTTCTTTCTTCTTATTTTCCCCGTACTTTTATTTGTATATGAATCACACTGAAGGTGAAAAAATGGTAATTTCTCGACCACGTCCAAATTCCCGTTTTATACGCATGGTTGGACAAACGGGGTACTGTATATGTTCGAAATTAAACACAATTTTTTATAAAAATCAAAGTTCTTAGTAATTTTTAATAAACAAAATTCGAATAAAATATATAACAAAACATAAGAAAGTAAATATACATTAGCCTTTTCATTCAGTCGAATAAGTTTCAAATTTAAGAAATTAATGTTCTTCCGCATTTTTATGATATTTCATTTTGATCAACATGAGTATTAGTAGGAATTATGGCCTTATTTATATTTACACAAATCGCATATATAATGTTCGCAATCTTCTGCATCAAGACTTGTACAGGCTTCATGAGCCCAACCCTTACAAGTGGAGCACATTACCCACCCTTCATTGCTTTTGGATTAAGAATACATTTCACACAGAAAATACATGGCATCGTGCCATCATCATGGTCAGATTGGGATTCGAAAGTCAAGACAATCAATTCTGTCGAAATATCGCTTCCAGCTGGAAAACTCGAAGTAAAGGACACCGAAGTCTCTACCTCATTATTTTGATCCTTATCCAGTTCAATTGCTATGTTCGTAGTCTCTGACGGTGCAAACATCGAATCTGGGAATACCTTTGAATCCAATGGATAGATACCCGTTTTTCGAAATCCATTTATGGCTGTTTCCATTGAGGCCGCTTTAATAAACGCTGTACCATATATTTTTCCGATTTGGAATTGAGTAATTGCACGTCCAGGCTGCAATCTAAGCCTTTTTCTACATTCATCCAAATGGTATTGACTAAGGGGTGCCATGAAGAACACGTAAAATGGTTGCATTCTATGAGTGCAATGTGGTGGAAAACAAAGAAGTATTACATGATTTTTACGAGCTTTTTCATTAAGTTCGATATTTTTGGTATGACTAGCATGACCATCCAAAAGCAATAGAACTGGTTTGTCTTCAGACGGTCTGCAGAATTCTATAAAACTGTCGAACCATTTCAAAAATATCATCTTCGTCATCCATCCACTTGGATCGTACTCGGCAGTTGTGCCTGGCGGAGCTTCATCCAGCAGTATAGGCTTAGCGGAAAAAAAATTGGTGAAAGGGAATTCAAAAAACTTTTAATACCCTGTTTTATCCAACTGGCAATTTCTTGCATTAATCAATACTTCATTGCATGTATTTAGGCATCACTACATACAATTAATGCGTCACAAATTAAACAGAAGGCAAGAACGAAAAGAATGATATACGTACCGCAAAATTAAACACACGAAATCCCCAAAAATAAAAAGAAACAAAACAGCTAAATAAAAAAATTTTGTTTTTGAAAAACTATAATTCTGTCCTGCTTGCGGTAAAACATGTGATCGCAGCAGAAGACAAATGCCTAATGATGAGACATGTGCATTTTTGCAGGTAAGGCGATTTGTAGCAAGATTCTACATTCACGGATGAAAAAACCGCGGGTCCCTGTTTTACCCGCCTACCCCGTTTTGTATTTCTTTCGCCTATATATAAAAGTATTGGGGACTTGCAAAAGTTCCAGCAATTTTTTAGTGGAAGTGGTTGCTTTATTTAAAAAATTTAGTAAAGAACATGTTATGGAAGGTATTGTCCATCGCTAGCAACTACTTTCTCCCATCTTTCTGACAGCGTACGAATACCATGTCGAAAGAACGACTCATCTTTTGAGGTTTTTCGAGCCATTTTTTGACATCTCATGAGAATTGAAGTGCTTCTCAGCCAGGACATGAGTCATTGATCGGACCAAGTGATAATCGGACGGATTGATCTCCTGTGAATACAGCGGATGGGGTAGGACTTTCCATTTTCGCGTTTCCAAGTAGATTTTGACCGATTTTGTAGCTCCAACGCATCAAATGTAGTGAATAGCGATCTGCCGTGATGGTTTCTTTGGGTTTGAGCGGCTCATAATACACAACACTCAGCTGATCCCACCAAATACAGAGCATGAGTTTGGAACCATGGATATTCGAGCTATGGCCAGACTTACCCCACAATTTTCTTTGCTTCTGGTTATCGTAGTATATCCACTTTTCATTACCAGTCACGATACGATGCAAAAAAACCTTTAATTTTCGGCCGTTGGTGCAGATGTTCACACGTGAAAAAAAGCCGTTCGAAGTATCTCAGCTTCAATTCGTATGGCATCCGAGGTCCTTGCTTTTGAATCATTCCTAATGCTTTTAAACGTTTGGCAACCGTTGTGTGATGAACTTCTAATGGATCTGTAAGTTCATTTTGCGTTTGACATGGGTCTTCATCGAGTAATGCTTCCAATGGTTCGTCTTCAAAATTTTTCGGTGCGACAGAGTGTTCTTTATCATCAACATCGCCGTAAGTCTCCACAAGAATTCTATGTGCTGCAGATTTTCTTTGAAACAATTAATGCAAAAAATTCTCCGCAAATACTCTTTTTTTGCCACGAAACTCGACATGTTTAACGCTACGAAAAAATAAGTTGTTTACACTTCGGCGGAATAACATAAACTGTCATTTGAAGCACAATGGTGAAGCTTCACGATGAAGTTGGCTGCAGTGTTGCCCGATGCAAAAGGGTTAAGATAACACATCTGTCGGAAAACGGTTGGAACTTATGCAAGTCCCCAATACTTCGAAAATAGAAGAACACAAATAAGCAGAACACGGTATAAGCCACAATTATATTTACTATCCTTAATCCATGAATTAAATTTCTGTGCCAGGAACTCATTAGATGTGGCTCCTAATTGATGGGCTAGAAAAAAAAATAAAAAAGTTCTAAAAGAAACACCCACCATTAAGAACACCACATACTCGACTACGAAAAAGAACCAGGAAAGGTCTTCCTCCGTAGCCATAACTCCTCCAAACTTTTGAAATAAATTTCCGTCATAAATCAACAACAGCAGTTTCGCCACGACGATGCACAGAACTTCTCGACGACAACGTCGTCTCCTACTACTGCTATACCCAAAATTCGTCCTTATTTCGCATCGACTAAAACTCCAACTGTTTTTCGGCGGGTAGTACGAGCAGTGGGGCCAATTCAACCGAAAAGAAAAATTCATTAAAACAAACCGATAAAAAAAAACCAAGCATAAATACGCTTACACATTAACATAAATAAAAAATTTACACACGCACACATCTCCGATAAGAAGGACTTTCAAAAAATACAAAAAAAAAACCGAAATGAAGAAAAATCTGTTAACCCCCGTCCACCCATCCCAACCATCGGTTACCCAAAAAAAAACAAAAAGAATGAGAGAAATCCTGCACATATACTCCACCCCAGAATGTCCTTAATTTTTCTACCGAATGCGTGTATTCTCTTGTGTTTTACACAGGATTTTCTTCACACATCGACACAGGACTTCACAGAGCGCACATATATTCGCTGTTTAAGTCCTTTTTCGGGATTTTTTCATCTTTCAGCTGTCGAATCCTTAATAGGAGAGGTCCTGGCTCAACAGTACATACGTATCCTGTAGGGCAATAAAAGTCTCCAGCAATCTCCACTTGGTTGGTTTTTTTCTACTTCTTCTCTTGTTTAGTGCGACATACATTCGGGCAAATGTAAGGGATATGTTCGCTCCCTGGTCCTGCTTCTTGCCGAAGGATACCCTAGTTCTTGCCGTGCCACTCAAACGTAATTTACATAATTATGTGAGTGAGGGAAACCCGCACGCTGTATATTATACGTGTCGTGTGCGTGTTATCTATCTCGTGTAACTTATGTGATTTACATGTGTAGAGAATTTGAATTTAGAATTCGGCACAGTGTGTTCTACGAATGGAACGAACTAGAATCCTTAAGGAAATTGTCACCCCTGGGCTGAGATTAATGTCGTTTAACTTCCTGCCAGAAGTACGGGGTAGGGAGCTTCGTGTAGAAGAAAAACTCTTACATGAAGCCCCGAAGGTAGAAACTCATTAGTTAGTCGTTACGCTTAAGAAAATCCTTCCATCGAGAACAACATAAAATCCTCGAGATGGAAGTCTATGAAGGCGTCTTCGCACCCAGAAACAACAGGTCACATACAGTATATCACAAGCACTAGCCACTATCTGCTGTACATGGGCACCATATCGTATAAGTAGCTTTAAAAGTTGGCGTAACAACAGCTCTTCATGACAGCGAACGAGTCCTTGTGCATTGTTTCAAGCTATCGCAACCTCATTGCGTTCGAGCTGCAACTTTTGTTGAACTTTATCCTTTTCTCGTTGCCTACTCTCAAAAACAAAGTGTTTAACAGGATAATAGCGAAAAACATGAGCTTCATAGTCACTCGGAGTAGCATACTCGAACGATGAAAGGACGATCCATCCACCAGCTGCTCCAGCCTTCATGCATGCACACAAAACAGCCCTCGAAAATTAAAACATCATTTGCACACACAATATTAGGGTATCCTTGGAGTTCTCGAGGACCAGACGCTCAATGCTGATGGTTTCTCATGCTTCTGGTGGCAGCTCGTTGCAGCATAGCAAGCTTCACATACGACCTCTTCGAGATGAGTGGAAAAAAAACTGTCCATACGAACGGAACTGACTTCCCAATCTTTCGGCACTCTTACTACATGACTCCTTGAAATCGTCTCATATGCATACAACTGCTCCTCCATACTCGTGTCCTTTTTTGCAGAAAATTCATTGCGCTAGTCCTTCGTAGCCGTCGACGAGCTCGAAAGCATTCCTGAACGTAAAAAATATCGAGGCTCATTCCCATATGCGTCACAGACATTCGTTCATGGAGCCTATTTCTTCAAGGATCCTTAGAACTCGCATTTCTGTTTTTATTTATACCACCCCAAAAAAAAGGAATTTCTCAACCTTCGTTGACTTAACTTAAGTTAAGTGGTTTGAGAGTTATGTGCATAGCCCTAGACCGTGTTTACGTATGGAACCTATCCGAGGATATTCAAAAAGGACGAATCTGAGAGAAACATATTCGCAGTTCTTATGCTGGATGCATGTTTACGTGGGGGCGCTTTAATTACGACAGTGTATCCTCATAAGTGTATGCTTGCACATATCCAAGAGATTTACGGAGGAGTGAGTATGTCGCAATTCATTAACAGCTCGAAGGATACGAAGCTGTCGACGTTCAGTCGTTATCGTCTGCCTGCAAAAATTTGCATACCAAGAAAAAGGGATTATTGCGAGTGAAATCCATTTTCTCCGTTTCGAAAGAGTTAGGAGGGCCTTTTTTTTAATCGAGATTTAAGACATGACGAAGACGCACTGTTTGGCTTAACCTTAATGAGTTTTATGCTTTTTTCGGGGGGTGGTGTAAAAAGTCATGTCAGTCATGTACGGCGGATATTGAAAAGGTGATCAAAAGAATTTTAGGGTGAACTTGGTGAAAGGAATGTAAGGGTTTTCAGTTTGTTTGAATTTTAAGTATAACCGATTATTGATCAAGTTGTTTTTCTTGATGGCACCTCCAGGATTGATGGTATCGATCTATTGTGTAATTAGATTTTTTTGTGGTGTTGTTTTTTATTCTATCCATACATGAGGAAGGATTTCCTTGTGGGTTAGATTTCGAAAATAATTACTCTTTGTAGAAGAAAATATTAACTACTGGATCACCCTTGAAATATTAGGAGTACAACTACGGGCCTTCCAATCCAGGCAGAACAAGTTTCAGTTTGGGACATAAGGGTTTTCTTACCCAGGGAGGACTCAATCGAAAAGATTAAGAAATCGTAGCTAAGGCTTAGTAATGAAAGACACAGTCGCTGGAGAAACTGCAGAGGATGTAATTTTGGAATGTCCTGCCATTGGAGTGACGCTGTTATTGCGCTATGCCTCGTAAGAGTTCAAAATTTTAAAAGTTCAGAAACTTGTTGTTTATATTGATAGCCATCATCAAGGACTTCCTTAAGTACGCAACTTATGTGTCAAATTGTTTCATATATCGATCGATCACAAGCCAGTGGCTTTCACTATTCCATCGGTATTCCAACGGAGCTCCCAGTATTAAAATAATATATAAAAAAAACATTTAAAAATGTAAAAAGAAGGTGCCGGGTTCAACAAAAAGGGATGATATTCACAGAGTCGGTTTTCTTTTTATTAATATTTCCACTTACACTTGTATACAAATTTGTGATATTCATTTTTCCAAGAAACTCGACAATCGCTCGTCGTGGCATAAAGATGATGTGCAAAGTTTACTTTTTGGTTGCTTTTAATCTGGAAAATTTGGGGGGTGGGATATTTTTCCGAGCGATTGTCGGGTTTCTTGGAAAAATGAATATCACAAATTTGTATACAAGTGTAAGTGGAAATATTAATAAAAAGAAAACCGACTCTGTGAATATCATCCCTTTTTGTTGAACCCGGCACCTTCTTTTTACATTTTTAAATGTTTTTTTTATATATATATCATTTCTTTTTGTTGCTATAGATTTAGGAAAAAGTATTACTGGACACTAAAACTCCAAAATGAAAATTTACATTTTTCATTTGTGGTATTTCAACTTTTAAGCCAATATAAATTTGTTTCATTCCCCGCTCGATCTGAAATTAATAGATATCGTTATCCAAAAATTTGCAGGGTTAAAGGGATTAAAACTCCCTTTCGCGTTCATATTTGGCTGACGCGCGCTACGCTCCAACTACCTTTTACGCAGTACTGCGGGGCTAATCTTTAATCTTTAATCTTTCATTTTTAATCTTTCATTTTAAATCTTTAATGTTTAATGTTTAATCTTTTATCCTTTATCCTTTATCCTCTATTCTTTATCCTTTATCCCCTATCCTTTATTCTTTATCCTTTATTCTTTATCCTTTATCCTTTATCCTTGATCCTTGATCCTTGATGCATGTTCCTTGACCCTTGATCATTGATCCTTGATCCTTGATCCGTGATCCGTGATCCTTGATCCGTGATCCTTGATCCTTGATCCTTGATGCATGATCCTTGATCCTTGATCCTTGATCCTTGATTTTTGATCCTTGATCCTTGATCCTTGATCCTTTATCCTTTATCCTTTATCCTTATCCTTATTCTTATCCTTTATCCTTTATCTTTTATCTTTTATGTATTTTTTTTTAATCATCTTTAATCTTTAACCTTTAATCTTTAATCTAAATCCACCATTCTACACCCTCTATCTTATATTTTCTATTCTTCATCCTCCATTTTTTATCCTCCATCCTCTATCCTCCATTGTCCATCCTCCATCCTCTATTCTCTATTCTCTATCTTCCATCCTCCATCCTCCATCCTCCATCCTCCATCCTCCATCCTCCATCCTCCATCCTCCATCCTCCATCCTCCATCCTCCATCCTCCATCCTCCATCCTCCATCCTCCATCCTCCATCCTCCATCCTCCATCATCCATCCTCCATCCTCCATCCTCCATCCTCCATCCTCCATCCTCCATCCTCCATCCTCCATCCTCCATCCTCCATCCTCCATCCTCCATCCTCCATCCTCCATCCTCCATCCTCCATCCTCCATCCTCCATCCTCCATCCTCCATCCTCCATCCTCCATCCTCCATCCTCCATCCTCCATCCTCCATCCTCCATCCTCCATCCTCCATCCTCAATCCTCCATCCTCCATCCTCCATCCTCCATCCTCCATCCTCCATCCTCCATCCTCCATCCTCCATCCTCCATCCTCCATCCTCCATCCTCCATCCTCCATCCTCCATCCTCCATCCTCCATCCTCCATCCTCCATCCTCCATCCTCCATCCTCCATCCTCCATCCTCCATCCTCCATCCTCCATCCTCCATCCTCCATCCTCCATCCTCCATCCTCCATCCTCCATCCTCCATCCTCCATCCTCCATCCTCCATCCTCCATCCTCCATCCTCCATCCTCCATCCTCCATCCTCCATCCTCCATCCTCCATCCTCCATCCTCCATCCTCCATCCTCCATCCTCCATCCTCCATCCTCCATCCTCCATCCTCCATCCTCCATCCTCCATCCTCCATCCTCCATCCTCCATCCTCCATCCTCCATCCTCCATCCTCCATCCTCCATCCTCCATCCTCCATCCTCCATCCTCCATCCTCCATCCTCCATCCTCCATCCTCCATCCTCCATCCTCCATCCTCCATCCTCCATCCTCCATCCTCCATCCTCCATCCTCCATCCTCCATCCTCCATCCTCCATCCTCCATCCTCCATCCTCCATCCTCCATCCTCCATCCTCCATCCTCCATCCTCCATCCTCCATCCTCCATCCTCCATCCTCCATCCTCCATCCTCCATCCTCCATCCTCCATCCTCCATCCTCCATCCTCCATCCTCCATCCTCCATCCTCCATCCTCCATCCTCCATCCTCCATCCTCCATCCTCCATCCTCCATCCTCCATCCTCCATCCTCCATCCTCCATCCTCCATCCTCCATCCTCCATCCTCCATCCTCCATCCTCCATCCTCCATCCTCCATCCTCCATCCTCCATCCTCCATCCTCCATCCTCCATCCTCCATCCTCCATCCTCCATCCTCCATCCTCCATCCTCCATCCTCCATCCTCCATCCTCCATCCTCCATCCTCCATCCTCCATCCTCCATCCTCCATCCTCCATCCTCCATCCTCCATCCTCCATCCTCCATCCTCCATCCTCCATCCTCCATCCTCCATCCTCCATCCTCCATCCTCCATCCTCCATCCTCCATCCTCCATCCTCCATCCTCCATCCTCCATCCTCCATCCTCCATCCTCCATCCTCCATCCTCCATCCTCCATCCTCCATCCTCCATCCTCCATCCTCCATCCTCCATCCTCCATCCTCCATCCTCCATCCTCCATCCTCCATCCTCCATCCTCCATCCTCCATCCTCCATCCTCCATCCTCCATCCTCCATCCTCCATCCTCCATCCTCCATCCTCCATCCTCCATCCTCCATCCTCCATCCTCCATCCTCCATCCTCCATCCTCCATCCTCCATCCTCCATCCTCCATCCTCCATCCTCCATCCTCCATCCTCCATCCTCCATCCTCCATCCTCCATCCTCCATCCTCCATCCTCCATCCTCCATCCTCCATCCTCCATCCTCCATCCTCCATCCTCCATCCTCCATCCTCCATCCTCCATCCTCCATCCTCCATCCTCCATCCTCCATCCTCCATCCTCCATCCTCCATCCTCCATCCTCCATCCTCCATCCTCCATCCTCCATCCTCCATCCTCCATCCTCCATCCTCCATCCTCCATCCTCCATCCTCCATCCTCCATCCTCCATCCTCCATCCTCCATCCTCCATCCTCCATCCTCCATCCTCCATCCTCCATCCTCCATCCTCCATCCTCCATCCTCCATCCTCCATCCTCCATCCTCCATCCTCCATCCTCCATCCTCCATCCTCCATCCTCCATCCTCCATCCTCCATCCTCCATCCTCCATCCTCCATCCTCCATCCTCCATCCTCCATCCTCCATCCTCCATCCTCCATCCTCCATCCTCCATCCTCCATCCTCCATCCTCCATCCTCCATCCTCCATCCTCCATCCTCCATCCTCCATCCTCCATCCTCCATCCTCCATCCTCCATCCTCCATCCTCCATCCTCCATCCTCCATCCTCCATCCTCCATCCTCCATCCTCCATCCTCCATCCTCCATCCTCCATCCTCCATCCTCCATCCTCCATCCTCCATCCTCCATCCTCCATCCTCCATCCTCCATCCTCCATCCTCCATCCTCCATCCTCCATCCTCCATCCTCCATCCTCCATCCTCCATCCTCCATCCTCCATCCTCCATCCTCCATCCTCCATCCTCCATCCTCCATCCTCCATCCTCCATCCTCCATCCTCCATCCTCCATCCTCCATCCTCCATCCTCCATCCTCCATCCTCCATCCTCCATCCTCCATCCTCCATCCTCCATCCTCCATCCTCCATCCTCCATCCTCCATCCTCCATCCTCCATCCTCCATCCTCCATCCTCCATCCTCCATCCTCCATCCTCCATCCTCCATCCTCCATCCTCCATCCTCCATCCTCCATCCTCCATCCTCCATCCTCCATCCTCCATCCTCCATCCTCCATCCTCCATCCTCCATCCTCCATCCTCCATCCTCCATCCTCCATCCTCCATCCTCCATCCTCCATCCTCCATCCTCCATCCTCCATCCTCCATCCTCCATCCTCCATCCTCCATCCTCCATCCTCCATCCTCCATCCTCCTTCCTCCATCCTCCATCCTCCATCCTCCATCCTCCATCCTCCATCCTCCATCCTCCATCCTCCATCCTCCATCCTCCATCCTCCATCCTCTATCCTTCATCCTTCATCCTCCATCCTCCATCGTCCATCGTCCATCGACCATCCTCCATCATCCATCCTCCATCCTCCATCATCCATCCTCCATCATCCATCCTCCATCCTCCATCCTCTATCCTCTATCCTCTATCCTCTATCCTCTATCCTCTATCCTCTATCCTCTATCCTCCATCCTCCATCCTCCATCCTCCATCCTCCATCATCCATTCTCCATCCTCCATCCTCTATCCTCTATCCTCTATCCTCTATCCTCCATCCTCCATCGTCCATCATCCATTCTCCATCCACCATCGTCCATTGTCCATCGTCCAACCTCCATTGTCCATCCTACATCGTCTATCATATCCATCGTCCGTCATCCATCATGCATCATCCATCGTCCATCCTCCATTATCCATCCTCAATCCTGAATCTTCCATCGTGAATCCTCTATCCTGAATCCTCCATCCTCCATCTTCCATTTTTCATCTCCGCGAGATCCGCGAACCGCGAAGATTCGTAAAGATCGTTTTTTTCAATTGTGATCTGATCCAGTTGAAAATAACACACCTAATAAGAAATTAAATTCATTTGAGCTTTGCCAGTTTTCACGCATACGCCTGTACTACCGTCTAGCGGTAATAATTCGAAACCCAGATTTCAGTTCTAGAAGTGACGTCATCAGTGTCTGACTTGAAAATTTTATAAAAATTTATATGAGCTTTTGCTAGTTTTCACGCATACATATGCGTGCAATGTATGGGGAGCTTTTAGAAAACTCTCATGTACGCAGCATACAGATAGAGCAGCCGTGTCCATGTGAGTTGGCTGCAGTAAAGATACGTAGTCGGTGCTTGGGGTGAACCCGACAATCACATTCGACTGAACGTTCTGATGCATAGCTGTAGTAGAAAATTTTCAGTAAGTACTGACTAAATTCTGCTAAACTTAATTAATTCCGTACTGAACAGAGATACCGCTTCAGTATTTCAAATGTACTACATAACTTATTATGAAATTTTATAATAATAGAATATACATTTTTTTAATCAGGATTTCAATCGAGGTCAACAATATTCTGAAGACAATAATCTACCACCGAGGTTACCTAACGCCATACATGTTTTTAGGAAAATTTTTATAAGAGATTTCAATTTTTGTCTGATGTTGCTATTTAAATAGTGCAGACACTATTTTTCTTGTACATATTTTGATATTGTTTGGAACTCCAAAACATCATTCAGTTCTGTCGCAGATTTCTAAACAACATTGGTATTGGTTTTCAGTACTGAAAAAAAGAAATAGTTTGGAACTAAATGCTGACAATGCAGTATTGATGAAACAAAAAGATAAATGAATACGAAATTTCAGAACTGCACCAAAAATTCAAGTTGGTTCGGTCAAGTTCGAATTCAGCTTAATGGTATTCGTTCCGGCGACTTTCAAAATTTTATTCAGATGCAATTTTAGGGCTAAAAGGTACCGAAAAGTGTTATGTGGAGTTTCTCTTTTAAGTGATGCGTTATTCTGTTAACAATTTTGTTTTTTAACTCTTGTTCTATTTCATCATCATCATCAATGGCGCGACAGCCCAAGTCGGGTCCTGGCCTCTTGTTCTATTTGTTTTGAACATTTGATAGACATGTCTACAGCACAAAATCAAAATCAATTTCTGCTGTCGTAATTAATATTCACCCTTTCTCCTTCTGGTAGCTTTTTGCAAAGAACCTTCAGGTACTTACAGGCAAGTGTTTAAATGACGCCTAGCATTGGTCTTTCCGCCATTCGTGAAAAATTGTATTTTTGATTTAAAAGTTGGTCAACTATCGGCAGTTTTTGGAGCAAAGGTCGAATTTTACACTAAGGTCGTATTCGAATACTTTGCTTCGTCTGCGTCTACGTCTAGTTACGTCTAGAATAAGAAAGTGATCTAGTAAGTAATCTACCAATTGTTGAGGCTTGAAACATTTGTGCATGTTGTCTATGGGGAGGGCCTGGAATCCTACGGCCATATCCTTCGGACCGCTACTGTTTCTTCTTTGTTCAGTTCGGCCGACTATTTCGAATGGTGTGCGCAACTACGGTAACCAAGTCAGGCCGAAGTTGTGTCCAAAGCCCGTATCAATTAAAAAGTCGCCCGATTGAAAAGTCTCTGGCCAGTACTTTCTCTCAATGTTAGTAAAGATGAAGCACTGGTGTGAAGAGCATTGAACCTTCTTCCATGAAAATTCTTATATCGCGCTGCAAGGATCAAAAATTTCAGAAAACTCGGTTCGTACATTTGATTCAGATACGGACCTGAAGACCTTATCTGAAAATTTTGTTGCTTTTCAAAAAAATAACATTTCTCCTCGAATAACTTCGCGCTGTTATTTCTGGAAATCCTCTTTTGAAGTGGCTGTCTGGCAGACGGTAGAGGTCAGCTTTTTTTCACCCCCGCTGCACTCGTCGAATAAAAGGAAACTCATGCACACGAAACTCTTAGCAAACTACAGAACCGAGAAATAATAACTTTTGGGCTTCAATTATCCGCAACCGAAAGAAGGAGGTGTAGTCGCGCAGGAACGACTTTTTTCATATTTCTCATCTTGTTGTGTTCATTTTTTTTTTGGATTTTAGTTTCGCTGAATTTTCCAGGGAGTCCTGAAGAGCTAGCTATAAAAGCTAGGAGCCAGGACAAGTCCAAAAAAAAATTAAAACCACAACAAAACAAATCCACCAAGTGAAAAAAACATTGAATGCAGTTCTATGGCATTAAAAATAAAATCAGGACAAAAAAAAAGTCTGTTCTGAACCGTTGTACTGGTCTACCATCGACATCGTCCTTTTCTCACCGAGGCTTTTTTTTGGCAGCATCCTTCTGTGAGCTATCCGCACGGAAAGTCCACCTTCTTCGGTACGTTTTCAACCCGCTTTTGTGGCTTCTCGCGATGGTGTGCCAACGGAAGGATTCTTACGATCCTGATGAACGACAGCATGAAGGATGTAGTGGGCGGTTTTCAAGCACGACTAGCGAATTTTATGTAATTCACATCGATAAGTACCGCATTTAACGAATTTACAAGTGCCCTACGGATTACCTTACAGAAAAAGGACGATAAAAAAAAACGGGACGAATTTACGAAACTCTATTCGTCCTATTTATGCTTGAGAGAACAGCAGAAAAGGCTGTTCTGGCGAAGAGTTTGAAAGGCGAATTGTACACAGTTCTGGCGGTAGATTGCAGCATGTGAGCAACGGAACCGATGAAAACCACTCAACGCTCTCGCGATGGTTCTTCTGAACAACTTTCTACAGTTTGCGAACAAAACGTATTAAGGACGAATCGGATTTCTTTAGATGCAGACCTTAATTTGGCGTAATCCAAGACAAATAGCATTTTTTTATTATGTCTTCTGCATTTTTATAAATTAGTACTTACTGGATATGCCCACTTCAGTAAGGGTTTATTTAAATTAAGAGTAGGTACTACACGTCAAAAAGTCGTAGGTGCTGCCATCTCTATAGATTCTTTCAGTATTTGAAGAAAACGAATTTGAAATAACATATCTTTTGAAAGGCTTGTTTCTAAACCATCTTTCATGGATTCTAAATCAAAATAACCAGTAAATAGTAGGTGCAGGAAACGAAACAGATAAAATGGCCTTTCATTGAGTTGCTACCATAGGAAAGTTCTGAAAAAATTATGCTTTTTTTCCAAATAATTTGAGAACGTTTTGAACAAAAAGATGCATTTTTCGTGATTAAATTTAGATTAAATTTGGAACGAGTGTGAAAATTTTAGTGCACTGATTAACCAGATTTATGTCTAGCTTGTGAAGGCAATCAAAAAGGTCCTTAAAAATACAGTTACACTTTTTGAACTCAATTTTAAATTATTAAAATGAGAAAATAAGGTGCAATTAAGGTATTTCATTTTAATATTTCAAATTTAGCATATTTTGAGTAAACACCTCTTCTGAGACTAATACAATTAATCAGCTCCGATTAGAATGAAAGATCGTTCAAAGTATTGCTGAACTGGAAAATATCGACACTAAGAGCCATTGAATTTGGGGTACCTCAGGGCCCGATTTTATCTACTTTGTTGTTCTCAGTCTTTATGGTAGACACGCCAAGTACGGTTCGCACGGTCTCTGCATTTCAATAAGACTACACTGCATTTATGTGTCAGTCTTGGAGACCCTACCATAATTACAAGAGAACTCCAAACGGCTGAAACGAAACTTGAAGACTGGTTTAAGCTGCGGAGGATTAAAGTTACTCCTCCCAAGAGCAAAGCCATTCTCTCAGGGAAGCGGATAAAACCACCCCACTTGCATGTATCCACCTTCCGGAACGATATCACTTAAAAGCCAGTTATCAGGTACCTTGGGGCTATATTATATAAGAAACTGACTTTTGACCTGCACATCCAAATGGTCTTGGACAAGTCAAACTTGACCACCAAATTCCTTAGTTCTATGTACAACAGTCGCAGCAATTTGACAAATCGGTCGTCAGGTCAACTCCATTTTTCAGCAAGGAGACGCGGTCAAGTGCCATATTTCCCGTTTGCTGGTAAAGTACAATCGATTCCTCAGAGCAGCTCTGAGCACACCTCCGTACGTCAAGAACACTCAGCTACATGCAGTAGCGTATCTGCCCACTATTCGGCAATTTCTCAAACAAAGTGCTTTGAGGTTTTTCAATGCGTCATTCGATCTTATCAATCTGATAACTCTTCCACGATAAAAATGCCAGTTAGAAACACTAGCGTCCTAAGATGGCGCTTTCCGATCCTATCACAAACTCCATGTGGATGGGATGGACAAGTAGTTCGTTCCGGTGGGCTTTTTGTGTGACGGCGTGGAAGTTTCTTCGGAAGTTCTTACTGCGTACGCCGCGATTGGTTCTCTTGTTCGGGTACAGTGTCTACCGGATCCCCCAGTCTCAACCCGAGCTTTTTCGTCCTCCTCATGAATTTCAAGAGCTCAGGTAAGGAGCGAGAATGGAGTTCTTCCATCCTCATAACATCAATGCCGTATACGTGCATTCTCGCAAAAGAGTAAGCTGGACACTCGGGAAGGAAATGTTCCGTTGTGTCGTCGCTCTCGTCGCAAGCAGTGCACATGGTGCAGTCAATGATTCTCAATCTGACCACGTTCTGGTCCGACCATGCCTGACTCCGATCCAGCCTTTGCTAATACATCAGCTATTTCATTACCATTTACACCCTGGTGGCCTGGAACCCATATGAGCTTTAAGCCGTTGAATCTGCCAACAGAATTCAACCGTTCTTTACACTCACGTACCATCTTCAAAAAGACGATTGGATTATCAAGGGATTGTAGAGCAGCCTGACTGTCGCTACAAATGCAGATCATCCTGCCTCTCCATCTTCCCTCTATAATCCATTCTACTGCCTTAAGGATCTCATAAACTTCAGCTTGAAATACCGAAGAATGTTTTCCTAGGGCGAAAGAGTACCTGAGATCTTCAGTCTGCGGGTACATTTCAGCTCCCGACCCGTCTTCAGTCATTGAGCCGTCCGTGTAGAATATATCAGTGAATCCGCTAAACAGTGCGGGCTGGTTTTCCCCACTCCTTCCTACTCGTGATTTCCACCTGATATTTCCTTCCGGTCGATTACTAAATTATAATATTAAAATAAAAACATAATAAAACCATGGCTGTGGGTAGGTAGGAATCGAACCCGCGACCAAAGTTTTTGGTTAATTTTCTGTAGTTTTTGGAACAGGTCACGTAGCCAATGCGCCACCGAAGGACTTTTATTTTCTTTTCCCATTGTATCAATTTTTAAGTTATGTTAATGCAGACATAGTTCGGCTTCACTTCATTGCCTTAAATATTTTTAGGGCGCAATAGTCGACTAAGTCAACAGATGGCGGTGATTTTGGAATACGTTCCGCTTCCACTCTATCTCATTTTCTTTGACGTCAACAAAGATAGAGGTTGTAATGTTGAAAAACAATTTTCATGTTTACAGCGGATAAATTAAAATTTGTTTTTTATTCAATAAAAATGTTCAAATCAACTCTCTTGCTGTCGTAAAACTAGTCAAGGTAAGTCTAGACACCAACCAAAATTTAATTGGGACACAAATGAATATGTGAGTAATATTTGCCTGAAAAATTACATTTTTCTCATTTTATAGTATTTTGGTAAAACATAAGTGGGGCGAGTGTCCTCTCTTGCTCCTCTCTAAGGATGTTCTTGGTTATGGTAGTGAAGCCATACAACATCTTCTGTTGGATGTCTTCTCGATAATTTCCATGAGATCCTCTCAGTAAACAGGTGGGTGTATTATTTTCACTCTCTTTTCCTATCTTGCACCCACTTTTTCCTTTCATTCTCTCTCATATTTCTTTTTTTCACCCTCTTTTTCTCTCGCTGCTTCTCTTTCTTTCTCTCTCTCTACTCTAACTTTCTCAATATTTAGAATTCAATTTAAATGTGGCGCTAACTTATCCAATCCCTTCAGAGCCTCTGCAGTAGTTTATTCAGTTTTGAAGATATAATCTCAGTGCTAAAAGGTCTGTCCTCCCAGTTCGTAAAATGCACAAAAATATAAATTTAAGGTAAAAAGCTGAACGAAGCTGCTTTCTTTAAAGCCGAAAATTCCCGCCTAAGGTAGGGGTATCATACACAACTTTTCTTAATAACACTCGTCTTAAGTCCTATCACACCGGCAATGATATGAAGATATTACGCCACTGTTTTTTTAGCCATAAAATACGTTATCTTAGCATTCGTTTTTCATCGTGACTTTCGGTCTTGAAAAAAGCCCCACACCACCCTTATGGGAAGGAGTCCGGGGTTGACGATAGCAGTCCTTCTTCATTGACTCCTCAGTACATCCAGTAGATGTATGTTTCGCTGGCACTCACTAGGACTTTTAGATTACCTACTCCTCATGTAAATAACCCGCACAAATCCACCAGCCAGCCCTCGAACAAGTTAATCCAAGCAAATCCACCACACATCCATTTGCAGAACAAACAGAAAAGACTTGGGCTTATAGCGTCCTCCAGAGTCCTGACATCGATGTGTTTCACCCCCAGTCCTAGGGGTTTCTGTTTATTTTCTTTTCTTCTTTTATTTTTCACGTCTCTTTATTTTCCCGAAATAAAAAGGAAATTCGGCAAACATACGCCGAGCTTCAACTTTTCGAAGTTCGAACGTACGAGTAAGGACGATATGGCGTATATGAAGGAGCGGTGCGATTACGCGAACAAGGAGCACACCCCGTGTGTATACATTAAACTTTCGAGGTTCGGTGGCGGCTCAGTGCGGATTCAGTTCGTCGGCAAATCCTCGAAACGATAAAACGCTTGTTATCACACATTGTTCCGGCGAATTTCAGGACTCGGAAGGAGCAGGTTTTCACGTTCAGTTTAACATCAGCCGACAAGCCATCTGATTGGGGAGCGCGCCATGGGGTTGCTTTTGCTCGACTAGGAACGCTTCAATCCGGAGCAAAAGGAGTTTACATTTATCGATTAAGTAAAGCGATTTCGGTGAAATTCAGGTCTATTCCAGTTTCCATTTGGTCTGTTGACCGATATCACGCCGCAATCAAGGGTCACTGCAAAAGCGAACCCATAAAAAAGGATCTAATCCTAAGATCCAATATGACTTTCAATTACCACCAAGCCACTGAGCTTACCAGTCTCATTCCTTAACGCGCTCATGGAATTCATGGTGGTAAATCCGCAAACGATGAGATTCGCTTCGTCAACACATTTTGAAGAAATTTGCGAACAGTTTATCACCTCCACCTACCAGATTCTTGTCGAACCAAAAGCTGGTAGCGTACAGACAAGGCCAACTCGTAGTCGCAACGTTCTAAAGAAAACCAAGTTATCCTTGCATAAACGAACAGGACATTTGGTGTGCTTAGTCGGAATGCGTTGATATGCACTCTGGAGCGCCATGGCAGAACACATATCCCGTCCTGTGCATGATTCTGCTGCATATATGCACTCCGCTGGGAAGGTAGGAGAAAATGTTGCAAAAGAGCAGCATGAAATATTCATGAGCGCTGACTGTACGGTTAGCAGCATCCTTACGTTGCCACCGAATCCCCGGATATAATGGGTGAGGAGCGTCGTCCTTTTGGGACTTGGAGTGGTTGCGGTGATGCATTTACAAGGACATCGCGCTACGGCATGCAGGATAGCATGTTTTCACTCGTTTGTCGCATCTCCGGGCGGAATCGTGGAAGCGTTTTAAAGGGGCCAATTTGTGTGCAAAGGAGTTATCATTGTCCTGTTAGCACGACATCTAGCAGTAGATTTAGCGAATCGCATTTTGATACGGAGCGCAACAGGTGGCATGGCCGCATTTTTATTATCCTGCTTGAGGCATCATAAAAATGTTGCGAAAATTTTCGGCAACCTTTTTTTTTTGGTATATCGATGCAAAGTTGAAAATTGATGGGGAAACTGTTGAAAACGAAGGGAAGCCGGTCATTTGGAAAATTTGATTGTGAAGCGGGTTAATGGCATGTAGATGACTTTATGATTCAATTTGAGGATTTTTGGAAGCTACTCAGTGCTTTACGAGCCCTTGCGATGAACCTGTCTTTAAGTGGGCACATTTTTCTGATGAAATCAAGCCTGGATCGCTGAGTAATTCATTATGTGGTGCTAACATACCATGTAAGAGAGGACTACCATCACTGGTAAATTTTAACTAGAGAAGACGCTACCCAACCAATCTCAAAACGCCGATGAGTGTAAGACTATTGGAATTGGTCCGAAATTTGGTCATTTCGTTGGTATAACTTGAATAACATAGTTGCTTTCTCCGACTATCAGAGATGGAACTGGACACCAACACCATAAGGAAAACCTTTTTAATTTTGAAAAATTAAATTTAATAAAAAAGTTTAGTTCTAATTGGTTCAGTTTTCAGGACAAAGAGTGGAACCAGTTAAGATTAGCACAAGTTTTAACATTCATTAATTTTTTTTTCGGTCCAGAAACATCACAACCAACGGATCTTACTCTTACTCACAAGAGTCATATTTCTTATCTTTTTCAACATATATGTAGTTACCATAACGCTGCACTCCTTCAGAGATTGCCAGCAACTCACTTCTCAAATTTGAACAAATTTTGGTTCCGTTTGGACAGGCTGCGATTTATCACAACGGTTGCCGACGAGCTTGTACGTGCTTTCCAAAATATTCGGGTATAAGTGCTTCAGAGCAACATCTACGAAGACTGCAAAAATTATGTTGCTTTCCTTATTTTTTTATCAAAACTTTTGTTAAGAGCTTGGAACATATCTGCAAAAGGTGACCAGTAAGATTATTTCTTTTTAACTATTAAAAAAAAAAAATTTATATTTTAATTGAAGCATCACGACTTTCAAATATCCATGACCGATAATACTGTTGAAATTGACAGCTAGATGGCGTACTTTGTCAATACTGTGTATGTAATATGTTTCTTTCTAATGCTGTTATGAAACTGGCTATTTTTGTGGCTTTAAAGCGGCTAGAAAATCCTAATGGAGAGAGATAGGAACTTTAACATACAATTTAGACATTGGTGTGAGAGAGACAGTCCGAACAGCAAAACTATGAGTAACTGTCAAAAAACAATCCACTTCATAGCACATTCGAGCAACATTCTAGTAGTTAATCCAAGAAAAATCCACTGGCGACTAGATTTTCCAACTGCTACAGGCTTGTTTTTGAAAGTTCGTGATTTATAAATTATGGAAAGTGTCATGTTATGTTATGAAACGCGCTAAAACTAGTATTTCTCATAACAAATCAGTTGTTAATTTCGTCTACTAGATGCCGCTATCAAATATTTGTAAGTAGTCTCTTTCTCTCAATATTGGTCGCCTTGTCGTACAATTGACTTTTATTGCACTTTTATTGTGCTTTTATTGCACTTGAGAACTAGCCGGTGTCATAACAGCATAAAACGCATTGTAGATCCATTCTTGGAAAAATAAAAATTGGTAGGTATTTTTGGCGGCATAAAGTCTGTAGTTTTTGGCTCCTGTATTGCAACTGTAAAGTGTACAATTTCCTGTTTTTTAAAACCTAAAAAAATCTTAACTATCATCAGTCACTGACTTTCTTTTCACAGTTCGTTACACTTAAGTTGCGTTGCGAATAATGCTTACAGCGCTAACAGCGTACTGAATGCTGTTATGACACTTGCTATTTTTCAGCTGAAAAAAGTGCAGGTATACCGCTTAGTGATGTCATCACGCTGGCTAGTTGTGGCGCTGAAAAGTGACTAAAAAATAAGAATCAAGAGAGATATAGAGTTTAAGATAAAATTTAGACAGTGGTATCAGAGAGACAGTCCGAACAAATAAAATCTGCCAAACTGAAAAAAATCAGCAACATAGTGCATTCGTGCAATATTTCGCAACATTCTAGCAGAGCAATCCTAGAAAAATCCACTGCGGTCTCTATTTTCCAGTATTAGTCGCCTTGTCGCACGAAGTGATTTTCCTGCACTTTTTTCAGCTGAAAAATAGCCAGTGAGGAGTGGATTCTATACCTTGACATCGAACCTGTCCATTCAAAGATGTTCCTTCGCGATTATTGCACAACAAATCCCATGACCGTCATCGCCCATCCATGTACTAACCAAACCTGGCACCAGCGGTTTTCCTCTGTTTCCAAAACTCAAAAGACCCTTGAAAGGGCACATATTTGACTCAACCGATTAAATTAAAGAAAAATCGCTTACCAGAAAAGGAGTTATCAGGGTCCTTCCAGCAGTGGAAACAGCGGTGCGAAAAATATATAGTTTCGCAAGGGGAGTACTTTGAAGGAGTCAGTCTCCAAAATTTTGTAAAAATTTTAATAAACTTTGGAAACAACATTATTCCTGGAAACTTTTAATCACTTTCCGTTATTTGACTGAACCTTCCATCAATTTTTTTAGCCAAATGTTTGACGGTATGACATATACAGTGTAATACCAGCTTGACAGGGATTGTGAAGTATGTAACCTCATAGGAATTGCCAAGTGTAACAATAAATAAATAAATATAATCGAATTTTGCTTTACTTGAAATCTCGACGAACACCTAGCTCTAATAGTAAAAGCAGGAAAAGCTGGATGGCATTCTTTTCAGTAAGAAAAAGGCCAACAGAATTTATTAGGGAAAAACAAATAGGAACTCTTTAAAATTTAAACGAAAGTCATGAAAAACAGTGAGTCGTTATCTGCACTCCTCATACGCTAAACCCACACCGGATTGATTTGGCACAGTTCTGCCGCCCCAAAATGCACGCAACACTCGCTCATATCCAGTCTAAAATCCACCCTTAACCGAAAACAATCTCAACTCCAGTCTATTTGATTTGTGTAACTTTAAATTCGCATAAAATATTCACAAGGCTGTGAGTAATTTAATGAGAGCTAACACACATCATAAATTGTGTGTGCCAGAGTTTTGCGTCCCGAATCTTGTGGTACGGGTTCTAGATTCTGGGGGATGAGAGTTGTTGCTTTTTGCACATTAGATCCTCAGCCGTGAACCTCCAAAATCACTCGCATTTCCATCACACATCCTAGGTACATTTCATAAAATTTATCCCGAGCGCGAAAGAAAGGAAACCGTAATTAAATTTTCCGCCAGAAAAAGTAGACTTAGTTGCTTTCCTTCTCATTGTGGATGAATTTTTGGGGAAAAAATAAAAAAAAAAATCGGTACAGGAAAAGGACCCGGTACTCCCTTAAGACAGAACGCATGAGAAGATCGCTTCCACATCTACAACCGATTTTTTTTGGGGTAGGTTACCTCTGCACTAGACGACGGAAAAATAAAACAGGAACAAAAAAAATTTAAAAAGACGAACGACATGTAGCGCGAATACCACCCGCTCCACTTTTCTTTCAAAGTCCTTGTTGCCGCAGGAGCTTAACGTCTATACGACATGTATCCTTAAAACATACACCATGTGAGTCATGCATGGAGACTTTGATTTCGATGCTATGGCAGGTTTGCGAATCGGATGGGGATGGGGAAATCCCCGAACTTCGTATAGGGTATCCTTCCTGGTAGCGTTGGTCTCCATGTGCCAGGACGAGCACGTGGAACGGGCACCCGAAAATTATTAATGTGAATGGAAACGTAATGAATGCGTCGAATTCGTATTCTAGACTTATGAGAGCAGAAAAAGAAAAGCGGAAAGAAGAAAAACAGGATCCCCGAGTCGGGAGATGTGGAGTTTTGAAGTTGAAGTTGCCGTTTCTTTTGTACCCCGTCTAGGGATTTTTTTTTCAGAGTTGGGGGCTGATTGCATTCTACCGACATACGACTACGAAAAATTGCTCCTTCGTCTATAAATTTTGAATTTTTGTTTGAACTGAGCACACACACGTCCTAGTGGGATAATAAGACACGACAATTCAGGGGCTCAGGTCCATAAGTGGGCGACCGGCGGGGTGGTTGTTACGGCAGCACATGTGGTTGTGACGTGTATATGAATTTATATGAGCCCCGTTCGGATTGCTCCTTTGTGCCAAGGACTTTGAATTATTATAAGTCGGGCGAGCGGATGGGGTGAGAGTACTCCTATTAAAAGAATGAAAAGAAAATCAATGAATAGAAGATATTTGCTTTGAGGGTCGTCGAAACACGGCATGTAAACTTTACATGGAGGGAAAATATGTGCCTCATCATTTTCCAGGAGTTTAGTGAAAATTGCCGCGAATGAGACCCGAGACATGTTCGAGCAACTCAATTATGAAGTGAACTGATATCAAGACTATGGACTACCGAGGAATTCCTATTTCCTCGTGATACCCAAAAACGTTAACAAATCAGCAGAAAACTTTTCAAATTTAAATTGAACAGAAAACAGTCCGGCCGGGGAATAGAATGCGATGTGAGTGTTCTCCAAGGATTTCAGGCCAACAAGGACGGGAATTTCAACCAAAAAACCGTGTTATCTGATGGCCCATGAAAATCGTTTTCTAGAATTCCAGGAAATAATTACTGCCAGTCACTACCCCTTCTCTCGTCTATGTCATGGTAAATTTGAATTAGCTTCAACCCCCTTACACCGCCAACATCACCCACGTTCCATCGGTCGGTCTTAGTTGAAAGTGCGGGGTTGTCGATGACTTGCAACTGACTTCATGTGGAAAAGCAATTAAACTCGACGAATTTTCCTTTTTTTTCCCGAATTCATTTCACTGTCTTATTATTTAGGGAATTGCGATCTTCGCTTTTCGGGATCTTTCGGAATGGTATGCTTCGGGAGTAGTTTAATATTGTTGGAATTTTCTTGTTCTGGATTATGGTTCGTTAATAACAGACAGTTGTTGATATCTTGTAACAATTATTGATAATGAAACTAATGAAATAATTCGCCAGGATAAGAATTATTGAACGACGCGTATCTACCCGATTCGATTTTTCTTTAATTCGTCACCACTCCACAACACAGTATTTTTTTTTCGCACTGTTGGGTTTTTGTATAATCACACTTCTGACACCAATTGGCTGCAAAATGAACAACATACCAATCATTATAAATAATAGCGTCACTCATTGATGGAACCAAAGAAAGAATAAGTCAGTCCTTCGCCTCTAGACCATAAATCTATTTTTATTGTAAAATATAAGAAATATTGTTTTGTCTTGATACTCATCCAAACCAAATCGAAGCTGCAAATTAGAGATCTCATCTTAATATAATACAATTCCTGTACAAAATTGTATGATTAGCTAAGACGCAAACCAGACTGGAGCATGATAATTTAAAGCTTTAGCACACACCTGTACCAAATGACTAATTGTTGTATGGAGTAAACAATACGTCCAAAACGCCTGAGAGCTCGGATCGATACATTCTAAAATCTATATCTCCTGAACGATTGATGTCAGATGGCTGAAATTTTGTAGTTGTATCAAGGGATACTAGGAGATTAGAAAGGGTTTAACATTTTTAAGGGAAGTTGTGAGGTATGGGGGTCGGGGTGTGGGGTGAAAAACTTTGAATTACAATATCTTCCGACTCAATTGTGTCAGGAAGATAAAATTTGGTTTCAGTATATAGAATTACTAGTGGAGTCTAATGAATGTAAAATTTTGAAGGTGGGGCACAGTCATTTTTCAAAAAATTATTTTTTTTTATCTCATGAACCGTATCACATATGATCTTGAAATTTTTACAGGAGTTAGGACCAGTAGACTTCTAGAGGAGAAAGGGTGTAGGTGTAGGGAGTGATGGTGGGAGGGGGTGGAAATGAAAGAACTCTGATTTTAATTTCTCGAAAGCCGCAAAGGATAGAAAGCTAAAAATTGATAGCTGTATAGAGGTGCTATAGAGACATCCCTAAAAAAGTAGTGGTAGGGGTAGCAAAGTACGAAGGTGGGGGTGGTTTTTCGTATCTCAGAAACGGCTTATGCTAGGAAGTTGAAACTTAGTATGTATATGTAGAAGTACTATAAAAAAAAAGTTTAAAATTTTATTGATGTACAGAGCTGGAGTAAAAAAAATGTCCGTTAAAAGGGTTTTTTCCTTCTTGGAACGGTATTTTTAAGGTTATCAGTCGCATAGTGACCTTCACCGCATCTCAGTATGAAACACGTTTCGGCCTTCTACCCAAAACATACTGCAGTCACGATCGGCTGCAAGCCAATCGTATAATACTCTAGATGAACTCCGATTTATATTGTAGTTGGGGATAAAGTAGAATTACGTGTGTGCATGTTGTATGTCCTTTATTAAGGACTGCCATTAGATTGCTACTCAATCCTAAAAGACAATATTCAGTGTTTAATTTCATATCTTGATCTGGGTAAGTCAGCGAAAAAAAATTTCCTTTTTGAAGGACTTTCGCATGGGAGGTGCAGGAAGGACTCACTCGATTTCTTACATATTTATCCTTTTCCTTGGAAGCATTCAAAAATTAATGTGTACAAAATTTCAAATTCGTAGGTTGAAGCGTTCAAAAGTTATCGAAAAATATTGTTGAACACGTGTCTAAAGGACATTTTGTATGGCAGCTACCAGAAGGAGTAAACGGATTTCGCTGATTAGTAAACTTGAACTTCGTTCTTACTCAAAACTAATTTGTACAAAATTTCCAATTCATAGCTAAAAGAATACTTGAGTTATAGTAAGTTCCGTAAATTAAGTAAAGACGTTTTGACAGGATATTTGTATGGCAGCTACACGAAGGACTAATAGGATTTTCTTCATATTCATACATTTAGCTCCAACTATTGGAAAAATAACACATACAAAATTTCAATGTCGGCCAATATTCTTGAACACGTGTTTTAAGGACATTTTGTATGGCAGCTACCCGAAGGAGTAGGACGATTTTGCCCGTTAACAAACTTAGCCTTACAAATTCAACCAAACATCTAGATTCAAAATTTCAAGATCCTAGGTGAAGGCGTTCTTGAGTTATCGTGCTAACGGACAGACGGACAGACGGACGGACGGACGTCAAGCGGATTTGAGGTTTTTGGACCCAAATAAACAAAAAATAATATATAACTTTTTTCGTCCGAGGCTTGGTTCTATGCGTTACAAACTTTTGGGCTGGATTAAACTTATAATACTCTATATGATTTCATCTAGAGTATAAAAATAATAAAGTTGCGCCCAGACTGTTGGCAGATTTTTTCGGTCTGCTTTGGACAGTCACACACAATAACGAAAATGATGTTAGAATTCATTGCTACAATGAATGATGAAAAGTAGAAAGTAGATTCATTATTACTATTAAATGGGTCACTCTCAGTATAATATGATGAACGAATTAATATTGATGAAAAGAGTAATTTATTAATGTTACCTAACCTAACTTTTTCTCAGCGAAAAAATTTGATTACGTGCCAACGATTATCTACTGGTGTGTGTGTGTGAACCTTAACAACAAATTAACAGACAACAAAGGATCCGTAACCTTGAGCTGCGCGATGATCGTTTTCTTCAATATAATGAACGTTTTCATTATTACTATGAACATAAAGAATATATTTTACGAGTACCGAGCGAAAATGCCTCGTTTATAAGAACCTTTTAATCAATATTACGAAGGCATGCATCAAAATTCCTATGTGTTGATATTTGGGAGTATGAGTACCCTTTCCATATATACAAATTCATGAAAATATTTTTAATGAAATGGGATGCATTGTATTAATGTATGGTTCATATATCATGAAAAATATTTGATGATTTTCTTCACTGTTGCAACGATTTTATAATTACTCGTTTGATGAAAGGCTTTCATTAATATTAAGAACAGTATTTTTTTCAGTGCACGAGTAAAAATCGCATTCAAATTCAAGCACGTAATCGAGAAGTCATTTTTAAGAATTTCTGCCATTTCTAATATTTGTATCAATCACTTCCAAATTGTTGACGTCTATTTAAAAAATTGTTCACTATTCGGTAAAAAATACTTAAAGATTTTAAAAAATTTGGTTCATCGCCATTTATCTAAAAATGGGATCGTTGACTACAATTACAATTTCATTCTGCCACCTTTAATTATATGCTAAGTTTATTGCGCTACCATAATTAGTTCAGAAGCTATCGTCATTCAACCGAACCCATTTCATACCATCAGCAATTCCCTTTTTTAATGAAGTGTAATAATGTAATCTATTACCTATAATTTGTCGAACAAATCTTAACAACTTATTGAATCGACACTGCTTACCGTTTTCAATTAAAATTAAATTCAAACGAACATTTTTTGGGAAGTAATAGTTTTTTCTTCTCAGTTTCACTTTATTAAAAAAAAGGAATTGCTCAATTGGTGAAATAGTTTGTATTAGAGGAAGATAACTACGAAAATGCTGAATGCATAGCAATTATTGTACCCTCGTATAAAAAGTTATAAAATAAGATTTTATAATTCCAGTGAAAAGAATATGTTAGCAATCCCGTTTGCCACCTAAATGAACGCGAACCTCAGTTTGGAATTTGAAATGTAAAAAATATGCTATAAATCAACTATTCCAATACATGAAATGATAATCAAAAAATAGCCGATATTCAGCATTTAAATCTCGTTTATCGTGCAATAAGTGTATTCCCATAATTGAAGGAATTTTGTATGGGAGCTACCGGAAGGATTTCATATCTCGCACTAACAAAACCGACCTAACTTCAAACATATTCGTTTCAATTTTTTGACGGAATGATTTTTTGGGGTTAAACGGGCTGTAGAAGATGAATACACAACTCTTTCTATGACTTCTGTATGGAGACTATACGAAGAACTCGATTTTATGAATATATGTCAAATAGAAGAACCTCTTCGCGTCAATTTCCATCAAATTTATTATTAAAACCGTAGTTTCGTCATAAACCACTTTAATTGATATTTCTGTTTTATCTCGCCAACAAAACACTACAAAGTATTAAGCAATATTAAAAAGGATATCGTCATCTTCGACTGCAAGACATTAATTCACGTCCCGTGTGTACAGTAAAAAAGTGAATATTATCCGCCCATCTTCGATGTTAATTAAAATATTAATGGCTGTCCGTCATCAAACAAATATCCTGCGATGTGGATATCTGGACAAAAAAAACACTTTTTTTGTATGGAAGCAAAAAAAACGTATCGCTACGTACGTAAGTAATCATAATGTCGCGTTCAGTTTAATTAAACATTTATAGACGGACACGGACGGATCCTTGTCCGCCACTAAACGTGCGGTCGTCTATCTCTTCCTGGCCGGACCCGTCGAACAGGACATGGAAAAAGGGTTTCACTTTAATGGCTCTCGTGCTGTGTGTAAATTAATAAAATTGAAGAAAAGTGAGAGGATAATTAGACATGCAAACACCCCGAGGAAAAAATGAAGAATGTACAAACAGTGGTCGGCATGGGCTTTTGGGTGGACATTCAACTGGACATAGACCAAACGAGCATAGGACCTACATGGCATGCGAATAGGGTCGTCCTTTCACGTTTCTACCGTCGATAAATAACAACATTCGAAAGGGTATCCAACCAATTGGACACTGTCCATGTTTACTCATGTCACCTCTCAAAGTCGATGGATTTTAAGTGTTTGTTTGCTCATTCGTTTAGGACACTATTACGTCGGGACAATCCATAACTCTATTGTGTGACACATTCAATTGACCAGATAGGGTCACGAATGACGCTTGGCCTCTAGGGGTGGTGCGATATCAATTCGATGTAATTGGCTTGTATATGACCGGCTATTTTACATTGATATCCTTGCCCTTTACATTTTGATCCTTGGTAAATTCTTTCATTACGCAGTATTTGTACTGTTTTTTCTGTAATTGATTTGGATGATATAGAAATACGGTGATATTTAATCATTAATTGCGTTTCTCGATATAATCGCTCAATTTAGAATTCGTGAAGGTCTTTATGCTACCTATATAAGAGCTATTAATAAGGTTAACCTTATGATAGGCTGGTAATTCTACCTAAAGAATGTAGTCACGTTTTTCCACATCATTCAAAAACTGATCTGATTGATGCATCTTTAAACAGGTTTCCATAAAAATCATCTCCAATCCAGTTTTATCGCAGATTCTATCAAATTCCTCTTCAAATTTCAAGTTTTGAGGCTGACTGACTTTTGTTGCAGTCAACAACCTTTTTACAAGAGTAGATTCACCATTTCCTGGCCCTTTGTTTCCCATGTAGAAATCAACAAATTCAAACAAAGCTGAACCAATGCTTGAAATTGAGGTTCTTTCACCGCTGATCTACTTCCAACAAACAAAATGCTTCGAGTTCAATTCAATTCAAAACTTAAGAATCCAATCATGTCGAATTTCGAGAATTTTCGAGATCACGAACGTATCTCGAATCGATATCGATTCATGACAATTTCTCAAAGCAATTTCGAATCGGTTACGAGACCAAGTGCAAGTTCGAATTATAGGTACCAGTTCGCTTCCATTTCGATTCGAATTGTTGTTGCCAATACCTTTCGCTTGCCTCTGTCTCATTTTCTTTACTGTTCGATAAAGATTCGAGAAAAGCGAGAAGTCGGGTGCAATATTTGCTTCGATACTGTCAAACTCCAGAAACTAAAATTGATCAAATGCTAGGACCAATATTGCCTCTGTTCTTCATTGTTGCTGCCCAAGCTGGAATACTAGCACCAAACCAGAACACATGCTAGAAACTAACGCTGGTCCAATATATGCTAAGTGTTTAGTAGACCTTATTTTTACCTGTGAACCTAAAAGAACAACAATTATATTATACAGGATGTCCGGTACTCCGTGCACAACCTTGTAAGGGGTTATTCCTTAATATATTTTGAGACAATCGATGCGGCAGCAAGAGAAGTAAGGCAGGAGTTGAGGAGTATGAATACCAAGAGAACACTTGCAAAACGAGCTTTAGCGTGCATTCAAAATGAGGGTGGTTATTTTGGACATTTATTGTAATTAATCAATTTTGAAATAAAGCATAAAAACTATTATTAAATTCTTTCAGTTCAAGCAAAGAGTGTAGATCAACATGTTCTTCTTTTTTGCATAAAAGTGTAATATTTTTGGAATCATCATTTTTTCTTAATTATTAAACTTATGCAGTGTATGCAACTTTTGTAGGCAATAATATGACAAATAAAAAAATAAAATTAAACAGGCATTTTTACAATGGGGTTTTCTGAGAAAAACTACATTGATCACGGAATTTTTAGAATAGAAGTAGAAAAATTTGTGTTTTGAAGTAAATATCTCAAGATCGGGTGCAGTTACAATTTGAACTGTTACATTAAATGAAAGGTAATTTGATTCCCTAAAAAACAACACTATGAATTCTGATTATTAGTTTTCAAGATATAACGTTTTAAGTGAGTTAGGGTACAGGTCCGAAACACTTTTCTTGACCACCCTGTATCTCCACGGATATTGAAAATTGACCCTCCCTGTAGAACAATTTTTGTCACAAAATATATCAAGGAATATCGCCTTTCAAGGTTGTGCACGGAGTACCGGACACCCTGTACAATATTAATTCTTTCTTCACTGTATTTATATTAATTTGCACCGTAAGTAAAGAATCAAATAGTAAAGACTGCATGTAAGAACATAAACTCTTTGATTCTACAAACATTGGTGGCAATTTTTGCCATTCGCCAATTTTGTATTCATTTAATGGAAATTCGTGTAAATAATTCGCATTTATATACAGTAACTCCGGAAGAAATTCGGACACATTATGTCGAAATGTATGTGACCTATGCCATATTGCAATTCAAGGACGATATATGGTATGCACATTTCCATCAGATTCTCAAATTATATTTGTCCAAGCATTCAAACAGACAACAAATTTTCTAAACGCGATATTTTCATTGATGTTTTAGATTCAATTACTAAGGCTGCAAGTTATTTTAAAAACATTCGAAAATTAGTTAGACTTTTAGGTTGGGGTAGTAAACCCATATCCACTTTTACCTTTTGTCGATTTCTAATTTTTATCTTTCCCTACTTGAGACTCATCACTCTTTCCTGAAATACAGCGAGAGCCTTCGAAGGACGCCCCCTCTAAAAGCATTATTAAAAGAAGCACTGTTCGAACCCAAAACCAAAAAAAACGTAAATCCTTAAATCAATAATTAGGCATCATCAGTAACGAACTACACCCGAATGCCTACCCACAAATCAATAAAGCCGATGATATCACAATAGCAATAATCGCCAATCATTGTTATCCTTTTCGCCCTCTTTCCGCTTATTTCCGCCCAAAATCCCATCACTATAAAAACGTATGTCTAAATCCGACTTTACCAGTTCGAAATCACTCCACATGACTAGTACTTCCACCGCAAATAAACTTATCATCCTCACGCCCAACCCATCATATCGAGCTGAAGGACGATTACAGGGTCCTTTTTCGCAAATCTGTTTATTTGCTTTTCGTGCCGCATCCATAAAACTCACATATCCTGCAAAATCACCGAATCCGGGAAAGCACGCACATACAACCCTCTCAGTCTCAGAGTCTTACTAAACCACCCTCCCGGAATATACATCCCTTCCCATCCCACCCCACCCAACTTGCATGCATCCTCTATGTCTAATTCGAGTCAACTTGTTGTGAGCAAAGTTGTGTTTGCTGAAAACGACCCTCGTGGGAAGGGTGAAACCATGCCAAAATAAATTTTCAGCTAATTCAATTTCAATTTGTTTCCGAATTTGAGGAAAAACTTTGCACAACCCCCTGTGGGTGCATACGAGTATATGTTATGCCGGGATATAGGGATGATGGTTAAGGGTGTGCTATCATGTCGGCTATAAGTAGTACCGCAATCGGGAGTGAGCGTAGAGGGGTGAAAGTTATAACGACTCAATTGACGAAGATTTTAAGGATTATGCTCATGAAGTTGTTTCCCGGACTGAATTATGAGAGATTCGGCATTTTCCGCGAAAAATGAAAAGTTTACAGGAATGCCAGAAGTAGGAGGTTTTCGTAGACGGGAAATTATTATGAAGAAAATGCCCGTTCGGATATGTTATAATTACTTTCTTTAGCGATGAGGAGTAAATTAGGATGTAGTGAAATGAGGAAACCCCGTCTACAGACATTTCGAGAACATTAATTTTTATCAGCAAAAAAAAAACTTTAATTAGCCAGTGGTGTGAAGGTATTGAATCGTAGGTCGGTAGATTTTTCGACAATAAGCCACAACCTAACCCAATCACATAAATTATAATGATATATATGAACATATCAACAAGAAACATATTAAAATGCAAAATAAAGAGATAATCAGGATTCCCTCACATGCCTACATCTCTAACTGTATGCACATATGTACTGCCATCATCTTTGGTAAATGTTATTTTATTTATTTATTTTTTTGGCAGAGCCTGTAGAAGCCTTACTGCTTCTCGAACCACGACCTAAGTGGTCTTTTGTTCCTGGCTCTTACCCACTCCCTAGGCCATATCTATTCCCTTAAGAAAGCAGATGATTTTACTCAGGGGAGTCTTCGACAGGTCTGCCGAAGGTTTACCGAGAGTCTGCCTTCTTGATCTGGCCATTGCATCACAATCACACAGAATGTGTGCCGTGGTTTCAGATATGGTTTCACAGAATCGACATGCATCTAGTGATACTTTACCGATGATCTTAAGGTGATAATTAAAGAAATAATGTCCTGAAAAATATCCCATTATAACCCTTGCGTTAAACCTGCTTAAAGAAAGGAATTCTGACGCTCTCCTACTTGAGAAAGTCAGGAATTTCTTTGACTGTCTAAGTCCTGAAAGTGAGTTCCAATAATCTTCCACCTGAAGATTTACCCACTTTAAAATGTCATCCTTAATGAAGCCTTTACGTCCTCCACAGAATCGTTCCGGGCCAATCATTGGTATTGGCTCCCCGCTTAGCTAGCTGGTCAGCCGGTTCATTTCCCGGAATACACTCATGTCCTGGCACCTACATTAGGGTTAGACTGTTATGATGTGCCAGCTCTTTGAGAAGAGTATGACAGTCTGGAGCGGAAACAGTAAGATTTCAGCGCTAGCAGGGTCGCTTGGCTGTCAGATAAGATAATAACGGTAGCGTCTTTTGGTTTATTCCATAGAAGTTTACCTGCGCATAGTTCTATGGTATGTACCTTAGCTTCAAACACAGTGGCTGTTTGTCCCATTGCCATCCATATTTTACAATTGGGTCCAAATACCCCCGCTCCAGTTCCATTGCAGGTCTTAGACCCGTCCGTGTACCAGACTGAGGAACCTTCCCCAAAATCTGGTAGACCAGATTGCCATGATACACGATCTGCCAGAGCCACCATTTATGGTTTCTCAAAATCATATACCTTTGGCATGTTTCCGTTTAATGAGTCGGTTAGGTCCTTCTGATTAAATTCCTGTAGAATTTTAAGATGACCGACAAGGTCTCCTGCCTTGAATTTATTGTACTGCTGTAGCCTTATGGTCTCTCTCAGAGCCTCCTTCTTTATCTCTAAGTGTAATGGGGCCATGTCTATCATGGCTTCCATTGCAGCAGTGGGACATGATTTAAGTCCCCCAGTAATGCTAAGAACAGCACGCCTCTGAATTTTTTGCAGGGCCTTCTGTGTTGTTATTTGTTCAACATTTAGCCACCACACCATAGCGGCATATGTCATCATTGGTATTATAATAGACTTGTAGGTCCAGTATACCATATTTGGTCTGAGATCCCAAGTGGTACCACAGAGCCTTCGATACGCAATAAAAGACAATGTTACTCGTGTGGAGATGTTTTTAAGATGTAAGTTCCAATTCAGACACTTATCCAAGGTAACTCCCAAGTATTTGACATCGGAAGAGAATTCAATTGTAGTTCCTCTCACAATCGGGGGCCTTAAGTTTACCTTCCGTCTTCTAGTGAACGGCACTACAATTGTTTTACTTGGATTTATACTTAATCCTTGTTGGACGCATCAGTGGTCTATTATCTCTAGGGCCTCTTGCATGCGGTCCGAAATGACACAGTCATGTTTATCTCTTACAGTGATCACCAGATCATCAGCGTTTGCTTGAGTCTCAAAACCCTTGGTGCTCAGGTCCTTAAGGAAATCATCTACAACAATGCACCACAGTAGTATGGAGAGTACGCCCCCCTGAGTACGCCTTCCTGAGTACACCTCCCTGAGTACGCCCCCCCCCCCTCACCGCTCGTACAGTGAGACCTTTACCTCCGATCTGAGCCGAAATTCTGCGAGAGTCAAGCATCGCTACTATCCATCTCGTTACTGTTTTTTCTACTCTATGGTGAATGTTTATCAATGGTAAAGAAAACCGTGTTTTATGAAAAAAAAAAATACTGTGAACATTTTAGTGTCGAAAGGTGAAGAAAAATTGAATAACGCAAAAGAAAAACATAAACATTCATTTACGAATCCACAACATGATTTAGAAACGATTCGCTTAACGTTCACCAAATTGAGCATATAGCGAATTTGGTATGCAAATAATATTCATCGCCTTTGAAGAGTTAATTAGCTTTGATGATTTACTTTGAAATCATTTTTCGAATAAAAGTATTGCTTGGAATTATTTTATAAAATGTTGATTTAAAAAGAATATGCATTTAGTTAGGAAAAATCTTTCTACGTTGGACAAATCTTTCCGAAAGGTTTTCACAGAATACATTTATTTGGGCTATTCGAATAAAATTTTAGAGTTATTTTTGTTAATTCCAAAGCGGTCAACTTTTCTTGAAAATGCTGAGAAAATTGTAAGGTAATTATTGTGCCTTCGGTTAGGGTATGCTAGTATATTTCAATCCTACTTACACCATGGTTCTGGGGCTTTTTATTGTTGTAACAAGGTTATCTTGCTTTAATCAATACCGTTTCAAAATCTCATTTCTTAATCCCTACTTAGTTTTATGTTTTTATAAGCAACTCAGATACACTACATATTTATCCGTTTCAAGACCGGAATTTGGGGCGAAGTTTACTAAATTCTGGGAGCAGTCTACTAAACTACTAAAATGGTCCAATTGTAAAAACCCTACGAGTATCTCTCAGCAAAGGAATCCAATTGTAAAACAATAAGAATTTTCGAACTTCGGTAAGCAAACTCCTTTGTATTTACTCCTTTTCATAAAAAAAACAACCCCTCCCTGCCTTTCATATGCCTTGTTTTATTGATTAATCATATCGATATCAAGTTAAGATACAAGTAATGATACCACGTGATACGAAGCATTATAAATTTCACCCTCCTTACTATCTGACCTGTGTCCAGTAGGGTGAAACTTAACAACTAGGGGCTGATGGAATGTTTACTCCTGTTTATTGTTCAAATCAAATCACTTTAAAGCGAGACAGGGTAACAAAAACCCCTTAAGGCTGACCATTGCAAAGTTAAGCAGTTATAAGTACACACCTTAAGCGGTAAGTGGTCATAAAGTCAAATTGACCCTAGGGAACACAGGGGGCTTCACATTGTCCAAGCACGCACAATTGGTTATTATTAAATACAAATCACAGTCGCGCGGTCAGCTTTAATCGACCGTAAAGGCTATTATTTGTATTGTTCGCGCTGAAAGGTCAACAGAAGGGTTGTTTTTCAACAAGTAGGGGTTGCTTTCAGTCCGGTTTTGCTTGATCGATGTCCGGTTTTAAATTTTTATGTCTTATTTAAATTAAGCAAAGCGTATGTCAACAAAATTCCCGGGAAGATGAATTTGAAGTAGTTGGGACAGGTAACGCTTGAGTGCAACCACTCTTCCATGAATTTCTACAAGGGATGGAAAAAAAAACAACAAAACGAACCGGGTATCATCTTGGCAAAAGGGTGTTCTGGTTCATTGAGAACATGCGTATTCAACTTACCACCTATTCACTTTTTATCTCGAGGAGTTCGAAAAAAAACCGTCTAAATTTTCTATTTTCCTGGTCCTTTCTATTTTATGCAAATGAAGAGCGAGGATGTTCGGGGAAAACAACCCCGTGGTTCGGATAGTCGGGATTCGGGATCTAATCAAAATTTATGCAGCCATGTGTGCTTTCTCTGGGCCCGATACACCACGGTTTATCTCGTCGAAGGGATACACGTAATTTATTTTCTTCTTCAACCGATTGAGATACTTTTTGCTATCTTTATTCGCGCTTTATCCAAAGTATCTGTACGCTATCGAACAGAGAAGTCAATTTATGAAATGTATCGCGAAACTGATAGTGAAATTGGTTTCTGCGGAATATCGCCGATATTAGGGGAAAGAAAGTGAAAGTAATTTTGAAAAGTAGTCGATGGTTTTTGCTACTTTTTTGGAACTAAATAGCCTGTGAAGACATGCGCTGTTTGTATGATAAAATAGAGGTCCTTACTGTGACTGGCGATAATTCGCCATACTTTTAGAAGGAACTCAAGCTCATGTTGGGTGTACTCACATGAGGTCACATATGAATAAAAGTCCCTGAAAAACTACAAACAATTTGTTGAGGAACAGAGGTCGTTGTTTAAGTGAAAAAAAAAATCTCAAATTACAAACAATTTAAGTGTGTCAATAAAATTGGTAATATTTACATTGTTTCAAGTCTAGTTGAAATTTGGCGACTCCATTTTTTGCACGGCAATTTTTGAAAATATTTTTCTTCTCCCCTTTAACCTTTATATTTTTATTCATTGCGGTAGTTATGCCCACCACCATAACGCCAACAGCTGCGGCAAAAGAAAGACTGTTGGACTGGATTAACATCCAAGCTGACCTCCACTGGACAGTGATGGTGGGGTGCAGACAGTCCAAACTATTCTTGGAAGTTCACTCCAAGAAAGAAACCTTCGATTTGCTTAAATTGAGTCGGAATCAGGTTCGGCGCTTGATAGCACTAATTACAGGACACTGTAAGCTTAAGGGCTCATATACCCCTGAAATTTTCAAAAAATATACTTTTTTTTTAAATTTTGATATTTTGACTATTTTCTCTATAGTCTGAAGAGAGGATTTTTTTAATTTTTTGCTTGAAAATTTTTTCATAAATTATTAAACGCAAATTTTTTTTAAAAAACTGATTACTAAAGTTTGAAATACTGTATTTATGAACTCAACTATTTTTTTTTTTCGCCATATAACCTTTATAATAATTTTTCAAATTTACTCGGTTTTCAGGCGTGCATCTGCATACGATTGGACTGGTTTCAGACGATATTTGCAGATTGTGTGAAGAAAAAGAGGAAACTGCAGAGCACGTTCTATGCCATTGTGAAGAACTCGCACACAGAAGACTCAGACTTCTAGGACATTACTTCCTAACTCCATTGGAACTCATGTCTAACTCACTCAAGAGCATATTAAAATTTATTGATATTACCGTCCTGACTGAGGCCGGAGTGAATCGGGATTTTTAAACCGTCCTCCACCATCTACAATCTATCATAATGTAGCTGCATTCTAATTTTTCCTAGTATAACCAAAAATCAATCAATTCTGCTTTTCTAACTTTCATTTTGCTTTTTTTTCTCTCAATTTTCTGACTCCAGTTCCTTTTCGGTTCATTTTTTCCACAACTCCAACTCTAATTTGCCTATCGGGTCATTCCATCAAGAATCGCAAAAATGACGAAATTTGTGATCTTACCAAAAATAAATTTAAAATAAGCCCTATTTTATTATTTTAGGATACAAATTACAAGAGATATGAATTTTCAAAGAGGACTCGGACACATTTTTGTGAAAACGTTAACATACTATAGCTAACAAAAAATATGATATTGAAACAAAAAATTGAAATTATATTTTTTTTTCACTAATTCTTCGAGTAGATAAATTTTCAAAAAAATCGGAGATGGTAAGGTCACACTTTTGGCGATTCTTGATGTAATGACCCTTTTTCTATAAAGTAATTGAGAGCCACTGATGTTCTTCGATTTTTTTGACCCCGATCCCCTTGAGATCCCAAGTTAATTTGTTGGTATGTTTTGAAAAACAGTAGTATAATATACAATATATAAAAAAAAACAAATTAAAGATACGCATTTTGAGATATTCAAGGATAAAGAACAAAATCGTTATCCTTGAAAAAAAATTTCAAGAATAATTTTTATTCATATTTTTTTTATATTGCGACAACCTCCCCCTTTAAAATAAGGTCTATTTTATTATTCTAGGATAAAAGTTACCAGAGATATGAATTTTCAAAGAGGACTCGGACACCATTTTTGCGAAAACTTTAACATGCTATAACTAACAAAAAAAATTAGATAGAAACAAAAAATTGAATTTCAATTCTTTTTTTCACTAGTTCTTCTAGTACAAACATTTTCAAAAGAATCGGAGATGGTAAGGTCACAACTTTGGCGATTCTTGATGGAATGACCCTAATCATTTTGCCTATATAGAAGCCTCAGTAATTTGGTATAACTCGTGTGGCAGACAGGACAGTTTCTCAGCTAGACGAACTCAAAAATCTTTGCTATATGAAAATTCGGCTGACATTCATTTCATCTCATCTTGCAGAAGTGTACTAGTAATAGGAGTTCATGAATGAGCAGAAATATGTAATTGATATATTTGCCTCGCGTAAAATGTGGCAATATTCTCTTTGCTTTTCATTTTAAAAATGATTTAAAAACTACACTATCTTCTATCTATGTGATCGCAATTTCGTTTCGCACCAAACTCTAACAATTCTTCGTTAAAACGATTTAATTTCCAAATGTTAAAGAAAACACTTTGTAATACACAACTTTGTCAATGTTTGATAATCTCGCATAAAGCCAAGAAAGGTTTTCCCTATTTTTTTTTAATCAACGACGTATTGCAGCCACATATCCTTTGTGTTTGCTTTTCTTTCGGAAAAACCCAACCAAACGATAAATTAATTTGTGCTTTCCATTTCTTTCCAAAGTTAAGCTGTGTAACGAAATTTCTCTGTCCTTCTTACGAAAAGAGAAAATCGTACAACTCCGAAAACAATAATCTGCTTCAGAAAATCCTACACCATATCACTTTTTGACGTTTTTTTTATTATTTTTTTTTTATTATCATTATCCAGTCCCTTAAATAAAAAAAAACTTTAAACCCGGAAAATTCTAATGAAAAGGAACTGAACCAAGAAAATGTAAAAATGGATGAGAAATACTGGCAACAAATTTTCGGTCATAAAAAATACGACCACCAAAAATATAAAATTCTTCCTACTCATATATGCAGGATAAAAATCATCGTCTTTTGCCATGAGTGCAAATAGTCCTGACAGAAAATACGGAAAAAAACGAGAAAAAAAACAGAAAGTCGCATTATTTGAAAGGATTTTTCCCTTGCGTCCAGGACTCTACAAAACCAGGACGACGTGTGTTTAATTCGAACAAAAGAAACCACACAAAGATTTTCTCCTATGACGATGAAGTCAAATTTTCATGGTGAAAATACGAAAAGAAAAACGAGTCCTTTGGGACTTCAGACAGACTAACTAATGTACAGACACAGGACATAAAGGAACGCTTTTATTTAAGGTGATAAATGTACCAAATTCGTTATGAATTGAAATACAGAATGTTGTTTTCAGTTTTAGTTGTTGATATTAACTTCTGGCAATATTGTATCTGTATCAGCCCGGTTATGAAAGCAGCTTTACCAAGGTATCAGGGAGTGACATGGGTATCCTGGAAGGAAGAATCCAGCAAATTATATCAGGGATTCAATCGGGTAGTTGATACGAAACATTCTTGATGCATTTGCTATATACCAGCTAAGAGTATGGAAGTATCAGGTACAACGTACCAGGTACAAAGTATCATCTTGATAAAACATTACCCAATCTCGGTGTTCACTGTAGCAATAACAAAACTGCTAAGAATCAAAGTAGTTTGAAGGAATGAACGAAAGGATTGACTAGACCAGCTTAAGTAGAGTCGTTGATAGTAACAATATTAAGGAATGAAGCATCAATATTATTATCTTCATTAGAAAAATTATTGGCCTTAACATCATGCTCTCTCTCTGGATATCTCACTCTACATTGACAGCCAGGCTACTTTGAATGCGTTGGAATCGGGGATTATTAAACCCCAGTACCAGTTGGTAAAGCGCTGTCGAGAAGTGCTCTAGGTACTTTGTAGTCAGAATAGATAGAGTACAACTATGCTGGGTACCAGGGCATAGTGACATACCAGGAAATGAACTGGCCGATGAGCAGGCTAGACTAGGATCAGCGTCTGCCGGAATGGTAGAGGAGGGGGTTAGTTCACCATTAAACGGGATCAAATCGCGTATCAGTGATCATGCCGCGGACGCAGCGAACTCTAGATGGGAGGCACTAACGAGCTGTAGGACTTCTAGGGCACTCTGGCCAAGGTTGGACAGACGGAAGACTAGGAAGATATTGGCATGGAGTAGGGGAAGTTTGCAGTTACTCGTCGGAATACTGACAGGGCACTGCTTGCTAGGGAAGCATGCTATGCGTTAGTGGATCGCTGACTCTGACGTGTGCAGGTACTGCCTTGACCTATATGCTGAGGAGGACATCATCCACATTTTGTGTGAATGTCAGGCGGATGTAAGGAGGCGACTAAAGTGGCTGGGCAGTCTTTCCTTTGACAATTTAGGGGACCTGAGGTCGGTAGAGCATGACAAGTTGGTCAAGTTCTTTAGGGATCTGGGTTGTTTAAGGGATGTTTAGTGACCTACGAGGCTCTGAAGGGGTCGCTGTGGGCCCGATTTTGGTGTCTAGTATGTGGCTTAGCGCTTCGCCCCTTCTTAGAACTAAAACATCATGATCTCAGTTAGCGTAAAAAAATTGTGCCCCAGTTTTAAATGGACAATTAAGTACAGCATTATTTGTTGTTATAACCTCTCTAATTGAACTAAGAATACATTGCGTGTACTTGTCTATGTGTCTAGCATTCACTAACGATCCGGACATATTCGCTTCGATTTCAGGACGATCCATTCATTAAATTTCGTTCAACAGCGCCATCTGAATGTCAAAATTTCAATGACGAAGAGTTAGAAGACCACGACATTCTATCCGGATTATAATTTTCATACAATTGTTTATAATCAAGAGTCTGATCCGATGTAAACAAAATCAACGACTTTTATTTCCGCGATCATAAGTAACTTCAGAATTTTATGGGAAATTAGCCATTTCTCCGCTGGAATGTGTTATTTTAAACTGCAGTATCCATAAAACAAAATTTAACACTTCACTCGAGTGAAGCCGGAACGCATTTCCTGATGCTTCTTTTCAACGCTCAATGGAGAAAAATAGTAAAAGAAATAAACAATGAGGAGCAACTGTTTTTGGGATCAAAGTAAGTGCCACTGATTTCTTCGACGTGTTATGAAAACACCTTAAGGAAACCTTCAAGAAAAACCAAAATTAATGATTTTATAACTTTATTTTTCCCCCATCTTAAAAATATTTCTATATTTCTATAAATTCACCAAATTTTACTAAAGGTGTTTAAAAACGAAAAGAAGAGAAACAGTAGTTCAATGTGTATATCAAACGAAACGTTTCGAACAATGGCATGGAATTAAACGTCTTAGTGCCGCTGTAACATAATCTTCTGATTACCGAAAAAATTAATTCAGAAATTGCCGTGCAATAAATTCATCGTTTTCACGCAGCTGAAACAGAATCCTTTTATACCCAAAGAAATAATAAATGCCTCCTTTTCCAAGAAGAACCATCACATATCCGGAAAAATAAATTCATCGTTTTCATGTCGATGATAGAAAAAAAATCTTCTTATACCCAAAAAAAAAAAGAATTCAGAATCAATAAATATCAGCGTATCATCGTGTAGAACAGTATAATTTTTAATTAACTTGATTATTTTGGAGCAAATTCGTGGACATATCTGGTATCGGTTAATAAGCGCTTCAGATTCATTCTTCATATTTTTGAAGATTCGAAGATCTTTTCCTTTTGATCGCACACAAGAAAAGTGGCTAAACGTTCCAAAATTCTTTACCAAGTAACCGAGGCTCGAACCCGATAAGTGTTACTACGAACCTATAACGCCATGGAGCTTTCCTGTCGAACAGAATTTCATTCACATCAAAAGCTTTATCGCCCGTGTTGCATTCAAATTTTAAGAAATCAATTTAATCAAGAAATTAGATTTCTTATGTTCCCTTTAAAATTTGTCAATTACATGGATCCGAAATTTTTGAGGAAGTATAGCGCCAATTATATACATATATAGTTCAGTGGTGTGCTGTATTAAGCAGATATCTGATTTTTCTGAAATTGTGACCCCATGTGTAGCTCAGGCTTTCTTAAATCAAACAGCACTAGTCTGAGTGCAAGCTGCATATTTTCAAATTGGTTCAATATTCTGAACGTGGTCCGAAATGCATCCAACTATAACTTAGGACCTACGTATGTACTGTCGGATAATTTCAGCGAATCATTTGTCCTCTGCGTGAATAAGTATTCACTACCATCATATCTCTTCCCGGTGTATTTTTTATGCTGACTTCTTGTCCATTGTTATTGTTGTTGCAATTGTTCTTGTTTCTGCTTGTTGCAGGCCTTCTTCGTAGTTGCCTACTTGAAGAAAAAGAAGCGAGGGTGGAAAAACTCCCCGAATTCCTTTTTTCCTTAATGAAAACTCCATCGTCTGGAAGTTAGTGATGTTCCACTGTAACGTCCTTTCTATAATGCTAAGTATGTAGGAATTGAGAAAATCATCAGAGCATACAAACATACAACACATTCACTCGCACACATTATACACACCCCCGTTCAGCAACTTACCCTTCACCAACAACCCCCTGCGAGAAGAACACTCATATAGAGCGGAATATATGTGCGCGCTATTTTCCCGAACGGTGTATTGAAGGAGCTTTTCATTTATTTTCCAGGATTTTTTTTTTGCGCCAAGTTCCTTTCCTCCGAGTGAAAATCCATTAAGTATTTGTTAGAGTGGGACCAGGATAGCTGGGAAAAATGCTAATTAAGAGTAAAATGCGAAAGGAAATTTCGGAAAGAATGATGATGAAGGTGTATGGGGGGGGGGGGTGGGTGGAAGCGATATGCGTGGAGGATTGGGTGGTGAAAGTTTCAGGGAGAATATGGGGTGGAAGCTGAGTGGCAATGGCAACGGCATCTATGGGGCTAGTGTTGTGTAGTGAAGAGTAGGATGGCGGTGTAAGGTCGGTTGTGGAATGGGGTGGGTTTCAGTGTTGGCTAGGATAACATGCATCAGGGAACTTCTTTCTTAACATCCTTCTTCATCCACATTCTGGGATAACCGCGCGCGGAGTGTAGGTACACAAGAAAAAGTTAAGATGAAATCCTAATAAGAAAATTTTCTTGTTTTGTCCTTTTGCTTTCTTTTTTTTTGCTGGACTTAATGGGAACCAGGGAACAGGATGTGTGGGATGAGCATTTTAGGCCTCTCTGTACGGCACGGCACACTTATAAGAACTTCATAACCCGGGAGGAGATGAAGGATCTTGGGTATGTATGTGCATCATTTAGTTAATTCTTTTATTATCCATGAACGTACGACTGTATTTACTATAGGTGGGTAGGTAAAGTAGGTAACGTTCTTCCTTACTGTCCACTCAAGACGAGGTGGCATTTTACTTCCAGTTCAGAAGTTATTTCTTCATTCTCATTTTTGAGCTCTGAACCCTTCTTAGTTTAAGGACTCCATAAGCGATACGGCTGACCTTTTAAAAAAAGGTGAAGAATTATTTCAATATTTAACTAATTTGAAAATTGAATCCAATTTACTGGAATTCTGAATTCAACTGTTGCCTTTAATTGTAACAAGAACGAGTGGGCTAGAGGCTAGCCTCTTCACTAAGGTGCTGTCGACTATATCTACTCGCACAAAGGTGTTCGGATTTAGAGTAAAATTTTCTATCCTTATATTCTAAACGCAAGAGGGCAAGACTGAAATCAATCAGCAAAATACCTGATATATGCTCATGGGTCCGGACAGTAGTGCATCGAATCTTATTCTGACTGAGTCACAGAAAAAAGAAGGTTGCTGGTGAGAGCTAAACCTCGCAAAAGAATAATTTTCAAAATTGTTTATGGAGAGGCAATTCCGGCTTAATTCAAGAAGTTTCGAGTTCTTAGCATTTTTCCCATAAAAAAGTTGTTCTTCAATTTTCCGAAAAAGCGTTTTCTTTATCAAATGAAAGGTCTGACCACCAGCTACTCCAATAATGAAATACTACGCAAGAACCATAAAATTTGATTTGATTTTGTTTTTTGTGTTTTTCTCGCTTAATTCCAGGAATTTCGAGTTTTTAGAATTTTTTTCAGGGGAACCCCATTGTCCTGTTCCACCCATTTTTTGTAAAAAAAAAACTATCCGAAATCTATTCCGAAAAACCGTTTTTTCCAATAATCACTTATCGTATATCAAATGAAAGGTGAGATCACCGGCTTCTAAAAAAAGAAAACAAAAAGGAAAATTGTCAAAAATGAGGCAGTGCTGGCCGAAAATGTGGAGCGCTAGAACCAGAAAATTTGATTTGATTTTGTTATTTGCGTTTTTCTCGCATTGAATACAGTAGCTACGTTTTTTCGAGTAAAACGGTCAGCCGTAGAATACCACTCATATTGGAGTGAAATATTCTAGGTGAGTGTTTCGCATAACTCTTCAAGTGAGAGCAAAAAATGCCACTCATAATTGATGACTAATGACGCATGCATGTCATTCTTCCATTAGTGTATGGGTCTGAATCTTGAATGTGTGGCTTTGCCATCATGTGGCATGATGGATATCAAAAACTTTTGATTTTTGTATGCGGAGCCAAAACGTTTCGTAATATGCATGAATGACACGCATACATGCCCGTCTCTGTGCCCCTTAACGAATGAATAGTGAAAAAAATATTTCACTCAAAGTTCCACTCCAATCAAGATGTTTTTGACTCAATTAGAATCACTCGAAAAACTCTTAAAATTTCTGCATTTTGAAATGTTACTTTCATAAGATTCCAAAGTAAGTAGAAGGGATAATAGATAGTTTGTTAAGCTTCAAATTGAATGTTTGGCGGTTTAATTACATCGCGATTTAAGTACAAATTTTTTAAAGACATGAATTTGATACTTTCTGGAAATGCAACAAGAAATCATTTACCCATCACACGAGATCATCGCCATCGGCACACCTTTAAAACTTTTCGAGAATAAAATTTGGAAAGCGGTTAAAATCGAAGTGCGAAAGAAGTGCAGAAGCTAATGATAACCTTAAAACCAAATATAATTTTGTTTGATAGTTTGGAACGCCAATAAAGTCAAATTATTGGAGAAGTTGTTTTGAGACAAGGAGGATAAAATTGCTCCTTGTAAGATAGTCAATTTTCATCATGCATCAGCGGTTCTTTATATAGCAAACCCGTGGAATTAAAAACCGGGTCGATATCTCATGGAACCGAAGAGATATGGCGAAATATTGAATATTTAAAAAGACTGAATTCGGTCTTTTGGAATTTATATAAAAAATCAGACTTAAGAGATATTGAGGTAAACTCTCTTATAACCCCTTAGAGGTTAAATGTAAGAAAATCCTAAAGTGAAATTTTATACGATTTAATAAAAAGGACGTAGAAGCAAAAATGAACTTAATATCTGATCAAACGTAAGAAATGCAGCGGAATTTACATAAACGTATTCAATCCTTTAGCACTGACTCAACCCCAAAGTCATAATATCAAGAAATTCTAAAAATTATTCTTAGGTAAGAAAAAGCCAAAGGTCAATAAAAATCAATTCGATTTCTAATCAGACCTAAAGGAAAGTGTATGGAATCCCCTTACCCTTAGGGGTTGAATGTAAAAAAATGTTGAAATTAATTTTTAGACGATTGAATAGAAGGCCTATAGAACTAAAAGCGAATTCAAAGACCTACGAGATTTAGCAAAATTCGTGAAAACAACCACCCAATGTCGAAATTCGTTTTAGAAGATAAAAAGCCTACGGATTCAAAAATCAATTCAATATCTCCTTGCATTCACATCGATTTAGGGATTCAATATTAACATATCCTGAAAAGGTTTTAATATCTTTATCTCTTTAACTCGATATCCCAGAAAACCTAAGAAATATGTCGAAATTCGTGAAAATGCATAGACTGGACTGGACTGGACTCCGATAATATTTTTACTTTTTGAAAAGTAAAATTCTAATTTCAAAGTTAAATTAAATTTGCAATAGAAGTACTAATTTTCTAAAGTTGTTTTCATTAAATTAAACAGCATCATGCTTTTTACCCAACCCACCTATTTCTATCAAATTTCTCAAAAATTCGCCATTTCTATGAATAGTTTAGTAACACATACCCCGCACAATACTCTCATTTTACCCTTAAATTTTAATAACGTTTCAAACGAAATTAAAAATGTAAACCCTTCTCTTATACACACACACATTCCCAAAAATGTATCTCTATGTGTTTACACTTGGTTAAAAACTGAGTGGAATATGAAAAAAACCCTAGTGTTCTGATTTGGTTAAATTCGTTGTATGTTCCATCTTCACGAAGGGGAACAAAAAACACAGGACAACGCAAATTAGAGGGTAAAGACATAAGGACATATAGTACCAATATAAAGTGTTTGTAACTATTCCCGGGGTCGCGTATACCGTTCATTAGCGTAGAAAAAGGGTTGCTCACGGATCCCCGATCAAAGAATCATCTCCCTTCTATTTTCCATCTATAGTAACTATTCACAGGCAACAGGATATACTCTTTACATATAATCCAGCAGCACACGCATAAAAAGGACGTAATTTAAATAAGTTTGACGAGTATATAGACAATTTTATGGTACACTTTCTCAGTATAAGTATATGAAAATCTTTTTGGTTTTTCACTCACCCTCACCCTTGCCATTTCTCGCAAAACTGCCAAATTTTCGTAGGCCATTTTAACTCTTTCCCTGGCTTAGATAACCCTTTCGCCATTAAAATTTTTCGATAGAAACTTCTAGCTCACACCCCCGCCGGGCATCACTTGCTTACCCTAAAAGTAAATAAAAGCCAAGAAAAATCATTAAAACTGGGCTGTGAGAGGCAATCCTCCGTATTTCGTTCCGTGCTCCTCGGAGCCTTTTGGAAACCTCCTTGATGGTGTCTTGTCTTTGCAAGGAAAATCGTCTTCGAAAGGCTCATATTTATAGGATATTGTATAGGGGGTGGAAAAGGGTATATAATCAGAGCTGTACGAAGATATCTGTATCCTGTACAGGACGTGTAAGACGCGTCAGAGAAGAAATTATCTCGACTTTGCCATCCATAGCTCCCTCTACGCATTCTTTACTCCTTTGCCATCGTATTGCATGTCCTTGCGCTTAACGAAACCCTTTCCGGAAAAAAAGTGAAGACCCTTTTTCGGCCAGCAGTTTTTTTTTCTTGCTACTGATTCTTGGGAGGTGAGTTTGCTTATTGTGCAAAGGTATCCTTTTGGATGTGGGTTAACTTCTTTTGAACTTAAGGTCGAAGGATTTCGACAAGGGTTACTTTTTGGATCCCTTATACGATTTCATGGAAAATAAAATGATATTCGGTTTTTTTTGCAAGCAGTTAAACACGGACGAAATTGGATAAATTATTTTATTGAAGTATGTCCATAAGTATGTTTGTTCTTGAACACAGGGTCCCTAAGCGATTTCATTTTTCTGGAAAAATCGCTGTTAAAAGTGTTTCGTAAGGAATCGAAGAATCTTAAAGACTGCAGCAAATCTGCGAATATACCATGCTTTTTGAGATAAATTTAAATTAAACTGCTGAAATAATACAATCAAAAATTGTTTCGATAGACGAGACACATGCCCTACACTTCATAAATACCGATTTTTACAAACCCTTTTCCAAAATTTGCGCTAGGAGCATTGTAATTAGCCTAACAACAGTCAGGCTTGTTTCGCAGCACGGAGTAACCTCAAAATTTGAACTTCGACGGAAAATTATATGAATTTGTGTTTATGTGTCTTTAATGAGAGAAATTAATTACTACCGAATAATTCATGGCAACAAATTCAATGAATAGAGTATATTTAAAAGCAATCATGATAAATGCCACAACGATATCTCAGAAGATCTAAGGATGCTTCAATACGGGCCGAAAATGAAGGAGCTTACTTTCGGACCGAATCTTAAATAATTTCCAGCTGGCATTTAAATTGAAAGTTCTTCAAATGGCTAAACTAAAATGGATTGAAATTGATTCCCGACTAATCGGGTAACGTCCTCCTCTAGTCGGAATATATGTGTAATGGTTTTCGCAGACTGCTCTGATTAGAGCATTTGTTATTTTATTTGATATTTTTAAATCTCACTCTTAAGCTTAAAGCGTGCTTGACTGTAAAAAATACCTGATGTAACCCTTTTCCTTTGGTGGCCGCAAATCCTGGAAACGATTGAGTTGAATAAGAAGTCCGTTGATGTAAAATTCAATTTGATATCCCATCAGACTTAAGAGATATGGCGGAATTCATAAGAACATATACGACCTTCTTTCACTACTGGAGGAATATCAAAATATCCAGCAATTAGTTTATAGGCAATTGTGTGAAAAACATTATCAGACATTTTCACTAACCCCTTTTCACCCTTCCTTCGTACACCGATGTAAATCTTCAATATTTCGTACCGAAATTAATGCTCTAGTGGAACTACATATGTATATGCAGCATGTCTTAACTTCATGGCATAAGCCGTTCCAGAAATTGAATAAAAACTATCTCCTTGCACTTGCCTGTATTAAAGTCAATATTTTTAGCCGCTAAAATAGATCTAGACAAAGTGGCTCTGAAGATCAGATTGTTCTGCTCATCTGCTAATAGGAGTCTCTCAGATCTACATGCTGTGAAAATAACAAGATCTTTTCATGTGTGATCTTATGATCCCCCCATACTTCCGTGTACTGTCTCCTCAAAAAAATGTACTTCACTAGTAAGCGCACAAATAGTAACGAGTTTTCAATATCAAAAATATTATAACAATTTGATGAATTTGGCTAACGCTAGGAATTCTTTTTTTTTAAAGCGTGACCTCTTTATATGGAGAGAAAAAGAAGAACTTTGTGACATGAAACGTTCAAGACAATTAATAATCAGATCGTAATTCTATCCTATGAGTATTCCAGACACATTATTTCGTGTACTAGGTACACTACACTACAAATGAAATATCAACCAAAATAAACACTCCAATTCCAATGAACTCTGTATAGGACAGTGTCCATTCACTAGCTAGCACTGCCCAGCTCATCGATAACCATCAATCATTTCGTACGTGTGTACTGCTGCGGGTATAATTATATGCATAGTACCGGAAAAGGAGTATTTTTCGCTCGGGAGCTACGGGTCTAAAAGTAGAAATAAATTTAATGAAAATAATTCGTTCTAAAATCGCTGCAACTCTTCAACGAACACCACACTTTTTTACTTCAATAGATGATTTTATTTTCCTTCAAAGAGGGTGGAAGAATTATACTGGGTTGAATTAGTTGGTTTCACATCATTTCACAAACACCTAAAAAATGTGAAAATGTTTCTCAATATTTCTTAGAACCCTTTACATATCGAAAACGCTTTAACAAGTAATTTTTACAATTTCTAAAAAAAAATCTGATATTTTTCGAAGTCATCTTGTTGAATAGAGGTAAAATACCTTGAGAACTGAAAATACTAGTTTTCCGGGTAAAATACTGTCTATTTAAATTTTTTGTGTGATGTTTCGGACTCAACTGAGTCCTTTATCAACCCGGAAAACTAGTATTTTCAGTTAAAAATGTACTACGAAAACATTCACCAAAAGATAGCTTGAGAAGTAAAAAGTTGCATGTCCATTTTTAGTTAAATAGAATTTATTCACTAATTTCTTAGAACTTTCTGGTAAGTATTTAATTCAAAAATATTTTAGATTGTAAGTGAATCATTGGAAATCGATCCGTCTCAATTCCAGAAATTTTTGTAATGTGACATAAAGCCTTTTACTTATCATGTACATACAGATATATTTTCACGAATTCTTCAATTGAAGATTATTGGGTCGATGAGATCCAATCGAATTGGTTTTGTTATACAAACTCCTTCAAGATTTTTGAATTGAATTTTTGGCGCTTATATAGGTAACCTTGGGAAGTAAAAATGAATTCGATATATCATCAGATCTAAGCAATTTGTAAGAATCTGTGAAAACGTATGCAACCTCCTTACAACCACCTGGGGGTTGAATATCCAAAAATCTTGAAAGGAGTTAATAAATAAATATGAAGACAGCACGAGAAAGTAAAAATCAATTCAATCCTTATCACTTCTAAAAGATATGACGGAATTCGTGAAAACGTGTTCAACCCTTTTATACCCTCTTAGGGGCTGAAAAAGGAAAAAAACTTAAAAACAAGTTTTAGGTGCTTATTGCAAATTTATTGAAAGTGAAAAGATATTCGATATCTAATCAGACCTGGAGGATACGGCAGAATTCGTGAAAAAGTATACAACCCCTTTACACTCTCTTATAGGAATTTCAAAAAATCCTGAAAACGCTTTCTAGGTATTTATATGAAGAAGCCGCGGAATAAAAATGAATTCAATATTTAGGAAGACCTACTAGATATGAAGAAAATTGTGAAAATATATGCATTCCATTTTCACTGACCATTTTTTTCGTCCCCCTTCCGAACGCCAATAAATATTTGAAGTTTTTTTTATCTAAATTACTTTTCTAGTTGATTTACATATATGTACCGAGTTTCAACTTTGTAGCATAAGCCGTTCTATAGATAGGAAAAACACCCCCACCCCCGTACCATACTACCCTTATAATAAGTTATATTTTTCTAACATGCTACTACTATAGTTCCATCTAAATACCAAGTTTCAGCTTTATATCATTATAGGCTCCCGAGATATAAAAATCAGAATCTTTTCCCTTTCACCCTCACCCACTCTCACCCTCTACACCCTCACCCCCTGCTAAGGGGCTATTAGGCCTACTTCTGGTAAAGATTTTAAGAATCTATCTCACACTGTTCTTGAGATATGAGACGTGATTTTTTAGAAAAATTCTTAACCCTTCCACTTTCATGATCCACCGCCCCCTTCAAAATTTTTTCTTTCAGCAAACTGTATTTATCAGCCTTTATACACAAACCGAATTTTATTTGTCTAGTGCATTTGGTTCGTGAAATATCGTAATCTAAAGTCCCCCCCCCCCCACACCCATACGACACTGCTCCCACTCAAAAATTTGTTTCCGATCTATTCTCCTAGTAAACAGTATACAGATATTCATTCAATTTAAATTTCGTGACGTTACCCGCTTAGGAGATATGGAATTTAGAATGTGTCGATCTCGGGTTTTTTGCGTTTCGGAAGCATCCTTTTTTTCCCCACTCCCACACCGCTTCACTCATATTGACAATTTTTATGCAAATAGGTCCACTATCAAAGCTCTATATAAATTCCAAGTTTCAGCCTCCTAGCATAAGCGGTTGCTGAGATCTAGAAACTAATATTTTCCATCTAAAACGCTTCCCCCTCCTCAGAATTTGGTTACTTTAAGAAGCCTACCCAGTCTTTTCACAAAAAAAATTTCAATTTAATATCTCAAACCGTTTGGGAGCTACGAGCCTTCAAACGATTTTGCGTACAGCGCGGCGGACAGACGGACTGACATTTTTTTTAGCTTTTTTCGTGTCTACTAGTCATGACACGTGAAAAAAAATGTTCAGGATAGCAAATTTTTTTTTTTTAAATCATTCATAATACAGTATTATTAGAAAATAATAAAGTGAAACAGTAGGTGGAGCCGTGCAAATGTATAGGAATGAAACTCATTTAATGAGATGTACAGCTTCCAAATCTTATTGAGTGATGGCATGAAGGGTAGAACAACTGCTGACCTTTCATCGCTTTTTTCCATTCATACCTCATCTTAATTATGTTGCAAAAAACCTTTAGTTATCTTGATGTGGTCCTTCAATTAAAACCACATACTTTTTTATCCTCCAAATAAACTCACCTTTCTAGAGCTAACATTGTTAGGAGCTGCAACATCGGTGAGTATTCATACGACTTTATTCTGTACAGGATACGCCACAATATGGTTCTACATCATCACAATTTTTCGTCTTTCATGAAACACCCCACAAATCCAAAAAAGAAACATCGTGAGACTATTTCATTGCGAAAAAAGTTATGAATAAGTAAAAAAGTTATAAAGAAACTGAAGCGCAAAAAAGGACGAAGCCAGTACCAAACCGGACAGCGAAAAGAGCCTCGACAAACAAAACCACTAAAGCGAAATATGAATGGTGCGGAGCGCTGAATGCTAGCAGAAGTGTTGGTGAAATTTTCAAAAATTAGAATTGTATATAATTAGGAAGGACGAAGCCGAGCTATACAGAACGTCCAGACAGACTGACAGGACATCAAAATGAGAATAAACCGCAAGTGCACACAAAAATAAAAACACAGAGGCACGAAGCTAGCCTGGCTTCATGCCGCACGTAAAAACATTTTATTTTTGATAATTTTTAGACAGACTTCGTCCTGGCCGAAGGATCAATCGAAAAACAAGGAGCGTGCCTTTAAATCGAACGTCGAGATTAAGAACTGACCATACGCGTAATCTCATCTGAATCTTGTGACCGGGGAGTTCTCGTTATTTATCTTCCAGGACGACCTGAGTTGTCCTGGTCACGATAGACAGGAAATCCTTTTCTGTCGGACAGGATAAATGCGGAGCATTCCATTTTCTGTTTATTGAAATAAATTCCAGAATCGACCACTCGGTTATCCTTTTGTGTCGTGGGGGTTTGGTGGTGTTGCTGCCGCTGCCATGAACCCAATCTCCCATGTTGTGAAGCATCAAGTCCTTATGCATAGCGAAGGAGCTGAGAATGCAATCCCTCGATGCTTAAGGATTTATGTCCTTTCTTACGTCAAAAGGTGGTCAAGACGTATAAATTTTCCATAGAAATTCGTACCGAAAAACCGAACTCCTTCCAAGAATGGGGACACAACTATGTGGACGGTATAGTTGTTTTGCGAAACGATTGCCGAGAGTGTTTGGTCAGTTTAGAATTTCGGAAATTTAATATGAGTATCCTTTTTGAAATAAGGATCGTTCGTAATGAATTTACTCGGCTTGAAACAAATGTCTTCGTATTTATCTTAAAATAATATCCTGGAGATGAATTACGGAGGAAAGGAAGCTGGATGAATAGGGGCGGGGGAGACATGGGGTATGGTGATGATTTCTGTTGCTTGTAGATTTCGTGGGTGAAATAATTCAACCGAGAAATCTAATGAAGAAGGAACGGAAAAGGATATGCTGTGTGTTGAAATTCTGTCCTTGCAAACGGTTGCATTCTGCTGAAGTGGACATATCGGGTGAAAAATGGTTTTGGTTTAGATAAAGTGGTGTAGATGGTGCATTTATTGAAATTTATCACAGGAGAGAACGGACATATAATCTAAATTTAATTTTTAGAAAAAAATTATTGCCATTAGTTTTGAAGCATACAAAGATAAGTTTCAGCACTAGAATTTTTAATTTCAGATAATGCTGTTGTTTTCCAATGCCAGAGCAGTCTCTGAAGATCATCGCAAGTTTTCTCAGACCGAAGAAGATGCTACCCGGCTAGTGTTGTCTAAGCAAGCCTAAAGGTATACGTATATAAAATAGACAATCAATACGACTCGATTATAAGTCTTACTAACATGCATTCTAGTCAGCTGCTATCGCGTCGCATCGCCTAAAACGGACGCGGTGCTACTAACAAAAACTTTTAATCTTTGATAACAATATTTGGCAGTTTTGTGAAGAATTTCAGCGCGCTCACAGTAGCTGGTGTCGCGATATGGCGGGCGCGATACTATTGAGCATCACATGCATCGCTCTGGCTGTAACTCCACCATGAGACATGGAAAGTATGACGAGATGAAAAACTTTTACTGGAAAAATCAGTTGAGTATCTTAATTAAAAATTTTTTTTTAATATAAATTATTTATTTATGTGAAAATGCTAAATTTAAAGAAAGTGGATTTTAAAATTGTATTTTTTTTTTCAATTTCAATATATTTTCCCTTCTAGTTGGCTAACATTTTTGAGAAAAGGTGGCAAAAGGCTCGGGAGAATTTCGGAAACGTATCTGCGTAGTTAAAGGTAATCGCGAAAATGTGAAATGAATATTGATCACATGCCACCGCGTAGGGACCATATCTTCCAATAGCTTTAATATAATTTAAATTTCAGTACATGTTGAAATGAAAATACAAGTTTTCCGGGTTCAATACTGTTCTTATATAAGAACAGTATTGAACCCGGAAAACTTGTATTTTCATAATTTAAATTGATAAAATTTAATGAAAATTAATTAAATTTGATAAAACTTGAAGAAACTTTATGAAATTCGATAAATTTTAATAATATGTATTGAAATTTTATTGAAATTTTAAATGATTTTTTTTTCATTTTTATATTCGATGTAAATTTATGAAACTTTATAAATTGAAAATGTTAAAATTTTATAAAATCAAATCTATTGCAGGTACCATCTAAATTAATTCAATTGAAATTAAATAAATAATTTATAATTTTAATGTATAAATTTCGATTAAATTTTGTGAAAGTTTCTGAAATTTAATAAAAATGTTGATATTAATTTATAAAATTGTATGAAACCTCTTTTATCTTTTGGTTATTTAACAATATTTATAAAATACAGAAATAAAATAATATATTTTAATCAAATTTGAAGTAATTGATTGGTACTTTATGAATCGCGCTTAATTTTGATCGGTAATTTTCTTTGAAAATTAGTGAAATTTGAATGGGATTTTATATTAAGTTTCCATTAGATTTTAAAATTATGAACGATACTGCAAGTTTTTAATCTTGATGAAACCTTATGAACTCGTAGGAATGTTAATGAATTTTGATAAAATTTTATGAAAATACGATCCTTGATAAAAATTTATGAAATTTTGAATCAATTGTTTTGGAATTTACAAACTTTATGAAACGCTTAATAGTTATTCGTTATTTTATCAAATTATTAAAATTTAAGAATAAAAATAAAAAATTTAATTAAATCTGTAGGAATTGAATAAAAATTTTGGAATCTTAATGAATTTTGATAAAAATTTTTTGAACTTTTATGACATTTTGATAAATTTTACGAAAAATTATGAAAACTTATTAATTTTGAATAATTTTGATGGAAATTGTCAATGTTTGATAAAAATTTAATGTGTTAATCAAAGTTTTGAAATATTTTAATTTAATTTACGATATTATAAACAAAATAAATAAAATTAAAGAATAAAATTGGATGAATTTTGATCATGATTGAATTTTGATTCAATTTGTTGAAAATTTTTGAAGCTTCATAAAATTTAAAAAAAAAAATAATATCGTTCGTGATATGAATAAATTAATAAAACCATATCATTTATTTTTTTAAGGTAAGCTTGAGGAAAGTGCATGAAACTTCTTGAATCATGTTAAAATTTGGTAGAATTTGACGAAAGTAAAAATTTTGCCGATATTTTCTGAAAAATAATCAAATTAATAATAAAATTGGCAAAGCTCGATTTATAAATTTTGAAAAATTTCAAAAAATTTATAAGACTCTTAGAAGTTATTCACTTTAATTGAATTTGAAAAAATTTATCGGAGTTTTATAAATTTTGCTAAATTTGACGAATTTTGATGATTTTGTTTTAAATTAGAAGAAATTTTTTATCAATTTTAGAAAAATAATGAAATTTAATAGATTTTGATTTAATTTGATGATTTCTGTAGCTTGAAAATTTTAATAACATTTTTAAAAAGTTAACATTTTTTTTGAAGATATCCGCTGTTTAAAATAAATTATAATATATAAAATGAAATACAATTATATATGTATATTAAATTAATTTGAAGAAATTGAATGAAACTTTATTAATATTGAAGAAATTTTTAAAAATTGATATTTTCTTTGTGAAATTTTGATTAAATAGTCTAAAAGTATGAATGTAATAATGAAATTTGTTGAATTGTAATTAAATTTAATGAACAATTAAAAAAAAGTATTAAGAAATTTAGTATGTGTATATTTATTGAATTTTTTTACTTAAATTAAATTAAATAAATTTTATTTTATAAAACTTTTAATAATTATACGTTATTTGATAAATTAATAATTATATAATATTACATATTTTAATTAAAATTATAAGAAACTGAATAAAATGAATCTTTATGAATCTTGATGAAATTTGAGAATATTTGACGAAATGTGATGAATTTTTAAGCAATTTTATGAAATAAATGGCGAAGTTACATCGTCAGAGATATATTACCATATCTGTTTGGAGTCTAATCTACTGAGATACCAGACAATAAAAACCTGGATCATTTTATTTACTACGGAGAAAACTAAGATCGACTTGAATTATAAAACAAAATTGTTTTTGGAAATTAATGGAAATGGATTTAATGTAAAAAAAAAATTTCATGAAATTGATGAAATTGAATGACAGTGAATGAAACTTTCTGGATTTCGTTGAATATTGATGAATTTAAGTACGAAGTAGGCAATAGCTAGCTATCCCGTTTATCTTATATTATTATATTTTTATTAAAAGAAAAATTAACGATATCATTTAAAGTGGGATGTGAACTGGACATGATGAAGGATATTTAATGAAAAATGGCCATATGTCAGTAACCACTTATGCAATGAAGTTGAAATTTGGAATATGAAATTCATATATAGTTTTATTTGAAGTTCCATGGTGCCATTTGTGAGGTATGAGAGTGTTGAAAGACTTTTGGGATATCTAATGAACCAGTTACGACAGAAAGTTAAAACTTGGATCGAAATCGCGGGCAGATATTCAAGTGTAATATCTGAAGGAATCCTCACAGTATGACCTTGAAAAATAAATAGTACGAGTATACCCGTTCGACCCCTACCTATGTGAATTTTTCGAAAAAGGTTATTAGATTGAAGAGTGAAGGAGGGCAATAGCTTCCACATTCTGCTTTCCATACAGCTAGAAAGACTGACCTATTATAATTAGGCTTATGTGTAGTTCGCGAACGAACTAATTCGGAAGAGCGTTCCCATAAGTGAAATGAACAAACTAGTTCGCAGTCAGTCCCGCTCCTAGTTCGTTTGTATTCATTCATTGCCGTTTGGCAGTCAGAGGTAGAATATACTCGTAGACTGACGAACTTTTTTTTTCTTTAGCTCTTCACATTCTACCAGGCGACGTTTTTTTTTGCTCACCACACCTTTTTTTTTGGTCACCTCATTCTACCACAATGACGACTACGAGTCGTTCCAAACTTCTCGTAGTCGTTCTCATCAATGAACCCCCGCGAACTAGTGAACTAAAAGAACGAACTAGTTCGCGACGGATTGGGAAGCGGAAATGATCGCTCACTATGGTGAACTAAAATGCGCAAGCCTAATTATAATGGCACAATTTAAAACTTTTGCAGAATGAATCGGCGGGTGTTTTTTTCTATTTTAGGTATTAATTGTGCAAGGAAAGTTTAAATTTGGCAATACCTACCAACCTTTCTTGCATCTCGACTTCAAATAACTCTCTAATCTCTTATTCGGTAAATCATTAAGTCACGTAATGACCGATCTAATTTCTCCTATTCAGTCACTTAGTAGTCCTGATATTCATTTTTTGCGGAAAATAATACTAAATTCAACTACTTTATTTTCGTAACGTTCCGGTAAATTTTATTTTTCATTAGCCCATTTCATAATTGTCTAACTCTGACCAAGCTCATAAGCCTTTAATGGCTAAAAATATCCCTAAACATATTCAAAAGTAGAAGAAATACAACTTGGCGTTCACGATTAAGAATATCCCTAAATAATATTTTCCGACCCTTCCACGGTATGTGAATATACCTATACCTGAAACGACAACAACAACCTATAAAGGGTGACATGTAAATTACCGGTGACCATACATGTTGTAGGTGAAATGTGCGTAATCGTTAAAGGTTAAGTAAAGTTATTCATAAGCTCACGCATTTCCGGACCCGTACTGTACTAGTCGACTTCCGAATTCGAAGTTCATACGGAGCGAGCTAGTTTTTTATAGGCCGTGCGTATGCGTATGGAAAAACGAATTCCGGTTACACGTTCCATAAATTCGCGGGCTATTGTTCTTATCAACACGTCTATCTCAAGACAAGTCCTTGAATAGCCCTCCCAAACCATTCTTCTACTGCCCTCGATATCCTTTACGAAAAGGGTGGTAAACTGTGTACAAGCTCAATTTCTAGTGACGCATATCGTTGCGTGTATGTAGCTTTGTCCTGCTATTATTCGGCCAATGGTCAAATAGGATTCATTATCGGACCCGGGCGGCGCAATACTTCGCTATACCGAACGATGTATGTCCAATGTGCACTGGATATACTTATGCTTGCTCGTACCAGGTAACTAACTACCTACTTACATACGAGTTTATGGGGAGTATCGGTGAGCGATTTTCTTTTAGTCCACAATATCAGACTGATTGTCGCGTACGATAAAGTCAAGTGAGTAAGTCAAATTAATTTTAAATGGCATCCGTTCTATCAACTTACAAGGTAAGTCCTGAGGAATGTGTAATACCAGGTTTGTCGATTCCAACTTTACACACGAGTTTACCGCTGCGAATGAGGTCACTGGAAGTAGAGTTTGTTATCAGTTCGAAATGTTCGATAGTTGCGAGGTGGCATGTGGCATAAGTAGGTACTTATGCTTTGATAACTACTGCCTAGGAAGACGAGTCGGCGTTATGTATACACATATAGGTGCCATTAAGACTGTTTCATAGTAAAATCAATTGCTTTGGAATGGTGACTTTGGAATGTTCGAATTCAAAGGTGTTCAGGAGATTAGAGCTTTCTTTTCATACTGTCTTTACTACTCGGTTTTACCCACACTTCATCCATCCCTTATCACATATGTTTTTCACTCTGACATTCTGACTACTGTGAATTGCTCTCACTGCAAAAAAATCGTAAAACAATTCACAGTTTCTAGGAATTCTGCAGGGTTCACTCACAGTGTAACATATTTAGGGAAATTGATGTAAGTCAAGCAACCCCCACTGACGGCACGCACCTCCCTAAGCTGACAATTCTCCGAAGTATCTCGATATTAATTTCAATGTATGTATTATTATTCTACGCGTAAATTTTTATTGTTAACATTTTCGACAAGATAATAACATAGTCAAATAAATTCGATGTAGACAAATCTGACAATACAAAGGCATATGAAAAACTTATGTAAAGAAATTAGACTGATCTTATTTCACATTGTATACACGTATACAAAGTAGTTGACAATATGTAATAAATACGCGTAAACAACATTATAGTCTACATCTCAAAATAGTTAAACGAAATCAAAAGCAAAAAGTTCTGCCGGCAGTCTGAGGCCATCTCTATTATATTTGAGTGATACTCTGGAACGCGGTTAAATTCTAGTTTCAGTTCAGACCTTTTTGAAAGGTTTCACACCGAAATTGCTGCAATTTTAAAATGTTACTACATGTAAACTATTTATTCAAATGTTCTTATATTTTCTGTTTGTTTATTATGCAAAACAAAATACAGAAAATGTGTAAACCGCTGAAGATCGATTATTTTCTTGCTAACTTACACCCGAAACAATCAAACCGATTTTCCAGATTGTTTTCATGGGGACAAATATGAATCCTGGTCAAAGGTGTTCCAAATATTGACTGATAAATGTTTGAAGGAAAGCAGAACGTCCGGACTAATTGGCTAGTGGTTCGATTATAGAGTGTTCCAATTACCAGATTTCTCTGTAGTCACTTGGCTTATCATTTGCAAACAAAAATGAAATGATGGAAGCTAGAAGGGACACAACGGTCATATGAAAGCCGAAAGCCAGAACTTCTTTCAGATATGACAAGATCCTTGAATTGTACACCTACAAGTTCCGCAAAACCTGACAACGAAGACAAGCTCAAGGCCATATTTTGACATGCTCCCAACGTTGATATAGTTACCAGACACCCGAAAATACCCATCAGATGAACTCACCCCCCCCCCCCCTCCCTCCTAAAAAACTTGTAAGTCTAGGTAAAAAAAAGGGGTTTCGATGTGGGACCTTTAAATTCTCGATCCATCGAAAAACCTACGTTTGCCTGTACTTATACGAGGGTTGTCTGAAAAGTTTCCGACCTCAATATGAAGATGGCAGCACTCGTCAACAAAAGCTAGGGAATGTGTTTGCGCACTCTTTGAAAGATACTCTCTAAAATTTCAGCCATTTTGGAGGCGCAGTTGTTGTTTGACAATCGTTTGAGTGAGTCGATGTGAGTGTTTTTGTGAAAATGGATAAAATCGAGTATCGAGCTGTCATTAGGTATTTGTTTTTAAAAGGCAATACGCCTACGCAAATCAAAGACGAGTTGGACGCTCTGTACGGAAACTCTGTACCATCATTTACCACCGTGAAATTTTGGGCAGCTGAATTTAAACGTGGCCGTACCCCGTATCAGCTTGGAAGACGATGAACATTCGGGACGTCCAAAAACTGCCACCACTGACGATAGCATCGGTCAAGTTCACCAAATGGTGCAAGATAACCGTCGAATTAAAGTGAGAGAGTTAGCAGAGGCTATGGATATATCCAAAGAACGTGTTTGTCACATATTGAATAAAGATTTAGGCATGAGAAAACTGTCCGTTGGCTGCGCGTTTGCTCACGTTGGACCAAAAACGATTTCGAATGAACATTTCCCACACTCTGTTGACGCAGTTTAGGCGCAATAAGTCAGAGTTTTTTCGCCGATTAATTACTGTAGATAAAACTTGGATACACCATTATATCCCAGAAACAAAAATGCAGTCAAAATAGTGGATTGCGAAGGGAGAATTGGCTCCAAAAATGCCAAAACTGTTTTTTCGGCTGTGAAAGTGATGGCAACTGTTTTTTGTGATAGTCATGGAGTTATCTTAATCGATTATCTCCAAAAAGGAAAAACCATTACATGAGCATACTACACATCTTTAATTTACAAGCTGAAGGCAGAAATTGCGGAAAAATGGCCACATTTGCGGAAAAAAAATGTTGTTTTACCAAGACAATGCGCCATCTCACACCTCAGCGGTTGCCATGGCGAAAATCCACGAACTACGGTTTGAACTACTTGACCACCCTTCTTACTCGCCAGATCTAGCCCCAAACGACTTTTTTTGCCAAAAGTTGCGCTCGGAAAACAGAGATTTTCGTCAAATGTGGATGCCATCTCCTTCGTAAACAATTATTTTCCAGAAAAAGACGTCGAGTACTTTTCGGACGGGTTGAAGAGATGGGAGCATCGCTGGGAGAAGTGTGTATACTTACAAGGAGACTATGTAGCAAAATAAAAATAGATTTGAAGAAAAAATGTCTTGTATCTTTGTTAGGTCGGAAATTTTTCAGATTACCCTCGTATATAGGTGTTTGGTCCCAAATTTTTGCTAGTTTGCAAACCTCAAATTTTGCATTTTTACGTTACAAGTGTAGTAGATCCCAAAAAAGTAGTAAAAAGTCCGTCTGTCCGCCGTATACGAATAGAAGTCTTTCGCGTGTATTTGAAACCATATTTTAAGGCAGAAAAATGTTCAAAACTATAATACTGTAAATGTTAGAGATGGACCATTCCAAACTTCTCTGTCTTTATTGTATTGTCAATTACTGACTGAAAAAGTTTTAAAACGCAACTATTTCATGACGGATTTTAATTGCCATATTATCGAGAAAGTAAATCTTTCACTCGTTTTCAACAATCTAAAATTGGAGAAATCGCAGTTCACTTTCCGCCAGAGGATTCCCGAATTTTTAATAGACATAAGACGGTACAGAGGTGGGGGTGTTTTTAATATTTCAGGAACGGCTTATAGTATGTATTTGAACAAAACCAATCTCAGATTTACATAGGCTTACGGAGGTGTAAAGAAACTGTCGCAGAAAAAAGGTCCACATATTTTCACGAATTTTGTCATATTTCTTAAGTATTTTGAGATATTGAACTAATTTTATTTCCACGAGGTTCTTCAATGAAGGGATGGGACATTTTTTCAGGATTTCCGATGATCCTTCGATGAAGGGATGGATTTTTTTTTAGGATTTCTGATGGTCAATCCCTAAGAGAGGTGTAAAGGGATTGAGTACGTTTTCATAAATATTAACATATCTATAGGGTCTGATGAAGATTAGATTAGATTTGGAAATAGGGGTTGGTATGGTTACCCTCTGTCACCGCAGCCTCAATTGGGCTTATTGTGACGTCCCCCCGGTTTGATTATGATTCCTCTTCGATCCCTGCGCTTTCAATGAAGCCTAGTATTTTGCGAAGAGGAATGGTCAGGAATTCCGATGGGTCCATGAAACCCTGACCGAAGTGACGAAGTCTTTTGCGAGTTAAACCCTCACATTCACAGAGGATATGCTCTGGTGTTTCGTCTTCGTCATTGCATATTCTGCAAATTTTAGTCTCAGAGAGACCAATCCTATTGAGATGCTTCCTCATGTGACAATGTCCAGTCAGAGCTCCCACTTAGGTTCGGGTCTGATATCTGCTTAATTTTAGATAGTCAGATGTTCTTTTTTCCGAGTGTTTTGGCATAAAAAGCTTTGAGTGCCTGTTGCCCGGTACCAAGTCCCAGTGAATGGCACTTTGCGATTTTTGCCACATTCGGATGTTCATTCTGGCTGTGCTTAATGATGAAATGATGAAATATCGAATTGATTTTTACTTCCAGTGGCTTGTAACAAACTTGGCTTGACAAAATTAGTTTTTCCGAAGGGACTTTGGATCGTTCATTCCAAAGCACTCAGTCCACAAGAAAGAAGTATGGTTATATGGAATATATTGGGAAGAGCCAAATAAAGGATTTTTATGAAGTTAAAATATTCCAGCGTCAAAAGCCCGGGAGTCTATGGGATGCAATTTGTCGGTGCCATCAAGAAATAGAGAACCTCTTTGAAAATCCACCAGTTCTGTGCTCTGACTAGAAAATCAGCAAGGTGATGTCTAGTACGGTGGGATTCTTCATCTCGTTTGGTAGTACCCTACTCCGTGATCCGTGTCGCTACTCCACTTTGAATATCTTTCGAATAAAAGCCAAGGTCTTGATTTCTCAAGACCCATCCTATGCGGTTCAACTGGTACAAAGTCGAAAATACTTGGAACCAAGAAATAAGAGCTTCTTCTATTTCTTAAAGAAAATTGTATGTCCTTTGGTAATCTACCTGTATAATTAATAACTTGAGAAATCCTCTAGCCGCAGCGTCAATCAGAAGAATCATTTTTGCAAAACATATCATTCAGAAAGAAGCAGAAATAGAACACTTGAAAGAACATCCAGTGGCTCTCTAAAAATTTATTAAGCAAAAAACGATGAAAAAATCAACCCTTTCGCTTCTTTGTGTATAGTTGCAGCAGGTCCCGAGAATCAGAATCATCTCCAAAACTGGCAGCGATACTACAAACGGGAAAAAAGCTCTCCTCGGCTATTATATGCTCACGCTTGGCACCATATAAAGGCAAAGAAGACAACAAGGGTACAGCATTTTCACATAAATAAACACACGTTGCTGACTGGATGAGTGTCCTGACTTCAATCCTAATGTAAGGGCGGAGCTCCCAGTTAGAAGAAAATAAATAAAAACGAGAGAAAAAAAAACAACAGCAGCAACACCACCTCGAAACCTGGCAAGGACGAACAGGTTGTGATGTTATGGAGTCTCAATCGCCGCATTCTCACCGGAAGACGAAGAAGAAGAAGCTACAGCACCAACCAGCCACCCTTATTCGTTGATTAAGACAAAATACAGCTCGCTGTCGTAGTTATTCGAAGCTTTAACGGGAGCAAAAGGAACGGATGGAAGGGGTTCGTATGTAGGATGTATGGAACGCGCCGTTGTAACTCATACGAGAAGTCCTCGCCTATGTACTGGTGTACATCAGGGCGACAACATATAGAGAAACTCGATTCATATGCGAACGGGATCCTGCGATTGGAACGTATCCCCGCAGAGGGTTGCTTCGAGTGTTAGCTCCCCCAAAAAAAGGCAAGAAAAAAAATAAAGGACTAAGGTAAAATCAACCCAACCGTCGATATATGTGCCAACTAGAAAACTTTTTATGTACTCGTATCGGTCGTGTTATGTGTGCGGTTTTGCTCTGCTCCACATACACCGATAGCTCTGGATTTTTCTTTAGTGGAGCACGAACCTAGAACTCTTTACGTAACGAAAGGGTTAAGATATCCTTCGTAGCCACCCTTTCATTTCTCAATCCGCAACAGCTCAGCAGCATATCACATAGCTCAAAACGCTCGAGCTTTTCGTCTTTCCAATAGATTCGGGGTACAGGATGTAGGTGTGTGTGTGCATGGGATGGGTGTTGTTTGGAGCTTTTTCTTTAGGACCAATCGTCGTATGTACATTACGTACACACACCCTCATACAAGCGCATGGAGAAAGTTTTTTCTCCGGCGGGAGAAAATAGAAAGCAAACGAAGCTGATGTGCTCGATAAGAAACGAAGGGTTGGGGCGTAGTCGTCATGTGGAGTTAGAATAAAAAAAGGACACGGATCCAACAGATAGATTCACACACACACACACACACCCCCACTCACACATCCTTACAATGTTATTTTCTTATGTAAGAACACCTATGTACATAATATGTGATCCGCACATGTTTCTTTATATTGCGCGGCGCGTACTATACATCAAAAAACTGTTTTGTTTTCCTATTTTCCCTATATGTTCCATCCCTTGTATATAAACGCTCACACACACTACAGCACAGTACGAAAATGTTTAATGTTTTTCATGTGCGTACACGAGAAAGAGTTGATGATGTATGATTTGTACTGGCTCCTCTTCGTCTTCTCGTTAAGTTGGGAGCAGAGGTAGACAAAGTTTGCTAAATTCGTGGCTCCGCCCTTCGCACCATTCTCCACGAGGTCACACACACGAGTCATAAAATGTTCTAACACCCCCCTCGTCGACATATCTTCATCCTGGTTCTCTCTTATCCACACACTTTCCAAAAAAAAAAAAAAATCACACTACGCTTAATTAAAGAACAATCAGGCAGGTGGAGTAAGTGTCGGGTTACAATACTTACCCCGTCCACAACGAGATGTCTCTACTCGAACATCGAACTCACTCTGTAGTAGCAGTAAGGGTACTACGAGTATGTCCATTTGGAACGGTTAAATATGCGTTTCAAAGATTTATCGTGAATTAACAAACGAAGGGTTGAAGTCAGATAAGAAAGGGTTCGCTTCGTCCTTCAAAGAACTTTAAAGAACGACAATCTGGCCTGTCTTTCAATAGTTCTAAATTAGTGAAGTTCAGGTCAAGGATTCCTCGTTTACTATAGAAAGCGAGAAGGTCGAAGACCGTTCACAACTTCAGTCATCTTAATTATGCCAATACCTTACATCTATAGTTAGTTCGACTGCAGATAGATGGCCGCGTTTTGTTCCTCACCGAATACTAAAATTGCTCTAGCTATCTATCTCCAAGTGCAACAAATTCAGGAGTGAGAAGTTAAGAAGCCATCCCTTAAATGGCACTGACGGATATTAAACTTACAAAGAGCTGGAGGAATTTGGATAATCGATTGAGGTGGTTGAATTTATGTAAATCGGATTAATCAATAGTAGAAGAGAGGAGTAGAACAGAACAGTTTGAGGGAAATTATCGATGAGGCCAAGATTCGACCTCGTAATAGAAAGGATTTAACAACCAGGCTTTAACTCTCATCAATGGAAATCGCAATACTAAAGGAAGCGTCACTGTACAATTGAAAGGAAGCTTCACGGAGCGGCATAAGTTTATCTCCTTCGAACATCATCGCAAAACAATCTTTTTTCTTAACTATGCTATGTGGTATGTTTGTATTAAGAATCCTACCTTTTCTTAAAATACGCAAGGATCAATACTATAGCCCTGATTTTTGCTGCCAAACGCGCCAATAGATTTACCATTTTTTGCAACCCTGCAATTTTTTTTTACGTTTCATGACTAGTAGACATCAAAAAATCAAAAAAGTCCGTCTGTACGCCGTACGCCGTACGGAAAATCGTTTGAAGGCTCGTAGCTCCAAAACCCATTGAGCTATTAACTTCAATTTTTTTTTGGGTAGACTGGGTGTACCCCTTTAAGTGACAACATTTTAAGGGGGGGGGATGAGCGGAGCGTTTTAGATGGAAAATTTTGGTTTCTAGATCTGAGCAACCGCTTACGCTAGGAGGCTGAAACTTGGAATTTATATAGAGCTTCGATAGTGGACCTATTTGCAAAAAAAAAATTGTCAATAGTGGTGGAGTGGTATGGGGGTTGGGGGTTAAGCAGTGCGGTCGAAAGGCTCGAAAGCCAAGATTCTGACATTCTAAAATCTGCATCTCCCAAACGGTTTATGTCACGAAATTGAAACTTAATGACTGCCTGTAGGTATACTAGGAGAATAGACCGGAAACAAAATTTTTAAATGGGTCAGTGGCGTGTGGAGGTAGAGGTGAAAAACTTTACATTACGATCTCACGAACCAATCGCTCAAGAAAATTGAAATTCGGTTTATGTATGTCGACAAGTGAAGTTTGCTGAAAACAAAATTTTTCAAGGGTGATATGGAGCATGGAAGTGGAGGATAAGTATTTTTCTAATAAATAACATCTCATATCTCAAGAACAGTTTAAGATAGCTGCTTAGAATTTTTACGGGAACTAAACCTAAAAGACGTGTGTAGAGGGTGAAGGTGGGTGCAGGTGATTAAGAAAAAGATTATTATATCTCAAGAATACATAATGATGGATAGCTAAGACTTGGTATTTATATAGAGCTATAGTATACGGTGTTTTTTTAGAGGTATAGTTTTTTCAGTAGAGATACCTGTCAAACTACCTGTCAAACTTGACTGTGTCTTTTACATTTTTGTTCAGTAAGTTTTGGCAAATTATCATGGAAAGACTTACACCAGAACAACATTTACAAATTGTGGAAATTTATTTACGAAATTTGTGTTCTATACGGCAAACTCACATATCGCTGCGTCAATTATTTGGTGAAAAAATCATCTCAAGAACTGGTAACTGGACCTTCAATTGGCCGCCTAGATCGTGTGATTTGACACCATTGGATTACTTTTTGTGGGGATACATCAAATCACGGGTCTATGTTGATAAGCCAGCAACGATTCAATATTTAGAGTATTCAGTAACCACTGATGAGATAAGGTCAGAATTGCTCCAAAAAGTGATCAAAAATTGGACTGATCGGATGGTGCATTAAACGTAGTCGCTGTGTTCATATGCCCGAAATTATTTGTAAGAATGAAATGCCATAAAATAATATTTTGAATAAAAAAAAATTTTGCCATTTGGTGAATTACGAATGTCTTTTTTTCATAAAAGAAATACTATTTCTAAAAAAAACACCCTATAGTAGCAAAGTAAGAAAAATGAACTATAATTTATTTGTTGCATGGTACGGGGTAGGGAGATGTTTTTCTTATCTATAGAATGGCTAATGCTAGAAAGTTGAAACTTGGTGAGTATATGTAGATATATTAAAAAGTAATTCAGATAAAAAAAAAATATATAATATATCCATTGGCATACGGAATGAGGGCCATAAAATGCATATATTTTCACGAATTTCGTCATATCTCTTAGGTCTCCTGATATATTAAAGTAATTTTTATTCCACGAATTCTTCATATACTAGAAAGTGTTTTCAGTGTTTTTTGAAATTTGCTGAATTTGTCAAGTACATTTTCACGTTTTCAAGGGTTTTGCCTTTTCAACCCCCAAAAGAGTATAAGAGGGTTGAACACGTTTTCAAGAATTCTGTCATACTTCTTAGGACTGATAGACATCAAATTGATTTTTTCTTGCTCGAGCTATCTTTATATTTATCTTGATACTATAATAATTTCAGGATTTTTGAATATTCAACCCTCAAGTGGGTGTAGATACATAGGTTTTCACAATATTATATATCTCTTTAGGTTTAATGAGATATCAAATTGGCTACCACTTCTGCAGAGTTTTTATATAATAGAACACAAACTGATTTCAGAATTTTCTGATATCCAACCCCCGAGGTAGTGTAAAATAGTTGCAAACATTTTAACAAATTCCTACATATTTCTTAGATCTGATGAGATATCGAATTTATTTCTTCCTGTAAATTTGTTAGAAATTTAATTTCAGGATTTTTTAATATTCAACCCAACGGATTGTAAGGAGGTTGCATCGTAACCTACACCGCATCTCAGCATTAAACCCATTCCGACTGTTGGTAGGTTTTTTTTGTTAGCAAATTCCTTATCAGTGAATTCTTGAGATTTTGTCTGTCCGAGGTTCCTGATATTTCTTAACTAAAAAATACTTTAATTATCTTTTCTACTTCTTTAATGTTTGAGCCGAAAACTTACATCAAGAATTCCAGACAACTGTCTCAAGTATTAGTCCTCACCGCACTGGTATTCCGTCGCAATATCGAAAATTATGATGAATCCGTTTCGGATGTAAAGAGGTTACAACATATGATGAGGGTCACCCCGAATAGTTTCGAAAACCTCAACCTGAAACAGCTAGTTTCCTACTACAAGCAACGACTTATCGTCGTGTAGCACGTCCTTTAAGTTGCTCGACAAGGGAGACGATTCTCCACGAAGAACGTTGTAAGATGGTCTTGCTGACTCGAGGATATCCCAACTAATCGGAGAGAGTTGATACCACCAAGGACCGAACAAGGCTATCGTGTGAACTACTTGACAACTATTCCCCTGATGACACTCCAACAAGACAATAGCATCATATTCAAAATTTACATTTAGATTGAGATATGCGATATGAGTCCTTGATATCGTATTAGAGATTTCAGATATGTAGTCCCTAATCAAAAGATTCGAGATACTTAATGAAGCTATCGGGCTGACTGGCATATGTGCCCTCATTTGAAGACGACAATGAGGTGAAATTTTGCGGCAAACGAGCGTCGGCTCGTTCGTGACAAAACTTTCGGAAAGTTTTAAGGGTTCCAACATGAAAATCGATAGTCGAAGACATCCATCAGATTTGATAAAAGAGCTGAGCATGAAGCACGACGGCGAAAATCCTTGTGGCAAAGTTACAAAGATGAAAATTAATGCTTGCCGCAGTCTTCATAAGTTAAATACCTGAACACGTCTGCACAATTCATCATCACCCACCTATCGTGCCGGTAGGTAGCGTACATACGAACTACCGGTAACCGCGTTTTTCATATGAACTATGCCGCCAAGGATGAGTAATCGCGGGAAGCCCCGAACAGACGGTTAATCTTTGTAGCGCATAGAGGACACGTGAATATGTTTCGAGCCTTTAACTTTCCACCAGCCCGTGTTCTCTCCGATACGGATCTGCAAACAATGCGAGACGAATGTGTCGAGTACATCAGAAGTGGTGGCTCGGAAAAGTGAAGAAGCGTCTTACAGCCGCGGAACGTGAGCATGCATGTGAAAAGGTAAGTCCCGAGGTGTGCGACTCATTCATCCAATGAGCCTGCGAATTAATCGCCATCGGTGACTTAAGTGACGGCCGAGTCATTCATCAAGAGCTCGAACCAAGCCTGACTGTGTCATGTAGGACGACGGTGCGGTGTATAGGTATTTGCGATTCATCCGCTTCTTCAGGAGCGGGTCGAAGCCGATGTTATTAATGAATCTATTGTACGGAACAGATTCGCCAGAGGTGTGTACTACATGAACTGGGACAATACCGCACTGCAACTACAGGAATTCCCACGCTCGCACGACCAATACTTGGCGGTCAGCTCCTTGAAAGTCGAACAAAATTCTTCCTTGGAAAGGTCATTCTTGGGCCAAGGAGTGTGGAACTATCAGGAACGGGTAGCTATAGGTGGTAGGGTTTCAGTACATACCACATCGTATAAAACTGGCGAACACTCGCAGCTGTTCGACTCTTCTATACACTTTAAGTCTCGAACATGAAAAGGACATGAACCTTACGAAAACTTCTGAATATCGAAAAGTTTTGTGGATGGGTGTGTGGAGAAGTTGGCGTCCTTGTGATAAGAAAAGGATGCAGCAGCATCATCGTATGTTATTTAGATACAGGCGAATTTTAATGAAGTGGTTCTTGACTTGCGGTTTATCCCAAGAAATTCCGACCGGGTCCGTAGCTAGGATGTGAGAAGATTTAAGTCGATTTATGGTATCACAAGAAAAATTTTAAGCTTTAATCGATATACTCGCACTTACTGTATCAGTAGATAATAAAAGGTATTTAATGGTTTAGTTGCTTTATTCAAAAAAAATTAAGGTAAGAGTAAAACAATAAAACAAAGGCCTTTACAAAGCTGAGTAAGTGAAAACGTGGTCATTCTTGAGATGTAAAAATGACGACATTCTTATCGCTCTACCCTGTACAATGAAACCGAAAAATAAATTACTGATACCCTGGTCCAATAAATGCCATGGGTGTTTCCAAATACACGTGCTTGTACACCCGTATTTATGGGTGTTTCGAGAAACACCCATGGTAGTACACCCATATAGTATACCCATATTTATGAGTGACAAACCTATGGTTGTCGTAAGTACTCCCATGGGTCTAGCGTTTACACCCATGGGTATTTCCACGCATGTTTCTTGCGACAACCATCATGGGTGTTTCCGGAAACACCCATAAATGATAATGATTACACGCGTGTTGCAGTATACGAAGATCTTTACAAAATATCGGATCGATATCGTTGCGATAGGTGTACTAAATTTTTGGTTGTATTTTGGAGTTTCAATTGTCTAATGATCATTCTAAAAATTGGATTGCATTCTGATATCTCAGTCCTGTAAAAACGTCTAGATGAGAACATTTGCGAAAAAAAATCTGTATTCAGTGGCGTTAGTGCGTGGTGCGAAGAGTTCGAACTACATCGGGCCGCCAATAGAGTGGTTTCTGTTTATTGTTCTCAATAATGGTTTACATACAAAACTAAATACCTAATGAAGATAAGATCTGGTCAGTATAGTACAACTAGGAGGCTCATCTATTTTGCCTTAAGAAAAACGCCACTGCTCCTCTCGCATACTTAGTCCATAGTTGTTTCTGCCCTACTCCCTACGCCACTGTCACTCAAATATTTAATGTACTCCCCTGGTATTTCTTTAACAGTGTTTACGAAATAGATACACATGTGCCTATAGAATAATGGAAAAGAACTGATTACGAATCAAGCGCTATCACCCCCACTTCGATACTCTAGAGCTTCAATCAACAGCATTTTATAATACTCCCCTAGCACCAGGGCGTTCGCAGCTGCAGTCTCCTTTAGACGTCCTTCTCATGAGTCTTCAAACTTTAAAATTTTCGTTTTACCCCAAAAATTCCCCTTCACACTACTTTATCTCTAGAAAGCTGAACTTTAGATGTGAAATTATAGTGAAGGCGACGTACGCGACGCGCGTGATAGCACAATCGCGTCGCGTGGTTCCAAGGGTGCTCTTAAAGGACCAAGAAGAAGCACTTGCCGCAACCTGTATTCTACCAAATCGAAAAAAAATTTTAAAATAGAGAAAAATATAATTTCCTATTCAAATGTTACACATATCAACTATTTATTAATTTTTTCCCATTAATATTCGTTGTAAAAATTGTTGTCTAATATTTTTGAATAAAGCGGAAAATGTTTTATAAAGTTACATATTTTGCAAAATTGTAGCGATATTAAAAATTATTCGAAAAAATATTAATTAAGCTTTTCCAATACACGAGGTTTTACAAAAATCGAAAATGTAGGATGATATTTTAGCAGCTTCCCTTTTTGCAGCTCTAAAATACTCTTCCACCACCACAGTCTTCACGATGTAACTACTATATTACTACTATTTCTGAATTCACGCAGAAAAACGTACGCACCCGATTTTTTAAAGGCGTTTGTTTGGTAGCTTCAGTATACAGTACCTTGATTTCAACCTTGAATACTTTTTTGATCAATAAAAGTACGTGTTTAGGGTCTGTTGTATTTGATCTTCCACTAGGTAAACAAAAATTTGGCTAATTAGTACACCGACCGAATCTCGTCTAACATTAGTAATAAAAAAAATTCAGCGAAAAAAAGGAGTATTCGTTCGTATAAGGTCTTTCGTATGGTAGTTACTCGAAGGATTACTTTCATTTTATCTCTTTTGTTGTTGTTGTTGTATTTTCAGTCAATTGTGTAATAAAATATGTGTAACCACGTGTTTTAAGGACTTTTGTATGGCAGTTTCCGAAGGAGTTGGTGATTTACTACACTAACAAATTCGAGATGCAACTTCTATATTTTTTTCCATTGACAGTTTGCGCTAAAATAGTATAATTGCATCAAAAAAGGAGACATACTGATTCTTGAATATTAAATCCACAAAATGTATTCTATTCGACACAAAACAGTTCCCGAAACCTCACTTACAAGCCATAGTGTTTTCCCTCGCCACAAAATGTTTTATGGGTGCACATACTAGTTACACTCCCTAATACGCATTCTAGTCAGCTGTTATCGCGTCGCATCGCTTCACGCGTGTTCGTCGCGTTCACTATAATTCCACCTTAACATAATTCCGCTTACCATACGTATTCGAATGATAGAAATAATAAAAACTAGAATCATAAAACACATTTGCGTTTCGCAGTCAAGACAAATTTTTTCACACTTTGAATTCCAAAAAATACCTAAAATATCGATTTATTTTCAATGAGAATTGTATGGAAACAATCGAGTTTGTTACTTTAGTGTATCAATTTTTGTAACCGTAGTTTAAAGTTATGAAAATCTTTAGAGAACAAAATTTTGAATTTAAAAATTTATGAGTTCTTTGGTAATCTTCCAAACCGCGTATTTCCAGGAATCTTGAATTTAATTAAAAAAATAAAAATTTAAAAATTAAATTGATTTTTTTTTAACTTAATGCATCTCTCGCAACGAATGCAAGAACTGATTTTTTAAGGATATTTTGTAGATGGTGAAGGACGGTATAAAAATCCTCAATGGGCTTATTGTGATTGAGGACATTTTAATGGTAACTTCTTCTGCTTTTTAAAATTTTAAAATTCGTTCAATAATTTGAACCACGTATTTTAAGGACTTTTGAAAAAAACTACCCCAAGAGTAGAAGAACTTCGTACACAAAACCAAACCTCTATTGTTCGCAACTTTTTAGCTTCATTGCTCAACGCTTTCACGAGTTTTGAGGAGTTAAGCATCCATTTCTAAAAGACATTTTTTTAACAGCAACTTCAGGGAGCAACTGGACTTAATAAGTTTTTCTTATACTTTTTATTAGTTCAATAACTGTAACCAAATCTTTTAAGGACTTTTGGACTATGTGGAGTGATTTTGCTCACTTCCAAGCTTAAGCTCATTTTTATCATTAAACTATTCCGTGTAAACTTTCTAACTTGTACAATATCCTAAATTATCACACAATGTATAGAACGAAGGCACACATTTTTCAGGGACCTTTGTATGGCAGCTATTCTCTTGCCTTGCACGGTCGCTTGCCTAGAGCGGCCTTCTCTGGAGGAACTACTAAACATGCAAAAAAAAACATACATAAAAATAAAATGAAACATCTGAACTGGGTTGTTAATAACTATTTATTGTATTGATCTCTTAATCGTTTTTTTTTGTAAAAATTGTCATAGACTTGTACACTCTTAAACCTATTTCCTTCGTTTTTTTCTCAGTTATTTTTTTTTTAAATTTTAAATTTAAACAAACATAAAACTAAACATTGCTCCGAACAATACTAAAGTAAAACTAACAATAAATCGTGTTGCTGAACTGTAACAGCCCAAATTGTTCATTTGTACGGTAAAGCGCACCTGATCAGGATAACGGCACTGCGGATCCGTACAACTGGCCGACGTTGTTTGTTGCGATTGTCCGTTCGTCAGACCGCCGGCCATGACAGAAATATAAACTGGCGGGCAGTTCATAATAATGGAGTAGCCGCTGCATGCATTATTCAAGTTAATTGTGTACGAATCTGACCCAATTTGTGTGCAGTTGACATCGTTCTGTTGGTTCTGCTGGTTGTTGTTATTGTTGTTGTTGTTGTTGTTGTTATTGTTGTAGTTGTAGTTGAGAGTGGAGTTAGTAGTTGGGTGTTCATTGTAACGGGACGAGCAAACGGTAAGCATGGTACCGGATTGTCCTTGAATGGTCAAATAACGATTGCTACCACCTCCGTAGAAGTAGTTGGGAAGGAGACGATAGAAGTTGATGGAACCGGGCTCGACATATTGATACATTTGAGCGTTTCCGTATTGTTGGGCCTGCCAGTTTGGACCGCACTGGTAATTAATAAGCGCCGATGGAACTGCAAGAAAATTCAGATTAGAGGTAATTAGAGTAGAATGAAGGCTACTAAGAAACTTACTGTCTCGGACTCTCAGGATGAGGGGAATCGTTTGAGTGGTAACACTGCCGCCGGGTATTACACCAATAACATCCTTAGTGGATTGGGCATAGTTTGTAAACCTGGAAGTTGATCCGCCACTTACGAACAGTATCTTCAGATCCGGAGCGTTGATACGTAAGTTTTGCATTTGTTGGAAGGTGTAAGTTGAGTCGGCCTGGTTATTTCCTTGGTTATTCGAAACGATTAGCGAGACCAGCGACCTACCGCCTGATGTTGAGTTTGCTTGATTACTAGCGGCTAGGTTGTACGTAATGTTACCTAACCTCATAAGTACGTTGGCCAAATTCAAACCCATCGATTCTGTAAATGAGCAAACAATGAGTAAACAGATCGACCTACAGGACGAGCTAAACTCTTGAAATTCGTAATTAATGCAGTAATGAACGTTGAACTAGATGAAGCTACTGATCATAATTGTGGCAGGTGATATTTAAGTCAGAAACACAGAGAAAGCTACTAATGTTTCACAGAATAATATTGGCCTTGTAAGACTATAACTAAATCTTAAAGAAAATTAGGAAAGCCGCTAAGACAACCGACTCTGTCAACAAAATCAAATATATAATGAAGAAGCCGGAAATATATTAGAACCAATCGAAGGTTAAAATTAAATAGCTAGCGCCACAAATGCTTTCGCATCCCATTACCGCGCCTAACGGGAGGCGACGCGACGGTGCTTAGCGCGGCGCTCTCACCCAATCGGTTTGTTGTAGACGATCCGTTGAGGGACTTGACAAACTCAGATGACCTTATCTGATCAGAGAAAAGTTCATACAAGCTACTACCAACCTAATGTAAGGCTAGTGCAAGAAGAAAGACTAGCGCATTAACACAAACAAGATAATAAGACCAATCTTAAGCTATGGCGCGATAGTGTGGTGGGAGGCGACTAGAAAGTTCACGTATATAAGCAAGCTGACAAAAGTACAGCGATAAGCATGCATTTGGGTCACTAGCGCACTCAGAACCACTCCCACGGCGGCACTGGAAACTATCCTCCATCTGCTGCCAATGGACATATGGTATGCATCAAAAGCATTGCTGCAAAAGGTGCTCTCAGACTCAAAGAGTTAGGTTACTGGAGAACTACGCCTGATGGTCACAGTACCATACTCAACGACTTCTTGGAGTGTAATATCGATAGGGAAACGGACTTCACTATGCCAGAAATAGATTTCGGTTGGGAATTTTCTATCAAAATCCCACACAGGGACGACTGGAATGAAGAACGCTACCTAGACAATAGAACCACAATGATCTTCACCGACGGTTCGGGGGTATTCTCAAGGAACTCGAGATTCACGAGGCCTACAGGCTACCGGACCATGCCAGTGTATTTCAAGCGGAAATCTTTGCAATACTCCAGGCTTGCAAAATTATTGAGGCAAAGGTGTATGCAACAGAAGACATCACTATTTGCATTGACAGCCAAGCAGCCATTAAGGCCCTTAGCTCGAACACAACACGTTCAAAACTTAGACAATGTCGTGGTATTCTTAACACTATCGGCACACGGCACAAAATTACCCTCTGCTGGGTGCCAGGCCACTGTGGAATTCAGGGGAATGAGCAAGCTGATGAACTCGCTCGAGCAGAATCCAGCCTAAGCTCACTAGTGGGAAAGCAGCCCATTGCTATTCCCATCGGATCCATAAAACATTCTATCGACTCACTATGCTTACAGTGGGCAGGCAATAGATGGTCAACCCTAACTACATGCCCAATATCAAGAACTCTTTGGCCTGAATATGATCACGGGAAAAGCAAGTATATCCTGAGCCTGAGCAGAAAGGATGCTAGCACACTAATCGGAGTGCTCACAGGGCACTGCCTGATTGGTAGATACGCTAGACGACTGGGAGCCGAGTCAAATGATCTCTGTCGTAGCTGCGGTGACCCAGAAGTGGAAGAGTCAATCTTCCACGTCCTATGCGAGTGTCCGGCACTATCGGAAACGAGAAGGCGGAACCTCGGCGCTTATTTCCTCGATGACCTTGGTGGTATCGATAAGGGAAAGCTATGTAACATAGCAAACTTTATAAAATCTATTAGTAAATGGTTTTAGGTTCCAGGAGTTATCATACTCAAACGGGGAGCACAATGGACGAACAATAACGTCTAAGTGAAGGAGGATGATGGCATCACCACCCCATATACCATACCATACCATACCAACCCAAACAAGACACAAATTTTGCACAATCTTGAGATTTCAACGAAACTCAGCCGAAATCTGCTAGATTTCTCGTACATTTAAGCGATTAGAGATTAAAATCTCTTTCAGTAACTAAATTTTGTGGAAATTGAGCTAAAAATCTGCTTAAACCGGCCTGGACAGCCCTGAAATTTGTGTTTCACCACAATGTTTTAAACTCCAGTAGTAACATAGTGCCCCCGGGGGGTTGTACGTTAGGCTAACAAAAACAATTTATCCACGGAAAATCAATAACGGAGTTTAAATCGGATAAAAAACTCGGATCGGACGAAGGGTTGATGATGTCCCTACAATAAGCGATTTCAGGAATATTAACGATAAGGCCGCGCCCGATTAAGAATACTACAATTAAGATAATTTACTATAACTCCTTACCCACTTGAAGATCAGGAACAGTCTGTAACACCCATGACTTCAAGCCAATCTACATGTCTCTTCAACAAAGTAACAGACATAACATTACTGCCACATAATAATACGTACAATAGTGCCATATGGCTATAGAAGACCTGGCACTCTAATATATGCGCTAGTATATTCATAGGCTAGCGTCATAGAAAATAATAATAATAATACTACAATTAACTTACGCTGCTGATGAGTGGTTACATTCCAGTACACATAAGCATCCGAAATATATTGAGTTGTTGGTACAATGACTCTTCCGTCCATGGCATTCATAATCGTGACTCGAGATGCGTAGGGATTCACGTTTACATTCTGGAGGAAATACCTGCGAATAGAACCTCAGATTAGGCCAAACCTAAATACATTAAATGTGAAGAACTTACATAATGATCGGGTTGATATCCTGGAACTGCCATGTTGTATCAATGAAAATGTAAAGATCGGTAGCCGTATTCCAGATAGTTTGCTGATTCGGCACCAACAATGTCGCATAGCAGGATACGTCGTTTAAGTATTGCGCTAAGGAAAGCAAGGACAAATTTTTCTAGCTATAAGCGGACTATACACACACAAATCGCAAACTAGCGAATACTTACGAATATAAGTCGAGAGGGCTTGAGCTGCATTGCTCGCGAAGGACGAAATGGCTTCACTGGTCAAAGTAACGCGAAGTTGCATTTCGCGATCCAGGACATTACTAAAAGCGGCCGTTTGTGCCGTCATTTGATCGATAGGTGCTACTGATGTGAAGAGACTGCGGCGATCACATGATCGCATTGCACTACCTAGAACTCCTCTCTGAAAGCCATCGTTAGTACGTAGGGAAGAACACAACTTGATTACACACTTAACGCACCTGTGAGTAGTACATATCGAGAAGTTGACTCAGTTTCAAGGTACTGAATTGATTCCGCCAGTTGGCAATGTTCGTGGCCAGAATCAAACCGTCTAAGCCTCCACGGATTTCGGCATCGGTCATCTCTAAGCGATCGCGTTGCGACAAGAAGTAGTACCGCGGTAAAGCGGTACTATTCCAGCCACCTGAAGCACCTACAGAAATTTGTGAACCCGTCGTAACAGTCGGTCCCTGTAATAAAGCTATTTCGGCCAAATCGCCAGCCAAGGTTGCTGCCCACTTATTATCAACGTTCATATTGACTTGTTGTTGATTGGACCGGTATGCTGGTGCAGGACGCTTAAATGTCTGAAGTAACGTTCCCACCTGAATAGTTTGCGGCTGAAGACCGGCCGCGATGCCACCAATCAAGCTACCGCCCGAAACCGATCCCCATGGTGTCCATATAACGCCGCTTTCCAACGGACATTGGCTTACCGCTTGACCAGAATCACCACTGCCGTAACCATTTCCAACTCCGTTTCCGTTTCCGTTTCCATTGCCATTACCATTGCTGTTCGGATAGTATCCTCCGGCTGAATCAAAAGAGGTCTCAACATCGATTTCTACGCTTGGGGTCTTATTATTTGCTCCAGGATAAAACTCACCGCCATACTGCAAGGGACCCGATTGGGCTTTACCTTCTTTTACCGTTTCGAGAAGTTCGACGTCACCGAGGAAATTACTTTCGTACTGACCGGAACCGGTTTTTCCGGTATTAATAGCGCGCGGCACTCGCATAGCTTTGTACTGAGACAGTTGATTGCAGGCGGTATTCTCATCGCCGCGAATTCGACGATCGATAGTACTCGATAGCATGAAATGAAGACTGCAGATTTCTAGAGGCGACAGGGTTGAATTGGGCAATTGTTGTCCATTACTCGGCAGCAATCTCGATATCAGAACCTTGAACTTGGGGAACTGAAATCCTGTTGGTCCGTACGGTAGGACCGATGGAGTTGTCATTACATTAGATGCCCGCTGGATTCCATCCTGTCGGAAGTTTTGGATCAATGCTACAGCTAGCTGTCGGATATCTTGCGTATATTGGGGATTGTTCTCCAATTTTTGAATAATACTAATCATGTTTCCAATGTTATTAGGAACTCGGTTGTATGCGTACAAATAGTTATGATTGCGATAACACTGCTCCAGCGAGCTGGGAACACGCAACTGAGCGTTCAATTGTCCATTGCCTAAACCACATGCCAACGACAGCACTAGTAGGACTGCCGCATACGAACCTCTCGCCATACTGAAACTGCAATTTTTGAAAATAGTTGGATTAATAAAATTCGAATTCGGTTTGAAACTGTAACAGTGTTGGTTAAATCATTGAAGCAGGGCATGCGAACAAGCTGTTTGTATAGCGTCTTTATATAAAAACATGCATGACTACGGGTGCAGTTGCATCGTCTGTATCCAGTTTGAGTGTGTGATCTTTGTGTAGGTGGAACCACGAACAATAAGTCCTGATCGTACGGCTCAATCCTTAAGATCAAAATTTTACAATTTTATTGAACTCTGCTGAAAGTATGGAAGCAGCAGAATATTTTTATTCCAGTTGAAGATAAAATATGATAGATGTCAAGGATATCTTGTGGAGAAACTCCAACTTCAGTGGAGAAACTCCCAGAGATGGAGCAGTTTGGTGAGAAATTGGAAAAATTGAAACTAGAGTCATCGAACTCCAGATGGAGAAGGAAATCCCAAAAAATAGCTTTCTCCTTTCTGCTGGGATTGGGTAAGGTGAACCACGTAAAAGAGAGAAACCTAAACTGGAACCTTGAACTGAAAAACAAAGCAAGGCAATGAGCATATTTCCTAGGTTCCTAGGAGTTCCTTCTAGGTTGGAGATGAGAATGGTATGGTATGATATGGTATGGTGTGTGGGGTGGTGATCTTGTCATCCTCCTTCACGTAGACGTTAGTGTTCGTCCGTTGTGCTCTAAGTTAGAGTATGGAAACTCGTGAAACCTAAAACCATTTTGTGGATTTGGAGATGAGAAATAAAGTAACGAAAGTTTGACCACAAAGAGGGCGTAGACCTGAACCTAGATAAAGTGTGAAATTCGCCAAGAAGTCGAACCGGCTTGAAAAAATTAAAGAAGCTCGTAGCATCTACTCCTGCCGTGTTTGAATCCAGTGTTTTCCTAAAATAGCATATGAGCCAAAAAACTGCAATTAATTCCTGACGCCATCTGTATGTGAAAAGTAACGCCTGATAGGCTGCTCTGGATCTCGATCGTTCTTTTATTCGCTCTTAACCTGAGATCTGCTCTACGCTGGAACGGAAAAAAAGCGCGCCCGTTATGTGATATCGGAAAGATCACCGTATATGCCGTGTACGACGTGTGCAGTAGCGTAGGAGATGGGGTGGAGGATTTGATGCTCAAAAACATATGATTTCTTTATGTTTTCTATCCCCAAAAATCAATTGTGTTGCGGAGCTTCGATTGCAAACTGAAATCAGATGAAGGGACAATGATGTCCCTCAAGTAATAATTTAAAGAAGTTTATTGAGACCCAACTTGGGCCGTAGCGCCATAGAAAAACAATTGAAGTGCTATTCCTTTAAAGTCTTCCAATTCAGAGGTTGTGTGATCGAATCCCACTCTGATCATGAGTTTGTTCCCCATAACTAACACCAGAGGAGGTCACAGAGTATTTCATGATTTAATTTAAACTGTAATTTAAATTTATTTTCCATCTCCAAATTGCTACGCCAATGCCACAATTTAATTTGCTAGGATTCCAAATCCAAGGAAATGCGTCAATCGATGCTGCACTGATGCTGTTAAACTTAAAATCGCGATAAGTAAAATTAAATCTTTTAAGCTCGGAATTTTTAATGAAATTTTTAAATGTTCACTTTTAAATAACATTAAAAATGAATTAATCGAAAAATGACGAATGAAATGAAGTATGATGTGTTTGCTGGTCATGGTCATGATATTATGTGAAATGTAATTGTAGTTTTTATTAAACAAACACTTAAGCATTAATCAACAGTAAGATATTTCTTTAACTTCCATTCAAATCAATTAATAATACAAAGCTGAATTTTAATCTCATTTCATGCTTTCCACCCTTAATTTAATTTCATTCACTTTTAATCTCATTCATTATCTTATCACCCAAAATCTTATCTTAATAACATTTTAACAAGATTTCAAAAATTCGATAATTTCATAAAGAACCTCTCCCATACTCTTCTGAACTCCTTCTATCATACAATCGTAATCATTCGAAGATTTTTTTTTACTTAGAAGCCCATGTGGCTAAAGTTTGTATGCCACGCTGTCAAATATTTGACCAAAACATTTTGATGAAAAGTTCAGTCCGATTTTTTTTCGGTTAAACAGACCTTGTGTAGAGGAAATAAAATAATGTGGCAAAAAAAAAATTGACGGTTGGACAATCTGACTGCATTTTCCAGTGAGAATAGTCAAATATCTTTCGTAGGTGCGGTCCCTCTCCATCATACTTGAACCATAGCACCCAAGAAAGAATGACCCAGGAGCCGAAAAGAAAATTACCAAAATTTGATCGGCCATTCTTTGCGATGTATTCATGTTCGAGTTGCAAGCATGACAGTGTAAGATTTGTAAAATGAAAAATATAGTTTTAAGTAGTCGTTACTTCTGTATTGCAAAAAAAGCAATTAAGTTAAATTCTAATTAAATCGATTGATAAGAAGTGATATTGGCATTTTATTTCTCAGAAATATTATCGCATTTTAATGACCATACTACGCATTCTTAATCTTAAATTCCATGAGAGAAATAACAATAAATTTCGGTAGGTTAAAATGAAGAAAGAAGAAAACGACTATACTTGGGCTATTAGAAATGCATGTATTCGTTTGAGCCCAATAAAAAGGTAGTAAATTAAAATGTAACCTATGTTTATTTTTAATCAATTGCAGATAAAAAAGTAAGAAGAAAATCGAGTGATCTTCTGGCCTACACGCAAAAGTCTTTAAGAAAATTACGCATTCAAATGTAACAAATAAGATCAAAATCTCATCCACCTTTCGATTAGTTACCATACAAAATTTGGTGATAGTAATTGCTCAAGATTATCAGAAAAACCTCCAATCTAGGAATTTTATGCCGCGTTTTCACTATCGCCTTCATGTGCGTAGGGCATGTGCGATGAGCGCGAATGTCTAGGCGTAAGTGGAAACGGCACATTTGTGCTACACGCACATCCCTTTGATGTGCGTCAAAAACCACCATCGACGCAAATGTCAATGCGAATGTTTTTGGCAGTAGTGGGGACTACCAAGTGTTCAGTTCAGTCCCAGCAGAAATACGAGTAATGTTTTATGCACTGTATGTAATATTATAGTTTTTGCAAGATTATTAGAATGTGTCTTTTTCGCATTCTGAAAATATAGAGAATCATTCCTTCAACATTCCAGAAAAAATTTAATATGAATAGTATGGTAATTCTTCCATCCATTGAATCGAAATGTTTACGAAATGCACTCTTCAGAACTCTTTTTCCCGCTGGGGTAGTGTCTTCGCATAGGCGATAGTGGAAACGCTACATCGTGCTCTACGCACATCTCTTTGATGTGCGTCCAAACACCGCCATCGACGCAAATGTAAGCGATTCTCGACTTGAGTTGCAAACTAACGCGAATGTGCCGTTTCCACTTACGCATACGCGCTAGTTCGCCTCATCCAATGCAGATGAAGGCGATAGTGGAAACGCGGCATTAAATTATGCACACTTTAGCTAATCACCATTTCAAAGTACAAATGGAAATTCAGATTAAATGAAGGATATCACTCAAACAACAACCATACAAATGTCCTTCGAAAATATAGTGTTCGCATTAGGCCTAACTCGACCACGCAAAGGAAGAGATTTTGTGTACTAAGAAGAAAAATTCTTCTATTCTTCGGGTAACTCCCATTCAAAATCCCTTAAAACATCTACAAATCAAGACGTTGAATTTTTGTCATATACTATAATTTTTAACACCATTTCAGGATACTGGAGTAAAACATGTAAATTCAGGGGACTTTTAAAGGAGCTACCATACAAATGTCATTAAAAAAAACAAGTGACGTGTAGCTTGAACTCGCGATAACTTGAGAACGCATTGAGCTATTTAGTTAAATGATTAAGTTTAAGGTAAGAAGAAAGGTTCAGTGTAGTAATACACTAGCTTCTTAACAAAATGTTGAAATTTTGCTTAATTTTTGGATACGTCGATTTCTCAATGGTTCCATGTACTGAAGGCATGAAAGGTTCTTGGACAGAATCTTCCTTTGGGCGCAATATACTAACGAAAATTGTTCAAATTTTCGCCAAACGTTCGAAACATTGAGATACCACTCTATTATATATAAGATTTTCAATCAATTTAGTAGATCGATCGATTGTAAAGGGCGTGATCGATGGTCGTTCCCAGACACCTTGAAGAAACCTGCTCCTGAACATCAATTACATTATGTCCAAATTTTTATCGTATTTGCGATTTCATAAGTTTTACAAATTCTACACAACTACTCATTATTTACATGACGAATAGTTTAAAGGTGCGTGCAAATGTGTAATAAAATATTTTGCAAGCATTGATACCGCCAACACATGGAAATAGCATTTCAAATCGACGGATATCGATGGCAAATACGATCAATTTTTATTCCATGAAAAAAGATTAACTCATGACACAAAAATTTCGTTTTAATTCTTATCTTATCGCGATTTTACTTACGAAAAATGCCGAATAAAATCTATATACTAGTCCTAAGTTTGCATTGTCACCTGAATTTTTTTTTGACAATGCTCAGTGCAATTTAGCAGTAATACGAAATTTACAGTTGCTATAGTCATAAAATACATTTAAGAGCCATACAAAGAAAAGGTGATATCTGGCACAGTTTGATTGATTTTCGAAATATGTGAAAAACAAATAGCTAACTGACAATGTTGTACCTGTTTGGACGATTAAGGCAATCAATTATGCTATGAATTTCAGATAGTTGGTGCTTCTTGTACAAAAATGATGGTTCAAAAAATGATGCAAATTCTATTTTCGGATAGTCTAGTTCGTATTGATAGCACGCTTCAAATATTCCCATTTTTCCCCAAACCGTGCCACTAAGAACAGCAATTAAAGGAACAAATACCAGAATGAAACAGCAGCATGGAGTAACACAGGATAAAAGCGTCAAGTAATATCAGCCTTATTATTCCATCTGATTCTGTTTGAATAAAGTTGTGCGCAAACTGACTGGAAAAAAAATAGTGCTGTTGAGGTTTAGCACACAGTCTTAGTTTTGTGGAAAGTGCTAAGACTATATCTACATTAGGGTATTCAAGATAAAGACTCGAATGTGCAAGAACAAGATTCGAAGAGTACAAGCCCAAGGCATAAGTGTACCAGATCAAAAGCAATTGAAATGAATATTGAATAACATAGTAAAAAAGGAAGGTTTCTTGGAAGAATCGTTCCTATTATGACCAATGGGATCTAGTATTGAAGAATCGATATATCGAAGCAATAACTTTGTAAATAATAAATCAAATATTAAGCCAAATTGGTTTGAATATTAGGTGAACTTCAGAATTCAATAAGGCAAGCTTTGACTTGTTATAATTCGTGGATATGAATTACAGTTCAGGAGCGTACATATGGAGGAATCTTCGACAATACCAGCTTTAAGAGTGGTTTGGATAACTGTGTAATACATCTTCCGATCAGTCAATGGTCACGTTTACGTGCGGACCAGACCAGTCTAAATAGACCAAAAAAACATTTTGGTCGTACGCACAAACGTAAACTGAACCAGTCTAGTTGGACTTACTTTGGTCCTGATTTTGGTACGAACCAAATGAAACCAAACCAGTCTAGTACTGTGAAAATGCGCACAAAAATGCAAGACCGAAAAATATCAAACTGGTTTATGTAGACTGGTATGGTCCGCACGTAACCCAATGCAATAGTTCTCTCGGACCTAGTTTTTGAACTGGCCTTTCCAGTGATGATTTTTTTAAGTGTCATATCCTCAATGGCAATAGGTAAGGTAGCGATCTATTCTAGTAGGGTGGTGGTCTCACAAGAAACTCCAAAAAATTCTGAAAATTTAGCTTCTATGGTGACTTTACTATGAAAAAAACTGCATTGTCGTTATAAAGAATAAGTTGTTCATTTTGCTTTAGATATCTTGGTCCCAGGGTCTGCAAATTAGTCAAAACCGTCCAACTTGTACTAAGGGAGTAACAAATATAAGCAAAATTAAAAAACTCATCCCAATCAAAACAAATTACAATATGATTTTATAGTTGTTCAGAAATTCGATCTGAAACTATTATGACTCAACGTTAGAGAGTGCCCTCATAGCATCGGCATGCGGTACTGAAAAACACAGCTTATCTAAAATTAGAAGGTCTCCGATAGCTGTCAGATATAGAGTCCTGAAAATCAGTACTGATAATAAGAGTTTAATTGAGAGTTCGTAAATGGACTTTGTTCTGAAAAATTCCAAATTTTGTGAATTTTTTATTACGAAGAAAACGAAATATTACATTATTATCTTCAGTTCAGCGAACGAAAGAGAAGTTCACAGTTCCAACCTGAATAACGACAACCAAAGATTCGAGTTTTGAGCGCATTAAAAAAATGCAGACTTAATATCTAGACAGTAAGCCAGTGCGAATACACAAAGAGCGTATGGGAACAGAAATCAATATTAATTAAATATAATAATTTATTTTTAGTTTTGCATTTCAGTATTATTAGAGTACTTGGAAACTGAATTGCAATTTATCATAAATGCAACTAATATCAGTACTGTATTGGAATTAAAGTTCAGAATATTTAATGAATGAATAAGTAACCAGAATGTTCCAATAGAATTTTGAATGTGAATATTGCTGTAGTTTCTTATAAATCCCGATGTTATACGGTGATGACTACACCCAAGGCCATTGCAATTGAAAGCCTGTGATATTTTTTTAACAATTATTATACATCCATTTATAAATAACTGTTGGTTCTCATAAACCTTATTCAGGTGTAAAGATTGCCTTATCACAACTGCGATAAGATTCAACTTTGTAATCAACATAGTACCTAAAACCAATGAAGAGAAATCGTACATTTTGCCAGCTAAATTCTACAACATGGTGGTTACTACTCGTATGTTGTAACGATGTATTCTACCGTAAACATCATTTTCCCACTGAAAATTAACGAGATGTCGTACTACAGGGTGTGGTCGTCGCCAAGAGTACTAACTATCTAACGCTTTTCAAATGAATTATAACCTCAAATCTGCTGCTAATAGTCCCAGATTTGATTTTGATCTAACAAGACACCCCTAAAGTGTCCTGCGAAACATGTGGCTTCATTTTTTTCCAGTCAGCTTTTAACCTTTAGAATAATTTTTGCCGAGACATATGCCAACACGTAGAAATAAATTAAGCTTCTTATCATTCTTTTCGATATAAAATAATATCAAATATTTCATTTTTTTTTTTATCACAAGCCGGATAAGATTAGTTTGCAATGATTCAGAAGCGATCAATAAAGGTTATTGATGGTTATTGATAACTGAAAAGAAATTGGGAACGGAAATATATACATCATGCATAGGCAGTGGTTAATTTTCCACCCAACTAAGCTCTTTTGACGAACTCGAAAAAAACACCGCAGGTGCTGTTTTAATAAAAAAAAACAAAAACCATAGTGCAAAGGCTTCTACAACATACCGTAAAATTAATTTAGCAAGCGTGATTTTAACAACACTCTCACACATCAAGACGCGCACACTCACTCACTTTCCAATCTTATCACAAATTTTATCAAAAAAAAACAGCAGAATTAAATAATAATTCAGACTTTCAGATAAGAAGAGATTATAATAAAAGTGACTAATCTACAAAACACACTGGACATTTTCTGTAACAAAAATTTAGGTCCTTGCTCTTACCCCTATTCAATTATCCTTTTTTATTTGACTTATTTCTATGCTATCGACTATCTCACGACCGAAATCACGCCAACACTTCCCACCAAAAAAATCAAAAATTTCAAAATGTTCCAAATCACTGTCTCTGAATTTCGCTACGTAGTATACACCTGATTCGCACCTGTCCAACTGAAAGACTGAATTAGACCGCACCTAATAACGTACAACAAGTTAAAAACGGCAGATCCATATCTTATCTTATCTTCGCTGAGCCGAAGAAGATATGAGGTGTGTAGCTACGATTTCTTAACGTAAAAGTTCGAAAAATTGAATTCGTTTTGATATGATAGTGGTATTTTTTCATATTTTGTAATGTTTTTATGAGGAATTTTTTTAAGTATGCTTGTCCTTAGTCACCGGTATCAATTATAAATTTGAAAATGACACAAACATTGAAATAAGAAAAAGAATGACCGATCAGGAAACGATATATCGAAGAATTCGGATTATGATTCATGGCTAGTAGTAGGGCATGTAGGGATTTATTGGGGTATGCTATTAAGGCAATCCCTCAAGTTTTATCTGTGACTTTCCCATTTGTTTCAATAATTTATAAACAAATACCAGTGTCGTGACAAAGAAAATATGACAAAAATGATATCACCACTAGTTCCAATCTTCTGCTCATCTCAGACTCCATGTATGTACTACCCCAATGATCGGGTGAATTTTCCTCAGTGAAGTTTTTTGTGAATTTATAGCCCTGTATTTTAGGTAAAAAAAACTTTGGATATATAGAATTACAAGTGGAGTTCAATTAATGTAAAATTGTTGAGGGGGAGGTGGAGCACGAAAGTGGGGGAATAGACATTTTTCGAAAAATTTAATTTTTAAATCTCAAGCACCGTACCAGATATGATCCTAGAAATTTTACAGGAGCTAGGCCTAGTAGACTTCCTGTAGAGAAAAAAAATGTTGAGGGTGATGGTGAAGGGGTGATGGTGAGAGCGGATGAAAAGAAAAGAATTCGGAATTTTTTTCTCAAAAATCGCAAGTCGTAGAAAGCTTAACATTTACAACTGTATAGAGACACTATTGTCGAGAGGAGCTAGCCTACTTAGGAAGTCGGGTCAGAGTTACTCTGCTTTGGGTCCCAGGTCACAGCAAGATAGAGGGTAACGAGCGGACAGACGAATTAGCTAGGCAAGAGTCTGCTCTTCAGGGCTCTCTCGTGGAACCCGTTCACGTCCCACTAGCTACTGTTAAGCGCCAAATATCATCCCACTTTCTTACAGTCGCGAACTCCAGATGGAGAAGACTGACCAACTGCGTCATATCTAGGAAGATATGGCCATCCTACTGCCGGAGCAGAACAGACGAACTCTTGAGCAGGAGCCGTGTAGACGTCTCCAGAGTCTCGGTGGTTAGCACGGATCACTGGCCAATCGGTGACCACGCGGCGACACTGGGTATTCCTTGAACGTCAATTGCCACGGTTGTGGGGACGCAAATAAGAGGGAAACTGTTATCCACCTTCTTTGCGAGTGTCCGGCTAGAGCCAGAGCCAGCTAGAGCCAGACTTCGTGCATTAGGCAAACCTTTCTTTGATAACCTTGATGAGATCTCAAAAAATAAGATTGGAGAACTGATTGTCTTTTTAAACAGCTCCGGATGGATATGATAATCCATTCCAGCCCCAGGTCTCTATAAAACTCTGTATCTACTTCAACAGCCCTCAACGACCAGGTTAAGCGAGTTGTGATATCAAAACGACGCTAATGTGCTAATTGGGCTCTGTTTCGACTGACGGGCCACCACGTTAACCAACCAATCGACCAGAGCCACTATAGAGGTATCCTAGAAAAATGAAATTTTTTATAGTGGTAGCAAGGTACGGGGTGGGGGTGGTGGTGGTTTTTTACATCTCCCAAAACGGCTCATGTAATGTAGACGTTCTACTAAAGAGATAATTAAAACAAAAAAAAGTTCAGTTTTTTTAGCGAGGTGGAGGAAAGAAAATGTTCGTGAACAGGGCTTTATCCACATTTTCACGAATTTCGTTTTATCTTTTAGACATGCCGAGTTATTAAATTAATTTTACTTCCGCGTGCTCTTCATATCAGGCCTAGAAAAGTTTTTCCAAATTTTTCGATATCCAACCCCTAAGGGGGTGTAAAGTGGTTGTGTACATTTTCACGCATTCCGATATACGAGTATTTCTTAGGTCTAATGAGATATAGAATTTACTTTCACTTCTACAGGCTTTAAATATAAACGGGAAAAACCGATTTAAGCATTTTTCGATATTAAATCACCTATGTAAGGTTTTGTTCAAGTTTTCACGAATCCCGAAAAATTCTTAGGTTTAATGAAATCGAATTCGCTTTTACTTCTATTGAATCTTCTATTAAGAAAAATACGTAAATAAATAAAAAAAATCTACCGAAGTCCGAAGCGTGTTTAATGCTGAGATGCAGTGTAGGTTACTATGCGACTAATAACCGAAAGAATATCCGGAAGGGTATTTGGAACGTTATTTTTTAAGATGTGAGTCATCAGCATCTCAGCTTTAAATACGTTTCGGACTTCTAGCAAAAAAATAATAAACTTACGACCATACTGTTGGCAGATTTTTAGATGATTACACAAACAGCCCGAAAAAGTAAAAACCAATTCGATGTCTTATCATTTCTAAGATATATGACGGAATTCTTGAAAACGTGTGCAACTCTTTCATACCCTCTCAGGAATTGAAAAGGAAAAAGTCATGAAAACGGGTTTTAGATAAATATATAAAAATATCCAATAAATTTCAATATCTAATAGATATGGATAAATTCGTGAAAATGTATGCAAACATTTGACACACCCTTAGGGGTTGAATTTCAAATAGTTCCGAAAACGCTGTCTAGATATTTATCTCAAGAACCCGCAAAAAGAAATGAATTCAGTATGTCAGAAGACCTATTACGATATTCGTGAAAATATATATATATATCCCATTATCACATATAATTTTTTGGCCCTCTTCCGTACGCCAATGGGTATTTCAAATTTTTTTTACTTAAATCACTTTTCTAGCACATCTACATATACCCACCAAGTTTCAAGTTTCTAGCATAAGCCGTTCCGTTGTGAATATGTATTGAAAAGTAATTTAGACAGAAAAATTTCAAATAACATGGTCAGTGATAATAAAGTGCATATACGAGTATTTTGACAAAGAAGTTGCATACATTCTTAGGACTGATAAGATATCGAATTGGTTTTCAAAAATGATTTTCAGGATTCAGGAAGTGGTGTAAAGGGGTTATTCAATCAATAATCGCCAAAGGTGTGACGCGATTGTTATGAAAATGTGTGTACTCGAAGAATTAATGAAAAAAAATATAATTTCAATTTTTTGTTCCTATCTCATTTTATTTTTGTTAGTTATAGTATGTTAAAGATTAGGTAAAAATGGTGTAAGAGTCTTCTTTGAAAATTCATATCTCGGGTAATTTTTATCCTAGAATAATAAAATAGGGCTTACGAATATCAAATAGGAAGGTTGTCGCAATATAAAAAAATTATCCTTAAAATTTTTTTTTTACTAATAGTTCAAATGTTTTACTCATTTAAAGCAATTTAATTTTTTTTTAATAGGATTATAAAACAATTAGTAGCTCAATTAAATTATTAGAGAACTAAACTAGCTTAAATTTATGATTTTAAGAGCTGTCCATATATCTAGCATCATAAAATTAAATCCTAGTTACTTACGAGTAAGTAATTAAAATAATTGTAATTTTTGTATAAAACAATTAAGAACCACTAATGTTCTTCGATTTTTTTGATAACGATCCCATTAAGATCCCAAGTTGATTTTTTGGTATGTTTTGAAAAACAGTATAACATACAAAATATAAAAAAAAATAAAAAAATTAAAAAAATTAAAGATCTGGGTTTTGAGATATTCAAGGATAAAGGACAAAATTCTAAGGATAATTTTTATTCGTATTTTATTTTATATTGCGACAACCTTCCCATTTAAAATAAGCCCTATTTTATTATTCTAGGTTAAAAATCTGCCAACAGTTTGGGCGCAACTTTATTATTTTATGGGTAGAAGTCCGAAACGTGTTTAATGATGAGATACGGTGTTGGGTACTATGCGACTGACAACCTAAAAAATAACGTTCCAAATAGCCTCCTGGTTATTTTTTAGGTTGTCAGTCGCATAGTAACCTACACCGCATATCATCATTAAACACGTTTCGGACTTCTACCCATAAAATAATAAAGTTGCGCCCAGACTGTTGGCAGATTTTTTGTTATTTACTTACGAATTTGTTTATCAATAGAATAATTCATAGTAGTAAAAGCGAATTCGATCACATTAAACCTAAGAGATTTTCGGAATCAATGAAATCTTGAACAATACCCCCAGGGGGTTTAATAGAGAAAAATACTTAAATCGGTTTTTCCCCGACTACGTTTAAAGCTTATAGAAGTAAAAGTGAATTCCAAATCTCAATATACCTTAGGAATATATAAGAATTCGTTTATATGTACACAACCACTTTACACCCCCTTAGGGGTTGGATATCAAAAAAATTTGAAGAACAATACTAGGCGCTTATATAAATAGCCCGCAGAAGTAAAATTTCTTTGATAGTTTGACATGTCTAAAAGTTTTAACGAAGTTTGTGAAAATGTGGATTCACGGACATTTTTTTTACTCAACCTCTGAACGCCAATATAAATCTACAGTCTAATAGTACATCTACATATACGTACTAAGTTTCAACTTTCTAGCATAAACCGTGTCTGAGATATAAAAAACCACCCCTCACCTCCGTACCTTGCTACCCCTATAAAAAATTTTATTTTTCTAAGATGTCTCTATAGTGGCTCTATATAATCCTAAATGTTTAGCTTTCCACTCATTACGGTTTTTGAGAAATAAAAATCAGAATTTTTTTCCTTTCTACCCTTTTCAACATCACCCCCTACATCCCCACCACTAATTCCCTACTAGAGGTCTACCGATCCCAACTTCTGTAAAATTTTCAAGATCATATCTGATACGGTTTCTGAGATATAAAAATGAAATTTTTTGAGAAATTGCTATCGCCCACTTTCGTGCCCCACCTCCCCCCTCAAAAAATAAATTTTATCTTCTTGGTGCAATTGGTTCGGAAGATATTGTAATCCAAAGTTTTTCACGCTACGCGCCCTCAAACGATTTTGCGTACGGCGTACGGCGTATACGGCGGACAGACGGACATTTTTTTTTTTGCTTTTTTGGTGTTTATTAGTCCTAAAACGTGTAAATACAAAATTTCAGGGTAGCAAATTTTTTTTAAATTTCAGGTCGATCACAATACTTTATTATTGAAAAATAATAAAGTAAAATTACCCGAGATATGAATTTTCAAAGAGGACTCGAACACCATTTTTGCGAAATCTTTAACATACACATACTATAACTAACAAAAGCAATTAGATAGAAACAAAAAATGTAAATTATATTTTTTTAGCACTAATTCTTCAATACATTTTCAAAAGAATCGGCATACGTAGTTGCATACGTTTTCACAATTTTCGCCTTATGTTAGGTCTGATGAGATAGAAAATTGAAAATTGGGTTTTACTTCCACTGACTTTTTATATAATCGCGTCTACAATCCAATTCAATTCAGAATTTTGTAATGTTCAACACCCAAGACTGTGTAAAGAGATTGCATACGTTTTACGTATACAAGCTCCTTTTAAATTTATAGTCGACTAAAATCGACATTATCGATATTTTTACGTCTGTGGGCAATTTATTTATATTTCAATGTTTGTATAAAGAACAACTGATGAATAATGAAAGTTTTACAAAGAGCAATTCTAGTCACAAAATTAAATTTCCAAAAAAAATTCTCCGGATCGAAATAACCGATGACTTTGACCGTGTCTCGGACAATAACCTAAAAATGTAGATCATATGTGCAACACCACTTTAATCGCTTAGACTTTAAATTTAAAGCAAATAAAAAAAACTTATACTAATAAAATATTTAATTTTATTTTGTCGGTTGTTCATCGCAAGTCTATTTGTTTTATTATTATTTTTTAGCTCATTTTACTTTATTATTTTAATAATAAAGTACTTTTAATATGTCCACAAAATTTCATTTTCTCAGGAAGTTGTTGTGGTTTGTCTTTCAACTCGACCTAACAGGAGAAAGGATGAGGTTTGGGAGGTTGATAGTGAGAAGATCGATTGCGCTTTTGATTTGTATACTCTAGATGAAATCATATAGAGTATTATAAGTTTAATACAGCCCAAAAGTTTGTAACGCATAGAACCAAGCCTCGGACGAAAAAAAGTTATATATTATTTTTTGTTTATTTGTGGCCAAAAACTCCAAATCCGCTTCTGTCTGTCCGTTAGCACGATAACTCAAGAACGCCTTGACCTAGGATCTTGAAATTTTGAATCTGGATGTTTGGTTGAATTTGTAAGGCTGAGTTCGTTAACGGGCAAAATCATCCTACTCCTTCGGGTAGCTGCCATACAAAATGTCCTTAAAACACGTGTTCAAGAATATTGGCCGATAACTTCAGAAGGGCTTAAGAGACGACTTTGAAATTTTGTATGTGTTAATTTTCCAATAGTTGAAGCTAAATGTATGATTATGAAAAAAATCCTATTAGTCCTTCGTGTAGCTGTCATACAAATATCCTGTCAAAATGTCTTCACTTACTTTACAGAACTCACTATAACTCAAGTAATCGTTTAGCTATGAATCCGGAATTTTGTACAAATTAGTTTTGAGTGAAAACGAAGTTCGAGCTTACTAGTCAGTGAAATCCTTTTACTCATTCTGGTACCTTCCATACAAAAAATCCTTAATACACGTGTTCAACAATATTTTCCGGTAACTTTTGAACGCTTCAAGCTACGAATTTGAAATTTTGTACACGTTCATTTTTGAATGGTTCCAAGGAAAAGGACAAATATGTAAGAAATCGAGTGAGTCCTTTCTGCACCTCCCATGTAAAAGTCCTTCGAAAAGCAAAATTTTTTTTCGGTGACTCACCCAGTTCAAGATATGAAATTAAACACTGACGATATTGTCTTTTAGTTCCAAGTAGCAACCAAATTGGGGTCTTTAATAAAGGACATACTAGGTGCACATACGTAATTCTTATTTATCCCCAACTACAATATAAATCGGAGTTCAGTATTCATCTAGAGTATAATACGATTAGCTTGCAGCTGATCGTGACTGCAGTATATTCTTTTCTTTTAGTTTTAAAGAATTTGTTACCTTTGATTTTTTTATGATTTTGCTGTTACAATTTATTATAATCAACAATTTATAATTTTTTTAGTTGCAAATACTGATTTGTTTAGATCTTTTTGGTTCTATAAATTTTTTTTTCGTATTTGGATCTGTTTTCGATTTTGGTTATTTAGCTTAATTTTAGTCTATATTATTAATTTATATGCACATACTCGTATATTGTTTTTTTTAGTATATTTCTTATATTAGATTATTTTTTTGGATGTTTTGTTATGAACCTTCTTACCGTTATTATTATTTCTGTCGAATCTAAAAAATGGCGCATAGCATCAGTGACAGTTCAGTTGAGGAGTAGTCATATGACGCAAAGCATCAGCGCCATTTACATTGAGGAGCAGTCTTTCTCGATCTCTCATGACCGACTGGGAATCTAATCCATTTTATTGTACACGTCTAGAATGTGGACAAAGTATCACCCCACAGCCGCAGCGAGCCCGGAAGCCAGCAAGCACGTCGCTCCAGTTCACATTTTAGCCGGACGTAAGAAGAATTGGTCCACTGTTTCTTTCCTTCGATTATTTTCGCTTTTTGAAGTCGAAATATCTACAATAAAGTTAACCTTATACCATTTGATCAGAACAAAATTCGGAAATGATAAAAAAGCATCCCAAAATTACCGCATACAGTTCTAAGTGTGTGAGCAGAAGAGCTTCTTCCTCGTGTAGCCAATAGACGTCTTACCTCTTCTAAAAACAGGCATCTCTTATTCTTTTCTTTTCAATAACAATTATTAGTTCAGTATTTCATCTAAAGTACAATCATATTGCAACGATGTAGCCTATCGTGTCTGCGATTTGTTTTCAGACACTTCTGCTGCTCGCTGTGACCCATTCTAAAAGTGTGGCAGACAACAGATGCATCGAAATTTCAGGGACAAGACATCGCCAGTTCGAGGTTTTTTCAAATTTAAAGTCTCCACGATCCTGGTTCCTTTTACTTTCTTCAAACTGAGCGTAAAGTAAAGCTCATCTGTTGAGCTTTTGCTCAATCTTTAGCAAATACAACCCTATTACATCCAAACTTTACCCCACAACACCCAGCTTTCCTGCGCTTTCGCAACCTCGGACAAGAACCCATCTACCCTTTCGGATGACATACACAACTTCGACAAACAGATGTCAGTGCCAGTTCGTACCGATTTCATAGAGGGGTGATCCGGCACAAACGCATAAACAAAATAGGGTTGTTCGTTGTTCCTCCACCCTCCGATTGTTTTATTGATCCGCAATAAGTTTGGGCTTTAATTCAGTTTGCCTAGGAAAACGTCAAAGCGTGGTCGACCATTTTTTCGAACTTATCGCAGTTGGTGGTGACCAAATACCGCGAACAAAGTCGATTTTCATCAATTTCTTTGCGATTTTCTTTGATCAATGCTCAATTAAACGTTGGAACTTTTAACGCCTAATAAAAATCGAGTTACTTAGTCGGTGATTTGTGAGGTTTTTTTGTGTTTGTTTGTTTGTTTAACGCGACCGAGAAAAACAGCAATAATGTCGGTTAATTTGCAAGGTGGTGGATGGAGGACATAAGGCGATAATTTTCGTCGGGACAAAAGTGTTCAGTTCAAAACGAAGAGTGCTTTTCATTATTGTTTTTAGCTGTTTTTTTTCTTGCACTTCCTTTTTGTGTTGTGTGTATGTGATATGTCCTCCGAATGAGCTCACGTAAAAGAAAATTCGTGGCAAAAATGAAGTCCGTGGTGGGTTTTCCGTTTTCCAAACTCCGACGAATATCGATTTTTACCAGAAATAAAATGTTGGGGTTGTTTTTTTTCGAGACGTGCACCCAGTCGAAACAAATTAAAACGGTTGGCTATTAGTTAATCGATTTGATAGCGGTGAGAAAGAGAGAGCAAGAGGAAAAATGGATGATGAAACGATATAGTGGTGCTTTTTGTGATGGATTAAATGATTCAGAGCGTTGTTTAGCATTGTGCTCCGGAATTGATTTATCTTTTCCATTGTTCAGTTCGAAATTACGCAATTTTATTAATTTTTTATTAACTATGATAAACGTTTCTTTACTAAGGTTCAAACGCAGTGAGTCATGTGATGATTGCAGTTGTACATGCGGCTGCATATTCCCTCCATTTACCTTAATAAGACACCTGTTCATATATGGAGAAATCTGTTAGACGCAACAAAAAAAGAGAATTGGCTTGCAAGGCAGAATTTTCCGTTAAGCCAGAGGATAAGGACGTTTTGTTCATAATCATACAGTTGGTAAACAGAAGTCTCACTGATGAGAGAAATCAACGGAACTCTATTCAACCACCAGCTGGTGCGGTGAAATACTTCAAAGATGTGTTGAAGATCGTATCGTTTTAAATACCCAACCGCAGCAATAATCCCTTAGAGACAATCTCCCAGATAGTGTCAAAAGACAGAAAGTAGTGCTAACGTACTGAACTTCTTTACTTATTGAATTTTGAGAACAAAGAAGTATCCTACTGAGTGGAAGGCGCGTAACAGTGAAGATACTAAAAAAGGACCGAGGGGTTTTATTTTGTAAGATATAATGATAATGCTTTATTCTATAGCTATAACAAATAGAAATGGTTTACAGCTGTGTACATGTTTTAAAAATGAATAGAAACTAAATAAAATGTTTACAAACTTAGTTTAAGCTAACACACACATAAGTCGTAATGATTCCACCTTCTCACCCCAGAAAGGATAAAGCAATGAATAAAAAATTGTATGGAAACCATCGCAAGTGCTATAATTTAATTTAAAATAAGAGAAAGCAAGTTGAGAACTAAGAACTGTCCTACTCCATCTCTTTAAGCTTCAAATTTAATATTTGGCATACATTACTTTTCCAATGAATTGCAGGAAAAGTATGAGTATAAAGCAAATTGAGCGCGTCCTTCGTGTAGCCTCAAAAGAAAAGTGCTTAAAAAGTGTATGCTTTCACCTTTCAATAAACAATAATTCGAGAACAGATTTAGCCAGGAAATTGGGAAACTGGATGGTTGATGGAATTTGTAGGGCTAATACATATAATTCAAAATTTCCAACACTGTAATTTTTAACAATGTAAAAATATGAGCTGAACCAGTGGTGTAGTAACGGGGCGAGAAACGATTCAAAAAAATTAAATTCAGTTGTAACAAAACCAGTACTTCTAGATAATGTCAAACTTCATTGATTAATTAACAGTAGGTTAATATTGAAATATTCTCCCTCCCCTCGCCATTTCACCATGGTCTGCAGGCCTTAATTTATTGAAGGAGTTTTTAATTTTGGTTTTTAGATCTTAGCAACCGCTTACGATTGGAGGCTAAGAACTGGAGAAAAAGAAAAAGTTCCGATTTTACTTTAAGCCCCGAACACAATAGGTTTGTTCTTTTTGCCAGGTGAAGTTCACATTTTAGTGTAACTTACACTGAAAATGGGATACAACTTACACTGAAAGTGTAGGGTTTAGATCGCGCAAAAAGAACGGGTTAGTGTAGAAAAATTACAGCTAAAATTCGGAACTTTTTTATTTGTTTTATTCTTTCACTTCTATCAATGCAAATTTATTGCCATTCAATATTCTTGCATTTATTCATTGAAAACAGTATTTTCATAAATGCACAAAGTCAATTTTATCTGCATAGAGCCATCAATTCTGACAGATGGCAAAGAAGAAGATCTTACACCGGCTCCCGATCCAGTGTAAGATAGTGTACACTGAGTACACTACACTAGCAAAAAGAACAGCAACCTCTGACGTCACACATGGAACGGAACGGGAGCATTGTGTTCGGGACTTTATTATTTTTTAATAATAAAGTATAGTGATCGAGCTGAAATTTCAAAAAAATTTGCTACCCTGACATTTTGTATTTGCACGTTTTAGGACTAGTAAACCCCAAAAAAGAAAAAAAAAATTCCATCTGTCCGCCGCAGACGCCGTACGCAAAACCGTTTGAAGGTGCGTAGCTCTCAAACCCCTTGAGATATTAAGTTGAAATTTTTATGGTAGGTAGAATGGGTGAACCCCTACGAGTGGTACCTTTTGGAGGGGTGGGGGAGTAGGGGCGAGCGTTTTAGATGAAAAATTTTGGTTTCTAGATCTCAGGAACCGCTTATGCTAGGAGGCTGAATGTTGAAACTTATGTAGTACTATGATAGTGTACCTATTTGCAAACAAAAATGGTCGATAGGGGTCGAGGGTGTGCGAGTGAGGGGAAAAACAATGCGTCCAAAACGCTTGAAAGCTGAGATTGAAACATTCTAATCGATATCTCCTGAATTGTGATGTCAGAAGGTTGGAACGTTGTAGTTGTCTTAAGAGATACTAGAAGATTAGAAAAGAGTTAAAATGTTTAATGGTGGTGGTAAGGTATGGGGGTTGGGGGTGAAAAACTTTGAATTACAATATCTTCCGACTCAATTATGCCCGGAAGATAAAATTTGGTTTCTGTACATATATAGAATTACCAGTGCGGTCTACTGAATGTAAAATTTTTGAGGGGGGAGGTGAAGCGCGGAAGTGGGGGGACAGTCATTTTTAAAAAAATTAAATTGTTATATCTCAAGAACCGTATCAGATATGATGATGAAAATTTTACAAGAGTTAGGACCACTGTACCTCTAGCGCAGAGAAAAATTTTTGAGGGTGTGGGTGTAGGGAGGGATAGTGGGAGGGGAAAATGAAAAAATTCTGATTTTAATTTCTCGAAAGCCGCAAAGGATAGAAAGCTAAAAATTTATAACTGTATAGAGCTACTAAATTTTTGATAGTGGTAGCAAGGTACAGGGGTGGGGGGTGGTTTTTCATATCTCAGAAACGGATTATGCTAGAAAGTTCAAACTAAGTACCTACATGCAGATGGAATAACCAGGAGGCTATTTGGAACGTTATTTTTTATGTTGTCGGTCTCATAGTAACCTACACCGCATCTCAGCATTAAACACGTTTCGGACTTCAACCCATAAAATAAAAAAGTTGCACACAGATTGTTGGCCGAATTTTTATATCTCGAGAACCTGTAATGATAGATAGCTGAAACTAGGTATTTAGATAGAGCTATGTTGTAAAAATATGGTAGTATGGTACGGGGGTAGGGTGTTTTGCTATCTAGAGAACAGCTTATACTAGTAAGTTGAAATTCGGTAAGTTATGTAGCTCTACTAGAAAAGTAATTTTGATAAAAAAAAAATTCAAATATTCATTGGAACGGAGGCAAAAAAAATTATCAGTGAAAATGAGATGCATATATTTTAACGATTTTCGTCATTTCTCTTAGGTCTTCTGAAATATATTTAATTAGTTTTTCTTCTTCGAATTCTTCACATAAATGTTTAGAAAGTGTTTTCAGAATTTTTTGAAATTCGACCCCTAAAGGGGTGTAAAGGGGTTGTAAAAATGTTCACGATTTCAGCCATATACCTCAGGTCTGATTAGATATCGAATAACTTTTCACTTCCTTGTTTCATAATCTCATAAAATCCATTTGCAAGATTTTCCGTTTACAAACCCCAAGAGGGTATAAGAGGATTAACTCGTTTTCATGAATTCCGTCATAAATCTTAGGAGTGATAAGACACCGAATTGGTTTTAACTACCTCGGGCTTTCTTTAAATTTATCTAAAAACTTATTTCAGGATTTTTGGATACTCAACCCCCAAGGGTGCGTAAGCGGGTTACATACGTTTTCACAGTTTATATTTGATGAGATATCATATCAAATTTAACTTTAAATTTTTATATAATAGCCTACAAACGAATTTTATTATTTTCTGATATCCAAACCCCAATGTGGTGTTTCATACATTTTTACATCTTCCTATATATTTCTTACATCTAATGAGATGGCATTGTTCAGAATATTTTTTTGGAAAAATCCAAAAACTCCGATTTTGATTTTCGGAAGATAAGGGCCTTTTTCTATAGACAATCACTTTTTTCAAAATCAATCATAAAAAAAATCGAAAATATTACACATAGTGGCTTTTGTAGGAACTCCGACGAAATGAAAAAGTTAAAGCTTCCATACCTTTTAATTAATGTTTCCGTAATATTTTTAATAATTCAGGATGAGATGTACGTTGCTAAACACGTTAGTGTACTAAAACACTAAAGCATACCAAGAGATTCATAAATAAGCCATAAAAGTATCGTTATTTACGAGCATTTCAATCGTTAACGAGTTCAAAAATGATATTTTAATAATTTGCTGATTGTACCAAACAGTTGCTCGTTAAAGAATCGTTTTAACGAATCATTAATGAATTGTTATTTATAAGCCATTCATTAATTGTGTCACTAATAATACAAACCTGTATTTAATTTATATGCATAAAATTATACAAGTGTGTTCGTGTTCGTTAATTTATGTTGCCGTTGCAATTTTTATACTGAAGACAGACGACAGCACCAGCCAACCAATTGGATCTGAATACTGAATTGGCTGGGGATTGGATATGTCCATGCAGTTACTCGATGCATCGATGCACATCATCTCTCGTAATACTATCGTTTTTTGCGAACGTTTGTTGGCATGCGGAATTCCTCCAACCTAGACATGGACTCATCACCTATGCTATGCAATCAGAAGCAGAGCTGTGCCTGTGAAATGCGCTGATATCTCTGATTAGGGGTTGTGAGTTGTGTAGGACCTAGTATGTGAAGAAATGTTTAGGACATTCACTAGTACCCCTAAGTTTTGGATGGAAAATTGCATTTCGTCACACACTTTCAATTTCGACGTCCTGTTCCTCGAACCTTATCCCAACAAGTGCCAATAGACATACCGTCCGCCATCCTACGAAAGTCTCAAAACATCAGCAGGTAAAAGCAGGTAAAAACGGTCGGGCTGTGCTTCCCCCTCAAAAAAAACAACTCAACTCACCTCATCGTCGCAGCAACTCAACGACACGGAATCTTCTGAAAAACCTGTCCACCAAAAAATGCCAAAACTGTTCAGGTCAGATGTAAACACATGAGAGCCAAGAGGTGGTTGTTGTTGTTTCTTTTTCGCTGCGGTCCAGATCCAGGGTCCCAGGCAGCATAAAGCCCCTGCTTCACATACCGCGTCAAGTAAAGGCATCATCACATGTGGGGGTGGTTGGTTAGCAGTCTCGATTATCTCATGCGTTGAATGCACGGCACGACAAACCGATAGACCCAAATCCCAAACCGACCCACACCACACATGAGACCATGTGACCGACCTGGCCTGGCCAGGGGCCTGCTTGTGGGTCCCATTCCCATCCCAAATTTCGTACGTTAGCTCGACTCTCGACGGAACGCACCATGCGAATGTATTAGGGGGCGGCAGGTTGATAAGCCGGTGTTGTTGTTGTTTTTGCTGACGGTTAAGATGCCGGGCTGGCGGCGGCCGATGCATGCCAAGTCGCATGTGGTGCATCGAGGACAGACCTCACGATCGCTTCTCATTCTCAGACCCAAGCGACAGGCAGGAGGCAGGCAGGCAAAAAGATTTCCAAGTCGTCGAGGTCGACGAGTGGTGTACGATGGGCGCACTATCGTCGTCTATTGGTGTTGGTGGTGTGGTGGTGGTGCGCGCCTGTTTTGGGCCGTGTATATGCCGGGGACTGGTGGTGAAGTGGTGGCGAGGTCTCAACCGAACGGAACCGGGTGCGGGTAGTACAACAGGCCGACTAGTCTTTCGGAATTTATCGCAGTGACGTGAAGTGTTTTCAGTTAGCAGCAAGGGTGCTTAGTTTTTTTCACCAGTAATTCCGTTGTCCACTAGTAGCCGCAACACCCTCGCTGGATAGTGTCAAGCTTAACAGTTTTCAATACTGTTGTGTCGAGTCGTCTCTTAACCAAAGTGTAGCACAGCAAACCTTAAAGGTAATTAAATTTAGTTTTTAGTGTTATTAGAAAGATTCAGGGGGTTGTTACCCAAGAACTTTAGGGTGGTCTGATAGTGGGCATCTGTTGCTTCCGCCCTCCTTAGCACCGGTTTTCGATTAATCCGGAAAAAAATTGTTCCTTAAATCGCCGATTCAGTCAGCCACCGGGGTTTTTAAGTACACACCGTCACCAACCAACCCGACAGTCGCCTTTCCCATTGCCTTCGTTTTGTTGTTGCTGTGACCCTTATCTTTTTCGTGGGTTGAGAAAAATTCACAACGAAAACTCGCGTAGCCTGCCATCGTCTTCCCTTACGTTATTTTGTGCCTTGTGCGCCCACTTTTTGCGTCTTACACCAGTTTCTTCCGCACTCCATTCCCAGGCCCACTCGAGCTAAAAACACGTTTTGGGTGAATGGTGCGAGGGTTGTCTGGAACAAAGTAGAAAAGAGACCCCTTGGTAAGTACACGCACGAAAATAAACATGCCACAGTCGGTTATGAAATTCACTCATCTGTTGAATTTTCTTCCCTTTTTAACTACTTCTGCGACTTGACGAGTGACAATTTGATGACTAGCTTATCTTGGGCTTGATAAGGGGTCAAATAATAAGAAAACCAACACATGCAATTCAAGACAGGGCAGTGTTAAAAGTATACACCCTTTCGACGATAATCCAGTTAAGTGTCTAGCCTGAGCCAGGAACAGGTAGCCTAAACTCGTAGGTAATTTAAGCTAAAGGTGAGGGTCAAATTTTATGATAGTGTCCCAACTAATGGAAAATGACCTTAAACTTTCTTCAAACAGTTCAAAAGGAACAGGCTGGACTAGGTGATAAAAATCTGAGTCACGCTGACGATGAATCTAGCACATCTGTTACTCACTGACTTCCTTAACTGCCTCATATGTCGGAAATTCATATTCGAGTATTCTGGAGGTCCTAACGGAGAGTAAGTCAGAGACTGATATATTAAGAAGGGAAATAGTACGCCCTCAGGTTTGCATAGCAACAAAATGCCATTTATGTGATTAATTACGAAGGAGGGGTTCATATCCTTGCAGCCGTCGAGCGTCAAACAAAACCTACGTCTAGTTCTTTGAAAAAGGATATTATATCACTGCGGCACCCAACGCTTTGGTTGTTTAACTACGTCGATGCGACGTCTAGAAAGTCTTAACTGGGTCTATTTAAAAGATTAATCAATTTTAGCTTTTTAATCACGGGAAACCCTCCAATTGACAAATATTTATAACTGTTGGTTTATTAACTGACTAAAAAAAATCTTTTAAGTTATTCCTGTGATATATGATAATAGCTTTCTGGTTATAAAAAAACCGTCATGCCGTCGACTTAATTAGCCTTAGGGCGACTACTAAAATATTTTTAAAATGAATAGCAAAAGAAATCTTTCAAATATTCGGCATCTTACTACAGGAAATTAAATTACTATATTTAAGTTCTTTTTCAATGAGTCGGGCTTCGGCATAACTAGATATCTTGCGTTTCCTTACTTCACAAGTAACTTTCTTCTAATTACTTTCTGAAACACTATCCTCTTTCTCAATATGTCAAAGGCCAATACAATGTTCCTTTCCAAGTTGCGGGTACAGTGGTCAATATTTACAACGCCTCCCGTGACCATAAACGAAGTTCTGGCTATAATTAGCGGCATAGAAGTCATTTGAACAACATTTTAGTTGTATATATAACTAAAAAGTTATTTAGGAAAATTTCTGATTACAAATTAAACTTAGAAGTTATTGAGAAACTTCTTGGTTGTAAATATGACTCAAAAGTTATTTCAGTAACTTTGTATAATAGTAAGAGTTATGACTTAGAAGTTAGTTGGTCGACGGTTTTGTCGTATTTATGTACTAAAAAGATATTTCGACGACTTTCTTATATTTTATTTTAGGAAATATAGCGTCCATATATTTTTGGGTTTTTTTTAGAATTATTAACCACCAGGCTTCTAAAAGAAAGAATTAAAAGAATTTTCTAAACATGAACCTTATGTTTGAACTATTTTGTAAAATTGTTGTTACGAAAAGTTGATAAAAAAAATAATTAGTTATAAAATAACTTATAGGTTGCATAAATAACCAATGACCGTCTTCTTTTGGTCAAGTCGGATCTGAATCGAAGCTCACCTTCACATTATTAAGTTTTTCATCACTTACAGATTCAAGGTGGAATTATAGTGAAAGCGACGCGCGCGCGTTAAACGCTGCGACGCGATTATAGCTGATTAGAATGCATGTTAGTGTGAGTGAGTTCAACTAGTTACGCGTCGCTTTGATAGTCTATTTTCTAATTTCGTCCTTAACACTTGCGTCGGAAAATTAATAAGAAAAAGCAAGCAATACGTTTGCGGGTTGCGAACCAAATATTTTAGTATTTGATCAGCGAGAAGCAATTTAGCGCGCTCACTATAACTAGTGTTATGATATGGCGGGCGCGATGCGATTGGGTCAAGGCGCGATGCGATTGGGTCAAAACGCGATGCGATTGTGTCGAGGCACGATGCGATTTGGTCAACGCACGCGTTGTACATATCGCTCTCACCTTCACAATTATAAAATACAAACTCAAACTTTTCACACTATAGTCAGCTAATTAATTGAGAAATTGCAAAAAGAAATATGTTTAGAAAGATGTTTTTTTTTGTTGTAAATATTCCGGGATTTTAATTTTGCAACTCCGGGATTTTGTAACTCTGGGATATTGTATTTCGAGATTAGGGGCCGCTCTCGAAGTAAACGTGGATTGACCTCAAATATCCCATAAAGGCACGATAAGCAATGAATTTATCTAATCTCGAATTAAAAAGTGGGTGGATATGGGACAATCACCATGCCAGGTCAGTAGTTTTATAGTTATGATGAAAAATCAAATTTCACTCGGCAGGCAGACCATGATGCTGCCATGATAAACCCCACATCAGCCCACTTCGCTTTTTTTGTCTTTATTTGGATGCGATAATAAGTCTTGGGCTAGTCGGTCTTTAACGAAATACAAAAAAAAACGTCTTCCAGTTTCACTGACCTGTTGAACGTCGCGTTATGTGCGTCGTACAAGCCAGGCAAGTGGTAGTTTTTGGTTACTCTGGAATCTGGATGGACATCCACACCACCAGTCTAAAAACCACCTCATCGTATGGTGTGTGTGTGTTTTTTAAAATCACCCTTCGTGAACACAGTGCACAACTTTGGGAGGACTCCCTATCAACCTGAGAAAATACCCGGTCTTTTTTTTCGAGTTTTTTTTGTTCGTTTCCGTCGAAATGTTCGTACGAGTAAGTATCCCTCCCTCCCGCTTTGCCGACTTCGTTCTTCCCGCTTGTGCAGTGTTGATATCGGAGTGAAAAAAAGGCAGAAGACGACGAGGAAAAAAAGAGCATTCCCACCCACAAATCCCGTATGTCGCGCCGGTCCATGTAGTTTTTAGTAAGCAGCATGGTGTACAGTGGCGTATGGAATTCGTTGGACAGAGTTTTGAAGATGGAACTGATTGGAGTGGACTGGAGAATAACCTAATGAAGGTCAACCCTTCTTGTAGCGTGGTTGACCCTAGTTATTCTTCGGAATTTTTTTCGTGTTCTTGCAAACTAAAATGATTGCGGAATTACCCAGAACACAACACTATCAGCAAAACCTTTAAAATGTTCTTTCCCAACTTAATTAGAATTTATGCTAGTTGATTTGGTGAGCTAGTCTAGTCCAGGCGCTTTAACATCGATTCATACATTTCAGTAACGTATCAGTGCTGCATCTGGTTAGTATCAGTACCGTCCATGCCGTACCAGGGCGGAGTTGTGTAGGGAAACGACGCATCTATACAAATGTCCTTAAAATAAGTGGTCACTTCTATTGCACAGCAACTTGAGAATGCGTGAAGCTCGGAATTTAAAATTAGGTGAACCTCGATTTTCTACTAGTTACATTAAACAGAAAATGAACATAATACTGTTGCGAGCTAGGGGTTCGCCGGGATTTCAAGTAAAACACAATTCGGTTAAAATAAAAATAAGTGATAATTTATTTATCCGCATTTTAATTCACAGAATTATAATCGCACAATAATTCGCACTGTATGGCAGTACCGCCCGCTTATACCATATATCGCTTAACTCGTTCACTTTCGCTCTCTACCAACACGGTCGCGTATACTCGCTGTCGGCGTAATCGAAATTACTGTGTCTTCGCTGAATGCTTTACCTGCTTATATACTAGGCGGTTGCAGTCTTGAATGTTCACCGGTGTACTTGAACGTTCGTTCAGTTGTGGAATCTTCTCGAAAGCTTCAGAGACTTCGATTCTGACCTTCGTTTAGTGGTTTATGTACAGGGTTCTAGTACATTGGAGAGCATTCGATAAGAAGAGAGATACAATCGTGTTGTTTCGGCTTATCTTCAGCTAGGTTTCTGATTGGGCTATTTTGCAACTAGGTATTCGGTTGTTGTTGTTTTCATTATGTGAAACGATCGAGTTGCACGGTTGCGCGGTTGCCAGGTTTACATGTAACAATACGTTTACTTCTTCAAGTAGTTTCTCTTCTAATGTTCTTAACAAAATTGTTACTTTAGTTAATTTGTAGACGTTGTAAGATTTACAAATTTTTGGTTAGCACCATAACTGGGTTCTGTAAATTTCGATCAATGGATGTAATCAGTTCTTTTGAAGTCTTTTGAATGACAGCTACTCGAAGGTAGGGACTTTTTTTTATCAGGATTTCAAATTCTCAGCATCTTCAAGCTATCGTGTTTTCGTAAAAAGAGGGAACAATTGGATCTAGGCCATCATTGTATAAAAAAATTGTTCGTCTCTCTTGGATCCTTCCAAATAATTTCGAACTATTTTTTTACATCAATTTTTTATTTACTATCCAGAATAATTGCAAAATCGTAAAATATTTACAGGCTTAAGGCCGGTATCCACTTGTTGCATTTCTACGTATCGTATCACCATTGCGTATCATTCTCTGAACAGATACAGTGTGGAGACTACACTATTTTTGTTATATCAAGAGTGCGTTGTATTTCAAAATTCACGATACGCGATTACAAGTTTCTTTCTGGCAAATTTTGATACAGAACGAAGATCCGTTTGTCGTGTCCACTGATACGCAACGAGAATACGATACGCAGAAATGCAACAGATGGATACCGGCCTTTAGCAACCTTGTTCCTATTTTACAACGGGTAGATTGTGCTCTATGAATTCGTCCAAATTGTCATCAACAAATTATGAAATATATCCTCTATTTTAATATAATTCTGCTAGGGGTCTGGGGTACCATTCAGATAAGAAGGTCTGACTCATACCGCAGACTATGCGGGAAGAAATTAAGGCATATAATTATATGCTTCTCTGTTTAGATCATCACTGATTCATTTCACTGGAAGAGGTGTTAATTTGTCGAACAACTCCAGAAAAACTGAGCCTATGAATATACCACAGCTCGAGCAAATCCCATGGGTCTTTTCTAACACCAATTGTAGTGCACCTATATTTTTGGGTGTTTCGAGAAATGCGTTTCTCGTATTACACCCATAAATATGAGTGTAATACGAGAAACACCTTTGGTTGACGTAACAATACCCATGGGTATTGTGTGAAACACCCATGGGTGTAAACGCCGTACTCAAAGGTGTTTGTGCCGCATCTATGGGTGGTAGCAGCGCACCCATGAGTGTCAGAAATTAAAAATTATTTTCTTTTATTTTAATTAACAATTTATTGTATTTATTCTTTTCATCAAAGAAAATAAATGTTGTTGCTTATTTAAATCAAACAATTACCCATTGCAATTGAGGAATTCCTATGGGTTTACAATGTACACCCATGAGATCCCAACAACTACTACGGGCATGCGTGTAGAGATTCAAGCAGAAAGGGCTTAGGACGTTCTTAGGTTGGGTTTACTCCATCTTTGACTTAAAGAAGGTTTGCAATAGAGTACATAGAATACAGAGCCTAGTCACCTGAACGTCTTCACTCTCTCTTTCTCTCCCATACATTCAGATGTAGATCAAACGACATATTTCTGGTAAAAAAAAGTCGTATAAACATGCAGTACCTTCGGGTCTTCAGTGAGTCTATGCCAAAAATAAACGAAATCGTTTATTCTTCTTCGCAGGCAATACTGTGTGGTCGATTGATATTTGAATCATGGCCGCACTAATACCAGTCACACAGCCCCCAAATGTCGAGGCTGCTTATGAGGACATGTTCAAAGAAATCACTCGGAAATTATATGGTGAAGAAACAGGCAATGGCCTACATACACTTGGAACGCCCGTAGCACATATTGCAACGTCCGGACCAACCGCACCCGAAGGGGAAAGATCCTTCACAACCTTAGTAAGTGATGCAGTTGATCGGCATCACACAATTCATGTATTTTACTAACATTTTTTTTTTTTCATTACAGATGTCCGATCGTTCATTGGCCACAACAATTGAATATGATCAGAACGGAAGTACTGAAACGTCGACGGCCAATAATTTTAAGTCTGAAGATCATCTTACAACGGCTTTCGGTTTGGCAGCATTGATGCAAAATGGTTTTTCAACAACCGGAACTATTCTAAATACCCATACGCTCTCTAAACCCAGCACAAATATTACAACAACGGCGACAACGTCAGCTTCGAATACGATTAATGTGGTAGCAAACAGTTCAGCCGTTAACGCTGTCTCGAATAACGAACAGCAAAGATGGACTACAACGGCCGAGGAGATAATCGCTTGGCCAGCCGGTGGCGGTAAATTAACAGCGTTTAATGGATCGCAAAAGGCAATCAAGGCGGTAAAGAATCGCGTCGAACAGAACGACGTCTATCATGCGACGAACTCGACAAATACAGTCGTGGTCCAGACAAGCAACAATCACTCGTCAAGCAATCGTAAAAACAAAAACTCAAATAGCAATCAAATCCCCACACCAAACATTAGCCAAATTCAAATTCAGAAACGCTACTCTTGTGGCCATTGTCCATACTCGACTGATCGTCGCGATCTCTACACGCGTCACGAAAACATTCACAAGGACGAGAAACCCTTTCAGTGTTACGCCTGTCTGAAACAATTCAATCGAGCCGATCACGTCAAGAAACATTTCTTGCGAATGCATCGCGAACTCGCTTACGACATAAATAAGACACGAAGATCGATCGTGCCCGAACAGAAGCCAATCATATTCACTCAACAGCAGCAACAACAAAATACAAATAATAATCAACAGACGCAGCAGCAGCAGCAACAACAACAAATGGCCAACAATTTCATCAATTCGCAACGAACTAGCCTACAGGATTCGAGCTTGAGCATAGTTCAAACAATCGAGAGCGTTGCAACCGCTCAAATAGCTCAGCATCCTCAAATGAAACAGGAAAAGTCGGGCGATGAAAAGTCACCGATCAAAATTAAGCGTGAGAAACGTTTCAGTTGTTGCTATTGTCCGTGGTCCGGAGCCGACAAATGGGGTCTTAAGCGGCACTTAAATACGCACACAAAACCATTTGTTTGCATGCTGTGCGATTATAAGGCTGCACGATCCGAACGTCTGGCCACACACGTCCTAAAGGTTCATAACAAGAAAGCCTGCAATAAATGCTCTTTTCTGGCGGAGAATCAGGAAGAATATCAGGCGCATATTAACGAAATACAGTAAGTAGTTTTATCAGTTTTTCTTTTTCATCTTCTTTCTATCATTTAACAATCGACTAACTTTCAAATTTTACTAATCGCACTACAAAAACAAGTCCGCATGATCAGAGGCCTTCGCGAAGTAGCAACAACAACAACAACAATAGTTCGAATGTCCTACGAACAATCGGCAATACTCTCGTTACTGCTAACAATCAAATTAATACTTTCCAGAATCCAAGCACATCATTTGGGTAAAATGGAAAATCCTGTTTTCTTTCTCTAGGTCTTTCGATTATCGTTTCTCCTCTATTTGTTTAATTTAGCACTATACAGACGACAAGTACGGGCGGTGTAGCGATCTATACGACAAATGATCCGTCGGGAAATGCAAACGCCAACGGTATACAGGAGATCATTGTTAATCCTACATCGATGGTTGGTTGGCGGCTTAGTGCAACCGGATCTCTAATACCGCCATCGCATATTACGCATACCGGTAATGAGCAATCTACCGGCGGCGGTAATACAAACCAAAAACGTGGAGCTGAAAGGCTCTTTCAGTATTTGGAAGCCGATGGAAGCGACCCTGAAGACTATACGCGGTACTTATTCGAGTTCAATTTTGGATTTTTGTGTATATTTTTTCGGAATTTATTTTCTGTTCAGTTTTTTTTTTTGCTTGTGTATTTCTGCTGTTTATGACAATGTTTTGTTTGCTTTTTTGTTAGAAATTATATCAAGGTGTCCCAATTTTCCAACGATCAACTGAAGTCTTCACATTGAAATTTCAGCCTACTGGCTTCAATTTCTGAAACTTCACTTGCAATCAGTTGGCTTCATTAAACTTCACACACTCGACACATGCTTCTCTGTTAGTTCGAGATATCGTGGCCTGATTCGCGTCTCTATCGTGAACTATTCGTGAACAAACTTCGTCCACATTAAGATTACTTTAAAGTTTCTACTCGCCGTTGGTTGTCGATGTGGCCATTTTCGATACCCAACGGCCACTGCTCCATTTCATCAGCAAACCCGTTCTTTACTAATTTTCAGTGCTTCTATTATTTCATATATCTTAATTCTTCGATCTTTCAGTAGCAAATTATTGACCTTTTCAGTATTGTCCTCTATCACAAGCAATTTGGGCGTTCCGAGCAAGGGTCGTCTTCGACCCCGTCCTTGCTGGAAAAGACACCTTCAACATTTCACCCTAGAGTATAAAGTTTAGAGTCCCCGTAAACGGAAGACTTCATCTCTGTTCTCTACCTTATCGACTTTAGGTGTAACTGCTACTTTTTTGTTCTATATAATTAATTTTGTCATTTTTTTTATATTGCATATTTTCCACTTTTTCTTTTCTCATATTTTTTATAAAAATTCTTTGTAGTGGTCTGTATTTCTGTGCCAATCGTGCTCAAGACCTTTGTTCTAATCGTTTTGATTAAATTGTTGAAACAAACAATGCCCCGAGGTTCAAGAGTTTATAGTAGACTGTTCCATGCTTAAAGATAACTCGGTTTCTAAAATGATACTGGAACAATTAAATTGCTGAGCATTTCCAGGTTTCCATGCCATCTAAACGCAGTGAGTTAAGTTCTTTAAACTCTGATCTAAGCTCAATTCTGGATTGGTGCAGGTCAAATCGAGTAAATTTAAATAATTCTAAAGGGAATCATGTTTTAAAGTACTCAATTGTGTTCCATGTGCCTACTGCGATCTTTCCCATAATCCTGAATTCAGCTTTGCCGGTGTAACACTGCAACATTAGTAAAAAATACCAGCACATATTTAATGTTGATTTTCAAGATGCAAAAAAACTTCACGACCTGATTACGATCTACATATTTCGGCTGGAGACTATAACACCCAAAACTCATCTAGCATTGATCAACGAAAGTTTTTGCCGGAAAATACTAGTCAAACTTCTTCAAGTCTAGTTTCCAGTTTCATGATTTCATTCAGCCTAAAAACGCTTTCATCTTTTTCATTAGGTCTTTTGAGATATCGAATAAATTTTACTCAGATAAACTCCCAACACTTTTTTGATGGGGTTGTATACATTTTCACGAATTCCGTCATATCTCGTAGGTCTGATGAAATATCGAATTCATTTTTCTTCCCTCGAGCTTATTGTATAATCGAAAAATTCGAGAAATCTCATGGATGTCCAACGGCCTCAAAAGGAAAATGACTTAGAACTAGGTGTCCTTTTTTATGGCTAGTAGCTCAGCTTCTAATTCGTTTAAAGCTGAAGACCGTTGAGGCAAGAGGTCACACAGGAGCAAATGAAAGCAATTCTAGCGATAAAAAAAACATTAATTTTCATTTATATATTTTGAGCAATGAGGGTGCCTTCAGTATTACCGTTCTATTGGTCCATTTTATTTATATTTTTCCAATTATTCGATTAAGAATGATTTTAATTTCTAGTTTCGATAAAAACGAAAACTTCAACTAACCGCTTACATTTTCCCTTCTATTTTCAGTCAGCTTAAAATGGACGCAATTAGTCGAAATACAGCTTCTGTTGCACAGGATTTTCATAATGCGGGAGGCGTAGAAAAAAATCAAAAATACGTTTCAAACAACAAATACATTTACGGGGCTGAAAATTTCGTGAAATGCGAGTTACTCGACACTTCATCAACGCTGAATAACAACTACAGCAACAGCATTCTGAACAATGTGCTAAATCCAATGAAGATATATCAGAAAAAAGATAGAAAGGCGATGTCGATATTCTACAATAAGAATGAGAATCAACAACAACAGCAGCACATTAAATCGCCTCCCGCCTACCAGACAAGTATAAATTTAAATAATAACAAAATCAATTCGTCACCATTTAAGGGACATCGCCTTAACTACTTGACGCAACAAGACAAAGAAAACTCAAATTCGCTATTCACCAATATGGAATACGAAACGTACAGTGCAAGTACACAATTTCAAAATTACGTCAAAGAAATCATCAATAAATACTACGCCGAAACACCGTTGCTATGCACCGAGCCAGATATAAAACCAAAAATCAACAATAACAAATTGTACGCAACTATTAAACAAGAGAACACCAACGACTCCATCAACAACAACAATGATTTCGCTGATGAGAACGTAACGGACGAGACGCGAAACTACTTCGAGTATCTAAGCAACAAGAAGGACATTACAATAACCTACGGAAAGAACATCAAGTCCGAATATACGTACGGCCCCGACAAAACCGATATGTTCAGATCATCACCCACTATCATCACAACAAGCCATACTAAACCAATGGTCGCCAGCAGCAATAGTCGCAAGCGTAAACAATCGCAACCGCAAAAGATTATCCAACCGGATATTAAAACAATACTACGCGATAAGTATCTAAAGCGGTTGGTTGATCCGCGAAAGTCCTGCGTTAAATGCGCCAATACACCGCATCGACACAATAATATGCTCGTCTTTCCGTATCATACGGCCGGTTCGCTTGCATTGCATCGCATCTGGCGACATTCACAAGCAGTTGAGAAGTGCAATCTATGCAATAAGGAATTCCTACGGAGCTACAGTCGAAAAATTCATATGATAATAAAACATAACAGAAAGAAGTGATGATGGATTCTCCACCCTAATCTAGAGATTTATTTTGTTAAGTCCTTTTTAGAGCGATCGCACGCTAAACTATTGTTCGGACTTTATAATTATATATATATACAGGTACCATGAACTTTCCTTCCCGGCACCTGGGCCCCAAAATTTTTTTACGATAATATTTTTAACGATTTTGTTTATAGAACACAAAAATTCGAATAATTATTTTATTTAATGTACCTGAGAGCTTTATTTTCGATCTTTAGTTTATTTTAATCGTAGCTTATATTTCTGTTTTCATAAAACGAACAACCAAACTCTTCCCACAGACCCACTTCTCAACTGTTGTAATGCTGTAAAATAATTAAGTAATTTACCTACTAATTTTTAATTGAAACTCAAAATAAGAATATTATTTCTAAAAAAACAAACAAAAAAACAAATTATGTAATAAATAATATAACAAAATGAAAAATAAATTACATAGGTTTATAAAAACTTAAAAATAAAATGATTATGATTTTTTTTGGCTATATGAGCTAAGCCAGAGCAACACATACCAAAGTGCCATTTGCTAGTAATGCAGACGTAAAAAGTCCAATGGCTCAAAACATTTATGAAAATAAAAACAAGTATAAAAGCTTATTTAGAGCCAATTGGGGAGATCTAAATGAATTCTATAGGGAATTTAATTGGAACCTGTGCTATATATCTAATGATTGCGATGAGGCCTGTAAACTCATTACCGAAACAATTTTAAAGGGAACGCGGCTCTTTATTCCCTTCAGCTACACTAGAGTTAAACCATCTAGGGACTCAAAGTTTACCAAAGACTGTCTCGATGCCAATTAGGCTAAAAATATTGCTTTTGGTACATTTAAGGCACATTCCTCACAATTTAATAGGGAGCAATTCATTAAGGCAAGAAACACCTGCAAGTCCACTATTAATCATGCAAAACTACAACATGATCTAAAGATACGACGAAAGATCTTGGAGTGACCCAAAGGATCGAAATCCTTTTGGTAATTTGCGAAAGCGGTGTAACTAGCTGATGGTAACAGCACAGTCGTTGATTCCATAGAAAAAGCAAATCTTTTGGCTTCGATTTTTGCGAGAAACTCTACTCTTCCACCTAGTGCACAGTCCCCCCCTACTGTGATATCTAGTAATATAGAACTTCCTCCCATCAAATTTCGCACAAATTTCGGTAAGATTCCTTATCTATGGAAACTAGCTGAAAACTAGTTTTTACGCTGGAACGCTGGTATCCATAACTTCGGTGAGGGTCAAGTACTTGCACTTGACATAGCGAAGGCATTTGACAGAGTTTGGCACAAAGCCCTTCTATCCAAATTCAATGCATTTGATATTAATCCTACTTGTATTCGATGAATTGAGAGCTTTCTTTCGGAACGTACTATACAGGTTGTATTAGATGGCGTTTCATCATCCCCTTTCCCTATCAACTCCGGCGTCCCTCCAGGCTCAGTTTTATTACCTACTTTATTCCTAATTTTTATTAACGACCTTCTGTCGTCCACTCTCAATCCTATCCATAGCTTCGCAGATGATAGTACACTTGACAACACCTACAGCTTCAACTCGATTACAGAGGCACGCCAGTCTTCGGTACCCTCTCAACGTAATGAGTTATTGGTTCTTTAAACTCTGATCTCATCTCAATCCTGGAATGGGGCAGGGTCAACCGAGTAGAGTTTAATGCCTCAAAAACACAAGCCTGTCATCTTTCCCTAAAATGCGACACGTCGGTGCCTGATCATATTTTTGATGGTGTCGCATTGAACACTTTGGAGCAATTCTATCTTCTAGGAATGAACATCAGTAAAAAACTTGATTGGAGTCAACACATTTATGATGTAGCTCTTGACGCCTCCAAGCACCTACGTTTCCTCCGAAGGTACAAGAAATTTTTCACACCATCAGACCTCGCAAAAATCTACAAGGCATATATCAGGACCCGACTTGAGTACAATTCACATATCTGGGCAGGAGCACCCAAAACGTATCTCTCTTTGCTTGACCGTATTCAGAGATTTGCGTTCCGACTTATTGGATACGATGCCATTGCGGCAACTATTGACTCCCTCGGACATCGTCGAAATGTCGGAGTACTCAGCATTTACTACAGATATTTTCACGGTCGCTGTAGTAATGAAATCAGTCGTCTTATACCTCCTTTAGTCCAGTTCCCACATGATACTCGTTCAGCTTTACGCGCCCGCGAATATATGGTTGAGCCAAGAAAATTTCGTACAGTGAAATTTAGACAGTCGTTTCTTTCTCGTGCAACCAGGATGTGGAACGCATTGCCTTCGACTGTGTTTCCTAGCAGATATGACTTACAGTCTTTTAAACGTAACATCCACAGATTGTTTTCCTTTGATCCCTCTTACTGTTAATCCTATTTTTCTTTTGTTTTATTTATTTATATTTTTACTTTCATATTAATTTTTTTTTTGTGTTTCTCCCCATCCTATACTGACTGGACTGTACATAACAGTATTAAAGATTGACCCCTAGGTTAGGTTAGGTTATAGTGGCAGCCATCCAAACTATGGATCCACTCACTTAGACCATTCGGTTGGTCCATTGTAATACCACACCCGTGATACCTTAAAGAAGTCCCATATAGGGAGTAATCGTAGCATTGCTACAGGGGAAAGCTAGTCGAACCAGCCACAGATGCGAATGAACTTGGCTAGTTCATCAATTCGTGCTCCAGCCATGTCCTCGAGTCTGGAGAAGAAGTAGCTGCCCATGGCTTTAAACCTACAGCTGGCTAGCTGGGGACACTCACAAAGTAGATGCCTAACGCTCTCTTCTTCACTTCTGCAGTAGTCATTATATTGAACGCCTAAGCGTTGTGCATGTCTGCCAAAGAGACAGTGCCCCGTTATGACCGCCGTAATGTTACGGGTCTCTATACTTCTTTTCAGAAGATCGGCAGTCCTTGTAGGATGTATTACTGGCCATAGCTGCCTGGAGGTTTCACACGAGTTAGGTTGAACCATCTGCCATTGGTCAGCTCCATTGCCTTCCTATCAAGATTACTCTTTACGTAATAGAGAGGTATTTTTACCGCTTGGGTTGACCCCTAAGTCCAGTTCGGTGCTATAAAAAAAAATCTAAGTATAAAAGACATCATCAGCTCAGACGGAACGATCGACAGCTACAGCTTTAAGGTCGCACAGGATTGTATATACTTCAGCTTGTTAGTCAACTTCAGTCTAGAGAGCCTACTAAGCAATTTTTTGCGATCAGAGGTACAAAAGTTTCAACTTTAATATTGATTCGATAGCCCTGTGTAATCGTGCTAGAATTTCGTCCCAGAGGTCATAAGTTCAAGTCTTTCACTCACGACATGGTACTGCGTTTTCCATGTACCCAATTTTTTCCTGGCTTTTCAGCGTCGAGGAAACAAGAGTCCAATTTGGACTGTAGTACAACTACTGCGAAAACAAATCACCCGTGTCACCGACTTTTTTATCTTATTCAATGACCCGACAGCCTAAATCGATCTGAGTTTTTCTATGTGCGTTCCAAGCCTCCGAAGAGATGTAGCACCATTGAATCAAGATAAAACGAAACGAACCACCCTTGATGCAATGAAAAAAAGGTAAAGTAGTGAAAATTAATAGTAAACACATTCAAAAACGAAACGGCAATCGTTTCTCGAAAAAGCTTGCGAAGCCGTAGTTTGGATCCGAAAGAATGGGTGGCAGCCTCTGCTCGCATAAGACTTTAATGTGTTGAAAAAAAATACTTTTTTATAGCCATAAAATAAAATCTAATTTAATTTCCATTAAATAAAAAAAAATCTCAGTTGAAACCATTTATTCGATTCTGCCAAATATTCTGTCCTGAATGGCAATCTGTTCTTCTCTCAATTTCTTTAAACGGATTTCATGTTGTTCGTTTCGCAGTTGATAGCGATTTTTATTTTCTTCGACAAATTTCTGGATAATATCGACACGTGACTCTTCGGACCTGTCGCACTCATCCCGTTCCTTACGGATTGTTCTCTCTATTGATTTTCTTGTTAGTTCTTCGTTTACTTTCGACTGTTTCTCTTCGAGTTTTTCAACTAATTCTTTGATTTGCTGAAGACTTTTGAAGCTAACGTCTGGCGTTGCAGATTGATTTGACTCGGAATCTGAATCGATTTCCTTAAATTTAAACTATACTTCGTAAAGAATACGAAGAAAATTAAAAATTCGATTATAAACCTGAAAAAGCAGTTCCACTTCTTCTATATCCGACTCAACGTCGACAGATTCCTGAGACTCATCCACAAGAGGCGTATGAGTCATTTCATTAAATCGTTAATTAGTATTTAATGCGGCCTTAATTTTAAATATTATTTTGATTGAGCATTTTGAATTTATAGAAAAGCAGATTGCTAGGAGCCAGTACTTTTACAACTTTCTAAGTGATTTATTTCTTAATAAACTTAAAAAACCGTTCATAACTAAATACAAGCAATGAAATAATTTGAAACAAACCTAGGAACAAGACAATTGCAGCTACCAAAAATTCGGTGCCAATAATCCAGCCGGTGTTTCGATCATATTGTCCTTAATAACTTTCATAAGAAATACTTCGAGCCGAGCCTTTGGTCCACCTTCGTCAACCTGAACCAAAAAAAAACCTTAAATGTTAACCAGAAACCTTAAAAAACTCGAATTAATACCTTGCTTAGTCTGGGCAGATATTCAAGTTGCAATATTCTTAAAATTTTCGAAAACTGACCGCGAAAGATTCGCCACATTTCGAATCCGGCCATTTGTAAAAAGCTTAGAATGAGCGTAGCACAAATATCGGGCAACGGTTCCAAATTCAGTAAGTTGCACAACCATCGCCAGCCATTTTCAATGCCATACGGATGGACTGGTCCGTCCGATGGACGAGTTCGTGTCACCATCACAGCTGCGTATAATTTTATTAGACCCGATTGCCGTTTCAGGTACATGTCCTGTTTTTCGAGGACGCCTTCAGGTAATCGATATCCTAGTATTCTGTAAAATTAAAGAATTTTTACTCAGCGACTTATAAACACTCCAACAAACGAAACTTACTTGTAATATTCTTCTTTCGATTGTCCTTTGAATTGCGGCATGAAATACGGCACCAGATATGGGCACTCCTTGAACGCATAGGCTAAAAACAATTTCCCAAATTCCGGAATTTTTTGCCAAATTGCTACAATAATCGCAGCAATAGGGAAGGCAGCTTGTGGATTGCTCGAAACCGTTGAATCGCCTTGACTCTAAATGATTACAATTTGATGATAAGTTCCGTAAGTATTTTACACTGCCTCAATAATTACCACAAATTTCTTAGCGAGCAACAACAAACAAAAGTCTCGACCCAGCGGATGATCCATGGCGCTAAGAGGTCCATCGGCCGTGTTAATTTGCGATCCAGACACCAAACCGTACAGCTTATCGTATTTATCCTGGCAAAACGTAAACATCGATCATTCCATAAATTTCCGAAACTTTAAACAACTCACCCGTAGATGTTGCGCGCTGACTGCCGAAATTGTATTCACCGGTATATTGATCGCTTTCTGGCAATTCGAACGATACTTTTTCATATTATCGTCGGCTTGTAGCGGTTTCACGCTCTCTACTTTGCTACTATAGAAGGCCATTATGTTATTATAAAATGTGAAATTGTCGGGCGATACAAAACAACTTAAAGCGTCGAGGGCAACTTGAGCGCTATCCGTAACCGTTTGGCCTGGCTGTTGTTCGGACTGTTGATGTTGAACTTGTTGTGCTGCAACAGGCACAAGTTCTTCAACTTTTTGCTGATCCTCTTGGACAATCGGAACAGCTACCATCTTCGGTTGACTCAAGTCTGCAATTTCGATATCGAGTTGCTTCTGAAGCTGTTCGATATCGAGAAACAGATTTTCGGCGATTTTTAAATCGTTATCGACAACATCGTCGGTTTTGATTTTCTGCACTAAACCATCAAAATTTGTGATGACCATGCGCAGGCTGTTATTAAGTGCCTTGGCGCTTGTGTACGTACTCCAATCGATTTGTTTAAATCGATTCAATATTTGTTGATAAGTTTCGCCGAATTTCAATTGATATTTGAAAATATTCTCGCAAAGCGCACGTTTATGACGCTGCTGTTGTTCACGTTTCAGATGTTCCATGCGTTGTCGATGCTCTTCGCGTTGTTGTAGTAGCCTTTTACGATTCTCTTCGATTAATTCGGATGCTATGCTCTCGGCATCTTGTATTATGAGCTGTTCGGCGCGGTATTTAAGATCGTTTGCAGTTTTCATTTTCATGCTTGATTCGATTGAAAGTTGATGTTGTGCCTGTTTTTGTTGATGGAATTGTTTCTGTTTTAGTTCGAGTTCTTTTCGGACATTGTTTCTGCGTTGCTTTTCGGCTAGCTTCATCAAGGCGAATTTGTCGAAGATTTCGTAATCGATTGTCTGGAAAAAAGAGGAATAGTTACAAATTGATTTTCCGCCTTCCAGACTAGGGCTATTAGCATTTTCATAGACAGCCAAGCGGCAATAAAATCCTTGGAATCGGCCTCGACAACATCAAAGGTCGCCGTAGAATGTCGATCATCTCTTAAGGGGATGGCTGAACAGTTCAATATTCTTCTGTGCTGGGTGCCAGGACACAGGGATATTCCAGGGAACTGAATGGCTGACGAACTCGCTCGGCGCCGCTGGGATTGGACTCAATTGAGAAAACCAACTCAAGATGGGCAGACGGTATTACATGCCACACTGCGAGACAGATCTGGCCGAAGCTGGATCTAATACACTCTAAAAGGCTGACTTTGCTCCAAAGAGCGAGTATCAGCATCACAGTCGATGTCCTGACCGGACACTGTCCTATAGGTCGACATGCTAAAAGACTCGGCCTCTTCTCAAACCACTTCTGTAGAAGCTGCCTGGATGAAAAGGAGGAGGAGACAGTCCTTCACCATCTCTGTGCCTGTCCTGTCCTGCTCATCTTGGAGCTTACTTCTTCAACTGTCTTTGTGACCTTGCCGCAATGGAGGTCGCGATACTCCAACGCTTCATTGCAAGCTCTACATGGTTTGACGAGTAGGTCCGGATTCGATGATCCTGTGGTAACAAAACGGACCTTGTTAGGTCTAAGTGTGTCCGTGTTTTCACGGGCAGCCACGCGTACCTACCTATCTACAAATTGATTATTTTCATACGAAGCCCCGACAACACGACAGCCTGATCGTTCAGTTCTACATAACAAATAAATCGCTCAGTTCGGCCTGCGAGATTATGCGTCTACAGACGACAATTACTTAGTTTAGTCACTGCTGACACAATCGACGACAAGACTGCATCGTGAGCAAATCAATGGCTTGTTCTTCGAAAATCAAAATCAAATTGAACTGTAAGTTCTATCGCCGGCACTCCACACACACGCTTCAGTTCTACCTGACGAACAGTGGGTTCGATCGCAAGTCTTTTGTGGCCACTCGAACTGTAGAGTTTGCGATAATTTCTGGAGTTAAATCTCCCAGATCCATCGGCCGGTAGAACTGTCGTCTGTGGGACCCTTTACATCTTCCAACCCTCGATGTATGTAAGTTGCGCTACCTTGAGATTTCAAGTCACGTTACGCTATTTCAGTCAAGGCTAGAAACTTGTGTGTAAGCCCGTTGAAGAACTGTAGACAATCAGACAACATTTACAGCCAAAAAGGAACGCCAATGCGTTGTACTGACTGGGAAGTACTTGAACCCTATGTCAGCATTCATAAGTACGTTAATATGGTAAAAAAACGTTCAAACTCAGCGGCAGTATTATCTTCAGTTCCTTAAGCTGTTAAAGTGTGTCCAAAAATGAGAAAGTTTTTTTTTCCATTACACTGAGTTGAGAGGAAGTCTCCAACACTTTGAACTGGAAAAGAGTAACCCAAATTCAGGCGCGTAGCGTGAAACTTCGTAGGGCTAGCGCAATAACACGATCATCAAATTCTATGAATTCTGTAACCATAAACACGAACCTTTCATTCAGAAATAAAATTTCGATTGCTAAATTCCAGGAAGTAATCAAAAAATTCTTCGAAATTTAGCGATCGTATCGTTGCCCTACGAAGATTCACGCTACGCGCCTCCCAAATTGCATGAAGGGAATAAATCCGCTCATTTTACAGGACGGTTCGCAAGTTTCCCAAACGATTGGCTGAAGATTATCCCCAAAGATTGATCCAACGTGGAGCGTATTTACTGCGACTATTTTTAATGAATTGCCCAGCAAAAAGAGCACTTCTGCTCCTAAGGTCCATCCGTTTCCCATCGATCGGACCCTCAAAAAACTTATAATTAGATCCGCAAAGGTATTGCTGCTTCCTCAAATGAGTTCTTTATACGAAAACCTAAGACTCGTCTGAAAACAAATTGCTTCTCTTACGGCTCACCTGTGATTTTGGCGGCGAGTTCTTCACTTCAGCAATTACTTCACCACTTTCCTTTGGCACGTTAATTTTCGCCTCCGATTTAACCGGACTGGGTTTCTCGGAAGTCCGTTGTTGCCTCGTATCATCACTACTCGGCCCGAGGCAGTACTTCGAAGTGTAGCAGCTCATTCGGGCGGCATTTTTTAAAGCGGACCATTTAAGTGCCGCTTCGTCCGATTCCAATTCTTCGATGTCGAGCTGCAAAGAGATAATTTTTAAGTCTTATTCAAAAACTGTACATGAACCGGCCGGGTACCTTCAAAATCGATTTTGAACTCATTTTCCGTTGGAGTTTTCAATTCAGAAAAGACCGGGCTGCACTACTGTCAAAAACTAAAAAACATTTCACTCGGCTCCCGATTCCGATGCCAAGACAAAATTCAAAACAAATTCTTCTTCTTGATTCAGTTCGAGGTTTTTTTGGTTATAAAATTTCGACCAATTCCACAGTTTAGGAGCCGCTGAATTATTTTCGACCACTTCTTGCTGTCAACTTGATAAAGTGAGGTTAGATTCAAATTTATCTCGCGTCGGAATACAAAAGCCGCGAGTCGATCACGTAAATCTCTCAGAATTTCAATTTTTTCTAATCATTTCGGTTTGAAACGATGTCGGAGCCAAGCACGAAAGAAACGGTTTTAAAAACCGCAATGGTTTACGTTTGCGGCGGTAAGTAGTTGTGAAATTCGTACCTTGACACAAAACAAACAAAATTCTTGTTACAGAGTGCCACCACGAGAACGAAATGCGCCCCCGCGATCCGATTCGATGCCGTGAATGCGGCTACCGGATTATGTACAAGAAGCGAACAAAACGGTGTAAGTAAAAACCATCGGTTGCATTTAAATGTACGTCTCTAAAAATATTTAATTTCGTTTTTCAGTGGTCGTTTTCGATGCCCGATAAATAAAGGTAAGAAGGACGCTAGTTTTTTTTCCACGGGTTGAAAGGGTTTTTTTTTTAAATATTTTGTTCGTTTCTAAACGGTAAAATAAACAAAAAATTGCGTACTATTTGCAATAAATTTTAAAGATTTTATTTTGTGACTTGTGTTTAGTTAAAAGAAGGAAATCTTTTTTTAAAAAAAGCGGAAGGTTAACTGGTGGCTGGCTTCCAGGATAATTTGGTGGTTCTGTGCTTTAAACTCCAGGGCCTCGAGGCTGTAACAGTTTTGGTTACGAAGTCTTGCTTTAAATTAACGCCTTATACCCTGAGTTAATTGGTTCCTTCGGCTTTCACTAGCTTGTCTCCTTACTTCCAATGGACCGGCCGATATGATGCCGGTCTAGTCTTTGGCATGTGGGTCCTTCCAGATTGCCGATTTTTCATTTGATCATCCTAAATACCATGGCTGAACTAATCCGAAGTGCGACAGCCTTAGTTTGTGTGACCAGTGCAAGGAACCTATTAGCACAGAAAATGTCTGGTCATGTTTGAATTGAGCACGGAAGGAAATTAATTGTTCGTAAGGTAGGATTAGATTTTATGAATGTAGCGTCAGAACTGCCGAGATTTTCAGTTAGCATACAAAGCAGAGCTTGGTTGTGACGAAACGATGAACTAGTTCTTGTCTATTCAATTTCAAACTGCTGGTTTTTGTGAGCTGGCTGGAGCGACGGTGTATTTTATTGGGTTGTAGCTATAAGCCACTAAAAAAAAGACATCGTTTCATTGATCAGGTAAACGAACGAACGCTATTTCTGGTTATCGTACCGCAAATTCTTTACTCCACGTCGGAGCTAGTTTTTGGTGTAAAAGCCAAGGATTCAGCTGCAATTAGACTGAAATGAATGTAGTAAGCGCGACGTAAAATTTGGGCAGAGGAAAATATACCCAACAATTGGCGAAAAAGCATCATATGTCCAATTTACAAGAAAGGAGACAAACTCTGCTGTGAGAATTACAGAGGAATATCATTGTTGTGTACGACCTACAAAATACTGACAAAAATAATTGAACGTCTTAAGCCTTATACTAACGAAACAATTGGCGAATACCAAGGTGGATTCAGAACCGGACGATATACAACAGAACAGATATACTCGGTGAATTTTTGAATCCCAAGTAAGAATACAAACCGATTCCACAACCAGCTTTCGAACGGAATGTGGTTTAAAGCAGGGAGATGGCCTAGCCCCCATCCTTTTCAACCAGGCACTAGAGTATGTCATCCAAAAACCCCCAGTCGACACCAATGGGACACTACTATTCAAGTCCACCCAACTAGTAGCATACGCTGACGATATAAACATCCTCGCAAGATCCTTCCCTAGTGCTAAGGAGGTATTTGTCATTCTTGACTCCGCCGCAAACGAAGTCGCAAACAAGAAAGAGAACGCCAATCAGACAGAATGTAATAATTGCGGAGTATAATTTGGAGAGTGTGGACAACTTCACATATCTTGGGGCTAATCTAGTAAAAGACGGCAACGAAACGGACGAAATCAAACGGATCATGCTAGCAAATAAAACGTATTATTCGGTACTTCCAATAATGAAATCCAAGAAAGTGCAAAGGAACAATAAGCTGCGAATATAAGAAACTATTATACGACCTGTGCTCTGTTAAGGCAGGCGTCCACTAGAGGCGGGCCGCATCGCAACGGTGCGGCGAGCATTTCTTTTTCTACGTACTTCGTTCCGTCGCGAGTCTCGTCCAGTGGACGCACTTCCATAACAATGTATGGCAGGCGGATTTTTGCGATGCGGCCCGGCCCTAGTTGACGCCTGCCTGCCTTTATGGCAACTAAACGTGGACATTAACGCGAACTTCCGAAAAAGCTTTTAACACATTCGAAAGAAAGGTTCTCCGAAGAATTTTGAGACCTGAAAAGGAAGGAACGGACTGGCGAATAAGATACAATCATGAGCTGTATCAACTCTTCAAGGAGCCAGAAGCTTCAACGTTCATCAAACTGCAGTGGGCTGGCCATGTAGAGCGGATGTAAGACAGAAGAATCCCCAAATGTGCTCTTAAAGGGAAAGCGAGTGGTAACAGGCCACTAGGCAAACCACACAAACGATGGGAAGACTCGGTTGATGAAGACAGCAAAGCCATCTTAAAAATTAGCAGCTGGAGGACGCGGCCTTTGGATCGAGGCGATTGGAGGCGACGACTTCAGGAGGCCAGGGCCCGATTTGGGCTGTTGCGCCATTGATGGTGAAGCGCGACTATCACATTTTAACCATCAGTACGGACATAGACGGAGCTGGTCCCCCATCTTTCTTTAAAATTTAAAATTTTATTTAAAAAAATAGCAAGAGTCTTTATTATTTTTTGGGTGAAGTCTGGGAAGCGGTTAAAATGCGGGTGCGACAGAAGAGTTTACGGCACTGCCACATTTAACCAAGTTTTTGACCATAGTCCAAGACGTGGTCAAAGTCGAAATGTAACATTGATTCTTTTGAGACAAGTAGGTTTTTTGGAAAGCTACTTTTGTCACTAGAATAGCTCCTCGCCAAACCTCAAGGATATGACGAAGTATATGAAAACGTATTCAAAACGCCATTATCATCACCTTGGGGTTTGAATTTCGAAAAAAATGTGAAATAAGTTTTCAGGCAATTGCATAAAAAGCGTGAAAAAATAAAAACAATTTGATATCTCATCAGACCTTAGAGATAATTCTGAAAACGTATGCAACGCCTTTACACCCTTGTGACGGTCGAATTTTGAAAAATTATGAAATCGGTTCTTAAGCAGGGAATACACTATACAACGGTTGTACCAACTGTTGGTCCAATTTGCCGTTGTATGCGACGATTGTATAGTGTATGCGCTTATAAACAACGGTTGGGCCAATATCGCACGGTTGTATGCTCTGAATCGAAAACCGGCGGTCGCATGCGACACGTTGTATGTCTATTGCATAGTGTATTATCATGAATACAACTGTTGTAGCGATTTCATTCCTAAACTTTTGGTACTTCTGTGTTATCAAAAACTGTATTGGGAATAACTATGAAATCTTGTTGGATGAAAATTGTATGCAAATCGCATCGTGTGTGCCGTGCATACAACCGTTGGACAGATATCGCAACAACACACGTCGGTACAACCGTTGTATCGTGTATTCCCTGCTTTAGACTATTACGTAAAATGACCGTAAAAGTAAAAACATTTTTATATTTCATCAGATCTAAGAGGGATGTTGGAATTCGTGAGAACGTATACAACTCCTCTACACCTCCTTGAGGGTTAAGTATAAAAAAATCTCGAAATCTACTGTAATTACTCTATAGCGATATAGGAACTGTGCAAAACTGGTCACTTTATTCGATTGGTCAGATTATAAAAATAATTTAATAAATAAAATCCGTTTCTGATTTACATCGGGACCGTAAAATAATGGCAACTTTAGGCAAGTGGTCAAGATAGGAAGATGGTCACTTCTTCAGGCTCTACTATAGTTTAAATGGGATAACAAAAAGAGTCCACGGAAGGAAAAACCAATTTAATATCTCATCAAACCCAAGAAATATGGAAAAAAATGTGAAAACGTGTGCAACTCCCGTCAAAATTTTCGTAATGAATCTTAATGCGATTATAGAGAAAGCCCGAAGAAGTAATTCGTTATCTTATCTGACCTAAGAGATATGACAAAATTCGTGGAAACCTGTACAACCCTTTCTTGGGTTGAAAAATAAAAAGACCTGAAAACGGTTTTTAGGCAATTATAAAAACCCCGTAGAAGTAAAATTAAATCAAACTTAATGGTAATGGCGGAATTTATGAAAATGTATACACAAACTGTACCATCTCCTTTGGGTAGCGCTTTGGATATCTAAACTATTTTTCTAGCACACCTACGATTGGGTTAGACAAGATATAACAATCGAAAAAAATTCGTTGTCACCCTCCCTTGCCCCTTACACCCTCATGTTTCTTATCGCAAACATTTCCTAAGATATGAGTCGTGATTTTTTAGAAAAATTCTTTCCACCCCTTCACTTCTATGCTCCACTACCTGAAAAACTTCACAATCAGCGAACTCTCCGTGTTCCTTTTTGTACACAAACCAAACTCCCTTTTTTCCGTAATTGGTTCGTGAAAGATCGTAATCTAACGTTTTTCACTCCGCACCACCGCACGCCATTGATCCTCCTCCTCCTCTCCTAGTATACCAATTCAAATTTCCAACCCTGTTGTATGAACCGTTCGATCCCAGCTTTTGAACGTTTTGGACGCATTGCCTCCCCCCAGTCCCACAACCCTCAACATTACCGACCACTTTTTTGCAGTCCATCATAGTGTCTAAAATGCCCCTCTCCTTTTACATGCGTTCCTTTGCCATTTTTATGGCAAGCGGTACATTCTACATCCACTTTACGACTAATCGTAAACCTAAAAAAAATCTGGTTCAATGGATCCTTCCTTCCTCAAGCTTTGCCCGCTTCAAACACGTTTTTATTCTTTTTCGAAAAGTGAAACCAGAAGCAGTTTTTTTTTATTAAAAGTAAGCCATTTTTTGTTTTTATTTTTCACTTCATAACATAATAACTACTCTTGTGTTATTGTTGTTGTTGTTTTTTTTCACTATAGTTCCGTAGTTTTGCATTTTCGTCGGCCCGTATCGCCTCCTCCTCAACGCACTAGTCATCATCGTCGGTGTCCACGTGCAATTCGTTTAGTTCGTCGTCTATACCGTCCAGGCATTCATCGAGGAAGAGGTTTTCGTTGATAGGCGCTGCATCATCAACAGCATCTGATTCGCTAGTATCCGGCGACGAATTGTTTTGATTCGTCTTACTATTACGATCTTCGGCTGCGATCGTGCCTGTTCCATCAACCTACAAATGAACGAATGGTGAATCAGTTTTGTCGCGAAAGCAACGAAAAAATTTGCAATTTCACCTCTTGTGCGGCCAAAGATAATTCGTTAAGATCGAGCTCCCTGAATTCGACATAATCCTCACCATCTTCGGACCGAGCGTAGTTATCGAAAGCAGCGTCACCTTCTTCCATGGGTCCGTCGTCGACCAGATCCGGATTGAAGCTGAACATTTCTCGTCCGGATAAGCCGTACTGTTTGCCCTGTTTGTAGTCGCTCTTCTTCTTCTCTTCGTCCGCTGCCATTATGTCCTTCTTTTCCTGGATTTTTCGTTTCTTCCATGACAGAAACGACTCTAACGTGACTTTTGTCTGTGCGAGAAAAGACGATTGAATTTAATGGCGATAATGAGGATAGTTGGAAAGTATTCAACCGACCTGACACGCTCCCAAGGCTGCCCGTTCGCGTTCGATTAGGTCGACTAGTGAAATTTCGTCTTTACGGTCTTCCTTCTTTTTGTCCTTTTTGAGAACGTAGCCGGGCGGTAAGGCGTGACGGTAGATGCACCTCTCGCCATTCGGACACTCCCAGAACCAACCGTACTTGGACTTTTCGACAGCTTCCAGGAAGAATTTACAAATCTGGAAGGAAAATTTAATCGATTATCGCGTCGGGTGTTAGTTTCGCGAGCTTACAATATCGGTCGTTGGCATTCGTTTTTCCTTGCTGTGCTTCTGGTCGACAACTTCTTTCAATTTCGCCTCGTCCCAGTTTTCCATGTTGTCCTCATCATCGCGCATATCCACGTACATCGATCGTTTCTCGACCTGAAAAGGCAAACTGTATTAGTTAGGAAGCGATCGTAAGGCTCGTATTTGAACTCAGCGCTGACCTTGTTCTCGATGGACAAGTCGTGCGAGAACTTGCACTTGTCGCCCTTGCTACATTGACCCTGCTTGAAGAACGCACAAACAACCGACTTGGGGTCCGTGCCCTTCTCAACTTTCTGTATCTGAACGGGCTTGAAGAGCAGGGACAGCTCTTTCTGTTCCTTCAGCTTCTTCTCCTTTTCGTCCTTCTTGGTGGCCTGTTGACCGAGTGGATGAAGACCACCGCTTTTCACTTGTTTCTCGACTTGCGAGATGAATTTCTGTTGTTTGGCGCCCTTCTTGTTCTTCAAGCCGAACGTTTTATCCTGAAATTAGACACCAAATACGAACGAAATCATCGCAAAATTGCCGATAAATACACAAAAAAAAAAGGTCACAAATCCTAACCTCAATGACTTTCTCCTTTTTCTTTTGCTCGGTCTTTTTACTAACACCCGGAGCGGATGTTTTTTTAGGTGGCATTCTGACTTTTAGTTACGGCTTTGTCGATGAAGTTTTCTGTTAAAAAGCGATGCAATTAAGCGAGAAATCGGCAAAAAATTTACGACAAAATTCCTTGACCGATCACACATCCAACAACATTTTGACGTGACAGGGAACGTGTGAATTTTTGGTTCGGCCAAATGCATTCACAATAGTCACCGGTTTTGTACACCACACGATTGATGTGGATGGCTTCGACGGTATTGTGTTTAGTGCAGACATGAACCGCACTATTTCGACATTTTGTTGAATTTAAATTTTGAACTTTTGCATTTCAGTGACCGTTAAATTTATTTTCAATAATAAAATATTTTTGTGATTGATTTAAAAAATCCCAACTTGAACCCTTATATTTTTTTAACCCAAAAAATGGTCCGCCGTACGTAAAATCTTGGAGACTGCTTGCTCACAAACCCTTTGATCTATTAAATTAAATTTTTTACAATTGGTACTTTTGTGGAGGAGAGGTAGAAAAAGGGACCTATAATTTTAATTTTTAAATCTCTGGAACCGCTTAAGCTAAACTTGGAACTTTTGAGGTCAGTTAGAAATTAATGAGACTGATTTTTTAAATCATGGCATTTGTTTTATTTTGTTCAAATATTTACATGGTATCCATTAAAGTATTAGGTGGTTGCAGATGAAATGTCGTTTTTCGCTATGAAATGAAGTTACTTGCGATTTTCATGTCTTAAACTGCCTCCAGGTGGCACTAGTGGTATTGGGTATTGAAGTATATATACCCCTACATTTATTCATGGAATCATTTCAATTTTGGACTTCATTGTGATCGGACAGAAAAAAAAAATGGATTCGAGTCAAAAACGGGTATTTTTCCTTTATGAGTTTAAACTTCGCCACATCGCAATGAAGGCAACCGACAACATCAACAGCACATTTGAAGCTAACACGGTAAACAAACGAACCACACAGCGATGGTTCGAAAAATTCCGATCAGGAGATATGACCCTTCAAAGTGAGCCACGTGGTAACCCAGGACCTTTGATCGACAAGGATGAGCTGAATTTATTAGTGGAATCTGACTCACGCCAAACTGTAAGGGACATTGCAAGACATTGGGCGTACACCATTCGACAGTTTGCCGGCACTTGCAACAGCTTGGAAAAGGCAAAAAGCTTGATAAATGGGTTCCGCATGAACTTACTGAGCAAAACATGTCGCGTCGACTGGAAATTTGCAGTTCCCTGCTCTCTCGGAACAGAAACGATCCATTTCTGACCAGAATAGTGACATGTGCTGAAAAGTGGATACTGTACGACAATCGTCGCCGATCAGCACAATGGTTGGATGCTGATGAGACCCCAAAACACATGCCGAAACCAGGCTTCCATCCGAAGAAGCTAATGGTGACTGTTTGGTGCTCTGCAGCTGGAGTTATTCACTATCACATTTTGCAGCGGGGTGAAACCATTAATGCAGAGAAGTATTGTACCCAACTCGATGAAATGCATCAGAAATTGCGTGTTGAACGGCCTAGATTGGTCAACAGAGATGGAGTTATACTGCTTGATGACAACGCACGGCCACGAGTCACAAACTCTCTCATTACTTCAACAAAAACTTAGTTCTGATACAGTACTGGTAAAGAGGGATTCTCATAAATTGCTGTAAGGACTATTTTGGTTCCTACATATACGATAATCAGGATCAAATTTGTTTTGTGACCTTGAAAAATAGTAGGAAGTATATCAAATCATAGATTATTGTTACAAACGTTTTCGGACTTCGAATTCTGAATGACAGTTCAGAAAACCATAATTCATTTAGTACTTACTGATACGAAATTAAACTATGAGTAGAGAATTGCCTAAATTTTGTGGTTCCTAAAATCAGGACTCATAAGGAATAAAAAATTGCCGTCTTTTTAGAGATTGACTATATTGTGGAATCTGAAAATCGCAGGATTATTTATTCCTTATGAAAAGACCTATAAAAGTTTGGGATCACTGCCGAGATTGAATTCTCCAATCGTGAGCCTAATATAGCAGAATTCTTTCAGTACTAGAGCTGAACTGAAAATAGCAATTCCATATTGAAAACTAAAAACAGGTCCTAAAAGAAAATTGATTCAGTACTGAAATGTCGGCTTCTTAAAGCATAATTCATTCGGTAGTGATGATTAACTGAAATTAATAACGCCAGGTAGTCATAAATTCTGAAAATCGAAACTCGATCAGACAAAATACAGAATTCGAATTATCAACTGAGATTACTATCCTGTGCTGATTTCCTCGATCTAATCGGATCTTCCAATCAAGGATTAGTTCAGGTTTTCAGTAACTCGTTACCAGTTCATGTTAAGCTGGTTGTTGCGCTGCTACTTCTATACTTAGTTTTAATTCCTCGATAAGTATACTAGTTTCTTAATCGTTCTCTAAATATTGAAAAAGCATTATAAGATCTAGTGGTTGTGCAGGCCAAAGTGTTGGACTATTGCTTTCAATCTATCGAGTTCGATATTTTTTGTTGAAGAAGACCATAAGCATGGCCGCCCATATATCAATTTATAGGCAGAGGCAGAGCAAAGGCTTAAAAGATGAATATTTCCAAAACTGGTAAAAAATTCTAGCTATAGGTTTTACACAAAGATAAACAAAGAGTTCAGTCGTCCTAGTTGCTGGAATGTGCTTCCCCACCAATTGGCTACTCTTGAGAAACCAAATTTTTATAACATAAGTTCAGTAACCTGACAAATTTTAAATTTATAATATTTAAAATCGCCAAAATTTCGAAAACACAAAATGGGTGATGTAATTTCATAAAATTTCTTTCATTTCCTCCTGCTCATATGAGAATTAGATTACTGACACTATGCAACTACTGCTTAGAATTTCTTATTAAGCTGGCACCATATCATGTTGTTTCTACTAAAGCGTCAGATTTGAAATTATTATAAGAGTATACAAATTCTTCTTGAGCGTCTTGCGATATTAAAGTCTCGAAAAAAAAAATTGAAAGCTATTTTTTTTTTAAATATAGTAATTGAACATTTTTTGTCCGTCGAGTGTGATTTCTATTATCGACCTATGACAACCAGAAGAATTAAGCAAAAATTTTATGAAAACAGTTTAGTGAAAAATTTTGCAAATAAAATTGTTTAGGATCCAGGATTTCTTTCTACAATTACTAGACCCAATTCAGTAGGCGAGGGAGCATCCCTCTCTCAATTCAGTTATATTGTTTTGGAGTGAGTTAGCTTAAAATGGGAATGGAAATAGTCTAACAAATTCTGCTGCACATTGACTTTAACCTAATCTCAAACTTTGTCCTAAAAATAATAAAGTTACGCCAAGACTGTTTTCAAATTATTTTCTTTCAGTGGACTCCGACTCCATGTATGTACTAGGGAAATAACTTGCTGAGTGAAGGACCATAAGGTTTCCTCATTGCGTCCTTACTATATTATAGTCTCAATACAATTTTCTGAGTCTGCATCTGGGTACATTGAGTTTGTATTTTTTTTTAGACACTTCAATTCGTTTCCAATCTCATGTATGTACTAGCAAAATAAGCAGCACAGTGTCCTCTAAAAATATGGACAATACCGTAGACTTTGAAATTTTTGGGATAAGTTAGGGATACATTTCAAGTACAGTTCTGTCGAATCGGATGGCTTTGGATTTGCATTTTTGTCGGACACTTTCAGTTCGTTCTGTTTCTATATCCGGTCAGTCGATAGTCCTCTACGCTTTATCAAAATAAAAGTGTCAATTTTGTTAATAATAACCTGTAGGCACGCTCATTTGATAAACTGTGCAAAAATTATTGTCAGTTTTATCGGCAAGACAACAAGAGGAAGATTGCAAACAAATTTATCTGGTGTACACTCATAGCAAGTAGATACCTACCTCAGTCCTGGCACTTCAATTCGGAATGCGTGTTATTTTTAAGCGAAAATTTAAAATATTTTGTACGATTAGGTCATCTCATTGCGGAAATAGTCGCTTGTTGTAAGATGCGAATAAGTACAATGTATTTGCGATTTGGCACCTTTAGGGCGTCAGTACATTATCAAGATGTTTGTTCAGTAAGGTTTTTTTGAAAAACTTTACATAAGTGGAATTGGAATAATTTTGATAGTATAATTAAAATAAAATAATATGGACGTATTTTTTTATAATCATCTCCCTAAAACAGCTTACACTAAAAAGTGGAATCTAGTTACTCGTACATATATGAAACTATGTTTGTACTACAGAAGTATTTTGAAGAGAAACACTTTAATTGTTTTTTTTTAAATGAAGGGTTCGATGGGTTCACACCGCGCAATAACCTTTTAGTCAAGATTTTTTCATTTGACAATTTTCTACAAAAATTCTTAGCTTCCCTACATCCGTGCTTAACCGACCCCCTCAAAATTGTTATATTGAGCCTTCTCGCTTGTATACTTTAACCAAATTTCATCCTTGTGCAATTTTTTCTCAAGATATCGTAATCCAAAATTTGACACCCCTATTAACAACAACCATTGTTCAACTTTGTGGCATTAAGCGTTTAGGAGATATGAATTTTAGAATGTATCGATTCCAGTTTTTTAGTTCTCTTCCGTTTTACTCCCAGACCTCTCCATCCATGTTGACCACTTCTTTATTGCCGTAGTAGCTCTATATACAATAAATTACATGTTTTAACTTCATAGCACCGGTCGATGAGTTAAAGAAACTAAAATTTTTCGTTTAAAACGCTTAAACTAAAATTAAAGAGAACGCGTCGCGTGCAGGTGAAGTGATGCAACGCGATGACTGCTGACTAGAATGCATGTTAGGGAATGTAACCAGTTATAGTGATATCGCATCGCTTCGCTTCGATAACCAATTTTTAATTTCTGATCGCGTAACACGCGACGCGATTGTGCTATTGCGCGCGCATGCGTTTATGATAATTCCAACTTTACTGTATGTAATCGTCTATGAATCGCAAAAATTGTAAGATATATACAGATTATATTTTTTCATAAAACGAGATTTATTTTATTTCTAAGGTACTATAACGTCATTCCATGAAGGATCAACCGCATGTACTACCTTACCACCGTCTTTTAAACTTTGTACACTTGATGAATTAGTAAAAAAAATATTTTAGAGAATTCAAGAAAGTTCATAGGGAGCAGATAACCCTTCTATCATTTTTCAAATGTTCAAAATTTATTCAAGGGGTTTATAGGTTTCAACAAAAATAATGTTATAATTTCTTCGCACAACTGGACATGTACTTTATAATGCTAACTTGTATTCAATTTATTCGACAATTGTATTTGTATAAGAATTCAAGAAATTTAATTACATTTTTTATTATCTTAATCATAAACTTTTGTCACATTTGCATTTTAATTGGATGATAACGCAATGCTCTGAAACGATAATGTAAATTTGTCTTGTCCTTACAAAGTTCGCAGTTTAATACTGATATAAAAATAAATTATGATAGTAGGTAATTCTCGGTAAGTATAATTTAATATGTGATGTATTTACGTGCAATTGAATGCATCCAACAAAGAAAATATTTTATAGAGAACCTTTAGTATATTTTATAGAGAACCTTTAGTTTTAACTAAAAAATGTTTTCGAATTGAGAAAAAAACATGGGAAGGTCATAGGGTCGGAAATGTGTCTTATAAATGCGAAATTAATTTAACCGGTACACGTTCCATCTTTCCACCCTATGGAACAACATATCCCCGGAAAAACAACTATGTTGATGAGCTTTTAAAGATCGGACAAGGGCCGAATTCGATTGGAGAGATGAATATTATTAAATAGGGCAAGCACGAGTTGCCTGTCGCATCATTAAGTATTTTAGTTGTGGAAAATCTACTTCACACATTAACGACTCAATACCTAGACAACTTTCTGTAGCGCACATATTATTTTTGTGTGTGCACAAAATATTTCTCTTAATGGGAGGAGCTTCGGAGCAGATTATAACAAAAGAAACAAAACGCCGGATCAGAACTCGCTCTTTATACACATTCTATCTCTAGGAATGCAAATTTCCTCGATTCAAGAGATGGATAATTAGAAAATTCTTGGATGAAGAAACAAAATTTCATAAGTCCCACTGGCTGGGCCATATTTTTAGTAGTAAAAAATTAAAACTTACCACAGGACGAGCATTTGTTCCTTTCGCCTCCTCCTTCTAGCTGCTATTGCTATACGTTCACTAATTTTCAGTACATAATTCTGCATATTTCACTAAATCGAAAGCTTGCTATCCAAAAGTGATCAAATTTTTTTTGATCAAATTTGGGGCATTGCGGCTGCCTCTTCGTTCGATCTGAGCTTTTGGTTCAAAGCTTCTCAATATAAGGATTTTTCCGGGGATTAGTTGTTAGCCTATTTGATTAATTTGCATTTTACTTCATTATTTCATTAATAAAGTATTGTGATCGATTTAAAAAAAAAAATTTCCTGCTCCCAATTTTATTTTTACGTTTTAGAACTGGTAGACACCAAAAAAATACGCTACACGCCGTCCGCCGTACACATATCCGTTTGAGGACTCATATATGTCCCGAGCCGTTTGAGCTATTAAATTTATTTTTTTTTTTTGTTGGCTAGATTTGGACAGCTTCAAGTAGTAACTTTTTGGGGGATGAAGAGAAAGGATGAAGATGGAGGGAGCGTTTTAAACGAAAAATTTTGGTTTTTATATATCAGAAACCGCTTATGCTAGAAAGTTGAAACTTGGAACTTACATTGATCTGTTATGGTATAGTGGAAAAAAATTTGTCGATATGCGCGAAGGGAAGGGAAGGAAAGGGAAGAAAAATGAAATTTGGTTTGTGTTTAAAGATGGACAAGGGGAGTTTGCTGAATATAACATTTTTCCGGGTAGGTAGTAATTTAGGAAAAAAAATCCATATATTTATTGGTGTACCTACAGAGAGGGGAGAGGGCAAACAAATTATCAGTATAAAGGGGGTGCATATTAGTGATGGGATAAATCGGTCATTTCATTAATTCAGTATGACCGAGTCATTTCGTTGAAGTGACCGATTAAAAAGATTCGGTCATTTGAGTTATTTCGGTCACTTCCATATTTCGGTCAGCGGTCACTAGAAAAAGCTTCTATTATCTCGACTATTCGAGTCGGTCTGTCTTCGGTCGTCGCTGGTCGGTATATTCGAACCTCGAAGGCAGCGTATGATTAGACTTTAGACACTTTAGGGTGATATGCGCCAAGAGAAAATCGAATTCGATGGTCGGTTTTCGAGGAAAAAAATCAATTCTAATGATTTAATTTTTGGAATTTATAAAGAGTGCACGGCACTGAGCTATATAAATGGATCGGCTCATTTCTCTATACGATATGACAGATTGAAATAGCCGATGAAATCGTACCCTTCTTAAAATTTCGAATTTCGAACAACATGGGCATGACGAAATTCATAACACAACTCACAGTTTACTTCAAATTTTTTCAAATTTCTTGGGAAATAACAGTTTCAGGAATATTTATAACGGTTGCGCATGTAATACGTTATTTTTGAATTTGGCGCCATACCGATAAGTAAATAGTATTATATTCGTACTGCAGTAGCCAATATTACCTGTAAAATTTACACAGCTTAGTTGCAATTTTATGAACTCATTTTCTTTCAATACCTTGCATTGTTTATCCAAAAAAGTATTTATCAAATTCAAATTATTTGGTAATTTTTCAATTCGAAATTACACCTAAAAATTCGGATTTCATTTTTCATGTTGCCTAATCTGATGGTGCTGTCATTGTTTTCCTTCTCGCCTTAATACATGCAGATACCGTGCTATTAACTCTTTCCTCATCCGTGGCTCAATCCTAATTTTTTCCCCGGATAACTTTCGAAGTTTCTCTCAACTTAAAATAAATTGAATTTTTGAAAGAAACATAAAGAAATGTTTCAATCAAAAATTATTTTATTTGCATTACCTATTTTAAATCTAATGAATGTTTAAAATCATCAGAATTTTGTTCAACAATGCAAAACCCCGGCTTATCATGGACACCTTTTTCGAAATATTGACATTTTAAAAACGTCGGCCATGTGAGATAGCAAATCGAGGTCTCCATTTATTATATCTCAGTGGTGCACGGTTAATGAATGAATTTGAATATTCTTTGAATTCGTAAATTCAGTAGGAAAATTGTTTAGTTTCGATTTCGATTTTCTCTTGGCGCATTTTTCTCCAAAGTGTCTATAATGGAATTATTCGCTACCTTCGAGCATCGACTACCGCCCGACACGAAAAGTCGAGTAGAAACTTTTGGCGCTGTACGGCCAACGTCGGGTACGATACGAGAATATTTTTTCTAGTGACCGATTGAACGACTTGTTCCATTTCATATGACTCGAGATAATTCGGTCATAGTACTGACCCGGTCATTTCGACCGAATTGTTCGCGACCGACCTATCACTAGTGCATATATTTTCACGAATTTTGTCATATCTTTTAGGTCTTTTGAAATATTGAATTTTACTTCTAGTGTTTTCAGGTAAATAGGTAGAAACGGTTTTCAGGATTTTCTTTAGATTCAACCCCTAAGTGTGTTTAACGGGGTTGCATATATTAAGCATTTTTTGGTTACTTTTCGGCGTCAGAGGAGTTTGTTGTGTGAAACTCTAACACGAAAATCCCTACCGGAATCTGCCACTACGGACATGACAGTTAGAAAATCTTCACTGGGAAGCCAGTTTTACAACTGTTGGACTAGTTCCAACGTAGCTGCTTTTGACTCATCAGAAGGCTGCAGGTACCGCTGAAGAATTCTCTATCTATATATGCGATATAGAACCGAAATTGCATATATCACGAATTCCGCCATATATACCTTAGGACTGAAAAGATATCGAATCTCGATCTTTGTACCGTTCCTAGGGAGGTGCGGTGATCTGCTAGCCCCCATGTAAAAGTATTTGGAAAAAATGTTCCAGATACGAATTTGAATATTGTCCTTCTCATTCGAGTAGCAACGGAACGATAGTCCTTCAAAAAGGGGAAACTACATGCGCATTTCTTCTTTTGCTTTCTCCCCAACTACAATATAAGCTGGAGTTAAGTATTTTATCTAGAGTATCCTACGATTTGCTGCGGTATGTTTATTCCTGTTTATTCATTCTTAGAGATCTCCTTGAGTACCCTGAAGATTTCGCCTTGCGGTATGCTTTGTATTTCTAGTTTATCAGTGTACCTATTTAAAGAAAATAGTTTTCTGGAAAATTTACAAAAAATTGTTTAAATATTTACCGCACGCACTGTTGCAGCATACGCGACGCGACGAGTACAAGCGACCGTAATCGTTCGCGGCAAGCCCCAGCCTCAGCAACGCGAATTCCTACCAAATAAAGAAATTGTCTACCGCACGCGGCCTTTGATAGTAAAAAATTGGCTCAATCGCGCTCGCCCATTTCCAATTTCCATGTGTCGCCGCATCGCAGCGCCGCAGCCCCGTTTGCCGTTCCGTTTTCTATTTCTCCCCGTACATTTTCTTATTTTCTATGGCGCTGTGATCGCGCTTCTGCAGCATTCGCATTTGATTTTGTACCATCGCCACCGTATCATACGGCCCGACCCGGCCCGTCGTCCGTACGCTACGCTCGTCTCGACAACCGGCCGCGTGTGTATTCTTCCAATTGGTAATGCAAGAGAGATGATGAAGGCATCACAGCACAGCGCACAGCACCGAGCGGAGCGCTGCTACACACCACACAGAAAAACTCCGGAGTAATGGAGAAGGACCACACAGAATTCTACACGACCACCCAACCAGTGAATTAAAGACCACACACCGCTTTTATTAAAAAAAAATAAAGAAAAAAACGGAAAAAAATAAAAAATATACGAGGAGATCTACACATTGTGACCGAACCCTCGCGGTCCACGGCCGTCTCCACATATCCCAGCCATAAATACGCCGGACGATTTATTTTTATAATTATGTGCTCATATGTTGTAATAATACGTAAAAAAACAACTCGGATAAATTTTGCGCAAAAATTGCGCAAAATGAAGGAAAAAGATCAAACGGCCGGATGATATGTGCGGGCGTACCGGCTAATTGTCGCCCCGCCGCCGTAAAATGCGATGTCGTCTTCTTGACGCGGTTCCGTGGATTTTTCATACACGGCGATGCCGACGCCGCCGCCACTCCGCCCGCTAGCCAGCCGTTCCCGTGAAAGAAGAAAGTGGGCAAATTTTTTCACACCTTCGGGCCCCTTGTGCAATGTCGGCCGGCGCGGCCAGGCCCGGTCCGATCTTACATATCACTTACATGCGAATCATAAAGATACTGGCTTCGCATGTAAGGTACGCGACGAGTATGTGCACATACGCCACCGCGGCAAGTACACGCGAGAAGTGCGAGGCGTCAGCGATTGTTGTTATTGTGTTGGCCATCGCTGCTCATGCTGCCGCTGCTGCTGTTATTGTTGTTGCTGTTGTTGCTTTTGTTATTGTTATTATTACATACTCCACTTGGTTCGGTGATGTGATAGCCGCGCTTTTTCCCGTACTTTTAATCCTTCGTTTTGTCTTTTCAGTTCATAAGGACACATGATTTATTTTAATCGCTTACTATCGCCCGGCGTCTTGCGAGGAATTTATTCGTTTGCGCATGAACGATCGACTTGAGATAAATTTCTTGTTGTTGTTGTTGTTGTTCTTGTTGTTTTTTCTGTTGGTACTTCGTATTGGTGATGTTTTCCTTTGGCGATTGGAGAAGCGAAAAAAAAATTGCAATGTCAGCTGCACTAAGGCCATATGGCGCCTGACTCTTAAAGGTGGATGCTCAGCCGTTGTCCAGCCCCGGGCAACTTGCGCTACTACTACAAAAAACCGGCACACAACTTTTACTAATCTTTTTACAGATCTTTCGCGTATCGATGAGTAATCGCATTAAAATTATATTGCGGTCAATTATGATAAGCATTAAACTCTTTCCCATCGCAAGCCTGTGTGGCTTTAAACATCCGAAGGTACGACATTATTATGTATGTAAATAAGTTAATTATATGAACATTTCAGATTTATGTTTCTTTTTTCGGAAGTTATCACTACGACAAAATGATAATAATAATACGTAGATACTGAGAATGTACCTCCTGGGAATAATTGATGTCAAGATGATCGTAGCGCCATTATTTGGCTTCGGAAGCTTAGACCGGGTAGCTTAGAATCATCCAAAAAAAAAGACTCCGAATTATAAAAAGAAAGAAATTTGTAATCGTTAATCCACGTCGCTGTTTTACTTACGAGTGAGGACGATTTAATCTCTGATCAAAGAGCAGAAGAGTTTTAAATAGGACTCGTAAATCGCAGCCACTGAGCCCGAACTCAGTATAAATTTGCTACTACAGTCGCATTTAATCGAAATGAGATGTTGATTGTCGTTGTTTCGGCTAATTAATCAAGCCCCTGAGGCAGGTGTTCACGTTAAACCACTCGACAATGTTGTTAACGTCTTATCCAGTACTCTAGATCCCAGATGATTTGAATAAAACAGTGGGAATTGTACGCATTGATTCTATAGACAGACTATAGCTCAGAGCTTTAGCGAAGTCTATTGAATCGGTTACTAATATACCAAAACGATTCACAACCCGGTTTGATTACTCTTCGAACAGAAATATATAGGTACCTATTTTCGGTTGTTCCGGGGGGATCCATCCGTACGACTGAGGAGATGTTTAGCGGGTTAAAGTCCCGCACTGACTTAGGTTTTCGATGCTTTTACTCCTCGTTAAAAAAAACCTTTAAAAAGGGATTGCAGCAGCTTCTGAAATCAAATTTGCTTTTGAATTTAAAAAACAATCATGAGTTTTCGCAGAAAATTGCACTACAAATTTTGAAAGGAGCACACAATGTGGTGAATAACTTAATTTTGCACGAAGGAGTTGGTTATATGAAAAATATATCGTGCTTGCTAATCAGCAAAAGAAAATGATAAATATTCCCTCTAGGTGAAGAAAAAATGAAATTTAAGTGGAAGAATAAAAAATGTACATTCAAAAGCTCTATTTTGTTTTAGACAAAATGAAAATGCGGTACACTAAGATGCTTCACATACTAGTAGTAACAAAACGACATATCGGGAAACGATAAGTCGACTGCTTCTATGAACAGGGTCAGAAAAACCCTTCTGAGGTCCAGAAGAATCAAGTTTATTCTACAACTTAAACGAAGGTATCTCTCTAAAATATTTGCTATTACAACAGACTACTGGTGGCTGATCGAGCATTTATGAAGTATGAAAATCCTTAGTGAAAGAACTAAGGATTGTGACCAATACTGTAAAGAGGAGACCGCACAACACTTTTTGTATCAATGTCCAGCTGCTACTTGAACACGACTTGCCTCATTCGGTGCTACCTCCGTGGAGATTACAGATCTTGAACTGGCCAAGGTGTCAAACTTCATCAAGAAGGACTTAGCAGTCCTTAAATAAAGAACCGACTTCAGGATGAGGAAGCAGCAGCGGAGCATTTATGCTCGCCTACTAGGAAGCTGGGAACTAAGAATCTGGACCCAGCGATTGTAAATTTCGAAGGAAATTCAACCGGCTCGAGAAAGGAACAAGCCTCCTTTGCAGTTATTTTGCGTTTACTTCATACAAAGCGAAGGATTCACAACCTGAACCTATAACCAAGGTGTACAATTCGCTAAAAAATTAAACCGGCTTGGGAAAGTTAAGGAACCTGCATTCTGATGAAAAAGGAGCTCACAATCAGGACCTAGTTGGGGAATGTTCATGAGCATCGTTAACTTTTAAAACGAAACAGAGTGGTACAATGGGACTATTTGTTGGCCTAAGTACCGATACCCATGCCACACTAATTGCACCTTTCATCATCATTAACAAAACGAAACGCTCAATGATTCATCTGAGAATCGTAAGTGAATCTTTTTTCTTAATTTTTCGAGTGTACAAAGTATCAAAAAAGTCGGCGTCATTTTTGGAGTTTCTTCATGGAATTATTCTTTTATTGAGTATCATGTTTTTTTTCAATTTTTTAAACTCCTTCTTTCATTTTTAATTACCATGATACACATTTTTATAATAATTTTTTTGTTTTTTTAACTTATTATTACATTTTTTTTATTGTTACATTATTTTTTAGCTTTATTTTTTTTTAATTTTCATGTTTTTTTTATTTTTAATATTTTTTAAATTGAAATTTATTTATAGATTGTGTTTAATTTTATTTTAAATTTTACTTTCGTTTTAATTTCTATTTTTTGTTTAATTTTTAAACTTCCGCGTATTTAATTTGATCACTTTTTTAATTTAAATTTTTCGTATATATGTACGAGTATAATACCAGTTAGGTATCTTTTAATTTTTTTTTTTTTTAATTTCCGCTTTTTTTGATTCTCTGTTTAAGTTCATGTTATTTAATTTATAAATTGAATTGTCATGGGGCCAAATCAAGGTGAGTGAATTATAGAGAATAATTATTCTTCAAGATCCTATTTGGGCTAAATCAAATGCTAGATATTGAAAATTCGACTTATAGGATGAGTGCTTATGGAGGTTTGACTCTACTTTTTTCCAGCTCGACAGACCATATCGCGAGCTCTTATCGCTGGGTTTAAATGAAATGTTTGCTCTTCCTAGATAACAACTGCGCGTATTCCTAAGTTTAAGCATGCTTATGTTCAAAAATAATGCGAACGAGACTAAAAATTGATTGGGGACGATTATTGCATTGGGATCATACAAATTCATTATTCAAACCCACGACCTTTGAATCGATAAACTAGCGCACAGTTGCAATTACACTACATAGCTTGATGTGTCTAAGGTTTACTGAAAGGTTTTCCAAAATGTAATTTTTAAAATATCAATATATAAAGTTTGTTTGCAATTGTAAGAAATGCCATACCAAACTCTGCATAGTTTTGATTGAATGAAACCAAAATCACAAAAATTCTTAAAATCCGAACTATTAATGCACTTTTCCAACAAGAGTAATTTGACTTTTTTTAACAAGGGACCAAAAAAACTTACTTCTTTGTTTTTGACATTATCAAATATAGATTCAAAAATAAGTTTTTCAGAAAAAAATGCTACTAGGAGACTTTATCAGTCACGTCCGAAACCGTTTACAAATAAATGGAATTCAAAATCTTTTTATCTGAATAAGTATTGAGTAAAAGTCTCGTCGAAAAGTATTTTGAAGCAAAACGAAATATTGCTTCGATTTTCTCTCTAAGAACAATCGAAGTATCTTCGAATAATGGCTTAACGAAGTAGAATAATTAGATATCGCATTTCCCACTATGTTACATGTTCCCTCCAATATGTTCGTCAAATATCCTCTCTTTTTTGTAATTTGTTTACTAAAAATGTTGCAATGCAACCTACTTGTAAAAAAAAAATGCTTTTTTTACAATCGTCACAATGGTAAAAAGTGTAAAGCCTGTATTACACTGTATGCCACTATGCCAAATATTTGACTATTCTAGCTGGTAAATGCAGTAAAACAGTGAAATCGTAAAATTTTTCTTTGCCACATTATTTTATTTGCACTTCAAACAGAATATTTTGTCGGAAAAAAAATTTAACCGATCTTTTCGTCAAATTTTTTAGTACAATATTTGACAGCATGGCATACGATGGTAATAGAAGCGTTATAAAAAAATTACTTTTAAGTAATTTATCGATCAAAAGTTACTTTTGGTCGATTACAGAGTAACCGCAAAGAAAATAAGATGTCGTTCTCACTTCAAATTTTGAGAAATGAAATTAAACGACCAAAACGTTGTAGTTGTTTGGTCATTACAACCTTAAAGTTATTCTGTTTAGTTGGGAATTCCCCTTCCGCAACAATATTTAGTATGCTGCTATAGTGACGTAGGTATTTTGGAATGTAAAACTTAATTATATTGGGCAGACGCCAAAATACTCCTCTACATACATTTATTTATAAAACTATGCTTTTTAGCATATCTGCAAAGTAACCGGCAATTACGTTGTGCTTTACCGTCTTTTTTTTATTTTTTGCGGTTCGAGTGTGTCAAGTGCTTCTTTTTATGTTAAAAAATCCGAGTACTTACAGAGTAGGGCAATTGTAAGCGATGAAGATGTACTGGATGTAATAGGGATGCTATTGTCAACTAAATTGCCACTCGTTCGAAATTTCTTAAGGCTAGTAAACAATTTCATTAATTAATACAACTTTTATGGATCTATGTGTGTGGTATGGTTGCTTACAGAAGCCATAAGTGGCCGAATCCCTTACTGTAGAAACATCGAACCATTCAAGTGATCTTCATTCTGATAATCAAAAACTTTTTGTATTCTCTATCGATCCGTGTCCAAATTAAAAGCGACATTATTTTTTTTTTATTATGTTTCATTAAATGCAAGAGATAAAGAGCTATAAAACTTTCCCACATTCCCCATTATCGGCATATAGGGTTTATTATGATAATTACTCTGTGGACCACCCAAGATAGCGGCGGATCGAGCCAAACGGCAGCTAGGAGTGTCGTACACACATAGCGCGCGATTCCCCTTCATAATTCTATTATGCCGGTATCTATATAAAATTGTAGATTAAGATAATTATTATATAAGACTGTATAAGAGACATGGTACTTTAGGTATACGTATATGTGCAAATTAAAACAATTACACTTATAGCGAGAGCGATAGGCTTCCTTCATCTGTACCAAGGGAACGCAATCGCGCGACCACGCCGGCGACAAAAATGATCGCGCGCGAGCGTACTATAAATGATCGTGAAAACTGAAAAAGAAAGATCGCTTGAAATTGGAATGGGAGTGCGGAAGCGGGACGGGCACAGCGGCGGTAACAGCAGCAGAAGTCCAAGGCAACAACAGTAGCTCGAAGCGAAACGTATTGTCGGTGGAAGATCAAAGCCAGCAGAATATTACAAAATGATGTGGCATGACTAAGTACAATTTTAAAAATTTTTTTTTTTGCCTACTTCTTCCGACTGATTCTTGTGGTCCCATTTCTCATTTCGTATCACCATTATTATTATTTTTTTTTTTACTCGACTTTATCGTGTCTTAGAGTTAAGCCAATTCCAATTCAAGTTTGTGTGTGATCCAAATTTGAATAATTAAATCAGAGATCAGAATGAACGACGAGATGGAGATCAATCGATCGATCGATCAGTTTACAATAATAATTCCGAGATCAGTTTATTTGTCCGAAAAAAAAGAACTGAGAGGAAAAATGTAGGAAAAAAATTCCGAAGCGAAAAATGAAAGAGATCAAGTTGAGTTGTAAAATGTAAAATTAAAAAATGTTGACGTACACATCATCAACGCAAGCGGCACCGGACCACAGCGGAGCAAGAAGAATTGAAGTGTGTAATTGTTCCAGGTATCGATCAAAAACAGAAGTCAATATGCGGAACAATGATAAACACATGACCGTGGAACTTCATAGGTGGTCTCCCCTTCTAATTCCTAAAATAAAATCCCATAAAATGGACACACCGCGCACCATCTCCAATGTTCCGTGGCATGGCTGCATACATATTTATCGGGCCGGACATATATAAGTCATCGGATATTCTCAACGGCTTGTATTTTATTTTCATTTTTATTTTTTTTTTATTTTATTTTTTCATCATATGATCATCTCATCTCTACGCTGCTGGACCGAAAATTTAGGTCCATTTCTTTAATTCTGCGCACAATCTACACATAACATACATATGATCATATCGTGCTTGTTGTTGTTGTTGTCCGCTTTGTTTTTTTTTTTTAAAGTAAAAACTAAGAAATGTTGTTTGCGATCTTGAGCCAAGATCGAACAAACTCCAGCCTCACCGGTGGTAAAAATCTGCTACGATCGTGTTTATTATTTTAAACTAAATGAACGATCGCGCCTGCACTATAAGATCACATTTTGCGCGATCGATCTGTTCTGTTTTCATAATTCCTCAAAAAGTTTTAGCCGAATTATACAAACAATAATTCAGCACTCACGTGAAAATAATATGAATGAAATGAGCAATTTGTTTTGTTTTTTTCTCGTTTTTTTTTGCGAATTGATTTTAGCATTTTTCATTCAGTTTTATTTTCATTATGCATAATTTTTCGTCTTTTCGTTGGAGGTATTCGAAAACGTTTGCGATCGTTCTGCTACCGGTATGCTGTGTTTTTTTTTCAAATTTGTGTCTTACGTATCAACTAAATCAAATTTTAAAAATAAGGTTTTTGTTTCCCTTTCCTTATAAACTGCTAAAAATATTTCAATTATTATTAATAACAGCTTGAAGCTACATATGTAACTATGGATGTAAAGTTTTCTAACTGACCACCTAACTAGAGATGGGTCGTTCACGAGTGAACTACACTAAAAGAACACTTCATTGAAGTGAGTAAGTGAAGTATCTCAGTCATTTTGGTGAACTGCAGTTCAATTCGAAAGGTGAATAAAAACAATTAAAACGAATGAAGGGAGAACGAAGACTAACACGATGAGAAGAGGCGTGGACAGGAACCTTCTCGTTTCGTCCCACTCCTTATCCGTTACAAAGAAACAGCTTTTCTGTCTCAGTGGTTTACCATATATTTCATTCATATTCATTTCACATGCGTGTGGTATTTTGCGTTACGTGAATATATGTATACGCGATGCAAGAAGCATACCATGACATTCCGTTTTAAGAAAGAGTAGCTATAATGTATACAACGCTCTTCTTCCTATTTTCCAACCCACAAACTAAACTACCGAGTGCATGGCTGTTTAGAGGCGCCAACCCACATACAACAACACAATTGAACGACTGACTGATTAGTGAGTGACTACTGAACGGATGGTTACAGAAGAGAATAGAATAAGTGAACAGTTAAATTGAAGGATTAGTGAATCGTGACTAGTCAGTGACTAATCAACGGCTGATTAGAAATGAGAAAAGATGAAATGAACAGTTCAATTGAAGTAATTCTCTGAACTAACTCATTAAAGTAAATGACTAGTTGTGAAGTACTTCACTCAAATGAACTGTTTTTCTCATCTCTACACTTAGCCAACAAATTCGCCAGTAATGTCTAGTTTTAAGTACCTATATTGTGGAAATAAATTGAATTGAATTGAATTGAAATTTTGTAACAAATTTTTTAAAAATACAATCCGGTATCTAGGTTTAACGTATATTTCGGTAATCTAATGTATACTAATATAAAAAAATATATATATGTTATTTTTATCCAGACTACTTCTCTAGCCTCATTATATTTAAATGCACCAAATTTAAACTTTCCAGTCTAGCCCGTTCTCGAGATATGAAAAGCATCTCTTGGACCCTTACTGCATTACTCCATAAATAATTTGTCCGTGTTTAATAATTTCAATAGTCAATTTTTTTAAAATGAAGAAAATTAAAATGTTTCCCTTCGCCTCCACACTCTACCCTTGCATACCCACAATCACGAAACACCATGTACATATGTCTACTGAAAGTGGGCTGGTAAAGGTACTAATTGAGTAAATTAGAAAGATTTTACAAGAAAAAGACCTTGAGAGTTCTTGACTCTATCTCGTACGTTATTACAAACCCTTTTTCAGAAATATTGTAACTTTCTAGTATAAGCCGTTCCTGAGAAACTTCCCAACTTTGTATCCAACTACCTCGTTTTTACTTTATTATTTTTTAATAATAAAGTATTGTGATTGACCTGAAATTTCAAAAAAATGTCCGTCTGTCCGCCGTAGACGCAGCACGCCGTACGCAAAAACGTTTAAAGGATCGTAGCTAACAAACCTGTGGAAATTTGAAAGTTAAACTTCTTATGGTGGGTACATTGGATGAATTCCTACGAATGGTGTCTTTTTGAAGGGTTTGGCTCCTCCTTTTAGGCGAAAAGTTTTGGTTTCTAGATTTCGAGAACCGCTTATGGTAGGAGGCTGAAACTTGGAACTTATGTAGAACTTTAATAGTAGACCCATTTGCAAAAAAATTCTCAATTTGGGTTGAGGGATGTGGGAGTGTGGGAAAACAATGCGTCCGAAACGCCTGAAAGCTGGGATTTAAACATTCTAAAATCCATATCTCCTGAATGGTTGATGTCAGAAGGTTGAAACCTTGTGGTTGAATTAAGGGATACTAGGATATTAGATAAGGCTTAAAAATATTGAAGGGGGTGTAGAGGTATGGGGTAAAAAAATTTGGATTATAATATTCACCGAACCAATTGTACCAGGAAGATAAAATTTGGTTTCTATATATAGAATTACAAGTGGAGTCTACTGAATGTAAAATTTGGAGGTGGAGCACGAAAGTGGGGAGATAGCCAGTTTAAAAAAAAAATTTATTTTTATGTCTTAAGAACGGTACACGATGGGTCATTCCATCAAGAATCTCCAAAAGTGGGACCTTACCATCTCCGATTCTTTTAAAATTTTTGTACTTGAAGAACTAGTGAAAAAAATAATTGAAATTCAATTTTTTGTTTCTATCTCATTTTTTTTTGTTAGTTATAGTATGTTAAAGTTTTCGCGAAAATGGTGTCCGAGTCCTCTTTAAAAATTCATATATCTCTGGTAATTTTTATCCTTGAATAATAAAGTAGGCCTTATTTCAAAGATTGTTGTTAAAAAATTATCGCAATATAAAAAAAATACGTATAACAATTATCCTTAAAATTTTTTTTCAAAGGATAACGATTTTGTCCTTTATCCTTGAATATCTCAAAATCCGTTTTTTTATTTTTTTTATTTGATAGGTTATACTGTTGTGCTTCTCAATTATGTTATAATTGTAATTTTTCTATAACAATTGAAAAGCACTGATGTTGTTAAATTTTTTTGACCCCGATCCCATTAAGATCCCAAATTATTTTTTTGGTATGTTTTGTAAAACAGTATAACCAATAAAATATAAAAAAATAAAAAAAACGCATTTTGAGATATTCAAGAATAAAGGACAAAATCGTTATACTTTGAAAAATAATTTCAAGGATAATTTTAATTCGTGTTTTTTTCATATTGCAACAATTTCTTAACAACAATTTTTAAAATAAGTCCTACTTTATTCTAGGATCAAAATTACCAGAGATATGCATTTTCAAAGAGGACTCTGAGACCTTTTTTGCGAAATCTTTAACATACTATAATTAACAAAAAAATGAAATAGAAACAAAAAATAGAAATTATATTTTTTTTTCACTAATTCTTCGAGTACATCAATTTTCAAAAGAATCGGTCACACTTTTGGCGATTCTTAATGGAATGATCCTTTTTCTATAAAGTAATTGAGAAGCACTGATTTTCTTCGATTTTTTTGATCCCGATTCCATTCAGATCCCATGTTAATTTTTTTGGTATGTTTTGTAAAACAGTATAACCAATAAAATATAAAAAAATAAAAAAAAACGCATTTTGAGATATTCAAGGATAAAGGACAAAATCGTTATTCTTTAAAAAAAAATTTTGTATTTTTTTTTTCACTAATTCTTCGAGTACATAAATTTTCAAAAGAATCAGCGACAAATTTCGTCATTTTTGGAGATTCTTGGTGGAATGACCCAGATATGATCTTAAAAATTTTATGCGAGTTAGACCCAGTAGAATTCTAGCAGAAAAAAAAATTTTGCTGGTGCAAGTGTACTTCTTTAAATTATTTTACTGATTTAAGTTTTTTCCTCTTAAAGGTTACGAAGAAGTTGGTGTTCGACTCAACAGTAGAATGTCTTTTTACCTAAGCAATCAGTCCATCAAATTATACAAAAATTTCTTAAAGTTTAATCAATGCGTTTTCTTTGAATCAAAGAAATATTTATCATCTGACCTATGGTGTAAGTTTTTTGGCTCCAAATCGTTACCTTTTTTTCATAAAATCTAAGAAAATTTTCATTAATGCTAAATTTTTTAACATACAAACTGAAACTGCGTTCGATCTTATCAGCTCCTTCACATCCCGTTTAACCAACCTTTTACTAGTGCCTGTAATTTTATACTAATTAAAGTAAATTACATTAAATTAAGTCAAATTGTATTAAATTAGAATAATCTGAATTAATGTTGAATTTATAAATATCTTGTTTGGTAAATTTCTTTAAATAAATAATATTTTTCTGAGTGATAGCAGTTATTTCGGTAGATATGAACAATTGCTACAAAATTCCTTAAAAAAAATACTAATATTCTCCGTTCATTGATTTGTCACCATAAAATCGAAATTTCAATAGAATTCGGAATAATGATTCCGAAGTCAAAGGAGTCCTATTTACTAAAAACGATTCTCAATAGATTTGTTCGGTCCTTTGATGTTTTTTAGTGCATCGATAGATGGTAAATTGAGACATGAACGTGAATACGACACGATACGAGTATTAAAGGTACGTTTGGTTTACCTATTCTTAGGTGCGACTCCATTATTATATGTACTTATCTCTTGGGAATGGGGAAAGCCAACAACATCAAATAAAAGAGCGGTCAACATCAACGCCATCGAGCTGGTAGCGTAGCGAGTAGCAGCTGGTGTAACATACTCCTATCTCGTATATGAGTATCAACTTTTTTTTTTTTTTTGTTTTAATCATAAAATGAAATGCACTTTCTCGTTTATAGAAGACAAGCTATGAATATTGTAACTACTTCAATTATTTTTTTATTGTCTATTATTTCTAATAGCAATTATTAACTTATTACTTTCAGCATTTTTACCTGTTTTGATCCTAGAAGACCGCTTCTGTGGTCTAATATACGTTTAATATATTAACGGTATTAATCCCATGTCCAGATGGAATTTGAGCACACTACCTCACTAATTGTGTTACAATATTTTTCTAATAATTTTATACACATAGTGTCAAATACTTTATTATTAAAAAATAATAAAGTAAAATAAACAGATGTATCTGACAAATATGGAAAAGTACGATGGTGGTGTTCTCTCTGATTTATCTAAGGAATTTTTTTTAGGCAAAGCTAGATTGTGATTCAACCTTAAAATTTAAATTTGTTTTACGCACATTAAAATATAAGTATATTTATTCTGGGCTATCTTAGTCTAGCCGAGCACCTATACTTATAGTCAAAACCAATAATAAAATATTACTCGCGTCATACGCTATTGTTTATTATATTTTTAACATCGCACGCATGATTCACTTTACTTTTGGCACATCTTCTTTATCTCTTTGCTCAGATGGTTCTTGTTGATCGATCGGCTGCATCACTCGTGATTTTATCTCAAAGTACATTTTTTCTTGTTCAAATTGGACTTCATAAGAACATGTCTATGTTTTTATTTCTACTCGTACGGCAATTGTTGTTCAAAGAAATGCATTAAGAGTAAATTACGAGTAGTTGCTCCCTACGGCGTAACACAGATCTCATGGTTGCACAGCGATAAATTTTTTGACTTTTTTGCTCCGATCTAATATAAATTCCAACGTAACAATTAAAACCGTAAAGCGGTAATCAGACAAAATCGTCGGAAAATACCAAAATCGCTTTAGAAACGGACGATTACAACAACCGACAATATTTTTTTCAGAATAATGGCTGCTTGGAAAATATGGGAGCTTAAGGTCGACGTACACTAGATTTTGAATAAACGGTTTGATCGATATGTACTTTGTGTATAAAATAATGATGCTTAATTTCGATATCTCAGTGAACGACGTCAAAATTAATATAGAGCGAAATAATTTAAAGTCTTCGAAAAAATATTGTTTTCAAAGAGAAGTTTTACCTCGTACCTATTCTCTTTTTAAGGTTGGCTGCTATCGTAATGGCAAAATAAAAATATAATTTTTAATAGCAGTCGTACGGAGTTGGCGGTGATTTTTCTATCTTTCGAACAGTTGATGCTAGAAACTTGGTGGGTAGGAGAAGGTGCTGTACCTTGGATCAAATGTACCTCAGTCCTAACGTCAATTGCAACTGAACTTCAGCCGCCGGAAAAAAAAGGTTTCTTCAATGAAAGATCGCCAAATGTGTAGGCTTTTGTTTCAGTTTGTTAAAGCAAGACTAGAAAAGCAATTGATTGCGATAAAACAAAAGAAATGATTTTTTGACATAAAAGTATTTTTTTTGTTAGTTCAGTTATTGTGTTTTTTAAGTCCTGTATAATAATTTCTACTATATAGCATTTTTAAGTGGTAAGACAATTAGTTCATCGTGGCCTTGAAAATTTAATTCTTCCTTACCATTAGAAATAATTAAAAACAATTTGTTTATACCAATGGGTGATGGAATGTACCTTGGACCGTTTTTTCGTTTGTATCTTGAACCGGTCTAAGCTACATACATTGTAAAATTTCTTGTAAGAGAACTTTCTTGCTGAAATTGCACCCGCAGAAGTGTTGGGGGATTTTGAAGAAGACAGCAGCAAATATTCTGTTACACAACTGTTTATTACAGCTAGACAAAAAATGTTCTAAAGTTATTTTTATTATGAATTTATTGTTGTTTTTTTTATTTTTATTATGAATTTATTGTGGTTTTTTTTTTAATTTAAAACTTTACTATATTTTTTTCAAATACAAACATGAACTAAATTAAATAAAAGAACGTTCTATTATTACTTAGGATTACGACTTTCAAATTGAATTATTGTTTAAAAGGTTCAAGGTACAACTAGCAGCGGACCGAGGTACAACATGGAGTTGTACCCTAGTCCGTTTGCGATTCACTCCAAAAACAGTTTCAGGATCCATCAAATTTACTCGCAGAAGTCCCAGCTATAATTAATTTTGTGGCAAAACAAATAAGCTTTCATATTGACTATTACCTAAGTTTCATTTGTTATTGGTTTAATAAATCTTAAGGTAACGTAAAATCTGGACCGAGGTATAGCACCTTCCCCTATATGTAGATGTACTGTGTGTAAGAGGTTGCATATGTTTTCAGAATTTTCGCCATATTTTTAGTTATTACTTACTTATACGGGCATTTCATGAAATAGCCTAAAAACTAATTTCACAATTTTTCGAAATTCAACTCCCAAGAGGGTGTGAAAAGATTTTTATGTAATCGCCTAAAAACTTATTTCACAATTCTTCTAAATTCAACCCCCACGGTTATATCTCTTAGGTCTTATGAGGTATCAAATTCATTCTTACTTTTTGGGCTTTTAGTGTAATCGCCTAAAAACTATTTTTCTAACCCCAAAGGGAGAGTAAAAGGGTTATATAAGTTTTCACGAAGGTATAACGAAATTCGAGACGTCTACACGGGCTTTAATCTTCCCGAACTTTGACCCGAAAAATAACAAAGATTCGTCCGTTGGTAGATTTTTTTAATCATTTTATTTTTCTTGACGGAGTTTTTTCCACTTCAATTGTTTATTGGATTTAACTGGTTATGTTCTAACAGTTAATTAAATTAATTTCTATTTAGTGCAATTATATATTGTTAACATATCTTTTGTTACGTCTGTTTTATATTATATCTATTAGTATGCTAAAATTTCTGCTAAGTGTTTGGTTAGATGTCAAAGTTATCATAAGATCCTTAAGAGGTTGTTTCATCATTTCAAAGTACATATTTAAAAAATATTTTGTTCCAACTGACATGACTAACATAATTTTTCTATACCGAGCCATTAACATAAAAATGTTGATAAAAATATCATATTTTGTGTAGCGCTTAAAAAGTTACTTAATTCAATATTTCATGACGTATTAAAAGTAACGTTTATCTCCCATACAAACTTTAGTTTTATTTTGGGCTTCGCTCGAGGGGTTAAATTAAAGCCTTAACTTCTAAACCCCTCAACTGCGCTCTATGATTTTTTTCACTTATTTACGAGTATGTAGAAGCCTATCATAGCTTAGCTTCATTAGTTTAAGGCCACTGATGAAGTCAACGAGAGAGTAGGCTTAAACAACTTTTATTTAAATAAAAAAATACAAAATATAAATTTTTTTGCTGTAATTAAGACGAATAATTATTATTATGAGATTTCCATGCAATTTTGTATAAAATTATCCAAAATCTAACGAAGACTTGCATTATTATAATTTCCACTTTGACGAAGCTGACTATTCGGATGATTTAGCTTGGCTTTTAAACTATTATAACAACAACAGACCCACGCGTGATGTCAATCTTGACGAAATCAATTTGATATCTTATCAGGCCTAAGAGATATGTCAGAATTCGTGAAAACTGTCCCTTTACACCCTCTTAGGGGTTGAACATTAAAAAATCCTGAAAACAATTTCTATACCTTTATCTGTGGAGCTCGTGAAATTGAAATTAATTCGATATCTCAGAACGACCTAATACTATGTTCAGACTACGAGATTGACGCGTTTAAATGGAGTTAAATGCGCTGAAAACACTTTCCGGACGCGTTTATGAAAACACGTAGCTACTACGCGTTCAACCGAAAACATGTACTGCGACCCTCGCGGAAATCGAAGTAATTTTGTGCTTGTGCAATAGCTAATAAATTCCCTTTTCATTACTGCTATACAAACTAATTTGTTTCAAACAATTTAGAAAGCATAAATTTGCTAATGAAACACAGCTGAATATCTACTTGTCAAAACAAATCATATCAGCATATCAAAATAAAACGAGTTGCCTAGTCTGAACACTACTTTTTTAACATGTTAAATTTACCTACTTAAATGCGTTTAAAACGCATAGTCTGTACTATACAGGGTATAAGGAGATATGATGAAACTCGTGAAAATATATGGACCATCTTTATACTAGAAATTTTTCTGGCCACACGTCCATACCACAATACAAATTCCATTTTTTTTTTTGCTTTAATTGTTGTTTTTAGTAAATCTTGCCATAGTTGTGGAGGTGCAAATGAAAGGAAGACTATTTTCAATCTTCTTTGCGGGTGTCAGGTTCTAACCAGGGCTCAATTTTGCATACTAGACAAGCCCTTCTTTGATAAACTCGATGAGAAAAATAATATTTGAGAGTTGACACTCTTCTTAAACAGTTCCGGATGAATATAAAGATCCAGTCCTGAGTCTATAAAGAGCTCTTTACCGACTCACTTCAAACAGTGCTATCTGCGCTAATTGGACGTTGTTTAACTAGTGATGTTTATACACATAATAAGTTTCAACTCTCTAACATAAGCCGTTATGTTTTTACTTTCAAAAATTATATTTGTAAAATATGCCACAACTATTGCCTACTCCTTTTCTCCCTGGAAAAGTCCTTTGGTTAACCTGTTAAAAAATTACAAGATCTCTTTAATAGCTCTTGAAATATGAGACTCAATTTTCTTCAAAGATGGTCAACCCCCTATTTCCGTACACCTGACACCTACAAATTGTTGTATTCAGTAAACTGCACTTGTGTATCTTTATACACAAACTAAATGTTATCTCCCTGATTCCCGCATACCACTGCCCCCTTTTAAACTCCCGCACCCCGCAACACACATCGAATATTTTTTGCAAATGGCTTCACAATCATACTTCTATATAACTTCCAAGTTTCAACTTCGTACCTTAACTGGTTCCTAAGATATCGAAACTATTTTGTTTTCTCGTCCGACTCGCTGCCCCCTCACCCGCCACTTAAAGAGCTTCAAACTACTCACTAAAACAAATTGAACTTAATAGCTCAAAGAGTTTAGGAACTACGAACCTTCAAATTAGTTTGAGTACGGTGGTCAGACGGACATAAATTGTTTAGTCCTAAAACGAAAAAAAAAATTTTGAGTAGCCATTTTTTACTTTATTTTTAAATCGATCGCAGCAAACATAATAGGTGTTATAATCCTACAAGCGATATCCTCTCAGGTGTCGCCTTCTTTTTCAGTAATTCGTCCTGTCACGAACATTTTTTTCGGTCAAAAGATGTTTCGTAGGTCTTATACAAGCATGTTTGCTCCAAGACGATTCTTAAGCAGTTCTTCGCCGATGTTGACTGTCTTTTGCAGTCAACTAAGTGATTTAGGACTTTAAACAAAGTTCTGATTCGTATACCAACTTGGTCCTGGACAATAGTTCAGGTGGCCCAACAATTTTATTCTGGTTTTGAAAGTGGGGGGATAACGATTTTTCAAAAAATTTAATTTTTATATCTCAAGAACCGTACCAGATATGATCTTAGAAGTTTTACAGGAGTTAGGCCCAGTAGACTTCTAGCAGGAAAAAAAATGTTAGTGGTGCTGGCGAAGGGGGTAACAGTGGGAGGAGGTGCAACGAAAAGAACTCTGATTTTTATTTCTCGAAAACCGCAAAGCATAGAAAGCTAAAAATTGACGACTATATAGAGTCACTGTAGAAGTATCCTAGAAAAATTTTTTGATAGGGGTAGCTAGGTACGGGGGTGGTGGTGGTTTTTCATATCTCAGCAACAGCGTATGCTAGAAAGTTGAAACTTAGTATGTATGTGAAGAAGTACTACAGAAATAATTAAAGCAAAAAAAAAGCTCAAAATTTTTTTGATGTACAGAGCTGGAGTAATGCGGTGATAGCCTAAAGATTAAACAGGATGCTATTTGGAACGTAATTTTTTAGGTTATCAGTCGCATAGTGACCTACACCGCATCTCAGTATTAAACACGTTTCGGACTTCTACCCAAAAAATAATAAAGTTGCGCCCAGACTGTTGGCAGATTTTTTTATTATTTATATTTTTTGAATTAACTTTTCCAAAATAGAGACCTCTCGTATCTCGTAGCGAAAGACGTTTAGCTCAAAGCCAGGGGGAATTAGTATGAAGAAATTTCCGAGCACTGGCTGGCTCTTGTGGAGTACTTTACTCAAGCGTGGGGTCCACATTGCAATGCACAAGGCAGGCACAACTGCGACAGTTCGATGTGGGACTACTTTGAAATACTCGTACTCGTACTCGCGTACAATGATAGCATCAGCAGCGCTCTCTCGCGGCGCGTTGCGTTTGTGTATAGCGGAAGCACGTGGGTGGTCCCCCCAATTCCATAATCTCGTTTTATGTTCATGCGCTACGTGCTATTTGATTTCACTGTTCCCCTAGTTTCTCGTATTGTCCGTCACCGTACTAAATAGAGTTAGTAGGCAGGCTACGCTGCGATCCATGTCCATGTGTAGTGTAATTTATTTACCTATTTTATTTTTAATGCTTTTTTTTCTGTTGTTTTTTTTTGCATTCAACACTGAATAATAATTATGCTCACATGTTGGACGGGGTGCGGGCCGGTGGTCAGCTTCAGCGGTCAGGCGGCAAAGAACAGAATCAAAACAAACAGTCTCCTCCACTCCACAATCAATGGACGGAAATTTCTTCAGTAGGTACATTGTAGTTCTTGCGATGTCGATACTCGATATACTCGTACTGTACATATGCTGCTATCTGCTATAACGTAGGTAGCGTAGGTAAGGTAACATATGCGTTATGATTCTGCATGGAAAAGAGTCAATTAGCTTGATTTTACATTTATTAGTTCTGCGCTAATTAAGATGCCATGAGGATTTTTTTATCATTAATTTTGCTCCGGTTTTTAATTGCTTATATGATCTAGCGGCTAAGAGTTTTGTAAAGCGGTCAATGCGATGCGCTGTGTGTGTTTTAACCGGGGCAATTGGGGATAATTGTAACGCTCCACGGGACGTATCTATTTCCTGTTATTTGCAATAGGAGGCGGCTTATTTGACCCTGTTGTTGATATCGCAGAAAGATTTTTGTGGGGCAATAATATAAAAATGTAACGAATCGGTGTGCCTGCCTGCCAGCCAGCCATCCGTACTCCGTGTCCATAGTAAAGAAGTTCACCGTCAGAGATCGAAAGATTGAGACCCCAGTCCCTCTGATCTGAACGAACGGGCGGATGGTCGATTCTCGGTTGGATCGTCGTTGGTGTTCCAAACTTCCAACAATATAATTTCCTTCGTACACTGTACACGCACGAATACAACTTTGCGAGGCCGCACCGTGCGGCCAGGCCTAACGAACGCTCGCTCGCAGGCCGCTTCAACGTTCACGGGCCACCTAGCTGCTGTTTTGTTGCTGTACTCTGTGTCTGTACACGTACAGCGAGTTTTTGATGCTGATGCTGAGCTGAGAGGTTTTTTACCACTCACACAGTCGGAGGTAATTTAACATGCACCAGGGGTAGGCAACATATTGCAATACCCTGTCTCTTGCTTCAATCGTTTCCAGTTTATCTTTACTGTTTTTTTATATAAAATTTTGAATAAATGTACAATGCAAACATTCTTGTTATAATTCTAATTACTTGTTTAATCGCGTATTTTGGGTACACTTCCTCAGCGTGAAGGACTAGAGGCAGTACAGTTTCACACCTCAACACATTTGACAGCTTTCACCACATCAACATACTCACTTATGCTATTATAACAGTGGCTATTTTTCCAAGTGCAATAAAAGTCAATTGTGCGACAAGGCGACCAATATTGAGAGAAAGGGATTACCGATAAAAATTTCCTAGCGGCATCTAGTAGACGAAATTAACAACTGATTTGTTATGAAAAATACTGGTTTTAGCGCGTTTCATAATTTATACATCACGAACTGTCAAAAAAAGGCTTGTAGCGGCTGCAAAATGTAGCCGTCAGTGGATTTTTCTTGAATTGAACTGCTAGAATGTTGCGAATCACTGCTCGAGTGCGCTATGTTGGGCATTTTTTTTACAGTTTCTCATAGTTTAGCTGTTCGGATTGTCTCTCTTACACCAATGTCTAAATTGTATGTTAAAGTTATTATCACTCTTCATTTGGATTTTTTAACCACTTTTAAGCCTCAAAAATAGCTAGTGTCATAACAGGCATTCCTGTTTGTTTTGGCTTGGCTCATTGTAATGTGTCAGATGCAGTGGTGTGTATTTGCTACAATTGTTGTAGACCTACTACTTTTTGGAGAAGCTACTACTCTCATACGTAGAGAACTTGGTTTACATTTTTGAAATTCCTACTAGATTTATACCGTATTGAGGTCGCGTGAAGTGAAGTTTGGACAAGTCTACATCTTCGGGTCGTTCTTTAACGACCACTATTTTGACAAGGAGAAAAGTGGAAGTTTTTTGACAATGAAAACGGCAATTACAAACTTAGTAATTACTGCTTCTTCTGGCCAATTGTAAATCCATCCGTTTCAATTTCCTCTGACTATGCTGTTCACATTCACGGTACATGCGATCATTGAAAACGTTCTTAAACTGCTTTATCGATATACTTGAAAGACTTCTGTCCCGAGTGTTTGAAATCATATTTTTGGTTAGAAAAATGTCCAAAATTGTAATACTGTAAATGTGAGAGTGTCATAATTCTTTTTATTTAATGCCAATTACTTTCTGAAAAAACTTTAAAAACGCGACGATTTCATTGCGAATTTCGATTGTCAAATTTTCAAGAAAGGGAATCATTCACGCGTTTTTAATACCCTAAAACTGGAGAATTTGTAGTTGACTTTTCCGCCGATGGATTTCCAGAATAAAGCCTAGTACTGTGTTCCGAGCGAAACGAAATGAACTGTCAAATTCCATATAAAAAAATGAATATTTCGTTCACTTTTCGCGACGAAATATTTCGTTCGTTTTTCAGTACTGTGTTCATGGGCGGAATGGATATTTGCAGTAGCCACTAATAGATGGTGCTTGGTTTCGTTAATGTTTGTTTTCAAAGGGTAGGGTACCCTTGTATGATAAGCGAAATATTTGACAATTCAAAATTTTCAACCGGTAGCTGTCAGTTCCTTTGTGCTTGAGAAATTTTGTTTGAGTTATATTTTGTTATGTTGTGTGCCGGAATTGTAATTTCTAGCCAATATTTTAATTTCTTTCAAATTTCGCGCGCTTTTATTTCACTGACATCTAGTAGCGAACTGTATAATTTATTTCAGTTTACTTCGAAGGTACATTTTTCGTTCGTTTTCGTTTCGCCGAACACAGTACTATACTTAAAGATGTAAATCACGTGCGGTGTTAAGGGTTTAAATAAAATCAATAAATCAGGTGGTGCTGGTGGTATTTACCCATGACCTACGCCGAAGACCGGTGCAATGTTGTCCGGTATGACATAATTCCTATGTAACGCAGTCATATTCAATGAGTGGTAGGTATCACAGAATCCAAATGTAAATTCATTCCTCCATTGTGCGGTGAGTGGTATATCACAATTCATGTGTAAATCCATTCCACCGGTGCGGTTTGCTGAAATCTTCATATGTAAATTGAGACCACCCCTCATCATTGGTTAGGTCTAGTTCATAGTCACTTCTTAAATACGAGCTTGAAAGAAATGCGAATATCGCACACGTATTCACAGACAGCAAGTATTATATGCAGGAGGCCAGAGCCCAATTTCGGCTGTCGCGCCATTGATGAAGTAGTATATATATAGATGAGCTTGTTCGCAAGTGGTAATATTTTTTCAGTGACAACTTTCAAAAGTATTCCTTGTCGTTTCATAGTCGATTTATCGATGTTTCTTTTACAGGGTATGTCACTTTTATTTTATTATTTAAAATGTTCCTTGTTATTGTGAGTCCTGCCGAAGGCAATCCTTTTTGAGGATCGATCATATAATGCACCCATTTTTTCAAGAACATTTGTATGGAAGATACAGACGTTCCTGTATTGGCATGAATTACATAGTGATGAAAAGTTAATAATAATCTACAGACTAAAATCTGTTCAAACGAATAGTCCGAATAATTCCCTTTGTAAGAAATGTTCGCAGACATTTGGTTCTATAACTCTGTAATACATATCAATCCCAAAATGGCCGTTTGTTTCACGATTCCTAACAATTCACCCACAAATACACTGCTGCCCGTAAGAAATGCAACACAAAACACTATCAAGCAAAAATGACGGAAGAGAGCGCCTGGCCATTTTCACAACAAATTCTACAGAAATAGGGTCTCAGTAGCAAAACGAAACGAATAAAGTTATTATACACGGTACGGGAGGAATACGGATTGTTGTTGAAGGTGTTCGTAAACGTAGCTTGGCAACTTTTCTCTAGAGCCGTGAAAAATATTCGAGCAGATTGTCGTAGATCCTTAAACTCGAAACATCTCTTCTTAAAGACTGTGTACTTACTGCTCTGTGTACGATCGTCGACTGTGTGATTGTTTTCTCGCGATTAAAACTGATCTTTTGTATTTATTAAGAAAGAAATTTAACAAGATTGTTGTTGTTTTTTTTTTAAATATTTCTTCCACGCGTTCGTATGTCGCGAAGTTTTTAACTATATATCGTCTTTTAAATATTATTAAAAAAAAGAAACAGTGATTCTGTGAACTGTTCGGCTACATGATCGTTTTCAAGTGTCAACAACAAATTGAAAAGTAGTGTGATGTGTTTGTTGTTTTTATTTTTCCTGGTGATTTTCTTACAATTCTCACGATCCGAGACTACAGTAAAAAATTTTGAATGTCTCCCGATTTCTTTGAATGAAAATTAAGAAATTAAAGAAATTCAAGAAGTCTGAAATAAAACCGAAAAAAAGATTCCAGTGCACACGACAAAATTGATCGGAGAATCTTACAAGAGAATAAGAAAATGTTTGAAAACTGATCGATACGATCGTCAGCAAGAGTGTGTGTTTGCGGAGAATTTAGTGCTTGCTTACCTTTTATGTTACCTTACCTTTTTACCTCTGTGTGTAATAAACCTACAGTTTTTTTTTCTTGTGTTTTTTTTTTGTTACATCTTCCGTTTTCTAACATCTCAATTACCTGTCTAGTGCGATGTTTTGTTATTTAATTGGCTATCTGCGCGCGCGTTTTGTTCTTAATTTTTAATTTCGCGCATGTGTGTATTGAAATTATATCTACATGAATTCTATTTGGTAAAAAGTAACCGAAAAATTCATCCGAAAAGATTTTACAATGAAAGTTTGTTTAAGTGCCACCCCAAGAACACACCGTTGTGATGTCTTTTTGATTTATTGTTTATGTTGAAAGCGATATAAATATCTAGTGTAAAAATATATATAAAAAAATATATATATTAAAAATAAATTAACGAGTGAATGTAAAATGGTCGTGCCCACTATGGATAACTTGCCCCGCGTTCCAGATGCCCATGGAGATGTTATCGATGAAAAATTGTTTTCAGATTTATACATTCGAACTACTTGGGTTGATGCTCAAGTAGCTCTGGACCAAATTGACAAGGTAAGTGATTTATTGACTAAACTACTCCGCAAATCTCGAATTTTCACCTGCTTGTTGGCATTTATTCTCCGTGATCCAACGATCTTCTGATCAACTGTTATAAAGCATAGATCTAGGTTCGAGAAGAGCGCCCAAATTACTCCACTATTCCACACTTGGATGCGCGCATTCCTCATCATTCCATTCCACTTTATGTTCTTCTGTATAATCTTTAAGAAAAAACCATGTTTTCTGGTGGTGATCTTCTACACATGCCCCCCAACTCCCATTTTTGTGTGCTGACTGTCGGCTCTGACCCAAATGTACGGATCCACAATTAAATTGGTCGTCTCTAGAATAATGCGGCAATACAATCAACCTGGAGCGTGCTGAAACTGGTCGTAATAATATTGACGATCTCGTTTTTTTTATAGCTTTAACGTCTTACTGCCTCGCTTTTTCCCCCTGACATTTTAATTAATTGACATATTCCGGGCGGTCAAAAAGATCTCCCGAGGAGACCACCCAGGTAGTTCTGTAGAATGTAAGTCCATTATGTTGTGTAGAAAATTGAGACATCGGGAAGTATTCGCTATGCTACGGCCTAGGTTAGTTGTGTGTGGACTAAATTACACAACAATAGAAAAGACGTTCAGGTTTTTAGGTAGAGAGATGAAGTTACTTTAGTTTAAGACCTTAAGAAAATGATCGGTACCTTAGCCAAGTTTGTGCCATGCTTTCACGGTAATGATCACTTCAAACAAGATCTCGGTGTCTGTATGGTATGGTGGCATGGCGATAGCATTACGAATTGCGACAATCGCTCTCTCTCTCGCGGGAGCGTCTTAGCTGAGACCTCAGATGTCGGGTACCTCGTTTCTGTGCAATGGGAATGGATTGAATCTTTTACTTGTGAAGGTTACGCTTATTAAGATAACGATCTTTCTTTTGACATTCTAAAGGCCATAAGAGAGGCTATCAAGGGCAAACGACGGCGTTGTAAATTAAGTTGTCGTGATAATGGTGATTTTTTTTTAATAAATTTCTTTTGATAGGTAATGCATCAAGTAATTTTAACACCTGAAAAAAATTTTTTTTTACTCAAAAAAAATTTAGCCCTATTAAATACAGTGAGTGAAATAATTAATTGGACATTGATAGAAAACGCCTGAAATCGTAGAGGAAACTAAGTTTGATTTTTAGTCGAATTTATATCTTAACGTTTACGACTTCAAATCTATGCACATAGTCTTTATATTGAATTTTCCATAACTTGATTAAAATTTTTTGCCCGGTGAGAATTCAATATATGTACATATGTACCTACGTATAGTAGTTTGACGTTAGTCATTTCAAAAGTTAATCCTAATATCGTAACGGGTTTGTGAGCTAAGAGTTTTCAAACGCGTTTGCGTACGGCGGACTGACGAACATTTTTTGTTTGCTTTTTAACTGTCTACTACTTAGTCCTAGAACGTGAAAAAACAAAACTTTAGAATAGCAATTTTTTTTAAATTTCAATTCGATATTACTAAAAAATAATCAAGTAGGTATAATGCACTGACAAAATAAAGCCGAAACCGCAGTGTTTACTTTGCAACAAAAGACGATTTTATAAATTAAAAACATTAGGAAAAATCTGTAAATGGAGGTCACATTAGAATTGAATACAATGCCTGTATTAGTTTGGAGTGATAGTCGAGCCTTCCTCCCCTACAGATATAAAAATAAGAACAATTAAAACGGTGAAAGAAATTCCATAATTTGTTCTTCTACCTCTGTATTAATAATAATAAAAATACTGCAAACAGTCCTTCTGACTTCCTATGGGGCAATTTGAAAATTAATTTGTATAAGAAATAAGGCATTTATTAAAAAAAACCTATGAAATAAACAACAAGAAATTCCACCTTTATTCATAGTATCGTTCATATTCTGGCAGAAGAACATTCTTTTTTAATAACAAAGTGTTATATTTTCAATTACACCTATCCCCGATTTACACTGAAGATAGGTTCCTTAGAAAACCATGTAAATCGAAATCGTAGATTGTTATACGTAAAACCGTGTAAATCAAAAACAAACTAAATGTGCATATTCAGTAATTTATTTCAATGTACAATAAATATATCTTAAAAAACATAAAAATAACGGTCTATTCATAAAATGACAAAAATATAAAGGTATACTCGTATGTACTATGTAATTCATTTTACATATAGAAACAAGAAATATTAATTTAACCAAAAATGTAATTACTATTATCACTTTCATGGACTATTAAACTTTTCTTCCTGATTCACTTTCATCACTCGATAACTTGATGCTTTTTTTTTCAATTTCTTTTGGCATGGTAGAACCCTTAAAATTTGAATAAAATTATAAAAATGGTACAAAAACTATAATTGAAGCCCTTGGTGTAATAAGGGGTCAACTCATTTTTTTAATAGCATGAGAGGGCTTGACTTACTGACTCCTTATTGGATTCGGATGAAATTCAGCTGATACAGTTAACCCCTTACGATTTAATAATATCCTTAAGAATTTTAATAAAATCATATAAAAAAGAATAAAATAATTTTAATGCAATACGGGGTCAGAAAAGTAGGTAACGTTTTCTCATGTTTTTGGGAAAATGCGTTAACCCCTTGTTGCTCCAAGGGCTTCAATTGTTTATCACTAACCAGTATGTATATAATGAAGTTTAAAAAAAATCCGAATAGAAAACACAATGATGTACATCTTTCGCTGCTAAAAATTTACTACACTAAATCACATGAACAGAAAGTTTGATTGTACATACAATAGGAGGAATCCCCAATTTTATATTGGAATAAATGGAATTCAGAATGGAATGGAATTAAAAAAGGATTATATAGTGATGTGCAATTCAATTACTTGTCAGTAACGAATAATTACTGAATACATCAACCTTCAGTATTCGATATTTAGTATTCGATACTTCTTCAAATACTTTACCAACCATGAAATATTCATTTCAGTATATATGTACTCGCAACCATTTGAATCGCGTGGTTTAGTATTCAATTATTTCGGTATTTGATACTTCTCAAGCTGAGTAAAATATGTTGTGTTTGATTTGAGATGTGCTATTGAGTGGTATTTGAAATGAGGCAATATCGAATACTTCTCAAAAGTGGTATTCGATACAAGTATGTAATTGTTTAAAGTATCGAATACTAAATAACGAATAATTACTTTTTGCACATCTCTACCAAGCGAATGGAATTTAAAAATATCTGCAGAAATATTTTGTGTTTTTTTTTAAATCCCATATTTTAAAAACCGAGTAAAAGTGAAATCGTGTAAATAAAGTACCGTGTAAATCGGGGGATAGGTGTATTTCAAATGGAAGAATGTTGCTTAAAATCTTAAAGAAGCACTAAGAATCATTTGTTTTCCCAAATCAGTTTTACACCCTTTTTGCTATTTTTCACAAACATTTCTTAACCAATATCTTATTTTCGCGCAGCCACTTCTAAGAAATCATCAACTAATTTATTGAACGCAGTGTAGATATACGTAGTGCTTTTGTATAGTAGTTTTTATAGTTGTAACCATTTATTAGATAACCCGATGGGGTTTAAATAATTACCGGTACCCAGTCCGGAAAGAACACTGTATGTCTAGACAGTTTGAAAGCAGTTCCGAAAGCGGACTCGAAACAGCTACCAGTTCTGCTTTCACTCTTCATTGAAGTTTGGAACTGAAAAATATGGAATCCGAGTGAATAAGACGGGAGTCATTGTTAAGATCCGAAAAGGGTCACCCTGAAGGTGATGTGCAACCAAAGATCATGGCTAGAATATCCCTAAATAGGGTAGGCCAATGCACTAAAGATGAAATTATAGTGAAGGCGATGCATACTATTCGCGCGATGACACCATAGCGTCGCTATATCGCGACACTGCAGTTCTAGTAAGCGCGTTAAATCGCTTGTCACAACTGTCAAAAATTATTCGCTCGCTACGGACTCAGTGCCACCGTTTTTTTTATTGTATAGGCATTCATTTGCGATATTTATTAACCGGTGGCCGTCTATTTTTGTAAAAAAAAAAATCGTAAACAAATTCTGCGCAAGTGTCAAATTGCATTACCTTACAAATTATTTACATATGCATAAAGGCCGGTTTACATGTCGGTTGCAAATAATTTTTACTGAGATTGTGAGGGAGCTAGCTTATCGAATTTTCAATGGAATAGAAGCAACCACTACAAAAAAATGTTGGCACGCACACATTGATAGAAATATCGTCAATATTTTTTAGTGGATATATCTCTGTTCGTTTCACTCCTGATCAGTTTCTCATTAGAGATTTCCTTCTCCCTCGCAATCTCAGTAAAAATTACTTGCATTCGACATGTAAACCGGCCTTTACAGTTGTTGGCATAAAAATATGAATATTTGGTAACGATAACTCATGAACGCGTTGATCTACGAAGCTGAAAATTGTACTCCATTTGTTGAAAACAATTTATAAGGCTAATTTAGCTAACAGGGAAACTTCTTTCTTTCGGGTAGCTGCCATACAAAGGTCCTTAAAACGCGTGTTTATGAACTGTTTACTGATAACATCAGCACGATTAAGAAAAGAATTTGAAATTTTTCATGCAATTATTTGTCAATACTTTAAGAAAAGAAATCCTTCGTGAGTCTGCCATACAAAGTTGCTTGAACTTATTTTATTCATCTTGCAGACCCCAAGTCAAATTTTACATGAATTAGTTTGGAGTTAAAATAAGGTTTTGTTTGTTAGTGAGCGGAATTCCTACACTCCTTTAGGTAGCTCCCATAAGTATATAAGTCCCCTAAATTAAATTATCAAATCTTTTCTCTACGGTACTTAAGGGGGTACATCCGAGAAGAAATTTTTTTTTTTTCACTCATCTTAAAGTTTGCAGTCTTAAGAATATTGTGTGTAAATTTCATATTGAAATTCCAAGAATTGTGAAAGTTATGGGCAGTTAACCGGAATGGGACCTTCATGAATTCTCTATATAGAGCGGCATTCAAACGCGATTATCTCGAAACATACTTTTCAAAGACGGTCCCCAAAATCTTCGGAAAACGGCTTGACCGATTGCTTCCAAAATTTCACATAATATTTTTGGATAGGTTTTCTACTTCGCTACGTAGGTTTTTTTTTTAACTTATTTAATTTTTTTTTTATCAAGCCAGAAAGGTCGATAATTGAGGTTTGAAACTGAAAATCAAGTTCAATCGGCCGCCATTTTGTGGAAAATTTTTTTTTTCAAAAACCCCTACGTAGCGAAGAGCATCATACTTTACATTTTCAGAATCTTTTTGAAATTTTTGTTTTGAATCAACCGCTTGCATGTAATCTTGGGAACCACAGAGCGTGCGAGCGACGGACTTTCTTTACGCCGACCCTGACAGCAGCGCCCCTGATTGATATGTATTTATAAAAAAAAATTATGCGCGTACCTCAACATATATACTTTCGAATAAAACCAACCTGGATAAAATCGAGCAAATAGTTTTTGAGATAATAATTTCTAAAATTCACCTATTTTTTCTGCTTTCTACTCGGATGTACCCCCTTAAAAAATTTCAAAATTTTAATTTTCAAATGTTGTAACTGAATAGCCGAAATGGACCAACGATCAATTGCGATTTAGTGAAAGAATACTGTATTTATTTTCGTTCTATCGTGGTGCTTTGTAAGCTTAATAAGAAATTAACCAGGTATACAAATTAATTCCCCTGACTGTATGAAAAAAAATATGTTGCACTTTTATTGCCTTATTATGTTTTGTAAGGTTAACAAGTAACTACCCAATAAAAAGAAGTCCCCTGACCATGTGTCATTCTCTTGAAAGATGTAATTCCCCTGGAGTTAAAAAACACGTAAAAGCCAGAAATATTTGTCTATCCCTTTTTGCAGTCACCAGCATTATAACTAAAACTTTGCAGTCACCAGCATTATAACTAAAAAGTAGTTCAGTTTTTATCGTTGTGATATACAAAAAAAAGAAAGGCAAATTTTCCAAACTAATAATTTAGCGTTCAAATAATATTTACACCCACTGTGTCGCAAAACATAATCGTTTCTTAATTCAATTCACTAAAATCTTCATTGATAAAATTCAATTCTTATCTTTTAAAAAAAAATCATCATGATCGTCCGGAAATCAAATCGTCGTCATATCGCAATCTCACAAGCAATGTACCGATTTCAGTTAAATACGTGCACAACATGCGAAACTGAACAACGTGCAAAAATGCACGTAATCTAAAACTAACAAAATATGGCAATATAACAAAATTGTTAACGACGATAATGCGGTTCTATTAAGAGAATAAAAGTTTTCTATCTGCTTTTTAGTCTGCCTCTTGAATAATCAAATTATAAAATACAATTTCAATGAAAAGTACGATCCACTAATCCCCGCTGTGTGTACGTACTTACCTCTTAGTTTCGTTGAAAATTAAAATTCCGTCGTTGTTTCAGTGTTTTTACTAAAATTGAATCATTTTAAAACTATACAAAGAATTTTTTTTATTCGCAACGAAATTGGTCAATAAAATTCGAATGAAATGTTTTTGTTGGCTTTTTAGCCAGTTTCATTTGAATAATTTGAATTTCAAGAATAAATTGTTTTTATTATTGGTAAACAATTGGAATTTAATTTAAATTTTGACTCTTCCTTCCTGTTCTTGTTCCAGCTTCAAGTTGAGCTTGTCTTATTACATGCAGTTATTTAAAATTTGAATATTTTTTATTATTGAAATAATAAAGTAAAAACACTAGTTATGGTAGTGTGAAGAAAATCAAGACAATGTTATTTATAAATAGTTAGGTTATACTTAAATCACCAATACTACCCCTTGGTCTTCATCTTAATATAAACGGTGAAGTTGATTTGAAATTTAAACAGGGTGATTCTTCTAGACGTGCCCAAACAAAAACGGGTGATTAGTAATTACCCCGTTTTTTTCGTTAAGGAGTGGAATCAAGGATTTTCATCGTATTTTTTACTTTTAACCAGAGCTTCTGAAATACTTTGAAAAAAATAATGATTTTACTGGTTTAGGATAGAAGTTAGAATATATTGAATCAAATACTGATCCTTCACTCGAACTAGTTAAGAAAAAGGTCGAAAACATAATTTTTCTCCTAAAAAGATTAATATAATTAATGTCCTTCTTAAAGTCAATTTTAGCAAGGTCATCGTTTCTTCCTAATTTTTTTTTAAATTCAACTTATTCATTATTTGCTCTTATTAACAAATGATAACTGTATTTCCTTAACGAAGCAAAAGCGGTATCATGCCAACGCAATAATATTAATAGGAGGCTGATAGGATTGCAAAAAGGATAGATAGACAACTATTTCTGTACTTTACGTGTTTTTTTTAACTCCATATCTTTTAACCATTACTTAATGATATTTAAAATTTTTTCACCGTTAATGGTAAAATACTTAAAGGTTTTAAAAAATTTCTTGATAGTTTTTTGTAGCTAGGTAATCGATTTATAGCCGTTTTCATTACGTTTCAGAGGAAACATTTTTGTTGACGATAATGAAAGTGAAAAACGGGATCGCTAACTTAAAATTTTTTTCTAGACAGTTCACAAAATAGACTTTTACAATTGTCTATTTTGTGAACTGTCATACGAGCATTTATTTATTGCTCTACGTACAGCACTTTTGAATTTATCTGCCTTTAATACAAACTATTTGACCAATTGAGAAATTCTTTTTTTCTTAATAAAGTTCAACTAAGAACGAATTTTTAGCAATCAAAATACTTTTGATCTTGATTGAAATAAATTTTAATTTAAAACAGTAACCGGTGTCGACTCAATAGCTTTCTGATAGTAGTTTGAAAAATTAAAGGTGATCGAATCAATGAACATTTTATAAAAAAAAAATCTTAAAGTGATGAAATTTTTTCAGTTTGATGAACATAACGTCTAAACTAAAATAATTTTAGTCAACGATCCCGTTTTTAGTTAAATGGCGATGAATCAAAATTTTGAATCTGTATTGCATTAAAATACACCCGATTTCGACTATATTTTTAAAGCTGCAAATTCGGAAGTTATTGATTTCGAAACAGAAACGGCAAAAAATTCTTAAAAATTACATATCTCAAAAACTGTTCGAAAACGGGCATATATTTGTATGATTGTTTTATTTAGTTTTTTAAGTCCTACAACATATGTATGTTCCGCTCTTAACTTAATAACACCCTGTATTGTTGACCGAAATTTAATACAATTAACTACTTACTTCAATCCGAAATACTTTATTATTAAGAAACAATAAACTTAAAATATATTTATATGTAATGCAATTATTGTGGAATAGAATTACTTCCTTATAACTGACCCTCAAATCAACTTAAAAAACGTTAATTTGAACCGATCATAACTTAGAGATTCATCCTTTAATGTCTCTCAGTGGTTGGAAACAGTCAAGATCGGTGTGGGAAGGTATAAATAAAGTTTGAATTAAGGAGTGGGTGCAATTCGTCACTACATTTGCCGTTACAGTATCTGTAGTAGATTACTGCGGTGCTCAAAATCTAGTCTATTGAGGCCGTGGTAGTCCCATTCCCAATTTGTCAAAATACCATGAAAAATTCCATTTCAATTCTTAAGTCCGATATATACCAAACAAATTTCAACTTTTTATCATTATTCGTTCGTGGTATATACTAATGATGTAATAAAAATGTTTAGCCCGTAAGACCGCCCCCCACCCTCCACAAACCTATTTTTTTTTAAGTATAGGTGTAGCATCCACTTTAGCCTGTATTATACTGTATGTCACTCTGTCAAATATTTGACTATTCTCACTGGCAAATGCAGTCAAATAGTGTAATTGTTAAATTTTTGTTTGCTACATTATTTTATTTGCTCTGCACAATGTCTATTTTGACGGAAAAAATTTGACTGAACTTTTTGTCAAATTTTTTTACCTCATATCTTCAACAGCATAGTTATAGTACTACAAGCTTTTTTTGTATGTACTGCGAAACACATTCCAGACTTGTACGACGGACAAACGTTTTTTAGCGTCTACGTCACGGGGAAAATATAAAATTTTTGGGTTTGAATTTTTTTTTCTATCATATAATTTTCAAGTCAACTGCAATATTGTTTTAATTGGAAAAAAAGTAAAAGTTTATCTTTTATGTTTGTTTCACAATTTGTGCCTTTTTTCCGTCAAGTCAATTATTTTATATTCGTTTATTTGCTAATCATTTAGTTGTTTAAGCTCGCTAAACATTATCAAATCTACTAGAGTATTGCTTTAAATTATTTCGTAAAGCTACAAACGAAGCTTATTTTCATTTAGGTTGTTGCGCATGAAATACCATTTTTTTTAATTAAGCTTCGAGTACTAACTTTTATATTCAGTAAAATAATCACTATTAGATCCAGCCATGCTGGAAGTCTTGCCAGTGTGGTGAAAGATGACCAACTTAATTTCTTTCTATATCCATAACTTCCATAGCTCGATAGTCTACTAAAAATCATGACCCCTAATATCATGGGCATGTACTTTAACAGTACTTGTTACTCTTAATCGAAAAACTTCGCCCTGCCAATCAACACAGCTACCATATAAGCACTATCACAGATGGAGCAGCAGCAGGTTGTAATATCAAAATAACTAAAATTAAAACAACAATAATTAGGAAAAAAGAATGTATGCATCTAGGCTGGGGAGTAGGATAACAGGATAAGATTAGTACCGAGTATTTTACGGAATTTCAAAAGAAGTCCCGGGAAGATTGTTGAAAAGCTAGGGCCAGGCTTACGACTAAGAAAAGAAAAACATAGTAGTTATGTGCTTAGTAGCTTAGGTGCAATAAAACAGCCAGGAAGCTAAGGTACTTTCCTTGATATCGCGGATAAGGCGATCCAGTGAATCTGAATAACTTATGATCCAGAACTTTTCGGACACACACTTCCAGTGATTTGAAACGAACAGTTAGCTAAGATACCAAATCTGGATGAATAGTAAATTTTCTGTAGATTTATAGCATAATTTGCACACCACCCAAACGATTTTCAAAGCGGGTGGTCGCCGGTGCGTAAGACGACTATATAGTTCTCATCGTCAAATTTATCAGACAAAGCGAATATGAATATTCAAATCTAGTCTGGCTATTGTTCAAGAAATGATTCATACCATTAAAGAAAATGTGTCACAGACATCGTTATTGGGTGCCATTCAGTTGAAATGGGATTTGCTAATTAGAAGGCATAAAAACAATATTTTCAGAAAAATGCTCGGAACTCAAATCTTTGACAAAAGATGAGTGATCACAAATATGGAGGAATCTGGGACAGGAGCCTAGTGAGAGATGACCACGGATCTCCTTAAAGTTATCTTTTAATACGATTGAATATTTCGTCGATATATTGAACATGTTATTGCAAGAGGATGTTTCGTATAAAAAGCTTGTGCTTAATACCCAACCGCAGCAACCATATGCTATAAACGATTTCCAGAGAGGAAAGAAAGTAGCAGAACGAACTACAAACGAAATTCATAAAGTAACTGGAACTGGGACCTAATATTCTCCTCGTTTTGTGCTGACCATTGCTCAAGTTTGTGGACTGACAAGATTTCGAATCGAGTTTTCGACAATTATAGTTTATCGAAATCCACTAAATTTCCCATACAGCGACTAGATTTTGTGGAAATCCATTTCGAAATCTACTGCAACCAGCTTTGAAAGCCCAGAAACTTAGTTTTCACATTTCACTGCAGCAATCACATTCACGTATCTCTATATATAAAAATGAATGTTTGTCTGTTTGTTTGTCCTGTATACGCTCCTAAACCAGTCATCCGATTGTGATGAAACTTTGGTGATTTGTTGCGGGCACGCCTGCGAAGGTTTCTGCGTTAACAAAATCATTTTACAATTGGTGGTACAAGGGTTATTTCACATGATTTAGCGGCAGTTCGTTCGTTTTCGGTGTATTACTATTACTAAATGGTAAAGTTGGACGATGTATGTTGGATAGGAGATAGTGGATGGTGGATTGAGGATGCAGGATGATGGATGGAGGATGGTGGATAGAGGACGAAGAATAGAGAATGGAGTAACGGGAGCAATGGAGCAACGGAAGTAACGGGAGAAATGGAAGCAACGGGAGTAACGGGAACAACGGCAGCAACGGGAGAATTTGTAGCAACGGGAGAAATGGAAACACTGGGAAATATGGGAGCAACGGGAGAAATGAGAGCAACGGGATCAACGGGCGCAACGGGAGCGACGGAACAACGGGAAGCAAGATAGTATAGCACCATACAAACGCGGTACGCGGCTAGTTTTAAGTAAAATTTTCAAATTACTTGTAAGTGCAAACTTTGGAATTCAATAATTTAATTTTTTGGTTCCTGTTTACGCTAGGATTATGGATGTGTGGTGATTCGTCCAAGAAACACATGATCGGAAACAATCGAGAAGAGTGAATAAGTTCTGGCATCACCTAAGTTCGTGTCGTGTGTGGGATGACTATTACTGCCCTATGGTTCCTACTGTTTTTTTATGACTGGTCATAACTTCTTATCAGGATCGTTGGGAGTTCCACATTTAATTCGGAATCTATCTCGCAGTAATGGTCTTTTCTAAAGTCCTAGATGATTCTCTCCCCTAGTATTTCAATTTTATGTCGTTAATCTTACCTCTTAATAATAGAGAAGATGATGTCTTCAAATTAAAGGTTCTTCCGAAAGTCGATAATCGGCTTTCCTAAGCAGTTCTACAATATCCGGTCCGGGTACCTAATCGAAACCCTGGGCGGCAACTACATACGTAATATTGTAAATCATCCAAGAAAGATGCTACATAACTCTATTAGCGCCGAAAACTTTGCCGATCCCGACATTTCGTGTAGGTACTTCTGTGCTACACACACCCTTGAGATTGTAATTGAGAAGTCAGAGTCAGTCGTATCTCATCATACCTGGTGAACTTAAATGGAAACGAAAAAAAAGGAGAAAAAAATAACTTGAAATACTACAAAACACACGAAGCCGACATAACCTTGTTACGGAAATGCAATGTTGTACGGACCGGAGCGGACAACGTATGGAACGTATACATCGATGCCGATGACACTATTAACGTTTTTCGAATGAAGGCATTTACACCTTAGCACGCATCGTCATAATCACAAAGAAGAATACCTGTAAGCCGGGCTCCGTTCACAGAGAAGAGAAGAACCCCGAACCGATCAACAACAGCAACAACAATACGGGAAAAAAAGAAGAAGATCGCCCGAATAAGACCTTCTTCTTAAGACCCAGAGCCAGAGCTGGTCGTAGCAAAGAGTGGCCCAGGCAACCGAGTGCCGATTTTCATTGAATGACGTGAGTTACATCCCACTCAGGGCAGACACAAAAATTGGAAAATACTCGGAAACTCGCCGGAATCCACTGGATGGCTCAATTTTCTGGTCACAAAAGGGCGAACCAAAAACAACAACAGCGAGGCTTAGAAAAAAAATTAAAGAATAAGAAAAATTACAAGAAAAAAAAACCAAAAATTGTTGTTTTTTTTTTTTGGAGGTCTTGAAAGATTTTTTGAAGAAGCCATAAGAGCAAGTGGGAAAAAAATATCCTGCTGGGATGCTGGGATTTCGTGGGCAAAATGGTGACGTGTGTGTGTGCCTTGGCAGATCACAGCAGCTGCACAGATTTTTCACCGTAGGAAGGGAAGAAGATATTTTTCGATGTCGGTGGTCAAAAGCCAATAAATTCTTCCTCCATCAACAACAATGGATTGATTTTTTTTTCGTTTCGTCGTTATTCTGGTTGTTTTTCTCGCTCTTCTACTCTTTCTTTGGAGTTTGGGTGGTTATTTTTGATCATTTTGTTGTTTTTTTTTTACTTGGATCGTAGTAAGTCTAATCGGTCATTTTAATCGATTGCAGTATTCTTTGTATGGAATATGACTCTATTTGTGTTTTTTCTATTTAAGGATGAAGAGCTTACGTAGATGACTTGTTTTCAAGAACTGAAGATTAAGGAAGATTTTCGTGAAGAAGAAAATAGGCAAGGTCAAGAAGATCGTGTGCCTCAATCATTTTGAGTTTCTTTTGCAAAATTGTTTTTCTTGTTGTGATATCATTTTCAATTTGACCTTATTCTACTTTTTATTTCAATAAACGTGACGTAACACTTCGAAGACGGAAGTCATGGTGGAGACCTGAACTCGGTTCCGGTCGATAGAACCATTACCGAACGGACCAGAACCCTTTTGTGAAAAGGATCTATAACATCGGAATGGGGTACAGCAAACAGGACGCTACAGGGTGCATGTTATATCCACCCTTCTACTGCTGCTCTCTCTTTGAAAATGGAACTACAACGAGAGCGAACTGCGCGACCCGCGATGACCCAATCACATCGCGCGCGCCGTATAACGCCACAAGTAATAGTGATCGCGCTGAACTGCTTCCCGTAACTACCAAGTGATATTATCCGAATACTAAAATATTTTGTTTGCAGCCTGCAAAAGTATTGCCTGTCTTTTTATTTATTTTATAGGCATTCATATTCACATATTTATTATCCGATGGAATCTGAAGGGTTTATTATTGTTCGCCATTTACAGCCTAAGTGATACTCGAAACAGAGCCTCGGAAGGATTTAACTATGGCTATATGACTATCGCACAGAAGCTCATCTGGCGGAGGAGCACTGTTGCTCTTACGCCCCCATCACTGAATGAAGACAGGAATTGAGGACGCAGACGATGTAGTAATACTAGAAACGAACCCAACCACTATAACCTACATTCCTAATGGTATTTTGGTGAACCTGAAAAACTGCGCAAGTGAGCTACATGGTTGTTTTCATTTAGAGCAAGTGTACAGACTTCCAAATATAGGTGACACTCACTACCCAAGCATCATAGTTCCTTGGTTTAATCCAAAATATCATCTTAATTGCAAGCGTAATGAGCAAACAAGGAACAATCCACAGTTGCAAAAACTGTTAAGGAGGAAAAGTAAATACTGGATGTAACATAGCCATAGTAAAGCTTATTTTGTCAAACGCTGAATTAAAATGGTAACAAAAACTCTATGAAGGATGTTAGTGAAAACAAGTCCTCGGACTCAATCATTATTTTCTTCTTGTCAGCAATCGACCTGTTTTCCAAGAGCGCGGCATAACATATGCTCTTAAAGGATCTAAGAATCCAACTCAAATCGAGTCCATGTGGATATAGTGTAAAAAATGATTCGAATTGCACTAATCCGAAGCCTTGATTTCAAAGAACCTCACAACACCTATAGCCTAATGGGAAAAAAACTGGGAATCCAACCTAAAGGGAACCTCGCAGCAATAGAAACATTCGAACTCGACGAAATACTCTCGACACACCAGACATAACAGACAGGAGTGTTCCAATCAGAACAAAAAGGGGTATCTATATGAACCCAGGAGACTTCTGCTCAAGGGCTCTTCGATTGCGCAAGAAGGATCACGAGACCTACCTGTATTCCATCAAGCTGTATCAATCCAAAAAATTAAGTGTGTCCAACTGTTTTGCAACTCCAGTTCACTATAGAATCATTGCTCACTTGATAATATTAATTTAAAATAAGAATCAAAAGCGATATGCACGAAATTTAATATTAAGGATTCAAAAAGCGAAGGTTTAGTCTGATCACCTAACAATTTGAATTGTATATAAGCTAAAAGTTGTACATATTATTGTCTTTAATAAATCTTGAAATTTTATCGCTTCTTCGAACTTCTGTATGCCGATGGTTAAAATCCGGCTCGACGGATTAAAAAATAATTCCATTCTTTACCAAAAACAGTTTAATTTTTCTTTTCGCTAGCTTTACACTATGGAGAGTAAAATTTAATAGTTGTAAAAGGCCGCTTGGGCCTTTCTCGATCACGGATTTGTGTTTTGAAATTTATTTGAAAGGATTAGAAGTTGTAAAGCGCGATTTTCGTTTTAATTACTTGTTCCTGAATGTTAAGTTACCGGTGTAGCTTCCTATTCAAAATAAGACCTAAAACTGTACTGGTACCTTCCAGAGGAGGTGGTCAACATGAAGAATTTTGTATCAGCATCAGATTGATCAACTCTACCTTAAAGCTAGAGAGTGCGTCAGTGCCTCTTTGTCTTTTGCGCAGGTGCTCTCAGGAATTCTGCTCTTGTTCATGTATTTCCGATATCCATTACAAATTTTGACCCAGGAAAAGACTTTCTTAGCTCCTACTATGTGTCGCACAGCTCATTATTCGTCAGCCATAATCTCGTTCTTTGGGTCCTGAGCCTACGTAGAACCTCCGGTTCGGAATGGGTCACTAATATTCTCAGACACTTCGTCCAAATTCCACGTTCCGCTGCCATAATAATAGCGCTTAAAATTCTTCTTACGTTCTTAGCACAGTTCTAGCTTTCCTGGTATTTGAGTCGTAAATCAGAGTGATCCAAAATCACCGAACACTATTTTTGGAGAAATCATAAAAATCGAGTTTTCTTTCTTCAGAATTTTTTCGAGCCTTAATTCTATACTTGGGGGCATAAATTCGAAACTTAATCGATCCAACCCGCATTTATGCGAACATGTCATTCGCCGAAGCCCCCGGTTAGGTAGGCCGATGTATCAAGGATAAAGGCGTGTTTCCTTCCATTTTTAATGTCTCATTAATCGCTCGGTGCTCTTATTACCGTCACGTATCGAGATTTTTATTACCACGCGTATAAAATTATACAATGAGAATTTAATCGGATGTAATAAGCGTACGAAAAAAAACCCACACGCGGTACCTATCGATCAGACGTATAGGTAAATTTAATATCTTCTTCGTTTTGCTTATTAGCGATGCTCTCGTCGTGTCCCCTTTCCATTTTTGTCCCAATGATTAATTCTTATCATTTCACATTTACATACCTGTGAACAAATTTATGATCTTTACAGCAACCGCTTACTAATCCCCGCTGTATGTTCTTAAATTACATTCATCTATATTTCGAGATTAGACGAAATATTTTTTTTTATCAAAACATAAAAAACATCCTTGTGTTGTTGTTTTCTTTCGAACCAAGACAAAACACTTTGGTCTTATCGCGATGAGGGCTATCTAGAGTTTTAGAGCTCCTCTGCAGGCACGAAATTTGTGTAATGTGTGCGGTATTCTGAAGAGAAGGTACCGCACATGTACGTATCGGACGAACCATCTATTTTCTGAGATCTTTTCGTTTCGTTCACTTTGTACTGATGATTGCTGCATGAAAATTTTTTTTTATCTAGAATTAATCATCTAGTTAATGTTCCACAACCTTAAGGCATTTCCGGATATTTGGATAAAATTTGAGGTTTGCAGAAACACGCATTGTTGTGCTTTGACTCACCCCTCAGTATTGTCCATATTTCTCTGGGCTACCTCACGGGTCAGACGCGCTTAACCACTGCACCACCGAGACACCCAATTCATAATCTAAGCCTCACTCGGTCATTTCGCTTGTACATACATTGGGGTCGGAGACGACTGGAAGTGTTTAAAAAACTCAAATCCTAGACTAGTACTTGGATGACAGAATGAAAGCATGTGTCAATATCCGCAACTACACCCATGGGTGTTTCACGCAACACCCATAGATGTTTTTCGTCAACCGTGGCCCGTGGGTGTTTTTGACACAACCATGGATATTTTTGTGATAACCATAGGTCTTTCTCGAAACACCCATAAATATGGGTGTACTACCATAGGCGTTTCTCGAAACACCCATAAATATGGGTGTATTACCTTGGGTGTTAGGAAACACCAATGGGATTTGCTCGACCAGATATACATGGGAGGAAGAGATAAAAAAAAGAACTCTTATTTAAGGAACAACATGCTAAAAATTTTTAAATTTTGATAAATCTATTTTTCTAAATAGTTCTGAGATGGTCAAAAAGAGTAGGCATTTTGGAAACTATGTCCTACTTCTTAGGAACCCCCCTTTCACCTATTTCCTCTCACCCCAAGTTTTACTGTTGGTGGGTTTAATAATCGCCTTGCAGGTACACTTTTTGGATACGCAATCCCGAAGAGAGAAATGGGAGGAGCAGTTGAAGCGAAAATTTGGAGAGCGGCAAAACTTTGGAAATTTGTTTGGTCAAATACTCGTACATTCGCGGCAACTACTTAAAATCAATTTTAATAGTAAAGAAGGTGAATCGAATGGGGAACGACATAAAGAAAGTATGGCTCTAATCCTATGTAACGGAAAGAGTTTCCGATATTCTTGCGCGACCTCCACTCACAGACGATGCGCATTTGAAAGAATAATGGGACCAATCTTTAAATCGTCGCCTTGATGTAGAATTCTGCCTACTTTATCGGTTGTCTTGAGTTCATTCTGGATTGCCACTAGCCTGGATATATGTCTACGCTTCGATAAAGAAGGGTATGTACAGCCGGTTGATGTGCCAAAAGAATCTCTTCCCTGCTATCGTTATACAGCGGAACCAAAATCTGGCTTTCAATGCCGCTAATTGATGAAGTTTTTATACTTTTTCCGCTTTCCGTTAAAACACATAAAACATTTTAAATATAGATTTATTGAGTTCCTGTGTGAGTCCCGCTGGCGGCAGCATAATCCCCCAATAGTGCTCCTACACGTGGCACGAATGATTTAATTACTTCGAAAAAAATTGAATTATTACCGCGCCTTATTTTGAAAACAAGTTTAATCGAATGTAGTTAGTAAATAATAAAAATTGCATTATCCTTCTCGTTTGGTTCCGACCACAGAACTTAGAAGAAAAAGTGATCTCTAAATTATAATTCAAATTAGCATTTTATCATCTGAGTTAATGTTTGGAGTGCTGCCAATTTTATTACATCTGTAGAATTTGCCTGGTGGCTTCCAATTCCATACGGCTCATTCTAAGAAAGCTTTTTGAAAAATTAGCGATGTATTTATATAATAAATTATGTTCAGTTCAAACAGTAGATAAATCTTTAAAAAAAGATGTAGTGAAATATTAATTTCTCTCTGATGCTGTGTTTGTGTGGTAATCGGCAGGTTCGTCACCCTGAAGGTCGTGTGTGCTGAATATGTGAACAATGTTTATGAATTGGTAACCATGGACAAAATCGCATCATAGTTGAATAGATTTTATCAGATTGCATGACGAGATTGCTTTCTTGTTCCTTCCATGGTACCTACCGCCTTCACAAAACGAGGAAAGAATCACAAGATCTACATCCTCCCTAATAGCTCTACTTGCTCTTCAAGCTTTACTGCTTTACTTCTGTCTTAACCAGGCGCGTAGCGTGAATCTTCGTAGGGCTAGCGCAACGATACGATCGCTAAAATTTGCGGAATTTTTTGATTACTTCCTGGAATTTAGCAATCGAAATCTTATTTCTGAATGAAAATTACGTGTTTATGGTTATAAAATTCATAGAATTTGATGATCGTGTTATTGCGCTACCCCAACGAAGTTTCACGCTACGCGCCTGGTCTTAACATAGGGTTACCTACTTACAACAGCGCAAAGTATTACAAAACTCAAATAGGCACTAGGTATCAAAAAAAGGAGTTATATTAAAATTCAAGGAGCCGCCTTTCTATGGAATACCAATAGCGGCTGTTTGAAGAGATTAACATCAATTGGACGGCCAGCAGCGGCGTACAGACAGTGAAAACTATTCTTATAAGGAACCCAAATTTAAACCTATCAGACCGATGTTCGTCTATAGCTACGAAACCTATCTTCAGTTCCGGTGTGTGATGGGTCAGGGAAAACACCAACACAAGAGTCAATCCTACAGTCGCCAGAATTAATTCACCCCCATGAATTCCATTCTCGACTCGTCTTCATCAAAACCTATTGCACAGTACCCAATAAAAGGTTGTATAACAAAACTAAACAAAGCATTTTCTTATTTTCAGGGCAAAGCAAAAGGAAATCGAACGGCAATCTACTTACGATCAATATTCCAATCACACCTCCAGTCATTAGGATGCTCGGTGCAAAAGCATGCTGGCAAAGTATTATTTGTAGCAATTTTGGTATTAAGTACATTTTGTGTAGGCCTGAAGAGTGCTCAAATCCACTCGAAAGTCCATCAATTATGGATACAAGGTAAGGCTCGAATGAATGAAAATATTTTCTGTAGATCGTTGTGCTTACTACTGGTGTTTATTTTCCATACTTACAGAAGGTGGACGATTAGAAAAAGAATTAATTTATACACAAAAATCAATAGGCGAAGTCGAATCATCGACGCATCAATTAATAATTCAAACAGCACACGATCCGAATGCATCTGTACTGCATCCGCAAGCGTTACTTACACATTTAGAAATTTTAAAAAGAGCAACATCCGTTACGATACACATGTTCGATACGACTTGGAGTCTACGCGACATGTGTAACGTACCAACGATACCCAGTTTCGAGCAGCATTTTATCGAGCAAATATTCGAACATATCATTCCCTGCTCGATTATAACGCCGATTGATTGTTTTTGGGAAGGCAGTAAGCTCCTGGGTCCGGATTTTCCCGTTCATATACCGTAAGTAGTACCGATAACTATTCTATCTCGAATTCGTCACGACTTAATTGTTTCTTCTTACAGCGGACTGGACTACAAAGTGAACTGGACATCACTAAATCCACAGGACATACTACAATCGATGAAAGAAAAGCTAACAGATCAATTTCCATTCGACACCGTTGAACAGTACATGAAACGTGCAGCTATTACAACTGGCTACACAGAAAAGCCGTGCCTGTTCCCTTCCGATCCGATGTGCCCAAATACAGCACCGAATAAGAACAGTACGCAACCTCCTGATATCGGTGCGATATTAACCGGTGGATGTTACGGCTACGCCGCTAAATACATGCATTGGCCCGAAGAGTTGATTGTTGGCGGTGTCGTTCGAAATCGAACCGGTCACCTGAAGAAAGCGAAAGGCCTACAAACAGTCGTTCAGCTAATGACCGAAAAAGAGTTGTTCGATTCGTGGCACGATCAGTACAAGGTACATCATATCGGCTGGACGCAAGAGAAGGCTGCCGAAGTTCTAAATGCGTGGCAAAAGAAGTTCTCGAATGAAGTTAATTCGTTGGTCAAGTCGTCGTTAATCAGCACTTCGTACGATATTTACGTGTTCTCGTCAGCATCGTTGGACGATATACTCGAGAAGTTCTCGAATCCAAGCCCAATTAGCATTATGATAGGAGTTGGAGCGACTGTTGTCTACACGTTTGTGACGCTATTGCGTTGGCGCGATCCGGTAAAAGGACAAAGTAGCGTTGGTATAGCGGGCGTTTTTCTAATCGGACTATCAACAGCAGCCGGCCTGGGACTTTGCGCTCTACTCGGTATTGTTTTTAATGCCGCTTCAACTCAAGTCGTACCATTTTTGGCTCTTGGACTCGGTGTCGATCATATATTTATGCTGACAGCAGCATACGCCGAAAGCGATATGAGCGAACAAATGAAGAATATTTTGATGAAAGTTGGACCAAGTATTTTATTTAGTGCCGTAACTACGGCTGGATCGTTTTTTGCGGGCGTTTTCATTCCGGTACCGGCCTTGAAAGTATTCTGCATCCAAGCAGCCGTTGTGATGTGCTTCAACTTGGCCGCGGCATTGTTAGTATTTCCGGCAATGATATCGTTGGATTTACGTCGTCGATCAGCAGGACGAGCAGATTTATTGTGCTGTTGTTTTCCCATCTGGAAAGAAAAGCCGCACATTATTAATCCAACGGTAAGAACGGCATCGTGTAATCGTAACGGGAACCAACAGAAACATTCATGCAACAATAACGTTCATCAGAAGGAAACACTTTTAGCGTACGGCATGAAAAAATCAAAACGTTTTTCACTATCACAATTTGCATACAACTACTACGCACCGTTCCTTATGCACGGTTCCGTGAAATTTTTCTCGATGTTATTGTTAGCCGGCGCTATTATATTCAGCGTACTGACCAGCTCGAAACTACAAGACGGTCTCGATCTAATCGATCTCGTTCCGAAAGATACGAACGAATATAAATTTCTTAGCGCGCAGAGTTCTATGTTCGGCTTTTATAATATGTTTGCCGTTACACAAGAAAATTTCGAATATCCAAACAATCAGAAATTAATCCATGAATATCACGAAGCATTCGTTCGAGTACCGCATGTCATAAAGAACGATAACGGCGGACTTCCGGAATTCTGGCTAAGCTTGTTTCGTGATTGGCTGATCAATTTACAACGAATATTCGATCGTGAGTATCGAGAGGGACGAATAATGCAAGAACGATGGTTTCCGAACGCTAGCAGCGATGCTATTTTAGCGTATAAACTTTTAGTTCAGACCGGTTACGTTGATAATCCGATCGATAAAAGTTTAGTTACGCACAATCGACTTGTCAATGCCGATGGAATTATAAATTCGAAAGCCTTTTACAATTACTTATCGGCATGGGCTACGAATGATGTTTTCGCTTATGGAGCATCACAGGTTTGTTGCTTGTTCAGAATTTTCCAACTGGCCGTTGTGCTTATATTTAAAATTCTAGGGTAAACTTCGACCGGAACCGCGACAATGGTATCACACGCCAACGGAATACGATTTAAAAATACCAAAAAGTTTACCACTTGTTTACACTCAGTTGCCATTCTATTTGCATGGGCTGACTGATACGACCGGCATCAAATCATTGATAGGTCATATTCGCGATCTTAGTATGAAATTTGAGGCGCGCGGACTACCGAACTATCCATCAGGTTTGTAATCAACGCGTGAAAAATCATTCGATAACGAATTGCTAATAATTTTCGGTTTCTTGCTAGGAATTCCTTTCATCTTCTGGGAACAGTACATGACGCTACAGTCGTCTTTGGCCCTGATCCTAGGCGCTTGTCTTGTTGCTGCATTTATTTTGGTCTCGATACTTTTGTTATCGGTTTGGGCTGCAGTTTTGGTTGTCCTGAACGTAGTCATGTCACTGATACAGATCTTTGGCATTATGACGGTGATGGGTATGAAATTGTCAGCTATTCCAGCGGTTATTCTTATATTGAGTGTGGGACTGCTGGTTTGTCTTACCGTTCACATATCCTTGGTAAGTCAAATTCGAAAAGAAATTCTTATAGCGGAGAGATTATATCAACTTTGAATGTCTAATTCAAACGCTTCTTTTCTCTCTTACAGGGTTTCATGACATCACTAGGAAATCGTGAACGCCGAACTTCACTCTCGCTACAAATATCGATGGGACCACTTATTCACGGTCTACTAACATCCACACTGGCCGTACTTATGCTTTCTACCTCACCATTTGAATTCGTTGTGCGTCACTTTTTCTGGTTACTATTAGCTGTTCTGTTTGTCGGTGCCGTAAACGGTCTTGTCTTCTTCCCGATCATTCTCAGTTTGGTTGGTCCCGAAGCCGAACTGATTCCGCTTGAACATGCGAATCGTATATCGACGCCATCGCCGATCCCACAACGTAGTCGTCGTGCGAACAAAACGGTTATTGTAAATGGGCGTTCGCGCTGCTCAAAACCACACAGTCATAGTAAAAATAGTAACGTAAATAACGATCCAATACTGACGACAATCACCGAAGAGCCACCGTCCTGGAAATCATCATCGTCTTCGATCACAACCAACTGTGATAAACCGCAAATGAATCAAAATCATTACCATCATCAATCATCGTCTAGTGGAGGAGGATTAGGCGGTGGTATATATCCGGAATTGCAGAGTATTGTTGTCCAACCGGAAGTTACAGTTGAAACTCATCAAATCGGAACCGACGCGAACACTACTAAAGTCACGGCTACCGCTAATATTAAAGTTGAATTGGTCACACCAGGACGATCACGAAACTATAATTTCTCGAGTTAGCGTTAAATAGAAACGTAATGTTTTATTTTTATTGTTTTTTAGTTTTTGTATCATAAAAAAAATTAATAGTAACTTAATTAAAATAATGAGGGAAAACTGCTGCTATTTATTTATGTCACCTTTTATTTTAACCCATTAGTGCACAAAGTTTATTAAGCACAATATCCGTTTAAACGGAGTTTGTGCAGTAATGGGTTAAATGAACTAAAATTAAAGAAAATTGAAAAGATTAATTAAATTTTTCTCATTTATAAAAATTTTGCCTTGTAGCTGATTAAATTGTTTAATTATATTCGCGAAAGGCTTCATAGAATTTTTTTGTCGCGTACACAAGCTGATTGTGCGTAACAAAAATCGTATATTTGTTATAATTTTCACTTCTGAAACTATAACTGGCAAGAAGTCATCGAAACATAGTCCTCATTCTCTACAAATTGTCCTAATAATTAAAATTATTTATTTTTATTAACTATATCATAAACATTGTTGAGTAATTATTATAAAAAAAACATGTGCTGGCGCGGTGCCATGCTTTAGATAAGAGTCTCTGCTAAACATTTTAAGAGTGCTGTTAATTATTCTATTTTTTAATATTATTTTATTATTTATGTGCTAGTTTAAAAAAACAGTTTCTATACGAAACGCTTGTATGCAGTATATCAGGATATCTTCTGTTTGAGTGTGTTTTCTTTTCAGTTTAGAATTAAATTATATCCTAATGATAATTACTACTATTAATTATTCTCCTTTAAATTACTAGAAAAAGCAGGCACTGTTTAATAAACAATTTTTTTTTATATATATGTATTTTATTGTGTAAATGAAAATCAGAGGACAACTGTAAATTAAGTCATATTACTATGTAAAATGAACGTATACCAAGTTTTTAAGTGCACTGAATAACTTAAATTAATACAAAAATAACAAGACGAAGAAAAAACAGAAACGTATCAATTTATGAAATAAACAATAAAAACTAAAACGTAACGAATTGTAAATAGCACAAGTTAAAGAAAAAAAGAAATAGAGTTAATAAATGGAAGACAACCGCAAAGACTACAAATTTTAGGTTACCAATAAAGAAAAGTATTTGTATATTTAAAATTCAATTGTGTTTTATTAGCTCGAAAAAAATCATAGTTCCATTCCAATTAATCCTAGAAGAGAAGGGTGGTCGGGCAAATCCTAAAAAGTAGCCATAAACTCTATTTTTGTGTATTCTTAGCAATTTGACCGTCTACACGGAATACATAAACTCTGCACTCGAAGGTAAAGCGCAGGTTCATTCCATCTATACTGACTTTGCCAAAGCATTTGACAAAGTTAACCATGTCCTACTTCTACAAAAACTCTACGCCATGGGTTTTACTGGTAATCTTTTTCACTGGATTACCAGCTATCTCTTTCAACGCACAAGTTAAAATAAAGACAATCGGGCCTACTACGAAACTCGAGTCGAGTGAGTAACTCGACTCACATTTGGACTCAACTCGAGCTAAAGTTGGTATTATGAAACTCGACAATTGGAAAGTCACTTCATTTCCAGCAGTCCAGTGAGTTTGACATTTCTTATAAGAAAATACTCACTCGATCGGCTCTCATAATACGCAGTTCTCTTAACTCACGCTTTTTTTTCGACTAAAAGTCGAGTGAAACTCGACAAGTAGGCACTCGTCGAGTTTCATAGTCGCAGAATGTGAGTTTTTTGATCGAGTCGAGTTTCGTAATAGGCCCGAATAACTTCGAACTCTCACAATAACATCAGGTGTACCGCAGAGGTCACACCTTGGTCCTCTTCTTTTCCTGTTATTAACGATATTGGTATGATTTTTAAAGGAGTGAATTTTCTTTTATTTGCTGATGATTTAAAATTATACAAAACAGTAAAAACTTTTGAGGATTGTCTCGTGCTACAGGCTAGCTTACATGAACTCTCGTCCTGGTGTGACAAAAATCTTTTATATCTCAATATTGATAAATGTAAGATTTATAATTTAAAAAAAAAAAACAATCATCATTTTCTGTTAGCTACAAAATTAATGGCACACCGTTATCTGAAGTCGGTGTTATAAAAGACCTTGGGGTTCTCTTAGACTCTTCACTTACATTCGTCCCTCATGTCGCTAGTATTAGTAACGCTGCAAGAAGAATGCTCGGTTTTATTACTCGCAATACAAGGGATTTTAATAACATATATAAACTTAAATGTTTATATTGCAGCTTGGTTAGACCCATTTTTGAATATTGTTCCCCTGTGTGGAATCCTTACTACCAGATTCACATTCACAATCTGAACTAATTTTTCTTTTTAAAATTATAAATTATATAGTAGATTGTCTGTGTCTTCTTGAGTTTACTAATTTTCGTGTTTCCAATGTTCGAACTCGGTGTCAATCTTCATTATCTCTGCCAATGCACCAAACCACCCTGTAAGGTCAAAATAGTCCACTGTCAAGACTGATGAGAACTGGCAATAAGTATAGTCATTGTATTGATTTATTTAATATTAATCTCGTGACATTAAAGTCACTCTTCCAAGTTACATAGCTTTATTAGTTGTTCAAATTTTTATTCTGTTTTTCTTTTTGTAATGACATTATTTAATATCGTTATTTATTATATATTATTATTGCAAGGATTCATTCCGTAGACTAAATAAATAAATAAGAATACTCCAACTTCACAAATTTCGATCCTAATTTGGGGATTTCATTTCAATATTTTGAAAATTTAGAATCGAATTCAGTCTGAAACAGCTCAAAGGTTCAAATTAAATTATATTTTTGGATTGGTTCATAATAAAAAAAATAATCTGATCGAAGGCGAGTCGGAAAACTACGAATTCCGATATCAGATTTATAATCGGCCCTCACAATTAGGTTTAGACTTGGGGGTTTGTTTAGGTATCGTCGTCGTCCACAAAGGTTTCTTTATTTCAGCTCTATTGCAGAACTTCATCCCAAAACTGGTCTCAAGTGCAGGACGGGGATCTCTAGGTTGAAACTAGACAAAGATCAATGGGGTATAAAACAATAGATGAAATTCCGATGAAATCTAAAATAAGTATAGGTCTTCTTTTTTTCATGTATGACACGCAGAAACTCCTCCACAAAACACGATTCTGAGAGCCTTTAAATGTCACTAGAACTTAGTTACTTATCAAATTCACTTCTCGATTATTCGTATCCATATGTTTCTTGAACGGCCCACTCCACGTCTTTCTTGTGGATTCCATTCCAAGAAATTTTTGGAGATATTTTGCCACTTTTGTCTATGAATCGTAATGCCTATGATGGTCTACCCAGTCATCCTCCCCGTCGTTAGAGTCCAGAATATCACCAAGATCATTGACATTGCTTGACAAAAGTTTACAATTTAAAGCTCAAAGAAGTCGCTCGATTATAGACGAGATGTCCTTAAAGCTGGTTTTGGTTTTACGGTAATTTCGGATGAAATCCCTGCAAGTGCAATTAGTTCGCTATTATTAGCCTCAAAACAACTGTGACATGGAATTGAGATTTTTCTTTGAATCCAAGCCTTTTCCGTGATATGACTCATAACTTTTTTTTGCATTCGAAGGAGGCTCATCAATGAGATGTTTTTTTAGCTTAAAAAACTTCGCTTTGCTACTTGGAAAGAATCTACGTAGATTTGATTTGGACCGGGCCGACGTTTAAATTTCATTTCTTCAGAAAAAAATTTAAAAATGAGGCTAGGCGATAGCCTGACAACCTGGCTCTGAGAATAAAATGCACAGTGATAATAAAGAAGAGTTTTAATAAAATACATATATTTTTTTTACTTAAATATACATCTATAATTATTTACATAAACACTTGAGTATACTATGGAAAATAAAAGCTCCTCTTAGATTTAGATTTAAAAATAAAAATTCTCTCCCTATTCCCTAAAAAATTATTAGTCAAATTACTAACGTTAATAAGTTGCCATTAAAAAACGACATAATATAATTAATTTTGAGACAACCAAATATTACCGTGACCGAAATCAGCGCAAACCATGTTGCTATTGTTGAAAACGATAAAAAAATATACACTACATACACTAAAAACAATTTTATAGACTATCTAACGATTTCATTATCAGAAATTTTACTTGATTGTCGTAGCGCCGATAGGACAAGAGCCGTGTCCAATTCACGCGATGAGCCCTTTTCATTATCAAGATAAATATCGGAAGCACGTTCATTAAATCGAGCAAAAACTCGTGCTCGATAATCTGTAAAAAAAAATATCACAGATCAAAACAGTTTAAACAAAATGAAAGTGAATGTTGTACACGTACCAACTGTTCCGGACAATGCATTGCCAGTAAGTCGAAGTTGTTCTAAAAGCGGCAAATGCGAAATATGTTCGACTTCTTCTATATCCTCGATTTGATTACAACTCAAATCTAAATTAACTAACGAATACATTTTTCGAAGTCCGATCAACGACTTTAATTTATTTTGCGATAGATTCAACGAAACGAGATTTCCCAGTTCCAAATGCCAATCGAAACATTCGCTAATTAAATTCTCGCATAAGCTTAACGTACGCAATTCGGGTAAATAATTTAAAAACTTAATCGATTTCAGACGATTCTGATCGGCTATTATTGTTTTAAGTTTTGGCGCTAATTTAATACTGTGATCGAGAGTCGTTAGTAAATTACCTGAAATGTTCAGATGTGAGAGTACGTCCCATTTCGAGACAGATTCGATATCTTCGTTTTTATGAATATTATCACATAAAATAATTTGATTGATCCGCGTTACCGTCGTATTGTGTACGTACAATGATGTAAGAGTGGTTTTAAGGAGCGCTAAAATATGCAAACAATTTAGAGAAATTTCTTTATGAAAATTCCGAAAAGACATTACAAACTTCGGAGAAATTTTCGGTCGATACTCCGTAGACTTTCATTTGTTTCAGATTTCGAAATGCATTCAAGTGAAATGTTAGGTTTTTTGGAATTATGTTACTTCGACCGATTGGGACGTCCACCGAATTGTAGTCGCTGCCTACATCGTACGATGCCTACAATACGAAATGCAAACATAAAATTTGGTTGTGTGTGTGATAGATTTGCTTAAAATTATTGTTAGTAACCGTTTTTTGTGTTTGAAAAGAAATGTTTTCCGTGCAGCTCAACTAAAAATAATAACAAAAAAAAATTCATAAAACAAATTAATCTGCCCGAATTGTGTTATGGTTGGAAGATTTTTGATTTTGTCACACAAGGATCTCACCACATCTCGTAGTGATCGTACGATTACGGACATTTATTCGCAGAAATGGAAGCTGAGACTAATGAATCAGCATCTCAAAACGGACAGTCCAAAGCTGATTGGCTGAAGAACGGAAGGGAGCCTGATTGTTCAAGGCCAGCTAAAAGATATAAAAGGTACGAAAGACCTTAGTTATGAAGAATAAGCGAATGCTTGAACGTACAAGACTATGGGTGCGGAGAACTGGTGTTTTGGATATTTCTAAATACAGTGGATGCCGCTTATTGTAATCACGTTGGGACCAGCAAAAAACAATAATATTACCCGGCTGATAACAATAAACGAAGAAAAAAATAAGCGATGAATTCTGTTTGTGGAAAATGGAACCCAACTGTTTTGATAACAAAATGCGACTTATAACATTATCCGCGATTACAATAAGCGGCATCCACTGTACTAGCTTTAGGCAGCAAACCTTAAGTCATAATTCATCGCGGAAAGGGTAAAACATTTAGGTAGTCTGATTGTAGGGTCTGTAAGATCCGCGAGGCATGTAAGCCCGTACATCATTGAAGGAGACAATTATACAAGTCCAGTAAAAGTGAGTGTGGGAAATCGTTTACAGCCACAGGACGCTGAATACCTCTCTCTCAGGATGACAAGTATGTTTAAATGCAGAAATCAGCTAGCGGTATTCCTGCACTCATTGGCCTTAACTAAAAAAATGCAAAAACAGGCGAGACGACGATTCAAAAATTAAAATAAAAAAACTGTATTTTTACGGTGGGGAAGAGGACAGAAGAGGCATCTGCTCCTACCTGAATTCTACCAATTCAAAAAATAGTATTTTTCAAATGGAACAAAATAATGTTCAAACCAATTGTGACTTAACTATTTTGTAATTCAGGTTCACTATACAATTTAGGTTCAAATCCGGCTCTACGGCGTAAAAAAATTTAGATTTGTTTCCAAAAAAAAATAATTAATTTGCCTTCGAGAATTTAATTATAGTGAGAATTGTAAAAGTACTTTCAGATACGAAATTGAAAGAAAAGATATTGCAGTTCTCTTTCGAGTAGCAACCAAACGAAAGTCCGTAAAAATGGGTAAACTACATGCGCACTTCTTTACCTTCAACTACATCTTTCAATTGGCTTGCCGTCCAGCGTGACTGCGTTATGTTTTTCATTAAATAAAGAAATACGAAACGGTTTCAGACCACTTGACGTCGCCGATGAGTTAAAATTTAGAGCCATTTCTATTCCACACAATTAAAGAGGGAAAATTTAGGAAGCATTCTGCCAGAGAATATTTTTACACCATAGATCAGATTTTCGAAGAATAAAAAACGCTAAAAAGTCAAGAAAGCAGGTAATTTGGCAAGTGTTGGCTTATTCTTCAGTTCCTATGTGTTCCCTAGTGGAACATAGAGAAATTATAGCGGCCTGTTAACGATACTGCTGCTGATTTTAATTCTTTTTTTAGAAGCTACAGGTAAGCTTATTGATAAAATCGACTAAATATGTTTATCTAAAATTAAAACCAAACCCAAAGTAGTAAGCCTACAAACTATTAAGAAAAATCCTAATAGAAATTTTGCACCAATCATTGGTACTTACTTTTGTGGGCGTGATTGAAATTGCCTCGAGCTGGCAGCAAAAATCCAAAACATGTGAGAAGTCAAGACTTTCGGGATTCTCTTCGAACGGACAGGGCAATCCCATTCTTTCGCTGATCGAATACAACTGAAATTGACAAGAGAAACGATGAAATTAACCGATTTCAACTCCATTCCAAATCACGCTCTTACGTCCAAGCTGGTAAAATTGAATTCGCGTGACAAAGTCAACAGCGCATTACCACACTCGCAAAAATACTTGGCCAAATCCTGCAATAGGTAATTGATGTCGTACTTGTTGAGCTCGAGAAATTCGGCAAACGGTCGAGGCATCGTAACACGCAGAAAGCCAAGCAAATGCTGAAGATACTCCTCCAAATCTTTACGCCGTTGATCAACAAACGTCGGATTTCGGTTGCCAATCATCTTAATGAAAAGAAAACAACGTACACAAAGTGAAATTGTTGTGTTCGTGATAATAAAGCGGACATGTACCTTTTTCGGAGGTAACAGTTTCTTCGAGACGCTCTGCTCCACCACTAATTTATCGTGCAATTCGTCAAAGTCTCGATATCGTCGCTGCACGAACCACTCGACATTTTTCACTTTTACGTTTATATCGTAAAAATTTACACCATTCGTTTCGATGAATTTCGGTATCGAAATTGTCGTTTCGTTTGCGTATTTATGATAGTAGGACATGTTAAATCATTGAATAATATTTAAAAGTAAGCGAAAAACAGGAAGTGAAACGAATTCCAACGAAATAAAAATATAACAAACCAACGACAGCGACCCTCAGCTGATTCAGTCTAATTTTGACAGCATAAGTACTTTAAGGGTTGCCAGATTCCCGAGGATGGGCTCAGTTTTTGTTTAAGAGGCGCGTTTTGATTGAATTGGATTGAAATTTTGTGGGAAGAACTGTCATTGTGGGAATCAGCTGTTTTGGTGTCAAGGAGGTAAATAAATCATCAGCGAATGTTCAAACTGAATTAAAGTGTTTCATTTTAATAACAAATGTGCTGGGAATATTTTTATTATATAGAAACAGAGAGGACGTTATCATCAAACAAAAGATACTTAATATTGCTGTTGTCTACGGTATGTCAGAATTTCTTGGTTTCGATTTCAAAATTTACTTGATTTTTAAAAACTTAGTTTTCCTCATTTCGCTATAGTGTCAATCAAAATAACAATTAGTTTTTTTCAGTTAAGCTCAACAAATTTGATAACTTGAAATAATTAACAAAATACAGTAGGGCGAAAGGATGAATCCGACCTCTTACCAAGAAAACACCAAGCTAAGCGTTGGAATGACAAAATTACAAACAAAAAATTCCATTTTGAATGCCCCGAGTAAATTAGACAATAACAATAGTTGAAAAATTCATCAAACTAGCAGTATCTGCACATATCTGACTTAGCGACCCCCGTACGCAAAGCTTGCTTCCTTGTTATACAGTGCCCCGGCTGTATTCCGCAGAGTATTCCTTAGACTTTCGTCTCTCCAGTTTTTCAACCGCTCTCACCTTGAGTGCATCCATCCTTAGTGCGTTCCCTGATAAGCGGTTTGATGCCGCTCGAATCCGGATCTTGCCTCTCAGATGGTTCGTGCCCGGTACATCCTATGTCTTGGTACCCTGCATATCTCTACTCTATTCTGACCTTAAGCATTTCTCGACTGCGGTTTACTAACTGGAATTTAATAATCATCGATTCCAGTCTATTGATAGCCGCCGAACTGTCAATGAAACTGAAATATCCTCAAAGCTGTTTACTAAAAACGACACTTTTACGCGATCTCTAATAAATACCTCAATTGGGATCAGCGGTACACCCTTAGATCTAAACGGCTTGAGTTTCTTTGGCGATGAAAAAATAATTGTACTCCATCGCACACTGATTTAATCCTGTAACTTGGACTCACTTTCTCAGCCCGAAGAACTGGAGGCAGCTCAATGAGCTTGAAAAATTTCACCATATCCACATACTCATGCTGTACGTTGACATTGGGCTCAGCTTAATGTCGATGGCTCGGTAGTCCTAGGTAGGAAATTCCTAGATAGTGAAACAGTACGCAAAATTCACCCTTTATTTTAAACCCAGCTGTCGTAACAGCCAAATGATACAGCGTTGAATTTAGGGATCATGTCCAATAACACTTTTTCGTAGACTGACCATGGCAATAAACGTGTTCCTGGATAGTTTAACCATTTTATCAAAGATCATACGTTAGTCTAAAATAAGGTGAGTAACAGTAGAAAACCGAAAAGTATAACACAGAACTCGATTTCATTTTTAAACCCCGAAAATCGGATAATTCTGAGAGAATTTGGAAAAATTGCCCTAAAATTTGCCAAATACCATGGAATTTTTTTGAAAAGTCAAAATTTGCGATTTTTGATTTTTTCACCGCACAAGGGAGCTCAAAAGATGCTCAAAAATTAAAACAAAATTAAAAAAATCAAAATTTGCGACTCTTCTTTTGCTTCTTCTGGCCGCAAATTTTAAATTTTTTTAAATCTGTTTGAGGGTTTGGAAAGGAGCGCCAGCACCATTTATTTAAGGGATGAAGGATGAAGCTAAGGAACTGAATGAAGCTAATTATGCTGTTGCACTTTTCATTGACTTGAGGAAAGCTTTTGACACAGTTGACCACGAAGTCTTACTCCAGGGCTTGGAGGAGTTAGGTATAAGAGGTACAACCAACTCAATAATTTCAAGTTATCTCAAAGACAGAATATATAACAAGCTCCTAAGTAACAAACTGACAGTCAATACTGGAATTCCGCAAGTCTCGATCCTAGGACCAACACTCTACTTGTTATACGTTCATAATTTGCAATTTGCTGGACTAACGGGAAGGTACGTGATATTCGCGGATGACACAGTATTACTATATAGCGGCAAGACCCTTGAATCGCTGGAAAATACGATAAATATTGATCTAGACAACTACATGACCTGGATATATGGCAACAAACTATCAATAAACATTAAAAAGACAAATTATATGCTATTCAAAAAAAAAAAAATAAACCGGACGTAAAACTAAATTTAAAAATGAATAGGCAAACTTTATCCAGAGTGACCGAAGCTAAATATTTGGGAATTACTATTGATGGAAAATTGAACTGAAGTGCCCACTACGAAGGCTGAAAGGCTTGCGAATTGACGCTAAAAAAAAGATATTCAATGCATACATAATGTCAGTACTAACATATGGTTTAATTGTGTGGTCTCAAGCATCATTGAGCAAGATTGACATTATCGCCAGGCTACTCAATAAAAGCTATAAAGCTGTCTTCGATTCACCTCACCTGACTCCGTCAGTAGAGTTATATGAACTTACGAGTTTGCATAACATCAAGCAATTAATAGCCATGGAAAGAGCCAAATTTATCTATAACTCCCTACACTGCAATACAAAAACATCACTTACGATAAGGCTTAATAGTGAAATACATCACTATCCGACTAGAAATGCGGGAACCTGAGAAATTTCCACTGCCCAAGAACAAACCGAGTACGGGAAGACCCGATATATGGAGCAGTTTTATTTTATTACGGACTTCCGGATTTAATCAAAACTGCGGAAACCATCACGAATTTTACTAAGATGCTGAAAAGCTACTTAAAGAGTAATCCTGACGTGGCTGACATTCAGTAGAGTCTGTTGGACACTCAGCATAGCTGGGTGAACTCCAGCGACACAAGCTGGGTGAATGCTAACTGGACAGGTAGGACCAATATGAGGCTGACTATGGACATGATTAACTGAAGAGGAGCAATCTTTTATATATAATTTCTTTTCAGCCTTGTTTCTTCATTCACATAACTTGTTGTTAGCTACTTTTTATTATTTTTTACCTCTTTTTTTAGTTTTCATTTTTACTGTATTATGCTATTTCAAATTGTTTCTTAATTTTTTTATATTTAGATATTTCTTATATCTTCCTTTATTAATTATTTGGATTATTTCTTTGATTTTGGCATCCTTTTATGAATTATTTATGCCTAACAAAATTATTACAATTACTACTATCATACTACACTAATATATATGTACAATTCACTTTTGTAAACATAATTATCTACTTTGGATTTATTACCACTACTTCCATTATACCAGCTTTTGCTGTCTGTGAAGTACAGAAGAATAATGCAACTAGGAACTATTACTATTTGTATGAAATATTGTAGATCGAAAGAACTAATGAAATAAATTGAATTTAAAAAACGTCGAAAAAAGGTCATTCGTTGCAAAGAAATATGTGATAATTGTTCGGGTCAAAATCTGTTTTCGATGTGCCTGTTGCCTTTGTAAAGGTTGGTATTGTTAAATGGGCGACGTTGAGTGATTGCGGCATCTTCCAATAGACCAGAAACCAGGAGGAACGAGACGAACGAGCTGCAACTTTTAAAACAAATCATCCATTCCTATGTCATAGATTGATAAGCTCTATGATCCAACCTCTTTTTGTCACATCTAATAGCCAACAAAAAAGGATTTGTTTTTTCAGTTCGTATATGACCCCTTCTATGGCTTAGGGCAGTAAAAAGTAGTGCACTTATGAGGTACGATTACTGTTTTAAATATCATTTTTTACCGCTTGTGATAATCCCATGGCTAGGTGGAACCCCTAGCCAATGAACTGAGACCTCAAATAAACTCACTACTCAATTTCACCAGATGTTATCTCCAATTACAAACTTTTAGATGCTGAGACGAAAGTGGTAATGAATCGATCGTATCTTGACGAAAATTAGAGCAAAATTACTCTCAAACACACTGAAACAAGCAATCGAGTCCAGACCTTGGTAGAAATTAAAGGCTGAATCCCAGAATCACCGGGGTCACACAGGAATTAAGTACCGAATCAGTTTTATCTAAAATATTTCTTTTTAACCCAAGTCTGTCCAGCACACCCTTTTGTTGAAATTCCGTAAAATCGTTATTTTTTCTCTACCATCCGTCCACTATGACTTCCACTAGCTGTTCTTAACGTCTTCCACAATTTCAGAATCATGTCCTTCATCAATAAAATATCTGTCGTTCGATTGGCACATACATTCTGCCGAATAGCATCGGTGCAGGAAAAAAATTGCGGAGATACCATCCTAATAAAAGTATGCGTCTATCTAATCAAGTTGTAAACAAAATCTTAAACAGTTTTTGGTATTTTTCAGGGATGGATTAAAAACATCAGAAAGATGAAGAAAAATTTATTTCTCGACATAAACGATGGATCGTGTAGCAAAAATTTACAAGTTGTGACGGAAAGAAATGAAAATTTCAAGCCAGGAATAGGCGACTCCGTGGAAATTGTGGGACAAGTGAGTGAAGCACCGCAAGGCCAAGTCGAATTAGTAGCGAAAAATTTAAGCATTTTAGGATCTTGCGATATAACAAATGGCTATCCTTTTACACCTCGGCAAACACATCCTTCTGAATATTTACGCGAATATTTACATCTGCGACCAAAAGTAAATCGAGTAAGTTCCATGCTACGCGTTCGACATTGGGCAACGAAATTCTTCCACGACTACCTCACATCGCAACAATTTCTTCAAATTCATACGCCAATTTTAACATCGAACGATTGTGAAGGTGCTGGCGAAGTAAAAAAATTTAAATTCGTTAAATATACAACATAAAACCAACAACTGCTTTATTTTGCAGGTATTCGTAATAAGACCACACAATTCGGCTCTCATAAAAGATATGACAAAAGAAAATAAATCTCCAGACGAAGCATATTTCGACAAAAAGGTTTTTCTATCCGTTTCCGGTCAGCTAGCACTTGAAGCCATAACACAAGGTCTGGGAAATACCTACACTTTTATGCCAGCTTTTCGAGCCGAGAACTCGAGATCATCGCTACATTTAGCCGAATTTTATATGATTGAAGCGGAAATGGCATTCGTTTCGGATATTTCCGAAGTAACCGATTTTATCGAAAAGCTAATCAAGTCTGTGACCAAGAATGTTTTCGATAAATGTGAAACGGATGTAAAGAGTTGTTTACCACCCGATTTTACCAATGATTTCGTCGTTAACAGTTTTATCGATAAGAAATGGTCAGCATTGACGTACGATGAAGCTTGGAAAATTCTAAATGGGCACAAGGACAGATTTCAGTCCGAGCTGAAATATGACGATGGACTTTCCAAGGAGCATGAACTTTTCCTCGTGAAGCACTTCGATGGTCCGGTTTTCGTGACGGAATGGCCGAAAATAATGAAACCTTTCTATATGAAAGAGTCGCCGAAGGATTCGATAAAAGTAAGTTTACATTCAATTGCACTACTTACAGCAATAACCTGCTATGACCCAAAGTTTTTATTCATCTCATATTTTATACTACGTATCGCGTGGAACGTCTAATTACTTCGTGACCCAAGAACCAGAGCACGAATCAACGAATTGTAGTCCAAGGGGTTCTTGATTTGAACATTTTCTGAACTTTGTTAATCGAATTTTTTAAAATCTCCCCTCACACCAAATACATTGCAACTTTTAAACACCGTAAATTTTTATTCCAGGTTGATGCAGTCGACTTGTTAATGCCGCGAACAGGCGAATTAGTGGGCGGAAGTCTTCGTGAAAACGACTACGATCGACTTAAATCCGTCATACCACCGGGACTGGAATGGTATTTAGATTTGCGGAAATTCGGCAATGTACCAACCGGAGGATTCGGTTTAGGATTCGAACGATACTTACAATTGATAACGGGCATACACAATATTCGCGACGTAATACCATTTCCGCGATGGCCACACAGCTGTAGTATGTAAGGGAAAAAATAGGCAGTTCGAAAGAGCCGCTCTTTATAATCTCGTCAATGAAAAGTCTTAATAAAGTTTTTGTTTAAAAATGCTTGATTTTTTTGGTTTTATTCAAATAATAAAATTAATCAAGAATACTTAAAAATAACTTACAAACTAATTCCTAAGTGTAATTTATTTTTTGTGACATAAAATTCAAAAAGAAAATTACGCTACAGTAATGTGATTCCTTCGAGTTTTTTCGCGTTTTCTAATCTTTACATCTTTTATGTACAAAGTTGATATTTAATCGAATAATAATTTACAAACTACTAATTGTAACTTATATGCAAGTCTGTGTTATATAAATTTAGAAAACAATAATATTAATTTATAATATTTGTTTGTATCACATTTTATCATTTTATTAATATTATTACAAAATTAATAATCATTAATAAATGGGACTCAATTCCACTAAATCGGGGGACGAGGAGGGGCAGCACAAAACAAAATTATGTTTGACCATTTTACATAATTGAACATAATCCAGATGTTTCTAGGCCGCTTGTACGTCGTGGAACTTTTTTCAATTTAGCCTTTTCCAGTTCTGCCTTCAGGGTGTATTGAATTGAATCGGTGTACTCGTCGTTGTCAGCTGCCGAATTTGCCGTTGTGTCGTTGTGATGGCTGCTGTTTTCTTCGGTTGCGGACGGAGAATTTGCATGATCGTTACGACCACCGCCACCGATTGTCGTAATCGGAAAAGTATGTTCGTTTCGTAAGCTGCTAGTGTTAATGATGTTAATTTTGATTTTATTCACGCCGACCGTTTGAGCTGGTGTGTCTTGATTGTCGACGTTTCCATCGATCGATGTGATCTGTGTTGCGTCGTGTCCAATTGCAGTAACTACGTGAGGTGTAATTTCATCTGGAATAGTTTGGTCATTAGTTTTATTAGTTTTTCGAAACATTTCAGAATGTGTAGGGTAGTACTTACCAATCGGTTGCGTTGTAACATCATCGTCGCAAATGATTGTGCCAACCTCTTCGAATGCATCGTCGTCGTTGTAACCGTCATCTTTTGGTTCTTCTTTGATTTTCACCGCATTGAACTGTGACGATTGCGACGAATCATCAACGGTCGATATGCTATTGGCCGGTACTTCCTCGTAAGTATCGAGATCGGTGAAGGGAATAAGCGGCTCTTGAATTTCAACGTCATCCGATTCCATCGGTTCACTTGCGAGAGCTGTATCAGTCTTTTTCATGCTGTCACTTGTTTCGCTGTCCGGCACAAGGATTTCGTTGTCGAGCGATTTATCTTCGATCACAATTTCATCGTCATCATCGTCAGGAATTTCCTGAATAGATGGCTCTTCGGCGGGCACAACGATCACATCATCTTCGTCGTCGTCAATCACCTCAGTAGTTAAGTCGTCCACTTCCTTTTCAGTTTTTATTATGGCCGAATCCAAAGCATTGTCATCGGTATCCATGGAAGTTGGTAAAGTCTCATCGAACGTTAGTGAAGCCTAAAAAATAAGGAGAAAACTTGTGATTAAAAAAAAACTCCGACGAAATGCTAATCCAAATAAAATACAAACCTTATAGTCCTCGTAGCAAGGGGGATGATAAAGTTTCTCCTCAACCCGAATAGCGCCACGAAGATGCCACTCCTCCGACTCTTCGTTGTAGAACTGTTCGAATTTATCGTGGCACATATGACAGGCTTTATCAACATCGTCCGGTCCGGCAGGACAGCTTGGAGGCGGCGAATTCGTACGTTGATTCGAATTCTCATCGACATTTTCCATTTCATTCAATTGCGATTCGAACCAGTTCTTCTCGCGTTCCTCGAGATCTTCGATTTCTTCGTATTGAATCCAATCGGTCACTTCGTAGTACCACTTACGTGAGTGGGCTCGTCGTGAATTGTCTCGCTCCTTGCGATTCTGTCGGAAGTGCCAGTCTAAATGTTGACTGTACTTCATTGTCTGTTCCGGTGGGAATCGGACACCGCAGCTACTGCACTGCATGCCGCAAAATAGTTTCTGAATGATACCCGCTTGACGAGCTTTAATGGTCTCTTGACGCGACATGTCGATCGGTGTGATTGGCTTCTCTTTGGTCTTGTCCTTTTTGCTTTCATCGTTCTTGGCAACCGGTTGATTCTGGTTCAGTATTCCGGAAGCGAGCAACTTTTGGAAAAGATCGTCGATATTTAAATTTCCGACTGTTGCAGCCGGTACGCCATCAGGTTTAATTTCGGCTTTCACGTCATTGTTTTGCACTGTTGAAGCCAAAACGTCTGCTACAATCGTATTGACAGCTGCCTGTTGGCTATCGAATTGACTAGAGAGTGTACCTTGCATTTTAGGCTCCGGCGACACTAGCGGCAGCTCTATTGCTTTGAATTTCTCGGTTCGAATCATATTCTGAACGATTACTTTCCCAGGCACAACTCCATTCGGAAGGGTACCAAACCGCACAAAGTGTTTCACGCCATTCAGAAACAGACTCTTTGGTAATCCGCCGTACTCAACGTCGAACGGGATATTATCGATTAAAACTGTTTTCAGATAATCGGCAAATTGTAGCGTATGAATGGTGTCGTCAACTTCAAACTTTTGTACCTTGGCATCGAGAAATACTGGAATTATTATAAGCGCGTCGAGAATCAAATTAATCTTGCCGACGACCAGGTCCTGGCGCATATTTCCAATACGAACTTGTGGTGCCGGTCCTTCTACTTTGAAAACTCGCACACGTGCGTCTATGAAGATACCGATTGGCGGGTCACCGAAATAACATTCGTACCAGTTGTTATCGATGTAAAGCTCTCGTGTCGGACACCCAAAACGAATTTGATGCGGCTTACCGTCAATCAGAATCGTTTTGTAGGTATCGTTAAAGTTCAGTGTAATTACATCGTGATCGTCGACTAAGATCCGACGTTGACCGAGCTGAAAACCAATTTCTTTCGGCTGATCCCATTCCATAAAGGCGATTGCAACTTCATCGTAGAATCGAATTTCTTTTGGTACACTGTCGATGTTGATTGTTCGCATTAGATCGCTATTCGGATTATCGACCGAATTACTAAGATGCGATGAGAGAAGAATTGGCGGAACGGGTGGGGCCGGTGTATTGGTTGGCTCAAGCGGTAGCATTGGATTGATTACCGATGGCGGTATTGGTGGTAGAGGTGTCTGAGTCGGTGCCGATGCGAAAATCATTTGCGGTGGATTCTGCCACGGACTGGGAATAGATGCGCGATTTATCAGTGTCGGTGGATTTGGAACGTTGCCGCCTTTGAGCGGGAATGTTGGCCGGAAATTATTGTTACCGACAATCCATTTCGGTTTGCCGATTGATGCTGCCGCGGACGGTTCCCACGGTGACCATTTCGATTCCTTTTGGCGTGTTCGTTTCTCTGGTTTTGAGGTGTTTTGTGGCGGTGGCCGTGAATCGGCGTACGAACTTCCGTTCGTTGGTGTCGGCGAACGTTTCAGGACTGAACTTTGTTCGAATTTCTTTTCAGCGGTTGCTTCATCGTCGGTTTTCTTCACGACTTTCGGAATCCGTTTTGCCAAAACTTTCAATTTCGAACTTTTCAAACCCGTAACGTCGTCTTCATCTTCCGAACTGAACTTCTCTTCCTCATCACTGATCGGTGTCAGATCTTCTAAATTGGTGGAATCTTTGGTAAGCAACGATTCACGACGTTGAGCCTCTTTCAATTTATTCGTTTCATTGATTTGGATTACGGTTTTTACGAGCGTATTGTATTGCTCGACATCCATATTTTCACTTTCCAACATTTCCTGTGCCTGGCTGATAATCGTTCGAATGTTGGTGTCCGTTCCGTCCTCGGAATCTTCTTGGGTTTCGACAAATCGACTACTCTTCTTGATGTCTTTCGAATCTTTTTCTGTAAGAGAAAAGATTTGAGCGAAATTCAAGTTTGGAGAAAAAAAAACGAATTTACCATATTTATCGCCTTTTGCCGCCTTGGCCAGTTTGGCTCGCACATCGTCCAATTTGGTTTTTAAGGAGACCATCTTACTTTGTTTTGAACCCTAAAAAACGTATACGATTAGTAAATATTCAGAGCTTTGGTTTGAAAAAATGATCAACGGCGCAATTTCATTTTATTACTTACTTTAACCTTAGCCCAATTTTCACTTTCGTTTGAAATTATCGGGGGTGGCGGTGGTGTCGACGGCATTCCAGAACTAGAAATAGCTATGGAAGATGCTAACGTCCGCAAATCGACATCTTCAGTTCCGAACAACCTAGAACAAAATTAGAAATCATCAGCAACAGTTATTACAAGAATCAAACAGCAGCAACTTACGTGTCGATTTTCTCCGATTTATTCTTCTTTGATGCTGGCTCCTCGATGTTTTCAGTCGGAGTTATCGAACGTTTCTTCGACTCCGACGTATCGAGTGGTACTTTTGCAATAATTGCTCCAACAGCTTCCGGGGCAGTACTTGGCGATGAGCTCGTACAAATGGCATTTCCATGGAATTGCCTTAAATCGACGTCCATACACGAAACAGCTTCTAAATCTATAATAAATCTTTGATTGCAGATTTTTCCAAACAAATAAAAAAATGTGGGGTAAAAGATTTCGAGATTTTTTTTATTTCTTTTACACCGTTTTTTACTCAACTATTTACCAGACTCGTTAACTATATTTAAAATTCGCGGAGCAGAGCATATTCATAGGCATCGGAAAAATATATAAATTAAGTATATAAAAGAAAACAAACAAGTTCAGTTTTAATAATTTATTTGTTTTGTTTTTTTATCTATTTTTTTTCTCAAGAAAATTAAGGAAAATGAGGATTTGTACGAACTGCTCATAAGTGTCGGGATTTATTTCGAATGTATCAACCTCTAAAACCTAACGAATGTATCACTCAGCTAACTAGCAACTTGAAGGAATGTAAACAAAATGATAAAAAAATTATTTTTTCGATGCTTTAAACTTTTACAACAAACTGCAACATGTATGCCAAAATCCAAAATAATAGACGCAACAATACACGTGCCTTCGACGAAACACAAGTCCCAATCCAGTGAATTCAAAAGTCTCGTATGTAAAAATTCCAAAACGAACGAAACTGCTCCTGTGAAAAATAAATTGAACCACTTGCCCACTGTCGCTATTGAAAGTTATAAAAAAAAAATAGAATTAAGAAACGACGGCGACGATACAGGAAGAAACACTTTCAACTGATTGAAAATAATAAAAACCGTTGAGTCTTAGTTGGTAACAAAATGTGAACTACTTCGAGGTAAAACTTTATTATGATTAGATTTGTATCCTTACTTTGTTCTAATTTTTCGGTCATGTTGTTACTACTAGCTACTGGAGCTACGGCCGTTGTTTGTTTTGTATCCGAAACGCTTGTTGCAAACGTAGTAGTAGTAGTAGCAGCAGCAACAGCAGGCGGAATCGCGGCGTTATTGTTGATAACTGGCATAGTAGCGGTTTCCGGTTGCTTCGATCGCTTCGGTGACGGGTATGTAGTTGTTCCTCGCAAGTCGACATCTTGGCTGGACGACGACGGCACTTCTGGCAGTGGACTTGTACTTCTCGACTTTTCACGATTACGTCGCATATAATTGCGCGCTTTGATTCCTTGTTTAGTAATATCCTTGAATTTGGTCGGTGATGATGGAACTGTGTCACTATTCCTTCGTGACGATGTTGGCATTTTCAATGAACCGTCGAAATAACGTTTCGGTGACTTTTCATTTTGTTTTAATGTGGCAAGCTTTTCACTCTTTCCGGGCGAATCGGTTTTAGCCGATCGTTTCCTATCGTATGATGAAGATGATTTATCACGGCTGCTACTTTTCGGTCCGTCTCGAGCTATACCACTTTTGGATGAACTGGTAACTCGCGACGACGAAGAACTTGAACTTTTGTTTCGATTGTTCGATGATGTTTGTATGCTTGAGGTAGGCGACGACTTCTTCTCATCGGAGGTAGCTATTTTTTCTAAATTTCCTCGTGACTGTGATCGTTTACTACTTCCGCTATAACTCGATGATCCGACTCGATTCGATCTATCGCGATTACCGTAATTTGATTTTGGAACTATTTTCGGCAACGACTTTTCACTATTACTATCGGTTACAGTTTTATTATCACTATGTTGTACTTCCGTCGACGGCGATTGATTTGTAGTTGCTTCTAAGCTCTTTGGTGGAACAGTCGAGTCCCGCGATTCAGAACTATTTAACTGCTGTGCGGGCACTGTTGCTGCTTGTTGTTGCTGTTGTTGTTGCTGCTGTCGTGCTAGACGAGGATCTCGCTGACGGATGCTATTTAACAAAGCGGGGTTGACTGGTGCAACACGAATCTTAGGCGCATTACTGTTTGTTGGTGGAAAGCTCTGAAATACAAAATAATATACAATTTCGAATATTCAATCAATTTGAACAGATATTGAGTACATACCGCTGTTGTGTTTCCGGCATTTGAAGATTTTGATTGTCCCTTACTATAGTGGGTATTGTTTGTTTTGCCGGGAACATTTGATGGAACAGGACCTGCTGCTGTAACAGCGGGCTTTGTGGTATCAGTCTGAATGGTAGTCTGTAGTTGTTTTTCTTGCTCCTCCAACCGTTGCTTGGTTGCAGCCAACTCCAATTCTAATTTGCGTTTTTGTAACTCCAACAACTGTCGCTGTTTGTCGCGTAGCTTCGCTTCCATCATTTCATTCAAGGGTTCAGCCTGAATAGAACAATACATTAATGAATTATCTTTCTTTTATCTTTGATTTCAAAGTATTTACCTTGTTTTTAAGAAAATTAGGATTAACATGTATCGCTGGTGATTTCGGAACAACTTTGGCGGTGATTGGCCAATTTGGATCCAAACAATTAACTTTAACATCTAATGTGTACAGTTTTTGCGGTGTGAAAACATCATTCCAAGTTTGACGTAATGTATACATCTTTTCACGAATTTTCTCGTTAACCTAGGCAAAAAAACATTATTTATTGTTGACGGATCAATTAGATGAACGCATCAATTAAATTACCTTATCAAAAACGCCACAAAATATATTCACTATACTGTGACTAAACAGTTGAATATATTCGCGTCCAACATTTTTCACGATCGAATCGATGAGATAGAGTACCGGTAATTTAACATCTGGATTTACCTGGATTGTCGAAAACAAAAATAAATAAAAAAAACATAAAACTAAAATTGTCGAAACCGATAAAACTCGTCTGTGAGTATGTTTTGAGTAAACCACTGGAACTGTTAGAGCTAATTAACTACGTTAAGAACTTTTTTACCGTCTTAATCTTATCATTTATTAATAATCAAAAAGTACTATATTTTTCTACACAGCGGGTGGGGAACTGAACTGATGGAATCAGCACTAAAAACAAGAAACAATGGTACTGTGTAGAAGTATGTCGTATGTGCGAACGAGTCGCGACTCCATAGTTACGACAAAGAAAATTGCAGGAAAAAATCAGGAAACGATTCACTGAATTAAGTTCATGTACTGAAGCTCTAGAGAATTGTTTAAAATGAAGTCAATCAGTTACCAATTTAAAATTATAGTAAAAATGTTCGTACTTATGAAGAAAACATCTTCGGGTTATCGGAAGACCTTTTTCGACCGTAAATTAAATTGAGGGATTGAATTTCCTATCGAAAACGAAAGAAGAATACGCGACTAACCTGATTTCCAACTCGAAAGAAATTAAATAAATATTGGCTGGGATACTGAAACCCCAAAACTCGTTGGCGAAGTAGTAAAAAAGGCAAGTTTGGATTTTAAAAGGGTTCCAAAAATCTGTTAAGAGGTGAACACTAAACAACACACTAAAAAAAGTAATATGGGCAGGTCATGTGGAGGGAATTAACCGGCACGAAAATATCAAAAGATACTCGTAAACTAAGTGAACGCACTCCAGGCAAGTGGATAAGATCACATTGAAGGATGATAACAAAAGAAGATAAACCAAGCCCCACCTAAGGATATAGCGTCGATAAGTTGGAAAAAAAAACAAATGGTTTCTCGAATGCATTTTAGCCTAAGCGAGAGTGCGAGCGAAAGACAGAATCAGTTTTAATACATCACAATTGGCCAACCTCCAAAGTCGAACAAACAAATTTTGCAGACTGCTTGTTCCGATAACTTGAACCGAAAGATAACATCAACCGGACAATACGACGACAATAGTTTCAACCTTACCATACTCATTGCTCTTCTCTTCTCTGACGGATCCTAACCCTTTAAACCATCAAAGAACATAGAGCACAACAATCGAAGAATATTATTTGAATAGTGCACATAGTTTCTCTATTTCAACAAACTTTCAAACTGGAACAAATGGTGCAAAAGAATGCAACACGGTAATTGCCTTTTATTTAAACACAATTTTTCTCATTTTTTTTTCGTTTTAAATTTAAAATCGTTATTTTACAAGTCTAAAAAGAAAAGAACATTTGCTTAGGAAAAGAAAAAGAAAATAATATTTGAGTTTGGTGTTTTTTTGTTTGTGGATCTTAAGAAACTTACGGATAATTGAATGTATTGTGTCTTGCATTTGCTGTCACTAGATAAAAAAATGCATTGTTTTACACGAGATTTCTTACATCACAAAAATTAGTTAAAATCTTTCTTTTATGATTTATGACTGAAATTTGATTTATACATGGCAAAGAGAAGCCTTGCAATATTGTTTTTTTATTTAAATACTTTATTTCATATCAGTGTTGTCTTTTTTTAATGATTAACTGTTTACATTTTTTCTTTCTTCTCATTTATGTTTTTATTGTGTTTGTGTTCGGTAACAAATTTAATTCTATAACAATTGAAATGATTCGTGATTTTATTAGTTTATCAGTTTAAAAAAAAAGGAGCAAATTATGTTGGAATTAATTTTTTTTTCGTCTTTTTTCTTTTATAAATTCAAACTAATACATCTTTAAGAAAATATTTTATTTGCTTTATAAATATAAAAAAAAGTTGTTTTGAAATGTAATTTTTCGTCGTCGAGTGTACAATAATGCAGTGCTGTAGGTTACATCAAAAAAAGGCTGATTTGAAACGGAAATTACCACAGGTCGGTTCGAAGTTTCGTTACTGAGATTCGCATAGACTTATACTAGGGTGTGAATCGTGTCAATTTTGGCATGACTTCCCTGAATATCGAAAATGTTTTTCCAAGGTTGAAGCACCTTCAAACAGTCTCTAGGATCCACTAGGAAAAGGGGTGGTGTATCAACTAAATGATAACAATAAATCGAGCAAGAACTTCCATCTCGTGTAGGACAATTTGCACACAAAAATGCGATAAAGTACAGATAAGAACGAGTGAGTGATGAAGAGATCATGCAAATTATCAAATACCCATCCCAAGAGCAAATATTTTTTTAGTTTCTATCGGGCGAATTCTCAAGGAATTAAAAATGGAATGAGTTGATCATGTGGATGACACAACACGTTGAATCGCCCCATCTCTGAAAAAATAGAAATAAACTATCACAGAAAAAAAACAGTCACTAGACTGAAATCCCCAAGATCTTTGACTGATAGCGCGCGATATCGGGCCCATTTCTAATTGTAAACTATTCCTTCGCCGTTATTTTTACATATTTTTATTACTCTGACTGATTTCGAAATAAAATTTGAATTGGTATTTGAATAATTATAATCGGGAGCATCTTAAAAAAAAGTTCTATAAGACGCAATTTCATTCGCTTTTACATTGCGTTAACGCTTTCCTTTATATCATGGCATCTTGAAATACATTACGCAGCGTCATTAACGTTTATTTGATAATGGACAAAAATAAATAAACTAATAACGCTATCAGCAACCATCCCAACTCTTGTACAAATCTTTTTCCATAAAAGATGGCTCACATATTTTTAGAGACGCCAACATAAAACCGATAAATCTTGTTTAAATAATTCCAAGCATTACATTGGACCGATATCTCTTTTTCGTAAGATTGTCGCGTCCAAGGGATGAAGTGAGTCACGACTTGAGTGGTTTGTGTAAAACCAAGAAATCTTATCGAATCTTCATAATGACGCAACTGATTTGATAGTTCAATTGTTTAGATGTAAAATCTCTTGATTGAGTTGTTAGTGTTACAATTCTACTATACGGGAAAACCAGCACCCCATAAATAATTACAGAGCACAACATGTTTTCATGTAATATTCGATGTTAAATCTACAACACTTGCAAATGTACACGACAGAAGCGTAGCAGCTGTTCGTGACCTTTCAAAACCATTAACCATAGAACTAAAAAAATTATAATAATAAAAAAGTAATAGTTTAAAAACCTTAGCTATATGTTGTTCAACAGCTTTCACTATAACCAGCGCAAATTCGATGTTCTCTTCGGCTAATATTGTCAGCATATTAATCAGCGGTTTACTGTTCAGATTCAAGTCGGCCAAACTGGATAGATACTCCTCGGCGACTTCCTTTTCTTTTTTCTCCATTTTTATGCTGCTACTTGCGACTGTTTGAGCCAGCGTGTGTTTGATGTTATGCGGATTTAAAGTGGAAATAAAAACAAAAAAAATATTCAAACTTTTAGATTCGATATTTTTTCGACGTTTTTTTTATTAATCGCCTCGATGTCCGGACGCTTATTTAAAACACCATCGTAGTTCAGTAGTATGGATAATCTGAAAATAAATAGAGTAAAAAAGTTATTATTTTGATGACGATGCATTTAATAAAAATAGGATTAAATTTTAGGAGCAACTTTAATACTACTTTCGCGGAACTGAGTGTGATAGATAAAAAAAAGACAAAATTCTCGTCTTGCAACTTAAGGATTTAATTTTCTTCTAGATATTCGTCAGCAAAACACGTACAACAAATGTATACAGTTACTGAGACCCTAACCAATTATTGGAGAACCTCTTTCAACTGCTTACTGATAGAACTGAACTGCAATTCATAATGGAACACCGAGAAAAAGGTGAACTCCGAAAATCAACTAGATCTTTTCAGGAAATACAAACAATACAATACAAACTTAAGGCGGTTTCAAAACCGAACACTGACCGACAGACTAAATATTGTCAACAAAAAAAAGTGTCGGTGGTTATTAAAAGAAACAGAATTAGAGAGAAATAAAGACAATGTGAAAATTCGAAGAGAACAATAAAAGTCGTAAGAAAACTACGAGACGAAAAGAGGAAGACAATTAATTGACTGAAAAGATTAATAGTAAGTATTGATAATGTAAATTGGTTGCAACGATATAAAATGCCAGCCGGTACGGGGCAATCAAATTTTATGGACGGATTGGATTGTTGGACCATGGATTTACGAAAAATAGTAAAGTAAAGCATAGGCTTTTTTTGACTGTACAAATTTGTATAGAGTTATTTATGGTTGCCAAGTTATCCTTCTTCATTGCACCCCACACGATTTTGAGATGAACCTGATGAATGCAGTATTCTATGACATCATTGAAGCGCTAAACAAAACCACAAAAAACAACCTGAGCAAGAAAAAGAAACCGAAATTTTCCAAGCTCCTATAAAAATATGGTAACTAATGAAAGCAATATAAGAAAATGTGGAGCAATGTCGCTATAAGTTGTCCAAATATTGCCGCATATGTAGCTCATTAACAATCAATTAATTGCTGCACCAAACTAGGAGGCAATTGATCTAGAGTCTAGACAATAACAGATCAGATATTGGTACGACAAAAATTTGGTTTCTGTATCATTTCCAACGATAGAACAATAAACGACACGAGAAGGTCGCATGGTTGGAATCATAGAGATATAAATACTGGAGACGACAAGACGCCGTTTTTGTATGAAGCACTTTGAAGCAACATTGAACGTTTTTGTATGGAGCGTTTGATGCCATGTGGCAGTGAAATGCAAATAGTAGCCTATTTTTTTTGGTGAATGTTTTCACAGTACATGTTAAAATGCCTAGTAGCCTAGTATTCAAATGTTTGGCGTTTTTTGTGTTCAAGACCGAAGTATAACATAAATATGAGTATGATGCTAATAGTATTATAGTGTTTATTGCCGGTGCCGGTTTGCGAGGAATCGTCCGGCTTCAAAACAGTCGGAGCTCGTCATTTGCGAGGAATCGTCCGGCTTCAAAACAGTCGGAGCTCGTCATCTCCAGTACATATATCTCTAGTTGGGTGGTGTCTAGCGAATCGCCATCGGAATGCTCGTTCATTAATCATGATTATTACCATTTCGTTATATTATTACTAACATAATTCAGCGATTGGAAATTGTACCAAGAGATCGCCTGACGTGGGTTGCTGGATGTGAGGAGTGTAGATTGGTGAGAATGAAAACTATTTAAATGTTTCATGCTCCATAAACGCTTCCTTTATTTATTTGTGTTATACGGTCAACCACATCGAAAAAATTCGTTTATATCTTAAAGCTGCAATTAAACTAACCGTCAAAAACCAAAAATATTGCAAGTTTTTCCAAACAACGTGTCCTCAACCTTCGAGACAGAAATGTAAAATAAAAAAAGGACATACAAAATTCGACTTTGAATTCGAATTAGGGCTAACTATGAAACTGCTATGTAAACCGGTCTGAAAAATTGCCACTTTTCGTGTTTAAGGTATAGGAAAATTTGAAATGGTTCGACACGCTCGGAAAAAAGAAAATTTAAGGAAATTTCAATACTAAAGGGTGTAAATAGAAAATAGCACGGGATGTAGAATTTGATAAAAGTTGAACTGCCTATAAAATAGGCAATTGTAGGCAAAACGTAAAGTTTATAAAGTCTGAAGAAGGGTACTCGAAGCAATTTTTTGTTTATCACCCGTGATATATTCTATGCACCAATTATAAGAGTAGACCAAGCAGAGGGTGTCTAATGGGACCGATACTGTACTACTTTTTACGACTTTTGGCAAAGAAAATGAGGTGCAGATTATAATGAGATAAATGACGTTTTGTGAAGAAACCAATTACTTTCTTTAAAATTGTATTCGGACAAAGATTTAAAGCGTTACGTAAAAGTCAAAAAGCAAAATTCAGAGAAAGTTTGCGGAATCTAGTAGACAAAAAGACAAGGGTGAAATCCAGCAGCTGCACGTTGATATGGTGAAATTTTTTAAAGCTCGTTGAGCCGGGCAAATGTACTGTTCTTGATGATGAGAAAGTGTAAAATAAAACATTGAAAAAAGGAAGTTTCCACTGAAAGCTGCGGATTCAATTCAAATGCAGAATACGCGAAGGACGAAAAAAATTGAACGTAAAACTACAAATAGTTCGATAAAAATAAAATAGAAAAGGTGACGATTACACGGAAGCAAGATGTGGAAAACTTTCAGATCTCAATGGACTGGGGTGTAAAGCAATAGCATGTTTGGTTTCCGATATATAATAAAAAACTGTAGGTTACTTTACTTTGAAAATGCAAAGTTTACGGAACAAAAATATGACAACCGGGTTTTTACTAGTTTCCACGTCGTGGCCATTCAACTCGACACATTACCCACTAAGAAAGTGGCAGCAAAGAGAAAAACTTTGAAAAAAATTACGATGAAAACCAGGCTAACTAGTAAAACGAAAATTCTCAAATCAAATTATCAAAAAAAAAGAATTGAATACTGCGGTAAAAACTCAACGCGTAGGAGAAGGCCAACGAAAAAAAACTGACATTGACAGCACCCGACTGAAAAAAAAATACTCCGAAAAAATCAACCACGATGCAAAATACACAAAATTTCGAATTTTACACGCAACAAAAACTACCATTACTCGAAAATCTTGCATCATATTTTCACGTAGCACAATCCCCCGAACTTGAATTTTCACAATTTTTTCAATATTTTTGCTGTCGTGCCGACTACGGCAGCCATGACACAAAATACTCAGCGACCACAAACACTGGGGGGGGGGCGAAAACTGAAATCGAAAAATAAAATTTCAAACTTTACTCACACTCGAGTTTGTCGGCTTCGTTTCACTTTTAATTCACTTGTTCGATTGATTTCTCCGTTTAATTCGAAATAATTCTATGCACCGAATATACTTTTCATCTTTTTTTTTGATTCTCTTGCAACTTACGAAAACTCCGCAACGTTTACTTGTTCTGTTCACTTGTAAAAATTCAGACAAAATGGTGATTTGTTCTGATGGCAAAAAATCGAGGACCCGAACATTTATAGGTCGAAAAATTTTCAGTTCAGTGGTTGACGGGAGGGGAGAATTTTAGTACAGGTAGTCAGGTAAAACGTCTTATGGTTCGGGTATGTAATTAAATTCGATGTAAACGGATTTTTAAATTGGTTTATGGGTAGAATACAATCGTTTAAAATGGAAAAGAACATTTTAATTGGTGGTCTTAGTTTTAATAAGCCATAAAATTCTGTAAAATATGAGATTTTTTTCAATTAAATAAAATTAAAGGAAGAACCCAAAACATGAACCGAACACGGAAGGTGGGATTTTAACGCCTAAACGTTGTCGGCTTGTTTTGACGGTTTGAAAGTGTTACTGGAAATATCCCAGTGGGGCGGGAATATTTTTAAATAAGAAAAAGAACAAAAAGCACATCCGCCTGTTAGAAAGTTCGTTATGCGAGAGAAAAGTTTCTCGAAACATTTGTGTTTATACAAATCTCACGTAAGAAAAACTAAAATGAAAATGATGGGGTGTGTACTGTGCGGTTCATCGGCAGTGAAATGTTTGTGATTACGATGATTTTGTTGGTGGTTATGGATGCATTGTGTTGGTTCTACGCATGCCAGCGGAGCCCTTAAAGGAGGGAAGAGAAGACACTTGCCTCCACCGGTATTCCATCACCGGAAATATTTTATTATAAAATTAAAAAAGCGCTTTAAATATTCTTCCCTTTCAGGTTAACTGCAAAATTTTGGCTGATATTCTGCGTTGATCGGTACCGTGACCCTTACAGTTTTTTTTTCCCAGAAAGGCTACCATCAAGGAAGTCTACAAAATGCTCCCCCAATTCAAAAGATGGCCACTTAAAGGGTTCCACCCAGTGGCGTTCACAGAGGGGGGCCATGTCAACCAACGTTGATTTATGTTATCATCTGCTTAAAAGAAAAAAATATATTATACTATTAGATACACTTATTAAAGTATACTCGTATTGTGTCCACTATGTTAAATCTGATTTCCCCTAATGTCTTTCTTTAATCCTTCTTTCGTCTCCTAGTCGAAAATAAGACTACTAATTTTAAATATTTCAATGGAAAAGTAATTCAATTTCGAATATAAATATATACTTCAAACACTTCTGATAAGGAGGTATGTAAGTGCCCCAGGGACGTCATTTGAGTTTTTTCTAGGGGGGGCAAGATGTTATGTTTGTATATATTTTTATATATAAATATACATATGTTATATATAATTTATCAAAATACATAATTCAGGGGGGGCAAATGCCCCCCTGCCCCCACAAATAACGTCCCTGAAGTGCCCAATATTGAATTTAAGGTATTTAAGATTTGGATAGAGTACGAACACGATACTATTGGATCGGCAGCATTGATTTGGCACACCTTTATTTTCACAAAAACTAGTTCCGGAGTAGATTTCAAATTTATTCATATATATGGGTAATCCAGTATATCTTAATAGTTTTGTCAAAATCACTAGATTTCTGCAAATCTAGTTTGAAATCTTGTATTGTAACTTAGATATGAGATAATTAAGAGTATTTTCAGTAACTACTACTACTCCACATATTAACTTGTTGAATACTGATTGAAGATTTAAAACTCGATTTGGCGCAATCTCAAGATTTCGATAAGATTCCATTAAATTCCCAAATTTGAATGAATTTGAAATCTAATCGTGTAAAAAGAGTAGTTCAAAAAGCAACCTGAACAGTAGGCTAGGTAAATTTTTTTCGGAATAACTTTTATTTTTTTAACGACCTTATCTGATCGGGATAAAATTTAAAACATATAGTTCTTACACTAATTAGGACAATTACATTGGGTAGAATCGCAAAAGAAATCTTTGGGGACAGATTCACCATACAAATAATATAGCCACCCTAGTGTACAGCCCTGAAATTGTCTTTCATTCATCACAATTTCCTGTACAAAATATTAAAATATTTGAAATTACTTGATAGTAATGCAAGCTTTAAAAAATCTTTAAAAATCTTACAAAGTAAATTAAAAAATTTAACATCATGGTCATGATCAAACAAATGTTTCAGAGCATTGTACTTTTCGAGTTTTCAAAATCTACTTGCCAAAACCTTGCGATGTAAATCAGCTATAAGAGGCTGCTCATGAAGTTATTATAATTTAAAATAATATTAGAGAATTTTCGAGATTTTTTTTTTAAGTTTTGAATAAGGAGAGTAGGCTAGGTAAGGGTATGGTGGCAGTCATCTAAACTCAATAAGGAGACTAATTGAATATGTATACATACTTAATAAATTACATTGATAAAAAATATGCTCTTCGTAGATTTTAAGTATTGTATGATAACTTAATAACTGAGGTGATCATTTCTTCGTAGCCGGCCTGAAGTTGGATTTTATGATACAGGCTTCGGATTTCTATGCCAAATCTTCGGTTTCATCAAATATGTATGAAAGTTAAACTACAGTGAAACTTCTATTACCGGACACCTCCGAAAACCGGACACCTCCCTATAGAGGAAAGTTCTTTATTCCCCAATGAATTAGGTATTAAACTCAATACCCCCGAAAAGCGGACACCTCTTTATAGCGGACACTTTTGAATTCCCCAAAGGTGTCCGCTATAGAGAAGTTATACATTAAAAAATTGAATACACTATTTTCTAGTGGTCTTAAAAACTGCTGGTTTACATTGATTAAATATAGAACAGAATTGACAAAATTGCGAGATTTTGATAAAACTATCAAAATATTCTAGATTTCTCATACATTTGAGAGATTTTAAAGTAATTTTGGACTTCTAAATTTTGTCGAAAATGAGATCGAATTCTACTGAAAGCGAACAGCCTTGAAATTTTGTTCACCAAGCTCAAATAATTTTATTTTTTAGTTCCTGCTTAGCTATTAAATTTCCCATTGCTTAAAGACTTACAATAATACAATACAGATTCAAATTTTTGACACCATATAGTCAGCTGATAAATTAAAAAAATATTAACGGAATGTGTTCAGAGCGATGTCAATGCTTGTCGAGATTCCGAAATCTAGTTACCTAAATCTGGCGATGTAAATTAGTTATTAGATGCGGAAATGAAAAAGTTGATATTTTCAAGCAGTAAGAACCGCAGCGACCATTACATTTCTACAATTTCCATCCTCACTGTACTAGCGGCTAACCACCACACCTAGTCTATCTACAGTACCTACTGAACGGTAGCGCCCCCCCCCCCCTTGGAAAAGCAATATGACCGCCACTGGTTCCACCCAGTCTTCCAAACAAAAAAAGCGTCAACTTAATAGCTCAAAGGATTTGGGAGATACGAGCCTTCATACGATTTTACAAACGGCGGACAGACGGACTGACATTTTTTTTTGTGAAGCGTGGAAAAAATGATTTTAGGGTAGTCATTTTTTTTTAAAATCGATCACAATACTGCATTATTGAAATAATTGAAAATTGGCAAAAAGAAGAATTCAATAAACTTAAAAATTTAAAATAGGAGCAATTGAGTAGCCGTCATAAAATAGTCATTAAAAAGAAGGTCAGAATTTCATCTGGAGTATCATGCGATTGGCTGAGATATATTTTTGCTTGATATTATAGAAGCCTTTTTTTCACATTTCATACGAGCGACTTTATTGAGTCAGCTTAAGGGCTCATATACCCCTGAAATTTTCCAAAAAATTTTTTTTTTTACAGATTTTTAATTTTTATACTTTTAAGAATTAAAAAAAATTTAGAATTTAGAAAATTCCACTCCATTACAAAGTTATAGCAATAAATGTGACCAGACATCGGTTTGGATCGGCTTCCTGGCTAATTGCCGCGCCACTCTCAACAGCAGTGTTTAGCATTTATTTTTTTCGCAAAAGCTGGGTTTCATAGAATACAAAGTCATTTACAGGACCATCTGTGAAAAACACGAAGATACAAGAGGAAGAAGATGTACAGTACGAAGCTGGAATGGGAGACTAGCCGTAAGTTCACGTTGTACCTACCAAAAACTTTAAACGCATTTTTCTCGAAACCATGTTTTTAGACAGGGTCGGCACGATAACTCAGTCAATTTTCAATATTTTCCAATTTTTTTTTTTTAAATTTTGATAACTATTTTCTCTATAGTGTGACGAGAGGTTTTTTCAATTTTTTGCTTGGAAATTTTTTTATAAATTATTAAACGGAATTTTTTTTTAAAAAACTGCTTATTAAATTTTGAAATAATGTAACTTATTTATTTTTGAAAAAAAAAAAATTCCCTTCGTCAGACTATAACTACTACATTATTTTACAAGATTCTTTTTTATTTTTGCAAATTGAATTATTTTTGGTAAAGTTATGATGCCGACCAGGAGGCACCATGGTTTTCATTAGTAGTCCATTTATACCCGTAAAAAACACTGTTAATATTAAAAACAACAAAACAATTTTTTTTTTATAGTTGAATAGTTAATAAGACATGTGAACCCAACAATTAAATTTTTTTTTCACCATATAACCTTTATAATAATTTTTCAAATTTACTCGGTTTTCAGCGCGTGCAGGGGTATGTGAGCCCTTAAGTACTTTTTAAATAATATACCTTTATTCAAAACCATATTACCTATGCTCCAGCAATATGTTTTTTTTTATAAAGTGGAACTTAGAAGAACTAACCACGCCCAGCAAGCTCCAGACGGATCATTCCGGAATTGTTTCCTTTGACACACGACCATCAAAGTCTACGTCCTTTTACCCAACACGATGGATCATGAAGATTTGCACCTCCCCCCGGTCTTCTGTGATAGTATTTTGCATGGCTTATAGTTCAGTCTCTAATAAATCGATGTTTTAGTTTTAACTTTAACAGGATATGGAACGTTTTCCACTTTATTAAAAAGAATTATTCAAAATTTTTTCGGTTAAATGCGAATAACTTCTAAAGTAGTAACGTAATAAACTTACTCTAGAATGACATGTTCGTGAAAACGCAAATGATTCTTGTAGCCAAGGCTAGGCTATTTACTCTTTTTGGTTAGAAGGAATCATGGAAGGATCATGTCATGGGTAAGAGACTTACAACACAACCTCTGGAATGAAAGACTGGCATGCTCTGTTCATACTATGCCACTAATTTCTGCATTAATTCCTTCATATATTTGCACTAGTGTTCCATAATGAAGTCGTGCAAATTTAAAAAAAAACTGCAATTCACCATTGAAAAAATAAAATTTGTCTGTCCTTCCAATCCAAGACATTACATAGGAAAAACAAATTTCGCATATATGAACACATGTGGGACATGCATCCTGAAAAGCGTCTCAGAACCCAATAAATACATTTCCCAAAATTCTGACGGAATCAATAACGAAAGGATCAACCGGTGAATTTTACAAAACAAATGATTCAAACGATCCTGCTACCAATCACATTGATGTTCGTAAAACCGTAATCTTAGTCGATTTTAATGGACAATACCATGTCGAGCAAATACGGACGTCAGGAGTATTTCCAGGCATGGTTTAGATGGTAAAATTCAAGTTACTATAATTTAGTTCCCAATCTATAAAAAAATCCTTTATTGTTGCATTCAATCGACATTTAATTTTCGAAACGTTCCATCCACCCCGAATAAAGTTTCTGGGTCAATTGATTTTCCTTGGCGCAATGCTTCGTTAGTCCCGTATTTTTCATCCTCTGTAAAGTAGTCTCGATTATCTAGAATTTTCTTTTCCCAATAATTTGTGATATCAGGAAGCGACCCGTTTTCGCCACCATATTCTTTTGGTAACAACCGCTGCGGTACATGATTATATAGAGACTGCATGTTGCTTCCATGAACAAATAACTGAAAATTAAAAGAAAAGCGCTGTAGAAAATTTCAACGATCACAACCGGCGCAAGTAACTTACTCGACTTTTCTGTTTCTCATTCATAAAGCCTTTAAAAATATTGAAAACAGTCTCAAAACCAGAAGGTGTATTAAGAAAATGAGTTCCTTTATGTCGTAACGGTGAAGCATCGCCTCCTAATAACGACATCTTTTTCATAAACATAACATCGAATTGAAAGAAATGTGCCATCGTAACATTGGCCAAATCGATAATTTCAATAACTCCAGAAACAACCAAATTATCATTTTGAACAAGTTCCAGATCGTTCGCATAGGCCCCAGGCAGAACCGAATGGTAAATCGTGTGTTTTGCTGGATCCGTTAGTCCGGGACGAACTAAGCAAATTTTTGGACCATCTTCACCGTACGTTTCCGGCAGATAGACGAAAACACTAGAAACAAAAAATTGTTTAATACAAATGAAAACGGATAAGGATCACATTAAAAAGAAATTTTGACTTACCCTAACTTAAACATTTCATTTACTATTGGAATTGATGGATCTCTATTCTGAAACAGCACAGGCAAAGCAGTCCGAACGGTATAGAAAAGGTCAAGTTTTGTCTTAGCTCGTTCCAAGCTGTGCTTACTCGATCTTATAAAGGAGAGTAGAAATTGATCATCCATTCGGGACTTTAAGTGTGGCTGTTTCTCGATCCATTCTCGTAAGATTCTAATATCTTCTTCGTTCTTTTCAGGATCTTCATTTAATTCTTCTTTCGCCTTTTTGGCTAGCAAAGGTGGCAATGGTCGGATGTTAACCATTTCGAACTGATTATTTGATCAAAATAAAGTTTTTATTTTATTATTTGATTATAAGCTAAAAAAAACGATATGTTCGTTGGTTGCACTGTTGCAGTGTCGTGTTACCGACAGCATTTTTTTTGTACTCTGGATATTCTGAATCTAGCTAGCTATATTTTACACATACGGGACTACACTATCAACTAGAAGTCACCTATCGGTTACCTATCTGTTACATGATTTATAATCGTTTTGATAAGATTAGTCATATTCCTAATAAGATTACGTTTAATAGCACTTACTCAATGTAATCAACGAATGAATAAAAATTGATAAAATTTGAAATAATGCCTAAACCGTAACTGAGGAAGTACTGCCCTTGCTCCTCATTAAACTGCTCTAAGCCTCCTCATTAAACTGCTCTTACGTCTAGATTGTAAGTAAAAAAATATAACTAGCACTTCTAAACAAACATAAATATTATTGTCCTTTTCTGGAGTACACTTCACTTATAATAATTATATTCAAAAAAAAAATAAAGTAACGTTCACTTACCGATCTAGAACTGCAATAATGACGCACCCGCAATGATTGCAAAAATTCAACTGGTCGATTTATCACATTTCCTTGGCTGATAACTAGTCGCACGGATTAAAAAGGTAGACTTGGACTTGATTAGATAACTGACTGAAATTTTATACCATTTCGTGATTCGGTCGATAACTGGTTTATCTAATGTACATTGGACAGTTTACAGAGTTTCTTTTTGTAAAAGTTCCTTCAGTTGCTTAATACAGATAAAAACATTATGTATGCATGACGTGGAAATGTCGGTGAAATAGCTAGTCTGTGGATAGAGTAGTTATTTCTTCTTGAGAAAGTCAAAATAACCGTCGTTTTGAGGAACAGGAAACTGATGGACACTCCCTATGTGCTGAAGCAAAATGCTTGCCAGATTCGAGATATGCTGCTGCACTTTGTTTACATTTTAGAAAATAAAGCAATACCCTGAACAAATATTTTTCATTACTACATACCCGGAAAAAATTGAAGGATTACTATTCAGTCATGAAAGACCGATAAGCTGTTTATCACATAATTTGATAGGCGAATGTTATTCGCGTTCTAGTTCAAAGTATACTTTAATGTCTCTTTTCTTCGAGATAAAAAGATTTACATGGCTTGAAAAAAATTTATTATTCTGAATCTTCCCATCCAATTGGAAGTAAAAAAGATACATGCCAAAATGCTGTATGAAAAACCTCTAAAAGAATGTACAAGACAATAAGAACTGAGAGAAAACATCAGCCACAACAAAATTCAAATAGGCCACTACTAACTGAAAAATGGACCACTGCTATTACAGCAAATTGTTTTTAAATTTCATTTTTTTTCGTTAAGCAGTTCAAAGATAAGAACACAATTTATTCGTCTAAACTTCTCATTCAGAAAATCCCGTCCTAATAATTGAAAAGAAAACAGGGACGTTATTTCAGTTTTATCATGAGTGAGGGCATTCGGTATATGTTCGCACAAATAGTTCAAGGAAAATATACTTAAAAACAAGACTCGCTTGAAGGTAAATTTTCGATAAAAATTAAGTGGTCACGAGGTCAACTCTAAAAATCAGGTGGTGGTCAATTGTTTCCCTGTGTACAAATTTCATTTTAGTGTTATTTTTTATAGAATCTCACGAAAACAATTTACATTTTTTATTTTCACATCGACCTGTTTTAAATCTTTTAAATTCCATTGCGATATCACTTCCACACCATCACTCAATTTTTCAACTACACCTTTTCCACATGTAGTGGAAGTGCGAAGTGATTTTCCAATATTTGAAGCCGTTCGGAAGTTACAGGCCGTTATATTCTCTAAACTCCTTTGCTGTTTCGAATATAATTGTCAGTTTAGTCGCGTTTTTCTCAAAACGGTATTTTTCAAATCGGTAGACACGATATCTCGAAATCTATCGAACGAATTCCTTTGAAATTTGGTGAACTTATTCAGTACTCATGTAGACACTTTGCAAACTAGAATAATTGCGATTCATCAAGCCGTTTCTTTTGTCGAGCTGAAGAAGTCGTAAAAAAACAAAAAAAAATGACGATAAGAGTTCAACAAGTTGCCAAAAATCAACATTTCAATATGTTTTGATTATCCTATAGTTCCAAAACTAGTTCAGACTTCACAGATTAAAATGCCGTTTGATTTTTTTATTTGAGATAAACAGAACGCCCACAATCGTGGTAAAAGAAAAAAGGTTTTTTGAAAATGAGTGGCTAAGTTGCCATGTACCTTAGCAATGAGCGACAATTTCGGGCTGAAAAAATTATTAAGTGTGCTCAAAATGTGCATAAATATGTGGTAAAAATTTCACAGTTGTATCTTTATTTAGTTCTAAAAAAAGCGTTAAAAAAGAGCCTTCACACGGGATGACCCCCTTAATTCCATTATACATTTACGAATCTCAACACAATATTTAAATTAAAAGTCAACTTTCTGATAAACAAAGGCAAAGATATCTGAAATACAATTTACGTTTTCTGAATTCAAATTTACGTATTCTGAAACTCAAGTTACTATTCTGAATAACATTTTACCTAATCTGAAATTAAAGCTACAACTCTGAAAAACATTCTATATAATCTGAAATACATGTGGAAAAGGTGTAGTAGTTTTGCCCGGTCGTTCTATTTGCAGGAGGAACATCTAGGCCAGTGAAGAGCTGCCTTATTGATTTTTCTTTTTAAGGATACCGCACTACACTTAGGGGTGTAGCCTTGTTCAGGGTGTAGGCCAAAAAAAACTGATTGATGTACCCATAGAGATATAAATACTGGAGACGACAAGACGCCGTTTTTGTATGAAGCACTTTGAAGCCAAATTGAACGTTTTTGTATGGAGCGTTTAATGCCAGGTGGCAGTAAAGTGCAAATAGTAGCCTAGTATTGAAATGTTTGTCGTTTTTCGTGTTCAAGACCGGAGTATAACATAAATGTGAGTAAGATGCTAATAGTAGCATAGTGTTTATTACCGGTCCTTTGCGAGGCTTCAAAACAGTCGCTGCTCGTTATCTCCAGTACATATATCTCTATGGATGTACCCTACACTAAAACTAACTACGAGTAAAATTTTCTCGCTCTAACAGTTATAGAAATACAACAAATCTTTCAACTAATGTACAAAACATTTTTAAAGAGGTTCATTTCTTGTAAGTTACTTTTTTTCTTAAGTTTTCATTATTGATGATTTTTAGATTTTTTTCTATTTGCATATTTATTAAAAAACGGAAAACTTATTTTATTGTAAAATAAAATTTAAGTTCGTATGGAAGTTCCAATTTAAATCGATCGAAGCCGGATAAAGTGTAGCCTATATCTTGACCAGTGGTAAATGTAAATTTCATTGAGTCGGAATTAGATTTAGTGTTGGGATAGGTTTGGACAACTCTGTTACTGACTGAGTCGGAATTAAGGATGCTAAGGCGGAACAGACAAAAGATTTCCAAAAATCATCATAATGACTTGGCATCACGTAAAAGTATTGAGGAAAAATGTTTCTTTCCGTTTTATTATTAGTAAAGACACGAAGGCTTCATTTTATCTTCATTCATTAGTCACGATATTTTTTCGTTCCGATAAATTTGTGATCAACTCAAAAGCTAACTGTCTTCTCTTTTCATAGAATATTGTGTAATATTAATCGGAAAGAAAACAAAAAAGAAGGAAAACTGAATAAATTTACATTTGGAATGTACAAATTGTTTTATTTCACGTTTAATCAACCCCTGACAATCTTACACGATTTTTGTTGTTTTTCTTTCTTTTTTTTTTTAAATAATTTTTATTGTTTTAATATACTTTTGTTTATGTATTTGTTTAACTTTTTTTTTTGTTTTTTTGTTTTATATAATCATTTTTATTTCACACCTTTTTCGTATGTTTTAATTATTTCATTACTTAGCTGTCATTGTTCATTACATTTTTTGTTCAAATCAATTTTGTAGGTGTTTTGTTTTAGTTGATAAATCAATTTGAGTTTGAATACAGATCTTGTTTGTTGTTGTGTTCAAATTGAAGGCAAAATGAAGAGATGGTTTGTACGTGAAAAGATTTCGTTTATGACGATGTTCGTTTTTGTTTTATTTCCGTTTACTTGACCGGTGGAGGCATTAAAATGATATTCAAAGAAACATCAAGAAATTATATAGAATTTGTTCTCACTTTCTTTTAGAAAATCAAGTGATGGCAAAACAATTTGATTTTAACATCCATTCATATTTTTTTTTGTTTTAATATTTTGTTTTTATTTTTTTAATTTTTTAAATATATATTTACACCAACTAAATGCCTCTTGATAACTTTTGCTTTCAATATACATATAATAGTTATATATATAGATTTGTTTGTTTTTTAATAGTAATTATGATAATTATACAATTACACTTCAATGTTATTTCAAGCGTTCAAGAAATACAAATTTGATAATGATATGGAACAAAAATTGTTTGGTACATATTTTGAAAACGGCAGAAATAAAAATAATAAAAAAAAAGAGGCGAATTAAAAAACAGTTGGTACCGAAAAAGTACAATTTCCTACTGAAACTGAACAAGAACGTAAAGTTTATGATTCAGAAATGTGCAAAAATATAAAGTTTGCCAAAAAAAACAGAGGGAGAAAAATTTTTTAAGAAAAAGAACATTTAAAAAAAAAACTTCATTTCGGGGACAAACCAATTTGAAATTATCTAATTTTTGCGATTTTTTTTTCTTTCTTTTATATCTTTCGAAGTAATTACTGTTTTTTTTGTTCTAATTTCTAAAAATTCTGTACATACAATTATTGAATTAAGTTATATTTTTTTTCTTACGCCTAAAAATAATCTATTTTTATATTTTTTACATATATAATATGATAAAATTAACAAAGAGAAAAAATAATCACGGCGAAAATAACATAGGGGACGATGAAGATAAAAAATATACCGAAAACAATTGATTGGATATACCTTGGAGTTATTTCTGTACGAATAGTTGTTCTTTTTGATTTCAACCGTTTTGATACGAAACTCATTACCAAAAGCAAACAGTGTCGATTGCAACTCACTGTAAGTAGTAACGAACGAGCGAGATAAAAATCGAAAACAAAAAGAACAAATTACAGAGACCTAACCGATGTTGCACTACAATGATCAACAGAAAGTTATTAATTGTGCTATATATTATAGATTTTTTTTTGTTCAATATAATTATATTTATTCAACGTATATTTTTATAGTTTTTATTTAAGGTAAGACTTCATCATTTTTTGCAAGACCAGAATTTCGTTATGATTTCTTTTTTGTCATCAATTTCACTCTGCTGCGATAGCTTGGATTTAAATATTTTTTTTTTTCGTTTTTTTTGTAATTATATTTGTAAAATTCTTTAATTCACATTTAGATTAAGAGGAAACAGATTAAATAACAAGAAAAAATATGTTTCGTTCTCACGACACTCCAAAGGAAAACACAAAATAATATGAATATGAAAGAAAAAAGTGCGCGAAATGGAAAAGGAAATTTGCAAACTGAATGAAAATGCCGTCTCCACATTTCAGCATCGTAATGTATCGATGGCATCTTACTTCAAAACAAATTCCTTTCTCGCCGTCATTAAATTGTATATGCATATTTTTTTTGCTTTAAAATAGGTTTCATGAAAATAAAAAAAAAAGGAAAATTAAAATATAGTCGAATCTCCAATTTTTCGATGATGAACTAATTGGTGTTGATGATGTCGCGATCTCCGAACTCATCGACAAACAAAAAATTCGAAGAAAACTCCCATAAAATCATTATCGTCTCTCGCGCGAGAAAATGAATTACGTAACGTTTTCTTTTTACTAGTTCGTACATAAAATCATGTTTTGTGCATTATTTTTGGAGGAAATAAAAAAAAAAATTTTAAAAACAAAAATCCTATACTCGACGACGATGTGAAATATAATTTGTTTAATTGATGGTGTTGTTTTTTTTTTCTTCTACGTTTGTTATTTTTGTTCAATTTTTCCGTTTTTCGTCTACTACACAACATTCTTTTGGTGTTTTTTTTTAACAAACGTTTCCTTTATTGTTTTCTTTTTAATTAATCACATCTTTACAAACGAAAAGAACAACAAAAGAAAAATTTCAATCGACAATATGTCGAAATTATAATACTAATAGAAATTCAGGGAAAGAAAGAAAAAAAAACTTGGTAAAAATGTGATAAATTAAAATAAAAACAAAAAAAAAGATAATAAAGCTCTTGAAGGATATTGCATGGATAAAGGATTAGTGCCTCTTATTAGAGCGATATTGAGAAAAAGAATAAACAAAAAAATATTGATTTCCCGAAAATAATGCAGTCTATATTTTATTTTCTTATCGGCATCTGGTGGTGGTGGTGGTGAGTGTGGTGGATTCCCTTTTTTTATTTGAAAATGTTTATTTTTTCTTTTCTTATTATGTTGCTAGATGATAACGATGATTGTTTTTTTTTCATATGAGCTGTATATATTTTGTTGGTTTTCAAGTTTGTTTGTTTTTTTATTTTTTTAATTTTTTTTATAATGTATGCTAATGATTCTCTTACATTTTGGCTGTTTATTTTGTGTACAGGTAAATGGCGACGATAAGACCGTACAGACCCAAGACTTCAGCGAAAATGAGAATTAAAATCATACCGACGAACAAACGCGGCTGTTGTGCCGTACCACGTACACCGGCATCACCAACAATACCAATTGCAAAACCTGCCGCTAAACCTGAAAAGCCGACAGATAATCCAGCACCCAAATGGATGAAACCTCTGTGAAAGAAACGAGATAAAATAGTGTTAGGATCGATGTTTCTTTTTACGTTTTTATAAGTGAAACTTACTTGTATAGTGAATACTTTGATGGTTCTTCTAGTCCACCAGCGATAAGGACAGCAACGACAAGACCGTAAATAGCAATAATACCAGCCATGACAACGGGAATGATAGATTTCATGATCAATTCCGGTCGCATTACTGACATGGCAGCAATACCAGTACCTGATTTAGCTGTACCATAAGCAGCTCCGAGTGCTGGAAAAATCAATCGAGAAAATTTGATATTTTTAATGTTTTACAGATATTTTTGTGAATGAAAATAATATTATAATAGTTTCGAACTCGTCAGCGTTAACAGCGATTAAATGATTTTTTTGTAAGAGGCGTTCCGCAAAGTAATAGACGCGACAAAAGAATTCTAAGATAACGACGGATGTTGGATTTTGCATAAATGTGGAATTGTGTGCGATTAGGCGCTATTTTAAAACTAGCGCTGTCTTTTCATAATTGCGTACTCTAACAGCATACTTGAAAGTGCAGTAAAAACGCCTGAATCAATAGGACCGTCTAAAACGGAAATTCTATGTTCTAACGATGAACTGTCGTATTAAAATTTATTAAAAATAAATATTCGAACTTCGCTTCGGCCCCCTGTATATTTCACACTGCATTAATAAATTGAAATTAGAGTAGTGGCAGTAGCACTAACTAGACTACAGTAACAGTAACAGTATCTCGACAAGAGCCTCAATCACACAGGATCCATAAAAACATCATTATCGCAATTAAAAAATAAGCAAGTAAATTGTCTATCAATGAACTGAACTTCGGCTTTCATCGGCGCTTTCGTTTCGCTTCCCATCTATTGGAGACTCCTAGAATTTTCGTCACACTTTATTTCCAGCCAGAAAAATAATAAAATGTTTAAAAATTACATGATTGCATTTACTAGCTTTACGAAGAATATCAAACATGAGTTCTTGAATAATCTAAAAAAGCCTTGAAGCGTATGTTGCCGCCGGTTTTCAGCATTAACAATCTTCAACGATTATCAGTTTATTTTTTTCGAGTTCTCGACCAGCGATATTTTAGATTGGTAGATAAACATATCTTCTCTGCTGGTATTGATAAATTTTCATGTCTTATGATGTTAGCGGTTTTTTGTCGCATTCGCAATGTTACAAATATTTTTGTTGTATTACGATAATTTCTTCTTCGATGGTGCAGTGGCTTAAGTAAAAAAAAAACAATTGAAGCAATAACATTACCTCAGAGGAGCAGTTAAAACTGAAATAATTGGCCAAACGGTATTTTAAGACGTGGATCAGTCAGCCCAAGCCCCGATAAAATACACAGTTCGAACAATACATACATTTGATATTGTCACTCTTCGTTTACTGCATCAATGGCTTCTCTTCTCATATCATCTTGCCTTGAAATGCATTGGACTCAGACCGGTCTATTGCTATGTTATTTTATAATACAGGTACGTATAATACTTTTATTTTCTAATATGTCTGGGCAGTATTCTAGATAGCAGTGACCTTATGATCGACAACATTTACGTACGAGTCTACACTTACAGAAAAGACGCATAACAAATTTTATCCAACGATAAACTTATTGAATTGAACACAGCTACAAGTCATTGGAATTAATTATTCCAAACACATGCATGAAATCAATTTATAATTTATGTATTTTCTCAACTTCAATGAAAAATATAACTACAATTAAAATTGTTTTACGTCCATAAGTGAGTACTTGTTGGATAATAAACATAGTTATAGTATTACGTAACAATTCCTGGTACACGTTTTTAACAAATAAAAATCTATAGTTCGCAGTTTTGTCTCAATTCAGTTACTTCGTTGCTTAGTACAGAAAATCGAAGAAACTGATTGGTTGCTTTATTACTAATCAGCTCTGTAAGTTACAATCACACGTTTCATAACCACATTATTTATTATTTCATATTATTGTCGATTTTTTTTGGACCGAAAACACCCGAGCAATTCTGTTATCAGTGGAAAAGTGATTTCTGCCAGGTATTCGTTCCACCTGATCAGATTAAGTACATTATCTCGGTTGACGCGGTAAACATGTCGAGAATATGATTTTGTTTGTTACAATAAGCCCGTACACTATTTCTACTATCTTAATTGCGGTAATTCCAGAAAATAATTTAGTAAACGACTCGGGTTTTTTTTCCCCCCCATTCTTCTCGTAACTACAAAACTTTTCTTCGATCTATCTTGGAAAAATGCAACAAATATAGAATTATTCCTTTATGCAATCCATTGTTGCTGGAGGTACTGTTTTCCAAGGCGTTCATTACTTCATTTATTTTTTCAAGTTATAAAATCACTTAGAAGAAACAGTAGCGTAGTTATAAGTAATTTATCACGCATAGAAATTCCCAAACGTCGTAATACATTTTTCGGACAACAATGTGCAATTATTCATACAAGATAAGTAATTTTGTCACAACAAATACGTATGAATAATCGAATGTGGTTTATTATAGTAAAGGCTAAAGATTTTAATCGATTGACGTCTTTATAAAAGACATTCCGACTATCATAAAAGGCGAAATTTTATAATAAAAATTTCCTAATCTAGCCAAGTTCTGCACTAGGCACCTTAATTGCGAGTACGATGTTAACCGTATAATCAAAACTGATTCTGCCTCTGGGACTTAAAAAAATAATTCTTTTATAGATTAACTTAAGATTTTAAAAATAAACCAAATAGATAATCGTCTATTTTCTTTAAATTAAAACTGAAAATGAAAACGAATTTCGAGATAAGAACAAGCCCGCGCACCAATCCGATGCCATGCATATATTTTCGCTCTCACTTTCAACTTGGATGCCATTGGAAGTAATCTAATCTAATTCAGTAGCAATTGTCGTACATCTTTAAACATGTTTAAATGGTTGAAAAAGTAGCCCGCATCACCAGCACGACAGCGGCGTCAGGTTCATTCCACCATAATTTGTATTTACACTTTTCATTTACAATAACCTATACATGATACTTGTAAATTAAAAGTGCCTTTGAAATGTTGCTGTTGTGTACGTATAGATTTATTTGATGGTCAAATTGGCACAATTAGCACGAATATTTATAAAAATATATCAATTTTATAGAAACGTATGAAATACAGATGAATTTTCATCGATTAGGTCGGGACAGATAATAATTTATTAGGCAATCAAAAAATTCACGACCGCACGTTCGCACATCGTAACTAAAAATCTCATCAAATTTATTTTTATCATATTTTGTCCTATTTCCTGATATTCAAATTTAGATGAATCGAAAGTAAGAATGTTTACTTTTCTATTTTCCTGATCGTTCGTTGTGCTAGCATTAAAAACGATCCCCTGAATTTTTCCGATAGATTTAACATAAAAAGTTTGTCTTTCAATTGTTGTCTGTCAACAAAAAGTCCAGTTGAATTTTTCAGATAAAAGCGGCCTTGTGAAATGATGTCCTGGCAAATAAAAACATTTGGAAAATGTTTTTATTAAAGCCGGATATAGTCTAAAAGAAGCTTAACACTAATTAATAAATAAAATATTTGTCAGGCACTGCGTTCTCTAATTTGTTGATTTTTATTCCAAGAACATTAATTTTGTTGAACACTAGCAGTGACATCTGTAAACTTTCTGGGAAAAATTTTGATGGCATCACAGCAAACCCCTTGATAGTCCAATAAATTCAGAAATGATTTACCAAGTTATAGAGAGTTCGATACGGAATCAGTTACTTTTCAGTTCTAATTCACTTCCGACTATGAAAAATTTTCTCCAAATTGTTCAATCACCTGCTGAAATAATTTTTAATTCATAGAAAATCATCTAAAGATCATTTTACTGTCACATAGTGAATCTTCTCTGCTTCACTTTTCCATTATCAAGTGATGTCATAATGCATAAGGGAGAAGATTCACAACCGACGTTAATTTTTGCCAACCTAGTGGATGCCTTCAGTTTTAATCACATGGTTGTCCTATCGGTATATGATCACTTAGTAAAAATGAACTGATTATTGGGTGCAATAAGAACGGATTGATTTGGTTAACATTTATTCCTATAGTTGGCTGGGATATTTTGTTGATCTATATTTAAAAAAAAAAATAATCAAGTCTCTACGCGGGTAGGTACTCCTGTTTTAGATATTCACGTTCCGCAGTTCTTAGTATACCAATTTAAAGTCGTAGCTACTCGAAGCAGTCCATTTATTTAACCTGTTCTTGTTCCCGTATCTTTTAAATTGGTCACAAATTATAGTGAGCAACATTTTGAGGTCCTGGGTGTTTCTCTTTTATTCCTATCACCACGTGTGGAACCTCACTCACAAATTGGAAATTTACTTATTAGATTGCGTTCCGGAAGATTTCACATTCCAATAAATTCTTAAACCAATTCTTTTAAAGGGGTGTAGTATATCAATTTTCAACTTCCAATGCCAATACGTGTTTACTTATCGTGCGTTTGGACAGACAAAGTAAAGCGAGCGAATTTGGGATTTTTGAACATCGCTGAACTATTTTTTTACGATTCTGCGGGTTACGACTTACTGTCCAGCTAAACAGAGGCCGAATTAATGGAATTGGGAACACTATCAGAATAATTATTATTGAACGACGTTGGAATATTTTAACTATAATAAGCAGACAAGCGCGCTGGAATTCAACTACCACGAACATGTTCGAAAGGCAGTTTTCTTTAAGATGTTCCAATTCAATTTTAAAGTCAAAGAGTCGAACAAATAGCTGTGCTGTATATTTTCTAGATAAAGAAACCGGGTTCACTACATAATGAAAAAAAACAGGAATGACACGTTTTTACCGAGTGATATTAATACGATAAGGAGTTTATTTACCATGCCACAGTTAAAAGATTACAACGCGATTTCAGATTTTAATTAATACATTACAACCAAGTGCAATTGTCACATAAAATTTCTTCTTATTCATCAAGAGTTTTTCACTTCAATTAGTATAAGAAGTGAAAATATTTACAGAACGGATCCCTTAATGCTGGGCGCCAGTAATTTTCGATGAATCAGTGAATAAATAGAATTGAGAGAATTTTTCGGTTTCGTTTGTAGCGGCATTCTGCGATCGTGATTACATAATATGCCTAAAAGTAGCGCACAAGATGGTACGAGGGTGGGTCATTAATATCACCGTTGTAAGAGGGGGACGGCAGGATTAATTACTATAAATACCATTTTCATTTGTTAATTATTACAAATACATTATTAGGCCAGTCAAATTAGATATATTTTGTATGTGGCCAATCTGAACAGCTTGCAACTAGTTCGAATAGTTTTGTTTTGGAGTCCTCTAAGAGATTCATTTGCCTCGAAAAAAATTCACTTCCGCTCATTAACACTTTTGTAAACAAAGAGTACGAGACCTTTCGTGTTTTCCTTTAAATATCGCGAGCACTGAAAAAGATGGGACCTTAAAATTGGGATAACCAAATTAAACCAAATTATAAAATAAAAATGGTGCAAATACATTTTATATTTTACGCTCAAAGATAAGCAAAATCGAGAACATATTTCACAAAATAAAGTTCTTTCGGTTTCGCTAATCTTTGAGCCAAAACCCAAAATCTTTGATCGGCCTACGAAAAAAAAGAAAATCCTCTTATATCAAAAGATCAAAAACATTGCTATGAAAAGACAACTTCTTTTTTGCAAAAAGTAACCAAAGACAGAAAAGAAGGTCTACAAAATTATAGGCCAATGAAATCAGTTCTTTGAATGCATTTTTGTAGATTATAAGATTGATTCACTAAAAGAAATTCTGATAGCTACTTGAAAAAAATTTCGAAAACAGTAACAGCAACAGAATTTGAAAAATCATCTTAGACGGCTCCTAAAAGCAAAAAAGTTGAGACCTCTTTTTTCAAAGTTGTATTGATTGATTCTGTTTTGCTTTTACAGTGAGATTCTTTCAGTTCTCACTGCACCGCGGCAATCTAAGGGCCATTATTACAATCTTCGGTTAAACTCTAACTCGAACTTAAACCAGAAGTTTTGTATGAAAATCTGTCAGTTAAAGTTCCTATTTCCCCATACCAAAAGAATGGAATCAAATAAGTTCACAACGCTCCAGTAGCGATATTATTGACTACAAGACTTTATTGGAGACAACCGTAATGAAAATATTGATAACGAAGATTTATTCACCTTTTTACGCACTCTTCAGTACGAAGACGTACAACAATGTATGCCAATATACACTTGATGTCGCAAATAACAACCTACTTTTCTTTTATATTCAACACGAATCAAACTGATCTAATAGCCGCAAAACATTCATATAACAATAAAACAGCTATAAGATCTTGATAATGTACATTGAAATTATTAAACATTAAGATATAGTTGTTTTTATGGGATAGTTAATTATTTTATGGCTAATGGTGGAAAACAAAATATTGTAGGGTATGTTAACGTGGAGTAAGTACAATTACACGAAATAGTGGCCGATCTATCAAGTTGCATAAGAGTACAGATAAATGGTTTTTGTTGCAAACGCAAGCCATGATTTTCATATAATATTACTTTAAATCATGAATCGTACAAATATTTACTTAAATTGAAAACTTCTTAATGCAATCAGTTCAGGATGATTAATAAAAATCCCCACATGGAGGGAATGAAGGTGTTGCACGGTACACAAGTGCAAACTTAAAGTTGTTTGTATCGTTAAGTTGTGCAACAGTATCGATTATTATGAATTCCGGTTCTCACTCAGTAAGAAGCGGACTTTTTGTTTGTTTTTTTTTGGAGTTCAGGTTTTTTTACTCTATACACTTTAATTTAAGAGGATTTTTTTCCGACAACGTCACCGCTACGTATCACGCCAATTTTGAACATTTCTCATTGTATCACATACAATTGAGAACAAAACAGAACATATTCCTTGAATCATACAAAGTTTGATGACATTTCCAAGTGAATTAAACCGTGCGGTTTGTCTTCTAGTGTAGCTTACTGTGCTGCCATAACGATCTTTTATCCATGACATTGTACACAATCATTTTTTTATGATCCATAATCATTCGCTTTTCTCACATTCGCTGAGTGAATCACCAATGGAAAAGCGTTTAATTCGATGAACTTCACTCAGTTCATGCGAAATCAAAACATTGACAGATTGAGTCGGCTTCAGGTCTAAAAAGATTACTACACACCGGCAGCATTTTTTAACGAGTGGAATTATTTGGCTGTCGTCATTTGCTGGTACTGACGACTTGATTAAGGTTTTAAAATTATCTGCGCTAGTCACGATAGTGAGCGAAATGTCGTTAAAGTGCGAAAGCATCCAATTTGTGATGATAAAAGAATGACGGACTATAGAGTGTGCGCTTAAGCGGTGGTGATTCTTTCATTCTCAAACATCATTTTCGGTACCACCATCCAAGTATTACGATCGGGTGGCCGGTCTCGCGTTTCTTTTATCTTCTATCAAAGATTGTTTTCTGCGTTCCGGCATTTGAAGAATGTCTTTAATCAACTGCTGTATTGGACATGATGCGTTTTCACGACGAAAACATCCGTCTAAATATAGCGCCAAAACTCTTCGGAATTATGTGTTCATCCAATGCTCAATGCCATTATCACAACAATCTTTAATTAAGCTTGTATTACACTATATGCTACTATGTCAAATTTGCTGTAATGAGCAATGCCAAATATCGAATTAGAATTATATTCACAGCATCCGGTCGGTCAAATTCGATATTTTGCATTGTTTATTACTGCAAATTTGATATAGTGGAATATAATGTAATATAAGCTTTACAGTCCACATATCTTTTACATATTTAAATTTTTTGCAAGATTTTACATTCATATCCACAGATTTAAGACAAACAAACGGACGAATTAATTGCCGGATGCACCGTAAACTCTTACGTTATTGAATGCAATCTTTTCAGGCGAATTAACTATTTATTTTCGCATTATAATTGAATGAATGAAAGAACGCTACTAGTCACGTTTCAACCATTATACCCTGCTCAAGAGTTCACGCTACTATAAATATCAGCGGCACTGAAACTTCAAGGGTGTCGCTCAAATATTGTGAACACCTGTTCAAATTTTGAAAGTAATATCAAGAACCACAGTATTCTTTACGTTACAGTTGAAACCAAATATATGCTTGTAACAAAAGCCAAAATTCAGAAAAATCAAACAAAGAGAAGAAACAGAAAAAAAAATCATTGTACGCTTAGATCCAGTATCATAAAATTTGAACAGCTTGTTCTGTCTGAGATTTCGTAACTTCTGACAACAGTCGAACGAAATAGATAACATTTGCAATAGAGTGGAATAAAAACGGTCGACATCAAATGCTAAACAATCTTCCTGACTAATTTATTCGAGCCGGTTGCAAATTGCGAAAAATCAATGGGCATCTGGTTCTTGGACGATTATCTTATACAAAAGCCGAAACGATTTCTAGCGTGTCAACGATTTGAATCGAATGAAGACGGTCAATAAATCTAAAAATGTAATAGAAGCAAACTATCGCCGCTGAATTGAAAAAGGAGTCAAATAAGAGGTTAAAAACTGTAGATTTTAATTAAATTAATTCAATTTTTCCGAAAAGCTATTGTTAAATTGGGTTGTTACTTGTTTATTATTATTATTATTGTAACAAGTCTGAAGGCATCTTAGCTACTGGGCTATATGATGCCGTCTTTTTATATGTATTGGTCGAAAACTAACTTATGTTTAGTAGCTAAATTTTATCCCACATTCTGGAAGCCAGAAAGGCCGCACGAAGCTTATTCAGTGTTGCTCGGTTTGTGGGATCCAGGGTATCACGCAGTGTTGCCGATGGATCTTCCGTTGGTCCCAATTGGACCAGCTTAGATATTGGACATTCTACCAGAATCTTACTTGGTTAATTTTTGCCGGTTAGGAGCTCTACATCATTTTAATCGAGCATTTAGCTATTTCCTTTGACATCTTTTTTGAAGTAAGTGTCGTATGAAGCGATCGGTAAGTTTAAGGGAATCATATCGAAAAACGAAATAACTTTTGAATCAAACTTCAAATCTACCTTCCTGTTCTTTCTTTTCCACCCTGAAGTAGAATGGCACGTATCTTGACTTAAAACCTATTGAAAAAAAATTGGGCGGATTGAATAAAACTGAGTTGCTGCAATAAAGTTTTCTCTATATTATCTAAGGGGGCTTACGACGTTTTCTACATATTTGAAACGGATAATCTTAAGAAACCTCCATGTACGGATGAACCATGTTATCTAAGAGAATGTGTAATAACTTTGAAATGGACATCAGAAGTTCCTGCTGCCCGGTTTTTCAAATATGTTCGTCTTTGGCATACTTTTGTATGTTCGTTCAATAAACTTGTTGCTTTTCGTAGTATTAAATTATTTTCTTTTCTTAAGCGGCAGTGTGTTTACAAAAATCCAAAAAAAAAGTGCTGATAACATCGGCGCAGGACAACCACCCTTTAAATCAAGCGACGATCATTTCGAATTATCCTCCAACCTGAGACTTGTCATGTGACTGAAATGCAAGAATTCTGTTAATTGGAAACGCCTGCGCGTGTTTTTCTATAAAAATGGGTCACAAGATTTAATTTACAATGTCTTTTCGGGAATGTTCAGTAAACTTGCTAAATGGCAGCTGACTAAGAAATTATTTTCCAGAGGCATATCCAGTCCCTTATGACTCATAGCTTGAAAACCTTGTGATGTCCCACTTAACAGCTAGACGGCTAGTAAAAAAAATGCTGAACAGTCGGTTAATCAAACGACCGCAGTACCGACATAACAATGCGAGTAAAATACATTCAAAATAATTGTGTTAAACTTCCCAAAACTCTTCAATCATTTACGGAGAGAATCGAAGTGTATGTCGAGTGAAATCGTGACAATCGTACGCATGCAATTCCAAGGTTTTGTAGTAACCATGCGCGCAGCAATCATATGATCACTTCAACTGGAACTGGAATCCCATGATCGCTTGTATTGATTTTTTCATTCGGATGTTTCCGATCGTTTCGAAGCGCCTTGAAGCAGTTCGGTTATCCTGAAATTCTTTAAGCCATTTTAATGTTGGCGAAGCTGCCGTATCGTACGAAATTTCTGATAAAAACGTACTTGGGAGAGAAAAGTTCTTATCATTTTCTTAGCTGGCCTATTGCTACTGGCGCTCGCTCATGACAACTGTCACCTGACTGGTTTTTAACCATGTGATGAGTCCGACTGTACGGAAGATCGTAATTTTTCCATTCATCTCACCTGGGTTCATGTGTAGTCGTCTCGCAGACTCACCATCGCATCGTTTCGATTGCAAATAAACGTAAAAGTACGTAAAGAACAAGAATCGCACTGACTAGGCGAAACTAATTAGCCAGCCGTCTGTTCCTCACGTGATTCCGAGTTTCCAGTCAAGTTCGCGCTGAGAAAACCCCCCCGAAGCCCGAACATGTTACGTATGAATTTCGGGGGCCTCGGCGGATCTTTGCCTTAGCGATTCGCGCAGCCTATTTAGCCATTGAAGGTCTTCGGCAACAGTTTTCTAGGCTAGAAATTGACCCAAATTGGGCGTTTTCAATTATCCGAAATGGATGACGACAAACGGCGGGTGAAAGCTTAGCGCCGATGATGCAAGCGGCACAGAAGAGGACCGTTTTACCGCTGCTGGAGTGACGGGCGAGTTGTAACATATGGAAAAGAAGGCAGCCAGACATAAGTAGAGACGGTCTCTACAGCGCCAATTGCACTGCCAAGAATAGTTTCCGCGTTGCATATTCCACAGAAAGCGAACTATCTCAAAAGTACGACGCCCATTTCTGCTTAATGCTCGATTGATAATTTATCAGCGGGGCCCGCTGCAGGAGCCCTACGCATTTACAATCGAGCGTATTTTTTGTTCATCGTGGAGGTTTTTTCCTCGCAGACGACGAATGGGACAGCAAAACCGCAGTCAAGTGACACATCATTTCAAGAATTGACCGAAATGTGCGGGACGGGCAGACTGCAGCCGCCATCGTTGCCAGGCAATTCTTTTGCGGAACGGATCAAGGCGGTCCGGAGCGGTTTTCATTGAAATCCGTCAGACGGACTTGCTCCAAATTGCCAGCAGCTCCCTGAAGTCCTTGGCCTCAAAATCGATAAATTTGACGAAGGCGATGGCGAAGACGATCCCTCTCCGTCGGACCAATCGCCCTCACCAATTCACGCACATTTTCCCGCACACTGTCACACCAGCGACTGTTGCGACACCAACGTTTTGACACAAATCGCACTAACACACACGAATCCCGCCAACAAATTCTACTGCACACACAACTCTGCGGTGAACGACATTTTTTTTTCTTGTCTCACGTCTTTTCTACGGAATTTTTTTTCCTCCAACTCGTTCAAGAAGAAAAGAAAAAAACCCCCCCGACAAACTACCAATTTTTCTCACTCACAGTCCTAAAAGTAAAGAAATGCAAACGGGAAATTTTTACGTTCGGAAAATTTTTTGCGCTTACCGCTGAAAATGATGGCGGATGCGGCTCCCATAACGCCAAAGAAAGGAGAATAGATTGGATTGTCTGCCATTTTATCTGTTTGTGTGTTTTTAGTTTTATTTCGAAGATGAACTTGCTGATTTTCTCTAACTGCTGGGAGTATTTACAGGGTATCTGCAAATTTTCAGGCTTTTGGCTGGACTTTTTGACTTTATCCACACACTCACTGCACTAAACTAAAGTATCCCACTGTCAAAAATGGCCTAACTCGGTTCCTAGTCTTCGCGGACTGGGTCATATGACATGCGACTAAGCGACGACTTTTCAAAGCGATTTTCCGATTGGCTACGGCCGTCTGTAATCTGCCAAACACGACCAATCACCGAACCGTTTCTATTCGGCGAGAATGACGTTTGAGTGAGGGCGAAAATTCACAATCGATTGTACGACACGAATCAAAAACACGATGGAAAAATACGAAAACTCTTGTTTTTAATTAAAACAATTTATGCACATTTGTTAGGAGCTTAGATATAAAGATAAAACTTAAAACTGACGTATGCAAATTCACAATTAATTCAATTTTTTTCTTTAATTTTAAGTTAGTGTGAAGTTGGCGACGGTTGAAAAGTTTTGGGTAGGTTCGTTTTTTTCTATTTGTTACTAAAAATTAAAAAGTATTCGATACGAAACTGTTGATATAGCTTAAGCAGGATTTAATTCTTTAATGTTAATTATATTATATTCGGTTCCACTATTTCTTTTTAACTTGTCATGTAACGGAACGGTTTTCTTTACTTCCGGGGTTACGTCAGCGACTATGCAACATAACAAGAGATCGATCCTAGTTGGGAAGTTCGTATGGTGATTCCTCTAAAGCCGAGAAACAGATTAATGGAATGGACCTTCGTAGCTCGAGCTACTCCCTTTTGATATCACGGGTATAAGACGATAATTGGATTTACCGTCATTAGTAAAGTGAATGCCCAAACAAACTATTACTAATGATCGGACTAGTTTAGTTCCGTTCAGTTTCAAGAAGGGGCGCAGCGCTAGAACCACTCACTAGGCACCGTACGGGCCCATTGCGATCCCTTCAGACCCTCGTGGGCTGCTCCTTCTCCTCAAAAACACTCCAAATCCATGCAGAACCTGACCAGTTTGTCATCCCCTAACGACCTCAAATCCTCGATGTTATCGAAGAAAAGACTACCCAGCCTTCTCAATCGCCTTCTAGCGATCCCTGGGCATTCACACAAGATGTGAATGATGTCCTCCAAAGCGTACAGATCATAGCAAAACCTGTCCGTCTTCGCTGCCCCTAGCTGCATAGCATGTTAATGCTCGCGGCTAGGGGTATGGTCGGACTAAACCCTCAGAAAAAATTATAGCAAGCACCAATTATTTCTAAAAAAACACGAGGGAACAAAATATGAAACAAAAACAACAATTCTAAATACAAATAGTCATTTAAACTAGATCTTAGTCTATTGCAACAACGAATCTCTTAACATTTTAGTTTCGTGCCTGTTCCGGAAAAAAAAACAAATAACAAACATTGATATACAGTTTTAGTAACTTACACAAAATTTAATTTAGTCTAGTTAATGTTTTTCTAATGCCTTCACTAACAATTCATTCATCGTAGTGAGTAACGTTCTTGGATCATCGGAGAGTCCGGCTCCGACCATGGCGTTTGCAAAAAGCTGCTTAATGAGTAGATCTCCGAGTTCGGGATCGTTTGTTTTCAATTTATAAAGTTTCTTAACGATTGGATGCCTGGGAAAAAATTACGAATTATATCACCACGTAGTGCAAAACAAGTGAACACGTTACTTTGGATTAATTTCTAGTTGCGGTTGAAGTAAGGCGAAACGATTTTCTTCGGGTACCTGATGACTTTGAGTTCGAATGAAATGTCGTGCGGCAGCCATTTCCTCAACAGTTATCACACACGGATGAGTATCAAGTCTCGTTGTTACCTAATCGAATGCATAGTCAAGTGGGTCTCATATAAAAAATTAAGCATAAAAAAATAATAGCACATACCTTTACAGTTGCAACTTTTCCCGCCAGCTTTTCTTTAATCCACGGAATTATTTCATCAATTTGTATTTTAAGCAGACTATCTTCACCCAAATCCGTTAAATTATCGGCCGTTGCGTCTCTTCGCATTTCCTTTTCGACCGAAATTAAGTTCTTTCCAAGGAACATACCCAACTGCATGAGTACAAGTTCATCGTAGTTTTCGTAGCAAAATAGAACTTCGACATTCTTCTTTTTCAATCCTTCGTAGTATGGCGACGATTCGGCAAGTATACGATTCGGTGCAGCCAGATAATAGATTTCCTTCTGTTCATCGCCAATACGATTGCAATATTCCGGAAGTGAAACGGTCTCTTTTCCTTCGCATTTCGACGAATCGAAGCGCAATAGTTTTGCGATTTCTTCCTTTTCTCTGTGATCGTGACTGGTTATAATTCCTTCCTTGAGGAATAGGCCGTAATCTTTGTAGAATTGTACGTACTGTTCGGGCTCTTTATTGGCACGATCTTGTAGGAAGCGTAATACACGATTTGTAAGGACGTTACGTAATTTTCTAAAGTTTAGGAAAAATTTTACTACGATACTACGAGAGTTCATATAAAACTTACGCAATTAGGGAACTGTTTTGCAGCAATTCTCTGCTCAAATTTAACGGAATATCTTCAGAATCGACAACACCTAAATTATATAAATTACAAATTATTCACGTTTCAAATGTTACCGATGATTTTTTTTACCTTTTACAAATCGCAACCATTTTGGAAGTAAATTATCGGTTTTTGACTGAATTAAAATTTTCCTTGTATATAACGCAACGCCAACGTCTGTATCGCGTGAAAGTTCAAATAGGCCCGGTTTGCCTTCGGGAAAGTATAGCAAAGCTCGTATGCTCAATGGCACATCAGTTTTATAGTGAAGAGTAAATCGTGGTGTATCAAAAGTGTTGCCGATGAACCGATAGAACTCATTATGTTGGTCGAAGGTAACTGCTTTCGGATCCATAAGCCAAACTGGTTGAATTTCATTGGCACGCTGTCCATTTAAAAATATCGGACTTCCAACAAAATTGCTGTATTTCTTAATTACACCTGGAACGAAAGCAATTCGCATATCAAAAAAAAAAACTTCTGCTATACGCCCAATAGGACTAATGAACCTTCTTTGTCTTCAAAATTGTGCATAAACATCCCTAAAAAAATCGCAGAAAAATAGACAAAGCGATTCAGTATCGTTGACAAATTTTTACAGCAAATTACATTCAGATTAAACAAATTAAATATTAGGTAAGCTCCATTCTATTCTTTGTGCTGTTGAAAGTTTTCAATTGTGCTCTAAAGAATAGTGAATTTAAACTGTATGTCGTCGAGTGAATGGTCTACTTCAATGCTAAAATAAGATCTTATTAAAAGCTCTTCAGTCTCGTTTGCGAGGTGTTCTTAATTGAAAAGTTCCTCTCAAGCTTTGAAGAAGATTGGCCATGATACTTTTTAAAAAGAGGAAAGAAAAAGTTTAGAAAAGGAAGAACTTTTTAGAAAATAAAACGGAAGTATTCGAGCCGGACTATTTTTGTATTGGGAAAGTACTGCTACGAGTTTATTTATTCTCGTTGAGTGGATTGAGCTTATAATTGAATTCAATTGTTAACGATCCGTCTTGTCGACCCAACGGATAACACTAACGAATTTCAATTACCTCTTAAAAACTGATTGCAATCTGCAGCCTTCTGAAATGAGATTCAATCTAAACCCAACAGTTCAAAAAGAATGTAACTGATCACAGAAAAACGCAATCAGCAAGAATATCAATCGTCGCTAGAACTCCTGCAGCTGTGTAATAAGCACGTACACCCCGCCCACAGCTAGCTCAGATGCCAGCAACGTTGAAGCTTATGGCTCGCGTCATCATCATCAGTGGCGTGACAGCCCAAATCGGGCCTGCAGGATACATTGTCTGAAGTCATCTCGGTTCAGCGCCCGCGTCCTCCAATTTGTACATCTAAGAAGCGATCTGCAATCTGCGTCAACTGAGTCCTCGTATATTTTCCGCGGTTTTCCCACCGGTCGTTTGCCCTGAGCTCTACCTTTCAGTGTGCGTTTGGGAATTCTTCCGTCGTCCATTCGCTCCACATGGCCTGCCCATTGTAGCTTACGAAATTTCATAAGAGTCGATACGGCTCGCGTCGCTCCTGCTCGATTGTCAGCAACCTATTACCTTACATTTTTTGACTGTTTTGATTTTTCTAAAATAATCACTCCTTGGCCTTCGTTCAAAGCAAACATTAGCTGTACCGGATTGAAAAAAAAAAACAAATCTTAAGTTTGTATGAGAGCTTCACTTTACTCTGAGCGAAGCTGGATGAAATGCTCCCTAAACCTTATATTTGAAATCGGTTGAAGTGTTTAGAAGTTATTGCGTTTTTTTAACTCTAGTGAAGACCAAAATTAAACTTGAGTTTGTATGCTCCACTCACTTGAGTAAAGCTGGATGAAATGTAGTCTATCATTGGATCTGTGGTCGGTCCCCTTTATTAGTGTTTAAGATTTCATTGGAATCAGTTGAGAGATTAAGGGCCATTATTACGATCGTCAGTTAAACTCTAACTGGAACTTTAACCGGAAGTTTTGTATGAAAATCTGTCGAGTTCCAGTTAGAACTTAAGGAGGAACACCACTGTAACGAACTAAAAATAACTCTTTTTCGACAATTTTTCTTAATGAAAGGAAAGGAAAAAGACTAATAATATTTAGGGAAGTTAATAAGCATGTATTTAAGTACACATTAAAAAAAAATCAGTGAAAAATTTTACAAAATGGCGCCACTAAAGCCATTCTCCCAGGGCATGTTAAATTGTAGGCGCTCTGCGGCACGCAGCTTAGCTTACGTAAATTTGAACCTGGCACAAAGAAAAAAAATCACTTAATCTTCATGAGTATAGCTAGAGAAACACGTCGAGGAATCGAGTTTTATGTGATTGGCGAGTATTTCAATAATTTTATTCAATTTTCGACCAAAAACAGGACAGTTATTTGCTAATAACTAAGTTTTAAATCAACATATTGAAAATCCCTTACGTGTTTCTCTTCGAAATGTTATTTTGAAGATATGGTGAAAAATTCGAATGAAAAGAATGAAAATTGTTCGAGTTATGCTGCGTGCCGATTTCAAAAATCGTGTTTCGAGAAAAACGCGTTCAAAGTTTTGAAATGTGTTATAGTCATGAAAAAATTAAGAACTTCACGTTTTAAAACTTTTTGCCAATAATCTGCAACCCCAGGACCATAAAGCTGCCCTTCTACGTTGGAATATTAAAGCTCAATCTCTTTCCTCGACGATTTAATGCTAGAGCGCGCCTCTTTTGCTGCATCTGTCAATGAACGCTCAGCGTACTGGATTCACTTGGCATTGGATTCGACACAAAAATTGTAGCATTGGACGCCAATATCCATCTCCAGAACCTTCATAATCTGTAGTATGTTAGTCAGTCCATCATTAAAATTACATACAGCGATATCCGTTGCTATATTTAGGATATTCTTGCGATTTGAATAAAATTTTGACCTTTTGACATTCACTGACGCTACACTAACGTAATTCTGAGTGAAAATGTATCCAATGGAATACAACAACTTTCTAGCGATATCTATTAGTGTCTTCGAGAAATTAGAAACCAACAGGTAAATCATTAGGCAGTATCTTCTCAGATGGATACCTGATCCGACGCTGGTAGTCGTTGCGAAGCAGCCTGACGCGCTCAGTAAAGGTCTCGAAATTCCAGGAAACAATTGTTTTTCATGTATTAAACTTTTTTCCCCATATTCTCTAAGGTTCAAACAATTTGTTAAGCAAAAAAAATCGATTCTTTGAAAATTTTACAGTGGTGTTACCCCTTAAATGAATATCGTAGGAACGGCCTTTAGAAGTTATAGCGTTACTTGAACCGAAGCAAACAACTTCAGTTTTCATGCGAGCTGCACTCTAATCCTAGCGAGGCTGGATGAACTGTTCTAAATCGGTTTCACCGGTTTTTCCTTTATAAATTTTCATTCAACATTTCATTGAAATCCGTTGAGAAGCGTAATGGTGCGTTTACACTCACCCTTGAGGCTCGCCTCTACCCCCATCAATCCATTGCAAACCGGTTTTTGTCGGCTGTGTTCTTTGCTGTGTTGAAAGCAATTTACACTCAACATGCCTCTGCGGCGCAACTTGACTATAAGTGCGAAACGACAGAAATGCGATTAGCTGCGATTGTGTGGTACCACAGTTCATTGTATGTGTGTACACATATGGAAGCGTGCGTCGGAGAAAAAGTTGAAGAATGTTAGACTCTTGCGACTCCACAAGCCATCTGATTGGGTGATTTTTTGGTGGGTATAGAAGCTCGCCTCAAACGTTGAGTGTAAATGCACCATAACAGACAAACTAAGAACTACGGTTTTATTAACAGATATAAAAAACTACTAACTGCGAATTCTTTCCTCATCGGCATATTCCCGACAATCGGGCTTCAAATGAATGACAATTTTCGTTCCGAGTGCAACTCCTTCGGCTTCCTGGATTGCATAGACTCCAGAGCCATCGGTACTCCATCGCAAACCGGGTGAATTTACCTTCGACGAACGGGTAAACACTTCGACTTGATTGGCAACCATAAACGCCGAATAGAATCCAACACCGAACTGTCCGATAATATTCGATGAATTTTGCTCGTTTGCGCCGTTTTCTTTGATTTGTTCCAGGAACTTTTTCGAGCCCGATCGCGCTATTGTTCCCAAATTACTAACCAACTCGTCTCTGGTCATACCGATGCCAGTGTCCTGTGAAAAACGAATAAATAAAGACACAATAAGCAGATGAAACCGACAAATTTCCAACTTTCAGCCCGCACTCACCTGGACAGTTAAAATCATCGACTGTTTATCAGTCCCGATGTGAATTTCCAGGGGCCGATCGGTACTTTCGTAGTCCTTTTCATTTTCGCCGGCTGTATGAACGGAATATCGGAACTTTTCGAGAGCATCGCTAGCGTTCGAGATTAGCTCGCGGACAAAAACTTCATTTTCCGAATAGAGAGATCGCGCCACAATATCGAGAAGCATTCGTGTTTCCGCCTGGAACTCATGTTTGTCAGCGTCGCCGACTGGCTTCTCTGTGTCACGAATTATCGAATGATATTGCTGTTCTTCGGCTTTAGCGTTGCTGAAGGATCTTACGAAACTGGCGCCTACAAATTGGAAATTATCAAGCGGATCAGTTAACCTAAAAAAAAATTACCTACCGGGCGATGTTCTGTACACTCGATTTGTTAAATTCAAGTGAGTTAATTTGGTTCCATGCCGCAAAGCACATCCTTTCAGATAGGACGATTTATTTACAATTTGGAATATTCGAGTAACAGCAGACATCGCGGTTTCTTTATTACACAAATCAAACTCGGGATCGGAGCAGTCCAACCAAAAATGAGAGACGAAATTCTTATCGGAAATGTCAAAATTTAACTTTTCGATGGTGGTTTGCGACTTTACTATTAATAGTGTTTCCAAGTGGATATCCTGTTGGGAGAGAGGCGGAAACGATTTTTTTGAATTTTTTTACAGTAGGTTTTTGGTTTTTTAAATTTGTACACTAAAATGCCAAGATGTCGTCGAGTGGTGAGGTCGTGCCTACGTGAAAAGTGTGATGTATTCTGCAAACAGTGGATGCATATTAATTGCTCAAAGGGCTTGTTCAATAGGCACCGTTCGGAGTGTGGACAGTAGATATTGACATTGCAAGTGCAGAAATTGATGAGGTTACCAATTCTGTTAAGCTATCCACTAACGGCAAAAAAGAGTGACAGAACTTGTCTTGGTGGACTAATAAGCTAGCAAAATTGAAACCCGAGACTAGCAGAAAGCAGACTCTGAAACCGCACAAGAACAACCGGGGGCCCAACGAACTATATAAGGAGCTCAGAAATGCGAAGAGAGGCTCGTGGAAGTAATTCTGTGAAGAGATGATCTCCACAGTAGTGCAAAAATTCACTGAGTATACTCTCCAAGCAAAATTCAAACTAGATTGAGCTTCCCGATGGCACCTTTACTGGGTTAGGAAAAGGGGCACCGGACCAACCACTAAAATATTATCTTTGTCTATATTGAAAACTGACCCGACTTGTAGAACAAATTTTTCCTTAAAATATATCAAGGAATCACCCGTTAAATGAGTTTCCAACTAAGTACTAGACATCCAGGGCACCATGGTATAAATGGCAATGAAATAGCTGATGCATTAGCAAAGGCTGGATCGGAGTCAGCTTTGGTAGGACCAGAACCGATTTTCGGTCTGCTTGTTGCCTCTGTTAGGGCTGCCATTACTGAATGTGTGAGTATATCACACATTGAGAGATGGCGACTTCGTCCGCGAATGCGGCAAACTAGAAGCCTTGTTGAGGGACCAAGTAGATAAACAGCTGCTTTTCTTCTCAAACTGACCAGAAGAGCGAATGCGGTAGTCTGGTTGATGTCCTCACAGGGCATAACTCTTGTGGCCTACATTTGGTCAGAATGAGAATCATTGACGGCCCCATGTGCATTGCTTGTGACGAGAGTGACGACACAACGGAACATTTTCTTCTAGAGTGTTCAGCTTACTCTTTTGCGAGAATGCACGTTTACGGCGTTGATGTTATGAGGATGGAGGAACTCCGTTCTCGCTCCCTACCTGAGCTCTTGACATTCGTGATGAGGACGAAAAAGTTCGGGTAGAGACTGGGAGACTTGAGTACAATGGTCAATCTTTGCCTGAGTGCTCAAGATGCGCTGCTTTGCTGCGTGTCTTCTGCCGCATCAAACAACAACAAATTTTGGACACCCTGTAGAATGTACTTCACACGTATGTGATATGAAAATTTCGTATGTAAAGTGGTCAGTGGTCAAGACAGGATTGTGGTCACTACTTCTACAGGTTCTACTGAATATAGCTATTAAAATAAAAGTATCCAGTTTGTATTATGTCTCAATCTATCCGAAAATAATGTGCCTGGAGGAAGCTAAATGATAGTTTTTTTTAAATAGAGTACCGATAAATAGTTTTCTCTACATAGACCAAAGACCTTCGCATTTCGGCTTCGCCTGAGGTCTTCTAACGATCGCCTTCCATCAATGGAACCTTAAAAACCACCTTTACTAGTGGTATAATTCCGAAATTTCACTGCGAAGAATATTTTACATCCTATTCATAAATGATTTGATTGGAAAATAGTAATGTGTTGATCTAGAAAATGCAAACTGAATACAAACCTTACATTAATTAAAACACATCAATAAATAATTATTGCGTCAACAGATCATAGTAAGCTCTAGGCCTAAGCAAAGCAATTCATAAAATCACATTTAGCTTCTGAAATGCGTTAATGAATGCTAACAGATCCATCAACCACGTAATGTTATCAATAAATCTCTCTTTACCTTAACGAATTGACGTAAATGTTTTATTGTGAAAATTCAAACAATGACTCCAGAAAACAGACGCAATCAGATGTATAACAAAATGGTTTTTTGAATGGTTACGGGAAAATCCGGTAAGAAATTTCCGTAGTTTATATCTTATCAAATTTGATGACAAAAAATTTGTGCAAGTTTATAAAATTTGGCTGGAAGATAAAGAATTTTGTCGATAGCTTTGTTTATTTGAATTTCAATAAGTGCATTTATACTTTTCACAGATAGAGGAAATGCCATAGCCTTGGACCCTTACTTAGAGGTACGAGTTTAAATTTTTTACGATTAGTAGATTTAGCCCGCGCACACCGGTAACCCTTTTGCCATATTTTTAGAGGTCATTTGAATAATATAGGGTGGAAGGCAAGTTTCTGAAGAATATTCAAATCCCCTTTGCTCTGACTGGAGACTACGTTCCGAGTGGTCGTTATCCTCTCGTGAAAAGTTCGCGACACCAATATCATAGACCATACTTTTAAAGGACACGAAAACGGAGACGAGTGAAAGTATCAGAAAAAAAGTTCAAAAACTTTTTTGGTCTTATGTTCGCACTTTGCGGTCTTCTCCTTCTTTCCCTACTGAAGTGAGTTATAGTGACTCCACTGCTACCAACTCTCTAGAATCTTGTGAGCTCTTTGCACAATATTTCTCGTCTGTGTTTTCTTCCCCTACAACTTCATTCATTCCTCATAGCTTCGAAATTTCCCCCACCCATATTCCTCTTCTCTCTATAGCTCCCTCCGTCAGTTAGCATCTACTTGGATCACTAGACAGTAGTGTGAAGGGTGGTCTCGATGGCCTCCCAAACTTATTAGAGTAAAGTATCCGAATATGGAATACCATTTTCATTTTTTTATCTCTAGACTATAATTTAGCATTAAGAACTGCGAACAATATACAAATCGAGAGGGTATCTTTGTACCATTCAATAATAAAAAAGATAATGTTGTTTTGAGATACAGTAATTTATAAAAAAAATAAAAATTTCTAAAAAGTGCATATCTTGCAAAATACATTTTATGGTCTTAATGTGGAATAGTGTAAAATTACTCCGAAAAGAAAGGATCGTCGCATTTTGGACACAGAAATGCTTCATTATTTTTTTCAATAGCGCACTTTTTATGAGCCCAAGTATCGCACGAAAGACAATCAATCCATAGTAAAGGATTTAATTCATTTAACCATGTCTTCTCGCAAAAATGGCAAACAGATGAAGAATCCCCCATGCATGAGTATAAATTCTCTAAATGTGTAGAAGAAAAGATGATTTCAATATGAAATTACGGATGTCACGTGAAGCAATTCGAAGTTAGGGGGGTATTCCACATTGCGACCATATACCACATTCGGGTACTTTACTCTATTAAAGCCACTTTCGTCTTCCCTGTGTATTCCTCACTCCATTCTCTTCAACAAAAGCCTTTCTGAAAAAATATTCCCATCATTATGGAAGCAAGCCTCTATCATTCCCATCCATAAGAAAGGCGATGCAGCTGTAGTCACAAATTATCGTTCTGTTTCAATGTTGTCTTGTTTCTCAAAAATATTCGAACGTATCATACACGATCACTTATATGAAAATATAAGTCACCTCATTCTCCATGAACAGCATAGTTTCTTCAAAGGCCGCTCTACTGCTTCTAATCTTTTACAATTCACAAATACAGTGGCAAATAGCTTAATTGTAGAAAGCAGTTGGATGTTGTCTACACTGATTTCTCCAAAGCCTTTGATTCAGTTGATCATAGCTTGCTTTTGTCAAAATTGCAAGCCTGCGGCGTCGGTGATACTATTTTGGAGTGGTTTGCGTCCTACCTTGCTGAACGCAGTTCTCGTGTAGTTCGTAATGGATGTTCGTCTACTGTATTCTTCCCGCTCTCGGGAGTTCCTAAGGGCTCAACACTTGGCCCACTCCTTTTTATAATCTTTGTTAATGACCTACCCATAAACTTGCACTCTTCATTCCTTTTCTACGCTGATGACCTCAAAATCTACAGGGTGATATCTTCAAGATGTGACTGTATCCTGCTACAGTCTGATCTTAATGAACTAACCCTATGGTGCTCATATAAACGCCTTCCACTTAATGTAAGCAAATGCTATAAAATAACCTTTACACTGAAACACATAGTTAAACCCTTCGATTACACTCTGAACTCCATCCTTCTCATCGAAGTATCCCAGATTCGCGATCTAGGTGTAACTTTCGACCGAAGACTTAAATTCGACATTCACTTCCAAAACATTATTCGCACTGCATCTAGATTGTCTGGCTTCATTTTGAGATCCGCTTATATGTTTTCCAATAAACGTGCATCCAGCTCTATCTTGTTCGCAGCGGATTGGAATACTGTTCTTCTATTTGGTCTCCTCATTATAGTTGTCACATTGAATCTCTTGAGTCTGTTCAGCGTCGATTCACCCGGTCACTCCTTTTCAAACCTACACTATTGCTCCTACAGTGAACGTTTATTTTTACTCAATATTCACTCACTAAATCAGCGCAGATTGTATCTTGACGAGTGTATTCTCTTTAAAGTTTTTAACGGTATTATGAATTCTACCTTACATCTTAACCTTGAGTTTCGCTCTACCTCGCGAATGAGTAGGTCTGTCTCTATATTCGCGTCAGCTGCGGCTTCAACTAATGTTTACTTTTATTCGCCACTGGTTCGACGACAAAGGAATCATAATAGGCTCCAGGTTGGTTCTCTGTCCACATCTTTTTTCGCATTCAAAACCTTAGTCAAGTCTTAAATTTTTACAGTGTAATGTTCAAATTAACTCAATTTCTCTTAACATTAACTATTCTTACAATAATTTTCTACTTGTGCTTTTATTATTACTTTCTTTCTTCTTTTTCTTTTTTATACATTTTTTTTCGCTCCCGTTTGTTTTCTATTTAACATATTGTGTAATTGGGTTTTTTTTAAATCTGTACAGTGTGTCCGAAATAAATAAAATCAAATCTCCTTTGTCCTAAATTTTACGCTGAAAAATTTAAAATAAATTGAACTATCAACTTTACGAAGAGCCAGAAGCTTCAACGTTCATCAAGCTAGGTAAACTGCAGTGGGCTGGCCATGTAGAGCGAATGGAAGATAGCAGAATCCCCAAACGTACTCTTAAAGGCAAAGCGAGTGATAACAGGCCAGTAGGCAAACCATGCAAACGATGGGAAGACTCGGTTGATGAAGATAGTAAAGTCATCTTAAAAATTAGCAGCTGGAGAACGCGGTCTTTGGATTGAGACAATTGGAGGCGACGACTTGGGCTTGATTGCAAGATACCAAGAATAAATAACTTCGAAAAAAAGGTTGTGCGTCAGTATTTATTTAAATCAGGATTTGGAATAAGAGAAGGAACATTTTTTTTTTCAATTTATTTTTATTCATCTTTTTTATTTAATTTTTTCCAACATAATGTCACAGTGGTCATATGAGATCAAATACAACTTTTTTTTATAGATGATGACACTATGAATATAATATTTATATAGAATTTATTTTAATTTAATAAAAATATAATATAATAAGCATGTATCTATGTATAGTCAAAGGATAAATCATTGGTATCTTCTGATTACTAATTTTCTTTTACTTATGTTTCCTACTGTTACTTAAACATAGAAAAGTTGATATAATTTCACAAGAAAACAAAAAAAAATATCAAGGCATACCTATACACTGTTAAAGAAAACAAAAGGACCTTTCTCCGTTGGATGTTATAAAGGCAAAAACCAAAATCGCTTAACAAATAGCTCAGACTTCAATAACATTCAGTAAATTTGTGCTTTATACAAAAATGAAATTATTCGAAGTCAAAGAAACACTCCGACGAATGATTGAATACCGCCAACAACTCAATTCAAATGTGGCTTTTATTGATTTATTTTTATTTTAGAAATTATAAAATAATTTAATTACATACATGATTAAATAATTTTTCAATTAGTTATTGCTAATGAACGATTCCGGTGCAATGTAATAATAATCGCAACATACGAACTTTATATATACACAGTATACATTCAAAAACGATAGTTTTTTTTTATCATTTACGAGTAAATTAATGATGAGACCAACATTCAAGAAATACGAGGGTGCAACAGAAAGTTCTTCCTAGTTTCCTATTCAAACATTTTTATTTAAGTAGGATGGAAAAAGAATGATTAACACATAAAGCACGATGTTTACACTATTTACTCATATTATTTTACAAAATTATTCTTTTATTCAATAATAATAATAATATTTTGTCTTGGGGAAAATATCATTACACACAATTCGCTGATTTCTTGATTTTAATTATACATAAATGTTTTTTTAAAAACGAAGGGAATATTCTACTCACTATTGTGGAATTTTAATTGAAAATTCTCCTACATATCGAATACGGCGGCAGTGATAGAATGAGTTACTAAATGGCAACTCATAAATTATAATCTGCTTGATAAAAACAAATTCCTATTTTGTTTTTGTTCAAGAAACTAACAAAATTTAAACGTAATTTATTCACTAGTTATTTTTAATTTATTATAAAATTTACAATTAATTATTGATAAAATTGGTTTCTCTCTCTCTCGTCTCGTTTGATTCATTCACGCTAAATTTGTATGTTTGTTTTTCTGAAATGTTTTTCTTATATCGCTGTTTTATAACAGAAAACTTCAATTTATCAGTCATATTTTTTGGCAGTGATCGTTCCATCATTTTATAATAATTTTGTTTTTGCAATTGCTTGGATTTACGAGGTAAAACGTAACGAACCGTGACGAATATTATGTTGACTTAATCTCTTTCGAAAGTGATTGTCCGATTTTTTTTTATAAACTGAAATTTTCAGAAAGATTTTACGAATTTTTATAGTGTCACGTATGTCGGGAACAGAACCAAAAGCGCTTGCCCTCGATCCGCAAACGCCTTCGTCGCCGCAGCTTATCAGTTCTTTGAGAAATGAAATTCAAATTTTTACAGTGACTTCTTTAAGGGGTAACATTATTGTGGAGCATGAGAAGGGAGTTGACCGTGAAAACTCAGTTTCTATGGCTTTATCCGATCTGAGTTTTCCTTCGAAGTTCGAAAAAAATTTTTTTTTTACAAGGCAATTCAGGACCTTAATGCATTTCAAGAGATTAAGAAAAATTCTTATTTTTAATTTAGAATTTCAATGTTGTAAAGGCCTTAAAATATAGTTCTTATTTCTGATCTCAAGAATGCAAAACGTAATAAGTTCTATATCTTATGTTTTTTTCTTTTACAATCCAATACTATACGAAAAGGGCCCATTTTAAAATATATTTCTGCAATCAATTAATGCATCAGTGTCTTGAGAATGTTTATTGTTGAACACCAAGAACAACTGAGTGTTGGAAAGGCGCGGGACCATGTCCGACAGACTAGCTCGAGCTCTTACACTTTACCAGTTTGTCGAGGTCAGATCCTGAAAATAGCGATTGAAACTTCGAATGCAGTAACACAGAAAACAGACTTTCTTTTTTCCTGAAGACGAGTGTGTTCTACTTAAAATCGACTCTCGAAAATATTACTGTACATCAACATGAAATACGCTGGCATAATTTTTATCGAATTTATATTCTAAGTCATTTCTATTCGAATAGTTCGTTTGTTTGTTTTTTTCCTCATTTCTTTATATTTCAACTAGATTTTCCCTATTTATTATATAATTATTTTTTGTATAATAGCAAAATATGAAATGTTTACAATATCAATCCATACTAATCGAGGTGAAAAAACATACAACGACAAATTAGTCCATAGTACACGATTGTATAAAAAAATGCTCATTTTTTGAAGCACTTTGAATGACGATTTTGATTGATTTTCTGTGCGGTTATTTTTTCTTTAAAATTTTTAATATCTAAGCGTCCGTTGTTTTTAGTTCTAGAAAACAATTACATACTTCTTATACTGGTATAAATTTTAATTTGTCTTTGAGGATTTACTTGGTTCTTATGTTAAATTTTATTTTATGAATTTTGCTTTTAGTTCGCACTTGCATATTTCTAGTTTTCTTCTTTTTTTTTGTAAAAATATAAACCGTTTGTTAATTTTACGCTGCTGGTTTTGTTTAAATTTGGAATAAATCCATCCAGCGATTGACGATTCAAAATTTTAAATTTCTACTCCTCTGTTTAATTTATAATTTGTTCGAATCTATACAATGCTCTTAACTTGTTGATTTTTTTACACTACGTACAATTTGATTATTACATTATTTTGGATGATTATAAAATATGATTGATCTCGATAAAGGTTTTTTCCTAATTTGTCGGAATATCCAAGCAACATTTTTCTTTACTTATCGTTTTATGAATTCTTCCATTTTTACTGCTAATTTTAATCTTAAATTTATCGTGTTTTCTTTTAATTTACAGTATAAAAATGTCAAGCAATCAATCTGATTGGAATTCCTTTCAAATTTCATTAATATTACTTTATTTTAGACTTTTTGTTTCACTATCCTGAATTTATTTATGTTAAGGAGCGCAACAATCCGTATAGCTAATTTACGAAAAAAATGAGATCATTACTGATTTTTTTCTTTTAAGAGAATATTAAACAAATACTTAACGTTAGAATTAATAGTTCATATAATTTTTAAATCAATTGATTTGCTAAGTGTCGACATTGAAATAATCACACATACATATCCTAATCAGTTCTACTCGAATATTGACGTAATAATAGGCTAATAAATCTATTTGACAAAACGTAAGGTTCAGTTAATTTTGTTTCGCATAAATAACCGACCAAAATAAGCTTAAACTAACGCAATGAGAATAATCCGATTTTTTTTGAATAAAATTAAAAAAATTTCGAAGGTTTTAAAACTGAAAGTTTTTCATTCGATTTCATTAGTTGGAGTCTTTTGCAATCGTAGAATACAAAGCATTAGTTCATCGACTGCTCTGATACCGACGAAATAAAAAAAAACGGCCACTTCAAATCCTCCAGGTTGAACGTTGGTAGCAACATTAAGAGAAACCTTGAATTGGACATAAGAACAGGAACTAGTTTTGATCTTTGAAAATGGGATTTCTTTTTGTTGCGTCGGCATTTTAAAGGTTGCTGATAATGCAGCTATTCTTTTTGTAGTACCCATGTAACCGCAATTTCACGGACATAGGATAATAACCAGCTGACGTTATCTCAGATAACCGAGAATCTACTTTTGTTGTCAAATTGTACAAAACAATTTATGAGAGCGTGCAAATCAATCAACAAGATGATATCACGTGCTACCGTGGAAGGACATCAAATTCGTTATGGAAGCCTCGTGGAGTCTTTATAAGACTGGTAATGACATTAGGACACCTCACGGTCATCTTGCTTTATGTAAACGAAAACTTGTTTTTATCCCCTCGTAGAAGAATATGCACAACGAACATCTTTTAACCGATTAATTTTTAATCAACCTAAAAACTTTTTACTTGGAAATCTTATCTAAATCTTAACATTTCAATGTCGTGTCCTGAACTTAGACATTCAATTGCCTAAAGACCGATCTAGAGTCGACTCAAAAGTCTCAATACTGACTTTATGCCTAAGTATTCGCATGTAACACGATGTCAAATTAGATTTCGCATGTGCATGCTTTAAGCAATTCAAAAGTCGGCGCATTCAGATTGACTGTAATCTAGGAGAACTAAATTAAATTTTTTTTATGTTCCGAAATCAACTTATAAAGAGGTATTTCACTGTCGCGCTGATCATACTAGCAAAATTTTGCCTGGAAGGTGCATCTTTACTGTTAATTGGAGAAGAAGAAAAATTACTTACGAAAAAGTAGGGTCGCAACGAACAATTTCGAAATAAACAAAAGTTACAAAAGTCCCAAAGTCATGAGTCATGATAGTGGATGTGAAAAAAATGTTTATCATAGCGACGTGTAGTGAATTAAGAAGTAGCATCACATTCGTTGAAATTGTGCGATTAATCGCGGGATGTATAAATCTTCCTGTCCACGTCCACCAAAGAGTTGTACAACTAATTAAACAGTTATTCATCGGTTACCTAAATCTACATGAATTCAAAACTCAAATTAGGAAAAAGGGAAAAATCCTCAAAGTTAATTAACGAGCACAGCAATCAACAAAGTTCAATTTTACTCTATTCGAAGGTAAAGAATTAATCAATTTTCGAAACACTAAAAACTCGAAAAGCCGCCCTAACCAAACCGAAACTCAACTAGCAAGTTCGTCGCTTCAGTTCATATTATTATGATAATATTATTTCAATGTTTTTACAACATGAACGGAAGATCAGAAATGTAATTGCTATGAAAGATTCAGTCGTGATTTCGGTTGTAACAGATGTTTTTGGATAGGGAGAAAAGAACAAGGCCAAATACGAAGTATCTAAAACTCAGCATATGGAGCACGCGACGCGATTGTACCATCGCGCGAGTCGCTCCAATCGCATTCACTATGATCCCACCTTAACAGTGCCTCGAAATGTGAGGCGGAAGATGTGTTTCACTACTTAGCTTCCTCTTAGTAAGGCGTTTCAAAAGCCGAAACACACAAGAGTTTTAATTTCTATTTTCCCAACCACAGTGTTCCTGATCAGAATAGAATCATGTGCTTCAGCCTTTAATTCAGTCACATCCAAGACTATATTCTTGTTTCAAATATTGCTTTAGGTGTCTAATTTAACTTTTTTTTTCCAATTTAGTTAAATTAAATTTTTAGTTTGTAGGTAGATTCAAAATCGAAGAACTTATCTAATTTTAAACAACACAATTGGCGTAGATACTCTTTCGAATTTAATTGGATAGTTAAATTTTGACTTTTAAAATAGAAAATGTTCTTTCATCATTAACTTACGTTGCTATTACTGACTGCGCATAACTACTATATCATTACTTTAAAGAAAAATCTGATCTGAACAGGAAACAGACTGAAAGTATCCCATTGATTCAATCTGCTATCCGAATTACATTAGTTTAAGCTCATTTCATGATTAATAATGCAATGCAATTCACAACAAAAATATATTCCACTCGAGATTTCGTTGAACCAAAAAAAAAACTCAAAATAAAAAATTTACAAGTGTTGCAACAGTAAAAAAAATGTTTTTCTATTTCCCTGATCAACACTAAAATCAGATTAGTGTTGTTATATTTTTCACTTCTACATTTTTCCACTTTTTTTAAAATTTTTAGATAAAGGCACCCAAAACGTACGATAAGAATTTTAAAACTTTCAAAGTAGAGTATATTTATCTAACAATCGTTTCAATGACTTTTTTTTATAAGGCGGTAAGGCAGTTTGTTTTCTAATATTACTAATGTTGTTTGTGTGTGTCCGTTTATTTATTTAATTTTTTTCTCTCTAAACCGATCTTCTTTCACAGCCATTTCATAATAATAAAATAAAGTCTTGTAAAATGTTATAAAAATATTTACTTGACAGTATATTGTGTATTTTTCATCATAGAATTCTGTTGTGTTGCGTCGTGGTATTCTGCTGTGATTCGACAGTATTTCAGTTTATTCTTTGCCATATTCGCAACAAAAATCGACAGAATAGTGGCAATCTGTCCAATTGTTTTAAGACAACAGTCTAGCAGAATTCCATGGCTGATTTTAGACTCTTTTTTTTAAACTAACTCCGATTCATTTTCCGTCCTATAAAATAAAGATTAGAAGGATATTAGTGAAAATGGATAAAACAGGTGAACATTTTTTTTTTTATTATTTTATTTTTCAAAATAATTTAACTAGTAGTATTGTTTGTTGTTGTTCTATATTTGATTGAATGGAAGCAGTGCCTTTTCGGCAGTATGCATGAAAAATACATAAACATACACATCACTCATATTCCTAAACTACTACTCGATTGTTTTTAAATCCAACTTTGTACATTTTGTTTACATTTAATCCACAATTTTGTACTAATTTTCTGTTACCAACAATAATTTTGTGTTAAGTTTTTTTTCATGTCATATTTTTAGTCGCTTAGGAAAATTAAATACCGTAATTTCTTGTCATAAATGGTAAAGAAAATTGTTTTTTTTTTAATTTTTTAAATTTGCTTTCTTTTCACATGGTCCTATAATTAATTTTTTTTTGCCAACATCATTTAAATTACCTATTTATAACTCGAACTATAAATGGAGATCATTCGAATCATTTTGCTATTCGTTTAAAAAAAAAGACGAATAAAATAAAAGCACCTTTCTGTCTGTGGCAGTGACGAAATCAATGAGTAATTTTATTTTTATTGGATATATTTTTTTTTTATAAATTTTTATATAAAATTTTGTTGTTCTAATTGAAATTCATTCGGTGGATTACACTGGGAGTTGTCGTGTCATCGATAATGATGACTATACGTAGAATTTACTTGGAGTCAAAATAGTCGAAATCAGGGAGCGAACGATGCCGTAGAGTTGTGGCTATTGCGGTAATATGTAGTAAGCTTGTTGGTTCTATCGACCGACAGTGATACGTCCTTACAAAGCTTAATCTCACAATTCAACAATTTCTTTCTGATAATCAAAACAAAAACCAGTTGAGCAGCACTCAACATGGAGAAGCAGCACGGAGTAACTTCCGGACCCATTACGAAATTCGAGTCGAGTGATTCACATTCGAAGTCGATTCGAGCTAAAGTTGGTATTATGAGACTCGATACTAGAAAGTCACTTCATTTCCAGCTGTCGACTGAATTTGACATTGCATTCAACTAAATATTCACTCTATCGGCTGTCATAATATCCAGTTATTTTTACTTGACTCAAAGTCGACAAGTAGTCACTCGGTCGAGTCTCATAATTGCAGAATGTATGTTTTTTTTCGAGTCGAGTTTCGTAATATGCCCGTTCGAAAAAGAAAATATAATTTTTCCATGATACGAGTATAGCCGGACAGAAACCAGACTAGTTGTTTAGCCTGGTTTCTGTTTACCAATCCCCCCCCCCCCCCCCCCCCAAAAAAAACAATGTTACGGAACTTCAAGAGAAGCCTCAATTCAGACAATAATTTCCAAAAGCTGATATAGTTAGAGGAATATGATTAAAGATGGCCCAGTCTCATTTGGCATTACAGCGCTATAGCAGAAGATACAAGGAGTTGAGGATTGAAATCATTGGTGGAAACATTTTTAAAAATTTCAGTTGATAAACTTATCTGCGTGTGAAAGGAACTGGTATTAAGAGTACAGGAAAAATGAAGAGGAATGAAATCGAAGATTTCTATAAAACATAAACTCCATGAAAATAATCAAAAAGTAGGCTCCAATCGTTCTGTGTTTGATTATTATTAATTGTGTTTGAGTTATAAAAAGATTGCTAAGTTGTAGAATAATAAGCAATAACGTCTGCCACCATTCGTTTTAAACTTTCATAATGCCGAGACACAACCGAATTGTTTTAATAGCAATTAATTTATGGTTACGAAATATGGAACTGATTTCGGTTGTAAAAATTCATTGAAACCTCTAATTTGGTTTCTCCGTGACTCTTTTAATATGTTACTTTTGATCTTAATTTTTGTATGGTGTTATGAACAAAGCGAAATATGGGAATGGTTGATTCTGTAGGATAATGAAAGAGTGAACAGTCGGTTTCCGCCATGTATTAGATCGTTTTGACGACAAGACTTACCGAATTGATAAGATCCGGGAGAAAAGGACACGGAGAGTTACAAGTAACAAATTACGACGTCTTATTTTAACCTTCAATTCCATTATCGGCAAAAGAACCCACTTTCCTAAAAAACTTCGAGGGCTCTACTCTTCATAATTATGCAGATCGTCATTACTAAGTCTGGCCTACGGCTTCTGGATACACTCTAATTAGTTTGAATTCGACGAATTATTGGTTCGATTTCCACATAAATACCTCGGCTTAAGGATTACTTTTTTTGAGATCATTTGATCGAAGGAAGTGGATCGTGAAACTTTCAAGTTCCAACTCGCTGAATATATTACAAACTCTGGATTCGTAGACTAGTTATCTGATCGTTGCACGACAATTTACGTGAATGGCACAATTTTTAAATTATGAGTAAAATTTTAAATTTAGTCGTGAAGTGTGTGATGAGTTACTGGCGAGTTTGAAACTGAAATCATAAAAATGTACACTGTCATTTATTAAATTCAAATTTTGACCGTAAAACACAGGGAGTAGGCTCGAAGCATATGACTAGTTTTTTTTGTTGGAGATTACTTCATCGATTTCATCAAACATTGTCGAGTTTTGTTGCAGCTTGAAGATGAATCTCCTTCATATTGATTATATGAGATGTTACAGCGATGGAGTTTACGACAAAAAAAAAGAAATCTTGGGATATCTAATAAAATCTAAATTAATTTCGGCAGAAAGGGTCATCAAGCTTGATTTGAACACGTCTTAAGACAACAAGTTGGTGGCACATTGGTTAGTCTACAAACACTGAGATGGTGAGCTTGAATCCTACCTAGCCATAGGCCTATCATCCGTGTTCTAAGTAAAAAAACGTATATGAAGAAAAACCAGTCCCTTAGAAGTAAGTTGTTACAGCCAACAAGAGAATAATCCAAGTCGACTCATCCGGTATTCATTGATCACGCCAAACAAAAATGATCTACTACTTCATGGAACATAACTGTCCACGAACTCCTGACAAAAGATCCCAAAACTAAATAATAAAAGCAGAGCACTACAACGACATGACCCACGATTTTTCAGGAAATCCAACGATCAATTGACCATTTTGCATCTTCCGAATGAATTTCAAAAATTTCTACAACAAAATTTTCAATGTTTCCCTAAAATAAACTAATTTTTTTTCTTTGTTAGCACATTCGCTCGCGTTCTATCTCTTTTTTTTTGTTCCTATCGCACTCTGAACACATACAATTGATACAATACTTAATAATTTTTTGTTTTTAATCTATCTCTCGCGTCTTTCTCGCGTAATCTTAATCCGTAGTTACGACAACGATTTAAAAAAAAAAATAGTTTTATAAAATAAACTAAAATAATCGAATAAACCGCATAAATCGCATTTTTTATAGGTGGAGGAAATATATGTATATTTTTAATTATTATATTGTATTAAGAAAAATCTAAAAATTGCATTATTTTGGTTGATTATTATTCTGTGTGTGTTTTTTTCTTTCTTCTTTCTTTCTCTTCGCTTCCTATTGAATTTTCCAATTTTTTTTCCAATAAATTCTTAAACGTTAAAAATTCTTTTCATTTAATTTTAAACTAAAATAATTATCTAAGACATTTTTTCTTCGTTTCTTTCGTTCTTTCTTTCTATTCATTCAGAATGGCAAATAATGTTATTTTTGTTGTATTTTTGCAATAATAAAAGAAACAAAATCAGCACTTGGTAGAACAAAAAATTACACGCAACCAAGATCCCGTTTCTTGCTTTTTACTTAACTTTTAGATATATTTATGTGAATTGTATAGAGACTTAAATGAAATCAAAAATATTTAATAAACAATTTGTAATATATTCCGTCTATTTATATAAAAAAAAATTATCTATTCACAATATTCGGAGAAAAATTAATATCTAGAGTACAAAAAAAATTAAACAAAAATTTACATTCGATTTCTAAACTTTACATACTTTGTTGTATTTTTTTTTTCTTTTTTTTTTAATATTTTTATATTTCTATTCTAATATAATCGTTTTTCTTTCTTTATTTTTCTTACACTAAACAATTAAAAGCCTAAAATTCTAAATATTGTATTTAATAGTATTCGCTTAAGGTCACGAGGGTTGAATTTGATTCCTCTTGGGCGGTTTACGTGTTTGTTTCCTTCCAAATGCTTTCGTGTCGTTGCTGCCGTTTTCGCTCGTACTGCTGCTGCTACTAGTACTACTACTACTACTTGAAAATAGCGAAGACATGGTCGTCGCTATGCTTGGAAATAATTGCGGTTTCGATATTGTATTATTACTAATATCACTGTTTAAATTTGCAGCACTTAAATATTTTTGTAAAGCAAAACGTTCATGACATCGCATCGATTGTATTGTTACGGTTTTAGTTAAAACTGTTTTCGTTTCGGGAATCCATTCATCGGGAATACTAGCGAAGGAGGTAAATGGTTAACGTAGATATTTTAAAAAAAATTTCATTGAAAAAGAAAGCCAAGCCAATTATTAATTTCCACCTATTTTAGTATACTTACATTTCATTCGGACTCCATTTTACAAACAATTCGGTCGCACCAAATAAGGTTTTTCGGCGTGCAATTGTTCGTCCTTGGAATGTTACCGAGCCTTTTATTCCACTCGCCAATGTACCAGTCACAATTAAGCGATGCTGAAGACCTTCCATAATGCCCGAATCGAAGTAATCAAACATTCGAGCTGTAAGAAATTAGGCAACTGTTAGTCGTCGGCGAATACATAAAAAAATGAAATTATAACAATAATGTGAAAATATTTGTTATGAATTTATTTTAATATTTTTGGTTTAGTTTCTTTTTAAATAACTGAACCTTTATTTAAATTCTGGCGGAATTTTCCTTTTGTGTAAGCATTCCATTACATACAAAGACAAAGCAAAGAAAAATTGTTTTGTAGTAATGCCAAGATTGTTAGCCTAAGCCTTTTTTGTTCTTAAAAAAAATATATTGCTGCCAACATTGTTTTTTAGACTTGAGGTTGTATAACTCTAAAATTATCGCAGAAGACTAACATATTTAGGTCAAGCAACCAGTACTAAAAACAACCCAGTCATCTTTTTGTACAGCACCGAACTGGACTTAGAGGTCAACCTTTAATACAGTCACGTACAGTTCAGTCAGTATAAGAAGGACTGTAGGTTGTACCCACTATACCCACAAGAGAAGGCTCTAGGCTCTAGCTCTAGAGAGAATATTTATACGAAATTTAGGCGGGCGCGTTCAGCTGAGCAAGTATTAACAGCGAATTGAACTAGAGGGATAGGAAGACTAATTGCATTACTGAAGTGACTGTGAAAAAATCTGTAGTAGATGTGGAATACTCCGAAATGGCTGCTCCGGTCCAAATATGCGAATTGTAATTAAGTCGGGGCCTGATGGTGTCAAACATTTTTTGCAATATCAAAATCAACTTCCCTGGGAAGTGTGTTCTCGAATGATCATGCATTTAAACATACCAACAGATGGAACGACTGCTAGCAATCCGACTCGGGGTTTTGACCGTAACAAAACGTTTTCGTCACCAAATGCATTACACGATTTTGGACTGGATTAGATTTTTGTAGGCGGATTCTTTTTAAACTATTTCAGATTATTTAGTTATGATAAAAATAGATCATTTGCGTTTTTTTCGATTCGAATTCGCTGTGTCCCCTAGATTAAATTATTATTCTCTTAGTTCTGCTATTGTGATGGTCCCTGTCTTCAAGGGAATGGTTTAGAATTCTAATGTTTCCATGAAACACTGATAGAAGTGGCGAAGTTTTCTGTCGCTAACATTCACAGGTAGTGCTCTGGTGTTTCAGGGTTCGTCATACCAAATGCATGTTTTGAAATCACAGAAACAAATCTTCGTGCGACTGTCAGAGCACCGACTAGAGAGTTTGCATTTGATCTGTGCTTAATTTATGATAATTAAATGGTTGTTAATCAAAATTTTTTTGGCAACCATACCTGTTACTCGATGATGTCGAGTTCCAATAAATGGTACATTGCGTTTCAATGAATGTGGTCCCATGAAGTTGGTCTCTAAACTTTTTGTAGGAAGTCGATCATTTCGTTCTTTAAAGACTCTGTGTCGCAGAACCCAAATGAGAGAAATTAAATTTTGCATTTCCGAGTTTTATCAGACACTGAAAGCTGCTTTTCAGTGTGAGCGAATTATGGATTGGTTTCTGTATCCTTGCCTAATATTTTCTTATTAGTTCCATATCATGTTTCTTCACCTGGAGAACAGTGGATGCCATCTACATGATAGAGTAGAAATTGCTATATGGACGACTTCTTAGACTCCGCGTCTATCACTTGATGATCAGTTTAGAATCCGTCTGTGTACCAGATTTCCTCTTACCCTCGTAGCTTGAAGCCCTATCCAGCCTTTTAACTAACTAGGATTTTATTGAAAGGTCTTATGACTTTCATTTCGGACCTATTGGAACCAGAAAAGGTGTTCTTTTTTATAAGGTCTTTCTCAAGCTCAGCGAAAAAAGTTGAACAAGTATTTTGCGCTCGATGTCATTCTTCGAGTTAAGAAATACATAAGTCTTTGCTCCTTTCTGCGAAAGCATAAAGACACACATAGACCACAGGCATGATACCTCTGGTCGCGGTATTTGGAAGAATCCCTCCGCTTTCGAATATACAAGAATAAAGGCATTATGCTAATAAATTTTTCTAATGCTGGTGATACACCTGCATCAAACGTGATGCGATATAAAGTTAAACGCAGGTATAGCCACTACTTAACGCCGTAATTTCAAGACAGCGTTGTTATATAAGGGTTTCGGTTTTGAGTTCATTCATTCTTTTCGGCTTTCATGTTCCAGCGAACATTTTAAATTTTTATTTTTAATGCAACGCAAATTTTCGCTAAATTTTGGCAACTTTCATCCAAGTTTGCATGGAAATTATTTTTTAATATTTACAGCAGAACAATTAAAATGTTGTCCTTTTTTATTCAATAAAAAAAACATGTTTTATTGACTTCGTCAACTGTTTTAAAACAAGCGAAGCTAAGCCAATACAAACCTAAATTTAATTGGGACAGGATTCTGTCTAAAAACAATTTGGCGACAATCGAAAAAAAAATTTTAAAGTAAAGTTTTTATGAAAATGTTGGAGTTTATATCAAAAAATGTTGAAAGTACTTGTGGTTTTTTTTATCCATCTATGAAAAATGAAATTTTTGGAAAATAATTTGGAAAATTTATATAGGCTAAATGTCCTTTGATTTTATATCTTGTCATGATGCAGCTTTTCCTTTTTTTTGAATTTGATAGAGATGTTAAAAAGGTTGGACAATCTTTCGATCCATCAGACGGTAAGACTTCGATTGAGTGCAAAATTTTGCATTGAAGAAATGTAAAATGAATAATGGCTCCTCAAATGATACTACTCATTTTAAGGAGCTATAGCTTTGATTTTCTTTTTGGTTTATCCATCTATGAAAAATGAAATAAAACCGAAATATTTATAGGAAAGTTTCCTGTTTTTTTTTTTACAGATGTTTATGTTGTGACTTGCTTTCAGAAATTGTGCAGTGAGGTCGAATGATGAGTAGAATTCGACGTAATATTGAAAATATTTCATAAGAATTCCTGAATAATTATTATGAAAGATAAAATTTATTTTTCTTCGTCTATGATAAAAACAATATTCCGGATATTTTATGCATATCGCTAATAAAGATCCTTCATATTTTTTTTAAAGATGTATTTTGTTGATCTTGTCATTCTACCGATATACAGATGCTAGTAGACGACTCTTCATACCTTTTCGAAACGTAAAATATAGGAAATTCAAGAAAATAAGCGACATATAATAATATAAATTATGTACAACCGTAATAGACAGTTTGAGATAGATTACTGTTGCCATTTAATCGTAAAATGTACCTAAGAGAGAAGAATAATTTCGATTACCCCAAAAACCTTACTTTTGTGAAAAACCAAGCTGGAAAAGATGATCACTAAACAGATCTAAAAAGAAGATCGAAATTTCCGCTCTCTCAAATAAGCTGGACAGACTTTAGTTCCATGTTTGGCTGGGTCAGATTCTAGGACAAAAGTTTCACCTCGAATTAAAACTCTTTCCAAAATAGTTGTAGGATGATAGTCTCGGTTGGTCTGAGTACTCAACTTTTGCTCAATTTCATCAGGAAGTTGAACACGCGTAAATGAAAGGACTTCTGAAAGTTTACGCTTGCCTCATTAGAAACGAAGTGCTTAAAAGATTTGGATCTAGCCAAGATGGTGAAATTAAAGGATTTATGTGTGTGACAAGCACATAATGGGACCCAGCCAAGGTTTGAATTTAAGAAAAAAAAATGAAACTGTTTAAAGTGAAGGCCATCTTCAAGTTTCTCAATCAAATACGGTGGTACAATGGTACGCTTGGGAGGAAGCACTGCTACGTTGCAAACTGACGAGTTGATTAGTGATAAAACAACCGAAACACCTAATACTTGTAGTGCCACAGAAAGGGTAGTTCTAAGCTACAACATTAGTTGAAGCCGTAATATGGAGACAAGGAATTTCGTTTAGTGTATTCTGAAAGCCATCGCTTTTGTAAAAAAATGGCATACGAATGAAGAAGATTTTCAAAGAGGTTTTCATTGGCCAACACTATAGAATTTAGTCCATCGAAATTAATAAAAGTTTCAGATTCGAGCGCAATATCCGAAATACATTTTACGAAAAACAACAAAACAAAATGCCCCAGCCTGAATAAAAAAGTCATAAAAGAAAAGTTTCTTATCATACAAATTAAATCGCAATCGTACCTGAAAATGGTTGACGCCGATACCTCAACTTCTTTCCGTTCTTCCTCAAAAGTTTTGGAACTGGTGGATCCGAAGTTCTCTTATTTGGATTGTCCTTCGTCTCGATGGTGGTAAAATGTCCGTTGACATGTTTTTGTAGTGCCAGCTAGAAACGAATGAAACTCTTCGATTAAACTTCTAATAAACGAAAACAAAACAAAATCACTTGCCTGGGATCCGAAACGGAGTCCACATCCATCGACAATACATTTGAATGGTTTCGTACCGCCATGTGATAGTACGTGTCGTTCGAGCCAGCGTCGCGAACACGATTCTCGTCCTCGTACCTTACATCCGGACCATAGACACGAAAACGGTCCGGTTTGCGTATTAACATGTTGCGTTTGTAGATGATCCAAAAGTTTCGAGCTTGTATCGTACTTTGCGCTACACTTGTCCCAGTAGCAGACACCGTCGTGTCGTTTTGTTCCTTTCGGGCCAAAACGATAGCCAGCCTCGCAGCCGGATGGCACTGGAAATCGTATTGTCTTTGGTTGCGATAGGATCGGGCTGATGGCGCATTTCGGGAGCAACGAATCGTATAGTCCGTCGTTCGTGTTTATTGTAGGTGGTGATTTCAGGATGGGTAGAAGGTCACATGGCTCTAACTTTACAATTGAAGCGGTGGCGGCGATAGTAGTGGTGGAACATTCGATTTTTAAGTTTTCGTAGCTGCTATTAAGCTTATTTGTGAATACACTTGGTGGCGTTTTTTGCTGAATCTGTTCGAGGATTAAGCTCTTCGGTGAGGGAAGACATGGTTTTGTCGCGATGATAGTTTCCTTCGGAGTTAATAATGTTAATGAGGCAGGTGGTTCGACAATTGATGGTATTTTTAGGTGGAAGTTGTTTTCGCTCGGATCATTTTTAAGTTTCGTAAAAGCAACATCGACGGATAGGAGCTTATCGCTTTCTGTGCACGCAGTGATACTATTGATGTCTTTAATTTCGACTGATAAATTTGTCGCGAGCTTGCATGAATTAAGAAACTTGGTCCCTGATATTGGTAATTGTTCGTGCTTGTTGCTTAATGTTACGAGAGGTGGTACAGGCGGATTCATAGCGCCTGCTAAGGAGGTAACTGTTCGTGCCTTACATACCATTGTCGACAATGCCGGATGGGGAATGTTATTCGAAACCGAATCGGTAGCTTGATTCACCACATACCATCCGGACGCAGTAGCCATCAGTACTTGTTGCGTCGATATTCGTTGGCCTCCGAGAAATGTTTGATGGCATCCATTTCCATTGATCGATGACTGATTTACGATCGGCTGTTGAATCGAGAGCGTGCCCTTCGATGCTGTTGACGTTGCTAGAGGCATTCCTTGTGCGATCGAAGTTGGCGATTTGACTAAAATGTTTCCCTGCAGGGCCGACGTGTCCATCGTCAGGACACCATTCGCAGAACTCGCATTTCCCGTGTGACCGTTGGCGATTTGCTGTAGTTTCAGTACTGTTCCGTTGAGGAAGTATTGTGCCCCGTTACCCATACGTGCCAATTGTCCATTATTCACAACCAGATTTGTCCCATTGGAAGTGGCCAAAATATTTGGAATTTGAACCAGATTCGGCATAACTGGAATTTGAAACATAGAACCTACCTTGTTCGATGTAGAACCGTTCTTTGCCTGCTGTTGTTGTGCCGTTGCGTTAAGCTGTTGTTGCTGCTGCTGGTGTTGTCCATTTCCCGGTTGCGGTATTCGAATTGCAGTCAATAAAACTGTGGGTTGCGAGATTTTCGCTTGGTCGATTTGGAAGTTTGTCGTTGGTGGTTTTCGTGATTGATTCGGCGGGTTTCTTACTTCGGTAGTACGTGGTGCTATTGCAATATGTTTCTTTGGTGACTTAAGTTGTTGAGATGCGGCAGTCTTGCGAGAGATTGATGCTACCTGTGCTACTTTCGCCGGTTTTCGTTCGATCTTTTTGAGCGATGGTGGCATCTTTTGAAGCGGTGGCAAGTCAATAATCTCAAAGTCTTTCTTTATGGCAATCGTTTTACGATCTTTTTCGTCCTGCACGGAACTAGCGACCTTTGTAAGGACATTAAAATACTTATCTGTAGATCGGGCGACTAACGTGCTAATATCCTGTTTGATCGGTTTCAGCGGTTTCATCTGAGACTTGAAATATCCGGTGATCTTCGTTTGCGGGTCTTCTTGGACTTTCAGTCTTTTATTCGTGGCAGATACTCCGGACGGCAGTCGTTCCGCGCTCGTTGATGTTCGGACTTTTTTGGCAGTGACGTTCGTATCACTCGGATTAACCGATAATCGCTTATTCTTACCGCTGCTTAAAACACTATTTAGACTACTGTTTTTGTTGCTTGCATTTATGTTGTTATTGTTATGATTGCTTATAGTATTATTCGAGGAGCCGTTCCAAGGCCACTGATGTTGAACAGTTGAAGTTGTTTGTTGCTGCTGCTGATGATGATGATGATTTTGTGTGATCGGTACAATTTGTGGTGGCATATTTGCTTTCGATGACTGATGAACATCCTCTCCTAATGAGACCGGACTATATGGCGAACCAGGATCAGAAGCATCACTCGATGCGGTACTCGAATCAGTGCAACTCAACGTCGCGACTCCACTAAAACGAAACAAAGCAAACAGAAATTAATAAGTTAAATCGCACAGTTTTACAGCACACTTAATTTACTTTCATCTCGGGGCCAAAATTTTTCAAATTTAATTCACAAATCGACGAAATTCAGTGAAAAACTTAACCAAAAATGTCAACATCATCGAACAACCCCGAGTAAAATGGCGACTGACGACCAGTTTTATTTCGAGGGCAATTCCGACCCGAGTGTATTTCAATGGCAGATAAGCCGACCCGCACGACACAGCTGTCAGCCCTCCGATACAATACGATCCGAATCCTTCGTCCTTTTGACAGGTAGAATGTAACCCAGTCGTCCCTTTCGTCAGATTTCCTCTATCACCGTTTAAATACAAGCGAGATAAAGTGAAACGAAAAACTCAGGTTGAGGGCGAAATGCGCATGGTTTTCAGTTTTAAGGAGTCCGTTTTTAAGACCTGTGCACAGGTTCGGTTGATACCTTGCATCCACAAATTTTGGATTAGCGGCTACGGGGTAATTAACTTTACAACCCTTAGGATGTTGTTGAATATTTGTGTTTATACATTTTCTTAGGAAATACAACAACCCCAAATACAAATGTGTTTAGACAGAGTATAATAAAACAAATGTTTGGCTACGACAATTTTTGACGAATGTTTCCGTTGATTCTTTGATATCCCTTGACTGCAGGGCACAACAATTAGAGAAGGAAGGAGAATAATTAGGTTCGCTTCCTCATGGCTTCGAATTGTTTGACCTTTCAAATTATGTACACATCAAACAAACGTTCTCAATGCTTGAAATTATATTTTAAGAACTTTTGTATGGGAGCTAGTAAAGCGAGAGGATGGATTTTGATTATCAACAATGTTAACATTACATTTTTGTAAAAACTATTATACTTCTCATAGAATATTAACGTTCTTGAGCAAAAATAGGATCCATTCAGGCTTTTTGTATTGTCTAAGATTTTTTGGGGCGTAGAGCAGTAACAGAGGTCTAGACCCACGGATCGAGTGATAAGCCAATGATTCCAGTGAGAAGTTAGCTAGACGATGAACCATGATCTCAAAAAGCTTGTGCAATTGGGGAAAAAACGATAGAAAACTGTGATTCACATTTTTAGCCGACATAAAATCATGAAAATGACTAACTGACATGGTTTCTTAAATTTCGGAGGCGGTGGTTTACGGAAACGTTCCCTCACTTGCCGCCTTTTTTTCCCATGTCGCTTTTTCCACTACAAATTCCCATGGAGTCATTAACATATCATTGAAATTGTTCGACATGTTCTTATCGTGGCATTTGTGTAAACACGATAGGTCTACATACTCATCGTTGAATTTACTTAGCCATGACCAAGAATCCAAGAAAGCGTTTTGCACTAATCAGTTTCAAGTCCTTCCCCATCTCTTCTCCTCGCCGATTTCGTACAGTGTTTTTGACCTGTCCACGAGATACTACCATCTAGATGTTCCTTCTTGAATGTTGACACCTACGCATTTCCGGTTCTTGATATACTACTAGTCCTCTTCCACCTCCTCCTTCTCGCGTTTCACATCAATATTCATAGAGTTACCTGTGAAGCAGGTACACAAATCGCATGGGTCTGTGAAGCATTCAAGTATGCTTATTGTTGGAAGTCCTCCACACACGCTATTCATACTGAGAGCAGCTACATCAAGTGGTTCGTACTTTCGGGGGACTATACGAAATGTGCGGTGTGGATAGATGGAGGTGGTTCGTAGGACGGTCATCTCTTAGTACTGGGGGGCTGATGCACCTGATCGAATGCAATTCGGAGCTACCTTGTGCATAAGCCCCCTGGATGATATGGTCCATATGAGGAATATAAGCTGGCATCGCTCGAATAGACAACCCAGCGTACAAGAAGCATCGCAAATAAATTATGTATGGAAAATGTTTTATTACTTCGTAGATAGACGCTGCGCCTAGTGATTTAGCTAGACTTGAACGGTGGATTATATCACAGCTGCCTATGACATGATTCATTCGCTCTTCCATTCACAAAACCGAAACCAGTACCGGCGCGACGGATCGATGTGTCGATCAATTTTTCGATTTGTCGACGAGATTATAGTTGGCTTGTTTATTAGGTGCTGACATGTGAAAACGATTTTTTTGTTTAATTGATCGGCATTTGGCGAAACCTCGAATGTGTAGTCTGCTATGCGATGATATATTAAGAGCTGAGAGCGGCACGTATAGTCGGGTGATCATTAGGGGTGTGACATGTGACATGCGACTTATAATAACGTGTAAGCATGACTCTTTTTAAATGCTGCTATTAATTGCTGACGGAATTCTCCATTCAAAAGCATCATTCAATTTTATCTGTTGCTGCAAAGTTCTATTGTTCGATGAAGTATAGAGTTCGAATTGAAAGTAGTGAACAAGATACTATTAAGTTTGTAATACGGAGGAATGTTAAACCTATATGTCTATATGGAACAAATACTCTCGAGATTAGCTCTCGACAGTACTTTCCGCAAGTGAATCCTGTAGGTACACTTCTGAGAGCAGCTCTCGGATAGTACGACTGAACAATCTCAGACGTCATATCGACAAACATATCGAACACGAACTAATAACAAGTAGTTCTGGAAATCGAAAGATACTTTCTCTTAGAATTTAAGGACATTCGCATAAAAATTTGTCTGAATAACATGAGTAGTACTATATCACTCTCACAACATACCCGCTCGCTCTAAGGCCATATATAATTATTGCTTTTTATTTAATGAGATTTCGAGTTTGATAAATGACTCAGTGAAGAGAACGAAATGTCCCTAATTAAAAACCAAACATTCTGATGGAAAATAATTTTTACTTTTCACACCGCTACAACTAAAAAATTAAAATTTTGGTAATTCCTAAGATGGCAAATATTAAGCTATTTTTACTAATTCCTGAATTCTCATAATCGCGATTAAATATCGAATTGAGTTTCACTTTTAAGGCAATATGCCTTAACTTTTTAAATTTTTAGCTTACATCATAAAGTTACAATGCCCGTTTATCAATTGAAATCCATTGATTCAATTAACAAATTTATTGATTTAATGAACAAAAAAATTTTATGTTGTTGAGCCTTTCGTTGATTCAATAGACGCACGTTAATCAACTTTCGGCCCTTATACAAAAACGACCCCCGTATATTTAATGAAAGGATTCACAGTTCATTGAAATGATTTCAACATAATTAGTTCATTGATTTAACGAACGATTTTATTACCTGATGAAAACAATTCGTAAATTAATGAAAATTTCATTAATTCAACGAATAATGAAAAATTGTGTTGATCAATGTACCTATACAGATTTCATTCAAGAATGAAAAAATTCATAGCTCAATAAATATTTCCTTGATTCGACGAACAATTTTATTAAATAGATACTTATATCAAATACAAAACGGGACTCACATTGAAGTGGGGGGGGGGGGGGGGAAGGGTATATAGGAGTGCCGTGACAAGGCCATATTTTAAAATAAGAAGTAAGTATACTCGTAAGTATTTCTTTTTCCACATTTCTATTACGTTTTATTTCTAATAAAAGGTACAGAAGCCTATACAACATTTTTTAAAGTATATAACAATACATTGACTTAAAAAACAATTTGATCAACTTATGATTAAAATTCATTCGTGATTCAATGAATAAAATACATCAACTTATGAACAAACATCGATTCAATGAACGGAGTACGTCAACTTATGAACAGTTTATTGATTCAATGATCGAAATACTTCAAATTATGAACAAAGTTCATTGATTTACCGAACAAAATACATCACAACAATATTCATTGATTCAATGAACGAAGTATGTCAACTTATGAACAGTAATTATTTATTCAATGAAACAGACAACATTTCAAATCAAAGTAAGGCAGAAAAACTAAACTAACTTACATATATTGATTGTAATCTAGCATAATTATTTTTTATTATAGTACACTGCATTATTGTTATCTGTTTTATTGTTGTTTGCAATAACATTTAGCATTCTTTATCTAAACAATTGAAATGCTTGCAGTGTTCTAAAATTCCAATTTTTTCAAGAATGTAAATAAAAAATATTTATTTCCACTAAACTTACAATAACAAACTTTACTGCTTTAACCATCGATTTTAAAAAGTCAAAAGTCATAAAACGCACTGCGTGTCGCACTGGAAGTTTACCGTACTGTTTGAGAGCCTTTATATTGGTGAAATTTAAATATTTTTTTTAAAGCGAATTCAAGCGAATATTTCGATTCCTATGTTATTCGCCTCACTTTCAGAGCGAATTCAGGCGAACATTTCGTTTAAACATAAATGGGGTCACAGACGAACTGTAATGTGTGAAAAAATGCAAAGGTCAGAGGTCAACTGGGCTTGTTAATGGCTATGCCATTTGTAACAGTTAGAAGCGAATTCAGGCGAACATTTCAGTAGTACATACATAGGAAGTGCCTGAGAAACGTACATAGGCAATGTGTTGTGGAATCAGATATTGGGAGTCTGAGTGGCGGTGTCCTATTATTCGTCACACTTTTAAGGCCAATTCAAGCGAGAGTTTCGTTAGTACATATATTGGGTCCCAGATGAGTAAAAGTGTATGAAAAAACAGAGACCCGGTGCTGTAGAATCAGAGGTACGCAGTTCGACTGGCGGTGTTCTACTCCACAAATTTCTATGCCTATGTTATTCGCCTCATTTTCAAAGCGAATTTAGATAGATGATTTATTTAAATTCATTGGGTTGTATAATAACAAGTAAAAATGATTCAGTGATTAGATCTGAATCTTTACAGCTGCAATTGAAAATTTTGCATTCTATTTGCAAAAACTTACGTTAATCTGACACAGTAAATTGTTCAAGGAAAAATTTTGTTAACAAAAAACCCAAAGCGAATTTTGCCGAACATTTCGGTAGTAACATACATGCATCACAGAAGAACAGGATTATTTAAAAAAAAAATATAAAGACTCAGTGCAGTGGAATTAGAGTTCTGGAGGACAATATCTTACTCCAGAAATATCGATGTCTATATTATTCGCCACGCTTTCAGAACGAATTCAGGCGAAGATTTCGTCTGAACATAAATGGGGCACAGATCAGCCGAATTGTTGGAAACATATATAAAGGACAGAGGTCTGTACTCTGACTGTCGAGGCCTGTATCATTTGCCACACTTCCAAAGCGAACTCAGGCGAACATTTCGGTAGTACATATCTGGTGTTACATAATTGAACAGAAATGCCTGAAAAACGTACAGTGGGTTTCACGAAATCAGAGGTCTGCAATCTCAGTGGTGGTGTCACAATATTCGCCATACTTTTAAGGCGAATTCAAGCGAACATTTCGGTATTACATATCTAGCGTTATATATGAACAGAGATGCCTGAAAAACGAACCGAGGACCTATTGTGGAATCAGAGCTCTGTAATATCAGTGATGGTGTCCTGTTCTTCGCCACACTTTTAAGGCGAATTCAATCGAATATTTCGTTAGTACATCCAAGTGTTCATAGATGATGTTGTCATTGTTTGGTGACACAAATACCAAATTACCTTCCTCTTTTCCAGATAGACATTCATTTTTTACCCAAAAGTTATTGGGCAGACAACCAGAAAAATCTTATCATCGTCTTACACATTTCGTACGATAAGACTTCGAAGAGGCTCTCGAATAGTTCAACGACTTCCCATCCCCTTTTTTCGCGCCTTGTATTCTTGGTCTCAATACCGGAAAACTAGAAATTGCGATAGACTTGGCCAAGTTGATTGCATGGACACAAGTGCATCGAACTCCCAAGAGAGGCGGCTCCTCTTTATCAATTCACAGCTTGCTATAAACTGTGCAATGTGCATCGTGTAAACAAAGTCACAAAGCCACCACCGCGGCCCCATCCTCAGCCCCAGCCTAGTAGAAGCTCAACTTCTCCTTCTTCCCATCCCTACCAATGTACTCCCCCCCAAGTATCCACTAGCTCGAACGCCTTTTATACATAAACTCCCCAAGTATATTAACGAATATATTCAAAAGTGTATAAAATTCTGCATATGGACGGCCACACATGGTTCCTCGCCGAATCCCGTTCTATGTAGTGGCCAGCGTGTTGCAGCTCTGCCCGTCGCGCGCGCTGTATTTGTTGCAATCGAGCGCGTCGCGTCCACTATGTGTAATAAAAGTCTCACGAATGTCAGACGTACAATGACCACGGACTACGCGGACTAGCTTTTAGCTTGCTTGCCTGGACATTACTCGTGTGCTCATGAGTGTAAACAACATAAAAAAAATGCATAATAAAAACAGCATTTTATATTTCTGAACTTGTTTCTCGCACACAACCAACCCACCCCCCCCCCCCAACCTTCTTTCTTCGTTGCAATTTCAAACTGTTTCAGCTGATTTACTATGTCCAATGGCCCAATGTGCACTGCAATTTAATACCTGCGAACAGTGCAATAATTTCGATTATTTGTCTTACGAATGGCAGAATAATTTGATGAATTTGATCGAACATGATTTATTAAATTGACGGAATGCTTTGTGCATTTAGTTGCTCTAGGATATCCTGCTATTGATTTCTGCTGGGTGAATGACCGTCCTAGTGGCTATGCTAGTAGAATCACTAACTTTCGCCCACAGTTGAACACAATAATTCGCCTTAGATGCATCGTGAAGAATCTTCTCTTAGCGAAGCTTCGATTTTATTCGATTAATTTAGCGATCAGTGTTGCCAGCTCGATCATAATCTACACAACCGTCGCACTATGTGACGTAGCTATGTTTTAGATGGCTAGAACTTTAGAAGAATCTACACCATTAATCGTGAAGCTTCAGTTTTATTGAATCAGTTGCCAGCTATCCTTGTAGAGAACATAAATTGTAACGGTATGACCACACTCCATCCAATTGCCACTCTACGTAGTCTTGTTACGCTCGAGATGCCTAGAGCATTGATAAATCTGATATACGTTTCAGGGGAACAATTGAGATCTTTCCTCATCTTTAACGAAGCTTTGATTTTATTCGATTAATTTAGCAATTAGGGTTGCCAGCTATGCGCAGCAATAATTGTAATATACCGAGAGAAGAAATGATTCATCCTGGTCAATGATAGTTTTACATTGGATACTCATGCATCGACCGATTAGTAGACTAAATCACCTGCCTTTAGGCTAACGAGGCCGTTAAGACAGAAAGAACATTTCTTTTCTTCTTAAATCCACCTAGAAACCTTAACAAAAACCAGCCCATGTCTATCGATTCCTGCATTGATTTATTTGCTTTTCAAATAAATACCAAGCTCGTTCGTCCACTTTAACGCTGCCGACTCAGGGTCACTTTCGTGCTTCTGCCCTCTTCTCTTATCATCCGAATGGGGGGGCTTTTTAAATTTTTCATTCCTCTTCCGTCTTCGGTAAAGATATGCACCTAATGCAACGAACCCAGCAGGGGTAACCTGAGCTCGCACATATCTTGCCTCTAGGTCCATTGACCGTGGTACCCACTAAGAAGAATAGAGATGATTGCAACTTGCAAGGTAGCAGGCAAATTCACAAAAGTTTCCATCAATTCTTTGTTTTTAGTGGTTTTTCTTTTAAGATTTTTTTGTGAATTAAATTCAGAAAATATTTACAAGAGCGAAACTCAAATTAGTGTTATTCAATAAGAACAGAATTTAATTATGCATTACAATTCTTAGATCAGGTAACAGCTGAGCGAATTCAATGCAGCGAAAACAGGGAATTCTCACTTAATGATAAATCGAACTGGCTTGGCGAAGGAAGAAGCCGCCTTCTCATTAATTTTACTTCATAAGAAGTGAAGGATTCGCAGACCTGGACCTAGACACCGTGTAAACTTCGCTAAGCGGTCAAACCGGCTTGGTAAAGTGACGGAATCTGATTTATGCTTAAGGAGGAGCTCACAATCAGGACACGGCCAGAGTACGAATTTCGTAAGAAATCAAACTGGCTAGGCTAGGACAATGTGCATGGGCACTAGGCTTGTGTAGTTCGCGAACGAACTAGTTCAGAAGAGCGTTCCCAGAACTGAAATTAACGAACTAGTTCGCAGTCAGTCCCGCTCCTAATTCGTTTGTATTCATTCATTGAAGTCAGTGATACAATATACTTGATGACTAAAAACGAAAGCTTGGAAGACATTGTCTCTCAAGGATTGATTCGGACTACGTTTCCTATTCAAACTTACGCGACCTGTTTATTAGCCGGTCTAGTGCGGCGTATATCTCGTACGTCAATAATATTAAATTATCGATTAGGGACAAACCTAAGCGGTTCTGGGATTTCGTCAATTCAGAAAGGAATTCCGACGGATACCCCGCTTTCTATGTCTTTTGATGATGTGGTCAGCGATGACCCTTTAGTCATTAGCAACTTCTTCGGGAACTACTTTCGTGCTGCTTTCACTTCTTCTAACTGTGATAATAGTTTTAAGAATCATAAACACTTGACGAAGTTTCCTTCTACTTACTTCATTGGAGATGAAGGATTTGTATATAGACGAAGCTACTCTTTTGAAATTTATCTCAAATATTGCAGATAGTTTTTCTGTTGGTCCAGACGGCATCCCTCCAAGCGTTCTAAAACGATGCGGCTCTTCCCTAGTAGCACCCTTGTGCAATTTACTCAATTCTTCTCTTCGTTCAGGTGTATTTCCCAGTTCATGGAAATATTCTACTATTAAGCTGTTATTTAAGAAAGGTAAGAGAATGGATGTACGAAATTATCGGCCTGTCGCCAACCTTTCTTATATTTCGAAGCTATTCGAGGCTATTGTTTGTGATGTAATGACTTTTCATTGCAAATCAATCATAAGTCCATCCCAACATGGATTTACTACGGGTAGGTCTACTACCACAAATTTAATGGAATTTGCTAATTTTTCCATTAAAGCGATTGAAGGTGGAAATCAGGTAGACTGGATTTACACTGATTTCAGTAAGACGTTCGACAAAATGAATCATTCCATTCAGACTTATAAGCTCCAATTACTCGGTTTTCCAGTCATGTTTATTAATTGGATCAGTTCGTATCTACTTAATCGCACTCAAAAGGTGTTTTTTCGTGGAACCCTTTCATCCGACATATATAATACTTCTGGAGTACCTCAGGGGAGCCATTTGGGTCCACTTTTATTTATCCTGTTCATTAATGACGTGAGTTCGGTTCTCTCCCACTCCAAAATTTTAATGTACGAGTATGCTGATGATGCAAAGATTTTTCGCAATATAACCAATGTGGTTGTGGTTGTTCTCTTCTTCAGAGTGACTTGCAACGGTTCTATGACTGGTGTATACTAAATTGTATGCCTTTGAATATTAGTAAGTGTATCACTGTATCATTTTCTAGAAAGAAAACTCCAGTTAAATTTGATTATAGTTTAGAAGGAAACCCATTATATAGAACTGACAAAGTGAACGATTTAGGGGTATATTTTAATACCGAAGTTACTTTCAATGACCATTTTGATTATATTGTCGGTAAGGCTAACTCTGTCTGGGGCTTTGTGCGAAGATGGTGCAAGGATTTCAATGATCCGCATATTACAACAATTTTGTACTTCACTTTTGTCCGTTCTATTTTGGAATATGCCTGCCCGGTATGGGCTCCATACTATGAGGTTCATAAAAATAGAATTGAGTCGGTTCAGAGAAGGTTCTTGCGATTCGCACTTAAAGGTCTTCCTTGGCAAGATCCACTGCATCGGCTTCCTCCTGCCGATGGAGTCATTGGTTGATAGACGAGATGACCTTAGAGCTGTTTTTGCTTTCAAGGTAATTTCTGGTGATATTAACTCCCCGTCATTGCTGGAAGGCGTTACTTTTAATGTTCCATTTCGATCCTTGAGAGACTATGTGTTGCTGGATATTCCTCACCATCGGACAAATTACGGCCAACATGAACCAATCACATCTCTTTCACACATTTTTAATTATACTCGTAATTACAGTCAAATTGACTTTAACATTTCTATTCATCAGTTAAAATCGGCTTTATCAAATAAATAATGTAATATTATATTTATGCATTTAGGAGTGTATGTATATAATGATGTATTTTTTGTACTTATTTTGTATTTATTATTATTTATATTTTTGTTATAAGTAATCAGTATTTCATGAATTTGAATAATAAAATAAATGAATGACCTTTTTTTAGCTCATCACATTCTATGAGATGACCTTTTGTACTTGTACACTGACGACCTTCTTTTTTTACATTCTACCACAATGACGACTGCGACACTGTCTTTTTCATCACTGAACTTCAAGTTCGTTCTTTTAGTTCAATAAGTTCGTTCTTTTAGTTCACTAGTTCGCAGCTTAACTCCCGCGAACTAGTGAACTAAAAGAACGAATTAGTTCGCGAGGGATTGGGAATCGAAAATGATCGATCTTCGCTCACTATGGTGAACTAAACTAACTAAAAGAGTGGTACAATGAGGCTCTTTGTTGGGCTGAAGCCCTTGCAACACTAGTGATACCTTTCACCATTTGGTATCAGCCTATCTCACTTCAACCATCTTCAAAAAGTACACCCTGCATAAGATCACACCCCAATCTACCCACTCAGACCACAAGGGTTCTTGGATTATAGGACGCTATCTTATGCAGCAAACAGACGTAGAGTCCACAGCTTTCTTAAAAATCTACCACCACCCTTAAGGATAGGATTAAGATAGAAAAGAGGGTGTATGGTAACTACACTTAATGGAAGGAGAATTGCATTTTCTATTCTGTGACTCGTACCTTAGACATTAGTGAAATTTATTTATACTGCTCGTATTTTAATGATCTGACCCGTGCTTTTACGGCTTTTGTATGGTAGCTACCTCAAAAAGTAATTTTTCTATCAATAAACCCATTAACCCTCTCGTTTTGTATGAAATTTAATTCAATTCAATTTTAGCATTATAGCTGGGGTTTTCGTGAGTTTGGTCGAATGTAAGGACCCATTTTTTTAAGGAAATTTGTTTCAAGGATTTCAATTTAGTGCATACAATTTTTATTTCGTCTTTCAGTCGAGATTTACGCTACCCGAAGGAGAGGAGAATATTTCGTATAAAATTACGATTTCTCAGTGAATTCCGGGATTTCGGCAAAGGGCTTAAACTACTTTGACCTCCCTAGACACAGTGCAAAAAGCAATCGATGTTGGCTAGCCCTCTACCATCGTTACTTCAATCAATGGTGACTACTCCGACTTCAAGATGATCGTGATAAAACGGGTGTTTACAAAAACGTCCTAAAACCCCTTTAGGCCGTACACTCAAGCATGAATTTTAAGCGAAATGTCCATCGTTATGTTAAATTAAAAATCTTACACATTTTATTGTAATTTAATTCACCACAGTCGCAGGCTTTGACCTTTTTATCACATACCACGACTTTCAATCTCAAAACATTTTAAGAAAATCATTAAGATATTTCGAATGATCGCCAAAAAAAAAATCGGACATCATTCAATGAAATGTTAAAAAAATAAAAATAACTCGTTTCTCGAATTCAAGACAAGAAAAAATACACAAAGCTCAAAACAGGTCTTATAAAAATATATAAAAATCGAAAGGAGTTCCACCTCCACAAACGCCATTCGAAGCGCGTCACTAAGAACCTCCCAAAAAATTCTGAAAAAATTTAACATCTTTTGTGTTTGTATTTGGAAAAAAAATTTCTTATTATCATGGTATTTCCGTTTGACTCATTATCAAAAAAAACAACAAAAAACAAAACCTATAAATTTTGATCGGATTTATAAAGTTACCTATAAATTGCGCCTAATGTATGAGTCCGGTTAAAAAAAATGTCGTCCGGTATACAACGAAAATAACAAGACACAAATTTCAATCCAAGAAAATGAGGGCATTGACTGATTGTCTCGGCTGATGTCTGTAAGATTGAGTCAAGACGTCGTAGACCTTAGTGTCGGCAAACAAACCAATAAACAAAGAGAAATATCAAAATGCATTTCTTTATAGTCTTGTTTTGTATTCCCGAGTTGTTTTTATGATTGTGTCGATTATTGCAACAATAGGACATCTTTCTACGGTTATGCGATCCGGTAGCAGTTACTTCGAGCGTTTAAAATGGTTATGTGTTCCATGAGCTGGCCATAGACAAAAATTTCAGCTTACTTGGTTCAACCATTCTCGAATTAACAAATATCCGAGTTGAATACCGGTTATTTACCCGATATTTACGGATGTATATTGGGTTTTTAGCCGTTAGTCAATGACAATTATTTAAAACATGATTCTCTTAAAGTTAATTATTGAGTTTAAGAACTAAATTTGGCTAAAACTAACGATTACGATATTCTTCAAGGCTTTAGACATACTACACCCAGAACAGGCATTGAGGACCTCTACCAATAGTTAGCTGCATCTACGTCTATATGTTGAAGTCACAAAGCATATGCTATAGCATTGTAGTTATAAAAGGTTAAAAAAGGCTGAGCTGTGACGTCAAAGCCGAAATATAACAGTGCAATTCTTGGCTAGGTTTTGACAAGATTCATGCGATTTTTCTATGGAAATTTTCTAAATTTACTCGTCATATTTACAACAGAAAATTAAAAAAAAAATGTTAACTCTACTTTCTCGTCTGACTTCGTCAGCTGTTGTAAGACTAATCAATATAAGCCAAGACACCAAACAAAATTTATCTGCGACAGGAATAAACTTTTATAACTAGGTTTAGACGAAACTGATTATTGTAACAGGACGTAGGTGCTGGGTACGAGCTTCGTCTTGGGCTTGGGAGAATTCGCCAACATGAAGTTAGGCAAGCTGCTGCAGTTCGTCAGGCTGGCAAGTTGGTTCGCCTAAATTAGTCCTGGTCATACGGAAATCTTTCCACGAAAATGTGGAAGCACAATGGGACCTATTGGCGATTTGTGTGTTTGGTTGGTTACAGCAGCGGCAACACACCTTACCTAGCCTAACCTAGGTGACAAATAAAATATAAGTGTTAGCTTCACGGTTAAAAGATCACGTGATACTTCTACCTGATTACACAAATAATCGAGAAAGTACCGATAAGTATCCGTATTGATTTTTTGTTTGTCCATTCAGGTGAACAAATATTGATCAAAAAACGTCTCAAGAAATATCTGCACAGGCGAACACTGATCACACTTTTTTATACTTTTAATACAGCAATCGAGAATGTTTCGAGAATTCTCCGTGAAGGCGAACTCATCAATTTTTCTTGAACTAGATAGAATTTATCGAGAACAGTATGAAAAGTACGTATCATAGTATATGCGAACACAATTGCAGAAAAATGATCAATTGCAATCAGAAGCTAATATTTCTGGTTTACCATAAATTCGAAGATGAACATTTTTTAAGTCCTAAGAGTGATTTGGAGATAGGCGAAATTGTCAAGTTACTAGTAGTTAATGATAAAAAATATAACATCTAACGAAATGGATTCGATTTCGCTACTATCAGGCAATCAGATTTTTCTTTCGTGTAGGAGATTCGACTTTGATTCGAGACGGTAATTCGATATCGAATCGCAATTATGAATCGGAATGTAGATAATATGATTACGGTAACCAATTACCCATTTTCGGTTTGATATCTGTACGAATTAATATTGAATTGAATCAAAATGTTTGCTGACTTTAATTTATATATCATTGGAATCCTGGCAAAATTGCTCTAGTCATCTTATAATAAAAAAAATTTAACCTGAGGAAGAGCGATATTACAGAACTATACACACAAAGTTGTAATTAGAGATGGGTAACTCAGATCTGAGCCAGCTCAATGAACCGGTTCAAGCAGAGGATCAAACTGAGCCAGATCTTCTTCACGGATCTTTACGGTTCGCGGATCTTGGCGGTTCGCAGATCTTGACGGCTCAACAGATCTTTACGAATCTTTGCGGTTCGCAGATCTTCACGGCTCGTGGATCTTTACGGTTCGCAGAACTTTACGGTTCGCGGATTGAAGCAGATCTTTACAAATTGCGGATCTTTGAGGTGATGATGATGGAGGATAGAAGATGGAAAATGGAGGATAGAGGATGGAGGATGAAGAGGATGCAGGACGAAGTTTGGAGGATGAAGGATGGAAAATGGAGGATAGAGGATGGTGGATGGTAGGTGGAAGATTAAAGATTAAGTGGTGAAGATTGAAAATTGAAGATGGAAGATAGAATTGATAATCTAACAGACCGTGGATCTTTATGAATCGCAGATCTTTGATTGGAAGTCTTTGTAAACTATGAGGTAGTACATTATACATATACTATACATGCTACTTATAAAGCATCCGCGAAGAATACCACCATGATAAAAATGTAAACGTTGATTGACAGCAAAAAAGTTTAAGGGTGCGTTTGTATTAAAATACAAAATTGTTATGTACCTATTGAATAACCCTTTAGTACGGCAGTGAAAACGATCCACCTGGATCTTTTAAACCGGCACAAAGAGCTGGATCTTTGAAAAGAGCGAGATCCGGTGAGCCAGTTCATTGAAAAGATCCGAATTTCCCATCTCTAGTTGTAATTTCTACTCAAACATGTCGTATGGAGACTTGCAATTTTTGAGTTCGAAACATTCCAAAACCCTCCGATTCGTCACACTTGCAGCTAATTTTAATTACCCGTTAAATACTCGATTTTTTGTTTAATCCGATTAAGAAGATGTGTTTGAAATGTCCTTTGTTTGATAGTCTTGCTCTAAGCCATAGTTCGAACCAAAAGGGATGGTTAATATAAGGGAGATGTCTGCAAAACCATATTTAGGAAGTTATATTTGGGTAGAACAAAAAGGAAACCTTTAGCGCTACTTGTAAGGTTGTAGATTGAAGCAGAAAACGGGTAAAATCATAACAGCATTGTTGCTGTCCTACTGAAGGTGTTCTCACAATCTTGGAGCCTTGGACCAATTTTTTATTTGAAATCTTGTAAATACTTAAGACCTTATGTTTGATCCATTTTTTAGAATGCTTCTTGCATTTTTGATGTAAAGCATATCGTGCAATTATGGATAATGGTGTCCATCGTTTACCTGCAACGAAAGAAGAAAAAAAATTGTTAAGAGTTTTCTTGATTTAGTCTCTTGTATAAAAAATTGTATAAATTTTGGAACGTTGATGAACAAAGAAGTGGATCATATCAGTGGATAATTGCCAACATTCTCTCACGCCTTTTTGTCTCCACTCTACCACGCCTTTTTTGCCTCCCCTCTTCCACGGTTACCACGCCTTCCTACCACAATAGCACTCATCCATCACCCAAACCTTTCTTCTAGGAGTGTGGCTAACGATATTCAGGAGAAGGACACTGTCAGTCAGAGTGCAGACCTCTGATTCCACAACATGGGGCGTTTATATTTTTTTCGATACTTCTGCTCATCTGCGACCCCATGTATGTACTACCGAAACGATCGTTTGTACACCATCTAAAAGTAAGGCTCGAGATTTTCTTTGGAAGGACTGCGAAGATCTTCATTTTCCAAGCGATGAGCTTCGTGAACATACTGCTGAGTTCCTATAGATCATTGGTAAATTCGAGACATGGGGAAGAATTTTGGCGAGTTGCTGAGAACGATCGAGTTAAAAACAAAAGATCTAGGTACAGTCAACGTTGCGTTGGTTTCTTAAAGTCATCATCAGCAGCCCGACTCACTAGTCCCTTATAATCTAAAGCACTTAAATGCTGTAAATTGCTAAAGGCAACACACAATCTAAGGCCGTCTTGAAAGTTTATCCGAATGCAAACACCGTGTATGTACCAACAATATCAACAAGTAAATGTATAAAGTGGCATAATGCACGCTAGATTGGTTGTGTAAATTGCGATTAAGAGGGAACTGACCTACCGCAACGATGTTTTTTTCTTCTCCCCCAGATATGCATCTGCAAAAAGTGAACAATTGCGCGGAGAGGCTTGACTTCTTTAGAACTGGTGGACAAAGAATATTGTTCGTCGATCTTGGATCTTGTACTCGTCGTAGAGAGCTCGACAAGTTGAAGATTACGCGACGCGAAGAAAACAAGCCCCCCATATTGAGACGTTCGCATCGCGCGAATTGTAGCACGCTATCTCAGCGAGCTCGAGCTGGAGCCTGCTGTCTTTCGATTCCATCGTTCCGTCTTAAAAGTTCTAAGATCTATCCTAAGCCGGGCTTTGTTATTCTTCTCCACCCGCTCACATTTTCAGTCTGGTTTTATTTCCAGAATTGGAATCAACGGTCGCGACAGGCACATTTGAATTTATGTCCGAATCATATGGAAAACGAAAGTTCGTTGATTTCATCATAACCAGTTTTCCGCAGGTATTTTCTTTGGCGGGGGAGAATTGGGAATTTCCATTGCGGTTCGCGCAATTTTCAAACTTAACGCACAGTGGGATCAGTTGTGGTTGCATCATCGAACGCATCAACTGAAGCATCATCAATGTGCTAGTCGGTGATACTAAAGACGATGATCTTTCGAGAATGCAACGATCGTTCCATGTTCGATGCTGGGCCATATGTGTATCGTTTTATTACTAGCGATCACTAAGCTTGGGAACTTGATTTTGCATTTTATTAGGCAGTTCTCAAATCGAAATTGCTTTTAATTTCATGCGGTTCGTGTGTAGGAAGAACCAGTTTAGTTACTGGGCTTTTTGTTTTTATTTTTTTTAATGAACAATTTCAAATTAATGGGCGGTAGATAATTTGCAGATAGTAGTTTTCCTATTATACTGTCATAGTTACCACTTTTCCATACCTCTAACCTCGCCGGTGTTCAATTAAAAAGTGAAGTTCGATATGGAACAAATCGCACGTACTTTTATTTGTCCGTGTAACATGTTTCACGTACTCTTATTTGCCCGTGCGACTTGTTGCGTCAACAAAATTACTCTAATCAACGGGAATCAGGGCCGACCGTAATGAAAGCGATAGCTATATTACTTTACAAGTTATCCACATTTAAGTAAAGCCAATTCGTCACTTGAGTAATCCTTTTTGTTTAATAAAGTGCAATTAAGAACCTTTAATTATTCTTTTACTTTGTTTTACTACCAAAGCAAGTTGCTAAATCTACACCGGTTATTGACTTCAAGAAAAACTTAGACAGTAATTAAACTTGTTAAAAAATTAAGTTTTTTTTTCACGCACTGCGGAAATATTGTATTAAAATTCCAATTTTAAATTAATAAAAAAATGAAAATAGCTAAGAATTATGTAATTAATTTTCACGTCCGCGATTTTTACAGAGAAATAAATGCACTAAGTTTTCTATGGCCAGAAAAAAAGTGAAGGCTATTAAAGGCTCAAACTTCCTATTGTCGAGAAGAGGAGCCCATCTCTTTGCACTCATTTTTCGAGGATGTTTCCTGGTTTGTAAAGGACTCGATGGATCTTAGTAATTTGGGTATGTAACGTTCCTTCTTATTGGCACTTCACTAAAAAAAAGGATTGCTAGATTACGAAAATGGTTGATAAATACCCTTTAAGTAGAGGTTCGTCGTTCTTGAGTGAACTGCTCTAAAAAAAACATTTCTTTGAAATGAATGAGTAAAGTAGCTCACTCATTTTGGTGAACTGCAGTTTAATTTGAGAAGATAGACGACTAACCAATTACCTCGTTTCATCATACAGTGAAGACACAACTCAATTCTACTCAAAACAAAGCTCTTCACTCCCAGCGGTTCAGTTGCATATGCGTATGGGTTTTGCATAAATATTATAAAGCAGGTGTAGGTATATGCAACTGTACTGTTCGTTTTTATGGTGTGCGGAAGCAGTTCAATATTGAGCTCGGGTCACAATTCTAATATTCAAAATGCAAGAATGTAAACTTGTGAATTGTTTCCATTATACATGAGAGTTCAATTGAAGTGGTTCAGTGAACTAACTCTTTTAAGTGAACGACTAGTTCGGAAGTACTTCACTGAAATGAACTGTTTCGCCCATCTCTATCTTTAAGTAGGTGCAGATAACAGAAGAGGCCAAAGCAGTCAAATAAAAATCGTATCCAACATGGAACAAGTCGTTTGTATTCTTATTTGTATTTCAAACAAGTACCACGTATTCTTATTTGTACGTGTGACTTGTTCGGTTGAAATTTTCTGGAAAAATAAGAAAACTGTGAGTATGGCCTATTACTCAATACCATCAGGACTTCGATGGGTGTAGAAAACGAACGTTTGGATCTATGTAAATCCTGTTTATACGGTACAGAAGGTTCAATTGGTATGAAAGAGGTCTATTTAGTGTCTGGATTTGGTTTTCAAAACTAATCCTTCAGGATTTTTCCCGTCACACATTACTATTGTTCCCATTCGAAGTAAACAATCGACTACAGAAAATGGGCCATACCTGTCCGTCGTTTTCGATGTAGTTTCCTGCCTGCTGTTTTCAACCATATATACAAAACCAAACTACACACATGCTGAAGCAATTGAAGCTTTTCACATTACAGTACAATACTTAATCATGGCTTAAGAAAACCTTAACGAACGCTTTAACTAAACAATTACACAGCACAGACCAGGTAGTAAAAGAACCAGCAATTAGATTCCATCTTAAGCTGAACGAAGCTACAAGATTCGATAGATTTCTTAGGTCTCGAAGAGATTAGATCGATTTTGACTGGTTCGCGAGGTGAGTTAGAAAAACGCGTTTTTTCAAGGGCCGTAGGGGGTGTTCTTAAGCGCGCACGTTGAAACGGACCTTCCATACGGATGTAATCGAAAAACTGTGAACATGAATTGTCTCCCGGCTAAAGAACTCCCTATGAAATATCTTAAAGAAAGGCGTCGAGAAAACGGGCTCCAGGGGACCAATTTTAAATTCGATAGTGTGTATGGGCGCGCACAACTCGTAATAGTTGTAGTAGTGCAGTTAACGAATGTTGTTCCCAAGGGATTAGGAGTGCTGAGTTTTCGTATAGTGAAGATATCGGTCTTTTTTTTGGAATTGAAAAGACCAAATTAGTTTTACTCGATTTCAAAGAATACTTTTCGAGAGGAAGATGTACGGGAACATATGGCTAGACGATAGAAGAGATTTAGGGTCTAAGCAAGCTGAGAAACTCGGCATGATGTTGCTCGTTTAATGGGATATTCATATTTTTGTTTACTTAAGAAAACTTGTTGAGATTTCGTTGTTGACATATTCATATATGGATGCATATGTTAAGACTACCACACAGAGGTCATGTTAATTGTTTTGTAAAGATCTAAGGTGATTATAACAGGCACAGGTTTTCTTTCAATCTCTGAAATTCGATTAATCGATCATATTTCTTTATTTATTTGGAAGTATGAACAAGATTATCACATCGACCATATGCTGGGCGTTCGAAAACATGCCTCATATCAGAAAGATCACGGAAAATAGTAAGAAATACTTCACTCGAGGAAGACAATTTAGTTTTCTGATAGTGAAGAAAAAATATGGCGAGCAAGTCAAACTTAAAACGTCGAAAACCGACAATCTCAAATGGTTATTATTGCGCTAATACTGCCCCAAAATCTCAGGAATGAACTTGTGCCGGTCCTATAGAAACTGTGGAAAGAAGTTGTTATGCTCTCCAGTATCGACAAAGTTGAACAGAGTTCAATCTTCGAAATCCCCACTGTCTGTCTGTAGTCGGCGATCACTTCAAAATATTTAATTTTTATTATCAAAAATTTTGACAGCTTCAACTTGGCGTATAACACCACGTGTATTACGCTTTCACTCCTTTCGTTACCAATCACAAGTGACAAACAGCTTTTAGCAGCTTTAAAAAGTATTGTCAACATTTTTGGCAAAAACTCTGAAAGTGATAAAAACCGAAATTTTACGGCGAAAAAAATAGTAAATTTCACAAGCCTAATTTCGTTTTGGCAGTTTCAAAAAAAAAACTTTGTCCAATATTTGACCATCAGACAATCGTTCCACAGCAGCACAATAAGACTTGATTTCAACAAAGACAACGGACTTCCTTTCAACCGGAAGAGTTGAGTTTGTAAAGGAAGTACCCTTGGATTGTAGCATCTTTTGGATTGTCGCAAACCTTGATTTCAAAATAATACCAGCAAAGAAGTTGAAAATAATGAAACTTTTTTGTTTTGGCAGTTTCAAAAAAACTTTGTCAAATATTTGACCATTGATAGCGAATCGCCAAATTTTTGTTTGTCAAATTATTTCATTTATCCGTTTGACATCATTTGAATGGCGTACTTCCAGACCGTCATAAAACAATAAAATCATAGACAGCAGATTTCCATTTTACCGGGAGTGTTGTGTTTGAATTTGAAAATTCAGTTGACTTTGTGGGACTCGAATCTATAGCAGAGATAGATTGAAGGTGAGACTACACTGAGAGCGAAGCGCGTGATGACCCAATCGCATTGCGTGCGCCGTATCGCGACGCAGGGTATAGGCAAATGTATTTGCCTGTTTTTTTATTGTTCCGATATCATCGTCTATTGGAAGAAATCCAATAGAATTGATACAATTGTCAAAATCGCCCTACTACACGCACGACTATCAAAGCGACGCAATTAAAGCAATGCGATATAACTGTAACTGGTTGCACTCCCTAGCATGAATTCTAATCAGCTGTCATCGCGTCGCATCGCTTAACGCGCGCGCGTCGTGTTCACTATAATTTCACCTTCAGTACTATGCTATCGAAGTCTCAAGTTTGTCCTCAGCGATTGCTGTAATCCGGTAGGGCTGTAGGCTAAAAACCTACCTCCGGAAGAAAAAAATAATCAAGTTATAGAAATAACAAGAAGTCGTGAAAGGAGAATTTGGAAATCAACCTAACAATAAGGATCTATTCGTGGAACTAAAAAGTGAATGATAAAGTTATCGAAATGAGTTTTTTCGGAGTCAGAGCAAACTATGAAGGCCACTAATGTGATCTCCGACTGAAGAAGATGCTACTAAGCTAAATGTAGAGAAATTAAATACAAGTGAAGAATTTCACTACTTTTCACTTCTGATTGTGAAATCCCAAATTTCCGAACAAACAACGAACTTTAATTGCTCAATTTTTTATTACTCATTTATTTTCCATTTAACAGCTAGAACATTTTTAATTCAATTTTAGCAATAAACAGGTGTTGCATTAAGCAACTTTCTGTAATCATAGGATAAGACCAAGTTACTTACAGTTGCTATTTAATTATTCATGAACTTGAAGGATGTACTCAGAATAAAGCACAGGTAGCATAATATTCTCGGTTAGATTAAGTGTAGTTTTAAGACTATGGTCGACCACATCACAGGAAATGCATGTCCAAAAGCTATGAAAATTTTAGTAGGCGATTTGAATACTAAAACAGGAAATGACTCAGACAACATGCACTCAGTTTAGTGTAATACCTTATCCAATATGTGCAACATAACAAATGTAATAACACTATGTGAAATTATGCACTACATACCAGGCGAAATTACCTACAATATTATGACCTTATTTTGGAAAATTGCTTTTGGTTTTCGAAGTGATCTTAAAGAGTTATGAAAGTTGGAGAAGGTTTAGTCCCCCTAATTTCTTCACTGTTCAATCCCATTTCAAAATTAGAAAATCCAACATCTTTTGTCTTGCAAAGAAATGATATCTGATCTATTGGAAAATAGTGCAATCAAAAACAAAAAAAGATTGTTTTTACGCAGCTCTACCAATAGCAGCTGAAAAAATTGTTGTAGGTCACACATTGTTTTGGTACAAACACGAAAAATCTGAGAGAACAAGACAAAAAATAATATGCAAAAAGCGCTGGAAATACCTTAATTTCGCTTGCGTCTGCCTCATTAGTATAGAAGAAAAATTAAACCTCCAGATTTTCATCTCACTGTGCAGATATTTTAAAAACTGGTCTAAATGTTTGTATCCCGCTCAACACGATCGAATTTTTCAACGAATTTTCAAGTTCCTCGTCGAATTTTTCAATTCATCGAATTTCTAAAATTGATGCGATGGAAAATTGGTTTAAAAGGTTGCAGAAATTGTGTCCAAAGTCCACCTTTACGCGATCGAATTTTTCATCGAATCGAATACTTTAAACGAGATTTTATGAAACAATTTTTGCGATAAAAAAATATATTCGATGCGATGAAAAATTCGATCGTGTAAAACGGAATTAATAGTGAGTACAGGATTATTCTAACTCTGAATACTGGCCTACACTCTAAAAACAGATTGTAAAAATACTCTGTCTTTAAAGCAAAAAGAAGTGGAAAAATACAAAATAAAAAATAAAAGTTTTTTAGCGCACAAATAGGTAATATTACACAATAAGGTAGAGAATTACATCTATTTTGTTCTATAAAAAGACGCCTAAGTCAATATGATTATATTACACCATTAATAAAGTAAATTCAGGCTTAGTGTAACTTTACTTTAAATACTATGTAATATTACGCCAGAATAAGCAAGTTCGCGAAAATTAATTTCATTATTTCATTTTACTTCACGTCGTCAGGTTTGCTAAATCAGACAAATGTTTTTGTGCAATATTTGTAAATTAGTTTTCGAATTAGTAACCGTAATATCATTGTCAACTCAATTCAATTTAATACAGTACATGTATTGTAAAATTGCGTTTTTAATTTATGATTTTACCGTATAATTATAAATATGAATTAAATGGAAGATTTTCTCCTATTTGAAAACGGGAATTTTACACAAAAAGTGTGTAAAATGTCTATTGATTACGCAGCTTTTGTGAAATGATTACATCACTGATGTGTATTGATTACGCATATGTTGTGTAATTATTACAACTTATTTGTGTAATTTTCCCTGTAATTACACATGCATGTAATTTTACCATTATTATCGATGGAAAACAGTTGCCAACTATAAAAATGGTAAATTTACTCTAATATTTCTTAACCTGCGTCTACACTGACAATTTATCTGGCAATGGCAATGGCAATGGCAACGGCATTATTGCCATACACAAATTGACAGTGTAGACGCACCAAACGCATATGGCAATATTGCTCTATGCATTGCCATGGCAATTTTGAGGATAATATTGCCAGAAAACGAATCGTTTGACAGAAGTTAGCGTCGCTTGTCAACAGGTAGGACTTACGTTTTTTTGGTTTGATTGCAAAATGAATGAAAATAAGTGGACTAAAGAAAAAACTATTGAATTAATCAATAGTTTTCGAAGTTATGATTGCTTTGTTTCACAACTTGACAATGCAAATTCACTCGCTCAAATGAAAATTGCCTGGCAATCAAATGCCCACTCATTGCGATTTGACATTTAACTCAATGACAATATTGTCATTGTCATTGCCAGATAAATGGTCAGTGTAGACGCAGGGTTCGAGTGTATTGAAGATAATGACTAAGCTTTTATTAAAAATAAACTAACTCAAGATTTAAATTAATTAATAATAAAGAAATCAGTTCAAAAACCTCTTCGAACTTAAACTTAAAAAAAAACCGTAACTCTAGAAGTGCATTGAATTCATTCCAAAGAAGATTTTCGGGCGTAAGATGTTTTATACGAAAATAAATGGATGAATTTGACAACAACAAAACGATCTGATAAAGACGACCTTCATTGAGGTCAGAGACATAATTTACGAACGTCGTAAAGGTTGCAAACCTCTTGAATCTCGAACTCACCTGAAATCTTTCGTGCCTACCTGTACCAATAAAACGAACCTGCCCAAAATTACACATATGTATTTATATATATATATAAAAAGATTTTAATGGTCTCACCGAAAGCTTCACCATTGGTCCTATATTTTTTTTGACCAATCTTCTGATTCATATCCGAAGGAATTTATGTTGTTAGTTTCTTGGATTTATAAATGTTGCGGTCAAAAGTTTTGTACGACTATGTTAAAAAAAAATAGTGCCATGTGTGGGAATAGATCGTATTACGAATAACATTTTTTCACTAATATCGGAAGTACCTCTTTGACCGGTTATTTAGGCCGGACTTTTAGAGATTTGAAAATTAGGAAGCTGAGTCAACTTCCTTTCGATCAACGTGTTTGACAAGAAAGTTAGTATTTTCCGCAGCAATTAGGAAGTCAAATGTGACGCAAATAATGACTATAGAATCCGGTATAGAATGAGAATTTATAAAAAATTTTATCGTATTGCAGCTAATGGATTGTGTAGTTAATGGTCATCGCTCGGTTCCCACGAGTTTATTTCGCAGAAATAATTTACTTTGCGGTTATCTTAGACGAGTCAGGAGCATACTAATTGAGGGAAGCGACCAGTTAAAAAAATGAAAAGATCGTTTTTAGTAAGTCACGAATATCAAATCGATTTCTGCGAATATCAAAGCCATTTCTGAGATTTCTACGCCACTTTTATTATGACAAAATGTAAGCACATATTTTTTTGTTTACACATTTTTTTTTCTGCACTTGTGGTCTGGTTCGCAGTATATCGCGCCCAATCGCGAAGGGAACTTCCCTGTGTACTGCTGCGACAATATTGCGTGCAATATACGATGCTCGAGAATGTTATGCGACAAAATCAACGTCTTGGTATTGGAAAGCCCTTGAAATATAATTTTTACACCTATCATAAATTCTTGTACAATAACCTGATTCGGTGAAAGCTCATTGAGATTGAGTAACACCAATTCAATGAACTTTATCAGTCAAGTGAATAGATAATAATCAAACGACATATCTATTCTTATTTTAAATTGTTTTTACGAAATATCTCAGTATCTTATCAATTTATTTACACTTTATAAATAAGAAAAAAATCAAGTTCAGGCAGAAAATTGATAAACCAACTCGTTTCATATCTAAATTAAATAAATTTACAATTATTACCTACAGTAAATTGATCTAATCAATTCCACGAAACCTGTGTTCTTTGCTATCAGTAATAAATATCGCTAGATTCTTCACGGATTAATTGGAAATAATTGCGATAGGTTGGGCTTAAGAAGGGATTTGTGTGCGAAAGCAAAATATCAGCTCAGGTATTTGTACAAACATTTTTGTTAGCAATTGCTATGACTTGAATCGTGTTAACAGTTTAAAAAAAAATTATGCTTAGATATTCATACACGGATAGAAACGAGACTAGAATAATTATTTATAAAAATTTCGAAGTAAGACCGTGTGAAGCTGGGTGTTTTTTTTTTGCTTCAAAATATTTAAGGGAAAAATATTTAATGGATTCGATATTTTCTTGTGATATATTATCGAATTCCCAGAAACCCCCTCACCAATAAGAGTCAGTAACTGATTTGTATTAGGCAATTTTGCTGTTTTGGTAGACCCCACCACCTCAACCCAAAACCTTTTCGAAACGTAGAATGTGTCAGGTATAAAATAATCAATAAAACTACAAAAAACCACTTCTACGTATTGTAGAGGAAAGTTGCGTATGAATGTCCCCTTCCAGAATATGCAATAAAATTGTTTTTACTTTTTTGACAACTTGTCAAAAATCGTCAAAATGTAAAAAAAACACACTTCACTTATCGTAGAAGAGTGGGGGTTGAAAAAAAGATGTGTCATGTATTGTATAAAATAAAAATCCTACAATGAAGATAAATATTAACGAATCTGCTGCACCCACTTATCAGGTTGCAACATACTCATACTGTATGAGTAAAAACAACGCATTTACCTGCAATAAATTAAATAGAAACGATAAAATTTTTTTTTAGATATAAATCACGGAAAATTGTCCCATTTCGTCAACAATGTGAATAGTAGCCCGTGACTAAACTCTTTCGAATTGTGTGCAACGATTTTTGTAATTGGTACAAAAGTTTAATATTCGGGGCATATAAATGGTATTTTTGATCACAGCAAGGTTAACATCTTTCTAAATTCTGTTCAGTAAATATTAAAACTTGTTGAATAACGCAAAATCCTGAAATTGATTTTTCTGCGATTATATACAAAGCCCATAGAAAGAAAAACGAATTCGATATCTCATTGCACCTAAAAGATTTGTCGGAATTCGTGAAAACATGAACAAACTCTTTAACCCCTTGTGATTGAATGTCGAAAAATCCTTAAATTGGTTTTTTAGTGATTATATTTAAAGCCTTTAGATGTCAAATTGAATTCGATATCTTATTACACCTAAGAAATATGGTGGAATTCGTAAAAACGTACACAACCACTTTACATCCCCTAAGACATTGAATATCAAAAAATCTGGAAAACGAGTTATATTATTATTTATTTGTTGGCAGAGCCTGTAGAAGCCTTACTGCTTCTCGAACCACGACCTAAGTGGTCTTTTGTTCCTGGCTCTTAACCACTCCCTAGGCCATATCTATTCCCTTAAGAAAGAAAATAATTTTACTCAGGGAGTCTTAGACAGGTCTTCATAGGAGAGAGTAAATCCACCCACTGTCTACCTTCTTGATCTGGCCACTGCATCACAATTACACAGAATGTGTACCGTAGTTTCAGATTTGATTTCACAGAATCGACATGCATCTAGTGATACTTTACCGATGATCTTAAGGTAATAATAAAGGAAATAATGTCCTGAAAAATATCACATTATAACCCTTGCGTTATACCTGCTTAAGGAAAGGAACTCTGGCGCTCTCCTACTTGAGAAAGTCAGGAATTTCTTTGACTGTCTAAGTCCTGAAAGTGAGTTCCAATAATCTTCCACCTGAAGATTTACCCACTTTAAAATGCCATCCTTAATGAAGCCTTTACCTACTCCACAGAACGATTCCGGGCCAATCATTGGTGAATTGGGCAATTTCAGTTTCAACTTTCTAGCTTAAACCGTTCCTGAGACAGATTTTTCTCAGTCCCGCACTTCGCTTCGACTATCAAAAATTTTATAATTTTTTTAGTATACTTCTATGCTGGCTCTACAGAGCCATCAGTTTATAGCCCTCTATCATCTCAGCCTCTCCCACCTCCATATTTTGTCCTCTGCTAGAGATCCATTGGACCTAACTCCTGTAAAAAATTTAAGACCAAATTTTTTTTTTCTTTAAAATTGCTCCTCAAACATTTTACGTTTAGCAGACTCCCCTCGTGAGCCTACATACACAAACTATTATAAATTTTATCTTTCTCGTATAATTATAATATTATAGTTCAAAAGATATTGTAATCCAAAGTTTTCCACACCGCACCCGCTTTAAAAATATTAGTCCTTATGTATCCTAGTATGCCGCGAAACAAACACAAAATTTCATTTTTTGGTATGAACCGTTCAAGAGATTCAAGAGATCTGGATGGCCTCCCAACGAGTACTAAAAATTCAAATAGCTCCATCTGATAAAAATCCAAATGAAGTAATTTTATTTATTTCGCAATATCAAACCACTGTAACTTCTTTTACTTAAGTTTTAGAGCAAAGGTTCATAAGGATAATCGATAGTATTGTTGGAGGGTGTTAGTTTGCTAGTTGGGTACTCACTCCACTCCACCTTAAAAGGCCCCAGCCCTTACAGGCCAAATTTGTTTTCTCCTCAGAAAATCTGTCGTTTTTTCAAAAGATTCGCTTGCTATCAAAGAATTCGTAAAAACGTATAAAAGTCCCTTCAGACCCCTTCAAAGGTCTAATAATTAAAAATCGTCAAATTAATTTTAAAAAAAGCCTGTGGAAGTTGAAAGCAGTCCGATGTCTTATTTGGCCTAAGAGATATGGCGGAATTCGTGAAAACGTATACAACCGTTTTACGCACTCTTACATATCGAAAAATCTTGAAATTGATTTCTAGGCGATTATATAAAAAATCGTCGAACTAACTAAAAACCTATTATCTAATCAGGCCGAAGAGATATGACGCAATTCGTGGATACAACTATTTTACTAGGCGTTTATCTAAAGAACTCGTAGATGTAAAATTATTTTTTGTCAATACAATAGACGTAAAAGGTATGGCGAAATTCGTAAAAATATAACCCCTACCACCCTCCTAAGGGGTTTCTCTTAAAATTGACTGTTTAAAGGGATCCACCAAATTCACCCACCAAAAAAATTTGAATGTAACAACTGAAAAGATTTGTAGGTACGCGTTTGCGTTCGGCGGACAGACAGACAAACCTTTTTTTGCCGATTTTTGGCTCTACCAAATATGAAGAAAAGATTTTTGGGCGTAGATCTTTTTTAAATTATTAAAAAAAATATTAAAATAATAAAGTAGAAGTGAAAAAGCAATACCAGATCTTGAATTGAATTTGTCTTAAGTTTGGAAGCACAAACAACTGAGAATCGTAACAGACACTTTACTTACTTTTAAGAAGATAATGTCGATGGTGAAGAATAGCAGCGTCCTAAGTCTGTACGAACTTAATACAAACTCAGAAGGAGGGTCTATTCTTCACCATCAATGTGTCTTACCGTTTACAGGCAATATGTAGTGAGAGTTTAATCAACATCAACATTAAACAAATTCAATTACCTGAAATGAAAGAAAATAAAATTTAGTCTTTTGAAATTTGTATACATAACATAGTTCGAAACTAGAGGTTTGGTGATTAAAAAAAGAATAATCAAAAAGAAAAAATAAATTTCAAACTATAAAAAAGGGAGAAATTAAAATAAAAAATAGCATTTCTTTTAATTACTAGTTTTACATTATAGTGTTAATGACACACAAAAATAAAATTACCAATTCTGCCAATTTTTGGGTAAGTGTAAAGGCCATCAACGAAGGGATTTAAAGATGAGATTTATCATTTGCAACTCAGAGAGTCAAACCAGCTCAAAGCATGTACATACGGGCACAGTAACATCAACCTACCTACAACAGGGACTACAGACTATGCAGATCCTAAGCTCTGGTTTGACAGGAAGTTCGCCATAAACGTACCAAGCAGAGAGTACTGGGAGGTAAGAACCGGTGACACTGCGGGGTCGATTAACATCTATACTGACGGTTCTAAGATGGAGGACGGAGTGGGCGCAGCCGTGTACTCACTTGATCTTCCAGCAAACTCTTGCTACAGACTGCCGAATAATTGCAGTATTTTCCAAGCGGAGATTCTGGCAATTCAGAAGGCGGGGAGATAGCTCACAAATCGCGAAAAACGGATAAGGCAGTTTTTATCTATACGGATAGCCAAGCAGCCTTAATGGCTTTGAAATCCTGCTATTCAAATCCAAGGCAGTACTTAACTGTCGACGCGCTTTACAGAAACTGTGCTCAAATAGGAATGTGGAACTCTGCTGGATTCCAGGGCACAGTGGTATTTTAGGAAATGAACTCGCGGATGATCTTGCTAAAAAAGGTGTAAACCTTGGGCAAGAAACCGCGTTTTCGTTACCACCGCCTCTTAACGTCGTTCACAACTCCCTAGAGCAGAAGATGGTAAGCCTGTCCGAGGCCAGGTGGTAGGCTACATCAACCTCCAGAACCACGAAACAAATGTGGAGCACTCAAAATGAGAAAAAAACTAAACTCCTGTTTGTACTACCAAGGGCGCAATGCGCAACTTTAGTCGGAATTATTACCGGTCATTGTTTGATTGGGGCGCATGAGTACAGAATGGGGCTAATTACTAATGATCTCTGCAGGAACTGTAAACTACCCGGGGAACGAGAAACGCTAGAACGCCTCCTGTGCAACTTGGTGCACCGACCTTCACAAATCTTAAAGAAGTCTTGTTTAACAGCATGCAGAGCCTGCTAAACTTTGCTACGGTAACTGGGACCTTTGAATTAAACGAGGAGCTCTCAGTACAGAAACGCAAGCGCAACTATCATAGGTACATTCGGTCTAATGTTTTTAGTGATATCACTATGGAACTAACCTATCATTTGCAATGTTAACTTTAGTGTTAAGGTGTAGCTCTCCTTCTATTTTTTTTAAAAGAAGTTTCAGTTGTAATGAAATAGAATCATGGGCTCTAAGGGCGGAATTCCAGTGAAAGCGATGCGCGTGACGCGCGCTTTGACCCAATCGTATCGCGCAAGTTATATCGCGACACCACTTATAGTGAGCGCGCTGAATTGCTTCCCACAACTGCCAAAGAATACTATCAAATACTGACATATTTTGTTTGCAGCCTGCAAACGTGTTGCCTTTTTTTTATTTATTTTATAGGCATTAATTTTTCGATATTTATTAGCCGTCTATTGTTGCAAAAAATTCGATATACAGTTGTGTTAAACGGACAACGAAATTTGAAACTATCTAAGCGACGCGATTAGATCGATGCGATATCACTGTAACTGATTGCATTCACTAACATGCATTCTTATCAGCTGTCGTTGCATCGCTTAAGACGCGCGCGTCACGTTCAATATAACACCACCTTAAAGGTCAATAAAAACGACATTTTTGATAACAAAAAAAAAATCAGAACGACAATTTATGGAAACAAGACAGAACATTATGTTGATTTTTTTTTTTTTTAAATGAGCCATCAAGTGATTATTCTGATAAGAATTCAATGCGCTGCGTATCCACATTTCATAATTTCTTTTGCCATCATCCCGCACACACATTACACACCCACAGGAAACATAAAATCAAAAGTTAATTGTGCGGATCGCATACATGCTATTGACTATGCTAAACGTAACCCGAAGAACATGTTGTTTTAGCATGTGTCTTTTGGATGTTTGGGCATTTCCGAAAAAAATAAATAAAAACCAGAAAAAAAAATAAAAATACACATAGAGATTCGATTGATGGCCCCAAAGGTCCACCCCCATACTAAACATTATTTTTAGTGTGTTTCGATAGAGTGCGCTGAATTAGTTATTCAAGACAGAGCTGCGTTAATGTGATTTATAGGCAACGGTGACATGACTATTTAATGATGATTAATTTACCGATTCCGGTTGTATAATCGGCTAATAAGCATTTTGAAAAGCGGGAAAAATGCTTAGTTCAAAGAATGGGGTCGTCGCTCTATTGCACCTGTTCGTATGCGTTTTTAAAGAGAACTCGACGACGAGTGGGTAATGCATTATGGATACCATTCGCACCTTTTCCGGCAGACGTGTAAAGTATATTTCTTTGTTTTATTCGCATTTCATAGTCTCTTATGTGTTTTTCGTTATTAACAAATTGCGAAGATTGTCGGACTCTTGGCCGGTAAGAAGCAAGCCGGTTCGCTCAGTGATCGTCAGTAACTTCAAAATATATGTGTAAAGCGACAGGCTTAATTGGTTTTTTGAACCCAGTAACCTAGTCTCTTTTTTTATTTATTATTAGCTTCTTTGAACAATGTCTCTTAATCCACTAGTTTAGAGAAAACGGAAACTCGACGTTGATAGGTGATAACTGATCAATAATAGCCAAATAACTTAAAAATAACCGGTGAATACCGCCTATTTAACCAAAACTATTACTAAAAATTTAGCAAATATTAAATTTTAAAAGATTTTCATATTTATTTCATTCATTTAAGTTTATGTTACCCTTTCAGTTCCCATATGTATGGAATAGGGCAGTAGCCGCTCTTCTGAGGAAATATTATTGATACAAATATCTTTTTATCAACCCGATAAGCCCGTCCGTCCATAGGTGGGATTCGAACCCATGATCTTAGTAGACCCCTGAAATGGTACTCGTTAAGCTATTTGATAACTTAATCTTATATTAACGACATCGCAAAATTTGAACAATTTGATCTACGTTCAGCATACGTAAAGATTTTTTTGTTAAAACAAATTAAATTCAAAGTATTGCAAATTAGTCAAGTGGCGAAAAACATTTCAATTGTCCATTAATTTTTTTAACGCATTTTAACGACATAAATAGGGGTGTACTGTCATGGGTGTTAGGAAACACCCATGACATTTATTCGACCAGGGATAAGAATCCGTTAATCTGGGTTCGAAATTAAGAGAATAAAAACAAGGCAAATTAAGCTCTTTCTCGCGACAACAATGAACGTTTCTCGAAACACCCATAAATACTCGTAGGTGTGTACTACCATTGGTGCTAGGAAACACCCATGACATTTATTCGACCGGGGTGGAGAACCCGTTCATCTGCGACAACAATGAACGTTTCTCGAAACACCCATAAATAGAGGTATACTACCATGGGTGCTAGGAAACACCCATGACATTTATTCGACCAGGGTTGAGAACCCGTTAATCTGAGTTCGAAATTAAGAGAATAAAAAAAGCAAATTAAGCTGTTTCTTGCGTAGCTGCCACATAAATATCTTAAAAAATGCTCCTGTTTGCCCGTTATTTTGAGAATGCATTGAAAGTTGATTTTATATGTGATTAACTACTCAAATAATTCTCACTATGGAAATACACAGCCCCTCCTTATTCTTTTTTTTATCCCCAACTCAAAATTTCCCGTGCTCACGAGTGATATACAGAGAAGCTTCCATTTAAATGTAGTTGAAAAATTTAAGTTATCATCCAACTGATCGATAGATTACTCGAAAATGGGTTGATGTATTTAATTGAAATTTTAAATAAGATTTTGGCATGGCGTTTTCACAACTACGTCTTCATGTTGCTACCACACAAAAGTCCTTTGTAATCTGAAATTAGGCAAAAGGTATTAAAGATGAGGTAAATTTTCAGTCTCCATCGAGCGGCCGGAATATAAAAGTTCTTGCGAACGTAGTGATCTCATATGGCTGTCGATCATTATTGAAAGAATGTCTTCAGGTAGAATTAAAAAATCCTGTTTTCCTTCAAGTAGCTTCCATATAAATGCCCCTAAAATTGTTGATCGCCGGATTGCTCGAGCTACCTTAGAAATTTCCTTAAAAATTAAGGTTGGCTGCATTTTAACTCGGAAATTCGGTCTTTCACTATTTCGAGACTGCTGCATGTTTTGAACTGGCATTTTTTGATTCTTTTAGTCTGCCTCCTGAAAACCAGTCATTTCTCTTAATCAAATCCATCAAGCGAATTTACTTAAAAAGATATCGAATTTCATGGAAAGCAGCTTAGTTTTTTTCTGAAATCCACTTATCCGCCACTACTTTGTATTCATTTTACTGGGAGATCTTTCAGATCTTTGCGTCTTTATAATCCAAACAAAAAATCTTTAATTCGCCTACCCCATTTTTTTCTTTGCTCCTTAATTTCCAGAAAATGAATGGCGATGTTTGCGGTAGCACCTAGAGGCAAGGAAAAACAGATGAAATTAGGGTCGAAGATATGACGGGAAAAAAAATTTATAATCTTCCTTGCATGATGGCAATTTCGGGTTTTTTTTTTCTTAAGATGTTCGCCTTCATATGTGCCCTGACATGTGAAGTCTGAATAGATATGACGTGCAGTGAATTTTATCGCGTGTTCGCTAATAAACCTGCTGCACCACCAGTTTGCTAAGGTGAAGTCAAAGTATCGATATGAAGGTTTAACTTCGGGCCTATCTGGCGTACATAAAGCAGGAGGCTACCTGTTTTATCTTACGGCAAGAGCCCTGCAGAACAGCCAACAACAGCAACACCTGTTCGTTGTAGTTGCACCATATTTCATTCGTTTTCTTGCAAAATATCCCGATATGAATTCAAAATTTGCAAGGACTTTCCACGCCTGAAAGGGAAGTGAAGGGAGGAGGTTCTCTCCTTTATATTTTTGATCCAATTTCGATTTGGAAGAAAGGGATTACACTGATGGAAGACAACAAAACGAGTATAAAGATCGTTAAGGTGTTTAACAGTAGAGGGTAGCAGATTGCTTACTGATCAAAAGAGTTTCCGAAGGTTCTTCTCTCATTGTTCGAATTTATGAAATTCGAAAGAATCCATGTGCAATCGATAGCCTAGAACTAAAAACAATTTCATCTTACAATAGAACCAAAGTTAGTTTCTGTTTTGCATGAGCAAGCTGAGTCTACGAACTAGTTCAGAAGAGCATTCCCATAACTGAAATGAACAAACTAGTTCGCAGTCAGTTCCGCTCGTAGTTTATTTCATTGCTGTTCGGAGCTCTGTGAGACAATATACTATACTAGATCTAGAGGTTTTTTTTTTGCTTATCATGTTCTACTAGATTTACTGCCCCTTTTTTGCTCATCATCTTCTACTAGATCTACTAACCTTTTTTTTGCTTCTCTTCTGCTAGATGTACTGACCTTTCTTGCACATCTTCTACTAGATCTACTGTCTTCGAACTACGACTACTCAGAAGTAATGAACTATGAACTAACAGAACGAACTAGTTCGCGGAGGATCGCTCACTATGGTGAACTAAAATGCGCAAGCCTAGTCTGAAGCCCTGCTTGTTTCCAATCACATACCAACCTTGAAGTCCCAATTTTGACTTAATATCAGTTCTATGTTAATTTCAAAACAAGCTTTGAAATTTTTACCTGATACTTCCAAAGTCATCATCAAACTGACGCTTCTTTGTTAAGCCATGATTAAGACAAGGCTTGGTGGCTTTGACGCGACTCGCGCACGTTAAGCGATGCGATAAAAAATGTATAAATCAAGTTTGTTCATACTTTGCTTTTTATTATACATAACTAAATCGGTACATGAATTTAATGAAAAAATTATTAAATCTATGAACTTTTTAAACTCTTTTAAGTCAATGAATCTGCATTAATTAAATTATGAACCGTTACGTTGAATTTTCCATTTAATTAATAAACTTTTCTTGAACAAGTTTTTTTTTTCTTATAAATTTACGAATTATTTTCTTTGATTTTATTCATAAGTTTACATATTTTGGTCATTGAATCAATGAATTTGTTGATGTATTTCGGTCACTGAATGAATGAACTTTGTTCAATATTTGGCGTACTACCTTCTTTAAATGAAATATATAAATACAGGTCATAAGTTGAAGTACTCCATTCCATTGAATCAATGAATATTGTTCACAAGTTGGTGTATTTCTTTCAATAAATCAGTAAATTTTGTTCATAATTTGAAGCAGTTCGTGCATTGAATAAATAATATGTTCATAGGTTGACGTATTTCGTTGATGGAATAATCAAATATTGTTCATAAGTTTACGTATTTTATTCGTAATATCAAACCATCCGAATCATCAATGAATTTTATTCATAAGTGATGAAATTGGTCATTAAGTCAATGTATTTTTTCACTACTTTATGAATATAAAAAAATATAGTAAGGATTTCTGTACCTTATGGAAAAAATAGTACATAATAATTTCTTATTTTAAAATATGGCCTTGTCACGCCATTTTTCTCCCCTTCAAAGTAGTGGTCATGCTTATTTTGATTTGATATATTTATTAAATAAAATTGTTTGTTAAATCAAAGAAATATACATTGGTTTACGAATTGTTTTCATCATCTATTGAAATAGTTCGTTAAATCAATGAACGCATGAAAATGAAATCATTTTATTAAACTATGAATATTTTAATTAAATAAACGAACGTACGAAAGTTGATTAACGTGCGTTCAATGAATCAACGAAATGCACAACTCAAACAAATTATTTTTCACATTAAATTAATTAACTTTTTCATCAAAACAATGAAATTCAATTGATAAGCGGAATTTGTAACTTTATGAACAAATATTTTCTTCAGTGTACGTATATGCCCCAAAAAGATTTTAACAGAACTTAATTGATTGGCCACCATGGGCGCGCATACAACATTTCGTACGGAGGGGCAGAACTATGGCTTAAAAAAGGAGCTTGCAATTTGTGACGAATAACTGCAGAACGGATCGTATTGGACATAAAAGCTTTTATGTGATTAAGTTAAAACAAAATTCTCGGGGAGCAAGGCTATGTAGTTACAATTATTTTGAAAGTATCAAAACTGGAAAACAGAGTGAAATCAAGATACTGTTTTAGACTGCCATACAAAAGCCTTTTAAAAAAATAGTGCTTTCTGGTGAGTCAACTTGAATACTTGGAATTAGTTGTAACTGTGTTCAAGCTGTCGTAAATGCTAAGAAGAAGCGGAGTTGGTAGGGTAAATTTATCGCTCTAGCGCAAAAACTTTCGAAGTTATTCACCTTTAATTTTAACCATTTCGTAATTGAGCAATTCTTTTTTTTAATAAGTGATAACCATGGTTTAACAGAACGTTACGTACTAATAATACTAATATCCTTCTGATCCTGCTACTTTAATCAACATGCCTTAAAATGTTGCGTATTTGAAAACACCCTTTTTCCCAGCACAAAGTCGAAAGGATGTATAAAAAAAACTATATGAGCAGATAGGTACTTTAAATCAGAAAACCATTAAGATTTTTGGGTTTTCCAAACTTCTATGAAGAAAAAATCATGAGTGTGAAATTCAATTACGTCTTCCAATAAAATAATGTTCTTACCTTATTAATCTTAATTTTATTTGTCTACTTAAATTTGAATTACAATCCAATTTTTCTGCAGTAAGTAAGAAGACCTTAATTTTTTTAACAAGTGAAATTTCTTTAAATACAACTAAAAAGATGTTTTGCTTTTATTTTTCATTGAAAACAGTAAACGGTGTTGATTTAGTAACTATTTGTTAGTACTTTAACAAATTATGTGTAATAAAACAATTAAAAGGTATTAATTACACTATATTAAAAAAAAATTATTCCAGTGACGAAATGATGTTTTGAAAATCAGTAAGGTAAAATACAGGTGGGGGCAAGTGCGCCCTCCTGCCCCCCTCTATGGGTGCCCTTGCTGGACACTATTTAATGTGCCAGTAAAAAGGAAATATTTGCTTTTTCGCAATTATGGAAGCCATTTTTATAAATTTTAAATCCTGTAACTTCTAAGTCATGTTTATTATCAGAAAATTACTGATATAACTGTTGAGCCATACTCGCAGCCATGAAGTTATTGAAATACATTTTTTGTCATATTTGCAACTAAAAAGTTTATTAAATATCTTTGAAGTTATACTCCCAACCAGGAGGTCGAAGTGTTCATAACCAAAAGGTTGTGCAAATCACTTCCAGTATAACCAGAACGTTGTTGTTAATGCTATTGCTTGTTGGTCGTGGTGATGTCATCGGATTTGTTATAATTTTCATCATAATCAGAGGATTTTAGGTTATCGCAATTGCTGTTGTGGTAATTACCGCTATTGTCTTGAACCAGCTGACAAATGTTAGTATTGATAACTATTTATGTCTTCTACAACAGGGTTGTGTGACATTGATACGAAGATTTTAACAGTCGCCAAAAAGACAAGTAGTCGATACGACGTTTTCATTACCAAAAATAACTGAAAAATTGTTTTCTAGTCATTGAATGACTGACAGTTTTTTCGATCGGTTGGAGTTTTATTAAGGACCAACAAGTTAAAATTAAGTTATGCATAATACAACTCAGTAACGACTTCCAATCTAAGACGTCGTACCGACGTCATTCCGACTATAAATTTAGAAAATTGAAATTATCGACGAAGAAGTTATATTTTTATAACTGCCTACTCTATAAATTTAATTTTAAATGCCACCCAATTTTTTTGTTTCATCAATTACAGGAAATAAATTACCTGTCGACATGTATTTGCTTATGACTTCGATAAAAAAAAAGAATTAAAAAGGAAGGATACCTACGCAGCTATCTGGCAGAGCTCTTGTATTTTGTCGATAAGGTTCGAGGCTGACAAAGTTGTATAAATGTCTCGAGGGCCTTGTGGTACGCGTCATGAAGAATCACCTTTAGCGTTGTAAACTTGTAAACTCATTTGGTGCAGATGCACATGTCATGTGGACAGCTGTTTTACAGTTGTAATGAAGCGTTTCTTGATTCACCTTTACCTGCCTACACACATCCTCACACTCTTAGGTTTTTTTTTTATCTTCTCTCATATTTTACCTGAAGACGATGTGGAGTAGAATGCTGTTTTTCTTTTATCGTTTTTATTTATTTATTGTGATCATTTATTTTTTTTTTCTGTTCAAGTATGGTGCCCTTCATAAAGCCGGGTAAGATGATGCCGAACAACCAAGGGCCAAGACTTGAAAATGTGTGGCTTGAAGATGTGGGACAAAACAAGAATTCCACTCACTTTTTGAAAGAAAAAATAATAAGAAAATAGCTGGCTGGCTGGCTACCTATTCGGTTAGATTAAACCAACAACAACCAGCAGATTTATAATAAGAACGAAGAAGGAGAACGTTGTCGTAATCGCGCCCTTTATTCCATTTTTACTTAACGCCAGCTGGTCGCTAGTCTGCGTCTTACCAAGATTACCTTGCCCAATCAGGTGAAAAGGAGATGATGTAAGATTTTCGATGATAATACGAAAAACGAGAAGAAAAAAGTTGGATCGTCTATTCCTCGGTTGTAGTACGCTTGAGCATGCCTAGTGTAATGCAAACTACTGGGTATCTACACGATACTCGTACCTACCTAAGGCCTGTATCAGGTTGCAATTCGTGTTTTTTTTCCCCTATGGTTGTTTCCTTCGGAGCGTTTCCACTCTATGGCATTACGATCCAAGGTCAGTAAACAAAAAAAATATACATAATAATAATCGGATACTCTGTTTGGAGTGGTTAATGGTATGCTATAAGAAATTCAATCAGAACTATATTTCCAAGAATGTAATTTCGATAAGACGTGCCCGTCTAAATCATATGCGGGGTGAAACAACAGAAGGTAAGTTGACATTTCCTGGATTTTAGCACTAAGGGATAGCAGCCTGACATTTAAAGTGCGAATACTTGCGAGAGTCACTGTGTACAAAAATGCTTGCAACCCAATCATTTACAAGTCGAAATGATGGGGCAACCTGCATTTATTCTTTATTATGGCTGACGATTGAATTGTCCAGGATAGTAATTGAGATATAAAGCTGATAGTTGCAATGGATCTGCCATACTGTGAGAAAACCAGAGAAAACCATCTTTAATTGAAATCCGTCATCGCAGAAATATATGGAGACAAATAATCGATTAGAAAATTCAATAAATAAATGGGTCTTGACGACTTGGCTATTGTCCAAGATTTTGTGAAAGAGGTTGACTCATTTGAAGATGGTCAGTGCTGAAAAAATGTCATTATTAACCTAAATTCAGCTGAATACTGAGAAACCTCCAACAACTGAACAGCACTTCTTCCCGCATAACACATTGATGCACTGACGAAATTCGAGCGAAATGCTTTTCAAATGCAGAGCTCCAACGGAACTGGGATCTGACAGAATTCTGTTATCATGATTTACCAGCGAATATCGGTACTCCACCTGTACTGAAGTTTAGTACTGTATAGAATACATTTTTTTACAATAATAAATAAATTTTATTCATATCCCTCAGTTTTGCGAATAACTTAATAATTTTTAATTATGGCTGAATACTATGGTTGAATACTATGGCTGAATACTATGGATGAAAACTTTGTGGTTTCGGAGATTAAAACTCGTAATCATATACATCTGGAGGCAACAACTTACACTCAAGGCTACAAAGCACCGAATATTTAGTACTTTCAAATTGAATTCCCAAAGTGCATTCTTCTAAAACAATAATTTGTGCAAAAAATTGCTACCTCGGAAACGCTGCGAAGTAAAGACTTAATTTTTACATTTCTACTTCGGTACTGAAACACATAGTTTCTTCAGAACTAGCTTGTAAAGCCTGTATTACACTGTATTACGCATTACTTATTACTGCAAATTTGACATAGTGGCCTACAGTTTAATACAAGCTTAAGTACTGAGCAATTAAATAAAAAAATCGTTCCACATAAAAAGATAAAAAATAAATTCAGTTTTTTTTCGATTGTATTTAGTACTGAAAATAGATACTGATTCCGAGTTTGACGATATGCATTCTAGGATTTTTCACTACATATGCTACAAATTTTCAGTACTGCAGATCAGTACCTAAAAGTGTTATGCGGGTTTGGATAAACACTTGATCCTGAATATACCGTAAGAATGTCACGATGAGTAAGGACATCTTTAATTAAATATTAGACTGTCCTAATTGAATCCTATGGTAACCAGTGGCCTCTTATATGCACTATACAGTGATAAATACAAAATAAACTGCTGTTTTATTATTTTTTTACTTAAAACTTTAATTTTTGGGGTTTAGTACAATCAAAAAGATCAAAATTCCAGGATAATCTTAAAAATTTACGAGATTGCTTGATTCAAGGTTCCGCAAAATGCCCTGATTTTTCCAGGTTAAATTTTAATTTTGTCTTTCTTATCTGAACATAGTTTTTCGGTTATTGTTCTATCTATGAATGTGTGTATATTTTGTTAGTTGGACAATTTGGTAAAACCTAAACAGATAAAATTTGAAATGTGATATAAAATAAAGGTAGCTATTTAAAACTTTCGGGTTGTTTTCCGATAGCAGAGGAGTCTACAAATGCCTTAAAGTAAGCTTGTATCGCAGTTCCACCGTGAAAAAATACAAATAAATTTCGTTATATCCCCATGTACAGTATTCATGGCTAATTAATTTCTTCATCCTGTTTTTCCTGATAAAAATTTTGGTTGGTGATTCGATGGTAATAAAACTAAACAATCGAAAGCAGTTTGCTGTAGGCGTCAAACATGGGCGCGGACGCAGTATACGGATAGACTGATAATTAAATATATTTAGGAATTTCCTTTTCCCTATTCAACACATTACGATGTAATTTCGTACACGTGTAGACACAGAAAAAATACGAACATACGTCATGAATATATAATCCATTTTGGAATAATTTGATTACAATTGTAAATGAATCTGTTGTAGAATTTGTGATTTTTCTTTCGTCACAACTTAATTACGGCTCAACATATTACGATTTAATTTCGTACACGAAAAAAATGCTCGAGACTTTAGGTGTGAAAGTAATGTTTTACTTTTTGCGACTTTTTCTGTTTTTGAATGATTCCAGCAATAACAAAAGGTGCTACTTCAAAGTGTCTCGCTGACCCTTCTTTTTATGGATAACGAGTGCTGCATTTATTTGCATTACAATCGAGTTGATATTTTTTTATGGAAGTAGGTACATACGGGGACTGGAGATTCACATGTGGATGTTTTGTTGTACAGCGTTTATTCCATGCATAATAATAATTCGGGGATGATGTCGAGGGGGGGAAAAGGGGTGCGGACAAGTGACACACGTGCCGCAAATTAGAATTGTGTCAAATCGTTGAAGCGAAAATTTGCACAATCTGTCCAGTGGTCTGTGATTTAATTAAGGAAAATTTATGTTTTGTAAATAATTTTTTCAATTAAAGTGAATTATGCCGGAAAATGAATTACGGATAATCCGTTAGAAGTAAATTTGCGGTTATCTATAGCGAAATACTTTTCTCTAAGTTTCGCATCGATTTAAGCCGCTGATCTTAGGATTTATAGAAAATTAAGGGAGCTACAAAAAAGAAAATTTCTGAGGCCGAAAGGGAAATTATCGATCACCGAGAGACGCTGGAATCCTCGTCAGATGACACTACGCAAAAGGAGTAAGAGAACTCGCTTAGGAGCCCAGATTACCTTCCTTTTTTCCTACACATGACATTGTCACGCACTTCTCTTACTACTCCCGATCGAAGGACGGTCCTTGCAGTAAAACAAATTTGCCAACTATTTTCTCATACCCGATGCCAGAGCTTTCTAGAAATTAGAAAATAAACTATAAAAGCGACGCGATAAGAGCGACGCGATAAGAGCGATGCGATATCACTGTAACTGGTTGGACTCACTAAGATGTATTCTAATCAGGTATCATCGCGTCGCATCGCTTAACACGATCGCGTCGCGTTTACTATAATTTCACCTTTATAGTGTTGGGTTTACGTGATTAGACGCATGGAATTGAATTTTTTTAAAATAGATAGGTAAATAGATTTTTGTATATATCTTAATTTTGACAATTTGGAGGATTTTAATTCTATTTATCCTAACTAAGAATCATGCAAAACTCTTTATCTTAGTGTTTAGTGTCTGGATGGAAAGTGGATGCGATAATGAAAAAAAGGATACAAGAAATGATAACAATAGTATCGGTCGGCAATTCTGTGGGATACCATTAAGCACAGCCAGAATGAACATCCAAATGTAGCAAAAATCGCAAAGTGCCATTCACTGGGACTTGGCACCCGGCAACAGGCACTCAAAGCTTTTTATGCCAAAACATTCGGAAAAAGAACATCTGATTATCTAAAATTAAGCAGATATCAGCCCCGTGGGAGCTCTGACTGGACATTGACACATGAGGAAGCATCTCTGAGACTAAAATTTGCAGAATATGCAATGACGAAGACGAAACACCAGAGCATATCCTCTGTGAATGAGAGGGTTTAGCTCACAAAAGACTTCGTCACTGCGGTCATGGTTTCATGGACCCATCGGAATTCCTGACCATTCCTCTTCGCTAAATACTAGGCTTCATTGAAAGCGCATTGAAGAGGAATAGTCAACCGGGGGACGTCACAATAGGCCCAACTGTGGCTCCAGTGACAGAGGTTAACCATACCAACCCCTATTTCCAATCTATTATATATATCTATCGGTCGGCAAAACATCGACTAGATTGAGAGTTATAAAGAGAAAATCATTGAAATCAAAAAAAATAAATAAATAAATAAGAGGTCAGTATACAGCCTTGTGGTACCCCAGCAATCATCTTACCGAAATGGAAAAAGGAGTGACTATCTGCAGTTGAATGTTTCCCAAAAAACATATAAATCCGAAGTCAACAAATGTTTGTAATTTGGCTAAAAGGGCAACGGAACGTACCTTAATCAATATTTTGCAATATCAACAGCCAACCACTAAGATGCGATAGGTATATTGGTTTATGCTATAATGATGTTCTTCAGTAAAAATGGGCAACAGCTAAGTTGTTAAGCCACTCAGTCTGCAGGTGTATTGATACTCGTTGATATTGATCAATTTCATTTCCTCAAGAAACGGTCTTCATTGGCATTGACATGTAAACAAAGCGAAGAGAAATATTGCTCCATTTGATGTTACTCCGTGCTGCTTGACACAGGGTGTAGTTACCGGCGGGGATTCGAGCCTTTGACCACTGTCATGATAGGACAGTGATCACCCAAAGTACAAGATAGGCTTAAATAAAACTCCAAAATTACATTCAGTTGGAACTGACATTCGTACTAAAACGCTTAAAGTTAATCCCTCGTTGTAGCCATTGTCCAGTTTCACTCCTGACGCTTCCCTATTCCGACAACTGCTCGATATCAACAAAATCATAAAATTCATCAGATGTAAAGAATATCGAACAAAAACACGGACCCTTCTTGCGCGCGAAACCCTGCGAACATTAAAATAATATCCCAGGGGTGACTTAAATTCCCAAAAAAGGGGTGAAAGATGCTACTGCCGACGCCACTGCACTAATACCAAACTCGTGTATCAAAACAACCGGCCAGTGCGCTTGCGTTCGCTCATTAAGTGCATGTCATCTCAATTTCGGATTAATAAACCACGGCGGACGTGTGCACGTGCCAATTCCCATCGTTCTTTTATCGTATGCAGGATGCTGTATATGCAAGTGGTTCGAGAAAGACACAGGGTGATAATGTGGAACAAAAAAAAACACACCCCGATTCAATACCACAGCTACAAGCCAGGCAGGATACAAAGTGATTTCCGCTAGCACAATACGTTTATGACGCTCGTCCAGAACTTCAAACGTTTTGCGGCGCAAAGAAGAACATCACACGGTTCGAGTGATAAAAAGAAAATTAAATAGAACTCGAAGCCGAACGAGGAGCGCAATCTATACACTTGAGGAAAACTATTTGGACTAGAGGTTCCTTACAGCCCTCCCTGTCAAACAGGTTTCCTCTACAAATTCTCTGTCGAAAAAAAGGATGGGAAAAAGCCCCACAGGAATCGTAAAAAGAGGGCAAGAGGAACACAAGGAAAATTCTTCGAAATGAACGACAGAGTGAATAAGATGAAAAAAAAGTGCCCTAACTTACGGCACTAAACAAACACAGATCGATTCTTTGTTTGGACGACGACCGTCTGCGCCAACATCACAAAATGGTTGCATTTTTCCTTGTATACATTCGAGGCGCTCTATTTCGGGTGTAACTTTTTATTTCATTCAAGATACGTGCGTTGGATCACGTATCTATGAACTGGAAGAACCTACCGAAGAACTAGAAGCAGAACAACACGTACACGTTTTATTCCTGGTTCCTTGCACCAACTCGAAGCTTTCTTATCACTTCCAGACATGAAGAAATCAGGAAGGAGAAGCCCTGGAGGTGTTTGCCGGATTTCAAAGGAACCATTTAGATAATTAGGTTTTCATGTACTTATCGCCCGTCTGGATGATCATCAGGATACATATTTTCAACATGTCTGTTTTATGAAGCCTTAGTAATCCAGTAAGGGTGCACGGTAATTAATGGTTGCTATAGTTCCGGGACGAAAGAATCACTTCATCAAAGGACCTCAATTATAACAGTGCATTCAATTGGAACAAACTAATTTAATGATTTCAGATATTTGGCCAAAGAACGAACAGAGTGAGTAAGGGTTCAACGGAAAACAATACAACGGGGTGATTGGGAAAGCCTTCGATAAGGTCTGGCACAACGATCTTAAGTATAAATTGACATAACTAATGAGCCTAATCAGGTGGACGGGGAAAGATCTTGCTATCGAGGGTGGTGTGCCGCAGGGTTCGAAACTTACGCCTCTGCTCTTTTCTGTTTACGTAACAGACAGCCATTGTCTGTCGCTCATGGTGCCTTCGGAAGATTACCACAAAAATAAGGCAGTCTTTTCACGAGGAGGAGGAAACATCCTATCGGTAATATTGCCATCTGGAGGTCGTATTATGTGGACAATATAAGAAAAATTGTTACTTTTAAAAAAGTCCAACCAAATTGCATCCCGCAAACCCCCAACTCCAATAGTTCTAAACCTTCACAACAGGGTGCAACAAAATAATAACAATCGATCCGAAATATTTACAATGTAATTAGTTGGCACAAGCACAACGAGGGTTCGTCGATGTGGGAGAAATTTGCTATTATTACAGCGATTATGGCGCAATGGAGTCCCCCTCGTTTCGACGCTTCAGGGATTTTATACAGCGAATTTTGTCGACAAAACCCTCATTGGAAGTCATTGTGTGTTCTATATACGTGGTATAGTAACCTAGCGGGAATAGGCTGACATGCTACCATATGAGGGGTGTATGGTCCAACGAAAATAATGGGCGGATCGGGCTAAGCCAAAACAGACGGGCTTAAAAGTTACCGAGTATATACCGAAGTGGATTAATTACGTTCTTTGTGCATCACGTGTGCAATAAATAGCACGCGTTACCAAGGACTAATGTATAAATCTTAAATTCGACGCTGAACTTTCGTAAATTAGTGAGGCCTTGAAAGAACCAGATCAAAAATAAAATTGTGAAGTTCTATTTGAGAAAATTGTCATTTTAAGATGCTGACTCCAAGTCGCTCTTCTTAGCCTTCGAAAAGGGCACTCGTTTTGAAAAAAAAAAGAATTGATCCAGGCCACTACGAATCGAAATAAAGTTTATCTTTTATCGATCACAACTTAGGATAATTGGTTAAATGCCAGAATTCAGCTTTGCCCAATTTTTGAATAGCTTCAAATTGCAATTACAGTTCCGGATCCATACGTAAATTGAGTGAGGACAGTTTTACAGGATTTTTGCATGGCAGCTACCCGAAGGACTCATGCGATTTTCTTTACATTCACACCTTTAAGTGAAACTACTGCAAAACTTACGTATACAAAATTTCAAATGTAGTAGCTTAAAGTGTTCTGAAGTTATCGGGCAATATTTTTGAACACGTATTTTAAGGACTTTTTGTATGGCAGTTACCCGAAGGAATAGGACTCTCTTGGCCGTCAATGAATTTAAAAATCAAAACAAAAAAGTATTGTTCCATGCTACCCTGGCAACCCGCACAATTCGAGCCACTTTCAAGTGAGAAAAACAATAATAACCTCCCACTACTTAACTGAAAAGCGGGGAAAAACATGTGATTGGCCACCTTGCAATACCCAATCAGAAAGGTGTGGAAAAATTTGTTCAGCATTCCTCTCGAACACGTTCCTCCTTCTCGGATTGTTCTTAACATTTCCCGAACATTCCACACACACCACCGAATATACGCGAAAGCTCTCAACTCAACACAAAACACATGCAGTATATAGCGTGTCACAAAGCTTGCATAACACAGTTTTTACTACGGTGAAGTGAGACGACCATCAGTTTCTACGCGAAAGTATTTGTAAAGCGATTTAGATTGGTAGCAGCAATCGAGTAACAGATGTTGTGAGCTAGGTATTTTTTAATAATAATTTGAACTCCAGGATAATCCGTTAACATACAAGTTAATCCAAAATAGCCTGGTTGTAGAATATATGACATTGAAGGGTTTGGCCATCTGACCGAATGATGAAGTAGCAAACGTATCCATTTTATGTTTTCTCTGATTTGATACTCCGTTCAAATTTTGATTATTTTCATTGCAATCTGAATGAAACTATTCATCAAGCACAGCAGCGTTACTAGCAAAGGAAATTTTAATATTAAATATTGCTATTAGTGAACTACTCTAAAAAACACTTTAGAGTAGTGAGTAAGTGAAGTAACTCAGTTATTTTGGTGAACTGCTGTTAATTCGAAAGGTGAATAAAAAAAATTTAAAACAAATGAAGGAAGAACGAAGAGTAACAGAGTGAACTGTCCTATCCCAACCCACAACCACAACTGAACTGACTGACTAGTGAACGGCTGTTTAGGGAAGCCAATCCATACACAACAGAACAATTGACCGGCTGACCGACTAGTCAGTGACTACTGAACGACTGGTTAGAGAAGAGAATAGAGTTAGTGCACGGTTCAATTGAAGGAGCAATCCCTAGTGAGTGACTAATGACAACCGAACGGCTGGTTAGAGATGAGGAAAGATGAAATGTGTTCATTTCATCTTTCCAGTTCAATGGAAGTACTTCACTGAGCTAACTCTTTAAAGAGAATGACTAGTTCTAAAGTACTTCACTCAAATTAACTGTTTTCCCCATCGGAAATGGGTATCAAAAGATCCCGCTTAAGGGGGGAACATCCGAGTAGAACATTTTTTTTTCCAAATTTTTTTTTTCTTATCTTAAAGTTTGTAGTCTTAAGAATATTCTGTGTAAATTTCATATTGAAATTCCAATGATTGTAAAAGTTATAGGCAATTAAACGGAATGGGCCCTTCGTGAATTCTCTATATAGAGAAAAATTTCAAAGACGGTCCCAAAAATCTTCCGAAAACGACTTGACCGATTGCTTCCAAAATTTCACACAATATTTTTGGATAGGTTTTCTCCTTTTTTTTTTTTTACTTATTTACTTTTTTTTATCAAGCCAGCAAGGTCGATAATTGAGGTTAAAAACTGAAAATAAAGTTCAATCGGCCGCCATTTCGTGAAAAAAATTGTTTTTTTCAAAAACAACCCTACGTAGCGAAGAGCATCATACTTTACATTTTCAGAATCTTTTTGAAATTTTTATTTTGGATCAACCGACTGCATGTAATCTTGGGAACCGTAGACCGTGCGAGCGACACGGACATTCTTTACGCCGACCATGACAGCAGCGTCTCGGTTAATATATAGGGTGTTTTTTGAGGTGCATGAGAACTTTCGATATCGATAACTGTGGTTTGACAGCTGAGAATGTCAAACTGTGTTGACATTTTTGTTCAGTAAGGTTTGGCAAGTTGAATCGTTTAACGCCAGAACAACGCTTCCAAATTGTGGAAATATACTTTGAAAAAAATAAATCTGTTCGCGAAGTTCATAGACCACTTCGTCCATTTTACGGTCAACATAATCGGCCATGCTGACTGAATTTTTGTTTCCAAAAATTAATCAGCTAAACATCACCGACATTTGGTTCCAACAAGACGGCGCAACTTGCCATACAGCGCGCTTAACAATCGATTTATTGCAAAATCAATTTGGTGACAACTTGATTTCCAGAAGTGGTTTTATTAACTGGCCCCCTCGTTCGTGCGATTTAACGCCTCTGGATTATTTTTTATGGGGCTATATTAAGTCATGCGTTTATACCGACAAACCAGCAACTCTTGAAGCATTGGCAGCCAATATTCAAGCCACTATTGACGCCATACGGCCAGATTTATTGGAAAAAGTAGTCAAAAATTGAACTGATCGAATGGATCATGTAACTCGTAGCCGCGGCGGACATATGACGGAAATCATATTTAAAAAATAAATGCCATGAAATTATCTACCAGAATATAATAAACAAATTTCATTCCAACAATATTTCTGTCTTGTATTATAATTTTAAGTTCTCATGCACCTAAAAAAACACCCTATATATTTATAAAAAAAAATTATTAGCGTACCTCAACATATACGAGTATACTTTCGAATAAAACCAACCTGGATAAAATAGAGCAAATAGTTTTTGAGATAATATTTTCTAAAATTCACCTATTACTTTATTATTTTCTAATAATACAGTATTGTTATCGATTTTAAAAAAAAAAAAATTTGGTACCCTGAAAATTTTTTTTTTTGCGTTTCATGACTCGTAGACACGAAAAAAGGAAAAAAAAATGTCAGTCCGTCTGTCCGCCGTACGCCGTCCGCCGTACGCAAAATCGTTTGAAGGCTCGTAGCTCCCAAACGGTTCGAGATATTAAATTGAATTTTTTTTATGAATAGAGTGGGTAGGCCACTTGAAGTGACCAAATTCTGAGGGGTGGGGGTGTGAGGGGGGAGGAGGGGGAAGCGTTTTAGACGGAAAATTTTGGTTTTTATATCTTAGCAACCGCTTATGCTAGGAAGCTGAAATTTGGAATTTATATAGAACTTTGGTAATGGACCCATTTGCATAAAAATTGTCAATATGGGTGAAGGGGTGTGGGAGTGGGGGGAAAAATAGTGCGTCCGAAACGCAAAAAAGGCGAGATCGACACATTCTAAAATCCATATCTCCTAAACGGTTAAGGTTACAAAATTGAAACTTAATGAATATCTGTACGTATACTAGGAGAATAGATCGCAAACAAATTTTTGAGTGGGGGCAGTGGCGTACAAGGGTGGGGGGTAAAAAACTTTAGATTATGATATCTCACGAACCAAGTACACTAGACAAATAAAATTCGGTTTGTGTATAAAGGTTGACAAATGAAGTTTGCTGAAAGTAAAATTTTTTTAGGGGGCGGTGGATCATGAAAGTGGAGGGGATGCGAATTTTTCTAAAAAATCACGTCTCATATCTCAAGAACGGTGTGAGGTAGATGCTTAAAATTTTTACCGTAAGTAGGTCTAATAGACCCCTATCAGAGGGGGTGAGGGTGTAGAGGGTGACGGTGGGGAAGGGTGAAAAGGAAAAGGTTCCGATTTTTATATCTCGAAAACCTGTAATGATATAAAGCTGAAACTTGGTATTTAGATAGTACTATAGTAGTAGCATCTTGGAAAAATATGATTTTTTTTAAGGGTAGTATGGTACGGGGGTGGGGGATGTTTTTCTTATCTATAGAACGGCTTATGCTACAAAGTTGAAACTTGGTATGTATACGTAAATCAACTAGAAAAGTAATTTAGATAAAAAAAAATTTCAAATATCCATCGGCGTTCGGAAGGGGGGGGGGGCGAAAAATGTATCAGTGAAAATGGAATGCATATATTTTCACGATTTTCGTCATATCTATTAGGTCTTCCCAAATATTTAATTCATTTTTATTCTACGGCTTCTTCATATAAATACCTAGAAAGTGTTTTCAGGATTTTTTGAAATTCGACCCCTAAGGGGGTGTAAAGGGATTGTATACTTATTCACGAATTATGCCATATCCTCCAGGTCTGATCAAATATCGAATATCTTTACACTTTCACAGGCTTGCGTAATAATCACCTAAAACTTGCTTTTAAGTTTTTTCCTTTTTCAGCCCCTAAGAGGATATAAAAGGGCTGAACAAGTTTTCACAAATTCCGTCATATCCTTTAGAAGTGATAAGTAATTTAATTGTTTTTACTTTCTCGTGCTGTTTTCATATTTCTCTATAAACTCCTTTCAGGATTTTTGGATAACCCCAAGTTGGTGTAAGGAGGTTGCATATGTTTTCACAGATTCCTACATATTGCTTAGATCTGATGACATATCGAATTCATTTTTACTTCCTAAGGTTTCCTATATAAGAACCAAAATGTCTATTTCAGTATTTTCAGATTTTCAATCCTGTTGTATGCTTTTCAAAGGTTCAACATATTTCTTAGGTTTAATGAGATATTAGATCGCTTTTCATTTCCACAGACTTTTTATATAATCGCCTACAAACCCATTTCTCAATTTTTGGATATTCAACCACCAAGGGTTTTTGCATATGTTTTCACAAATTTTGCCATCCCTTAGTTCTGATGAGATATAAAATTGGTTATTACGGCATTTGATGTAATAACCTAAAAACTTATTTCACGATTTTTCGAATTTCAAGAACCAAGGGAGTGTGAAGAGTTTGCTTACGTTTTCACAAATTTTTCAAAATCCCTCAAAATCGTTTTCGAAATTCAAACCCCGAGTGGAAGTAATGAGTTTGTATACGTTTTAACAATTCGTCATATCTCTCAAGTCTGATAAGGCAACAAATTCGTTTTTTCTTCTATGGGCTTTTAGTGTACATAATATACCGAAATTCGTATAGTCTACAGGGGCTTTTTCAATGTTTAATTGGCTAAAAATCTTTATTTTAAATATTTTTATTTTAAGAACAAAATTAACTTTCCAAGAAACTTCATAATCTCAAAACAACTGATGATATGCTCCGACTTTGACCGTTCCCGAACTTTGACCCGAAAAATAATAAAGTTTCGCCCAGACCATTGGCAGATTTTTTTTTCTGCTTTCTACTCGGATGTTCCCACTTAATACGAGTCGGAATCCATGCAATTGCATAGGACAAAGCAGTGTCGTTGATTGGAGCATTGAATAATGTCGTTTCTAGTCAAAACTACATTGGAAATTTGTTCAAAAGAACCTTGCAACGTGAATAAAAAAAATCGTATAATGTAAAAACTCTGCACAGATGACTATGCGCCCCGCACAAGGACCAATTAAAAACTACCCACCTTAGATTTTATTATACACCACAAGAAATATACCATCAACTCACACTCATCATCCTTTTTGGCAGCCATATGCTGTTTTGTTTGTCCGTTGCCGTCATGATATCATGGCGATGTTGTTGTTTTTCCTGCACTCGATATACCTATAATTTAGAAAATTACAAAAGGTTCCGAATCACCATTATTATCTCTGGGGGTTTTCTTTTCCAGATAATATCCTCGGTCCTCCCTGGATCCGAACCTTCTCAAGTTGATCTAATTTTAAATGAGATCCGGTTCGGTTCGACTGAATTTGCACAAAAAGAAAAAAACTACGCACAACCAACCAAAAAAACAAATTTACATAATATGCATCACGAGATGGGCTATCTGGTGAAATTGTTGGATGATTGATGGTGAAATTGGTGAGTTTTTGCATGCATGCAATGCATCATGCCGCTGGACTTGGAATTACAAACAATTGTTCCAAGACTGTGGTTGTTGGGATCGCATTCATTCAAGCGTGGAGTGCTTTACATCAGCTGATGGTCAGCAGTTTTTTGTCTACAGCACGGGTACGTAATAAGCCCCTGCAGGTACACTTTGAGCACATTTGTGAGCGACTGCAACAAAAGGTAGGAATATGTGAAGAAATCGTATACCAGGCGGTCCTTGTGCGTACATTACCTTCAAAACAATGCAATTGAAACTAATCTCTTGCAATTATGCATTATTGTTGACTAACAGGTCGAATACACGGCAGGCATAGAGCTGAATTCAATGCCTCGAAAACAGAAGGCTGTAATTTTTGATAACCGCCGGCAATCTTTACAGTAGAAAATCTGCTCAATCACCGAAAACACAAATTTCGAAAGGTTAAGCTAATGTTTACAACCAACGGGTTAAATATATGGTAGGAGTAAAGTTGAATTCAATGCCTCAAAAACATAAGACTGGGGCATTTGCTAAACAGAATTGATTATTTTAAAACTTTTGTCTGGCTACAAGCAAAACCTTTCTGCTTTATTCCCAACCTTATTCTTGCCATTGTAAAGTGTTCGCTCAATCACGGACTTTACGATGTCAAATAAATCTAAAATGCAAATTCAAATAATCCTCCGAATGAATAGAATTTTTTAATTCAGTCCGCAACAGATGTTGTACAAAATTTCCCATTACGACGAGAACATCGTATGCAATAATTGCATTTCAAAATCTTTATTAGACAGAATATATCAAGAGCACGCAAACCTTTTTTTAATTTTTTTTTTAACGATCAGTACTTTTGTGTGTAAATTGATAAGGAAACGGTATTAAAGGTTGACTATTCCGTTAAGCAAAAGTCGAATTTCCCGTCCTTAAGTAGATGCCTACCGACTACTCAACCCGGTCAAATAGCGTGACTTGAAGTTATTAACCCAACGCAACAAGGTAACACTTCACGCACTCGTTTCCGATACACAGGGGCCAAAGATTGCGTATCTACAGGTAAGTGAACATCCACAGGAAGTGTCGTTAACATACCGCACTTTTTAATGCTGGACTGTGTAAAAAGAGTTGAAGAGTTTGAGGACAATAGAGTCTCCATATATTGCAATTGACATGCACCCCACGGAAATTCGTAGCCCAAGCTCCCCAAGCCCTGCATTACAATTCAATGGAGTATTGGGCTAATTAATCGTCCGAAACAATTCCAAGACCTATAAAGTTGCCGTAACCGATGCCACCACCCCCAACCCCAAGTACCGCATAAATGTTCGGTGTCCCACGGTTTTAGATTTATCCCGATGCCAAATGGGGTGTGTGTGGTCGAACTTCCTTGGCCGAACAGCAGAGCAGACTGTGTGCCTGGTGTGACAACGGCCTTCGTTTTGTTGAAAATGTGACAAATGTTTTATTACGATGACGACCACCGCCTTGGTATCAACCCCATGCCACCCCCTGATAAGTGCACGTTTGTTATTCTCGTGCCAGGAATCTAATTGAAAGGCGAAATCTAATATGGGAGGACTTGGACAGCATATCACTTGGGAATCACCCCACTATCCATCCACCATCGCTTATCATAACGAATGCATTCTCGGCTTAAGGGTTTGCAGAACAAGAAGACCGTATTAAATGGATTTAGCTGTGCGTAAGGGATGAAACGGATTTTTTTTTCTTTATATGTTTGGTCGTTAGCGTGGCATATGCGATCCTTTCGATACGCTTATAACGTTTCGAATTTTAATGGTTGCATTGCTTTCTTTATGTGAATTTTTTTTGGCTTCAAACAGCATTCATATTTCAAATTTGGACACACATTTACATAAACGATTATTTTATTGAAGAACCAAAAAAAATTGTATAGATTTTAATTAAAGTAAATGCGTCTTTAATACTTGGGAATGTTTAAGTAGAACCAGAAATTTTATCAGTTTTGTTTAACGAGGGTCACTTTATCGCATAAAAATTTTTAACTGTTACGTGTTTTTGCTTATTTCCCACAAAATAGTAAAACCTAAGTCATACATATGTATGCAGCTTTTGTAGGTCATAATATGGCACATACAAATATGAAATTAAAATGACATTTTAATAATTAAGTTTTCTTAATCAAAAAAATTAGGTTGGGAGCAGCAAAAATTTGTATTTTGAAGTAAATTTCTCAAGATCAGGGACAGCTACAATATCGACGCTTACATCAAATGAAAGGTAAATCGATTCCCTAAAAAATAAGCTACAATATGTTGAATTTCAATTATTAGTTTTTAAGATAAGAATAATTCACGTGAGTGATGGTACATGTTGGAAAGATTTTTCTTTATCACCCTATATCTCCGCAGATATTGAAAATTGCCGCACCCTGTAGAGCTCTTAAAAAAATATATCAAGAATTTAAATCTGAAAAAGTTCTTTACTCTCACTCCGCCCCAAAAAAACAGTTCACTCAATTTACCCACTATAAAAATTTTAACCTAATAGCTCAAAGCTTTTGTGATCTACGAGCCTTCAAAGGCGTACGGCGGACAGACGGACAAATTGCCTTTTTAAGGTCTATTCTTGAAATATGAAAAAAAATTTGAATGTAGCAATTTTTCACCCTATATTTAATAGAACGGAACGAAAAGGATATAGAGGTAAATAGAAGCCGAAGGTCTCTGTAATTAGCGCTTTTAATAATTTTTGTATATTTGTGTATATAATGATTGTAACTAAAATAAATATAGGACTAATGATGAAGCAGAAGATGTTATTTGACACTTCATACGATTGACGACTCAAGCAATAAGAAAAAAAAATGCAAATTTTACGGTCCCAAATCGATTTGAAAACCACTAATTTTTTGTGAGAGCAGTGTCCAGCAGAGCAGAGCCAAGTAGAGCAGAGACGAGCCCAGCAGAGCCAAGCAGAGCAGAGATGAGCCCAGCAGAGCAGAGACGAGCCCAGCAGAGTCAAGCAGAGCATAGACGAGCCCAGCAAAGCCAAGCACAGCAAAGCAGATCCAAGCAGAGCAGAGACGAGCCCAGCAGAGCCAAGCAGAGACGAGTCCAGCAGAGCCAAGCAGAGACGAGTCCAGCAGAGCCAAGCATAGCTGCCCCGCTGAGCCTACTCTGGAAGACGAATCGTTACAACTGCCATTTTATTCCATACAAAGTTCTTGCGCAAGATTCATCGTAAAAAAAAGTTTATTCAAACAAACTAAGACTAGAACTCAACGTTTTACGGCATTTATTTCCTAATGCCCAAAACGAATTGATCATTTAGCGGAGACCAGATCCTAATGGTTAACATTTAGGACATATAGCGGAACTTAAATGGGCATTAGCGACTACAGAGCATTAAGGGTGAGCTGTGTGCCTTAGATATTAGTGTAGAGGTCAAGTATAGGTTTTAGTTAAAGTTTAAATTTTTTTTATCTTACTGAATATGGAGGGAAAGTATGCAATGCAAAAACCCACTGCTTAAATCTCATAGGACTTTTTCGGAGCTTTAATCGCATTCTAAACATTGCACGAGCAATTTTTCAAGCAATTAATTGCCCGACGACTATTGCCAAAAGTAGTAGAGCGATTAATGGAGCAATACAGGGCAATATCATGCTAGTTGCGGAAATATTTTGGCAATGTTTTCATAGATTGCTGGTATTGCTCGCCCTATAGTTGCTGTATTTCCACTAACTTGGAAAATTCCGAGCAATTCTCCTCGTTCGGTGATTCAATTAAGCTTTGTGTTTTGCATTTATTTGTCAAATTTAGTGTTATAATGGCTTGGAATTCTAATATTTCAAAGTTTTATTTTAAGTTTTAGATTTGTTTGTCGAGTTTGCTTTTGTGTTGTTCATAGATTAAATGGGTCGTGTAAGCCGTGTATTGCCGAATTGCTAGATATTGGTCAATATCGCTCATCACAATTCAGCAACGAGTTGATGAAAAGTTCATTCACATCGCCTTTTGCTATTGTTGCTTCATATTTTCGTGACGCCAAAATTGACGAATATTGCTGCAAATTGAGCAATTTTAATCGCTCGTGTAAGAGCACCTTTACAATCAATATAATATTTATTCTAATGTACCATATTTTTCAGCCCCTACATTTCGATCAGCTCATGATGTATAAAAGAAGAAAACCATAAACAGTTGTTTACCTGAAAAAAAACGAGAAAATATTATTAGTATTTTTTTAATGAAAGAAGAAATACTGGTAAGAGGTGAGACAAGTAAAATTTAAAAAACAACAAAATTTTCGATGAGATTTTAAGGTGTTTGCAAATGGAGATAAAAGAAGTGAATAGCTCAATCTCTACTCGTCTCGGCTTCATTGATAATTAAAATGCCTATAAAAACCAACATCTCACAAAAATGCCACAATCCACCAACGAGCAGACAAAAGGGACCTGTACTAATTTTCCAAAAAAAAGTGAAATTAACATCCAAGAAAAGACATAAACTTGACATTTAATTGGCCAGACACTTTATGATTCTTGGAAAAGAAATTATAAAACGATCATTAAAAATACATTAAAAAATGGACTTTTCTCCACGCAATAAACAACGCCAGAATGATACAAAGGCCCATTTAAAGAACCCTCCGATCAACATTCCGAATTTCTAATGAAAATGCCTCTTAACGAAAACATCGAAATGTAGGAAAAGTACTTGAAAATTATTTAAACTTTTCACTCCCTTCCTTACTAGTCGGGTCGAAGGTGAGAAAGAAGGTGAAAGCTGGTCTGGTGGTGGTTGGCAATATTTGCACAAACCATCCCTTCCGATTTCAACTCTCACAGACAGACCAAAAATATGTGTATTTCGACGGGATTTTCTATTATGGGAAAACATGCTGACAGTGACGGTATGTCGGTCTGAAAAAAATACACAATTCAGTGAAACTTTCAGTCTCGATTCTAGGAATTTCCCATGTATTTCCAAGAATTCTACACAAGGTAAATACAGACAAAATCGAAAGACGAAAATAAATAAGAATAGAAAAGAGTCGAAACGACGGTCTTTTCCTGTAACAGTGCCAAGGGCGCAGGAATATCCCAACAACCCCGCTAACAAAAGACAAACAAGGACATTTTCGAAAACAGAAATAGATTCAAGAGCGAACCATCAATTTTCCTTGCGTATCCTTTCAAGAGTATTCAAAAGAGTGCAGAGTATTGCGCAAGGACACAAAAGAATCTTGCGCGTCAGCCGAAAGCTTGGCACAGAAGAAAATACCACGGAAAAAGGGTCGATATTTTCCGACTATCCCTTAGTACGGATTTCGAATTTCAAGTATCTTGAACGTTTGATCCCAGGGTGGAGCAATATGAATCCCGACATGGTTTGCCCGTTTCCGTTGCTCGATTTATGACCCGAACGTTATTGGATTTCGGAACAGATAGTTTACATGCGATACCGAGGCCGCACTCTATCCAAAACTATCTTTTCGTTAATTGAAACAAATTGTTGTAGGCTACAGGAACACCCCCGAGCTCGGGGTGGTTTCTATGCATGTAAAATGAAGGCTTTTTAGAAATCGATAATTATCTTGAGAATTTAGGAGTAAATTCGGGAGGTGTAACTGCCGGAAGTCCAAAATTAAAGTATCTCTCTTCCAGCGGTTTTCACCAAGTTCGTTTTGTGTATTCCGAGATTTAGATTAAAAGTTTCAAGTCGGATAAAATTAATTAAATGCAATGTTAGTCGGGATTAGAAAGAGGGCAGCTTAGGGATATTTGGCAATAAATTCTTGAAATTAAGTGACAAAATGATTGATGGGCATTTCGATTGGATTGGGTTCTTTTTTTAATTGAATGGCCAGAAGGAAGGGGAGTTAGTGGTTGGGGTTGTTTTTTTTTTTGCTACGACGAAATAAATTTATATTTTATTCAAGCAGTTTTAAATTAAAAAAAGTAGAGTTAATTTAGTGGAGTTTAGTGTATGGAGATGGAAAAGTCTTGAACGATATTGTTGAAATGGTGCAGGATTACCAGCTTACAAGTTTTTATGGAGCAGAAAACGAGCCGTAAAAACCGGAAAAAAATAGTTGAAAGGACGAATTCAATAATAACAATAGCAGATTTTAGACAAAAATGCATAAGAAAAAAAGAAAAGACAGGCAAAGGACACCAGTTGAAAAAAAAATTAGAAAAATATGAAGCTCAAAAAACCTCAAAACAAGAATATAACACTAAAAACAAAGAAACAAACTACATACAAATTTTTTATTTACTAAAAATTATAAAAAAAAGTAAAACTAATTTTTTTTAACAAAAACAAAAATTACGTAAAAAAAGAAACAATAAAAGACTAGTAAAATTGTAAATATAAATCTAACTAATTCAAAGAAAAATCTTAAAATGTAATTAAAAACGTCTAAAACTTGAAAATTAAAAAAATAAACAAAATGTATTCCAGTTATTTACAAACTAAAAACAAAATAAAACAAAAATAATAAATACGACTCAAACTTAAAAAAAATATGACTTTAAAAAAATTAAAATAAACATCAAAAACATAAAAAAAACACTAAAATAAAAACATAATGAAACAATAAAAAATCGACCACAGAAAAAAAAGTACAATCTGCAAAAAAAATAAAAAAAATTTATTCGATTAAAGATATTTTTATTTCTAACTTTTCCAACTCGATTGGGTCCTTCATTATACGCCGAAACGAGACAAATAATAAATTAACTGTTTCCAAAACCGGAAAAAAGATAAAAGAATGTTATTATATTATTCATAAAAAAATCAATAAAACAAAAATCAATAAAAAAAAAACTAAAAAAACATTTAACAAAAACAAAAATAAATAAAATTGATATAAAAAAAAACAAAATTCAAAAATTCAAAATTCAAAAATAAACATAAAAACCCCACTAAAATAAAAAATATATACATATGTAAAAAAAACCAATATAACAAAAACAAATCAACTTTTTTTTTTAAACAAAAAAAAAATATAAAAATGTTGCTTTCGACACAAAAAAAATAACACGACTAAAAAAATTAAACAAATAAAAAAAATATAAACCATAAAAAAGCCAATAAAAAAATAAAAACAAACGACAAGAATTAAACAAATCTGCCAATAGGCGCAACTTTATTTTTTTTCGGGAATAGAACGTGTAAGGGGGAACATCCGAGTAGGTTTTTTTTTTTTTCAAAATTTTTGTTTTTGCTCATCTTAAAGTTTGCAGTCTTAAGAATATTGTGTGTGAATTTCGTATTGAAATTCCAATAATTATGAAAGTTATGGGCAATTAACCGGAATGGACCCTTCGTGAATTCTCTATATACTTTAGAGCGTCATTCAAACGCGATTATCTCGAAACATACTTTTCAAAGACGGTCCCCAAAATATTCGGAAAACGGCTCGACCGATTGCTTCCAAAATTTGACACTATATTTTCGGGCAGGCTTTCTAGTTCGGAACGTAGGATTTTTTTTATCAAGCCAGAAATGTCGGTTAAAAAATGAACGTAAAGTTCAATCGGCCGCCATTTCGTGAAAAAATTTTTTTTTTTCGAAAATCCTACGATGCGAACTGCATCATACATTACATTTTCAGAATCTTTTAAAAAAAAAATTTTCTGTTCAACCGAATGCATGTAATCTTGGGAACGGCAGGCCGTGCGATCGAGGGACACTTTTCACGCCGGCCATGACAGCAACGCCCCAATCGATATATATTTCTATACTTTCGAATAAAACTAACCTGGATAAAATCGAGCAAATAGTTTTTGAGTTAATAATTCCTAAAATTCACCAATTTTTTTCCGCTGTCTTCTCGGATGTACTCCCTTAATGCTGAGATGCGGTGTAGGTTACTATGACACTAACAACCTAAAAAATAACATTCCAAATAGCCTTCAATTTCAATACAAATATAGAGGATAAAATATCGACATATGTAGCTCTTTAGGGGTTGTATATAAAAATGTTCTGAAACCGAATTTTAGGCGATTATATAGTTCCTATTCATCAGACCTAAGTGATATGTAGGAATTCGTAAAAACTGTTAAGGGTTGAATATCGCAAAATCATGAAATTCATTTTTAGATCATTATATATAAAGCCCATAAAAGTAAAAGCGAATTCTGAATTCGTCAAAACTTGAACCATGTCTTACTCCCCAGGGGATTTAATATCAAAAAATACTTAAATCGGTTTATTCCCCGACAATGCTGTGGTAAAAAGCGATAACAGCTTAAGTCGAGAAAATAATTAGGCGGTTACGTGTATCAAAATTGATAAATAAACTAATAAAAAATATATTAGGAGATCTTATTTTATTGAATTTAATAATACAACAGAATAATAATATATTATATGAGATAAAAATCAATCAAACAATGACAATTCTTTTAAAAAATGCAACTGAAAACTTGAAAAATGATTTTTTCTTATCTCGACTTAAGCTGTTATCGCTTTTTCCCACAGAATTTTCAAAGCATTTAGAAGTGAAAGTGAATTCGTGAAAAAGTACATAGTCGCCGTCCCCCACCTAAGGGGTAGATATCGAAAAATTTCGAAAAACGTTTCTAGGCGCTTATATTAAGAGCCCGCAGAAGTGAAATTGATTTGATAGCTCAAGATGTTTAAAAGATTTAACAAAATTCGTGAAAATGTGGGAAAAAACCCTTTTTTTTACCACATCTTTGTACGCAAATGATAATCTAAATTTTTTTTATTTTTAATTACTCTATTAGCACATCTACATATAGGTACTAAGTTTCAACTTTCTAGCATAAGCCGTTTCTGAGATATGAAAAACCACCCCCAATTAATGTGTTAAGTGTAAATCCACCATACATTTAACCCATTGATGCGAGTCTCTACCCCCGAGAGGCCATTCCAAACCGGATTTCATCGGCTGTAGTCTTTGCTGTGTTGATAGCCGATTTACAGCGAACATGCATTTGCGGCGCGACTTCCATTTAAGTGCGAAACGACAGAAATACGATTAGATGCGAATTGTGTGCAGTTTATTGTATGTTTGTATACATGGAAGCGTGCGTTGGAGAAAAAGTTGAGGACTGTTAGACATTTGCGACTCCACGAGCAATGTGATTGGTTGACTTTATGGTGGGGATAGAGGCGCGCCTCAAAGGTTCAGTGTAAATCCTCCATAAATCCCCCATCAGCCTCTTAGCATAAGTGGTTCCTGAGATCTAGAAATCAAATTTTTTCGTCTAAAACGCTTCCCTCAACAATCTACATTTAAAAAATGCCTCTCCCGAAATTGAACGATAGATTAAAAACTCATCTCCAGAAAATAAAAGATCGCAGAAATATCACCGAAGATGCCAAGGCCCGATTTGTTCTGTCACGCCATTGAGAAAAAAGAATGAAAAAATAAACCAAAAAAATATTTATATTTTTAATTTAAATTTTAATTAAAATGTTAATTTTATGTTTTTATTTATTGACTTTTCTATTTTTTTTATTTAGTTGTATTTTATTATAATTATTTTTTAATAAATGTTTTATACATTAATTAGACTTTTTGAAATTATTTTAAAGTCGTTTATGTTAAAATAAATTTTGTAGTGTGATTTTTTTGTAGATATATTATTTTTTACATCGTTTTTTTTTTTCATTTAATAAAAGGGAAATATTTTTTCTTTAGAAATTATCCTTTTTGGAAAGAATCCTTTTTGTTTGTTTTGAATTTTAATATTTTTGTATTGATTAGCTGGTCGGTCTAAAAAATCAAATATTCCGAAAGGAATCATAATTACATACCAACTATAACAAACATTAAATCGCCACCATTAACTCCGAACCGGATGTAGTAAAGTTCCAAGAAAAAAAAGGGTGATACGATCGATCGATCGCTATATCGAAACAAAGTCTAGAAACGCTTCCAATGTACAGCAAATACAGCGCGTTAGCGACAAAGGACGATAAGGCAGCGACGACTACAAAATAGTTACAATCGAATTAGAAGGAAGGACACCAGAAGCCAAAAGCAATTTTCCTATCCGGCAAGGAAAAAAATAAATAAAACGGAAACTTTTCTCGTCGGGGAATGGAATTTCATATTTATGGCGTCTGGCAGTAGTAGACTCGAAGATCTGCCGATTCTGCATCAAAATCAAGCGTCTCTCTACCGAGCGCAGAGTTCAGAGTACGTGAAATATGATTGAAAAGCATTTCAAGCAGAAAGCGACTTAATAATTGGATTAAAATCCCATTTCGCATCACAGCTCAATCATTTCGGTGGCGAAAAGGTTGATTCGACACGTTGGGTTTTACTATATGCCCTGCTCGGAATGGATGTCCTTTGGGGGTGTGGGGGCGTTTCACGGCAGATTACAGACATTTAAGCCAGATGGAATCTGCAGTTTTTATATCGATTTGAGTTTGAAAACGAAAACACCACCCAATCAGGCGTGATATCAATTAAGCGTGTCTGGATGGCTTATTGGCTAGAGCACTTGCCTTCGGCGCACCTGGTACCAGGTTCGAATCTGTTTGGCGACAAGTAATTTTCGGGAATGGGATTGGGTGCCGGACTACCAGTTCACTCAGCTGTAAATGAGTACCTGAGTTAAAATCGGGGTAATAATCATGGACGAGCGTGTGGCTGACCACTTCACCTCCTAGTGTTGTTGGTCTAGTAATGAAGTAACTCTAGCATTACTTCAAGGCCTAGGCCCAGTTTGGGCTGTTGTGCCATTGATTATTATCAATAAAGATTCGGTCCTTTTAATTCACAATTAGATGGTTTCGAACAAGAAATCAAAAAACAATTTCATTATTAGGCAAATTCAGTATCTTCGAATTTACAGATCAAAGCACTAAACTTGCTTAGAAATTAAACAAACGTTTTTTTAAACTAGTGTAACTTAAAATCTAACCTTTTAGTTTTCTTTTATAACATACCTACTAATTTTAAAAAAATTTGCTACTCTCAAATTTTCTATTTTCACGTTTTAAGACTAGTACACCCCAAAACAGCGATACAGAAAAATGTCCGTTTGGCCACCGTATACGCCGTCTGCAATCTCTAGACCCAAAAAAATGTCCGTCTGAACGCTGTATACCCCGTCTGCAAACGCTAGACCCAAAAAAACGAGGAACAAAAATCTACGTATAACCGCCGTATACGCCGTCTTAATAATAATTGATTTGATCCCTTCATGCAAAATGGGCAATTCCTTCTCAACTCGAAGTTGGTGAGAAATTCCCCATTTGGGTACACTTTCTTAGCTTAAAGAACTGGTGACCATACTGTCTCCTTGTTCAATGAGCTGGAAAAATTTTCACCGTATCGAGATACGAGATTCAAACGTTAGACCCAAAAAAAAGCGAGAAAGAAAAAATTCCGTCTAGCTGCCCTCTGCAAACGAAAAAAAACAGTCGACAAGGAAAAATATCCGTTTGACCGATGTCTGCAAACGCCAGACCTAAAAAAAACGAGGAACAAAAATGTTCGTCGAATCGCCGTATACGCCGTCTCTAAACTCTAAGCCACAAAAACAAATAATAAGAAAGGAAACTGTTCGTCTGACCGCTGTATACGCAGTCTGCAAACACTGAACCCAAAAAAAAGAGCGAGAAATAAAACTGTCCGTCTGACCGCCGTATATCTCGTCTGCTAGCGCTAGACCCAAAAAAGCGAAGAACGAAAATGTGCGTTTAACCACCATATACGCCGTCTGTAAACGCTAAACCCAAAAACAGCGAGAAATTATGTGCGCCTGACCGCCGTATACGCCGTCTGCAAACGCTAGACCCAAAAAAAAGCGAGAAAGAAAATTTCCGTCTAACCGCCCTCTGCAAACGCTAGACTCAAAAAAAACAGTCGACAAGGAAAAATGTCCGTTTGACCGCTGTCTTCAAATGCTAGACCTAAAAAAAGCGGGGAACCAAAATGTCCGTCTAACTGCCGTATACGCCGTCTCCAAACGCTAGACCGTAAAAAATAGCGAGGAACAAAACTGTCCGTCTGACCGCCGTATAAGCAGTTTGCAATCACTGAACCAAAAAAAAGGGACGAGAAAGAAAAATGTCCGTCTAACCGCCGTATACGCCGTCTGTAAAGGCGTTTGAAGGCTAGTACGTAGCTCACAAACCCATTGAGATATAAAGTTCAAATTTTTTATGTGGGCTACGATAAAGTAAACCTCTTGATGTGGTAACTTTTGGGGACGGGGTATGAAGGGGAGCATTTTAGACGGACAATTTTGGTTTTATATCTCAGGAACCGCTAATGGAAGTTGAAAATTGGAAGTTATATAGAGCTAAATTTGTCGATTGGGTGGAGGGAGTCGAGCAATTAAGAAAATTTTAAGAATCATGAACAGTTGAAGTAGGGTTCAAAGAATTGACAATACAGCCGAGTTTTCAGCTTCTCTTCATAATGAAGCTCTGTTTATGAGAACTACCTTGCTCAAGTGATCGATCGAAACACACAAATCTAACTCAACATCTTGACACCGCGAAAACCTTGTTCATTTCTTAGCAATTACGAATATCATTAATCAAATTCCTAATATCATTTAGAAGAAGTGACAGCCGCAATTACTTTAATCCGAAGCTCAAGTTCTTAACTCGTTTTAAATCTACAAAAAAAAGTCAACGAAACGTAAAACTTATATTAATTGCATAGCGTTCCGCAATAATCAAGTAGAACTTCTATAAAATATCTAACGGGTTTTCTTATATCAAAGAGTAAGAAAACTGCACACAGGAATGACCAGAACTGACCAGACAACCTTCTGCAGCTAACTATCGCTTCTATCCTCGAAAAATCCTATTACGACATTATGACTTGGAAAAATTCTTCAATTCGTTGGTGACTAGCTGAGCCCGCCATAGCCAACGCTCATTTTTCAGTTTATGCAATCTCGGGAACATTTCGTAATTGCAGCGCGCTCGGCCATGCAACATAATCGAATGTATGCAATCGAGGGAGGGGGGAAAGCGCAATAGAACCCAACTATGCAATGGAAAAACGGCAAAAATTACTTTCAAGTCTGACCTTCGTCGGCTGTGCGGTAGTAGCGCTTAATCCGTGAAACGTTTTTCCACGAGATTTTTCCTAGTTGCGCGAGGCACCCATCAAGAATGGTGCATTCGGCTTGAAGGCAGACTATAGCCAGCTAATTTAGCACAAAGTCAAGCCCAATCAAGTGTTGCGCAAAACTCGAAACGGCTTTTAATGCAATTCTGCACCGCACACTGCAAGAGGGACGCGCTAGTTTGAGAGGGGAAGCGGACGTCTAACTAGATTTAATTTTTTTTTATTATTATTATTTATTAGATTTTGTTGCAATGTCTGCAATGAATTACGTGCGCACAGTGAGTTAGGTACAAGAGCGACACAAATTCAAAAGTTCATATGTGATGTACATTATGTCACCCGGGTTTTATGTGAACTTTTAATGGCATACTTTTAGATTTAAGATAACTTCAAGTAAAGATTACACGTGAAAGGTCAAGAGTATTTTCGGTTGTTGATTCGATTCTAAAGGGGAGAGCGATGCTCACGATGAGCCAATCGCATCACGCGCACAATATCGCGACACCAGTTATAGTGAGCGCGCTGAATTGGTTTCCGCAACTCGAATCGGTAACGCGCGCGAGTCTTATCGCGTACCGCGCGCGCGCGATGTATCGCTTAACGCGCGCGCGTCGCATCACTTAACGAAGGCGCGTCACGTTCACTATAATTCCACGTTAATTTTCATGGACGTGACGAATTGTGCAGATTTATGGTTTTTATACAATAGACAATTTTGCGAGGTAACAATTTGACACCTTCTCTCCTATCCATTTTACTTTATTATTTTTTAATAATAAAGTATTGTGATCGACCTGAAATTTAAAAAAAATTGCACTGAAATTTTGTATTTTCGAGTTTTAGGATAGTCCTAAAACTCGAAAATACAAAATTTCAGTGCAATTTTTTTTAAATTTCAGGTCGATCACAATACTTTATTATTAAAAAATAGGATAGTCCTAAAACTCGAAAATACAAAATTTCAGTGCAATTTTTTTTAAATTTCAGGTCGATCACAATACTTTATTATTAAAAAATAATAAAGTAAAATGGCAAACCCCAAAAATGCAAAAAAAAAAAAAAATGTCCGTCTGTCCGCCGTAGACGCCGTATGCCGTACGCAAAACCGTTTGAAGGTGCGTAGCTCTCAAAGCCCTTGAGATATTAAGTCGAAATTAGGTAGAATGAGTGAACCCCTACGAGTGGTATCTTTTGGCGGGGTGGGGATGTGAGGGGGAGGAGGGGGGCGCGTTTTAGATGAAAAATTTTGGTTTATAGATCTCAGGAACCGCTTATGAAAATTGGAAATTACGTAGTAGTATGATAGTGGACCCATTTGCAAAAAAATGGTCGAAAGGGGTCGAGGGGTGTGCAAGTGGGGGGGATAACAATGCATCCAAAACACTTGAAAGCTGGGATTAAAACATTCTAAAATCCATATCTCCTGAACGATTGATGTCAGATGGTTGAAACTTTGTAGTAGTTGTCTTAAGAGATACTAGGAGATTAGAAAAGGGTTATCATTTTCAGGAAGGTGGTGAGGTATGGGGGTGAAAAACTTTGAATTACAATATCTTCCGACTCAATTGTGCCAGGAAGATAAAAATTGGTTGCTGTATATAAAGGGTTTTCCAATAAGGACTTGACAACTTTTTTTCAAAATAAAATGCAAACCATTTGAGATATTTCAAAAACTTTATTATCGGGTTGAAGTACAATCAAAACATTTATGAATGGAACTCGACTTCGTTCATATAGCCACCGCGGGCACGTTTGCAGCGGTCGATTCGTTGGACCCAATTTTCGATGACTCGGCCACACATTTCGGCCGAAATGGCTGCTATTTCGTGTTCAATGTTGGCTCTGAGCTCTTCCAACGTCGTCGGCTTGTTGGCATAGACCAACGACTTGACGTGGCCCCAAAGAAAAAAGTCCAGAGGCGTTAAATCGCACGAACGAGGCGGCCAATCGACTGGTCCATTTCTTGAGATAACACGCTCATCAAACTTACTCTTCAATAAATCGATTGTAACGTGTGCTGTGTGGCTTGTGGCACCGTCCTGTTGAAACCACATGTTGTCCAAGTCCATATCTTCCAATTCGGGCCAAAAATAATCGGTAATCATGGCGCGATAACGATTACCATTCACAGTAACGTGACGATCATTATCGTCGACGAAAAAATATGGCCCTATGACGCCGCCAGCATGCAAACCGCACCAAACAGTTATTTTTTGTGGATGAAGTGGTCTTTCATGAAGCACATGTGGATTTTCACCGGACCAATAACGCATATTTTGCTTATTGACGAACCCACTGAGCCAAAAATGAGCTTCGTCACTGAAGATGATTTTGCGATGAAATTGATCATCTTGGCGCATCTTTTCCAGAGCCCAATCGGAGAACGTACGTCGCTTCATATGGTCCATCGGCTTCAATTCTTGAGTCAGCTTGATCTTGTATGGGTGTAAACCAAGATCCTTACGCAAAATTCGCCATAACGTGGTCTGGGCGATGCCCAACACTTGAGAACGCCGTGGAATTGACTGATTTGGATCATTTGCTACGGACGTTTCAACGGCAGCGATATTTTCGACACTTCGACCAACCCGTTGTCTCACTGGCACGGCAACATCACACAACGAATATGTAGACTCAAATTTTTGCACTAAACTTGTTACTGCCTGTCTACTAGGGCGAGAATTACGACCGAAAATCGGAGTTAACGCTCTTAAAGTAGCGGTCACCGACTCCGAATTTCTGTAGTAAATTTTTATAATTTGCAGACGTTGTTCCTTCGTGTACTTTACCATGATAAAAATGTTAAGTTTACTGAATAAATTGACAGTGACAGTTCGATGATTAGTGAAAGGGTGCGTTCACAAATTGAATTCAAAGTTGTCAAGTCCCTATTGGAAAACCCTTTAGAATTACCAGTGAAGTCTACTGAATGTAAAATTTTTGAGGTGGAGGTGAAGCGCGGAAGTGGGGAGACAGCCATTTTTAAAAAAAAATAAATTTTTATATTTCAAGAACCGTATCAGATATGATCTTGAAAGTTTTGCAGGAGTTAGAACCAGCAGACCTCTAGCGGAGAACAAAATTTTGAGGGTGTGGGTGTAGGGAATGATGGTGGGAGGGGGTAGAAATGAAAAAATTTTGATTCTAGCTTCTCGAAAGCCGCAAAGGATAGAAAGCTAAAATATAGATACATTCGAGAAAAATAAATTTTTAATAGTGGTAGCAAGGTACTGGGGTGGTTTTGCATATCTCAGAAACGGCTTATGCTAGAAAGTTGGAACTTAGTATACCTATATGTAGGTAAGCTACTAGAGTAATTAAAACTAAAAAAAATCGGCCAACAGTCTGGGCCCAACTTTATTATTTTATGGGTTGGAGTCCGAAGCGTGTTTAATGCTGAGAATTAATGCGGTGTAGGTTACTATGCGACTGATAACCTAAGGAATAACCAGGAGGCTATTTGGAACGTTATTTTTTAGGTTGTCAGTCGCATAGTAACCTACACCGCATCTCAGCATTAAACACGTTTCGAACTTCAACCCATAAAATAATAAAGTTGCGCCCAGTTTTCCTACATCCGCAACTGGGGTTTTCACATACGATTCGCATATGAGACAATACTTCATACATTTAACTATTCGACTAAATTATTGCGATCTTTTTAAAGACTGATTTAGTGTTCAATGCCTTAAATGGAACATCCACCATCTTTTCCTGGGTGCATCACCCCCATCAACTCTTTTACAATCCCTCGTGACAGCGATCAGGAGTCAGGACTGTCTACCTAATGTAGACATTTAAGAATTTTTAGTAAAGAAATTCGGAATCGCTTCGATTCTTATCGTCCTCTCGGCTGCAGGAGTTCTTTTCATCTGATATGATTTTCTTTTCTTTCGATCCCTTTTTCCTTCTTGCCTTTATATTTTTTTTCTCTTTTCTTCCGTATTTTGTCTACACTACATAAGTCAATGTGTTTGTTGGTTTTTCTTTGCCTGTCTCCTTTTCTTTCGTTCTCTTTGATTCTTTTTAAATTCTTTCCATTTTAATTTCGCTATCCTCCTTCTTTTATATATTTTTTCTTTTTTCCTTTCCACTCATTTTTCTTTCCTCGCATTTTCCGTAATTTAAATTTTATTATTTTCCCTCTTTTCAATGTGATCTTCTTGGTTTTTTGGCCTATTTACATTTTTTGCTTCTTTTAGATTTAATTTTAATTTCTCTTTTTTCATGTATTCCCCTTTCCACCTTTTTATTTATTTTTTTTATATTCTTTTCTTTCTTGTTGCCTTAGTAACCGCTCTGTTTTAAAAAAAATTTAATTTTCCATCCAATTTTTACATGAAATTTCCAGTATATTTAATTTTTCAAGTAAAAGTACTCATTTCAAGCACTTTTACACGAAATTACTGGTATTAGTAAATTATTCATGTACTTTTCAACTGAACCGTACAATTTACATGAAAACTCTTAAGCCGGCTACAGACTTCTCCTGCTTTTCTTGTTTTTCACATTTCACGAGTTTTTCGTTTTGTTTCACGAAATACATGAAACTCGCGAGAAAGTCACGAAAAAATCGTCTCGCACATTTTTCGTCACTTTCACGTCAAGCAAAACCCTTTGATGTCGTCAAAAAACCGCCTCCAGTAGAGAAAACTCACGAACCGCAAAACGCGAATAACGAAACGCGAGAAACTCACGAAAAACCTCTACACACTATTTATGAGAAAGACGCGAATGACGCCGGCTTTACATTATTACGCAACATTTCGTGTAAAATAACAACATTTATATATGAATTGAAAATTACGTTCTTTTTCATGTAAACCACGAAGTTGGACGCTTCGTTCGATTTTGTTTTCTACTGAAATAAAAATGAAACGCCTTGGGTGGCGCAGTGGCTACGCGCGCCAAGCCTACGCAGCAAAACCACAATTGATCGCGGTTTCGATTCCTACCTACAGCAGTTTTCTTAAGAGTAAGTAAATAAGAAATAATTTTAGAAGTAGAAATAAGTGCATCTTAAAAAGTGCCAATTATACACTTTTTTTAGAGTCTAAATTCAAGAGAATATCCAGTGAATTTGCTGGTAACGAAGTTGAAATTTACTGATTGCAAATTGAAATTTACTGACCGAAAATTGAAAATTACATTCAAATTGACTTTTACTTGCAAAAGATGAGGAAAGGGAGGAACGGACTGGTGAATAAGATACAACCATGAGTTGTATCAACTCTTCAAGGAGCCAGAAGCATCAACGTTCATCAAACTACGTAAACTGCAGTGAGCTGGCCATGTAGAGCGGATGGAAGACAGAAGAATCCCCAAGCGTGCTCTTAAAGGCAAAGTGAGTGGTAACAGGCCAGTAGGCAAACCACGCAAGCGATGGGAAGACTCAGTTGATGAAGACAGCAAAACCATCTTAAAAATTAGCAGCTGGAGGAAGCGGCCTTTGGATCGAGATGATTGGAGGCGACGACTTCAGAAGCCCAGGGCCCGACTTGGGCTGTCGCGCCATTGATGATGATGCAAAAGGTTAGGCATATTTGCCTTTTATCCAAAAGATGTAAAACTCAATGGATTTTTTTTTAATGTGCGCGTTCAAGATAAACAGGTATTGAAAAGTAGTACTGCAAACTTAACTCGCCAGTTTCACGTCCATGTGCTTCTTGGTTTTCCTTCACTTATTTCCTTTTAATATGTTTCTTTTTTTGTTTCCTTCTATTCTTTTTCATTTTTAATTACTTTCCATTTTAATTTTTATGTTTTTCCTTTCATTTAATTTTACATTTTATCTTTATTTCCTTTCCTCTTTTGTATCTCTTTTTCCTTCCCTACTTTTTTCCTCCTTTTTTCTGTTTCCTGCTTGTTGGTTTTTCTTATTTGCTTATTTCCTTGTGCTTATTTTGTTTGTTTCATTTATAAATTCTTTTAACTTTCATTTTAATTTAATTATTTTACACACCTTTTTTCACTTTTTTTTTCTATTTTCTCTTTTCTTTTTATTTTGTAATTTAATGTTTATTTTGCCCCTTTTCCAGTTTCTTCCCTCTTTTATTTATTATAATAATTTATCTATTTTCTCTTTTTTTCCTTTCCTACTCTCTTTGATAATTTTAATTTTTCCCTTTTTGTTATTAATTTTTTACGACAAATTTTTTTTCATTTCTTTTGTCTTGCCACCTTGATATATAGCTAGTTGCCAGTATTTTCTTATTGTAGTTTTTACTGTTTGTCATTTCTCTTTGTCGGTTCCTTTATTTTCATTAAGGTCTTCATTTATTTTTTATAGCTTAACTCTTTTTCTATCATAACGAGTATTTAACAATTGAATTGAAAACTAAACAAATACTGAAGGCCATCTGCTTTAAAATGGGAGCCCCACGTTGGGCGCCACTGAAACGTCAGAGATATCTTTTCTTCTTCGCTTGTTTTCAGCATGGAGACTACAAATAACATTCGGATTTGTAGCAATCACGATTCTGGCAATGCATTCATGCGATATAAGCGTATCTAATCTTAAATTAATGGTTAACACATTATCGTGAGAAAAAAACCTTCACATGCACTTTCCGACCAGGAGCTGGCTACTTACTCGTAAAGTGCATTTGTCGGTGATTTCATCGCGGTTTAATTCAACTATACTTTGATCATTATTAACGATGACGAGTCATGTATTTGTCGAGTAAACATAATGCTCATTGCCTCCTCTTCGATCACCTTTAAGACCTTCATATGTTAAAACTGGAAATTTAAATAATAAAAGAAAAAAAACTGTGGTTTTCGTTTCATTACTTCATTTCTACGAAATTGGCATACACAACAGTGTACTTCATTGCAGTCATAAATAAATTAAAATCTTGCATTTTAGCGTTTCGTGTCAATCACGAAGCTGTTATAAAGACAAGGGCTCTATTCGCTTCCTCGATAAGAGGGAAACTATAACTTAAAGGACAATTGGAGTGAACAAAAAAAACTGAAGTGAATTAATCGTAAATGAAAAGCCCTCATACTGGAAATGAATTTTCATATGAAGCAATCGCCCCAAAAATTATTGATATGCGATTATTACAGCTGTAAAAGTGTAAGGGTTCCGACGTTTATTGAAGTGTGTACGGAGCATTTCATGTACAGCCCGACCCGACCCTCATTGTTGCCCTCGCTTCTTACAAAAGTCCTTGATACGTCCCTGTATATAAGCTTCAAGCACTATCGCTGTGTTCATCCATTCAATGTACTACATGCACTCAATCGAATGTGTTAGTAGACAAACTCACCGTTCTATCAAACCCTCGAAAATCACCCCCAATTCTCGGTTGTAGGCTGATGGCAAGAACCTCCTGGTTTTCCCATAGTCAAGTCCGCCTATATCCTGCCTTCACTCTGCTAGAAGCAAATCCTTTATAGCAAATATTAAAGCCATGCAATGAGTCCTTCATCAGCATCATCCTGGTGTATACCCTTCGTTGTCCTTCCCTCGCCGCCTCAATCGTCCTCAGCCTTCTAGGGAAGACGAATGTGGAAAACACTTTCCCAGCTGAATGAAAAATGACGAGAGGATGAAGTCCTTATGTGCGCTGTAGCGCTGAAAATACATCCAGGATACACCGTGCATTATTAGAAATAACATTCGAGTAGTCCATAATGTGCGCCTCGTCAGTTGTGTCAATAAAATTGACAAAAAAGAAGCTTAGCAGGAGATCAGAGAAACGATCGGTGGATCCGTGTCCTTTCTTTTCAGCTTCTTTCACCCTGATCATCCCCGCTTCTGCACGACCCTCACTTCATTTCACCCCGGAAGCCTAATTAGTCCTTGGATGCTTGCCCAGCAAAATTTACGTCGATGTGGCGCGGTTGTTGTAGTTCGCGAGCGTTTCGAGCGTAATGAAATGAAAATCATCCGAGGGCGCAAACACGCTGAAAAGACAAAAAGCCATAATGGCCCGAGGGATGGTGAGAGCAGCCAGGACATGTTATTTTTTTATACGTTCCCGGGGAGGACGATGGGGACTGCTTGAAAGTGGTGTGACGAAACCGATTGCACAATGTGTTTGACAAGGGCGTGGTGAACGAACTTACGACTCGATAAACAAACGTAACTTTAATAATTTCTTTACCCCTATTCGGGGGTAATCGGGACCTACAAGATTTTCTGATAGACGACTAGTGGCGCCGCGACACAGAAACAATTCGGTTTCAATCAGACCAGAAAGAAGGGTCGCGCTTGTCAAGCTATTAACCTAAATATTGAATGAATTTTCCTTTCACACGTCCCCGAAATAGTGAAGGAATGTAATTCAATTTTAATAGGGTCAAAGTAAAGGTGGGTTTCGAGTTAATTAAGTGTAAACAAATTTCGGAAAATTTGGGTGAAAATCGGTGACAAATTTGCTATTGTAAAGGAATACCCTAAATATTTACTATCTTTCCTTGCTTGATGTCCACCTCACTCTTCTCTAGGCATTTTTTTTCAAGCAATTTCAGTCAAGAATTCCTCAATTTAGTTCCTTAACGAGGTCAATTCACCGTCAAGACTCTAATCTCCTCCTTGAATTTTGAGCTCGAATGCTTTGCCTCGAACGATTCATGCCACAAACTTGAAACTTGGTGATTTTAGGCATAGTAGAAGGGCGTACTAAATTTTGAGCAGTGACATACAGGGCACTTTGGATTAGAATGCTATTTGGAACTTGTGTATTGTTTTATGTAAAAGGATAATTAAAATACACCTTCAAGTGTAAGATAAGTTTTTCGCACTAGCATGACTACTACAAAAGTTATATTTGCATTTAACTTAAACGATTTTATCACTTGATGAATCCTTTTTTTTTAATAAAGTATAATAGTGTATGGTAGGTACCTATGAGTAAGTCGAAAGTCAAATTCTTAAGCAAGCAGTGGCGCACGGTAGACTCAAGAACTTTTCGAGTTGACTTTGAACATACCACAGGAAGACCCTGTGGACTTTTACCTGCAGTGAAATTTTTGCGGTTATGTGCGGCGAAAGTTGAGGTGGAGGGGGAAGGAAGACATTTTTTTTTAACTCTTGAACCGATTATACTAAAATGTTGAAATTTGGGAATTGTATAGACGTTGGCACGTTTTAAATATATTTGATGAGCCGCTCTATTAGAAAGTATTCCGGTCAAATGTTATAATTGCACATTATTTTTTAGGACAACATTAAGGCACCTCGGCCTTGGATCGGCCTTGTTTTCCATTTCATTGGATCAGTTTTGAACCGATTTTCGTTTCTGGTATTGGGCCAGCCTTGGATTCTTATATTCGGTAAATTTTGGTCTGATACCATCTTTTGAAGTTTTGCATGGAATTTGGCACCACTCAAAAGGACACTGCCATTTGAACTGAAAAATAGACAGATACTCATCGGCCTTTACCATTCTTTGGACATCCTTTGATCGTCGTATTATGAGAAAAGGTTTGATAGTGACGTGCTCCAAATATCAGGACCATCAAGACATATCTTGGATGCGCATGGATCTTTTTGCGGGAAGTGGTTATATTTGCACTTTATTGAAAAAAAGAGTTGCCAAATGGATTCAAACGAAGATAGCTTCGAAAGTGCGTAAGGTAGAGCATCAAATTTTCCCTAGTACGAAAGGTGAGAAGTTAAGCGTTTAATTCCAGATAAAAAATTGACTCAACGATCCCGTTTTTTTCAGTTATATTGCCGTTAGCCAAATTTGATCTTTTAAATGTTATAAAAACGGCTATTAATTAAAATATCGTCACACATAACGTCAATCAAAAGAAAAACAAGTATTAGTAACAGTTTGGAAGTTAATAATATTAAAAATGCTTAAGAAAAACAGATCTTGAAAACTAAACAAAAACACGGGCATATGTTTGAATGGGTGTTTTAAAAAATTTTTCAAGATATACACATTGAATACATTCGAATGCAAAAACTCTCATCGTTCTGTCATCTTTGTTACGGGTACAAATATGAATTTTTTTTAAGGGCTTCACTAAAAAACAAAAAAAAAATACAACTTTAGGCAACAAATTGAAGAGGATTGTAAAGAAAATTACTCAGAAGGGTTCGGGAACGAATTATAATTATATGGAAATTAGTTAATTAATTGTAAAGAATTCCATTCGAATGGGGTGGATTCCTATTCCTATTTATGGTACCGCTTGTATACAAAGTGTGCAAATATTATTTCAGACGGTGAAAGATTAATTTACAAGTGTTGCCATATGCCAACAGGGTTCTCATTTGTGTACAAAGGAAGGACGGGAAAATCAATATTTCGCTCGGATGGAATCTACAACGCACAGTGTTGTGAACAAAGTTGAATTATGTGAAGCTGGCTTTTGGTTTTTTAATGATCATTTCATGGGACAGTATTCCAAAGTTCAGTTTGTACATAGTCGATGGATGCCTTGTCCTTTCTACGGTTAGTGATAGAATGAAAAGCTACTAAGAAAGATTTTTAATACTTGATAAATCAGCAAGCTATAAGGACGTGTGGTAGTTCTATGAATGAGAAAATAGAAAGAATTCAATTTCGTCCAAATCAGACACAGTTTTAATTCGCTTTTCCAGTAAGTTTATCGTTTGTCATACTTACTATGGTTGGCGTGAGTAGCGTTCTGCTCCAGTCGGGGCACACATGCGGTGGTCATCACTGACACCGACACAAAAACCCTTAACATAAAAACACTCATCAAACTTTCTGTGTCATTATAATCTTGAATATACCGAAAAACGCATAAACGGCTGATAAAAATTTGCTTTTTGATTAAATAAAACTGATGTCACCCTATCACAGAAAGTCATCAACTTTACGACTTATTTGATGGGGTCCCTCTATCCATTGCCAAGTACCAGCAGGCGATATGAGGGCAACCTATTTCATATCTTTTTTTTTCTTCGAGTTTCGTAATGCAACTGTGATCCCGACTCCCGAGCACACGTCATGTTTGTTGCTGATACTCTTACGCAAACAAGACGCCTTTTATTAAGTGTACTACTGCTCGTATGTTCTCTTCAATTTACTGTTTTTTATTGTAAGCTCGTATCAAAGCCACTATACGTTTATAAAGAATAAATTTTATAACAATTATGTGCCTTCCGACTGGCATTATGACTGTCGGTTGTATAGCGGTCGTAATTACTACATAATATTGAAAATGGGGCCCGCATTGCACACATATGGTCCGGTCAGTCAAGAGCGTTGTATCTACGAATATGTGCAGTGGAATTATGCATGGAGAATTTTAAATTATTCGCTGATTTGTTCTTATACAAACATCGATTGTTGTTTTTGTTTTCTTTCGCACGTACCGTACATGCATTTTACCTAGGTATGTCCAGGCGCATGCTCATTGTTTTTCTTGTTTTACCTTTTTTACAGGTAGTACACAATCGAAAAATACTTGAGACGCTGACGGAATTTGTTAAGGAATTATTATAGTTGGTTGTTTTGTTATGGTTGGAAATGAGGGTCATTTGAAAGTGTGTGTAAAATAAGAAAAATAAATCTGTTGGATTCAATAATTGTTCTAATGGATGTATTGACAAAAAAGATGTAAGAAAGGAGTACGTACAGGACGTAGTCGTTGAAAACAATACTTTGACTGGAGATGATATATCTATTGATCCAGAAGACCTAGGCTTTGTAAGCCTAACTGCCATACTGAAGGCATAAGGTCATATCTTCCTTGAGGTCCTATATGACCCTAAGTTGGGCATGGGTTCAGGTACTTCTTTGTTTAACCCTTCGTGGTCACACGGGGTAGAATCGACCCGACGACAAACTTTGGACGTAAAATGAACCTTCTTCATATGTCGGAATAAATACATTTTTTGAAACGCGCACTATACTACTTTTTTACAGAAGCAGCTTATCTAAGAAGTGAAACGCCAAAATCTTATGAAAAAATATTCAACATTGACGAAGCTATAATTTTTTTTATCGAAAAAGTGCCTTTTTTACGTTTTCACCTCTTCCTGCAATTTGTTTAACATGTCGCCATTTTATTTCTTAAAAATAAATTGTTTGTACATATGTACATCATCTAGAACGTTGAGAGCATGTTTCGTAATTTTGTTAACCACTTCGGACGGATAGTTTGGTGCAATACCGTTTTGAACTTTTTGACTGGGTAGGTGACCACCGAGATTGAATACAGAGGTGTGACCATGAAGGGTTAAACAACTGACGACAAGTCTATCGTTATTCGAACCTTCGACTAGCCTGCTATACACTGAGACCGTATATCCCAAGGCCCTACTGACAGGCATGTTTCTAGCCTCTCATTTTTAAAGTAACCAGGACCTTACGCAGATTTTCTGCACTAGGAGTGGGAAGTGGTAAATAAATTTTTCCAAAGTTACATTTTTCTCTCCCTCAACCGAAACAATAAAAATGGAATTTGACAAATAAATAAGGAGCAAAAATTAATTTTAAATAAAATCATAATTATAAAATAAAACAATGAACAAAGATAAAAACAAAATTTAATAAAATTGAAAAGGAAAGAAATAAAATAAAAAGGAATAAAGTAAACGAAATAAAATTGAAGCAAAGGGAATAAAAAAAAAGGTAGAAAAAAATAATAGAAAAGTAAAAAAAAGAGGCAAAAACAAAATAAAAGAATTAAAAAACAAAATGAAAATAGTAGATACAAAAAATGAAGAAAGTAAAGAAAAATAAGAAAAAACTAAAAAGAAATGAAAACAAATAAAAAGGGTAAAAAACGAATAAAAATATTATTATAATAAAATAAAAACAGGTAAAAATAATGAAATAATTAAAAAAAAATAGTAAGTAAAGAAGAGCGATTAAAGAAAAGTATGTAAGGGGAGAAAAAATGAGAAAAGTAAAAAAATTTAAACAACGGAAAAACAAAAAATTAAAGTAAATAAAAAGATGTAAAGAAAGGAAATACAAAAAATTAAATTAAATAAAAAATTAAAAAACTGTAAAATAAAAAAAAGTAAAAAAATTGAATAAAAAAAACAGTAAAATAAAAAAACAGTAAAATAAAAAAAAAAGTTAAATAAAAAAACAGTTAAATAAAAAAACTCTCATGCCCTCAGGGACAGCGATTAATCAACAGTCGGGGAATTCCTGTTGGGGTTTCACACCAGAAACTCCACTGACGCCGGAAAACAACAAAAACTTAAACATAAAAAAATGTTAAAAAGAAGATAAAAAAAAATTTAAATAAAAAAAAGAGTAAGATAAAAAAAAAGAGTAAAATAAAAAAAAAAGTTAAATAAAAAAAAATGTAAAATAAAAAATAAAAAGAAGCAGTAAAAAAAGTAAAATAAAAAAAACTGTAAAATAAAAAAAAACACTAAAATAAGTAAAATAAGAAAAAATAGGCAAAAACAGTAAAATAAAAACAAAACTTGAGTAAAATAAATTAACAATTTAATACAAAAAATTTAGATAATTACTGAAGTCAACAAAAAAAATTAAGAAGGATAAATAAACGAAAATGTAAAAATGAATGAAAAATTCAAAAATGGAGAAAGTAATAAATAATAAAAAAAATTTAAAAGAGGTGAAATAAATTATTTTTTTTAAAAAAAAAAATGAGAAAGACAAGAAAAAACAAATAAACATAAAAAATAAAATGATATACGCAGAAACCAGATAAAATTGTATAATAAAATAATAAGGTTGAAAAAAAATAAACAAAAGTGAAAAAAAACAAGAAAAATATGCAAAAAGTAAAAAAAATTTGGAAAAAATTAAAACTACAAAAAATTCAAAGCAAAATGAAAAGAAAAAAACAATGAAATATACGAAAAACAAAAATAAATGACAAAAGTTAAAATGAATGAAAAATGTAAAAAAAAGGTTTTAAAAATATGATAAAGGGATGAACATTTCTTTTTATATAAATTTGTCCCATTGATTCTGTATCACCTGCAACGTGACGGATTATTTTTCTAGCAAAATTTTATATTTGATAAGTTTTCTTAAAAATTGCGGTTAGTTAGAGTTTTCGGTTCAGTTCTGTTTCAACGTAGGTTGGTTTATTGTTGCATTTTTTGCCTTATTTCTTTGTTCGATAAATAATAAATCTGTACCCATATTGTTAATAGTTGTAACAACAATTTATGTTTGTGGAATTCTGTAGTATCGATCGCGTTCAGTTTCTATACGAGAAGGGAGAGGCATAGGCCAGGGACAACGTTTTTCTGTTTGGACTGGTGGTGTTCTTAAATGTAATTGAATTTTTTTGGCTCAGGGGGGTGTTAGAAGAGTGCACTATGCAACTTACCTACGTCGTATTTGGTGGTTTCATGGTTGAAGAGAGTTTTGCGAGATCCGGATCGACGGACCAATTAATGCGGGGAGATATGAACCGACGGACCAATTAATGCGAGGAGATATGAACCGACGGACCAATTAAGGCCGCGTATTTCATAAGATCCGGATCGACGGACCAATTAATGTAGACTTTTTCGACGACAATGTGCGAAATTGATGATTGTATTCCGCGTATTTCTGTCGGTAGTTCAAATTCTTTTGCTACAATTTCACTTTTGATGATTACTTTCGCTGCTTCTACTTCGAAACTGCAAGCGTTTCGAATCCATCAAACCGCATATTCCAATCAAAAATTTTGGAATGATAAGGTGAATTGCTCGAAATCTCGTTAACGTCCGAGTTCAATAAACCCAGCTATAGAATTCACCTGGTAAGGATTGCTTCCCGGTGTCCTTCTTTTCATCGTTGCCTAAACACATTAATTTCTCATTAGCCAAGAGTTAACTAGGCAATTTCGAATTCATTTCCGTCTTGGCTTGCTGCATCGGGCACGACTTCATCCACGATTTATGGCGATGGCCAAAGGCCGTCTTCCACATTACTTACAAATTCATTAAAACTTCCCAGCTGAGATTTCCCATGCATGCCATGTTAATCTAACGTTTTATACATGTTGGTAATCAAAGCACATAATAATTTCCTTTGAGGCTGAGTGTTTGTTGAAAATGATAAGCGTGTGTGCAACTGCGGAGGAGTGAGTGGGGGCGGGGGGCTAGATTGCAATGGAGTGAATGCACACAAAATTGCATAATGCCGGCAAGGCTTTAGCCATTGAACTCAATTAACGTCAGCCTATTGTTGCCGAGTTGATGGGCAGTAGGGCAGATCCGTGTCTCTCTACTCCCTGCATTGGGCCAGGCTCGAATGCGGCTCGTGGTGGGCATTGAACGAGTTTGGGCAACCTATGGCGGTGGTGCCCTCTATTGCATCGAGTCAAACAACTTTCTCGCCACCGCACGTACCTTTGCACTCCATCTGTTTTACCTGTTCGCGCTACGGGCAAATGTTGCAATAGTTGCAACAAGTTCTAGTTTTGCTATTATTCACTTTCCAAGTTTTTTTTTTGTACCTGAGTTAGTCTGCACGCTGGGCTGACTATGCTGCAATTTTTTTCTTCTTCCGTTTCGCGAGAATCAGCATAGCAAAGTGCACTCTTGTGTGTATTGTGTGCAGTGTGCAGCAATGGGCAATGCAATGAAATGCAATTGCATAACTGGCGCACACTTCGTCTCGTTGTCGACACAAATCCGAGCCAAATTCATGCGGCTGCAATTCATTTGCAGACTCTCCCCCTCCCACGACATATTTGGTCTTTTTTTTGGTTTTTATATTGCTTTTGAGTAGATTTTTTTTTTTGTTCACTGATAGCCCCTTGGCGAAACATGCTTCAAGTTTTTTTTTCGGTGCAGCATTTTTTCTGTATTGACTGCAAAAAAGGAAAAAAAAAGTTTGCGATTTTTTTTTTGCAATTGAAAAACTTTGTGCAGCATTATTGCTTGTCGCGCGAATTCATCTAAGCTTTATTGTTGTTTTTTGGTGGTGGGTTGGGGGTGCGGAACAGTTCGCCTACATAACGAGTTCCGTGAAGTGCTAGAAGTGCAGAGCGAGAATGCTTACAACTTTTTCGTAGGCGGACACTAGCTCGTATGAATTTCAAGTTTTCCGATGTCTACGCGGTTTTATTCGGTTGGACACGCCTTAGAACCTGGAGGTTATAGTGGCGGCTCAGTGACTAATTTTTGGTCACCAGTTTTCGAAGGTGTTGTTCGTGAAAAAGCCCAAATTTGGATGTTACCTGTGCTTTGTTTAACTTTTCGCCTAAAAGTGGGAAATACAGACGTGCATAATTGAAAATTTTACGGGCTTTTGAAGTTTTACTTAATTCTGAAAACATTTCACGTTTCGTTGCAGAGTCATAGCCAAGAAGTAGAGGAAGACCAAATCTGCCAAAGACTCGAGAAATAAAGTCTTAAGGTACATTGCGCCGAACTAAAAGGAAGATAGTGTACAAATGCCAGCCTAGGGCTTAATATGGCAGGCCCGGTCGGTTACCTTGAAATACCAGGTGAACTCTCATTGTAATCAGCCAAACACCTGCAGGAAGCTCTTTTGAGATGGTCCAATCGCCTTACACATAGGACGAAGAAATTTGGTACAACTATAAGCAACCAAACAACAACAATGCTAAGATGATAACCTCGGATGTGGAAGACCAACTCAAGACCGCTCATTCCCTTTTCGGTCTTCAGTTTCAATAAGACCGCCTGAACTGTTACTGCTTCCAATACAATTTCTTTTGGACCGCGGCGTTAATAAGCACATGACTTGGTGAGATTCGAAGCAACGACCTCAGACTAGCGTGTTCTACGGTAGGCCAGCAAAGCCCCAAATGAGCAACAAAAGGATCTAAAATTTCCAGGGAAGACCTGACAGAAAGAAAACGGTACCTGTAGACCCCACCACAGTTAAAAAGCAAAGGTCCAATTATTACTAAAAAAAATGGACAAAAAAATGGTAGGATGCTTCAACGGACTCCTTACAGGACACGATAATCGGGAAAAGGATTTGTATAAAATTGTACTAATTGGAGATACATAGTTGTTTTGTCTAAAGGAACTGAAGCGTACGCTCCACAGAATTTCTAAGAAATGCCACACAGAAGAAGCCTAGGCTAAGGTTTTTGGACAATATTTCTTCAGTGCTGACACCCTGGCGGCCACCTCTAGGTGGGCAGGGCTGGCAAGCTGCAGGATTTTTAGAGCCTTGTGGCTCGAGCTGGATAGTCAAAAAACTAGGAATATATTAACTTGGAATAGAGGAAAACTGCGACTGCTCGTCGGAGCACTGACGGGGAATCACGCTAGGCGGCTAGGGGTAGCGGAGAGGGACATGTGCAGGTTTTGCCATGATGTGTACGCTGTGGAGGACATCACTCACATCTTGTGTGAATGTCAAGGGATCGCTAGAAGGCGATTGAGATGGGTAGTCTTTTCTTCGATAACATCGAAGATTTGAGGTCGTTAGGGGATGACAAACTGGTCAGGTTCTGAAGGGAATTGGATTGGTTTTGAGGGGATGGAATAGCCCACGAGGATCTGAAGGGATCGCAATGGGCCCGTATGGCGCCTAGTGAGCGCAGTGGTTCTAGCCCTGCGCCCCTTCTTGAAACTGAAGTGACACCAGCCATAACTCCTCCAAGATACCGTTCTCAGTATGTTATGAAAACGAGGGGCGTATTGGTTCAGTGGGGTAACCCTCAATCCAAAAAACCTCATAATTCTAATCCCAGGAAAAACGTTTTTAATGCATAAAACGAAGCCTCGGAGAAATGCTTGCAATCTGTCCGTCGGCCCGAACGCATGACAAATCCAGAACGCGCTTACCTAGAAAGTTGAAATTTTATATCAACACATTTAATAGAAATCGTCCGACTCTTTAAAGTCCCTCCCATACAAAAGTCCGACCGTGTCCGCAGTCACGTTGAAATTGAATAGGAAGAAAATCGAAAACGTCCTCCATGTAGCTTCCTTACCAATGTCTTTGAAAAAATTGTGAATTCATCTACTGGAACGCACTTTAACTCAATTAATCGTGCGGCTATTGAGCGAATTGATTTCGAAAACGTAGGCTGTCTTTTTAGTTTTGCATACCGAGACATCAAGGGCGCCACTAATCAAATGTCACTACTAAAAATTAACCAGCCTGACAGCCTACGTATGCAAGTGGGTAAAATAATTTTATTCTTTCAAGTAGCTTCAGTACAAGATTTCTTAAAAGACGTGGTTACACTTATTGCACTACGATAACTAGAAAACCCGTCATCGTAGGACGTTAGAATTCTGTACACTAAACTTTCTCATCATGTCCAAAAAAATAGGTACCCTACAAATGTCATTAAAAAATTGGTGCTTGCAGTCGCGTTGAGATACTATCACTATAGAATGCAAAAACCTGTGCTTATATTTTATATTATTAAGTTTAGGCCAAAGGAAAAGAGGTTATGTGTATTAATGACCAAACCCACTCCACTCCTTCGGGAAGTTTCCAAAGAAAAGTGCTGAATTTTTTTGTACGACTACCGGAGAAACAACAAAGCTAGGTACTGAAGCTCTACACCCTTGGAACGCAAAAGCAAGCAGTATAAGAATACTTCTTCGTGTAGCTATCATACAAATAACACTAGACTGCGATGTTGGGACTTTTTTTTCACTTCCTGAAGTTCCTACTTGACTGTTCGTTTCCACGAATTTTGTGATCGATTACGGAGTCCAGCGCCTCGGTTCAATTTATTATCAAAGCTTGGAAATTAATTGCAAACAAAATAAACTGTGCAAAATTTCATGCCACAAATCGATACTTTTTTTAAGTTAAGATAATCTCAGACGAAAAAATAATAAGATAAAAATTAAACTAAGATTAAACACCTTGAACTTGACGAAACAAAGTAGCGATTAACATTTCGGTTTGTTTTTCAAATTTTGCTGTATGTTTATCTGATCAAAAAACATTGATATATTCATCGCTTTTAAATCGATCCAGAGATGTCGTGTGCAATATTTTTCATATCGACATGACGTCACAGAATATTAAATGATATCATAAAAAAAAATATGGAAAATATACAGCAGCTGTTTCTAATACCTGGCGGATTAATCAAAATTAACATAACTTTTTTTTTAGCACGACACACGGCGATAAAGACCACGCGTAACGTCAGGTCTGTGTGATGTCATAATAAAAGTAAGCGATAAGCAAAACGATCAGTAGTTGATCTTACTTGTGACAAACGAAAAAATATCGGTTCCACGTGGTGGCCTTAAGGAATGATGTAGTGAGTGATCCTGTTAGTACTGGCAGCAAGAGTCTGTATCAAGGTAATCCTTCTGGTTATTGGAAGAGAAGAAGCGAATTATCGCCATAATTTCCGCACACAAAAACTCTGAACAGATTGCGCCGTGCAAATTATCTCATGACAGAGCTTAGCGTTCGGAAGCTTTTGATGCTCCAAAGAAACAAACGTACATATAGTCGAATGAGTATTTGTTTTTGTATTAGACTTAGTGTTGCACAGCTTGGAGGAATACTCCATCTTTCCAACAGAATCTAATTGACTAATCTTGCAGATAATTCTCTGGTTAACTTTTGAAGAACGATTCTACGATAGATACTGGAATAGATTACGTAACAACTAAATCGAAGTCCACTACTAAGAATACAAAATGTCATCTGTAAGCCCACTACAATTTCGGAACAAATAAACAGAAACAGTGGATTGAAAACGATAGTCAAGTTCAGTTGATTTTTATCAATTAAAGCGATACTTACGTGTAACGATAACAAAAATGAATAGAGCAAGAATCGATTATTCCACTTTACCCAGAACAGTAATCGCATTAGCCAGACCGTCAAAGTTGTTGACAACTCAGGCACAATTGAACATAAATACGATACCGCGTTCCATTGCTAAGTCCATCTCAAGGAGCCAATTAGACATAATGTGCCCGTAAAAGCTTAACTTGTTGAGACAAAACATCGATGCAGTTTCCTTGAAACAACCCCAACTCGCCTAGAATATTCTGACGCGGCCTCCAACCGCTTGACTATTAGGAAGCAAAATTGCAATAACTGAAGGCAATGCAATGCCACCTGTCCCGCGTAGAGTACTTTATTGTGTGCTTTTCTACAGGTACGTCTACTCTAAGCGAAAGCCTATCAATTAGTATGTGTTATGTCGATCGGGTATTGATCGTTAGCATTTTTGTTGTTGGCTGGATAGTCATAGCCAGAGTTGCACTATTCATAGATGTACCAAGGTACGTTTTGCTGGATTTAGCGCATTTGAATCGGCCAGGTGATGATACACACAAGGCTCATCCGACAGCAAAGCCCCGATTAGCTTCAATTCGACTACATCAACTTTATCTGGACTCATAAAGCATAAAATTTATTAGCGATCACCAGCGGAAGTGCATTATTTAATTAAATGCATTTGTGAGAAAAAAAAACGACGTGTGGGCCGCTTCTTCTGATGATGAGAAATTGCACATTTGAGAAAACATATGCGAGCGTGATGAAAATCGTGTGGGTCGCGGGCGTTTGAAGAAAGTTGTTTGTCGTGTTCTATGTTATGGGTTCGGTGATTTCGACACGAAATTAGCTTCATGATGTAATCAGACTTATTAGTTTCTGTGTTGAATTGAAGCTAATTTCAACTTGCTGGTTGCCTCTCCTTAGAATGATGGCACAGAGTTCGTGTAATGAACTGAAAAATAACCAGCACGCACCACAAGGAACGAAGTTCGGAATACTAACGTACACACTTTAAGGTGCGCCGTCACAAGTGCTCTGCAAAACCATAGACAGGCCTAGTCCATTGTTGATGAATCTTGAACTGGTGCTTGTAAACATTTCACTTTTTTAAGACACTGATATCAACTTTTACACCTGATTTTAATCTATGCTTATCAGGAATTGGACATGATCGCGCTCAGTCCAGTCTTGGTATTACTCATGCGTTTTCAAACCTTAAGCCGCTGTATACCACTATGCCAAATATTTGACTATTCTCGCTGGCAAATGCAGTCAGATATTGCAATCGTCAAGTTTTTGTTTGCCGCCTTATTTTATTTGCTCTGCATAAGGTCTATTTTGACGGAAAAAATTTTACTGAATTTTTCGTCAAATTGTTTTAGTCAAATAATTGACAGGATGGCAAATGGATGCCAACCCGAATTTGGTTCACTTGTTTTCTTGCATCTTTTGCTCATGCAGAATTTAAGTTTTGGTTTTGCTATAGGCAATTTGGAAAAAGTAAAAACAGACAAGTAAAAATAAAGGAGAGAAAAAAATGAAAAACAAAAAAGGGACGCATCAAAACGAAAGACAAAAAGTAAACAAAAATCAAAAATTTAAAAAAAAGAAGTAAGATGAAAAGGTAAAACTAAAGAATTTTCTTAATATTAAGAACACTAAGACTAAAAAATAAAACTAAATAACATTAGAAAAAGTAGAAAGGAAAAATTTCAAACAAAACATCAACAAAAAAAAGGAAAAAGAAATAAAAAAAAACAAAAGAAATAAAAAAAAACAAAAGAAAATCATAAAAAAACAAAAGAAAATCATAAAAAAACAAAATAAAAATATGGAATAAAAAGCAAAAAAAAAACACAAAAAGAAAGACAAAATAGTAAAAAATAACAACAAAAAAAGAACACGTTAAAACGAAAAAAAATCAAAAAACGACAACTAACAACAATTAAAAACAAAGAGATAAAAAAGTTAAAAAAAAAAAAATATTGTAAAAAGTTTAATAAATTGACAGACTAAAAAATAATACTAACACAGAAAATTCAAAAAATTAAAAAAAAACCAGTTAAAATAAACCAAAAAAGATAAAAATGAAAAAATGAAATAGAAACAATAACAAAAACATACTGCAGTCACGATCGGCTGCAAGCCAATCGTATAATACTCTAGATGAACACTGAACTCCGATTTATATTGTAGTTGGGGATAAAGTAGAATTACGTGTGTGCATGTTGTATGTCCTTTATTAAGGACTCTCATTTGATTGCTACTCAAAACTAAAAGACAATTTTCAGTGTTTAATTTCATATCTTGAACTGGATGAGACCGAAAAAAAATTTTCCTTTTTGAAGGAATGTCACTTGGCAGGTGCAGGAAGGACTCACTCGATTTCTTACACTTTTCCTTGGAACCATTCAAAAATTAATGTGTACAAAATTTCAAATTCGTAGCTTGAAGCGTTCAAAAGTTATCGAAAAATATTGAAGAACACGTGTCTTAAGGATTTTTTGTATGGAAGGTACCAGAAGGAGTAAAAGGATTTCGCTGACTAGTAAACTCGAACTTCGTTTTCACTAAAAACTAATTTGTACAAAACTCCGAATTCATAGCTAAACGATTATTTGAGTTATAGTGAGTTCCGTAAATTAAGTGCAGACGTTTTGACAGGATATTTGTATGGCAGCTACACGAAGGACTCATAGGATTTTCTTCATAATCGTACATAATCGCTCCAACTATTGAAAATTAGACGTATACAAAATCAAATTCAAAGTCGTAGCTTTAGGCGTTCCAAAGTTATTGGTCAATATTCTTGAACACGTGTTTTAAGCACATTTTGTATGGCAGCTACCCGAAGGAATAGGACGATTTGGCCCGTTAACGAACTTAGCCTTACAAATTCAACCAAACATCCAGAGTCAAAATTTCAAGATCCTAGGTGAAGGCGTTCTTGAGTTATCGCGCTAGCGGACAGACAGACAGAAGAACGGACGGACTTACAGACGGACGTCAAGCGGATTTGAAGTTTTTGGCCAGAAATAAACAAAAAATAATATATAACTTTTTTGAATCCGAGGCTTGGTTCTATGAACTACAAACTTTTGGGCTGGATTAAACTTATAATACTCTATATGATTTCATCTAGAGTATAAAAAAAAATAATAAAAATAAACGAAAGAATACCTTAAAAAGGCTAAAAAAAAAGAATAACAAAAAAAAACACGAGAAAAGAAAAAAAAAAGAAAAAAAAACAAAACAAAATAAGATAAAAAAGAAAAAACAACAAAAACGGAGAAAGAAAAGAAAACAAAAGGGATAAAAAAAACTAAAGAGAAGACAAAAAAAGACGAATAACAAAAATAATTAAATAAGTAAAACGAAAAAAAGAGAACAAACAGAAAAATTAAAACAAAAATAACATTACAAACTAAAAGAAGAAAAAATAAGAAAAAAAGGACAAAATACAGAAGAAAACACAATTGCATAAAATAAAAATAAAAAAATATCATTTTTGTATTTACCATTTTAAAACTAAAAAAGGGGAAAAAATACAAAAAAGCAACAAGAAAAGGAACAAAAAGAAGCGAAACAACAAAAAGTGAAGTTGTGAAAAGGTTAACAAAAAAAATTTATAGACTAAAAAATAGTTTTATAACAGAAAAAGTAAAAATATTCAGTAAAAACGGAAAAACAACAAAACAAGTAAAAAACGGGAAAAAAAACTAATATCACATTATCATAAATTTGTTGAAGGTCAAGTGGTTGTCCTTAAGATGTTGAAAAGTAAAGTATAAGGATTGACTTTAATTAGCCTTTTCTTATAAATGCAAAAGTTCCACACGAAAAAATTTCGTTCCTAATCGATTTCGGCGTACCTCAGGATTCAGTTCTGTCTCCCAAACTATTCATTTCGATGTTTTCGATTTTCAAAAACATGCGTTTCAACTAGGAAAATATGAAGCCATTCCAGATTCGACGAAACGTCGGATTACTCCACATATACTATTGATATTAAGACTTGTACATCTTCTCTTAGTCGCCACTTGGTAACACTCGTCAAGCCACACGTAGTTTTCACTATTCAATCTCTTTCGTGGAGAACAGTGAAATTCTTATAGTTCTTCATACCCTCCTCTCCCCTCTTTCAGCAGCAGTAATGTGGAATGCATTGTATGACAATCTCTTTTCTGATAAGTATAGCCTTCAACAGTTCAAAAACAACGTTCACCGCCACTTATGACGCTTCTCACACGTTCCACCGCTCTAAATTCCCTACCCACAATTTAGGGATGTACAATTGCATTAAAGGGTGAACTCCTAAGATTTTTTGACGGTAGCGAAAAAAAATTAAAAAAGGGAATGGAGGTTTTGACGGTAGCGAAAAAAAATTAAAAAAGGGAATGGAGAAAAGCAGTGAAGTGATTATAAAGCCGCGTTGATTCCAGAATTCAATTCTCCTAAATCGAATTTAGAGTGCCACTAAAAAATCACTGTTTGGTTTCAATAACTACATTACGTCTATTCGGTCACGTAAACTTCAACAACATAGCAGAGAAAATCAAACGAGGCATAGACAGGATATCAAAAGCATTCCATTCTGATATCGTTTCGATTTGGAGTAAGCGAAGAGTAGATTTCTTTCATTTTTTTTTTTAGATAATTTTTCTATCTACAAGTTGACTGATAAAAGGTAGAAAGTCAATAAATATTTCTGGACTATTTATTCGTTTATTGACTTAGCTACGTTCGGTATTTTCCACGTCCCCTATAAGTTCGATAACACTTGACAATATTTACGCACAATTTTTTTATATCATGTTGTTCCCACCAGCTATTCTGAACATTGTGTACTTGAACTCAGATTTGACGATAAAGTTAACTTTGTAGTTCTAGGAACAGGTAGGATTTCAATTGAGAAACCAAAGCCAAGCCTTCTCGATGTTTCTTGGCGCCACTCTGTGTCATAACCTTGCTGGTAATTAATTTTGATCCACGCTATCGCCAGTCTTCACTCCAAAGACTTGAAGTTCCAATCCCCAGGTCAAACATTTCAATTTTCCCAATTATGAATCAATTTTGAACAGCCTTGGTTTTCAGTTTTTTAGTAAAGTTCAACCACGTTGCCTGACATTGTGACAGCATTAAGGTGGAATTATAGTTAACGCGATGAGCGCGCGTGAAGCGATGCGACGCGAAGACTGACGCTGACTAGAATGCATGTTACTGAGTATCATGTTAGCGCGTCGCTTTTTTAATTTCGTCGCACGCGTAACTCGATTTTGTAGGTTTTGTTTCGGATTTTTTACAAGACCAAGACTTGTTAATAAATATCACGAATAAATGCCTACATAATAAAAAAAACCGAGGCAATACTTTGGCAGGCTGCGAGCAAAACGTTTTAATATTTGTAAATATTATTTGACAGTTGTGGCAAGCAATTCAACGCTAACTAGTATCGCGATATTTCGCACGCGACGCGATTGTGCTTTCACAATTCAGTAGGTGGTGACCCGTGCTCTCTACAGGGATCCAGGTGTTTTCTAGAACTGAAGGACTTAGAATATGGCTCTCAGATGGTGAAAGGAAAAATGAGTGCAACAAAACTATTCTACTGCTTAAATATCTTATTCATTAAATAAATAGACTAAAAATTACCTTCTTTTAACGCTATTGATATTTTTATATCAGTTGGGTCTACTCAGAACATGGCTCTCTATAAATAGTTTTCAGTTTATCTTATTGAGTTATCACTCGTCATAAATTTAAGTGTCAACTCTATGGACATTCAATGTTTGCTTATCTTTTTACAGATAATGCTTTTTCGATTTTTTTCATGCGTTCTTGGCTTTACGCACTTGACAAATAATTTTCCTTTTCGGTTACGTACTCGTTAGTTGACTTAAAAATTGTTTGATTAAACAAAAATAATTTCGATTTTTTTTTAACTTAGCAGAAAATTCCAATTTCTACTTTCAAATGGTAGCGACTGATTAGGAATTTTACAAGAAGTTGATTCACTTTTGGATGGCGTAATTTGCATTGCAGTGTACATGCGAGAGGACAACAAAATACTTCACTCGAGGAAGAAAACCGAATTCAACCCACTTTTGAGTTTTAAAGACTAGTCAGTAATTTGGGCGTAATTCGAGCGACACCTACAGCCTGTTTACGTTTGGATCGATTAATCATCACAAAAATTTGCTGCACGAATCGATTAATCCACAATTGCATGGAAAATACAAAACACTAATTTGTCACATCAAACAGAATTGGATCTTAGAAGTGTCAATCTACTTTTTATTTATGTTTCGATAAATTTTCATTTCCAATTTATGTTCGCATAATTGACGCCTCCATACAAGAAACTCTGTCACTTTCGACTAATGGTCGTACATAAGAAGTCCGTTGTTTCAAATTCAAAGTCGTAAACTTGAAACTTCGATACTAAAAAAAATTGTTTTAACGATGAAATTCGTGAAAAGTATTTCTCGCAAAAAAACAGCAAAAAAAACAGCAAATTTTTTTTATTTCAATTATTGATGAGTCTGGATAGAAAAAATTTGACCTACCACCTGTAATATAAATTATGCAAATGTTCGGCAAATTTTTTTAATCAAATTCATTTAATGGTTAATTTTAGGAGGCTAAGACCAACCAAATGTGACCAGGTAAAATTTTGCACCGGTTTTAATGAAATTAAAAAAATATGTTAAACTTGTTATGAAAAATGAACAGCAGATTAGAAGACTTACAAAAAAAAAACATTAAATCAAAAATATTTGCAACTAATTTTTGAGTTTAACGAATTGAAATTCATAGAATGTTCGCCTTAAGCTTAATTCAGCAAACTATTCCCGTTCGGTAGACAGTAGAACAGCATTTAAAAAATATAATTTCATGTCATTTTATTGTAAAATGTTGTCTGATGCCCCCAGGGAATTTGTTATCTACTCGTCTAATAGAACTTCCAAGCCTTTTTACCCCAAAAACCGGCTTCACAACTTCATTCCGCAATTCTTTTGTGCAGCTGCCATATAAAAGTCCCTGAAAATTCAGAAACGCACAAAAGTTTCAGAAATCGTTCAAAAATACTTGAAATTTTACAGGAACTAATTTCGAGTAAAAATTAAAGTCAAGTACATGAACGGATCCTTCTTTGCCTTTCAGTAGCTCCCATACAAAAGTCTTTGCTCGATAACTAGAGACCGCAAAGCTAAGAAGACCACTTACTTACAACTACACATCGAGTAGCTGCCATACAAATGTCTTTAAAAAAAATTGTAGGATTTCTTCGTTCTCATCTTCCGGTAGTCAAAAATTGGTAAACAAAAAGTTTAATTTAATCGTTTAATTTTTTGTTAACGGCTTGTGTATTAATTCGCTCCTCCCCCCCTCCTCCCCACTCCGTATTTTTATGTAAATTTGTTTTTCCTTTTACTTTATTATTTCAATAATACAGTATTGTGATCGATTTAAAAAAAAAAAAATTTGTTACCCTCAACATTTTTTTTTTACGTTTCATGACGAGTACACACGAAAAAGGCAACAAAAAATTTCAGTCCGTCTGTCCGCCGTACGTCGACCGCTGTACGCAAAATCGTTTGAAGGCTCGTAGCTCCCAAACCCTTTGAGGTATTAAATTAAAAATTTTTTTATGAATAGACCGGGTAGGCTCCTTGAAGTGAAAACATTTTGAAAGGGGGGGAATGGTGGGAAGTGTTTTAGACGGAAAATTTTGGTTTCTAGATCTCAGCAACCGCTTACGCTAGGAAGCTGAAACTTAGAACTTATATCTAAAATACATATCTCCTAAACGGTTAATGTTACGAAATTAAAACTTTATGAACAGCTGTAGGTATACTAGGACAATAGATCGTAAACAAATTTTTGAATGGCGGCAGTGGCGTACAGAGGTGAGAGGTGAAAAACTTTAGATTACGATATGTCACGAGCATGAAAGTGGAGGGGATAAGAATTTTTTAAAAATATCACGTCTCATATCTCAAGAACAGTGTAAGATAGATACTTAGAATTTTTACCAGAAGTAGGCCTAAGAAACCCCTAGCAGAAAAAAAAGTTTGGCGGTGAGAGTGTAGAGAGTGAGAGTAGGGGAGGGTGAAAAGGAAAAGATTCCGATTTTAATATCTCGAGAACCTATAATGATATAAAGATCAAACTTAGTACTTAGATAGAGCTATATTAGTACCATGTTGGAAAGATATAATTTTTTATAGGGGTAGTATAGTACGGGGGTGCGGGGTGTTTTTCCTATCTATAGAACGGATTATGCTACAAAGTTCAAACTCGGTATGTTCATGTAAATTAACTAGAAAAGTAATTTAGATAAAAAAAAATTGCAAATATCCATTGGCGTTCGGAAGGGGGGCAAAAAAATGATCAGTGAAAATGAAATGCATATATTTTCACGATTTTCGTCATATCTATTAGGTCTTCAAAAATATTGAATTCATTTTTATTCTACGGCTTCTTCATATAAATACGTAGAAAGAATTTTCAGGATTTTTTGAAATTCGACCCCTAAGAGGATGTAAAGGGGTTGTATACTTTTTCACGAATTCTGCCATATCCCTCAGGTCTGATCAAATATCGAAAATCTTTTCACTTTTAAGAGCTTACGTAATAATCGCCTGAAACTCGTTTTTCAGTTTTTTTTCCTTTTTCAGCCCCTAAGAGGGTATAAAAGTGTTGAAGAAGTTTTCACGAATTCCGTCATAACTTTTAGAAGTGATAAGAAATTGAATTGGTTTCTACTTTCTCGTGTTGTCTTCATATTTATCTATTAATTCCTGTCAGGATTTTTGGATATTCAACCCCCAAGTGGGTGTAAGGAGGTTCAATATCTGATGATATATCGAATTCATTTTTACTTCCTAAGGTTTCCTATATAAGCACCAAAAAGTCAATTTCAGTATTTTTAGATATTCAATCCTAGGGTGTGTAAAGGGGTTGTATGCTTTTCAAAGCTTCGACATATTTCTTTGGATTGATGAGATATTAGATCGCTTTTCACTTCCACAGACTTTTTATATATTCGCCTACAAACCCATTTCTCAATTTTTCGATTTTCAACCCCCAAGGGTTTGTATATAATTTTTGCCATACCTTAGTTCTGATGATATATAAAATTGGTTATTACGGCATTTGATGTAATGACCTAAAAACCAATTTCGCTATTTTTCGAATTTCAAGAACCAAGAGGGTGTAAAGGGTTTGCTTACGTTTTCACAAATTTTTCAAAATCCCCTCGTGTCTCATGATATATCAAGTTGCTTCTTATGAAATCGTTTAAAAACCTGTTTCACAATTTTTTCGAAATTCAAACCCCAAGTGGAAGTAATGGGTTTGTATACGTTTTAACAATTCGTCATATCTCTTAAGTCTGATAAGGCAACAAATTCGTTTTTACTTCAATGGGCTTTTAGTGTACATAATATACCAAAATTTTGAATTATCTACACGGCCTTTTTCAATGTTTTTTTTAAATTTCAATCTCTGTTTTAAATATTTCTATTTTAAGAACAAAATTAACTTTCCAAGAAACAACTGATGATATACTCCGACTTTGACCGCTCCCGAACTTTGAGCCGAAAAATAATAAAGTTTCGCCCAGACCATTCATTGGCAGATTTTTTTTCTATATTTTTCAGTGTTAAAAATTGATTAATAAAAAATTTAAAACTGAAAAAATAAAAACGAAATTTACATAAAAATAGGGGAGAGGAGGGATTAATACACTTACTGCTCCTCGTGGGCGTCTGGATCAATACAGAGAAAAACTACAGGACAAACTCGTTTTGTATGATCTCGATTGGCTTTACTGAAGCTTTAAATTCCTTTTCATGAAATAAAACGCACTTCCTCATTATTGTTTTTGATTCCTTGATAATTTGGCATGTCTATTTTTAGCTGGATTGCGTTGCACTGCACTTTAGCTTCGCATCTTTGAAGTGCATTTATGACAATACACAGCCGATGACGGCAAAAACTTCTTTCCTTGGTCTGACGTTTAATGTATGAAAGATGGCACCCCATCGTATGGGGGGTGGGTTTTGTTCTTCGGTAAAGCGGCCTGGCCTTATCAGTCACGGACCCAAACCGCTACAGCGCCAATGAATTCTCCATGTTTTTGTTATTTTCTAGGCCGTTTTATTTGTTTAGTTCGTTTTTTTTTTTGTTGTTTTCGTTATTCTTTGTGTACATTTGCCGACGTATTAGGTGCAGTTAAAAGCACTAAAAAAAAATAATATGCTTGCATACGAAAGCGAAGATGCGCGAGGTCAATGACAACACGCAGTCAGTCACAGCAAATTTGTATGGATGTGTGTAAAAATTATATGGGTGTGTGACCCGGATAAAATGCACAAGTGTGAAGAAACTGTGTTGTGATGCATCGACATAAAATAGATGGAGTTTATTTTTATTCTTTTTTTGGCCGGCCGTTTTCTGGTGTGTATGTGCAGTGAGCCATTGCACTGCGTGTTTTAGTGTTGCCACACAGGAAACGTAAAATTCTATTTATAGGCCCCGGAGCGCTATGCAGTCGCTTGGCCACGACTACTTTATAGACAACACGAACAAATGACGTTTCCATTCCATCAACTTTTCTGTTCCGTGAGCTGCTCCAAACTATTTTTAAAGTAAACTCGCGACCGGAATCGGGTAATAATTTTGGTTGGTTTTCGTTCAAAATTGAATTTATTTTTATATCCTATTTACGACCAGCTTTATTTATGTCTTCTACCAAGGATAGAAATTTTAGAAGATTGTCGCCATGTTGGAAAAATGATTGCCACTCGAATGCATAGTCATTTGTGTGAATTTCCTTAGCGAAACCGACGGTGAAAATTTAGGTGAGTCAAACAGAAATGACACAATCTAATTAAACGGCCTCAATTCGGCGTTAACAGTGTTAACGCTATAACTTTGAAGTCATTTGTTGTAATTCCAGCTGACTGTTGAAAAGGCACATCTTTGTCAGTCTTCGTATGAAAGTTGAAGGTGAACAATCGCCTTTTGTTCGGAAGTGAGAGCGATTGGTGACTCTTCATTGAATTGTTTTGCACTTGCCAAGGTTTGTAATTAGTAGCTGAATGGAACTCTAACGAAGCGACTTCTCAATCCTTAAGTCGGAATAACCACGCTAATTACGGACAAAACTAAAGCATAGAGAAACCTGATCAAAAGAAATCAGGAATCCGAACCATCTTTGGAGAACAACTGGATAGTTTAAGGAAGGACATAGAGATTTAAAGAAAAAAGTTGCAATTGCAAGAATTGCGCCTATTCACAAATATGACTCAAAAGCAGAGTTCATTCAGCCAATATATGTGTATCTTACCTAGATCTCAGACTTGAGAAGTAAGGATTAGTTGCAAAAGGATTTCGATCTACTTTAATCTTACCAACAAGCCCCCGAATCTCTTCAAGTCTTATCTGTCAAAAATCAAACAGTACACGAAGGTCAATGATGTAGACAATACACTTATGAGAAGTAGCCGGAGCGGCTCAAAGTTACTGTGCTCTGGGTCCCGTGGCATAGAGATATAGTGAGAAATGGGCGGGCTGATGAACTGGCCAGTAAGGGCTCCGCTCTTCCCAGCTCTCTTGCAGAACCAGTTCACGTTCCGGTAGGAGTAGTAGGGGTGCATACTCTCCCACTTCCAATCAGCGGCTAACTCCAGATGGAAAAGCCTAACCACCTACGCAATATCTAGGAAGATGTGGCCATCTTACAACCGAGCCAAGTCATACGAACTTCTATACAAGACCCGGGCAGACATCTCCTGAATCATGGCGATTAGTACAGGTCACTGACCAATTCAGGACCACGCAGCCAAATTGGGTATTCCGTTCAATGTACACTGCCGCAGCTGCCAGGACACAAACGAGCGAGAGTCGTTCGTTCATTTCCTTTGCGAATGTATGGCTTTAGCTAGAGCCTGAGAGCGAGCACTAGGCAAACCCTTATACGGTAGGCTTGTGTACTTCGCGAACGAACTAGTTCAGAAGAGCGTTCTCAGAAGTGAAATGAACGAATTAGTTCAGAAGAGCGTTCTCAGAAGAGAAATGAACGAACTAGTTCGCAGTCAGTCCCGCTCCTAGTTCGTTTGTATTCATTCATTGTCGTTTGGTCAGTGGTAGAATATATGTACTTGTACGCGGATGAACTTTTTTTTTTAGCTCATCACATTCTATCAGACGACCTTTTCTACTTCTACAGTGACGACCTCATCACTGAACTTGAAGTTCGTTCTTTTAGTTCAATAAGTTCGCGAACTACTTCCTTCTTTAGTTCTTTCTAGTTCGCGGCTGAACTCCCGCGAACTAGTGAACTAAAAGAACGAACTAGTTCGCGAGGGTTCGCGAACTAGAAATGATCGCTCCTTTCGGTGAACTAAAATGCGCAAGCCTATTATACGGTGACCTGAGCGAGATTTGGAGGAAGAAAATTGGAGAGTTATTACTCTTCCTAAACAGTACAGGATGTATATAACGGACCAATTTTCCTCACACTCATCTTTTATATTTCCCAGTCACAACGACCCCTAACATCCGGGTTTAATAAGAGTTCGTGGTTCCAAAACGGCCATTGAGCTAATTGAGCTCTGTCTAGAGGATAGGGCTGCCACTTAAACCAACCAACACTTATGGAAATAAAATATGATGTCCCTCATGGCTCCATTCTGAGACCACTACTCTTTTCTCTCTACATTAATGATATACCAGGAAAAACCTGTGTCCACTAAGTTATAGGTGGGGTATGTTCACAGGGTACAAATGCCGGCTTCGGTACCAATAACTACAGTGGATGAGTTTCTCAGTGTCAGTTAGTATTTCGGGTAGTAAAATTATGTCAACTCCTTAGGCATGTTGCCTGTTCACGTTATGACGAAGTTGAAACTTCCATACCTTTTGAAAGTGTTCTTAAGTTCGTCACTAGATATGTAGCCCAAAGGAATGGAATCCCTATTGCGTTACTACAGGACAAAATGATCAAATTCAAAAGAATCTATATTTAAAAGCAACAAATAATTAAATGGTCTGAACTTCGGTCGACCTCTCTGTAGTCTCAATATGTATCGTGCGCAGTCGGCTTACAACACTTTTTTAGTTGATCTAGTCATCACAGGCGTGCGGAATGGCGCTGTTAATAGTAAACTCCATGGTATACTAGCAAAAATTATCGAATTTGTATGCCATGAGAGGGGTTCATAATGCCAGTGATGCCAGTGCGTTTTTCTCATATATGCACAGTATTGGCGGTACACCGCTGTTGATACGAATACCAAAAATATATCAGTGGTCTTAGTTAAAGGATATGGGTTCTTATTATCCTCAATGTAATAAGATCGATTGTCTTTGAGAAACTTGAATTAACGAAAGAACATAGTCATCATAAAGTGGTACCTATTTAAATAAATACCTGTTTTTAATTTATTACTACATGGCGATCCTGTGATCCGTCTAATTATTCATATAAAATTGCTACTAGCGTAGATAGCATTTATGTAAACATACCTGTAAAGAAAAGAAAAGAAAACAGTTAATCAAATTGTTTAAAGTTTCATTTTTTAGAATTTTAGAATCTTGTTGTCTGCAAACTATCCAAAACACAAACAAAGGTTTTCCAAATCGGTGTCGGAGCAAAGCTCAAGATTTTGTTTATAACAAGAGTCAGGAACATGTTAGAATATAGTTTAGACATATTCCAGACACAACATGGACTCGTCTGACTAAGATCATTGGAAGTCCCAAGGTCCGGCAGCCCGGACACCAAGTCAGTTAGTTAGTTCATTAGCGAACTAAGTCTGCCAGACCAGTGTCCAGTAGCAAAAATCAAACAGAGAAATAAGAAGAAAAAAAGAACACCTCTCCATTGTGGCATTACATAAAATAAAAATGTAAAGAAATACCCCAAGTCTAGAAAAGGGCAAAGTCATCATCACACCGCGGTGGTATCCGGACAAAACCGCTGAAGAGGCCATTTGTCGGCGGTTTCCATCCAGCGAGCAAACATGGAAGTTAGCGGCTAACTCTTCATTTTTCATTTTGATTTAGTTTGTTTGTTTTTTTTTCGTTCGTTTTACCTTTGGAGTAAAGTGCACATTACTAATTTTAAACACGTCGCCGTCTCATGCAATTATTACTGCTGCCATTCGTTTCATCGGGGAGGCTTTGTCCAAGGCGGAATAACAGGAGTTTTCAAGGAAAAGTAGCGCAAGAAAGACGTTTGTGACGACCACGACCAGTTTGTGGTTATGATTCTTTACGGCCACGATATCGATCTCAGATTCTTTTCTTCTATTTCACGTAAAGATCATCACACTAAATGGCTGGGGGCATCTTGAAAGCCATTTCTACTATTTGGAAAAGCATTTCTCATCAATTGATTGCTCCGAACGACACTAGAAACGCCATAAAACGACCACGGCCATAAGATTGAAGAACGGAACACATTGTCGCTTGGATCCAAATTCCCCCCACACTCGAAAAGTTTTATTTTCGGAAAAGGCTACGATCGACGATGTCTTTGGCCAGAGATCATCAAATACGATCTTGGGTTCAACATGCCGGACGAATGTAAGACAGGTTTGAAATATTTTTTAAGGCATGACATGCCGAACGATTACCGAGCAATAAGGGCCTCTTCAGATCGCATACCTTCGCGTTTGTCGTTGCCCTCATCATGTTCAAACTTCAAAAAACCATCCAATACAAATAAAATAGCCGATGCTTAAGTTTCTTTAGAAATTCCAAGAAGTTCTATAGGAGGAAGTGTGTGACTAGCATTATGCCAAGGAAATCCATTCGAAGGGGATTACATGGAATTGTAGTGTTAATGTTGGTAATTTATTGAAATTCGAAACGAACGAGACAAATCTTCACTTGAAAAACTTAAACCAAGTCGTATTCTACTTTTTTTTTAGGATAATGAAGAAAGTTTATGGCTATTCGGAGCGTTACACATGTTACACAACAGTGCGATCACAAGTTTACATGTGACTGGAACATTTTACAGAACAATTCTGGGAGTTTAACGGCCTCGTGCATTAGATTTTTGTAAAAGAAGCGTAAGAACTACCTACACAATATTAGGCTTGATTTTCGAATCGCAGCAAAACTTGTCCCTATGGCAAGAATAGCTGGAAATGATGAACTTAATTTCAAGTCAGAGGATCATAATGACGTGGACGCATTTTAGTGGAAGGTTCCTTGTTTTTTGTTAGATCACAATCGTGGTATTGCATGGGTTCAAATGGAGGTCTTAGAGTGCTCGCAGAAGATTTTGTTATATTTGCACTTAATCGCTCAATACGATGATAACTCGAAAAAAGACATTAAGAACCGGCCCGATTCTGGAATTTCGAAAATACCAAGAACCGAACCGACGGCTTTCCTAAATCTCATACGCTTTTTGTCAATCATTTTCGTACCACTTTTGTTACCTCTCTCTCATGAACTGCAAACCCGCTGTTGCTGAGCAGATTGAGTAAGTCAACTACAAAAAGATACCATAGAATGATAGTAGTCCTTCCTGTGGGTAGCCTTTGCCTGCACTTGGTCGTTAGGTGAGTACTGGGTCGATCCACATTGCGCTTGTTCGTTTTGCACGTCAATCGACAATTGACTTATTTATGCAGTTGCAGGGTGTATCGTCGAAAGCCTTCAATATCTCGGACATTGTCTTGTTAGTTGGGTGCCGTTGCTCTTGATTTGTCGATTTGGTAGGCAAATTGGTTTAGGTATATTCATACCATCCTCAGGAAGCATGTTAAGGCAGTGGGTCTGATTTTTGTTCAGATTCAAAATCCTATCTTTGATATAAGAAAGATTTTAGAATGTATCTTTATTTCTCGCTCTGCAGATTCCCACAAGGTAGGGGAACAGCTCTTTCAGCTCGTTCTGAAGAACAGGCTGAATTTTGTTCATTTTGATGAATTGAATGGAAAGTATGGGCAATTTGATTTTGCCATAAGTAAAAAAAGTCCGGTGCTACTCTACATCAGCGTTAGATTACATCTGTTTATTTGTTTTGATTTTGTGGCATCCCTGGAAGTGTGAATCTAGTAGTAGCACCACTGCTGTTTCTTGCACCTCTACGGTAAGCCATCCGTTGCGATTTTTAGTGTGCCTATTTTACTTTTCTCAAGATGACCTTATGCAGACTTCTCAACATCTCTTCATGTTCTCTACTTTGAGGCCCTTATTTCTTTGTTGTACTTTTAGAATGGATCGATAAACATTTTGGCTTGTTCAACAGTTTTTGTGTTTCTCGATTGTGATCCACCTTTTCCGTTTCGCCATTCACTGCTTTCCTATTCCGGCGATTTTGGTAGGTCAATTTTCAATCTTTTGATTCTTCTACGGTTGTGTTTTGAAGACTACAGGCTTCACGGATCCTCTAATCTACTGCTGAAAGCCGTTCACTTACATTACCTTCATTTGTCGCAATTCGTCATATTCAGGCTTTTTCGCGTTTCTGGGTTTTGCGTCTGGAAGTCCAAGTTGGACCCTGACTCAATTTTATTCCTCCCGATAGGAGTTTCTTCACGAAGCTGAGTGAATGCCTGCTTTTCCGTGGATCGAGCGATTTTCTCACGATTTTCCACATTTTGATCATGTCGCTACAATACAGCGATCTTCAGCACTATTAAGATCGCCAAGATCGCGTTCTTCCAAGATCCGTTTCTTCACCGAAAAAAAACTGATTTATAGCTGTCGGTTTGGTTTTGCCAAGGTAAATCATCAGTGTTGCGGTCTTACTAAATGCTTTTGATCTAACACTCAAATTTCGTAGAAATGTTGATGATCTGATGATCGCCCTTTATCATCTCTTCTAGGTTCGGACATTATCCATTTGTGCCGCTTAGCTGGGGTCAAAACCTGTAATAGGAACAGACATGAGTAAAAAAACCAAAAAAAAATTCTAGACAACAGAGAAATTCACACTAATTTCACTCGCGAGACAAAAGCCCGAAACTGGTTCTGGTCTTGTTGCTTATTTTTCTCAAAATCTTTTTTTAGACGTGTTTGTTGTTGCAGCAAACCGAGGTTTCACGTATCATCGTCATCAACATCATTTTCGACAACAGTAACAATCGACAGAAGAAAAAAAAACCGAAAGAAGCCTGTGTTGGACCAACACGAAAAAAAGAAGCTAAACTGGTCGGTCGGCCACTTGCTTGAATCTCTCGATTCCTCCAAGGCATCTTAAAGCTGGCAGCCGCTTCCCCTTTGCTCCAAGATTTTTAAGCCGTTTTTCGGCTGCTTCTTTAAGTGCGTACCGTGCGAAAAACTCTCACACTTCACATGACAAGTGATCTCACAATTCGACGGAATATGTCACCTGCAATTATCGTTGACAAATTTTATGAATGCATTTTGGGAGCTTGTAATCGGATACCGCAACATTTTAATTTCGATGCGGAGTTAAGAAGAACCGACTTCGAATTCGAATCTTATCTAGGAACTCGTGTGGGCTCGAAAACCGAAGAAAATTCCATTCGATTTGAAATGACGGAAAATCGTGTCGAGATCCGGCCAGTACTCAGTTCGAATTTCTAAGGTTTTGGTCGTTGACCCTCGCGTATGTGATTGCGTGTAGAAATGCACCGGGCGAGAGCCGAGTCTTCGGTGTGTGCCCCCCAGGTAACCATATAAGAAAATCCAAGAATCTGGAAGCCTCCCCATTCATACACGAGCGCACTCGGCCACGACACAACTTGCTTCAAGACCCCATCCATCGGTGCAACACGCCTCGCCTGCTGCATTAGGTCAGCTTCGCGAGCTGATAGCTGAGCTGTGCGTTTCCATTCCACGACAAGCGGTGAACACAGCGAAAAACAACAACAAAACCTGGCCTAAGAAGTTCCGCGGGCCACGGTATAAGACGAGATTCGTTGATTCTTTCTACCTCTTCTATAGAAGAACTTCCAGCCAGGCTAAGAACCGGCACTGAGCCTAACAAGAAAGTCCGGCCCCAAAGTGCTGGTTGTTGCTAGGAACAACAACAACGACGAACGAAAAAAAAACCTTCATGCCTTAATTGACTAGTGCTTCAGAGAGGGCCCCCCTTATCGTAATTCTTTATTCCCCCTGGGTCTCGTCAGATAATTTCAGCTCTATACACGCCGCGAACGACCAACGAACTTTATGCGTCTATTGACGACCTACCAAGTCTCGCACTAGGGAAGACATCGCTGGCAATAGCACGCCGATCTAAACTAGGAATAGAAATAGATTCCGGCCGTAGAGTCAGCGTCGAATGGATTCATCATCTTGAAGCGTCCATCACATAGTGTCGCCCATTTTTATTACACGGTCTTCTTTTCTTGTTGTGTAATCACGAGGATCAAATCGTTAATTAGATAAAAGCCTACCACCGGCCCTTAACCTATCAAAGAGATCCTAGTGATTGGAAAAGGATCAACTCATGACCACAAATTATAGATCAATTCAACCTACAGCGAGGTCCGAGAGGGTTTAGTTAGTAAGACGAGGCTAGGAGTAAATTCATGGTTATTCAAAAGATCGATCTTAAGGAAGTCTTAAGATCGACACCATCCTTTGGAGAACCATGAATTTGCTCCTAGCCTCGTCTAACTTACTAAGCCCTCTCGGTTCTCGACATCTGCCGAAAAAACGTTTGATCTGGTGACACTTGAAAGACTTTTTAAAAAACTTAGTGCTGGTGACGTTTTACCAAAACTAAGTGGAGTGCCGCAAGGATCCGTGCTGGGTCCCCTACTTTTTATACTCTTTTACGACTGACTTAAATAGTGTAATTAAATACATTTTTCGGTAAAACAATTATTTAGCCCAAAGAAGGGACCAAAAATGGGTATTATGACTGGTTCTTAATCACTCCCTAGGGCATATCTGTCACTTAAAAGATGGCGATGATTTTACACAGGAAAGTCTTCGATAGGCCCACGTAGGTTAGAGTAAATCCACCATGAATCTGCCTTCTTGATCTGGTCATTGCGTCACAATCACAGAGAATATGCTCAGCGGTTTCAGATGTATTTTTACAGAATCCATATGCATCCAGTGACACCTTGCTGATGATTTTAAGGTGATAGCTGAGGAAATAATGTCCTGAGAAATGTCCCATTGTAACCTTTGCGTTACACCCGTCTAGAGAATAAAATTCTGGTGCCCTGGTCTGCAGTAATGTCAAAGTCCTGAGATATACCTTCCAAGATTTCTTTGGTGGCAAATGTTTGCCACCGTAATACACATTATCAATCTTTATCACGATTTAGAAACGATTCGCTTAACGTTCACCAATGACCGACGTACATACCTTCGCTACATTCGGAGATAAGATGAATTATTTTTTAATCGTAATAAAGATTATAAGTGGATGTGCATTACCTACAGCCTACAGTTCAATTTCGAATCGCAAAAGAATCCGTTTTGACGAGTAAGCTCGCTTTGGTGATTTAGTTTCGAATCATTTACGAACCAAATATTTGCGTTGAAGTCAGGAAACAGTCAGGATGATGATTTCCAAGCCAGTCATAATTATTACTTTTTTTCCGAGATCATTGCCTTCGAAATTGGTTTTCGTTTGGACAAAAATACAAAACAGGAGAATCCATTAAAGTGCGACTGGAAACAATATTGTTGTATTGTTTTTTTTCCCGCAGTCGAAAGCATCGAGCATAGCGTGAATTTGTTTCGGTCGCCACAAAACTACCATTGGATATAAAAACTTGAATAGTGTGCGGTTGTCGGCAATTGTCCATAAATGCAGCAGCCATCACAGAGAGAGAATTCAATTTGAATATTTCGAGTTTGCAGACATCTAGAGGAGCGCAGCCAGAACAGTCAGCCAACAGTTAGCCAGCCGCAGACCAGCCCAGTTAACCATCATCGTGTGGAACCACCACCATCGATTCTTCTAATTCTGCCGAGTCTAATAAAAGTTGCATTGCTCGACGGATTGATGGCTTTTCATTTCGTTCCATCTCTTTTTCACTTTCAGCGCTCCGTATGCCAACCCCGCCCGAACTACACATTTTCCCTTTCATTTATGATTTAATATTTTGCTGCTTCCTTGTGCGCGCTATTCGCGGCCTAGCAAGAGAAGCTAGCGCGCGCGATATATTTGCAGCTTTCAGCGAGCGCGTTGCAACAACTCTACAAAAACCGCAGCAGACGTTCACCTCGTTTCGTTCCGAGAGAATCTTTGTGTTGTTTTGCATGCAGTGCGCAGACGAGATACTCAGGTAAATAATCAAACGGGGCACACTACTATTCGAATGCTCAGGTACGCTACAAGAGCGCTAGTCATCGGTGCTCCATCGTAGTCACACCTACCTTCCTCCCCCGCTAAATAGCGCGATTGCTTTTATTTCTTCCCGGCCGATATGCATGGGAATTTTGAAATGTTTCACCGTGTGCTCGTACTCCGTTTTGGTTGTTTGTCGGCGCTATTTGTTTTTCGTCGGTTTTGGACGTAAGTCGAATTGAATGAACTTTTAATTTCCGATGGATTTGGCACACAAATTCTGTGTCAGACAGAAGGCGTAGAAGTGCAACTAGTAAACTGGAATATTTTTTATTTATTGAGTCTGTTTGCATTGTATAAGTAGACAGGGTGGGAGAACGCCATAGGAATGATGAGTCCGTCTTTATAACCACTAGGTTACTTGTGTTTGCTAATGATCTTCAAACGTCGGTGCTTTGTCCTCTTTGATGACGGAGCACGAATTTTTGGGCATGCCAGTTTCTTTTCGGTTAAATAAGAATGGGGCTTTATTTACGGTCACTGTAGGTGTACGTATTTCATTCATAGCATGGAAGGCACTATGCAGTTCTATTATTCATTCATTGCTCCTTTACACAATATTTCGATTTTCCGCAATTCCTGCATTCAGCTTGTCAAGTAATGATGCGTAGTATGCTCCTGTAATGGCTTTTCCTTTTTGAAGATAATCGATTAAGATAACTCCATGACTATCCCAAAAAACAGTCGCCATCACTCGCCCAGCCGAAAAAACATTTTTTGCTTTTTTTGGAGCCGATTCTCCCTTCGTAATCCACTGTTTTGACTGTATTTTTGTTTCTGGGGTATACTGGTGTATCCAAGTTTCACCTACAGTAATTAATCGGCGAAAAAGCTCTGATTTATTGCGCCTAAACTGCGCCAACAGAGCGTTGGAAATGTTCATTCGAACACGTTTTTGGTCCAACGTGAGCAAACGCGGTAGCCAACGAGCGGACAGTTTTCTCATGCCTAAATCTTTATTCAATATGTGACAAACACGTTCTTCGGGCATATTCAAAGCCTCTGCTATCTCTCTCACTTTAATTCGACGGTTGTCTTGCACCGTCCAGCCGGACTAAGGAACTACTGTCAGTGTTTACAGTTTTTTGACCGCCCCGAACGTTTCTCACCTCCCAAGCTGGTACGGCCATGTTTAAATTCAGCTGCACAAAATTTCACGGTGGTAAATAATGGCGCAGTGTCCTCGTACACAGCGTCCAACTCGTATTTGATTTGCGTAGGCGTATTGCCTTTTAATAACAAATACTTAATGACAGCTCGATACTCGATTTTATAAATTTTCACAAAAACACTTACATCGACTCACTCAAACGATTGTCGAACAACAACTGCGCGTCCAAAATGGCTGAAATTTTGGTGAGTACCTTTCAAAAGGTGCCCAAACACATTCCCTACCTTTTGTTGACGAGTGCTGCCATCTTCATGTTGCGGTCGGAAACAGACAACCCTCGTACTTCCGAAGAGAATATGCTCTCACAAGACTTAAATTTGCATATGTGAACTTTTCTGATTATAAAAATGGTAACTCTCTCATACGGATCAACCAAGAGTGTACAACTCCCATAGTAGCGTCGACTATCTTATAAGCAGAATTTTGATGTTTCTACTTCATCTATGGAGCAACACCTTTAATCAGGCTCTGCCCTCTTCGATGTCAAATCGCTGAACGAATTTGGAACATTACGGTAGTCCCTCAGTCTGGCTTGAGTTTATTTTTGTTTACCGATTTGCTAATTAATTAACTCTCATAAAAATAAATTTTCTAGTTCCACTGATAAGTAAACATGCACGACTCTTATAATGAAAGTGATGTTATTTTCATAATATAAAATTAATTGCAATAAATTGCGCCATTTTATTCTCATAGTGCATTGATAACATACTTAAAGTGTGATATGAGAGTAAAATTATGAAAGTACTCTCGTGCGAAGAGTAGAGTTCTACATATGAGAGCGAAATTGTTAATGAAGAAGAAATCGAAAAAATCTTATAAACGTTGTTGTTTTAAGGGAGAAGTATTGCGAATGAAAAATAATGTCATGTTTTTTTAACCTCTCGTGAACACTTTGATCTACCTCCGTTTGACTTCGATATATTTCACTACGTCAAAAACAACTTATAAACATACCGATGTCTCACAAAATTTCGCAGTCAATCCTGAAATACTGAATCCCTCTTTAGGTTGTAGTTGGAGGTAGCACTAGTAATGGGGAGTACAGAGGGTTTTACCAAGATTTTCAAGAAGTTTTATGTGGAAGCTACCTAAAGGTTAACCACACCACCCTAGGAAAGGTACGAAGATCAGCATGCATATGCATCAGCAGAGCTCTGAGAGCAACTCCCTCTGCAACACTAGACATGCTATTCTGACGTACCAGGCATCGAACGGGCCGACGAGCTGGCGAGACTAGGATCGGCGTCAGATGGGAGGGTAGATGAGGTGGTTAGTCCACCGTTAAACGGAATCAAAGCACGTAACGAGCTGTAGGACTTCTAGGGCACTCTGGCCAAGGTTGGATAGACGGAAGACTAGGGATATATTGGCATGGAGTAGTCTGCGGCTACTCGTCGGAATACTGACAGACTACTGCTTGCTAGGGAAGCATTCTATGCGTATGCGAATCGCTGACTCTGACGTGTGCAGGTACTGCCTTGACCTATATGCTGAGGAGGACATCACCCACATTTTGTGTGTCAGGCGGTTGCAAGGAGGCGACAGTCTTTTCTTTGAGAATTTGGAGGACCTGAGGTCGATAGGGCATGACAAGCTGGTCAAGTTCTTTAGGGATCTGGGTTGTTTAGGGGATGTTAAGTCACCTACGAGGCTCTGAAGGGATCGCTATGGGCCCTTTTGGTGCTCAGCGCTTTGCCCCTTCTTAAAACACCCCTCCCAGTTATGATTTTGGGAAAAATTTCCTAACCATCCCAACCCGTCTAGAATGGGAAAGGGATTCGGTACGGATGGAATAGTCCGTTGACATATATACGGACGGCTCAAAAATTGAAGGCGGGGTAGGTGGAGGTGTTTTCTCTGACATGCTTAACATTAGCAGCTCATTCCGTCTCCCGGACTACTGTAGTGTCTATCAGGCGAAGCTCATGACGATCAAGGAGGCCTTGTCCTGGTGTAATGTAATATCTACTAGGGATATTAGCATTTTCACAGACAGCCAAGCGGCAATAAAATCCTTGGGATCGGCCTCGACAACATCAAAGGTCGCCGTAGAATGTCGATTATCTCTTAAGGAAATGACAGAACAGTTCAATGTTCTCCTGTGCTGAGTGCCAGGACACAGGGATATTCCAGGGAACTGTATGGCGAAAGAACTCGCTCGGCGCGGTACTACCCTTCAGATTATTCCGGAACACCGGAATCTGGGTGTGCCTCTCTCTACATGTAAACTATTACTGGGATTGGACTCAGTTGAGAAAACAACTCAACTCAAGATGGGCACGGGATTACATGTCACACGAGACAGATCTGGCCGAAGCTGGATCCAAAACGGTCTAAAAGGCTGACTCTGCTCAAAAGGGCGAATATCAGCACCACAGTCGGCGTCCTGAGCGGACACTGTCTTTTAGATCGGCATGCTGAATGACTCGGCCTCTTTTCGAACGACTTGTGTAGAAGCTGCCTGGATGAGGAGGAGACAGTCCTTCATCTTCTCTGTACCTGTCTAGCTCTATCCGCTAGAAGGAAAGCTCATCTTTGAGTTTACTTCTTCAACAGGCTTAGTGACCTTGTCGCAACGGAGGTCGCGAGAATCAAACGCTTCATTGCAAGCTCTAAATGGTTTGACGAGTAGGACCGGATTCGATGATCGTGTGGTAACACAACGCACCCTTTTAGGTCTAAGTGTGTCCGTGTTTTCACGGTCAGCCACGCGTACCTGCCAACCTACCTTAAGGAGGGCAGTAATTATGCTCTGTAATACTTTCAAACTTTCTTTTCTCTATACTGAATCAGATGGAGACTTCGTCTAGTTAGAAATTGAATACGGCTGACCGAAAATCGTGGTTGATGTTTGAAGTTTGTCAGTAGCGTTGCCACTTCTGATGCACCTCGACTTTAACAGCTCTCGGATTTTGTCCCGAAAGTAATAATGTTGCGCCCAAACTACTGGCAGATTTTTTCACTACGTTGTTTTGAACAAAGTGGACGCGGTTTTTACTCTTTGTTCGATTATTTGAAAATGTCCCTGTGATCAACAAAGCCCCGTCTATCTCCATACAGTGCATATTCTTTGATATTTTCGGAAGCATATTAATGCGCAGATAAAGCGGTGTGTTTTGTTCACTTTTACGCTGCGTAATCTTTTTTCCATCGCTTTTTAGTCTCGGTTTTCGAAAGACTTCCTTTGTTTGCTCTGTGATGCGTTTATTCATATCAGCAATATTTTTTTTGCAGCAGTAGAATCGTGTTCTGTCGATGTGAAATTTTTAGCCAGGTGTATTTCGGCTTGAAATAATTGCAATAGTGACTCAGAAATAAAATAAGATGAACTAATGGGACAAGGATACCTACTCGATCCCCAAACGAATTCCCAAGCCCGGCCTAAAAAGATGCCGCCTAAAATTAACCAGACTTCACACGTGCCACTTTGGTCAGTTCTTTGACAAGTGCCACTTGTCACGTAAATAAGACGACGTCAACGCAAAGTGATTCGATCTGTGACATACAATACAAAATACTTTGCAACTGATACGAGATAATCAGAGATTCATTAAAAAAAAAATCTAAAGTTCGTTTCGCGTCACTTACTACTGCTAGATTACTGCATGACGCGCCACTATCAAAACAGCTGTTGCTCGATAAGTAGGCTGATCTGTTAATTCTGTTCGTATGGCGGCGCTGCGTTCACTCTCTCATTATTCGCAATGATCAAAATAAAACGTGGGCCCCACCTCCCCGAAGATGTGAAGAAATTCGAAATGAAAGACGACGAAAAAAAAGTTAACAGTTTGACGTAGTGTGGCCGTAACCTTGTCCCGAAATGAACCGGCAGCAATCAATGGTTCCCTCTGACTCTTACACCCCGTCACTGGTCCGGCTGGGTCTCATCTCATACTCTCTCGCTCTCTCCTTCCACTTCGCGATTTCGTACCATGAACTCGGATTTAAGCTCGCGTTTTTCACTTCCAATTCCAATGCCATTGCCAAAAATATCGCACAAAAAGGCCCAGGTGAAACGAGGCGAGTCACACACCGAGCGAGTAGCTAGCTGTTCTGCGGACGACGAGACCGAGTATGCAGTGACGGCATGAGGTGGCGGGGTTGGGTCGGGGTGAGTGACTATGGCGGAATCCCATTTCGATGATGGCATGGCAGTGGCGTGGCGTGGCCTGGTCGACTGGTGTCGGCAACCCCACAACGCAACGTGTATCGTCGCGCAGCCATCACACCAACCACCAATTGTTGTAAACGTGAAAAGCACTTGCACGCTGTAATGAGACTTTCCGACCAGCCGCCTACCGGTCGGTAGATCCTATCAAAAATAACAATAACAACGGCAAAAATCAATGGAACGACGGACGAATAAAAAAAAAAGTCATGTGCCTGTTTATTGCGATATCTTTGCCACACTGACACTCGAATAAACGCGGGGCCACCATATGTACGGCATTTAAACAATACAAGGCCGGACTGAAAACAGTGCTCTAACGAAGAATTTTGACAGCGCTTTATTTTCAACCGTTTGCGCGACCTTTACGTCTCCGCATAGGCGAAGCTGCGTTAAATCCTAAATCCTATTCGAATATTTACTGATTGATGTTTTACTAATCGGACCTCACTTTGATCTTATCTTATCTGTTGTTTAATCTGTGCCATCTATGTTTCAGTTCCGCATCGATTATACAACAATATTGCCACTTTCGACCATGTTCTATTAGCGAGTCCTCGTCAATGCATTATCTTAAACTTTAAGTAGAGTACTGTGTTCTGACGAAACGCAATCGAACCAAAAGGTACCTTCGAAGTAGAGTGGAATAAGACAGCCAAGCCGCAATCAAATCACTAGATTCGGCTACCATCTCCTCTAAACTAGTTCAGCAATGCCGTAACGAACTAGCCGGTTTAGCGGAGCGGCTCAAAGTTACTGTGCTCTGGGTCCCGGGGCATAGAGATATAATGGGAAATGAGCGGGCTGATAAACTGGCCAGGAAGGGCTCCGCTCAGATGGAAAAGCCTAACCACCTGCGCAATATCTAGGAAGATGTGGCCATCTTACAACCGAGTCAAGTCAGACGAACTTTTATACAGGACCCGGGCAGACATCTCCAGAATCACGGCGATCAGTACAGGTCACTGGCCAATTGGGGATCATGCAGCCAAATTGGGCATTCCGTTTAATGTACACTGCCGCAACTGCCACGACACGAACGAACGAGAGCCGCTCGTTCATTTCCTTTACGAATGTCCGGCTTTAGCTAGAGCCCGAGAGCGAGCACTAGGCAAACTCTTCTACGGGGACCTGATGGAGATTTCAAGGAAGAAAATTGGAGAGTTATTACTCTTCCTAAACAGCACAGGATGGTTATAACGATCAATTTTCCTCACATTCATCTTTTAAATTTCCTAGTCACTACAACCCCTAACATCCGGGTTTAACACGAGTTTGTGGTTCCAAAATGAGCCACTGAGCTAATTGAGCTCTGTCTGGAGGACAGGGCTGCCACTTAAACCAACCAGGGTGGAATAAATTCCACAGTTCGCTACTAGATGTCAGTGATATAAATGCGCGCGAAATTGGAAAGAAATTAAAATATTGGCAAGAAAATAGAACACACAAAATATCCCGAGCACAAACGAACTGACAGTGAACAGTTGAAAATTTCGAATTGTCAAATATTTCGGTTGTCATAAAAGGGTAACGTACCCTTTAAAACGAAACCAAGCACCATCTGTTAGTGACTACTGCAAAAAAATCCCATATGGTTTCCGAAAATCCATAGTAGTACACCCATATTTATGGGTGTTTCGAGAAACACCCATGGATGTTGCGTAAAATTAATAATACAATTTTTTATTTAAACTTAACAATTTATTATGGTGTATACACATGGTAGTTGAGGAACCAACATGGTAATTGAAGAACTGTCATGTGTATCCCCTGGGTGTTGAGGAACTTCCATTGGTACAGCCATGATAGTTCAGGAACACCCAGGGGATTATCCCAAAAACTACCATGGGTTCACCTTTTAAGCACACCCAGGGGATATCCCAAAAACTACCATGGGTACACCTTTTAAGCACACCCATGGGATTCCTTGGACCAGCGGTGTGTGCGAACAGATTTGCACTCAAGTCAAGAGTGGATGTGACGGTCGACGAAGAGCACCTGGATATTGACTAGACCAGGAGTAGCCTTCCAGAGATGATTCCAAGAGTACACCGAGAAGGCGCAAAAATCATTGTTTTAGAAGGGGAGAAATAAGATTTCCCAAGAAATTGTAGTTTACCGCCAATTTGCTTAAACTGTTGAAAAATTTTGTTTGGTTATTAATTTGTTATGTTCCGGGTCACAGCGGGATTCCGGGCAACGAGGCTGGGGATGAACTCGCAGGGAGAGGTGTGGCGCTGAATCAAGCGCTAGGTCTGTCAGTGAGGAGTCCAATCGAAGACATTAAGCACGCTATCGACGTGACGGCCATATCCGAGGCTAACACGAGGTGGTCGGGCCTCACATCGTGTCTCGTGGCCAGGCAGCTTTAGACGGCCCTGAGTGCGAGCAGGACAAAGTTTGTCCTACTCGGAGATAGGAGGCGGGAACGTACTTTAGGTACGCGCTTCGCAATTGACTTGGGTGAATTCGCAAACATTAAGCTAGACAAGCTGCTGCAGTTTGTTAGGCTAGCGGGGTGGTTTACCTAAGATGTGGTCTTGGGCACACGGGTACTTTGGTCACATTGGCGGTCTATGTGTTTGGTCGCTCTAAGCGGCCACCCACCTAACCTAACCAAACCTTGTTTGGTATTTTTTATTGTATAAATATTCATTCGCGATGTTTATACAGACACACCCGATTTCGCTGGGATAAGAAACACAATTCGTCTAAAATCAGAAGAATTAAACAACGATTTATTATCCGCATTCAATAATCGTACTACTGGCAACGCTGCCCGATTTCATGTACTACTTCATCACTGTTCGACCGCAGCTACGCTATCGCTTTACAAATACTTTCGCGTAGAACTGACTGTCGCTTCACCGTAATAGAAACTGTCCTTGGCTGCAAACTTTGACGTTATACTGCATGTTTGAGTCAAGAGCTTTTCCGAATATTCGGTGGTGTGTGTGGAATGCTCGGGAGATGTTAAGAACAATCCGAGAAGGGGAAAAGTGTTCGATAAGAATGTTGAACTTTGCAGAACGTTGGAGATATTTCCGCGTCTTCTTATTGGGTATTGCAAGGTGGCCAATCGGATGTTTTTCTCACTGCAGTTGTGCCGATTTCCAGGGTAGCATGTAACAATATCGTTTTGATAGCACAATTTAAACCAATTTGTTTCGTGTATCTTCTTGTTTACGGTAAGTAAGTTTCCCCGAAATGTCAACTCCAGTATTTTTTTTACAATTTGGGTCTTAAATGCCAATCCAATTAAACACCAGTTGAACATATAGATGTCATTACAATCGCTTCCGTTGCAAGAATTTTCAAACGCGTTCTGAAAATTTTCGCTTCTGACTTAGTCCGGCTCGACGGCCAATTATTCCGAATAAAGGCTCGTTGTTGTTTTTTTTGTCATTGTTCAAAAACTATTTCGATCAACTGTACATACCCACAGAACGATTCACCTCGCGAATTATTGCATAATTTCGAGAAAATCATTTCAGTGCCGCACCGTTCTCCGCGCCTAAAACGGAAAGTGAAAAGCTCGTCAAACGCCGGCCGGATTACGTTAATTTTTTTTTTTCATTGCTTTCTTTTCACTTGAAGCAACGATGATTTAACGAAAAACTATTTCAAGAGAATGTGCAAATTTTTTTTTTCATTTTCATATTTTTTTTTTTAATTCATTCGCGCATCGCACAAATCATCGCAGTTAGTTACGTTTTTGCTCGCAGACTTTCCGGTTTTTATTTGAGCAGTTTGAATTTGGCGCGCCATAAAAATAATTTGAAAAGTTTATGGTTAAGTTTTTTTTATCGCGGCGCGCTGATCTTGAAGAGGCTTCAAGTTTTGAACGCCGCGCGCGAGTTTGGACCACAAAAGGTCATTGCTTCGGAACTATTTTGACCACCGTGGTGGTAATTTTGTTTGCATTGTAGTTGGATTGGAGAGTTGAGACGTTGTCGTAGCGGAACGTACCGTTTCGTCAAAAAAAAAGCCGGCTGGGCTAGGCGGGCTAGTGAGTGATCGATTCAGACGGTCAGACGAAGCATGGTCAGCGCAAGAGCATGCAGCTTCTAATGCACTCGCTGCACAGTAGCGTAGCAAACGAGTGGTCGAGGTCTAGGCATGCGCAAAATCTAGTTGTGTTCGTTGTTGAACTGATACCGACCGTGGTGTAAAGATATGTTCCATCTTCTAGCTTTGAGCTGCGACGTCACTCATCAAAAAAAATTTATGGCGGGCTTTTTTTTCTTTTCACTGATTTTATGTTCTTTGCTGCACAATAAACTGTTTTTTCAAAGTATTTTTTTTTAATTTAACCCACTTTAAAGAACTTTCGATTTGGTTTTTAACGATTTCTTCCAAAATTGTCAAGTGATTGCGCAGTTTCGCTTCTGTACAAAGATGGAACATACCTCGAGGCGACCACGAACTTTGATTCGCAGTTATTCGGGTCTTCTGGAGGCACCTTATCGCACCACAAAGCAAAACTACATAGTGCGCTCGTTCCTCGTTGTTTCACGTGAACTAGTCACAAAAAGAATTTTTACAAATTAAGTGATTTGTTTGCAAAAAAAAACGATTATTTGACTAATTTAGTAGGAGAACGTTATCTCGTAAAGTTTTGTACAAATTTAGTTTTTCGTTGACCCTGGCATTGCTACTACATAGTACCTCTTTGATAAGGTTTTCGCGATTAGCAAAGTTCGCAGTAGGTTGAAATCATTTTGTGTCTGAATAGAAAAAACACGAGATAGTACCAGGCACGAACATATCTTCAAGGTGGCGCCCAATGTGGGCTCACATTGAAAACGGCACCTTTAAGAAAAGTGTACAAGTTCTTCGCGATGTGCCGTTAAGCAATGCGACGCGATATGTCGCGCGCAGTGCAATTGTGTCATCGCGCGCGCGTTATCGCATCTTTCTCACTATTATCTTAAGATATCACTTGCGAAGTGTGACACTAACTGACAAGGGAAATACGAGACAGTCCCAAGGACAACCTAGTTGACAAAACTTCGAGGTCTACGGTAGCGCCCAACGTGTGGGATCACATTCAAAACGACATCTACAAGAAAAGTGAACCAGTTCTTTTAAGACGTCCCTTGCGAAGTGTGACACTATCAGACGAGGGAAACACGAGATAGTGCCAAGGTCAACCTAGTTGACAAAACTTCGAAGTCTACGGTAGCGCCCAACGTGGGATCACATTAAAAACGACACCTATAAGAGAAGTGAACTAGTTCTTTTAAGGCATTTCTTGCGAAGTGTGACTCTATCTGACGAGTGAAACCCAAAAGAGTGACGGGATCAACCTAGCTGACAAAACTTCATGGTCTACTGTGGCGCCCAACGTGGGCTTACATTCAAAAGGACACTTATAAGAAAAGCGATCAAAGTTTTCCAAGACATTACATAAAAAGTGTGATTCTATCTACCACGGAAACGCTATAAGGGACTCACCACCGCTTTTCGATGCTGGAAGAACCCTCACAATTCATCTTCCTGAATCTTCAGCGCGATTTTGATGAAATATCAGTTTAACCACATCTCTATCCTTTCAAGGGTCTTTTGCGTTTTAGAAACAGACTTTATGTCTGGTGAGTAGGGGCTGAGGACGCACATGGCGTTTTGTGCAATAAACGTGAATGAGCAACGCGGAATAAACAAGCGCAGTAGTTCAGCAACCACACCTCCACAGCTCAGGTCTCTTCATCCTCGCAGCCTAGCGCAAATGCCTCAGGGTTTCAAAGTAATGAAAAGGATTAATTGTCTCACCTCGTGGAAGAAGCTCGTTGTAGACCAACACCCTTAAAGTCAAAGAAAACTTGACGAGTCTTTTTGGATGTTGGAGAATATTTTGTCTTCGATTGAGATGATTGGACCTTTGTATGCACGTCTCGCCCACAGCAATGACACGTTTCAAAAAGTTTTCATCTTCATTTGCCATGCCAAGAAGTTCCTGACAAACATGAACTCGGTGTTATTTTCGCTTCTCGGTCAACAGTCGCGGGACAAACTTTACCACCAACTCGGCGCATCTGCAACTGTTAGTTAAATTTTTTTGATATGATCCAAATGAAATGTTGTATTCATCTGCTGTTTAACGGATGGTTAGTCGACGATTTGACCGCACGAGAACGCTCGCTCTGGCAACATGATCGTCGTCAGTCAAAGTTGGAGGGCGCCCTGAACGAGTATTGTCTTCTGACGATATCGGGGTTTCTTTGAGAACTGATGACACCGTGATTGACTCAGATATTAATCTCCAAAAGCCTCTTACAACATCTTAAAAGTTTTGCCCAACTTCAATTACATTTTGACACGCTTTGCCAGTTCTTCGCCAAGTGTATTTCTGTCCAGGAAAACACCGGGTGTTAAGATAACAAAAGATCTGTACTATCTTTCACGGAATGACTAAAGGTAGAATTATAGTGAATGCGACACGCGCGCGTTAAGCGATGCGACGAGTGCGCGTAAACCGATGCGATGACAACTGATTAGAATGCATGTTAGTGCGAGTACAGTCTGTTACAGTGATATCGCATCACTCTAATCGCGTCGCGCTTTCAAAGACTATTTAATTTTGTCGCGCGGTAAGCGCGCTTTTAACACTTGCGTAAGTTGTATTTCGAATTTTTTACAGTATTAATAATCTACTAATCGAAAACCCTGAACAGAAATAAGGTCAAGTTTCATTTCTGGTAAAAATTTGGTGGTTATTGTTTTTGAAAAGATAACTTTTCAAAAACAATAATCACCAAATCACCAACACCATAACTGTCATGGTCTAACCGGTCAGACTACAAAGTGATTGTGACACACACTCAAATGACAAATTCATCGGTAATTTATCTTTCACATGAAAAATAAACCACATGATTCATATATTTATCATGAACAGTATACACATTTTGCGTTGTCGGTGAAGGTTGCTATTTAAAATAAAGTATTCAGTGATAACAAAAAAATGAATGAAAAGAGCATAGCGCAATTGAAAGGTTCAACTTTTCCAAGTGCAGCCTTTAAACTCCTCGTTGAGTTTGAATAAGCAAACACACAACAACTGTAGCCGTACCAATCCCCTATAAGGGATGATCCGGCTCGACGGACCATATTTTTTCGTAAATGTTAATGTTTCTGGAACTTTGATTCAAACACAATTTGTAACTAGTTCAACGTTTTTCATTTTTCCCTGACGACACAGCAATACAATTCTTACGAAGGTTGCTCGACAAGTGAATTTAATTTTAAAAGAAAAAAAACTGTTCAAATTTAATATTAAATTGATCCAGGACTTAATTATAAATTAAAGTCAAGGCTAGTTCGAAAATTTAGCAAGAAATTGCCGGAAAAAAACAAATCCAGATATTGCGAATGCGAAATAGGCCTATGGAATAGGTATCAGGGCGCTGAATACATTCCGTATTCTAATACCTTTGCTACGGAAACGTGCTGATTATGTGACAGTAACTAAAGCAGGTCGAGACTGAAATAACTCCGAAAGAGCAGATGAAGTAAAAAAAACTACCATAAAAACACTATGGTTTCTCCGATTACGTAACAATTTATTTTTTTACTTGGAATACGAAAAATCTCCTTAACTGCAAAATTGGACAAAATTCTCCCAAAGGAGATTTAAGTATTCCAAAATTTAACAGAAATGAATTAAACGTGACATAGGAGGATGAAATATTTCTAAATCAAGGATAAGAAATGAATGTGACAGAATAATATTCACATCAGTTCAAAACAATTATTACGACGGTAAAAACATTCCTAGCCTACTATTTTAGGATTTTCAGGAATATGAAGACTACGCACTCGGGTAACAATCTTCAAAGAAAGAACAAAGTTAGACAAGACGAGAGTGGGATTCATTTACCGAACAAGGACAATAAATAGGTAGATGTCAATGAAATTGGATTTTTCCCAAGGAAAAAATTTTAAAGCACAAATTGTAAACAGTTGGAGGACGACAACATTCAAGATGACAAGGACCTCTACATGGATAAATTGAAAGAAGACTAGACATTGGATGTTTGAAAGACCTCACAAATCTTGTTCCTGTTCTTCCGGTTTTTTGTGATCCTCCAAGTTGGAGTAGGACAATTTCCCTCCACGAGATACGCTCCTGGCTCTTTACTTGTTCTCGATTTTCTTGGACTATTTATCGGACTCCGACCCAGAGCCTGCTCTGGCTTCCTGAAAGTACGAGCAATATCAATGCCTATCCTTGACTGCCTAGTCGTCCTCCAAAGATCATCGTCAATTATCCAGGATATTCCCAAAATGCAGCGAAGATGGTTCATGTATGAAGCAAGTTTCTTGAAACTTTTTCACTCTGAGATACTTCAAAATATATTTGTAGAATTTCCGATCAAAGAAAACTGCTTCAGTCTGTAGTTTTGGTGATAGTGAGTGTCTTGGCGAAAAGATTAGTCCTTCAACTCAGGAACGTCCAAATAAAATTTCGGAAGGTTCCTCCAGGACCGAAAACAAACACGAAACGATAAAGAGTCTGCGAATTGGAATGTGGGAGATTAAGTTATCTCGACAACGTCGGCTCCCAACCGATTTATCGCTTAGTTTGCTATTAATCTTCTTCCACAAGTTGTTAGTCACGATTAAAGTAAGTACACCTTTGTCTCGACTTCTTGATGGGAAAGTACTTCGGACAGTTTCCTAGTAAAAAATCGTGTCTAACAGCTATATATATAAGTATCCATTACCAGATCGGCTAGCCTCCTAGGCTCTACAAACTAAGCCCACAGTTTTGCAGTTTTCTTACAAGATGAATGTAAATTTAACATCCGAATGCTAATCAATTTATCACTTAATTTAGCGGGTGCAGAATAGTCGGATCGATTTAGTTCTAGTATGTGAGCCCCTTTTGATTTTATGGTGGTTTATTTAAAAGCTATTTAACTTAATTTTACTGCTTTTTAGAAAATAACTTCTGAGGAAAAACAAAATTGCCAGAAAGAAAATATTCTAAGAGTGTAATTACAGTGAACGCGATGCGAGCTGGTTAAGCCATGCGACGCGATGACAGCTGACTAGACTAGGCCCGAATCGTTCCCGCGTTTCTATCGCCCAGCGAGATTTAGTAGTGTGCTCACACTAAAATCTGGATTAATCGTTGCAAACTTCTGCAGATGTGAGGAGGAAGAAAAGAGCGTTACACACCGTCTCTGTAAGTGTCCTAAGCTAGCCAAATTCATTCGCACATGTGGCTGGTTCAACTAGATCTCCAAAATTAAATACTGCCTTCTGAGCAAGTGGGTTCCCAGACTACGTCCAGCTACTGATTAATCGAGAAAGGAGTTGGGCAGAAAGGAGTCGTCTACATTTATTCCGACAGTCAAGCAACCATTAAGTCCCTAAGCTTGACCACAGTCTCTTCACAACTTGTCGAAGAAGCAATTGAAGGACGCTCAGTAAGTTGGGGAGGAAAGTAAGGTGCATACCAGAATGCGGGCAAAATTCAACAAATGGAACAGAGGACCAAATCAGAAAGGAGCCTTAAGCCTGGACCCAGTCAAAGTATTATTAACGAACTTGAAGAAAGGAATAAGTCACGAACATTCTAAAATTTTGCACGCATACTTTACGAGCAGCAAAGAAGTCATAGATCCAGACATAGCAAAGAGGTTAACTTTTTCGAACCGGCTTGGGGAAAGTGATGAAGCCTCGCAACCGTTTTAAGTCTATTGGTCGAAAATCCAAGACGCAAAGATTTGTATTAAAAGCAGGTTGAAGGCAACAAAGTAGATTAATTTGTCTTGAGTTGTACAAGGCCTAATCGAACACGACCAAATCCAAGAGTATAGACTGGACGCAGAAAACAACAGTAGAGGAGAAAGATGGTGACTTGTCGCAATCGATCGAAATCTGGATCGAAATCTGCAAGAATGTAATTCTGTCGAAAGGAAATGCAGATAAAAGATCTAGCCTGAGGTAGGTAGTGCCTTTCTGTGGAATGCATTGCCGCAGCTATTGAGCTGCGGCAAAAGAAAGACTGTACGACTGGATTAACATCCAAGCTGACCTCCACTGGACAGTGATGGTGGGGTGCAGACAGTCCAAACTGTTCTTTGAAGGTCCCTCCAAGAAACGAACCTCTGATTTGCTTAAATTGAGCCGGAATCAGGTTCGGCGCTTGATCGCCCTAATTACAGGACACTGTAAGCTTAAAAAGCATCTGCATACGATTCGACTGGTTTCAGACGATATTTGCAGATTGTGTGAAGAAGAAGAGGAAACTGCAGAGCTCGTTCTATGCCATTGCGAAGAACTCGCGCACAGAAGACTCAGACTTCTAGGACATTACTTCCTAACACCATTGGAACCCATGTCTAACTCACTCAAGAGCATATTAAAATTTATTGATATAACCGTCCTGAGTGAGTTATAATAAGAAAGGACAATCACAATAGGCTTACTGAGGCCGTAGTGAATCAGGATTTTTAGACCGTCCCCCACCATCTACAATCTACAAGGTAGGGTAGCTGACTGTATCAAGTACAGGAATACTTAGACCTAAAAGATTAAAGGTCTTGCCTATACTATCACCAACCATTAAAACTGCTAGCGATATTCAGTCACCTCCATTCACACCAGAGCCCTTTAATCAGGCGACAGCATAACTTTTACGGCGACATTAAGAGTTAACTGACCGAACTTTGGCGACGTGTTCGACTCGTCTATTGATAAGAAATGATTACAAAAATACCAATCCACTTATTTATCAAACACATTCCTCCTCACCGATCAAAATTCGATTCAATCGTGAAAAAAAACTGGATGAAATTTATATTCCCTTTGCCTTCTCGATTAGAAAGGCTACTACAATCCAATTCGGGGCCATACCATTAACATACACAAATGCATTTAATCCAGTTTTATCCCAAAAAAAAACCTGAAGCCCGAGAAAATAAGAAAAAAGACCGAATTTTTGTTTGCCGACAAAAAGGGGCCAAATTCCAGTTATTCAAGAGCTCAAAAAGGAACACATCATCAACATCCTAGGCACATTATAGCCATGCCACACGTACACACATGCAACACATCCCGAATCCCCAAGAATTACCACTATCCATCAAATGATGTCGTCTGGGCATCTGTCTCCCCTGGACGGCGGGGGAATGAAAAAAAGCCACACAATATATGCGAGTGAACGATTCCGGGACATGGGACTATAAGCCGCAGAGCCTGCCTGCTGTACACATAAGACCCAACACACTCGGCCCTATAATACCCCCCATTCCAATAACAACAAACTAAAGGTGCGAGCGAAAGGTATTTTCTTTGTTTCCTTCTTCTACTTCTTGCCGTTTGAAGAGATCCTCCAGAAGGAACCTGAATTTCTTTGAACTGTGTGGGTTCGAGGTTTGTTTATCCGTCTTCAATTTTTTTTTTCTGATTTGGTTTTTATTTAGATATCCACTAACCAGACCACACCGTTCCCTTCTATCTCGGGGTCCTACCTCGAATACTCCACAAACGTGAGGATTTCGTTTGAGCATATTTCGTATGCGATGCCTAGAAACTTCAGCTCATTTTGGTCTCGTGCTTAGGGTGCCGCACGACGTACAGGTTATAGCAGAGTTTACGTGGAGTCCGCCGAAAGGCCGCCACGACCAGCAGGATCCAATACGGAGCCGGAGATGCTGCCGGGGGATGATGTCGAGGCGAAGAAGTCAGTCTTCCAAGCCCAAGTCACTGCCAGCAAACATCAGCAGTAATGAGAATTTTTGCAGCCTGGACCTGGACTCGACCCCGAATGATGCTACTCTGGTCCGTGCTCAAGTGTAATTGCTTCTAGGAATCGACTGAGAAAACTTGTCGAGTTGGTCGGGTGGTTTTTTTTTACCGTCGGCCTTGTTGATAGCGTAGCAAGAGGTAAAGCTTTTCGTGAGCTTGCTTTCGAGTTTCTTAGCTGATTTTTTTCTGCTTGTGTGAGAAAACGATTTTCCTTATCACCGGCTGTGGCTGGTCTTCGTGAATTAACAAGAAAAAAATTAACATAAGCAGAAAAGTAGAAGTTCTCGAAAAGATTGTCGAGCGAGTGTAAGTAACGATGTTGTCGCGTAATTCGTAATTTTGTATTGTGATGAATGCATGCTCGAAACTAATGAGGCTGGGAAAATACTAGGGTGTGGGAAATTTTTCGCTAGAACTTATTCATTGTTCGTTTCACATGGATATTTGACGCTGACTCGAAGAAACTGACGCTTTTCGACGTAAGTATACTCGGGGCTGTACTACGTGATCGTGGAGCGATAATCAGCTCGTTGAGAACGGGATCCGAATGCGATAATGTCACGTATATTACTTAACACCTTTCGATGTATCATCGTAAGCGTAGATACTGCTAATGTTATCACGGTCTATAGCTAGTTTCATCTATTTCGGTTCAAGTGGTTTTTTCTACAATTATTTACTTGTTATCTGCACATGGCACTAAACTGTTCGTTCCTACGAATTATGTAATTTTCTTATCAATGAATTTGAAACGAAGACGTTTTTCGTATGATAGTTGCATTTGTTGTGTGAATTTGTTAGCATTCGAGGTTGGGAGCTACTTCTCTGGGAAATAGGACAACAAGATCAGATCCTCGGCTCCAACCCGGTGTTTGTTCCAACAATTGAATTTCCTTCACTCGCGACGCCTCCTTTTTATCCAACCGCTTCGTATATTAGGAAAAATCCTCAGCAATACCACCAGCTGTAAGGGTGTTTCGGATAGTAAGCATGATACACCCTCTGACGAGTCTATGCCATCCGATGACGAAACAACTCCTTCGGACCTAGTCCAACACAGTTTTAATAACTGGCTTCTCCAGTGAAGGTTTCCAACTGTCATATTCTCAATGGCAGTAGCCAGGACAGCGATGAATCACCAGTCGGGATTTGTGTTGGGTCTTCACACCAGAAACTCCTCTGACGATGGAAAACAACAAAAACTTCTTAAAATCAGCACCATGACAAAAATTCCATTCTCACTTCCAAAGAGTTTTACCTCGTGGGGTTTTGTCATTGGAAATTGGTAGGACGTCGGGAGTTCCTCAAGGTAGCCGTTTCGGTCCTTTATTATTCTTATTATTTTTTAACGACTTGAGTTCGATGATTTTAAGTGCAAGAATTCTTCTTTATGCTAATGACATGCAAAGCTTTTTCGGGGTGTCACCAATATGGACAACTGCATTCTCTTGGAAGAGGGCCAGAAGCATTTCTTCAATTGGTGTACGTTGTATGACATTTTAGTTCCGCTGTAGTAGGAAACTGCTTACAAAAATCAGACAAGGTATTTGCTTTTGATGGCCTCAAAAGGAAGGGCGCGAATTTTTTCTACTCCTCCTTTAGCAAATACGGCATCAAGATCAGTTTCAATTTATTTTCATGAACTATTAAAAAAAAATTGTTAATTGTAAAATCATCGAACCACGAAATCGATCTGATGATTGTAGCCACGATTTATTTTTTTTAAGAATTTTCTCAGTCAAACATTTGACACCGTAGCATATGCAGTCACACTGTCTGACTGCCAAATGTTTGACCAATCAAATTTTCGTTTGTCAAATTCTTTTACTTCTTCTACACAATTTAAAAAAAAACAATTTCTTTTCAAACATTTGACAGCATGATGCCATACAACTATTATCAGCTTGAAACCATATTTTTTGACAGATAAATTAAAGTGATGATTTTCGTCGTTTCAGTAGTGAAGCGGATAAGCATTTTATTCTTCATGAAACGGAGCTTGTTTTTTATCACGTATTTGTAGGGGGTTATCTAAGAATTTGATTGGAGCTAGCACATGACGCACTATTCCCACTTGAAGTCGTCGAGGTTTCGGGTTTTCCCAGACTCACCGGAAAAATTTTTTTAAAATATTTCCGATTTTTTAAACTCAAAATTTATTCAATAGTCACCAGTGGGCTCCCCCCATTGTTTCAAGGAGTACTCAAATTTTTTAGACTTCCTTGAAGACAGCAAAAAACTAAGAGGTCAATTCTCAAATACAGGATGGGGTTGGCATATGTCCTCTGGCGCTGCAAATGCCATCCCTGGGTCCTGGACTTGCAAAAGCATTTCATCGAGTTTGGCATGAATGTCTCTTAGTTCATCGAAGACCATCCGAAGACCATCCGAAATCCTTGGCTGAGTCCGAATGTTGCCTTGGCTAAGATGAAAAAAACTTCACGGGAAAGGACAGTTTAAAGACTATGTGGGACTTTTTGTCCGGTAACTGAGCTGTTTCGTTCGGGAGTGTGGTCAAGATTTTCGAAGGTCGTAGGTACGTTTTTGACTCATCAGAGGACGACGTCCCCTTGGAAGATGGAGGTGTTCGTCGTGATGTTTTCCAACTAATCATCGAAGTAATTTTCGCGAATTATATCGAAGTGAAATTCTAAGAGCCAGGCTTGAAATTTCTTAATTAATTTTTTTTTGGTTTTCTAGCCGGCGATTCAGTGGCAAAAAAGGCATTGGTCGAAGTCCGCTCTGGACTGGAATTCGGAAGGAACGCGTGTTGTGGTTCGGTCAATGAAATCATCGAGAATTTTCAATTAGTAAAATCTAGGGATCACATAGATTAACAAGGAGTGACATGCGATTCATAAATCACTTGTGATCTAGCATATGGTAACACATAGCTGCGTTCTGGAGCAAAATATGGGCGGAAAAAGCATCGCAAACAGCGGCCATTATATCCCTACTGCCATCACTCATGGAAGACGGCTCCTTTCCTCTAATGGCACTTTGGCCAGACAATCAATTTAAGCGACATGGATCTAATTTCTTGGCTCCTTCGGGTCATTTTTGATCCCTTCTTCTGCATTTGACAAGGGGGTCATCGTATGTTTACTCATAAACGCAGTGTCGCACAACCGTTCGTGCCGGCCATAGTTGGTCCGATGCTGTGGAAAACAGAGAAGCTAATACTCTTCAAAGATCGGCAAGAAATGCAGATCGCCAAAGCTCTCACGCAAAGACGATTAATCAATTTCAGTGATTTTATATACGGCTTCTCTCGCGGAAACTGTTTTATGTCGCGCCAGTGACTGTTAAGCGCAAAATATCCGCTCACTTTCTTACAACCTAGCCTAGGAAGATATGGCCCTCCTTCTGCCGGACCACAAGAGACAAACTCTTATGCAGGAGCCGTGTCACCGCGGTCAGCACGGGTCACTGACCAATTGGAGATCACGCGGTCAAGCTGGGTTTCCCTTTAACGTCCATTGCCGTAGTTGTGGGGGTGCAAATTAGAGGAAGACTATTTTCCATCTTCTGCGCGGGTCTAGCTAAAGCCCAACTTCATCATCATCATCAATGGCGCGACAGCCCAAATCGGGCCAGGACCTGCAGAATACATTGTCTGAAGTCATCTCGGTTCAGCTCCCGCGTCCTCCAATTTGTGAATCTAAGAAGCGATCTGCAGTCTGTGTCAACTGAGTCGTCGTATCTTTTCCGCGGTTTTTCAACCGGTCGTTTGCCCTGAGCTCTATCAGTGTGCGTTTGGGAATTCTTCCGTCGTCTATTCGCTCCGAATGGCCCATTGTAAGTTACGAAATTTTATAAGGGTCGATGCGGCTGGGTCGTCATAGATGTTATACAACTCATTGTTGTACCGGATACGCCATTCACTGCCTTCTCTTACTGGTCCCAAAATTCATCGAAGAATTCGTCGTTTAAAAGGGTCTATTGATTTTTCAGACGCTTGGATGGATCGGAAGAACCGTTAAATACGGCTTATTTGCTAGTGTGATCCATTGTTTTACTTCGTCCCGTTCGTTGCAGTCTATTACAAGGTGTGAAATGTATGTATGTAAGTATGTAAGTATGAGAAATGATGATCCACATTATCCAGGTTGTAGTCCACCATGGTCATATTTTGTCTAGTTGGCGCATTTCTTCTTGTTTGGGTCATGAACTTGGTCTTATTCTCATTGACCCTTAACCCGACATCCTTGCCGCTGAGTCTAGACAGTGGAAGACTTCCTTCGCGTCTGGAACAGATCTGGCCATGATGTTTATATCATCCGCGTACGCCACTAATTGAGTGAACTTGATTAGTAGGCTACCTTTCTGATGACATATTCCAGGGCGAGATTGAAAACATGGGAGCGTGTCCATCTCTCTGCTCCAGGCCAGATTCTGCTCGGAAGCTTTGGGTAAGCTCGTTTTTGCCCAGCTTCATGCATTAGGTAAATCCTTCGTTGATAATCTCGAAAAATAAGATTGAAGAAGTGATTACCGTCTTAAACAGTACCGGATGGATATGATAATCCATTCCAATTTCGGGTCTTTGTAGACTTACTTCATTACTTACGATGGCGCTACAGTCCAAATCCGACCTTGGCCTCCTGAATGTGCAGCCTCCAGCCTTCTCGGTTCGGTGACCGCGTCCTCCACTTTGTGAATCTTAGCAGTGATTTGCTGTATGTGTCAATAGAGTCCTCCAAGCGCTTTCGTGGTTTTCCAACTGGTCTTTGTCCATTAACTTTTCCCTTTAGTGTTTTGCGTTGGGGATTCTTCCGTCACCCATCCGCTCCACATGACCAGCCCATTGTAGCTTTTTGAATTTTATGAGGATCGATACTTCCGGATTATCAAAGATGGCATACAATTCTCTATTGTATCGTATTCTCCAGATCGAGTCTTCCCTCACAGGTCCGAGGATTCTTCTGAGGACTTTTCTTTCAAAGGCGTTAACTAATTTTTCGGACGCCTGAGTCAATGTCCAAGTTTCGCTGCCATAGCATAGCACAGGTCTTATAATTGTTTTGTATAGTTTAAGCTTTGTTTTCCTATGCACATTTTTGTTTTTTATTATTGGGAGTACCGAATAATACGTCTTATTTGCCATCATTATTCTTCTTTTAATTTCGATGGGTTCGCCATCCTTTGATATATTTGCCCCGAGATATACAAAGTTGTCTACTTTTACTAGGTTAAAGTCTACTACTGTAATATTTTGTCTGATTGGCGTGTTTTTCCTAGTTTGTGTCATGATTTTAGTTTTGTTTTCGTTAATACGTAGTCCAACTTCCCTTGCTACCGAGTCAAGGTTTACAAATATTTCTTTGGCTTTCTCCAGGGATCTTGCAACTATATTTATGTCGTCGACATATGCTACTAGTTGTGTGGATTTGAAGCACAGTGTTCACTTGGTGTCAACGGGAAGTTTCCGAACAACAAATTAAAAATCATTGGTGCCAGGCCATCACCTTGTTTAAACCCGTTGTCAGTTCTAAAGCTGGAAGTCAGATCATTTTCCACTCTGACTTGTGACAGAGAATCGGTCATTGTCATTCTTGTAAGCCGAACCAGTTTCGTTGGAACTCCGAAATCCATTATTATTTATACGCGTCTGTCGATACTGTCGTATGTCTGTTACAAATATCTGGTGCACATCAATGTTAAATTCCCAGCACTTTTCAAGCACCTGTCTAACCGAGAATATTTGATCCGTGATCGATCGCCCACCTCTAAATCCATCTTGGTATTCACCAATTACTTTGTCAGCAAAGGTCTTAATTCTCTTTTCTAGAATTTTCGCCAAGATCTTAGAAGACGTACACAACAGGGATATTCATCGGTAGTTTTCACAGCAGAGTTTCTCGCCTTTTTTATAAATTGGATATATGATACTCCTGCGCCAATCGTCAGGAAGTGCTTCTTGCGTCCATATGTCCGAGATCAATCTGTGTAAGAGATGTGCTATGCAGGTGTCGCCGGCTTTCAGAAGTTCAGCTGGAATTTGATTAGTGCCCGGCGCTTTGTTGTTTGGGTGGTTCCTCAGGGTTGTTTTTACTTCTTCGAGTGTGAGAGGACTCGAAGAGGATCTTTCCTCAGCTGTTACCTCGGTTATTATTATGTCTGCCGCTGCTGTTCATGCGGATGATGGGCTCAGATTGAGAAGGTGTTCAAAATATTTCGCCCATCTCTTCCGCATTACTTATAATGTTGCCATCTGTATCCTTACAGAGGCTCGTTTTCGGTTGGTATCCCTCTTTCATCCTTTTAAATAGGGATTATGCGGCTCTTGTGTTGTGTAATTTAAATTGTTCGTCCATGTTTTTAATTTCGTCATTATTGTACTTCCGTTTTTTCTGTCTGCAGATTTTGTTTGCAAATCGTTTAAGATATATAATAATATTGTGTCGACCGTTCTGTTAATATTTTGTAAGCTTAATTTTTTCTCTTTAATGCATCTTGGCATTCGCTGTCGAACCACTCATTTCTTTTGCGCCTGGGTTGTTGTCCTATCACCTCCTCTGCGACGGATGTGATTCCATCTTTGATGTTTTGGGTTTTTGTAGAGCTCCGTAGCAATTCACTTCATCAGCCTTCAACCAGGTTAAGCGAGTTGTGCCAACAAAATAGCGCAATCTGCACTAATTTGGCCCTGTCTGACTGATAGGCCACCAGAACCAACCAACCAGCCTTGAATATTGCGTCTGTCTTCAAGAAACAATATGCTGCAACGAAAGTAGTTGAAGACGGGACGGTAGTAGACAGTCTGATCAGGACGAACCGCAGAAACCGCCTTGGCACCGACAATTTGTTTCCCTTTCACTCTGAATTTGTCCGTTGAATAAAATTTCAATTACAATTCAGCTCGAATTATTCTACAGTTGAGATTCAATTAAAAAAAGTATAAAAAGAGCACAAAACCAACAAATCCATTCAGTTCATTAACTCCGCTTAGAAATTTACCTAATTCCCGTGAAAACGGCACAAACGCCCCATACACAATTCCATCAAGTAAACCTGATACCATCTACACTTCACGCCATAAATCAAATAGGATAATGGATACCTTAAATTCGTTTTAATGCTCAATAAGTTTGTGCCCGAAAAAAACCACTCGATCCAACTTCCCGTGACTCCAATGCCCAGCCTATCCATCTACCAAATTCCTTTCTTTCACAAGCTTCGAACGCACCACGACCTCGACAAACTCGTTCCTTTGGGTCGGGGGGCTTTCGTTCAACAAATACACGAACGCGGCAGGTATCCTACATCACGGACGGTCGCTCCATCGACCAGAACAGCATCTTCTCGGGAGCTTCCAGTCCATCAAATCCAATCCGGCCCCGGAATGCCGGAATATGAAGAACTGGGCGAATGAAGTGAAGTTCACAGGCAGGCAAGCAAACAAACTGGCTGCCTAGTGCCTCCATCAAATCAAATCTGAAATTTGCGAGTGTCGAGTCATTCCAAAGCCAAATAGCTGGCCTGCCCAATACAACGTCCCAGCACCCAGCACCCAGAGGCCCAAGTCTCGATTGAAGTAATTTCAGTCAGCAGGAAAAAAATCGAAGTGGTGTAATAAATAAATGGGGAAAAAAATAGAAAAGACGACCGGTCGGAACTCGACGAGAATTTGTATTTCACGCATAGGCTTCGTCAGTCGTGTGTAGAATGGAGCGCGACTGAGCTATCTGAAATAGACGAGAAGCCAAAAAAAGCAACAAAAACAATCAGTGAAAATGCTAATGAACGCGTAACCTGCTGGGCCTGGCGATCGGAACGCTGAAAGGAAGACGCATCATCACCAGCTCTAATATTGGATTCGGATCGGATTGCAGTCTTCCAAGTTTCTTCCGAAACGAGACCGAGGAGGGCTGAGGAATGTCGGGACCAGAACTAATCGAAATTTTGGGGAGTAGGCGGCGTTTGTTATTACTGTCGTTTCCGAAGACCAGGCTGTAAACCAATGCCCGACTGAAGAAGGATCCCCCCCGAGTTCGAGTTCCTTTCCTCCGCACGCTCGAGGACAACGTTTCCAAGTCGTCGTCGGGAACTTGGCAACGTTGCACGTAGCGCTCTACAACAAAGTCTCGTGATTAAGTTTGGGGCGGTCGAGAGCTGGCTACAAACAACGATAAAGACGACTTCCCGACTTTCGGGCCCAACAAAATGTTTGGTCCTTGTGCCGCGCTGGGCGAGGGGAATGTACCGAACACTTTCGTGGTATGGAATACACTCCGGAGTGTCGCAGCTCGCCCTGTCCGCAGTCAACGGCGGCCCTACCTTGACAATTCGAAATCCAATTAGATTCTATTTTTCTGGATTGTATTATCCGAGGGGTGGAGGAAGAAAAAAAATTGCGGGAAGAACTCACCTGTCAGACGATTCGGAGGAGTCGTATCGATCGGAGCATCGTTTCTTCTTGGTGCTGGTCGTGTCGTCGGGACCGCCACCCTCAGTCGCGGGATCGTTCCCGTCTGTCGTCGATAAATCCACGGCTGGTCCTTTTTTCGGATTTTTCGGGCCACTAACGCCAACAGCAACAGCACCGCCGTTTCCGCCACCCGTCGTCGCTAGTAATCCGACATTTTTTCGTTTCGGGTGCTGCTGCTGCTGTTGCGGCACAATCGTTTCGACGGCCCGACCATTGTTCGATTTGTTATTGATCGCGACTAGACCACCGCCAGCTGGAACGCTAGCAGACGCGCCCGATGCACTTTTATTCGATAATTTCGTATCCATTAATTTCTGTTGCGGCTGCTGATTCGTACCCGTCATTTTCGGATCACGTTTTATTCCCGTTTTCTGAGTTTCAGCACATTCGAATTGGCCCGTTTTGCACTCGTCGCTACTCGCAGTCGCTAATTTCATACATTTTTCGATTTTTTCACTCGATTTGAACACATTTTCATTGATTAAAGACGCGACAAATGTTTTACGATCCGAACCCGAACACAAACCGTCTGCCATCTTGTTGTCGTCGTCGAATCGTCGACTTCTTCTTCGCTAGAAGCGGGGACGACGGGAGCATAGCACGGCGGCGCGGCGCTCTCACACAAGACGAGGAGAACACACAAAAAAAAAACACTGGACAAAGGCCAGAGGCGGCTCGCAGCAGAAGAGAGACGGCCGTGCAACGCAGAGAGAGAACGCAGACGATTTTTTTCTTTTCTTTTCTTTTTTTTGACACCGAGTTTTCCTCTATTTACTGGCGAAAAGAGCGAGAGGACATGGCACCAACTCACGCACACTTCACACGCCTTATGTACTCTTAATCAAAAAATTTCTCGCCACTTCACACGGTGCTACACACGTGTGTTCGTGTGTTTTATATACTCCGCGCGCACTGAGTAAATAAGTCCAACTAGCGAGGGGACGAGGCGAGACGTGCGACTCCACAAAAAGTAAATAAAACAATTAGGGAAAAAAGAACGCAAACGGCGGCTACTTCTCGCGGATGCACTTCGAAAAGGCGGCGGCGCGGGACTCCTGTGGCTAATGAACTTTTCCGCGATGTTTTTTTTTTTTTTTTTTTTACTTCTTCTTTCACTGCACTGAGCGCGAGCAACGGTCAACCGACGGAATCACACAAAATGACAAGAGCCAGCCACCGAAAAAAAAACGAAAACAAAGCAAACAATCGTCCGAGCCTTGCATAAAGAATTTCTCAACAAAAAAAAACAACTCCCAAACGAACGGGTTTGGTGTCGAAAAAACCGCGCACCAGACGACGGACACAGAAAAAAAGGCCAAGAACGCGAAGAACAGTCTCCACGGAGATTTCTTCTTCGGAAGTCTGTTCTCCCGCGTGTTCGCTTCTTGAGTGCGACTGACGAGAGAATCGAAAAGAACCGAAGCTGCCGCACGAGCGAACTAGAACCAGATTCTCCTCGGCTCGGTGTACATAGAGCGCGCAGGGGAAATCAGCGACGTTTTGTTTTGTATATAAGCCGCGCGCGAAACAGTACTGCCAAGGTCAGACACATGAATTTTGCGATGCGATTATTGTGAACTTTGAGCCGGAAGTCGAAAATTATTTGCCAGGAATTTCTTTACTGAATGCTAATTTTATTTTCGAACTTTGTTTTGGTTTGCTACCGCTTAAAAATCAATTAAATAAGAAAGAAAATGAAGTAGAGTGACATCTGGATCTGTTTAATTTCATATTCGAACCTCCCAGTATTTTAACTTTGTGTACAACTTGAATCTTGGCTTCAAACCAATTTCTGGTTCATGGAACAGTCAGCGCCAACTTCGAACCTTTCTGCGAACTATAAATTTGGCATGGAGTATGATAGCACTGCCAGCACGTGTTTTTTTCGTAATTTGACAGTTTCAATCGTTAAACAGTTCCGAATATAATTTATTTTTTAAACGATTTATTGCGATAGCCGATCGTGGATAATTATGTGATAAGTAAGGGTGTTTCCCATAAGTACACTTAAGATACAAGACGATGCCGTATTTTAGTAATTACTTGCGGGATAAAGAAAATTACGGTAGGAGAAATCCTTGCGGTCTTAAGAAGCTTACAACTTAAATCCGTTCAATTTTACGGTTGAAATAGCTCCTTCCGGTCTAGTCCAACACAATTTCAAACGGTCTTCTCTAGTGAAGGTTTTTCAACTGTCATGTTTTCAATGCCAGCAGCCAGGACAGCGATTGATCCCAGTCGGACTTTCATGTTGGTGTTTCACCCCAGAAAATCCTCTGACGCCGAAAAAACCACCAAAAAATTCTTCTATGGTAGCTTCACCATGAAAATTACTATTACTATTAATTAATTATTCTTATTACTGCGATGGATTTACAAAAAAAACTTCAAAAATTCTACCCCAAAAAATTAAAAAAAAAAGTCTGGTCGTCTGCAAAATCATTTAAAGACTCGTCGCTCCCAAATCCTTTAAGCTATTGAGTTAAAAAAAATTTAGTGGCTAGACTAGTTGGACCCCCTTATGTGTCACTTTTTGTAGGTGGTGTGGGGTAGTGTCAGTAGATACACAACTCTCTCTACCTAGGGCTTAGCGGATATGTCTAATTCGGTCGTTTCTGTACTAAAAATTGTAATTTATACTAAAAAAATGCCTGTTTACGTACTAGTTCGCCTGTTTTTGGAGATCTAGTTCTAGTTCCTGTTTTTCTACTACTTACTCTTGCTAGTTAGTTAGTTTTAAACCATCCTTCAGGGTCGTATACCGAAAGAGAGTGGACTGGGAAAACAACAGGGTAGTGAACGAGGGTGAACTCTCCGTGTATACATACGGACGGTTCCAAAATAGAATTCGGCACTGGCGCTGGAATCTTCTCTGAGCAGTTGAGTGCAAGGGAGTCTTTTAAACTACCGGATGCCTGTAATGTATTCCAAGCGGAGATTCTGGCAGTGCTCCAGACAGGTAACATCATGTTGATAGGTGGGATATGCGGTCAGGATATATTACTCTACATTGACAGCCAGGCGGCTTTGAATGCATTGGAATCGGGGACTATCAAATCCCAGCTAGTAAAGCGCTGTTGAGAAGTGCTCATGGTGTAGTAGTTAGAATAGAGTATGGCTATGCTAGGTACCAGGGCATAATGACATATACCTGGTAACGAACTGGCCGATGAGCTGGCGAGACTAGGATCGGCGTCAGCCGGGATGGTAGAGGACGGGATTAATCCACCATTAAACGGCATCAAAGCGCGTATCAGGGAACTCTAGATGGGAGGTGCTAACGAGTTGTACGACTTCTAGGATCTAGGGCACTCTGGCCAAGGTTGGACAGACTGAAGACTAGGGAGATATTGGCATGGAGTGGGTGAAGTTTGCGGTCGCTCTTCGGAATACTGACAGGGCACTGCTAGCTAGAGAAGCATGCTGACGTGTGCAGGTACTGCCTAGGAGGACATCACCCGCATTTTGTGTGAATGTCAGGCGGTTGCAAGGAGGCGACTGAGGTGGTTGGGTAGTCTTTCCTTTGACAATTTGAAAGATCTGAGGTCGATAGGGCATGACAAGCTGATCAAGTTCTTTAGAGATCTTGGAGGATGGATGTAGCAGAATGAAAGCAACCAGTGGAACCCCACAGGGTGGGGTGCTATTTGCACTGCTGTGGGTCATAGTGGCTGACGAAATTTTACAGGCTCTATCTTTGACCGGAGTCAAGGTGGTTGCTTACGCGGATGATATCGTTCTGATGGTAAGAGGTAAGTTCCTGAACACCCTGAGTGATTTACTAGAAGTTGGGCTCAAATTCTTGAGCAGGTGGGCTGGTAACTGCGGTCTCAACATCAATCCGGAGAAAACCGAACTTATCCTCTTTACGAGGAAAAAAGAACGAGAATTCAGGCTCCCACGCTTGAATGGCGTTACCATCCCGCTCTCCATTAGTGTGAAGTACTTAGGAATCTATCTTCATCCTAGGTTGAACGGAAACTCACGATTGACGACAGGATCAAGAAGGCATCGAATGCTTACTACGCTTGTCAGAAAATGGTAGGGAAAACCTGGGGCCTCAACCCGAGGATAGTCCACTGGCTGTACATCACGGTAGTTAGACCTGTCCTTATGTACGGGTCACTGGTGTGGTGGCATGCGTTGGATGTCGAGACGAATAGGGTCGCCATGAGCAGAATTCATAGAATGGCACTCATTAGGATCACTGGGACCTTAAGTACCACGGCCTCACAGGCTCTGGAAGTAATGCTCCACATAATCCCATTGGAATTAGCGGTAAAATCAATAGCTGCGTGAGGCAGACTATTGGATGGGAGGCAGTGTGGGTCACACTAGGATCTTGTCAATTTCCCTGTGTTCAGCCATGCCGGAGCGCACCGACTACAGGACACCGTCTTGCAGTTTTGGACATTCCTATGCTGTGAATATTCCCACCAGACTGGAGTGGCGATCTGGGATCATCGCCCCAGACACGTTTGCTATCTACACTGGTGGCTCCAAGACGGAAAGCGGAACGGGCGCGGGAGTATACTCTTGCGAGCTTGACATTATGGAATCGTTTAGGCTACCGGATAGCTCGAGCGTGTTTCAGTTCAGTTCAGTTTGTGCGAAAACAGTGCGTGAATGGTACAATAACTATTTATGTTGACAGTCAAGCTGCCATCAAGGCTAGATGCCTGGTCACAGTGACTTCCCTGGAAATGAAATGGCAGACGAGCTCGCCAGAAGGGGGTCAGAGATGAGCATAGAGCTGGCCGACGAATCGATTCTATGTCCCATTGAATGCGTAAAGAGAATCTGGGTGAATCTTTCGGGTTGCCGGCAAGCAAGAATCTGCTGGCCGAAACTTGATAGGAGGAACTCTAGCTTCATTTTGTCTCTGGGCAGGGATATTTGCAGACAACTTATAGGGGTCCTAACGGGATACTGTTCCTTTGGAAGACATGGAGAAAGACTACCGACACTGGAGAATGTGGACTGTATAAATGTGAAAGTCTGGCACGTACCAGGTATCGGTACTTGGGGAAATTCTCCTTGACCGATCTATCAGAACTTGCGATGATTCCTTTATGGAGAACTACTCTCTTCATAAGGAAGAGCAATATTTGAAGTCAGTAGTCTAGAGCCCGGATTATACAAGGGGACCACAATGGATCCGCAGTAATCTCTCGTGATGGACTGTGGCACAATGCTTCAGTCCACCCTTCTAAACCTAACCTAACCTTAGGGATCTGGGTTGTTTCGGTAATGTTTAGTAACCTACGAAGCTCCGAAGGGATCGCTATGGGACCTATTTTGGTGTCTAGTGTGCGCAGTGGCTCAGCAGTTCGCCCCTTCTTAAAACTAAAACTACCCTTGCTATCAAATTGCGTTTTTGGAGTGGTTTAGTGCGAATATGTGAAGAATTGGGGGAAAAAATGGTCAGTTCCCCTCCACAACTCTAGCACTTCATTTCCTCTTGTGTGTGCTCGAAATTGTTGTTTTCAATGGTAAATTTCCATATTTCTATCATTTACAAAATTTACGATTTTGAAGCGAAAACTCAATCATTTTGAATGTTAATAGAGCTAAATCCCCAAAAATGAAAAAAATTTAAATTTACTGGTTTTTCACCTTGGTACGCATCCGTCAAACCCCTCTTAGAGGCCGTTTTGGTGTGAGTGAGTATACAGTAACCCTGGTGTGAGGAGGGTTTGAAACGAAAAATGTTGGCTTTTATATCTCAGGCACCAAATTTTACTATAAAATCGCATCTCATATCTCAAAAACTATTAAAAATAGGATCCTGGAATTTATACGGGAGATATGCCTAATAGACCCCTATTTTGGTGGTGAGGGTGTAAGGAGTTAAGGTCGGGGAGAAAAAATGCCAAAAAAAATTTCACATCTCAAAACCCTCTAATGCAGCTAGCCATCTGCAGCTTGGGATTTACGAAAAATATAATTTTTAATGGGAGTAGTGTATGGTACGTGGGTGGTGGGTGCCTTTCCTATCACTGAAACGGGTATACCAGAAACTTAAAACTTGTTGGATATATATATGTATGTAGATGTAGAAGAAAATGTAATTATTGAGGTAAAAAAATTCATATTTTTATTGGTGTGTGGAAAAAATTATCTGTGAAAATGGGCTGCATATATTTTTACAAATTTCATCATATCTCTTTTTGTCTTCTGAAGTATTAAATTAATTATAGTTCTAGAGATTCTTTGGATAAAAGCGTACTGGGATGTAAAGGAGTTGTATTCATGTCATGAATTCTGCCATATCCCTTAGATCTGTAAACAGGCATCAAAAGGATGTTTATTTAATCGCCAAAAAAAACCTGTTCAGATTTACTTGCCAATCCATGAGAAGGTGTAAAATGGTTCTACGCGTTCTGACGAATTCCGTCATATCTCTTAGATCCGATATTGAATTGGGGTTTACTTCCACTTTTTTATATTAGCCGAAAAGTTAAGCATAGGACCATGTCATGAGTGAGACTCACCATCTAATCAAATAAATTTAAATACCCCTTGTTCTTTGTTTATTGCAAATTTGAAAATATTTCGTTAGAAACCCGCTAGTATCGATCATGAAAAATTATGTAGGTAATCAGGAATCGCGGGCATATCAAACAATGCATAACTAAATTAACGAAATTATAATTTTTTATCGTCTTCGCACGTGATCTGCTAATGGTTATTTTCCTGGCCCAATTCACATATTCACAACGGTTATTTTATTAGAATCGGCTGAAACATGTTATGTAGAAAATTAATGGAGAATTCTTTTTTTTTTGTGAGTGACTAACAATAGACAACTGTGTGGATTGATTAATATTACGACTGTAGTCAATTTCTTATTACGATATAATCATTTTTGTATCTTTCTCCATATTTTCTCGTTCCTGTATCTACGGTATTTTCCGTTCCTTTCTCTTTAGTACAAAATGCACTTTTTGCATGTTCACCTGAACTATTGTGGTCTTGTAACTTCTTCACTTGTAGCATCGCCATAGACTTTTTTGGCACGACTTCTTACATACTCGTATATGAAAGATGTTCCTAAGAAAGAAATGAGGTAAATTTCTCATGTTTTTTTCCATTATGTTGTCCGGAAGATGCTGGCCTTCATAACGAGGTCTGAAAATTATTGTAATCTACTCGCTTTTCGGATCATAATTAAGCTTGTTTCCAAAGTGAAGAGAAGATGTAGAAAATAAAAAAAAAATTATAACACTGTGTAGAACGGATTGGCTTTTATTATGTTATCAAGTTCAGCTGCGTTTTGTTTTAGTATTGTTAGTATCAACTTCAGTTCACCTGGTATAACACAAGAAAAGCCAATTACTGAAACAACAGTTTGTAAAAAAAATTGGTGTGAAATTGAAACAGTGAATCTACCAATATCTAAATTTTTTAAATACAACTCAAAATACTAGTCAAAAATTATATGATCACTGAAAAAAAATTATCTGTATCGTAATCGTACACTGTTTTAAAAAAATTGAATTTTCAATCCAATTTTTACTTGAAATTTCCAGTATATTTCATTTTTTCAAGTAAAGGTACTCATTTCAATCACTTTTACACGAAATTACTGGTATTAGTAAATTATTCATGTACTTTTCAACGGAACCGTACAATTTACATGAAAAGGCTGACGCAAAATTTCGTGTACAATTAACTATATTTGTATATGAATTGAAAAAAACGTTCGCAGCAAAACCAGAATTGATCGCGGGTTCGATTGGATTCGAGCCAAGGGTTTTATTAAGAGTAAGTAAGTAAGAAATAATATTAGAAGTAGAAATAAGTGTATCTTAAAGAGTGCTAATTATAGTCTTTTTTTAGAGTGTAAATTCAAGAGAATATCCATTGAATTTGCTGCTTTCGATGTTGAAATTTACTGAGTGCAAATTGAAATTTACTGACCGAAAATTGAAAATTACATTCAAATTAACTATTACATCCCAATGTAAATTTACTTGAAAAGGTGTGGCATATTTGGCTACTATCCAATAGATGTAAAATTCAATGGATTTTTTTTACTGTGTATAGTATCAATTGATTTCTATGCTCCCAGTCTGCTTGATACCGCTTGTCGCTCTGATGTCAAAAAAACGGCATCGTAGATACTTTTACATTATTCAATAAAGACAAACTAATAATCAGCTTTTGTTTAGCTGTAAAGTGCAGGTTTCCCTATCGAATTCCAATATTTTTAACAAATATGACAAATTCCTGACATTTTCTTAACGTTTTCGTAAACTTGAGTTCGCTTACAAGAAGATTATGATTTACTCATTCTTGAAAGTTTTACCACATATTTGTTCATATTTCAACAAACATTAGAAAATTTTTTAAGGAGATATATTGTTTTTTTTTCGCGTGCAGAGAGAGCTCTTGAAAGTGACTGCTGTGAAAAAAGTTGTTAAATGGCTGCCCTGATTCCGGCTTTCCTCCTCATCGGAAATCAACAAATGAAATTGATACCTATAACAAGTATAATTCTTTTCTTTATTATCTATAAGATATAATAATGTGTTATAACGTTTAGACCCTAAAGTGCTAGACGTTCGATGATGCAAGACCCTAAAGTGCTTGGTATCATCTGAGTTCCAAGAAGAACCGGCCTCGCTATTTATAGTGCCCTTCTTGGAACTGGTTCCCACGCTGTGGTGAACAGGTGCAGACCTGGAGAAACACGTGTGCCAGTTGCGTGGTGAAAATGGGCGTATGCTGTGTGGTGAATATGTGCGTATGCTGTGTGTTGAATATGGGCGTATGTCGTAATGAGTTGAGTGTTGCCGTGCTGAGTCCGCCTTAGTAGTCGCGCTATATACCTCATTTATAGGCCTGTGGCTATAACTGGTACCAGAATTAAGTCAAAATTATGAAAATTAAAAACCCGCCGTACGTCGACCGCTGTACGCAAAATCGTTTGAAGGCTCGTAGCACCCAAACCCTTTGAGCTATTAAATTGAAATTTTTTTTATGAATAGACTGGGTAGGCCACTTGAAGTAACCAAATTCTGAGGGGTTGGGTGTGAGGGAGGAGGATGGGGGAATGTTTTAGACGGAAAATTTTGGTTTCTAGATCTCAGCAACCGCTTATGCTAGGAGGCTGAAATTTGAAACGTATATAGAGCTTCGATAGTGCACCCATTTGCAGGAGTGGGGGGAAAAATAATGCGTCCGAAACGCAAAAAAGCCGAGATCGAGATATTCTAAAATCCATATCTCCTAAACGGTTAATGTTGCAAAATTGAAACTTAACGACTATTTGTAGGTATACTAGGAGAATAGATCGGAAATAAATTTTTGAGTAGGGGCAGTGGCGTACGGCGGTGGGAGGTGAAAAACTTTAGATTACGATATCTCACGAACCAATTGCACTAGATAAATAAAATTTGGTTTGTGTATAAAGGTTGACAAATAACGTTTGCTGAAAGTAAAATTTTTTAAGGGAGCGGTGGAGCATGAAAGTGGAGGGGATAAGAATTTTTCTAAAAAATCACGTCTCATATCTCAAGAACGGTGTACGATAGATACTTAAAATTTTTACCAAAAGTAGGCCTAATAGACCCCTGGCAGAAAACAAAATTTTGGAAGTGTGTGTGTAGAGGGTGAGGGTGGGGAAGGGTGAAAAGGAAAAAATGCCGATTTTCATATCTCGAGAACCTATAATGATATAAAGCTGAAACTTGGTATTTATAGAGCTATATTAGTAGCATGTTGGAAAAATATAATTTTTTATAGGGGTAGTATGGTACGGGGGTGGGGGGTGTTTTTCCTATCCATAGAATGGCTTATGCTACAAAGTTGAAACTCGGTATGTTTATGTAGATCAACTAGAAAACTAATTTAGATAAAAAAAATTTTCAAATATCCATTGGCGTTCGGAGGGGGGGGGGCAAAAAAATGATCAGTGAAAATGGAATGCATATATTTTCACGGTTTTCGTTATATCTTTTAGGTTTTCCCACATATTGAATTCATTTTTATTGTACGTCTTCTTCATATAAATACCTAGAAAGCGTTTTCAGGATTTTTTAAAATTCGACCCCTAAGGGGGTGCAAAGGGGGTTGTAAACTTTTTCACGAATTCTACTATATCCCCAGGTCTTATCAGATATCGAATATCTTTTTACTTTCACGTGCTTGCGTAATAATCGCCTAAAACTTTTTTTTAAGTTTTTTCCTTTTTCAGCTCCTAAGAGGGTATAAACGGGTTGAACACGTTTTCACGAATTCCTTCATTTCTTTTAGAAGTGATAAGAAATTGAATTGGTTCCTACTTTCTTGTGCTGTCTTCATATTTATTTATTAACTCCTTTCAGGATTTTTGGATATTCAACTCCCAAGTGGGTGTAAGAAGGCTGCATATCTGATGATATATCGAATTCATTTCAATTTCTTACTGAAATTCGAATAGTCTACACGGGCTTTTCCAATGTTTAATCGGCTAAAAATCTCTATTTTAAATATTTTTATTTTAAGAACAAAATTAATTTTCCAAGAAATCTAGTAATCTCGAAACAACTCATGATACACTCCGACTTTGACCGCTCTCGAACTTTGACCCGAAAAATAATAAAGTTTCGCCCAGACCATTGGCAGATTTTTCTTCAATGAATTTAGCTTCAGCTAAAAAGACTATGAAAGATATCGCAAAAATTCTGCTACCAGTTGTAGGTAAGGATCCGCTGAACATGTTATTCAAATTTCAGCGCAATCGGCTCGGTAGTTTTTTCTGAATCGTGGCAGCCAATTTCAAAAATTCAGTTTTGAGAAAAACGCAATTAAAGATCGGTGGTGGCCCGGACGAGCTCCGAATAGCTGCCCCATTATACAGCTATAACTTAATAACGACTTTGAATGCGGAGAAAGCTTTTTACGTACATATTCTAGGGATGATTTGGAAGTAATTTAGTAAAAAAAAGATTTTTCTGACCCGGCACATAGGACGACCCCCTACCAGTACATCGTCTTAATATCGGCACAGCATAAGTCAATGGTATGACATAGTCTCAGTGGCAGAAAATCGTGCTCCTTAGTTCTACAAATGTAGGTTCCCAATTCTTTCATGCAAAATATAAAAATCGACCAACCAAAACATTGCAATCACTATAATAAATAAACTTAATTTTGATTATGTCTTATTATCTCGAAACAATCGGGTACCAAAATATTTATGTTTGTTATATCTCCAAAGATTTTTAAAATTTACCTTTGAATATTGACCCATTGTTGCGAATTTTTTTAAATACACGTCAATCTTATCAACTATTAGATTATTGCCACTTATCATGAATGTATTAACACAATTTTATAAATATTTATATCTCTTTTTACGTTTATTTATGTGTAGATTATAAATTTTAGTACTGAAGTACTCAGTACTGAAGCAGTTAATAAATTGATAAACTGGCACACGACGGGAAAAATTTAACGTTAGGGCCGGCCATTAGGCTACCAACCAGGTATCGTAACAAAATGGCAAAATGCTTGTCACTACACCAGATAGACGTGGAGAAGTAGCCAGTTAATTTGAGGGTATACTAAAAGTTGTTTCTTGACACTACCTTATCCCTTTACAATTTTCTGAATTTCAGAAAAAATAGCAAATCCTATTTTCATTAGAACAACAACAAATTCTATTCTCATTGGAACAATCGAAATGTAAATTTCAAAAATGAGTTTTTCGATCCGATATTTTACACCGGTAATTTATCAAAAGAATTAAATTTTATGAACAAATGCAATCCGATGTTTTGCACCGGTAATTCATCAAAAGTTCCGACAGCGACCCTTTGCAGTAAATCGTTCGAGATTGTAACAATAGAATTTCATATTTTAAAACAATTTATGTACAACGAGATTTACTTCTACAATCACAAAATATGAATTATATAGAACTAGTTTTAAGTTAGTTGGTAAGTGAATTTTAGAATAAATTTTAGTCAGTTTATAACCACCTCAAAAATCAGTCGTTTTCATTTATTCTCTAATAGCAAGTAATTCCCCAAATTATTAATATTAATATAGAACCCCCACACACTTTTCACAAGGTAAAATTGTATTGGCGGTGTTTTGAACTAATTTTCCAGGACGACCAGCACCGCAGACTAGGTTTTCACGAATTCCGTCACATCTCTTAGGAGTGATAAGACATCGAATTGGTTTTTAATCCCTCAGGCTTTCTTTAGAATCAATTAAAAATTGATTTCAGAATTTTTGGATATTCAACCCCCAGGTTGGTGTAAGGATGTTGCATGCGTTTTGGTTTTTACTTATACAGACTTTTCATATAACCGTCTACAAACTGGTTTTAGGATTTTCTGATATTCAACCCACAAGGTGGTGCAAGGGGGTTGAATAGGTTTTCACGAATTGCAACATTTTTCTTAGATGGTAGAGGTATCGATGGTAGAGGTATCGAATTGATTTTTACTTCCTATGTAATAGCCTAAGAGTTCAATTCACAATTTTTTCCCCAAAAAACTTCCCTGAAACTACCGATGTTATATTTCCACTTTGACCCAAAAATGTACACTTCCACTTTAGCTACTTTCCGGACTTTGTCCCGAAAAATAATAAAGTCTCAGCCACGACTATTGGCACATTTTTTTTTAGCTTTTTAAAACCGCTCAATTTAATAAATTTTTTTCCAATGGAATAAAATGAAAAGATTTTTATCTTGAAAATATTTTAACGTAATTGAATTAGTCAACAAATTACAAAAAAAATACATTTTAAACCCACCTTGAGTCAACTTAATTAAAACTCCCACCATCATTAAGAAACTTACGTTTTTTCCACTTATTATATAATTTTCGTATTTTTATAAATGTTAGGACTGCCAGTTGATTCATTTATTTCGAATTCTTAAATTTCATTTTTTGTGATGTTTATATTAACAATTGTCATAAATGAAAAGAAAAAATATTGAAAGAAAAATTTTAGTTTCGATTTATGGTATTAACTTCGGTAGTGAGTTTTAGATTTGAAATTAAAAGCAAACGAAAATTATTTTGAATAGGTTTCAAAACGAAAATTTAGAAAGCAATTGCAAAGACATTGTAATAACCGGATGACGAACGGCCATTGGGAAATGTGTGCCATGTGAAATGCTTTATTATTAAAAAATAATAAAGTAAAAGTTTTGTTCCACTCAGATTTTATGAAAACAAATGTTAATGAAGTTAGCATTTCCCTTTTTTTAAATTTCCCTCCTATATATCATTATATGCATGAAAGCTTTATTATAGTTCCAAACCATCTCTTACCCAAGACACGCTACCTGGCAAACGTTTGCCAGCTAGTTGATATTCAATCTCTAAACGGTTATGTCGATATTTTATCACCCATATTTTACTGACATTGAAATATTCAACAAATAAATAAAAAAAAAGGTCGGTTACATACTGCCGCAACTTTATTATGTTTTGAATAGAAATCATCCCAAATACGTTTAATGCTGAGATGCGGTGCAGGTTACTATTCGCCCGGCAGCCTATAGAACAATCAGGAGGTTATTTCAAATGTTATTTTTTAAAGTTGTCAGTCGCTTAGTAACCTGCACCGCAACTCAGCATTAAGCGCGGCCCGAATTTCTTCCCAAAAAAATAGTAAATTTGAGTCCAGACTGTTGGCAGATCTTTTTTAAAATGGTTACATTTTTGATTTTTTTCTTAGCAGTTTTTTTTTTCTCCACATCATTAAGTTAGTCTCATTTTCCAAAATTTACCTTAATTACTAACGTTGGATAAGAAAACTTTTTTTTATTTAAAATTTTCAGTATATCGTAAGCCTTGATTTCTAGTATTGGATCAGATAAAACAATACTTGGGGGTCTAACATTCTGCAAGCCCTAGATTAGAACATCCATATCATTAGAGGTTTAGGTAGCGCTAGTTTTGGCTTAAGGTACAGAACTTGTCTTACATTCTCACATTGGATCGATCTTGGACTTACACAAATTGCCATTCTTATCAAGGCAAGTACTTGATTCTGTAGGGTCATTTCATCAAGAATCGACCACAGATGTGACCTTACCATCCCTGATTCCGTTGAAATTTTGTGTACTCGATGTATTACTGAAAAAAAAATTAATTAAAATTGTTTGTTTCTCTCTCTTTTTTTCGATAAGGAAACGGACTTCATTACGTCAAAAATAGGTTTCGGTTGGGAATTTTCTATTACAATCCTATACACAGGGACGACTGGAATAAAGAACGCTACCTAGACAATAGAACTACAATGATTTTCACCGACAATTCAAAAATGATTTCTAGCACAGGCGTGGGGTACTCTCACAGGAACTCGAGATCCACGAGGCCTACAGGCAACTGGACCATTCCAGTGTATTTCAAGCGAAAATCTTTGCAATACTTCAGTCTTGCAAAATTATTGAGGCAAAGGTGTATGCAACAGAAGACATCACTATTTTCATTGACAGCCAAGAAGCCAATGGCCCTTAGCACGAACACATCACGATCAAAATTAGTTAGACCAGACGATGTCGTGGCATTCTTAACACTATCGGCACACGGCACAAACTTATCCTCGGCTGGGTGACAGGACACTGTGGAATCCAGGAGAATGAGCAAGCTGATAAACTCGCTCGAGCAGGATCCAGCCTAAAAAGCTCACTAGTGGAAGACCAGCACGTTGCTATTCCCATCGGATCCATAAAACAGTCTATCGACTCACTATGGTGAGCAGTGTGCAGGCAATCGATGGTCAAACCTAGCCCATGCTCGATATCAAGAACTCTGTGGCAAATATGATCACGAGAAAAGCAAGTTTATCCTGAGCTTGAGTAGGAAGGATGCTAGCAAACTTTATAAAATCTAGTAAATGGTTTCAGGTTCCAGGAGTTATCATACTCAAACGGGAAGCACAATGGACGAACACTAATGTCTAAGTGAAGGAGGATGATGGCATCACCACCCCCTATACCATACCATACCATGCTCATCTCATCTTTTTTTGTTAGGTATAGTATGTTAAAGATTTTGCAAAAATTTGGTCCGAGTCCTCTTTGAAAATTCATATCTTTGGTAATTTTTATCATAGAATAATAAAAGAAGGGTTTTTTTTTAAAGGGGATGGATGTCACCATATAAAAAATACGATAATTATCCTTGAAATTTTGTTTCAAGGATAACAATTTTGTCCTTTAAAAATTTCTATTTTGACAGTCAAACCAAGACGCTGGTACGCCATCGTTAATTATCAAAAAAAGCCCAGCTTTTGCATTACACAATTTTATTTGCTTTCATTTATTTTTTTATTTTTTTTTTTATTTATTTTTTTTATTTTATTTTATTTTATTTTATTTTATTTATTTTATTTATTTTATTTATTTATTTTATTTATTTTATTTATTTTATTTATTTTATTTATTTTATTTATTTTATTTATTTTATTTATTTTATTTATTTTATTTATTTTATTTATTTTATTTATTTTATTTATTTTATTTATTTTATTTATTTTATTTATTTTATTTATTTTATTTATTTTATTTATTTTATTTATTTTATTTATTTTATTTATTTTATTTATTTTATTTATTTTATTTATTTTATTTATTTTATTTATTTTATTTATTTTATTTACTTTATTTATTTTATTTATTTTATTTATTTTATTTATTTTATTTATTTTATTTATTTTATTTACTTTATTTATTTTATTTATTTTATTTATTTTATTTATTTTATTTATTTTATTTATTTTATTTATTTTATTTATTTTATTTATTTTATTTATTTTATTTATTTTATTTATTTTATTTATTTTATTTATTTTATTTATTTTATTTATTTTATTTATTTTATTTATTTTATTTATTTTATTTATTTTATTTATTTTATTTATTTTATTTATTTTATTTATTTTATTTATTTTATTTATTTTATTTATTTTATTTATTTTATTTATTTTATTTATTTTATTTATTTTATTTATTTTATTTATTTTATTTATTTTATTTATTTTATTTATTTTTCTTATTTATTTTATTTATTTTGAAAAGAAAAGAAATGAAAATACAAGTTTTCCGGGTTCAATACTGTTCTAATTTATTTTTACGTGACGTTTCGGATTCGACTGAGTCCTTTATCAAATTTATTTATTTTCTTTAAGTAAACAATTTCCAGTATACCTTAAATATAAACACCTAGTTTTAAGATCAAAATAACTGCCGACATAAGATAATAACCACGTATCTTAACGAAATTCAAAAGATCTTTTTTGTGGCACGCAACGTACCGTGGTACAGTACAATAATTCGTGAGTATTTCTCCAAATTACAATTATGTGCCTATTTTCTTGGATTCGTCTGTAAAAATTTAAAAAGTTAACAAGAAAATTTAATAATTTATTAGGCTCTTTCATGTTTATGTACACAATGTAAACTCATTGAACCGCAGTTGAAGCATTTAATTTATTAAGTGAAATTTATTTTCATTTCTCTCCTATCGAAGTACTGGTGTGTGACTCGCCCGCAGGTGGTAAACCGTGAATCTTAAGATCTTGCCCATAAAAATGCCTTCCAAGAGGAATTTTATCTAACAGGTCGGTTGGTACGAGTATCTGTAGATCGCATGAAGCAGCGAATCGATCGCATAGGATCACACTTTTCTAGCCGATAGTATGCTCGAAGATCTTTGTTGAAAGACGGTTCAGCACTTTCTTACTAACTATTAAATCGGTACAACAACCAGTTAGCCTTAGCCGCACTAAGACACCACACACCAGTTACCGGATAGTTCAGCTTAAAGTCGTTTTGATTGTTTCTTCAGTTGGTTTTAAGTCGCGGATTAGTTCACACTTTTCGAAGCGTGTACAGTCGATGATCTGTTAAAAAAATTTTCGCGATCAGTTCGAAAAGATACTAGAAATCGGAAACGTGATCGAATTTTAACGATCGGTTTTTTGTTTAAGTTTTACTACAAGTGATTTGCTTGGTGTTGGAAAAAGTCATATAAATAATATTGAAGAAGTGCAATATAGTGCAGTGTAGTGCATCGATAACGCATGGAATTAAAAATCGCGTTTTTGGATTACTGATCACATCGAGAGGAAGTTAATCACTAGCTCAACGATCACCTGCTCCGAAACCGTCGTGATCTTGGTAATTAGATATGACTGAGGATAGTACAGAACCGGTAAGATTCTATCTTTTCTAAGATATTGGGACTTTTATTTGCGCAACAAGTGACTGCTCCGGATTAAAACATAAAACGGTTTCTTTTTATACAAAAATACAAGAGGTGAAAAACACGTCGTAGGATCAACTGTTTTGAATTGTAAAAAAAACCCTAGTAATTGCTTAATTAGGGTCTAGGCTCGAAGAGCAATTCCGTACAAAAATACGGTACTATGTCGTCGATGGAAATTTATTTCACCACAATTTTATCCTGTCCAATTTTCAGCAATATAGCAAGGCCATCTTAAAAATTAGCAGGTTGAGGACGCGGTCTTTGGATCGAGACAATTGGAGGCGATGATTTCAGGAGGGCAGGGTCTGATTTGGGCTGTCGCGCCATTGATGACGATAAATTTTAAAAAACACATTTTATATCTGCATACATCACTACTGTAGCATTCAGTACCGAAACATTTTTTCGGAACCGGGATTTCAGTGCTGAAGAGTGCCAGAACCGGGTACTCGGTTCTGGAACCGATGCTGAAAATGCAAATATAAAACAATAAATTACTGGTTAGGAACTGTTTATTTTTGTTCAACAATCAGTATTAATGAAAAGTCTAGTACAAACGAAAATTCAAAAAATGCAATACATGACTTTTTTAAATTCCTATTTTCTCTCTAGTGCGGGTTCCGTTTTCAAGTGAAATCTTAGAAAACACAAGATGTCCAAACTTTCATCATTCAGTGATGATCGGATTTTTGTGCAAATTTTTCCAGAACTGGAAAACACGCGCTCTGATTCTACGCTTGTAGGTGGAATTGATTGCAGGTTTTCATAGCATGTCTCGAGATACTTTCCACGATTACCCTCCAGTTCGAAAATAGCCAACTCTTTTTTTATAACGTTAGTTATATCCTTTATAGTTCTTGTTGTTGGCGCTATCGTAGAATTGACCTCTCTGGTAATGGCATGGTTGAGCTGTTCTTCCAGCGACAATTCTTCGGAAATTTCAAAAACAGCATCATTGTCTGAGTCCGATTCAGATGACTGTGGGCTCTATCTATCAAGTGGATTTAACAGTCCAATGATCTTATTTAAAATCGCTGTCCACTCCTCCTCAAAGACTTCAGAATGCTGTGTTTTAGTTTGCGAAATCGTTCGAGCATAATATAAAGGGTATTCCATCTTGTCCTTACATCAATCCGCAATTGCAATTCTTATCCACATTCTTCCTTGATGTATTTTTGAAGAATACTATCGTTCATAGTTGGTGATTTACGAAGTTCTTACTTTGCGGATAAGGGCATCCAGAGTATCTGTCAGTTCTGGCTCATCCTCATTCAATTCAAGTTGGAATCCTTCGTCTTTATCACTATCAGTATCACCATCTGAATCGCAATCACTGTCATCATTACCAGGTGCTTGTCCAGCGGATTTGTGTTTCTTATAGCGGACATCGAACACTGCTGAATTAATTGCGTTCAAAGGAAACTGCATATATCTATATGTATCATGAAAATATAATACACGGAATGGAAACCCCTTACAGTGTTATGAGTGGATAATGCGATTTGTCATTGTGAAACTTTCAAGTTCGCATTAAAAAAAAAAACAACATAAAAGCATCAAGGTTAAATTTTTAGCACCGAAAACCGAGTATTTTGCTAACTCAATCCCGGTTTTTGGTTCCAAGGATATGTCCGAGATTCCCGAAGAACCAGGTTTCGGGAACCAGGTGTTGAATGCTATAACCACTACGTCTTATGAAATATTTATAATTAATACATACCCACGACCACAATGGATCCACAGTGATCTCTCGTGATGGACTGGGGCACATTGCTTTAGTCCACCCTTCTCAACCTAATACATACCCCCACTGGATCTATGTCACAAGCTTCATTTTTCTAGCATACGCCGCTATTGCGATTTTTAAAAATCAAAATTTTTTACTCCATTCCCTCCTTTAAATTCGGAAGGTGAAAATTAGGAGAAGGCCTTAAATCAAATAGAATGCTATTATCCAGTCAGTGGATCATATCTCAAAGAGTACGTTTCGGTAGTTCTTCCTTAGGGGCTGCTACTATCCGACCAAACTTTAGGTTAGCCTTTTTGAAAATTGTCCTTACAAAGTTTTTATCTTTGGACTAGAAGCCAATTGTATGACCTTCTTGTTGACCACCCACTACCAAGCCTTGCTAACTATTCTTGAATTTGAATAACCGATTTGGATTTGATGCCTTGCCATTTTTTCCCGGAATTTTTTTTAAATCTAAGGACTATGCCAACACTCCCCAAACCGTTTACGAGCTCAAGACTGTTCACGAATTTCATCATATTTCTTAGGTCTGCCAGGATATCAAATTAATTTTACATCTGCATACTTTTTATATAAACGCCTTGAAATTCTTATCAGGTTTTTTTCTTTATTCAACCCAAACGGAGTGTAAAGTAGTGCCGTATATTTCACGAATTCCGACACATCTCTTAGATCTAATAAGATATCGAAAAAAATTGTTTTCTATATAATCGCCTAAAACTGACTTTTTTCATTTTTGATTTTTAACCCACAAGGTGGCTTAAGGCGGTTGGATACGATTTTACGAATTCCGCGAAATCTTTTAGTTTTGATAAAATATCAAATTGGTTTTCATTTCACTGGGCTTTATAGTTAATTAGTAGTTAAGTTAATTTCAGGATTTTGCGATATTCAAACCCTAAGAGTATAAAGTGATTGTGTTTGTACTTACGAATTCCGTCATATTTGATAAGTTAGATGAGCTATCAAGTTGTTTTTTTTTTGCTTCAATGGGTTCTATACAATCGCCTAAAAATCAATTTCAGTTTTTTTAGTTGATTCCCAAATGGCTTTAACTTGTGACGGACAACTTAAAGAATAACCAGGAGGCTATTTGAAACTTTATTTTTTTAGGTTTGTTTGGTGGAATTGTATAAAGTTAAACCGAATTAATTTCTAATACGAAAAAAAAACAAAATAGTACAAAAAATGGATCTCGTTAATAAGACAATGACATCCAAAAGTTGAAAATTGACTTTATAGAGAAAAAAACAATGTTGTGTTTGATAATAACCTAAAATAAAACGTCCCCAAATACTCGTATAACCACATTCTGTGCTTTATATTTTTTTCATCTAAACTCAAGGCAGACAAGTAATTTTTCGAAACGTCTGAATGTGTAGTGTGGCGAATGTAAAATTTAAATTATGTAGCCTTTAGATGGAAGAAAATACCAAAGCTCATTTATATAATAATTATTAACTATAGAAAATTTAAACAAAATAAAAGAGTTACATAGTAAAGGAACATAATTCTGAACAGTAATTATGACTTACATTTTGTATTATAACATTGTAAAGCATGAAGCAATTATAACAACAAAAGATCGACAATTAAAATAATGAATTGGTTTACGTATTTGATATTAATTTGAATATTATTTTCAATAACGAACAAAAATTCCGCCAATTATTTCCGGTAACTACCATACAATTGTATTCAAATATTCTGATCGATTGTTGCAATGATATCATGAGAACGCATTTAGCTCGAAAGCTCAACGTTTCGGTGTATATTTTTTACAAAAGAATAATTTCCAAAAAGTTTCCTACTATAAACACAACATACATAATAGGCTGGAATAGCAGGCAGCACGGAGTAACATTGGAAAAGAAAAGCAAAGGGTTACACCCTATCCTGAATAGACTACGTTACTAAAGTGGGCTCTGAAGGGGAGGGAAGGGAAGGGGAGGAATGAAAAATAACAAGCTTTAAGAAGAGTCTTACAGTTACCAGAACCATAATTAAGACTTACTCCTGACGCAAATGCAGTACACAGCTTAGTATTGCTATCATTAATTGGCAGCTAAAGTTCAAGTCTCTTTTTTCAATTTCCTTAAGTTTTACACTTATGCATAATTAATGCTAATAATCGTTACATTGCTACGACACTCATTTACACATTCTACGTTGAAGCATTACAAAGGGTTAAATCAATTATTATTAAAATAGTTATACATGCAAACAGTTTGTTAATTGTAACTAGTTTGTTCATTTCTCGTCGATAATCTCAAAAAGTTGAGGTCACTTAGTTTTAACATGTCTTCCACTCCACGAAGTAAATCACTAAGTTTTCATGTCTCTGTGGTATGGTAGCAATTGTAACTGCGTGTCAGTGGCAGGCCGGGGTTCAATTACCGGCTCATCACGGAATCCTGTTTTTTTATACTTACATACATAATTTTGAATTCTGCGATTAGAAATTTAAATTACTTGACTTTAAGCCGCTGACGATTCTTGATTCTTATCTGTAGAGAATGGACAACGTTATTTTAGTGCGAATCCTAAAAATGCATAAACTCAGTTTTAATTCATGGAAAAATTAATAAAAATTTGAATAGTGAATTTATGAAAAATCCGGAACGCGGTGCGAAGATCAAATGGCAAATACGATAGACACATGGGCGCCCATACAACATTTTGTAGGGAGGGGCGGAGCTATGGCTATTAAGGAGAGGTTGAGGTTTTTGGGAATAAGAATTACTACTCTTTTTTTTGTCTGACCTATAAAACTCTAGCGCTCGTGTAAATATGAAATTTTTAATGAAGAAAAACATAAATTTTACTTCGATTTCGTTAGTGAAAGAAATCGCAATTCAAAAGTCATTAAAACACGTGGTTACACTACTTATTTTATTATACAATTGACCACATACCCATGTGGTCGAATTAAAAAAAATGCTTAATATAATACCCAGTAAATAGTAGACGCAGGAACAAAACAGATAAAGTTAAGGCATTCCTTTGAGTTGCCACCATACGTCCTTAAAAAAGGATGCTTCCTTTTTTCGAACAAGTGAAATCTTAAAACGGTGTGAACAAAGAATTGCTTTTTTGTGAAGGTTAGAAAAAATTCAGAGCCTGGGTTCGATGTATTGCTCCCGAAAAAGTCCTTAAGATACGCAGTTACACTTTTTGAACGTAATTTAAAATTATTAGAATGAGAAAATACGGTGAAATCAAGAAAATATTTGTTTTAAAAAAATTGGGAGCTTACGTTTCCTTGAGCCAACTCAGAAATAGTAGAAAGCGTATAAAATTTTGTCCATTTTTTTGTACCCAATAAAAAAAATATTGTAGGCTCTTCTCTACACTTCGTCAGCTGTCGTAAAATTAGTCAAGCTAATGCCAGACACCAACCAAAATTTAATTGGGACAGAAATTTCCTATTCTTGATGTCATAAACTGTTGTAACAGGACATAGACGTAGACGCTGGCTTTTAGAGAGGAAGCTGGCTTTTAGAGGTGTATTTCTCGTAATAGAAGAAAAACCACACCGAATATGAAGGGAATAACATTTGGCTGGAAAATTAAATTCTTCTCATTTTATAATACTATTTTTCGTATTGGTAAAATACAGATGGTGCAAGAGGGTCGTATCTCTTTAACGGCGACCTTGGGTGGTAAATACTGAAATATGATTAACATTTTATTTGGTAATAATAAAACCGAATGGATAAATTATAGTGAATAATTTTATCTTTACAATTTAAGTTCGCATAAACGTAACTATTTTTCAAGGTATTTGTATGGTAACTACTTAAAGATGGGTTTTGTTCATTCATACACCGAAGTTCGCTCCCTTTATGGCCTAAACTTAATGGCAACAAATTTTTGCTGTACTAGTTCATTGCATTCTCAAATTCTCGAGTTCGGGCGATTTAAATCTCCATTTTTTTAAGGACATTTATACGGATCACGTCGCACAGTAACGCCTTCCAAGATCCATAACTCATGCATCCACAAATATTATATATATTTTTGAGAGTATAGTATACTGGTAGAAGAGTTTTAGTTTCTTTTCATTTCTCATAAATCGATTATTCTAGAAAGTTGAAACTTGGAATATATTTTGAGTGATCGACATAGTACGTGTATGTTTTCTACTAATGTTTGAATATGTTGATATCTCCTAAATACTATGTGGCCAAAGAATGACTGTTTTCGTCCAGAGTCTGAAAAATTTCCTTATTCTTCGATGGGACGCTGGATTCACACAAGGCATAACTTGTAGAAAAAAATGTGAGGGGGGTGGGGGTAAGTTTGTGTTATCCTTCGCCGTTGCTATTGCAGGTATTCCCACAGACAATATAATACCTGGATGACGGCCATAGAGAAAAGTGCGCCATGTGAAAAAGCTTAGTTCCTCTATATTGAACTTGAAGAAGTAATGGCTCACTATTAAATTATATCCAATGTACGAACCCTTCAAGATGTAAACAACAGAAGAGACATGAGTATTTTTGTAAACTACTTCATCCTTAATATTATATATACAAGCGTAAATGAATTTGAAATTTTTCGACTAATTTGATTTTGTTTTTTAATTTAATGATATATTTAATTGAAAGCATAAAAGCTTTATTGTAGATTCAAACCATCGCTTACTCAAGACGCGTTTATTTTCAAAAATTCATAATCTGCGTATTGTATTGCCCGTGGTATTACAGTGCAGGACCAAAAGAGAAGTACGGGATCATGGCTAAGGCTGGTGTTGAAGCAACCTGTAGGTTTATTGTCAAGCGTGGCTGGTACACTTACATCGCTCGCATTTTATAAATTATTTATAAACTTTTATTTATTTTTTTTTTACAAAAATTTTATGATATTCGACTATCCTTGGATATCAATTAAGAGAAACGAGTTACAAAATTGTTTACAACGCCATCAAAACGACGTATTCCAATTCATGTACTGTCGTCAATATAAACACGTATTCCTTAAAAATATCTTTTACAGCAATTACCATTAATTAGCCAAGAGCTCTTAAAGTTTAACAAGTGCAAAAGACCTGTCTACAAATTGAACTTGAGTACATACACAAAAATTGAGTCATTTTCATACTTCTTCGAAAATAATACGAAATTTACAAACAATTACTCGAGTTCGACATTGGAAGATGGCAAACCGTCAAGACATTATTCAGTGTCGACACTGTGACTGCTACACAACGACTCACCTACTAACCACCATACAATCGGATCATTTACATACGCGACCTTCTTAAAAAAACTTAAATAAACTGCTTTAAAAATCAACACCAAAATTATTTACCAAAACTATTTACCAAGATATTTTTTTGTCCCCAAAAATTTAGTCCAGTGCGAGATTGGTGCTAATTTGATAATTGCAAATTTTTCAATGCAATCAAAATGTTTGTATTTCTTCCGGACAGAAGTCGGATACTTAAAAAACCGGAAGATTAAATTACGTTGTTATTTTTGTTTAGCTTTTGAATGCCATGGTCACTCAAAAATTGCATTTAACTAGTCGTACTTGAACGGAACGTGGTAGAAATTCACAGCTAGGCTAAATGGAAAAAAAACAGATTATGCTCATGTATTGATGATACCAAAAGCTTTCGCTACACCTCAATGAAAATTCGGTTTACCTCATTTCACCTGTGAAAATAATAAACACAATACTGCAGTTACCTTACCAACTTGTTCACCTTCTTCAAGTGACCGACTCGTTTCACGGTCAGTTCTGAACAAATTTCACGTCTACTGTGAGAATTTTTAAATATTTTTTCTCGTTGTTGTTATTCAGTATTTTTTTTAACATAAACATAAATTTAACATAAATTTATTTCAATTTTTAAAAATAGTTCGTACAATTATCTACAATTTCAGTGATCAGATCTTACATATTTGCATCTATAGTTACAATTTTTACTAAAATTAGTTCTTTGTTTATTATATTAATTATTTAAATCCAAGGAAAAATTTTATAATAAAAAACCTTGCTTGTTAAATCCTACCTAACTTACAAACTAACTTACAATCTAACTTAATTTTTTTAAATAAGATTTTAAACTGGCCCATATGATCCTAGATGGAATACTAAATTTCAATTTAAGTTGTAGTTGGAGGATAAAAAATTTGCCAATAGTCTGGGCGCAACTTTATTATTTTATGGGGAGAAGTCCGAAACGTGTTTAATGCTGAGATGCGGTGAAGGTTACTATGCGACTGACAACCTAAAAAATAACGTTCCAAATAGCCTCCTGGTTATTCCTTAGGTTGTCAGACGCATAGTAACCTACATCGTATCTTAGCATTTAGTTTTAATTACTGTAGTAGCACATCTACAGATATGTACTAAGTTTCAACTTTCTAGCATAAGCCGTTTGTGAGATATAAAAAACCACCTCTCACCCCTGTATCTTGCTACCCCTATCAAAGGATGTCTCTATAGTGGCTCTATATGGTCGTAAATTTTTAGCTTTCTATTCATTATGGTTTTCAAGAAATAAAATTCAGAATGTTTCCTTTTCTACCCCCTTTCACCATCACCCCTAAAACCCACACCCCACTAGAGGTCTACTGACTCCAACTCCTGTAAAATTTTCAAGATCTTATCTGGTACGGCTTTTGAGATATAAAAATTAAATTTTTTGAAAAATTGCTCTACCTCACCCCTCAAAAAATGTTCATTCAGTAGACTCCACTTGTGATCCGATATACAGAAACCAAATTGTATCTTTCTGGTGTAATTGGTTTGGAAGATATTGTAATCCAAAGTATTTCACCCTCCACTCCCACACCTCACCATAAAAATTATAGCCCTTGTCTAATCTCCAAGTATTCCTAAAGACAATCACAAAGTTTCAACCTACTGACATGAATGGTTCAGGAGATATGGATTTTACAATGTTTCAATCCCGGCTTTCAAGCGTTTCGGACTTATTGTTTTTCCCTCCACTCCCACACCGCTCCACCCCTATCGATCATTTTTTTGCAAATTTGTCCACTATTATAGTTCTACATAGGTTCCAACTTTCAGCCTCCTAGCATAAGTGGTTGCTAAGACCTAGAAACCAAAATTTTTCGTCTAAAACGCTCCCCCTCATCCCCCTCATACTCCCACCGCCCTAAAAGATACTAGTCGCAGAAGTTCACCCAATCTACCCACCATAAAAATTTTAACTTAATACTCGTATATCAACGGGTTTGGAGCTAGCCTTCAAACGATTTTGCGTACGGCATACGGCGTCTACGGCGGACAGACGGACATTTCTTTTTTTGCTTTTTTGGTGTTTACTAGTCCTAAAAGGTGAAAATACAAAATTTCAGGGTGGCAAATTTTTTTCAAATTTCAGATCGATCACAATACTTTATTATTAAAAAATAATAAAGTAAAAAATGTAAGATTTCACGTATAATGGGAGGGAGGGTGTGGGATATCAAAAACAATCCCTAAAAATCATTTTCAGATTTTTTTCGATATTCAATCCCTGATAAGTCAAAAAATGTTAGATATATTTTTTTGCAAATCCCACAACATCTCATAGGAGCTGAAGATAGATCGAATTGATTTTTACCTCTGAAGGTGTGTGTCGTCATAATAATGCAGTCATCAGTGGTTCTGTGAATTTTTTTCTATCAGTCGTCCGCTGCGCATTTGCACATTAGTTACAACAATAAAGAAGTAGGTGCGCTAACCAATAAATTCGAAGATTTCTTGTGTTTTAATCACATGTTTATGGTCAGCGATCTTAAAAAAAATATGTCTTTTCCGGAGCGGTTTCCTTCGTCTTCTAAAGCGCTACAACGCAAGCAGTAGCAGGGGGGGGGGGGGTTGGTGGTTAAACGCACCCCTCACCCAAAATGATGTATGTAACTAATACGCGAGTCGTAAATTTGTCTGTAAACCCTCCCCGAAATAATTTTCTGCGTTCGCGCCTGAACGCAAGAATCAAGATCAACCAATCTGAGTTTTCTATTCCGAACAATTATTGATTTTTTCCTGCGATATTATAAGCTAGTTGACGTCCAACCAACGAAGTAGTGGGTACATTGGATATTGTTCCAAATTAAGAAAAACTGAAAATGAAGAAAAGTCATGAGTAAGTTTTGAACCCACAAAATCAATTTTTAACCTCCATACTTCATATTGAAGTGGTTATCGATTCGAATCCAAATTCAATTATGGGCTTCCTTCGTTTTAAAAAAAAAAATAGGTTTAACTGAAAACAGCAATACCTCGAAAAGACCAAGAACCTAACCACGCACAAACCAAAAAAAATATACCAAAAATAATTAAAAGTGTTCAGATAGTTAGTGAGTGGGTGACTGATGCTTGATGCAATCCAAATTTACCTTTCAATTCGATCACCTTTTGCATTACTCATCTTTATTTTCAACGGAGGTGTGCGAGTAGGGAGTAACGAACTTGAATTTATTTATATTTATGTACTTCTTGCCACATTGATGAATTAAAACCATTATTCAGGTAAATTAAAAACATCCAGGCACCTTCAAGATTTTTTTATTGAATAAGAATAAATATTTGTGGAGTTGTCGATAGCTCATATTGTTAATTTCAAATTAGTTTGATCGTTTTTATTTGTCTTAAATACTTCAATTTATGTATGTAGGTGTACTGAGATGTAATAATAGGTGTGTTAGGTAGGTAGTTACATTGAAAACAAAAATTAATTGTTGAACTAATTTTCTAGTACATGCACATGTGCAACATCATCATCATCAATGGCGCGACAGCCCAAATAGAGCCCTGGCCTCCTGAAGTCGCCGCCTCCAATAGTCTCGATCCAAAGACCGCGTCCTCCAGCTGCTAATTTTTAAGATGGCTTTGCTATCTTCATCAACCGAGACTTCCCATCGTTTGCGTGGTTTGCCTACTGGCCTGTTACCACTAGCTTTGCCTTTAAGAGCACGTTTGGGGATTCTTCTATCTTCCATTCGCTTCATGGCCAACCCACTGCAGTTTACGTAGCTTGATGAATGTAGAAGCTTCTGGCTCATTGATACAGCTTATGGTTGCATCTTATTCGCCAGCCCTTCCTTCACAGATCACAAAATTCTTCGGAGGACCTTTCTTTCTTAACTGCTTCTTTGTTAACTGCTTTTTCGGAAGTTCGCGTTAATGTCCACGTCTCGCTGCCATAACAGAGCACAGGTCGTATATTAGTTTCATATATTCGCAGCTTATTGTTCCTGTGCACTTTCTGGGAATTCATTATTGGAAGTACCTACCGACTAATAAGTTTTATTTGCTAGAATGATCCGTCATTTGATTTCGTCCTTTTCGTTTCCGTCTTTTGCTAGATTAATCCCAAGATATATGAAGTGGTTCACACTCTCCACATGTGCATACCGAGTTTCAATTTCACAACATAAGCTATGATGAAAACCTCTCCCTACCAGTGGCGGTCATATAGTTTTTCCAAGGGGGGGGCCACTGACGTTCAGTAGGTACTGCAGCGAGCATGGAAATTATACAAATGCTATGGTCGCTGCGGTTGTTAATGCTTGAAAATATCAACTTTTTCATTTATTTATATAATAACTAACTTACACTGCCAGATTTAGGCAACTAGATTTCAGAATCTCGAAAAGCATTAACATCGCTCTGAAGACATTTCTTTGAATTTTTTAATTTATCAACTGACTATATGGTGCCAAAAATTTTAATCTATATGGTATGATTGTAAGTCTTTAAGCAATAGAAAATTTAATAGCATGAGCAGGAACTAAAAAATAAAATGAATTGATTCCAAAGTTTGGTGAATAATTTTCAGGGTTCGCTTTGAGTAGAATTCGATTTCAATTTCAACTAAATTTAGAAGCTCAAAAATACTTCAAAATCTCTCACATTGTGGAAAATCAAGTAGATTTTGATAGTTTCATCAAAAACTCGAGATTTCATCAAATCCTGTTTGAAATCTTTCGATTTAATCATCTGTTTTTCGATTGCCACCATAACCTCCCTACTCTCCTTATTCAAAAATTTAAAAAACAACACTTGAATATTCACCAACAGTATCTTATAGCTGATTTTCATCGCAAGATTTTGACAAGTAGATTTTGAAGTCTCGGAAAGCGTTTACAACACTCTGAAATATTTGTTTGACTACGAGCATGATGTTAAAATTTTTAATTTATTTTGTAAGATTTAATTTATTTTGTAAGATAAGAAAAACACGTGCCTCAGGGTCGCAAAAAATTAAAATTTCACGAGATTCCGAAAAAAATTTCTTACTCTACTATTCAGGATGATTTGATTAGGTCTTGAAATACCTTTTTTAACTAATTAGATTTCAAATTCGTGCAAATATAGGAATTTAATTGTATCTTATGAAAATCTCTAGATTTCGTCAAATCGAGTGTTAAAACTTTGGATGTTAATCAGTTATTAATAGATGTAGTAGTTATATTATAGTTACTGAAAATACTCTTAAATTTGAATTAAAACGCAAGATTTCAAACTGGATTTGCAGAAATCTGGTGATTTCGACAAAACTATTAAGATCTACTGGATTACCCATACATATGAATAAATTTGATATCTACTCCGGTGACTAGGTTTTGTAAAAAGAAAGGTGCGACCTGTGTTAAATCAGTGTTGCAGTTCAAATTGGATCGTTTGAATTTAAAACTTTCAGCATTTATTTGTACTCTATCCAAATCTAAAATTCTTTAAAGTCAATATTGGGCACTTACATACCTCCTTATCGGAAGTAGGTATTTGTTTTGTTAAATCAAATTGATTATTATGTATTTATATTCGAAATTTTATTACTTCTCCATTGAAATATTTTAAACTTGTCTCGATTAGGAGACAAAAGAAGGATTAAAGAAAGACATTAGGGGAAATCAGATTTAGTTACATAGTGGACACAATATAGGTACATACTTTATTAAGCGTATCTAATAGTCTCATATAATTTTTCTTCAAAGAAGATGAGATAATATAAATCAACGTTGGTTGACGAATTTCCTAGGGGGTGGGGGGCATTGGCCCCTATGACCCCACTCTATGACCGCTACTGCTCCCTACCGTTATTTCAGCGAAGATATTTTCAATCCCAGTACTGAAACATGCAGATTTCCAACGAAACAAATCTTGTACTGACTAAATTTTGCTAAACTTAATTCAAACGGTACTGAACTGTACTATCATCGCTTTAGTATAAGAAATGCAGTACTGCATTAACAAATTAGTTGGTCATACGTAAAGAACAAAGATTTTAAAATTAATTTATGGTTTGCTCGAACTGTACATAGCTCAACCCTTTTATTTAGAAATTACACATTTAAATTTTAGACCGAAACGCACAGATAATATAGGATACCATTTACGCTCTCATAGATTCAAATATGCTATAGATACACGACGGTAAAAGGCCCATTCGATGGGCACCTGTATTCCACCACTCCAAAAAATTTCTAATTTCTTTCCAATTTCAGTTCAGCTATTTTGCTATTCATGTTCCTCACAAATTTATTACTACTACCTCTGGCTTCCATCGGTTGCTGATTCAAATCCGGCTCGACGGATCCAAAAACACTATATTCTTTCTTAAATACAATTATTCCAAAAAGTCAGCTTTACGTTATAAAGAGGGAAATTTAATTTAGTTGTGGACAGTATCTAGTTCAATAGAGTCAGTAAAATATTAAGTACAAATATTAAAAAGTATAATAAATTTTGTGAAAGTACAGTATTCATTTATGTATGTGAAATTTTGTGAGTCCATTTGCGCAAGGTGGCTGATTAAGTAGGCTCATGGATATAACTAGTCTTTAGGTCGACTGAACTCTTTGTTCATCTTTGTCTGAGACCTTAGCTACCTCTATTTAATTAGTTGTATTCATATTTCTCAGATAACCTTCCTTTTACGCCATTACTTTGCCCCTCCCTACGAAATGTTGTATGGGGCTAATTCTTCTGCCACACATGATGTCACAGAAAATTGTATTTGGCAATGGGAACCCAGCATCACTCACTGGTAGTATTCTGGGTATTTTAGAACTCAATTGCCGGGTGCACTGACTGGAAGTACTCTGTGTAATTAATTGGTCAACTATCGAATATCCTGCAGGCCCTAGCCCGATTTGGGAGTATCGTCAACGAGGAGCGCAGAAGGCGGTAATATTGCGAGAACCCGATAGAGGAACACACGCATGACACCAATTCGAGGTATCTTGTACCGAGGCGTGTATGTTTGAACTGAAAGATATTCTGTGAATGATACGAGGGAGCTACCACGGAGTTAACTGGTAAAATTTTTGGGTATGGCCGTTCGTCATCGTGTCACAACCAGAAGTGCCAGTATAGCCCGAATATAACAGCCTACCTACCTTAACTACCTAAATATGCATTCAATATGCAATCCGATTGCAAAAAAATTCATAATTCAGTATCGTGATGAAATTGTTCAAGATTTAAATTTTTTTCCAATAAAATCCCATGATTTGCAATATCTGATCTATGAACATATTTCACAAATTACTGGTATTACTAACGAAACCAAGTAAAGTCTGAAAGTCAACAACCTGTAGACACGCAGAAAAAATTTTGCTACGATGGCCAGGTAGAGCTCGCATGCAGTTTTCAGAATGTGTTAAGCCAGAGCTTAAGTTGGCTTTTAGCGGAAAAAACCAGGTTGCGCAAAACGGAGGTGTCCATTTTAAGACCAAACCGCATGCAATACGCTTATAATGTGAAAGTCGGCACGGCAGTAAACTCGCCCGTCTATTGAAAATTGGAAATTTTCTTTTTATCCCCAACATTGAGATTCTTCTTACTTTCAGTTCTAGTTACGTAGGTCTAACACCTGAACTAAAGGAAAATTGCTCCAGTACGAAAACATCGAAAGGAAAGTGAAAGTTTATTTGATCAGGTTTTTAGTTTTATGTTTATCTCGTTGCTGCATCGAAACCGATGAAATTCAATTGCAAAATTTCACTGTCGATACTTTTCTGAAGCAGATTAGATTTCCGCAGCGACTGGAATAACATGAAACAAAAATTGTGTAATTTCCACAATTGTAAAATGTAAATGATATGCAAGCGGTTGAAAGTTGATAAATAAAATCACCATGAAATCGTTGGAATTTATTTAATTTCTTTTTTTTTCAAATTGCTTTTATCAACTACGAATCGTTATTCTAAAATAAAAGTTCAAATTACATCACAATCTAAGCATAAGAAATGTTAATTTTCTTGTGGTCATTTAATTCATCAAAAAAACTTTAAATTTCGAAATAAAATTAAAATAATGAAGGCATATTTCGGGTATACGAAAATTGTGAAATCTAATGAGACTCTAGAAAATATTGTTGACCTTCTTATTTCTAATCTTTTCGTGTGAGCATATTTTAAAGATGGAAAAAAAATCTTACAAAATATTCACCTACTTGTTTAATTTTTAGATCGTGAAATTTGTAATTGATCGCGTAAAATGTTAAATTAATAACTGGAAAAAGTGAAGTGTAGAGGACCCAGTTCAGATTGAGATTGCAGGCTAGTTGAGACTTTGGAATGGTGGACTAAAGTTTTTGTGAAAATTTCGATTATTTTTAACTTTCCTTTTATAGTTTCTGGAAGTACATCCAAAACACCATTAGCCTTCAGAACTTAAGATTATGCTGTAAACGATTTTATACTAATTTTATTCAAAGGTTGAAAGTACTCCGGAAGTATTGTAGACATTTCAGAAGAAGGGCCCACTGTTGTTTGAATGGAAAGAGGATTCAAACTCGGGAGATGGCTCGTTAGGACAGACTGCATTCAATATAAAAGGGAAGATATTTCTTTGTCGAGCTGGACAACGATTCCCAGTACAGGCCTTGCATTTGCCATTCTTGTCCTAACAACACCTCTTTCCCGAATCCTTCTGTAAACGTCTTGAAAGACTACCCAAGCCTGTATCCGTTGTTTAGGATATCTATGATGATATTCCAATTGTTCCGCTAGTCTCTGCATATTTTTTTTTTAAAGATACCGAACTGGACTTAGGAGGTTAGATGACACTGTAGTGTACAGTCCAGTAAGTTTAGGGATGAGAGGTCAGAAATCGGGCCGGGTATGGCAGTTTACCAGTAGGTGTTAAAAAATTGTTGTTTTAGTGCTGATTGGCTGTAATATGATCTACCAGAACAGCAATGTTGCCTATAACAAATCAACTACTGTCGGGTAGCTCTGATGGTGTTTGTGAATCTGATAAGAATATAAACAGAACTCATCTGCTCAGTATTAAATCCTTTAGTAGTGACCCTATTAAATATTCCACACTGTTCACTATTTATATTAATATTTCGAAGCCAATAGCAACTAAACAATGCTTATAAATAATTTATGCGTTGAGTGGGAATTGAACCCACGACATCGCAGAAGCAATGTTTTCAAGACCTAGTACATTGCCACTGGACTACACCCGGCGCTTATTCATTGGAGTGCGTAGACATTTTGAAATTATATTCTAAACTTTATTTATCCCTCTAATTTTAGTTTTCTAACTCAAACCAATTAAAATTTGAAATGATTTTTGCTTTTATCGGCTTCTTGTTTAGTTAGTTACCTCATTAAAAAACAGCATTAACTGTACCCAGTTCTTCTTACCACACCCAGTTAAGTGTAACAATTATGTTGAAACTCATTTAAATTAAATTGCTTTCGTCGATAATCGTCGATAGGTAGAACCAAAAATTCATAGTTTTTTTAAACGAGGGTCTCTTTATTGCGTATTAAATATTTAAGTGTTAAGAGTTTTCGCTTATTACCAGTAAAATTGTAAAACCTAAGTCACATGTAGGTAATAATAGGTATGTTTTTTCATTTATCCAGATCAGCGTAGTAGAGTTTATATTGAAAACACCAAGAACATTGCTGTTTGTTATTTGTTATGTTTGTTATTTTTTATTGTAGATAGTAGGCTAAATTCTAAGTTTTAACTGGAGTATCTGACCCATTAATGTTCACTGTGGCAGCCGTTTCTGGAAAATTCTCTATTCTAGCTACTCTCTAATTAAAAAAAAAAAATGGGAAAATTTTTAACAATGTGCAATTCTTTTATATATAGGAGTTGATGGCACAAAATCCTGAAAACGATTTTTAGGCTATTATACAGAAAGCCCGGGGGAGTAAAAACCAATTCGATTGTTTATCAGATATAAGAGGAATGTCGGCATTCGTGAAAACGTAAGCAACTTTCTTAAACACCCTTGGGGGTTTGGGATTGAATATCAAAAAGTTCTGAAATTAGTTGGTAGGAGATTATATAAAAAGTCCGCGAAAGTAAAAACCAATTCCATATCTTATCAGGCGTAAGAGATATTACGGAATTTGTGAAAACGTTTACAACACTTTTACACCAGCAATAAATCCTGAAAACGGGTTTTAGGCGATTAAATGAAAACTTATTAGAAATCTAATCAGGGATATGGTGGAATTCGTGTAAATGTGTACCACCCTTTTATACCCCTTCTTCCCTTTATTGTACTTAAACACTCAAAAAACGTGAATCTTGAACGGTTTCTTCGAAATTTAGTTCAACATAAGAAGAACAACATGAAAGGCAAAAGTTACCACATCTTACGGTGTGTTATTAAAATTATACCACCGTCACGCTGTTTCACGCTCTCTCGTAGCAATTAGAAATAGTATTTACATCTACGTCGATTCAATACTGAAGGGCACTCACCACAATTTTACAATAATTACATATAATTTGATTTCGTTCGTATAAAGTACGACCGTGGTATAAAGTCACGAGTAGATTGCTGCGATTCGCTAGAAGTCGCAAAGTCTATGCTATCAAAGTAATCAAAATAGTTTGATGTTTATTAATATTCGGAATTATAAAATCTGTTATAGTAAAAAAATAATGGCAAAATAGACCGGCTTTGCTGCAATACACAAACTTAGTACAGCTTAGACCGCTCGTTCCGTTCAATTGGATCGTCTAGGTCTGCCCAGGTTCGCTTCGAATGCGACTCGCCCGCTTTTATAGAGTGCAATGCTTTTCTGCTACTGTAGTTAAAAAAAACCTGTAAAATCGAAAAACGTAAATGTGTTCACCCTACTAACAAACTGCCTTCCATAAGGCCTTACCGAGGCTACGAGGCAGGGAAATAGCTTCGGTAAGGCCTTTTGGAAGGTACTTTGCTAGTAGGGCATTCACCAGAGATAACAGCAGCAGATTTAAGTTTTCTAAATCTGGCAAACGAAATTTGTAATCTTATATTTCTTTCATCCTAGACTACAATTATAAATGTTGCACCAAGTTGTTGCCATATTTTATTAGATTCTTCATCTGGATTTGATCGATAAGTGGTCGACCAGCCGATCACTTGGGTACGCTTGAGTTGTTACTAAAATTATTCCTTCGTGCGGCTTGAATACTAACGATTTTAAGACTGCATACGTATTCTCGACGTACAGCCAATTCACAAAATCAAGCACATAGCAGTGCTAATAAATTTTGCCACTTGATTGGAACCTCGGGGCTCTTTAAAATGCGAATACCCGATTCATTTCTGTTTCTGTTTTTTTTGTTCGCCTTTTGGCGTCACCAACACACTGGTATTACCAAAAAGGTCACCTAGAGGCCATTGTACATATTTTTTAATGACATTAATTTTTGGTTTACCTAACAATTAATCAAGTCGACAGAAGATGTATTTTAAAGAGGTTCGCAAACACCTTTACAACCTACCTTTGTCCTAATGCGTCACGATGCAACAACACTCGTGCTGAGCCTAATTAAATAAAATTTGCCATGCCATAAACCCACTTTACATTCACACCTAATTTATTTATGTTTTAATTTATTTTATTTTTTTTTTGTATTGAATTTTTGCCGATCTTGGCCTTCAAATTGTTATGACATTTTTTTTTAAATTTAAAAACGTGAGCCAGTTACGAAATGAAGATAAGTCGATAGTTGACCGTTAAAATTTGAAATGATGGCCCAAAGAAGCGAATGAACGGTTTGCTGAACAATTTTATTAATAGAAAAGAAAAATAGTGAAATAAAATAATAAGCTTCATTGCGTGGGTACAGGCGTGTTGTTTGTGGACAAATGGATGGAGCATCTTTCAGTAATTGAAAAGATAGATTTGTTTGCCACGAAAAAGTATCGATAACATCAAAGTTTGATTTAGGTCATATGTTTGCTCAAGTTCTGAATAAAGCGGTCTATCATCTGCAGTCTCCCCTATACTTACTATAATTTAAAAATTGTTTTCCTGTTTGTCTATGGATCCGGTTCAAACATTACAGAAGTACGGTTAAACAGAATTTGATGCACTTCGATATTTGAGTAAGGTCGATATATGTGGTAATGTAGACTATTCACTTTTTGAATTATCATCAAGGGATCGAAAAATTGAAAGTGCAATTTTTATGTTTTTTTTCGGTGGTATTTCGTACCAGAAATTGTTCTGATCTCGAAAAACAACCAAAAAATTCTTAAAATTATATTCTATGGTAGCTTCAATCTATTCTCATGATTTACGATTTTCTCAGTGTTTTATCACCAGCTTAGCAATCTGGTCCACATCGTGGTTAAACTCCTAGAACTTTTTTAGCACTGGAAATGTTTGATCAGTTTTGATCGTTTAGTTCTAACGCCACTTTGGTATTACTTGATGATTTGTTCGTACGCGGGTCGACATTTAATTATTTTCGTCAATATTTTTTAGGACATGAATATTTAACGCTCTTTGCGCCAATCGTCAGGTTTTTTTTTCGTTAGTATAAATTTTTATAATTATTCCACGGATACTTTTCTTCAGAAGTTCCGCCAGTATTCCATCAATTCTAGGAGCCCTATATTTAATTTTTGGTTACGCAAAGCTGCTTCTAGGTTCTGGCGATATTTGCCAATTTCTTAAGGCGCCTTGAAATAATTCAGACGTGAATCTAGTAGTCCTTTATCTCTATTTTTCATTCCATCAGAATTTCGGTTTATTTTAGTTTCATGGAGGGGCTCAGCTAAAAATCGCCCTTCGAAACCTCGTGGGTAGCTACACCCCCACGAAAACAGTCTATGTCGCTACAGAACCTGATCAGTTTGTCATGGCCTAACAACCTCAGGTCCTCGATGTTATCGAAGGCATTCACACAAAATGTGAGTAATGCCGCCACAGCGTACAGGTCGAGGCAGTACCTACACACCTTAGTCTCAGCTAACCCTATACGCGTGGCGTGCGTCCCCAGGCAGTACTCCGACAAGCAACCGTAGTTTCGCTCTATCCCATGTTAATTGATTCCAAGTATTAAGTTTATCCAGGTTAGGCCACATTCCTAGTATATCACTGTGTCCCAGTATCCAGCATGTAAGGAGCCTGTGCTGATTATGAAGTATTAGGTTGTTGCAGATGAAATGTCGTTTTTGGTAGCGCAATTTCAAATAACTGTAACTTTTATAAAACTTAATTTGATTAATCAAAATAGGCACCAGCACATGCAATACACTTCTCCCAACGAGATACAAGTGTATTTATGCCAGTTTCGTAGAGGTTCGACTTTCTAGAGCGAAGAAAGTCCTCGAAGGCACTTTTGATGGCTGCTTCATTATCGAATTGTTTGTTCGCCAAAAAATGATCCAAATGTTTAAAAAGTGGTAGTCGGTTGACGAAAGGTGTGGTGAGTATGGTGGATGAGGAAGAGTCTCATACTGAAACTCGTTTAATTTTTGGACCGTTGTTCTTGAAACATGAGGCCGTGCATTGTCATGAAGCAGTATAACTCCATCTCTGTTGACCAATCTAGGCCGTTGAACACGCAATTTCTGTTGCATTTCATCGAGTTGGGCACAATACTTCTCTGCAGTAATGGTTTTACCACACTTCAAAAAGGAATAGTGAATAACTCCAGCTGCAGACCACCAAACAGTCACCATTATCTTCTTCGGATGAAGGCCTGGTTTTGGCATGTGTTTTGGGGTCTCATCAGCATCCAACCATTGTGCCGATCGGCGACGATTGTCGTACAGTATCCACTTTTCGTCACTATTCTGTTCAAAAACGGATCGTTTCTCTTCCGGGAGAGCAGGGAACTGCAAAATTCCCAGTCGACGCGTCATGTTTTGCTCAGTAAGCTCATGCGGAACCCAGCTTGATAAAGCTTTTTGATTTTTTCAAGCTGTTGCAAGTGCCGGGAAACTGTCGAATAGTGTACGCCCAATTTCTCTGCAATGTCTCTTACAATTTGGCGTAAGTCAGATTACACTAATAAATTCAGCTCGTCCTTGTCGATCGAAGGTCCTGGGTGACCACGTGGCTCACTTTCAAGGGTCAAATCTCCTGATCGGAATTTTTCGAACCATCGCTGTGTGGTTCGTTCGTTTACCGTATCAGTTCCAAATGCCCTGTTGATGTTTTCGGTTGCCTCCGTTGCGCTGTGGCCAAGGTTAAATTCATAAGCGAAAAGTACCCATTTTTGACTCGAATCCATTTTTTTTTCTGTCCGATCTCAATGAAGTCCAAAACTGAAATGACTCCATGAATAAATGTAGGGGTATTAATACTTCAATACCCAATACCACTTGTGTCACCTGGCGGCAGTTTGAGACATGAAAATCGCAACTAATTTCACTTCATAGAGAAAAACGACATTTCATCTGCAACGACCTAACGCTTGAGTCACATACAAAGTAGAATGAGGCAGCGCGACGCAGCTTGACGCCGCCAATAAATAAGCAAGTCAGATAACTATTCACTGTCTGCGTCAGTTTGAGTATTGAATAAATTTCAAATTTTCCAAAAAGCGTTCGTATTCGTGCATACGAAGCAGCGAACAATTAAAAACTATTTTTAAGCTAATTTTAATTCAGTCCGGTCATATCAAGTAACAATTCGATGTTTTAAAGATAAAAAAGTCACTTGTCGATTTCTAGGTTAACTACAGGCTACGGAAAAGTTCAGAGTTGACGAACATTTTTTGATGGCTGCGTAAGGCTGCCTTCGTCTACGTTCGTTGTGACTACCACAATGGAAATACACCGCGCTCAACTTTTTGACAGCTAGACTGCTTTGGACTGCGTTGCCGTTGTTAGGGGTAATACTTTCAGCACTTCTCGACTGCGCTTTACTACCTGGGATTTGATGATTCCAGCTCCAATGATGTCCTTCAGACTATCAATGTACAGTGAAATATCCTGACCACATATCTTCCCATTAACATTTTAAATTTTGTATTACTTATCCAACCAAAACCAGTTTTCTTTAAATATTTACCTTTAAATGATTCATAAAAACAAATAAAATAAATGTAACAGCTCCCATGAACAACATCGTTACAAAACGTGATCAAAAAAAATGTCTTCCGGCCAGCACCGAGGCAAATTACAAAAGATACCATAATTAATTAAATTTGCTTCGGTAGTTGGTTAAACACTCTTTAATTAACCATTCAATCAACAATCGCCAATCATTAAAACAAAACACGCGAAATCCGGCCAGGGTTTCGTAGGCTTTGTAAATTGTTTAAATTCAAAAATCTTTAGATGATACCAGCGAGCTCCGCTCAGAGTCGCGGTTGTAGTAAAGAAGAAACTACTTAGTACCAGATGTCAAAAAAATCAAAACGTCATTCCGACGAGTGTTTTTCACCGTTTACGTGCTATTTATTACGTTGTAAGCTAAGAAAAAAAGTTCCGTTAGTCGAACGTGTAATTTTTCCGTGTAAATAATCGCGAAATCAATGCAAAATCGTTGCGAACGCGCCCAAAACTATGCTCATACGAAATTTCTTATTCCGGTCGAGCAGTCATTTGCCGATGCGATCGCATGCGATTTTATGACGTCATTTGCTCGCACGCAAATTCACTCAAGCTAAATATCGAATTTTTCGCTCTTATCCGAGACAGCAACCGCAGCAGACGCAGACCGCACAAATCGACATCGAAAAAGGCCTGTACCGCCGTACGTCCGGCGTCGCTGAAAACCAACCAACGAGGAATGCAAGTTCCGGCGGCGGTGGGGACCCCAACGATCAGCAGCAGCAGCATCAAATCGCCGAGAAACGGCCGTCGAAAGCGGCAGTCTGTTTCCGTGTTGCCGTAGTGACGGTTGTCGTCGCGTTTCTCGCTGCCGTTGTGACAATTTTGTGGTTTTACATGGGCTGGATGTACGGAGTGCCCGCTTTAATTGTGGCTCTGCTGGCCATTGCAGTCTCGAAGGTCGGTTGGCGATGGTTTTACATAGCAGCGGTCACTGGACCACGCGATTTAACGTGAGTTTTAGTTGGTTTTTTTGTGAAAGTTCACCCCCTCTTCGGAGCTTTGTGATGTTTTGCACTTTCCCTTTGTTTTGTTTGTTGTTGACTCGAGTGATTAGTCTGTTGCATTGTGTTGCGACCGAGAGGTGGCTATCGTACGATTTGAATGAGTGAAAGAAACGACGAATTTCCGCGGCACTTGCAACATTTCGTTGTGTTGCAATCGAACAGCTGTTTGGTGAGTTGTCTGTCAGGTCGGGAGTAATTTCTGCAACTTCCTGCGATGGAGCGAGGAGTGGAGATTTGCAATTTTAAGTTTGTCTCATTGCTAGGTAGACGACAGCGTAGATTAATTGCTCGGTATGACGTTCCGAAACTGACACACGAAGCGAGTTTTATTTGCGTTCAACAGGTCAACCTGCTGCATGCGAAAGCCCGCGAGTCATCACACTATTCAAACGAAAACCTTGGCGGGCTTTGACGTCGGCCTTTGAATTTATAATGAAGTTTGGATTTCGATTCTCATTAATCGTCGACATTTACTGCGACTTTTCACTTTAATGGCCAGTAAAAAAATTCGGCCAACTAAAACTTCAACTTAGACAGTGCGCAGTGCCCAATTCGCCACAATGGAACGTTACACAAGGCCTCGACCGTGAGTTCAGAGTCCAAAGAATTTTGAACCCAATGTCAAAGAAAAAAAAAAAAAATCGACTTGATTAAAAAGAACTCGATAATTTGAAGCCGAACTGATTGTTGCGTGAACTGGACTGGAGCAGGGGAATTAATGCGACCGCAACTACGACCTCACCCAATTGAGTGTCGTATCAACGATATCGAAAGACATATCACATCACAGTGATAGCGAGCGAGCGACCTTTGATATGTTGAAAGCCGCATCGGATGATAGTAAAACATCTTAATTCTAACCCATGGTCTAGCCGCGCTGCTCAGCTTCTTACAGAAGGGCAATACACCGCGAAATTTGATATGATGATCGGGAAATCGGTGAGCACATTGATACTTGATCGCCTGGAAAAGTAAAATAAAACGAGGTTTGCGGCTGCATAAATTACGCACGAATTGTGACTGGTAAATAACTTGTTGAATATGCACACTGAGAAAAAGATTGTCAAGAAAATCAAGCCGATGCGTATAATAAGTCTGAGCAGGAACCATATCGTTCGGCTAAAAGTCTAATTTTAAGCTCCGCACTCTCATCTCGAAATTTTTAGAAAGAGTCTCTTCTGATGGAGCACGCATTTTTCATATCTTATCGGGGAGAAATACACGACAAACTGAAACTGTAGTGTTGTGAAGAAGCTGCGCATTGAAATTTATTTGTAAAAAAATTAAAGAAATAAGACTATATGGCCCTGTATTATACGTCCGCGCTTAAAAGTCGCTTTAAGAACATCCCAGACGAACGTAGAAATGATCGAAAAAAGCTGGGCGATAGAATAAACACTGCCACAGCAAAACAACAATCTAAAAAATTAAGCGTCCAAACAAGTGCATTGAACCGGTCGAGCTAAAAAAAACAAATATTACGAGATTATGCAACACGCTACATGGGGTCAGTAGCACACTGATAACTCCAAATTGTCAAAATGTGGATTCATCGTGGGGATGAGAAAGACGTGTATTCCCTCAACTTTCTGGAGAACTCAGTATATCATCCTTCGCACAAAACTTCGAGTGTTCCAATCTTGCGTCAAATCCGTGTTATACTCTGTACCGCATGGAAGGTGACCGATGAACTGACCAGAAAATTGCAGAGTTTCCACAACAAATCTTGGTGATATTTCAGCCAGATTGTATCTACATCAATACGTGCGAAAAATGATAAGGTGCCTACACTGATTCGAGAGCAGCAACAGAGGCAATTAACAATCCAAGCACCAAGGAACCAATCTATAAGGAAATAAGGGATTTAATTGTGGGAAACCCAGCCGGTACACGAGTTTTCTGGATACCAGGACACTCGGGCATAAGAGGTAATGAGCTAGCAGACGAAGCTGCAAAGAAAATAGTAAGCGCACACGAAACAGATATTATACCACAATTCGCCACGTTCATGAAAAGAACAGCCAGAATGGAGCTGAGCCGAAAAAAACGAGTTGGGAACAAAATAGGACATTCTTGGCGAAACACTGGACCACCATACGTCCGCCAACCTACGGCCCAGATATCAGCGGACAAGCTTCGGTATCAATAGCAAGGGTAAGGCTTGGCCACACCAGGCTTACCCATGAATACATAATTACAAAAACTCCACAGCCAGGATGTCTAATATGCCAGGAAGCATTAACAATAGAACATTTAATTGTGTATTGCATCAGAACAGCGGATTTCTTTCGAAATAATCCTCCGCCAATCGAAGAACTCCTCTCCACTTCTGAACCTAGTGTTCTCTTTCAACTCCTGGACCACCTGAATATCAGAGACAAGCTCTAACTACCGCCGCATAATAATGAAGTAATAAATGGTATAAGTTGGATAGATTTAGGCGGAAATAAAACAATCGAAATATGTTAAAGTAAGATGTGAACGAAGCGCCAATTGCCTTCTAGTGCATGGCCGAACGAAGAATGTCCTCGATTATTTATAATAAAGGAACATTAATTAAATAAATAAATGTATCTACATCGATGATCTTTGGGGACCGACAAGGCAGACTAAGATATTGACATTTAGAGACTAAAGTGGCAGTACAATACTCAGGTCATGCCTAGAGGAAGTCAGAGTAAGACATCTCCAAACAAACTCTGGATTGCAAGACGTGAACAATCGAGAAGGAAATTCGAGGTGTAAACAAAACAAATAAAAACTAGCGTAGTCAAGTCGTAGTGAAAACCTGGATATTGAAACCCAAAATATCCTTATGTGCATACATTAAGGATGTAGAAACAACAGGAGGCATGAGAAGATGCTACATGGTAGCTATAGAGGTTCTACGGGGCCTGACTACTCCGCACGTATGTATTGTATCGGAAGCAAGATTATCAAACGATGACTGACAAATGAAATAAATGGTATCCCCAGCTAGAGCAAAAAATAAAAAACCATATTTAAAATGCAAGAAATATGCTCACTGTGGACCATATGTTAAAGAGATTCTACCTCGATATGTAACTGGACTCCAAAATCTCCGATGGGGAAAGATTTGCAAGGGACCGACCTTAGTTCAGACCGGATAGCATCGTATGGTATGGTATACCAACGAATCTAATAAGGTGGGCGGCATTGGATTTATCATATGCGGACCTCGCATCCAGAATTTCGGAATTACTCGGAGAAACGTCTTCCAGACGAATAGCAATAAAAGCTTTGACTTCAAAGTAAACTAGAGAGTATGCAGAATGTCAAGAAAAACTAAATACTCTTAGCAGCAAAAATAGAGTCATGTTGTACTGGTGGACCGGACACATGGTCAATGGAATGGCGGACCAATTTGCAAAAGATCTGCAACTCGTCCAACTAGGACATAGCCGCTCTGCCAAATTTCAACGTGCTCCATCATAAGCTTATGGGAAGAATAAAAGAAGACCGAACTGGGTCGCAGGCTCAGACAAACGGACATAACACAAACGTAGATTTCGAAATCTGGTGTTGGTCCAACCTATAAAAAAATGCATACATGGAGGGCCCGAAATTTCTATGAAGGAGGGAGTCATAAATTCTGCCTGCCTCTTCAAACCGGCCAAGAAATTCTAACCGAATCACTCCACTAAACGAAGCAAACAGCTTCTGCAGCTGTAGCAAACTGTGTACTGATACTAACTGAAGCACCATACCAAATTCCAGTATCAAAATTTGACCTCCACCAGTTGCAAAAGTTTCTGAGAAAGAAAATTGGCTGTGGTTGAAAGTGGAGAGAGATCAAGGTTGGCTACCTCTGGTCGCAGTGCTTGGAGGAATCCCTCCGCCTCCGATGAAATCTGACTAACTGAGAAATATTGCCGAAGACGTTTGAGCAAAAAGTAGTCACAACTGCGAAAAATTTAAGAGCCAGAAATTAGTCTACAGGGACAAAGAACTTAGAGAAATCAAACAACTCTTTGTCTACAAAGACAAAGAATTTAGCGAAATCAAACAACTCTTCATACTTCCAAACTGTTTTCAATATCCCGGATTGCCAGATGCCTCTATCACCTCCTTCTTACGAATTTTTGAACTGCATTTAGATTTTTACAACCTGCTCACCGTTCTGTGATTCATTTAAAATTTAAAAGAAGGTCATTGCCACACAAGAGTTAAATGTTTGTGTTATGTTATGCAATGTATGAACTTAGAAAGCAAGTCATTCAATTTGGCGGCAAAACGAACAAAAACTTAAAGGCCGTTACGTTCACATAATTTTTTCGCCGATAAAAGGTTAAAAATCATTGAAATTTTCTTTGTATACAATTTTTATGACCTTTGCTCAACTCAACAAGTTTCAACGTTACATTAAAAAAAAGTTTGTTCGAATTTAATGTTTGGGTAGAGTACCCGCTTTACAAGTTTTTAAGTACTCGCTTTACAAGTTTTTAGTTGATTGTTGATCGATATTCCAGTAATTATCCATCTTTCGATTTGCATCCAATAGCGTAGCGAGTTGATGACCTTAACCTTATGCAAATTGCAATTAATCAGCTTTTCATTGGACTTACTTAAGAAATCCGAATATTAAATTACAAGAAATTCTCTTCCTGCACAATATCAAGTTCACCGTAAGGCTACATCTCATAACACCTACCTTCAACCTACATACGAAGCATTTTTCATCGTTACAATCAACTCTACATTATTTATAAACTGCAGTTATAACTGGAAAGATGCTATAATTGCAAGGCGCATGCAATATCCAATAACAAAGTGCCCTCAACTTATACGAGCAGATCTTTAATTGAAAAATATGCTTATGGCGGTATCTCGAGCAGACCCTCAGTTCTGATCAAAGTTCAATGATAGCATGCGACACTTGTGTGTAACTGCTGCATGAAACTCACACGATTTCAGACAATTTTGAACAGTGTGATCAACAATATGAAGAGTGCCGGCGAAATGTTGGGTATGGAGTAATGTTTCACAGATTACGGAAGCGCACGGAAAATTAGTGTCAATCAGGCAATAAAACAAATATCCAAAACTGAATTCTTAAGAGTCTTAAAGAGTTGTGTGGCGACGAAATTGGGTTCAAGTCATTGCCACGCCAATGTAGACACAAATAAACGCTATAAAAACATTCGTAAATATTTGATTTGAATCTGATAGCTAAATACTAACGGCATGGTCTTATACAGAGTGAATTCCTCTCCTATAGAATACAAAATTTGCAAATATCGTAGTTCCAGGTAGCATTGGCACTTCAACAATAACTACGTTGCCTAATCAACAACTTCGTCCTGTCAATTAACTCAGTCTTCAGTCGAGCAACACCCAATATGGCATAGCAGCACGGAATAACAAAAACTGAAAACTTTTAAGCTATAAAATTGTCTTCAATTGATGAATTACTGTAACAAACTTAAAAGCAGTGGTAGTTTCGACTACGAGAGAAGTCTTGGACTATTTTACGAAGACGAGATATTTGAAGCTTTTGTGCTGACTTGAGCTGAGGCGCCATAATTAAGAAGCCAGCTTTCGGGGAGTATGGATTTGAGTAAACAGCTAAAGCGTTGTGTGCCCTGCATTGGATTTGTAAGTCTGTGCTCTTACTACTAGGCTAACAAGGCCTAGCATGACACCAACAATGAGTCCTGAATCGTTACAGTTCATCTGCAGCTATCTCAACTATGCTAGTACCATGTTTAATTAGAAAGTATCCCTGGGTCACCTAATTTATTTTGATTATTTTCGAAAATGTGAACCTAGTCCTTTGAGAGTGTCGTAAAAAATGTTACTATAAAGGCCAGTGTACGTGCATGTTGTTATATTTTTTGTCGTTTAACTGTTACCGCTTGCTGAATGTAAAATCGTTCTCTCTTTTCCATCTAAACGAAAATGTTATACAAAACAGAAAAATAAAATAAACTAATGCAATTTCAGAGCTCTTTACGCCTACATCAAACTTCTCATCTTAGTAAAACGGTACGCGCGTAAAAATGTCACAGTTTCCGATATATTCCAAGCGCAGGTCGCCAAACATCCGGAAAAAGTCTGCATTATTTTCGAGGACAAAGAATGGACATTTCGCGATTTAAATGAATTTTCAAACCGTGTTGCCAATCTGTTCTACACGCACGGCTACAAGCGGGGCGATGTCGTCTGTTTGCTGTTGGAAAATCGTCCCGAATTTATTGGAATCTGGTTGGGACTATCGAAAATCGGTGTTGTAACGCCTTTGATCAATACAAATTTGCGCGGTCCATCACTCCTTCATAGCATAACGGTCGCAAGTAGTACAGCTCTGATTTTCGGTGAAGGATTTACCGAAGCAATTGCCGATATATCGAAAGATCTTCCAGCCACTTTGGCACTATATCAATTCAATAATGTCGAGAATCAACCGATGGATGGTTTGGCCAAGGATATGACAACACTATTACAAAGCGTGTCGAAAGATAAAATTCCATCGCATGCGGAAAGAGCCGATCATCATGATAAACTTTTGTATATTTACACGTCCGGTACGACCGGACTACCGAAAGCTGCTGTGATATCTCATGCCAGGTAAGTTTCTCATTCTGCAGGCCTTAAGTGAATTTTAATCGATGCTCCTTTTTTTCAGGTACGTCTTTATTGTGGCAGGAATTCATCACACTATGAAATTCCAAAGTAGTGATATTTTCTACACTCCACTTCCACTGTATCATACGGCTGGAGGTGTAATGAGTATTGGACAGGCGTTGATATTTGGAGCCACTGTTGTGATAAAGAAGAAATTTTCGGCTTCTGGATTTTTCCCAGACTGCAAGAAGTATAACTGTACGGTAAGTTTCAATTATTGAATATCGCGAGGGGATCTAGGATTGAAAACTCTTCTATACTTGTCAGGTCGCTCAATATATTGGTGAAATGTGCAGATATATCTTGGCAACGCCTCCGTCCCCAGCCGATAATACGCATAAACTTCGTGTTATATTCGGCAATGGGCTACGTCCACAGTTGTGGCCACAATTCGTTCAACGTTTCAGTATCCCGAAAGTGGGTGAGTTTTACGGTGCAACCGAAGGTAACGCCAACATCGTAAACAATGACAATACAGTCGGTGCTATTGGCTTCGTATCGCGTGTCATACCGTCGATTTATCCGATTTCAATAATCCGAGCTGATCAAAATACCGGCGAACCGATACGTAACGAAAAAGGACTGTGCCAACTGTGCAAGGCCGACGAACCGGGAGTATTTATCGGTAAAATTATCGAAGGCAATCCGTCACGTGAATTCCTTGGCTACGTCGATCGTAAAGCGTCGGAAAAGAAGGTCGTACGTGATGTCTTTCGTAAGGGTGATATGGCTTTCTTATCGGGTGATTTACTCGTAGCCGACGAACGAGGCTATCTCTACTTCAAGGATCGTACCGGCGATACATTCCGTTGGAAGGGCGAAAATGTCTCGACGAGTGAAGTTGAAGCGCAGGTCAGTAATGTGGCCGGCTATCGTGATTCGATCGTGTACGGTGTTGAAATACCAAATTTGGAAGGACGTGCTGGTATGGCAGCTATCTACGATCCCGATCATACAGTCGATTTAGATAAGTTCTCCGAGAGTATTAAAAAAGTTCTGCCCAACTATGCAAAACCGCAGTTCTTACGATTCTTGACGAAAATCGATTTGACGGGTACTTTTAAATTGCGCAAAGTTGATCTGCAGAAGGAAGGCTTTAATCCGAACACGATTTCCGATTCGCTATACTATCTAACGCCGAAAGGCAAGTACGATTTGCTCACGAAGGAGATTTATCAACAGATTCAAAATAACGAAATTCGTTTTTAAATTATATTAAAAAAAAAAATTGAAACTATTTAAAAATAATTATTAATGACAATTTTAATACGTATTGCCAATCGAGATCTTCTCCACCTACTGTAATTGTTTTTTTATTATTATAATTAATTAGAACTTTAAGCAGTTGTACTGTGTTTCCTTTCGACTGTTTTATAAACCCCCTGGGGTGTGCTATTTATACGCAGACATGCAAGAAAGGTAGATTTATTATATAAATTTTATGTTAAGGGTAGGCCGATATATTTCTTAAGATCATTAATTCGAAAAGACTTGAAAAAGAAAAGAAAAGTGAGAGTTAAATATTAGAAAGAAATTTATTCAAATTTTTATATTTAATTCATAATGTGCGATTTTTTTTTGTATATATAGAAAATGGTTGAGATTTTAGTAGAATTTTAAAGAAATTTAATTATATAATGACAGCGATAAAAAAAAGGAAATTTGTGTCTTATTATTGAAAACTAACTAACTGTGCCTGAGAATAAGCCCGTTGTTTGTCTTCACCGAAACTAGCTTTCACGACTTGTAATGCAAAATTCGAATAAAAATGACCAAAACTGTGGAACAAATCAAATCAACAAATGTTTAAATTCGAAAAATTCATGCGAAATTATTTTTTTGTAGTTGTCTCGGTAGCCACGTCTGAGCGTTATTGTTTATCATTCGTGACGCCTTCATTTGTGTGACACCCAGTGGGGGAATACTGCAGCGACAGGGCTCCTACACAAGATGCGATTATGTAAGAAAAATTAAAAAGGATGCTGCAATCCATTATCTTCATTTTTTTCGGCTCGAATCGGTTCCGAATTTCTTATTATGAACCAAACCGAATTCGACGACGGTACAAGAGATCGGCTGAAGGAAGACATCAAAGAGCGAATCTAAGAAACAGTCGCTGTACATCCTCTATCCTTTTCATATGTACTATGGTGCCCATACTGGACACGTACACTTAAGGATCGATTGGACAGAAGCCCAGTCCAAAGTCTTCGTGATGTAGGAGTTATCGAATTCTTTACACTATCTTTTGACAAAACCCCATGTTGAGTTCGCATTGTTTACAATATAATCAATGTGATCATTGAAATTAAATATAACACCTAAATCCCGAAACTTTTCCAATCTTCCATATGTCCTTTTCTCTAGCGATCAGCCATAATAGGAGCGAAGTTAAAAAAGTTAGTTCCCAAGTTGGCGGATTTCGGTGCAAAAATGGATTCCTAATACGAAAATAAGATGTTGTATGAAATTCCGACTTTCGAATCGAATCATAATAGGCCACCTGTACGATTGTCTTCACTCGCCAGAACTTATTCACTCCTCGATTATTCGTCTCCGTATATTTCTTGGACGACCAACCACACGTATTCCTCACGGACTCCAACACAGTACTGGTTCGGAGAATTTTACTTTGGCTTCGCTTCCTCAATATATGATTCTACTCACGCTAAGGTCCTGCACTTTTCCTTATTTTTTAACAATATCTAGTATCAAAAATACCATTCCCAATTATCCTTTTATACTCAACCCATTTCACCCTAGTTTAGGCGTTAGGCTCAAAAAAATCAGACGAAGGAACCACTGTAATATCCCAAATCCGATCACAGAAATATCATTGAAGAGGCCAAGTCTGTTGCACCACAACAAGAAGAATTTCTTATTCGCATTGCGATGTATTCAGCTACAAAAAAACACGACTGTAAAAATACACGATTAAAAGACCCGGACCAAGTCCAGATATTCTTCAGCAAGACCAAATTGCATTGTGAAAAATGAAGGCAATCAGTCATTACTTACTGAGGTGTTGAAGCATAAAATAAAGATATTATCGAGCGAGCAATGAAGTCTAAAGAAACCTGAACGATATGACTGAATTTTTATTAGAGCCACGTGACCTATAATCTAAAGTCTGCTACTTTTAGAGCAAGGTGTATCTATTAGTATAATCCAACAGGAGGAGCACTACACAATTGCATGCATTCACTGGCGGTGCATGTTGGCTACACTCTTGACTAGCCGGCGAACGTCTGTGACATAATTTTTCATCAAATAATTTTTTTTAAAAATGAAGCGAGCGGTCACTCCATTGAGTGCACCGGGCGCAAAAATAAGCAGTACCGGTACTGACATGAGCTGCGATTAAAAACAACATAGTCCATCCAGCTGTACCGTAAACCACGAACTAAAATTAAAGTTGTACATCTGTTCTAAATTGTTCCACTCAATCGAATAACCTAAATAGTTAGAGAAACACAATAGCTTTTTTATAAGTATAATATAATTTCAATAATAATAAATAATATCAAATAAAAACAGTCTGAAAATACAGTAAATGAAATATTTCATAATGGAGGAATGTCGAATCACTAGAACAAAATTAATACTTAATTTAATATAATCACCGCACGATTAAAACGAATTATTGGCTGCTTTGAAAAACTGGAATGACGATAACGTTGTATTTTTTAGCTACGCGTAATTCTACATAATTATGTACTTAAAAACTGACCTAACTTTATGATTTATTGTTTCGAATTCTTCTCTAATAACTCCCGAGTAAAATTGAATTAATCGCGTGTATTGTGATCGGTACTTTCAAATGGCTTATCACGCACGATAAAATTTTCGCTACTTCTTCGAATTGAATGTGGACAAGAAACTAATAAATTGAATTGATTTCTACTTTATTTTATCGTTATTTTCTTTGCCGCATAAAATGGTTTGTTTTTATTGTCGGATTATTTAGCGACTTTAGTAGTTTGTTTCTCGAATGTGTGTAGTGTGGAAGTGTTTATGTTGGATGTGTTTGATTGTTTAGTAGCAAAAAAATTTAAATATGTTGCGGGCTACACTTTCGAATTGTAGTTAACTTGGCGGTATGGAAAATGCTCGTTGGCCTTGTCCATGATCGGGTTTCGATCCAAACCAACTCATCTTCCAATTTAACGTGTCGTGCAGGAGTTTTTCTTCTTCGTTATTTAAGTGTAGAAGCGTTGCAACGGCTCGTATTAAATGTCGTGCTTCAACCTTAAACAGAATAATTTCCGTAATTATTACATTTCGTTTAACGTTAAGAACGGGCAAAAAACATTACCTCTCGACTAGTTAAGAATTTCACAATAACATGTTTCAAATATTTGAAATTAACTTCATCCATTATTACAGATCCTCCTGAATTGCCGTTATTTCGCGATTCGTGAATTGCCTTATCGGAACCGATTACCGAACCGGCCATCAGAACGTTCGTTTCACTGAAATTGCTACTCTTGATTTCGTGCTGAAGCGTCTTTTTCAGATCAAATAAGCGCTGATTTAAAATTTTTATTGACTGAAATGAAAATTGTGCAGAGCCTATAGAAAAAGAAGACAAAGAATAAGAATTTATCGTCATCTACCTTATTTTTTTCGTTAATTTGATTATTAAGATCGTAAACTTGTGCGATCTGCTCACTTTGGCTACTAATCACAACGTTAAGTTCTTCTAGTTTCGAATTCAACGATTCGATTTCTTCGCTTTTCCGTTTGATTTCGATTTCGAATTCTTGCACTTTATCGAGTAGTTCGCTCGACTCGTCACGCTCAATTCGTAGTTCTTTTTTCAGCAGCTCTTCACTCTGTGAAATTTCCGCATTACGCAGTAAGGCAGTGAGCTTCTCTTGTTTTTCGGTCTCGTAAACGTTTCGAATATCTTCTAGCTGCTCTTGTAATGTTATACTTTGTTTTCGTAAGGCATTCGTAACTTGTTCGGATTTTTCAACGTATTCGCTGAGACGTTCGTCGGCTGCTGTAAGGCGAGATTTTAAATCGAGAATTTCTTCGTGGCTGGATTGCTGAAAAAATAATTAAATGAACGGAAATGTTTTTAAAGCAATTAATTGTAATGTGCAAGCCATGTGTTTGTCGTACGGTGTGCTTATGATAATTTAACTAAGCCTAGAACATTGTTTGCGTTACGTGTTTGTTCTTCTTGGTAAGCCGTGTCTAGTCCTTTAATCGCCTTCTTAACTCGATCACGACTGTGACACAGTTCAATTCTACTCGAACTGATTAGCGCTCACCACAAAAATTAACAGTAAACGTAACAAAGAATTAAACTGATCGTGTAATACCACAAAATAAAAATTCGCATTGTATGTGTGCAATAAATAATATTTTATTGAGAAAAACAAAAAAAAAATCAAATAACAAATAAAAAGTTATTAACAAAATTCGGTTAGTTACTAGCGGTAAATATCGAAATCAAATAAGAGTTCATTCTTTCTCTCAAAACTTAAATATAGCAAAGCCAAGAACTTAAACATTTAATGTTAATATTAAGCGTCACCATTTGCATTGTTACTTACAACTTTATTACGTAAATAAGCTACCTCCTCTTCGCTTTCAACACGACACTCCCTGAGAGCCGATGATAGTTCATCGATTTCCTCTTCTAGTAATTTAATCTGAAGAAGAAAAAAAATTCGGATTAATCGCTTCTTTAAAGCAACAAATAAAACTCTTCACCAAAAAATAAAACTTCTTACTTTATTATCACGCTGCTCGACCTCATCGTTCGACTTCATTAAATCGAATTCCAATTGCTTGACTTTTTCGCCAATTTCATCGCGTGCCATGATCGCCTTACGCTTTTCCGTCGTCTCTTCAGCAACCTGTTTCGATAATCGACTCAATTGTGTCTCTAATGCCAGATTCTGTCCACTCCATGAACTTTTGATATCCGACAATTGTAAATGTGCCTCTTCTAAATGCTGTTCGAGCAGTTTACGTTCTTGCACCAATGCATGAATTTTCTCATCCGAATTTAAAGACGACAGGAATTCTAGTCGCGATTGATCGACGATTTGTAATCGACTTTTTAAATTGCGATTTTCTTCTTCGATTGCAGCGAGCGTTGTAGTCAAGTTATTCTTTTCCAATTGTGCACCATGTCGTAGACGCTCTAAGTCGTCCTGAGGAGTTTAGAAAAACGAAAATAGATTTATAATGAGCCTGTGTAATGATGGCGGGCTTTCACGATACGTACCCTCTTTGTGTAAGCAAACTAACAAAAAAAGTAAACAATTTACAAGCACTTTTAAGAACAAAAAAAGAAACAATAAAACGATACAGCGAGTGCTAAAAATAATTATGTAAAATTGCGTGTAAATGTGAATGAAAAACAAATAAAATAAAGTTGGAATAAAGTAAATAATTGTGTGCAAGGCTCCGTGGTTGACAAAACAAGGACAGCGATGGAAGAATACAAGCAATAATTGCAGAATAAATTAAAGGAATAAAGTTCCCCGTTTCCTTCAATTTTAAAAGAGCTGTCCGCGTTGCAATATTGGTTCAATAAACGGCGTTTTTAAGTGGAAAAAATGTGTTCAATTCGACCGCTTTAAAACAGTCCCTCAATGGAATTTCGAAGCGAAGCGACAGAGGACTTTTTTCAGTTTTTTCTTCAGTTCCAATATCACTTCTTTTGGGACAGTAATTATCATCAGTTTTTTACAGAACAGTGACTCTAGGTGCTAAGCGAACCTGTAGCATTAGACTAAAGCGTTCATCTTGGTACTAACTAAGACTAACCATTGGGATTAGAAAAACCAGTCAATCTTCACACAATCTTTTCGATAAACCGAAAAAAACTGCAGCCACCAATTTTCTTAGGAAACTCCTGACTTACAGCTTCGTAGCAGAGCCTCTACACACCATCGCTACTTCATTTTTGAAATCTGAAACTGTTCGAAATGAGAAAAAAGTTTAACACCTCCGCCTGTCTACCAATCGACTCACGGAGTGTCCAGGTTTGACCGTATCACCTGCAACTATAAGAAATACAATAGCAGCATCAGAAGTACTCTCTGATAACAATTCAGAAGAGACCAGTAACTGAATATGAATAAAATCGAGTCAGACTAGTCTACCCTTCTCGCCACCTTCCCTGACTCCAACACAAAACCAAAGCCAAGCAACAAAAACAGCACGCAATTACCTTCAAATCTTCCGCCATCGGTTCAATAATCCGCAACCGATCCAACTCGGCCCTCAAATACTCCAACTGTTGTTGATTCGACTTAATCACAGCCACCCGATCGACAGCTTCCTGTTCGCGAAACGACAACAACGACTTTAACTTCGCTATCTCGGCCTGTTGAATATTTTGAATATTTTCCTGTTCCTCACAGATTAGATCCTTTTGCGTTTGTGCAACTCGTACAGATTCCAAAAGAATTTCATTGGTCTTTTCGAGACGGTCTTTTTCCTCGTCGAGTGTTTCGAGACGCGACGATAGCTCACAAAGTTTCGACGTTAAATCGTTACATTGTAGCCGTAAGTTGACGATTTCGGTTTCCTTCTGAAAAATTAAAGCACAACGAATTAACTCGATGAAAAATTAAAACAGAAAAAAAGGAAGGTCACCTGTTCCATGTCGTCGAACGATGCGACACTTGCACTCGAGGACAAACGGCCACGACTGTAGCGACTGCTCGTGCTGTGCAATCGGGCTGGAAGGGCCGGGACTTCATTGCCAGTCTCCTCTTTGATTTTATTCTTGAGCGAGGCAAACATCAGTGTTAGTTGCTCCGTGTCGAGGCCGAAACTTTTCCACACGTTCACCACCGTTTCTTTTGTTGGCGATCGTCGACAAAATTCGAATTTGTTCCGATGAATGTCCGCGCGCTGTTTTGTTGTGACGAAACCAATTTCTTCGGGCACTCATTCGGCAATGAATACACGTTGGTAATTAAGCGTAGATTGGAGATACGTAACGTGTTTTATACGCTATAAATTTGCATAAACAATGGGAAAGCGCAACTGATAAGCGAGCTCAGTCCATTTCGAAGTTTTTTGTTCGCTTTTATTTTGATTAGGACGTTCACGGTTTCGGTAATTAATTACTCATCGCGCGGTTCGGCGACAAGTTGTTTCGGGCGATTTTCAAAACGACAAAACTATCTGATAGGCACTTAATTTTTTTCCGAGTGCATTAAAATCATTCGGCTGCATGAAATTGATAAAAATTTCGGTTACACGAAAATGCTGCAGACGTATGGCGAATTTTTACGTTGACAGTTCGATTTGGCGTTTCATGCAAAACACCCTTGCGAGTGGGTTGCCAGCTTGAATTGTTTCTTTTCATTCTACAATTTTATACTTATCCATCTTTTAAACGACATAATTTCGAAAATTAAACTTTTTACTCCTCTTTTACCGAACTAAATTATCAACTTACTTCAAAAACCATAAAAAACCGAACCGAAAAATAACTTAATTCAAATTGGAAAACATTTGTACCTCCAATCACCATCCATTCAAAATTGAATTCGATGGGCGCGCATTTCCAACCGCCTTCTTTTGAAGTTTCTCGGTTTTTAAAGTTTCTGCGATTTAGTGCATCGGAATTTTTGTGATTGTTTGTTTTGTTTTCGTGTTTCACGGACATAACTAGCTATTTTACGAACAGTATTAATTTGATTTAAACAATTTGTTCATTTGTTGTTGAGAATGAGCGTGCCAAATTATTCGGATGTGTCGGTTCAGTGCGATCAAGAAGATGTCCGGGCTGAGTGGTAAGTAAATTTTTAATTTAAATTTTAACATATCGTCGGGGCGATGCAATTGAAGCTGTAGGGAAAATTGAAAATGAAAAGATAGCGGCATTCGAAATTTGGCGCAAACCGTTAGATTACCCATCGCAGGTTTAAATGGCGACAGGTGTTCTTGCACAGTTCTTGCAACTGAATGCAAATTCCAATAGGTGGGTTTGCGCAAGCAAAGGACGAATTTTTATTTTTTAGGAAAAGTACATGATTAAAACTAAGCCTCAGCAATTGGTTGGTAATTTAAAGGCAGCGCTGAAAAAATTGAGCAAGGCTCTACAAGCAAGAAGCATGAAAAGCTGAAAGTCATCGAAAGTTCCTCACAGGGAAACCGCAGTTAGAGTAAAAACCTCTGATTCGACGACACGGAGTTTTTTTTCCTCTTGATTTTTTTATCTTTTGTTTTTGGAGTCCTTGAAGTGGCTGGTTATTTCTACTTAAAAAATAAAACAAAATAACCGAAGTATGGTTTAAGGATCGGGAAACAGAGCCGATTCCGCCTACTTCATAATTGGTGGCTGAAACGTGAACTAGAGCTTCGTGCCAGCTGGCTTCCGGGCTAGCTTGGGGCGGGCGGTACACGTTAATCGCGAATCAGACTATAAAACCTTAGTCTGTACAACAAAAATTTCACGTCAACCTACCCGGGTGTAAGCACTTGGGTTAAGGTTCTTGGACGGTCGTGAGATAATGATCGAAGGGCGCGACTGTTTTGTGTCTAATGCCATGTGTGTCCCCTTGCCTATGGTAGTCTTGGCCTTACAAAAAAGGAGAGAAGCTCTAGATCGTCAGTTGCGACGATCCCATTTTACTTTTACTAATTTGTTCTTTTCTTTCCATTTTTTCTTCTCTTGCTAATACAGGCATTATGATCATCACAAAAACAAACATGTTTTTAAAATCCGTAACAAGGACCCAATCGCTTACCTAGTAGTTTTGTTGCCGATACTGTTGTGTTCTGAATTGAAGTGATGTCAGAGATACTACCGCGAAGTTACCGTTTTTTTTCCTACGCTAAGCACTTCTGTGTACGCTCTAAATAATTAATGTTCCTGTACTATGTAAAGTGGTCGATTAAGTGTTTTGCCCGGCTTAACTTCCCTGGCCCGATTACAAACTCCGTGAACGGATATTCTCAGATGGCTTTGCTGTACAGCCCAACTTTCTGAATTCTTCAATCCGCCACGCATTACCCTTAAAAAAAATCATTTTTAATTTCTTTTCTGCCCTTTTTTAGCCTCCCTGACTTCCTTCTTGCTCCACTTCTAGCCGACTTCCACTTTATCGAAAAAAACTCGCAAATACCAATCAATCTCCCAAAAAAAACTCATCTCGAAAAAGGGACTTTTCTGCACTTCATCTTCTCTTTACACGAAATATCAGCATCTTTCGAATGTTTTGCGCTCGACTTCAACTGGGATTACAGCATAATGGAATTTTTTTTTGCAAACGATGTCTAGAAAGTTACAACTGTTCCCAGGTCTCTCAAATCCCGATACTTAAATTTCAATCCCTTTCCAGCAGCCATTTAGTTACAACGCTATCTGAATACTGTTTAAATTTAAATTTAATTTGGTAACTTGGGCACACTTCCTCAGTCCCGAAGAACTGGAGCTCTCCTAGCTGGAAAAATCACCATATCAGCATCGTGATGTGTGGTTATCAGCTTAATCTCGATGAACTACAGCTTCTCGATGTGTCGGAAGTGTCCCCCATTCAGTACAGTCCACTGGTATTAGAGGTGCCACATTTTCTATTTTGTTTCGTTTTTGTTATGTCTTTGTGTTTGTTTGTTAAAATTTTATGCTCTATAATCTAGAGCATACAATTTTAATAAAGAGTCATGTAGAGAAAGATATCTAGAGTCTAGATGGATAAAATCTGTATTTTAAGTTAAATCCAACTCAAAAGTTTGTATCGCATACAACCGAGCCTCAGACAGAAAAATTGATGTTTTATTTTACGTTCAGTTGTGGCTAAAAACTCCAAATTCGGTTGCTTCAGAACGCACGATAATTCAAGAACTGATTGAATTTGTTAAGCTAAGTTTGTTAACGTGTAAAATCCTCTTACTCCTTGTGGTGGCTACCAAACGAAAGTCCTAAAAAGACTTGTTCAAAAATATTTGCCGATAACTTCAGAACGCTTCAAGCTATAGGGTGTTTTTTTAGGTGCATGAGAACTATCGATATCGATAACAGTGATTTGAAAGCTGAGAATGTCAAACTGTGTTCACATTTCTGTTCAGTAAGGTTTGGCAAGTCATCATGAATCGTTTAACGCCAGAACAACGCTTCCAAATTGTGGAAATTTATTTTGAAAAAAATAAATCTTTTCGCGAGGTTCATAGAGCACTTCGTCCATTTTACGGTCAACATAATCGGCCTAGTGAGCAAGCAATTCGTGCAGTTATTGATCGTTTTCGCACTAATTTTACTCTTCTCGATTCAAAACCATCAACAAGACAAAGAAATGTGCGGTTTACTCGCTGGCGGCATCATCGGTCCTTATTTCTTTCGATATGAGGAAGGAGCTGCCGTTACGGTGAATGGCCAGCGTTATCGAGCCATGCTGACTGAATTTTTGTTTCCAAAAATTAATCAGCTAAACATCGCCGACATTTGGTTCCAACAAGACGGCCCAACTTGCCATACAGCGCGCTTAACTATCGATTTATTGCAAAATAAATTTGGTGACAACTTGATTTCCAGAAGTGGTTCTGTTAACTGGCCCCCTCGTTCGTGCGATTTAACGCCTCTGGATTACTTTTTATGGGGCTATATTAAGTCATGCGTTTATACCGACAAACCAGCAACTTTTGAAGCATTGGAAGCCAATATTCAAGCCACTATTGACGCCATACGGCCAGATTTATTGGAAAAAAAAGTAGTCAAAAATTGGACTGATCGAATGGACCATGTAACTCGTAGCCGCGGCGGACATATGACGGAAATCATATTTAAAAAATAAATGCTATGAAATTATCTACCAGAAGAATATAATAAAAAAATTTCATTCCAACAATATTTCTGTCTTGTTTGTATTATAATATTAAGTTCTCATGTACCTAAAAAAGCACCCTATACAATTTTGAATACCTTGATTTTCCAATAGTTGCTGAATAAGTTAAAATATTCGCATGAAATTACTACTAAAAAGATTATTTATAACATTTTAAGGAAAGATAGCAGTAACGGTGCCTTACGGGTTGATTACAAAAAAATTAAAAATAACGTAAACAAAGTAATCAGATTGACAACAAACACGACTTTTATCGACTGATGGTAACACAAAGAACCTTTGGAAAGTGGTTGGTGAGACAATGAGTAAACAAATTAATTCACATTCATCAGAAGGAATTTCGCAAATAGAAACCCCATAAAATATATAGATAATAATAACGAACAAGGGACAAAATTCTCACTTTGCAGTCATACGAAAAAATTTCACCAGCAAACCCCAGATGATCAACCGAATAAATAAGACGATGTATTTATACTCAAGCCATGAAGTGGAGGTCAACTCTGAATTCATCATCAGTACTTGACAACATAACATCAAATGACTTGTAAAAGCTCATGTCAGGATTGTTAAATTCGTTAGATTGATTGAAGGATTTGACCAGCACTAATATGGGTTTCAGCAGAAAAGCAAAACAATAATAGATGCCATTTAAAGTATAAATAAAGACTTAGATGACGATAATTAAGCTGATATTTGTCGACTTAAGAAACGCGTTTGACGTAGTTCACCATGACGTGCTATTGCAGGTTCTAGAGGAATCAGGAGAGTAAGAGGAAAAACTAAAATATAAGTCGCCTGAATTTACCCTGAAAGTACGGGGAATAATATCAGTCAGAGTGCAGAACTCTGATTTCACAACGAAGGCCGTTTGTATTTTTCACGGGCACTTCTCATCTATGATGCCATGTTAGTACCACCGAAATAAGCGGCGACATTTCTCCAATAAATAAAATTGGGTCTGTTAGGACTTGTTTTTTAAATTTACCCCCGAATTTCATTAGCAATATAATTGTATACTGATTATTTTATTTATGTCGTTAATACAAACATACATTTTTATCTGTTCGTTCCAATCATAACATAAACAAGAACATGTTCGTATGCAGACGGTGTAGTACATATGTAAGTAATTCTTTTATTTGGTATTTGGATTAATTTAATCCATCATGACTTCTTCACTCTCTCCATTAAATCACTCTTCTCTGTACAATGTACAAATCAACTGTGATACTGTGTATACACTCCATATATAACTTCTGCTTATGTGGTACTTTCCGAGACCATACAGAGGTCATGAAAGATAACGAAAATTAAATCGACGATACGCAATGAAAGTCAAATAGCCCGACGATGATTAAATTCATTTCAGTTTCGCATTATTTAATTTAGAGAGACGGGAATCGACACGGAGCCGCCAATATTCCCGTATAGTTTAATGGTTCCTAGACGAAGTACGATCAAAGTGCGAATTTTTCATCGCAACTATAATACAAGTACGAATCCGTATTACTCGTACTTGCAATTGGCTTCTATCCAAAAAAACCGTTGATCTAAAAAAACCCGAACGTGTGCATATTGTAAGTTGGAATACATTAGCGAAAATTCCTGAAGATGTTAGTAAAATTTCTTGTAGGTAGCTTGAAATTGGAGCACAAGATGTAAAATCGATATAGAGAATGTACTGTAAGTCTACTGCATTTATCTCATAGTTCGCTGTCTATGACATAAATCATAATATTTCTTAACATAAAACATACTCAAGTCTGTCCTAAATCCTCGGATGATCAGTAGCTTAGTCTAGTGTTTAATACAGGAGTTCAAATTCAAGATAGTCACCCGAGGTCTAAGTAAAAAAAAATAGTATAAGCAATAATAGTGCCTCGGAAGAACGATTTTACTGCCCTTTGCCCCCAGAAGAGGCTAGTTAGGAACTGAAGTCCTTCTCACAATTCACTGAAATTTCCAAAACTGGCGATCACCACATCGTCCGTACTTACTGTTTTATAGTATTCTACTTTTTGTTTGTTTATGTCCTGAGTGTAATTCGGGTCTGAGAATACAACTCGAAGTTCTTCAGCCACAACACTTACATTTTATGCTTCACTCAAAAAATTACGAAATTCTTTATCACTTACGAGTAACTATGAGATAGCAAAAACAAACAACTCTACTGATGACTGCTGATTCCCCGCAGAACACATCATTGTTCGCGGAATTCAAAAAATATATGCACCATAAAGTTTAATCTTGAAATTAAAAACATCATATTCAAACACTCGATGTGTTGGGAATGCTACAGGCTAACTGAGTAATGCAATTTTATTTCATTACCTTAAAGAATTACAGAAAATAGAAGATGTCGTCATATTCTCATTTTTGAAATTTTAATTTGGACAAAAAGTTGATAATAAATCTAAGTTTAGATGGAAATGATAAAATGTAGCATTAAAAACCGGTAGTAAGTTACTGAACAGATCGTACGCATCAAATTTCTTTACTTTTCAATAGCTTTTCGGAAAATCCCATTTTCAATTATCCTCTCATCCTGCGTTCGGATTTTACGTTTCAAAAAATTCAGGTCTCTGATTTTCATACTATGGATGAAGTCAATATAATACTAAAATCCAGCCTCGGGCAGAAAAAAAGGATACGATGGACAAAAACCCCAAATCCTCTTGTTGTTCGGTTTAGGATTCGTTATGGGTTGAAATAGTCCCACTCTTTCTTACACTTAATAAAATATTAAGAGAAGACCTTTCAATAAAAAGTTATACAGAATGATATAACGATAATTATTTCTGTCACTAGAAACAACGTTCAACATTTACTTTGTGAAAATTGAGTAAAAATAAACAGCCCATAGAAGTAAGAAATATTGCGGAAACACCTTTACACCTATAAAATTGGTTTTTGTCGATTATATAAAAAGCTCGTGGAAGTAAAAACGAATGCGATATCTCACCAGGTCTAAGAGATATGGAGACTTAGGGGTTAAATATCGAAAAGTTATGAAATTAGTTTTGAGACGATTCCGTATAATTTTTTTTGCAAATGGTTCTAATTGATTTTAAGAATTTTTGATTGTTTTTTTTCGTCGTCAGAAAAGTTTCTTGTATGAACACCACACAAAATATGCCGACTGGTATTAATCGCAGCCTTAGCTGTTGTCATTGAAGACATAACAGTTAAAAAACATTCACTGGAAAAGGCAGTTTGAAAACTGTTGAATTAGGTCCGATGGAGCTGTTTCATCATCGGGTTGCATCGATCGTCATCAGAGGGTGTATCATGCAATTATCCGAAACACCCTTACAGCCGAGGGTTCTTCCATATGTGCGTTCTTGAACCGAAATTCATTACTGCGAATTATAACAAGCTTAAATTTGCCGAAGATGAGGTTCACATCATATTTAAACGAATTTAACAAATTACATCCTAGTGAACAACCGTTCACTAGGATGTTAATTCTAATCACAGTTTGTTCAACTGCCATGTCCTCAATGACAATAACCAAGGCACCGGATCAATTTCAGTTGGGATATTTCGTGTGCTGTTCACACAAGAAACTTCTCGGATGCCGAAGAAACTTAATACTTAATAGTTCAAAGGGCTTGTTAGCTACGAGCCTTCCAATACATTTGCGGACGGAGTAACGGTCTGACGGCCTTTTTTTCCTCTTTCTGCAGGATAGCAAATTTATTTATTTTTTAAATTCATTACAACATTTTATTATTGAAATAATAAAGTGCCTACTACTACAGTATTTCATGTAATTGTGTATGAGACTGCGGTATGTTTGTATCTAGTATACAATTACTGGATGTTAATATCCGCCGACTCATTCATTTTATGTTCCGGTATCTCAATAAAATATTTAGTTCTTAATGTTGAAACGTTTTAAAATGGTTCAAGCGACTCATTACCCTCATCTTCCAAGTGAGTCCGCTCATTAAATTCAATTTGTTTGCATCTGGGTCTAAAATATTGCCAGTAATTTCCGATTCGAATCAACCAAAAACCAGATGCAAATCCATTTCTGTAATGTTATTCGATTTTTCAAATCGATTTCATTTATACTTGGACCGTAAGAGAGAAAAAAGGGAAGTGATCAATTAGAACTATCCCAGCAGCAGCTTCTATGCACTAGATCTTAGGATTCATGATGCACTCATTACTTAATCTTACAAGATACTAAACAAATAAAACTCTCCAAATTGCGATAAATTCCCAGGAATCTTTCAGATATTTAACTTGATTTATTCGAGAACAGTTGTTGCATTAGTGATCCAAAACGAACAGATGGTCTCGTAAGAGTCCATATTTATTGCTTCCATCTTCGGGCACTGTCTTCTAATATCTTTCGGTTTTATTTTGGAAAAAAAGTGCACTTCCTATTTTTGGAAGTTATGAGTCAGTCAATCGTGATTTTATATATAACCTAAATCTATTTCATATAATTCTGGTGAATGTTTTCATTACTTAAATGATCCATTTCCCTGTCTAATTGAACCTACCGCACAGAGGAAATTGCTTTAATTAAAACTAATTAAAAGAGCTATAATTTCTCGGAAATACTCCTATCAATAAGACCTACTTATTTCATATTATGCGGTCCCTACTTATTCTAGAGTTCTTTGTAATAATTAATCTGCCGAGAAAGATAGATATTCAGTTAATTTCGAAAAAAGTATGTGTGATAAGGAATTTAGAGGCAACAATAATCCTTGAGCAGTTAAACAATGGGAAGGCAGCAGGACGCACGCTATTGTACTGTTTCGCTTGGGTAAAAATAAGGGTCGTATTATTTGTGTCTGCAAAATCGAGTGGTTCTTACCAATACTACTACAATAACATCCAGGAGAATGCGTAGTGAAAGGACACGTGCTTTATAAAATTGTAAGCATGGAATTTGTGCATCATGATCAGGACAGTGGCGTCCGTTTATTATTTTATGGAGTTTAAGAACAAAGTTATTTTATTACTGGTAAATTAATTCGTAATATGTATTTTTTTAAGAACTCTTATTTATTTTGTGTCGAGGGAATCACAGCATCTGCCCAGGCCTGTCCAAAACACAAAATTTGGTCGAAATTAGCTGCACCCATATATTTCCAGGCTGTTTTTGTATGGTAACTACTTGAAGAAAAGAAGAAGTTTAATCCAGTTTCCGAAAAATTTTTAACGCGTAAAACGGAGCCTCGGACGAAAAGAACTTAAAGGTGAACCCACTTTTAATGGACTCGCTTTTAATGGATCATTTGCAAGGTTCCGACACAAGATCTTAAGAATAAATAACTTCGGGTAAAATAGACACCCTCTTACAGTGTCCTAATACTGTCGGTCCCATCGAGTCTATTTAAGGGGGCGAGAGCAGTTGAAAAACAAAAAAAAAATAAATAATTTCGGTTCTTTATTAAAAAAAAATCACAGAATTTTCTGAATAAAATGATATATTACAATAAATAAAATGATGTGCAGAAATAGTAATAATAAATTTTACTTTATTATTTTTAATAATAAAATATTGTGATCGACCTGAAATTTCAAAAAAATTTGCTACCCTGGAATTTTGTATTTTCACGTTTTAGGACTAGTAAGCCCCATAAAAGCAAAAAAAAAATGTCCGTCTGTCCGCTGTAGACGCCGTATGCCGTACGCCGTACGAGAAACCGTTTGAAGGTGCGTAGCTCTCAAACCCCTTGAGATATTAAGCTGAAATTTTTATGGTAAGTAGAATGGGTGAACCCCTACGAGTGGTATCTTTTGGAGGGGTGGGGTGTGAGGGGGTGGGGGTGTGAGGGGGGAGAGCGTTTTAGATGAAAAATGTCGGTTTCTAGATCTCAGGAACCGCTTATGCTAGGAGGCTGAAAGTTCGAACTTATGTAGTACTATGCTAGTGAATCCATTTGCAAAAAAATAGTCGACAGGGGTTGAGGAGTGTGCGAGTGGGAGGAAAAACAATGCGTCCGAAACGCTTGAACGCTGGGATTGAAACATTCTAAAATCTATATCTCCTGAACGATTGATGTCAGACGGCTGAAACTTGGAAAATGGTTGAAATTTTTAAGGGGGGTGGGAGGTATGGGTGTGGGGGGTGAAAAACTTTGAATTATAATATCTTTCGACTCAATTGTGACAGGAAGATAAAATTTGGTTTTTGTATATAGAATTATCAGTGGCTCTACTGAATGTAAAATTTTTGAAGGGAAGGTGAAGCACGGAAAGCCACAAAGGAGAGAAAGCTAGAAATTGAAAATTGTGCAGAGCAACTATAGAGACATCCCAGAAAAATAAATTGTTGACAGGGGCAACAAGATACGGGGGTGAGGGATGGTTTTTCATATCTTAAAAACGGCTTCTGCTAGAAAGTTGAAACTTTGTACCTATATGTAGATGTGCTACTAGAGTAATTAAAACTAAAAAAAAATCGACCAAAAGTCTGGGTTCAACTTTATTATTTTATGGGTTGAAGTCCGAAACGAGTTTAATGCTGAGATGCGGTGTAGGTTACTATGCGACTGACAGGGAAGGAATAACCAGGAGGCTATTTGGAACGTTGAGATGCAGTGTAGGTTACTATGCGACTGACAACCTAAGGAATAACCAGGAGGCTATTTGGAACGTTATTTCTTAGGTTGTCAGTCGCTTAGTAACCTACACCGCATCTCAGCATTAAACACGTTTCGGACTTCAACCCATAAAATAATAATGTTGCACCCAGACTGTTGGCCGATTTTTTCAATATGTCTTACGCGGTGCGGTCAGTACGCTGAATCACAACAAACACTTTTGAAAAATCACGACAAATAAAAAAAATAAGATATTAAAGCTAATAAATAGTGTGAACAAAATTTAAACAAAATAAACTATAAGGTTCAAAAAAGGTTACTAACAAAACAATGTGGTATTTCATAAAATCAGGTGGAAATTGACGAAAAGTAAATGCCGAAGGGTGATTTGCCTGATATAATTTTAGAGCGTTCTCCTGAAAAATCATGTTTTTTTTCACTGATGTACCTTTTTCTAAGAAACTACCCAACCGATTTTGTTCGTTTTTTTATTTTGTTTGTAAATAAATTTACTATCAATCGAGCGCATATTAAAAAAAAGTAATTTGAAACTTATCAAACTAACAAAAAAACCGCGATCAAAAATATAAAGTGGAAGCTGAGAAAAAGATACCTACTAAACATTGGAAAACTTGCATGGGATTTTGCAACTGCTCCCCCCTTTCCCTCGCCCAACCGAGGTCTACTGTACATATTATTTTTTAATTTTCCGTCAACTGTTTCACGCGGTGCGGTCTTTGATTGTGTTTTTGCTTTAACATTTCTATCACATAGGGGTGATATGGATCACTTTGGCAAAGTAAATTGGCGCATTTATTTCCTATGGGTAATTTGGTTCGTTGGACAAAAAAAGGCAATCGCAAAGAAAAATCCTATTTTCATCGACATTGGAAGAAGAGCGGCAGTCCTTCTGGATCATAACGAAGCCACTATGGGTATTTTAATTTTGACTTTTATCCTGAATTTGAAGAGACTATAAAGAAACCCAAAAGAAGGTCGACTTTTTGCTTCCATAAAATAGTCCCTGTTTTGTAATGCATGCTGCCAATTCACCCAAGCGCAGGAAGGAAATCACTCGTCAATTTTGTTTTTATTTTCATTAATGGATTTATATAAATATTTACTAAGTTGATGCAGTATTAAATTCTTTGGTGAATAACGGTATTTTCAGAAAAATATCTCAAAAATTGAAAAAGTCCTTGCCGCAAAATTTTTTTTGCGGCAAATCCCGCAACTACAAAACTGAAAATGGAAACAAAGCCATTGTGCCATTTATCTCCAACTGTAATCTAAATCAGAGTTCAGTGTTTCATCTAGAGTATCATTGGCTGATACCTATCGTGTCTGTGGTATGATTTTTAAATTCAATGTCAATCAAATTTCGTGAACCTAAAACAAAAATGACCTATAATTTTCTTTTATTTTCATATCTAGTTCCAGTATGTCAGCAACATTGTTTTTTCCGAGGCACGCCTTAAATCGTAAACCACAACTGATAAAATCATAGACAGTCAAAATCATAGACAATATATTACTTATTTCTTTCTAGGATAATTTCATGTTCTTCGCGCAATATCTGAGTTATACCTTCAATATCTTGTTTGAAATCCTTGTTCGGTTCAATGAACTTGAAAAGTTAACGAAAGTGTATTTTTCATGGAATAGCTACTAAGTTTCTCACTTGTCATACTCCGGCTTTGTGAACATCTACTAGTCATACGTTGGTCTCCAGTCGAGCATTCATACGGTGGTCTACACTGACGAAAACAGTGCTTCTCATTATCGCACAATGGCACAGTATCACTACCGGAAATAAGTAGCACAGCAAACCAAATTCACAAAATGACTACAAGTTTTCATGCGAACGGAGTGCATGTCAACTGATAGCAATGCCTGTACCAGACCAGAGCCTTATCTTATCTACGTCACTGTGGAGTTATTATATTGTTAGGGTACACTCTCTACATCCCAGAATAGCGCGCCTTTTTTTGTATTACGTTCCTGAAGTGGTAGTAACCCTCCCATACGGGAACATTCAAAACGATTTCGGGATCCGAAATAGAGGGAAGAAAACACAGCTTTACCAGTCTTAACATACTCTGTACATTTTTTCTGGCTCTGTGCTCCGCGTTTTACTCATGTGCGATGTACAATTGATGAAAAATTTTTGTTGATATGTTGGTTGCGTTGCGCTCACCACCAGCACCAACGTTTTCATACGCTTTTCTGTACGATGCTCTCGTTTCAGTGAAAAACGCCATCAGTTCAGTTCTTGCTTCTGATTTCGTTAGACGCTGAAGCTTCTTCGTTTTTCATATGTGAACTTGTGTAGCGCGTTATAAGACGGAAATTTCTCTGTAGCTGTCGTTTTATTTTCTTTTTTTTAAATTAGTTTCTACATTCTGTTGTAGTCTTGTTGATCAATTGAGTGTATATTTTAAAATTGGTGTACTACAACGGTCGGTTTGTTTGACATACGTTTCTAGTTTCGACGGTTTATTGGTTTCAATTGAATTCTTGTCGCGCAAATAGTAGTGCTAAAAAAATTTTTTTTTTAAAAGTTTTTTTAACCCATGGTGAAGAAGTGTATGGACTTTTCTTTACATGAATTTTTATTTTTAGTATAGTGATGTGTTTAAGCTACATTAAACTTGCAAGGACTACCCATGTACCCAGCATCCGAGTGTCAGACTCACCCAGCATCACAACAATTTTTGTTTGTGTATTCCTCCTGCTACCTAACAAGCACCACGACTCCTACTCAACTTGTAGGTACCTACCCTGAGGAGGAAAATCTCATGACTAATTCTTCCACCCTCACGCTGAGACTGAGGGTATACATTCAGGAGAGTGACGCAGCTTAAATTGCACATGCTGACTCACAAGACCAGACCACTAATAAAACTAATTCGGCCAATAAATCATCGTCAAGTCGTGCAAAGTCCATTCATCGCAAATTACCAATTTAGCATACAATCGCCTCGATATGCATATCAAATAAGTGACACTAATTACTGGTTACTTAGTTCGTTTCATATCTTTTGTCCTAACAAAAAGTTCGTCCGAATTTATCGCTTGTGTCCTCTGCTATGAAAACGTCTTGGGTAGTCGTCGTCGACATTTCCTATATCTCGACTTGTGTACTGCTGAAATTTCTGTTTTTCAATACACTCTACTCCCCAGGGTTTTGTAACCTAAAAATAGATAAGATGCTATCAAGACGAAGCTTTTCGTTTCGAAAGAAAATGTGCTGGAAAATGGTGTTTTTTTTTGTGGGTGTCGATTGAAATGAAAAATGTAATTCGTTGCGTAAGAAAATTCTGATGAAAAAAATCTTAGTTCTAGATTTCATCGAGATTTTAGAGCTGGACCACATTTTTCGGTTCATTTAATACCGGATGTCGTCATTTATTTTTTTTTTTAACATTTTCATGTGTTTAAATACGTCATCGATTACTATTTTAGTTTAGTAATAGCGTTACTCAGACCAAGAATTAATCTAAACAATTTGGTTTATAATGGAAACCTTAGTTTGTGTTTACTAATAACAATTAGATTTATGCGCGAGTATAGGGAGAAGAAAGGAAATTTAGTTAGACGCATACGATTCGTTCCTGATTGAGGATGCTATTTGATTTCGAAATAGCTCTGTAGTTTTGTGTTCTGTGGTAGTAAGGTCCGCATTTATGCTTTACTGGCCACATAAGTAAATGCAATTAGGGCAATGAAGAGTATTAAGGATTTTCCAAGCCGGTACCGTTTCACACAAAATTCCCACCTTGATTAGGTGCAGATGTCTACGCGCTTCTAGTGAAATCAGGGTTAGAAGCTTTAGGGACTCGACAAGCCAGATCGACTTCTTGCGAAACTGGAACCTTAACTGGTTTTAGATTAATGAGCTTGTTCCCTTTCGAATAAAGGGAGCAAGCGTAAGCCATTTTGACTTCAGATATATGAGCTCTTCGCAATCGAACTCAGCCAGATTTCTTCCTACTCTCCAGGTCAGGGTCTCTATTTTGTTCATACGTTTTGACGGTTCCCACGTTTTGGCAGCTCCCGTGTTTCATTTCCCTTTTTTAATCCTGCTGCCGTGAGTAGAAGTTTAGCTTCCACCATTTAACGGTAGTCAACTGTACCGTATCCCCTATAAGGTTGAACTAAGAGTTCAAATTTCGGTTCCACAAGTTTACGTAGCTCCTCTGGATTCCAGAGTATTCAGCTAATATTTCTCGCCTTTTGGCTTTCTTCCTTCTTCGGTTTACTGCTCGAAGGTCTGGGCTTAGGTGCTCATCTGCCCCACCTTGCTCGCTTGAATTTACTGGAGGATCCAAATTTCCGTTTGCAAATAACCATTCGCTTGCTCCTTCTGTAGACTGTATAAAGGTACGCTTATTCAATCGTTTACTTTGGACGCATCTACAACTATATTAAGCAAAGGTGCGAGAACTCTTTTAGGACAACCTATTTTATTATTTTTCGCAGAATGAGAACGAGAATTATTTAGAAAGATATGGTACACGTTCGAAGACCAAAACGCATCGCGTGCGCCATATGCGACAGCAATTATAGTGAGCTCGTCGAATTGAGTGATCTAACTAACAAATAATATTCTCAAATACTAAAATATTTTTTTCGCAGGCTGTAAAAGTATTGCCTGTTTTTTTTATTGCATAGGGATTCATTTATGTAAAAAATTTGAAATACAACAGAAACAAGTGTCACAATTGCGTTACACGCACGACGAAATTCAAAAATAGACTATCAAAGCGACGCGATCAGATGCAATATCACTGTAACTGTTTGCACTCACTAACATGCATTCTATGGAGCTGCCATCGCGTCGCATTGTTTTACGCGCGCGCGTTGCGTTCCATCTTAAAAATTATGTAACAGTTTAATTTGATCAGTGATTTGTATTTTTGTGTTTTATATTTGCGACATAATGTCCTATTCCTCCTTTCAAATTAAATTTTAAATAACTCGAATTCTGTAATTTATTATTTATTTTCTGTTACATTTGGAAATTTTTCACTTCTAGATCAATGAATTCTCAAAGTTAGCATTCTAGATACATCTTATTTGTTTTCAATATTTTGTTATGCGAGTTGTCTGCCAAATGTCAGCCACCAGCGTCGAGCCACCAGCATTGATACCTTTCCACAACATTTTCTATCAATTCTCTTAAGATCGACAACAATCTCCTGTCGAATGTTCTAAAGTATGTGGTTTGTTGACGTAAACTAATGACTTCAAATAGCTCAAGAAGAAGAAATCTGGAACGATCATATCGATCTTTCTGGTGATGGCAAATCGCCAAAACCCAGAAATCAGACGGTCTGCGAAAGTGTTCTTTAACAGGTTGATTGTGTCGCGCGGCATAGTCCTGATAAAACTACATGCCCACACTAACCGAAATTTGTCAAGTTAAAGTATCAAGTAGTTGGATTTTCTGATCACTAGAAACATAAACGCTTATTGAACTAGATGAAAGTATTACGTTTAAATCAACTTACATAATATATGCATTAAGATATTTCGGTTATTTTATCTGCATTCTATAAGGATACATTGTCATGTGTTACCTCAAATACGTATGTACTGCTGCGGCTATTAACATGGTGCGGGTACGGGGTAGTGGCTTTGCTGTTTGCAGCGATTCATATTGGCGACAAAGTATGCCGAACGTTCTATGCTCGAGATTGCTGATTTTGGTGTTTTTCCCAGCGCCATTAGCAAATAATAAACTCAACTATCTAGTTAAAAGCTAGACACTGTCTAGAGGTTGTAAACCACTCAGTTGATTGAAACTAAACTAAACTCCGCCATGCAAACTTCCACTCGTTTCTGCGCTTTTAAGTGTGTGGTGGATTCATTTAGTAAAACTACATACGGTTTAGGCTTTTAGAATTTAAAATTCAAATTAAAATCTTATGTAATCGTTTTTCAACTATCCAAAGTTTGTAATTTAAGCACACGTAGGTAAGAAGTTATTTGACATTGTTGTTCAATTTATATTTAAATTTAAGCAAAAATTTGCTTAATCAAATCCAACAGTATTTTAACGAAATTGTAGGCGTTCTAGCCACTGTGTTCTAGATAAGAAATTAAACATATCATCTTTAATATAATTTATTGTTTCTTTCTGACTATAATTTAAAACTTTGTCTCTCCATTCGAGTAACATCTTCTCGTTGACCATTTAATTTATGGCTTTAATTCTACCAATTAAAATGCATTGCAGGTCATTGAACGTGACCTAAAGACTTTACATTTAACGATTGAATTTTCTCACTCAAACACCCAATAAAATGTGAAGAAATTGTGTTATTTCCTGATATGGAAAGTCGTTCATTTTCCAATCAATCAGTGCGCTGTGCGTTGGGGAAAAGCAGATAGAAAACTGTGTGTATGATATATTTTCTTCCATTGAAATTGACCGACACTCCGACTCATTTTACACTTGATAAGAGAGTCAAACGACATTTTGTACACGCACTTGGCTCTGTAATAAAATTCAACTACTTGAGTAGTTCGCGGTTTACACGATGTACTTGTGGTCTTGATTGGATGTAATCAATTTCGACAAGGCAGTGAAGAACCCGCCGATGTAACTTTAGCACCTTGTTACCTAACCATAGTTTGATGACAAACAAACGACTCAAACAAAAGCGACCAGCACCACCCACCCACATTGAATACAATCAAGCCTCGTTTCATACTAGGATCTAGAATTTTTGATTATTTAATCAATTATGTTGCCTACATACGAGAGCATAATACAAAGGTTGTTTGATAAGAATAAATCCAAAGCACTTCGTTTTGGAGTTGTTCGGACACAGACAGGAAATTCATACAACTTACTGTTAACACTTGGCTGTACTTAGGAATATGATTGCTTCAGAATCGTTTACAGAATTTTTAAGTAGCTAGTGATTACGATAATTGTCTCCATCGCTAGTAGCTTGTGATTTATCTGCTTCAAATCCGACTTACTCTCGACTAATTTTAATTAATGAAAATTGTCGAACTCTGGTGACCGTTCTCATGAACTCGGCAAGCTGCTTTCATCCACGCTTCCTTTGATACTTGTAACGCGTGAATCTTTTAATTATACTTCCTCCTTTGATTTTCATTTCTGAAAACAGGTTAATCGTGGAAAATTGAATTCTTAATCATTGAGATCCGTCCTACTAAATCCCTCGACTGCAAAACTCCCTCTCTCTAAATATCTTGTTTTTAAAATCATTATTTTTAAGATTCCTCTGTTCTAAAGGGTTATTCAATAGGTATTTAACAATTTTGTATTTTAATAAAAACTTTTTTGCTAGTCTTTCAATCTCAAAACGTCAGTCAAGGTTTACATTTTTATTATGGTGAAGTTCACGAACGAGCAACGTTTGGAAATTATTTCAATTATTCTGTGTTTTATTTAAATACAAAATTGCTGTGTCCCTAATGAGAATAGAATTTTTTCATAGCAAATTTTAAATTTTTAAGAAGTGTGTTGTTTTTCGGCGTCAGTGGAGTTTCTGGTGCGAAACCCCAACACGAAATTCCCGACTGTTGATTAATCGCTCTCCTTGAGGACATGACAATTTGGAAAACCTTCACTGGATAGGCCAGTTTATAAGACTGTGTTGGACTAGGTCCGAAGGAGCTGTTTCGTCATCGTATGGCATAGACTCGTCAGAGGGTGTATCATGCCTACTATCCGAAACACCCTTACATCTGGTGGTATTGCTGAGGATTATTCGATATATGCAGATGTTGAAACCAATTTTTATTATCACGAATTATATGCTAAGTAACCTTCTTGCCTTCGCATCCTAATATTTCAGGTAGGTGGCACTGAAGATCACCTAATATTTTAACCAATTTGGTGAAATTTTTGGTTGTTCGTTATTTGAATAACCCTTCAATAACAACTCTTTTAGTCTATGGCCGAACCTTCAAGCATAAAAGTGTGTACCATTTTATCAGATCCATGCTCCAGTTCGGTTGGCATCTGAGATAGATCATGGCACATGTAGTGGTATTTTCTATTTCGATTTATATAGCTTAACACCAGTAACAAGCTAATTTGCGACATTAAAAAACACTTGATAGCGGTACTGATAACCGAGGATGGGGTCTCTATCCACATCTTTCCAATAATTACGATAACATTTTATTAATTTTTTTATACATTATAACAAAAAATTATTCTACTTACCGAGTATACTTGACCGTGACATCTAATAAATAATTTATAGCTACTATAGTGCAGGCCAAATCTATTAAAGCTGAATTATTATGTACATCCGATTTATGCACAATAAACAAGTTCGCATTTAAGGCAATGCAATTATTGGTCGGACCATTTCGGATTCAAAATTGAAAAGAAGTAGGCTTGGGTGTACGTCTACACTTCGCTATTATTAGTAAGAATTAAATATTTCGTAAGTTTTCTTATCCCTGATCTTTAAGTGACACAGAATTAATTATTAAAAATTTATACAACAAAATTAGGATGCGTCTTTTTAGAAGTAGTTTTTCCAACATTTATTGATTTATTCGCTAATTGGTTGGTACTTTTAAAATTCTGTAAGCATATCTGCGAACATATTGTTAATGCTCTTTAATTTTTTAGTGCTTTTTGTTTAGTAGAAATTCAACAGTTTTTCTGCAGTACGATGAGATCAGTTTTGTGCAAAGTGGATGCATGGGAATATATAAAAAAAGTAAATTTAGAGTGAGTTGCAAATTAAATTTTGCACATGTTTTGAATGTAATAAGTAGTAAAAGAACGTGACGGAACAGTCTTAACAATATGTACAAAGTTCAATGAGAAGTCGACTAGATAGATGCATTTAATCACTGTTTCTTTTGTAATATGATATTTTTATGTGAGGAATACGGGTCTGTATACGTTTTATGTACAAAAGACCGTAGTCACACGGTTTTCGTGATAAGAGTGTATTTATTTTACGCCTTCTTTAAAGAGTTCATAAGATTCGTTTACATCTTGACAGGTATATCCTGTCATAAGAAAATGTTTCTTTTCAGTTTTCAAGAGCGTACGGTCCCTCAGATTCGGTTATACCAACTGAACTCGTTTCCTTATATGTACTCTAGATGAATTCTATTTTCTATAGAGCTATTACAAGTTTATTCCAGTCCCAAAAGTTTCTAAAAAATTATGAAAATGTTCATCATTTCACGAATTAATTATTACACGATAACAAAATCAACGTAAAAGCTACAGTTTTGTTGGCGTTAAGTTTTGTCCAAAAATATTAAATTTTTCGTGTCTACACTTCAAAAACAATTTGTATAGGTACGACAGAAAGTTTTTGGAACCCACAAAAGCTTGACCAAAAATGTAGTCAAATTTCGTAGGTACTCGTACAACAGGGGCCTTATCAAGGGGTAAATAAAAAAATTTGACAAACAACAATTTGAGTGCGTTTACAAACGGAAATAGTCAAATATTTGACAAACTGGCATACAGTCTAATACTAGCTTAACTCTTTCTCTGTGGGTTGTGTAATTATATACACTGAACGAATCGAACTTAGGTAATCTGGAATGGGAATTCTTAGGTTCCTACAAGGCGTGATTAAATTTCATTTTTTTTGGCATTTTTATTATAAAAGTACGTCATTAGCTCTACAGTCCCACGTCTGTAAGTCACTGCCCTTTTGAATTTATTCTCAGTATGGTACAGATGGGTGCTAGATAGGATGACTTATTGTTTTTTGTTGGTATTAAAAAGTGGAAAGAAAGGGACCTCTGTGACTGAACTATAGATAAAACTTCAAAAAATTGATTCATATTTGTTCAAACTTTTTTTGTATTATTATTAAATCATACATCATGTAATTTAATCCAATTTCTGTAGACAAGTCATAATTTTCTGTTATCGAACTTACATAGTATTTAATGCTCCATTTATTTATTTTTTTCAAAATGTGTACATAGGGGAAAAATTGATAAGCCAAAAGATCATATAGGTCATCAATTTTTCGTTGAAATATACATTTTACAGTATATGTAGTAATTGATTGTTGCCGAAATGTTATTATCGAATCATAAATTTTTATTTCGATGATTTCTTTGATTACGGCTTGAACAAATATTTAATACATGCATTCCACTAAAATAAATTTGTCTAAAAGCCTATATGCAGGTAAAACCGGCCTTGCTAAAGCCTGTATTAGACTATGGCAAATATTTGACTATTTTGGCTGAGAATATTGCTTTGCTAAATTGCTTTATTCTGTTTGAAAAATGTTACTTAATTGCATTTAAAAGTTTTATTTGACAGCATGGCATACAGTCTAATACAAGCCTTAAGCTAGTATTACACTGTTTGACCAAGTGGTCAAATTGCAGTAATAAGCAATGCGAAATAGTGAATTCCAATTAATCTCACAAAACCCGCTCGGTCAAATTGGCTAAATAAAAATTTAATGATTGGCTATTTTGGCAGCGCAAATAGTTAAATATTTGACTGTATGTGTACACCATGTAGCCTTTTTTACATAATTACCCGATTAATGACCATTAAACGGCTTTATAAGGAAGAAATTGTATCATAAGTTTTAACTTTTTAAAATAAATGGGCATTATTTTTGTGAAACAGTTCATATTGCTCGCCAGTGTTTTCACTACTTTGAATTCTAAAACGGCCTGAACCGTGAAAATTCGAAAATTTTTGAATAACCCATTTGCACATTTGCATTGAAAATATGCTTACCGCAACAATTGAAAATTTATTCTTTTTCTTCTGATTTAATTGTTTTTAGTTGGGTGGTTGGTTTACGTGGTGGCCCGTCTGCCGAAAACAGGCCCAATTAGCACAGGAAGCGCCGTTTTGATACCACAACTCGTTTAACCTAGTCGTTGAGGGCTGATGAAGTAGATAAATAGTTTTACAGAGACCTGGGGCTTGAATGGACTATCATATCCATCCGGAGCTATTCAAGAAGGTAATCAGTTCTCCAATCTTGTTTTTCGAGATCTCATCAAGGTTATTAAAGAAAGGTTTGCCTAGTGCGCGAAGTCTGGCTCTAGCTTGGGCTGGACACTCACAAAGAAGGTGGATAACAGTTTCCCTCTTATTTGCATCCCCACAACTGCGGCAATCGACGTTAAGCGGAATACCCAGTCTGGCCGCGTGGTCGCCGATCTGCCAGTGACCCGTGCTGACTGCCGTGACTCTGGAGATGTCCACACGGCTTCTGCTCACGAGTTCATCTCTTCTGCTCCGGCAGTAGGATGGCCATATCTTCCTAGATATGACGCAGTTGGTCAGTCCTCTCCATCTGGAGTTCGTGTTTGTGAGAAAGTGGGTGGATGTTTTTAGTTACTTATCTTGGTGAAATTAAGGACGTGTCCCAATTTAGACGTCAAGTATGTGTCCCAAATTAATTTTGGTTTATGTCTTGGCTTAGCTTGACCATGTTCTAAAACGGCTGATGAAGTCAACGAGAGAGTAGAATAAACCTTTTTTATTGGATAAAAAAAATTAAATTTTCCCCCTCAAATATCAGGAAATAATTTTTTCTAATGATTTTTCATGCAAACTTGCATGAAATCTGCAAAACCTGGTGAAGAATTTTTAAACTTCATTATACAATATTGTATCTTCCTGGCTCAACGAGTTGTCGAGTTATTGCAAATTCGGGCAAATGCACGCACCAATTTTTTAAAGACATTTCTATGGTAGCTGTTTGTAGAAATATGCGTTGATTCTATCGACCTTTGTTTTAATATTTCCTACCAACTTTCTTCTTACTGTTTAATCATCGCATCCCTGTAACCATAGTATTCCGGGTTGGCACAACAAATCCAAAATCCAATACAAAGTGTCCCGTCACTCGGATAAAAATTGTTTTGATCACACAGAGAATTGTACACAAACAAAATGTAAGTTTATTCTGTCCCAATTATAAAGTGAAAATTTTGGCAAACTATTTAAAAAAAACTACCCTACCTACAGAACCAATTAGTGCTCACTTGTGTGTTTCTATTTTCTGCTCTACATCGAAATTTATTTCTGCACTTGCACTTTGACTCGGACGAGAAAATGTTTTATTCAATTAGTTCATGTCGTTTGTATTTTTAATGTAGCTTAACTTCGCAAAGAACACCTGCAACAAACAACGCACACTATACTAAAAATGTATCTTAAATAAAAACTAAATTTCAGGCTGAAAAGATCTTAAATAAAGACAAAATGGGTCACAGTAGCTAACAAGCCAAGATAACTAGATGGAAGTGGATATAAGTTGAAATAATAATAAAGGGCCTATGGTACCGGGCATATAAAACATGCCCCGTCCACAACACAACACACGAAAATAAATCTCGCACAAAAAACTTGGCAATGCACTCGAAAAAGTTTAGAAAAGTATAAAATAAAATTTGCACAAAAACATACAGTTTCGATGAGAATGTGACGATTTAATGTTACGCGGATGTGGACTTCGAAAAGTGTAAATTTACATGTTTCATGTTAATTAGTTGAAAATTACTTTAAAATTTTAGTTTTGTTGTTGTTTTTTTTATTGATTATTTCGATTTGATTTGTTGCTGCTGAATATAATTTTCTGTTGCATTTATTAGTGAATTTGAAAGTTTGTTTTGTGTTTTAAAAATGTCGGGATTATTTCGTTACAATACTACAAACAATTCAACGCCGAAGCGTCGGGCTACACTCAGCCCATTCTGGTAAGATTATTCTAAAAATATAATAGCCTTTAGTGAAACTCAATCAACATCAGCACTAATATTGCATGATTTTTAAACTAAGCCAATAAATTTATTAATGTGCTTTTCGACGAAAATTCTTGGCTTTAATTATTAGAATTCGTTTCAAACTACGCACTTGGCTGTGTAAACAGATTTTTTTTTTTAATTTTCTCAACAATTGCGCGATATTCCTGTGATGTTTTGAAGATGATCTAGTGAATTTTCAAAGATCACTTGTCGAAAATCTAACCGGCTGGAGGAAACATTTGTTTTTCATTATTTTCGATGGAAGAACTATTCAACGTATGCACATGCAAGCTGTAAAACATCTGGATTACGATTTATCTCTTATGCTTCAGTTTTTTCTTTAAGTTATTAATTAGTGGTAATAACGGCCATATAACAACGTATGGCATCATATACATCGAAGAGTTGCCATAAAGATGAAATTTATCGTGCATACTGCCTCTGGAATGATCTTCAAATTGTTCTGGTTCCTTGTTCTGGTTCCTTCCGTTTGACCCGTTTGTTCCTATCGGACAATTCCTACAATGAATATATACCATGTTTATCAATTCCATAATACAGTTGGCCACCTAACTAAAAAGATACTATAATGAGTACGGTTCAGTTGTGATGTTACTCCGTGCTGCTATTTCGTCCTGGGTACTGTTCGTTTCCTTGCAACGTTGATGTTTTTCGATCGTCTCCTTTTGATGAAATTAGTGTTATGAACAAAATATGCAGAAAATGCCACTGTGTCTATCGCTCTCGTAGAAATTCAAAAAGTAAGATGAACTTGTAATAGAAGTCAGCTCAAACCGATCAGTCGATCATTTGAATTTGTTACAGTCTGTCCTATACTATAGAAAATCAGCCTAACATTGAAGTAACTGTTCTAGAAAGTAGCAAATTGTGGTCGTGTCAGTGATTTTTTTTATAATTATTTCAAAACTGTTCTGCTGCTCATTTCCTTCTCTAGCACCGCAGCCCAATATCATCTCGATTGTGGGAAATCGTTATAAGTCGGTGATAACATATCTCTAGGGACTACAATATCTGGAACGTTATAAACTGCATCAAAATATCAAAACACAAATTTGAGACTTGAATAAAGTACTTCATAAGCGAATATACGTGCACTTTATAACTGGGCTACACCAGCGTCCTACGGGATTGGTTTAGGGATTATTTGGGTAATTATGGGAATGACATGTTCAATAAAAAGGGGTTTAATTTCTTTTACTTCTTCCGAGTGATCTAAGGAACACTTATATGTTTGTAACAAAAGAAGCATCCTGCCGTATACAACTGAAATTAGCTTATGAGCAGCAGTACCAGTCTTAAGAATTCCTTGGCAAACAAAATTTTACTGAAACTTTTGGGAACAATTCAACAAGTTTTTTGGTTTTTCAATAAAATGAAAAATAATTCACTTGAACTTTACAGAAAACACAAAAGCAGTTCTACGTAAAGCAAAATGTACCACTCAAAAAGTAAGTGTAAATAAACAAATGTATCCGGAGTAGGTAAGTTCATCCATCAACAAAACCTGAATAAGTAGTAGTGAATCAGACCTGAATGGTCGATAGTGATTCTGCACTGTACACTAAATTTAGTTCGTTATCAATTCACTCATTTTGGATCAAGCTAATTTTTTTCCCACGACCCAAGGGCTTATCAGTCGTGGTCTTAGTAAAAAAAATATGTATTTAAAACAATACAAAAACAATACCTCAGAAGAGGTCAAGCCCGACAGGAATTGAGGAATATATTTTTTTTTTCAAGAAAAACTCAACGTCTGCACTCCATTATTGAAATGATCCAAGCCCACTGCGCCAAGAAATATCGTTTTCAGCTCATTGCTTACATTAACTGAGATAGTATTCCATTCAAGTCGATACAAGGCCTCAAATTTGGCTTTCATCATCAAAAAATAACATTTTTGTTTATACCTTCAAATTTGATTCGCCTGTTGTATATCTGTTAGTAATTTTTGCATCTGTTGCAACTTTAGTTAATTATTCGTATTCGGAATCTCCGGTTTCCCAACACTCAGAGCCAAAAGACTAAACAAACTCCTTGAAGCACTTGACAAAATATTTATGATATGGGCCTCAACTCGAAAACGTAAACGTTCTTATAGCCTTGCTGGACGGCGGCGCGAACTTTAATAAACATTGGAAACTATTGGACAGAATAATGGCAGGTTGAACCTTTCCTTGAAGATCGTATGAGGTGAAAAATATTGCCTCAATGGCAATAAGAAAATAATTCGAGTATTTACAATGTCTTGGAGCTAGCTATCAATAGCCCGGAGCTTGAAACTATAAATAAATCGGTTTTGAAGCCAACACCCCGATATGATTTGCCTTCATATTCAAGTGGCTGTTAGATTTTCATCAGTTTTTCGTGTACCGAGAGTACGCCTCAGCAATTTTCCTTTCCGTTGTGATTTTGGTCGTAAAATTTTCTTTACAGTTTTCAGTTATTTTTTATGTTTACGTTTTAATTATGGGCGTGCTGTGAATGACATTAAACAGAAACGATGTTGCAACCAACATGAGACCTCATCACTCTTGATCTACGTTTTATAGAGGAACTATAATCGTATAGTACTTTGCTTAGGCCGATTTGATACTTCCACAACTTGGCTAACTCGTCGATCTAATTTTAAACCTATTGATCTGCGCAGCCCAGTGATGTTCTGATTTCCACGCAATCTAACTACATGTAATGTAATGTAATTATACGAGAGACTGTAATGTTGCTTGCCGTGATTTAATTACTCGCGCTTAGACTATACAAATAACATGAAGAATATGGAATAGTTTGAGAAAGATCTGTTTATGTCGTCGAGAGACCAGCGGAATAATAAATTGTTCTACTGTTTGCAATTTGAACTGATTGTAGATAAATTTACTAACAATGCTTTTTTGTTCCACATTCGAGCTGATATTCACTACAAAGTTCACTGCAATGATAGTATACAAGCATGCCACATGCATTCTTAAATACATAATTGTATGTTCTTATTGCTGCTTTTCTAATAGATTGTTTTCTTATTTCAGCACCAGTCCTGGACAGCTTCAAGATGTGACTATGGACAATACATGTAAGTTACACTGTTATATGCAATCACCCCCGCCAAATACAAAATTGGTCCATGTCTTTTGATGATTTTTGAATAGAAGCTGCCGTAGATTATTTTTGTTCATTAATAAACCCAACCTTTCTTTTTATCCTAAACTTAAGATAGAATTGCAATGAGAGCGATACGCGCGATGATCCAATTGCATCACAGAAACCGTTCGGTCCGTGCCTGGTGCGTCTGCCACAGCGACAGAGAACAACAGGAGAGATAAAGTCGTGCCCTGTGGCATACCAGATTCTATGACCTTGATTGTCGATCTCTTCCCGTTCACCAATACTCTGAATGATCTTTCAGTCAAGTAGGAGCTGATTGGAAACTGATGTTCAATGAATTTGGACAGCAGTCCATTATGTCAGACTTTATTGAAGGCCTTTTTAACATCCAATAATCTCGCCCCGTATAGAAATTTTTGTTAAATCCCTCTGTAATGTGTTCGACAACGCGAACCAATTGGGCTGTCGTCGCATGATCGGATTTTCAATCGAGTGTGCGTCGTCAAGCCAATATTACGTTGGTTCAAGAAAACTATGTACATAATTTCCGTCCTCATATCTGGGACTATGCTTAAGTTCAAAATGGACTAACTTGAGTTATGGGATCAGGACAAACCCTCCGTAAGAAAATCCTGTCTTAAAACCTGTGAGTATGTCCATATGCCCATTTTAAACTACTTCTTTTACGTTTGAAATTATTGTGTTCTATCATTTTCTATAAATAATGATCAATTTTCTTGACTTGAATCATTTTAACCACACGGTCAACAACTCAAACAAAATGACTCAAAGCTCTTTGTAGTACATGATTCTATTGTAATCTTAATTACATGGAAATAAGATGACCAATTAATCTAGAAAATAAAAACAAGCCTTTGAAGAGACGGTCTGCTTTACATCTTTGCTACTTAAGCCTTTCTATATTTCAAACTTAGTCCCATATTCCATCACACACCGAACACATAATTACATATATTAATTCGAAATGCCCCAATTAAAGCGACCAAAAATAATCTACACAAAGTATCACACAAAGATGTGCAAGATGCATAGAAAGAAGCCAGTACGTTCTCGTAGCATAAATTCCAAGACTGTGAATAACGCACAGAATCTCTTGGTTGCTAATCTCACGATGAGCCTAATAATATTAAAGTTAACAACCATAGCGACGTTGATACTATTTTAGTGGAAAATATTTATGAAAATGTCCCCATGCTTCTTATTTTGGACTAACTAAAATTTTACCATTTTTATGACAGAGAATTGAAAAAACTACAAAATTAACGAAAATTTAAAGAGGAAATCTTTTTCTTGACTACTTTTTGTCTGAGAACTTTTTTGGAACTAATCCAAGATAAAGTTTATATTTAGAATTTCAAAAAATCAATTAAAAAAAATGCACGGAAATTCTTTTATATAGTCGGACAACGTGTTTACCAGAAACGTAAAGGTTTACAGAGCAATATTATTGTGTGTAATAAAAATACCTTGAGATGTACAAAAATGGTTTTATATTTTTATTGACTCGACTTTGATGCAGGCAGATCCAAGTATTTATTTAAATCGTGAAATTAGTCGTATGTCCTAAAGAAAATTAATTGATAGAATTTGTTTGTTTGCTTGCTCTCTTTGTATTATATTATAAAATTGTCACGATTTTACGATGTTACTAATTTTGATTGGATTTGTGCAACATTGATGATATATTTAAATTGGAAGTGCCTAGTGAACTCACGTGCAACACAGGTTCCGAAAGTTTTACCACACCGTAGGTTACGCTTTCATTGAAATCATCTATCATCAGCTTTACTATCGCTTAGGATCCACTGTTCTGTCGATTGAACGATTAGTGTTATCAGTGTAGTCCAGATCTGTGTATTAAGATCAAGGTAATGGGCGTATCACCATCCCATCCATATATTCTAAAACACTGTAATTTAATACCACTACGGAATTAGTCTACTACGTCGAAATATCCCTCGAAAGACACGTTCGAATTTTGTTTATGATAATTTTAAAATTTTTCATTTGTATTTGTAAATTCAACGATACACAGAGTCCTTCGTATTGAAAATTATCTGAAAAATTCAAAGTTTTATTTCATTTTGATTAAATTAGTGTTTCAAAGCAATTTTACTGCCTCATTTTTCGTTTTCAATTCTCCTATCATGGAAGCAAATAACACGGTCACATTTTCGGACATAGAACAAACCATTGATGGTTCGATTAAAAATCTTTTAAATAACAAAATGAATTAATTTAATTCGTAGTTAATTTTTTTTTATATATATTAAATTTTAAATTAAATTTTTCATCTCATTTTTATTATTTTTCAAGATGCTCTTGGATATCGATCACCTAGTATCAGCCTACAACACGGCGGAAACACTTCGCCCGGACAAGGTCGATCTGTACGTGAATTTGAAGAACAAATGGCATCGTTGCGAAATGAAAATTTCAATCTTAAGCTTCGATTGTATTTCTTGGAACAGAAAATACCTGGCTACAGTTCATCGAATTCATCGGATGGGCACGAGAGTTTAATTAAGCAGAATGTCGATCTGAAGGTAGGTTGGATGTATTAAATCGATTTTGTCAACGAACTTGACAATTTTAAATGTTTTTCTATGCACTAATAATTTTTGGAATAATTTTGTTCTTATGGGTTTGCGCCAAACCTCTTATAAAAAAATTTTTGGGTGGGAAGTTCAATCAACCGTAACTGAAACAGTTTTGTCTATGAAAATTGTTTTTTATTATTTTTTTTTTTTATTTACCAATAGGTCGACATTGAAGTGTTGAAGAAAGAGCTGCAACAAAAACAGTCGCTTCTATGTGAAGCGGCAAAGGCACTGGAACTAATGGAAGATCAACAGAGGGAAAATGAAGAGAAGAGTCGTAGTGTAATCGAAGAGTTAAATCAAAAAGTTCAATTCTTGGAGGTTTGTAATCAAAGGTGAATTCTATTATAATTTTTTCACAATTTTCTTAATTATCTTAGGTGGAAAGCAAACATTTCGAACGATCAACGTGTCATCAGAATTTGGAACAACTAATGGGACGCAGTGATCTATTGGGAGATGTTGATATTTTGCAAAAAGTTATTATTTTCCCTAACCGTTTTAATCAATCGTATTGAAAACAATTTTTTAATTTTACATTGAAAAAACCAATTTTTGTTTACAATACGATATTTGTAAAAATTGTTTAGAATTATCGGGGACCCACATGTTTAAATACATGTGGGGCTTTCGTTTTTCTCCGATTGTTATAAAAAAAATTAGTCAATTTTCTTTTAACTATATATCGGTCAAAATTTAAAAAAAAATCCTTTTTTGAATTCTATTCGGTCAGGTTCGCGAATTAGAAGGACAAGTGAAACAATTCGAACAGAAGAATGAAGAACTTGGTAATACGAATAAGGAACTCAAAGAACTATTAACACTTAGAGATGAATCTAATAAGGAACATCAAGAGAACATCAAGAAATTGAATTTCCAAATCGATGAACTACAGGAACAAATGGACGAGAAGGCCAAGGAAACTCTTATATTGGAGGTAAGCTTTATTGTTTGTTCATATTGTTTAGGAATGTATATTCATGACGATATAGAGAAGATTTACCTTGTGAGGTATTTTGGATTACATGATAACTCCCTTTAAGAGCTTAGCGTAGCAAAGGCATCAGCAAATAATATTACAATCAGAAATTCCGGAAGTGGATCGGCTCACCGTCGAAAGAAAGTCACCACCTACAGTTCACCGCCTGTATCCTTCCACTGCTCTAAAAATTCATCGCCATCCTGTTTCTCCGTTGAGCGATTCACCATTTTTCGGACGGTAATAAATGTTCGATGCATGTATATTTTTTTCATCAAAGTATCCAGATGTAATTTCAAAACCATTCAAACCAAGCCCGTGCATAAATTCTATGATATTGGTAAAATAGTTAAAAAAAAAAGAGAATTATATTAAAACATCATTACCACCATATCCCCCTCATTCTGGAGTATTTCAAAAAAACTGCAAACGTAATTGCCAACAACTCAGAATAATCTTGAGGCTTGGCACCGTCGGTTGCAAGTTATAGTCGGCCACAAACATGCGGGTGTAATAAATGATTCAAAATGAGTATGTTCACATGTGCGTTATTGGCCAGGATTATTGAAAAACCGCAATGTTCAGTGGAAAAAATTAAAAAAGAATCAGACAAATTTTGGAGAAAAAAATAGTCCATTGTTCATTTGAGTTCTTAAGCAGTTTAGCTGCAAATTGTAATTTGACAGAAATAAACTGAAAATATATTGAGTTAAAAATCTTCCTAGTTATTTTAACAGTTTTATCGGACAGAACATTGGTGTCCATTTTCGCCGCAAAAATAGACACCAATACTAGCCGTGGCGGTGAACAGTTTATCGGCAAATCTTGGTGACGGTGAACCGTGAGACAGTGAAACGTAAGCAACCCAAAAATTCGACGATTCTGCTTGCATTTGCCAACTAAAATAGGCAAACATTTAACAAAGTGTTTAATTAGTGTTTACTAATTGCTCTCGCAATGTGAAAATTAAACAAGCTTTAAAGGCAGTACTTGGCAGTTCTGCTAGTACAAAATAAATCGGAGTTTCGTTTTAGATTACGTGTGAGGTATTTTGATTTTTTATCTTCATGTAGATGTCAGTTTGTTTCATTCGGTTTTGATAAAACTTCTAATATGCTTAATTGTAGACCAAAAGGAAAGCAGAGTACAGACCTACGTAAATCAAAGCTCTAGCTCCTTTGCTCTTCAACATCGCTCTACATCGCTCTACATCGCTTACACAACCAACCGATCGCCAATGTAAAAAACTTCTCTATTAGTGTAACTCGTACGGGCGAATGATGCATTTCTAATAAAAATCACTTTTTAAATCTTCTAAAATGTTCCTCATAAAGCCATTTATGTCACGTCACACATTCTGTCACTTAAATTCCCTCCTGGAGTACCACACATCAAGCTATTCTGCATGTCACACAGGCTTCTTTCATATCTTTCCGGAAAAACTGACAACATCCTGTAATTAAATTTTACCGGGGCCCTCACATTCTCTATTCTTAGAATTTTCCATTAAAATTACGGTGGTAGACACCAAAATTTCGAATTTCTCCAAAATAAAGAACACATCAATCTAAAATAGTTTCGATACGGTGTTTGTTTTTGGCATTCACTTTGTTGCTTATACAAAAACTAGCAATAAAAATATTTCTTCATATTTTCTTAAAGAAAAAATATGAAGATCGTGCAAGAAAACTGACCAGCGAAAAGGACGAAGAAACCATTAAATTGTTCTCGGAAAATAGATCGCTATATATGAACATTGAGAAACTGAAATCCGAATTAGAACGTGAAAAAAATAGTTTCGAAGATCGTAACAAGAAGCTTAAAGAACAGCAACGTTTAATGGAAGAGATGCAAGTAAGATTCTTGAGTCTTATTTGCTTTTTTATTATTATTTTAGCATTGATATTTGCAATCGATAGGAGAAAAAATGTAGAGTATAGTTTTTGGTTATTCTTTTTAGATATACGACTAGTTTTTATCCTCAAAAATAAATAAAGTGGAACATAAGGTGGAAATAGGACTAACCACAAAAAAATGTCGTTACATAGTTTAGGAATAATATCATTCAAATTGTTACCTTTTTGGAAAAATATACAATAAGATAGTGTAACAGTTTATTTTGATATATTTTCACGTATGTCCTCTTATCGAGTTACACACGGCAACTCCGGATTGTTTTCTTCTTATCGTGTCAAAAGAGCTTCGTTCAGTGTTACTTTTAGGACCATTCCTACAATGTTCAGTTGCTTAGACTTTTACAGAAAATACCATGCAAAAAAAAAGTCGCATATTGAATGTGGTGGGAACTGGTCCGGTCGTAGTAAATAGTACGATTTTATTCAACAATCTCAAAACTATTTCACATATCGTTCATACGAATAATTTTCTCTTCAATTAGTTAACGATAATAAATAAAATGAAAAACTTGTCGAAATTGTCCAAAACGATTGAAGAATACGAGAAAATCATAGGCGAGTTGAAGACGGAACATAAAACAATGTACCGGGAGAATAACAACCTCAAGGACATCATAGTAAAATTGGAACACGCGAAATTAAAAGATATCGATTCATCGCGAAGTATGGACATTTATCTCGGAGAACGAATGAGCGGTGGCGATAAGCAAGATCGTCAAATGGAGAAACATCGTCTTCTACCGATCTCACAAAAAGAATCAAGCGAACGAGAATCGCGCCACTGTCTATCGTCCAATGCGTTCCTAGTGAATCCACTATTCCATGCGAGAGAGACTGAGAATATTGGCGATACCGGTGGCGGCCATACGACCGAATACAAACTCAAACAAAAGCTCAGCGTCTATCTAAATAATAAAAAAGGCTCAAATTCACACTATCCCGATCCGAGTTTCTACATTAAAGAAACGAAAAATTTCCATAATACCGCAAGCTTTCCGCTTCAACGAGTCCATCATTATCCGAAAGGATCGCCCGAAATCGATGATTTACAAAATCATCTGTCCGTTAATATCGAACGTGCCATCAAGACTATTAAGAAGAGTCCGATGATTGTGCAACGCGTGAAGAGCATTTCGCACCACGACGTACTATCGTCCGTACAAAGTACGTCGAGCGAAACTAGCTTGATCTCGTGTCTAAGCCACCCGAATGCTGAAACAGCAACAAACCAAGCTATAGCCGATGATGATGACAATTTAGTACAATCTCGAGCCTGCGAAAATAGCAATTTGAAGGTAAATAACAGCAAGTCGGCTGTAGTACTTAAGCAACAATTACTGTGGCTTTTGTATGGTGTCATTGTTATTTTATGCTTCATGCTCATCATTGCTTTGATGGTACTGTAACTAAAATCGATCAAAAATCTTCGTATTATTTAATTTCAAAGATTTTTAAAAAAAAAATACACGTCTTGAGAGTCCTCCTTCCGACGTAAAAGAAATTTTTTATATTCGACTCGAAAATATTGAAAAGTGCTAATGGGATTTTTTTCTTTTTTTATAAGACATTCGTTGTTCATCGGATTATAATGTGAAAATGATACGTTGAATATTTTTAAACTCGTAAAAAACTGACAAAATGAAATGATTTCAAATAAAACCACTTAAATTAATTTTAATAAAAAAAAACAATTTTCTTAAAATAATTTTTTTTACGTGAATTTTAAATAAAAACATGAAATTCTCTCATAGGGAATTTGTGGAGGTGGTTTCCTGGATAAACGAATGTTTCCTGCTAGTGGAATTAAATACATCTATCAGAAAATTACCAAGAGTAAAGAATAAAGATGGTTAAAAAGCCCCTATGATTCTGGTTTTCTATTTATTTTGGATTAAGGAATATGCAATTTTTTCTAATCTGTATGTTTTTGTCTTTATATAAACATTACTGATTACTTTATTACATATATTTATATTTTTTGTATTTTGTAATCATAATATTTAATTTGCAATTAAATTTAGTAATTGTTTTTATTGTCTAGAGTTTGTGTGTTTTAGTTTGATGATTTGACTTTACTTGCATGGGTGTTCTAAAAGACTGAATTTTAGTTAGTTGAGTTCAGCTCTAAGGATTTTAATTTTGTGTTAGATTGATTGCCTCTGGCTTCTCAATGTATTGCGTCTACGGTACAAGCGTCTTTTCAGTGGAAAATGAAACATGTTTAGTAAATACTCTGCCGACGAAATTTTACCGACACCGATCGGTTTCTTAAATAGACATTAACGAAATCGTTTGACGGAGTACCAATGAAATCTTTATCCCGGATTACATGGTCTAATTTGTTTCCTGTTTTTTCCGGCGGGATGAAGTCCTCGAGCTAAACTCGAACATTTTCGTAGGACATGGTTTCATTCGTCTCAGAAGGCGAGGCCTATTCTCTCAGAAATTTGAGGTCGATCAAATTTTTTTTATTATTAAAAATTGCCAAACTCGTAGTGCAATTTTTTTTCTGATTTTTCTGCACTGAGTAGGTGGTCTTTTCGACATTGAAAATTAAGAAGAAAAAGTTTACTTACCTAATCGAAGGGAAGAGGAAAACAAGAAAACAAATGGGACTCTCTTAAGCAGGAAGGCTGACTTAGATTTAAAGGACTATAGGTTCTACATTTTTCTTACACGATAAAGTAACGTCTGCCTAAATTTCACTGTACTACTGCCTAATTTCGCTGTATGGCTTAACCGAAACGCGTCCACAAGTGCGTTCATTTTAGCGAGTTGTTAAGAGGGAATTGATATAGGAGGCAAACGTAAACACCATTTTTTCATTGCTACTAGTATTTTGTTTTCATATTCCCTGGAAGCATGAAAGTCAGCATCATTGAAGTTACTAATTTCCATTGCTTGAAAGTGAAAATGTTCCAGTGTCCTCTGTATATCAACATCGAAGATGACACCAGGCACCGACCTCATGATTGAAGGGGAAGAATGGAAGTTTTTTTATTTTAGAAGCATTAAACTATTTGATTTGCTCTGCTCCATTCCAATATTGTGCCAAAGAAACAAATAACTCACAGCGTGTAGAGTTGAAGCTGTGGGTTTTTCGAATTGTACTATTCTATGCAAATATATATAGGATTAAGGGTGGGCAATAGAAGGTCTTTAATAAAAATTAGGAATAAAGTTGGAGATAACACTGAGCCTTGAGACACGCCTGAATTGATACGGAATGGAGATGATGAAGATTTGGGATGGGTTCCAACTAGAAAGTAAATATTTGCGTCAAACTCCGTGAAATTCCGCTATCCGAATTTATGGCTACAAGCGGTAGACGAATAGATCGCGAGGCTCGTTTTGCTTCCCTTGTAAGCAATAGGCTGAACATTCTCTAAGTTCTAGAAAAGCGAGAAAGATGGAAAAGACTTCGAAGTGATGGGAACACCATCCGACCCAACGGATGCAGGCATGGAAAAGAACGCTCGTCCCTAGACTGTATGAATACATAAAGTCTTAGTATGGCTTCTGGAAAATTCCTTATTGAGTTCTAAATTTTATATTGGAGCAAAATCGTGTAGCCGGCATGTAAGGGTTCAAAAACTCCCGCACGAATTTTAACAGATTATTCGGTCACACTTCGCGAACTTTATATGGTGAAATAAAGCTGATGTACCAAAGTCTGCTAAAACAAAGGAATAGAATGGGATATAGAATATGAAGACTCTTTGAAATTTTCCAGTTGACTTGCTCTATGCATAATTAATCCATGGATTGGGCATATTATAATTTATGTGCTTCATAATGCTGAGCATTGCGTCCTTAGAAGATTCTGGTATCTCGAAAGAAAAAACAGTGTTCTGAATTGGATTTGGAAGCCAATCGAAATCCGAGTGAAATGTGAATGTTCGTTCATGTCGAAACATTTATGAGAAATCATTGTAGGACTGCAAGAATCTGGCGTGGAAGATTAAGATCAAAACTGGGTATTGAAAGACGAACACTTTAGACTCGGCCGTTTGCTGTTTGATATCCTATTTTTTTTTTATTAAAATCAAGACTATGACGTCGTACAATTAACTTGTATTAGTTATAGAAATTTCCGGTTCTATTCTCATTCTTAAACACTACCATCGAGCTAAAAAATATACCGCTCAAAAAATTAAAATTCCGGTAATTAATCGAATTGTGCTTCTTCGAATATTTTCAGTATCCAAAACTGAAGGATGAATTGCAAGAGAATAAAAAACAATTGGCCGATAAAATATGTCTGATCCAGGATATCGAAGAACGTCTTCAAGAAAAAACGCGCGCTCACGAGAAAGCATGTAAAACTCTAAAAACGCTTGTGATCAACACTAACAGTCTCGAGCGTGAAATCGAGCGACTGAAGAAATCGGTAAATAAAATTGTATTTATAATCCTGAACTGAGCTTAAATTGATTTCATTTTTTTTCCAGAATGAATCTCAAAGTGTGTCCTACATAAAAGAGGTAATATTTAATTTGTTTTTACGATCGTCAGTGTTTTGATTTGATTTGTTTATACTCCTGATCCCCAATAAAACAGCTCTTCATGAAATCAAACAAGTTGATCGTTGAAGCAAACCGACTTTATTCTGATATATTTTAATTAATGTGTCTTTTTTGTGTGTGTTGTAACAATTTTATTTATAATTTAACAGTTTGTTTGAAACAATATTTTACGAAAATAAAATACAGGACTCTATCAAATTGTTTGTTTGTAAAAATACAGGACCGTACAACATTCGAATCTGAATCGACAGCTCTATGCGGTACTGCGAACATCAGTGAAAATAAGACTGTAAGTGTTTTACATGCGAAATTGATCGCGGAGAAGGATTTGGAAATAGGCAAACTGAGGCAGGAGGTTAAAAAGAAGACTGCTAATTTACAGGTACAGTAGTTGCCTGTATTATTTTTTTGAGGAAGTTTTTTGAAATTGTTTCTCTTTTATTTAGAATCTCGTCAATAAGGAATTGTGGGAGAAGAATCGTGAAATTGAACGCTTAACAAAACTGGTCAATAAATCAATCAATTCATCAATGTCCGGCAGTACTGTTCATGATGTTGATCCACTACAGCAATCGTTCACCGATTCGGATTACGATCAAGCTCTAAATCAAAATAAACGACTGCAATCGAAGGTTGATTCACTAATACAAAGGCTGTCGAGTGTAACAGAGCGCAACTCGGAGTCAGTGGTCCAGCAACTGAAAATCGAAATTTACGAAGCTCAGGAACAGACCGATAAGGCTGAGCGATGGAGGAAAGAATGTGCAGATGTTTGTAGCATACTAACATCCCGATTAGAAGAGTTGGCTGGATTCTTAGATTCGCTGTTAAGACACAAAGAAATTTTGGGTGCGTTGGGTGCAGATAGGCGTCGAGCAATGCGTAAAGCTGTCGACAAGTCATTGGAATTATCGCGCAGCTTAAACAGCATGTCGTTATCAGTAAGTGGCATATCAGTGGGAGATCATAGTCTGGAGTTCTTAGGAAGCATATCAAATATTTTGGATCATACGTCTTCTGAAAATAAAGAGAATCGAACTTTAAATTGTTACGGCGATATTTCAGCCACTGGCAATGGTCAAATAATAGATAACCTGCGTGCGGAAATTAAAGCTCTCAAGAAAGAGTTGGAAAAGAAGAAATCGCCCGATTCGTCGAAGAAAGATCGTCGTAGTTTACCTCTGAAATTAGAAAATCAGTCGGAATCCGAAGCATGGTCCGAGCCTGATCGAAATGTTTCATTAGCGCGTATCGGATTAGAAGAATCCGTGGCCGTCAAAAGTACTGCAAATGCAAAGGAAGAAGAAAACGGCAACACAAGCACTGATAGTGAAACTGATCTGAGCCGAAAATGTAAAACGAAAATTCTCGATAGGACTAGTCAATTGGAGCAAATTATTTCGCAGCGAGACAATAAAATCCTACAAGTTCAATGCGACCTGGTCGAGGCTGATAATCGACTCAAAAAGGAGACAATGCGTCGTATCGAAGTCAGCCGCGAGCTCGAAGAATATCGCAAGATCAATGAAATATTGGAAATTGAAATTGCAACTTTCAAGGAGCAAGCAAGTCGCTATGAGTCGTCGATGAATGACATCGATGTCTACAAACGGCAAGTAGAAGAGAAAGAAAATGCACTCGTACGACTAGCGGAAGTGCGTGATAAACTCAACGTCGATATTCGTGTGGCTGAAATGAAGATCGAATCGTTATGGACGACATGCGAAGAACTGAAACAGAAACATGAACGCGATCTGGAAGCAACTCGCGGTCAGCAAAACGAAAAACTGATAGCACAGCAAACGGAATTAACGCGAAAATACGAAGAGAAATTGCGTCAAGTCGAAAACAATCAAAAGGAATATTTAGCTCGCGATTGGATTTCACGTATAATGTTCGATGAAACAAAGCATGAATTAGAAAATGCCCAAAAGAAATACACTGAAGCGCAGTTCACAATCGAATTTATGCGCGAAAACGAGGCCGAATTGAATGCACAATTAATCGAAAATGAGAAATCATTGCGACAATTTAAGAAGAGCTTGGACGATGCGACACTACAATCGTCCAAAGTCGTATTGGAACGCACAAAGGCACTAAGCGAAAAATTGCATCTCGAAACACAATTGCAACAATTAACCGCCGAAGTTGAATCGCTCAGAAGCGAAAAGGAGCACATTTTAGCAACTAATACTTTACTAAATTCGAAATTGACGAGCGCTACGACTGTCCCCACAAAAATGACAAAACAATCGTCGAACGGAAGTGATCTATCGCAATCGGGCTACACCTCCGAAGATGTCCCGATAATTGGTGGTCACGGCCGTCGTGGTGCTGCAATACGATCGGATAATTCGTCACCCGATCTTGGTATTGAAAGTGATGCTGGACGGACTTCAAGTGCAGATACGGCTGCTACTGCTAAATCTCAAGCACCATCGATGTTGAGATCCAAGGAGCAATTACATCAATTCACGATTACCAATGATGTATGCCACGGTAAGAATCAACGTTAAGGTGTTCCGCATAAACCGTGACTTTAATAACACTCTTTTTTTGTAATTTTTTTTAGATACCATTTCCAGTACGGATAATGCCAATGCACAAAACTCTCAAATCGATATAACAAATAACAATAGTAACACCGCAGAAAAGCAGGAACAAGTCGTGTCTACATCGGGACACGATTGTGCCAAAGTAGATCAAGAGAATGCGGAACTTCGACGTAAATTGGTTCGAACAAAACGTGCCCTCGAGGATACGTGGAGCAATTTACGAGCGGCTAACCAACGAAAGGAACAAGTCGAACGCGATATTCGTCAACAAATCGTGAAAACACAAAACGTATTGAAAAATGTTCGCACGAATATGGAAAGTGAACTTGTTTCACCGAAAAACAATTAAAATCTCGATGTGTTCGAAATAACAATCCGTAACAGCTAACCACCGTTGCATATTAAGATTGACTCCCCGAATCCATTGCACAAACACCGTTTCTCCTTTTAACGACATAATTTCTGGGGAGTCTGCTAATTCACGTTGATGAAAATCGTCGTAGAGAGACGTTGCAAAAAGAGCTACTACTGTACTATATAAAAAAAACCTAACTTATGTGCCATTCATATTGAATGAGATTTTTTTTATTATTTTACCTAATTAATTTTTATTGTGTTTCAATCGTTTTTAATTGTATGTGAATGTGAACGGACGAAAGTTGAGATAGATTTGGTAAAGACTAGATTTTTTTACTACTAGAACATATTTTTTTTAGACAAGTGACGAAATTATGAAACTAAGGAATTTCATTTGTGTTCAAAATAATTTGCAAAAGACTTTAGATTTATTTGAAAAATCTTTTATAATTTGTTAAAATTGGATGTAACAGAATTAAGTCAATTTTGAGAATAGCTGTGAAACGATCGTGGTGTATATTTTCTTTTAAAAAGCAATTCAGTTTGTGCTCATATTTTGTTTTTAATGAATATGCTCAATTTTTTTTAGTTTTCGTAGCCCTTATCTCCGTCACTTTGTAATTAATTATTGTTAATTTTAATCTTATTGTGTTAACCATTAAATGAAAAGAAGAAAATTGATTTTAAACCAAATTAATTATTTTTTTATTGAGATATTTTTTAAAATAGTTAAACAATACACACATGAACTAATAGACCACGAAAGAACGCATCAAAATATTAACTTTTTGCGTCGAAAGTGGATGAAGTTTTGGTGAAACTGACAGAAAATTAGAATATTTTTCAGCACCAACTATATTCCCACTCAATGCATAATTTATTCATATGAATTTTTCAGTTGCTATTGGTTTCAGAATATTAATATAAATCGTGAACAGTGCGGAATGTTTTATAGGGTCACTTGTAAAGGATTTAAACCTGAGCAAATGAGTTCTGTTTACATTCTTATCAGATTCACAAATACCATCAGAGCTGTCAGACAGTAGTTGATTTGCTATAGGCAACTTTGCTGTTCTGGTAGATCGTATCACAGCCAATAGTACTGAAAAATTATGATCATTAACACCTGCTAGTACACTGCCATACCCGACCCGATTCCTGATCTTCCTTCCTATTCCTAAAACTGATTAAGTTCGGTATCCCCTTTCTTTTCCACAATTCCTTCTAACTCTCCTGTCATTCGCTCCAAGAAACACGGAAAAATATTTGATAGAACAATACCGCGGCCAATTGGGTTCCGTTTGTTCTTGAAAATTAGCCAAAAAACACCGCATCAAACAATGCCGTCAGACTCAAAGAATCTGCGTGCTGGACTGCGAAACCGTATGGGCATAGCAACATCCTGGGACAGTTACCAAAGGAATTGGTTCCGTCACCGACTGACTACATCACCCCCAAACTGAGCTTCACGAAAGGCTTCTCTGTTGGTTTCCCAACTAGAGAGGAGTGGAAGAACGGTGCGGTGGAAACAGACTTCGACACGATAATATTTACCGACGGTTCAAAAATGAACTGCGGGGTCGGGACAGGAATATTCTCTGATACGCATAATTTCGCCCACACCACGACCACACTAGCGTCTTCCAGGCGGAGATACCGGGGATCCGTGAGGCTTGTCGGACATTGAAATACGACTTATCGCCAAAACGCAACAGCGTTATTTTCACCGATAGCCAACCCGCAATCAAAGCACTAGATTCGGCTACCATCTCTAATCTCCTCTGAACTAGCCGGTTTAGCGGAGCGACTCAAAGTTTTTGTGCTCTGGGTCCCGGGACATAGAGACATAGTGGGAAATGAGCGGGCTGATGAACTGGCCAGAAAGGGCTCCGCTCTTCCTGGCTCTTTTGCAGAATTAGTCCACGTTCCTTTAGGAGTTGTCAAGAGAGACATACTCTCCCACTTCCAATCAGCGGCTAGGTCCAGATGGAAAAGCCTAACCATCTGCGCCATATATAGGAAGATGTGGCCAACTTACAACCGAGCCAAGTCAGACGAACTTCTATACAAGACCCGGGCAGACATCTCCAGAATCACGGCGATTAGTACGGGTTACTGGCCAATTGGGGATCATGCTGCCAAATTGGGCATTCCGTTAGTGCACACTGCCAGGACACAAATGAGCGAGAGTCGCTCGTTCATTTCCATTGCGAATGTCCGGCTTTAGCTAGAGCCCGAGAGCGAGCACTAGGCAAACCCTTCTACGAGGACCTGAGGGAGATTTCGGTTAAGAAAATTGGAGTTATTACTCTTCCTGGACAGTACAGGATACGAGCTCCATCCATGATCTCACTGATCACGGAAGGGCATATTCCTGAGACCAAAATCACCAGATCGTCCGCATACGCAATCACTTTGATTCCCTCCCTGTCTAGTCTCACCAGGATTTTATTCATAACCAATAGCCAAAGTAGAGGTGAGATAACACCTCCCTGTGGTGTTCCTCTACGCACTTTCTTGGTCAAGTTACTGTTTCCTAGCTTTGAATGGATAATTCTGGTTCGTAGCATGGATATTATCCAATCGCTGAAGCTTTCATCCACCCCCAGTTCGCTGAGGGATTCTTGGATAGCTTCAGTGTGGACGTTGTTGAAGGCCCCTTCTATGTCTAGAAAGGCTGCTAGCATGCATTTCTTGTAATTTATCGTATGCTCAATCGTGCGCACGACTTCGTGGAGAGAATTTAGTCTTCGGTTTGTGTGACCATAGAGAAGTAGCAGTGCTTACACCTTACAAGAAGCGTTTGGCGGACCTGCTGCGGAAACGAGTGTGGAGGCCACACCGGAACATCTAGATCGAACCAGTTACCAGAATTTGGTAAATTTTGTTTGACCAATCTATCGGATAAATTGCGATGATACCTTTTTCTTTATAAGAGCTGTTTTTACATACAGAATTTCTTGGACTCTGGTTCATAGAGAAGACTGACTGACTGCCATGAGAAAAACTTGCCATAGAGTTGGTTGGCATATTTCAACTTTTATAATTTTTTTTCCAGATCGAAGGAGTTGAAAGAGTGACTGATCTGATCTTTGCAACTACAGCAAGGGTATGAGCTTAATTGGGCTGTGCTGATTGCCGTGATCCTGTTTTGAGAAACCCGAAGTCTTTAATATGTGAATATGCAAACGGACCCTAAACAGGAGAATTATAAGCTAACAAGGGTAGGATTACCATCTTGAAGATTTAAAACTTGTGCTCCTCAGAAAGATGAAATTTTCTGTTGATAATAGAATTGAAGAGCATGCATAGCCTCACTGACTTTGAAGCATACGTTTTTTTGCAGCTAACTATTTCATAGCATAACATAACTGTTCCGGGAAAATAAATTTTGCAAACAGAAGGTAGAAAATTGTTCCACATCCGTTGGAAAAATTTCTAAATTCAACATGACTACATACTGTATCCTTTTATTATCTGGCAATCATCGGAATAAAATGATTGACAGTAAAGCTAAAAAGAACTAATATGAAATTAATCTTCGTCCATCAAACAGTCCCATTGCTACGATAAAAATAAGTCGAAGCAAAGCAGGACGATAGACGTTAAATTCAATTTTGTTTTTAAATCCGGAAGAAATGTATCTACCCTTATATTCAACACAATTTTAAGACATTGTGAAGCTATTATAAAGCAGAAATATCGAAATATTATTTATCTTGCCCCCAAATGTTAACTGCAGCAGATTGCATTGAGTCCTGCAGTTTAGTTGGGGACTTACTTTTATCTACCGAAAAATACGAATAAACCGACTGCAATAAATTGAAACGTGGTTAAGAAAAAAAATTAACCTCAACGCATAAATTAGCCACATTTGGAACTAGTGTAATTTAAAATAGATTTTGATGCCGGTAACCTTATGATTGCAATTAAAGAAAAACCGTCGACCTGAATGACAAAACAACTAACTAAATAAAAGTAGGAACGAAATAGAATCGGTGCTACTTTCCCGCTCAAAAGTTAAAACGAAAAGACCGAAAATTAAATTCGAAGCTCGCCTCTTGGCTGCGCGCTATGTTTGATTAGCGCTCGCTTCTCCCTTGCCTTTGCCTGCCCTGATAAAATCGGAATTCAGTTCCAGCACAATTAAGCGGTGATGCCATATTTTACTTAGGGAAATTTTTCACAGATATAAAACTTTTCCAGTCGCAAAGCAAATATTTGGCGGGAAAACAATTTAAATTCTTATTTTTGAGGATTTATATTACATCTACCATCTCTAAAAAAAAATTATCGTACCGCAACTATTAAACGCTTTAGAGCCGTGTAATTGAACAAATAATAGTTTTAGTCAGGCAGAAGCAAAAAACATCCCTTGAAAATGTCATAACTATCTCAACCCGTCTAGAATGTGAAAAGGATGCGATTCGGGGGACGAGTCCGTCCACATTTATACTGATGGTTGGAGCTGTTTTTAGCATCTCATTCCACTGGAGCCTGCACTGTGTATCAGTCGGAGCTTATGGATATTAAGGAGGCCTTGTCCTGGCTGAGGTATAATTTAATATCTACTTGGCTAAGTGGCAATAAAATCTTTGGAATCGGCCTCTAAAAAATCAAGGGTTTCAGCGGAATATCGATCATCTCTGGAGGGGATGGTTCCTACAGTTTAATATTCATCTGTGATGCCGGGGCACAGGGATATTTCGGGTAACTGTATGGCTTTTGAACTTTTTCGACACGGTACAAGATCAACATCAGAGTCGGTGTTCTGACGGTACACTGTCTTATAGGCCGGCATGCTAAAAAAACTCGGTCTCATTTCAAACGACTTCTGTAGAAGATGCTTGGATGATGAGGAAGAGGATACAGTACTACTTCTTCTCTGTACCTGTCCAGTTCTATCCGCTAGGAGTTCAATAGTTGAAGTCGGTGTTCTTTTTTAGCCTTTAATTACCTTCCGAAAAAGTAAGCACACGGACAGGGACGTCATTTGTGGGGGGGGGGGGGGAATTTCCCCCCCCCTGAATTATGTATTTTTATAGATTATATATAACATATGTATATTTATATATAAAAATATATACAAACATAACATCTTGCCCCCCCCCCCCCCTAGAAAAAACTGAAATGACGTCCCTCCATACGGACAATCAATTTGGACACGCTAGTGCACAAACGATTGATCTTCGAACACTATCGAGATAAATAACAAATTGCTACTGAGAGTTCCGAACTCGGAAGACACGATCGATTCAAACGAAAAAATAAAAAAGAAGCAATCTGATACTGGTAAACATTTATTAATAAGATCAATCGTTTTAAACTTAAAATAATAAAATAATCGAGACTAATTTGTATACTGAGCGTTTGCTAAGATCGCTTGTATGTCCATCTTGACACGGCGTTGTTCAGATGGTTCCATATTCCTCAAGTCCTCGGCAATTGTCAACGCGTAGTAGTCAAGAGTATCGAATGATTCTGCTGGCGTATTAATTGCTGCAAGAATTCTGTCGATTTCATTATCTTCTGAAAACCAAAAGCAAAAGTATTTATTTTAATATTTATTAACACTGACACATCAATAAAGAAAAGTGCGATGCTCGCATTAAATTACTGTATACCATTTAATCCACAGAAAGTCAATCTTATCGTCTGAAAACGAACTACTCTTATTTTAAAGTGTATTTAAAAACCCAGATTATTGTATCGAGTTCCAATCACATTAAAATATTACAGATCAAGTAGAATAAGATTTTTAAAATGTTGCTTTATCTTTCTGTTCCATCTTCACCTGCACTGCTTCATTCTACTTCGAGAATACCTCTACCCACACCAAGAATAAAAAAATACTACTAATCTTTTCTACGCATCATGTGAGCTGATTCTTACAAGTCGCTTACCTTATTCAGCTAATAAGTGCTTTCATGTTGCTATTTTGTTCTAATACTATTATTTCTTATTTTCAGTTAATTAAATCTTAATTAGCAAAGAACAAGTAAAGTTTCGGTACGTTCGGAGCCATTCTCTCTTAGATTTAAGTTAAATGAATTACGATTAAGTTTTAGAAGTTAATTTTTTGCAAATTTTCCTCTTCTAACTTTAATTGGATTTGTTTTATTTTACCATAATTCTCCTTTCCTAGATTTGTGTTTATAGCTGGAAGAGCAATTGCTCTATCGCTTACCACTGCGCAAACTGCTTATACTTATCCTCAACATGTTTCTTTTTTGCAGAATAAATAGATTGGCTTTACATCATTTAAAATTTATTACTAAGCTAGAAACGCCAGACATATTCACCGAGAATATCTGGTCTGTTCTAGATAGCCAGGGTCTGAATCCACCTTGGTATCCGCCAATTATTTCGTTACCATAGGTCTTAAGACGACGTTCAATTATTTTGATCACTATTTTGTAGGACGTACACAACAATGATATTCGACTGCAATTCTCACAGCAGAGTTTGTTTCCTTTCTTGTAAATTGGACATATGATGGTTTTTCGCCAATGGTCGGGTATAATTCCTTTGTCCAAATTTTGCATATCATCTTGTGTAGTATTTCCGCGACGCAGTTTGCACTGTTTTTCATAAGTTCAAATAGTACTTCGTCGATTCTCGCAGCTTTGTTTAGTTTTTGGTCACATGGGGCTGCTTTGATATCGGCTAGTGTGGGTAGTGTCGATACTGGTTATTCTTCGTCAATTTAGATGTTGTCTGTCATGATTGATGCTAATTGAGTAAAATTGAGAAGATGCTTGAAGTAGAAAGCCATTTCCTTTTAATTTCCTGTGTGTCGCTGATGATGTTCCCCTCCGCGTCTTTGCAGAGATTAGTTTTGGGCTTATATCCCTTTCTTAGATCGTTTACTATTGCGTATACGTCACGGGTTTTATTTTGTCTCATATTGTCGTCCACTTCCTTGGTTTTCGCCTTTAGGTCTTTTTTGCATATCGCCTAAGCTCGTCATATCTATTTGACTCGTGTTTTTCGTTTAGTAAAAATTTTTTAAGTCTCGTTCTTTCTATCTATTGCGTCGCGGCATTCTTGGTCGCACCAGTTATCATTTTTTCGCGGGGTTTGGTGTCCTAATATCTCTTCTGCAGAGGATTTGATGCCGTCTCGTATTTTCGTCCACATATTCTCCACTGACATATTCTGGATGTTTTCGTATATTGATGTCAAATATTGATCCAGTGTTGATATGTAGGCCTGTGCCACCGTTTCGTCGTTGAGCTTCTTGATATCAAATTTGCATCGGCATCGATACTTAGCTCTGAGTAGATAGTGATCAGAGTCACAATTGGTACCGCGGTGGGTTCGTATTCGCATATCTACTGGAAGCAATCGCTTTTTTAATTAGAACGTAATCTATCTAATTGAAGGTGTGACCATCTGGATGATGCATACGTTCGTTTGTGAATATTGCGATGTGGGGAGAGAGCTAGAGCTTACTATATTTTTGCTGCTTGCGAAATCAACAAGACACTTGCCATTGTCGTTGGTTATGTCATGGAGACTGTGCCCTCCTGTTGTGCCTCAATGAGCCTCCTACTTTTGGATTTTTGCATTAAAATCCCTAAGACAACTTCTAGTTCATTCGAGGGAATTGAAGACAGCAGACCCAGAATATGTATACGTGATAAATGCAAAGTAAGAATAACTTAAAGCTCATTCTGCGCACTCATGCAGTCGCAGTTTTTTTGTGGTTCTTCCGCATTTTGCTATAAAGTACTTTTATGTTCTGGAGGGTAAGGTCAATTATGATCTGTCGCCATATTAAAATTGTTCACTGGATAAATATTAAAAATCGACGCGTATGAAAGGGTGTCTGTCATCAATCATCTTATCAGCTGTGGAGCGAAAGTCAGGGCACAACTGCATTGGCTTGTCCGTTTCTAACTCACTTAGCAGATTCCGTGGAATAGAAGATGTCGTGTTTAAGATTAGGCTAAGAAATTTGAAGAATCTTCAACTATCTGATCAGGAGTACTGTTCTAAAAAAAAAAACACGCACTGTGCACACTGTCTAACTAAAAGCCACTTACTTTGTCCACCGTATTTACGAATGCGCTTCCGCTTTTGGGCTACAGCTGGTTGCGGGTTGTAAGTCACCGGTTCTACCCTTTCAGGAGAATGTTGCGAGCTGGGTGAAGCCGCCAATTCGGTTAAGAGACATTCCGACTCTGGATAGATCTCCATTTTGAATGTAGTGATTTCTTCCATTTGATCGTTTAAATCGAAGGTAGGTGCCAAGTCGCTAAAATAAAATTCTATTGTAAAACGATGCAAGTTCAAGAACCGTACAAAATACCCGTCGTCGTCAACAATGAAAGGCTTCAGGAAACCTAAACTATTCATCAAGGGGCAATCGCTACTAGTTTTAAACCTCTGTTGGCGTGTGTATCGGTTTCGGAGTTGCTTCCAACGCTTCTGGCATAGTTCGGCTGTAATAAGAAAGTATTAAAAATAAAGTTTTCTGTAAGGAACGTTTTTGAAACATACTTGAAGCATTTAAGGCCGCGGCAACATCACGCCAGATTCTTACTCGTACAACATTATTTTTATAATATTCGTTGGTGTTGTCGTACAAAATGGGCCTTCTCTCCACCTCTACAATTAATTTTTCATCCATATTCAGGTTTAAATCCCAAACAATTCAACAAAAACTTGGGCAAGGAAAATTAATTTTGAGTTTTCTCACTGACCAATGACATTTGAGAATTAGACAGAGATAGGAGATGGGATGTGTATACAAAAAAGTGCTGAACTTCGTGTCATAGTGAAGTGTCCCAGTTCCAATAACAAATTAAAACCGATGCTACGTTGACTAGATCGTATATAGAGCTATTATTCGAAAACGTAAAATTTTTTTACTGAAAACTAATTCAATTAAAACTGCAAATCAATCCGAAACGAATATTCATCGAAATTCGATCACTGGAAAAATTCAGCAAATTTTTTCCTCCGCTATGGCACTACTATATTTTCCGCTGTCAACTTGACATTTCAGAAGTTTGCTATTTGGGGCTTTGGGGGTAATAAACGTAAATAAACATTTCTTTTTTCTGATCCGATTTTTTTTGCGACTACGAGGTAAAGGTTTGACGCGAAAAATATGCTCGCAACGTAAAATCGAAGCTAAGTTAAAGCTAGTGAGTCGGAACGAGATGTGGGGCGATGTGATGTGTTGAAAAGGACGCGAACGTGCCGAACCGAAAGAGGAGCGCCCCCGTAATGATCCCGTGGGTTCGTGAAAAGTTTGCAGAACGTCGCGCACGTTGGATTGCTTCCAGGAAACGAAATGACGTTGGCAGCGGCGGCGGTGGTGGATCGGCCACGACAAACTCAACAACTACAAACCTTACGGCAACATCGAATCAAAATTCTGGTCAGCGAGTCGATGAAAAACAAAAATCAACGTCAAAATTGTAAGTAAAATTTTCGTCCCTTCTTGCGTGTTCTTGAAAGTATCCCGTTGGGGTTTGCTGTCCAGATTCATGAAATAGCGAGCCTGCGACAAGAGTTGGAAATGGACAAGTTGGTTTCGATGTTTCGTAAACGGTTAGTGGTAGTAGCAATTTGTTCGGGTGTTCTTTTTGTCTTTTGGCGGCCGTACGGGTCATGGGCACAGCAAAATTTGCTGGATTCCGGAAAAGTGTTTGGTATGGTTTTTGCACTGATTTAGTTTTTAATTGGAGGAAGGTCCAATGGAAAACCACGGAACGAGGCGTCCTACCAGGTAGGGTGCTTGATATTTTGTTATAAAGCGATGACGGACGTTATTCTTCTAAAAATGTATTCGTTTGGACAAAAAATATACAAGACAGACCTCAGATGTGCAATGGATTGGCTAAGAAGCGCAGGAAGTAAACCAGCCTTGCCGATAGATGAAGGTGAAAGTTTAGGATCGCCTTTTACAGATGAGCACTGATTCCTCGATGCCACTTCAAGAGGTACAAGAACTAGAGAAATAAAAGTCGTTTCATTGGGGTCCGTAGGATTATTGACCTCGAGAACTTGTTTTTTCTGCTCTGTGAACTGAATGACAGGATTGTCTCCACTCTCAAGTTCCTTAAGCAAGGAAAGAATATATTTTACGGAGTTGAGAGGTTGTGCTGTTCCGTTTTGACTACAGTTGAGAGGCTACACTGGCCTCTATTTAGATCAAATATTTTTTTGATATTGATATTCCGAAGGTTATAGAGGAAATGTAAGTGTGGGTTTCTTGTTTTCGGTGTAGTGCTATTCGGGAAACTAAAAAAAATTAACATATCTGTGTATTAGGTGTTGAAGTAGGATAAGGTCATTCGAAACAGGTCCCTTAATCCAGTCGAATTTGGATTTTCATAGACACATCCAACTGTCTTCGACTCCATGTATGCATTAGCAACATCACCGCCTGGATGTGACCTTAATATAAGGCTATTAACATAGGTATCGAAAAGCGCATGAATTTACAGTGTTTGTGAAAATAAGAGCCACGAAAAAAATGTATATTCTTTTTTTTACTGTTCCAATGAGTTTTTTTGTCAGTATTAATTTAATTTTAGTCAAGTTTAAAATGGTACTTTTCACTTGACTAAATTAAGTTCAGAAGATTACCTTGGACAGGGCGAAATTGATAGTTTGTTCATCATTGAGCCAGGCCTTCACTTGCATAAATGAGAACTTTTGTTTGTTATTCCGCTATAAAATTCAATAGGCCTCAGCGAATGGCAGCATTTTTTTTTATAATATTTTGCATCATAAAGTTCTTTTCTTATCCTCAAAGTGGACTATAGAACCAATCTCATACCAAGAAAAGCAGCATAATAGCATGCAATTGCACCACCAGTTTGGTTTATTTTTATGTTCCCACGTGAACAAAAATCGCACTCGGGTCTATCTCGTTTGGCTAATGATGCGTTCCTGCCCACTTTTCTTAAAGGATCAGTTGTCTCTTTTCTTCGGATCATTTTAGAGATAATAGCTTCTTCAATATCAGTTCAAAACATTCTTGAAAGCCATCTTCTGCTAATGCGACAATAATGTGGTTGTAGAACTTGAGGTTTTTCTGAAGATTTGAAATTTTTGGATCACCAATGAAAATTGGCGATGAAACCCGAAGGTTTTCCCCTTTTCTTAAGACGATTTGCTTGGTTATGACACTTCTTCGGCGCAATGCAATAAGTTTCTACCTCTCTACGAACAAAAGAGCACCGTTTCAATATTGAACTTACTTCAAATATCGAGAAGGAACTTAGCCTGAAAGAATCCAACCAAATGGATTATTGGAGGGCTGTAACATAAATGACTTCCGGAAAAAATAGGCTATAGTATCGAGAGAACTTTAAGTCGTTTCGGGCACTGGTGTAATTGTTTTTAAATGTTGCTGAATATCACAGAATATATTTTTATATCTCCTTACCGCAGCATTTCAATAATCCTGCTGCTTTGTCTGTTTTTTTCGCACCAACAGAAAATCCGATGAATTCGGCTCGACGTCAACTCCGGCAAACAGCTCAAAAGGTAGTTTCCGTAAAGTGAAAGTTTTCAGTCCGACCGGCAATTCAACTACTTTACACATTGGATTGAATGCAAAACTTGTCGAAATGAAACAACTAGCACTCGAGCAATTCTCTCAAAATCCCGGCTCCTTACCGACTTTCTCCACCGATGTTCGACAACTTTATTCACGTTATCGTTTAGTTCGACCCGAAGCACATACTTCACTCAACGAAGGGCTCACGTTAGACGAAGCAAACGTTAAAGACAACGAAATATTTTTGTTAAATGTAAAGCGCACAAATACCTTTAATACGGATAATTTACACGGTCCAACGGAAGAAGATATTCGAGAGGCCACGAAAAATCTTCGAGTAACAGAATCCACACCGCCCCGAGTTGATATAAACGAACTTGTGCTACAGTCGGATGTAAGTTTTACAGCTGGTTCGATTCAACTTGAAGCACATTGTAATTATTTTTGTTGCAGTTACAATTCGATGTGCGGAAAGTTTTGATTTCTTTAGCTCAGTCCTCGGCTTATATTATCGGTGCTGGACCTTATGCCTCACGGCTTATTACAATGTTACGGCAACGACTTATAGCTAAACGCAAACACCAAAGTGACACTATTCAGTGCCTTGTTGACATGGGATTTTCAAAGGAGCGGGTCTTGTATGCCCTGAAACTTAACAAGTGAGTACAATTTTGCGGATAGATAGAATCGAATTAAATTTTTGTCTGATGTATACTTCGTAGTGGAGTGTATGCTACAGCTCTTGACTGGCTAGTAGAACATGAAAATAGTGTGGAAGATATACCGGACGATGACACTTCAAACATGACAACGTCTACAACGAAATCAGTTCATGCTACAGTAAGTTCGCCTAGTAACGAGAAAACCAAATAAATTTTATCAAACGACAATATAATCCAATAAATAGAATACCGCCGAAAACATCGAAGCGTTATTGGATATCGTTCGAATATACAGTCGCCGTGATGTGCCACCACCTCAGGAAATGGTCCGCGCTCTTATGGACATGGGCTTTCCCGAGAAGGAAGTGATAGATGCATTGAAAATGACACGAAATAACCAATCGGCTGCTTGCGAATGGCTGTGCGGTAATCGCAGTATTAGTTTAACGGAATTGCGCGACGGTCTATCGAATGAGTCACCGATCCTAAAAGCAATGATGGAATCACCTCAGGTTCAAATGAGTCTTAATAATCCGAAAATTTTCATAGGTAGATACTAGATACTTTACTGCGTATAATCTAAAACAAAACACTTACTTTTTAATCCTTCTTTCTTTAGCTTATCTATCAATGCTGGACAACCATAATGCGTTAAGTATGTGGCTCGGAGATACCGATACCTCGTCAGTTTTATCGCATATCTTACGAAAGTATCATGAAGAGAAGCACATTCTAGGAATAAATCAATTTAATAATGTTCGATAATTCATTCATTTTAGACTTAAGTAGTACAAAACTTATTTAAACGAAACAAACAACAAGTAAAATTGATTTATAGTGAAAAGATAAAAAAATTGAAGTTCAATTGAAAAGTGTATTATCAACAGAAAAAACGAGAGAGAAAAAAAACCCCGAATGTTTCTAGCAGTGAAAAAATTTCGCTGCTTAATTATACAAGACGAATTTTTGATTTTCTTGACCATTATTTTTACTGATGGCCGTATGCGTGTCAAAAGCCAAGATTCAAATACAAAGAAATTTTTTTTTGTTACCAACCGTTTTAAGAATCAAGCTGAACTGAATTCGAACATTCGGACCATTTTTTCAATCACAAATGATACTTATGATCGTAAATAATAGAAATAAAAAAAATCACATTGTTAACTTAGGTCTAAGCAGTCGTATTTATCAATTCGAACCGAAAAATGCAGAAACTAAATTCTAGAGGTTGTGGCTAAATTACCGAGTAATACGAACAAATTATTTATTGCTTATTAGGGTCGAGAAAACTCGAAGCAAAAATAATGTTATCGTTATTTATATAAAAGTATTTATATTATGATTGCATTTAGAAAAAAAAAGATATACGCTTTATATTAGTTTTTCTATGAGATGATTTTAATTCAAACCGAAAAATGAACAATGCTATTATATAAGTTTATCGAACATGGTTTGCTGGAAATATCTGGAATGTACAACTTTTATATTTTATCTCGACAATCTTTTCTTCTTATCAGTGCAGAATATTAATGAAATTTCTTATTTTCGAAGAAAATTCTAATGGAATTGTTACGTACATTGGCTTCTGAAAATTCAATTTATTTCCTAAAAAACTGTCGTAAGTAAAGAGTGCTTTTTAATTGAATATTCTGCTTGATGTTAAAGTGTACTGATTATTTTTCTTGTCTATTGGTCGAGACGACATACTTTGTGGTTAGCTCCTTCAAGAAATAGTTAAGCAGGTAAAGAGAACATTGCAGAGAAGATATTTTTTGTTTGATATTTTTATTTTTTAAATTATTATATTTCATTATATTCTTTAACACTATTTTATTTTCTACGGCCCGTTCCTACGATGTTCAGTTACGTTGACAGATTTTCATACAAAACTTCTAGTTAACGTTTCGGTTAGAGTTTAACTGAAGATCGTAATAATGGCCCTACATAATTTATTTATTTTGCGGTTAATTTTTTTTGGGTCTAATGACAATTATTTTTATTTTCTATTAGTCTGGACTCGTGAGATGTCCTACCTTGTAACTGCATTTAAGCTGTGCGTCCTGTGTTGCCTTTTTTTTATTCGACTCATAGATCCAGTCTAATGTGCGTTTAGTTTGGTGCAATAAAATTTTACTGGATATTTCCGACGGAAAACCTCTCAAAAAATTCAGTACAAAAACGTTTGTTTATGCCGGAGGTAGGTAGGTATACCTACACTGGTACATCAGCTGTATTGCTCCAAGTTAAGCAGCGACATCAGAGTTGACCACCACAGTGAGGAGCAACTTTTGAATTTAATGAGATAATAATCCCACTCTGAGCTAAACTGAGAGAGAGTGCAGTATTTATTTTTGTATGGCGAATAACTTTTTTTTTCTTTTGAAAAGTAAAGAACTAAAAATGCAAAAATGTTCATACTCGTTGTCCCTTTTATTGTGGTGGTAGAGAATCTGTAAATAAAGAATGGCTGAAATATAGTTCCAGTGACCTCGGTGGAGCAGTAGCCAAGTCTACATACCCTGAGATCGTGTGTTTGAATCACCCCCGTGATCTTAGTTCAAAAAATTATATTTGAAGCAGTAACAGTGCTCATAGCGCTGTTACTACCCTATACGCCAGAAGGAGTCACATACCTTAAAATGGTTTCAGTAAGATATAAGCTTGAACATTTGAACATGGTGCCCTCAATCAATTAAGGACTACCACATGAACGGACCAATATTCCCACTTTACTGAAAGAATGACAAAATATACTCAAAGATGACGATATCCGGTTATAGATTTCGACTTTCGTCTCCTACACCTATACAACGTTGTCCCTCTCACCGTTCTTCACCGTGTTCAGTATGTGGGAACAGGAACGAGTCGCGAGAATCTTATAGAAATGAAACACCGTTTGAATTCAAATTTACTTGCACTTTATTATTCTACTAGCTCCTTCTCTCGTTCTTACATTCCATCGTTCCGCTTGTGAAACATCCTTCGCACACTCGCACTGATCCAAACTTAATATGACTTCTTCTCCACCTTTTACTCCAGGTTATCTTGATCCACCGCTAGCTCGTTTTTGCATCATTCGGCTACTGTCCGGTACAAACTTACCTAATTTCTTTCAATTTATTGTTTTTCATCAAAAAAATTTGTTGATTTAAAAATGAAAACGGCTGGAACACCTTATGTTTACTTAACTCAGAACCTATATTTTGCACGATTGTAATTTGAATAATCTAAGTTTGAAATTTCTCAGAAGATTCCAGATGTCCAGTTTTCCAGCATTCTGTCGAATCCAAATGTATATTATGTTTGATCGTTATTAGTCGTTTTATTTTGCATTTAGCGCACTGTAATATTTTTGTTAACTATTATTAGTAATTTATTGAAAATTTCCTAAAAATATTAAAATATTCGTCAGAATAGATACCGTTAAATTAGCTTTCAACATAGACCATTTGCAATTTTACATTTCTAAACCTTAGTAAAAAAAAGTAGTATAATTAATTGATCAAAACTAAAATTTATTCTATTATGTACCTACTTCAAAAGGTAAGGGGTAGTAAAATACTCGTTCAGTTAACTTTTAATAATAATAGCATAGAAATTGGTTAGTAAAACGGCATTTTAACAATTTTACAATTCAATAAATCAAATGTTTCAAAAAACATCTAACATACAAATAGACTGTTTTGATTTTTTTTATAGATTTTTACATTATCATCAAAATTGAACACGAACAAATTATAGAAGATAAACAAGTGTATGTAATAATAAAATATTGCCTTGGAATATACATAAAATGCGTAGATTTATATCAATCTTGGTCCCAAACCCAAAAATCGAATACTCAATTCCAAACTAATACCTGAATACATTCCTTGCTAGTGCATAAAAATGTCAAAATTAAGAATAAATTAAACTGTTTTTATATAGTGGCCTAATATTTAAGATTTATTATCTCCCACACTCAAACATACACGGACATATTTTGTACAGTGTTGTAGAAATGAATTTTTTTTGTCTTAATTTTTACAAATTATTTTTTAAATACTGAATACAGCCCCACAAAAACACAAAAACTCTGTAGAATTTAAGACAATCGATGAGTATTTTTGTAATAAAAATAAATTAAAACTAGGAAATAATATAAATTATTATATTGTAATAATAAAGAGAAGTTGATGCAACGATTTTGAGTTAAAAGAGAAAAGTCTTTGTCTTTTTTATTTGATGAAACTAAAATCTCACTCTCGAAATAAGTAAAAGAAACTCCACAGAAAATACAAGATCAAAGGTCGAAATAAAAAATTTTGCGAATTCTAGTTTTATTAAATTAAATTTTATTGACAAGAATCTCAGTGCGTGAAAATTTTCATTGACTTAACTGAACTTATCGGAAGCGGATACCATAATAATACCCAGCCGGAGAAAACCTCTATTAGGACAATCCCCAGTAACTGGAAGTAGTCGAGCCAACACCAATTATTATAATTAGGAATATTTGGACATTGGAAGTAAGTTTGAAGGTAGGGTTGTCGCATTTTGACTATTCCACTTTTTCAAAAAAATAAAAAAAGCACGCCCAAAGTGGTTGTTATTTTCGACAATTTTCTATTTAATATCACTAAATTTTTCTAGGAAGTTCAGTTCCTAATCCATTTCCGAGTTGCATGCATAATATGTCTACATTATCTTATAACGTTAAATTACCTAATCAGCGTAACGATTGTTACGTATTTACAACCCGCAATTCTATCACAAATCCCAACTTCCGGATGATAGCCATCGACCTTTACAAAATGCCAAGAAAACGTAAAGAATTATCAAATTTATGACAATAATTACTGATAATATTCACTGGGCGATGTCTCAATTAATTGCTTGGGAATCGCGATTATGACCCTCACGCTATCTTATAAATATTCCTTAGCCTAATTCGAAAAACATTTCTAATTCATTTTAATCGAAGAATTTGGTTCATAAAGGAAGAACATAAACAAAAAAGAAGATTTAAAAGTATTTAATCATTAACAATTAATCGTAGTGTCAGATATTCTTTTTTTTGGGTTGAAAAATAAATTCAAATCAATTCACGATTTTGCTTATTATCAATATTCGATAAGATCCAAGCGAGATAATACTAAACTAGAAAGAGATACTTAAATTGGCGAAAATTTGTACATTAAATTTAGTATAGAAAAATCGATCAAACTAAAATGTTCAAAATTCAGAAGAAAAATTTTATGATCCTTGGATATTTGGCCGTTTCTTGTGCCTATCCCAATCCCGATCAGATCGATCTTGTGAAGTCAGGGCCGTCCGAAAGTCAAATTAAATTAGAACAAAGTGATGATTATTTTCAGGGCGATATGATTCTCGGTATTATTCAATCGCGTAATGGTCTAAAGTCGGAATGGTATCGATGGCCACAAAATACAGTCTACTATCAATTCGATAGTGTTTTTGGTATGTACTTTAGTTGTACGGTAACTTAATCGGTGTCTTAATAAATTTTTCTTTTATTTCAGATGAAAAACAACGCGCTACAATAAGGACGGCTTTCGATGAAATTGAAAAAGTAACGTGCACACAATTCAAACCGAAAAGTTCGGATAATAGGGATTACGTTTATATTTCGGTAAGATAAATTTTTGACAAAAAATGGTCCCTGAAAGGTTCTAGAAGCTGATCTTTGCTTAACGATAGACATTAAGAGATATAACGCAAATGAGGAGGGTAAATTATCTTTCACAATACAAGAGACATGCTGAATTAAATGAATTCCTTTCGAGAGAATAGGACGGTATCTGCATTCTTCTGAGGCACAGTCAAAGTCCACGACTAAGTGCGGGATGCGAATCGACGACCTCAATACCTCAGTGTAAGTAGCTAATACGCTTGGCCACTAAACTACCGAGGCTCTAGCCAAATAATGCTTCTTAAACGACGAGGACATTAGACCGTAGAAAGAAGTCACAGATATATCTTCAGTTCCATTCGGGAATATGGGAAAGGTCATGATTTAATGTACGAACTCGAACCAAAATCCAACGTTTGTTCTTCCAAATACAAACTTGCCAGGAAGTCTGGACTAAATACAAAGAATTTACCCCTAGAATGAACGTAGATGAACCGTTTATAATATAAGGAACAGTGTTGTATAAAAAACTGAACCCTGAGGGACACCAGCATCGATGTGGGGATATGAAGCTAACACGCTATGGACTTTAAGAATAGTTTATCCAGAAAAGTTTGACTAAATGGGTGCTGTGTTAAACTCTATCAGACGCTTTGGCAATATCGAGCCCGAAAATACAAAATTTATCAATTTGGTGAATACTTTTATTTCAGAACAGAACAATCAAGCGGTTAGTGTATTTCAGTTCGATGTCGAAATATTACGTCACTTACTGATTAATAATTGTGAGAGTACCAAAAGTAATTCAAATATGTCCAGCCTTTCTGCTTTCTTCTATTATTAAATAAAACAAATATAGGTATGAAGATTATATCATAAGAGAATAGCTAGCGACTGCCTTCCTCCAGGACCTTGCAACAATCTAACAAATATATTTTAAATAGACATTGAATTCATCTTTATTTTACAGGGTAACAATGCCGGTTGTAATTCTCATGTCGGACGGATCGGCGGCAAACAGATAATGAATCTTCAATTAAACGGATGTATCTTTGTCGGAACGATCATTCATGAAGCGTTACACTCGCTCGGATTTAAACATCAGCACAGTGCAACAGATCGCGATAATTACATACTAATTCTAAATGAGAATATTCCGTCGAATTATTTATATGCATTTAATAAATTTGGTCCAGATTTTATAACCGATTTCGGTGTACCGTACGATTATAATAGTGTTATGCACTACGATGCAAAGGCGTTTACGAAGAACGGCAAAGATACGATCGTACCGCTTGTTAAAGGCGTTAAAATCGGTCAGCGCGTTGGCTTAAGTGTTGGCGATATTAGGAAAATAAATCGTATGTATAATTGTACTGAAGCAGGTTATTTGAATTAAATTGTTTTATTACTAATAGTTACTTAGTGATTATATTTTTAATATTAGCTTTTCATAGTAACATAAAACAGTATTATTCTTAATTAATGAAAACCATTTGTTTGTATGTTTAACTTTGTATTTTATTATAGGAATTCGCATAGAATAGGAAAAGTTTTTAAATAAAAAAGAATTATGTACACATCTATATTTAATAATTATTTTTTTTAACAAATACAAGAATTAGATAATTTTTCTTTACAACCTCCCTAAGGCAAAACTTCATATTCAGGGTAGTGATACCCTTAAAAATCTCGCTGTTTTTTTGATTGTCTGAAAATGACTACCATCTTTCTCGTTGCAATTTGAGCTTTTTAGTGTTGGCGTCTAGCATAAATTTCAACTTGGTCGGAAAGTATCACTACTATTTTATATATATTATCTCTTATTGTTTTGTCAATAAGAGTTTTTCGGAATTTTTAGCATGTCTATTTCGTTTATTCTCACTCGACCTCACAGTAGGAAACATGCTAATCATAAATCGTACGGTTGTCCCACCTTAAGTCCTTTATACAATTTTACACATTATGGCAGACATTAGAAACTTTTAAATTAAAAAAAATGTCCAGGAAATATAAACCTACAATTTATAAATCCCCAAATCCAAAATTTTTAAAAAAAAAAATTTTGAAAATTTTTGAAAATGAAGTCCGTTGATCTCTTAAATTGTGTATCATCCCTTTTTTTTAAAAAATAATATTTAAATTTTATTATTTGATTCCATGTTTTCTGAATCAAATACAACTTTAAAATTCTTAAGTTAAATGATTGAAGTTTAATTTTAAGGAATAAAATAATCGTGATATATGATTTTTGAATTTTGAGGTAGCCATGAAGTACGTCAATATTTAATAGATTTAATAAAACCGTGCTTGTAATCGCCACCCTTTTGTCCGAAATCTCACTCAAACCTTAAATCAAACACCTTAAATTCGTCGTTCTGAAATACAAAAAAAAATCGTTACATACTGAACTATTATCTCATATGAAAAGAAAAGAAAAACTTGGTAAAACATTTTATGATAATTTTATTTGCCAATAGTTTAGCTTCTATGCAATCACGTTTTATGAAAGTTCATTAAAAAAATTTACTAGCTCAGTAACGAGAAGATTACAATGTTGATACTAATATCGAAATAATGCAAAAAACTTAGATAATGATTGTAGAAATATTAAAAATTCTTAGAAATTAAACTAAATTAACAAAAGGCTATTAACCTTATCCAGTTAGTTGGTAATTGGCTCGGTATATACTTTCTTTTTCTTCGAAATACGAATTAAAACTCTGTGGTTCAAAAATGGTACACGTCTATTTGAGTAGAATAAAATCAACAAAAATATTTTTATGTCCCTCATGGCGCTATTTGCAGTTTTAAGAAGAGTTATTCAAATAAATAAACTAATAAAAAAATCTTCTTTTAAATTTTAATTTACTTGTTTACACATACGCAAATGAATGAGATATGAGTCGTATTTGACCCAAAGGTGTCACGAGGAGGGAGCAGACGTCATCGGGTGTCATTCCTTAATCACGCATTATTACTAAAATGGTTTGCATACCAAACTACTTAATGAATACGATAAGGTCTTTCATTACTACTATCGTCACTTTTCTTGGTATCCATGCAGTACTGAATTCGTAATTCAGAAGCAGTACCTCTGTCCAGTACTGAAAGACTTAAGCTTAAAAGACTTTCGTCCGTATAAGACATTTTTCCGCATGTTTCGGTACTGAAAGGGAAAGTAATGTTTTGCGATATGCGGGTCGTCTTAGATGCGTACCTCTATGATAAGATATGGAGGAATCCTAGTGACGCCACTGGTTACATCTTAAGTACATTTCGAAATATTATTTATTTCTGACTCATAATTTCTAATGGTTGGTATTTTGGTTTTCCTATACAGTCAAATGAGTTGAAGGACGTAAGTTAGCTCAGTGTAAATTTTAAGCAACCACCGGAAAGGCCAGCGCTCAAAAGTTTAGGTGTGATATACTCGTATATGTAATAGATATGTATTTCGCTGTTGTGTCCTACTTAAAGTATTTTCGATGAAAAATTATGATTTTCAAACGCACTATTAGATATTAATTAGATCTTGCGTTTGTAGAAGCCCACGACACTGCCTGCAATGCCCTCTTAGTAGAACTTTTTCAGTACCTATGAGACCTTCGATGGGATGTGACCATAGTCCACTAGAAATGATCTTCTGCGATTGCCAAAATTCGTTCTCGTTGAATCCGTCTGTATTCCAGGAAGCACTGCTTCTGTTCCTGATAAGCATATCACCCAGAGTCCATTTGCAATTTTTCGTGCAAGTAGGCTGTAAGAATAGTCTCAAGCTCCCATTCCATAGCGGTAGTAGAAAATGCTAGAAAATTTTTTTGATTGTCTAATTTCTGAGGATAACCTCCAATAGAATATCTTCCTGGATTAAGCCTTTTAGATACTGAACAGAAGGGTTACGAGCCTCTTGACTGTTAAGGCAGGCGTCCACTAGAGGCGGGCCGCATCGCAACGGTGCGGCGAGCATTTTTTTTTCTACGTACTTCGTTCCGTCGCGAGTGTCGCTCAGTGGACGCACTTCCATAACAATGTATGGCAGGCGGATTTTTGCAATGCGGCCCGTCCTCCCTAGTGGACGCCTGCCTTTAGTAACCCCTACATTGTAGAAGCAGATGAGCCTGTTCATTTCGAGTAATGCCGTCATGGTCTGGCAGGCACACCTTAGGACCATATGGTAATACCACACACGACTATTGAGCTGAAATATTCTGCGCATATTAGAAACAATTTGAGATGTAACCATCCATTTAACAGCGAAATTTTTAAGGGTTTCACTACCCAGAATATGAAGTTTTGCCTTAGGGAGGTTGTAAAGAAAAATTATCTAATTCTTGTATTTGTTATAATAAATACCATGGTATTCCACAATGTGGCGAGTGTTTTTCATTTACTTGTTCCGCTTGTTCTAGAAAGTTGAAGTTTCGAACAAAGTATTTTAGATATTCCAATTTCTGTCCTAAGAAATCCATTCGCTATACCCTTTTCAGTAGTGCGATAAATGGTAGGAGCTACTTCCCTGGTTCATCTGGCGTAACAATTACTTTTGTTGCGCCCAGCTTGTGGGCAAATTTATTTATTTATTTTTTTTGTAAATTTGTTAGTGCTTGAGAAAAGGTACTGAGTTAGTTGCCTTTGTATTTTAGAGAAAAATATTATCAGAACTAGCGATAAACCTCGAAAAAAACTGAACTCAACTCTGAAGAAATATTCAATTTCTATCACTGTGTTTTTCCATTCTGCAAATCGTTTTAATTTCGAAATTACTAGACAAATTCATTTGATCACTACGGCGAAAACAAATTTATGGTGTAACATTATTTGCTCGACCAGAGTTTGGAAAACTTCTAAAGATGATAAGGATTTCGAGATTAGCATGCGCTTGCAGAAGAACGAAAAGGTATTTAAAGAAGATCCCATCATCTTAAGTACGATCAGTCCGGTGAATTAACTTAAACGATTCTATCATGCTGTCGAAATTGTCCATAGTTGCATTTTTGTGCCTAGCTGAAGTAATCGTTGGCAGTCCTGTTTCCTCCGATTCGAGTGTTGCAGCAGCTGAAAATGGTGTTCTACTTCCAACCGATAGTGAGAAGAAATTAGAACAATTGGGTGGCTTCTTCCAAGGCGATATGCGTTTCGGTGAAGATCAGCAGGATAATTCTAAAAATGCTATGATTAATACGTGGTACAGGTGGCCGAACAAAACCGTGTACTATGAAATCGATCCCGCTTTCGGTAAAATCCTTCATTTTCGGCCAGAAGCTCAGACGTACTAATTTTCTGTATTTCTTTAGATACGGCAAAACGGAATATCATTTTAGGCGCTATTAATGCAATCCAACTGTCTACCTGTGTTAAGTTCTATCCAAGGACAGCCAGTACAGCAAACTATATTTACGTTCAGGTAAGTGAATTAAGTTAGATATGGAAGGACCCTATCTATATTTCAGTATCCCTCAAACTCAAGAAACGTTCCTGGTCTGGAAAATGAAAAGAGTTTGCCTAGCTTCCTATCCCAGAACCCACTTAATCCATGTTCTTCCAGTCGAGCACAATGCGCGATTTTCGTATTTTCTTTAAAAACTTTTTAATAAAACATAAATTTTACAGGGTGAAAGTTCAGGATGTTGGTCATACGTCGGTTGTACTAGGGGTAGACAAGAATTGAACTTACAGCTGAATGGATGCGTGTATCACGGGACCGCAATTCATGAGTTCTTACATGCTCTTGCACTGCGTCACCAACATGGCGACACGAATCGCGATAGTTACGTTCAAATACTCTGGCAAAACATAATAGACGGATACGCTTACGCTTTCGATAAGTACGATTCAAGTACGGTAACCGATTTCGGATTAGGATACGATTACGACAGTGTAATGCACTACGATGCGTACGCGTTCTCGATAAACGGACAGAAAACCATTCAGACATTGAACCCGTGGAATGCTGCGATAGGACAACGGGCTGGTCTAAGTGCGAAGGATATACTGAAAATTAAGTACATGTATAATTGTTAATTAAAAAATAGTTTGTTTTGTTTTTTATTTCTAAGGATAAGAAAAATAAACTTTTTATACTTCTTTTACACTAGAATAACGTACAGAAATAAGACCATAACACTTTGAGTCCATATTATTTTTTAGTTAGTTATCACTTTTTTATAAATTCTTATATCTCAAATATAATTATGAATGAAATAGTTTAATTGACTTGTTTTTCTTTGTTTCCAAAAATCCGTATATCACTTTATCCAAATAAAAAATATGTACATAAACCGAAACGGATTCGATGGCTGATTCCATTCAGAGACAAAAAGATATGAAAATTTGAAGATAACTGGAGACCAGCAGTGTGCGATCTGATAATCACGTCTAAGGTGCGAATGATGATAATAACAAATCTGACGGTAAATAAATTTTCTTACAAACAGTCGCTCTGTTTGCCGATTGGCTGGTGCTATTTTATTGCAATTCCTTCAGCTCGGATCGGAGTGAATCTGTGGATACTTGAGTTCTTAATGTTTAATCGTCGATATAAACATAGGACAGCTTTAGTACCTGGTGCGATCCGAAATTTCAAACTTATCGTTCACCCACCCAGCGACAGTCAATGATAGATTCACTGAATTCAGACATTATTAAGATTCTCGACTGGGGCGGTGTGATTAGAGTCGAATTCAATGCACCGAAAACGCAAAGCTGTGTAACTCTGAAAAGGCTAGAGAATCTTTTCGTTATTCTTCGTTGAAGAAATTTACTTAACTTTCTTGGAATTTCTGTAACGAATTCTTTGAATTGGAAAAAACATATTTTTAGAATAGCTAAAAGCGTCATGAAATGTTACGGATTTTTGAACAAAAGGGAGATGTTTTTCGCTCCATCCAAACTGGTTAAAATTTATAAATTTCACTTAGGCTCCATTTCGAAACATTTTTTATTGCATATTCTCGAACAGGACACTCACACGCAACTTTTGGTCCAACTCAAATACGATTTTAATTAACGTAGATATATCTGCATAGAACATAAAGTGAATATATTCTTATATACATATAAAATACAACGCAGTCATGGTCGGCTGCAAGCCAATCGTATGATACTCTAGATGAAATACTGAACTCCGATTTATATTTTAGTTGGGAATATACCAAAAGAATGAGGAGTGCACATACAATTATTGCATGACCTTTTATTTACAGGTAGAAACTATTGTATAGTGGCTACTCGATGGATGGTTAAACGATTTTTTGAGTTATAGTGAGTTCCATAAATTAAGTTAGCACATGTTTACAGAATTTTTTTATGGCAACTACATGATGGACTTATGGGATATTTTTCATATTAATACTTTCAGCTGCGGCTATTATAAAATCAACGTATACAAAATTGCAAAGTCGTAACTTAAAGCGTTCTAAATTTATCGTTCAATATTGGTGAACACGTGTTTTAAGGACTTTTGTATGACAGCTACCCGAAGGAGTCGACGGATGGAGCTAATCAATGAACTCAGTTTTGATTTTAATATAAAACTAATTCCTGTAAAAGTTTGAATCCCTGTTTTAACTCGTACTAGAGTTATAGTGGATTCTGTAACTTGCATACATTTTTGAAGGACGTTTGTTTTCGATTTGCACCATATTCGGAACTTTCGCTTCAAATTTTGTAAACTTTAAGTATACAAAATTTGAAGTTCCTAACTTGAAGCATTCGAGTAATAATTGTGAATACTTGTTTTAAGGACTCTTGTATGGGTGATGCCCGAAGGAGTGGAAGGATATCGTCCATTAACGAACTTAGCCTTACTTTTTCCATTTTACAGGTGGTGACAAAATTTCAACTTCCTAGGCTAACGTGTTCTTGAGTTATCGTGCAAACAGACGGACGGACAGAAGGACAACAAACGGATTAGAGGTTTTTGGCCACAACTGAACACAAAGTAATATATATCTTTTTTTCGTCCGAAGCTCGGTTCTATGCGTTACAAACTTTTCGGGCTGGATTAAACTTATAATGCTCTATATGATTTCATCTAGAGTATAAAAATATAAGTATGAGTATTATATCATAAGAGAATAGCTAGCGACTGCCTTCCTCCAGGACCTTGCAACAATCTAAAAAATATATTTTAAATAGACATTGAATTCATCTTTATTTTACAGGGTAACAATGCCGGTTGTAATTCTCATGTCGGACGGATCGGCGGCAGATAAAACAGATAATGAATCTTCAATTAAACGGATGTATCTTTGTCGGAACGATCATTCATGAAGCGTTACACCAAAGACTATCTACAACAAGACGGGACACTTAATACACATGCATTTTTTGTGTAAAAAAACCAAAAAGTCATTGCATAAGCGGAACAAAGAAATCCGATTGAACAATTTCAATTCCGTATTCTTACGGAAATTCACATGCGAAGAAAAGAGTACGCTAATATGCCAAAATGAATGATTACACATTCGCATCTGTGTGCATCGTTTTTCTCAAAGCACGTAACAGAACGCATTTTTTGCGGCTGTTCTATTCTCAAGTGTTTCAGCACACAAACTTATAGGAACAATATGAGAAATGAAATCACACAAGCACAGCTGAGCTGTGTCAGTTTTTTTTATAGGCGTTCTGTGCGGATGTCATTATATTGGTGAATGCGACTCGTTATCAGTTTTTGTCTCTTCTTTAATCATGCATCTTGCTATTGCTATCTACTTCCCTCATCTCATTAAATAATGAAACCAAGGTCAAATTTTTATTCGAAAGATACTGCGTAGTGTTCCGTCTTCTTATGGATAGTCTTTGGTTACACTCGCTCGGATTTAAACATCAGCACAGTGCAACAGATCGCGATAATTACATACTAAATCTAAACCCGCCCCCCTATTGGTATATTTGAAAAAATATATTGCATATTCTCGAAGAAGACAATCATGCGGAACTTTTGGTCTTACCCTCTTACTTCTTGAAAACCGGTAGATGTTAGATTCAAGTTCGTGATGTGAAATTTCAAAACACAGTGCAGAAACCACTACTGTTCATAAGACACGTCATAAAAAGACTCACGACGAAGTCGATACAGGAGGATGGGGGGGGGGGGGGCGGAGGGGTTGGAGGGGGCGCCCCTTCCCACAAGAGCAATTCCGAATTTTCTAAACATACATACTTCAACCGTTTTTTTTACTCCACTGCAATGTGGACTGTAGTTAGCATTTACTGTAGTTCTGCAATGCGGAGCACAGAACAGAACCGAGATAAAAAGACTACAAGACATCATATTGCGTAGGTAATAGGGTCATTTCATCAAGAATCGAAAAGAAAAGAAATTTGTGACCTCCGATTCTTTTGGAAATTTTTGTACTTTAAGAACTAGTGAAAAAAATAATTGAAATTCAATTTTATGTTTCTATCTAATTTTTTTTGTTAGTTATAGTATGTTAAAGCTTTTGCAAAAATGGTGTCCGAGTACCTACTCTTTGAAAATGCATATCTCTGGTAATTTTTATCCTAGAATAATATTTTTTTTTTATTTTTTATTTTTATTTTAAAGGGGAAGGTTATCCTTGAAATTTTTTTTCAAGGATAATGATTTTGTCTTTTATCCTTGAATATCTCAAAACGGTTTTTTTTTATTATTTATTTTTTTTATATTTTGTAGGTTATACTGTTTTTCAAAACATACCAAAAAATTAACTTGGGATCGCAATGGTATCGGGGTCAAAAAAATCAAAGAACATTATAGTGGTTCTCAATTATTTTATAGAAAAAGAGTCATTTAATCAAGGGGTCGAATATCAAAAATCTTGAAAACACTTTCTAGGCATTTACGAGTATGTGAGGAATCCGTATAATAAACAATAATTTAATATTGAAGAAGACCCAAGAGATATGACGAATTTCGTGAAAATATATGAATTCCATTTTCTTTTATCATTTCTTTTGCGCCACTTGTACGCCAATGGATATTTGAATTTTTTTTAAGTGAATTGCTTAACTAGTAGATCTACATACACCCACCAAGTTTTAACTTTCTAGCATAAGCCATTCTATAGATAGGAAAAACACCCCCCACCCTCGTACCCTATAAAACAATTACGGGTTCTCGAGATATAAAGTGGGGAATTTTTTCTTTTCCGAACTCTCCCAGAGGCCCTTACACTCACACCTCCAAAATTTTGTTTACCCTATTACGGGTCATTAAGCCTACTTCCCATACAAATTAAGCAACTATCTTGGAAGGTTCTTGAGATAAGAAACGAAATTCTTAAGAAAAATGATTATCCCCCCAACTTCCATACCCCACCACCTCTTTTAAAAAATTTACTTTTATCAAACTCCATTTAATGACTTCTATACATACCAAATTTTATTTTTCTAGCGTAATTGGTTCGTGAGATATCGTAATTTAAAGTTTTTCACCCCCCACTCCTGGACGCCGCTCTTCCCACTCAAAATTTTTTTTCTAGTCTCCTAGTATATCTACAATCCGTCTTTAAGTTTCAATTTCATGACATTAACCGTGTAGGAGATATGGATTGAAAGAATGTCTAATCTCGGCTTTCGAACGTTTTTTTCCCCACATAAGTCGATTCCCTAAAAAACAAGCTATAACATGTTAAATTGTGATTACCAGTTTTGAAGATATAACAGTTTTTATGAGGAGAGTACATGTCCAAGAGACTTTTCTTTGCCATCCTTATCTCCTCGGATATATTGAAAACTGACCCATTTTGTAGAACATGTTTTTTCTCAAAATACAACAAGGAATCACTCCTTAAACTATTGCCACTCATGTACCGGACACTCTGAATAGTAGCCAGTATACGCACACTAAACGTACACGATACAAGAAATTAAAAAACCGTGTAAGTACAAGTACATATCATGCTTTTTTTTTATCTACGGAACCCTAAAACAAGCAAACTACACAACAAATAAGTACCTTCATATGTGCATACCGGTATTTTTATACTCTAGATGAAATCGTATAGAGTATTATAAGTTTAATCCAGCTGGAGTTGTTGTGCCAAAACTCACAAGAGAACTCTTCAAATTGTGCAAAACAAATGCTTGAAGATTATACTTAATAAACCGTGGCACTACTCTACGCGATTACTACACGAAAATGCGCGCATTGCTTTGGCTTACGATACCGTACAGACATTAAAACAACGTTTCTTGCTTCGTTGCACAGCCGCGGAAAATCCATTGATCCTCTCTTCGCTTCAACCATAGCAAGAGCCTTTAAGTTAAGTTTTTATGTAGTAGTTAAGTAGTTTTAAGTTAGATTAGTTATACGCAGGAAGGTTTTGCTCCATTTTCCTTCAGAAAGCCACAATGATTCGTTAGAGACATCAGCCTCCGTGCTATAATTTAACAACACTGATGTAGAGACGAAAGTCTGAGCACAGAATAATTATAAGTTAGCTTAAGCACAAAATGTTAATACTATGGAAAATATATATATCTATCTATCTTTCTAAGTTTAATCCAGCCCAAAAGTTTGTAACACATAGAACAGGCCCGGAAGAAAAAAAGTTATATATTATTTTTTGTTTATTTGTGGCCAAAAACCACAAATCCGCTTGACGTCCGTCCGTCTGTTCGTTAGCACGATAACTCAAGAACGCCTTCACCTAGGATCTTGAAATTTTGAATCTGGATGTTTGGTTGAATTTGTAAGGCTAAGTTCGTTAACGGGCAAAATCGTCCTACTCCTTCGGGTAGCTGCCATACAAAATGTTCTTAAAACACGTGTTCAAGAATATTGGTCGATAACTTTGGAAGGGTTTAAGCTACGTCTTTCAAATTTTATACGTTTTATTTTTCCAATAGTTGGAGCTAAGTTTATGATTATGAAGAAAATCCTATTTGTCCTTCGTGTAGCTGCCATATAAATATCCTGTCAAAATGTCTTCACTTAATTTACGAAACTCACTATAACCCAAGTAATCGTTTACGAATTCGGAATTTTGTACAAATTAGTTTTGAGTGAAAACAAAGTTCGAGTTTACTAGTCAGCGAAATCCTTTTACTCCTTCTGGTACCTTCCATACAAAAAATCCATAAGACACGTGTTCAACAATATTTTCCGATAGCTTTTGAACGCGTCAAGCTACGATTTTGAAATTTTGTACACATTAATTTTTGAATCTTTCCAGGAAAAAGGATAAATATGTAAGAAATCAAGTGAGTCCTTCTTGCACCTCCCATGTGAAAGTACTTTTATGCTAGATGCTCGTTTCAATGGCCGTCCGTGAGACATATGTCGTCCAATGACGACATAGTCAACGATAACCTATGAAAGTTATTCTCCATTTTGGTGGAAGGCTACGTTCAAAATTTCGGCAATGACGATTGCCAACTGAACGTTCTAGCGGACCAAATCGTTACAAAGAGGGCATAGATAACATAGATAATGAATGATACATTATAGATTTCTTATTATTATATAGGGTGTTTCTCAATACAATTGACAAAAAAATAAGCTTGATTTTCAGTACTTTGAATTCTTGGAGGGTTCGGACCCTATCGGTCCCTCCCTGTCTACGGCCTTGATTGACCGTCAAATTCATCAGATTCAAATCTCGTAGAAAATGGTTTTTGTTGGAAGATCATGCTTGAACATTTTTTTTTTAATTCAATTCAATTATATTTCACACACACACCCTTCCCCCCTTGACTAAATTCTGCGCACGGGCCTGCGTCTAGCATAAATTTCGACTTGGTCCGAAAGTATCATTATTATTTTATATATATTATCTCTTACTGTTTCGTCAATTTTTTTTAAAAAAAATTTGTATGCCAGAGGTTTTTGAAAACTTTAGCATATCTATTTCGTTTAATCTCATTCGACCTCACAGTAGGAAACATGCTAATCATAAATCGTGCGGTTGTCCCGCCTTAAATCCTTTATAAAATTTTATACATTATGGCAGACATTAGAATCTTTCAAATTTCCAGGGAATGTAATCCAACAATTTGTGAATCCCCAAATCCAAAATTTGTAAAAAAAAAATTCGAGATTTTTTTTTGTAAAATCTTATGAATTTAATATTTATTCATGGAATGAATTTGTAAATTTTTTCACAAAAATTAAATCCGTTAATATCCTTTTTTTAAATTCATTTAAAATAATATTTAAATTTTGTTATTTGATTCCATGTTTTCTGAATCAAATACAACTTTAAAATTCTTAAGTTAAATGATTGAAGTTTAATTTCAAGGAATAAAATAATCGTGATACCTATAGGTCATATATGATTTTTGAATTTTGAGGTAGCTAAGAAGTACGTCAATATTTAATAGATTTAATAAAACAGTGACTATAATTGTCACTTTTCGTCCGAAATCTAGCTCGAACCTCAAATAATAATTCGTCGTTCTGAAATACAAAAAAAAAATCGTTACATACTGAACTATTATCTCATATGAAAAGAAAAGAAAAACTTGGTAAAATATTTTATGATAATTTTATTTGTCAATAGTTTAGCGTATATGCGCAATCACTTTTTATGAAAGTTCATTAAAAATTTTTACTAGCTCAGTAACGAGAAGATTACAATGTTGATACTAACAACATACTCGACAATATCATACATATTCAGTATCCAAATTAGAATAAAAATGCAAAGTAGAAAATCATGCTCATAAGATAAAATAGCACACATTATAGATGTGCTTATTCACTTACCTCGTCATCAAAGCTACAGAATTATCTCCTCTTTTTTTAATTTGCTAAAAAATGATATATATAATATAAACCCCATTAAATTTAATGAAAGATTAATATTTACACTACCACACTCCGTCTGTACTAGTCATGTGAAGCAAAATTATTTAGACTAGAAATGGTTGCTTGTACTAATATCGAAATAATGCAAAAAAACTTAGATAATGATTGTAGAAATATTAAAATTCTTGGAAATTACGAGTAGATTAAATTAACAAAAGGCTGTTAACCTAATCCAGTTAGTTGGTAATTGTTTCGGTATATACTTTCTTTTTCTTCGAAATACGAATTAAAACTCGGTGGTTCAAAAACGGTACACGTCTATTTGAGTAGAATAAAGTCAACAAAAATATTTTTGTTTTAAAATTATCTATGTCCGACATGGCGCTATTTTCACGCTCATAGATTATCAAATTGCAGTTTGAAGAAGAGTCATTTAAATAAATAAACTAATAAAAAAATCTTCTTTAATATTTTAATTTACTCGTTTAAACATACACAAACGAATGAGATATGACTCGTGTTTGATCCAGAGGTGTCACGTGAAGGGAGCAGACCACACCGGGTGTCATTTCTTAATGGCGCATTGTTCCTAAAATGATTTGCATACCAAACTACTAAATGAATACGATAAGGTCTTTCATTACTACTATCGTCACTTTTCTTGGTATCCATGCAGTACTGAATTCGTAATTCAGAAGCGGTACCTCTATCCAGTACTGAAAGACTTAAGCTTAAAAGAACTTTTTCCGTACAAGACATTTTTCCGCATGTTTCGGTACTGAAAGGAAAAGTAATGTTTTGCGATATGCGGGTCGTCTTAGATGCGTACCTCTATGATAAGATATGGAGGAATCCTAGTACCGTCACTGGTTACATCTCAAGTACATTTCGAAATATTATTTATTTCTGACTCAAATTTCTAATGGTTGGTATTTTCGTTTTCCTATACAGTCAAAGGAGCTGAAAGATGTAAGTTAGGTAAGTGTAAATTTTAAGCGACCACCTGAAAGGCCAGCGCTCAAAAGTTTAGGTATGATATATATGTAATAGCTATGTATTTTGCTGTTGTGTCCATCCTATGAAACAGGATAATTTTCATGAACGATTCAGACTAGAAAGTTGAAACTTATTATATACATATATAATTAGAGATCACATCAAAAATTGAGTTATTTAAGAATAGAATTGCTTACGGAAGTGAGAAGGACGGCTCAAAATATCAAAATAGCTCACGGGTTTAGGTTGGAATCATGTTCTTATTTTTTTAGAAACTATTAAAGCTTAAAAGATAAAATTTATTCTTAAATAGGGTAATATAATAATTGAAATCCAATATTTTATGCTTTTTGACAAAAAGCCACACAAAAAGCCAAACATTTTTGGATAACAATTTGATTAGTAGTGTTGTGCCCTGGTATTTTTTTCCATCTCAGGAACGCCTTAAGCCAAAAACTTGCTTGAGATGTACATGTACGTAATTATTGTACTGTGGGAAAGTATTTTTGATGAAAAATTGTGATTTTCAATCGCACCATTATTAATTAGATCTTTAGTTTGTAGAAGCCCACGACACTGCCTGCAATGCCCTCTTAGTAGAACCTTTTGCAGTTCCTATGAGACCTTCGATGGGATGTGACCCTAGTCCATTAGAAACGATCTTCTGCGATTGCCAAAATTCGTTCTCGTTAAATCCGTCTGTATTCCAGGAAGCACTGCTTCTGTTCCTGATAAGCATATCACCCAGAGTCCATATGCAATTTTTCGTGCAAGTAGGCTGTAATAGTCTACAGCTCCCATTCCAAAGTGGTAGTAGAAAATGTTTGAACATTTTTTTGATTGTCTAATTTCTGAGAATAACCTCCAATAGAATATCTTCCTGGATTAAGCCTTTTAGACACTGAACAGAAGGGTTACGAGCCTCTTGACTGTTAGTAACCCCTACATTGTGGAAGCAGATGAGCTAGTTCATTTCAAGTAATGCCGTCATGGTCTGGCAGTCATACACCTTAGGACCATATGGTAAATTTATTAGTACTTGAGAAAGGTCACTGAGTTAGTTGCCTTTGTATTTCAGAGAAAAATATTGTCTGAACCAGCGATAAACCTCGAAAAAAACTGAATTCAACTCTGAAGAAATATTCAATTTCTATCACTGTGTTTTTCCATTCTGCAAATCGTTTTAATTGCGAAATTACTAGACAAATTCATTTTATCACCACGGCGAAAAAAAATTTATGGTATAACATTATTTGCTCGACCAGAGTTTGGAAAACTTCTAAAGATGATAAGGATTTCGAGATTAGCATGCGCTTGCAGAAGAACGAAAAGGTATTTAAAGAAGATCCCATCATCTTAAGCACGATCAGTCCGGTGAATTAACTTAAACGATTCCATCATGCTGTCGAAATTGTCCATAGTTGCATTTTTGTGCCTAGCTGAAGTAATCGTTGGCAGTCCTGTTTCCTCCGATTCGAGTGTTGCAGTAGCTGAAAATGGTGTTCTACTTCCAACCGATAGTGAGAAGAAATTAGAACAATTGGGTGGCTTCTTCCAAGGCGATATGCGTTTCGGTGAAGATCAGCAGGATAATTCTAAAAATGCTCTGATTAATACGTGGTACAGGTGGCCTGACAAAATCGTGTACTATGAAATCGATCCCGCTTTCGGTAAAATCCTTCATTTTCGGCCAGAAGCTCAGACGTAATAATTTTCTGTATTTCTTTAGATACGGCAAAACGGAATATCATAATAGGCGCTATTAATGCAATCCAACAGTCTACCTGTGTTAGGTTCTATCCAAGGACAGCCAGTACAGCAAACTATATTTACATTAAGGTAAGTAATTAAGTTAGATATGGAAGGACCCTATCTATATCTCAGTATCCTGCAAACTCAAGAAACGTTCTTGGTCTGGAAAATAAAAAGAGTTTTCCTAGCTTCCTATCCCAGAACCCACTTAATCCATGTTCTTCCAGTCGAGCATAATGCGCGATTTTCGTATTTTCTTTAAAAACTTTTTAATGAAACATAAATTTTACAGGGTGAAAATTCAGGATGTTGGTCATACGTCGGTTGTATTAGGGGTAGACAAGAGTTGAACTTACAGGTGAATGGATGCGTGTATCACGGGATCGCAATTCATGAGTTCTTACATGCCCTTGGACTACATCACCAGCATGCCGACACGAATCGCGATAGTTACGTTCAAATACTCTGGCAAAACATAATAGACGGATACGCTTACGCTTTCGATAAGTACGGATCGAGTGTGATAACCGATTTCGGATTAGGATACGATTACGGCAGTGTAATGCACTACGATGCGTACGCGTTCTCGAAAAACGGACAGAAAACCATACAGACATTGAACCCGTGGAATGCTGAGATAGGACAACGGGCTGGTCTAAGTGCGAAGGATATACTGAAAATTAGGTACATGTATAATTGTTAATTAAAAAATAGTTGTTTTTTTGTTTGGTAGATCTAAGGATAAGAAAAATAAACTTTTTATACTTCTTTTACACTAGAATAGAGTACAGAAATAAGACCATAACACTTTGAGTCCATATCATCTTTTAGTTAGTTATCACTTCTTTTATAAATCATACACCCACATTCCGGAATTTTTTTTATATCTCAAATATAATTATTATGAATGAAATAGTTTAATTGAATATTGTTTTTCTTTGTTTCGAAAAATCCGTATATCACTTTATCCAAATAAAAAATATGTACATAAACCGAAACGGATTCGATGGCTGATTCCATTCAGAGACAAAAAGATATGAAAATTTGAAGATAACTGGAGACCAGCAGTGTGCGATCTGATAATCACGTCTAAGGTGCGAATGATGATATTAACAAATCTGACGGTAAATAAATTTTCTTACAAACAGTCGCTCTGTTTGCCGATTGGCTGGTGCTATTTTATTGCAATTCCTTCAGCTCGGATCGGAGTGAATCTGTGGATACGCCATAGTTACTTGAGTTCTTAATGTTTTATCGCCGATATAAACATAGGACAGCTTCAGCACGAGGTGCGATCTAAAATTTCAAACTTATCTTCCACTCACCCAGCGACAGTTAATGATAGATTCATTGAATTCAGACATTATTAAGATTCTCGACTGGGGCGGTGTGATTAGAGTCGAATTCAATGCACCGAAAATGCGAAGCTGTTTAAGTCCGAAAAGACTAGAGTATCTTTCCGTTATTCTTCGGTGAAGAAATTCAATTAACTTTCTTCGAATTTCTGTAACGAATTCTTTGAATTGGAATAAACATATTTTTCATCATCATCAATAGCGCGACAGCCCAAATCGGTCCCTGGCTTCCTGAAGTCCATCGTCTCGATCCAAAGACCGCGTCCTCCAGCTGCTAATTTTTATCCTATCTTCATCAACCGAGTCTTCCCATCGCTTGCGTGATTTGCCTACTGGCCTGTTACCAGCCGCTTTGCCTTTAAGAGCACGTATGGGGATTCTTCTGTCTTCCATCCGCTCTACATGGCCAGCCCACTGCAGTTTATGTAGTTTGATGAACGTTGAAGCTTCTGGCTCCTTGATGGTGCGTTTACACTCATCCTTGAGGCTCGCCTCGAGGCGAGCCTCTACCCCCATCAGGCCATTGCAAACCGGTTTTCGTCGGCTGTGTTCTTTGCTGTGTTGAAAGCAATTTACAATCAACATGCCTCTGCGGCGCAACTTCCCTATAAGTGCGAAACGACAGAAATACGATTAGCTGCGAATTGTGTGGTACCACAGTTCATTGTATGTGTGTACACATATGGAAGCGTGCGTCGAAGAAAAAGTTGAAGAATGTTAGACTCTTGCGACTGCACGAGCCATCTGATTGGTTGGTTTTATGGTGGGGATAGAGGCGCGCCTCAAACGTTGAGTGTAAATCCACCATGAAGAGTCGATACAGCTCATGGTTGTATCCTACGAATAAGAATATAAGGAAATGAAATGAGCCGAGAGAAATGAAGCTAAAACGAAACTGCGTCATACCTCTTTTGACACAGTGGGTTTGTTGTTTGTTTATATAAAAAACACAAATTCGGAATCGGTTTGTATTCTTACTTGGGATTCAGTGTTCGACTAATTTTGGTGGAATTCCAAAATCAAGCATGATTTGGTACAATATCCTCCTGTCGATACTGTCATATGCTTGTTTAAAATCTACGAAGATTTAGTGCACATCTGTATTATATTCCCAGCATTTCTCAAGCACCTGTTTCACCGAGAATATCTGGTCTATTGTAGATCGTCCGGTTCTGAATCCACCTTGGTATTCGCCAATTTATTTTATTTTTAGCATAGCTAAAAGCGTCATGAAATGCTACGGATTTTTTAACAAATGCGAGCTGTTTTTTACTCCATCCAAACTGGTTAAAATTTATAAATACGTCGTAAATAGATTCTTTTGGGCGAAAGAACTAAATTGGTTCGCGATTGGGATGAATTTGTTTTTTTTTTTACTTCAAGTACCAACACAACAAGATTCATCCAGCGTGCTGTTAAGTATCCGGTAAAGGTGCACGTCTGGGACTGTTTCTCAAAACAGAGATTTACCCCTTTGTATATTTTTCCAGACTCATTACCTACAAATTCGCTGAGTCCAGGATCCAATACCGGTATAACTGTATTTGAGTTCGTTATCGTTTTGAGTTCTTGCAAACAATGCTCCGCTAAGTAGGATCTGAATCAAAATGCTTGAAGAGCCGCTTTGCTGAAAATGAGAATGTAGATCTTGTGAATACTTGGGTCCTCTTTTAATGTTTCCCTGATGCAATTGTCCAATTGCACGAATTTCTGCTTAGAAGATCGTATCTGACTTGTCGAGGCTGGCATACATGTGGACCCATGCATGGTATGTATCCATAAACTCCCTTATTTGTCTTGGAGCCATTTGTGTCTCAGTTAAAATCTCCTTTTTCAAATTCAGGCCTGTGAGTTTCCCAGTTCTTGTGAGGTGGTCACACTATTTTGAACGATATTTAGAAGTAGTACCTTGGTATGATATTAACCGAAAGTGGAATGCGCAGGATAGGTTCGCTCTTAAGTTCTCTCACAAGGTCTGGGGAGGTTGTTGTCTTCGCTCCTGTATCCTCAGAATTTAGAAGTCGGTACGTTATGCTCCTGGCTTTTTTTTGTACTTGCAGGTATGAAGGTGAGAAATTCGAGATCACTTCAAGTGCTGCAGTAAGATTCGCATCACCCCGGTAATATTTATACAAACCATAATTTGTAGATCAGTTTGGTCCATACAAATGACGTATATGTGATCTCTGGTCTGACTATTGCTGTATACATCCAGTGAGGAATATTAGGGTTTAGACCCCAAGTTTTACCAATGAAACTTCTCCAGGTCCAGAGAGATCCTGGCTTTCTCGATAGTGGCATTGAAGTAAGAGTAAAGCATCTTCAAACAAGATCTACACTGGAATTCACAAGAAGCCACTGACAAGAAAAAACAAAAAGGGAACAAGTCTGACACTCAAGATAAAATTAAAAACAACTTCGATTTCGTTTTACCTATATAATTAAGCCTTATTTGGACAATTGTACATTATGTTAACCTTTTTAATATCAGAATCACTCAATCTGACGCGTTGACCAATTTCGGCATTTGGATCCTTCGTGACAATAGTTTTTTCGCCATTCTTACTGAAAGCGAATGGTCCGTAATGCATGACACTGCCATAGTCGTATTTAACTCCGAAATCATCGATAACACTCGTCGAGTACTTGTTGAAATTGTTCAATGTTCCCGATTCGATATTCTTTTCGACGATCGTTACGTAATTATCGCGATCCGAGGCACTTTGCTGATGATAGAATCCTAAAGCATGGAGGAATTCGTGAACAACAGTTCCGAGACGGAAGCAACCAGTCTCAACAGCGTAGATTTGAAGATTAAGGACTTGCTTGCCGCCACGACGTCCAACCATTGAATGACACCCGGTATTGGCTCCCTGAAAGAACATGCCTCCAATTATTTACCGTTTGGTATGAAATCTGAAATAATGTTACTACGTACTGTAACTTGAATGTAATCCTTTGTAGTGCTTGTCCTTCGCTGGAATTTCAAGCATGTAGCGGTCTCGAGAATATCTAATCCCTTCATGATGTGTGCAGTGTGCTCAGCATCTGTAAAATGGAATGGAATATTTAGTAATCCGAAGTGAGATGACAGTATCATCGCAGTATCCCCTTTCCCCTGCCCAATTAACCAAGCAATCATTATAACCAACATTCACACCACAATCCTACTGAGATGCAACTGGCCACCCACTCAGGAGCATGGTATTTAAAAAAGTTGTCACTAGAAAATCCTAGATGCCAGCTGAATCGCATTGGAGCATTTACTATGGATGAAGTCACTGGAGGGAAATGGGTTGGTCGGTAGGAAAAGTGCGAGTAATGTTACGAAACGAGATTCGAATTGGACGGAGTTAGAACGTCGTTGCACAATTATAATTCTTCACAAGATTACATCAAATCTTAGCCAATAGTCATAAATTCGAAAAACGCGTACAATCTCAACCCCACAATCAATTAACACGATAAATCTCACACGGCAACAATCGATTATTAAAATAAAAACCACTTACCAAAAACATTGTCGATATCGTAGTAAATCACGTTCTGGGGCCATCTGTAAAGATTGTTTATCAGTCCGTTACGACTATCTGGATTTTCGATTGCAGTCATTTGAAGATCGTCCAAGTCCATGTCACCTTCAAAATTTCCGCCAATCTCCTCGGGATCAGCATGTCCGCTTGGCGAAGGATACGCCAAGGATCGGCCAACACAAGCAACTACAAGAATCAAAGCGAACAACTTCATTATCACGATCGAGTTCGGTCAACCGTCAAATTGTACCGACTACCCAGTTACATTCGCCTTAAATACTAACCGATCAGCTCCTTATCGATTGATTTCAGTGACGTATTTTATGGGGTCCATTTCATCAGAAGTTAAGCCACACACTTCTTTAAGGATTGATAAAATTGAACTAATTGATTTATTTGCTTGTTTGCATAATTCTTGCCGTTGTTTACATTTTTCTATATATGGAATTTCATAAATAACCCAGTAATCATTTTCATTTTGCTTAATTAAATTGCAATTGAATTTATTTATTAGGGACTTACGTTTTCTACACATCATTTTTAATCAGGTTTAATTTTATTGCATGGTTCTATCAAAACTTAATCCAACTTACATACGAGTCGTAGGTACTTTAAATTATATTGGGTGGTTTTTTTGAAGAAACCGCAGACGCAGTATTCTTACTTTTCAGTAGAAGCAACAATGTTTTTAAATCGCTTTATAAACTTCTCACTTGAATTTTTTAAGCAAATATGAAGTTTCTGGAAATCCCATCAATCCAACGTGGTTTAAGTTTTTTTTCAGAAGCTTTCAGTAGTCTCCACGTAGTACTATAAATGACCGCCTGAACGTCCTCCGAAAATTTGACCAATCCAACAACAGAAGCATAGAAATTTCTGATGCAAAATAAGAGCACCTCCTAAATGTTCTTAACCAAATGAATCATCGTTAAGTTTAAACTTTTATTCGGATTATTCGGGAGCAAGTCGATTTCATACAAAGGTTTCCAAAAAGAAAAAGTTTCGAAAAATATATATCTCAAGAATCCATGACGATTAGTAGCTGAAACTTGGTATTTAGATAGATCTATAGTAGTGTCATGTTTTAAAAATATATTTTTTTATTGGGGTAGTATGGTACGCGGGTAAGGGTGTTTTCCCTATCTAAAGATCGGCTTATGCTAGAAAGTTGAAACTTGATGAGTATATGTAATTCTACTAGAAAAGAAATTTATATAAAAAAAATATCCATTAGCGTACGGAAGGGGGACAAAAAAAATTATCAGTAAAAATGGGATGCAAATATTTTCATGAATTTTGTCATATATCTTAAATCTTTTATAATATTAAATTCATTTTTATTCTGCGGAATCTTTAATTAAATGCATAGAAAGTGTTTTCAGGATTTTTTGAAATTCGACCCCTAAGGTCGTGTAAAAGGGTTGCATACATTTTTACGAATTGAGCCATATCCTTCAGGTCTGATTAGATATCGAATAACTTCTCACTTCCACGGGCTTGTTTTATAAACGCCTAGGACACGTTTTTAAGATTTTAAGATTGGGTTTAGCAACCAAATTTCAATATTGACCAATTTGAACTTCAAATTGACCAGTAAAGTTCGATATTATCTACAAGTAGTTGGTAGTAGTAGTAGTGCATATTATATACTACAATAAAAGAAAAAAAAGATTCATATTAGAATAGGAAAAAATTTGTAATGTAAGGGACTCTACAATACCAATTTCCTATTGTGCAAAAATTAATACCACCCTCTCTGTACCATAATGCCCCTTTTAAAAGTCTTATTTTTAGAACGGGCCGCTACTATAGCTCAACCTAAATACCAAGTTTCAGCTATACATCATTAGTGGTTCTCGAGATATAAAAGTCGGAATTTTTCATTCTCCTCTATCCCCACCCCTACAATTTTTCACGTATAAATTCTAAGCTTCTGTCTTAAACAGTTCTTGAGATATGAGACGTGATTCTTTAGAAAAATTCTCCCACTTCCTTGCTTACTGTTGACATTAACCATTTACGAGATGGACTTTAGAATATTTCGATCTCAGCGTTCGAGCGTTTCGGAGGTAATGTTTTTGTCCCACTCCCAAACCCTCCACCAATATCGACAATTTTTTGCGATCTATCCAAGTTTTATATAAATCAAGTCTCAGCTTTCTAGCATAAAGGGTTGGTGATATCTAAAAAAGAAAATTTTTCATCTAAAACGCTCTCCCAACATCTCCCCTTACAATTGACCACACATGAAGAAGCCACTTAAAGAGGATCCACCCGGTCTACCCACTGCAAAAATTTCGACTTTCAACCGGAGTGAGGTTTAAAGCAGGGAGATGGTCTAGCACCCATGCTTTTTAACCTGGCACTCGAAAAATCCCAGTCGACACCCTTGGACACTACTATTCAAGTCCACACAACTAGTAGCATACGGTGACGATATAAACATCCTCGCAAGATCCTTCCTTGTGCTAGCTAAGGAGGTATTTGTCAATCTTGACTCCGCCGCAAAAGAAGTCGGATTACGCATAAACGGTAGTAAAACAAAAGTAATGACGCAAACAAGAAAGAGAACGACAATCAGTCAGAATATAACAAGTGCGGAGTATAATTTGGAGAGTGTGGACAACTTCATATATCTTGGGGCTAATCTAGCAAATGACGCCAACGAAACGTACGAAATAAATCGACGGATCATGCTAGAAAATAAGACGTATTATTCGGTACTTTCAATAATTAAATCCAAGAAAGTGCACAGGAATAATAAGCTGCGAATATATAAAACTAATATACGACCTGTGCTCTGTTATGGCAGACGTGGACATTAACGTGAACTTCCGAAAACCAGTTAACGCATTCGAAAGAAAGGTCCTCCGAAGAATTTTGGCCCTGTGAAGAATGGAACGGAATGGCAAATAAGATACAACCATGAGTTGTTTCAACTCTAGGATGGGCCCCAAGCTTCAACGTTCATCACACTGCGTAAACTGCATGTAGAGCGAATGGAAGATAGAAGAATCCCCAAACGTGCTTTTAAAGACGAAGCGAGTGGTAACATGCCAGTACGCAAACCACGCAAGTGATCGGAAGACTGATGAAGATAGCAAAGACATCTTAAAACTTACCAGCTGGAGGACGCGGTCTTTGGACCGAGACGATTGGAGGCGACGTGTTCAGGAGGCCAGGACCTGATTTGGGCAGTCGCGCCATTGATGATGATGAGCTCAATGGACTTGAAAGCTACAAGTCTTCAAACGATTTCGCGCAAGGCGGACGGCATACAGACGGATTTAATTTTTTTTTGCGTTTTTGGTGTTCGTTGCTACGCCACTGATAATAGCTTATAAATCCATTTTCCGGTTTTTAAAATTCAACCCCCAAGGGGGTGTAGGGGTTACATATGTCTTTAAGAATTGCATCATAGCTCTTAGATCTGATGAGATATCAAATTGTTTTTTACTTCCTCGGACTTTCATTCATTAATTTCAGGATTTTTGGATAGACCGAAAACCTATTATACGAGGGTATAATAGGAAGAAGTAGAAGTACTTAGTACTTAGCCTACAAAAGAAAAACGAAAATTTTGGAAAATTGGCGATTTATTTCTCAACATAGTCTCCTTTTAGCTCGATACACTTGAGAAAAATACGTTTTCTCGAGGTCTGCAAAGTAGGCCTCCGTGGCGGCGATGACCTCGATTCAAATGTCTGCCTGGCGAGTGACTTTTTCAAGTTTGGAAACAAAAAGAAGTCGCACGGGGCCAAATCTGGAGAATACGGTGGATAGGGCAGCAGTTCGTAGCCCAATTCGACCAATTTGGCGGAGGTGTGAGCCGGTGCGTTATCATGGTGGAAGAGCACTTTTTTCTTCGCCAAATGGGACCGTTTTTTCTGCAATTCGGCGTCGAATCGGCCCAATTATTTGGCATAGTAGAGCCCTGTGACCGTTTTGTCCTTCTCCAGGTAGTCGATGTAGATCATACCTTGTGAATCCCAGAAAACGTTGGCCATCACCTTCCCGGCCGATAGGACAGTCTTCGCCTTCTTCGGAGCACGTTCGCCGGGTGAAGTCCACTGTTTCGACTGTTCCTTGGTCTCTGGTGTGTACCAGTGGATCTATGTTTCATCGACGGTCATGAAACGACGCAGAAACTCCTTCGGATTGCGCTTAAACAGCGTCAAACACTGCTCTGAAGTGATCTCACGGTTGCGCTTGTTGTCCGGAGTGAGCAAACGCGGCACCCATCGCGCCGACAAGAATTCGATTTCGATCGGGAGCTCGATCGCAGGGTGCGATATTGAACTGTAAACGAAAGACACGCTGCACACAGACGATCGAGAGGTTGTTTGAAAAATAGGCTTGGCACAAAAAACACGATGTTGAACAGGCCATTTCATCTTGGCGACTGAAACCAAGTGCTAACAAACCTTCCTTCCCCCTCTTTAGAACCACCTCACTATCAGCCCTCTACGACCGCTAGGAAGGGAGCAATGACCTTTTCAAATCCATGCGTCTGCCGCGCGCCACCCTTTATAATCGCCATAAAATCCTTTCCAGAATTTCTTGATATTTAACCACTAACTGGTGTATAAAGGTTCAATATGTGCTCGAATTCCGCCATATCTCTTAGGTTTGATTAGATATCGAAGTTTTTACTTCCACAGACTTCTTATATAATCGCACAAAAATTGTTTTCGAGATTTTTTGATCTCTAAGTGGTGTAAAAGGATTGAATACATTTTCACGAATTCCAACATATCTCTCGGGTCTGTCGAGTTTTCAAATTATGTTCCACTTCCGCGGGCTTTTTATATGATTTATGAATTTTTCAATATTTTCACTGCAATTTTTTTAGATTGACCTCAGCATTAAAATCATTCGGAACTACTACCCAAAAATAATAACGTTGCTTCCAGACTTTACTTGAATTTTTTTTGGAATATTGAAAAAAAGAAGAAATATTTTTAATTTTCATTTTTTTATAATTATTATATATTTGTTTCATATAATATAATTTTCAGCTTTTTTTTAAATGTATGTATTACTACTATTTGAATGTTTTTTGGGTTGATTTTGTTCTTTAACTGATCAAATGTTGCGAATTTCTGTTATTTAATGACTTGTAGCGATGCATTCGTGTATGTGTGTGTGTTTGTTAAAAATGAACATCGATACTCACTTTTATTTTAAATATATTTTATTTTTCTTTCTTTCAGTTTCTCTTATTTCTTGTTTTATACATTTATCTATTTATTATATTATGAATTTTTTTTAGATGTTTAAATGGTTTGTGATTTTTTTTTATTCTTATTCAAAACTTTTATCCTAATTCAGTAATTTTATTGCATTTTTTCCTTTTATTGTTTAATCTAAACTACTTATGGAAAAAAATATTTCGGAAATAGTTTTCAGTTTTGTTATTATTACTATTTTTGTTAGAAAATTTCACTATTTTAATTAGCGGCAATATATTTTTAGAATTTATTTTGAGTTTATACTAAAACGAAAAATCTTAAATGATAATTGGAAGCAAAATCGACAAAAAACATTTTTTTATTAAATTAAAAAAAATATTAAAATTAAACTTTAATTGGACTAAACAAAAATTTAAATTTTTTTCAAAATTTTTGCAATGAATTTATGGTTTTATGTTATGTATTTTATTCTTTATCTTCAGTTCATGATGTCAAGAAGTGGAATAAAACCAATTTTGTTCTATGGAATGAAACAATACTCGGATGGAAAACTGAACTTAAGCCAAGCATTTGATAACATGATGGCTTTCTGTAAAATGAAGAGAAATCATTAAAAATGATCGTCAGTAGAATAAATCGTCTTGTACACCAACTGAAATTGGCTTCTTTAGTATGAGAGCAAACCCTCAGTGGTTGGGAGATAGACTAAGAAGCTATCCACGGAAAACAAAACAACAGTGTTTCGGATCTTCGACAGTAAACTCAGATAAGATAAAGGAGCGAGGGTGTAGGTTATTTTGGAGGTTACTGATGGAGAATGAAAGGACATACAAATCATGTGTTCTCTACCTTGGGATCTTAACATTAGATAGAAAAGGGAATTGTGGACTAATCTCAACTTTAACTGATCAACTCAATAGGCTCAGAAATGCGACTAAGTTCTGCCGATCGCTTAAGGTTAGTACCTTAAAAGAACGCTCTAGTCTGCAAAGTGGGTTTCAACATTTTTTTGTCATGGATAACCACATATACGATATGGATACACAGAATGGGAAGAGACAGAGTACTACTTCTCAGCCTCTTTTTAAAGGAAGAAGTCCTGCAATTCAGATCCAGAATATTATCCTCTACGTAACGCTATCGTAGAACTTGCTTCTTTCTTTTTGTCTTTTTTTGCTCACACTCCATTTTCGAAACTACCCATTTTGAGCAATGACGAGAACATTTACTTCTTAATAGTCAGAGCAGCAAAGGTCCAATATTTTAATTTGGTTTATAGAAATCTAGCAACCAACCCAGACGTTCAGCATTCAAAGCAACCCTATCGCCCGTAAACGAAGAAAAAAAGATTATCAAAAATAGAAGCAGCAGAGTACGATCAAAGTTCAGAAAGTCTTTATATAATACACAACTTCTTTTTCTGTAGACTTGAAAAATTTGAGAGAGCAAGACAAAAAAAAACACAAGAACAATAAAACGCTGGCTAGAAGAATACATCACAATATTGCAAATCTTTACTTGTGTTATTACAGTGATTCTGCTGATCGCGATTAAATAAAAAATAAAATATTGCATCGGTACTTAAACCCCCCTTCCTCCTTCCTTCTTCCAGTGCTGCGAAAATGGAAACTTAAATGACCACAAGATTCAGCGTTAGATTTTGAAGATCGAAAAATCTCTTTTGATTTTGATCACGACCTCTGACACTGTTGCTATTTTCCTATACCCCAAAAGAAGTTATACAGGAACTATTAATAAGTGTGCCAACTGCACCTGATTTCAGACCAAAATTTTGGTAGTTGGAATCCCAATTTAGTGTAGGCAATCTCAATTGAAGAAAAAAAACTAATGACTTGGTGGCAATAGTTTACGGACGTATTCCATGAATGCGCGTATTCGTATTAATCCACAAGAAAAACCCCTGTATATTTTGGCGTAGCCGGTAGGTAAAACCCATTTTTTCTGAAAAATCAAAACGTAGAGATTTACATAATACATCCCTTCATACCCATTCCACTTCATTGATTTGACGATAGACTATCACCATCTACCAACTACCATCGGAAAATCAACAATCCTACGAAGTTTCGGCAGAAAACTCAGATTGGATGAAGGGATGAACGTAATGTTTCAAATTTAAAGTTGATGTAAATTGCAAATTATCTATGACATGCTTTTTAAATCTACCTTTGGTCGTAGTAAAACAGTAAAAAATTAAATTTTTAATCATAAAAATGTTCATCAAAAGTCAAATAAAAAAAAAATAGTTTGAGCTTCAAAATTGTTTTCTATTTTCATTTTCCTCTTTAAAATAATTGGTTTTTTTTTTTAATACACTTTTCACTGTTTATACTATATTTATTTTTACTATCCAATATATTTTTATTTTTGTTGTTCCTTTCATTTTAGCTTTTTTTAACATAATTTACATTTATATTATTGTTAAGTATAAAACACAATAAACATTTAAAAAAAATAACTCAACAAATATATTTAACCTACCGACATATAATATACATTTCATTTCTTCTTTTTTTCCCATTTTTGTTTGTTTGTTATTGTTAAGCTTTTTTGTTTTGTTTTGTTCTTTTTTAACCAAATTTTAAAATTATTTTGTATATCAAAAAGAATGAAATGAATACAACTAAAAAACAACAACGAAAAATATACCTAAAACACATTATATTTATTTATTTCAAAAATTTTTCTTCTAGTCTCATAATCCATACACATTATTATTAATTATTATTTTGTAATATACCTAAGAAAATCCGAAAATAAAATATATGTTGTACATATATAAATATCTTTCATCAAAAGCATAAATGTTGTGCTAAAAAATCAGGAAATTGTATTTATTTAGTTACATCTTAGAATTGTATAATGCTAATCAATTATTTTTATTTTTATTTTTTTGTTATTTCCTCAATTTTTTTCCATATACATTATATATAATTTATCATTTTCTTTTAAAAAAAATTTTTAGTTGTTTCTTATTTAGAACTGATTTTCAGTTGTTTTTCTTTTTTTTTTGTTTAAAAAAATAGACGAAATAAATGTATTTTTAAAAAAATAAATTATTAAGGAAGAATACGGTTATATATTACAAAAATAGATTGAGACCTCTAATTTTTTTTGTTAAATATAGTAGATGTAAAGTATAGTTGTTTTTTGTCTAGAGGTGCTTTTATATAATGTACGTTTCTTTATGTTTTCTTTTAAATATATATTTTTCTTGAATTGTTCTACTGTCTGAATTATATGTTTTGAGCTTATTGCTGATATTTGGTGATATTTTGTTTGTTGTTTGGTTTGAAAAGCGATAGAGTATGAGCACAAAAATCTACTAGTTTCATAAAAATTCATAAAACAAAATAAAATAATAAGATGTATTAATGCTTAGACTGTGTGATATAATAACATTTTTTTTTATTTAGGAAATTCTTTTACAAAATATTTGGCATAAAGCAGGAAAATATACAATCAAACCGGAAATGATTTTTTTCTTTTACAGTAATAATTTAAATTAAAAATTAAAGTAAAAACTAAAAAGATTTTAAGTATTTTTTCCCCGAACCAATTTCAAGTCAAAATTCTAAAAAAGGTGAAATCATGATTGGCTTTGGTAGTGTGGCAACTTGTACTAATAGCTTTGATATCCAGTCTTGACCGTCGATCCTTCCGCCCTTCGTCACGGCACTTCGTCCGCCTCTATCGCTCTCCGACAAATTATTAATGGTATAAAAAAATATGGATGTTACGGAAAATTAAATGTGAAGAAATCATGGGGAAACGTATCGAAGTTGCCTGAATTTTTGTACACTACAGTTGACTGAGAAATACCAGAAATAAGTTATGAAAATTTCGACGTAAAGGGCCAGTTCTACCCAACAGATAAATCGCCCAGTTTCATACCTGCAAGATTATGCGTCCACAGACGGCAGGTCGATCAGAAATTACATATAGTCCCAGTTCACACAATCCCCAACAAGATAGCATCGTACGAGTATACATATCGATATTTGCCCTTCGAAGATCCCATCGAATAGTAGCTGTTCCTTGACAGAGCTGATCAAGGGGCGATTGGGCAAGGCGAGTAATGGGTAAGGTAATGAATGAGGATTTGTATCACCACCATTCAACACCGCTGCTTTTCGCTTTGTTCCGTTTTGAATGATCTCACTTCTTACTCCAATTAATTACCGAAATTCGGCGAAAAGTTAGCACAAAGTGAAAAAACTGTAGAGGTGTACTGAAAAAAACACAATAATTTTTATTTAAACTTTTGTTACCGTTACGGGGATGCAAGGTTTTTTGAGATTTATGGAACTCGAATTCGAAATAAATGTAGCCCAATCCCAACGCATCTGAAATTGATAATATTAATATGCATTTATTAAAAATTACTTAGCCGTAATTTTTTCTTTTTTTTTAATCCATCTTAAAAGACTTGGTCTTCAGATCGTTATAACATAACATTATTTAACCACATACTAATTCTTTATGAATGCGGTTAAGAACGTCCTTGGGGGTATTACCATATCTTTGGGTTGAGTAGTATTCGAAATTGTAACACTGCAAATATTATAGAAGAATGGCATTAAATTACCCTTTATATAAAGCCCATTACTTATACTAAATATTTTTTTGGATTTTAACAGTCAACTGTTCACGTGCTTCCAATAATTCAAAATTAGAGAAATCACAGTTAACTTTCCCGCTGGCGGATTGTAATATTAAGGTAAATATCATTTAGAAGTCAGTAAATTAGCATCTTGGTGTCAAATTAAACAAGAAACTACTTATACGCAAGCATATTCAGACGTTCTTGAACGAATCCAACATGGCAACAAAAGTTCTGTACGCTTGTACCCCTTGGAACAATTTTAGAAGCAAACCCTCTCTTCGCAACAAATCACAGCTGTATAAGATGTGCTATGTTTCATTGGAATGCGACCAAAATATCCATTTAAACATCATATTTCTAAGTGAAATCCGTGGTTTATAACGAAAACTCAGCTCGACAGGAAAAACCAATCTTCCCTCGATTCAAAAATCACTCAAAGAAAATGCGTTGAGACTTATCAAAACATCATCTGATCGCACAATTATTGATTACCATAATACCAAATTTCGCCACTGTGACTTTTATGCGACGTGTGTTCTTTAAAATATAAAAAATTGTATACACGTAAAACGATGGTGCGATATACAAAAATAAAGTCACTAACTCGTGTATCCGGATCACTGAAAATTCATCGACATCATAATTTACATACCTTACACGAAAATACATAACAAAATAAAACTAATTGAATGTGAATAAAACAAAAAAAAAATGTATGTAACATCTACAATAAAACAATAAAAAAGTAGAATATTGCTTTAAAACATAATAATTCAATTAATTCGAACATAAATATATTTAAAAAAAAAACAATTAATACAAGACTTAAACAGGAGAGCGAAAAACAAATGCAACAAATCGAAAATTAATTGGACGAATTTTTTGTTGTCAATTTCCTAGGGCGAATCTATTTTTTAAAAAATATCCGCAATATTCCAGCCTTCGGTTTTCAATTGTTTTATTTACTTATTTCATTTAAATTTTTCTTTGAAGTTTTTCTTTTAAAGAACTTTTCACAATAATTGTTTGGTTGTTTTGTTTGTTTATTTTTTCTATATTTTGTTAATTTTTTTTTCATTTGTGTCACAAACAGTTATTATTTTTTTTTTTTTGGGCGATTTTACATAATTTTATTTATTTTAAGTCACAGCGTCTTACTTAAAAAAAAGTTTTTTATTTTTTTCTTCTTCTAATTTTGTTAGATGTACAAGTGTGTGAATTACATTAAGGGAATATTAAGGATGAAAATGATGTTGAAAGAAAGTAGATACGAAAATGTTTGTTTAGTTTAGTTTTGGGCTGACCAGTAACAAAGAGGTTGTGGGTTTGTATCACACCACACCTATTCGCTGGGATCTAAGAAAAATAAATATGTAAAAAAATTTCCTCTAACTGTCGGGGTATTTTGAAGAAAGAAATCTCTTTTCATTTTGATCGTACTATACCAGGATCCTGATCATAAATTTTTTAATCTACTGATCACGGTGCGACTCATCATCACTGACCTCGCTTTTTGCCACGATATTTCGCCTACTAGGTAGGTCGGATAATTCGATTACTCTTACAAAGATTGTTCGGGAAATGATACACAACTTGATTATTACACATCGGAAATGTTCATGTATATTGCGGGGGCGAAGCCTTATTACCATCAGAAAGGACTTTTTCAGACTCATACAATTTCAACACAAAATATTTTGGAAGCATCAATGCATCAATAACAAATTTTACCTAATTGTTTCAATACTTTCAAGCAGGAATGATTTAAATATATTTTAATTTTAGATTTTCCGAGAGATTTTCATTTTTTTTTTAAATCCCAAATCAGTGTTAAAATTATTAACAAAAATTTCTTAGAGTCTGTACGGTTCCACTTTTTCATATTGTAATACTCAATGGATTACTAGCTAAATAGAGTTTTCTCCAGTCGGAGAAATCGTAGATTTCGAGAGTTATCTTCTTCGATATTTGGTTCATTTTCGAGGTAAGGTAGGGGATTAAAATATAGTTCTTACGAATTTATTCCTTGAAGAATTACCTACATTTCTAATCCGTCCTTTAATGACGACAGTAATTCGATCATGTTTTTATTAATTCCGCCATTACATGCGCCATTACATCCGCCATAGATGCAAATTAAATTATTATTTCATTTAACCGATATATGCAATACTTTGTTCAAATTCAAAGTCATCTTTCAGGCGGGCTAATAAGTGCTAATAAGTTTTTAAATAAAGCAAATATGAAACGCGAATCAACTTATCGTCAACTGGATCCAACTGCATTATCGAAAGCTCAGCTGAGTCACTAACGGCATCAATTTCGCCGATTGTAGGGACGACTTTTTCGTAAAAAACAACTCTACAATGGATCCGAAATGATATCAGTTATATTGCAGTATGTTTGGTTCAGTCTTGGTCCAGCAGTTTATTTTCATAATTTTCCTCCTTTACAGATAAAGTATGTCTTCGCGAGTAAGCAAAAACTTTCCACCAACAGACCAGAACTACATGCTTTTGAATACAAGCAATCGCATAAGCAAGGGACCACTGCTTAATTCTGTACGATATCACAAATATATTATTTCTTTACAACGTCTCGGAGAATCTCGTAGACGGGCTGACATATCTCTTTATTAACTGTAAAACAAATCGTTAGTTAAAATTTTTAAAATTTAGATTTTTCCTTTTTTTGGATCTAATTTTGTTTTGGTTTTAATTCACATTGTAACATGATGTAAATAAAAACCACTACAGTTGGAAGTAATTTTCAGAAAATATAAAAAAGACAATCAGTGATTCAACAGATTACTCTTATCCCTTAGCGAAACGAAAAAAACGAATCTTCCACTTGACATTTATGTGATGTTCAAAGTGATCGCCTGAAGTTAAAAAATACAATTACTTTGAAAATATTTCTTCAATTTTTCTACATCCGTGCCAAATCTAGACAGAGTTTTCTCCATGATAATTGCAACATTAATAACGCTATTTTACTCCTGTATCACAGAGAATTAAACTAAAGTCCTTAAATGTTATATTGCTAATCAGACGTTCATTTATCTAAGTTTCTTGTACATAACTTTCCAACAGATACATCAAGTGTTGCTATCTGCATTTTTATGACGTGAATGTTTTCAATTATAATTATTAAACATATTTTGTTTTATTCAATAAATATTTTAACAGCCTTCTCATTTCATATAAACAATTCCAACATTTCTCTCTAGTGTGCCACCCTAAACTAGTTCCCAAACCGACTTATGGAGTTCAAAATAAGAAGTTTTCCTAATTTTTCGTCGAATGTGTTTGTTTGCCTTCGAGATTTGCGGTCTGAATATGTGAACGTATTAGCTTTAGTTTTTTTCCTGAAAAAAATCATTCCATTTGTAAATCACACATTGTACGTAAGTTTTTTTTGTATTATTTTATATGTTCATTAATTTTGATTTTATTAAAAAAAATGGTTCATTTTACTACTTTTAGTATATTTTGTTTTTATTAATTTTTTTGTTGATCTACAAACACAAAAACTTAAAAATTAAATAACAGAATTGTTTTAATGAATGATAAAATGTTTTATATAATATTTATTTATATGTTTTTCTGTGTGTTCATATAATAATAATAATTATATATGTATATCTTGTATATACCAAAAATAAAATAGAAAAATATTTAAAAAAAAAAAACAAAAACAAAATATTGTTTGTTAGCTGAATGTATAATAAAAGTGTATAATGTAGTTTTACTAAGTATACAACGCACGCAAAACACGCTCCGTATTCTCATTTATTTATTCTTTTTTTTTTAATTATTATTACTCTTTAGTTTTATTACCTCGCATACATCTTTTTGTTTTTCATCTCGTAGATTTTAAAAAATAGTTTTCTTTATTTCTTTTATATTGGTTTGATTTGTATTTAATTACAATGAAATGTATCGAAACAACAACAAAAAAAATAAATAAATAAAATAAATAATAGGAGAAGACAATCATTTTGATTTAGTGAAGTTTTGGGAGAACATGGAGAGAGAGAGATAATAATAGAAAAGTAGGAAACAGAAAAAAGTAATTTTATTGTTTTCGGCATAATATACATAACTAGATACTAGATTTTTAATTTTGTTTTAGTCACTAAATGTCCGTCCTTTCGCATTAAACACATTGCTTTGTTAAAATTTATAATTTACAATTTATTATTTAATTTATTTTTTCGTCTACATAAAAATGAAACTAATATTTTTTTTTATATTCATAATATTTATATATCTCCTATATAAATTTAAAAAGACACGAAAATTGAAATGTTATGCAATTACTTTCTCCTGTTTCCACTCTTTTGTTTTCATCTTGTTTTTGTTGTTGAATTTTTTTTATCGTTTTGCTCTAAAAGTGATAAAATTAAAAGCAGAAAAATATATATTTCATTTATTATCTTATAATTTATATATATTTGTTGTTTTTTTTATATTATTTTTATTAATTTATTTATTTTTTGCTAGATGATTTTTATGATTAAAATGATTTTTCTTTTAGTTTTTCAGAAATGATTTTGCTGTTGTTTGTTTTTAGGGGATGTGTATAATTGTGTGTTGTACATACCGTTTCAGTATGAGAGTGTTTTGTTGCTTTGTTGTTTCTTTGTTTTTTTTATTTTTTTCCTTTTTCTTCTCTCACTTTTCAATTAAATTCATTTATCTTAAAATTATAATTTACAGTAACAAATTAAAAAGATTTTTTATTTCTTCAAAATATTTGTGTTTATTTTTTTAGTTTGTTTTTTTTCTCTTTGATGTTTATAGTTGTTAGTTTTACTTATTATGCTTATTTGAAATTTCTTATTTTTTCTCTTTGTTGTATTTTAAACTTTAGCGGTAATTTTATTTAATAGTAGACACGATGACGACAATATGACGATATTATTATTTGTGAAATGTAATGTGATGTTATCTGGAAGAAATAAGAGAGTTGTTAAAGAAATTAATTAAATTCGATTAAATGCGAGTTCGAATGAAAAATTGCAAGTATATAATTGGGAAAATTCATGTGTTTTCTTAGTATTGAATTCCATTAAAATACAAACTATAATTAGAGCAGGAGCATTGAATTCCATTAAAATACAAACTATAATCAGAGCAGGAGCATTGAATTCTTCACGAAAATTCAGGATATGGAGCATGAAGGATGAACGGAAACTGTATAAAAAATAAACCTCTTCAATTAATAATCACGCCTTAAACGAGTACAATGTAGATTCAACTACTTAAAGCTTACTTCTCTAATACTTCAGAAGAACTTTTGATTCAGTGTTAACAGTAACTTTATATTAGAAAATTTTGATGCGAGGAGACTAATAGACATACTGAAAAACATAAGACAGCACAACGTACGGTGTAGTACAAGGGCGCACACATAGTGTGGCAAGAAGGCAACAACTCATCCTATTCTGGATACCCAAGTTCCCTGGTAGCTCGCACGTTGAGACGGAGCGGGTAAAAATCAAAGAAAACCGTGCAACTCCGATGCTCTTATAACAGAGAGCAAACTCTTTTGGGCGATAAGAGGCTTTAAACCATTTAAGTTTACGGGACCGAATGGAATAATTCCTGCTCAAATCGAGCAGATCTCGGATATAATTCTTCCGTGGTCGAAGGTTATCTTGAAAGGCTGCATGGATCTAACTTACTCGTACATCTCTGAAACATGGATGGAAGTTAAGGTAATCTTCATAACTAAGACATGAAAAAGTTCTCATGTCTGTCCGAAGGATAATAAAAAAATTGATTTCCTTAACCATCGGATTCGAATAATTGTCCACTATTTTTTTCATTCCATAGTAATTTTAGCTGTAATTGATTTTTCACTTTAAAAAACTTGTAAAAGTTTGGATATTTTTTCGGAGGTTTATTGATTTTTATGTTTTTTTTCTACCATTTTTTGAAGTCATACATAAGTTTAAAATAGATTATGTTAGGTTTTAGTAGCGGTATAAGCCTTACATAGACCCACGAGGATTCATAGCGATACCAATATATTTAGGAGAAATAATTTGCTCATAATGGGTGCGCTTGCGTCTCGATCTTTGCTGAGAGTTCTTCGTTAAGTTCAAAAGACCCTGTAGTAGTTACATCAAAGTTTAGCACGCTGTTTTTCGAGACTTCTTTCAGATCTAAGAAGGTGGGTAAGAGCCTTCAACCAGCAAGTTCTGCATGCTGTTATTCGAAACTTCATTGAACTTCATTGGTACTCTAAGAGACTTCAACCATCGCCTAGTAAGAGCTGAACAGTTGCACAGATGCTCTAGCGTCTCATGTTCACCTGCTACTTTGCAGCTCCTGTATATATCGTTAAAAACAAAACCCATTATGCACGCGTGCGCTCCCATCAACCAATTACCGGTAATAATCCAAGTTACGTTGGGTATTACATCGTTGGTAGTGCTAATAAGAGTATTGAGTTTTTTTTTTAAATAAAATACTAAAAACTAGTTAAATCCACCAAAAAAATGTGAGCTAAAATTTGAAAAACCCACGTAGAACACGAAAATATTTGTCACAATTTTGCCTTTTATTAAAAGCAGGGAAATACGCGAAATTTTCGGTAATCCGCACGTCGCTAGAATGCTGTTAAGATTGATGAAAATTTTTTATGCGTTGAATGCAAAATTCGGTTGGAAGATTTTGATCGCACGTTGAAGACGGTACCTACATACACGTTTATGTAGAGGCGGAAATCCTCTTGATGTTTGAACAAAAACCAACAACGAATGACATTTGTACGTTGCATGCTGCGAAAATGTTTGCATGCGATTTGTTCGGGACTTACGTAAACACCTACGTAAATTCGAATAAATTTTCGCCGACTGCTGGGCACAACGCATTTCAGAACATAGATAATTTTCGCGTGTGTGTGTGTATAGTTTTCGATAGCCCTTTATATTCGTTTCAGTTTTATTGAAACTGATTTTAAAAATATTCTTATTGTAACTTATTATTCGATCGTCACTTACCTATAAAAGTTCATATTGACGCAGATGCATCCTTTGTATAATGTCTCGACAATCATTGAACACCCGTTTTATATTTTCAGTATCAACAGCACATGTAAAATGAGGATAGCAATAATGTTTACCATCACCACTAGCTGTTGAAATGCGCTATAATAATAATAAAAAAAAACGGAATATAACTTTTCCAAAATTAAAAAGAAAAAAAGATCATTACCAAAAATTCATCTCGAATGAAATACTTTGCTCTAATTACTTCTGGATCTTCTCCAGGTTCTATAATTGCATCATCTAAAAAAGAAGAGCAACAAGTTATAGCATTTCAAAGAAAATCATAAATTCCCATTTCCTACTCACTTGGCGTTTGATATCTGTTAAATTCACCAAAATATTCGGATAATTTGCTTTTACCAGCCTTGATTTTCTCTGCTAACAAATCTTGCTTGTTAAGGAATAAAATTACAGAAATTGTACGTAACCACCTGAGAGCGAAACGAAACACAAAAAAACGTGTCATTTACATTTTATCTATATTTTTATTGCCATTCAATTTACCTATTATTCCAAATGCTTTTAAATAAATCAAGAGACTCTCTAAGTCGATTTTGTGTTGGATCTTCACGTAGAACCATATTATAACTAGAGCAGGCAGTTACAAAAATAATTGCAGTTACATCATTAAAACATTGAATCCATTTTCGACGTTCGTCTCGTTGACCTCCGACATCAAACATACTACAAACGAAACGTATTAATTTCAAAAAATGCTTTTAATTTTGTTTGGTTTTAAGCTTACTGAAAATTAACTTTATCAACTTGAAATCTAGTTTCGAAAATTCCCGATGTTAGGACACGACACCGTAGAATATCCTGTTCATCTGGTGTATAGTTTGGTTGTTTAATTGTACTCACACGATCTAAGAAACTGTAAAAAAATTGTAATATTAAAATTGCGAGCCGGGCGTCTAGAATCTATAAAACTTAAAAATACTTCAACCATCAAAAAATTAATTACTTGATTGCCTTAGCTGAAAGGAGAGCTCGGTAGACGAGCTGCAGGGGGAGCTCGGTAGACGAGAATTATTTACGACCGAAAATAGAGTGGAGAATCGAACGATTAAAATATTAGAAACTGAAGGCATTACACGATATTGAAATTAAGGACAAGGTGCTACTTCCGGTATGACTGACGAAAACCAAGAAGAATGCCGGACAAGTGATCTAATTGCGTTGTGAAGCATCAATAGATGCCGTAATCGAGAGAAAAGCGAAGATAATTTTTATCAGCGCGCGGTAAGAATGCAAGGCGAAGCAGAGGTCGTATAGTACTGTCCTGTAGGAATTGTGTTAAAAGGACTCTTTATGATTTACTCTGAACATGTTCACTGACAAAGATTTTTCCAGAATTAATGATATTAGAGAAACAGGTATGGTCGTAGCGCGCGAATAGGTGCAGCCTGGAAAGATGGCGGTGATCAAACTGATGCAGAACAAAGTTTATTCGATAACCAGTCGCATGAAGCCCTGGGATGATAAACGTCCGAACTGATTAGGCTTCGAAGAAGGTTCTCTCTAAGAACCTTACACGCGGTTAAATGGTGATGTTTCCCAGATTTTCAGTTGCACCACAAACCTCATATTACGTTGAATGTTGTACACCAGGATGCGAGTGGGAGATTATATTCTTTAGCAGAGAAGAGGATTACTTTGTCAGTTCCTATAGGAGTCCTACTGGGGCACAGTGTGCCTACTCAGCTCAGCTACTTCTTCTAACAACATTTTTTTGAGACCGCGGCTGATAAGCTAATGACTACCGGAATGAAAACCCATGATCTAAGTGTTAAAAAACATGAAGGCAGTTAGATTCTAGGTTCCGGGAGATCTAAGCTCGAAAGTGAATTACCATCTGCAAAGTTTGAAAATCGCATAGTGACAGGTCTACATTTTTTATGTTTACGAATGGTTTTCGTAATTATATTGCTAAGTCCATCTATGGTTCAAAACATGTTTCACTAGCATCCAATAAAAGCGTCCAAATGACGTAAAATGTGAATAATTAAATCTATTGTCAAAATTAGTTTCTCGCAAATTTGTAAACAATAACAAAATAGATAACAAGTTGAACGAGCCAGAATCACATAAAAAGCATTATATGAAAGAAAAACCCCTAAAACGAATACTTTTTTCTACCTTTGCGATGCAATTACTAGTCAATTACTTGTTATAATAAATTTTTAGATAGCGCCCGAGTATTATCACCTTGTTCCTCAACGTCATCATATTTATTTACTCATAGCTAGAATGATGTTTGCACAACGACAAAATTAGGTAAAAATGAAGAATGAAAAGTTTGCCGCCTTTCTTTCGGCAACGGCGTACCAAAATTCTAACATACAACAACATTTTATTTATTATGTTGATAAATTTCAAGACTTACTATTTAGCACAGTCGATTAATTGATATTCATTTGATCTTTCATATGTTTGTTGAACACCACGATCTTTCCACAGTTCTTCTGTGTGTTCGTAAAATTCTGGAGGGTAATTAAAGTCAGGATCTGTAACAAGAAGGGATTTTATTTAGTACATATTAATTTGCGGCCCAATATATTTGATGTTTTTGTATAATGTGTGTGTATTGTGAATTTGGTTCGTTCAAAAACAAAAATTTAAAAATTGTTTACTTTTCAGAACATTGTTTAAACCGGTATAATACAAAAAATGACGATGTGTTGAGCAAAGTTTCTTGTGTATTAGAGTGAATGCCATCTTAGAAAGAGAATACAATCCTAGAAATCCTAGAAAATGGAAAAACTGAATTATATCTCGAATGTGAAGCGACAATCACAATAATAAACACTTTTTTTAAATTTATAGTGAAGCTATAGGTTTAATTCGAAAAGTATAACAATTATGATTTTGTATGTCGTGTTTTTGAACGAAACTGTACTTACTTGAAGCATAGTCTTGAATATATTCAACTCTAGCCTCATTTTCTTTATGTTCTAATGTTATAGGTGGATTAAGTGTGCTCATAGCACCGGTAATTGTCTAAAAAAGAAGATGAAAAAAATCCAATTAAAGGTGACGATTGAAAAAAAAAATCATATACATACCAGAATCGCATCTCGTATATTCTTTTTGATATCATCGATTTTCTGTTTTCGTTCCGATTGCGAGAAGCCATCAACGTGAAGGATACGCATTTGTTTAACGATCGTTGATTTGCCCGATTCTCCGGCGCCGAGCAATAGGAGACGATGTGTGGCCCGATAAACTTGTTTATCCTTTTGTAATTGCTTTGTGATAGCATCGCTGCGTCGTTTTTGAGTTTTTGAATCTTCTGAATCGTTAGCAGGATCCGTTTGTTTCGAACCCGCTGATCCAAAACAGCCCATAGCAACCCAGGGCCACCAACAGGTGGCTCCGCCCTCCGGTGATGCGTCGGGAGACTCTGCCCCCCTTGTTTCACCGTTACGAGCCAGCCTAAATTTCCGATACCAGTTTTTGGTTAAACGAAATCCTTATACGGCGCCGTTTTTAATTGTTTTCCTTAATCTCAGTTGGGAATGAGGTAAACACAACAAACAACAACCCGGATGCTGCGGCTTCAGTTTCGCCTTATGATTAAATTGATTGCAATCCTAATTTGTACAGGAGACAGCGATTTGTTGTTTTTGATCTGTGCGTTAGTTTATGTTCGGTCGGAATGAAGTTGCCTTTAGCTAAATTTAAGTACTTCCCCGTCTATCCGGTCCCTCTGAATTATCCGAAACTTGTTAACTGTAATTATACATTGCCACGATTTTGTCCTCTTCTAGTCGTCCGCTTCTAAGTTCTGAATCTGCAAGTAGAAGAATTAGAGATCATCAGTATCACATGTTTTTGCGTTGATTAAATGAAAAATTATCAATAAGTAAGTGCCTGTGCAATTTTTTTTATAATGTTTATTGACAACAATGGTGGATTTTTCAGGTAAGATGGCAGATCCACCTTAGTTGTTCTTCACCCATACTTTGGCTACATGTCGACAATAAAATCGTTCTGGAACTTGAGAACCTCGGAGTCAAGGAATGTGCATAAGCCGACGACGTGGACATCCCTGTCTCACGGAAATATTTACCGACAATTAGAAATTTGATGGAGAGAGCACTCAACAAATTACGACAATGGGCTGATAAAAGCGGTTTAGGATACACCCTGACCGGTATTGGTCCTCTTCACGAAGAAATATCAAATTCCAGATTTTGCGTTACCAAAAATGGGAAGCGATGAGTTTCATTTTTCTAACAGCTGGGGTTGTTCTAGACAAGAAACTCAGCTGGAAACGCAATCTGGACGAACGCGTTAAAAAGCTTACAACGCATGCGGGAAAATATCTGGATACAGGTGGGGTCTCCAACCAAAATTAGTACATCCATAATAAGACCAATCTTAACCTATGGCGGGATAGTGTGCTGGGAAGCGATTAGAAAGTACTCGTATCTAAGCAAGCTGACTAAAGTACGGGTCGTACTCAATGACTTCTTGGACTGCGATATCAATAGGAAATAATCCGTCTCAGACGTTATAAAAGCAATAGGTTTCGGTAGGGAATTTACTGTTAAGATCGCACACAGAGACGGCTGGAATGAAGAACGATCTCTAGACAATAGAACCACGATGGTTCAAAAATGATATCTGGCACATGCACGGGTTATGCTCACAGGAAGAGTCATACAGGCTACCGGACCATGCCAGTGTATTTGAAGCAAAAATCATTGTAATACTTAAGGCTTGCAAAATTATAGAAGCAAAGGTGAATGCAACGGAAGATATCACTATTTGCGTTGACAGCTAAGCGGCCCTTAGTTCGAACACAACACGATCCAAACTAGTTAGTAGACGATTTCGTGTCATTCGGGACACAGCACAATATTGCCTTCTGCTGGATGCCAGGCCAGTATGTAATCCAGGAGAATGAGGTAGCTGATGAACTCGCTCGAGCAGACTCCAGCCTAAGCTCACTAGTGGAAGACCAGCATTTCCCATCAGACCCCAAAACAGTGCTTACAGTAGTGGGCAGGCAATAGATGGTCAAACCTAATCACATGCGCAATATCAAGAACTCTTTATCCTGAATATGATCAAGGGAAAAGCAAGTTTGTTTTGAGCCTGAGCAGGAAACTAATCGAAGTGCTCACAGAGCATTGCGCAATCGAAAAACAGGTTAAACTAATGGGTGCCGAGGCAAATGATCTTTGTCGTAGCTTCGGTGACCCAGAGGTGGAAGAGTCAAAATGAAAGTCAGTGATAAAACAGACCCTTGAGGGACGTCGGGAAAAAAAATTAGCGTCTTGAGGGACGCCGGCATCAATTTCAAAAACGAACAATGATATTCCATCGTAGATATTCTGAGATCTTATCGCACTATTTCTGACTTGTTGTCCAGAAATATTTAGTCGATATTTTGAATATAAGTCTGTACATCCAAGAAAATATTTGCTTTTGCGGGTCGAAGCCCCAGGAAAGCTATAAATAGTAATGAACTTCATAAGAAAGGTCGCACATTGTCAATCGCTTTTGAATTACAAATTTCTGTCAATGCCACGCCGTTGTTGTCAAACTAAATATAATTCATATCTTTTCTCTTTAAACCGAAAATACTCTTTTATAAGTCTAGAGAAAAAAAAACCATCAGCATGCAATTCAATTCTTTCTTTTTTCTCTATCAAATACACGGTATCCATAATTCAAGTTCTCATGTCAATATTGCGAAGCTTTCTTTGTATGTACATTGTACACACACGATACTATTTTTATACGTTTTATTTGTTGATGCTGTGATTTCTGAATGTAATTTCCCTCGTTTTTATTCTTCCACTCAATTTATACAAAAATTATTTATTGGCTACGTAAAAGCTTGTGGAGTTGGTTGCAGCCCAGAGAACAGAGTAGTCCTGGAAAGTACCGGCGATATCCTAAAATACAGAACGCTTTATGGTCACGTTTCAGTTAGCTTCATTCCATACTTAAAATATTTAGTGAAGTAAATTACATTCGTTTCGCAGTGTAATAAATTCTAGTTAATTCGTCTGAGATTGTACAACATTTATAATACGTTTGATAACAGTTTCCATCACTTTATAAGACAGATATGATTACGTAAGTTGATAGTAACAAGGTTCGCTCGTTTGTCCTCATTTAGTTGGGGGGGTTTAGTCAACTAAATGAAAGCGTTTTCGAAGTGGCTAGGCAAAGGAGATGCAAAGGAAAAATACGATAATTTTAATCAGTAGCTCTGCATAGTAATAACTTATAATAAAAATGTTTATTATTTTAATTTTCATTTCATTATAGCTGCAATTAATTACATATTTAGGAATGTATCATTATTGTCTAATTCAGAGTACACTGTACGGGATGAGCTCTTCTGTCACATAAAATTGTAAAATTGAGCCCATATAATTCATATTTTAGGAACGGCTCGTGCTAAGAAGTTGAAACTTGGAACTTAAATATACATAGCTAACTACGCTCGATTAAAACGTTTAACATTTTTTTCAGTTTTCTATGAGCAACTTTATTAATTTTTTAGCTTGAGGCCTGGAACACGTTCAAAATTTAGTTGCTGTACGCAACGTGGCTGACCACTTAAAAAAAATACCGTTGCAAATAGCATCCTGGTTATTTTTTTGACATAGTCACATAGCGTTCCGGACGTCCACCCAAAAAATAATAAAGTTAAGCCCAGACTATTGCCGGTTTTTTTATTTTTTTTAATTAAGTACACAAAACTTACAGTTTACTGCGAATTCACCCAAGTCCACGACGTACGTTCCCGCCTCAAAGCCAGACCAGGGCATTCGCAAAGACCGTGGAAAATACTTTTCTCGTCATCGGGTTCACTACAGTTGCGGCACATATCTGCAACTAGAGATAGGTAACTCAGATCTGAGCCGGCTCAATGAACCGGCTCAAACAGAAGATCCAGCTGAGCCAGATCTTCTTCACGGATCTTTACGGTTCGCGGATCTTTGCGGTTCGCAGATCTTGACGGATCAACAGATCTTTACGGATCTTTGCGGTTCGCAGATCTTGACGGCTCAACAGATCTTCACGGTTCGCGGATCTTCACGGCTCGCAGATCTTTACGGATCTTTGCGGTTCGCGGATCATCACGGCACGTGAATCTTTACGGTTCGCATATCCTTACGGTTCGTGGACTGAAGCAGATCCTTACAAATCGCGGATCTTTGAGGTGATTATGATGGAGGATAGCAGATGGAAAATGGAAGATGGAGGATGGAGGATTGAAGGATGGAGGATGGAAGATGGAGGATTGAGGATTGAGGATGGATGATGGAGGATGTAGGATGGAGAATGGAGGATGGATAATGGATGTTGGAGGATGAAGGATGGAAAATGGAGGATAGAAGATAGAGGATGGTGGGTGGAAGATTAAAGATTAAAGATAAGAAATTCAAGATTCAAGATTAAAGATTCAAGATTCAAGATTAAAAGATAAAAGATTTAATATTAAAGATTAAAGATTAAGGATTGAAGCTTGAATATTGAAGATTGAAAATTGAAGATGGAAGATAGAATCGCAAATCTTTACAGACCGTGGATCTTTACGAATCTTTGCAAACTATGAGGGGGTACATTATACATACATGCTACTTATGAAGCATTCGCGAAGAATAGGAAAGTACGTGGATGCACCTTATTGTAATCGCGGATAATGTTATAAGCCGCATTTTGTTATCAAAACAGTTGGGTTCCATTTTCCACAAACAGAATTCATCGCTTATTTTTTTCTTCGTTTATTGTTATCACCCGGTTAATGTTATTGTTTTTGGCTGGTCCCAAAGTGATTACAATAAGCGGCATCCACTGTATCACCAAAGTACATCGTAATGAAAAGTTGCTCTATTGCTCTGTGTATTGTTAATTATAAAAATTGGGATCTATCCTCTAGCCGGGGATCTAGTTAACCTAAAAGGTTATAATACCAGATGCAATAAACATTATTTTTACATGTCTAATTGAATCGAATACTTTTGCCAAGTCTATGATAACGGCGCGGGATTTATTCCCTTTTTACTTTGTCCTGCTCGAAATCAGGGTCGGCCAGAGAGGCATGATGTGAGGCCCGACCATCGTCACGTCGATAGCTTGCTTAATGTCTTCAATTGGCCTCCTCACAGAAAGCTCCAGCGCTGGATTCAGCGCCGAATAGAGGTTCTCCTCGCGAGTTCATCCGCAGCCTCGTTGCCCCGAACCCAACAAATTGTTCTAATGTGTGCATAACGCACTAATCTTATCCCTACACAGCCTCACGAGGCGGGATTTGATGAAGTTTGAGTCGAACGCCTTAATCGCCGCCTGACTATCTGTTAGGATGACGACGGGTTTGTTCCGCGTTGCACAAGCTTCCTGCACCCTCAACCCATTAAAAAGATATTTTTAATTTTCCCGTAAAGTATCTGTACACAAGTGTAATAAATTTCAATATTGTCGTATAAGCGATCCCGCAGTAATACCCAGAAGGTACAACTTTTGTTCATCGTGCAATCGGGACATTTCGTAAAGCCCGGCATTTACTCAGCGTTGTCGTTTTACTTTAATTGCAAAAAGACTTGATCTCTTACGACCTATAACGTAGTCTGTACAACTTCCTGAAACTTCAACTTCAACTTCAATAATCTCAACAATGATTTTATCCAGCGATATATATTAGGTTCTAGGGCGCCGCTGGTATCGCTTTCTTCCCCCGCCGATTCGTTTCAGATGTTGCTGCGGTTGATCCCCATTTTCGCCAAAATTCTCTTGTCGATTGTTCGTTTCCATGTTTCACGTGACCGACGTCGCGCCTTCCTTGCACATTCTTCCCAAAAAATTGCTTTCGTTTCCTCAATCTCTGAGCCTGACCGTTCCATTGTTGCTTTCGTCATGGCATCTCAATGTCCCCACTCCATAATGGAAATATCGTTTCTTACAAAAAATTGGACATTCAAATTTCACGTTCTAGACAACAAATCAAACATATTTCTTATTGTTATTATTTGTTATGATCGCTTTCGCTCTATAAACTATACCTACACTATATTCAAAAGATTACGAATCTGCCAGATTTAAGACGTAAATCAATCATGCAAATACATAGAGCACGATTCCGTACTTAATAACATTAAAATACATCTGCGCACGTATCTGTAAATTTATTGTCAAATAATCTTTTATTGTAGAATGCGAGTAGTTCAACAGCCCCAAACAACATTTACCATATTTTATCATAACACTTATGTATGCATATGGATATGAATCAAAAGTTAAAAATTACGTGCGTAAAGGAAGGATTGGATCAAATATGTAAAGTTATTAATTAATTATAAATGTGATGTTTGTAGAGTAGAGTGGGTAATTGAGATAAGTACCTATAGTTTGTTTTCATTAATTAATACACCATATTTCAATTTTTGCACTTTGAATCTGTTGGTCAAAAACGTCAAATGCCGGTGTATGAAGCTCATTTCAATTTCACGAATTGGTAATAATTGGCCTAATATATGACTGGCTTAAACGCATGATGCATACATATATAGGTAGCTATTAGCATTCCCTTGCGCTATGGCCTGGGGACACCGAATTTTTTGCCAAAATTCAAAATACATTTGATTTGAATTTTTTTAATAAGGATAGTACTTTCGCGGGAATTTAATTTTTTTTTATACTAGATATCAGAGGATCAGAAGTTTCTATGGGCCTGTTAAATTCATCTGGATTATGCAGCATCTTTTCCAAAATAGTCAACTGGTAGTACACAATTCTGCAGAATTTATTTTCCGTGTATTATCGCTTAAAACGCTAGGGTGCCTTTAGCAGTTACAACAGATGGTCCTTCTTTTGGTAGAAAGGATCTTACACATGTTTCCTGGACGTTGGGCCCTTTTATCAAATTCTTTCAGCACAGCAGCTAAATTTATGTACCCTTTTATCCGTGCGCTCATAGTTAAAGCTTCGACTATCAAAGATTCTTGGTTAATTTTTTTACTTTATTATTTTTTAATAATAAAATATTGTGATCGACCTGAAATTTAAAGTCCGTTTGCCCGGCATATACGCCGTCCGCATTTGAAAACTGTAGCTCCCAATCCCTTAGAAGTTAATAGCTAGATTGGGTCGAACCTTTGAAGTGATCACATTTTATGAGTGGAGATATAAGGAGTGTTTTAGATGAAACATTTTGGTTTATACATATATATATATATATATATATATATATCTAGCATATATGTGCTAGTATAGTATACCATTTGCAAAAAATGGTCGACATGGGTACAGGGTTGTGACAGTGGGGACAAAACAATGTGCTCGTAACACAAGAAAGTTAGGATCTAAACATTCAACATAAAATTTTATCTCCTGAACGGTTTATACTACAAAATTTAAATTCAATGATTGTTTGTAGGCGTACTAGGAGCGTATATTTCAAACATCATTTTTAAGTGGAGAAGTGGTTTTTAGGGATGCAAAATTTTGTACTACGATATCTAACGAACCAATTAAGCCAGAAAGATGTAATTTGTAATTTTTCCTCCCTAAAAGTTTCGAGAACCGCTAAGGATAGAAAAGAGAGAGTTAACGTTTGTATAGAGCCACTATTAGGGTTTTTCAGAAAAAATTGTTTGTTGGGAGTAGCAAAATACAAGGATGCGGGGGTATGTTTTTTCATTTCAGGAATATTTCATGCTAGAAAATTGAAAAGAAAAAAAAACTGCCAACAGTCTGCGCAACTTTATTATTTTTTGGGTAGAAGTCCGAAACGTGTTTAATGCTGAGATGCGGTGTACGTTACTATGAGACTGACAACCTAAAAAATAACGTTTCAAATAGTCTCCTGGTTATTTCTTAGGTTGTCAGTCGCATAGTATCCTACACCGCATCTCATCATTAAACACGTTTCGGACTTCTACCCATAAAATAATAAAGTTAATTCATAGTAGTAAATGCGAATTCGATCACATTAAACCTAAGAGATTTTCGGAATCAGTGAAAACTTGAACAATACCCCCAGGGGGTTTAATAGGGGGAAAAAAATACTTTAAAATAAATATAAAAAATAATAAAAATAAAAATAATACTTTAATCGGTTTTTCTCCGACTACGTTTAAAGCTTATAGTAAAAGTGAATTCCAAATCTCAATACAGCTTTGAAATATATCAGAATTCGTGAATATGTACACAACCGCTTTACACAACCTTAGGGTTTCGATATCGAAAAATTTTGAAGAACGTTACTAGGCGCTTATATAAATAGCCCGCAGAAGTAAAATTGCTTTGATAGCTCGACATGTCTAAAAAGTTTTAACGAAATTCGCGGACATTTTTTTTAATCAACCTCTCGCCAATAAAAATCTGAACTTTTTTGTTGTTTTAATTACTCTAATAGCACATCTACATATACGTACTAAGTTTCAACTTTCTAGCATAAGCCGTTTCTGAGATATAAAAAACCACTCCTCTCCCCGTACCGTGATACCCCTATCAAAATTTTTATTTTTCTAGGATGTTACTAAAGTGGCTCTATATAATCCTAAATTGTTAGCTTTCTATTCATTATGGTTTTCGAGAAATAAAAATCAGAATGTTTTCCTTTCTACCCCCTTTCACCATCACCCCCAACACCCACACCACCACAACTTTTTTCCCTACTAGAGGTTTATAAACCCCACCTCCTGTAAAATTTTCAAGATCATATCTGATACGGTTTTTGAGATATAAAAATTACATTTTTTGCAAAATTGCTGTCCCCCCATTTTCGTGCTCCAACTCCCCCCTCAAAAAATTTAGTTTCAGTAGACTGCTCTTATGATCCCATATACAGAAACTAAATTTTATCTTCCTGGTGTAGTTGGTTCGGAAGATATTGTAATCCAAAGTTTTTCACCCACCAACCCTCTTAAAAATGTTAGCCCTTGTCTAATCTTGAAGTATCCCTAAGGACAACAACAAAGTTTCAATCTTCTGACATCAATTGTTCAGGAGATATCGATTTTTATAATGTTTCAATCCCGACTTTCAAGCGTTTCAGACTCATTGTTTTCCCCACCACTTCCACACTCATTAGCCCCTATCGACAATTTTTTTCCAAATGAGTCCACTATCATAGTAATGGGTGTTTTTTAGGTGCATGAGAACTTAACATTATAATACAAGACAGAAATATTTTTGGAATGAAATTTTTTTATTATATTCTGGTAGATAATTTCATGGCATTTATTTTTTAAATATGATTTCCGTCATATGTCCGCTGCGGCTACGAGTTACATGGTCCATTCGATCAGTCCAATTTTTGACTACTTTTTCCAATAAATCTGGCCGTATGGCGTCAATAGTGGCTTGAATATTGGCTTCCAATGCTTCAAGAGTTGCTGGTTTGTCGGTATAAACGCATGACTTAATATAGCCCCATAAAAAGTAATCCAGAGGCGTTAAATCGCACGAACGAGGGGACCAGTTAACAGAACCACTTCCGGAAATCAAGTTGTCACCAAATTGATTTTGCAATAAATCGATTGTTCAGCGCGCTGTATGGTAAGTTCCGTCTTGTTGGAACCAAATGTCGGCGATGTTTAGCTGATTAATTTTTGGAAACAAAAATTCAGTCAGCATGGCTAGATAGCGCTGGCCATTCACCATGGAAGAAGTGCTCTATGAACTTCGCGAACAGGTTTTTTTTTTCAAAGTAAATTTCCAAAATTTGGAAGCGTTATTCTGGCGTTAAACGATTCACGATGACTTGCCAAACCTTACTGAACAGAAATGTCAACACAGTTTGACATTCTCAGCTGTAAACCACAGTTATCGATATCGATAGTTCTCATGCACCTAAAAAAACACCCTATACTACATAAGTTCCAAGTTTCAGCCTCCTAGCATAAGTGGTTCCTGAGATCTAGAAACCAACATTTTTCGTCTAAAACGCTCCCCTCTCCTCTTCGCTCGTACCCGAACCCTCCGAAAATTTACCAGTCGTAGCGGTTCACCTAATCTATCCACCATAAAAATTTCATGTTAATATCTCAACGGGTTTGGGACCTACGCACCTTCAAGCGATTCTGCGTACGGCGTCTACGGCGGACAGACGGAAATTTTTTTTTTGTTTTTTTAGGATTTACTAGTCCTAAAACGTGAAAATACAAAATTTCAGGGTAGCAAATTTTTTGGAAATTTCAGGTCGATCACAATACTTTATTATTAAAAAATAATAAGGTAAAATTGTCAATAAAATTCACGAATTTCGTCATATTTGCCGATATATAGAACTAATTTTCCTAAGGAGGCTACGATATATCTTTTAGGTCTGAAGAGACATCGAATTGTTTTTTTAATTTAACGGGCTTGCAATATAATAGCACAAAAATCGGTTTCAGAATTTTTTATAATATATTCAACCCCTAAGGGGTTACGTCGCTATTTTACCCCTTATGTTTTTATTAAAATTGAAAAAAAAAAAATTAAAAATCTTGCAACAATCTGGGCGCAACTTTATTATTTTTTGTGTAGAAGTCAACGCGTTTAATGCTGAAATGCGGTGCAGGTACCTATGCGACTGACAACCTAAAAAATAAACCAGAAGGCGATCAGGAACGCTATTTTTTTGGGATTGTTAGTTTAGTTTTTTGAGGTTGTCACACAAAAACGTGTTAAAACAAGAAGTCCAAATTTTTTGGGAGTTAGTTTTAAATCAAAAACAAGAGTTCAATAGTAAGTGGCATTTGTCAACTACATTGGGAGTAATGACTTGCAACGCATCGCAGGTTTAAATGCGTTCCTGTATCGTCCAGACTGTTGGCAGCTTTTTTCAGAGAACTCTGCAGCTTTCGTTTTCTGTGACCGACTTTATTTCTTTTGATTGGAATATTTGGGACATCGCAGTGATATAGGGTTATGTTTTTCTCCTTTCTTTGATCTTCCCATCGCGGCGCTGTTATAGATTGCAACCAGTCAGCATTTTCTCCTTAAACCTCTTTATTTTCTAAGGACTCCTTGTTTATAAGTTCTTTATTGATACTGCACACAATGAAGGCATAAAGAGCAGTCCTGTCCGATTCCCTTCGCACCTATTTACCCGAAAAACACCAAAAATTTCAAAACCGACAAAAACGTTCAGCCAAATTTGATATGTAATAACTAAGAAACTATGATGTAGTAGCAAACTGTGTATTGAAATTTGGTGTTGATAAGTAATAGGCTCATTTCGCCTATTTTGCCAAATAAAAATTACAGCGTGTAACTAAACTAAAATAAACATTTGACTTCTCCATTTTAGTTCAGCGTCTGTTATTCGTGGAATTTTACAATAAGATTACAAAGTTTCTTTATCTATCACTGAAAATTGATATTTCATTGAACCTTGTTCCATAAAACCTCCTTAAAATTCCATAACATCCGCTTTTAATGCTCAATATTTTACAAAAATAATTCCATTCACTTGAGACTTTATTCTAAATTTAAATCGACGAATTTAATAAGACACGGCCTTACGTAATTTCTACACGAGTAATGTCGAGCATTGGCTATTTTGTGAGCGCTTAAGCTGTCTTACACATTGGCAATATTCGATTTTTTCCTTCCATTTCCTTTGATTCATTGATACGTTTCGGTGCAAAAACACATCAGATATAAATTAACAAAGAAAAAAAATTCAACGTAGGTAAGGTTTTTTCAAATCGAATATTTTCATTCATTGCTTTCTCGAACTCGGAGGGTTCTCACTCCCCCGCTTCAAACAATGTGCTAAAATAAATTTTCATTTAGCGTATCGTACTTAAATCTGTTTGCATAAGATCGATAAAAATGCAAAGAAAGACGGAACAGAAACAACAAAAATATCTTAAAATATTCCAGCACAAACTATGCTTAACATAAATATTTCCACACATGACGAGTCTAGGCATATGTATTTCAATTTGTTGATGGATTTAAAATTGTACACCAACGCGGTTAGGCCATTGTGAAATGAATCATTCCGTTCATTGGGAACGATAATTTTGGAAAAAAAAGGTCAGCGATACCGCTTGAAGAGTCAGTGGTTGACAAATCTATGGGCAATCGTCAGAAAAGGTAACCAGAAGGAGCACTGCACTGTCATACAGGATCTGAAGAAAGCTCTTTAACAAGAAGATTGAGTCCTCTTTACAGCCGTGTCGATCAGGTTTCAGGTTTATCCTTCCATTTGCAGCAATTTGACTAATTTTGATCAATAGTTGGCTGTAATCATACACCAATATGTTTATACAGCATTTGAACTTCTTCTTTGGAGTGACAGCCCAAATGGAGCCTTAGACCGATATAAGATTTTTCTTCGAAGCCCCTCAACATTGTTGGTGATTTTCCCAGCATAGTGAAAGGATACGGATTTTTGAAAAACAAAAACCTTGTACAGGGTCTGATGCAGATCTGTGTCATGAGCGAGATTCAAACTCACGACCTCTGTGATATAGACTAGCAGAGGACCTTCTAAGCAATACCGAATTAGCTTTAAATTTGATGCAGAAATCATATGAGCGGTTCCAGGTTCTCGATCTGACCTGTATTTTCGGGATATAACGAGTATTATACAAGGAAGACATGATTTTGTCCACAAATTAATTGTAAGTAATCGTGTCCCTACCACTTCACTTGAAGCCTTCATTGCACCGATGTTGTTGTCGTCAAATGCCTGGTCGATGTAACATTTTACATATGCACTAAATTGTATTATACGTCAAGCTTTTAATAATTTAGTGATTATGTGAATTCCGTGCGGTATGTCACCATTAAAAATGAATATCGTGCGATCGTTACAATTTTATTATATTAAAAACAAAGTATTTTTTACAGAATTAAATTTCTTCTTCTCTTGAACGAAAGAATAGTTTGATTTTGCTAAGATTTATCCCAAGTTTTGTGCTCCACTTTTGATAATTGTCCAACATACTTGAAATTTAGTGCTTTGACCTCAAAAGGATTATTATCTTTCCTTCCATGATTAACATGGATTGACATATAGGAATGCAGCATTCACCAGCCTTGTATGCTTTCAGGAATTAAAAAAAAAAGGAAAAAAGAGTGTCAAGTAATTTTTCAGGTTTTATTTTTCAGCTCTTGACTGTTTTTCGTTGCAATATTTCCCTTGGAGTCCGAATAACTTCACTTTGACCGGTTATGGAGTTGCTTGATCTCGCTTTTCAAGGATACTTCAAAAAGGTACCTTGCGCTACGGTGAAGGTAACTTACTCCTTCGATTTGTTTACATCCGATTGTATTCCTTCACGTTCTGTTTTCACCGAAGGTAGGTATCATCGATTCAGGGGTTCCCCGCAATCGCATCGAAGGGGTTTCCCTCAGTTGACAGTTTTCAACTATAACTTCACTTGATATCCGCTTCTGCTTAAAAAATTGTTTCATTTATTGATTTTAACAAGCAATCCTATTTAAAAGTATGTACATACACAGATACCCAATCATTGTCCAGGACCCCATGACGTTGGGTTTGAGGTACGCCCCCCACTGCATCGCTGTATTCATCAACGCATCAATCAACACGTTCAAAGACTACATGAAAAACGTCTTTTAATTTGCCAGCAAAACAAACTCCCATTAAATTTGTCACACTATTTGTCTTTGACACGATTCCGAAACTGTCCGAATCATCTGTCATTCGCGCAAAATATTGGACTCGAAAAGGTTTCGCACGCGCCTACAAGGTCTAGGCACAAGTCAAAGCAACAACAAAATACACACTTGGGCTTGCTTTATAGAGCCGATAATTCGCAGGCAAAATGACAATCCGTTCAAAAACTCATTAAAAATAGAATTTTGCGAACATTTCCCATACAAACTACACATGAACCTACTGTGCGAAGTAAGGGGCAAGTATGAGGACTACGAGGAAGAAACAGCGCGGGAACATACTCATATTCTGAAATTGTGATGATGACATGTCGGCATGCCATCGTATACCGCGCACAGTTTCGTTCGGAAGCTTTTTGGGGAGCCCGTCTCGATTAAAATACTCTTTTCAAATCGCGCGCCCTACTACACCCACTTAATGTTGCTATTTTTATCATACGACTCCGAGGAACATTCTTATTGGGGAAAATATATAACAAGTAAAAAAGTAAGAAGGAAAAAAATGTAAAACCTACAAACTCGCCAAGAAAACATTCACGTTCGTGGCCCACCAAAGTAAATATCTTTCGTAAGGCGGCTCTGGCGAGAATATCACCAGTCTCACCACAACACTCCTCTCGCTAATTTAACAATAGAACACCAGAAAGCTTTCATTTTAGCGTTTAGCCGGCGAGTTTGGAGCTTTTTTCTCTGGAATTTGCGAATAGGTACATAATATGAAATTATCAAAAGGATCCTTTCAATAGCCTGCCCAAAGGATTCTGTAGAATACAGAAAATTCATTCACAATTAATGAAATAAAAATCGAAATATGTCTGAATCCTTCTATGAAACACATGCACGCCATCGATTCAAAAAAAAAACAGTTTTTCAGCTCACATGCTTTTTGGTCAAAATCGCGTTCTTTTTGGTACCACTTTGACGCGTTTGGTCCTCAGCTTTAGCCCACCCTCGCAAATGACAACCTTGCCTACGAGGGTGGTTGGATAAGTAAGTTTGATACAAAAGGTAACAGTTTGATTGTTTGGTCCAACGTTTCTCCAGTCTTTCTTCAAGGAACTCGAAATAGTTGGATGTCTTCTCCATTGAATCCAAAAATTTTGTTCAGCCAGGAAAGTTTTTAGTTACGGGAGCAGATAGAGATTTGAAGGAGCCAAAAGGATTAGTTGGCTCAGTCGTGGTAGAGCAACATCATTTTTTAGCCATTCCAAGACGCTTTTTCAGAGCTCGCTATTTAATTTCTGTCCAAAAGAGATGTGCAGTACAAGCTAGTGATGGTTTACACTTCTCGAAGTATTCGATCCCTTTGCATCCTAAAAAAATAAATAACGCCATTACCTTCCCAGCTGATGGAAAGCATTTCATTTTGTCCATTGTTCTGACGGTTCTTTTATTTCCAGCGTATATCGATAAGTCCAAGTATCGTCTATTGTTACAAACATTCCGTAGATGTTTTCATGCGATGTAGTTAATTCTCCAGAGAGCAAATGCAGCACCAATCTTCCTCAAAGTTTTTACATATGCAATTTATTATGCAAAATTAAATGTACGTGGTCAATTAAGATACCGCTTACTAAAAGGCCAAAAAGATATCGTGGACTTTGTCAATATTTTCTGGTATCACAGCAGTTGTATCTGGCTGGACAAACATTTACGGTCTCATAAAGACGCGTAATGCAGCCGCAATCATTTTTACTCGAAACGCTCGAGTTCAAGCAGCTGTGAAACAATCAGCAGGTGTCAGAATGACTTTTTTGGTAAGAGTTTTTCGATTATAAGACGTTAAAGCCTGTTTGCTGTTAGTACGCGAACCAAGTTAGTATACTAATCGAAAAACCTTCGTGTAGTTAGATCAAACGATCTGTCCCCAGAAAAAAATTCAACAATGTGGCAATGATTCGAGATAAGACTCAAATCGATAATGATGTCGTGAAAACAGCTAAAAAATAGGAAAGTTGTGGGTACATGTAATTAATTATATTAGAAATGAAATTTTGAAATTACTTTTTTTAATTACCTTCCTAGTACATGTACACCCACAAAGTTTCAAGTTTCTAGCATAAGCCATTCCAGAGATAAGAGAAACACCTTCCAACTCCGTACCATACTACGCTTTTTAAAAACGTTATTTTTAAATCGTCTCACTACTATAGTTCTACCGTAGTACCAAGATTCAGCTATCCATCTTTAGCGTTTCTCGATATATAAAAATCAGTTTTTTTTCTTTTTCTTCCTCCTCCACCCTCACACTCTACATCACTAACACTCCCCTCCCCACCCCTCCTAAAGTTTTTTCACTGCTCGCGGTTTATTAGGCTTACCTTCGGTATAAATTCTAAGCTTTTCTACCTTAAGGATGATATCCCGTGTGAAGGCTCTTTTTTTACGCTTTTTTGGGAAATTTGTTTTGGAGAAGTAAATAAAGAATAAAAAAAACATTTTAAAAATGTAAAAAGAAGGTGTCGGGTTCAACAAAAAGGGATGATATTCACAGAGTCGGTTTTCTTTTTATTAATATTTCCACTTACACTTGTATACAAATTTGTGATATTCATTTTTCCAAGAAACTCGACAATCGCTCGTCGTAGCATAAAGATGATGTGCAAAGTTTACTTTTTGGTTGCTTTGGGGGGGGGGGGGGGGGGGATATTTTTCCGAGCGATTGTCGGGTTTCTTGGAAAAATGAATATCACAAATTTGTATACAAGTGTAAGTGGAAATATTAATAAAAAGAAAACCGACTCTGTGAATATCATCCCTTTTTGTTGAACCCGACACCTTCTTTTTACATTTTTAAAATGTTTTTTTTATATATATATCATTTCTTTTTGTTGCTATAGATTTAGGAAAAAGTATTATCTACACTAAAACTCCAAAATGAAAATTTACATTTTTCATTTGTGGTATTTCAACTTTTAAGCCAATATCAATTTGTTTCATTCCCCGTTCGATCTGAAATTAATAGATATCGTTATCTAAAAATTTGCAGGGTTAAAGAGATTAAAACTCGCTTTCGCGTTCATATTTGGCTGACGCGCGCTACGCTCCAACTAGCTTTTATGCAGTACTGCGGGGCTAATCTTTAATCTTTCATTTTTAATCTTTAATCTTTAATGTTTAATCCTTTATTCTTTATCCGTTATCCTTGATCCGTGATCCTTGATCCTTGAACCTTGATCCATGATCCTTGATCCTTGATCCGTGATACTTGATCCTTGATCCTTGATCCTTGATCCTTCATCCTTGATCCTTGATCCTTGGTCCTTGATCCTTGATCCTTGATCCTTCATCCTTCATTTTTCATCCTTCATCCTTCATCCTTCATCCTTGATCCTTGATCCTTGATCCTTGATCCGTGATCCCTGATCCTTGATCCTTGATCCTTGATCCTTGATCTTTGATCCTTGATCCTTGATCCTTGATCCTTTATCTTTTATGTCTTTAATCATCTCTAATCTTTAATCTTTAATCTTTAACCTTTAATCTAAATCCACCATTCTACACCCTCTATCTTATATCCTCTATTCTTCATCCTCCATCCTTTATCCTCCATACTTCGTTCTGCATCTTCCTTCCTTTATCCTCCATACTTCGTTCTTCATCCTCCATCTTCCATCCTCCATCCTCTATCCTCCATCATCCATCTGCCATCCTCCATCCTCCATCCTCCATCCTCCATCCTCCATCCTCCATCGTGAATCCTCTATACTAAATCCTCCATCCTCCATCTTCCATTTTTCATCTTCTATCCTCCATCCTCCACCATCCATTTTCCATCTTCTATCTACATCATCTCAAAAATTCGCAAACCTTTAAGATCCACGAGCCGTGATGATCCGCGAATCGCAAGATCTGCCGTGAAGATCTGCAAACCACAAAGATTTGTAAAGATCTGCTGAGCCGTCGAGATCCGCGAACCGCGAAGATCAGTAAAGATACATCGTTTTTTTCAATAGTGATCTGATCCAGTTGAAAATAACACACCTAATAAGAAATTAAATTCATTTGAGCTTTGCCAGTTTTCACGCAAACGCGCGTACTACCGTCTAGCGGTAGTAATTTGAAACCCAGATTTCAGTTCTCAAAGTGAGTCATCAGCGTCTGACTTGAAAATTTTATAAAAATTCATATGAGCTTTTGCTAGTTTTCACGCATACACATGCGTGAAATGTATGAGGAGCTTTTAGAAAACTCTCATGTACGCAGCATACAGATAGAGCAGCCGTGTCCATGTGAGTTGGCTGCAGTAAAGAACGTAGTCGGTGCTTGGGGTGAACCCGACAATCACATTCGACTGAACGTTCTGATACAACCGTGAAATTTTTACCACATACTTATGCACATTTTGAGCACACTTTACAATTTTTTCAGCCCGAAATTGTCGCTCATTGCTGAGATATACGGCAACTTAGCCACTCATTTTCAAAAAACCTTGTTTTCGGTAGACACGATTACGGGCGTTCTGCTTATCTCAAATAAAAAAATCAAACGGCATTTTAATCTGTGAAGTTTGAACTAGTTTCGAAACTAGGATTATCATAAAATATTCAACAGTTAATTTTTGGCAACTTGTTGAACTTTTTATCGTCAATTTTGGTGTTTTTTTACGACTTCTTCAGGTTGACAAAAAAAAAACGGCTTGATGAATCACAATTAGTTTGCAAACTGTCTATAAGAGTACTGAATAAGTTCACCAAAGGAATTCGTTTGACAGATTTCGAGATATCGTGTCTACCGATCTGGAATATACCGTTTTGAGAAAAACGCTACTAAACTGAACATTATATTCGAAACAACAAAGGAGTTTAGAGAATATAACGGCCTGTATCTTCCGAACGGCTTCCAATATCGGAATATAACTTCGCACACATATTCTACACTATATTTGGATGCAATCTATGAAAAAAAAATAGATTTTTTGAACCAGTCACACGGGATGACCCGCTTAAACACTTCGAGACGTGATTTTTTAGAAAAATTCTTATCACTCTGCTGCAGGGAGCAGCACCAACCCTCTAAAAAAATAATATTTAACGAACTTAATTTGCCCACCTATATACGTAGGTTGCTAGTTAAGCTTTGAGATAGACAAATAAAAACAAATATTTATAATCAAAAATGGCTTTATTGTTTTTCAAAATATTCTCCATGAAGATCAACACACTTTTGAATTTTTTCAACATTTCTTTGCACCAATCGACACGAGCTTTTTTTTGAGCGATTGTCAAATTATGCGGTATCCAACGCGAACAAATCTTTTTGATAGCCAAATGTACATGCAATATTGAATGTATCCGATTGGAACTAATTCCCAGGAATGTCTCAATCTCGCAGTATGTCACATGACGATCTTGCAACATCAATTCACGCACAGCATCGATGTTTTCTGTCACAACTGCCGATTTTGGACGACCTTCACGAAATTCGTCCTGTAGCGAAGTGCGACCACGATTGAATTCAGAAAACCAGCGAAACACGGTGGCTCGAGATGTTGCTTCATCACCAAAAATCGAAGCGAGTTGATCGGCACACTGCTGTTGGTTTAATCCACGTCGAAAGTCATAGAAAATCATCGCACGAAAACGTTCACGATTTAATTCCATTTTTCGACCAAGATGAATATTTCAAGTATCTGTAAACAACACAAATAGCACTCGTATGACAACACGTTCTGAGTACGTTCACAACTAAAAATGTCAAACTTTACGAAGACAATGTCAGATTTGACGTATTCACATCAATGTTGCCATATCTCAAAACTTAAGTAGCAACCTACGTACAAAACCAGAATTTCATCTTTCCGCAGTAATTAGGTCGTAAGATATCGCAATCTAAAGTTTAAACTCTCCCCACCCCCTACTGCACGCCACTGACCCTTCCTGAAATGTTATTTTCCATCTGTTCTCCTAGTATACCTCCAAATAATTACTAAGTTTCAACTTTGTTACATTAACCGTTTAGGTGATATCGAGTTTCGGCGGCATTGTTTATCGCCCACTCCCACACCCCTCACTCATATCAAAAATGTTCTTTCAAATTGCTGCTCCACTGTCAAAGGACTACTAAATTCCAAGTTTCAGCCTCCTAGCATAAGCGGTAACCAAGATTTGTCATATAAAACGCTCCTCCTATCTCCTCCTAAACCACTAAAAGGACTCCACCCAGTCTAAACTTAAACAATTTGAAATTAATAGTTTTTGGGAGCTACGAGCCTTCAAACGGTTTTGCGTACGGCGGACGGTGTACAGACGGATTGATTTTTTTTTTGCTTTTTTGGTGGTCAAAAGGGATTTTAGGGTATATACAAGTTTTTTTAGAACTCGGTCACAATACTGTATTATTGAAATCATAAAGTATAAGTTGATCTCATTTCAGAACTTTTTTGGCTGTAGCCTAGTGATAAATTCACATTAGATTTAAGTGGGACAGTGGGTTCAAGAAATTTTTAATTTAGAAATCCCTCGAATGGCTTATGCAAGCAAATTGAAACTTGTTATTCTGAAGAGTATATGGTAACTATAAGTTTCAAGTGCTTCGAGCACTTTTTCAATTGCATGCCTACATAAGAGCAGCGAATTGAAACCATTCGTTATAACAAAAACTATTGACAAGCCCTTCAAAACTAATTCCCACGGTAAAACCTCAGACGCACTAAGTACCGACTTCTTTCACCGAAAATACCACATACACGATAGCCTTGCGTTAAATAAACAATACGATGATGAGACCGTTTTTTATTGCTTTAAAAATAGGCAATCAAAAATAAACATCCATCTTCGTAAACAAAACGACAAACGGGGCACTACCACTTGATGACCGCATAATTACTCAAATCATTTTCAGTGCAATTAACAACAGACTTCCTTAACAATAACAACAATTGTGTAGTAGTTGCTCTCGATAGCACACGAAAAATTTTAACAAAACTCGTAAGATGCCGGCTAGTTTTTCGTCTAAATCGTTTTCATTGTGCGCGCGTGCAAAGAAATACGAGCCCCCAAATACGACGAGCAGATTTCATTTCACTAAATTTTCCAAGTGACGACAAGATCCACATCTCTTTGCCACATCTTAAGCTTTTCAAGAAAACAATAAATAAAATTAAATTAAACTTTTCTTGCATAACGCGAGCCCCACCGTATTCGTTCCGATTTTAACGAGTACGACTTTCATCTACGGATAAAAACACGAAAATTATTCTATGAAAAGGAAAATTTAACTGAAAAAAAAAAAAATTTGTCCAACCCAAAACCCCAACAAACACAAAAATTTCTAAATATAAATTGTGCAGAGCGTGAAGAAAGTATTTATCGAATCGGATGGCAAAAATAGCGACAAAATTTCTAAAATACTTAAAAATAACGCGACGAAACGAGTTGGTTGGAGTTGGTTCATATCACCGACAATGAGAAATTAATAGGTTCTAAATAAATTCGAAGTTGTGATTCTTCGATACAGTGATTATTTTTTCATCTTCAAATTATACTAGCGAGATGACCTTTGGAATGTCCACTTTCCCACTTTCCACCAAATATTTTGGTGCAAAAAATTATTGTCGAGGTCATAGCCCATTCGGTCAAATAAATATTCCGAATTTAAGGCGCATTTTTGCCTATTTTTCGGACCCTTTTATTAGTCCTCCTCCCCAAACAAGCAAAATTGTCTTTCGGGTCACCACACTAAAATTTTTTTGGGAATCAAATTATAGAGAGGTAAGGTCATAGCCAGTTCCTAAAAATAAATTAAAAACCAAATTTCTTAGGTTAGTTTTATTTTTATCATTTAGAGATTACATTAAGCAATATTTTAAGAAATTGTACTTGCAGTTTTGATTTAGATTAAATTTTTGGCACTTGCTTCATCCAAAACTTTACTTTTTGGAGTACGATATGTTGCAGACAAGAAAATTTCCAATGAAAACAACAGCATTGCTGTTTACTGATTTCCATGACCTTTTCACGTAGATACGAGTAGTAGTTAGGCTAAATTTTTTCCGAAACAGCTATACTAGTGATCTCACAAGGGCAGCTGCCAAGGTTTAAATCTATATTCTGCCTGTACAATAATAGGAAATTTGAACTGCGGCGGGATTTACCGAATACTTTTCGACTTCGATTATTGCCATCCAAGTTATCTAATCATCGATACCATCGAAGTCACCGGAAACAATGAAATTATTTAACCACCGAAACTATTAGTTTAAATTATCTTTAATAGCTGGTAATAACAAGTTAATTAGCAAGAAATGGATAGGCAGTTCAAAATTATATTTAAATTCAAAATTATGTTTAGCACGGTGTACGTATATCGCTCATATAAGGTCAGACTGTCGGACCATTGAAACTATCGAACAATCGAAACCTAGAATCATCGAATGAGTCCATGGTTGTACCAATCAGTTTCGGCTAATCGAAGCCCTATTCCAACCTACAGAAAAAAGTAAAAAAAAAATCACAAAAACGGCAGTATAGTTGATTTCAATGTAAATTTTCAATTCTAGTTTTAGGAAGGGGCGCCACGCTGAGCCACAGCGCACACTAGGCACCAAGGGCCCATAGCGATCACTTCGTAAATATCGTGGAAAAACTAATCACCCCCAAAACATCCTAGATCCCTTATAAATTTGACCAACTTGTCATGCCCTATCAACCTCAGATGTTTCAAATTGTCGAAGAAAAGACTGCCCAACCAACCACTTTCAAGCTCCTCATTGCGCCCGCCTGACATTCACACAAAATGTGAGTAATGTCCTTCTCAGCATATAGATCGTGGCAGTACCTGCACACGTCAGAGTCAGCTATCCCCATTCGCTTAGCATGCTTCCCTAGCAAGCAGTGCCCCGTCAGTATTCCGACGAGTGACCGCAATCTTTCCCTATTCCATGTCAACATTTCCCTAGACTTTAGTCTGTCCAGCCTTGGCCAGAATGCCCTAGAGATCCTACAGCCCGTCAGCTGCTCCCACCTTGAGTTCGCTGCGTCCGTGGCACGTTCCCTGATAGGTGCTTTGATGCCGCTTAGCGATGGACTAACCCCCTCCTCTACTATTTCGGCTGACGCCGATCCCAATCTCGTTAGCTCATCGGCCAGTTCGTTCCCTGGTATGCCGCTATGCACTGGTACCCAGCTAGTGACGATTCGATACCGCCGAAGTCCGATACTTTTACTTGTTACTCGAATCGGAACTAGCTTCCGATACTACTCCTATATCGGAAGAGAAGTATCGAGTATTTACTCGTATCGGGTATCGAATAAATTCTTACTTTATTTCTTAGGAACTTCAAACATGCATATGTTCCTAAAAAGAAAAGATTCCTACAATTAAAGAAATATTGCCTTTAGCTTAAATTCCTCCACAGTGCATCCAATTGTCTGTTTTTTAGAAATCTGCCAGCCAAATCGGTCAGCCGTTGCGTTCGGTTACGCGGCTACGCGGTTTCAAAATGTTTGACGGTATGATGTACGAAACGAACGAAATACGAAACTAAACAATTCGAATTAAGGGAGTAAATCTTTTACAATTTAAAAAAAAAAAATTTTTTCCACATATTTCGAAAGTAGTGAAACAACAGTTTAGCTCGAAAGTATGACGTGTGCGGTTGAATTTTCGAAACTAAAATGCCAAACTATCCTAAAGGAACGCTAGGTAATATAGCTCGAAAATGTTCTAAAAAGGGATATTATCAAAGGAATTAATTCACAGATAAATGCGAGGAGAATACAAGTGACATTGTGAGTTAATTGAAGGTTTATTATATGCGCCTGGAATCGGTAAGTCACTAAAACTAATAGTTTTCTCGTATTGAAACTTTAAATGCGATTATCTTGAAACTGCATTTTCAAAAACTGCTCGTGCTGTAGCTCAAAAAGCTATTAGTCGATTTGGCTGATTTTTTGGGAGCTTTCTGTCTATATCAATATCGGAAGGATGTAGCTAGAGTTTTGAGGATATGGTGTAAATAAACTACTTTTTTGGGATAAAAATTATAAAAAAATAATCGAAAATTTAACATTTGATTAAAAAGCCTCTTATCTTTTTTGTTTTATACTTTTTTTTATAATTTTATAGGTTTATCCTTTCCCTACATCTGTCAGAATTTGGAAAATTTTTTTGTTTTCTGTTTAAGATCAATAGAAAAGGTATGACAAATGGAGCACTTTTCAGAAGCCTAAAGGAATACCTTATAACGCAGCCATTTTGTTTTGTAAAAAAAAATTCATGAAAAATGACTCATTTTGGGGCGTCTAAAGAGTTAGCTCCCCTTAAACGAATAAATGCATGCACCATGCACCAACAAAGTTGATGCTTGCTTCTCGCACGTCGCACTATGTACAGAACTACAGAAAACAGAACATCTTTCCAATGAAAGATATGGAAAAATTATTGTCTTTCGTTTCTGGACGTTACACGTTAGACCTCTCATAGCCTTTTGTTATAACTCGTTCACGTGGTAGCGTAGTGTAGTGTAGCGTATTATGAAATCCGGTTGATATATGAGTGTTCACGTGAAGTGAATTGACGTTTCGCACTCTTGATTATTAATTGACAGCTGTCACAACTGGTATTTATTTTATTAAAAAAAAATTACATTCTTCGTTTTATTTCTTAAATAACCTTTCTTCATTTATTTTTCAGCGAAATGGAGTCATTAAAGGCACTGGTATTAGAATCGTTGAGAAAATCCAAACAAATAAAGTTGTCTGTCAACACAGTTTTTTGACAATTCACTCGAAAAGTAATACGGAGCGCAACGGCAAGTGTTCTCGTGGGAAGGATTAGCAAATCCACTACACTACACTACGCGGTTTTGCTACGTTGTAGAAAAACCGCTCCGTAGCAAAATTTCGTGTGTTCACGTGGTACTACGAAGTGCTACGTAGCGGTACGTCGTTGACCACGTGAACGAGGTATTAGACTCACGCCACTCAAATCGGGACATACAAATGCACGAAACCGATCGGACTTCCGTATCTTCCCAATATTGAGGAAGGAGGAAATACGATTTACGAAACAGTCACACCCACAATAGATAACAGTTATGAATTTTGTTTTTGCCTTGTGTACTGAATTTCTATTGACCAAAACCAATGAAGAGATCATGCTCGATGCTCATGATTGTTTCGATTCGATATCTAGCTTTTTTTCGATACCAAGTATTTACTTGAATGAAAGTACTTGGATCGAAACAAAAGTATCGAGTATTTACTCATATCGAATCGTCACTATACCCAGCACAGTTGTACTCTATTCTGACTGCAAAGTACCTTGAGCACATCTCGACAGCGCTTTTGGGATTTAATAGTCTCCGATTTCAGTGCATTCAAAGCCGCCTGGCTGTCAATGTAGAGTGAGATATGCTTACCGCATATCCCCCCCCCCCATCAACATGATGTTAGCTGCCTGGAGCACCGCCAGAATTTCCGCTTGAAATACACTGCAAGCATCTGGCAGCTTAAACGACTCCCGTGCACTCACCACTCAGCTGCTCAAAGAAGACTCTAGCGCCAGTGCCGCATTCCATTTTTGATCCGTCCGTATAAACGGAGAGTTCTCCCTCGCTTAATACCCTGTTGTTTTCCAATCCTCTCTGCTTGGGTATATGACCTTGAAGGGTGATTGAAAATCATTCACTGGGATCATATAATCCGTGCAGATGTCGACCGGTCCATGTAGGAATTCCCTAAGAGTTTTTCAATTCTGCTCTGCTCTGAATAAATGCGCAAAAAACACACCCAATAAATAACCTAAAAACGACAATCATCCGAAATTAACTATGGACTCCACCTCAGTTTTAAATACTTTATTATTAAAAAATAATAAAGTAAAATTAAAGAAACAAAACCATATATCAATAAATTTTAAGGGGTCGATCCATTAAAAATCGCCAAAAAATACGAATTTTTCTATTGAAACTTTGTGTGTTCGAAGAATTAGTGAAAAAAAATTATAATTTAAATTAAAATTATAATTTAAATTAAAATTATAATTTAAATTAAAATTATAATTTAAATTGTTTCTTTCTATGTCAAATTTTTAGTGGAAGCACGGCTACATTTACATTTACCGACTCCATTATCATCTGGTTAGTATGACATAAGAAAATATGGTAATTCTTGTTATTTTAAAATTATTTTTTTCATTACAAAGTATTAATCTTTTTAGCCAAGATCACTAGCTTAAATTTATGATTTTAAGAGCTGTCCATGTATCTTATCTGGTGCCATAAAATTAAAACCCAAGATCAAGCGACTAAGGGCCAGTTTCACAGTAGAAATTTGAACTGGAGTTTAGTTAAACTTAAGCTTAAGAATAATCTGCACTTTAAACATAACCCGATTTCACGGTAAATAAATATCCTAATACCCTGCACAGACTATGCATTTTAAACGCATTAAAGTAGCTAAATTTAACATGTTAAAAAAGTAGTGTTCAGACTAGGCAACTCGTTTAATTTTGATACATAATAGCTTGATGTGATTTGTTTTGACAAGTAGATATTCAGATGTGTTTCATTAGCAAATTTATGCTTTCCAAATTTTTTGAAACCAATTAGTTTGTATAGCAGTAATAAAAAGGGAATTTATTAGCTAATGCAGTCGTTGCACAAGCACAAAATTCAGTTTATGCAGCATTAAATAGTTTCTTTTAAAGTTTACTTCAATTTCCGCGAGGGTCGCAGTACATGTTTTCGGTTAAACGAATAGTAGCTACGTGTTTTCGTAAACGCGTCCGGGAAGTGTTTTCAGCACATTTAACTCGATTTAAACGCGTTAATCTCGTAGTCTGAACATAGTATAAGATTAACTAATCTAAAGTTCGCAATTATTGTGAACTAATTTAGCTGAAATTAAGCTTTTTTACATAGGTATACTCTGGCTTTTCTGTCATTTTATTTCGTTTTAAGGGGGTACATCCGAGTAGAAAGCAGAAAAAATAGGTGAATTTTAGAAACTATTATCTCAAAAACTATTTGCTCGATTTTATCCAGGTTGGTTTTATTCGAAAGTATATATGTTGAGGTACGCTCATAATTTTTTTTTATAAATATATATCAATCAGGGGCGCTGCTGTCAGGGTCGGCGTAAAGAAAGTCCGTCGCTCGCACGCTCTCCGGTTCCCAAGATTACATGCAGGCGGTTGATTCAAAACAAAAATTTCAAAAAGATTCTGAAAATGTAAAGTATGATGCTCTTCGCTACGTAGGGGTTTTAGAAAAAAAAATATTTTCACAAAATGGCGGCCGATTGAACTTGATTTTCAGTTTTAAACCTCAATTATCGACCTTTCTGGCTTGATAAAAAAAAAAGTAAATAAGTTTAAAAAAAAATCCTACGTAGCGAAGTAGAAAACCTATCCAAAAATATTATGTGAAATTTTGGAAGCAATCGGTCAAGCCGTTTTCCGGAGATTTTGGGGACCGTCTTTGAAAAGTATGTTTCGAGATAATCGCGTTTGAATGCCGCTCTATATAGAGAATTTATGAAGGTCCCATTCCGGTTAACTGCCCATAACTTTCACAATTCTTGGAATTTCAATATGAAATTTACACACAATATTCTTAAGACTGCAAACTTTAAGATGAGTGAAAAAAAAAATTTTTGTAAAAAAAAAAAATTTCTACTCGGATGTACTCCCTTAATATTTAAAATTGGAAAGTGGAAAAACAATAAGTTCGTCGAAGCTCTAATTTTATCAAATTTCTGCACTAATTGAAAACATTTTATTTAAAACTAATTAATTTTGATCGTTTCGATTAATATTGACAATCACGGTACTTTAATTGGGGTAGAATCGGCTGACTGTCAAAAACGTTAATCCGAGCTTTAATTGTTGGTTTGATCTTAAGTTTAAAGAATATGTGTGATTTAAACTTCGACTGTGAAACCCCCTAAGTAATTATAATAAAAAAATTATTTATCATTAAAAAAAAATTTGCAAGAATAATTTGTATTGCGACAACCTTCTTCTTTAAAAAAAAGCCGTATTTCATAATTCTATGATCAAAATTAACGAAGATATGAATTGTCGAAGATGACTCGGATATCATTTTCACGAAATATTTAACATACTATAGACTAGGCTTGTGTAGTTCGCGAACGAACTAGTTCAGAAGAGCGTTCCCATAATTGAAATTAACAAACTACTGACCTTTTTTTGCTCATCATCTTCTACTAGATCTACTGTCTTCGAACTACGTATGACTACTCATCACTGAACTCCCCTGAAGTAATGAATTAAGAATTAAAAGAACGAACTAGTTCGCGAAAGATCGGGAATCGGAAATGATCGCTCACTATGGTGAACTAAAATGCGCAAGCCTACTATGGGCCGTATTATTCACTTCGGGTTATTTATAACCTCTGGTTGATTCCAGTTTTCACAGAGATTTGGTATTATTCACCTCCGGTTATCTTTTTTAACCGGTGATTCGCTGGTTTTGTAACCAGTGATTAAAGTTACCCAGGGATTTAATCGGCGATTTGACAAATTTTGTATTTTATTCACGATTGCAGTTATGGCAAGATATCTCATTTGTGGGATAATTGGAGTGATTCTGACGAAGACGACAACTGGAGCGTCGCCAATACAACGAATCGACATCGACATATGGGACGACAAAGACTGTTTCTGTCGATTCCGATTTACAAAGCCAAATTAATTTCTTCCTTTTCAACGTCTCCACCTTCCCCCTTACACCCCCTCCCTCCAGTTTTCACCTAGGGGTGTATCAGGCCTAACTCTCGTATGAATTCTAAGATTCTATCTTATGCAGTTTTTGAGATATGAGATGTGATTTTTTTTAGAAAAATTCTTATACGTTCCATGATCCACCGTCTCCCTAAAAAAATTATATTCAGCGAACTCCTCCATCCATCTTTAAACTTAAGCCAAATTTCCTTTTTTCTGGTGTAATTGGTTCGTGAGACATCTCAAAACAAAGTTTTTCCCCATCCACACTCTCAAAAATTTATTTTCGATCTATTCACTAAGTACCTAGTCTACAAGCAACCACTAAGTTTCAACTTTGTGACATTAACCGTTTAGGGGAAATGACTTTTAGAATGTTTCGATCTCAGCTTTCGAGCGTTTCAGCCGCATTGCCTTCTCCTGAACTCCCACACCCCTTCACTATGTAAGTTTCAAATTTCTGAAATTTTTGAAATTCTTGAAATATAAATACCAAAATTTTTCGTCTCGAATGCCTCCCACCTCCCCCTCTCAACTCCACTCAATCTATCCAACTAATAAATTTAAATTGAATAGCTCCAAGGATGTGGGAGATACAAGAATTTAATAGACTGCTATATGCACTATAAAATCCAATCACCCGGAGGCACCCACTCAGAAAACTATCGAAATCAAATGGGAGGGTTCTCCTTGAACGTGTAAACTGTGCATCACACACATCGCTTGTACTGCTCCCAGATCCGCAACCATGATAAAATTGCAGCCAAAAATTTTAATTTTTCCTGAATATAGCAATTTAAACATTCACAAAAAAATGAAAATGTCACATTCTCTGAATAATTAATAAAAATGTTGACGTTTGACTAGAAAAATAATGGAAAACTGGAAAACCAGCCGTTAAGGTAACCCGACCTATTAAATCTCTAACCAGAGGTGAATAATACAATTTTATATCCAGAGAAATTAACCAGTGGTTAAAGTTAATGTCCCGGATAAGTTAACAGCTGGTTAAGGCGAAAATAACTCGAAGTGAATAATACCTATAACTAACAAAAAAGTATAAAAATCACAATTTTTTTCACTAATTCTTCAAGTACATAAAGTTTTTTGATCAAAGCTATGGCGACAGGCTAATCCGGAAAGGGGCGAGTACGTTGTATATTGGCGGAACTAGGACGTTCATATTCCTTTATCCTAAACCTGCAAAACGACCTTCATTTAAAACAAGACTGACTGTTTCCAGTCATCAATCCTTGCTCAAATTTCCATGCTCTTCAAATTTGAACCAACCTATTTTTGCTCTAAAGTTCCATTTTTTAAAGATGTTGCAACAAGTGCAATAATTTTCGAGGTCGCAAACTTAAGGTTTTTATTAGGACTTCAAAATACAGAAATTTTTTTTATCTTTATTAATTGAACTAAATTACATCTTTATTGAATTTTTTCTCCCACGAAAATTTGTTTTTATGTAGTTTTAGGAGATATTGTCACAATCATCAACGATTTGTAAAATTATATTCGGAATGTATCTTCTTCAAAATTACCAATTTGATCCGAGGATTTTAACATTGCTCATTAAAAAAACCGCTGTGCGTATGTCAGAATTCCACCGGATTAAACCACACTTTCGTAAGCCATAAAATGTATGAAATTCATCAGGTCGAAAATATTCACATTAGTTCTAGCATTTAGACACTCTAAAAATAGGCGATGATAAAATTATTTTTATCATCAATTTTTTTTTTATTTTTTTTTGCCTTTACAAAAGTAAGTATAATATTTACACAAGATTTTCAAATACAAGTATTTCATTTAGATTTTAGACTTCGATACATAATATTTCAACTTAAAATAGGAAGTGGGTGTGCTCCCGAAACAATCTATCAATCAAAAAAAAGAACACCTGAAATCCAATAATACATTCAAACATAATTCATATCAAAAGTCAATAAATGATTGGTGCTATTTTTCGCGAGCATAAAAAGGTTATTACAACACTCGAAATATCTTATTATAGAAACTTATAATGTATAAAATAGTTAGTGGTGGAATTAAATTTTCACACACGGTTCTTAGTTTAGTTTAAAGACAATCGAAAAGTTTTGAAATTGTTGGGCGCCATTCATCTGTCGCGGTTGAATGCTGATTAGGTGAAGCATTTTTTAACGACGACAACGACGGAAATTTTTTTTTATAAAACCTTATCAGAAGACAAATAGGTGTACACTAATCATCACAGAAAACTGAGCGCTATTAATAAAGTCTATCAAATGTTGATTTCATCATGATGGCGAATTAGTATTTTATGAGTTATATTTTATAAGAAAAGAAAAAATGATGTGTGGATACAAAGTGATGCATAATTTAATTCGGATATGATTCGCGGAATTGAATTACTGCAATGAATGCAAATGTTTCTTTGAATTGCCTTCTTTGAATGTAGATTGAGTGCTTATGGAAGAATATGTCTTCTGGAGTCATTTCAAGGAGGCTATGGTAGCGCCTCTTTAGAAAATTTGAACAAAGAAGTTTCTTTTAATCAGTACGAACTAATCTCGTAACTTGATGACTAAACCCATAGAGATGTAAGTACTGGAGATGACGAGCAGCGACTGTTTTGAAGCCGAACGATTCCACGCAAAGGACGGGCAATAAACACTACGCTACTATTTTCATCTTACTCACATTTATATTATACCCCGGACTTGAACACGAAAAACACCAAACATTTGAATACTAGGCTACTATTTGCATTTCACTACCACCTGGCATCAAACGCTCCATACAAAAACGTTTGACTTGGCTTCAAAGTGCTTCATACAAAAAAGGGGTCTTGTCGTCTCCAGTATTTATATCTCTATGACTAAACCCATCAATTCGTTCAGCACAATCCTTCTGGGAAACTGTTACCGAAACTATTTAGTTCTCCTTTCGATGAATTTGTTGATGAATTTCTTCAAGAGTTAATGAATTTAACGTTAAATTACATAAGTTTTCCATTACGAAATTCATCAGGTATCTCAACTTATCTATGATAAAACTCATCGTGAAATTGGCAATGATTTTTATCATGGAATTCACTATGAAGTTCATAGCATATTTCATCTGTCAATTTTATAGTCAGCCTATGACACCCAAAACAATAGAGGAAAAACAGGGCCGATCATTTCGGAATGAGTTGGGTGTAAAAATTTCAATGACTAGCAGAGTATCACATTTGAACGTGCTCCTAGAGGTGATATAATTATCATTTCTGGAGAAATAAATCTGTCCATAGGTAGCCGGTGTAGAGTGTGCGAGTATGACGTATGGCGGACGTGGCAGTGATTACCGCTTGATGGCAGCTTACTTAAAATTATGTTTCAATTGAAGAACAGAAGTCACACCGCAAACCGCCTGGTAACAGATGGCAAGGAAGTCTCCTTAATAGAAGTGACCAACCACGTGCGAATTTGGAAGGAATATTTTTCCGATGTATTGAACATCTTGTCGGAAGAAGATATTCTTCTGGACCTAATACCCAACTTACACTAATAAGCGCCAGGAGAAATTGTATAAGCTTCAAAGTTAAACATCCATCAATACAACAGGAGCTATGGCCACCTGCCCCACGGCAGCTATGGAGGTTATTCAAGACTTGATCCCGCTGCACATCTATATCGAATCGGAGATAAGATCATCCGCGTCCATAGAAATAAACCTCGAAAGGGGCTACTCAAATAAGAATATAATCATTCTCATAGATAGCCGGACAGCAATATAAGCCTTGACTACACACACAGTAAACTCAAAACTAATGTGTGAATGCCAAAAAAAATCTACTAATCCTTAGTACCAAAAACAAAGTCCTCTTGCACTGGGTGGTCGGTCATGATGGCAATGAAATGGCAAACCAACTTGCAACAGAAGAATCCGCTGTTCGCCCGACTGGTCCGAAAGCCTTTCTGTGGAATCTCAATCTACTCGATCAAGAGGAGCATAAGATTATGGGAGGTTCAAAAAAAGTTATAATACTGGGCCACACTAAACAGGCTTTGACAGGTCAAGAACCTATCCAGGTTATACCAAATGAAGGTAGAACCTTCTGAACCATTCTGTGCTCCTGTGAGACAATTGCAAATCAGTGCTGCAGATGTCTTGAAGAACACTTTTCGGACTTCAGTACTATTGCAAAGACAGACCTACACCAACTAGAAAGATTCCCGAGAGAAATAAAGTTGGACGAGGATCTCTAGGTTGAAACTGGAGAATACCCTAATACCCGCAACAATTCTTCATTGGGAATGATCCTCCAGATAGAGTCAAGTCAATGACTGGAAATAATAACCTCGGGTGTAGACGGACTACCGAGCAAACTACTTACAGCGGACCCAGAACTGGTGGTTGATATTCTTCTCACACTCTTAATTGAACTTCAGGAACAGAAAATGTATCCAGCCGAATAGAAGAAGGATGTAATTTTTAAGAACCCGAAGAATGGCGAGCATATTATGTGATGTCTACCAAGCTGGTTTCCGCAAAGGTCCATCTTGTGCATAGCACATAAACACCTAAAGTCAATCTTGGAGCAGTAAACTAAACGGCATCGTCTTAAGTTTGCGAACTTTGGAAAGGCTTTCGAAACCGTGAAACGAGATTATATGATGGACTGCGTAGGTAGCACAAGGCAGACGTGGAGTGAGACGTCCAAGAAATAGATGAAGACGAACAAAAGAGATGGATATTCGGTAAAGGCTATCGCCCAGGATCATGTCTTGTGGAGGAGCATTGTTGCTGTCCTACTTCCCATGGGGGTCACACAGGAAATTAGCACAGCCCGGAAAGAAGGGAAGGAGTTGTAAGATAGACAGCTTGGGAAATTGGGCAGCAGGTTTTATATCATTTTTTCAATACCATTGGCGGTGATACGCTCCAGCAGAACTGCAAAGTTGTCTATAACAAATCAACTAGCGATGTCTGATTGGACTAATGGTAGTTGTGAACCCGATAAGAATGTAAACAAAACTCATCTGTTTTGTTTAAACATTCAATAGCGATCCTATTAAGTACGCTGCATTATTCACTATTTATGTTAATATTAAAAAAATACATATCATATAAAAAAAAGTATACGTTGAGCGTGAATTGAATCCACAATATACCAAGTCTTTAAAAAAAATTTCATTCATCTGACTACATTGGTTTTCACAACAGAGAATCCGTGAAAAGTTTGAAATTGTTTCACATTATAATTTTTCGCTGTAAACGTACAAAAACAGATAAAACTGAAGTATATATCCCTTTGCGTAACTTCCATACAAATGTTTTGATAAAAATTGTGCATGCATTCATTCGAATTCGCTGTAACTCGAGACAAAAGCTATCATAGAAGAGTTCAAGAAAAAAGAATTTCTTCAACTAAATGTGATAATGCTCCTTTTACTAACCACTGCTTTCTTGATTAATTAGAATTAATGAAATATAGGCAAATGATTTGAAATTCAGTACCTTTTTGTACCGCAAAAAATCTACTAAAATCCACTCAACAACTTGTTGATCTGTTTAAATCGGCTTTACTTCGTATCATTTAAATTTAACCCATCAAAATGATTGACAATGAATTAATTGTACACCACCCACACGTAATCAATCAGTTAGTCGATAAGTTGAATTCGTCAACAAGTCACAAATCGAATGAAGCAGCTTCAATCAGATTTCAATATTAATCAAATCGATCATTTCTCATTTAAATTGTCTGCTTCGAAAAATCATGTGCACTTTAAGATGCTTTAAAAAATCCACAACATCAACTTTTCCACATGTTAATTGACGACCAAGTTTTTATGTGAAGGCAGTTTAGCATTTGCTTTTCATCGAACTGATAGTTGCAATATTTTCACTAAATTTAATCGGCTTTTTTCCTTTTAGCGGAAAATCGAAAGAATGAATGTAGCCTTTTTGGCAAGGTAAAGGTCAGCCTTCAGTTCCTGCGAAATCCCACGCAGTATATTTTTATGACACAATTGAAATGGCTTTGACCTAGGTGAGACTTCAACCTACTACATGCCTCGGAACTTGTAGATATGTGTGCGTACCGTTAGGCTGCCAAGGATCCCAGCAACAAGCCTAAACTCTTAGGAAGCGATTGTGGCTTCTGACTTCACTAATAGATTCCATGTTTTGCGTGGTCAACCCACTCGACGTTAACCTTTAAATTGTCATTGCAAGGACGAGTTGGTTTAATTTTGCTTTAATCTCCAAGGGATAAGACCGATTCGCTGCCATTGTCCTCTCATCAAGATTCTCCTTTTCCCTAGATGAAAGAATTTTTCCGTTTCGGCTATTTCAAACTTCCCAGAAACAAGTACACACCACATTCAGTGAAAATTGCCGATTGAAAATTTTCCACGCACCATTTTGGCTGAATTAGACGTGAGGCGACTCTACTACGAGTTTATAAACTCGCCGAAACTGGGTAAAGTTCCTCGGACGGGGTTCCATTTATTTTCAATATCAAAAACATTGTTCTGTGTACATCATTATGACTTTTTGGTATTCATTGCAGCACGCCAAGAAAGACAGTTGTCTGTCATACGTGATATATTCTTATATGTCTATAAAAAAAAAATCATAATTTAATTCGATGCGTCCACAAATACAGACCACACTCTTCTTCTTCGCCAACGTGATTTAATTTTTGTCACTTGTGCGATTTGGACCATCCCATTTTGCAGAATTTCTCAAGTAGAGGCATGAGAAAAAAAACAAACCAAGAATTTCCGAGTTGAATTTTAAAAAGTCGCTATTGTTCATCAGAGCGATTTAACGAGTGTTCGGTTCTGTAGAGAATTACAAACATAGAACAAATACTACAATCGATATGTAATCAATTTATTCAAATACAAACACGCCTTGGGAGTGATAATAAATTGATTTATTTTTTGAATTTTTATCCAAAGTTTTCGAAACAACTGAATGGCATGACAATAAATTAATGGAGTTACCATTTTTATAGATAAAATTTGTCGAGTATTACAAATTTAGTTTTCGTCATAGAAGGCAGCCACAGACGTCTGTCCGTCCATACAAAAGTCCTTAAAAAAATTGCTTCCCTGAAATTTTGTATTTTTGCCGTTTTAGGACTTGTAGACCCCAAAAAAAGCAACAAAAAAAGTTCGTCTGTACCGCCGTATCTTGGATTTTATACAGGAGTTAGCAGTGACATTTTAACGAATTTCGTCAAATCTCTTAGGTCTATCGAGATATCGAATTAATTTTTATTTCAGAATTTTAAAATATTCAACCCCTAGAGCATAGAGCACTGAGGTCCGCGTGAAGTGAAATTTTGACAAGTCTCGATTTTCGGGTCTTTCTTTAGCAGCGGAAATTTCGACAAGCAGAGAAGTGAAGGATTAAAGGAAGAGATTCTGATTTTTATATCTCGTGAACAATTAGTCTAGGAACTAGCTCAATTCAGCTACTAGTTTAAAGGGAAGAGTAGCCGAATATAATCTTTATTGCGGATTGGCTATCAGAACAAATAGCGCTATTATATTTTGGCGTTAAGTCATGTTTCAATGATACACATGGCTCTCAGATCGCTAGTATTTCCGCCTGGAAGATCTAATTTGGTCAGGAAGACGCTACTTTCCTTGGTGAGGTAGGTGGTAGGACTTAGCGACATTGTGTGCATCTGAAAAGATTCCTGCTCCAACCCCCCAGTCCATTTTCATACAGTCGGTAAATATTCTTGTGGTGACGCCGTTTCTGCTGTTTAGGGATTATGTAGGTCAGTCGGTGACGTACCCAATTCCTTTGGTAAAGATCCCAGGATAGTACAATGGCCATACTGCTTAGCTGACCAACACTTCGTAATGTTACATCTTTTACTCAAAGTGGTCCACCAGACTAGCGACCCGTAGTTGAGAGCTAGACGTATTAAGGCAGTGTACAATCACAACACCATCCTTGGTTTAAATTCCCACTACTTGCCGAAGCTTCTTTTGTAAGCGAAGAAAGCGGTGCGGGCATTCCCCGCCAGGTGTTCTATGTTGTGTTTCCAGTTTAGCTTTGTTCGAGGATAAGGCTATATACTTTGGGCAGAAGGGGACCTGTAGCGGTTGGCCGATGAGGTTAATTCCGGAATTTTAGTTTTTTCCGGTTAAGGGCATCACTTTAGTTTTATTTGGATTTACACCATGTGCGTAGCTTTCGCAGTGTTCTTTCCATGATCTCGCTGATCGGAAGCAAATATTCCAGACACTAAAATTACCAGGTCATCCACACCCGCAATCACGCTATCCCCCCTTCTCCGTCAAGTCTTACTAGGACTTTATTTATGTTCACTAGCCAAAGTAGAGGTCAGATAACACCACCCGCTCTCATGCCTACCTATATACAATTGGTCCTAGAATTTTTTGAAAGTTGATACTTACGACTAATCAAGAGGAACATTTAAAAAATAAATATAATTTTGGAACATTTTAATGACGTTCAGTAGTAGTGGTTAAAAGTACGGAGAAATATTTTTAAAGCTAGTATTACACTGTATGCCAAGCTGTTAAATATTTGACAAAAAGTTTTGTCAAATTTCTTCCGTTGAAATAGGCTTTGTGTAGAGCAAATAAAATAATGTGGAAAACAAAAATTTGACGATTACACTATCTGACAGCATTTGCCACGGAAAATAGTCAAATATTTGACAGCGTAGCATACAGTGTAATACTAGCTTAAGTAGGTTCATTAAAATCATAGTTAGTACCTTAGATAAACCACCTAAACGGATTGGCCATGCCACAATAAAAAAGAGCCAAGTTCTTTTATGCGCATGCCAAAGTAAAAGCTGCATGGGCGCAAAAAACTGATTATTTTAGGGGCAACAATTTTGGCGCGCATTTTAAAAGTTTTTTTTGCATATATTAAATATGTATAGTGCATAAACCATGGATGTAGTAGCATAACTATAGTGTTAGTTTCCAATTGCGTTTGCATGTGTGTTCAGCGCAGGCGTTAAAAAAGTCAATTGTGCGTGGCGCAATATGAAAGAGATATTTTATTTTTCAACGCTAACGCTGTGATGAAAACAAAAAAATTTGACAGGCTAGCACAATATTATCATTGTCTCTCTTTCGTACCCGATGTTTTGTCCTTCTCTTAACGAATTAGTCTCACATACAGGAACTTTACACACTACAGCCACTCCAGTTATACTAATACCTCCATGGCATAAACATACTGCAGTCTCGATCAGCTGCAAGCCAATCGTATGATACTATAGATAAAATACTGAACTCGGATTTATATTGTAGATAGATAGATTGGAAATAGGGGTTGGTATGGTTAACCTCTGTCACTGCAGCCACAGTTAGGCCTATTGTGACGTCCCCCCGGTTTGACTATGATTCCTCTTCGATCCCTGCGCTTTCAATGAAGCCTAGTATTTTGCGAAGAGGAATGGTCAGGAATTCCGATGGGTCCATGAAACCCTGACCGAAGTGACGAAGTCTTTTGTGAGCTAAACCCTCACATTCACAGAGGATATGCTCTGGTGTTTCGTCTTCGTCATTGCATATTCTGCAAATTTTAGCCTCTCCTATTGAGATGCTTCCTCATGTGACAATGTCCAGTCAGAGCTCCCACTAGGGTTCGGGTCTGATATCTGCTTAATTTTAGATAATCAGATGTTCTTTTTTCCGAATGTTTTGGCATAAAAAGCTTTGAGTGTGCCAAGTCCCAGTGAATGGCACTTTGCGATTTTTGCCACATTCGGATGTTCATTCTGGCTGTGCTTAATGGTATCCCACAGTAGGGATATGGTCCCATGAAGTAAGATTCTAAACCTTTCCTAACCATTAAGTCGGCCATTTCATTACCTTCATAGCCGCTGTGTCCCGGAATCCAAATGAGTTTAACTCTGTTCTTATTTTCAAGTTCAATCTGTCATTGGAGGCAATTTCAAACAAGTTTGGAGTAGATTTGAACGGACTGAAGTGCCATGCATGTAGTTTGTCCTGTATTAAGGACTCTCATTTGGTTGCTACTCGAAACTAAAAGACAATATCATCAGTGTTCAATTTCATATCTGGCACTCAATAAGTCACCGAAAGCAAAATTTTCCCTTTTCAAGGACTTTCACAAGAGAGGTGCAGCAAGGACTCACATGATTTTTAGTATATTCATCCTTTTACCTGGAACTATTGTTGTACAATGTTGTACAAAACATCATATTCCTAGATTGAATCGTTCAAAGACTACCGGAAAGTAATCTTGAGCACGTGTCTTAGGACTTTCTGTATTGGAGCTACCCGAAGGAGTAGGACGATTTTGCCCGTTAACGAACTTAGCCTTACAAATTCGACCCAACATCCAATTTCAAGATCATAGGTCAAGGCGTTCTTGAGTTATCATGCTAACGGACAGACGGACGAACGTCAAGCGGATTTAGAGATTTTGGCCCCAAATAAACACAAAATAATATTTAACTTTTTTTGGTCTGAGGCTTCGTTTTAAGGGTTACTAACTTTTGGGCTGGATTAAACTTATAATACTCTCAGATTTCATCTAGAGTTAAAAAGTATCTATCTCTTTATAATCTATAAATATACAGATGCATGTTATTTTATTATATTTTATTTACTTATGATCTGGAACGATTCTGTAACTGAAATTTCGACGAAATACCAGAAACGAAGAGCTTTTTCAAATGCGTACTTTTTTGATAAACACCAAATTTCGATATTTCATCAGACTTATTTTTAACAATAAAATAGTAATGCATTTGCAACCATTTTCTTATCACTAATTTAATGAGAAGGCTATATTGTTGTGAACTCAACATACTGGCAGACTAGTCATCGAAAAGATTTATTTCGATATAAAACATTTGTACAGAAATGGATATTTTAATAAATATTTCTTTTCTAAGTGCAGTTGCATGTTCGAAGTGTTCACGTTTGAACGCTTTTGGATGGCCCGAAATATAACATTATTCTGCTACGCCATTGGAGCCAAGGGCTGTTGTGCCATTGATTATTAATGGAGCCAAGATCCAAGCCGTTCAAGGTTACCATAACAACCAATAAAAACAAACAAAAATATTCCTTTATAATTATTTACGTGTGTTTTTGACAAGCAGGATCCCTTGGAATCCTTGGATCTCTTGGACCTGTCAAATAATTTTGGACTCCAAAAAAATTGTGCTTTTGCACAGGGCGGCCTATCCGTATTAGATTCCGTATCTAAGGTCAGTACAGTCAAATTTGCCAAAAAGTTAAATTTGAAAAACAGTTAAAGTTTAGAGATGATCTCAAAAAGCCACCAAAATTAGGGACGCCACTTCTCAAGTTTAGACTGAAGGTCGAAATGCGACTACATGGAAAGTTATATTTTAGGGTACCTGGACTAAAGTGGGAATATCATTAGGTCTTGCTGATCTATCACTTTGTCCTAAATCTAGAAATTTTACAAATTAGTCCTAGAGATATCATGGCGGTATAAAGCCCACAACCAAAACATACAAGTTCAGATAAAACGATGATGACGCGAGCATTAAAGGAAAAAGAACTAAGATACCAATTTTTCGCTGCAATTTAATGGGAGGCATTTGAAGCCGTCTTAACCCGGTTTCCAGTTGGTAGACCCCCGTTTCCGGTTTCCCGTTTATTTTAATATTAAAACTCTTTAAAATATCGAAGATCCAACGCTTTCTTAAGTTATTGAGTTAAAGGTTCAAATTTTGTTTAAGTTAGTTGCTGGAAAGAGCCCAGTTTATCCGAACTATACAATGCCCAAAATTACAATTAGTAAAATAAAACAAAAATATATTTGTGAAATAAATTGATACTAACCTGTACAATCGAAAATCTGCTAAATAATCCAATTAAAGTGCAGCAAACAGCCAAGTTCAAACGAAGTAGGTGGTTGATTTCTGCAGGCAAACGGTCGTGTTTCTTTTTTTTCTACTTTGTTGACAGTATTAAAGAGATTTCTTCCCCCGATTGTATTTTGTGCGACAAGTTAACGTATTTTTGTAGATTTTATTTTAAATAAATTAATTTATACACTCATTTATAGCACTTCAACTCCCCCTACACATTCAATTAATTCTAGTAAAGCGATTAGATATTTTATTTTATTATATTATTTTATTTTTTCTTTAATATTGCATAAATAAAAACTGTGTAGAATGTGTGCGCGTCGTCAGATTTTTGTACACAAAATTAAATATTATTCAGTCAAAAGTCATTTCAAACAAAAAAAATATTTTTCTTTTAAAAAAAAAAACTCGCCGGAAAATTCAACTGAAAGATTTTACTTAAAAAATTTTTCTATTCCCTGCAATTATTCAAAATTCGGAAAAGGAAAAATTAATAAAAATAAATTAAAATTGTAATTTTATTGTAATTTATAAAACACACAGAATATTGCCCGAAGTGGGGGGATGGGGGTTCACCACGCGCAGAGGTTTTCGCGTACAGTGGAGACACTAAAAATGGAAAAATGCAAAAAAAAAGAAAATAATAATAAAAAAAAAAAATCGGGAGGAAAAATACATCTAGTGAGAGAGCGCGCGCGACACAGCGACACCACCGAATTTTCCTCCACACAAATGCACACGAAATGATAATTTTCCCGACAATTTTCCCGGCAGCCGACACATGAGAAAAGTTTTTCTCCTCCCTGCACGGTGGGAGTTTGCGCCCCGCAAGTTCCGTGTCCCGGTTGCAGAGAGAGAAAGCGACGTCCGACGACTATGTTGGATTTTCCCGATGATGAAAAACTTTTCTCTTTTCTTCTTTTCAATTTTATTTATTTGTTTTTTTTTTTCTACTAGTGTTGCTGCTGCCGTTGTTGTTGTATTTATTACTTTTGTTCACAAATTTCTATTTTTTTTTTTAAATGTGTACGAGAAATTTTCGCACTGTAGGTACACTTGACGCGGCAAGGAACATTTTCACTTTTTCTCCCGGACACTTTTCATTCAAATTTCACGAATTAGACGACATCGCGACGCACGAATCGACAAGGAAAATTTTTATGGGGAAAAGAAAAGGTTTTTTTTTTACTGTGGGAAATCTGCTAGTTGGTGATGGTGTAGGTTTTTCGATGAGGATGGATTTTATGGGTCCAATAAGGAAAAATTCTATACGAAAAAGTCGAGTTAATGCGAACGGAGATTGGCGATACCCGTCACCAACACACTGACGGACGTGCTAGGTGACATCCAAAAAGTGCTTTTTTGATGGATCAAGCAAAGTTTGGAGCAACATGAAGATGAAAAAAAAGTCGTATCGAACATACACGCATACAACGTGGATACATGGGGATAGCTTGATGGGGGTGGAGTAGAACGTTGCCAGAGCTGTTGCGATTGGGGAATTTTCTCTGATTGCAAACTTTTCGGAGATGTGTACGGATTGAAGGTTATTTTCTATCTATCGCAAGCTAACCAAAATTAATCACTTTACGCGAAGAAGCGATTTAGTGGCTAAGAAACTCCTATTCGAGTTTTCTTTTCAGTTTGATTGCTGATGACCCGGAAAATGCATTTGGAAATTTCATTTCTCAATTGCCGTTCGTCGATGTTCTCATACTTTCAAGTATCTAATTTCTAATGTTGACATCAATTCAAATAATGTGCTTTAAATTTTATTAGTGTGCCAAAGCAGCAGAAAAAAGATCTTTTTCAGAACGGGCGTGAAAAGAAGCTTTAGCTTCTTTAGCTCGTATGTACGTAAAGTTGACAGATATTTCTTCCAAACTCTATTAATCAGAGTGATCAAATTCATATTTATTTCCAATAATGTAAACTTCTCTTAAATGTTAACATTGCCTTACTTAAGTGGTCAGAAAGGCCAAAATCAGTGAGCTAAAGTTCGATTTGCTTCTTCACGCACCCTATTCGCCAGATTTAGCTCCCTTGAATTATTTTAAGCAGTAAGTTGGTCCAGCCCCATGCTCTTCGATTTGGCACTTGAGTCCGTTTTCCGTAAAAAACCCCAGTCGACTAAAATGGGACACTATTATTCAAGTCCACCCAACTATTAGCATACGCTGACGATATAAACATCCTCGCAAGATCGTTCCCTAGTGCAAAGGAGGTATTTGTCAATCTTGACTCCGCCACAAAAGAAGTCGTCTTGCGCATTGACGACAAAATTACAAAATTAATAACGCAAACAAGAAAGAGAACGCCAATCAGAGAGAATATAACAATTGCGGAGTATAATGTGGAGACAACTTCATATATCTTGGGCCAATCTGGCAAAGGACGACAATGAAACGGACCAAATCAATCAACGGATCATGCTAGCAAATAAAACGTATTCGGTACTTCCAATAATGAAATCCAAGAAAGTGCACAGGAACAATAAGCTGCGAGTACATAAAACTAATATACGACCTGTGCGCTGTTATGGCAGCGAAACGTGGACATTAAGGCGAACTTCCGAAAAAGCAGTTAACGCATTCGAAAGAAAGGTCCTCCGAAGAATTTTTGGACCTGTAAAGGAAGGAATGGACTGGCGAATAAGATACAACCATGAGCTGTATCAACTCTTCGAAGATCCAGAAACTTCAACGTTCATCAAGCTACGTAAACTGTAGTGGGTTGGAAGATAGAAGTATCCCCAAAACGAGTGGTAACATGACAGTAGGCAAACCACGCGAGTGAAAGGAAGACTCGGATGAGATAAGATAGAAAATCTTAAAAATTAGCAGCTTGAGGACGCGGTCTTTGGATCCTGACGATTGGAGGCGACGACTTCAGGAGGCAACTTAATTTGGTCTGTCGCGCCATTGATGATGGTTTATTTTCTCTTTCCAAACTCGAAAAACTGGCTCGGTGGTAAGGGATTTGCCAACAGTGAAGAGGTGGCGGCTGCGGTTGATGGTTATTTTGAAGAGCTCGACAGTTCCTACTATAAACAGGGTAACGAAGCTTTTCAACATCGCTGGAAAAGTGTATCGAACTAAAAGCAATAAAGATATTTTTTCTCAAATTTTTTGCGATTTCTTTGTTGGGTGGGTTAATTCTGGAACTATCTAACATAAGGAATACATGATAGTAAGACGCAGGTTAAGCTAGAAGTTAGTTCATAATCAGATATACGGATGAAGAGTGAAATAAAAGACGAGAAATAGAAAAGTTTTGCTCGGAGGAAATAAGGTGGATTCTGTCTGGATTGACAGACTTATTCGCATTGAGCCAGATAAACTACTGTCGTCTTCTCTGACGCAACAGATCAAATGGGGCTTCTTTCTTAATATTTTTTCGATCAAATTTGAGACATTATAGTCTTCTTATCGTTTGAGTTCTCTATCGACCCTATTCAGGGGACAGGTTGTTACTTCTAATCAGATTGCCACCCAACTGGGAAGCATGGATCAACGACTGAGCCATGTAAGTGAATAGTATTTCAATCTGTTCTTGATCTGAGCTCTACAGTCTCTCTCTATCTTTCACTATTGTTTGTAGTTTTAAGGATCTGTAATTTTTTTATACACAAGACCTCCAACAATTGGCATATTGCCCAAACATCATGAGGATTATCGTCTGATCGTCGTGCCTCATGCGCCTTCCACATTATTGATTCTAGTGGTTGCATATCGAGATAGCTCGTCTGTGGCCTGGTTTTCGTGGAGTAAGTAGATTAACCTATAAGCATTATAAGCAAGTGTTTAGGACATCAAATAAAGTAACTAATTGAAAAACACTCTCAGTGCAGTACGGACTTGTGATTGATTTACAGTGAAAAACATCCTCGAAGTACATGAAAGGTTGACGATAGGGCGATAATTTCATCCATTTTATTAAGTTTTTTTAATAACAATCTGAAACTAGAGTATTTCTATGAACTGGGGAAGAATTGAAAAACTAGAGCAAGGATGATGGTAGAGAAGAGCTACATCAGTTTATCACGCTTGGAGCGATGCTTCGTCTATATACAAATCTTCGTCTTTCAATGAAGTAGAAGTAGCCTTTGCCAGAGGGGTAGGTAAACAATCAACAAAACTAACATCACAGTTAGAGGAAAGGAAAAGCATTGCTTGGCTACTCGGAGATAAAGACTGTCTAAATTGTTTACTCCCTGTGAAGGCCGTGCTAGCTGGATGCACGAGAGGCGGTTTCAAAGTTAGTTATTTACATAAAAACATATATTGAAAGAATTCAAGATCATATTGTTGATACCGTAGATAGGAATCTACCACTTTAGATAACTATCCGGACACTCAACCAATCACCATCTTTACAGAGTATCGAACTGTTAACTCTCGACATAGAGAGGGCTTTCGATTCTGTATGGCACAATAACGACATTTTTATCATTTTTTTTAATTTTTATTTAAATTAATGAAATTAAATAATTTTTTTTTTTAAATTAATGAGCTTGGGTTTTCCCGATTACATAATAAAAATTGTGCAAGGATTTATCTCGGACGGGTTTTTTCATGTAGAAATCAAAGGTAGTGCTTCGATCAATCGCGTAATACCTGCATTGGTACCGCAAGATTCATGTCTCAGTTCACTGCTCTACAACCTAAGAAATCCCTGAAAAAACACACTAAATGATCAGAGAACGTGACAAAAACCTCACATTCCTCGAATATATTTCACAGAGAGTGATCCAAATTTTATACACGTTAAAATAAGCAGGAATTTGTGCTCGGAAAACATGCTGCAGTTATTTAAATCAATCATGAGACCTGTTTTATTGTATGCGCCAATATGTTCACAAGAAGAAACTCCAAATAATTACAAATAAATGCCTTAAATTTATATTAGATAAACCGCGGCATTTCTCTACTTGGAGGCTGCACAGTATTGGAAAGATCGCTTTGGTAGAAGTTCCAAATCGCAGATCATTTTTAGCATCAGCCTAACGACTTTTAATCGGCCGACAGTGTTATTGCGCTAACCCTACGAAGTTTCACGTTACACGCCTGCAGACAACAGGGAATAATCCGAGATTTCACGAATACTCGATGCAGTGGCGGCTGCCACATGAGGCTAAGCCGTTGTAAGAAGTATTAAGGAATTATAATACTTCCTCAACTCCGAGAATTTAAGAAATTTAAATTCTCTTTCAATCATCAGTTTGCAATTAAATCGAGATGGCTGATAAAGAGGGACTCCCTAAGACAGACCCCAGAGGAAGCCTCATTAGCTGGTGGCAGTGATGCCAATTTAGCGCTTTCAGCGTTAAATTTGGTGCTCAAAATATTGTCTCAGCGGTCAAAAATTAGTTTTACTTGCACTTTATTTGAATATGCCTGCGATTAATATGAAAAAATTAAATTTTTCTGCCTTTAAGTTGAAATTAACGCTTAAAATTTCATATTTTAGTGCTCAACCAAGAAAAATAGTTGGCAACACTGACATGACGTATTTGGGCGTTCACCTTAGATGCCATACTCTATTGAGCTCTCGAAAAGTGCGCGAGTCCTTCACATTCAGAGCGGGTGAGAACGAGATCATCTTCTAGCCAAATCTATGGTATCTTGGGGTGATCGATACTCGGATGTTTTTCTTTGTGGTGACCAGTTAGTAACCCCAAAGTTTAATGGTGGCACTCTTAAGAATCATGGCAACCACCGGAGGACCACGAACAAATGTTTAGCAACGGTCACGAGCTCCATAATACTTTACGCCCCCCCCCCCCCCCCGATCTGGGCAGATGTGGCGTAGGCGGCATCATTTCATACATTGCCGGAATCCGATCGACCTATCATCTTAGTGCACTAAGGGTTGCCAGTGCTACAGAGAGATTATGATAACGGCACCTACAGTCATATGTGCCGTATGAGCTTCAGCGTATCTAGGCAGTAGCAGGAAAAGCATCGAAAGTGGGAGAGCGATGGCGCAACATTCAGGAATGGCAGACACTGTGCGATGTCGAGTGATGGGAGATGGGACGTTCATTATAATTCCGAACATCGACAGCAGGATAAGCCCCAAACACTAAGCACTAGAATTCTACGTGACGCAGCTGCTCAGCGGGCATGTCTGTTTTCAGCAGTATCTTCACCGCTCTGAGTATGAAGAAGACCCGTTCTGTCCAAACTGCCTTCATCAGATTGAAAACGCCCAGCATATCCTACTATACTGTCTGCGCTTCCACGTCGATTGGGACCAGGCTCCGATCTTGGCAATACAACCCACAAGTGGCAAGCCTTTCAGGCTGCGGCAGAGAGGATTATGTCGGAACTTCGCTGTTTTAAGTGCATAGGCTTAAAAGACGGTTAACTATACAGATAATGCTGACGGCCTCTCGACTAAATACCTAGCGGTGGTTCCAGGAGGATCGATCTGTACGACTGGGGAGATGTTTGGCTGGTTCAAGTCTCGAACAGACTTTAGGCTTTTGATGCTTTTACTTCCCGTTAACAAAAAACACCGTAGATGCCACAGCTCATCTCGAGATCATTATGAATCCATTGTGGTAGCATAAACTATTAAATGGGAAGCGCCCTTATCTTTTATTTACAAAAATTAAAATTTAAACAAACATAGTTTTACTTTCCTTTTCGAAAACACAACCACTACGCGTTCGAATCTGGCAACGCTGGCTGGAGTTGCACTAACCTGGGGACTTGACGTGTGGAGCTTGGAAAACTTTTCGTTCCGGGGAGCGCGCTGTAGGATAGGATGCGATTGTATGCGTATGGAAAATAAAAATGCGAGCAGGATGGAGGAAATTTCGAAATTTTTTGCAACATATTCAGATTTCGACGGTCACTGTTTTGATTGCACAAAAAAAACCCCCAACAAAAATTGATGAAAAAAAAACACCGAAGTTCACTTTGCACAATTGACGCGATCGGAACCGAAAAGGCGACAAGACAAAAAAAAATGTCACCACACCGGTGCGACCGCTTGTCACTTGCTAGCGGAGCACCGTCGAGCGCAACACTCGAGCTGTTTACTCCACCCCGTCGTATCTTCGATTTATTTACATTACAAGACTTCGAAATTGTGCAAGAAGACGGACGACACCGAAAATTAAAAGTACACAATTTGCACGGGAACGGGAATTTCCATCGAATCTGTCGGCTAGAAGCGGGGCGGGGGTGATATTCTGCCTTTGCTTTTTTTCTTCTTATCCAAATGTCACGGTAGCGCAGGCAGCTGTCAAAATCCTCACCCGAACCGAATTTTCTGCTTATACCGCACTAAATCGAATTTTTCCGTATTTTCCACACGACGAATTTTCCCGTTTATTATTTTATTTTTAGGTGTCGCGATGTTGACAGTGCCCCCGTCCCGCGCCTAGTCGAGCTTTAAATTCAATCCGTTTCGGACGAATTCTTTTTCTTTTTCGATGATTTAAGGAAAAAAAAAATACACACCACAGAGACCACACGAATCGGATCGATTTTTTTTCTTCGGATTTTTTTTTTCTTTCTTTTTGCAGTTGAAGCACGGGCGAGAGGAGAACTTTTTCACGTCGCCCGTTCGAGATGTCGCGTTATTTCGATTTAATTGCAGCCGCGCCGGAAGAAAATCGGTAAAAAAAACACTCGGATCTCGGAAGTTTCTCGTCGACTTCGAAGTTTTCACGCGGAGTTTTTTTTTTTTTCTTTTGGGCGATTTTGTGTGCACTCGGGTCGCGCGAGCTCGGGGAAAATTTTGCTGCTACACGAAGAGCGAACCTGACTGTCTCCAACAACCAGAGCGGGGTGACAGGATGACTCGACGCGACCGCACCATATGATGGCTAGTGGAACTAAAATTATGGGAAATTTTTCTAGTCGACTGCGAGAAGAAATTGATTTAACCGTCAGCAAGGGCACAATGTGCGGTGCCTTCGCTAGGAAGTGGTGTGAGAAGATGGTGAAAAATTTAAAAAAAAAAATTTTGAAATAAAACGAAAAAAACCAACATTCCATCCGTTCGGGCTGTAGACTGCACCGACAGTCCTACTTTCCCATAAAATGATAAAGGTCATCACTTCGAGTCCAACTATAGTTAAAAAAAATACTTGAAACAGGAAGCGGTTGGATTTAACGGTAACGACTTTTGGCTATCGACGACGGACAGTGTTTGGCTTGAGAAACGTTCGGTGGTCACAAAATGACTTTTTAATTCGCTCCTAACGAAGTAATTCGTGTTTGATCACGAATTAGGACAAGGATTGTTATAATATCGACATCTCAGGGTTTGGATCAAATGCATAGCGGCCACGGAACAGAAACATTGTTGTGTGCGCTAGACCTGAAATTCAAGCCAGAAATTGTGAGGCGATCATTCCTACACCGAGAGCTAGGAACAGTCCTATTACCTAGAAATTGAATAATGTCACGACCGTCACGGTTGATGAGTATTTACTGCTGTATCAAAAAAAAAAGGCTAGAAGGAGCTTCAATAGAATTAATATCACTGTAGGAAGCACTCTCGAAGTCTGACAAACTTGTTTCCACAATGGTTCATCTTGTGCTTGCGGATAATCGCGGAGTAGACAGCTGAATGAGAATCACCATTACATCCCATATTTGAGATTATTTATGAAATGCTCTTTGGAGGACGATTGAACAGTCCAAGATAGGCATTGAGATTGAGAGAAAAAAGTAGCAATGGATTGTCCATGCCTTGTGGAAGCCCGACCAAAACATCTCCAAGCATGCTCTGTGATTCGGTCGTCCAAGAAACATGAGGCGAATGTCAGTAGAGCAGGAATTTCGAGAAGTAATAAGTCCTGGCGACAGAAAGTGACTTTCGCCTTGGATCGTGTCGTGTGGAGAACCATTATTGGTATCCTCGGATAAAAACGACCTTATCCTCCTCACGAGAAAAAGGACCAAGAATTCAGGCACCCATGTCGTTCCATCCCGCTCTCCCTTATTGTGAAGTACTTAGAAGAATCTACCTTCATCCAAGGTTGAATAGGAAACTTATGATTAAGGACATCAGACTTAAGAAGGCATTACTACGGCTGCCAGAAAATTGTGGGAAAAGCCTGGAGTCTTAAGGGGGTCATGGGTCATCCCGTGTGACTGGTTCAAAAAATTGATTTTTTTATGTGGGCGATGTGATTTTCCGATATTCGAAGCCGTACGGCAGTTACAGGCCATTATATTCTCTAAACTCCTTTGTTGTTTCGAATATAATGGTCAGTTTAGTCGCGTTTTTCCCAAAACGGTATATTCCAAATCGGTAGACACGATATCTCGAAATCTATCAAACGAATTCCTTTGAAATTTGGTGAACTTATTCAGTACTCTTGTAGACAGCAAACTAGAATAATTGTGATTCATCAAGCCGTTTTTTTGGCGAGCTGAAAAAGTCGTAAAAAAACAAAAAAAAATTGACGATAAGAGTTCAACAAGCTGCCAAAAATTAACCTTGCAATATTTTTTAATAATCCTAGTTCCAAAACTAGTGCAGACTTCACAGATTAAAATGCCGTTTGATTTTCTTAGTTGAGATAAGCAGAACGCCCGCAATCGTGGTAACCGAAAAAAGGGTTTTTCGAAAATGAGTGGCTAAGTTGCCATGTAACTCAGCAATGAGCGACAATTTCGGGCTGAAAAAATTATAAAATGTGCATTAATATATGGTAAAAATTTCACATCTGTATCTTTATTTAGTTCTCCAAAAAAAAGCGTAAAAAAAGAACCTTCACACGGGATGACCCCCTTAACCCGAATATACCACGGTAGTAAGACCACAACACCAGTTACCTGGAAATTAATAAGCAGACGAGTCCGCCAGGCCGGACCATACAGTTAGCTGATTCTATGTCCCATCGAATGTGTAAAGGGAATGATGGACACAGAAGCACTGAGGCAGACTGAGTGGGCTTAAATAAATCTCTCGTGTAGCCGGCAGGAATGTGCTGACCAGTGTTACCGCGAGGCGGTTATCTGGAGTAGCAAAGTCTGCTACCTTTTTCAAAAAAGAGCTAGTAGAAACCGAATTTTAATAATAATACAATAACATTAACATACAGTAATGTAAAATAATAATGGATTACATTCCTATGCGTTGCATTTTTATGTTTTCAATTTAACTTTCGAGAATTATTGCAAAAACGTAGTGTTTCATGACTTAAAATAGTAGTGCTGTAAATTTTTAAATTAAAAAAAGGTAGTAAATCTGCTACATATGTAGTAAAACGGTAACGCTGGTGCTGACCGAAATAGGATAAGAGAAAATCTAGCTTCATATTGCTGTGAACAAGACCATTACCTGGGACTCGACACTGGTAGGGTTACTGTATACACACTCACACCAAAACAGCCTCTAAGAGGGGTTTGGCAGATGCGTACCAAGGTGAAAAACCAGTAAATTTAAATATTTTCCATGTTTATGGGATTTCACTTTATAAACATTCGAAATGATTGACTTTTCGCTGCAAAATTGTAAATTTCCATAGAAGAAATGAAAGAAATAGGGAAATTTACCATTGAAAACCACAATTTCGCGCACACACACTTCCATATCAAAGAAAAACACGTACTAGAATTGTGGAAGGGAACCGACAGCTGTTTTTCCGACTCTTCACATATTCGCACTAACACACTTCAAAAACGCAATTTGCTAGCAATGTTCAGTAGTACAAAAACAGGCGAACTAGTACATAAACAGGCGATTTTTGTGAGGTTAAATCACAATTTCTAGTACAGAAACAACCGAATTAGACGTATCTGCCAAACCCTAGGTAGAGAGTGTTGTGTATCTAGTGACCCTAGACACTGGGCAATGGACACTTAAAGCTTTTTATGCCAAAACATTCGGAGAAAAGAACATCTGAGTATCTGAAGTTAAGCAGACACCAGACCCGTGCCCTACTGGGGCACTGACTGGACATTGTCACATGAGGCAGCATCTCCATAGGATTGGTCTCTCTGAGACTAAAACTTGCGATGACGAAGACGAAACACCAGAGCACATCCTCTGTGAATGTGAGGGTTTAGCTCACAAAAGACTTCGTCACTTCGGTTAGGGTTTCATGGAACCATCGGAATTCCTGACCATTCCTCTTTGTAAAATAGTGAGCTTGAAAGCGCAGGGATTGAAGAGGAATTATAGTTAACGTCACAATAGACCCAACTGTGGCTTCAGTGACAGAGGTTAAAACACCAACCCCTTTTACCAATCAAATCTAATCTAGGCAGCTCATAGTGGTCTTAACGGGACATAGTCCTCTTGGGAGAGATTGTAGATGTGACATTGAACATCAAGTGTATAAATTTTAAAGTCTGCCACGTACCAGATACCGGTACTTGGGGAAATCGTCTTGACCGATCTATCATGGTGAACACGAGCTTAGAAAGACTCCATCAAGTGGACCATTTGCTACTTCACGTCCCCAAACACTTAATCTGCTAATGCAGTCTTAACACTCTTGCTTACCTCTTCAAAAAGTTTGATATCTTTAATTGGACCCTGAAGGACGGTCTACTGAATAGTAATTTATTAAGCGGCACAACAGCGGATGTCGTATTTTACGGATCGCTTAAAAAAATTAAAAGACTTATTATCCTTGAAGAAAATTACAAACATTTCTCTACAAATAGAATCAGTTCCTGAGCTGATTAGTCCTAAAAGGAAAGGACGGCTCTAGCTATCCCGGTCATATAAAATCGGTGTGAAATTTTTTAATGAAGTTCCCCACTGCATCTACTAAATATAAATTGGTGTTACGAAGCCATTTTCTCCCAGTTAAAATGTATACAAACTGTTAAGTAACATTTCTCAGTCAAAACCGACCTGTAATATGGAATTACAGTTTCTGACCGCATTTCCCCCAACGAATTTTATCAAATATTTGCCATAGTGGCATACAGTCTAGTCTAAACATGATTTAGGAAGAAAACAATTTGTTTTTAAACAAACAACTGCTGCGGAATGGAAGGAATTGAACGGGTTGAATACATTCTAAGCGCCTTTGGTTGGTTGATGTGCTCTACCAGAACAAATAATTGTCTAAATGTTTAGGCTACGTGTCATTTATGCCACCCGCAGATCTCTATGAATTTTTTTTTATATTATCTACTTTATTTTCGTTGGCTTTCGGATTCTCACTAGCTGAAAAAGTAACTGCATACCGAGCCCCTTTTATCGTTTAGCAATAAATTACCAAAAGTGACTGCACATTCCACTTATTCTAGTTAAACAAAAAAAACTCCAAGTTATTATCCCATTCAGTTTTGGTTTTATTATACACTCTACTGTTTGTTTTTATTTTTTTTCCAAATCGTATTGTTTTTTCCAAGTTCAATTCGAATTATTTTACGATATTCTCTTTGGTTGCATTTCATAATGTCATTTGATTTTTGCATTGTTTATAACAAGTAAGAAATAATAACGAATACATGTGATGGCATTGAATCGCCTAAATAAGTATTTCAACAATATTAAACTAAGTAATGCGATAATTTTGCCAGATAGTGTTTCAAATTTCGTTTTATATACAAACATTAAATAAATGTAAATTTTCCATTGTGATTTTTTAAGAAAAAAAGTAAATCCAACAAAACTATTCAAGTATAAAAAAAACGGAAGAAGTAAAACAAGAAATGCCACTGTAATCGAAATTGTAACTTTCTAGCAAAGTCAAAGCAATCTCAGTCCAAACATATTCTTCTCTTCATCTCATTCACGCACACGTTACATTCGTTTACAGAGAAACAAGAACAAACACAAAAAGAAAGAAATCAATAAACGACGAACAAAAATTAATTAAATAGAAAGAAACACAGTAAACTTTTCGTTCTCGATGATCCACACATTCAACTTCATTTTTACGTTGCCGGTTTCTTCTCGGCTTCTATGTTTTCCGATACTTTTGCATCCGGTTCCGGTGTCTCGTTAAAGTACAGTCTTATGATGTCTCTTTTGTTGATTTTTCCCATTGCATTGCGAGGCATTTCATCGATCACTTTTAATACGGACGGTACTGCATATTTTCCCACTCTATCCGAACAGAATACTTTAAGCGATTCGAGATCGAGTTCGAAATTATCGCGCAGTACAGCGATTGCAGCTATTCGTTCGCCCCATGTTATGTCCGGTATTCCAACGACAGCCACATCTCGTATGCTCGGATGTTCGAGAATGTGAGTTTCGATTTCGAGTGCGGATACTTTGAAGCCGCCACTTTTAATAATATCGACATTCGATCGTCCTAAAATTTTCAGTGTTCCATTATCGTAGGCAACAACGTCGCCGGTTTTAAAGAAGTCGTCGACAAAGTCTTTTTTCGATTCTTCCGGTCGATTGAAGTATTCCTTGAAAACGGTCGGTCCGCGAACTTGTAATTCACCAACAATCGGCTCGCCTGGAGCTTCAGATGTCTTCTCGTAGACAGGTTGTTCCGTCTTCGACCAGAATCCTTTGTTACTTTCGCCCTTGCACGTAAACAAGGTCTTATTATCGCCGTCGGCTATTCGAATTTCAACACCAGGCAACGGAAGTCCGACAGTGCCGGGCGTCCGCTGCCGAACCTTATCCTCAATGTACGGATTACTGAGCGACATACCAACCTCTGTCATTCCGTAACGTTCGAGCAACTTATGCCCAGATATATCGAACCATCGGGCAAACACGGTTTTCGGAAGCGGTGCCGATCCCGAAATCATTAATCGGATATTTTTTTCGCAATGATTTTGAATGTACTCGACCATACGGGAGTTCTTTGCAAAAATCTTATCGTACTCGTCGATTAGAAAATTGTAAATGGTCGGCACACCCATGAACATGTTAACGCGATCTTTGGCCGGAGTATTAATTCCTAGGAGAGCGCTCCAAACATTGTGACTGTCGTAATGATCGTGCATGATTAATTTACCGCCCACACTAAGCGGACACATGAGTGCATTAACACAACCGTGAACATGATTCAATGGAAGAACGTGTAGGAGGCAATCTTTCGCATTGAATTGCCACGCATCGGTCAAGCAATTAACCTGAGCGTTTACGTTCTTATGCGATAGAACAACACCTTTTGGATTACCGGTCGTGCCCGAAGTGTACAGTATCATTGCGTTCGATTTCGTATAAAAATCGCCACTTAGTGTACCTTCGATAACAAGTTGATCGCGTAGTTGCATAACATTTTCGCTTTTCGGATCCAATAGCGACATTTGAGTATCTAACTCTGGAATGAACGAATGATCGACAACAATTAAGACTTTTTGCAGACTTTCCGACAGCGGTTTCATGACAGCTTCGTATTCCGGAGTTGTAATCAACAGCGCGGCATCGCAATCCTTGATGAAATATTTTAAGAGTTCGGTTGGATGGCGTGTACTTAGCGGTACTGCAATTTGACCAGACATCCAACAAGCCCATTGTACTAGCGGATACAATGCGTCATTCGGACAGAGAAATGCAACCCGCGAGCTTGAGGCACTTCCTGAAAATAATACAATTAAAAAAGAGAGTAACACAAAAAAAACCGTTTATATTACCACACAAATTGGAAATTTGAGCTGAAAGCTTCTTTGCGGCATTGTATAGGCGGCTGTACGTGTATTCGTTTATCTGATCTTTGATTGCAATTTTATTACCGTGGAGCAGTGCTTTCTTGTAAATTGGTACAACATCGCCGAAACGTTCTTCTGCGGCGAATTTATTTTTTAATTTTTCAACTATTTCGTTTTCATCTTCGGCATCGAATTTTTTTAGCTGAAAATGTTGAAAATTTCGTTTTAATTTGAGCAGCTTAAAAGGTTAATCCGAAAGGCAACCACCGCTTTGCTTAATCCGAAGTTTGTAGCAAAACTTGAGATTGACTGCTATTGTGAATCACGTTTGACAATTAAACCGGAGCTTACGCTAAATCTTAGGTTTAAACGACCACTGTGAAACCTGCCCTAAGATTACAACCGTTTCTAAAGAACTTTTTTTAATTGCCAGAGCTTAGTCGGTAAGGTTGTCATTCAAGCGAGAGTTTCTATTTTAAGCGATTTGTTTTTGGATCTATTTATTTATGTGCTTGACCAGATTGTTGTTAGAGTACCGATTCTTTTAGTGGGAGAGGATAGTTCGCTTAAAGGGGAACATCCGAGTAGAAATTTTTTTTTTTTTTAAATCTCATCTCATCTTAAAGTTTGTAGTCTTAAGAATATTGTGTGTAAATTTCATATTGAAATTCCAATAATTGTGAAAGTTATGGGCAATTAACCGGAATGGGCCCTTCGTAAATTCTCTATATAGAGCGTCATTAAAACGCGATTATCTCGAAACATACTATTCAAAAACAGTCCCCAAAATCTTCGGAAAACGGCTTGACCGATTGCTTCCAAAATTTCACACAATATTTTTGGATAGGTTTTCTACTTCGCTACGTACGATTTTTTTTACTTATTTACTTTTTTTTATCAAGCCAGAAAGGTCGATAATTGAGGTTAAAAACTAGAAATAAATCGGCCGCTATTTCGTGAAAAATTTTTTTTTTTAAAAACCCTATGTAGCGAAGGGCATCATACTTTACATTTTTAGAATCTTTTTGAAATTTTTGTTTTGGATCAACCGACTGCATGTAATCTTAGGAACCGGAGATCGTGCGAGCGACGGACATTCTTTACGCCGACCATGACAGCAGCGCCCCCGGTTGATATATATTTATAAAAAAAAGTTATTAGCGTACCTCAACATAGGTATACACTTTCGAATAAAACCAATCTGGATAAAATCGAGGAAATAGCTTTTGAGATAATAATATCTAAAATTCACCTATTTTTTCTGCTTTCTACTCGGATGTTCCCCCTTAATTTGATAGGTTGGGGCTGGGATATAGTGACAGAGAAAAGTAGTTATCAACAGATCGAGATCGAGGACCGTCCTTATACGGGACAATAAGTGGGCGATGTAGGTGTGTGGAATCACGTGTTCTTGGTGATTTCCATTTCATTGAAAAGAATTTTCCCGATCTTATTTGAATTAAAGCAATTCCAGTGCCCGTATCGTAGCACATCATCATCATCAATGGCGCGACAGCCCAAGTCGGGCCCGGCCTCCTAAAGTCGTCGCCTCCAATCGTCTCGATAAAAAACCGCGTCCTCCAGCTGCTAATTTTTAAGATGGCTTTGCTGTGTTTATCAACCGAGTCTTCCCATCGCTTGCGTCGTTTGAATACTGGCCTGTTGCAACCCGCTTTGCCTTTAAGAGCACGTTTGGGGATACTTCTGTCTTCCATCCGCTCTATATGGCCAGCCCAATGTAGTTTACGTAATTTGATGAACGTTGAAGCTTCTGGCTCCTTGAAGAGTTGATACAGCTCGTGGTTGTATCTTATTCGCCAGTCCGTTCCTTTCTTTACTTACTTACTTACGATGGCGCTACAGTCCAAATCGGACCTTGGCCTCCTCAATGTGCCGCCTCCAGCTTTCTCGGTTCGGTGACCGCATACTCCAGTTTGTGAATCTTAGCATTGATTTGCTGTCTGCGTCAATAGAGTCCTCCCAGCGCTTTCGTGGTTTTCCAACTGGTCTTTGCCCATTAACTTTTCCCTTTTTTGTGCGTTTGGGGATACTTCCGTTACCCATCCGCTCCACATGACCAGCCCATTGTAGCTTTTTGAATTTTATGAGGATCGATACTTCCGGATTATCAAAGATGGCATACAATTCTCTATTGTATCGTATTCTCCAGATCGAGTCTTCTCTCACAGGTCCGAGGATTCTTCTGAGGACTTTTCTTTGAAAGGCGTTAACTAATTTTCAATGTCCACGTTTCGCTGCCATAGCATAGCACAGATCTTATAATTGTTTTGTATAGTTTAAGCTTTGTTTTCCTATGCACATTTTTGTTTTTAATTATTGGGAGTACCGAATAATACGTCTTATTTGCCATCATTATTCTTCTTTTAATTTCGATGGGATCGCTTCCATCCTTTGATATATTTGCCCCGAGATATACAAAGTTGTCTACGTTTTCTAGGTTAAAGTCTCCTACTGTTATATTTTGTCTGATTGACGTGTTTTTCCTAGTTTGTGTCATGATTTTGGTTTTGTTTTCGTTAATACGTAGTCCAACTTCCCTTGCTACCGAGTCAAGGTTTACAAATATTTCTTTGGCACTCTCCAGGGATCTTGCAAGTATATTTATGTCGTCGGCATATGCTACTAGCCTTCCTTGGTCTGGTCAGTCGTAAGGGTACAGGCAGTTAAGACCGGTGCCGTGATTAAAAGTTACGGGAGCCCAATCAAAAATACATTTCGGGGCAGTGAAGCAACCCGACAAAAAATCCCATGGTACAATGCAATCACGCTTGGTTCTTCGTGAAAGTGCATTTTTCTTTTATTGCAAGCTGGTTTGTATCATACAAATAAACTAAATTAGTTTTGCGAATAAATAGCAGCTCCACTTAGCATAAAAGTTCGTTAAAAAAAGCGTTCGATCAGTTCCGATGTGTTCAATTCTTTTCGTTTTCGCGGAGAATCTTTCAATTATTGACGATTGTTGAGCGCTATATATTTTTATTAATTTAAGCTTTGAAAAACTTGCTGCTTCTTCTGTCCCTATATCCACTGGCAATGTTCAAAGTGTTCGCAACGCTATCACTAAACTGGGCACCGACCAATCGTATTTCGTCAAATAAATCAGAACTCTTATTGGCTGGTGCCTTGCAATGAAAGTGGATTAAATTTGAATAGGAGCAAATAACTTAATTTCTAGGTGGAGGCTGGACACATCTTGGAATGTAATTCTTGTAAATTTGTCTGCCAAATTATCAGTATTTTATTGAAACTAGCTTTAAAAGAATTCGATAGGACACACATGCCTGTCACGTCTATTATCATTCTTCACCTGTACATGGCTTGGGTGTATCTTACCAATTTGGAATTTGAATCGATTTCATAATAAAATTTAGAAGGTGCTTCTTATGCTCAATCACGTCGGTCTATGCAATCTTTTCATTACAACCAACTCTATCACGAGTTGTTTTTTTTTCTGTACAGTGAACGTCCCATGATCCAAAAGAATCATCAACCTACTGTAAAAGAATTGCACAATTGACCTTTGGACATCTTTTGACATTAAATCGGTTTATTTTCGCTAGCCAAATATTTTTCGTAATGACGCTGCCTTATGGAATGCAGTCGTAGTTTTTTTTGTTACATAATTCTCGAGATAACTCCCAAGTTTCCAAAGCAGCTTAGAACGGCTACAAGTCATTCCGTGCAATTATAAATCGCTAATTGAAGCGAACCCCAGTACTCGAGTCACGCTAACTGCGTAAATTCCATCTTGAACGAACCGACGAAATTGCAATGTTTACATTTTGATTATCGCGTTCTCGTCGCAATCCCACCGACAGACAAACAACACGAAAATAAAAATATCGCAGAAACACTTTCGTCCTGATGTCCATGTGATGTGTGATTCGAGCTAAACATGCGACTGGTTTATTTTTGGTCGCTCTATTCGCAGCGATCTAATCGCGCTCGAACATTGGCGCCGCTTCTGACTATACTCAGCAAGTTGTTTTGATCGGGCTGTTGTTCTTTCGCGATGCTTGTGACGTCGTCGAAGAACGAACTGTGACCGCACCATTGGCATATTATTGCGTGCCCAGATCTTGGCACAAACAAGCAAACAATTTATTGGGGATTGGGCGCGTTGGACTGATTAATCATAATTGACTTTTCTGTTTGTTATCTGAAGCGAGATTGGTTACGGAAAAGCGAGGGGGAAGGGAGTAGCTACAAAGTGCAACTAACCTTGGTGCTATCTTGAGTTTTTATATTGGTCGCATAGCTTCGGCCGGTTGCGTTAAATTGGACTGCGGCAGCAGAAGGGCTCGCGGTCCAGACGCCGTTGTCCTTCAGAAAGCCGACACCACGGGCGGTCCTACGCGCTGCGGTTAATCCAACACTAAATCGCAAAAACACAGATGACATTACACTGAAATTCTTGCTGCTGGCGGAACTCTTCGTTGGATCTTTCGAAAAGAATTATTTTTTTTTTCTTTGGCAACTTCTTCGCGTCAATTCTGAAAAGAAAACAAAACGGTTTAAAAAAAGAAATTCACAAGTAAGAGGCACCGACAAAGTCCTTGAAAAATTTTTGCATTCGAGTGAGCGGCCGGCGGCTTGGAATGGAGGTCGCAGCGCTTCGCGACAAAACGCAAGAGAAAGTTAAGCCTGGTCCAAGGGAAGGTCATGAATTACAATAGCCTAGCCTGCCCACAGCACCGATTACCGGATCGGACTTCGCACGAGCTCCCGTAATCGCATGCAAAAAATTGAAAGGAAAAAAAAAATTACCGATAATTTGCTGCGGATTTGCACTACCGGCTCAGGAATTTTCTCGGCACTTGGTCAAACACGTGTGAATTTTGAAAAAAAAAATCGCACTTCCGTGTTATAGAAGTTTTATTTACTCGTTTAGGAATTGTGCCGAATTCTATCTTATTAAAGATTTTCACAAATAAAAATTCGTCTTTTCGCCGAACTACCGAAACGTCAAATGCCTGCAGCAATCGTGCTCGAGACTTTTGAAATAGCGAAAAGTGCAATTTTCGTTGTGTAGAGTGGAGACATGTCAGTGATGCCATAGAGCGTGTGGTGAATTTTTTTGAAAATTTAAATTTTTTGAAACGATTGTTTTTTTTTCACGATAAATGAAACGGAAAATTATAAATTATTTAGAAAATTGAAGTTTTTGTGGAAATTCTGGCTGTACTACACCAATACGCAGTATACAGGGTGTCCGGTACTTGGTCTGCATTTTTTTCAGGGGTGATTCCTTGTTTTAGTTGAAGAAAAAAATGTTCTACAGGGTTGGTCAGTTTTCAATATCCGTGGAGATACATTAAACCTCAGCCAGGACAAGGTCTCCTTGATCGCTATGAGCCTGATGGACACTACAGTAGTCCGGGAGACGAAAGGAGCTGCTAATAGGTCTGTTCTTTTTGGCTACACCTTCTACACTTTTCTACACTAACTTTTGAGTGAGTGCAGAGAGGTGAAGAGGGTGAATGAAAAAAGAACAAACCTAATAGGTTTGTTCTTTTTTCATTCATCCTCTTCACCTCTCTGCACCCGCTCAAGAGTTAGTGCAGAAAAGTGTAGAAAAGTGTAGAAGGTGTACCAAAAAGAACAGACCTAATGTTAAGCATGTCAGATAAAACACCTCCACCTACCCCGCTTTCAGTTTTAAAGCCGTCCGTATATATGTGGACGGACTCTTCCATCCGTACCGTATCCCTTTCCCATTCTTGACATGTTGGGATGGCTGTTAGGAAATTTTTGTCAAAATCATAACTGAGAGGGGTGTAGTCAGTGCTTTCAGGAATGTTGTTGAAGTGATTCAAGATTGTTGAGTGACCTGCATATATGTCAGTCCACTGTGTAGAGGCTCTAAGTCGAATGGCTGCCATTTGCTTGCCAAAAATGTCTGGAGGTGGAAGATTAAATAGCATGCCCAGTGCTGCAGAGGGAGTTAATAATAATAATAATAATAATAGGTTTAATCCCTTCATTCAAGTTGCTCTCCGCTGATGCATATGCATGCTGATCTTTGTACCTTCCCTAGGGTGGTGCGGTTAACTGCTTTGTCTAAGGCCGCCCACCAGACAATAACACCATACATTAGTATAGGTCTGAGACGGACACGTAGAGCCAATGAACTATTCGGGGTTGCATACCACATTATTTGCCAATGGCCTTTTTGCACGAGTAAAGCGCAACTGTTGCTTTCCTTACCCGTTCCTGAATGTTAGGTTTCCAGTGAAGTTTCCTGTCCAAAATAAGACCCAAATATTTTGCAAAAAAAAAAAAAATTTTATGATAGTTCAGTTTATAAAAATCCCAAAATTAGATTTGGGCGATTACATAAAAAGTCCGTAGAAGTTAAAATCAATTTGCTACCTCATAAAACCTTAAAGATATTGCAAAATTTCTGAAAACATGTGCAACATCTTTACATCCTCTTGGAAGCTGAATTTTGAAAAATCGTGGAATCTGTTTTTAGGCGATTACATAAAAAAATCAATTTCACATGTAATCAGACCTATGGGATGGCGAAAATTATGGTACCGTATGCAACCCCGTTGTATCCCTTTGGATTTGGATAAATTCAAAAATCCGGAAATTAGTTATTAGCCGATCTTATAAAAAACCTGCAGAAGTAACCATTCATTATCTTATTCGACCTAAAAGATATGACGGAATTGTCCTCAACTGAGTAAATGTATATATAATTCAAAATAACACAGCATACCAGTACCACAATTACTCCCCTGTTCCCAACTCTCCTACCCCCTTCTACAAGAGAACCGAAACTTGATCATGCACGCCTTCAGTAGCTTGAAGAAGACTACCACCAGCCATTTACAATAAAATCCAAAGCACAAAGAAATTCTAACCGACTTAGCAGGAAAACGGTTCATATACACAGATGCGTCCAAAACTTCTCTTCCCACCACGTATGCAATAGTAGAATATAAGCCAACTGACAAGTTATTTCTAACTCTAGAATCTGATTATCTAAATAGAACTCGTATGTAAGACAATGGAAAGAATAATCGCCCAAGAGGTTTGGAACTACATCAGCGACGGTAACATTATATCTGACTGTCAACACGGCTTTTGTTCCGGAAGATCAGAAGTATCGAATATTCTAACATCTACGAATGATTGGATGCGGCGCTTTGATGAAAAACAACCAACTGTACCTAGATTTTGAAAAGACCTTCGACAGAGTTCCCTTCAAAAGACTCCTATTAAAGCTTGACCACTATGGCATCCGTGGACACCTTTTGGATTGGATTAAGGAATTCATCACAAATCGATATTTTCAAGTTCGAATCGGCGATTTATGTTCAAGTTCGTATGAAGTACTTATTGGTGTGCCTCAGGGTTCAGTTTTAGGGCCACTTCTTTTTATAATTTATACCGCTGAAATATCTAACATCCTAGCATCCAGCTCATGTTTGTTCGCTGATGATACGGAACTTTTTGGAAATCCACTGCTTGGAAATTAAACTCTGCAGGGTAACTTGAAAAAAATATATCAATGGTCAGAAAAATGGTGTATATCGCTGAACAAAGCAAAGTGTTCAGTCTTGCATGTCGGACCAAAAAATCCCCGGACCACGTATAGTCTTAATGGTACGGAATTAATATTCACCAACAAAATTTGCGACCTTGGAATCACACTGACATCAGAACTAAAATGGGAACAGCATATTATCAATATTTCAAAAAAAGCCAATTCGTTAATATACTTAATACGAAAAACATTCACTTTTATCACTTGTGAGGTTTTCATTAAAATTTACAAAACCTACGTAAGGCCTCTTCTCGAGTTCGGTTTCCAAATCTGGAGCCCCTACTATTGTCTTACTGGAGAAAGTGCAGCGCCGTGCAACGAAGCTTCCGGAAGAACTGAAAAACCTATGCTATACAGACAGGCTGGCACGCTTACGACTTGCAACTTTGGAGCAACGACGAATGAGAGGTGACCTTATAGAGACCTTCAAAATTTTAAATGGTCATTTCAGCTGCCCTGAACTAAGGAAGGAATCCTCACCTTAGAGGACATTTCGACAAACTGAGCAAATGTATAGTGAGCACGAGCCCGAACCCTTTTCGGAACTTTCTACCGCACAGAGTAGTTAATGGCTGGAACTCTCTTTCCGTGGACGTTATTGGTGCTACTTCAGTGTTGGATTTTAAAATCAAAGTGGATGGAGACATTTCAATTTTGGCTGAATTAAGAATTAACTTTCATTTTGTACTCCTAACATAATTTCTTTATTTTATTCAATTTAAATTTTATTTTTACTTTAATTTGCTTTTGTTCAATTTAAACTTTTTATTTCTTCATTATTAATTTCGATACTTCTATTCTTGCACTAACTTTAGTTATATACATTCTACTTTGCTTATTAAATTTTTTTTTTTGTTTTTGTTTTAGATAACACAACAATTGTAGTAATATTGTACTTTCTGATATCAGGTGTATCAGCGAAAACTGCCTTCCTGATTATTCAATAATAATAATAATAATAATAATAACTGTAGATGTCTAAACAGCTGAAATATGGGAAATTGCTAGTGCAATCCTAAACTTTCTGGACTCACCTGGACCGATCATAATTTGTTCCAACTCAAAATCCTACATTGATGCCATCTCTAACAGGAAAAATTGGAACTATTTGCCAACACAGCTAAGAAATCTCTTAGCTTCACAAAAGTACATAGCACTCTGTTGGATTCCAGGGCATGTCGGTATACCGGGCAATACCATTGCAGACGAAACTGCAGGCAAACTATCAAGACTCCATTAAAATGTGGATGGAATCATTACCCCTTCCGAAAATTTTTTGATAACACAAGAACGTACAATTATCCAGGAGGCCAATGCTGATATCTGGCCCATAGCAAAACCTTTCTGAAGTCTCACTGGTCACAGACTTTATATCCAGTCTACAATTCCACCATGCCTCGGAGATTAGCTACAATCCTAGTAAGATCAAGACTAGGCCAAACTTGGCTGACCAAAGGACACATGGTTTTGAAAAAAGATCCGTCATCATGTCATTCCCTTCTTAGAAGTCCTTTTAAGCCCAGCATAAACCTCAAACTCACCCTTCTTTCAACTCCTCTTCCACTTAAACATTCTAAAATAACCCTAACCGATTTAATTTCCCACTCAATCTTAATATAAATTAGAAAATTAAGAAAATAATGTAAAAAAAATATCTGTGTAAATCAGCGCCGCATGTACTTGGTTTACAAGGCGCCTATCTAGCTCTGTCCAATCTTTTAGGCAGTAGCTCAGAAAAAAAATAACAAATAATAATAAATTCAAAATAGGAACTAAAATTAATTCTGGGCTACAACGATTCCTTATTAACCTTAAATTTAATCGAAAAAAAATATAAAATATGAATTTTTACCGGTAGTTTTGAATTGGGTCTAATGAGTTAAGTAAAAAATTTCATTTTTCATTATTTGAATTTTATTTCATTAATTTCTTCTTTTATTTCTGTTCTTTTTATATAATTTAGGTATGTATAATTACATAGGAAACATTCTCTCAAAAGATGCAATTTTTTCGTTAGCAAAAAAACAATTAAATAACATTTTACTTTCTACACATAATAAATAAAATAATTCGGAAATATTTTTGACCATCCAGAAATTAAAACTATATTTTCTTTGATATTTATAAAAACAATCCTACGAAGAAATGAAAGTCAAGAAATTATGCAAAATATTATCAACTAGAATAATAATAATTCTAATACTTAATTTTATTATACTTAAAAAATTGACTCGTTTATTTTCTCATTTTTTTTCATTTCCTTAACGTTTTAACTGCTTTTATATTTAGCATGTTGTGTGTGCTATTATAATCTGGATTTTTTTTAAATTTTTTTGTTGAACAGTAGTAACAAAATTTTCGAATTTTTGTTTTTTTATTTATGTAATAATAGTTCGGTATTGTTGTTTATCTGTACAGATTTTTGAAGCTAGAGGAATGGGAGGGAAAGAAATACATTTTTGATAGAAAATCTGCTAACTACGTTGTATAGTGCACTATTTCGTTTGCTTTTTTTTGATAATAAAACTTACAAAGCTAAAACATGTTTTGTATATTTGTATGCTCATCATTTAACTGCTAGTTATGTTATTGGTTTATTGTTGATATTTTTTTTAATGATTTCATAAAAGTTTTATTTTAATGGAGATTAAATTTAATATGTTTGTATTTGAGTTTATTTGTCTTGTAAATTTCGCGATTTTAATGCAGATATTTTTTTACGTATATTCTAGGTATGAGGTGATATTGGAATCCGGTTGAAATTTTTTCGAAAATTCTGAAGATGGAACAGGAAAATCGGAGTAACGAGGGAGAATAATGGTAGATTGGAGGAGAGGAACGTCTAGCGCAGGTAGGAAAAGGACACCAATCTGGAGCTCAAGTTGGTAGACATTGAGGGTAAGGCAAGAAAGGAGGAGTTGTTTGGATTGTGATGAATCACACTAGCGATATTCGTAGACATCTAGTGAATATAAGATCGATTAAATAATGGAGCCGTAATCCAGGGTATCCCATGACGCACACCGACAATAATCGAAAATGTTCTGTTGCCAATCGTTTAACTGTCGGAGGAAGCAGTTGAAACCCACAATAAACACTTTCACAAAAATCGACTCAACAAGTCCAGAAAATTTGCCAGAGAGTCTTGCAACGAGGATGTATTAAACAGACTTCTTCTGCAAGCATGAGCTAGCTATTGGCACTCAATATTGGGGTGTCGAAGTCTTTTGCCTTATATGAACCTGATTGCACCTAGTGGAGTCTACCGGGTGTTCAGGCATCGACTTGGTAAAATACGCAACCAAAGTTTTGGTAGTCTCATTCGGAACTAACCACTTCTTTGGGTAGAATAGGCTACCAAATCGGTCATTACCCTTTTAAGATCCCACCCCCTGGGTGTGTTCAAAATTTTAACCACCACATAATAACGGCTGGTGAACTTTGTTCGAATCCAATATTTCCCGCAGTAGCAGAGCTCTTCTGAGATACCGCTACTGCTTCAAATATATTTTAACTTAAGTGATAAGCCCATGGCTAGATGGTAATCAAACCTTAGTGTTTGTAGACTAGCAAGACGCTTAGCCACCGAGGCTGGACAGTATGGAATTTAAAAAAAAAATGCTAATTCAGATTCAAGACTGTGATAACACAGCAGCTGTACTAGAAACTAATCATGGCGAGAAGAAAATAAAATCAAACCGGTTTTAGAAAGAACATCAAGAAGGTCAGCCATTTTCAAACTCCTTCAAACTTTTCGAAAAAACTTATTAACAATATCCGGATTATTTCCTTTGCGATTTTTTGAATTAGCAATGAGATGATGAGTTGATGATTTTCATGTTCGAAACAAGCAATTTACTTGATTTTCCGGAAAAAAATCCCCATAAAATCAAGAATAAAATACACACCAATTTAACTTTTATCATTGTAACGGTTTCTCTTATCTCCACCGTGAAAAAATTATCTAGATTAAATAAAAGTCCGGTATACAACATAAAATCACATCGAAATGATCGTCTAATCTAATTAAGAGTAGTTCGTATTAATTGTTAATAATAAATTGGGTTTTAATAAAAAGCTACTTAATCACTTAATTCCTATTTAATATTTTTTTCTTTCTCCTTTTTATCATATTTATTTTTAATAGTAATCAATTTTGAATGATTCAAACGAATCATTATCCTGTCATTGTTTTTTTGTGTTTATTGTATTTCATAATTTTTAATATATATTTTATTTATAATTAACTACAATATTATCGCTCAACATTTTTTTATTTAATTATTTTCTCTCTACATATTGTCATATTTTTTTTATGAATTTTTTGATATTTCGTTTGTTTTCGGGGATTTCTGTTTACTTGTTTCGATTTTTTGTTTTAAAAACAATTTTAAAGAAAAATCCCCTTTCAATCATTTGCCTGAAAGTCGTGGTTTCTAAATTGTTCTATGTATTTGAAAAGATGCTTTGAATCAATTTCATTCGCGTATTTGATAATTGTTTAATTCTATGGTGGGAATAAATAATAAAAATAAATAATTAAATTAAAGTTTCAGTTCCGAAAGAAGGTGAAATAGGACTTTGTTATTGGCAGTGAATTTTGCACGGCTCCACATGCTTAAAAGTAGGATTCTTGAGGAAAATGCCAGATGGTTTACAGTGCAGGCCATGACAAGTTTTCGATGAGTTCGAGGCACGGAAAATATAAAAATAATAACTCAGCTCTTCTACTTTTTTTGAAATATTTATTTTTTCTTATAACACAGATGACTCTTTATTTCTGGATAAATAAGTATACACGCGGCCGTACATGCAGCAAAGAAAGCGGGCATTTGACGTCCAATCGGGGTCACTCTCAGACACACTTGGCCAAGCAAGCAGCATAATAATTCTACTAGGTACGTACATCAGAGTTAGATTTTGATTCGAAGTCGAAGAAACTGCTGGGCATTTAAAGATTCTCAGGCATCTTCTTAAAACAAACTTAGGTCCATCGAATCCTTGGTATTTGATGGAAGAGTTGCATTGGAAATTGACTGCATAGGGCCGAAGTAGTGTCCTTTTCGAAGGGGAATATTTTTAGAGGTCTTAGTTCATATCTACAAATGACATGGTCTCACTTGTTGCCTTTAGCCCAGTTCGACCTATTCTGTCCGCGGAACGACAATTTTTGTTGAATTGGGGCTTTGACTTATCCCAAGCAGAACTTACAAATTAACCTGAACTACGAGATCTGTTAGAAAAGTAATGAAACTAGTGGCGCTGCGGAGAACAGAGGAACCCTAAGCCTCTTCCACTTACAAGGCTTAAGGTCTACTACAGAATGGCATTCAATAAAAGTTTCAACCTACTAGCGTGAAGATGTTGCTGTTTGTGATTTTTTTTCTATTGTTTGTTTTGTTTGTGCGTCACAATCTAGGAAAGTAAAAAATAGAGCAACGATGCGTAATCAATTGGTGTGACACTGAAAAATGCGACGGTCACTCTGAAAAAGTTAAAAGGACATACGGACAGAATGCTTTATCAAGGGCATAGGTTTCCAGATGGCACAAAGCGTTTTTAGAAGGCCTGCAGTCAATTGAAGATGATTCACGCTCAGGACTGCCTTCAACATCGATAATCGTCGAAAACGTTGAGATAGTGAGAGCTTTTGTGCAATCTGCTTGCCCTTTGACCATCATTTCAATGATGAGCAGTGACTTGAATTTTAATTTTTTTTCTGCGAACATAAAAGGTTTGCGCAAAGCTGGTTCTTAGAAAGCTCTCTGCAAATCAAAAAGAAAATCACAAAAACATTTGCGCGGATCTTCTTGAGCGCGAGAAGATATTTTTGCAAAATCTCATCACTGAGGACGAAAGTTAGATTTTTGAATACAGCCCATAGACAAAACGCCCAAGCAAAGATCGGCACACCAGGCAGTTCCTCTGCCGTCCCAAAAAGGACGAATGACCTAGTCAAAAATCAAAGCGACTCTCATTTGTTTTTGTTGGCAGCAGAGGAATACACAGAGGACAAAGAGTGAACCATTTTACAGAGAAGTGTTGGAACGTGTCAGGAAAAGGTTAGGTCATATTCGACCGAGCATGGATACACTGCTGGTATGGATATCATAATATCGTCAATACCAGCAGCCAATACTAAGCATCTACGAGATAAACGAACTTATATCTAGTATTGAACCCGTTTCATGGGATACAAATTCGATAATTTTATCTAGTATACTATGCCTTTTACTACTAGTAGTGCTATTCCCCAATTGTGTGGCGAGTATCGCAACTAAATGTCGTTGCTTGATTATATCAGATACTGTCAAATCAGTTTAACATATGCAGCTAGTTTCAATACTACGATTTCAATAGCATGGTTTGTATATTAACTGTGTATCCATGGTATTACCAACAACTGGATCTTTCATCACGGCAATGCCCTCTGCCATACCGCATTGTCCATTACTCAATTTTGGTTTGAATCCAGTCCTCACCCAGATACCATATTCGCTTGATTTGAGTCCCTGTGACTTCTTTCATTTTCGAAATTGAAAGCAACACTCAAAGGACGTCATTTTGGCATTATTGAGAAAATCAAAAAGTCCGCAACGGACAAGCTGAAGTTAGAGAACAGGACTCCAATCGGTATTTCGAACACTGGAAACGACGATACAGAAGTTGCGTTGCATTTGAGGGGAACTACTTTAAAGGAGACATGTAAACATTTAAAAAAAAACAATGAATTCTATGATTTAAAAAATCAGTCTCATTACTTTTCTAATTTTCCTTGTTCATGTCAAATTTAGAATCCCAAAATCTACAAGAATCTAAATTTAATCATATTAACGGCCAGACTGATTTGAAATTTGTGGCAATTGCTTAATAGAAAATTGTTCTGTTTCATTCCGTGCATTAAAAACTTTATAGCGCTTCAATAAAAAATCCAAATCTAACAAGTTTTCTGATAACTTAAAAAAATGGCATGAAACCGTATTTTGGTCGAACTAATATCAAATCAATTAAAAAAATTTTAATCGATCGATCGCAACTAAAAACAAATCGCGCAAACAAATAAATTGAAAAACCAAATTTCCTTTTCTTTTAATTTTTACATCTTACATAAATCTCTTTATTCATTTTATTATCATTTTTATATTGTTAAAATAAAACTAACGAAATTATTTTGTTTAATAGTAAAAAAAAATAAAAACAAAATTTTAAAAACAAGTTTACATACAATTAAATATAAATAGAAATATGGACATAAACAAAAAATGTCTATTAGTGTCATATAATTAAATTATGTAGGCATTTCAATTTCGTTTACTTAAAATTGTATTACAATTTTCATTTAATATTCAATTTCATAATATAATTAATTGTAATGCTTTCTTTTTGTTTTGTATAAAAATAAGTGTAATAAATATTTTGTAGGTTGCTTTGAAAAGCAAAAAAACGTTGTTGTTTTACTTGAATAGTTAAGTTTAAATATAAATTTAATTTTTTTTTTGATTATAATAAATCAAGTGTTTTATTGTATTTTCTAATATAATGCTGTTTATACTTATACGAATTTTCTTTACTGTTGCCTGTTGTTTAATTTCCTTTGTTAAGTTTTTTTTCCAACTAACAACTAAATTAGTAATCTCAATGTTTGGCCAACTTACTGTTATTTTGTTTAAAAACTTTATTTCGAAGCTTGGGAGCGATATTAAAATTAGAACAATAAATGTTTTATACAAAATAAAGGACTGAAAAAGTAAAGAGTTGGACAGGATGTAAGGCGTTATAGTTGGTGGTTGTATTTTGTTTGTAATTTATAGTTCAAATTGTTGGTTTTGGGTGTTGAGAAAAAGAGATTGAGAGTGGTGTACTGTAGCACTGTGTCACAGTTCATCACGAGAGATCTCAACTTGGTCGTCGTTGTATAAGAAGTGATCGCAAAAATTGTTCATTTAAAAAACTATTATTCGAAATGGGTCAGGGTGGCTCATCAGTAAACTACGCACCCACAACGACCAAGTTTCGGCACGAAAGTAATGTGCTTCCGCTGACCGTTTAATTTTGCGAGCAGCTGTATTTATGAAAATGGAAAGTCCAGGGCAGTACACAACAACTTAGTTCCGTAATCGCAAGATTTCCTAGTTTCACGTTTGTCCTCTAGCAAAAACGGGCTATGAAGTTTGCCACGAAAATATTGTTCAGCAGTGGGTAAGCCGTTAAAAAAATCTTAAGTCTGAAGGGATAACAGACCACAGCCTCCGAAGAAAGCCATGTTCATTGTGGAAGAGGCTTAGAACTCTTTTAAATGTGGATTCTTTTATCAGGACAATGTGTTAGAAGGTCGTCTATCCATTTCCAATATTGGCTTTACAGATCTAACAAAGTGTATTCAGATTCTACGGCGCTATATTGAAAAATATAACTGAATATTTTCAACCATACGTTCTTTGTGGTATTTTTTTGGATTACCGCCGTGCCAGGCTAAAAATTAAATTAATTTTCTGAAATTTTACCGATGTAAGTCATGCCGCACATTCGTGGCGTATAAATAGTTAAATACGCCACGAATGTGCAGCATCCTGGAAGATCGCAGCAAACTGAGGGGAACATTTCCGCTTATCATTCGACAGCTCAGTACAGTAGGGGTTGAAAGGTCGACGAGATAAGGGTGTAGAAAAAATCTTCAAGAGTAGAAAAAAAGGAGGAACCTTTTTGAATAACATGCATACAAGTCATGTGGCCTGTTGCTCGAAAATTTACAGCTACAGACTTTCACAGTCCGAGAACGTATTAATACTCAGGTAATAAATTAAGATATTGACTTCGTTTTATCGCAATACAAAACAAAGAGACAATTTTTTTAATCACACGGTGAACGTGTAAATTGCTTATTTCTTTTTTATCTTACAAAACATTACAAAAATAAAACTTAAGATAACCGTTATGAAATATATTAAACGATTTTTTTTTTAATTTTATTCTAATTTTGATTTCATAGTTGTCAATTAATTTCAAATAAAACACAAAAGTTTGTTAGGTTGTTGTTGTTTTTTATCTCAACTGTTAATACTATCAAAACTTTTTATCTTCGATAACTTTTTCGCCGTTTCACGTATCTCCTCCGATGAAATTTGCATTTCTTGGCTCCACACGATTAAATTGTTTACTTCGTCCTTTTTTTTATCGGTTGATTAGAATTGTTTGTATGTTTTGATATTGTTGTGACGATTTAATTTTAAGAAAAAAAAATTGTTTAAAAGATAATCAGAAAGAAATGAAAGAAGAAAAAACGAAAATATTTTTTATCAAAGAAACCAAAACAGAAGTATAAGAACTGTGTTAAGTGTATTTAAAGAAAAAAATTGTGTTGAGGATTCGGTTAGATTGGGGGCAGGTTGTGATAGAAATAAACTGAAAAATAAAACAAATAAAAGAATTTGGAAACGGGAAGAGCTTTTGTGAGTAATGAGAAAGTATTTTTTTATAAAAATATCATCATTATAAAGTAGAAAGAAATGCAAGGGGATAGATACTGAAAATATGAGCAGTAGAGCAGGAGAACTGTGACTTCATTATGAACTAGATAATAAATGCAGACCTTTTAGTTATGAGAATTAAGACAACATTATTGTCTAATGAAGTGGAATATTGTTATGCTACCCAAAGAGTCATTTTTACTTTTATCATTTTAAATCGGGCCTACCAAGTCAGCCTGAATGATTTAAGAAATGAAATAACATTGGTTAGCTTGTAGGAAAAATATACATTTGTTCCTCAGTCTTTCAAATTGGAGTAAATTAAATACCGACTCCATTTAATGTCAAAAAATGTATAGCTAGAAAAGAATGCCTAAAATATTTTGAGAAAAGATATAAACATAAAATGGCTACTTGTTTTTGTTCGGCCAAAAGGCTAACATCTGTGAAAACGTTTAAAAGATTTACAAAATTGTGAAAAATTAATGCAATCTAAAACTGAAGAAAGACACTTGTTAGACGTGTAGAAGTGCCACTTAGTAAGACATACAATTCCGTCTTGTCTCTTTTTTGTTTTTGCAAAGCAAATGATAATTATGTATTTATTAATTAAATGTTCGTGTTGGATTTATTGCTGACTGATTCTTTTAGCGATAACGAGAATTAGAATTGAATCCTACAAGTTTGAATATATGTTTAAAAACATTTCGAGCTCCACTAAGCCTGAGCACCCTGTTGCTACTTCAACTAGATGTTCAAATACATTCCTGCCACGAGAACTTAAAGCATGAAGTCAGCGAATGCACGGAAAGAGGACTCTTTGAATGAATTCTGTAAAAAGCCAGGTTTGATCAGGGAGCATTTTATCACACACGTCCTAAAAACTAGATGAAATAAAAATGCAATTAAACCTAAGAAACCGAACACACTTTTTTTGAATCGATATCGTTAGGAAAAATGAAATACAGGTTCCCTAAGCATATTAATGAATATTCTGCACTTTAACCGAGACCAAGTAGTCAGAAACATCTGCATAGTTGCTGACGACGAGAACCAATCGAATTTGTTTGCGGAGCTTGTACAAGAAGTATCTTTGCTTGTTCTACGCTCTTTCATTAACAATAAACATTGTTGCAAAGAATCTCTCATTTATTGATTCGACGTAAAGGCTTTCATACAATTTTCGTACAGATGAATGAAACCATTTTTAATCTGCTCCCTTTTAGAACATAGCCAACGAATGAAGCATTTTCAATTCCAAAGGCGAACTAAAGGCTTGTTACCGATTTGCAAATTTTTTTTACTGCCTACTTCTCAACATGATTGCTACTTCAGAAATAATTTGTACACTTAAAACTAACATAAAAAATGGGATATTCCGTAATATTCGATTTTTATTAATTTCATATCGTGCAATTTCTTTTCTCATTACCACACATTCACAAGGGATAAGATTACAAAATATTACATAAATAAAATATAAAAAAAATTTAAATTATTTTTTTAGATCGACTAAAACTATGAGATTACTTTTTTTTGTGTGTATGTTGTGTTGTTTGAAAATACCAAAACCAAAATGGAAATGAAACATAAATGTCTATGTTTGTGTATATATATAAAAAAAATATTTAAAAAATAAATTAATAATAAATAAAATATAATTACGAATCATAGCTAGAGCTTAAGCGATCACCACTTGGCGACGGTGGACTTGAAACCGAACTAGAATTGTTGCTAGCAACACTATGCCTTGACCCCGATTGCATATCAACCACCTTTGGAACAAATAAAAAAAAGATAGAAACAAATTACAGACAAATTAAATTGCATGTTGGTTTTTTTTGTTTGTTTTGTAATATATATATATATATGGTATAAGAAATAATAACGTCGGGGAAACAATCCGGTAAAAAAGTGTATTTTATGAAACAATTTGTAAATGTAAGTAAAAAAAAATGTTTTTTTTTTCAGTTTTGATCATAAAATACATGGAACCTTTGCACTTGAAGCGTTTACAAAAATTAAATAAAACTTTTCAACGTACGACGTTATCTACAGTGAGCTTACCTTTAAGACGTCATGCAGGGAAGACATACTTCCTAATGGACTAGGTGAACGCGGCAATGAAGGTGGCTGCTCTCTTGGTCGTGTTGGTGCAACTCGTTTTGCACCTGCAAAAAAAATAATATGCCATTGAGTTAATACAAAATACTGTCGTTTTTCTTAAGCGACTTTTAACTTACCATTATATGGCGGGAGAATTGGTCGAGGTGGAGCTCGAGGTGGCGGCGGTGCATGTCGTATTGTTGTAGCTCTCTGTTGATTTGTTTGATCGGCGGTTTCGATTGTTGTTGGCAGGTCGACTAGTCGTTGATTTTTAATTCCGTCGCCAGGACCCATATGTGAAATATGATTAAAATTAGTTGGGGCTGAAATCATTTTTGATCGTCGATCCGTACTGTATGTAAATAAAGAATTAGGTAATTAAGCCGAAAGCGAAAACAAATTGTATTTCAGTAGACATTACGTTCTTATAGTTCTATTGCCTTCTCGCATTGAAAATCTTCGTTTCGGTTTAATGCGACCGTCTCGTTCATAAAATTGTGTATTAAGTAGCTCTCCTGCAAATAGATCAGTTGTTAATTTCGATCAGATTTCGTACGCAATTAATTTACTTGTATGCATATTAGCTAAGTATATAATAATTGGTGAATCGTTAACGAATGTAACGGCTAGATTTCCATGATTACTAAGTGGCCTAGAACGTTTCAGACCGATGGATTGTACCCATTCCGCTGTTTGTGTATTAAATACGTCTAGATGAGTTTCGGAGAAGACTAGGAGGTGACCGTCGCAGTACGCTGAGAAAAAAACCCCCAAAAAATTAGTATCGTTCGTCTAAATCAAAATAAAATGATCGTGTACTTATTTGTGTTGGTACTGCTGGATACATAATTTCTCGATCTCGTGACTTCCGACCTTGTAAATCTACATAAATGGCTAGCGTTTGAAATACTAAAAGATATTCGCCATAGCCGGCACTGCCTTGTCCATGTATCTCAATAACACGACAAGCATCGACTCCGGAATAGTTTAAAAAGGCGCATAATTGATTTTCAGGATGGACTAGAGCTGTACAAAAAAAAATCGTATAGAGAAAAAAACGACCACAATCTTAAAAAATCAACTTACACATTGCCTGTGCTTCTCCTTGCAAGAAGTACGCAGTGAAACCGCTTTGATGGCCAACAGCCAGTCGCATATCGGTTAATACTTGTAAACTTTGTACCGGATATGCTACGGTAAATTCGCACATTTTATGATGTCGTATACGATTCCGATTGATTTCGTAGACAATTATTTGCGATTGATTATTCGGTCGTTTCAATGCTATGACAATACAATAAATTAATTGTGGACTTCGGCGTATTATTCCCGTACAGGCTGTGATGCAATTTTTCGATTCGGCCACTTTAATCCATTCGACATCGGACGCTTCGAGCGCCCGTATCGGTAATAAACGTACGTGACGTTGCTTTCCGCATAATACGACTAGAATTTGTTCTTCAACTATATGCCAAAGTTGAATGATTTTTTTACTTTCACCGATACGAGCTATTTCTGAAATGGAATTGACAAAACAGGAAGGATGAAGAGTCGCAAAATGTTGTTTGGAAAAGTTTACTCTTACCGCTCTGATCTAAATCTAAGCAAAACAGACCATCTTCAGTACCAACTAAAATTCGTTCGGGATCAATAATCAGACCGCTTAATGCGCTTCGGATTACCGTCAGCGATGAACTGTCTAAAACCTCACGAATACGAAATATTGCAGTGTTTGGTAAATTATTACGTTTCAATATTCGATGGAGTTCGCTTAGTGCTACAACCCATTTCGTTTTTTCCGATTCGGTATCAGCTAGCATCAGAGTATGCGATGATGGTCCACCATCGATTAATGATGTTTTTATCTGTAAATTTATTTGAGCAAACATTAGATAAATGATTGTGTTTCAATGCTACAGACAGACAAACCCTAAATATACAAGGAACATCCTTTTTAGCGGCATGTATAACATCGCTTTCTCGTACCCCGGTTACTGCAAATTCCGGATCTCTCATATCTAAAACTTGGGACACGTGAACGCTAGGCAGTGCGCTTCGATCGGCCGTTATATCGTACAGGAAGAGTTTAAAGTCGCAAACAACGACAAATTGACGAACCCAACCGCGTTTAACCGCTCCCATTTTCGGTACTTTAACGTAACCTTCGTATGCCGTACCGATACCACGAGTCGGATCAATTCCTAGCGGTCGTTTTGTTTGATCCGACGGTACCGGACATGCTGTAGGAACTTTCTGACAACAAACCGTATGACATGCAAATCCGCATAGTTCGCATACAACTCCTTGACGTGTTAGGCCTACCATTAGCGATGTACAGTGATTGCATTTCGTTGGACTGCTAAATGTTCGAACCAAAAACTGATGGACTTTTTGTTTGGCCAGCACCGAACTATGCATGCTCTGCTGATCGATCGAATTGTCGCTTAGATTACTCTTCGAACTGGACAAGCTGTGGGCACGATTGTCTTCGATATCGCCTTCTTCGCTTTCCATCGAATAGCCCGAATGTTGAAGTATCATTTGTTGTTGTTGATGCTGCTGCTGTTGTTGTTGTTGAAGTTGCGCAACAATATGCTGCTGTTGATTGTGAATGTTGTTCGATGACGACGATGCTGATGAAAGATTCTGAGCATTATGCTGATGTGGTGATGGTTGAGATATCGAATTCGACGATGGATGCTGAAATAATTTAAATGGATTATTTTATTGGTCGGTTAGCAGTAGGTGCAGATTGCGCAATTTTTGTCGGACACTATCGCGTCGAAATCTTTCGATCGTGTGCGCCATTCATTTGAAACATCACTTACCATATTTCCACTTAATGTCGTTACAGATTGTTGCGTTGAACCTGTTCCTCCAATACTTCCCGCATCTGGACCTCTTCCGCCACCTCCTGATTCCTTTAGAAAGTGATCTAAATACGACATCTGAGAAGACGGTCGCTCTAGGACTGAGGTTTTTTTAGGAAACCCATTTCCAAACGATATTTTTGTTTTTATCAACAGTGAATTTGATGATAGTGTCCAGTGTTTATAAAAATGTGCACGGATTATCCGTTTTCGTGAAGAAGCAACCAGGACAGCAACAGCGTGATGTTGATTTAGTTAAAAACACAATCGCATTTTTGATGATGATGATGATGATGTTGTTGGTGATGATGAAAATTATTAAACCAAAACACATTTTGTTAATAACACACAGGATACCACAAATATTTGGTGTGGGCGTGTGTGTGTGTAATTTTTGCCACACGCACGGAACGAGGCGGGTCAGATGATTTAGCGTAACAGCAACACAGCGGGCGTGTAACAAAATACAACAACAACAAAACGAAAAAGTAAAACCAAAAACAGAGAAAAAAAAACAAGTGTTAGATTAAAAATATTTCGATTTTTGCATAATTTAATAAGATCAAAGTTCATAATTAAAAATATTTCTAAATAAAAAATGTCCGAGAAAATAAATGAAGAATGTTTACAGAAGTTGAAAACGCGTTGATAAATTAGCAGTAGCCAATAGCAAAATAGAGGGAATTAAAATAAATATTCATAAAATTAAAGTTAGTTACACATTTTTGATTTTAAAATTAATTTTAATTTCGTCATCTGAAACTTATTGATAATTTGGGATCTTAAATAACTAGCGCTTCTTGCGTTTAATAGGAGACGTTTAACTTGTAGGCAATAATGTTTAGCTCAATTTGGAAATGTTGAAAGTGTTGGAAAAAAAAATAAATCAAATTTTAATAGACAGATATCAATCGTGCAAAACTTTTAATAATAGTGTAGACCAATTCTTTATCAAACTGAAGAAGAAAGCCGGCTCCATTCCACTGGATAACACGGTGAGCAAAAATGTTTAGTGCTAGTAACGTCTAGCCAACACATTTGAGAGCTTAAATCGGATTTTGGAATCATAATCAATTCAGGGGTCCCAAATGTATTTCCTCAAATCCTGAGAGTTGTTTAGCTATACGCAAAATATGGCAATTTGAATTTCAAACTTCTACAAGTTTGCACTGGCTATACGCTATCAGAAAATGAGTAGCCGCTAGCCATGTGTAGCACCGACAGCAGAAAGAGGCAAGGGTCTAGAAATTGTTTAAAATTAAATAATACATATATTGTTTTGGCAGCGGTTCGATTGGATTCAGTCGAGATGATTTCACATGGCTTGCGTCAGGATGTTCAGGCTTGAAGATCTAGTACAAAGTGTTATTGTTCACGTTTGATAGATGTGGAATGGAAGCATTGAGACTTAGTTGCATTAAATTTGTCATGGCCTTTAAGAACCATTCAAACGGAAGATTTTTCGTTCGATGATCCCAACATAAACCTCAAGTTTTTTGAACAGGAACATGTTAGAATTCATGAACGATCAGATAAGTATGCAGTGAAATTAAAATGTACAGAAAAATAAATATTTTTTGTGAGACGCTTATCGGTTGTGAAGTAGAAAAAGAAAGACAATGCTATGTCCGCAGTCCTACCGGTTGTTAAATAAAACACAGAAATAAAACAAAAATTATTACATTAACAATAGCATAAAACTAAAACACTTTCAACTCTTCCGAACGACTTAAATTACTTATTCTGCATGTTTTTTAAAAATTTGTTGTTAAGCACTGAATAGTGAATAATAGTCAAGCTTATTAAAAATTTGCATTTCCAACTCAACTCAAAACAAAATCATAAAATTATTCATTGAAATGAATTAATACGAGTTCATTTTTGTGGTTTTTATTTTTTGGAAACGAAACAAACATTAAAGCGTTTAAAAATTCTCCATTTAAAAAAAAAATTGTTTTTTCGTCTCAAACTTATTCGGCATTAATAATTTGATCAATAAGAATATAGACAAAAAAGGCTAGAAAAATATATGACACAAAAAATCGAATGTATAGGATAAGAAAAACAAAAATTTCGAGAGAACAAAAATTTGTTTTGTTTTAACTACAATAATTTACGAACGAACCATTTACGGCTTTATTCAGCCAAGTGTTGATAGATTTTCCAGAAATTGTGCGTGCTTTAATTTTTGATATGAGTATTTTTTTCATTTTTTTGATTCGATTTAATTTTTTTTTTACATTATTTTTTGGTAAAGAAAAAGAAAAGAAAACAGACCATAGTTAAGAGAAATAAGCCATAATATGTTTAAATAGATAAAATATTTAGGAAGAGATACATTAAGATAGTTTTAACAGTTGCATCGAGTTAGCACTACACTTTATAGTATAAGTCATGCCTAATTAATAAAAGAAAGACAAGATTTTGAATTTTGAAAAATTTCTTAAGTTTGATTTTATCAAAATGTTTGTTTTTCGCCAGATTGTGAAATTACGAGATTTGTTTTATGCCAAATTTTATTATTGATCGTATATTTGACAGTGTGACATACAATGTGACTGTATGACTGTATGACCACATAGTCAAATATTTTGTCACAGAAATTGGTCAGAAAAATCAGTAAAATTTGTCGGAGAAACAAACCTTGTTAAAACTTGAACAAAAATTTGACGATTAGGTACATTATCAGACTGAATTCGCCAGCGAAAATAGTTTAAAAAAGTGGTATACAGTTTAATAGGAGCTTTAGGAATTTTATATTTAAGTTAATGGTCGTTAGGGTCGTTTGAAGCCTTACAACATCTCACGGACATAAAAAATGTTTAGAAAAATCTCTCGTTGTTTTTTTTTTTTACAAAACTCTTTTTTATATAATAGAAACCCATCCTTCCAATATCTAGCATAGATAGGTTCGAAGAAGGGTTTAATATGGAAACCCACTTTCACAAAATCATTTTCTCAAATACCATAAAAAAGAGGCACTCTTTTGAAAAACCTTCTCCGCATCGCATTAATCGCGTCGCTTCGATAGCCTATTTTCCAATTTCATCGCGCCCCTAACGTGATTTTGAGAATTGCAAACGACTAATAAATATCAGAAAATGAACTAAATATTTTGCGAACTAAATATTTTGGTATATTAATTGGCAGTTGAGAGAAGCGATTCAACGCGCTCACTGTAACTAGTGTTGCGAATTGACGCACGACGCCATTGCATCATCGTCTACGTCGCGCGCATCGCTTTAATTGTAATTACGCCTTATTATTCAATTTCGTATATATATTTTTCTTAATTTTGAGAGTTAGACTTTAAGTTTTCAGTTTCCGAGCGGACTCCAGTTTATTTATCGTGATCTTTCAGAACAGCACAAAAGCTATAACTATGCAGTCATAGGTTCAGACTTATTTACTGACAAGGTGACTTTGTTACAGTGGATTTCGAAACGTATTTCGGCAAGGAGTTTTTAAGAAATGAGTCTTCGTAGTGAATATAGAATGGTATGGTATAGTATATGAGGTGGTAATGCCATCATCCTCCTTCACTTTAACGTTAGTGTTCGTTCATTGTGCTCCCCGTTCTGAATATAGAATAGAGGTACAATAAATTTCCAAATGAAAATCAAGGAAAAAAGAAATTGACCCAACCTTAGATCTTATCTTATAGATGATAAATTCAAAATCGAATATCCAAAATATTATTAGTAGCCCTGCTCAAATACCTGTACATTTTTCATTCCAAAACTCAAAACAAAAACCATCACCAAACATGCATAAATCAATCACAAACAATCCAACCCCCATTTAGTACGCACACATCAATCAAAACAAAACTCTATTCTGAGACCTTAAGATGAAGAAAATAAAAAACCTCGACTCATTTTTTAATTTTTTGATCAACAATATTTTTTTAATAATAATAATAGTAAATGTAAATGAAAAGAAAATATTACAGTAACAACAAGAACAAAAATGGTTCCAAAGTTATTATTATTTTTGTTTTTTTGTTTTTCGAAAATTCAATAAGGTAACAATTTCAAAAAGAAAACGAAAATCATATACACGGGGCGATGATGATGTAAATGAAAATAAAAACTATTTGAGACAATTTAAATAATAATAGCCGACTAAAAACTAAATAAAATTTCACTTAAAATTATAACAATTATATTTTTTTTTCCTATCGAAGCAAATTAACATCTTAAAGTAATAATTTTATTATTTATCACGATTTTTATATTGTTTTCAATTTGATTATAATTGTATAAAAAAAAATGTATTTTGTGAGCATTTTTATGTTAATATAATTGACAATTTTTTTGTTGAAAAAACCAACTACTACGACATGTGAATTAACGAAATTAAAGAATTATTCGTGCAAATATTTAAATGCATAACATTTTATGTAAGTATGTATGTGTGTGTGATATATCGATTGTTTTATATAAAGATTAATAAATTTTTTATCTACAAAAGAAGTACTTCATGCAAAATCGATTAGTTTAGTGATTGCAATAGAATTTTTGAATATAATATGAGAAAAGTAGTTTGTAGGTGTTTTGCAAAAGTGTGGCTGTGGTGGATCCATAGTTTGCTGAGTGTATTCCGTCCGACTCAACGCCAAACATACGATTATATCAAACACACAAATTTTAAACCCACAAATTTGGTTTACAATAAAGGGTAGGTAAATTAAATTCGGCCTAAAAATCAATAATTTTTCTAGTCTCCATAACTCTTACAAATATAACAACTGTTCGTGAGATATCAAAATCATATTTGTTGGCAATTGGTACCCTGTTTACCGCTGAGCTCATCAAAACAATGTGGGTACTTTCCTAGTATAGAAACTTATTTGATCCCGAGATTCCAGATTCAACCCGTTCTTTAGATATGAACTCGAATCACAACTTTTCTTGCGTCTTACCGCAATCGCTTTTGACAAGATTAAGCATTTTCTTTTCAAAGTAAGCTGCGCAGTTGAGAGCAATTAGAGCACTTAAAGTAGAGGTGAAAAATTAATTAACTATGTTTTTCGTTCCTAATCACGCGCTGGAGGGTGTCAAACGAGTTTTGACCGCATTGTCAAAAATTTTGGCAGTCAAAGTTTTAACTTTGTGACAGGAATCCTAAAAAAATTGAATTCCTCTGAGATAAGTGGTGGTGATAAGTAAATAATCGATCGGCCCCATTCTACCTCATTAACTTTACTAATTTAATTAAATACGCGTACAAAGTTTTATCTTTCTAGAGTAAGCCGTTCTTGAGATTAAAAAAACAACCGCCAACTACAGCCTATCATCACCGTAAACCGTTGAACTCCTCAAATAATTCAAATTATTACAACTAAAATACGCGATTTTTGAAAAGAAACAATTTTTTGCGACCACGCGACAACACATCATTGAAAGACTACCACTAAAATTAATTAAAAAATTCATAAGCATTTATTTGGTTATCAAACGAACACATTTCATGAAACCACGAGTTAAGTAGGAGATGAGAGCTCTAATTGTTCCAAAAAACTGTACAATCAAGTCAAATATATTTCTATTAACATGTTCTCAACCAATCATGTGTTCAACCAGATGATGATGGCGCTACTCGAAAGAATAAAGACCCACTCCTGGTCGTAAAAATGCTAGAAAAACAACGTCTGCAAAATTTCAGATTCGAAGCATAGCATATTTTCGAAATATACCTTGTACACGTGTTTTTCAGGGACCTACTATAGGAGCTATCGACAAGGTCTCAGACTAAAGCCACTGCGAATTACAGCGTTCAGTGCCAGCGACGCGACTCCGTGTCCAACGAAAATTTTGACCACATTAAATAGCATTGTCAAAATTTTTTGGCAAAAAGTTTGGCAGTCAAAGTGTTAACTAGAGTGGATATGCGTGACCAGGAGTACAAAGAACTAAATTCAAATTTTACTTCAAAATCTGCAATCTCTTGAAACGGGTTTCTGCGCCAAAACTAGATAAGGTTTTCGCCACACTGTTCAATGAATTTATTAGAAGAAAAGGTATGGACGAGCTGTTCTGTATCAGAAAAGAGCCACAAGAAACTGAAGAATGAAGAGCATTTAGGACACATGTAAGAGGCCGTTTTGCAGGATATTCAATTGGAACTGGAAGATCTTTCTGGCAGGTCAGAAGGATTGAAAAATGCTCTTGGTGTTTTGTAACTTGGACCCAAACTATTCAATTTTGGCAGGCACCAACGATCTAATCAATAAATTTTGAATTTAGGATTATTAATACTTTACAGAGTTTAATTTAATATTAGCAATTTCTCTAAACTGATTTCTGAATAGAACAAACAGCAATTGCATCTAGAAGTACTTTCGATTTTTAACAGGAACAGCCTAATAAGCACATGGCAATCATTTAGCATCAAATTTCTCTTCGAAAAAACCAAAGTGTCGACAAAACTTGAAGACTTATCGAAAATTCTATTTTAGAAAAAACTATACACATCAATTAAAATAATTTAAACCGATTTCCAATCCTAAATTGTAAGTATAACAACATAAAGCTCACAAAAATGTATTATTCATTCAAACAGGATCCATATTATTGTTTTAAACAAATAATAAAATTTAATAATTCGTTTTTCGAAAACGATAAACAACAGCACATTATTTTTTTAAATGAATTATGACATAATTTGTTTGCAATAATTACAGTTAAAGCTAATTTTGGGCTAATGAAATGATAAATATGGGTAAATAATAACAATAATAATAATTAAATTATAATTTAAACCGAAAAAAATTAACTAAAATAAAAACTAAAGGACAATTATTTGTTTCATTTTGACTATAAGTTGTGAGTACATTGAAAATAGAAGTGTATATTGTCGCGCGATATGATGAAATAGGCAACTAAATTGAATTGAAATAAGATCTAAGCAAAATACTTTATTGAAAAAAAGAACAATAATGTATAATCGATTCCTTCATATCACATCAACTACAATTTTAATTTAAGTACACTTAAATTTATCGATAATTTCGATTGCGTTTCATTTTTTTTCGACGGAAATTTTTTCCACGATTACTAGGAACGATAATTTCATTGCATTTTATATGCCTAGGACAACCACAGGTGTGAGGTAATTGGGATTTAATTGTTTGGAAATGTTCCTGCTGAAGAAATGTTGTTGTTTGTGTTGAACGAGAGGCGTACGAACGCCGCTCTGTACTCGATTGTACTTGATTTTCAATTAATTGCAATCGCTCTAGGGTTTTTACATCTGAAAAAATACAAGGATTTGGAGAAAAAAAAGAAAGGACAAAAAAAACGGAAAGACATAAATAAAAATAAAAACTTAAATCGAGTTAAAAAGAGTTTTGTTCTTTGTTTAAAATTAAATAAATAAATAGATGACACGATTTACAGGTTTAGCAAATGTACGACAATAATTTAAAAAAAAAAATTGTTTTTTTATCACAAAAAGCGAGATGGTGCTGCCGAAGAATGACCTAGTAGATATTTACATTTTTTTTATTTTTTACTACAGAAAAATCGGTGTGCTTAATATTAACAACATAATTTAACTATCACCTTATAAAGGAAAAAATTGAGACATTTTTCGGTTTGTTGGGATGTTTTAAGATAGCGCGAAAACCACTCAACCAATTTTAATTAGTATTAAAACAAAGCTGACATTAAGTGTCCGAATGCCTGAGACTTGGTTTTCATGAGTATGAAATGTTACAAAAATAAATAAACAAAGATTGGCCATCATTTCGATTTTTTCATGTTCGGGTTGTTTAGAATCAAACAGTGCATTTTTTTAAACTAAAAGTTGGTTAATTTTTTCGCACGAGATGTTTTAATTTTTTGCATTCCCTATTTTGATAGCTGGAGCGATGCAAAATAAAACAATACTGAAGCGCGAAGGTCTTAATCCGTTCATTTTCCCGTATTGTACTAAATTGACCTCACCTTCCGAGATGGGTTAGAAACTATATCCCACAGATTTTTTTTTAATTTTCAACTCACCTATGCACCTGACTAAAAAAACAGACAAAATCAGACCACAGGGGTTGGGCGGATGGGGTTTGTTTCAGTACAGATATATTGAACGCTACAAAAGTCGAGCGGGTCACGGCTAGTTCATAATCATATTAGAACGTCTGATCAAGCTTCTAGATGATGTGTTGTGAGCAAAAGTCAATTGAACACTTCCACGCGCAGTAATCACAAACCAGAAAATAATACTCTTAGCTCTAGACTCTGGATTCCAGAATAAGTGGCCGCATCCAGAGTCTGGATGATTGCTGGCCATACTTTTAGAGAGTAGGTTAGGTTAGGTTAGGTTTATAGGAGTGAACTGTAACACTGTGCCACAGCCAATCACGAGAGATCAGTAAGGATCCATTGTGTTCCCCTCGCATAAAAGCCGGACTCTTAACAAATGATTCCAAATATTGCTCTACTTTATGAAGAAAGTAGTTCTCCATTAAGTTATCATTGCAACTTCTGATAAATCGGTCAAGAAGAATTCCCTCAAGTACCGATATCTGGTACAAGCCAGACTTTCACAACCACACACCAGATGTTGCAGTGTTGGTTCTAAATTCTCATCACCACAGCGACACAGATCAGCCATGGGTATTCCCAGTCTTTCTTCATGTCTCCCAAAAGGACAATATCTCGTTAAGACCCCAATGAGTTGTCTACATGCGTTCCTGTTCACAGACAATATGAAACTAGAGTTCCTCTTATCAAGTTTCGGCCGGCACATTCTAGCCTGCTGCCAACCCGAAAGATTCTCCCGAGCCCCCTCAGTTAGAGATAATTTCGGTTCTAAGAGGAATCAAACCCAGTCTTTGTATTTCTTTTTTTCTAGAATAAAGTAAAACCATGCGAGGATATATCGTTCGCGAGTAAAACCGTTATTAAAATCTAATAATCTCAATGTAACCGTCACTCAGAGTGAAGACGAAAGGATGAGATTCAATGGTTCGACGTCTTTGTGGTTTACAGACTCAGCTGGAGTCAGTCGATTTGTTATCAAGCAAATTTGTTATTCTGGTGTAGTGCATAAGCCAAATGTGCAATAAATCTACCAGACCAGCTAGACCTTAATTTCCTGCTGTGCTGCATAGCGGCACAAAAACGAAAAATCCTTACATTATCAGCTAAAATTAAATAACAAAACATGAAAAAAAAGTCAAAAAATTAAAAAAGGAAAAGGAAAAAATAAATAAATAAAAAGAAATAAATACTTGGAAGGATTTAACTATTTTTTTAACAAGTTTACCATAAAAGCGAGGTAACCAACAACGACTTAAGATAATTGAAAAGAAAAAAATGTAAATATCTACGAGTTCAAATTTTTGGCTATTTTACGATAATTTGCACTTGAATTATTGAAAAAAAAAATTAAATTATTTAGCACACAATTTTACCGCACTATCTACAAGCGCATTTTAAACGTTCTTAAAACGGAAGTGTAAAAATAATAATAAAAAAAACTCCCAGCAAGAGACACAACAACACGTTCACGGATTATGTTAGAGCCGAGAAAGCATTTGTGCATATTTCGGTAAACCACCATGTATTTAAGGTGTACCTAATAAAAATAGTGAATTTAATTGTATTCGGTTCTTGAATAATCTTCATGGCGTTCGTGTTAAATTTCGGAATTTAAAAAAAACTGATAGATTTTTTGTAAACATGTCGGATAAATGCAATCAAACAAAATATAGTGATTATTAAATTAGCAGGTCAGGACGGGAGAACATACAACACATACACAGCACAATTATGAATGTTTTAGATTAAAAAAAAAAATGTTTCTTTGTTCAAGGAACCGACAAATTTAAATATGTAGATAAAAATGCCCTCAAAACCATATTCCGTGTTTTAAATTATTAATAAAAAAAATTATGAGTGTGATATCGATTTGATTACAGAAAGAGAATAATCATAAAAATGTTTATCTGTAATATCTTTAGAGCAAAAATTGTTTATCGATTTTATATAACAAAATACAAAAATAAGTATTCTTCGGCTTCGTCGAGACAACAAAAATAATGCGGATGAAACAAAAAAAATTCTTCTCTCATTTCAACAATCTCGCTTCTAAAGATGTTCAAAAATATGATAAATTCCATTTAGATATGATTTTTTTTTTGTTTAGTTTTATAAATACGTCCGTACAAAATAGAGCAATAGACCCCACACACATGAAGTGACACCCACCCAAACAGATAAGTTACGTTTGAATTTTCTTTGATTTCGTCCTTTAACTCGTTCCTCAGCCCGATCTCCATCCATTTGACCATCCGATCGACGACGATTCGACATCGAACTCGTTCCGGCATTTCGATCGTAGCTACTATCCTCCTCGTTATCAATTGGACTATCCTTTATCGAGCAACTATACTCTTCGCTAAAGAAACAACTGTCCGCACTCTGACTACTATTTCGGCTATAGGTCGAAGTATATTGATCGCTGATCATCGATGGTTCACGATCACTGATCGTCAGCATCTGATGCATGTACTTTTCGAGAATTTCCTTTTCGAAATCGGTTAATTCGGCATTTTTATTGTTGCTACTATTGTTATTTGTATCCTCGCCTTTGCAGAGGAGTTCACTACTTAGAATACTTCGTATGTAGCTGTCTTCATCGAATTCTTTACTACGTGTGCTTTCTGTTTGGGCTAGAAATATTTTCCGATTCACGTTTAGATCACTATCGATCAGTTCGCTATCCGAAAGTTCAAGATATGATATTTTCTCATCGGATTCCTTTCGTTTTTTCGTAAATTCGTTTCTCTTGTGGAAACATCGTTTACTAGTTGCAGTCGTCGAATCCGAACTGCTCGTAGATTTGATTTTTTGATCAATTGATTTCAATTGAACCGCATCAACATCTTCTTCGTCATTTAAAATTTGATATGAAATTTCATTGTCGGGCAATAAAACATCAGATACCCGTGTTATATTTATTGCTATACAACGTTCAAGGAGATGAGAAAGAGAGAGAGAGAGAGAAAAACATGACAAAATAAGCAAAATATAATTTTTTGAAACACGCACACAAAACTATAATTAAATTAAATTAAACAACAAAAAAAATTGTTTAAAAAGATTGTTCCGTAGGTTCGTCGATTTGAGAAACAAGATTTTATCGTATCTCAAGATATTGTGTCAAAATAGAATAGAAATGTGTTTCAGAAATTTCGGTATTTTTTGTTTTGAGTTGAGAATTACTATGTCTAAAAATAATCTAATACTAAGCGCCACATCTAATGTAGATTTAGGAACATGTAAAAATTGAATGTGTTTTTTTTTAATATAATTTGTTTGTGCAGGGCTTTTACCCTATCCAAGAAAATTTAAGAGCAAACTTTTTGAAGGAAAGAAAACCGGATACAACCACTCGGAAAGTTTTGGAGAACAATTGCTTTCAAAGTAAAAATAAAACAGACATTAGGATCTCTAGGGTATCACAAGATTGGATGCGATCATCTGTTTACAGAAAAATATATAAATTAACTTTCTTCATTTTGCACAATCAAAATACAAAAAGTAATTGTCTAATTAAACAAAATCCAGTTTTAAAACTAGTTGTCTTGACATTCAATTTAAATGTTCCTAAAACTAAAACTCTGGCTTAATATTTATGTAATCAGCACTTATAACTATTTTGTAACAAACGAGAAAAAAAATTAGTATTGTACTCGTATACTTTGTTTTCCTGTTTATGTTATTTTTATATGCACAGAATTAAATGCTTTGAAATTTTATGAATGAATATGATGAGATGAAATTAAAATTAGATAAATAAAACTATGTTTGCGCGCAATCTCCACACAACTATATTCGGTCAAACTATTTTTGGAACTAAATATAGCGAACAAAATAACAGTGACACTGAAGTAAATCCGTGTATTAGATAACAACAGAAACCAAGAAAAAACGGTTTGGGGTTATTTAACAGTAGCAATTAAAGGAGCATCAAAAATATCCAGTAGCAAATAAAAATTTTAGTTCTTTTTAGACTTACCCAATCAAATTGACGCACTGGATTTTAATTTATTACAATGAGAGCGTTTACCTAGCCGGACTTAACATTTTTTTTCGAACAGATAATTTTGGATAAGGCACAGCTTGCGCCAATAAGTTTGGAACTCGTGAAAATAATTTTAACCGTAAGAGGAAAATAGTAAAATGGAGATAGCACTTTTTTTTTGGAAATTCCAATGATATTTTACCGAGCATTTAATTCTGTACGTTAAGCTAGAAAAAACTTATCACTAAAAGTGTTTTATTCTTTACACATAAAAAAAAACATCACAGCATCCACCAACAATTTTTTTAAAAACCTCGTCTTCTTCCCACCGAACCAATACACATTCAATTTGATTGCGACGGACAGATAATAAAAAAAAAGCATACCAAATCTACCAACATATATTGTCCTCCAACAATCTAACAAACAATTTTGTTTAGATTAAAAAAAAAATTTTTTTAACATCCAAAACAACACTGAATATATTTGTGTATCTCAAGTGAAAAGAGAAATTCGATTAAAAGTTGTAATCATTTCATTTTGTTTTAAAAAGTATTGTTTTGTTTTTTTTTGGCAGCAGAGCTCTAACAACAAATAAACTAACTAATAAAATTTCGTAAACTAAATGAAAAATAATAAGATCCATCACCAAACATCGAATAATAAATGAAGGGTCTCCAAGATTAAACGATAGAACCAATTAAAAGAAGTTAAAGAATTTTTTTTTGACTTACATCCTTCGCTAGATTCGAGCCGCTGTTGTAAATCTCGTATTTGACTATCCTTACGTTTCAAGTCGTGACCAAATGAGTCGCATCGTTGTCGTACTTCACGAAGGTCTCTATTTGAAAATTGGAACATAATTTTTTTTTTTTAAATTTACTTCGAATATTAGATCGAGATTCATTTGCGTTTCAATGCAGGGTTGAAAAGAAGAATTTAGAGAAGGTTTTATTTTCGTCCATTGAGCGCATAGATATATAAATACTGGAGACGACAAGACGCCGTTTTTGTATGAAGCACTTGGAAGTATTTTGAAGCCAGATTGAACGTTTTTTTATGGGGCGTTTGATGTCAGGTGGCAGTGAAATGCAAATAATAGCCCAGTATTCAAATGTATGGTGTTTTTCGTGTTTAAAACCTGAGTATAATATAAATGTGAGTAAAATGCTAATAGTAGCATAATGTTAATTGCCGGCCTTTTGCGAGGAATCGTCCGGCTCCAAAACAATTCTCTGCTCGTCATCTCCAGTATATACATCTCTATGATTGAGCTTATGGTCCACCTAACCGATGTCATGAATGTGTATATTTTTTAAACAAAATTTGCTGATTGAACCCACAATGTCGGCATTTTTATTGTTTAAAAATGTTATTAGCTTCCTCTGCGCTTTATCGAAACGCAATAGAACACGCCCATAACATAGAAAAAAATCATTTCTTACTTTTGTGCTGCGACCAGATCAGCCCGAGTACGACTTAATTCTTCGGATATGGCAGCCTTTGCTTGTATTTCGCTCTGTAGAGAACTTTGAAGATTTAACAGTTCCATTTTGTCGAGTTTCTGTGATCTTCGATTACGCCAGTTCTTATCAGAGGTACTTTGATGCAAAGAGCCTGGAATTGATTCTAAATTTTAATTTGAAGAGAACCGAATCAATTTCATGTGCGCTTTCGAAAACGAAAATCAACTTTTAGTAATACCTGCGTGTTTCAGATATTCTAACTCCTCGGTCATTTTACTAGCCAAAGCTTGTAAATAACTGCGAGCATCCTTTTCATCGGATACCCATTGAATTATTTCTGCCATTTGGCGTTCCCATTGACCAATAGCCTGCCGTTTATTTCTGCAAATAGAAAAACAGTTTGGAAAATTTCTCAAATCAGATTCATTTTTCACGCTCACCTTAACTCTTCATAATCATTTTCCACTTGCATTTGTTGCGCTTGCATGCGCCGCGTATTATCAGTCAACATTTCTAATTCTCCTATAAGTTTTCTTTTCTCGTCCAACCAAATAGTTTTCTCACGTTCGTAACGCTTACGAAGTTCGGATATCGTTTCTTCCGAATCGGTAATCGATTCCAATCGACTCGAATCGAACTTTTCACGTGTTTGTTGCAATTCACGATAGAGTATATCACGATGTTTTTCCGCTTCGTTCAATTGATCGCGTAACGATGCAACTTCTAAATTGAATCGTGACTGTTGCTGATTCAACTTTTCACTGTATTGAACTTCGATTCGATCGATTTCTAAACGTGATGCATCCGATGATAGTCCGAGCGACGACGATGAGCCCAAATCGGATGTACTTCTTGTGCGCACTTCAGCTTGTAATTGACGACAATATTCCTCGGATCGTTCGCGAATTTTACGTTCTTTGGTTGTTTCAGCTATGGCATCTTCGATTCGAGATTCAAGTTCACGACGATTTTTCTCCGCCTTGCGAATATCGTTCCGTAAGTTATCGACTTTTTGCATGGCAGTTTCAAGTTCCTCTTCTTTATCGCGAACCTTGAAAAAAAAATCCGAAAAATTATTAGAAACCTTCAAGTAAAACGAGACGATAGATGCCTAAACAGTGTTAAGTTTTTAAAAATAATGTTGGGGGTACCGAGGATGGGGTTCCTAGGAAGTAACTGACCTGGACACCGAAGGCGTAAACCCCCAATCTATTTACTCTACCTCCGCATAGCATTCCAAACTTCCCTATGAGAGAGTAAGTCCGGCCAAAGAGCGAGGATCAAACGAAAAAATTCCACCAAGTAAAATCCGCACAAACCGAGAATCGAACCACGGCTTTACAGTTTACAGAGCACACGTCATACCTGAACACTAAGTCGAGATAATATAAAAATAACTCTACAGACAGTCCATTGCTTGGGTTTTATAATTTCACGCACACGAAACTCGAGTCTCGAATGGCTCGGCTCGTACGATGGTTTAGTCATCTTGAAATTTATCACAGGGTGCCCAATTAACAACGCTACAACATGACTTAATTTTAATTTATTATTTCAATAATACAGTATTGTCGTCAGTCGAGACAGGGCCAAATTAGCACAGAAAGTACCGTTTTAATGCCGCAACTCGCTTAACCTGGTCGTAGGGGCTGATGAAGTAGGTACAAGGTTTAACAGAGACTTGCGGCTGGAATGGATTATCATATCCATCCGCAGCTGTTTAAAAAGGCAATCAGCTCTCAAATCTTATTTTTCGAAATCCCATCCAGGTTATCAAAGAAAGGTTTGCCTAATGCATGAAGTCTGGCTAGGGCCGGACACTCGCACTAATTTGCATCCCCACAACTGCGGCAATTGACGTTAAAGGGAATGATTAGACCTTGAGAATGCAAAAAAAAAATGTCAGTCCGTCTGTCCGCCATACGTAAGGCTTGTAGCTCCCAAACCCTTTGAACTACTAAGATTACATTCTTTTTGTGGGTGAAGGTGAGTGAGGGTGGAGGTGAGGGAGCGTTATAGACGACAAATTATAATTTCTATATCTCAGAAACCGATTATGATAGGAAATTGAAACTTGGAACTTATATAGATAGTGGAGCCATTTGCGGTTCATACTACAAGGCTGAAACTTTGAATTTAGGTAGAAATATAGTGGTGACATGTTCTGAAAATGTATTTTTAAACTCTAGATGTAACCATAGAGTATTATAAGTTTAATCCACCCCGAAAAGCTTGTAACGCCGATAAACCATTTCAATAGAAGCTCATATTAGGCGATAACTGAAGAAATCACATTTTCGAAATCGATAGAAAAAGCGTAATTTAATTACGATTGGTTAACCAGGCCATATTGGGTGTAACGACACATTTCCGGACTTTAATCTTTAGTATTCAGTACAACTGAAGTGTCGTCTTGTTGAGCAGAAACTTTTATATCGACCTTACTACCGTCTGCAAGTAACTCCTCAATTCGTCCAACGATTCATTAAATTAATCCCATTCCCTTACCTAGAGACATAAAAGCTCGACATACCTGCCGCGATAATTTCTGCTTCTGACTTCTCAGCTCCGATAGCTTATCCGTGACCTCAGAATATTCGGTCATTGCTAATTTTCGCTGACTAAGTGCATCCTTCAGTTCAATATCCTGCAATTTAAGCCGTTCGATAGCATCGGTTTTTTCCTTACCCATCTCATCCTTTTCCTGTTTCAACGTTCGCACTTGTCGCTCCAGCTCTTTGACTTTAGTCTCTAACTGACCATCGATCGAATCGATACCAACCGAACTATTCGATTTGGTCTGTTGCATTTCCTGTCGTTCGAAACTTTTCAACTGACTTTCCAGTTCGCAATTTCTTTTCGTCAGGATATTTATCTCGTCCTGAAGACGTCGCGTACTATCCGGACTAAGACGTTTCTCTTCAATCGGTGCCGATATATTATTCGTTTTGACATCTTCCTGTTCGGTGATAATGTCCAGTAGACGAGAGATTTTTCCGACGTCGGACAGGCAACTGTTTTGTGTAAATGTGAAGCCGATAAAGGGCAAATGTAGTCCCGAAAAGGCAGGATTAGCAGTCGGTGGGACAGCATCCGAAAGACGGATATCGTTGTCGTCTACGTCGAAATTCGATGTATCGGTTGGACTTGAAACTTCTGGTATATAAGGCGCTTGACCAAGGCGTATTGTTTCCCAATCCAAGCCCTCGAACCATGAATGGGACTGCAACAAATTAAAAAAGGAGAGAGATTATTCATTTCTTTTGTCTGGATGTAGATGAAAAGGATGAAGTTGATTGAAATGTTACAATGATTAAAATACTTTGAAATCGACAGAACAGAACATTTTAAGATAACATTTGTAAGGTTTAATACACACTCACCTTAAAATCTTCGATGCCATTCTGTCCGAGCCGGTAATCCGGAGAACAAATAAGTCGTCGCATAAGATCTTTAGCATTATCACTGACTTGAAATTCGCCACCATCGTCTGGTGGAAAATCGAAACAATTTTTATGATTCATTATTTTACCATACGTTTCCACCAAACTTTCAGCATAGAACGGCGTCTCGCCATATATCATTTCGAATATGCAGACGCCAAGCGACCACCAATCACATTCAGGACCATACCGTCCTTGGCCATCTTCCATTGCACGTAGAATTTCGGGTGAAATATAGTCGGGCGTACCGACTGCAACATTCGATTGCACCGTACCGTCCGGGCCTAATTTCAAACACGATCCGAAATCAGCCAGTCGTATGTGTCCACTTGCGTCCAATACTAAATTATCAGGTTTTATATCACGATGAACGTATCGAAGTTCGTGTATGCTATTGATCGCTAAAATCATTTCGGCTATGTAAAATTTGGCCATATCTTCGGGCAGACGATCCTCGAATTTACTGAGCAATGTGAGCAGATCACCGCCACAATAATAATCCATAACTAAGTACTGAAATAAAAGTAAGCACGATTTTATAATAGCTCTTGTTACGAATGGGCAAAAATTCCATAACGAAATTTTCACTCACCAAATTGGTATCATCTTGAAAGGCATAATGCAAATTGGTTATCCATCGTCGATCACCGAACACCAAGACATCACGCTCCTCACGAAAACATGCAGTTTCGGCCCGTTTCAGCATTTCCCATTTATTGAGAATTTTCATGGCGTAAATTTGATTCGTACTGACCATTCGGACAACGCATACCTCGCCGAATGCTCCGCGTCCAATAACTTTAAGCACTTCGAAATCATCGCGTGATAATCGCAGTTGTTTAATTAATTGTATAACTGGTTTTACTGCAAAAAAAAAATCGGATTAATTAATTATGTTGTGAGAATAAATTTGAATTAGTTACCTAATTCTATAAAGTCGGAAACAGTCTTTTCGCGCCGTAGCGATGAGTTACAGCATTCGTCGTACAGCACCAATAAGGAATCGAGTAATGCTTCAATTGATATCGATTTTCCCGGATTCGTTGGCACATCGGTGGTGCCGTCCCCGGATCCGAGAAATATATTCGATGCTCCATTATCTAGGATAAGAGATTCCAGTTGTCGTAACCGCTTTAGACCAGACACAGACACTGAAATTAAAAAAAAAGCAAAATAAAAAAATTAATAAAAAAAATAATATAGATAATTAAGGTTTTTTGTGTTTCCCGATTTTAGAGCAGTTAATGAAAACCACTGCATGGGATCACTGACTGAAGAAGACGATACTCGGCTAGCCAAAGCGAACCACAGCTATTGAGGGTAGAACGAAGTGAAAAACTTTGACTGGAAAATCCAGTTGTACAACATTTGGTGGTGTTTGCCAAAATTTTGATACGTTTCACGTTCCCAATTTCATTATGAACTTCATCAGATATTTCACTTATCATTTCATGTGAATGACAAAACTTTACACATAATGAACGAAATACGAATGGAGACAATAGAACGAAAGAGCATCACTGAATTGGAAATGAATTACATAATTATTTGGATGACTATGCGTATGTTGATTAGAATTTTTTTCATGCTGTATGTTGGATACCGGGGTAGTTATAATTGCTTTAATTTAAAGATCAAAAGATCACAACTTTTTACTCAATTGCCACGTAAGATCCGCTCAATAGTTCACGCTGAGAACGCTAGCCATATCGTTCATCCCGAATCTTCTTTCTTGCGCGGAACAATTGGGTTCCTCTTTCGATGAGCCCTTCGATAAATTACAAGCAAACTTTCATACATTTTTCAGATGAAAGTCATGAGGAAAATACTATGAAATTCATCATTAAATTCATCGAAAGGCTCAAAATACATTTACTTATTGCGAAAAAATAAATTTAAATTAATTACCTGGCATATCGGATTTTGTTTTTGTTGTGGTCGTATCCTTCCTAATAGCAGACATCATTTTCTAGTGGGAGGGTAATTAGGGGTAACTCTGTGCAGTAAACAGAACATAATAAAATTTGGCTGACTGGTCACGTTTTCTTTTTGAAAATAGATCGAACCAAAAAGATAATATGGCAGTCAATAGGATAGTTTCCAAATTTTACGCAATAATTTAATCGTTCCGTTTTGAATTAAATTTTTTTTCGACGTTTCTCAAGATTCACATGATGAATTTATTGTCTGAAATTAGAAGAAAATGTAAAATGGATTAGAAATTTGAATGTTTGTTTTTAGAGTTTGAGTTATAGTTCGATTTCACGAGGTGGTACAAAGCAAGGAACAGTATTTCAAGGTGAAAGAAAGAAAAGAGGGGCCGGGTATGAAGACTAACCGATGTTAATACAAAGCCGGTGCACTATACCAGAACAGCGAACTTGTTTTTCAAAATACAACTACCGACTTCTATTGCTGATAGCGTGAGAAATTTCCAACGTACGAAAACAAATGAATATCTGAACCACCGACGAGACTAGTTTTGCACAGTTGAGGACTATATCCAAGAGGTAATTCTTTGAAAGCAAATTTTCATAAGTTAATACATTTAATAAATATACAGCCGTCACGATTGTATTAAACTAACTTCCACTGAAAACCAAAACATTAACCTTTCGCTATCTTTCCGGTAAATCGCCTTATAAATGATACTATTAAAGACACTTAATGATTCATAGCCTCTGTATATATTTGCTTTTCTTTAATCGCAAAGAAAACCCTCATATGTACATACGATGATAAGAGGGATTAAGACGGTCGTGGTTTTTTATGATACTATTTCCCTTTTTTGAAGAAAAACAAAGTGTACAAGACACTTTACACTTAAGATACAATCAGTTAATTGCGTTTATCAAAATCATAACGCACAACGATTAGAACCACTCTTTAGAACTCTACTGACATACAATAGAACTCACGAACGAGTCAAATTTATTTAATTTTCTTAATGACGGCGTTAGTGGTCTAAATCAATTGCTGTAATGATGTGATAATCAGTAATCGATTTAACGCCATCTATTATCTTAATCCTTCAAATTAGATCAAAAGTTTCGAATTAAGAACGATTCGAAGAAACAAGAGAGCAAGGAAACGATGTTTTATCTGACTTGAAGTAATTAAAAGTTTTGATATTGTCCGATAAGGAAAAACGGTAGGGATTCTAATCGAATGCTCATGAATAAAACGGATTAGGTACTGCCACAAATTTATGTTACCCAGCACTACACTACGTTACTGTGGGGTATTGTTGCAAGACGACTGGACAGTCTAAATATGATGATTGAGGTGCAAGGACGATACTGGTAATGGATTTTGATTAATGCAGAGCGAAATATCTCCAAAGAGCCTCTGGACTAGCCAAGAGCGAAGCAAGTGGTGAGGAGTCGACCTTAAAGAAGCCACCAGGGCGGGGTAGATCACGCCTGAACACAGCAGGGAGTCTTTTATAGGATTATCCAAAAGTTACTATATTTGTGCAATTGGAAAAAGAGCTTTAATCGAAAAAGAGCTTTAATTGAAAAAGTACTGTTGTATGGTATACAACGGGTTGAGTGAAAATTTAAGGTTCTTGTTTCATTTTTCACAAATTTTAGTGAGAAAGAATCAAAAAGTACTCAAAATATATTTGATGTGGAAAATATTACGAAAAGATTCCGCATTTGATGAAACAAAATTATAGTAAAATACATGTACGAATTATGCGCTAGAAAAACTCATATCTAATCAGCCAATATTGAAGCTTACTATTTCATAAACAATATTCGGACAACTTCAACGATAACAAATTGATTGATGAGATAATGTGATATTATTTCAAAATCGATAGCGAAAAAACTAATTTCTAAACGAGAATAAGACATACATCATTATTATATTCGAATGATTTCATATCGTTGTAATTGACACGATTGTTACGATGTATGTAGATTGAGAATCGAATTTACCAATAAATCGACAAAGTATGTAGGGATTTTTTTTGACAAAGAATTAAAGCATTGAATTCTGCACTGACTCCAGGCACTTGTTTTACCGTATGCAACTTTTTGGCGTCCTATAACCAGGTAGACATATTAACACTTTGGCAGCCAGAGGTTTGGCCAACATTTTTGAAAATGCTATTGAAAGGCGTCAAAAACCATTGGTTACGTGATGGGCAGCGAAAGGGAGTTGAAGAACTGTTCGGAAAAAGTGGTAAAATTTTTAGATTTTCAGGATAGGTACACTTCAGACTTTTTTCCAAAAAATTTTGACAATGGTATTTGAAAGAATCAAAAGCTTTTGGTTACGTGATAGACAACGAAAGGGATTCGAAGGTCTGTCTGGAAAAATTGGTAAAATTTTAGATTCGCAGGGAGACATTACACTTTGACTGCAAGACTTTTTGCCAACATTTTTAGTCAATGCTAAAAAGTTGAAACTTGGCCACAAAAGTAATTTACGTAAAAAAAATCAATTCGCATTGGCGTACGAAGGTGGGGAAAAAATGGCAGTGATGAGAGGGGTATATGCAATTTCACGAATTTCTTCACATCTTGTAGGTCCTTAGACCCAATAAATGGGATTCGTTGTTACCTCTACTCTATACAATCGCCTAAAAATATTGTAAATATTGTAAAAAAGGGTGAATAAGAATAAAAAGGGTAAAGAGAATGAGTTGTTTTTTACATACTGAGTACTTTTTAATAAAACTACTTCTGGGAGGTTCATGGTTGAAAACTACATCCAATTTTTGTAAACAACTTTCGAATTTCAAACCAAAAATAAGAACACTTTTCAATTTCTCGCCATTTTCATTATAAAATGTCTGCTTAAATTAAAAAAAGGTTTTGTAAATTGGTACTTGTAATATTCAAGAGTTCATTTGAAAAGATTTTGCATATTTTTTTGCGAAAAGTGTATGTTCGGTAAATTTAAAAAAACTGTGTTTTTCAACGGTTGTAATGAGAAAACAAGATACATATTCTGATGAAAGGGGGATTTAAGAGACCAGTACTCAATTTTTGGAATAAAAAACAACATAATTATCTTGCGGAGGAATGAACTGAAGATTACTTCCGAAACTATTAATCAAACTCGATAATTCGGTTATGGATTCATCAAGTCTGAAACCAGTAACGTCAAACAGGAAGAACTTGACTTATTCGCTATATTCCCTATAGATTTCAACTTGTTTATCTAAAGTTCATAACGGAAATCTAACGCTAGCGTGCAAACAACAAACGCCAATAAGGAATACATCAGTCCAATGCTTTTGATTATCATAATTCTGAACAGTCGTATAGCTTCTAAAGCCACATAACATACAAAGTAAAGATTTTAAACGAATTATTCATATGAATCACGACACGAAACTACACCAAGAACCACAGCTAGCCTATAGCAAAAATCGTTGTTGTTAGATCTTTTCCTCAGCGAAAATTATTTTCTGTATGAATTTAAGATTTCCAGGTAACCAGAGGTGGGAGGGCGAGAGGTACCTTATATGTTAACATTACATATGTTGATCCGTATGTCGCCGACGCGCCGTGCCATTCACATAAAGTTTATTGCCTGATATATATATTCGGGTTTTTCCGTGACGCGCCGTGCTCTTCCCATAAAGTTTATTGCCCCAGATGTACATTCGGGTTTTCCGTGTTGTAAAACCAATCTTTGCAACACGGACCGTCTTTATTGCGTCGACATCTGGTCGTCATAAATTTTAGACTCGTTTCTCGTAATTGTCCTTGTTCCTAAAATCCTTTACCTAGAATTTCGGATCCTTTTATTTCTATACCTGTCCTTTTGTATGTTTCTTGCGAGATCCTTTACGAAAATTTCATCAGTCTTTTACCAGTCTCCGCCGCGTCGCGTTATCACCGTACAGTAGTCGTTCACCAAGTCTCCGCCGCGTCGCGTCATCTGACCAGTCTTTGATCACTCTCCGCCGAGTCGCGTTTTCACCATACAGTAGTCTTGTAACAAACTCCGCCGTGCCGCGTCACCTCATATCGTCATAATATTGCATTTCTTAGAGTTAAAGTTGTTTAATATATTCATTTAATCTATAATAGAGTTTTTCATTTAAAGTCAAAATATTACCTACAACACTTTAAGTAGTATTGTAGGTGTTTACAATAGTCGTAAACATTTTTTGGTCCGTCGAGCCGGATATTAAACAATTTTAAATTTCAATGCAATATTGTGTCAACCGCAAAGTTAAATGAGTGGAAGTGTAACCCAGAAAACTATTTAACAAAGAGTGCTTAGTGTTGAAACTATTTAGTGTCAAAAGAGTCAATCTTACTTGATCGAATACCGCACCGGTTAGAACATTCAGATCGAGCGATTACACATATCGAGCTATTCACCGTAATCTCAGTAAGGTACGTGATTTAATTTCTTTGAATCGTCAATTTCCCTTTTATTCCTTTTTCAAATCCTATCCTTATTAAAATGGCTGAACTTGCAACTTTACACCGCAAAATCGGTAGTATAAAGTCGTCGATAACAACGTTTAATAAAACATTGAATGAGTGGAATGAAAATCCAGATATACGTGACCCCGATTATCTACAAGTTGCACTAGAGGGAGTGCAAAAAACATTCAATAAATTTGATGATCTTCAAGATCAAGCGGAAGAGTTAGATGATAATGAGGTTGCTAAACGTGAACCCATAATCACAAGCTATCAAATCGCCGTAGGACGTGCTCGCAAAATTCTTCGCGAATTAAATTCACCGCAGGTTTCACAAATTGAATCAGCATCGGTAATGAAAAGTAAAACTTCGCGTATTCCTGTAACATTACCGCAAATCACGCTACCCACATTTGACGGGTGTGTAGAAGCCTGGAGTTCTTTCTATGACATTTTCACATCGCTCATAGAAAACAACGAAGAGCTTACCCCAGTACGAAAACTGCAATATCTCCGCTTGTCACTCAAAGGAAAAGCTGCAAGTGCGATTCAATCGTTAGAGACCACAGATCAAAACTATCCTGTGGCCTTATCGATTTTAAAGAAAAAGTTTGAATGTACTCGACGTACATTAAGACGCCATTGGAGCATTCTTCGCGAATATCCTCGATTGCAAAAAGATACACCGGCCGCACTCAACAATCTGGTTGATGTGATAAACCAACACATTCGGGCTCTAGAAAGCCTCGGCGCTCCAGTAGATAAATGGGATATACCACTGATAGACCTAATTATTTCGAAAATTGGTTCCACTACGGCCTATCAATGGGAACTCACTCTCACCGATGACAAAATGCCTTCATACCAAAATTTACTAGATTTTTTGGAAAAGAGGGCTAGTTGTACTGAATTTTCCACACCGAAAGAATCTCAGCAGCTGATAAAAAGCATTACACCGAAATTTGATTCACTTAAGCTTCGAAATAATACATCTTCTCCACCTCAAATACAAGCTTTTGCCACCAGCCCATCTCAATCTTGTCCAATTTGTTTCGAGCCTCACAAAATATATCAGTGTGAAACGTTTCATAAGTTTTCCTCCGAAGAAAGAGGGAAGGCAATCTCTAAAGCAAGGCTCTGTTTTAATTGTCTAGCACGAGGTCATGGGTACCAGAACTGTAAGTCGGCAAAGACTTGTAATAAATGCCATAAACGCCATCACACTCTCTTACACAAAGGCGGTGAAATAACACGCACGCAACCAAGTATATCAAGTGATCAGAACGAAAAGGATAGCACTGTTGTACCTGATCAACTACCATCAACATCTGCATGACTAGATAAGACAGACAAACCGAAGAAAGATTCAAGAAAAGCTGTCACACTCATCGTTAACTCCGCTACATGTGATCTCATGGTCACTGCTCTCGTCGATATCCTTAATGTTGAACAACAGCCAATATGTGGTCGTACTCTAATTGATACATGTTCGACAACAAATTTCATGACCGAAACTATGGCAAACACCCTAGGATTAGAAAGAGAAAAATGTCAAATTCCTATAGGTGTACTCAATACTCTTACAACAATGTCGAATAGTGTAGTAAACACGATTATCCGCTCTAGAAATGGTCCATACGAACGAAAGTTAACATTTTTGATAATTCCATCAATATCATTGTTAGTGCCAGATCAACCTATTCACCGTGGAAATATAAAAATTCCACCAAATTTAAAGTTAGCTGATCCCAACTTTCACCGTCCTGCACCAGTAGATATTTTGCTGGGTGCCGGTACCGCTCTATCGATACTATGCGTTGGTCAACTAAATCTATCTTCACCTATGGGTCCTGATCTATATCTGCAAAAAACACGACTCGGTTGGGTCATTGGAGGTAGTGCACCATCTCCCAAACCGTCACCAAGCCGAATATGCCATATAACAAATGAACTACATTTTGATATGACACGTTTCTGGGAGGTTGAAGAAGGACCTTCCAGTCATCATTTCACAGTCGAGGAAAATGCATGCGAAGAGCATTTCCGTCAACACGTCACCCGTAACTCGGAAGGACGTTACATTGTTGCTTTACCATTTAAAGATAAAATCACTGAACTTGGTGAATCACGTACTATGGCTTCAAAGCGATTAGCTGGAATTGAGCGAAAATTATCAAAAAACCCCGAATTGAAGAAGCAATATCACGCCGTTCTAAACGAATATCTGCAACTGGGGCATATGTCTGAAGTCACCGATAATGAAGTAAACAATCCAGGATATTATTTACCACATCACGCGGTGGTAAAAGAAAGCAGCCTCACTACGAAAGTTCGCGTAGTCTTTGACGGCTCCGCAAAAACTACCACCGGTGTTTCCTTAAACGAGACATTGATGATCGGTCCCACCATTCAATCCGAATTATTTTCACTTTTAATTCGATTTAGAATCCACGCAGTTGTTATCTCTGGAGACATCGAAAAGATGTATCGACAGTTCCTCGTCCGTCCAGAGGATAGAAAATATCAACGCATTATCTGGAAAAATGCAGAGAACAAAGAACAGATATATGAACTGAATACTGTTACGTTTGGATTAGGTCCAGCACCATACCTTGCAATTAGATCATTACATCAATTAGCAGATGATGAAGCTAATAATTTTCCACTAGCGTCAAAAATCATAAAGGAAGATTTATACGTTGATGATGCACTTACAGGAGCCTCCACTAAAGAAGAAGCGGTCGTATTGCGTGACCAGATATCTCAACTACTTGCACGTGGTGGCTTAAAAATACGACAGTGGGCTTCCAATGAGCCCGATCTCCTAAAAGATCTTCCACCGAGCAGTATTAATCTTCATCTTCAACTCGGAGAATCGTCGACAATCAAGACACTAGGGATTTATTGGGACTCTCATTCTGATTCAATTATTTACACCGTAAAACCAATTCTTGCAACACCACGAATCACCAAACGCCATATTTTATCAGAGACAGCAAGAATATTTGATCCATTAGGACTTCTCGCGCCAGTAATCATCACAGCAAAGTTACTTATGCAAAAACTTTGGACACTTAAACTCGATTGGGATGAATCCTTACCTATGGATATTCACACAGAATGGTGCCGTTATTATGAGCAATTACAAGAATTAAATCATCTCAAGTTTCACCGAAAAAGTGTAATTCATAACGCCCGTGTTATTCAAATACACGGATTTTGTGATGCCAGTGAAAAGGCCTACGGAGCGTGCATTTACCTACGGACTGTTAATCACGATGGTCATGTCCATACCGAATTATTATGTGCCAAATCACGAGTTGCACCTCTAAAGACTATTAGTGTTCCACGTCTCGAACTATGTGGCGCACTTTTACTATCGACACTATTCACCAATGTTCAAAGAGCTTTACCATGCAAAATAGACGACGCCTTCTTTTGGTCAGATTCCATGATAGTACTTCATTGGTTAAGAACATCCCCACAAAAATTAAAAACATTTGTATCAAATAGAGTAGCCGAAATACAAACAAAAACTGACATAAATAACTGGTCACATGTACGCACATACGACAATCCTGCAGATTTCGTTTCACGAGGACAACTACCACTCGATTTTGTACGCCCATCCATCTGGAAACAAGGCCCTTTATGGCTCACTAATAGCGACGCGTGGCCTAATATAGAATTAGCCCCAATCACCGATCTACCAGAGGTACGGCAAATGGCATGCTTTACAACCATTGCCTTAAAAGCCACAGAGGATTATTTCACAACAATATTCGCACGGTATTCACAATTTCAAAAATTACAACGTATTATTTCGTATATGTTGCGATTTAAACCAAGCAACCGCCACAAGGGTCCATTTACAGTCTCCGAATTACTCGCCGCACATCAAGTAATCATTCGATTAACGCAGAAAGCAGCATTTGCATCAGATATCAATATGATTAAACAGAATAAATCAGTATCTTCAACCTCAAAATTATTACGTTTAAATCCATTTGTTGACAGCGAGGGAGTTCTTCGAGTTGGTGGAAGACTATCAAACGCATCCATACCATTTAATGAACGACATCCGATCATATTGCCGAAAAATAATCATGTTACTTCGCTTATATTAATAAAGGAACATGTCTCTCATCATCATGCAGGAGTACAAGGCACTCTTTATGCCATACGTCGAAAATATTGGCCACTTGATGGACGCAGTCAAGTCTGGAAGGTCATAAAATCCTGCATGAAGTGCTGTAGGGTAAAGCCACCATCCGCAGAATATGTCATGGGCAATCTTCCACAAGCACGAGTTAATGAATCTCGTCCCTTTACTCACGTCGGAGTGGATTATTGTGGTCCGTTTCTTCTGAAAGAAAGAAAACATCGAAACCGTAATAAAATTAAAGTTTATGTAGCTGTGTTCGTTTGTCTAGCAGTGAAAGCCATTCATCTAGAAATTGTAAGCGATCTCACCAGTGACGGATTCATTGCAGCTCTACGCCGATTTATCTCTAGAAGAGGTTTTTGCGCGCATATCTACTCAGATAATGGAACAAATTTCGTGGGCGCAAACAATGATCTACGTGCATTAATGATAATGTTAAAATCAGACGATTGTCAATCTAAAGTTAAAAATTTCCTATCAAATAAATCTATTGAATGGCATTTCACACCACCAAGATCGCCTCATTTTGGAGGACTGTGGGAGGCCGCCGTAAAGTCGTTCAAGTACCATTTACGACGAGTTGCAGGTGCAGAACTACTTTTCACGTTCGAAGAGTTCTACACACTTATCACCGAAATTGAAGCCATTTTAAATTCCCGACCATTGACTCCTATCTCCTCTGATCCCAACGATCTCCTAGTATTAACACCCGGCCACTTTTTAATTGGCGATTCACTGACAAATCTTCGTGAAAGAGATTATAAGGACACACCATCAAACCGACTATCTACCTGGCAACATTTGCAAAAAATCAAACAAGATTTCTGGACACGTTGGCACAGAGAATATCTCAACGAATTGACTGGTCGAAGCAAATGGCTCAAGGGTCACCACGACATTAAAATCAACTCAATCGTTCTTCTCAAGGAAGATAATTTACCGCCACTACATTGGGCAATGGGCAGAGTCATCGAAATCCATCCTGGTAAAGACAACATCATCCGAGCTGTTACTGTTCAGACTTCCAACGCAGTGCTCAAAAGGAATATCAAGATGTTGGCACCGTTGCCTATTGAGCCATACACCGATTCTCCATCATCTGCACGGGATAATACAAACATATCATCGAGTCGACAGATCACATCCTAATTTTAATTGTATTAATCTAAATTATAGTTTCACATGTATTCAAATTTGTTAACCTTTTCTTTCTGTATATCTTTGTTTTTTTTATTGTTCTCAAATAAGTTTAAGTATAGTAGTCATAGATATTTTTTAATTAATCAATTATTATTATTATTATTATAAGTAAAACCAAATATATACGTGTATGTTATGTACATTGTTGATCGGGCTTCACCCTCTCAACGCGGGGAGTATGTTGATCCGTATGTCGCCGACGCGCCGTGCCATTCACATAAAGTTTATTGCCTGATATATATATTCGGGTTTTTCCGTGACGCGCCGTGCTCTTCCCATAAAGTTTATTGCCCCAGATGTACATTCGGGTTTTCCGTGTTGTAAAACCAATCTTTGCAACACGGACCGTCTTTATTGCGTCGACATCTGGTCGTCATAAATTTTAGACTCGTTTCTCGTAATTGTCCTTGTTCCTAAAATCCTTTACCTAGAATTTCGGATCCTTTTATTTCTATACCTGTCCTTTTGTATGTTTCTTGCGAGATCCTTTACGAAAATTTCATCAGTCTTTTACCAGTCTCCGCCGCGTCGCGTTATCACCGTACAGTAGTCGTTCACCAAGTCTCCGCCGCGTCGCGTCATCTGACCAGTCTTTGATCACTCTCCGCCGAGTCGCGTTTTCACCATACAGTAGTCTTGTAACAAACTCCGCCGTGCCGCGTCACCTCATATCGTCATAATATTGCATTTCTTAGAGTTAAAGTTGTTTAATATATTCATTTAATCTATAATAGAGTTTTTCATTTAAAGTCAAAATATTACCTACAACACTTTAAGTAGTATTGTAGGTGTTTACAATAGTCGTAAACAACATACCAATCTTTATTCCTACCGTATGTCTTAAGCCTGGGCTGTACTACTAAAACAAGTTGGCTGTTGTACGGAGGCTGAAAGGTGACAAAGATTAGGAACTGGTTTTTCTAGAAAAACAAACAAAACCAATAAAAATGGCAAAATCAAACACAATATCCTACTACAACTACTCGACTAGGTAAACTAGTACATAATAATTTTATTTCCGAACAATCTTAGAAAGAAGTATACTTCGAACTAAAAAGACAACTAGTACACTATTGGTCCGAAATCAAATTCGAGAGGGAAGTGCGTCAGAGTACACCGTACTTTGTATGTCGGTGACCGACTTCTATAATACGACTCTGAAGTATCGACGAACTTGTCTATCGACTTTCCCATCCAGTGCCCAGGGACACACATTGTTCAATTAACGATTATTATTTATTCTTTTTTAATTCAGTTACCAAGAGTCGAGCCAACCAACACTTACCTCAAATGGTCCGAGAAGCTGGAATTTAATTAGAAATTCATTAAGTATTCAATTGATAGATTATCCACTATAGCCAATTGCCCAGTCCCTCTACAGCGGAGGGAGGTTTAAAGTTAAAGAGACACAAACAACGTCTCAACGCAGAAATTATGATTGACTGAATTAAGATCAGACGATTCTTATATGGTTCTAAATCTCGAACAATTTCTATCGCCACGGCTTTGTTTTTTGTTTTATTATTCATTACTGTATTCTAGAATCTAGATATGGCAGAGATGTGAGTAATGAGTCAGATGTAGGATGTTGCTTGGATCGATCTTACCATGAACGGGTTTGTCAAAATACTCCAAATCGACAACCGAAGCATCGAATATTGCACAGAACTTCCTATTGGATAAAATATTCTCTCTGTTACACACTCTTGTTACTCTTGTCACAATGTGACAAATACTATTCACTCAATTTGAATGCAGTCCAATACGTAATCGTCAAATTTGTACTTGCTCAACCACGGCCTCAAATTTTTTGGAAAAATCCTTGTACATAGTTGAAATTATGCAGACTCTTTTACGGCATTTATCGTCATCGGACCTAAGAGACATTGAGTAATTCAAGAAAACATTTTGAACCCATTTTCAACCCATGGAGTTGAATATGGAAAAATACCGAAATTACTTTTTGGACGCTTGTATAATTAGGCTGTCGAAGTTAAAACTACAAACCGAGACTAAGAGATATGGAGGCATTCATGAAAAATATTTAACCCTGGCCGCATCCTAGGAGATTCCTGTTCCAATTAAATTTAGTTGGTGTCTTAGCTTAACTTGACATGCTTAAAAACAGGTGACGAAGTCAAGGAGAGAGTAGTCTTGAAATTTTTTATTGATTAAAAAAGGACATTTGAATTTTGATGCTGTAAATATGACGAAATAATTTTTGTTTTCAATGGCATTTCCACGCCACTTGTCAAAATCGGAGAATTATGAGAGAATTTTGAAAAATTGACCTAAAATTTGCCAAGGGGTAGATACCATGACATTTTTTAAAAATTCAATTTTTCCTATTTTCGCAAGTGACACCGCAAACGAAAGGGGAGCTCAACAGCTGCTCAAAAATCCAAACAAAACTAAAATCGGATCAAAAATGGGGGAATGGCGGCCAAAAACGTCGAAAATAAAATTCAAAATTTACGACTTTTCTTTTGCCTCCTGGCCGCAAATATTAAAATTTTTTAAATCTGCGGATTTGAAAGGGGGGCTCCAGCACCTTTAATGTAAGGGGTCAAAATCGCAGAATTATGAGAGAATTTTGAAAAATTGCCTTAAAATTTGCCAAAATTTCGTTAGCGGTATGGGCTGGACGTTGACAAGGCCACGATCCAACTGATAGTTTTGAGTTTAAAAGTTCATTGTTTCTTAATTTCTTATTATTAATTCGAAGGACTTCTAGAAACAATTTTTCTTCTCAATAGAACCGCAAAACCGGCGTTAAGGCAACAAATTGTGGTGACTTTCAGTTTTTTCGGCTGCATTTTACAGCAAAGCTTATTCTTAAGAAATCAACTACTGACTTTAATAATTGCTGATGGTATTTAAGACTCATTGAGAATGACTAGCACCTAGAAAGATTTTTTTTTATAAAATACTGTTCGGCGTGATTTCAAGTAAAATACAATGGTTTATTATTCGCATTCTATAGTTGCACTAATATTCGCACTACCGGCCCGATTTTTATATACTTGATCACTGCACGCGATCGCTGCTTCAAGTCAAAATCGCTTTACAAATACTTCGTCTGATCGTCGTATCGCTTCGCACCGTAGTACAAACTGTCTTTCGCTGCAAACTCTGTCGTGCTTACATACTAGATGTGTTGAGTCGAGTGCTATCCAGAATATTCGGTGGTGTGTATTTAACTTTCCAGAAGTATCTTTAGCTTGCCAGAAGTATCTTCTGCATGCGAGAAGAGTCGAGAGGTGTACAGAAGTTTTCCCGTTGGATATTGGAAGGCGGAGCTTTCTCACTAGAAACCTTACTGGAAACTGATCGAGTTGCGCGGGTTGCATGTAACAATATGAATGGGGAAGTATTACCCACTTACTTGATAGGTGTGCTGATTCTAACTATGTTATAGTACAGTCTAAGATACTACAGCATACCTACAGTTACACAACTCAACACACTTGTAACAATCCTACAAAAAACCTTTTACTATCAATTAATGATAGAAGCTAATTAAATATATTTTTTAATTGTAACAAAAGAATAATTAGTCTTTCGAGTATGTGCCATTTTCTTTCAAATCAAAGCTCATTTTATAAGAAAATTCATTAGGCATTAAGTGTGTCCGCGTTGCTTGACTGGAATTAATCCCATCAATTGAGCAACAGAAAATCGTCATGGAAGTAATAAAACTAATTTGGTTGTGTTCTAACGCGCATTGATTTACGCAGCGCTATTAATTTACTTTGATTTATGGAGCGTTCATCCTCGCCCAAATGAGTTTCACTAATTTTCACAGTTTATTAGTCGACACGAGAAGTGTCTAGGGAAGCGTCTACACAAATTCTAGCAAAGCAAATGTCTTACTCTCAAGTCATAAGATGGGAAGAATCATCTCGTTAAAAACAATTCTTCCAAGCAATTCATTCATTTAATGGAGCATTGTGTTCTGTGAACAAAAAAACCAGACCAAATTCAAAGATGTTAATTATAAGAACGGGGCGGAAAAAAAAGGCAAAATCTTTTTTAACTGTAAGATTTTACGAGTATATTTACTCCGTATACCAAAGCCGAGTAATTTCGCATTTCCTTTTCATTAAAAACGCGATGCGAAATTCCACGCAAGTTTTATTTACTCGAGAATGTAAACACGCACACAGTCCGATTGGGGTTAATTTCTTAATTTCACCTAGAACACATCATCTAACACCTCGCTCGATAATCATTTCGCGTATTCATCAACTTCAACCAAAAATTATTTTCAATTCGAAGGTTTTTCGGTAAGATTTGTCGATTTTTAAGCGAAGAATTTATGGGCATCATCCATTTATGGGTCGATTAATTAGCATCTAGTGACCTCGTTCGAAGGCTTTGAACTACCAAAACACTTTTCTGGCATTGAAGATAAACATAGGCATCGGGTACAACATTGCCCGGCAGAGTACGCAGCTCTATCTCTATACCGTATTTTTCAGGGTCTGAATTCGTCCTAAAGTGCGGCGAATACCCAACATTTTGGGGAAGAACAGCGTCAATAAGAGACCATGAGACGCTGCTGGCTCATCGATGGACTAATGCGTGATGTGTCTCCTACCAAAATGATCTGTGAATTCGCTCTCAATGCACGGCGAATAAAATAGACAACAATTTCGGCAATGCCAGTCAGAACAAACACCTCTAGTTCCATACCGCAGAGTTTTTGTACTTTTTCATACACCTCTAACACCGAAATGATTATCCCAATTCGCTTTAAAAGTGCGGCGAATAACATTGCCAGCAAAATTTCCTGGGAAGGGCAGCTCCAGTCCGAGTGGACGTTTGTATTTTTTTTAAATTTCTTACTTATTTGCGACCCCATGTGGGTCGTGTGGCGAATATCTATCCAACAGTATCAATCAGCTACTTCTGCTCATCGGTGGTCCCATCTATCTGTCTACTACCGAAATAGTCGTAGGAATTCGCTTTAAAAGCACGGCCAAAAATATAGCCATCGGAATGTTTGTGGTGCGGCACTACCAATCCACACTAAAGGGCCTCGGTATTTTATCACATACTTCTGCTCATCTGAACACATGAAATGATCACCAGAATTCGCAATAAATATGCGGCGAATAAAACAGTCATCGAAAATGTTGAAGAAGGACAGCCACTTCTGCTCATATGTGACTTTAATTATGATTGTCTAAATTCACTCCAAAAGCGCGGCGAATAAAACGGTTGCCGACGAACAAGTACGTGCTAGTCAACTTCAGACCGCACTACAAGCGTTGCAAAACTAACCGATTTAATTCTAAATTCATATTTTCGCCAATTCTCTCTCGATTTTTGCCATTTCTTTCGATTGTAAAGCGTGAAGGAAATGATAAGGTTGCAGAAAGCGGTAGATGTATTGTTATTGCAATAGCGTAAAGAAGGCGGGTATTTAAAATTTAGTAAGACTTCAAATGTTATTCGAATACCAAAAGTAGTAGGTACTAATTGCGACCATCTTGGAGATGTATTTGTAATGCTTGAAGCAAAATTAAGACCCAATATTTTCAGGATAATCCGCATCCGATCTTCAGATTGCGTTTGTTCAGTCGAAGTCTTCTTGAATGGTTTCCAGAACAGAAAATTTGGTTGGCAATTTCTCAATTTACTATTATCAAAACTTACAAGTTCTTCTGAGACTGAGACCTCTAAATTTGGAGTGGTCCAAGTAGCTTAACAGATTGTGAGATTAGCACAAAACCCGTATTCCACTCCTTACCGAATTTTTCTATTGGTTTCATTTATTTTTTTTATTTTGATTGTAAGAAGGAATAAAATGGGAGGGTTATAGAAAGTGTTAAAAATAATGTGCCCGATGGGGTTGATAATTTTGAATTAAGATAATTTGTAGGAAAAATACTTTAAGTAAAACGTAATAGTTTTAGGGTGATTTTAAGTGAGTAGATCCTAGTTACAAACGACGGTATGATGAATTTAGGGATGAATACTTGATCTTGCTTGATGTATTCGTTCGAAGCGAATATAATCTCGGCGTCCCACAAGGTTCCGATTTATCATCCATTTTATTCCTTATTTAACAACCTACTGTCGGCGACTTGTAATCTTTACAAAGTGCTTCCTTTTAAGTCTTTATTTATCATTAAACAATAGATCGTGTTCTATATGACAAATAGATCGATTTTGAAATAAAAATATTTTGAATATTCCCTTCAAACATTTTCATTATTATTTTTAAGCTAAAAATATTTATCGATACACCTAATCTAAAAAAAAAATCTGTGAGTGCCAATTTATCTGTAGTTTTCGAATTTTCACAAAATATTTTGAAGGTACTTAGTTAACGAAGAGAAATAAAAATATCGTATTTAAAAAATAGTATTGAACGGATTTTGATGAAATTGTGTATACATGTAGGTACATAACTAAGTCAAAATGTAGGCTGCTTCATATCGTCCCTGGCTCACATACAACACGCCACTATTTGTCCGAATTCTTTCCAGAGCCATTGTACATAAATGCGAATAAATTCCAATAATTGCGTGCAGTACAAGAAATGCTACTTAACTTGTCATCTTTTTCCATACTATACTATATTTTTCAATACTCGTGATTCTCACGAAAAGTCTTGTTGAAACGAACAAAAATAAAATAATTATTGTTATTAACTAGAGATGAACTTGGATTAAATTAATTTTTGTTCCATTTTTAAATTGATTTATTGCAATAAATTATGACTAGGAAATAAATCTCTAAATATTCGAGCTGATGTACTATACAAAATTTTACATTCGCAATTTACTTATCCAGTTATCGAAAAGTAGGTGAATTTATTAAAGTCCTTTTGCATGCTACGGATGAACGAAGCCTTACAAATTTTATTAATCGAATGAGGGCGAAATTACAACTTTCTAGAGATCAACGTTTTCTTAGCTAATCGTTGCGTCACGAAATTAATCTCCCGATGTCAACATTAATAACAATTTCCGAATATTTTCTTGATTTCATTTTTCATGTGTATAATTCTTGGAGTAAACGAATTATTTTAAACTGGGTTTTTAGACAGCATCAATTCTGTTCTGATGGCATTGAAATCATTAATTTCGCTTTTCACGACAATGGAGTGAAATGTTAACAACTCAGAAAGTCTTTTCAAACTATGTTTTCATGTCCTCCACATTCGTGTAGTTTGTAACAGACGGATTAGACGACGGTCCGTGCTGTTTCAACGGTATTAAAATGTTGCACTGACTTAGAGACGGCTTTTTTGACAACCCTTTCTAGGGTTGGAAAATTGGCAACTTTTTTGCCCGAAATAGAGAAATATTTTATATTTTACAAAAATAAAACCATTATGATATTTCTGTGAAGACACCGCCTACAAAGAAAACTATATTTTGGAAGTGAAATAAAAACCCTTTTAACACTATTTTTGGTTTATTACATGTTGTTACCCTTTAAAAATTCTGGCATAGAATCAATAAATGACAAATAAAATGACCGCAGGTAATTAAGGAGAACAAAAAGGACACCATTTAGTCATAGTCCGCAATTGCTTCTCCTACTTAAGTTAGTTAAGTCAGTTTAAAAGACCTGATCCTTTTGGATTGATGCCAAAATTAACCGATTTGACCTGTTTAAGTATGGCTGTGTATACGTTTTTGCATTTTGATGTAGAAAAATAACTGCTAGTCTATTTTCAAACTAGGTATAAAAGAACGTGATTTTGTGAAGTGATCTTCAGTAAGAGCAAAGCTACTTTGGAAGAAGGACTACTTTAAGGACACAAGGAAGGACAACGATAATTTAAAACTACGGAAAAATGTTTTCTTTAAGCATGTTTGGAAAGCTAAATATCGCCGAGGATCAGGAAGATGATGGTCAAAAACGAGGATCGGAAATTTTGGAAAATCCTAAATTTAAAATTTCGAAAAATAATCGTGCCGAACCTAATGTCATTAGGCGATCTTCTACTCCCGAACGAGAATTAGCAGCTATTGAGACTGAAATCGATCTGCAGGATCGGAAAAATGAAGGATGTTTTTATTCGAGCTGGAAATCGGAATTTGAATCGAAATCCGATACGGAGGATCAGCACGAAGAGTCAATGAACGTGGAAGAGGACAACGACGATGAAGATACGCTTGATGCCGATGAAATTATTTTGCAAGATTTCAACAATGGAACTAACTTTTCGAATAGTTCGTCCTTACTGAATAGTATTGTCGACCACAACGGAAATTGCGATGAAAGTTACAATATCAAAGTTATAATATAGATCATAAGGAAAGATCACTTTATTAAAATTTTTTTTTTAACAATTTTCAAAAAAATAAAACTTACATTTGATTAACTCACACGCCATTCTAGTGCATATCTGAAAAGATAAGAAGAACAGAGCTCAGTAAAATGTAAGCAATTTTATAAATAAAAAATAAATTATAATAGCAACAACAGAATCTGCGTATAAAAATGACCCAAATTATTATAGCATTATTATGCCGATTTGATTAAAATAAAAATACTGAACTGACGGGTAAATATCTCGCTCGGCAAGTGTATTCTATGAATAGTTCAGTGACAAATTTTTTAGCACAAAAATGCCATTCCGTATCTCATCGAGGAAGAAGGAAAATTTATTTTAAGTTTGCCAAAAATACATCGTCATCTCTCTTGGCACTGCTTGATGTGACTGAGCAAACTTTTCGACAAAATGACATGTTTACAATTCAGATTGTTTTTTTTCCATACTTATTCTAGTTAAGATAACTTTTTTTTGCGAATATTAAATAAAATTATTTCATTTTCGACTATAAACTGTATTCACAAGTGTTTTACTTTATTTAAAAAATTATGACTACCGACTGCGCCAAAACAATTTTTTTGAAAAAAAATCTGCGGGAGTATCTATTTTTAATTTTGTACCGCGCGCGCTAACAGGAGGTCTTTGCTGGTCTAAAATTAAGTTGTATTTATGTGTGGAGACAATTATGTGTCTTTGTCCATTAACATTTCGAAATTTTTAAGATGTGTTTATTGGCACGATAATGTCCTATTCGAAAGAAATGTGTAAAATGAAATTTCATTGATCTTGAAGTGATATTTTAAACAAATTACGAATTGTGTGGATTTTTTTTTAACGCTCGTTCTGTTAACTTCGAGGTCACCCTTCAATCTGCGTGGAATAGCACAAGCCAGTTATGAAAGTGCTAAGAACTGTGTGATTTAGTTCGAAGGTTGATGAAGAAATAGCGAACGAAATGGCTTGAAATGCTGTAGATTGCAGCTAAAAATTGAAAATACTCCGCGAAAGGTATTTAGTTTGCCAGAAAAACACTATTTAATTAATTTGAATTTTATGCCATTATTTTTTTGACAGTAACATTTTAACTCCATTGAAAAACGCTCATAAAACTGAAATAAAAAGCCAATGTAAGATTCTATTTCGCAGCGAATAGGTTGCGATAAGAAAATCTATCTGATCATTTTCCACTATCTTTTAATTGAAAAGATGAGGCAATAATTTGAAAATCATGTTCCAACTTATCGATTGTATCTACTAAAAACATAGGAATAATTAGGCATATTTTGTTTCTTAGGCGCTGTACACATTGCACACGACCGAACGAATTTTCCGAAATCTTCAGTTATAAGAAAATTGGTTGAAATCGTTAATTATAACATTTTCAAGAATAATCTTTAGGGGTTTGGATTTTAATTGATAATATTAAAAAAATGTTCGTCTGTCGTACAAATATTTTTAGTCGTACGACGGATTCATTTTTCTTTTTATTATCAATTAAAACTACAAATCCCTAGAGATTTTCTTTCATGATATTCTTGAAAATGTTATAATTAACGATCATAACTAATTTTTCAATAACTAAAGATTTCACAATACGTCGAAAAACGAAAAATCGTATCGGAAAATTCGTTCGGTCGTGTGCAATGTGTACAGCGCCTAAGAATTGTTTAAATTAAGTAAAATATGAATACTTAATACCACGACACCTGTGTTCGTTTTCTGGAACTTATTGCATTTTTCACTTGTCATACTTCGCGACTTTCGCTTTAACAGGTACCATAGTAGTTGCATCCTGCTCCAGATGAGAATATGTGCGGTGGTCTGCACACACTGTTCTGATACCGAAAAACCTTTGCTAACATTACGAGTATTTCACATATATAGTTTATTTCTACAGTTTTACTTTATCATTTATCTATTTATTTTATACAGTTCTATTTATCACATTAGAGGGAATTCCCAACAGCTAAATTTCTTTATTTTGTAATCTACCTGAACTTTACTCAAAGATTACTCTATGAGAAATTTATCTAAAGTCGGGACGGTTTATAAAGATTCAAATCTCAAGTGAAATCGAAAAGAAAATCCTAACATTGTTTGGACGATTGTTTCTAATCCATTCGATCGCGCTTAGATTTGTATGGAAAACAGTTGCATAATCCCCTAGTAACACAGGACAGCGATTAGATAATTGTTTTTATTTAATAAAATTATTTCTTTTCTCGATTACATCTTTTTCGATTACGTTGTTTTTTTCTGCTTACATGAATAATCGCAAAAATTATTGTTGTTTTTTTTGCGCCAGATAATCGAAGAAAGATGCTGTTTGGATGGTAGAATGAACTGAGCAGATGAGAGTGGAAAATATATGCAAAATCATTTTCGCATAAAAGACGAAATGGAACTTGTGTAATCGATTTTTTTTACATAAATCAATTGGATTTAAGATTCACTTTTAAAAAGCAAAGTTTCTGACCCGAGAATTGTAAAAAAGGTCAAGAAGTGGTCGTAAATATAAGAAACAAAAATTAAAACCTGAATTAAATAAAAGACTGGAAAACGAATTGCAGAAAAATTAACAAAATAAAATACACTACAAATAAGGCAGGACAATAAAAAAGATACAAAGGAAAAACCACTAAAGGAAAAGCTAACTCTAACGAAAAGAAATGAAAACACAATGCGAAATATAAAGGGTAATAAGCACGAAAATAAGAAACAAAAAATATAACATAAAAATGTAATATTAAAATATATAATAAAAAATGATAATGTAAAAAAATAAAAAAGGATAATAGAAATAAGGTAAAAAAAATCGACCAACAGTCTGGGCGCAATTTTATTATTTTATGGGTAGAAGTCCGAAACGTGCTTAATGCTGAGATGCGGTGTAGGTTACTATGCGACTGATAACCTAAAAAATATCATTCCATTCTCCTGGTTATTCTTTAGGTTGTCAGTCCCATAGTCACCTACACTGCTTCTCAGCTTTAAACAAGTTTCGAACTTCTACCCATAAAATTATAAAGTTGCGCCCAAACTGTTGGCCGTTTTTTTTTAGTTTTAATTACTCTAGTAGCACATCTACATATAGGTACTAAATTTCAACTTTCTAGCATAAGCTGTTTCTGAAATATGAAAAACCACCCCCCACCCCCGTACCTTGTTACCACTATCAAAAATTAATTAATTAATTTTCAGTTAGTAAGTTACGCTAAGTTTAGTTTTAAGTTAGATGTAAGTGAATCAACGGGTTTTCTCCCGAACAATACCTATAATTAACTGTATTTAAAATGATATCTGCCAAAGCATGCAAATAATTATAATTAAGTTGTAAAGACCCCTGGTCTAATCTCTATATCATCCCAAACCAAATATTTTTCACTCATGTTAGCATCTCGAAATAAATACCTATCTATCTATCTATCTAATTTTTCTGGGATGTCTCTACAGTAGCTCTATACAGTTTTCAATTTTTAGCTTTCTTTCCTTTGTGGCTTTCGAGAAATTAAAACCAGCATTTTTTCATTTCCATCCCCTCCCACCATCACTCACTACACCTACACACTCAAAATTTTTTTTCTCCGCTAGAGGTCTACTGGTCCTAACTCAAGATCATATCTGATACGGTTATTGACATATAAACATTAAATTTTTTGAAAAGTGACTGTCCCCCACTTCCGCGCTTTACCTTTCCCTCAAAAATGTTACATTCAGTAGACTCCACTGGTATACAGAAACCAAATTTTATCTTCCTGGCACAATTGAGTCGGAAAATATTGTAATTCAAAGTTTTTCACTCACCCCCATACCTCACCACCCCCTTAAAATGTTAACCCCTCTCTCCTAATCTCCTAGTATCTCTTAAGACAACTACGAAGTTTCAGCCATCTGACATCAATCGTTCAGGAGATATGGATTTTAGAATGTTTCAATCCCGTCTTTCAAGCGTTTTTAACGCATTGATTCCTCCCACCAATCGCACACCCCTCGACCCCTATCAACCATTTTTTTGCAAATGGGTCCACTATCATAGTTCTACATAAGTTCCAACTTTCAGCCTCCTAGCATAAGTGGTTCCTGAGATCTAGAAGACAAAATTTTTCATCTTAAACACTCCTCCCTCTTCCCCGTCACACCCCATCTCTCCAAAAGATACCACTCATAGGGGTTCACCCATTCTACCTACCACAAAAATTTCAACTTAATATCTCAAGGGATTTATGAGCTATGCACCTTCAAACGGTTTTGCGTACGGCGTCTACGGCGGACAGACGGACATTTTTATTTTTTGCTTTTTTTAGGTGTACTAGTCCTAAAACGTGAAAATACAAAATTTCAGGGTAGCAAATTTTTTTGAAATTTCAGGTCGATAACAATACTTTATTATTAAAAAATAATAAAGTAATAAACAAAATAAATCTAAAAGATAATTCAGTTTTTTTTTATAATAATTCTGTTCCCAACAAAAAAATATTAAAAGAACGCGTTAGTGCCGAAGCTCCAGTTTCCTGTCAAGGAAAATAAAAATAAACAAATGTACAAGATTAATAAAACACGAAACACTTTTGTTATATGTTATTTTTCTCGAAAAGTCCAAACCAATATATTTTTTTGTTTTGTTTTTTCCTTTTTAAACATAAAATATTTTTTGTTAAAAATTTAAAAAAAAATATTTAATAGTTTTAACGTCTTTCTTGAAAAAAAAATTATTTATTTCTCTTATCGTCTTTTTTTGACATCAAACAATGAACAATAAAATAACAAAACAAAAAATAATCTAATGCAACAGAGAAAATGTTAAAAAGAAGTGAAATTAACAAACAGTAATAGACATTTATTTTATTTACTTTAATATCCATTTTAAATGAGGAAAATACAAAATTGTTAGCACAATATTATTTTTTTTTTAAATTCATCATAAGATAAAAATAAATGTTTTTTTTAGTAATTTCTTGTATTGTTCTGTCCCAAAAAAATATAAGACAGTTTACAATTTTTTTTTAATATTGCTGATCATTTTTCTTTTCAATTAATTAAAAACGAGCAGTTTATTATTATTTCTTAATTAAAAAAAGAAAATATTACAATTTCAATAAAAAATCCCTTTTCTGTAATGTCTTTTTTATTTTGCTAATTTAGTATAAGAATTAAAAAAAAATGTAGTCGAGAAAATGAGAAGAAAATAAAGAACTTTAACAAAAAATGAAAACGGGTTATTTGGAAAGGAATATATTTTTATTCCTTAAGTAAAACAAAGTGTTTTTTCTCTTTTTCCAAATAATTAATTTCTTTTCTCAGTATTTTCTCAGTTAAAAAGAAAATAATAAAAAAATAGAAATTTAGAAAAAAAATTTTTTTTATTTTTGTTATCGTCTTTTTTGTGAAAAATAATTTTTATTGCTTTTTCTTCTTTTTATCATTTATTACATGTTTTCCATCTTTCCGTATTTATTTTTAAATTATTTTCTGTCGCCTTACCAGAAAAACGAACGAAAAAAGAAAAGAATAAAAACACAAAGCAAAAAATAACGTAATGCAATGGTAAAAAATGTCAAAGGGTAGGGAAATTTGTCAAAAAGAAGGGTAATCTGTCAAAAAGTATGGATAACTATTAAAAAGGAGCGAAATTAACGAAAAGTGTTTTGTTTTTAGCATTTATTATCAAACGAAATTGTTAGCTTCTTATTTCTCAAGTTCTAAAGATAAGAAATTTGTTTTTTTTATTGTTCTGTTATTTTTAATAGAAGAAATTTATTATTTTTTGCTAATTAAAAAAAATAGAAACTAATACAAAAAAAAATAAAAAATCTGAACAAAAAAATAAGAATATACTGTTTTGCTTTCGCTAATTCAACCAAAAAATTAAAAAAACAGAAAAAAAAATATTTTCTATTCTTTAATTAATAAAAACGTGACTTTTTAAATTAAAATTAAACTTCGGTTTCTGTTTTTAATTTCTGCTTTCAAAATAAAAAAAAATTACAAAAAAGAAAAACGGATAAATTTAAATTGAATATTTTTTTTTATTTCTTTTAGTCTTTTTTGAAAAAAATTACTTTATAGTTTTTCTGTATTTTTTTTTCATTTCTTTCGCTTTTTTCTTCTTTCCGTGTTTTTTTTCATTAACTTTTTTCTGGCAACTTATCACGAGAGCAAGGAAGGCAACCGGTTAAGCAATCAGGGTATTAAACATATCGATGAATGGGTTTTCCGAAGGAAACCCGTAAGAAGGTACGGAACTCTACAAACATTATTTCAGTTCACTCTCTTTATTAAGAACATGCTCGTGTATACGGGTATCAAATTGTCTACTAACTTATGCCGCAAATTACTATTAACCCCATTTCGCTGGATACACCCTCAAAAATTCTCAGGTACAAAAGTGTGCTCGAGTTATGGAAATTCAAGTTTTTTGCCTTGCCATGGACATGGTAAGTTCCTACCTTCAATGAAGAAGCTATGGCATAACGTGCCATCTATCTAACATCTGTATGATAATAAGGGCATCTTACTTTATACTGGACCTTTTATCTTTTATGATGTCATCCTCACACGAGTATTTAATGAACCTTAGGAAGAGACTAAGTATGTTGGCTTAGCTTAACCAAAACATGCACGATATTTGAGACAAACAAACCATTTTAATATTCGAAATGTGGCCTCGAGCCCCTTAAATACACCGCCATCGCAAATATTTTATACCAAACCCTTCCCACATTTCTGGCCAATTAATAAATTAATTCTGTCATTTTCTTCGATGGATATCGCATATACATTTGCGTCATATGTTCTTATTGTGACGAGAAAAAAACTATAGTTTCGATCACCCTCAGTCATTCGAAACGTTGGACAGCGTTCGCAGAAAGGTATGAAAACGTTAATTGCAACATATGTTCTATACATTTCCAACTTTAATCTCTTTCCTTAACTTTTACTGCTGTCGTATTTTTGGCCAATATCGAAACTTATATAAGTACATTTCGTCCAACTACTTAAGATGTTCCATGAAGACATGGAAATCGCTCGACAAGGCGGAGTGGAAAAAAATACATTTGGCGAAGAACGTTAAGAATTGCGTGACTAGAATAATGTTAAAACGAACAAATTTCCCAGTCCTTGTCATGTTTTCTTCTATGTGCAGAATGTAAGAATGTGTGTCTTGAGAAGGCCTTCTCCTACCCACCCAATTTGAGTAGATAGGTCACGAATTCTCGATGTCAATGACATCAAACATTCTTTTTGTGTTTTTTTTTTTGTTTTCGTCAACTTTTGTACTTACTTATTACAACAATGTCGTAAGCAGGGAATCCTATTTTCTGAAGCCATATAAGAAATTATATTTACTTTGTAGAATACGAGAACGGAAAAAAACCAATTTACTTGTTATAAGGTGGCCAGAGGAGTTAAGGTGTAAAGTTTAAATTTCCATGAAATTCTATTTTATACATGACAGACGGCATACAATGTTTGCGACATATTTCGAACTTATGCCACGACCCCTGACTCTAACGCTCGGAATACGTAATATGAATTAGAGATGGGCGGAACAGTTCATTTTAGTGAAGTACTTCCGAACTAGTCGTTCACATAAAAGAGTTAGTTCACTAAACCACTTCAATTGAACTGTTCATATAGGTACTCTATGCCGTCTTCTAGTGAAACTCAGTTTAGTTAGTATATTGTTCAGTTGTGTTTGTGGATTGGGCAATGAAGAACTGCACGTATATTGCAGACAATTCACAAGTTTACATTCTAGCATTTACAGAAAGAATAGTGAACTGTTTTTACTATTGTAAATATTCGAATTGTGGACCGAGCTCAATATTGAACTGGTTTCGCACACCATAAAAAACGAACAGTACAATTGCATATACACCTAAGCTATAGCTTTATAATATTAATGCAAAACCCACACGCATATGCAACTGAACCGCTGGAAGTGAGGATCTTTGCTTTGAGAAGAATTGAGGTATATCTTCACTATGTGAGAAAACGAGGTCATCTCTCTTTTCAAATTGAACTGCAGTTCACCAAAATGAGTGATTTACTTTACTCACTTATTTCAAAGAAGTGTTCTTTTAGAGCAGTTCAATCATGAACGACCCATCTCTAATATGAATTTTATTTTAATTTCTACGTCCAACTTTTAAAACAATTATTATTATTATTCAATATTTCAGCATTTTACGCGAGTAGTCAACCTCTAATAAACAGGGTGATGCTCATATAGGGGCTTATGCGAACAAGCAGTCAGTTCATTATACGCTGCCTAAATATTTCCAACTATGCTCAGAACCGAATTGAGAATTTGCAACAACATAAACAAAGCATAAACAACAACGCGAATATTCAAGTATTTTACGCAAATAGTCACTTTCACGAATACCAGTGACAAAAAAAGTTCAACACACAGTCTAACTTGATCCAATAAAGATTTTAAGGAGCAAGCTTTTTTACGATTCATGAATTGTTCCCTCTTAACTTTCGAACCTCCTCAAAAAATAGAGTTACATAAATAGCCGCAGCAGTACACAAATCCATATCCATTCATCGCTTAATCGTGAAACACAATGAATTTTAAAATATCAAAAAGTTCTTTACAACGAGAGCGTGACTGGCCGGATCGAAAAAATAGAATTGATTTGAGTAGCATATGGTTGAATTTTTGTCCGGTAAAAGTGAAATAAACCAGTTACATAAATAGCCGCAGACGTACACACATAGTATATATGTCGACAGAAATACCATTCACCGCTTAATCGTTGAGCGAAACGAATTTTAAAATATTAAAAAATTCTTTGCACCGAGAGTGAAACACGTTGGCACGGTAAAAAGAAAGAATTTATTTGTATTTTTTTCCGGAGAGAGTGAAATAGGTCAAAGTGTGAAGATTTCGATTCAGTTGAAGTCTTCATTATTTGAAGGTATCAATCACTATCAATCGCAAAATGGAAAATTTCAACGGACCATATTGGGGGTGTAAGGGTAGGCAAATTTCCGGGCACTTCGTTTCGAAATTATCCTGGATTATAAGAGATTTTGGTCACGTAGGAAAGCTCATCCTAATAAGTTATTTGGAAAGTGTTTACCTATTCATTCCCCAAGATGGTGAAAAGGGTTCGAATATGTTTTCGGGAATTCATTGAAATCTCTTAATTGGTATTTAGTTGGATATTCCAATTATAGTAACGCCAAAAAACTTATTAAGGGATTGGTTTACTGTGTTATCCCCGAAAGGATTACTCAGCAGGCAGGCTCGATGACGATATTTCCGAAACTTTCAATGTTATTAATAAATTATTTTTTTCCTAATTTTTCATAGAAGAACAATAACTTCCAAGTCTATGGAATTTAAGGAAAGTTATCGTAAGCAAACTTCGTATAACTTTCTTTTCATGCTCTGACGTCATCAATCAGGTACTTAAAGTACTTTGTATGGAAGCTACCCAAGATGTAGAGTTGTTGTGCTCATGAATACTCCATAATCTCTTGTTTTCCTCAACGTAACAAACAAACTCGACCTTCATTTTACACGAAACTAAAGCGAATAAAATTTGAGAACGATTTTTTAAATTATGGTGGATTACGCACACCTTTTAAATGACATTTGTATGGCGACTACAAAAAGGACTGGTTCGATTTTTACTTTATTATTTTTTAATAATAACCCAAACAAATTACTACCCTGAAATTTGGTATTTTCACGTTTTAGGACTAGTAGCTCAAAAAAAAAACAAGACGTAGACGCCGTACGCAAAAGCGTGTAGCTGAAAACCCGTTCAGATACTAAGTTGAAATTTTGGTGCTGTGAGGGGGAGGTCAGGAAGGGTTTTGGACGAAAAATTTTGGTTTCTATAATAGTTCTGAGGATGCTGAAACTAGGAACTCATGTAGAACTTTGATAGTGGACTCATTTGTAAAAAAATGGTCTATAGGATTTAAGGGGTGTGTAAGAGGGGTGTGTAAGAGCGGTGTGTGAGAGAGGGGTGTGTGGGAGTAGGGGAGTAGGAGGGAAAACAATGCGTTCGAAACGCTCGAAAGATGGCATTAAAACATTCTAAAATCCATACCTCCTGAACAGTTGATGGTAGAAGGTTGAAACTTTATGGTTGCCTTAAGGAATACTAGGAGCTCTAGACAAGGACTAAAATTTTGAAGAGGGGGGGAAAATTTTTGGATTACAATATCTTCCGAACCAATTGTACCAGGAAGATAAAATTTGGTTTCTGTACATAGGATTAAAAGTGGAGTCCACTGAATGTACAATTCTTGGGGAAGGACGAGCAGCACGAAAGTAGGGGTACGCAAATTTTCAGATATGATCTTAAATTTTTTACAGAAGTTAGGCCCAAAAGACCTCTTGCAGGGGTGCTGATGTAGGGGGTGATGTTAAGAGGGGATGGAAAGAAAAAAATTCTGATTTATATTTCTCATATAGGATTTCGCAGCACTTATACAGGGCCATTGCTTGGACAAGTGCTGGCTGCCAAGCGTTGGGAGCCATCACTGGTTAACCTCTGGGACATCGTAGACCGTCAAGCGTTGGCTAGCGAACCTTTGTAGTTAGGTACTAATGTAATGTATAGATTCTCAAAAACCGCAACGGATACAAAGCTAAATATTTGCCAACAGTCTGGGCGCAACTTTATTACTTGTTGGGTAGAAGGCCTGAACGCTTTCAATGCTGAGATGAGATGCAGGTTACTATGTGATTGACAAACTAAGAATCAACATTCTTATTCTTAACGTGGTTATTCTTTAGGTTGTAAGCAGCCATAGAGATATATATACTGGAGATGACAAGCAGCGATTGAGTTGAAGGCGGACGTCGTCGCATTTACTTGCACACAAAACAACAACAATGGACATAACGAACCTGTTCTGTCTCACTCACTCGCATGCTAAAACAACAACAACGACCCTGTTTTGTCTCACTTCTCATCGTGTTTTTGGCTTCAAAGCGCTTTATACCAAAACCGGTGGCTTGTCGTCTCCAGTAGCTCTATGTAAGTAGCATACTAACCTACACCGTATATCAGTATTAAATGGGTCCCGGATTTCTTTACTAAAAAAAAACTAAAGTTGCGCCAAGACTGCTAACAGACTTTCTTCATATTCGTCACCTATTGGAAAATGAACGCCAAATTAGAGATTTGTAGCTTCAATCCACAGTTGCCGACTAGCACCTTCAAGCCACTCTGCAAACCTCTCACAGTTTTCTACAGTATTAGGAAAATTTAGCTAGATTCAAACCAAATCTAGGCTGTCCAGGTCGGGTTCAAAAGATCGAAATATCGACATGAAAAACATGTGTGAAACCCAACCGGATGAATGGCCTAAAGCAACAACACCTTGACATTTTTAACGCAAATTAATTGATTGCAAAACATCATTTCGTGTTGCATATTTCAAGCCTATCACCTCAGCCGCTTGAAACGATGCAATTACAAAACTTTTATCGCAACAATACAATAGAAGATCCCAACAATAATAACTCCATCTCAATTTGTAATGCATCCGAGCAAAGTTTCATAGCTTCTCATGTACGAAAATTATACAGCAAGGCAGCAACATGTTTCAGTTTTCAAGTAACCTGACTTTAACTTGTCTTGTCCCCATTAAGAAAAAAAAAACCAAAAACAAAATAATAATAATAAAATCTGCAAACCTCGCGCATTTTCATACTTTCACTTAAGATGCAAGAAAAAAATCCGAGTCGCATTTCATTAAAAGCGAATCCAGCTCACACAGAAACCCGATTAGATTACAACGCTACGCGCTACATATTCCGTCGGCGACGACAACCTGTAGTTTTGTGTGCGAATCTCGTTTTAATTTAGCTGTCCTAATTGCATTTCCTGATGTGTTTATCCACGTTTCGCCCGTCCACCCGGGTCACCCACCTGCCTGCTTTTCTCCTCCGCCCACGCATCACCTGCTTACTACGATAAGATCTGTCGCAATGCCATCACTTATCATTAAGGACGATGCCCGTACCTGGAAGGATCTAGCATCCCATCCCTTGGCCATTAAGAAAAACCAAATTAAAGCTAGACCAAGTCGAGGCAAGAAAATAGGTTCCACTCTTGTAATTACACACCTCAGCAGTCAACACGACGACGACGTCAGAGTGAAATGGTGGAAACATCCTTTTTCTTCCCCGGACCGTCGTCCTTAAGAGGATAAGACTTGACACAATTTCAGATGTTACCTTTAGTTTCGCTACGACGAAAAACAACTTGAGCAAAAAGAAGCAATGGTGCGTCAGGCATGCAAAGTTGAAAAAAATAAGAATCTGCAGTGTTCCATCAGAACCGGCAACTAGAAAAGAAAACTGTGGAAAAACTTTGCGCAATAGAAAGAAAGGATCTTTTATGTTAGCCTAAGAAAAGTTTTCGGTATTGTTCACGATGAAAATAATTGTGCCTATGGATGATGGCTGTCCCACATGACATTTTCTTCGGCGAAGATACAGAGGAAACAGGTGTAGGAAATATGTCGGGGCATTCAACTGAAAGTCGACAGGACTTAACTGCGCCCAGAACGATGCCTTTTCAGTTTTCACCTGAATGTTATCGTGTAAGGGGAGGAAATTAAACATGCCAAAATACGAAGTGTTCAACACACTACACAGTGTTTTGTGCAAAATCGCTTTTAATTTCTACATTAAACAGATCAAATACAACTTAAAAGGTGCAGCATTGAAGACAATTTATAAGATGGTAAGCAAAATGAAAGATCAATAATAACTCCACATTCAATTTCGTACAAAAAAGATTGGACAAAAGATTATCGCACAGTTGGAGGACATACTCTTAATCTTCACGTGCATCATTGGCACTCAATAGCCAAGTTAAAGAAGAATCGGACTTTGCTAAGAAGATTAAGACCAAGACATAGCTGTGCAAGACTGAGATCAAAACGAAGAGCCAACTGTACAAGACGAAGACTAGATCTAGCACGACCAACATTTCTACGATACTAGTCTTACTCTAATTGAAAACTTCCTCGGACCTGTGAGGGAAGACTCGATCTGGAGAATACGATACAATAGAGAATTGTATGCCATCTTTGATAATCCAGAAGTATCGTTCCTCATAAAATTTAAGAAGCTACAATAGGCTGGTCATGTGGAGCGGATGGATGACGGAAGAATCCCCAAACGCACATTAAAGGGAAAAGTTAATGGACAGAGACCAGTTCGAAGCGCTGGGAGGATTCTATTGACGCAGACAGCAAATCACTGCTAAGATTCTCAAACTGGAGGACTCGGTCACTGAAGCAAGAAGGCTGGAGGCGGTACATACAGGACGCCAAGGTCCGATTTGGACTGTAGCGCCATCGTAAGTAAGTAAAAGTAGAAATCCAGCAGCTTTTAAAGTTAAAATATAAAAATTTAAAAAGTTTTTCTTGTTTTCCGGCGTCAGTGGAGTTTCAGGTGTCAAAACCCAACAGGAAATCCCCGACTGTTGATTAATCGCTGTTCTTGAGGACATGACAGTTGGAAAACCTTCACTGGATAGGCCAGTTTATAAGACTGTGTTGGAATAGGTCCGAAGGAGCTGTTTCGTCATCGGATGGCATAGACTCGTCAGAGGGTGTATCATGCCTACTACTATTGCAACCAATTTTATTATCTACGAATTATATACTTAGTGAAATTCTTGCCATCACATCCTTATACTTAAGGGGGTACATCCGAGTAGAAATTTATTTTTTTTCAAAATTTTTTTTTTCACTCATCTTAAAGTTTGCAGTCTTAAGAATATTGTGTGTAAATTTCATATTGAAATTCCAAGAACTGTGAAAGTTATGGGCAGTTAACCGGAATGGGACCTTCATGAATTCTCTATATAGAGCGGCATTCAAACGCGATTATCTCGAAACATACTTTTCAAAGACGGTCCCCAAAATCTTCGGAAAACGGCTTGACCGATTGCTTCCAAAATTTCACATAACATTTTTGGATAGGTTTTCTACTTCGCTACGTAGGATTTTTTTTTTAACTTATTTACTTTTTTTTTATTAAGCCAGAAAGGTCGATAATTGAGGTTTAAAACTGAAAATCAAGTTCAATCGGCCGCCATTTTGTGAAATTTTTTTTTTTCAAAAACCCCTACGTAGCGAAGAGCATCATACTTTACATTTTCAGAATCTTTTTGAAATTTTTGTTTTGAATCAACCGCCTGCATGTAATCTTGGGAACCGCAGAGCGTGCGAGCGACGGACTTTCTTTACGCCGACCCTGACAGCAGCGCCCCTGATTGATATATATTTATAAAAAAAAATTATGAGCGTACCTCAACATATATACATTCGAATAAAACCAACCTGGATAAAATCGAGCAAATAGTTTTTGAGATAATAATTTCTAAAATTCACCTATTTTTTCTGCTTTCTACTCGGATGTACCCCCTTAAGGCACTGAAGATCATCTAATATTTCTACCAATTTGGTGGAAATTTTTGTTGTTGGCTAGGATATATAAAGCTCAACGCTAAGTGCGCGGCATCGAATCCAGCCAATTTTATTTTTTTTTTCCTAATTGAATGAGAATGAGAATGGAATTTTTCATGGTGAGAAGCTACCATAGAAGCAAATTTTAAGAAGTTTTTGTTGTTTTCCGGCGTCAGTGGAGTTTCTGGTGTGAAACCCAAACACGAAATCCCCAACTGTTGATTAATTGCAGTCCTTGGAGTCGACATTTGATCTTTCCGCATGAAAAATGAAAACATTTTGTTGTATTTATGTCCTTCAGTGTCGGACCAAAATATACATAAGTAATTATTTTGTTCCAAATTTGAGCAATAAATAGGTTAACATATTTCACTTTCTATGCAGCTTATATTCTTTATAGTAATTTTTTAAAAATATATTTTTACACATTTTTTTTATTACTGTATTTTTATTTAAATTTTTTTTGTTCGACTTTTTTTTATTTTATTTTATTTACTTAATTTTATTTTATTTACTTTATTTTACTTTTTCATATTTCATTTTACTTTAAAGTCGTGCTCTCTATAGCTCACCCACTTTGATGTGGCACCGTGACAATTCGTGTTATAGAAGTTCGACTGTATTATAATAACATTTTGTTAAAATAAACATTTAAATTTAAATACAATTTTTAAAAGTTCATTGAGCAGAAGAATGAAGAAACAAATTCTTTACTTTATTTTTGTTGTATTTAACTTTTGGTTTATTTTTATTTTGTTTTATTTTATTTTTTTCTCTATTTTCTATTTTACTTCCTTTTTCATATTTTTTTTTTAAAACAAACTTTTATTTTTTTTATTTTTAATTTTACCTTATTAAATTTTTTTTTTTGTTTTACTAAATAACTTTTTCACTTTTAAGGTTTTCTGTTTTTTGTCATCTACATATAGTCAAGCCCGTATTAGGCGACAGGCTATAAGTTTTTCTTCATCTCGTAGTTTTGATTTATCCGAAACAGGGTGACAATTTGAGTTATAGAGGTTCAACTGTACATATTTGTATTTAATTTCTTTTTAAATATTTTTTTAAATTTATTAAATTATTTTTTTAAATAGTTTACATCTTATTTTTATTATTTTCTTTAAATATTTTGTATATTACATTTTAGAAAAAATCCTTTGAAAAGAAATGTTTAAAAGAGTCAGTGGCGTACAATATGCAATGATTTGAAACTTTCAAAATTCAGAACTTAGATTTTTGAAGAAGACTTTTGCGTTTTAATGAACCAACGTACTTTGTATCTAAAACCTTCCTTAAATTATCGTGCTCGAACGGTTTTAAAGTTAGCTTTTTGGTTTCTTGGGCAAAAAAAAACATTTTCCGAGCCTTTGTTTTATGTTTTATATCTCCCCTCGTATGTACCGAAAACACGGTTGATCTTAGATACTTTCTTCGTGGGCAATTATTTTTTAAAATTACACTGATACGTGGAATTGTTCACACTAGGGACCAGTAATTGCATTCACGTGGTAAAGAAAAAAAATTAAACTACAAACGCACCACCAGTGGATACAGAAACCTGAAATGGCGCAGAAAATCGATTGGAGTTCTGCCATAAAATATAACGATCGTTCTTCTAACTTTTAACCATAAGCCATAAAAATCCGCGATATCATCATTAATTTGATATCACACATTTTCATACGACAGAACTTATTCGGGCCCGAACTTGTATGGTGCCACCGTTCGTCTCATCCTCGGTATCGTCTATAATATCCGCAGACAAGAATTTTATTTATTTTTTATCTACTCACTATCTCAATTCAGTCTATCAGCAACGAAGAACCCTGCCAAGAATCTTAAATTGAAAGGAATCTGAGCGCACAGCTCTCAAATCGATTTGAGGAAATGAACAGAAATAAAATAATAAAAACACAAGGAATTCCGTAAGTGAGCGAGTGCCTTCCCGCCCGCCTTCCTTACATCAATATGCCAATTAGGAAACATTACCAAGTGTTTCTTGATAGCTTCTGGCTGACTTGAGTTTTTCTCATGATAAATTCTTTTCGGAAATCTTCAAGTGCTTGCATAAGACTAAGAACCAACGAAAAACAAAATTACATAAAAAATAGTCTCGGAAGACACCTTCCTCGACATGGCAATAATGTTTTATTGCCTTCAGCCAAAAATGGAAGAGACGGAAGTGTGTGGTCTATAGAAGAAGCGAACAGGACCTTCAGATTTTTCAGCTCAGATATTCCACGAGCAATAAATAGTCTGGCCAAAAACTACAACAAACGACTTGCTGTCGACATTTACAAATCTTTTATGCCATGTCTGCAATTTTTCCTTCAATCGACGCATTGACTGACTCATTAATTGCATGTGAAATCGAACCGTGTGTCGTCGCTTGTCGGTAAAGATAAAATAAAATCTTTTATAAAATTTACGATCATGCAGATTCGATACGAGTGTGTGTGTGTGTGCTGCTTAGGAGAAATATTCGGGAAGCAATCGATCGATTTTTATCTAAGTGTGGGATGAAAAGAATTCCTCCGCCTACCCTCGGTTGACTGTCACGAACGATTTTTCATCAATCTTTAATAGTTGGGATAATATTTCAATCAATCAATCGGAAATAATTGCGAAACCAAACGGTTTTCACTAAGCAATGCCATTCGGCCGCAATGGGCGTAATAGAGTTAGAGCATTAGTTGTTTATTGTCAAGGGGAAATTTAAATTAGAAATAAACCCCTAGTCGTGTTCAGAAGACTGTTGTTAAGTGCGATCGTTCCTTTATATGCCTGCTGATGAGCAAATGTTAATACTGTTGACGAAACGGACCAAGTATTAAGTATCAGTCGAAACTAGAGAATTAGCATGTTGTCTTGTCATCGAAGACTACTCCGACACCGACCAGGAAAACGGATCAAACAACGTATGGTACACCAACCTCCCCCACCCCCTTACCACTTGTATTTAAAAAAAACTGTAAATACTAGTGCCTCAACAACTGCAACACAAATTGATTACAAAAGTATGAACTTTAGACTGAAATTTTACCTTTGTTTGTGTAGTAAAATATAAAAACTTTGGAATAAAAAAAAAAAACAATTTTAAAAATTTGTATGTAGAAATAATAAAAATGTAAAAATAATATGGAAAACAAATTATAGCAAAACACAACAAATAAAAAGAACACAAAATCTAAACAAAACAAAAAAATAATAATAAATTTAAAAAAAAAAATTAAAGATATAAATAATAATTTAAAAAAATAATAATATAAATTAAAAAAAAAATAATAATATAAATTAAAAAAAATAAATAATATAAATTAAACAAAAAATAATATAAATGAAAAAAAAATAAACGAAAATATAAAAGAAATTATAATAAGAAAAAAGAAATATTGAGAAAAAAACTAAAACAAAAGAAACAAAATGCAAAAAACAAGAAACTAAAAAGAAGAAGAAAATTAAGGACATAATAAAAAACAGAAGAACAGAACAGTAAATTTTAAAAGCTATAAAAATAAAAATAACGACAACTAAGCAATACAATTTTAAAGATTAATTAATTACATAATTATAAAAAAAATATTAAATAAAAGAAAGATAAATAAATAAAAAAAGAAAAACAAATAAACAAAAAAAATGTATATACATATTACATTTTTTTTGTAAATAGGAACACAAAACACGAATAAAAAAATATGTTAAAAATAGAAAACACAACAGGAAATTGAAGAAGCAACAAAATTTACAAAACGACAAAATGATTTTTATAATATAAATAAAACAATAAAAAAGAAAGAATTAAAAAAAATTATTAAAAATATTGAAAACTAATATATTAAAAAATATTGTTACATCCACACTCTGGCGACCCGAACCTCTTATCAACAACATCGAAGATTTCAAAAAGAACTACAACCTTCCAATATCGAATTAGAATAGCATAGAAAGCTCTATACAATTCTAGCATATTCTACACACATCAACAAATATGCTGGAACTATATCTCGACTCAACATATATAGTATATAAATGCAGCAAGCTTTATACACGAGATCAATATTTCTACTGTAAGAACTAGACGAGGGTGAGTTCTAGTGTGTAAAGTGAATTTCAATTATAACAGCACCGGAAAGAGTGTAATAAATGGAATGAAAATTAATAAGGTAATTTGTGTTTTTGTTAATTTTAATCGAATTGTGTTGAATTAGTACACGAAAATATTAACTAAAAACAGACATATAAAAACAATAGAAAAATAACAAGATAAAAAAATTAAAAACAATAAAAAAGAAAAAAAAAACAGATAAATAAAAAAGAAAACAAAACAGATAAATAAAAAAAAATACAATATAAAAAAACGATAAAAAGTAAAAACAAAAAAATAAAATAGGAAAACACAACAGCAAGTTAAAAAGCAACATAAATCAAATAAATAATAAAAAAACAAGAAGCATAACATTAAAATAAATAATAACAAAAACAATAAGAAGCATAACATTAAAATAAATAAAAAAAATAAAAACTTAACGAAAACTAAATAAAAAAGAAAATAAAAATAAAATTTAGAAATAAATAAATTAAATAATACAAATTTTAACTAAAACCCGGGAAAAGAAATAAAAAAAACCACAGAAAAAGACCAAATAATAAGATTAAATATATCGCAGTCACGATAGGCTCTAATCCAATCGTATAATACTCTAGATGAAATTCTTAACTTTAATTTATATTGTAGTTGGGGATAAGCCAAAATCGGGCGTGCTCATATAGTTTGCTCTTTTTTAAGGACTCTTATTTGGTTGCTCCTCGAAAGTGAAACACAATATCTTCTGTTATATCTGGAACTTTAGGTAAATTACCGAAAGCTTGAGGAAAGACTCACTCGATTTCTAGCATATTTATCACTTTAACTGGAACCATTTAAAAATGAATGTGTATACAATTTCAATTTCCTAGCTTGAAGCATTCAAAAGTTATCGGAAAACACTCGTATCTCGTAGGCACGTGTTTTAGTGGCGTTTGTACGGAAGCCACTCGAAGAAGTGAGAGGATATCACCCAATAGCAAAACCGATCCTACTTTTAGCTCTAAACTAATTCCTATAAAATTTAGGACCATTATTTCTTAAGTTAAACCCTAACCGGAACTTTAACTGGAAGTTTTGTATGAAAATATGTCAGTTACAGTTCCAGTTAGAACGTAACTGAACATCAGAACACAGTAAAAAATATCCATTGAAATTTAAATCTTTTGGATAGTAGACAAATATGCCACACCTTTTCAAGTAAATTTACATTGGGATGTAAAAGTCAATTTGAATGTAATTTTCAATTTTCGGTCAGTAAATTTCAATTTGCAATCAGATAATTTCAACTTCGAAAGCAGCAAATTCACTGGATATTCTCTTGAATATAACCTCTAAAAAAATTTTATAATTAGCACTATTTAAGATACACTTATTTCTACTTCTAATATTATTTCTGACTGACTTACTCTTAATAAAACACTTGACTGTAGGTAGGCATCTAACCCGCCATCAATTCTAGTTTTGCGTAACAAAAAAGAACGTAATTTTCAATTCATATATAAATATAGTTAATTTTACACGAAATTTTGCGTAATTTTGGGAGCCTTTTCATGTAAATATTGTACGTTTCAATTGAAAAGTATGTATACATAAATAATTTACTAATACCAGTAATTTTATGTAAAAGTGATTGAAATGTGTACTTTTACTTGAAAAATGATATATACTGGAAATTTCAAGTAAAAATTGGATTGAAAATTCAATTAGACTTCCAAGTTCAACAATTTCTCTAGGTAAAGTGGGTCATGAAAATTGAATGCACATACTTTCCAAGATTCATTGTATGGCAGCTACACGAAGGACTAAAACGACTTTCTGCGTACCAATTCTTCTATATACCACCATTAAAATGTTAAATTGGGAAACATTTAAATTTCCCAACTTGAAACGTTCTGAAGTTATCGGTCCATGTTCTTGATCACGTGCTTTGAGGCCTTTTTGTATGTTAGCTACTCGAAGGAGTAAAGGGATTTCGCTGACTAATAAACTTGAACTTCATTTTCACTCAAATCTAATAGAATAACACAAGAGCAAATTAAAAAAGCAACATAAATATTAATAAAAAAACCATAAAAAGAAAACAATAAAATTCATTAAAAAAGAATAAAAATTAAAACTAATGAAAACTAAATGAAAAAAAGAAAATATAAATTTTAGAAATAAATATATTAAAAAACTGCAATATTAACTAAAACTCGGCAAAAAAAACAACAACAGAAAAAAACCAAACAATAACAATGTAAAAAAGATAAGGACCAGGCTATAACACGATAAAAAAATACAAACAATAAACAAATAACAAAAAAGAAATAAAATAGAACAAGATAAAAAACAGATAAAAGTATTATAAAAAGAGATTTAAAATAAAAAGCCTAAAAGATAATAAACACAAAATGAAAAAATCGGAACAAGAAAATGCGCATACAAATGAAAAATACTTAATCAATTTTAAATCGTAAATTATTTTTATTGGATCCGAACAACGATAAGAAAAAAAATACATACATACATACATCTATTTTATACCTAGAAAATAAAACACACTTCGAAGGTTTCAATCTGGGAATTGGGACAAATTGTTATTAAGGGTGCGAGTGTTTTGCTTCTGTGCTCTTACAATAATTTAAATAGTATACACTATGCACTATTATTTTTTTTAAACCAAATAACAATCCAAAGGGTTTTGGGTAAACAAAATTAAACAACTTCAATATGTGCTCATCGAGCATTTTTTGACCGTTCGATTTTGGGAAAACGAACAAGAAATTTAACTCTTGTTTTGAAAAGTCAATAAAAATTAACAAAAAACTATTTTTTTTTAATTTGATTTTTATGACACTGACCGTTCAAAAAAGCAAAACATACGTCGTACAAAGAGACGGTAAAATTTATTTATAAAAATTGAATTAATTAACTTAAAAAGTAATCGATGCGACGTAGATATTGACTACATTTTTTTTTAGAAACATACACGTACCTATTTATTTCGTGTCTGCAAGCCACTACACATAAAACACGTACGTATAGACAGAAAGTATTTCAGAACTACAAACTTTTTAATCGATCGGAATAATTTTTATTACAATAACAAAGTAGTTTAAAATTGTTCGTAGTTCACGATTCTTTTCAAATCGCCCAAAATGTTTTGATATTTCTGTTCGAATAACAACGGTGGACCCACTACGCAGCCCTCGTATAGACCATGGCAAAATTCCATGCAAAGGAAAATAAATACGATGAGACGAGTACGTTGTGTAAATATTTGCGCAAATGAATGGAGTTGTTTTTTTGTTATTTATATTTAAGTCGATTTTAAGAAGGCGAAAAGATATGCTGGTTTTATCCCTTCAACCCCTCATATTTTACCAGATTACCACTTAAAATGTGAAATTAATAGGTGGACTGTGGAAAAACAATTTTACAAGATGTGGTCGAAGTTTTCCATTATCAAGTCTAGAATAGGGAAAACTTCGATAATATAAAAACAAAAAAATAGTAGTACATTTCGCATGTATGAGCAAAAATCGTACCCTTAAAAGATATTAAGGTCTTGCTGTCCCCTGTCTCGGCATCAGAAAGATTCGGAAGTTTATCGAACTGCACCACGATGCGCAATTTTCAAATCGTCCAAGCGAGAGGAAATCTGCAGCCCCAACCAAGTATTTCAGACTTTGTGCTTCTTGTCATGATGCCAAATTAGCAATATGTTGATATCTTCTACCTGGCAGAAATAAAAAATATATAAAATTTGTTGTTTGCTCCTTACTTGAAACAGACTAAACAGACATGTGCTGCACGTACAGACTTCAGGACTTTAACGACCAGATAAAAATTTAAATATTGAAAAAAAATTTATGTTGAGTCATTTCTGTATCATGTTAAAGTATTTTATTGTTCTTACTAACGTATCTCATTAATTATTCCATAAGATTTCTCTAATAAAATTGTGACAATCGCTGAGACTCGCCGAAATTAATAGTGTACGAATATTTTTGTTAGCCTCATTGTTGTTACTTATTTCATTAATCAAGTGCTATTCGTCGAAAAGAAAACAACTCGAAAAAGGTGGCTAAATTTTTTTTCCGATTTGATTGTATTACGTCCAGTATTCGAGTATGTACCTATTATACATTTAAAAAAAAGTTCTTAATTTTGTCGAAAAGAATTTAGGAATGCAAAACTACTTTAATTGCACTAGGAAAGAAATTCCAACTTTTTGAAAGGTTCTTGCACGAAAGGTATGTTTTTTATATGGATCACGATGGCATCGTTCAAATTTAAAAATTAGTTCAGGTTTTCGATAGTAAGATAATAATTATTATCTGTAAATACCAGCCATTTCATATACATATATGAGGCGGTTACATAGTGGACCAACTCTCATTTTTTTAAAAAACTGAGTTCAGTACAGAAATCGACTTGTCAACCACCTGGCCAAACGACCAGATTCCTCAAAACAGCAGCCAACCAATTCACCAAGTACAAAAAATTAATTGAGTTGCTCAATTTCCAAATAAAATATAAACTTTTTCAAGTTCACCAAATCTTCACTTGCCATTATTTCGGTTGAGCTTCTGGTGATGAAGGTCCACTCTGGTTCTAACCGCGTCATATATAGTGCGATCAAAATCAATAGACAAAAACAACAACAACGGTGCACGTACATCACACCAGTGTACATACTTGCTGCCGCCTTGACATTGTATATGTTTTTCCTATAGCTTCTGCTCCTCATCTATCTTTGTTTAGCATCTCTGCAGTATTGGTCCACCCTTGGTTCCTAGTATTTTGGAACAGCCTTGGTTTCTAGAAATGGGCCAGAATTGGTATCTGTCCTTAGGATATTTAAAGGTTCTGGAATTAGGGTAGTTTTAGTTCCTAGCATTTGGAGGCAATATTAGACCAGTCTAGATTCTTAAGCATTGAGACAGCAGATATAAACTTTAAGCCTTGCTCTCTGCCTAGCTTTGCTTAATGGCATTAGACTATGGTTCATGGTTTTGAGCATCGTTCTTTTTTTGATTTTTAGTGTATGGCTTTGTTCTCGAAATAAGACGTGCATCTTTGTTCCCTCAATGTTGGCCTCAGCCATAGAGCTACTGGAGACGACAAGCCACCGGTTTTGTATAAAGCGCTTTGAAGCCAAAAACACGATGAGAAGTGAGACAAAACAGGGTCGTTGTTGTTGTTTTAGCGTGAGAGTGAGTGAGACAGAACAGGTTCCTTATGTCAATTGTTGTTGTTTTTGCGTGCAAGTGAATGCGACGGCGTCCGCCTTCAACTCAATCGCTGCTTGTCATCTCCAGTATATATCTCTATGGCCTCAGCTTGACAAGCTTTGACTCAAGCCTCTGCCTACTTTGTAGATTCACTCGCATCATGGACAATAGTTCACTTCCAAAACCAGAATACTTTGTAATCTTAAAATGCGAATTCCATTTAGGACAATTACCACGGAAGCTACATTATGGACAACACATCCGTCATGATCAAGCCATAAAATGTCCACTAAATTCATCAATCTTAAGAATCTAAATAATCTGAGACTGTTCTAAGTTCGTGCTCATCCAAATGATCCATTACAAACAGTTTCTTGTCTTTCTGTGTACAAACATCATGTGTGACCTTTTTTCGTTTACTCCTTTCCGCCGTCCTGCAATTTACAATCTATTTCCACTCCGATGTACACATGAACTCAACGCTTTCGTATCAAATCTAAATCCGCATATTTTTCCCTGAATTACCACTGAACGCAAAGAGCAAAGAAAATCCCGTGCGTGGAAAACTATTTTCATTCCTCGTCTAGATATAAATGGTGATGTCTAGAAAAAGAACCAGCCGGCGGAAGCAACGAATTCTTCGAAAAGGTCACTTTTCGCAAGAGCGGAATTGCACAAAGTAAGCAATACTCGAAGGGAAGGGAATGTATTTACAATCCGAATGTCTTACAAGCATTATTGCTCAAGTTCGACATTGGATTAGCGCGCGCACCGCAAGCCAACTTAGGGATTAGCCTTGAGGAGTTGAGAAGACGTCGATCGGATGGATGGAGTTTGATGGCACACTCTCATCTGGCAGCTCCCAATGTGTACATATGCTATTTTCGTACGGAAGAAAATCCACTCAAGATCTAAATCCCCCCAGAGGAATTGGAAATCGGAAGGACCGAGAGTTTTCCATTTCCCCATTCATAAGAGGCAGCTATCTACACATTCAGGACAGGGATTTGTGAAAATCTATCGAGTGTATTGTACGGAGAAAAGCGAGCAAAAGTTACGTTTCACTTGAAGGGTCGTGGGCCCTGTTTCTTGGAAAGAAATGCGCTTCCCCCTTTGGGAGCTCTTTCCGAAGCGTTTTAATTGTTTTCGTTTGCATTTACCCGGATGATTTTAGGAATTCGAACGGCAAAAAACAGGCAGTAAAAGAAAAGCTCAAGCTGAAAGACATTTTGCATCGCTAGCGCAATCGATTCCACGTTCTTGAATACCGGAAGAACAATTTCAAGAACACTATTCTTGTCGACTTCGGTATTTTTCTTCTAGCCATAGTGTCACTGAACTTGAAGAAATCAAATTGGGCGGTCGGATTAATGGTTTTAGGTGTTTTATGTAGAAACGTTGGGGTCACCTTGTAATGATTTTGACACGTTATTTTCCCCGCCCGAAGATGTATTGAGCGTATTCTTATGTTACACCGAACGGGTTCCTCTTCTTAACTTAACTCCTACACATGATAGACCTAAGAGCCTAGTTGAGATTGGATTACAACAAAAAACTGGCTTAAGAGGAAGTCTACGCTATCATTTTAAAGTGCGTGGGACTTACACCAGTTTAATCAAGAAACCCAGCAATGTAACACTAACATCCATATCAAAAGCATTCACCTGCCCAATTCTAGTGAAAATAAGGACAGCGAAAAAAAACTGTAATCAGTTTGGGAAGACTTCCTGGTAGGTGCGAAAGATGCAAGCCAAGTTACATTGGAGTTAAAAAGGCGGATATTGTTTCATTCTAGTGTTTTATTGACTGTCTTACTCAGAGTACTATTGGCACGAACTTACCTTATCTTATCTTTTCGTACTCCACCACAGGGCAAAAGAAATGGAGATGGAAGGGAACTGATTTCTCAAAGAAAAGATACCATCTTACTCTACAGGCGTATACTCGTAGAAAGACCGATGAACAAGCAACAATTTTTTGTTTTCAATGCTAATATCGCGGGTAAATTAGGGTCGTAGAGAAACTTTTATAGCAAATTATGCAGAACAATTCCCATGAAAATTAAGATACTCTGGACCAAATGCAGGAATTATATTGAGGCACCATTCCAATAACCAGTCCAGGTGATTGTATTTGTAGCGAAATTCTAGGTTAGGTTAGGTTTAGAAGGGTAACATTGTGTCTCAACCCATCACGAGAGATCACTATGGATCCATTGTGCTCCCCTCGTATAAACCGGGCACTTAGACTATTGATTCCAAATATTGCTCTTCTTTATGAAGAGAGTAGTTCTCCATAAAGGTATCATCGCAAGTTCTGATAGATCGGTCAAGGAGAATTTCCACAAGTACCGATATCTGGTACGTGCCAGACTTTCACATTCACACACTAGATGCTCCAGTGTCGGGTCAACATTCTCGTCACCACAGCGATACAGATCAGCCATGGGTATTCCCAGTCTTTCTCCATGTCTCCCAAAAGGAAAGGTTCCCGTTAAGACCCCTATGAGTTGTCTGCATATGTTTCTGCCCAAAGACAAAATGAAGCTACAGTTCTTCTTATCAAGTTTCGGCCAGCATATTCTTGCTTGCCGGCAACCCGAGAGATTCAATATGAATCAATCATTCCCTTTACACGTTCAATGGGACATAGAACCGACTCATCGGCCAGCTCTATGCTCATCTCCGACCCCCTTCTGGCGAGCTCGTCCGCCTTTTCATTTCCAGGGAAGTCACTGTGACCAGGAATCCAACTGATCTTCAGGTTGCTATTCAGACCTACCATCTCCAATATTCTTTTAGATTCGCCCACAAGTCTGGATTTAGTGATGTGCGCATCAACAGCCTTGATAGCAGCTTGGCTGTCAACATAAATAGTTATTGTACCATTCCCGCACTGTTTCCACACAATTATTTCAGCTGCTTTTGTCAATGCAAATATCTCAGCCTGAAACACACTCCTAGCCTAAACGATTCCATAATGTCGAGGTCGCAAGAGTACACTCCTGCGCCCGTTCCGCTTTCCATCTTAGAGCCATCAGTATAGATAGCAAACGTGTCTGGAGCGATGATCCCTGATCCCCACTCCAGTCTGGTGAGAATATTCACAGCATAGGAATGTCCAAAACTGCAAGACGGTGTCCTGTAGTCGGTGCGCTCCGGAATGCCGGAACATAGGGAAATTGACAAGATCCTAGTGTGGCCCACACTGCCTTCCATCCAATAGCCTGCCTCACGCAGACGCAAAGCACTCCTTGCCACTATTGATTTTACCGCTAATTCCAATGGGATTATGTGGAGCATTACCTCCAGAGCCTGGGAGACCGTGGTACGTAAGGCACCAGTAATCCCAATGAGTGCCATTCTTTGAATTCTGCTCTTTGCGACCCTGTTAGTTCCGACATCCAGCGCAGGCCACCACACCAGTGACCCGTACGTAAAGACAGGTCTAGCTACCGTGATGTACACCCACTGGACTATCTTCGGGTTGAGGCCCAAGGTTTTCCCCACCATTTTCTGACAAACGTAGTAAGCATTCGATGCCTTCTTGATTCTGTCGTCAATAGTGAGTTTCCAGTTCAACCTAGGATGAAGATAGATTCCTATGTACTTCACACTAAGGGAAAGCAGGATGGTAACGCCATTCAAACGTGGGAGTTTGATTTCTCGGTCTTTTTTTCTCGTGAAGAGGATAAGGCTTTTCTCCGGATTGATGTTGAGACCGCAGTTACCAGCCCACCTTCTCAAGGATTTGAGCCCAACTTCTAGCAAATTGCTCAAGGTGACCAGGAACATACTTCTCAGCATCAAGACGATATCATCTGTGTAAGCAACTACCTTGACACCGGTCAAAGAGAGAGCCTGTAAAATTTTGTCAACCACTATGACCCATAGCAGTGGAGATAGCACCCCACTCTGCGTGGTTTCACGGGTCCCCAAAGAGGAGTTGATAATTCTTCCCCTAGCATCGACACGATTCAGCACGTAAATTCATGAAATTCTAACCATTTCATAGCTCCTTTAACTATGCTAAAGATATGATCATTCTAATCAAAATAATCACCAAATTGGTTGAAATATAAGATGAACTTCAGTGCATACACCTACCTACCTTAATCATAAATTCAAATCAAATTATAATTCGTGGAAATGAGTTTCTGTTCTACATCGCACATATGGAGAAATCTCAGCAATACCAGCAGCTTGTAAGGGTGTTTCAGATAGTAGGCATGATACACCCTCTGATTTATCAGTGCCATTCGATGACGAAACAGCTCCTTCGAACCTAGCCCATCACAGTTTTAAAGTGGCACCTCCACTGAACTTTTTTATTTATCGGTAGAGTATGTTGAAAGTAAATTTTTCGGGTCGACAATCTTTAATCGAATTCCAAGTCCCAATAGATAGATACGATTATACTCCCTTGACAAAGTTTAACTGACTAGTTTCGGATAATTCGTCCGGTACCTTTCACTGCAAATCCGGACAATCGGAAAATACATTTGCGTGGGCCCATTGATGCATGTCTTGACCACTATCCAATCGCACCATTCCGGTATATTGATATGTTCTGATTGTAATCTCCTGAATACCGCAGTGAATAATTGAACAGATGTGAGACTCAATTTGGTAAGTTGCCATCAATTTTATAGTGTTCAAAACTATAGTCGTTCAAGTATACATTAAATAACACACATGTCAGTCTGAGGCACCATACAGTCTACCCTTATTGCTCTCTATGTGAATCTTCCTTAAACTTGACCTCTTTTAGTGGGTACTTAGAGCAGAGACCGTTTTTATATTATATTATCCTCGTATAAGGACGATTTTGTTTGCATTTTACGATCCTATGCAGAGCTACTATAATATTTCATAATTGGAGCAGGGCATCCGAGGCCTTCTTTGATTCTACCGCATGAAAGGAAACATAGTCCTTGCTCTAAATCGACTTGGCTTTCATATTTCGAGTCGGTTGGGCTATCAACCCACCCATTGGGGATGCTGACCCTATTCTATAGCCCCCATATCATGACCTCACTGTATCCTACTAGATGAATGGAATAGCACTCTCTGCATTAATAATTTTGATAATAAGCAATTAATATAATTAGAAGTGCTTCTGTATGCTTGAGTTGATGGCGAATTTCAATGCCCTAATGAATTTAGTTCGAGCTTATTTTCAGACGTGTTATACATGGTAATCGGATTTTAATCTAATTATCATTGCGATTAAATTGTGATCATGTATTGAAAAAGGAATTTTCTAGGTCAGTAGACATGTACAGATTTGCAATTGGAAATTAGGAGGTTTTTTGCTATACAAATCAATTCTGTGCTAGAATGGATGGATGTTTTCCTGGAAATGTTACTCCGTGCTGATAATCCATCCTGGACTGTTTTTTTATATTAGTGAACTTTTTTTTTCAATTAGCACACCTGGTAGTCCATCTATTACCGGATATCTTGTAAACAATAACTGCCGGCTACGGAGCCAATTAATTAATTAGTCCCGGTAGGAGGCGGGAAAATCGATTAAGTTAACGAGTGGTAAAACCCACGTTCAATAAGGCTGCAATGGGATCACAACGTTTCTACTGTTGGTTACGTCTATACAAAAATCCCACAGACTTGCTGCGATATCTTAGAGCACAACAGGTAAAAATGATCTCTTAACCCTCTGTATACTTTTACTGATGGAAACTTTGACTAATTTCATCTAAATCCTTTAAAAGAAAAGCTCTTTAATACGAAGAAAAAATTCGGAAAAATGAACACAACTAAACCTTCAGTTCTATGAAAAACTTGTAAAGAAGACTGTTGCATTACAAGCCATCAAGAAACAGTTGGAGATGAGAGTATTAAGAACTTAATCCTGATTATGACTTTTCCGTTTCCCTGCAAAAGGTATCCTTGGTGAAAAAGCCCTACGTCACTTCTATTTGAAAAAAAGTTACGTCAGAAACAGATGGGCGGATTTCGGTAAGTAATTGTAAGACGAAAAGAGTTCCAGCTTTTATTAAGGACGATTTAATACTTATAGTGTCTAGTCGTCTCGAAAAAGATTAATGAAATCGAGAAAGAGCAGTAGAAAATCTTGTTTAAATCGACCACACAACAAAACGTTAAAAGGAATTCCCCTTCTGGTGGAAAATGTTTCACAATAAATCAAAGCTCAGACAGTATAATACCCAGATAGCGAACGGAACGGGAAACTGGATTAAGTAAGAATTTCTTTACTGTTTTTTTCATAAATTGCGATTTTATATTTCAAGAAAGCTCTATTGTATTATAGTTCCAAACCATCATCCAAGACCCATTAGCTGGCAAACGTTTGCCAGCAACGTTTGGGTATATATTTTAAGTATGGCATTCATCTGCTGGGGTATATAATTACTTAATAATAGTTTAAATATATTTCAAGTCGTTGTCAGTAATATTCATCAAAATGTTCCGGCTGTCCTCTGATTTTGAGGATTCAATAGATCGATAGTGTTTGCAGAATTTTCCAATCTTTATCACTTTATAAATTATTATTATTTATTTTTATTATTATTATTATTTATTATGTTTTGTGCGCGTCCTTATAAGAGCTATTTGTTTTGCACTTGCCATAGATATATGTCCCGTATGTTCGTTAGTTCTAAACAGTACAGAATGTTCTCATCACCTGTATCCAGGTATCGTTTCGACGTCATAGGTCGATTGTTCTTACGTTTGGTACTTCGCCTTAAATTTCGTTGCAGCTACCAGAAAAAGCTATCACATCAGCCAGCGTTTTGATTTCGTGGAGCTTGTCTAGTCCGCTTGGTCCCTAAATATACGAGATCTATTGGCTGTCTCCTGGTACTCGATTTTGTTGGATGCGGATATTTCTACTCCTGCTTTTTAGCTGATTGATTTCTTCAGTCCCATGTACAATTTCATTATCTGGACCATTGATCCTCGAAGTATATCAATATCGTCAGCAAATACGCTTCGTTATTGATAGACTTCTATAAGAGTATGCCTCTCATATCGATTTCCACGTAAGGTTAAAGATAACATGATAGGAGCTAAAGCTAATCCTTTCCTTGCGTTTGATGTTTGATTCGTGCGGACGTGGATTAACTGCACTAAGTCCCAAACCAAACATAGCTCTGTATTTTGCCTCCCTTATGCAGAGTGAAAACTCAACGAAAATCTGGTACACGTTTGTTTTTCTCTCCATGGGATCGATTTTTTTTTAGTAGAACCATTTGGAAAAAATCCTTTCTAGTTGCATCAGTTCAGCTTGTTCCTTTTCAATTAGGACACTTGTATCCGAATTGCCACTAGATTCAAGCAAGGCATGCAATTTTTACAATATATCAAAAATGTTAGAGAGTTCTTTTAATACGATACGTCCCAGCCAATTTAGGGAGGAAAACACGTTTTATCGTATAAAGGATCAAACTTTACGCTTCTATCAAATCAGAATGTTTTCCTTAAGCCCTCTACAATTCACTCTCCCCATACTAACACCTACCTGCCTTTCAGAACTTATAGGGGCAACCGTGTGGTTCCACCTATTGCACGATAAAACTAAAGCTAAGAATTAAAACTTTTTGCAGGATAAAATTTATCAACGAGAAGAAAGAAAGCAATATCAGGGTACCTTTTAGAGAAGCTACCATACGTATGTCTTTAAAAAATTTGATCCTTTGCTCAAACGAGCGGGCGATGCCACCTCGAGCATACGTTCAGATAAGAAGCCAACTAAAATTATTACAAAAGTGATCAAGCCCAAAAGTGAAATTGATTTTTTCAAATCCATGCGTTGCGCTTTTGAGAGCTACCATACACACGTCCTGAAATCTTGTAATCCACGAAGTAAGCGTTTAAGTACTGGGAAAAAAGCGGATTTTAAATCTTGGTTCTTCTCTATACCTCCAAGTAGGTCAATCAATGTCCTGGAAATTTAGGGTTAAATGTTTTTTTTTTCAATATTTAGTATGCTTTTATTGATGTGATTCTCGTTCCCTGAGACACTAACATCCATAGTCATTGTGGGTGAAGGAGAGTAAGCTCTGAACGAAGGATATTGTTGCAGACTATATTTTGTCGGAACTTGGTTGACTCTTGACCTGCAGCATACTTTTCGTTAGCGATAAAAATATCACTTTTCGGAAACGTTCTGTTTGATATTATCCAAAGATCTACAAGAACCGTAGGGGAACTAAATTGGCGAGTACATGACAACAATCAAGGATGACAACAACAAGGACTCAGTTGACGCAGATTGCAGATCGCTTTTTAAATGCACAAATTAGAGGACGCGGGCGCTCTACCGAGATGACTTCAGACAATGTATCCTGCAGGCAAAGATCTACAAGAACCGTAGGGGAACTAAATTGGCGAGTACATGACAACAATCAAGGATGACAACAACAAGGACTCAGTTGACGCAGATTGCAGATCGCTTTTTAAATGCACAAATTAGAGGACGCGGGCGCTCTACCGAGATGACTTCAGACAATGTATCCTGCAGGCCCTGGCCCGATTTGGGCTGTCGCGCCATTGACGATGATAATGATGATGGCAACAATCACAAGCAACATAAAGATCCAAATTTCGTGTAATTTGCCGCGGAATTGTTATTATTTTTAGCGCCGGAAAAGGCGATTGAGATGGCTAGGTAGTCTTTTCTTCGATAACATCGAGGATTTCAGGTCGTTAGGGGATGACAAACTGGTCAGGTTCTGCAGGGATTTGGAGTGCTTTTGAGGGGATGGAACAGCCCACGAGGATCTGAAGAGATCGCAATGGGCCTGTACGGTGCCTAGTGAGCACAGTGGTTCTAGCGCTGCGCCCCTTCTTAAAACTGAACTGAACTAGCGCCGAAAAATCCTTCAAATCGCTAAATATCAAGCGGTATTATCTAACTCTGATAAATTCATGATTAAAATATTTTTGTCCAAAAATATCACCCTGTCTCTTACTCCTGCGCAGTAAGTAAATAGTTCGAATTAATGTTACAGGATTTGTTGTAGCAAACCGAATCCCATATAAAAAAAATTGCGCACATTAATTTTACGATATTTTCTGAAGATTTGTGGGCGGCTTTTTATTTTGTAACATCCGTTCAAATCTATTGTGTCGGCTTCTTAACGAAAATTGATACTCACTTCTGCCGTTCTTTGTATCTGCAATGAGAAGAATAAAGAATATGTTACTTTTGTATTCAAACAAACAAGCTTTTTTTGGAAACAAAAATATTGAAATAAAATTCCTTACATGCTATTGTGAAGAATTCGTTTATTCAAGTTCCCACACATTCAGCAAAACAATCGAGACAACATTATTGCATGCATTACAATGTTTTTTTTTCTTTATTTTTTTATTTTTAAAGAACAATAATCGCTTACGAATTATATATTATATTGTTTCAAGGCCTCGCTTTTCAATGCCGAACCGAATGCTTTTTAATAGCGGCAACAATGAAGAGAAAACAAGAAACAAAATTAATTTGTATTAAATAAATGTACCACAAAACCGCTACTGCGAGCGACCTTAAATTGCGTAACTTTACTCTAGCTACCAACTTTCCTGATAGTAATCTGTTTGCGGAATTTTTCAACAAAAATACTATAGAAGATAGCGGAGATTGGGACTTGAATGTACGAAAATTGATCGCAATGGAAAATTTAAGGTAATTTTATTTTGCCGCATAGAGGGCATGTGATTAGTACTCAACCGCAGCAATCCTTTATTAGGGACGATAACCCAGATATGCAGGAAGCAGTTGGGGCTAATCTTAGCCTTAAATCTCATATTAGAGAGTTTCTTAACGGACGAAAACCATATGGGTTTCTCGTTTGTTTACTATACAGGGTGTCTGGTTTGCAATTTTTTGAGGGGTGATTCCTTCACGAGTAGAAATTTTCTCAGGCTAGCCTGATTTGCCGTATATCTGATCAGGGCCACGTCTGGTATGAGTAAGGCAAGCCTGCTTAGGAACGCTCGAACTGTTCAGGCTCGCCGAACTTATACCGGACCAGAGCTACGGAATTTATAAATATAAAAAGTTATAATCATAATGAATTTAATAAAGCATATCATTTTCTAAAATCTCATTTATTTATTTTTACATTTTTGTTTTTCGAACACATTTCGTTACCAGCAGAGCCGATCCGGTCTGGGCTAGCTCTGGCTCATATTTGGGCTTGAGCAGGCTCAAGTCCAGCCCAGAATTAGACTAAGTCAAGTTTACGTCAGGCGCCATGCCAGGTCCATATTCGCGAGAGCGTTACACCCTGATCAGGTCCACATTGGTCTCACCTGATCTGGGCCGGATTTATTTTAAGTCACGCCAGATCTGGGCAGGATTCCCACCGGATAAAATTTCTACTTGGGTTGTTATATTATATTTAAAAAAAAGTTCTGCAGGGCGGGTCAGTTTTCACTTCAATATCCGCGGAGAGATACAGGGTGGTAAAAAAAAATGTAAAATGCGATAAAGTGAGGCTCGTTAAAAAAAATGCTAAAATTTCTGGTTCTTAAACACTTTTATTGCCCAGTATTATTATTTTAAATAGCTTACTTTACCCCAATCTCTCCTACTGATTGGAAACACGAAGAAGCATTTTTTTTTGGGACAAACATAGGAAATAAGTTCAGTAGGGAAAATTTGGGTCAATTCTCAAGTTTATAAAGACGACGGCTATTGCGATTACTACGTTTGGCACAATACCAATCACCTCCTAAAGGCTTAGAAACTGGGCCTGAAAAATACGTGAGAGAAATCCCAGCACCAAGTACACTAAACAATTTTTATCATCCGAGAGTTTGTTATAAGAAGATGCGGCCCATATTGTGGGATTAGTTCGTTGGTTCGTTGTTTGATCAAAAACTGGTTTTCTACATTCGTATATGAATCATCAATTGTGGTGGCCCAGAAATCGTGTGCCACACTAGGGTACTATCTCGTCGCACTAGCTTACAATACAATTTTATATATTGCGGCTATCTGGGATAGGTGCTGCTCGACGGTTGTATAGTACATACAACATGCATGATAGTAGGTACCACATATCACAACAAAAAAAAATAAAGCTCTTTCTTAATTAACTCAAAGAATAAATATGAAAAAGAACGATAAAACGTGACGTGTGGTCTTTTTTTGTGTGAATGTCTCAGTCGCTCTTCCAACTGTTTAGAACCGAGGGCATCCATAAAATGAAAGTTCAGTGCAAACATAAAAAAAAGTGGGACGATATGGTTTTGTATCCATCACATATCATACGAGTATGAATGAGGTATAGCTCTATCTATCCAGTATCTGGTATCTCTATACTCGTATCTTTATTCTTTTATATGCTCATAGGCACACATGCTAAACTAAACAATGGACAATTTCGGTGATGGATTTGACATGGAAAAATAAAAATTGTTGTAAAGTGCTTCTTTAGGGATCTGACCAAAGGTGAAGTATACCACATTTTCGGTTCATGAGGAGTGTTAAGTTTAATGAAATTGCAGTTTAGGGGACAGGACCCGATCCAAATGTGGTTTTTGGGCAAATTGAATAATTCAATTATTAAGTAGGCCAGAGAAGGTTAGAGCAGCTATTGTATGATTTTTAAAGATTAATGAAAAGGGTCTCGACTCGCTTTAGACGATCTGATTCCAGACCATGAAATTTGTCAAGCTGAAATTGAAAAGATTTCCAGAAACGATAAACACAAACAAATGGGCCTCTTCTTTAAGAAACTGTAGAAATATTTTGGCATTATGTTACGTAACCAAATGGATCCAAATCTAGTTCGTACGAGTAGTTTTGAGGATTGTAATCTTATTTTTATTCAACACGAACCTAATACACTTTTGATACAAATAGAGGGCGAAGATTTGGGAGAAAGTTTGAATTTGTGAAGCAAAATATTTCAGTAGATTTGCATCTCATTTATGTAATGAACTTAACAAATACAAATAAAACGGGAAAGTGACAAAACAGAGAGAATAAAGAGAGGGAAAAAATGAAAAGAGAAAAAAAGTAAAGAAAGAAAACAATAATTTAGAGGATTAGAGAAGAAAGAAACAAAAAGGAAAAACAAATAAGAGGAAAAAAGCAAAAGCAGTAAAACAAAAGAAAAAGACGCGAAAAAGAGCAAAGAGACTGCAAAAATAAGAAATAGAAAATAAGGAAAAACCTAAGAAAAAAACAAAAAAAGTGACAAAAAAATAGAGGTACAAAAAAGGGGTGCATAATAAATGAGATGCATAAGGAAAAAGAAAAAAGGAGTAAAAGGAAAAAGAAAAAATGACTAAAAGGAAAAAGAAAAAATGAGTAAAAGGAAAAAGGGAAAAAAAGGAAAAAGGGAAAAAAAGGAAAAAGGGAAAAAAAGGAAAAAGAAAAAAGGAGTAAAAGCAAGAAGAAAAAAAGAGTAAAAGGAAAAAGAAAGAGGGAAAGAAAAAAGGAAAAAGAAAGAGGGAAAGAAAAAAGGAAAAAGAAAGAGGGGAAGAAAAAAGGAAAAAGAAAAAAGAAGTAAAAGAAAAAGAAAAAAAGGAGTATAAGGAAAAAGAAAAAAAGGAGTATAAGGAAAAAGAAAAAAAGGAGTATAAGGAAAAAGAAAAAAGACAAAAAGAGTAAAAGGAAAAAGAAAAAAGGAGTAAATGGAAAAATAAAAAATGAGTAAAGGGCAAAAGAAAAAAGGAGGAAAAGAAAAAAGGAGGAAAAGAAAAAAGAAAAAAGGAAAGAGTAAAAAGGAAAAAAGAAAAAAGGAAAAAAGAAAAAAGGAAAAAGAAAAAAAGAAAAAGGAAAAAGATAAAAGGAGTGAAAGAAAAAGAAAAAAATAGAAAAAGAAAAAAGGAGTAAAAGGAAAAAGAAAAAAGGAGTAAAAGGAAAAAAAATAATAAAAGAAAAGAATGTTGTCAATAGTACGGTTCATATGCCTGCTTCTTAGATCACATATTACTTACAGGACACATAAATTATTTCTATCAATGTAGACTGTAATTCGATGAACTAAACGAAATTTAAAAAAGTTCTTGAGACTTCACGGAACACGAATTTGAGTTTTGAAATATGTTTGACAGGATTTGACTTAACCCTTCATGGTCACACGGGGTAGGAGCGACCCGACGACAAACTTTGGGCGTATGTCGGAATAAATACCTTTTTTAAAACGCGCACTATGCTAGTATTTTGTTTTTTTTTCCAGAAGCAACATAGGTATCTAAGAAATGAAACGCGAAAATTTTATGAAAAAATATTGAACTTTGTCGAAGCTATAATTTTTTTTAGAGAAAAGGTAGATACCTTTTCACCTCTTCATGAAATTTGTTTAACATGTCGCTATTTTATTTCTTATAAATACATTTTTCGTACATCATCTACAACGTTCAGAGCATGTTCCGTAATTTTTTTAACTACTTCGGACGGATAGTTTGGTCACAATACCGTTTTGACCTTTTTGACAGGGTAGAATCGACCCAGTGTGGCCACCGAGATTGAATACAGAGGTGTGACCACGGCGGATTAAATAAATGTAAATTTTTATGCCGGTAAATTGATAGTTCAAACTAAATTTGATTCAACAGTGCCATCTGAATGTCGAAATTTAAATGAAGAGCAGATAAACTCAAAAAATCTCGATATTTTATGCGGACTATATTGTTTTTATTCGTAATTAAAAACCTGATCTGGTGAAAAAAACATACTACTATCTACTGTCCTGTGAGCTTTGTTCTGTTTTCCTTAACCTTAACCAGTCTATGAAGAAGGGGTCGAATTGAAACTGCAGAGAACGTGAGAAATTACAGTGCTCAAGACCTAAGACGATTCGTAGACATCTTACACAAAAAAGTAACATTTTAATTTTGAAAAGAAAGAAATAAAATGAAGAAAAAAGAACACATGCGTTAAGAAAATGAACAAAAAAAGAGAATGCATTGGAAAACTTCAACATGACCCTTTGTACGAAACCCATTTTGGCCGACATTAATGCATTTTCCTATCTTTCTTCTTTTATTGCGTCAATTTATACTCGATGAAGAGTCTGCATTATCTTAAGCCTTGGACAGACCTGAGGCGATCACGATTTCCATTAATCGCGATTTAAAACTGAATTTCAACACAGTGATAGATCACAAGTGGATTATCCTGAAATTGATGTTGATATGAAAAAAAAAGTATTGCACTAACTAGAAACAATTGAAATTTTATTTCGAGAAGTGGATTTGCCAATCTCGATTTTAAAGTGGATTATCATTCAATTGAATTGCATGGTAACAGAGGCTTTTCATGAACATTTGTGTTAGGGTCCTTTGTGCGACAGCTAACCGAAGGAGTAGGACGGTTTTGTCCTTCAATGAACTTAGCCTTACAAATTTGACCAAAATTTTGGATGAAAAACTTCAAAAACCTAGATTAAGGCGATCGTGTAATACCTAATAATTTTTGTCATCCGAGGCTAAGTTCTATGCGTTTTAAACTTTTGGGTTAGATTAAACTTAAAATACTCAACAGATTTCATCTAGAGTATAAAAAGAGAGCGATTCTATGCCGGTTCTATGCGGCTCCAGGTCCAGCGAAAGTTTTGACACCTTTAAATAATATTGTCAAAATTTTTGACAAAAAGTTTGGCAGTCAAAGCATTAAAGGTACTCAAAAAAATACTCATAGCAGCAACTAAAAATACTGGCGAATTATTTTTTACAATTTTTTTTTTTTGATGCACTTAGTCTGGAAAAGAAAAAACCCTTTTTTATAAGGGAGTAATTTCGATTTTGGGTTTCGGTTCGGTTATAAAACAGCTTTGCGTATCAAATGACAAACATCCGTTAAGGTTGTTATTCCGAAGTATGTAGAAGTGTCTTCCACAGTCCAAACATTTTTATAATTACCTCGAGCTAAACTTAAGTTCGATTTAAATCATCGCGTACAGTCTGAAATTTTTTGACCCGCACTTCTTACTTACAGATAATTACAAGTATCACCAACAACATGCCATGCCGACATCTTAAAATTCTCTTAATAAATTCAAATTCAGGTCAACTATCTTATGGAATGCGAAACTAAAACAGTTCGTCGCATTTCATTTCGACACATACCAAAATAATAACAACCTTATGCAATTCATGAAAGTTATATGATTGGCAATTAATCGATCGGTATGGTGCCTATTAAATAGCGCCTAATAAATGAAGAAGAAAAAACCAAATCGTGCTTTAGGCTAATCAATTTGATTCGTGATGCTGTTTTATGTGGTGAATCTTTTTACGGTTTTTCATCGGTGACTCCACTTCTCTCAGCTTGAGAAAGAAAATCACTTTTACTATCCTTTTTTAATAAACGAGAGAGTTAAAAAGAAATAAAAAAAAACTTCTTATAATTCTATCTCGGATAATTCTAAACGCCTGAATTTGAATTTTAATGTTTCTTTTTTTTACCGGTAAACTTGTTTTTCTGTTGATATTTTGTTATTGTGCCAAAATAAGGCCCAACTCACGAAAGATAAACGCAAAAATTCCCAAGCGAAAAAGAGGCTAATGATTGCCTCAAGTATCAACATGGTCTTTAAGATTCGCGCCTGATGCTTCTTTAAAGATATCGTCGAAGGTATTATCACAGATTTAAGTTTAAAGATCGGGAGGATTTATTGCGGCGATAAATTAGTTAAATGTAGTTTTTATATAAAATTTCTCAAAAGTAGGTTCCTATGAAATTTTTGTGGAATATTTTCTCAAGATCTTGGGAATTTTAGAGAAATGGAAGCTTCAATATCAATTTTCAATTCATAGGTCTCTTTCGTGTTTTAAACAGCTCCAGCCGATTGTCTTTTTTTGTATCGCTTCTAAGTTACGTATGGTAACCCCAGTAGCTTACTGCTACTATCAAAATCGAGATGGCGAAAAAATCCCATTCATCCAAAGCGGTTACAATTCCAGTTGGGCTTTGAGTCGACTCATGTAGGTTCAAAAATGTTGTCCTCAAATTTTAAAAAACCACAGTGAGCGTCACCTTCAACCTTTCCCTGGATGGTAAGCCGAATATCTGAATGAAATTGATAGACAAGGCTTTGATCTTTTACGGGAACAAAAAACTCTGATCAAGGCACCAACACCTCTACTGTGATCGTTCTCTGAGTATTCCCCAAAATTCACAATTTCCTAGGGTTTTGTACTAGTTGTCATCCTTTTCTAGAGTTTGCCATTTATAGATCAGCCCCTTAAATAGCGTAGAAAACGGTACACTTCTCGGTATCTTGACTTCTCCTTATAGCTCCAAGGATTCGACTTTTGTTCAAAAATTATTTTCTGCCACTTGAAAGCGTTCGACAAGATCTGGAGTTCACAATAGCTAGTCAACTCCAGATCTTGTCCAACAGGCAAGCTTATGACTATTTGGACAGAAGATCTTTACCGGCCTTTCTCAATTGATGCCTGTTGATATTTCAAAAGCGTTTGACAGAGTATGGCATGCTGCTCTTTAAGCCATACTAAAAGCATTTATTTGGTCCTTTCGTGAACTCATTTCACAAGTTATTGTCAATTCAGATTGCATGAGATGAGTGAAACCCTTTAATTATTAAAAACCGCCATGTTGGGGCCATAAATAATTGTCAGATGCACCAGATGAAGTGCTAATTTCTTTTCAAAAAGGAAAAAACTTTGAAAATGTGTACAAAACAGTTCTCGAAACAAGAGCATACACCAGAAAAAATATCTAAAATATACCAAGCGACCAGAAATCCACTGTCAAGCGAATCAAAAATGAAACTGTCATGTCGATGTCATCAGGATATTGTCATGTCATACCCATAGGACTATTAGTCGAATGAATTCACAACAGACTAGTCATTTTCATATGGCAGCAAAATTTTTCAGTCAGAACTACTAAAATAGTGCAAAATTGTGTACCACCTGCGTGCTGTTGGATAACAATATGCCAGCAAAAAATCAGGCTCATCAGTTTTATTGATTATTGTGACGATATTTTTTATTTTAAATGAAGCTGAATTTGTGTAGTGTTCCCGTTAATAAACTTGCTCGATACCAGTACCTTTGAAGTTTGTTTCGGTTGAAGATGACGCACCTCCGCTACTAAAGCCTGATGTATTATACTGTCTGCCACTATATTCAAATATTTGACTATTCTCGCTGGCAAATACAATCAAATGTGTAATCGTCAAATGTTTGTTTGCTTCAGTATTTTATTTGCCCTACACTAGGTCTATTTTGACGAACAAAATTTTACTAAACTTTTCGTCAAATTTTTCTTGTCAAATATTTGACTGCGTGACATACTCGTACTGTGCGATACGAAGCTAAATATTTAACTAAAAAAATTTGATAAAAAGTTCCAGTTTGGGGAATAAACGTGCGATTGATTTTTAATTCGGCAAAATCTCTCTACTTTGGACTAATTCATAATTTTCGTATTAAAGGTGCTTTACGGATCAACAAACTGTTGAAGTTGAACGTTTAAACCGTTTGGTCATTTTTAAGGATTTCACCCTGCTATTTAAATAATTTGTTCACTTTTAAAGATAATATATATTTATTTTTATAAAATATCTTGGTTATAGCAGGTTTTTTTCGTTACCAGAAGAATAATTTTTGTTCACGTCACTTAAGTGAAAAACGGAATCGTTGACCTAACTTTTTTCTGGAATTGTAAAAGCTTATTTTGTTACCTTTGATACGATGTTATATTTATTGTTCTACCTTGAGTAGTTTCGAAGTTATCTTCCCTTAACACCAACTATATCCCCAATTGAGCAATTCTTTTTTCGGAATGAAGTGCAACTACTCGTAAGATGGAAAAACCGCGTTACGTTACATGCCGATACAACTAATCTTTCTGGTCCTAGTATTTTGAACCCTTGACTATCAAATTTGAGGTCTCTGACAAGATCATCTTTCTTTACACGGCGTTTTTTAAAGAATAGTACGAGCACATGGGCCTCTGCTCCCAAGAATCCGTTGGGATCACGAGTCTCTTGCAGTCTCCACTTTTTCCAAGCCCAAAAAGGTCTGCCGTCTAATTACATAATAATCTCACCTTACTTATTATAATTTTATATGTATGTGTATTTAATGTGAAATTTTCCACTGCGAGTAGAAAAAAATAATTTTTAAGAAGCAAATTGCTTTTGATCCAGAATTCAATAAAACGATATTTCGGATTTAATTTTAATCGAAAGCGGTAGGCAGTGTTGATTCAATAAATTTCTGTTGGTAGTTCAACAAATTATGGATAATAGAACCAATGAACGGTTTTAATTACACTTTTTAAAAAAAAAAAATTCCTTTAAAATTGAAATAGTTTCAGTTAAATGAAGATAACGTCTGAACTATACTGTTTTAAAAAAATTGGATTTTTAATCCAATTTTTAATTGAAATTTCCAGTATATTACTGATTGCAAATTGAAATTTACTGACCGAAAATTGAAAATTACATTCAAATTGACTATTACATCCCAATGTAAATTTACTTGAAAAGGTGAGGCATATTTGCCTACTATCCAAAAGATGTAAAATTCCATGGATTTCAAAAAAATGCCGAGAACTTATTTGTCCACCTAATATATTCTTGGAAAATTTACAACTCCATAATATGCAATTGACAATATTCTTCATTATTGAAAAAAAAACAAGTTTTCTAGGTAAAGTACTGATAAATTTTTGCTTGTGTAACGTGACTCAGTCCTTTATCAAAGGTTTGATATTGTAATCAGTTGATAGCGATTTATACACATAAAGCGCCATCGTTTTTGCGTTTGATATATTTTTACAATATTTAATTCAAATTTGTCGTTCCATTTTTAAGTCACAGACAATATAATACCCAGATTACAAATGCCATAGTAGAAATATATACCAATTTTTAAAAATTAGCTGGCAAATATTTACCAGCTTGCGAGTCTTGGGTAAACGATGGTTTCAAACTATGATAAAGATTTCATGTTTTGAATGAAATATAGGATCCAAATTTGAACAAAAAAAAAACAAATAGTAGAAAAATTCAAACTGTATTTGCCTTTGTGTTTTGTACACACTGGAAAAAAACTGTTCTTAATATTAATAAATGTCTTTCATTAAACGGAATTCTTCGGATTAATGATAAAAATCGTTACGACAATGTAGAAAATCATCAAATATTTTTCATGATATATGAACCGTACATTAATACTATCAATCTCATTTCATTAAAAATATTTTCATCAATTTGTATATATGGAAAGGGCACATAAACTCTCAGAAATCAACACCTAAGAATTTTGATGCACGCCTTCGTCATATTGATTAAAAAGTTCTTATAAACAAATCATCTTTGCTTAGTATTCGTAAAACATATTGATTATATTCCTAGTAATAATGAACAAATTCATTATATTAAAGAAAACGAACATCGCACAGCTTAAGGTTTCGGATCCTCTGTTGGCTACTATTTTTTGTTAAGGTTCCCACACTCAATTAGATAATCGTTGGCACGTATCAACTGGTGTCAATTGTTCCGCTGAGAAACAGTCAACAAACATTTTGCACAAGTGTCTGGGAACCTTTATTTGTTTTCATATGGTTGAAAAAGGAGGAGGGAGCATTGAGTTAGCCTGAATGGCCAGTGACATCTGTGCGTCTCAGGAATTAGGCAACAAGTATGACATAGTTGGACTCGCAGCATAGCTGGGAGAACTCCAACATGTCATAGTCAGCTGAAAACGCCCACCCTTTTCCTACCGGGATAGGAAATATAAGTAGGAAAAATAAGTAAGACTGGCCCTCTAAGTCGGGGGTTGGGCGAGGCGCCGACAACGCATCACCGGAAAAAAAGACCACTGTCCAGAAACATAGTTTGGATGGCTGTCACTATAACCTAACCTAACTGTCCAGAAACCTGACAGGAGGGCAGCATAAAAAGCCGAACTTATATCCAGTTCCACGTTCATAATATAAATGTTCAAATTCATCATATTGCTATCAATATGTGCATTAATATTATGTACGCAGTATTGATTACAGTGACAGGATTAATCGCAGTTATGAATTTATACTTTAATACGAGGAACAACATTAGTAACACTAATTACTCTTTTCATCAATATTATGAATTCGTTCATCATATTATACTGAGAGTGACATAGTTAATAGTAATAACGAATCAGAATGAATTACTGATTTCATCAATATTACGTACTCGTTCATTGTAACAATGAATTTTTACTTCATTTATGTTATTGTGTGAGTGTCCAAAGCAGACCGAAAAATTATGAACGGTTTTGCATAATATTAATGAATGCTTGCATCGGTTCAAAAACAATGATTTTTTCATTATAATGATGTAGCATGTAGATTTTGATTGGTTGGATGAACCTTTTTAGTTCAGTGCAGACATACAAACATACTTGTGATGACATAACTTGCTGGGTTCGTGCATTGATACAATTTAATGGTAAATCTTTAGTTCCTTAAGTTCAATATAGAGGAACGAAACCTTTCATTACACGTTTCTCGATGGCCGTTCGTCATCTGGGTGTTATATTGTCTAGTGGTTATGTAGTGAGACACAAACATGCGGACAAACATAAAATTGTTAACGATTTTTTTATAAGAATGTCTATTAGAATGAGTCCTCTGCGCTCTAGTAACAGATCAGATAGTGGGTCGTGGAATAGCATCTCTTAGCCTTGAACTTCAAGATAGAAAAAGGTCAATTTGACTAGCAACGCTCTAACCAAGAGCCTTCTTCTTTGCTTCGGAAGGACTCAGAATAGTTCATACAGGTGCAGCAAAGATAGATACATTATATAGCAAAAGTGGCCTGCTTTGCCAGTTTCCCCTATCGTTCAATTCTCTAGCATAGATTTATGTTTTAATAAATGATTATTTTTTCCTAAAGTAGGTACCCAATAGAATAAAGCTTAAACCTGTCAGTATCCATTCTAATGATTCATTACAGAAAACGGGTTCTCGAAACTGGAAGGTGAACATATAGAATCTTACGAGTACATTATTCTCGATAGAATAAGATCTAGCTAGAAGTCTTTCCTCCCGGCTAAGAAAACACTACAATATGCTAATGATCACTCCGTTAAGAAAATGAAAATTGAGTTTAAGAATGCGACGAATAAATAGACGTAATATTCTGTGTGTGTGAGGTGGCAAACGCTAGAACACAAAACAGTATGCAGAAAAATATGGCATGAAATTGCGATTAGGAATTCAAGCAATTTCGTAAGATGGATTTTAAAAAAAAATAAGAAGAAAAAAGACAGAAGGATAGTTATAGTAGCCTGGGGTTATAAGAAGCAGTTGGGCTAACAATTAGCTTTAATGTATGCCGCTTCGAGAAAAAACACTAGCCAAAGCGAGAAAGGAACATGCAGTTAATATTAAAATGTGCATACAGAAATACACCGATAATCACATTTTAAATATAGAGGCCTTGTGTCGCCAAATTGTACACGTACCTATTATTGTTCTTGGTACACTTTTTCTTACATTGCTCCGTACTTAAGTCCGCTAGAAATGCCGAGAAAATATTTTCACGGTTTCGTTTCACAAATACACCAACGAACGAATCAAAAACTATGTAAAATAGTCGGTTTTGTTGGTCGTGACAAATTACCCGAAAGGTGAAATGATAGCCGGACACACTGTGAAAGAAGTGGTGACCTCATTCTATAAGACTATGCGTTTCAGCTATTAGTTGGAAAGGTTCTTGAAAGGTTTTGCCGAGATTAAAAGAAATAATAAATATTTTATGACGTCTTTATAACTATCGGAACTTATGTTGATTTTTACGGTTCTACCGTTATGCAATTCAATCTTTATTTTTTTGCTTCTTTCTTTTATATGAATTTAATCGCAAAGACAAATTATTGTGACCACGGGGCTGGCTATCATTTGTACTTTGGCTCTTTATTCGAAGAAAACCAATAGAAGTTCGGACCGAAGAGTTTACCTAAAAAGACGACAATCTTCAAGGAATCGCAAATTTCGAGTGCAATTCATCAGGTTGATAAACTGAAAAGTGGCCACATTTCATGGGGGGGCTATTTGCGTATTTTTGTACCACAGGTACGACGGGTACACCTTGTCGTTGAGTTCATTGCTTTCGGAGATAGTAAAGTTGAAGAAACTAGGTGAGTAGGTAGATTGAGAAAGTTGCTGATTTAGAAAGAATTCAATTGACAAAAAAAATAAACGAAACGATTTAGAGTTGATATTCGAGACCTAGAGGGTTTATCTATAGGTGGCACACTTCAGAGATTTATGTTACTTTTTCAACTTTTTTCTTTTTTTCCTTCTTATTTTTACCTTTTCATTTTTATATTTGTAATTTAATTAATATTTCACTTGTGGTCTTTACGTATCTATTACTTTCCACCCTTTCTTTTATTTGTCCTTTTTGCAGTGCATGACGATAGACGCTGCAGTCGTAGTAACATTGCTAACTCTACGAATATTGTTTTAGGACTAGTAAACACCAAAAAAGGAAAAAAAAATGTCCGTCTGTCCGCCGTACGCAAAATCGTTTGAAGGCGCATAGCTCCCAAACCCATTGAGATATTAAGTTAAAATTTTTATGGTGGGTAGATTGGGTCAACCCATACGACTGGGTGGTAGGGGTGTGAGGGGGGATGTGGCTGGAGCGCTTTATACGAACAATTTTGGTTTCAAGATCTCAGGAACCGCTTATGCTAGGAGGCTGAAACTTGGAACTTATGTGAAACTATGATACTGGACCCATTTGCAATAAAAAATGGTCGACAAAGATGGAGGTATAAGAGTGGGAGGAAAAATAATGAGTCCGAAACGCTTGAAAGCCGGTATTGGAACATTGTAAAATCCATTATCTCCTGAACGATTCACGTCAGAAGGTTGAAACTTTGTGATTGTCTTTAGGCATACTTCGAGATTAGACAAGGGCAAACATTTTTAAGCAGGGTGGTTGGGTGTGGGTGAAAAACTTTGGATTACAATATCTTCCGAACCAATTACACCAGGAAGATAAAATTTAGTTTCTGTATATGGGATCACAAGAGGAATCTACTGAAAGTAAACTTTTTGAGAGGGGAGGTGAAGCACGAAAGTAAGGGGTAGCAATTTTTCAAAAAATTCAATTTGTATATCTCAAAAACTGTATCAGATACGATCATGAAAATTTTACAGGAGTTGGGATCAGTAGTGGTAGGAAAATAAATTTTGGAGGTGTGGGTGTTGGGGGTTATGGTGAAAAAAAGTAGAAAGGAAAACATTATGATTTTTATTTCTTGAAAATCGTAATGAATAGAAAGCTAAGAATTTATGACTATATAGAGCCACTATAGAGACACCCTAGAAAAATAAAATTGTTGATGGGGGAAACAAGGTACGGGGGTGAGGGGTAGTTTTCTATATCTCAGAAACGGCTTATGATAGAAAGTTGAAGTATAGTATATATATAATAATAATATATAAGTATATGTTGAAGTTAAGTATATGTAGATGCGCTACTAGAGTAATTAAACCAAAAAAAAATTCAAATTTTTATTGGCATTTTCACGAATTTCGTTAAAACTTTTAGATATTTCGAGCTATCAAAACAAGTTTACTTCTGCGTGCTCTTTATATAAGCGCCTAGAAACGTTCTTCCAAATTTTCCGATACAAACCCCTAAAGGAGTGTAAAGTGGTTGTGTATATCGCCGTGTGGGAAGAACAGTGACGCAACTGCAAAAAAATTTAATTTTTTTCGGAGGAACAATATCATTTTTGACAATTGCCCACAAGCCATACGAGCTTATTAATATTTACTATAGACAGCTTCGATCAAGAGCACGTTCTTTTAAAACAACGGGGAACGATTTTATGCAAGAATAGCAAAACCACAAAATATTGAAATGTGAAAACAAAAAATTTGCAAAATTGCAGTTGCGTCACTGTTCTTCCGACACGGCGATATATTCACGAATTCCGATATATTTCTTAGGTATATTGAGATTTGGAATTCACTTTCACTTCTAAAAGCTTTACACATAGTCAGGAAAAAAACCGATTTCAGTAGGGGGTTTTGTTCAAGTTTTCACTGATTCCGAAAATCTCTTAGGTTTAATGTGAATCGAATTCGCTTTTACTTCTATGAAATCTTCTATTGATAAAAAAAACGGAAATAAATGAAAAAAATTTGCCAACAGTCTAGTCTGGGTTCAACTTTATTATTTTTTGGGTCGAATCCATAACGCGTTTAATGCTGAGAAGCGATGTAGGTTACTATACAACTGACAACCTAGAGAATAATCAGGAGACTATTTGAAACATTATTTTTCATCGCTTCTCAGCATTACACGTTCCGGACTTCGACCCAAAAAAACATAAAGTTGCGCACAGACTGTTGGCAGATTTTTTATTTTACCTTTTTACTGTTTTTTAACTTATAATTTTTACATTTTTATCATTTTACTTTTACATTTTTATCTAGTTGTCATTTCGCTTGGGAGTCCATTTCTTTTTTTTATTTATTATTTTTATCGTTTTTTTTTGCTTTTTTTATTGTTTTTCTGCCCTTTTCTGCCCTTTTCAGAGGTTTTTTATATTTCTTAAAAAAAGCTGCTGTCATTTTTTTGTTTCTTAAAAAACTCTTTCCATTCCTTACTGCTTAATTCATTGTTTTTGTAGTGGGTTTTTATATTTCTTTTTTTCCCTTCATTGTCATGCTAACAATTTTTTTGGATAGTTGATTTCGGAACAAATTTAGCGCATTAGCAGGAGGTAGAAGTGAACTTCTTTTGGTGAAATGTGAACTCTTGAGTTTTGAACTACAAGAGCAGAATACCGCAGTTGGCGACTAGTTAGTATGCAAAATGTAGCGAAAACCGAACCGAATTATGCGCCAGTTAAAGGATTTAGTCCAAAGAACATGCCGAAAACCATAGGCAATAACGCGGATTGAGGGCCTACCTTGTAGAAGGTTATTTTAGATTTTGACTTAAGCAAGTTCAACAAAGGTTTTCCAATTCCCAATCTTCTCGACTGAACTGAAAATCTGTTCTTACGATAGTCTATACAGTTTCCCCTAACAAAAATCCATCCAATGAATATATCCGAAGCCGACTTGGAAGCATAATACGTACATAAATTCGACACCCTATCATCACCCTCGACATAAAACATTATCCACGAACCCTACCAAAAGATTTAAACTTAGTACAGCTACAAGTTCCCTTCCTAAATTTACTCCTCCCTAGTACACCCAGCCGGTAAGCAATAAAAACAAATTTGTTTTTCCACATACGACATGTAAGATAATATGTCGGTTTTTGGTACTGCAATATGCCTAAATAAACTTATATCCAAAGCGGCAGCAAGTAGTGAAATAGAGAGTAGGGTAGGTTCTGGTCTATTAGTAACCCTCCTCAATAGCTCGCCCAAAAAGACCCAAAAACGAATTATTGTGGCGTTGTAAGAGTTCGGTGCACGATACAAACTAAATGTGTTCTTCCGCTTCCATGCGGCACGCACAAATTACCCGACCTCATAGGTCCGTATATGAGATCTATTTGTACGACTATACGATTAAATAGAGCGGGACCAAGACCATACCCTTGCGGGATTCCATCGAAAATTGAATTTTATGGCCCTGCAGTTTCGATTCCAGAACTATCAGATGTAGCCAAGTCTCGAGGCATTTAAATAGAAGTCTTTGTCCAGAAAGCTTTGCAACTGAACAATTTTAATTTCGTTGATGACAAGTACGGCAAAAATTGAAAAGAACAAAAACAAGCAGAATTTCTTCTATAATCTTTTCGCAATTTTGTACAAGCGGAAAAACTCTTAATTTTGTTGGAATATTCTGAAACGTCCGCTGAAAAAAAAGCACAATTAATTTAATCGTGAAATTCTTTAGTGCTGACGCGCTTTTCATGCAAATTTAGTAGCACCTCGTGTATAAAGCGAAAGACAATCAACAATTTATTTTCGACCAAGTGCATGTCCGGAGCGGAACTGTGCGCGATTATAAAATACCTGAATTTTTTGGCGGGACAGCAATACAGCTCTTGCAGAAATGGATAGTTACATAGATCCAGTTACCGGTCAGTTCTTTCCGAAGTACTGGAGAAAGAAACTGCTGGATCCTGTAATGCAGAGAACAGAACTGGTCGACATCGATCGACTCCAACGTTGTGGATAACTCTGGAAGAAGCTATCGAATTCTATGCCACAATCTTCTTTGTAGAACAACTGGACAATCTAAAAAAGCTTTAGAGATTCCAAATAGAAAGTGCCTCCGGATCAGCCTGAAAACCCCGGTTTGGTTTTTCACCGCACTACTCTATCACTTCGATTCATTTCAGAAAAAAAATCCAATTGAAATTATCCGCCATTGAAGTGAATTGGTCATGCATTTTTCTTCCGATTAAAATTTATTTACTTTCATTAAACCCAGTTTTGATAAGAAGTTGGCAATGGATACACAATGTCCGAGTATTAAGCAATATATTTGCTCTGACTATCGGTACCATGACAAATGAATTTTCTTACGGTTAGTTTGCCAGTTTCTTGGTCGTCGGCGTCAGGATGGATGGCTTCGACGAGAACAAATCTACAAATGCGGCGCCATACGTCTCTCCTTGAACCGCCGAGCGTTACGAAATGCACCATTTACGATGATTGATACCGCGCTAAGTTTTCATTAAAATTTTCAAGTCGCTCACCCGAAAAATACCATTCGCATGCAAGCGCGTACATCAAAGATTGCATGTGTTTTTCCTTTCGACTTTTTCGGAAATTTTCCGCCCTCGATGAGATATTGTGCATTTACAAGTGCTCGATAGAGGTGCGTCTGGTATACGAAATAAAAACGGATTAAGATTAAGGTCACGCCGCCAATCATGACGGTCATAATTGTTGTATTGCTACAACCTGAGATCCACTTGAATTGTTGGTATCGCTGTCGTTTTCTTCAGTTTACACTGCAGTGAGTCCGTTTTAAGCATGCCGATGAGAAAACTTATAAGCACGGTTTGTGATTCAAGAGACGGATAAAACGGATAAATATTATCCATGAAATGTGTACTGTGAACTATTTTTATCAATTTCTGTATCATGTATGCATCCATTTCATTTTTGGACAGCTCGTTTATCGATCAAAAATCCAAAATTATAATTCCATTTTTCTAGTTTCATTTCTATACGTTAAACATGGAGAACCGTTTCTATATCCATCTATAAGTTTTATCCATGGCCTTACCACGCACGGCTACTTCTATATCGTTGATTAAGGACATGGTATCAAATCATTTCCGTTATCCGTCAACCAACTTCTTTTATCCATTTTATCCGTGGATCTAGTTTTCAAACTTTTCTTTATCCATCCCACGTCCAAGAACTTGAAATACATTTTTTTAACTTAATTGCATTATCCGTGATGAAATAAATTAAAAAGAAAAGAATTAAATCGTCAATTTTAAATGAAAAAACGAAAAAATTATTTAATTTTATTTCATTTCACTCTAAGAGTCCGGTTCATGATAAACAGGCGATTGAGAAGAGGACCGACGAACTATTACACGTTTTCACATACCTTTCTACCTCATCAGCCAAGACTCTTCAAAAACTAGTTTCGAATATCGCCCCGATCATCACGATTCCGAGTAATGAAAAGTTAAATATAAGAACGATTCGAAAATAAATAAACCACCGCATTTATTGCAAATACGAACGCGTTGATTGAATTAATGTTTATGAGATTTTCAAGACCAATGGACTGGATGAAATTTCCGATATTAATAATTTTCGACGGCAAATTCTAATTTTATCGCACAATTGTTATATCATCAAAGTTCTTGCCGCAGCTACTGTCCCAGAGTGTGACTATGGCTGCTGATTAAAAAAATCATGGAAGCCGAGTTTAATGCTGTGATTGTTTGTTAAGGTTTTTCGAAGTAGGTCTAGGTCGGTACAGCTTATCACTGCTCAAATGGATGATAAAAACGATAAGTTTATTAAGAACTAGGAATGAAGTGAAGTTACGTTGAACAGTTTTCGGTTTCAGTTGTAAGCATTTTAACTGATTTATGTCTCACATCTTAGGGTGTTGAGTCGAGCGAATAAAACACGGATAACATATTTACGGATAAAGCACGGATAAGGAAAGTTTTTGCTTTCGTACCTGAAGTATATTGTAACAAAGGGAGTGGACAAAGCAGGGGATGACGCCAAGTAGATTTGAGGAATAAATCAATGGAGATAGGCAAAGGAAGATTGGGGAATGAGTTGAGAGCGTTGGCAAGTTAAGCCGAAGATTGGTAGAGGTCGTGGAGAACTGGAGCGAATACGAAGCAAGCAGGAAGGCTTGTTTGGAGAGAGTTCCGATTTCAGGAATTCGTCGTTAAGAGGATTAGCAACACGCAATTCGGTACCAATACCGGACGAATTACACTTTTAGAAACAGAGGTTTCAGCTCTGTACCAGCACCCAATCAATTCTGGTTTTCCCAATTGCGATTTTGCCTCTTTTTTTCAATTTTCACACTCCAATTCAGCTGCAGTTCTTACTAGATTCATTTTTTGAACTCATACGCAATTTTCACACTCAAATTCAGCTGCAGTTCTTACTAGATTAAGGAAATTCTAATTTTACGGAATTGCAGTACTGTATCGGGATTGAGTTTCAGAACAGTCTTGAATGAACTTATGAGTAACCAAAATGTTCCGATATGATTCTGTTTGTTTCCGGAACTCAGCGGATGATGAATTCAGCTGGAACTCCGTATCCCGTATGAGTCCTGATGTGTTAAACAGGTAACGATAGACAATTCGTTTAAATTTGTTTAAGAAGAGGCACGTATGGTTCATTTTGTTACTACATTATCGGGATAGTTTTCCTAGTATAAAATCACAAAAGCCATGAGAAATAACCGCAATCCGCTAACATGATGAATGTTTCAGTCGATTCCAAGTGTGTATTAACTCACATCTAATCTAATCTATCGGCCATTACTTTTATTTCTTATTTACTAACAATTCGTTGAGTATAGGTCAAGACATTCAATTTTCTCATTTCATTATGAACGTGTTGCTTTATTTTCAAATTAATCGAAAAGCCTTTAGGCTTGAATTAATTTGCTCAAATGTCAAACGTAATGTAGGAAATGAAAAGTACAAATTAATAATGAAACGTTAGTCTGTGGTTAGCAACTAGTTGGTACAGCCTTAACTGTTTCGAGGTCAATTGTCGAAACAATGGCAAAAGAAAATCGCCTTTATCTAGGACGGTATGGCACAAGTCGAGCTATAGTGTCTGTCCTCAAGGATTTTCCTTCAATCGGTTAATTTGGAAAAACTGTCCATCAGATTGGTCGAGCTGTCCTGTACTCTACTTCGCGAATTTTCTCCGCGCTTTCCCCAGAAATCGCACCCGCCAAAATAAATTCAGATTTCCCATGCTTTTGGCGATGATTTAACTTATACTGTAAGAACAGAAAAAAATCCAAATTAGAGCCTGCAAACTGTACAGCCCTATCCCATCCTAGAAATTATGATACCCTCTTTTCTGGTCCCATGCCTTTTTTTCTGTGAACGATGTTTGATTCATCTTTCTTGTAATTGAACTGAAAGGGTACCGTTCTCCGACAGGTTAACGGATGACTTAATCCTGAACAACCACTGGTTCGTGGGGATGACTTCATTCAAGAACTTTAACTGGAAGTTTTGTATAAAAATCTATCAGTTAAAGTACCAGTTAGAACGTAACTGAACGTCGTAGAAACGGGCCTAAACTGTGAATAGTTAATCCGTTGAGGACTATAACTCCGTCCCGGCCTCCTTGATATTGTCTGATGAATACGGTTTAATTATGCTGTCTATAATACTTTTAAGAAAATAGAATACTTTTTTAGGAAAAGCCTCAACGGAAAACACACCTTTCACGAAAGTTTTGAGTAACTGAAAAAAATAAGCAAATTGTTATTGTTAGTATTGTACGTTATACTCAAGGTCAGGCTATTTCTACAAACAATACCGCCTACTTCCTGAATAGAAACGATACAAACAATATTTTCAATTTAAAACTCCATCCGTTGGGCGATAGAATGAAAAAGACAATACATTAAAATACCGCATAAAATTCTTTCCTATACGAGTTATGACACCAAAGCTACTTGTGACTTCACGGACGCCATCGCCATAATAAAAATCGAATTTCGATGTCTGTTCTGTTATCGAGTAGTCTAGACTTTCGGCTACTAAATTTTGGCTTGGCGAGAAGGTGAACAAAACGATCGATTGGGAATTATTGAACTTTCGGGAAACTGTACCAAGTTCATCCCATCCAAGAACTGTAGCGTGCTAATGTTAAACTTTGCTCCGCTCGCGGTACAAAAATCACATCAAAGATCACCAGGACCAAAAAGATGGTTTCTTCGAATTTTAATCTGGCATTTAGTGGTCGAACGTTCAGGAAGCCAATCATTGTCTTTCGTTAATAGCAAAAAGTCGTCGACTATCGCTTGAATTCTTTAGGTCACAAATGATGACCTAGAGTTCAGTTCCCAAGCAACATAATCATGTGGTGTCTAGTCCAATCATAAAAACATCTTTACGAAGGTCTCTCTACGGATTGTCATTCGGTCCTTCCAAGATTTTCTCGAGGAAACGGTTTATATTTCACTAGAAGCTGGTAGCGCGAGTTATCTCAGACCATATCAAGGAAGATATGGCTATGCTACTGAAGGACAGGTAAAGGCGAACGACGTTAATGCTGAATCCGGTTGGTATCCATGCGGCCAGGGTAGATGATCCCTTCAACGCCAACTGACGTAGTTGTGGGGTGAAACAATCTTTCTCTAGCCAGAGCTCGACTCCGTGCACCAACCAAACGCTTCTTTGATAACCTGAATGAGATCTCGAAGAATAAATAATAACGTGGACTCTCACTCAAGCTTCTGAAAAATCAAGCCTTTGAACGACGAAATCTCCGAAGAATCTTGGGACCAGTAAGAGAAGGCACTGAATGACGTATCCGATACAACAATGAGTTGTATAACATCTAAGGAGCCGGGTGTAGTCCAGTAGTAGTGTACTAGGTCTTGAAAACATTGCTACCGGGGTTCAATTCCCACTCAATGCATAATTTATTTATATGAATTTTTCAGTTGCTATTGGTTTCAGAATATTAATACAATTCGTGAACAGTGCGGAATGTTTAATAGGGTCACTTGTAAAGGATTTAAACCTGAGCAAATGAGTTCTGTTTACATTCTTACAATCAAAGCTGCCAGACAGTAGTTGATTTGCTATAGGCAACTTTGCTGTTCTGGTAGATCGTATCACAGCCAATAGTATTGAAAATGATCATTAATACCTGCTAGTACACTGCCATATCCGGCCCAATTCCTAACGTTCCTTCCCATTCCTAAAACTGATTAAGTTCGGTATCCCCTTTCTTCTTCACAGTTCCTTCCAACTCTCCTCTCATTCGCACCAAGAAACACGGATAAATATTTGATAGAACAATACCGCGGCCAATTGGGCTCAGTTTGTTCTTGTAAATTAGCCAAAAAACAGCCATCAGCCGTAGGCGCCGTGCAGTGGGATCACAACGGACTCATCTAGCGGTCTATGTGTTAGCTATCTCTGTCAATAGCTACCCACCTAACCTAACCTAACCTGTATAACATCTATGACGACCCTTATACAATTTCGTAAGCTACAATGGGCAGGCCATGTGGAGCGAATGGACGACGGAAGAATTCCCAAACGCAAACTGAAAGGTAGAGCTCAGGGTAAACGACCGGATATTTGTAACAGACATACGACAGTATCGACAGACGCGTATAAATAATAATGGATTTCGGAGTTCCAACGAAACTGGTTCGGCTTACAAGAATGACAATGCCCGATTCTCTGTCACAAGTCAGAGTGGAAAATGATCTGACTTCCAGCTTTAGAACTGACAACGGGCTTAAACAAGGTGATGGCCTGGCACCAATGATTTTTAATTTGTTGTTCGGAAACTTCCCGTTGACACCAAGTGAACACTGTGCTTCAAATCCACACAACTAGTAGCATATGTCGACGACATAAATATACTTGCAAGATCCCTGGAGAAAGCCAAAGAAATATTTGTAAACCTTGACTCGGTAGCAAGGGAAGTTGGACTACGTATTAACGAAAACAAAACTAAAATCATGACACAAACTAGGAAAAACACGCCAATCAGACAAAATATTACAGTAGTAGACTTTAACCTAGTAAAAGTAGACAACTTTGTATATCTCGGGGCAAATATATCAAAGGATGGCGAACCCATCGAAATTAAAAGAAGAATAATGATGGCAAATAAGACGTATTATTCGGTACTCCCAATAATAAAAAACAAAAATGTGCATAGGAAAACAAAGCTTAAACTATACAAAACAATTATAAGACCTGTGCTATGCTATGGCAGCGAAACTTGGACATTGACTCAGGCGTCCGAAAAATTAGTTAACGCCTTTGAAAGAAAAGTCCTCAGAAGAATCCTCGGACCTGTGAGGGAAGACTCGATCTGGAGAATACGATACAATAGAGAATTGTATGCCATCTTTGATAATCCGGAAGTATCGATCCTCATAAAATTCAAAAAGCTACAATGGGCTGGTCATGTGGAGCGGATGGGTGACGGAAGAATCCCCAACGCAAAACACTAAAGGGAAAAGTTAATGGACAAAGACCAGTTGGAAAACCACGAAAGCGCTTGGAGGACTCTATTGACACATACAGCAAATCACTGCTAAGATTCACAAAGTGGAGGACGCGGTCACCGAACCGAGAAGGCTGGAGGCTGCACATTCAGGAGGCCAAGGTCGGATTTGGACTGTAGCGCCATCGTAAGTAATTAAGTAAGTCTACAAAGACCCGAAATTGGAATGGATTATCATATCCATCCGGTACTGTTTAAGACGGTAATCACTTCTTCAATCTTATTTTTCGAGATTATCAACGAAGGATTTACCTAATGCATGAAGCTGGGCAAAAACGAGCTTACCCAAAGCTTCCGAGCAGAATCTGGCCTGGAGCAGAGAGATGGACACGCTCCCATGTTTTCAATCTCGCCCTGGAATATGTCATCAGAAAGGTAGCCTACTAATCAAGTTCACTCAATTAGTGGCGTACGCGGATGATATAAACATCATGGCCAGATCTGTTCCAGACGCGAAGGAAGTCTTCCACTGTCTAGACTCAGCGGCAAGGATGTCGGGTTAAGGGTCAATGAGAATAAGACCAAGTTCATGACCCAAACAAGAAGAAATGCGCCAACTAGACAAAATATGACCATGGTGGACTACAACCTGGATAATGTGGATCATCATTTCTCATACTTGGGATCACACCTTGTAATAGACTGCAACGAACGGGACGAAGTAAAACAATGGATCGCACTAGCAAATAAGCCGTATTTAACGATTCTCCCAATCCACCCAAGCGTCTGAAAAATCAATAGACTCTTTTAAACGACGAATTCTTCGATGAATTTTGGGACCAGTAAGAGAAGGCACTGAATGGCGTATCCGGTACAACAATGAGTTGTATAACATCTATGACGACCCAGCCGCATCGACCCTTATAAAATTTCGTAAGTTACAATGGGCAGGCCATTTGGAGCGAATGGACGATGGAAGAATTCCCAAACGCACACTGATAGAGCTCAGGGCAAACGATCGGTGGGAAAACCGCGGAAAAGATACGACGACTCAGTTGCCGCATATTGCAAATCGCTTCTTAGATGCACAAAATGGAGGACGCGGGCGCTGAACCAAGATGACTTCAGACAATGTATCCTGCAGGCCTTGGCCCGATTTGGGCTGTCGCGCCATTAATGATGATGATGAATGGTTCAGCCTTTTTGCAGATTTTTGAAGAACTCCGGAACCAGTAGAGCAGCTTTTCTTTACCGGTAGGCACTTCGAAATTGTCGATTTTGAAGTAGTAAAAAAAAATTCATTGGAACTCCTTTATTTGGAGTTTTATCACGTGGACGTGAAAGGCCAGTCTGAACTGTAAAAAAAATTTACTGGCTGCCTGTAACAAGAACAGACACTTAGACCTAAAGGTCCGATGAGTTACCACAGGAAGAATCCAGACTTTCCGTTACGGAGAGTGTTCCTCCTAGCGGATAGAGCTACACAGGTTCAGATTAGATACGATTTGGGATTGAAGTATGTTCGGTTTCCTCTGTCGTTGAAATCTCAATTGGGCCTATTGTGACATCCCCTGAACCGAATTGACGAAGCGTTTTGTGAGCAGTCACAGAAAATGAGCTCTGATGTTTTAAGTCGGACTTCCATTGTCATTGCATTTATGCGTCTGTGCGTCGAACGCACATTTTTCTGCCACACTTTTCAGTTTCAAGTTTACATTTGCAACGCAATTTCTCTAACGTATAGTGCTGTTAAATATAAACTGATAGGAAGTTTATAACTGTTGATTGTTATAATTGTTTAATACTCTGGAGGGCTAAGATAATAAAAATAAGCCGAATAAGCCGTCAATAAAAATATTAAACAGTAATTTCAGGGACACTAATATTGCCAGTATTTTCACACTAATCAGTAAAAAATGAACCGGAAACTAACTATACCGTTGTTTCATAAACGGCAAAAGGTTCTGAAGATGCTTCTAGCGTAAAAGCTGGAAGAAGAAAAGAAGCGAAGATGCTGGGTTAGAGAAATCTTGCGAGATCGGGAGCAACATTGCGCGTATGAGCGGGAGATGCATTTGAACGACAGTAATATGTTCTTCAAATACCATCGAATGTCGATTGACCTTTTCGATGAATTACTCGATCTAGTTGGACCGACAATTGAAAACTTCTTCCATATTTGTCAACCTATTTCGGCAGGTGCCCGATTGTCCTTAACTCTCAGGTTTTGCACAACTGGCGATATAGTGACAGTTTCAAATATTTTAAAATACATTTAGATATTTATTTTCTACAAGGAACAACACAACTGATAAAACTACAAAAACCGACGAGCATTGACAGCACCTGCAACTAGAAATGACAAAAAAGTCATAGCAATTTAATTTTGCGGCACGGAAAAAAGCTGAAGAATATGCTACTTGTGACGCAGACGCATCCTGTCCCTTAAACTAAAATCTGATTGGTCCGACGCTATGACGCAGAATTGTGACGACAATGGAAATCCACCTTCATCTTCATCATCGCAAAGTCTGCGTGTTTTGCTCTCAAAGATACCAATCCTATGGAGAGGCTTCTTCATGTAACAATATCCAGTCAGAGCTTCCACTACGAGTGTAATATATCCTTAATTTTAGATAATCAGACGACACGTACAGAAAAGATGAAGGAAAGCCTCCTTCACCTCCTCATCCAGAAGAAGTCGTTTGAAAAGAGTCCGAGTCTTTTAGCATGCCGGCCTATAAGACAGTGTCGGATCAGGACACCAACTATGTGGCTGATATTCACCCTTTTGAGCGAAACCAATCTATTGGCGCGTTTCAGATCCTGCTGGAGCCAGATGTCTGCACCCTGTCCATCTTGGATTAGTTTCCTTTCTCAGTTGAGTCCAATTCAAGTAGCAGTTAACATGTTGAAAGATGCGCACCAAAATTCCGATTTTCCACCATAATCTGATGGGTAGTACCGCGCCGAGCAAGTTCGTCAGCCATACAGTTACCTGGAATATTGCTGTGTACCGGCATCCAGCACAGGTGTATATTGAACTGTTTCATTTAAGGGGAGCAAACCCTTTAGACGCCCGAAAATGAGTCATTTTTTATGAATTTTTTTTATGGTGATAAAATAATCGCATCATTTTAAAATTTTTACATGATATTATTACAACTTTCAACTGTTAAAATAATTTTTTTTTGTTTTACAAAACAAAATGGCGTCTTTATAGGGTATTCCTTTAGGCGTCTTTTGCGAGACATGGAAGAGTGCTCCATTTGTCATATTTTTTCTATTGATCTTAAACTGAAAACCAACCATTTTTCGAATACTGACAGATGAATGGGAAGGATATACCTATAAAATTATAAAAAAATACAAAACAAAAAAGATATGAGGCTTTTCAAGCAAATATTCAATTTTCGACTATTTTTTGACAGTTTTTACCCCAAAAAAGTGGTTTATTTACGCAATATCCTCAAAACTTTAGGTATATCCTTCCGATATTTAGACAGAATGGACAGAAAGCTCAAGCTCAGCCAAATCGATCCATAACTTTTTGAGCTACAACACGAGCAGTTTTTGAAGATGCAGTTTCGAGATAATCGCGTTTAAAGTTTCAATACCTCGCGTTCCTTTTGTATAATTTGGCATTTTAGCTTTGAAAAATCAACCGCACACGACATACTTTCGATCCAAACTGACCCAATTTCGTGGACAACGTACGTTACGCTTTATACTTTCGAAATATGTAAAAAAAAATTGTTTTTTTTGAAAATTGTAAAGGGTTTGCTCCCCTTAAGGGGGATGCCATACTCTTTTAAACGTTTTAAGAGCCAGCCACCTTTCAACGGATTTATAAATGCACGAGTTTCGGCGTTGTGTTCAGTTGATCAGACAGAAGGTCACCTGTAGAGTAATCAGAGGTCAGAAGGAAGTTGGCGATCGTGGATCAATTTTATGGTTGTCCAGTTCCGTGAACTTTTGAGCTCCCCTCGAAGATGACATTCGTAAGGTGTAAGTGTCCCTATCAAGAAGTTGCCGAACCTTATTTTTGCCAAATTTAACTTCCGTAACCAGACAAAAGTCGTCGCCGTCCACGCCTTGACACTACCCAAACTTTGGCATTTCACTTGTCGCCGGATGACTCAATCGTTACTCAGCCGTACTACAGGTAGCAATTGAATTTAAGGCCAGGCAGGCGTTGCGGGTGGACACGTCAAAATTATGCAAAGCACCACAAAATCCAAGACCCGAAACAAAGACGTCACACAGCCAGAACATAGAACAAGGGTAACAAAACGAAAGCATCCCACAGGAAGTGGATCACTCTTTCGGCTGATGGGGGGTCGAAATGCGCATTAAGAAAAGCCCGGACGGCGAGCGGAAAATGAAGAATCGGCCTGCTTATTTCGCAGCGTTAAATGGCACCGATTAGTAAATAAAAATAAAATTTTAGTTTTATTTTTCACCGTTTTTTTTTTGCGAAATTCTGACGTACGTCGTTTTGTGGTTTGTGAAGTCGGTCGTTTGTTGGTGTTTAGTGCGACGGAATGGTCGGGGCGGGGGTGGTGTTGGATGCACCATTCGACCGCACACAATTCCACTGCCCTGTGCCGGAGATGGGAAAAAGTCGGCGGCACGCCACTGTAGTGGTTTTCGGTTTAGAGAGCACACAAACAAACGTCACGGGAGGCAAAACAATCCAACAAAAACCGTGCAAATCGATTTTTCCGTGCCGACAAAATTTCCGTCGTCGTCGATCGGTGCGGAGCCGACTGATGTGTCACCTGATTCACCAGGTGCCGGCTATTTCAAGCGGCGATTAAGGGAAGGCAGCCCCAAGCAGTTCAATGCGTTCCCCTGGGAATTGTAAGGGCTGAAATTCAACCGGCGCTGGGGCTGGACCATTGGCCGCACCGTTCAAAAAGAAAACAAATCGTCGGCGACAGCGGGCCCGTATGCCGTTTGACAGCAACACACACACCAATCGGCGCTCTGCGCCACATCGTGCAAAGTATTCAGTTTACAACGAGCGCGACAGAGACCACCCGATAATGCACAAAATCGTTACGTGGTGTGCGCCCTGTTTCTACACTGAAGACTGAACACACGATCCGTCAACGGGGGACGGACGTCATCCGGGAGGAGCACAAACCGAGCAAAACGAAAAAAAGGTCCCCCCCGTTTCATTCATTAATGGAGAAAAAAATGCAAAAATTTGTACAACCCCGTCGAAACTTTTCCGCTTACCTCGAGTGCAACCGTCTGTCCTAAACTTCGGCGGGTGTTTCGCAATTCACCGATTCTCGTGATCGACCGGAAAAATCACTTTCCCCCGAGTCCCGACACCGAATTCGCCTTGAACGCGGAGCGCACACGACCACGACCCACCACCGTCTTCGCAGTCGTCACAACTCACCAACAAATTCAATTCAAAACTTTTCCACAATTTCTTTTCGACGGTACGGCGACGAATATCACCGCGACGACCCAACTTCCAAATCAAATTGGACCGAATTTTTCCAAAATTTCCTGTACGCTCGATGGCCCCGGAAGATTTCTCGTCACAAAAAGGACACGCCGCGCGACACTCTCGGTTTTTTCTTCTGTCGGGGGTTTTTCCGAAAAACGCAAAGCACCACTTTTTCCCGTAAATTTTTTCTTCACACTGGAGAAAACTCCTTTTTTTCGGATCGGGGAGTTTTCCACACTCGGGAGGGGGGGACACGCTGTAATAAATCGCAACTAAATTAAAACATTCGGCCGCACTGAACAATTTTCTACGCACACAATTCGCCCTTTTAACCAAGTTACAGCGAGTTTTTTCCTAATTTTTCTTTATCGAAAAAATCAAAATAACACCACACACCGCGACGACGGCCCCAAAAAAATTCACCACACAATTTGGCTGGCTGCGCTACGCTATGTTCTTTTCCTCGACAGACAAACCGCAATCCGTAAATGATAAGCGAAAACGATGAAAGGCAGAAAACGACTGAGAAAAAATTACCAAGAATTTTCCGAAGTCAGACGAAACTTTTTTTTCGCTTTCTGCTGATTGCAGCGACGCTAAACGGCCGGGATTCGAATCAAGTACAATCTTGCGGCGACACCGAAAAAACACCGCGTAGGATTTCAATTCGCCGACGATAGAGGTGTCTTGTGTCGTGAGCCGAGCGAACTTCTACATTTTGTGAATTTTACGTGACACTTGACACACGAAGCGAATAGTCAAGTTCTGTTGTGCGATTTTCGAGTATTTTTCGTTGGAAATTGGCGCCATTAGCAGCGTAAAATGGACGACAAGTTAATTAAGGAGGTGCAGAAAAGGGCCGTTTTATACGACAGCGGGCATAAGTTGTACCGAAATAACAAGGTTCGGCGACAAATGTGGACGGCAGTCGCCAAGGAATTGAATTCGACAGGTGAGCGAAAAAATCAGCGACGAAAATTTAGCGTCGCGACGCGAAATTTATTTGTGGAGGCGCGAACTAACGAAGATCTGTTTGCAAAAATTGATCGTGAATTGGAACTCAGTCGAGAGGAAGGCGGTGCAAGGGAGGAAGCCAACGAGGTACGATAAAAAGACACTATCCCGAGCGATATTCTTGACTGTCCTTGGTTGTACGTTAGGCGACTCGCCTTACTTTTTCCTCGCAGATTGCAGTCCTGACTTTGTTCAAAGATGTTCTGCGCTGGCTTCGTCAATTAACGCGCGATTCGCACTTGAAGAATCATCTTAAAAGAATAGGAATCACAACTGATAACCTGTGCTGGAACCTCTGGACACATTTTGGCGGCAATTGCAATTTAGCGCTACGAAACTGTCGTTCCAGGAACAGACCTATCTAGAGTAGCTTTGCACGATCTAACGCAAACGTTCATTATCTAGAGTGAGGTCAATCGACTAAACTCCAAAACATTTGTAGGGCCTAACACAAAATTCGCAGGTTCTTAAATTAACTGAATCATACAATGTAATGGGAATCTCTTGCTGTTCTGGTAGATCGTATCACGGCAAATAGTACTGAAAAATTATTATTAACACCTGCAAGTTCACAGCCATACCCGGTCCGATTCCTGATCTTCCTTCCCACGTCCCACCCCTAAACCTGATTAAGTTCGGTATCTTTTTTCTCCACAATTTCTTCCTACTCTCCTCTCCTTCGCAACAAAAACACGGAAAAATATTTGACAGAACAATACCGTGACCAATTGGGCTCAGTTTGTTCTTAAAAATTAGCCAAAACAGCAGTGGGCGCCGTGGGCAAAAAACCGTGGCCAGAAAGGCTCAGATTGTCATAGTGCAATGGGATTACAACGGACCCATATAGCGGTCTATGTGCTTGCTATCTCTGCCAATAGCTACCCACCAATTCGAACTAACTAACCTAATGTGAATCTCGATTGTTACATACAGAATGCATCACTTCACTTTTACTTGGACGAGGATCTCTAGCTTGAAACTGGAGAAAGAAGCGAGTCTCTCGGCCTGCGATGAAATCTAATCTACCTGAGATACAAAATCTAAAGGATTGTCAAAAAGTCCCACTTTTCTTCAACTCCCTACTATTAACGGATCACGGTTATTGTATGTCCCATGTAGACCAGCCCCAATACCTCAATTAGTCTTTGAACCGTCCGTGTACCAGACTGAAGCACCTTAGTGGTTTCTTAAAATCATGCACCATTGTTCACTGAGTGTCTTAAGTCCTTCCGCTTAAATTTTAAGGTGACCGACAAGATTGCTTGCTTTCAACTTAGAATACTGCCCTATGAATTCTAGTAGAGCCTTTTTTTATGTTTATGTGTTGGTTGGTTTAAGTGGTGGCCCGTCAGTCGAACAGGGTCCAATTAACACAGAATGCGCCATTTTCTTTACAACAACTCGCCTAACCTGGTCGTTGAGGGCTGATGAAGTAGGTCAGGAGTTCTATAGAGCGCTGCAGCTGGAATTGGTAATCATATCCATCCAGAGCTGTTTAAATAGAGAATTTTTTTAATTCAATTTATTTCATTAGTTCTTTCTATCTACAATATTTCATACAAATAGTAATAGTTCGTAATTGCATTATTCTTCTGTACTTCACAGACAGCAAAAACTGGTATAATGGAAGTGGTGATAATAAATCCAAAGTAGATAATTATGTTTACAAAAGTGAATCGTACATATAAATTAGCGTAGTATAAACGTAGTAATTGTAATAATTTTGTTAGGCATAAATAAATCATAAAAGGATGCCAAAATAAAAGAAATGATCCAAATGATTAATAAAAGAAGGTATAAGAAAAATCTAAATATAAACAAATTAAGAAACAATTTGAAATAACATAATACAGTAAAAATGAAAAATAAAAAAAAAGGAAAAAAATAATAAAAAGTAGCTAACAACAAGTTAAGTGAATGAAGAAACAAGGGTGAAAAGAAATTATATATATATATATATATAAGATTACTCCTCTTCAGTTAATCATGTCCATATTCAGCCTCATGTTGGTCCTACCTGTCCAGTTAGCATTCACCCAGCTTGTGTCGCTGGAGTTCACCCAGCTATGCTGAGTGTCCAACAGACTCTACTGAATGTCAGCCACGTCAGGATTACTTTTTAAGTAGCTTTTCACCATCTTAGTAAACATCGTGATGGTTTCCACAGTTTTAATTAAATCCGGAAGTGCATTATAAAATAAAACTGCTCCATATATCGGGTCTTCTCTTACTCGGTTTGTTCTTGGGCAGTGTGGAAATTTCTTAGGTTCCCGGCATTCCTAGTCGGATAGTGATAATTAGTTATCATATCCATCCCAAGCTGTTTAAAAAGAGAATTAGTTCTCCAATTCAGATCTCATCAATGTTATCAAAGAAAAGTTTGCCTAATGCACTAAATCTGGCACTGGCTAGAGCCGGACATCCATATAGAAGATGTATAACAGTCTCCCTCTCATTTGCATCCGCACAACTTGTTACGGTCATTTTCACAGCAGTAAATGACCGTAACACAATGGACGGTAAAGGAAATACTCAGCCTGGCCGCGTGTTCTCCGATTGACCAGTGACCCGTGCTGACCGCCGTGACTCTGGATACGTCTACACAGCACCTGCTTAAGAGTACGTGTGTTCTGCTCCGGCAGTAGGATGGTCTTCCTAGATATAATGCAACTGCTTAGTCCTCTCCACCTGCAGTTCGCGTTTGTAAGAAAGTATGAGGATACTTGGCACCTAGCAGGATTTGAACAGATTCCGCGAGAGTGTCCTGAAGAGCAAACCCTTCCTAGCTAATTCGTCATTCGTCTGCCAGCTCATTACCCTCTACCTTGCTATGGCCTGGAACCTAAAGCAGGGCCAGTTTGAGCTGACTTCCTAAGTAGACTGGCTTCTCTCGGCACTGTTCGACGAGTTTAGAGGAGCTGGTAGCCGAATCTAAGGCCTTCATTGCGGTTTGACTGTCAGTGACGATTACAACATTACGCGTTGGCGTAGAGTCTTACTTCAAATTCCGGCGAACCGCCCGGATCCCCAGTATATCCGCCTGGAGAACGCTGGCGTAGTCCGGTAGGTGGTGACACTGCGACATTTGGTGTGTTTTTCCATGACCTTGTTTCTCATAGCTTTCATTGAAGTACTGGAATATAATTTTTTTTTTAATTGAAGTCCCTCCCTTCCCTCCAGTAATGGTTAGAACAGCACGCCTCTGAATTTGTTGCAGGGTTCTCTACCGAATAAGGAATGATCCCAACTTTTACAGCTACTCGAGTTCAAAATTTCGTGATCACCATGGGCGTACCCTCAGGTGTAAATCTATCCGTCTAATTTATGTTTCTTCTACAATTTTTACATTCAATTAATCGATACGTTTCATGATTTTTCATTGATTCAGTTATTCTACGATAAAAACGCGCAACTCTTTAGGGTTATACCTACCTCATGGATACCAGCGCAAAATCGCGAAAACTAATAATATGCTTCACGTTTACAAGACCCAGTGATCATGTCCCATGTCTAGGGCTCACTTTCTCAGTCCGAAGAGCTGGAGGCAGTACAGTATTGCTTATTAGAACAAAAAAGTATTAGAAGCACCAACAGTATCTGAAGAAGCCAGTGTTACTTTCTTAAGCCCCAGAAGAAATATAAATTTTCTATTTTATTTTCATTTCAGTCGAATTATGTCAACTACGATGGAAACGAATCAGAGACAAATACTCGCGTCTTACAAAGCGCAGCGTAAAAAACGACGAAGGAGGTACACTTAAAAAAAACAGCTCCCTGATGGCAAGTTTGAATTTTTTAAAGCCCTTTATTCTCGAAGAGGAGAGGTACTTCAATCAGCCTACTTTCATTAGAAATTAATTTTAACCGTTTGCTTTATAGTTTTGATCTTACCAGTCAGACTGATGAGTCGGCATCGTTAAAACAAAATATTTCAACGTTAAAGCCCAACGACATTGAACAATCGTCGGCATCAATTAAACTGCAACAGTGCCCAAGTATCGCGCTACAGTCAACCAGTACGGTTGCAAAGATTTCAAATCCGGTACTAGTGACTCCAGTTGTGGTCACTGCACTACAAACAATGCCCAATATGCGATCGAAGAAAGATTCAAAATCGCCGAACAGACTCAGAGCCATTGCACCAAGTAAGTGCTCGTATTTAACTCTTTTTTAGTAATAAAGAGTTGTAACTTTTTCATCAATTTGGTTTTTTTCAAAAGAATCGGAGATCAAAAAAATTGTTTTTGTACCAACATCGTCCTGTAATTTCGGGCTGAGTATTCCGAATCAAGTCAGTCCGCTGCGACTAGAAGAGACACAACCGAAGTGCAGCGAACCAGCCACTGAACAAAGTGAGCAAAGTGCTCGTAAGTATTTCACACCTTTAGAAGGATTCTTGAGCTTGAGTTTTGTGTCGGAGAACCTAAAAGTTCAGATTAATCTCGAAAATGCTTCCTCACATCAGATGAAATTATTTCTGAACTCTTCTGTATTGCAGTCAAGACTCAAAGAGCCAATTAAGATTTAGAGCAGCATCTTATTCGGTTTACAATAAAATACCGTTTTTTTTCAGAAGAGACTGATACGGATAGAATTGTGGTGGCGCCTAAAGAATCGTACGATACTTTTGATTATTACGGACTTACGGTTGCCAATGATCTAAGAGGCATGGACCCATCCGAACAGCGCCGCATCAGAATGGAAATTCAAGTGATTTTAGCGAACGCCCGGTATAAAAATTAATCTTGGTTGTTATTTTCATTAATATAAGTATTATTAGTTTTATGAATGTTTGTTATTTTTTTTAAATTCCTTTCGAAAACCCACCTAAATGGCAGCGTGTCACATTAAATATATTGGTGGCATTTATTTTCGAAATTTTGACAATTTGTATCCGGGATTTCGAGTTTCGGAATTATACAACCAACTCTGCAGGGTCTTGAATGCAATTTTAATGTATGTGGTACGGAACTTTACTCTTGCTCCACAAAAACTGCCTGCAGTAATAATAATACAATTGAATTTTACACGTACTGTTCTGTTTACATATTTGTAAAATGTTTTACTTGGCAGGTCCTAAGACTCAGTTAAGAGCTGCAGGTATCTCAAAAATATTGAGTCAATGGACCCTTAAAAGGTGTAATAAATTAGAGCAGTTCTTGCTGCACAACTGCTTCATTTTTGACCCGATTTTCCTTTTTTTGAGTAGCTTTTGAGATCTCACTTTAAATTTCATATGCGACACGTTACTATTCGAGAAAACTGTTTTTGATTTTTTCACAAAAAAAATGGGGATAAAGCACAAGGAGCCTAGCTAACTTTTCTGAAAATGTATGCAAACCCTTTACACCACCTTAGGGGGTTCAATCTACAGAAATTGTGGAAACACTTTATTGTGATTAATTTTTAAAAAAAAAAATGTCTGCCCTCAACATTTTTTTTCATATTTCATGACTAGTAGACACTGAAAAGGCAAAAACAAATTTCAGTCCGTCTATATGCCGACCGCCATACGCAAAATCTTTTGAAGGTTCATAGCTCCCAAACCCTTTAAGGTAATAAGTTGAAACTCCTCTGATGGCGAGAAACAACCAAAAAATTCTTAAAATTAGCTTCTATGGCAACTTCACCATGAAAAAATTCCATTCTCATTATTAAGTTGAATTTTTTTATGGATAGACTGGGAAGACCCTTTTAAGTGGCCACCTTTTGTGGAGTAGTGGTGTGAGGGGGGAGCGTTTTAGGCGGAAAATTTTGATTTCTAGATCTCAGCAACCGCTTTTGCTAGGAGGCTGAAACTTAGAATTTATATAGAGCTTTGATAGTGGAACCATTTGCAAAAATCTTCGAGAGAAATAATGCGTCCAAAACGTTCGAAAGCCGAGATAGAGACATTCTAAAATCCATATCTCCTAAACGGTTAGTGGCACGAAATTGAAACTTAATTATTGTCTGTACGTATACTTGGAAAATAGATCGAAAACAAAATTTTGAGGTGGGTCAGGGGCGTGCGGGGGTGGGAGGTGAAAAACTTGATCATTAATATCTTACGAACCAACCAATAGCGATAGAGAAATGAAATTCGGTTTGTGTATACAAGTCGAGAAATAGAGTTTGCTGAACATTTTTTAAGGGTGCGGTGGAGCATGGCAGGTTGTGTGCTTCGAATTTTTACGAGAATAGACCCCCCTAGCAGAGAAAATTTAGGAAAATTGGATATACCACGTACGGGGGGCAACAAAAAATTATCAATGAAAGTGGGATGCATGTATTTTCACGATTTTCGTCATATCTCTTAGGTCTTCTGAAATATTGAATTCATTTCTATTCTACGACTTTTCACATAAATGCCTAGAAATGGTTTTCCGGATTTTTTGAAATCCGATCCCTACGAGGGCGTAAAGGGGTTGTAGACATTTTCACGAATTCCGCCATATCTCTGAGGTCTGATTAGATATCGAATCGATTTTTACTTCCTAAGGCTTCCTACATAATCGCCAAAAAATTAACTTACGAGTATATATGGCAGTGGCATAAGTATTCTAGTGCGACCCCACCGAATTTTGACCCGAATAATAATAAAGTTTCGCCTAGACTGTTATCGAAGTTTTTTTTCCAACAACAAACCGAATTTAATTTGGTTGAATGAAAATTGAACAAACCTATTAGGTTTGTTCTTTTTTCATTCACCCTCTTCACCTCTCTGCACACACTCAAGAGTTAGTGCAGAAAAGTGTAGTAGGTGTAGCCAAAAAGAACAGACCTATTAGGTCTGTTCTTTTTGCATACACTTTCTACACTAGGTTACACTTTCTACCCTAATGCTGTTTGTTTGTCGGTGTGACGTCAGAGGTGGCTGTTCTTTTTGTCGAGTGTAGTGTACTCAGTGTACACTTTCCTACACTGGGTCGGGAGCAGGTGCAAGTTCTTCTTATTTACCATCTGTCAAAATTGATGGCTGTATGCAGATAAAATTGACTTTTTGAATTTGTGAAACTACTGTTTTGAATGAATACATGCAAGAATATTAAATGGCAATAAATTTGCATTGATAGAAGTTCAAGAATAAAGCAAATAAAAAAGTTCGGAATTTTAGCTGTCACTTTTCTACACTAACCCGTTCTTTTTGCGCGATCTACACCCTACACTTTCAGTAGGTTTGTTCTTTTTGCCAGGTTAAGTTCACATTTTAGTGTAACTTACACTGAAAATGTGATACAACTTACACTGAAAGTGTAGGGTGTAGACCGCGCAAAAAGAACAGGTTAGTGTAGAAAAATGACAGCTAAAATTTCAAAATTTTTTATTTGTTTTATTCTTTCACTTCTATCAATGCAAATTTATTACCATTCAATATTCTTGCATATATTCATTCAAAACAGTATTTTCATAAATGCACAAAGTTAATTTTATCTGCATACAGCCATCAATTTTGACAGATGGTAAAGAAGAAGAACTTACACCTGCTCCCGACCCAGTGTAAGATAGTGTACACTAGGTATGTTCTTTTTGCCAGGTTAAGTTCACATTTTAGTGTAACTTACACTGAAAATGCGATACAACTTACACTGAAAGTGTAGGGTGTAGACCGCGCAAAAAGAACGGGTTAGTGTAGAAAAATGACAGCTAAAATTCCGAACTTTTTTACTTGTTTCATTCTTTCACTACTTCTTAAATTTATTGCCACTCAATATTCTTGCATATATTCATTCAAAACAGTATTTTCATAAATGCACAAAGTCAATTTTATCTGCATAGAGCCATCAATTCTGACAGATGGCAAAGAAGAAGATCTTACACCGGCTCCCGATCCAGTGTAAGATAGTGTACACTGAGTACACTACACTAGCAAAAAGAACAGCAACCTCTGATGTCACACCGAAAAAAAGAACAGCATTAGGGCAGAAAGTGTACACTGAGTACACTTCACCGACAAAAAGAACAGACCTACTGAGTACACTACACTAGCAAAAAGAACAGCCACTTCTGACGTCACACCGACAAAAAGAACAGCATTAGGGCAGAAAGTGTACACTGAGTACACTACACTCGACAAAAAGAACAGACCTAGTGTAAGGTGTATTACACTGAAAGTGTAAGCTAGACTAAAGTGTTAACTTAACTTGGCAAAAAGAACAAACATAGTGCTATCATCGTCAAATCAAAGAAACAAATATTTTGTAACGGATCCCGGCACCCGTTGAGCCTACCCCGGCTGTAAATCGAGTCGTTACAACTATTAGCAGAAACAGAATCGCGTCAAAGATATAGCTGAGTACAGGCCATCTCTATCGTGCATACGGCTTTATATATCCGTTGAAAATGTGTAGAAATTTCATGACTATTCGATGGATGTGGTCTGCCTGCCAGGGAATTTACCTCAACAAAGTAAATTCAAATTTGTACACATTTAAAACGAAAATCCGAATTAACGGATTACATGTACTTCATATTCGCTTGTTGCGCAAGCGCAACGTAGCCGTTGGTTGGAGTGGGTATCGTCTTCGTGCGGAGAAGCGTTTCATTGCTTCGGTCTGTTTTGGCTGGTCGTTCGTCGAGATAAGACGTACCTCTCGTTGCGCTTTGCGCAACAAGGGCGTTCTTTCTTTGTTTAAAACTAAAGAAATGTAGTTAAAGTTGTTTGTGACCGAGGTACGCGTCCTTCTCATGCAAAGTGAGTAGTTTTTAAAATTTACAAATAAAATAGTTTTTATAACTTTGACGCCATTTTGTTTCAGTCGTGTGAAACGAAGTGATGCTGAAAATTGTGAACTGCTGATCAAGTAATAGAGACGATGCCGACGAAATCGCTAACCTGGCGAAATCAGCAACTGACTGTAACTGTGATGATTTTGTTACAGCTTTGCTTTCGTTACGTATAGCGTCTTTTTCAGTGGTTACAATAAGGACGCCATGCAGCCCAGTGCTCACACCGACGCGGCTTCAAAATATTTCACCGGGGCATCTAAAACTACGACGCAAATCGCCACAGCTTCTCTACCGATGACGGGAAGCTACTTCTGCTTTCATTCCGTCGACGCTTCAACTAACTTCCGCCACGTCCCAATATTGAAGCGTCCTTCGGAATGATAAAAGAAAATGCTGAACCGAGGAAGCACTGCTGAAAATTGTAAACTGCTGACCAAGTGAAGAAACCGACGCTGATGACCGGGCTAGCGCCTAGTGAAATCCGCAATTGACTGTAACTGTCAGGTTTTGTTACAGCTTTGCTCTCACTACCGTAAAGCGCGCTTCGTCACCGTTCGTTTTCAATCTTCGTCCGTGGTACCTACAATGGTAAAGGTTTAGTATCACGCACAAGCGAAAAAGTAATGTAAGAGATTTTTCATATTTTACATTTACGTTCCAAATGAAACTGGTATGTTTTAGGATGTGGGCAATAAAATGTTTTGATATTCGGGACGTTGAACCATATAAAAAACCGATTTCAAATTTTTAATTTTGGTCACCCAGTACATTCGAACCACCATTACGATTCCGTTTGACGTTTCTCGCCACACATGGACGCGAAAAAGGGAGTTAGAGCGTGGCGCGCGACAGCCAAACATTTCATAATGGCGTCTCGAACTACTAGATGGATGAAATCAAAAATTTTAAAGCGTTTTTATTCATTGTTTAGCGTTCCAAATGTCAAACTTTTATTGACCACATTCTAAAACACCAAAGTTTCGTTTAGAAAGTACATATGAAATTTGAAAAATCTCTTGCATTACTTTTTCGCTTGTACGTGATACTAAACCTTTTCCTCTACAATTAGGATGCTGTGCTACAGAGTGCTGATGGTGATCCACGCCGCTTCTAAAGTGATTGTAAACTGCTGACCATATAATCGAATCGTTAACCTTGTGGATTAAGCAAACGCCTGAAACTGTTATGATTTTGTTGCAGCTCTGCTTCCACAAAGCAAATATCTATCATTCATCAGTGCTATTTACAACAAAGACGCAATGTTGCCGATGCAGATATTCAATCCACCCCAAATTGGTTTCAACGAAGCTTCTCACCGATGACGCTAAGCTATTTATACTGCCATTCCGAAGCCGATTCAACTTTGTCCTCCCGGAATCGATGCAATGCGGGCTTCGGAATGGATTAAAAGAAAATGCTGAGCTGAGGAGCGCCGCTGAAAATCATGGACGAATGACCAAGTGAGGAAAGTGATGCCGATTTGAGACAGCTAACCTGGTCTCACAACTACGTATAGCTTCTCTTTATGTCGCACGTCTTTTTCGTTCTTCGTTTTTCGCACCCACGATTAGTAAGCCGTGCTGAGGCTGAAACCATGCCGCTGTGTTACTTTTGAACACCTTTTTGCCAATGAATACGAAGCCATCCTACTTCAGATTCTAAGCCAATGCAACGTGTCGCTAAACAAAACCACCGCTGTTTCCACTTCGACTACATAAACAACCTCAACTACACAAAGCTACCACTGCTTGCACCTCGACTACACGAAGCCACAACAGCCTTCGTCACAACAACACGAAGCCAAAGCAGCATCCATCGCGACTACACGGAACCACCGCTGTTTCCGTCGCGAGCACATGTGGCCCTGCAGTTTCGCCATAACTACAAGAAACCTCTGCAACTTCCGTCACGACCACAAGAAGCCACTGCAGCTTCCGTCACGACTAGAAGAGTCCACTGCAACTTCCGTCATCGACTTGAAGAGGCCACTGCAGCTTCCGTCACCGACTTGAAGAGGACACTGCAGCTTCCGTCACCGACTAGAGGAAGCCATTGCAGCTTCCGTCACCGACTAGAAGAAGCCATTGCAGCTTCCGTCACCGATTAGAAGAAGCCACTGCAGCTTCCGTCACGACTACAAGAGGCCACTGCAGCTTCCGTCACGACTACAAGAGGCCACTGCAGCTTCCGTCACGACTACAAGAGGCCACTGCAGCTTCCGTCACGACTAGAAGAAGCCACTGCAGCTTCCATCACCGACTAGAAGAAGCCACTGCAGCTTCCGTCACCGACTAGAAGAGGCCACTGCAGCTTCCGTCACGACTAGAAGAGGCCACTGCAGCTTCCGTCACGACTAGAAGAAGCCACTGCAGCTTCCGTCACGACTAGAAGAAGCCACTGCAGCTTCCGTCACGACTAGAAGAAGCCACTGCAGCTTCCGTCACGACTAGAAGAAGCCACTGCAGCTTCCGTCACGACTAGAAGAAGCCACTGCAGCTTCCGTCACCGACTAGAAGAGGCCACTGCAGCTTCCGTCACGACTAGAAGAAGCCACTGCAGCTTCCGTCACGACTAGAAGAAGCCACTGCAGCTTCCGTCACGACTAGAAGAAGCCACTGCAGCTTCCGTCACGACTAGAAGAAGCCACTGCAGCTTCCGTCACGACTAGAAGAAGCCACTGCAGCTTCCGTCACCGACTACAAGAAGACACTCCAGCTTCCGTCACAACTGCACGAGGTTACAACAGCCTCCGTCACAACACGAAGCCACTGCAGCTTCCGTCACGACAACACGAAGCCACTGCAGCTTCCGTCACGACAACAAGAAGCCACTGCAGCTTTCGTCACGACAACACGAAGCCACTGCAGCTTCCGTCACGAGGTTACAACACGAAGCCACTGCTGCTTCGGATCCGACAACACGAAGCCACTGCTGCTTCGGATCCGACAACACGAAGCCACTGCTGCTTCCGTTCCGGTGTCATGAAGCCTCCGCTGCTTTTCATGCGACTTTAACGCAACTTCCGATAATTGCAACTGCTGTTTACGATGCGGTGCCAACTTCCGATACGATGCCGCTACAACTTTCGATGCAATGGCACTGCTACTAACATCCGATGCTGGTGCAACTGCAGCTTACAATGCGATGACTCCTACATTCAACTTATGAAGCTGCAGCGTTTGTACCTGCGACCTTATGCTTTGTTATTTTCGCAAAATAAGTTTGTGGAGCGCAGAATGTCACCGTCGAACTTCCGAATAAAAAAAAATAATGTAAAATGTAATTTTGATTGTTTCATTTTTACTTTATTATTTTAAATGTTTTTTCGTATGTTCCGAATCGTGGAGGATTTTTAAGAGGCTTTACTTTTCAAGAAATTCAATTTAATTTGGGAAAATCCTTGACTGCTCGCCTCGAATGGAAAAACTAATATTTGAAGACTGCAAATTCAAAGCCATCCGAATTCGAGCTGCAAGATAACATTTCCCGTTCTGTTTTCTCGACTCTTGATTCATTTTTAATTAATGGTCTCACCAGCGGGCCCTTTGATTATTTCATGTGGTGAAGCACGCGCGACGCGATCAGGGAATGCATTGCCATTTTGTGTTCCTTAACCAGCTTGGTCTTCAGTGTGTTAAAAGTAACGACCACTTTCACCTCGTACGGCACCATTCTACAATTTCTTATATATCGCTTAATTCCTCCCTACTGCGACATCAGGGGGAGGCCCTCTTAAGCACTGGCCGGTTCTACAGGGTGTCCGGTACTCCGTGCATAACCTTGTAAGGGGCTATTCCTTGATATATTTTTAGACAATAATTGTTCTACAGGGAGGATCAATTTTCAATATCCGGGGAGATACAGGGTGGTCAAGAAAAGTGTTTCGGACTCGCTTAAAACGTTATATCTTGAAAACTAATAATCACAATTCAAAGTGTTATAGCTTGTTTTTTAGGCAATCGAATTACCTTTCATTTGATGTAACAATTCTGCACCCGGGCTAGAGATATTTACTTCAAAACACAAAGTTTTGCTACTTCAACCCTAAAATTCCGTGATCAATGTAGTTTTTCTCAGAAAACCCCATTATAAAAATACCAGTTTAATTTTATTTTTTTATTTGTCATATTATTGCCTACAAAAGTTGCATACACTTGCATTGCATAAGTTTAATAATTAAGAAAAAATGACGATTCCGAAAATATTGCACTTTTATGCAAAAAGAAAAACATGTTGATCTACACTCTTTGCTTGAACTGAAAGAATTTAATAATAGTTTTTATGCCTTATTCCAAAAATTTGTAATTACAATAAATGTTAAAAATGGTCACCTTAATTTTGAATGCACGCTAAAGCTCGTTTTGCAAGTGTTCTCTTGGTATTCACACTCCTCAACTCCTGCCTTACTTCTGTTGCTGCCGCATCGATCCTGGTATTTAGAGCTTCCAATGTTACTACTGCCGTTGCGTAGACAAGGTCATCCGTCCCCATACAAAGAAATCCATAATAATTAGATCAGGAGATCTCGCAGGCCATTGTATCGGTCCATTTCTACCGATCCAGCTATTGCTATAATTGGAATTTAACCAATCTGTGATTTGTCGGCCGTAATGAGCTGGAGCACCATCGTGTTGGTAAAACATGAAAGCCAATCGTTCCAGTGGAATATCATCCAATAAGACCTGTAGATCACACCACAGTCGGTGTCCTGACCGGACACTGTCTTATAGGTTGACATGCTAAAAGACTCGGCTTCTTCTCAAACGACTTCTGTAGAAGCTGCCTGGATGAGGAGGAGAAGGAGACAGTTCTTCACTTTCTCTGTACCTGTCCAGCTCTATCAGTCAGAAGGAAAACTCATCTTGGAGCTTACTTCTTCAACTGTCTCGGTGATCTTGCTGCAATGGAGGTCGCGAGAATCCAACGCTTCATTGTAAGCTCTAAATGGTTCGACGAGTAGGACCGGATTCGATAATCCTGTGGTAACACAATGGACCTTTTAGGTCTAAGTGTGTCCGTGTTCTCACGGGCAGCCACGCGTACCTACCTACTTATGAACGGGTGCCTTAATATCGGATACTTCCCTAAAGCTTGGAAGGTGGCGAAGCTTATTTCCCTGAAAAAAAAAGGATTCGGATGGCTCTGCGGGCAGCTTCAGACCCATTTCGATGCTTTCTAACCTTGGGAAGCATCTCGAAAAAATAATAGCCTGTCGTCTAGATAGCTTTTGCAGCGACAATGGCATTATTGCCAATAAACAATTTGGCTTTAGGAAGTACCATTCCACTGAGCATGCAATTCTAAAAATCCACGATGATATCACCAATAGCCTGAGACGTAAAAGATCTACGGCGTTATGTACTTTGGATGTCAGTAAGGCCTTCGATTCGGTCTGGAAGGACAGTATCATTTACAAGTTGATTACTATAAATGCCCCTTTACCGATTGTCAGATTACTGTACAGCTTCCTACGCGACAGATGTCTCTTTGTTGAAATAGATGACGAGAGTCCGGTCGAGGTTTCAGTGACCAGGGGAGTCACCCAGGGGTCGATTCTGGGCCCTGAACTATATATCTGTATGTGCGACTTCCCTCATTCGAATGATCCTCCGCTTTTGTACGCGGATGATACCGTTGTCTATGCGAGTGATAGTGTGCCGGCGAGGGCACTGGAGAAAGTTGTTGATCATCTAAATGTAATTAAGCTATACTACAGCAAATGGGGACTGAGACCGAACCAATTTGCATTAGGAATTCGTACGGCAATGCCCGAGAGGGACCGTTAAAGGAACCAAGGACCTACGTCTGTTCCTAAATGGGAAAATTATCCCTGTTAAGAGGGGAATTAAGTACCTTGGTATTAACCTCAACTCCTTCTTTAAATTTAATGAACACGTAGCCATCCAACTGAAGAAAGCTAAATCTGTTTTCCTAAAGTTGCATAAAAGAACAAAGCTGTTAATTTATAAACAGCTGATCAGACCAATTTTAGCCTATGGTTTCGCTTGTTGGTTTTCGTGCTCGACCACTCGACCGCTATAGGTCTGTTCTTTTTGGCTACACCTTCTACACTTTTCTGCACTAACTCTTGAGCGGGTGAAGAGAGGTGGAGGAGGTCTTCAGCTCTCTGCACTCATGCTGTTATGACACTGGCTATTTTTGCGGCTTTAAAGCGGCTAGACAATCCAAATGGAGAGGGATAGAGACTTTAACATACAATTTAGACATTGGTGTGAGAGAGACAGTCCGAACAGCAAACTATGGGTAACTGTCAAAAAACAATCCATAACTGTCAAAAAAAAAAGCTGCAACAAAGCGCATTCGAGCAGTGTTTCGCAACATTCTAGCAGTTAATCCAAGAAAAATCCGCTGGCGGCTAGATTTTCCAGCCGCTACCGACTTGTTTTTGACAGTTCGTTATGTATAAATTATAGAAAGTGTCATGTTATGTTATGAAACGCGCTAAGATCAGTATTTTTTATAACAAATCAGTTGTTAATTTCGTCTACTAGATGCCGGTAGCATCAGCAAGGGTATTTTTTAGCGGTAATCTCTTTCTCTCTATATTGGTCGCCTTGTCGCACGATTGACTTTTATTGCACTTGAAACTAGCGAGGAAATAGCCAGTGTCATAACAGCATCACTCAAGAGTTAGTGTAGAAAAGTGTAGAAGGTGTAGCCAAAAAGAACAGACCTTATGTTGTTTAGAGAAAGGAATAGGCTTTTCTCCAATAAGTTGATCTACAGGGAGGCGGGGTTTCCCCCTTTAATGACTTATTTGACGGCTCTGTGGAACAAGAGGGCCAAGAGACTTGAGGAATACGAAAACGAGCTCCTAAGAGTGATTTTTCTGAATAATATGGCTGGACAGGGTTCTCATTTTTATTTATCTCCGTTGTCCCTCGTGAACAGCCCTAGCATCAACCCGGTCTTGAATGGCAAAAAACTCTACACTTCTACACTTTCCTACACTAATGCTGTTATGACACTGGCTATTTCCTCGCTAGTTTCAAGTGCAATAAAAGTCAATCGTGCGACAAGGCGACCAATATAGAGAGAAAGATATTACCGCTAAAAAATACCCTTCCTGATGCTGTTATGACACTGGCTATTTTTGCGGCTTTAAAGCGGCTAGACAATCCAAATGGAGAGGGATAGAGACTTTAACATACAATTTAGACATTGGTGTGAGAGAGACAGCCCGAACAGCAAACTATGGGTAACTGTCAAAAAACAATCCATAACTGTCAAAAAAAAAGCTGCAACAAAGCGCATTCGAGCAGTGTTTCGCAACATTCTAGCAGTTAATCCAAGAAAAATCCGCTGGCGGCTAGATTTTCCAGCCGCTACCGACTTGTTTTTGACAGTTCGTTATGTATAAATTATAGAAAGTGTCATGTTATGTTATGAAACGCGCTAAGATCAGTATTTTTTATAACAAATCAGTTGTTAATTTCGTTTACTAGATGCCGGTAGCATCAACAAGGATATTTTTTAGCGGTAATCTCTTTCTCTCTATATTGGTCGCCTTGTCGCACGATTGACTTTTATTGCACTTGAAACTAGCGAGGAAATAGCCAGTGTCATAACAGCATTATGCTACCGGCATCTAGTAAACGAAATTAACAACTGATTTGTTATAAAAAATACTGATCTTAGCGCGTTTCATAACATAACATGACACTTTCCATAATTTATACATAACGAACTGTCAAAAACAAGTCGGTAGCGGCTGGAAAATCTAGCCGCCAGCGGATTTTTCTTGGATTAACTGCTAGAATGTTGCGAAACACTGCTCGAATGCGCTTTGTTGCAGCTTTTTTTTTTGACAGTTATGGATTGTTTTTTGACAGTTACCCATAGTTTGCTGTTCGGACTGTCTCTCTCACACCAATGTCTAAATTGTATGTAAAAGTCTCCATCCCTCTCCATTTGGATTGTCTAGCCGCTTTAAAGCCGCAAAAATAGCCAGTGTCATAACAGCATAATGCTGTTATGACACTGGCTATTTCTTCGCTAGAAAAAAGTACAATAATAGCCAATCGTGCGACAAGGCGAACAACAATAAAAAGACAGAGATACCGCTCTTTCCGACGCTAGCGGCATCTAGTAAACGAAATTAACAACTGATTTGTTAAGAAAACTACCGGTTCTGGCGCGTTTCATAACAGAACATGACACTTTCCATAATTTATACGTACCGAACTGTCAAAAACTAGTCGGTAGCGGCTGGAAAATCTAGCCGCCAGCGGATTTTTCTTGGATTAACTGCTAGAATGTTGCGAAACACTGCTCGAATGCGCTTTGTTGCAGCTTTTTTTTTTGACAGTTATGGATTGTTTTTTGACAGTTACCCATAGTTTGCTGTTCGGACTGTCTCTCTCACACCAATGTCTAAATTGTATGTAAAAGTCTCCATCCCTCTCCATTTGGATTGTCTAGCCGCTTTAAAGCCGCAAAAATAGCCAGTGTCATAACAGCATAATGCTGTTATGACACTGGCTATTTCTTCGCTAGAAAAAAGTACAATAATAGCCAATCGTGCGACAAGGCGAACAACAATAAAAAGACAGAGATACCGCTCTTTCCGACGCTAGCGGCATCTAGTAAACGAAATTAACAACTGATTTGTTAAGAAAACTACCGGTTCTGGCGCGTTTCATAACAGAACATGACACTTTCCATAATTTATACGTACCGAACTGTCAAAAACTAGTCGGTAGCGGCTGGAAAATCTAGCCGCCAGCGGATTTTTCTTGGATTAACTGCTAGAATGTTGCGAAACACTGCTCGAATGCGCTTTGTTGCAGCTTTTTTTTTGACAGTTATGGATTGTTTTTTGACAGTTACCCATAGTTTGCTGTTCGGACTGTCTCTCTCACACCAATGCCGAAATTGTATGTTAAAGTCTCTATCCCTCTCCATTTGGATTGTCTAGCCGCTTTAAAGCCGCAAAAATAGCCAGTGTCATAACAGCATAATGCTGTTATGACACTGGCTATTTCCTCGCTAGTTTCAAGTGCAATAAAAGTCAATCGTGCGACAAGGCGACCAATATAGAGAGAAAGAGATTACCGCTAAAAAATACCCTTGCTGATGCTACCGGCATCTAGTAGACGAAATTAACAACTGATTTGTTATAAAAAATACTGATCTTAGCGCGTTTCATAACATAACATGACACTTTCCATAATTTATTCATAACGAACTGTCAAAAACAAGTCGGTAGCGGCTGGAAAATCTAGCCGCCAGCGGATTTTTCTTGGATTAACTGCTAGAATGTTGCGAAACACTGCTCGAATGCGCTTTGTTGCCGCTTTTTTTTTGACAGTTATGGATTGTTTTTTGACAGTTACCCATAGTTTGCTGTTCGGACTGTCTCTCTCACACCAATGTCTAAATTGTATGTTAAAGTCTCCATCCCTCTCCATTTGGATTGTCTAGCCGCTTTAAAGCCGCAAAAATAGCCAGTGTCATAACAGCATAACTCTTGAGCGAGTGCAGAAAAGTGTAGAAAGTGAATGAGAAAAGAAAACAAACCTAATAGGTTTGTTTTTTCGACTTCATAGCAAGATTATAGCAATTGTTTTTGACAGACAGAAATTTCTAACCTAAAATTTCTTGTGTTTCTACTGTTTGTACGCTTTCAGTTGACAAAAAGTACAATATGTGAATTTTCTCGACAACTATTGTAAGGTAAAACCGATCTGCGGCTTGTTAATAGCAACGTATCTCTCATGTCGAGCGAATAGACAGCAGAATGATCTATGCATGCACCTCTAATGAAATTCTAATGCTGTTATGACACTGGCTATTTCCTCGCTAGTTTCAAGTGCAATAAAAGTCAATCGTGCGACAAGGCGACCAATATAGAGAGAAAGAGATTACCGCTAAAAAATACCCTTGCTGATGCTACCGGCATCTAGTAAACGAAATTAACAACTGATTTGTTATAAAAAATACTGATCTTAGCGCGTTTCATAACATAACATGACACTTTCCATAATTTATACATAACGAACTGTCAAAAACAAGTCGGTAGCGGCTGGAAAATCTAGCCGCCAGCGGATTTTTCTTGGATTAACTGCTAGAATGTTGCGAAACACTGCTCGAATGCGCTTTGTTGCAGCTTTTTTTTTGACAGTTATGGATTGTTTTTTGACAGTTACTCATAGTTTGCTGTTCGGACTGTCTCTCTCACACCAATGTCTAAATTGTATGTTAAAGTCTCTATCCCTCTCCATTTGGATTGTCTAGCCGCTTTAAAGCCGCAAAAATAGCCAGTGTCATAACAGCATAAGCATATTTATCTCCTTTTTTGATATTCATCTCACATTAAAAAATTGTTAAGAAAACAATTACCGGCTCGACAAATGTCAAAGTCATAATTGCCATAATTTGGAACAGTAGTGTGCGTGCGGATGTCTATTGTGTAGGTTTGTCGGAAGCAAATTATATAGATGTGCATGCAAGTCTTTTTGCTATAATGTACATCCTTACTTTATGGTTACAGATCACAGATCTGAAGTTGCAGACGAGAATTTTTTTACAGATCTGTTGCGGATGATATTTCCTCTGTTTCGCACGCATGTACAGTTCATATTTTCATCTTGTTCTGGCAGACATCTGCAGAATGTCGGCGTAATGAAAACTAGCCTTTAGGACAAACAAGCCTCGACGAACAGAGGCGAATCGGAGACCGAGTCACGAGGACCAGCCAAGCCAACCACATAGACGGCCAAAGAAGACGACGAGTACCGGAGAACCAGAGGAAATCCTATTTGAATTATATGTGTCATCAGATGAACAAATAATTGAAGTCAAATCAAAGAAATAAATATTTCGTAACGGATCCCGGCACTCGTTGAGCCTACCCCGGCTATAAATCGAGTCGTTAAAACTGTTTAAAGATTTTTTTTTAACAACAAATCGAATTTCATTTTTCTGGTATCAATTCATGAGATATCGAAATGCAAAGTTTGTCACCTCCACAGGCCACTGACCTTCCTCAAAATTTTATATTCGTTCTATTCTCCTAGTAATCATTGTGGGCCCGTATGGTGCCTAGTGAGCGTGGCGGTTCTTAGCGTTTCCACCTTCCTGAACTATTCACCCAGTATACCTTTAAACAATCACAAAGTTTCAGTTTCAGCCTCGTGGTTCAGGCGATATGGATTTTAGAATGCCTTGATCTCAGTTGTTTAGTGTTTCGGACGCATTGTATTTTCCTACACACTCCCCAACTCCTTCACCAAAGTCGACAATTTTGGAAATAACCCCGCTATTATAAGTCTATATAAGTTCCAAGTTTCAACTTCCTAGCGTAAGCGGTCTGTATTATTGAACTAATAAAGTTTAATGTAAAGGTAGCAACGTCTTCGTTTTAATAAATACGAAGGTCGCCAACATTTTGCACAACTTCCCGTTCAGAATTTGTTAAAGTTGGCACCAAGTTAATTTTTAAACGAAATTTTAGCAAGTATTTGTTAAGGGCTAGTGAGGCTAGTACACGAAATTTTGCCTGCTGGGTAGAAACAGAATCGCGTCAAAGATATAGCTGAGTACTTCAAACTTCAAACTTCCAACATCTTTATTGAGACTAAAATAACAGGATTCGTATAAATATCATCTCTATCGTGCATACGGCTTTATATATCCGTTGAAAATGTGTAGAAATTTCATGACTTTTCGATGGATGTAGTCTGCCTGCTGGGGAATTTACCTCCACAAAGTAAATTCGAATTTGTACACATTTAAAACGAAAATCCGAATTAACGGATTACATGTACTTCGTATTCGCTTGTTGCGCAAGCGCAAACTAGCCGTTGGGTGTGGTGGGTATCGTCTTCGTGCGGAGAAGCGTTCCATTGCTTCGGTCTGTTTTGGCTGGTCTTTCGTCGAGATAAGACATACCTTTCGTTGCGCTTTGCGCAACAAGGGCGTTCTTTCTTTGTTTAAAACTAAAGAAATGTAGTTAAAGTTGTTTGTGACCGAGGTACGCGTCCTTCTCATGCAAAGTGAGTGGTTTTTAAAATTTATAAATAAAATAGTTTTAATAACTTTGACGCCATTTTGTTTCAGTCGTATGAAACGAAGTGATGCTGTAAATTGTAAACTGCTGATCAAGTAATAGAGACGACGCCGACGAAATCGCTAACCTGGCGAAATCAGCAACTGACTGTAACTGTGATGATTTTGTTACAGCTTTGCTTTCGTTACGTATAGCGTCTTTTTCAGTGGTTACAATAAGGACGCCATGCAGCCCAGTGCTCATGCGGACCATGTGGTCACACCGACGCGGCTTCAAAATATATCACCGGGGCCTAAAACTACGACGCAATTCGCCACAGCTTCTCTACCGATGACGGGAAGCGACCTCTGCCTTTCATTCCGATACCGCAACAACCTTCCCCCTGCCAATGCGATTTCCATGCGGGATTCGGAACTGAATTAAAGAAAATGCTGAACCGAGGAAAGCGCCGCTGAAAATTGAGAACTGCTGACCAAGTGAAAGAACCGTCGCTGATGACCGGGCTAGCCTAGTGAAATCCGCAACTGACTGTAACTGTGAGTTTTTGTTACAGCTTTGCTTTCACTACCGTAAAGCGCGCTTCGTCACCGCTCGTTTTCCTATCTTCGTCCGTGGTATCTACAATTAAGATGCTGTGCTACCGAGTGCTGATGCCGACCTACCGACGCTGTTTGGAACTCCGCTGATTATATTTTAAGATTAAATGGTATGAGGACGCCACAGCTTCTTTTCTATTGAATCGTATCGACTACAACTTCCGGTGCGATGTCTATCTGATAAAGTAACACAGCAAGATCTGATGGAATACAATCTCCATTTCACCGGCGCATCTAAACTTACGACGCGAAATCACCACAGCTTCTCTACCGATGACGGGAAGCTACTTCTGCTTTCATTCCGTCGACGCTTCAACTAACTTCCGCCACGTCCGATTCGATATTGAAGCGTCCTTCGGAATGATAAAAGAAAATGCTGAACCGAGGAAGCACTGCTGAAAATTGTAAGCTGCTGACCTAGTGAAGAAACCGACGCTGATGACCGGGCTAGCCTAGTGAAATCCGCAATTGACTGTAACTGTCAGGTTTTGTTACAGCTTTGCTCTCACTACCGTGAAGCGCGCTTAGTCACCGTTCGTTTTCAATCTTCGTCCGTGGTACCTACAATTAGGATGCTGTGCTACAGAGTGCTGATGGTGATCCACACCGCTTCTAAAGTGATTGTAAACGGCTGACCATATGATCGAATCGTTAACCTTGTGGATTAAGCAAACGCCTGTAACTGTTATGATTTTGTTGCAGCTCTGCTTCCACAAAGCAAATATCTATCATTCATCAGTGCTATTTACAACAAAGACGCTATGTTGCCGATGCAGATATTCAATCCACCCCAAATTGGTTTCAACGAAGCTTTTCACCGATGACGCTAAGCTATTTATACTGCCATTCCGAAGCCGATTCAACTTTGTCCTCCCGGAATCGATGCAATGCGGGCTTTGGAATGGATTAAAGGAAAATACTGAGCTGAGAAGCGCCGCTGAAAGTCGTGGACGACTGAAACGAATGAAAAAACATGTCGATTGGACACAGCTAACCTAGTCCCCAAAGTGGGCCACTACGTATAGCGTCTCTTTATATCGCGTGTCTTTTTCAATCATCGTCTTTCGTACCCACGATTAGTAAGCCGTGCTGAGGTTGAAACCATGCCGCTGTGTTACTTTTGAAAGCCATCCTACTTCAGATGATTCTAAGCCAATGCAGCGTGTCGCAACACGATACCATCACTACTTCCACCTCTACTACATGAAGCCACTACTGCTTCTACCTCGACTACATGAAGCCACAACAGCCTTCGTCACGATCAAATGAAGCCAAAGCAGCATCCATCGAGAGTATTCGGATCCATCGCTGTTACCGTCGCAACCACACGAGGCAGCTTTCGTCACGACTACAAGAAGCCACTGCAGCTTCCGTCACCGACTACAAGAAGCCACTGCAGCTTCCTTCACGACTACAAGAAGACACTGCAGCTTCCGTAACGACTACAAGAAGCCACTGCAGCTTCCGTCACGACTACAAGAAGCCACTGCAGCTTCCGTCACGACTACAAGAAGACACTGCAGCTTCCGTAACGACTACAAGAAGACACTGCAGCTTCCGTCACCGACTACAAGAAGACACTGCAGCTTCCGTCACGACTACAAGAAGACACTGCAGCTTCCGTAACGACTACAAGAAGACACTGCAGCTTCCGTCACGACTACAAGAAGCCACTGCAGCTTCCGTCACGACTACAAGAAGACACTGCAGCTTCCGTAACGACTACAAGAAGACACTGCAGCTTCCGTCACCGACTACAAGAAGACACTGCAACTTCCGTCACGACTACAAGAAGACACTGCAGCTTCCGTAACGACTACACGAAGCCACTGCAGCTTCCGTCACGACCACACGAGGTTACAACAACCTTCGTCACAACACGAAGCCACTGCTGCTTCCGATCCGACAACACGAAGCCACTGCTGCTTCCGATGCGACAACACGAAGCCACTGCTGCTTCCGTTCCGGTGTCATGAAGCCTCCGCTGCTTTTCATGCGACTTTAACGCAACTTCCGATAACTGCAACTGCTGTTTACGATGCGGTGCCACTGCTACCAACTTCCGATACGATGCCGCTACAACTTCCGATGCAATGGCACTGCTACTAACTTCCGATGCTGGTGCAACTGCAGCTTACAATGCGATAACTCCTACGTTCAACTTATGAAGCTGCAGCGTTTGTACCTGCGACCTTATGCCTGGTTATTTTCGCAAAAAAAGTTTGTGGAACGCAGAATGTCACCGACGAACTTCCGAATAAAAAAAAAATAATGTAAAATGTAATTTTGGTAGTTTTATTTTTTTATCTTCATATGTTGCGAACCGTGAAGGGTTTTTAAGGTGGCTTTAAAATTCAGTTTTAATTTGGGGGAAATATTGGACTGCTGCGCATTTATATGGGAAAACTAATATTTGAAGACTGCAAATTCAAAGCCGTCCGAATTCGAGCTGCAAGGTTAACATTTTTCGAACTGTTACGTTCCAGGTCCTGTTTTTTTGCGTATTTCAGAAATTTGTGAAAAAAAGGGGAGTTAGGGCTACACAACAGAATCTCGACTCTGATTCATTTCTAATTAATTATTTTACGAGGTGAAGCACGCGCGATGCAATCAGGGAATGTATTACCATTTTCTGTGTTCCTTGACCAGTTTAGTCTTCAGTATGTTAAAAGTAACGACCACTTTCACCTTGTCAGGCACCATCATCAATGGCGCGGCAGCCCAAATCGAGCCCTGGCCTCCTGAAGTCGTTGCCTCCAATCGATTCGATCCAATGACCGCGTCCTCCAGCTGCTAATTTTTAAGATGGCTTTGCTATCTTCATCATCCGAGTCTTCCCATCGCTTGCGTGGTCTGCCTACTGGCCTGTTACCAGTCGCTTTGCCTTTAAGAGCACGTTTGGGGATTCTTCTGTCTTCCATCCGCTCTACAGCCAGCCCCCTACAGTTTACGTAGTTTGATGAACGTTGAAGCTGCTGGCACTATTGTACAGCTTCTTAAATATCGCTTAATTCCTCCCTACATCGACCAGGACTGCGATACGAAGGGTAGGCCCTCTAAGTACTGGCCGGTTCTATAAAAAAGTTAGTCCACCCTTTTCTAAGCAACTTTTTAGCTCAAGTTTCTGACGATTGCAGGAAAATTGGAAGGTGTAGGATCGATTTGGAAGGTGTAGGATCGATTTGGAAGGTGTAGGATCGATTTGGAAGGTGTAGGATCGATTTGGAAGGTGTAGGATCGATTTGGAAGGTGTAGGATCGATTTGGAAGGTGTAGGATCGATTTGGAAGGTGTAGGATCGATTTGGAAGGTGTAGGATCGATTTGGAAGGTGTAGGATCGATTTGGAAGGTGTAGGATCGATTTGGAAGGTGTAGGATCGATTTGGAAGGTGTAGGATCGATTTGGAAGGTGTAGGATCGATTTGGAAGGTGTAGGATCGATTTGGAAGGTGTAGGATCGATTTGGAAGGTGTAGGATCGATTTGGAAGGTGTAGGATCGATTTGGAAGGTGTAGGATCGATTTGGAAGGTGTAGGATCGATTTGGAAGGTGTAGGATCGATTTGGAAGGTGTAGGATCGATTTGGAAGGTGTAGGATCGATTTGGAAGGTGTAGGATCGATTTGGAAGGTGTAGGATCGATTTGGAAGGTGTAGGATCGATTTGGAAGGTGTAGGATCGATTTGGAAGGTGTAGGATCGATTTGGAAGGTGTAGGATCGATTTGGAAGGTGTAGGATCGATTTGGAAGGTGTAGGATTGATTTGGAAGGTGTAGGATCGATTTGGAAGGTGTAGGATCGATTTGGAAGGTGTAGGATCGATTTGGAAGGTGTAGGATCGATTTGGAAGGTGTAGGATCGATTTGGAAGGTGTAGGATCGATTTGGAAGGTGTAGGATCGATTTGGAAGGTGTAGGATTGATTTGGAAGGTGTAGGATCGATTTGGAAGGTGTAGGATCGATTTGGAAGGTGTAGGATCGATTTGGAAGGTGTAGGATCGATTTGGAAGGTGTAGGATCGATTTGGAAGGTGTAGGATATCCGCTAAATTTGCATCTCTTTCGAAATGGTTTCACTATTTCCTTCTGTTGCTTACAAGGAGTGGAAACAGGAAGAAGCCTAGTCTGTACTGGCCTCTATTAAACCCAAACGCTAATCCAAGACAGCGTCCTGTTCCGATAGTTTCGAACGGAACTGACGCCTAACGTATGGTTGTGGTTTGTGTTGTTGTTGCATGTTTTGCGAATTGCTTATTTTTATTTTTTATTTTTATTACTATTAGTTATACTATATATAACTATAATTAATTATTTTTATTTTGGTTAATCTTTTAATTTTAACTTTTTTTTTTTTTCCTTTCTTTGATTTCCGCATTTTTTCCTTTTTGCCAAAAAAGAAAAAAAAAAATCAGGTTCTTTTTATTTTATTTTATTTTTATTTCTCTGATAACTTCAAGTTTTTGTTTATTTTTTGTTTCTTATTTTTTTATATATTTTTTTTTTTAAATTTATTTCTACTACCCCTTATACTAGTGCGATGCACTGAATGGGGAGTACTCTTGGGTTTAAGGTATACAAGTTTTTAGACATTGAGCCCAATGTCGGCATACATGCATGAGTATGTTGATACGGTGAAAATTTTTCCAGCTCATTGAGCTGTGTGACAATATTGTCTCCAGTTCTTTAAGCTGTGAAAGTGTGCCCACATGGGGAGTTCTTCTCCGACTTTTTGAGTTGGAGGGAGTTGCCCATTTTGCATGAAGGGATTAAATCTATTATTATTAAAAAACGACAATCTAAATCTTAATACTTTTATCGGAAAAAAATCAAAGAAACAATCGACGTAACGAATAACAGCCTTATTGGCGGGGCTAATTTTGATATCGGGCGTTCGTCAGAACCACTTGAATTTCCATCCGGACCCGTCGTTGTTCGCTCGGCTCCATATTCCTCAAATCTTCAGCAATCGTTAACCCGAAGTAGTCCAACGCGTCGAATGATTCTGATGGCGCATTGAACGCCGCCAGAATTCTATCAATATCCGAGTCTTCTGAAAAGGCGAAATCGAAACAGCCACATCAAACTTCGTTCATTGCAAAAAAGGCGGAAAGGACTTACTCGGTACGATGGGTCTCAGCCTACGCTTCGGCGGTTCCGCAGGTTCTTGCCTACGCTTCGGGGGTTCCGCAGTTTCTTCTTTCTGCTGAACGTCGGGATCGAACTCTGTAAAAGCTCGCTTCAACGTTTCGTCCGGAGCACAATCTTTTGAATCGAATCTGTAAGTAAGTTGTTGCAATTAAAATCGAAATAGAGGGCGAAATCGCAAATACTTGTCGTAGTCGATAATGAAGGGTTTCAGGAAGCCCAAATGTTCATGCAACGGGCAATTTCCCGTCTCAGGTTCGTCGACGCTCGACTTATTTCGCCGTTCGGTACGCGCGAATCTGTCTCGGATCCGCTTCCAACGAACCCGGCAGAAGTCGGCTGAAAGGACCAGAATTTTGAAAAAAAAACGACGAATCTAGGCGCTAGCCGGATTAGAGGCGACTACTTACGTGACACATTTAACACCGTCGCGACTTCTCGCCACACTCGGATGCGTCGCCCATTATTTTTGTATTCCTTGTGGTTGTGGTTGTACAGCATGGGCCTTTTCTCGACTTCTTTAACTAATGGCACGTCCATAACTGCTGGCACTTGTAGTAGAACAATTTCCAACAGAAAGAAACCCGCTAGCAAACAAAACTCGAACTTGACATTTGGTTTGTGTCACGCAGGAAAATGGAGTTCGATCGACGGCCGACACGAGACACCTGGCGACCGTCGTATGCAATATGAACGCTGGGTTTACATGCGCGAAACGAGCGGTGCTCTGCTCGAACGCGAAATCGAATCACACCATTGGTAAAAGTCTCTATCCCTCTCCATTTGGATTTTCTAGCCGCTTTAAAGCCGCAAAAATAGCCAGTGTCATAACAGCATTGTCGAAAATGAAACAAAAAATATTTTCGGATCTTGAAATTAATTTCGTAGGGAGTAAGGTCATTGCTGACGAAGTGTCCAGCTGCTACTCTTTTGCAAGAATGCACGTATACGGCGTTGATGTTATAAGGATGGAAGAACTCCGTTCTCGCTTCCTAGCTGCGCTCTTGAAATACGTAAGGAGGACGAAAAGAACGGATAGAGACTGGTGGACTCGAGTACAATGAGCAATCCATGTCTGAGTGCTCATGATGCGCTGCTTTGCTGCGCGTTTTCCCCCCCACTTCAAAGAACAGCAACAACAACAAAGTCTTTGCTTGGGGAGTCTCATCCTCCAAATAACGCTAAATACTTGGATCGGACACTAACCTGCAGAATCTACGCTTGCAAGAAGATATTCGGAAAAAAGTTGGGAATTAAGCCAGGGATGGCTCACCGGATGCACACGGCCATTGTCAGCGCCATCCTAATCTTTTAGTTATTTCTGGAGAAATCCAATCACTTCAAAAAACTCACCAAGGTACAAGGTCTGGCTTCCCCAAAAGCAACAGGCGCTAAAAACGATCTTACATCTGCTACCGCTGAATATTTATGGGAAAGTCTTAGCATCGAAATTTGTCGGGGTGTCAGGAAACTGGGATTCCAGACCTGAGAAACATAGCCGCATATTTGGACTGTAATCCGCTAGAGGAAACAGACTACTTAGATCAGCCCCATGAAGGGGACCATCATATCTACACGACCGTATTCTCCGCGGACCTGAATCATAGTGAGACATTAGGACTACCGAACTTTTATAGCGTGCTTCAAGCGGAAATGATTTGAATTGTTCAGCATTTCCAATGTGGATCAATCTCGTCGTCATCCTAACAGATAGTCAAGCGGCGATTAAGGCGCCCACCTACTCTCACGCTTCGTGAAGGGGCAAGGATAAGATAAGTGCGTTCGTTATGCACGCAGTTTAGTATAACGATATGTTGGGTTCCAGGACACAGCGGGATGCCGGGCAACGAGGCTGCGGATAAGCTCGCAAGAAGAAGCTCGACACAGGATCAGACGCTGTCTCAATCTGTGCGAAGGGCGATTGAAGCCACAGTTCGTCGATGTAACGCCATATAGTGGAATGGTCGGGCCTTACAACATTTCTCGTTGCCAGGCAGCTGTGGTCTACACTGAGCGCAAATAGAATAAGTTCGTCAACAGACCTATTGGCGGCTTATGCGTTTGGTTGTTACAACAGCAACCACCCACCTTTCCTAACCGAGACTAAGGACATTGCTGCTTTGGATTGCCCTCTGTAAACCTAGTGAAAACTATTTCTGATCAAAAATTTGTGTGGCTCGTCATGTATGTTGCGACCTAATCTTTCATCTCTCCCTCTCTTCTTAAATTTCGTCTTCTCTATCAATCGTCCTTTGGTCTCTCGACCAGCCCATCTTCAACCTCAAATAAAACAAATTTTTTTTCCTTAAACTTTTTTACCACAACAACAACATTAAAAATTTCCATCTCAAACACAAAACCTTACAAATACAAATCAAAATCAATTCGATTGCTCGAATAAAAATTCGTATCATCGCCAACTTTACGCGCGACAACGCCATCCTTGAAGTACCCATCGTTGCTCCAATTTAGCATTTGTTCGGTTGTAAAGGGTCCGTGAATTTCGCTGTCGGCATCCTTCCATTTGAATTCCCAGTTCAAAACTTTCGGGGCATCGTCTTCCTCGTTACCGCCGTCGTCTCCAGCATCTTGTTCGCTTTCTTCCACCTTATTCGTGACCAGTTTCGTCTTTTCTTTCTTCTCGAAATCATCGGCGTACATATCAAGCTCGTCCTCGCCAGCAGCAGCAGCAGCAGTAGCGGCAACCGCTGTACTACTCGTGCCTGCCTTTCTCGATCGCCTCTTAATTTTCAACTGAATCTGTTCGTATGTTTCCTGATAGATGTCCATGTTGCCCATTTCCGTCAGGACGTTATTTGTCAGTTCGGTGAATTTCGTCACGAGTTCGGCATTTTCATCGACAATTCCCGCCTTTCTACGACGCCACCGTTCGATAGACGAGAGCTTAGGAGTCTTACTGCCCAGTCGTTGGAGTGTCTTTTTGACCGATTCGCCGGGCTCCATCAGTTTGAAGATTTCCTTGTAGGTTTCGATTTCATTGAAATTTTTCGACGATTCGTCTTCGGAATCACTGGAATCGGCCAGGCCGCGATTGGTTTTCTCGATGTAGTTCTTGTCGGTTTTGACCTGAAATGGTTTTGTTGGTTACGATATCGAAAAATTCCAAAACAAAGCCCTCTACAACGTCTGAACTTTGCCGAAACAATGGTTTAAATCGCAAGCAGTCCGTACCTTAATCCAGTCGATGTTATCGAGCCAGTTGTCCTTAATTTCCTTCGACTTGTCCCAGTGAAAGTGGCCCTCCTTATCGAAGTGTCCTTCCTCTAGTTCCTCTTTCATGTTGAACGGGGTGATTTTGACCTCGCCGTCCATTCCTGAGATTCCATCCTCTTCACCCTCGAAGTCATTTTCGTTCATAATATTGTAGCTGAAAGCCGAAATCGCGAATTATCAGTGGAAAAAATAGGAAAAAGTAAAAATCAGCCCACCGCTCATCATCGCCGCTGTCTTCTTCGTCCGAGTCCAGGGTGTGCTTCTTGACGGGCTCGTCCGCTTTCAATCGCTTGACATCCTCGCCAATATCCTCCACGAAAATTTCCGCAGCTCGTTTTGCCATTTTGCACCGTTTACGCCTTCAATTTCAATCGTTTTCCAAAATCGCACCAAACTCACTTCAACTCTTCCGAATCAAAACATCAGAAATGACACTGCGTTGTACACTGCTAAACTTTGGTGGTGCCATCGCAGGGGTATTTCCGCGCGTTCAAACAAAATCCCTTCCCTTAACCTCGTCTTCGCTGTCATTTCGGCTAACCGCTCGCACTGCCAAAATAAAAAATAAATGCAAATTCGCCTCTTCAGCAATTTCTACCGCATTTCGTACCGCTCAATGTCCAAGAAGTCGACACCAAAAGGCAAGGGAGCACCCCCAACTATCGTCCGGAACGATTCGCTTCCCGTGTCGATGAACAAGAGCGGAAATATCGCCATCAAGATTCTGGCAAAACCGGGCGCCAAGCAGAACGGAATCACCGATATCTCGAACGAAGGAGTCGGCGTTCAGATTGCGGCACCGCCAGTCGAGGGCGAAGCAAACACGGAACTTGTCAAGTATCTGGCGAAAGTTTTGGGTCTGAGGAAAAGTGATGTGAGCCTGGATCGCGGCTCAAAGTCGCGGAATAAAACGATTTTGGTGGAGAAAGGACTGACTACAACCGAGGCCGTACTCGAACTTCTGAAGAAGGAAGCAGCGAGTTGATGTTGAATTTCGTTGTGCGTGTGATTAATAAAGGAGCGCTCCTCGGAATGGTATAGCTTTTGCACTGTCGCTTCTTGTTTTTATCGATTTTAATAACTTCCAGAGACGTCAGTAGCAATCAGTTTAGTTTGGGATTGATCTTAAGGCTCTGGTAGCGTCTTCCATATTCTAGTCTGTCTCGGTCAATCGTCAACTTTTTCCGCTCCCGGCTGCTCTTTTACGTCCATTCGTTCTTCTGCTTGGATGGCACACGGCAGCTTTCGGATTGTTTAAGCTTCTTGTTCAAATGCTTCACTTCAATGAAGGTCAGGTTTAATTAGTTCTGTAGATTCGTAGCTTCTTTTTTCAGTGCACGTCATCATCAAATCAAGTCCGGAGCTGGCTTCGTCTCTATTTTCGCTACGGATTCATGGGGACGTAAGGCTTCGGCCGCCACAACTACTGTATCAAAGGCTATCAACAAAAATGTCGAAACAATGAAGACGACACTTTGAAATTCCAAACGAAGCCTGACGAAGGACTGGCCATAAAAGTAATTACCAAACCGACAGCGAACAGTCCTCCTAACGCTTTTAAAACTGCCCGACTCCAGGAATTTGGTGAATTGCTTCCCGGCATTGACCAAGCATCAAAATTCGCCGGGCTAGCTTTTGGTGTCTTGTAATATTCCCCGGATCCCTTCATTACTTGCTGCGGGCGTTCCTGTCGGGACAATGAGCTGATTCCACCTACTAGTGCGTAACCATGTGACCTTAGACGTTGGTGGTGGTTAGACAATGGGTTTTTTTGCGTTGAAATCGCAAACTAAGACCGCCAAGAAAAAGCCAAAGCTTTCGTCCGAACAAATTTATTACAAAACAAAAACTCCCCATTCAAAAGAACTTAACACCCTGGCTATCGTCGAAGAGCATCAGCTCACATTTTCCCTTCGCCTCGAGCAACTTAAGCGCCTTGAGTATCACGTCCTGGTCCAGCTCGTGAAATTCCTGTCCGACCGAACTATCACCGTTCGAAATTTCGTACAGCGTGCACACGGTGTTCGTTTGGCCGGTTGATTGCGCCCAATCGTACACCAGCTTGGCCCATTCGTCGAGCGTGTGCCAGTAGATTTGCCAGTTTGTTCGTCGTTTGTCGAGCGGTGCAGCGTGTCCGGTCTTCTCGAGATGGGCGAGAACAGCAAGACGTCCTTCGATCGGTAGGTTTCGTTTGAGCGCGGCATTATGAAAGAGTTCGGTGTCTTCGTTTAGGTCCAATGTCGTCTGATTTCGATGCTTCTGGTAGTTTAGGGCGAGACTGTGCCAGACGGAAAGTTGCTTGTCACGCGTCTCAGTGTGTGGCTGGAGGCTGAAAAATTTCACGGTCGAGTGGAATTAGTTGGGCGCGAGCGGTTCGGTGTGGCGATTTTATACTTACGTGAAAAATGGAGGAAAATTATATTCCCATGGCCACTCGAAGTCGGTCATTGCGAATTGTTTTTTTTTAGTGTTGTCCAGCTGTGGACTAGAGGAATTTATTTCTGTTTTGACATTTCTAGTTCGAAAAGGTTAGGCGGGCGGGTTGGGCGACTGCACGAAAAGTGACAGTTTGCAGCTGGTTTGCGAGGGTCGTACCTTAAATTTCATGCTCTCTTTTAAGCGGCTCTTTCATTTGATGCGAACAACCCAGCAGGTAAATATGCACGTCGTATACTCGTCAAAATTCTGCATATTTTCAACGCACATTTAAGACCATTTACAAAAAGAATGAAGCGCTCCAGAAAGATGATTAGGCACATGAAAAACCATGGCACCATAAGCAACATCAAAAGGAAGTGCAAAGCGAATGGAAGATCTCGAAGAATCTCAAAATACAAAGCAAGGATATGTGCTAGCCATGTGACGTTGTGCTCCAAAAAGCACTAAATCTTTAGGCAGGATTTGCATCCACTAGGGCCTGCAGGCGGTATAAACTGGAAGCTTCTGTTTAGCGAATGAAATGGATTTGGTAGCCATGCGGATTTGCGTTTTGACACTTAATTGACAGATTCCCAGTTGGTCGCGAGTCTCTTTCGAGACGTTGTCTTTATGGTTTGAGCATAGTGCTTGTCTTTCTTCATCACTAGATAGAAAGAGATAGCAAGAAACCACGATCTATTTGAAGTGCACAAAACAGCCGCATTGCATCGAACGCTACAACTGTCATCCGCCACTTAGCCGATGAAAATAAAATGCGCGAAAAGTGACCATTTTAGTTTTTTTGTAAGGTGGGGGTGTAATAACAACGACTGAAGTTTGATTTGAAGTGATTTCAAATAATGGGATGTGTCACTACATTATTTGCTTTTTGTATTTATTATATTGCAGTAAGTTAACTTCGACCGTGTCTGCACGTTTCATTTGATAACCCCCTTTCTTATTTCCAGCCGATGCCAATCTACGCGAAATATTTTTCATCGACTTGACGAAGTACGCGCTTATTTTAATCAGAAATACCTACATATCTATAAATTTGTTTTTTTTTTCATATTTTAATGGCTGAATTAATTCCATGTCTAGGGCACACTGTTGAATGTCGCTTTCGGTGTGTAGTAGGTAATAAACAGTACATTAAATATAGTTTTTCTTTATTTTATTTTGAAGCAAGTATGACCCACAACAAGCTATCATCAAACAGATGGCGCAACACCAAACATAAATTTGCTATCGCGACATTCGCAGACATGTTTTCGAGATTTCGGGGTGCATTTGTCTCGATACCGTGTATTTTTCCCATAAGGCGTCTCGAAGAAATCTCGCAGACAGGCCGACATGTCTTCGAGAAATCTGCGAGATTCTCGCAGACGCGACCAACAGGGATTTTGTCGTAAAAAGATGTTAATTTTTATACAGGCGGATTGCTAGTTCAAACTACCAGCGCCGTCTGGATGTCGAAATTTGAATGGAGAACAAATCAGCCCCTACCAAAAGAAGGTACTGTCTGCGCCAGAGCTTTTTACTTGCGGTTGTAAAGTGGCGAGAGTTTAGTTGTGTAAAGTTCGTGTATATAAGACTAACATCCTAACATCCAGCTCATGTTTGTCCGCTGATGATACGAACCCTTTTTGGAAATCCGTTGCTTGGAAATTTAACTCTGCAGGGTGAATTGGACAAAATATATGAATAGTCAGAAAAATGGAGTATATCGCTAAACAAAACAAAGTGTTCAGTTTTGCATGTCGGACCAAATAATCCCCAAATCACGTATAGTCTTAACTGCGCAGAATTAATATCCACCAACAAAATTTGCGACCTTGGAACCACAATGACATCAGAACTAAAGTGTGAACAGCATATTATCAATATTTCAAAAAAAGCCAATTCATTCACAACATTCACTTTTATCACTTGTGAAGTTTTCATTAAAATTTACAAAACCGAGTTCGGATTCCAAATCTGGAGCCCCTACTTTCGTAAGGATATTGACTTACTGGAGAAAGTAAAGCGTCGTGCAACGAAGCTTCCACAAGAGCTGAAAGACCTATGCTATTCAGACAGGCTGGCACGATTACGACTTCCAGCTTTGGAGCAACGACGGATGAGAGATGACCTTATAGAGACCTTCAAAAATTTTAAACGGTCATTTCAACTGCCCTCAACTACAAAATCTATTCGGAACAGGAATCCTCATCTTAGAGGACATTTCGACAAACTGAGCAAATGTATAGTGAGCACGAGCACGAACCCTTTTCGGAACTTTCTACCGAACAGAGTAGTTGATGGCTGGAATTCTCTTCTTGTGGACGTTATTAGCGCTACTTTAGTGTTGGATTTTAAAATCAAAGTAGATAGACATTTCAATTTTGGCTGAATTAAGAATTAACTTTTATTTTGTACTCATAATTTTACTTCTTTATTTTATTCAATTTAAATTTCATTTTTTCTTTCATTTTGTTCAATTTAAACTTTGTTTTCTTCGTTATTAATTTCGATATTTCTACTCTTGCACTAATTTTAGTTATATACATTCTACTTTGCTTATTAATATTTCTTTTTGTTGTTTTTGTTTTGGATAACACAACAATTGTATTAATATTGTACTTTGTGATATCAGGTGTATCAGCGAAAGCTGCCTTCCTGATTATTAAATAATAATAATAATAATAATAATTCGTCTCGAGAAGGATAAAACATTGGGCATGAAAGAGATACAATGTCGAATTTGTTTCAAGCTGTTAATTGTTTTGACCTAATGTAGGCTGTGATGAAAAGGTTTCTGAATTATTAAAAAAAACACAAATTTTTAAGATTTGAAACTTGCGTAATTTTTCTAATGTCCATTCCTGTTATACTTATTACTTATAGCTCCATATCAGTTTCTCTTCGCTCGCGGTTAAATAGTGACGCATTCGCAGCCACCTGTCATTTTTACTACGCGAAATGTGGTACTGCCCGATGTGTGGCAGGTTTGGTTTAATTTAAATAACTTTTATATCACCATGCTTTTTTGTGGTTAGAAACCGAGATTTTTGCAATTTCTCCGCACTCGGAATTAACAACTCGTCGATTGCGGTTATTTAAAACGAAAAAAAAACCTTTTTCCAACTTCGAACTGGTCGAAATTCAAACGAACAACATGCCGATAGCAGCGCCACTACTCCGCCGTTTACATAAAACTGCACGAAACGACTTAGTGTGCGTACCTATCGCAACACGAACGGAATTTTCAAACACTTGTTTGCCGTCCGTCTTTCGAATTGTGAATTTACTGTGCTGTGCTGCGAAGAGAAACGTAAAATTGTGTGTGCGTGACGGTGGACGCCAGTTTTATTTTTTTTTTTGCATTTTACCGCCTTTTAACATGTCCTTTTAGTTTTTTATCCGCTGAATTTTGTGCAAGAAAGTGTCCTTGTTTGTTAGATAGCTGTATTTTGCCGTTTTTCCGAATGGATGACGCGCTAGACTGAACAAAAGGTAAGTAGTTCGCGATCTGGAGCGAAAGTGTTTTTTTTCGGGTGACTCTTGCGTGTGTTTTTCGAAAAAAGCCGTGGGTTTGTTTACAACGCCATTTTTGGATTATTTTGTATCGCCGTTGCTCCGTTTTTGGGACTGGAGAAGTTAATGGACGCTTTATCGCTTTTCGCAACCGGGAATTAGGTAAATTGGGCGAAGAAAGTTGCAGTAGGTGCTAGAGGTCACGGGAAGCTGCGCCGCGCTTCGTTGGACGTTGATCGGAATGATGTTGATGGGTTGGTAAATTGGCAGCAAGGTCATTGTATTTCGAATGTTGTGTGCGCTCCAGAAGAAGTCGTGCAGCAGCAGCTGCAATCCACGACACCGCCGTACAACGAATTTAAAAAAATGGCCATAACGGCTTCAGTGATTTGCATTGAAGCATAATTTTCGGTCCGTCCGAACTGGTTCCCGTTGTCTTGAAGCCGCGGTCTTCTTTAATCCAATCGGCAGCTGTACAGCTTCTTACGCCTAGAGCGCTCCCGAAACAAAGAGGCGCCACAACAACCCGCGGTAGTCACTCTACTTAAACCATGGGAACGAATTAACCGTCGAATTATTCAGAAAACAGAAAGTAGTAAAATTAAATCAGTCGCCAGAAAGAAAGCAAAAAAAGAACTGACCGATCGATCGGTCATTCAAAAAACGGCAGGTAGTAGCGTTTTTTATCGAGCGAATAGACAAATTGCAAGCAGAAGGAATCACTTCAGGTAGCTGCAGAATGCTAGCACCAGCCTTGCCTTGGCTTGCTCGCTCAGCCAGGTTCCTGTCGCGTTGCACGCCGAGCAGGCCAATGTACACTTAATCTGCGACTGTATCTCAAATAAATCGTAGAAAAAAATAGGGTTTCGATTGGCAAAATCGTTTTCGTGTTGGTTGACGATTTTGCAATCATAAAAATACTCGTACAGCGTTCTAGGAAATCCATGAGAATCACGCAAATACTCAGTCGAGATTTGGATTTGGGGTTTTTTTCCTTGTCGGCACAAAGGCGACCTTTTCATAATTAAAACGATGCGGCCAAATCGTTTGAGCAGCCGCGGTTCACGTGTATTTCGGCTTGAGCTTGTTGCTCTTTTAGTTTGGCTTCGGTATGCAGAGCAACTCTTCAAGGTGCATACGGATGTTTTTGGCCGTTTGATGCTAGCAACCAAGTTTGCATTTTTGTAGAGCGGGGAAAGCAGTGGGACGTTCTACTTCTGGAAAAGATTGTAGGTTTGATTCATTGGATCCATTGTGAAGGTCATTCAAGTCCATTTCAATTTGGTTGTCGTCAATGTTCCACTGTGTACGTCTTCTAAACAATAATTCGCAGCTATGCACAGAGTACAAGAAATTTCGTATTGAATGGATACATTATTCACTCCTTGAATTTCCTTCTCAACTATTTGTCGTCACGTCTTGTGTCCAGCTCACCACACGATTTCCTCATAAATCTAAGCCAAACTCCATTTCGTTAAGTCTTACTCCGGCTTCCTTAAGGTTCCTGTTTCAACTAGGTAGGAAGAAAGCATTGAGTAAAGGCTACTCAGTCGAGTAAACACTTTGACTGCCAAACTTTGTCACTGACACTGCACTTTAAAGAGGTCAAAATTTTCGTTGGACGTGGAGCCGCGTCCCTGGCACTGAACGTCTTAAAAGAAGTGCGGCAAGAGGCCCTAAGACGTTTTGCCCGATCGATTCTCTTGAAGGTGCCACAGCTTCTATTGCTGCTTAATTGTAAATTCTTATATAGGATCCGTCAAGAAGATTTGGTGCGCTGCTTACGGCAAAATTCTGGTCTTGAAAAATACTGTAGGGGTCCGGCAAACGTAGGGATTCTTGCACATTTATGTCGGCTGGGAAAATATCAACCCTTGTTTCAGGATTCCGGTAGTTAGACCCGTCAGTAAATTCGTAAACACTTTAAGATTCCCTTACCACTTTCTGATTACCCAGTCTCCTCTTGTTGGACAAGAGGTTTCGAATTCTGTATCAAAACTTTGGAGCGAGTACATATGTTCGATGAGTTCGCAAACTAAGCCTACAGTATGGGAATATTGAAACTACTTTGCTATGCCCATAATCCGCAGATTTCCAGCAGCCACCAGACTCTTTTAGTTACAATGCACTCTTGGGAACAGAATTTCTGAACAGAAGCAGTTGATTGCAAAGCAGTGTTTTGTCTCACTTCTCTGGCTTCAAAGCGCTTTATACAAAGCCGGTGGCTTGTCGTCTCCAGTATCTCTATGTACCCGATGTCGCCAAAAGTCTTCATCGTGTCGGTCTGTCTGTACTCGGTGCTCGAAGGTAGCTAATGATTACATTAAAGACACTTTCACCCTAAATGCGCCAAGAGAAAATCGAAATCGAAACTAAACAATTTCTAAATTTCTGTGTTGAATTTACGAATTCAAAGAACATTCAAATTCATTCATTACCCGTACATTCTCTATAAATTCCAAAAATTAAATCATTAGGTTTTTTTTTCTCGAATTCATAAAACCGACCTTCAAGTTCGATTTACTCTGAGCGCGTTATCCCCCTAAAGTGTCCTAAAGTCTAATGATACTGTGCCTTTGAAGTTCGAATACCGACCGAGCAGCCACCAGCGACCACCGAAGACCGACCGACTCGAAAACTCGAGTTAAAATCTTTTTCTCGTGATCGCTAACCCAAAAGACCGACCGACCGAATCATGGAAGTGCCCGAACACCGAAGTGACCGAAATGACTCAAATGACTCGGTAACCCAAATGACCGACCGACCATTTGAGTAATTTGGGCTAGCGAGCCATTTGGGTTAGCGGTCACTAGAAAAAGCTTTTAACTCGAGTTTTCGAGTCGGTCGGTCTTCGGTGGTCGGTATATTCGAAGTTCGAAGGCAGCGTAAGCTTATGATTAGACTTCGGAGTTCGGACACTTTAGGGGAATAATGCGCCAAGAGGAAATCGAATTCGATGGTCGGTTTTCGAGGAAAAAAAAATCAATTCTAATGATTTCGATTTTCTCTTGTCGCATTTTCCCCCAAAGTATCTATAATGGAATTATTCGAGCACCGAGTACCGACCGACACGAAAAGCCGAATAGAAACTTTTGGCACTGTACGGCTATCAACGTCGGGTACGATACGAGAATTTTTTTTTAGTGACCGCTGACCGATTGCCCGACTTGTTATTTTTCGTATGTCGTGAGTCATTTCGGTCGGTCGGTCATTTCGAACAAATCATGGAAGTGACCCAAATGACCGAATCTTTTTAATCGGTCACTTCAACGAAATGACTCGGTAATACTGGGTTAATGAAATGATCGATTTATCCCATCACTACAAAGTACCCATGATGTAAGCCGTCACCTGCACTCTCGTTAAACTATTTTTTTCTGTACGGTTTGTCCTGGGCTGTCCGCAATACCAGGCATCCATAAAGACGAAAGGACTTTACGATAGTGTTGCACATCCAGTGAACCATTGCAGGCTTTAACCCTCATTTCTTGTCAAAGCCCTTTGTGTAGAAGACGATAGTTGCTCTCTTTCGGTGGATGTTACGGGACCGCACGAGAGAGAAAATTTCACTTTTCAAAATCTTGGTTGCTCACCGCATTCAGTTGAACGAATATTACAAATAGATTAAACTACAGGAGGGAAAAGACGACAAATTTCATCACTACAGCGACCGTGGAAATATCTGCAGTAGTAGATGCCGATATTTCGACGATGTTCAAGGGAGTTTATAGACGCCGTAATGGCATCGTCTCCAATAAGTCGGAACACAATTCTGTGAATACTGTCGAGCAATGAGAGATGCGTTTTTGGTGCCCTAGCCCAAATAATCGAATTGTCGGATGTTACAAAATTAACTCCTTACAGCATATCGGGAACAGCGAGCTGATATTCTCTTCTCACTCCTCATTTTAGCTTGTTGAATGGACGGAGAGCGTGATTTTTCATAACTTGTTTGCTCCTACGAATAGTCACGACGAAACTTGAAGATCTGAGCCGAAATAGGTCTTAGCTGTGAGAGCTGCGAAGTGAAGGGCCACCCCATTTAAATAATTCTGAACAGACTGCGCAAGCTTTTATTCTTCTGATAACAATCGTACATGATAAGTTTTCATAATACCCTCTAATTTCTTTCAGATTTTAATAAAAAAACTACCAAAATGGAGCCGTTTGACGGCTCCGCCAAATTGCTGGCCGATGACAACCTACAGCTTTATCAGCATCGTGGAAGAAATTCCTCGGGAATCTTGACGCCCAAAACTAGTTTTACCGGAGACAGCGGTTACACTTCATATATCACTACATCCCACAGTTCTCCCAACCTTTCATCGAATTCACAATCGAATTTAGCTACGATAACATCAACTCCACGACGTCTCTCACATGCCAGTAGTAATCTCAGTGCGATCTCCGAAAACTCGGATCCAACGAAACTTACACCAGTGACTCAAAATATTCGCAATATATGCGATTTTCACATTACAACGCCCAAGGGTGACCAACCCATGCTGGGTCAAAAACGAAGTTCGGTGGCAATTTTGAATTTCGAAGACTTGGAGAGTACGCCGAAAAAGTTGAAAATCGAAGAAGAATTTCATTTGAAAAATGCCGAAGAAATGCTTAGTGGCAATACGACGCCTCGCAAGCTGACAAAATTCCGCACTAAGAAACATATTTTCAGACAGAAATTGAATTCGGCCCCGAATCTCTCCGAATTCTTCAATGAGAACAATCTTGAAAATGAACAAAGTCCGAGAAGGGCAAACTTGTCACCGATTCATTGTAAAAGTGTTTCGCGTGGCAGTCGAACTCCGCTGTCCAGTTTGAATTTAATCCGAGCCAGTACACCGAAGTCGGGTAATTATGGCTCGGGAGTTAACGAAGCCAAGCAGTCGTCGGTGAAGAAGTTATTAAAGTTTTCCGATTCGCAATTCGAGCGTTTGGTTAATTCAGGCTGCGGTCAGAAGTTGTCTATAGAGGAGTCACAGAAGTTGAATTTCCGAAAGATTCCGTTCGACAGAACCGACGACGACGATGTTGACAGCGTTTCATTGAAAACTTTGAGCGATATATCGTTTGTAACAAGCTCGGACGATCTCCATGTCGTCGACATCGTCTCCGAACAGGCCAGTCGAAATTATGAAACTGTTATGCGTTCGGTTATACACGACCGGGCGATATCGTCGTCGCTGATACTGCAACAGAAAACTGGACAAAATCGAAAAACAATCGCTGCTACCACAACCTCATCGTCTACCGTTTCGAAATCGAATAAAGATAAGACTGAAACGAAATGCCAGGGATTTCAGGGTATTTTGAATATAAGTAACAATTGCCATGACATGGAAATTAGTGCGATCTGCGACTGCGACTCAGCAGCGCCGATCACCTTAGGTAATAAAATCAAGAACTACAATATAAAAACCGAAGTTGATTTGGAATTGAACGCATCGATCGAGTGCGAAACGAAACCGCTAACATACGCATCGACTGACTCGTTGCCGCGAACGCCCAAAAAACAAAAACCGACATCGGTCGAACACGAACGTTTAGAAATCCTCTATCCGATGATACGACGAACACCGTCGAAATACAATCCGCTAACGCGTGCGCCGCTCAAACGAAAATCAGATCAAAGCCTATCGAAAACGTACAAACGCCAGTGTAAATTTTTCGGCAACAATACCCACTTGAATATCATCGCGAAATTAGGACCGTACGGACATTTACTCGATCGGATCTTTCGGAATTTGTCCGTTCAAGATCTGGTTAATATGTGCGATGTGACGGGATCGTGGCGTACTGTTGTCCATTCGAATTCGCGTGCTAGCCTTCTGGTCAGGCGACACCTGAAAAATTGTCGCCTTTCGAAAGAAAACGATCGAAAGAGCGTGACGGACGGGATTAAAGAGATATCGAAACCGGAGAGTTTTCAACGGCTGCCGTTCACTCCGATCAATATGCGAATCGAACATAAATGCTCGATTGTTGCAAACCGTTCGCCACCGGTTAGTCCATCGAAGAGGAAATTTCATGAAAATCAAAAGGTACGTTGTGATGGAATTTAACTTATTAAAATCAGCTTATAATCGGTATTTTTTTTTGTTTACAGGTCGTTAAAACCCTCGCACCCAATGAAAAATTGATAAAATGTCCGCGATGTACAAAATCAAGTCGAATTTACAATGACTTACATCACAATAACAACAACAACAGTAACAACAATAGCGCCGCAACAACAAGTACAAATAAAATCTTCACACAGTTTCGTTCGTCAAGCCAAACATTCCATTCATTAGACACATCGATTGATGGCAATACGATTCGTTCGCTACCATTTTTCATCACAAACAACAATTCAACATTCCAAAGGCAACGTCTTACGAAAGCTCTGTCCTTGGATTCGTCCCTATCCGAAACGGACCTAATACAATTCGGTGAATGTTCGAGTCTGCAATGTCGGTATCGATTTTGTCTGAGATGCCTTTGTGACTATCATCCGGGCACAAAATGTTTACTATCCGAATCCAGTTCGCCGTCAAAAGACGATTTACAAAACGGTATACTTCAGCTAACTTCCAGTACACGTAGCATTAAAAATGCCCGCAAAAAGTCGCTGAAACGATTATGTTTTTAAAATACGAAACTCCTTTTCCGGAATCTCTTTGCCCTCAAGCATTTTATAGTTTTAATTTTCATGTACTGGACCATTTTTTCACGTTGGGCAGCTTAAACCTGTTAGTAAAAATGTCTGGGCAACAACTAAAGTTTTTTGTTTTTAGTATTACAACTCGTCGAGATATCAGGGATTTAATAATTATGATTCGTTCGAGATTATATTATGCGTGAATGAATAGTGACGATAAAAAAGACATGGTGTCCTAGTTTTAAGTACCACCGCTCATTGTTTCATGATTTAAGTAGGTAACAAAGCGCTCTCTTTTTTAAAAATGTCGTAATTTGTACGTACATGTGAAATTTAGTTGTCTTATTTATTTCTTATGTTTTTAAATCAAGTTATAAAAAAACAACATAAACACCGAAAGTAATGTACAAGTAGATCATATTGTTTTTTTGTTGTAAAAGAAGATTGCTCTCTTTCTTATTTCATTCGAATTTTTGTTATGTATTATATTTTTTTCACTGACTTTATTTTTAATTTAGTAAACGATGTAAAAGTCAATAAAAGAAAGTTTGTCAAACAAAAACGTTTTTTCTTTAAGAATTTCGTTAGTCGAAGCAAAAGTCGAACTTGGTGGGAGTGGTATTGAAAATTTATTTGATTTTTTTTAGTGGTTTTGTTCGGTTCACAAAGCGTTTATTTTCACGCCTTCTACCGTCACAAAAGCACGAACAAAATGTACAGTGATAATTGAAAGGGACTTCGACGAAGGATAGATAATACGAAATAAACAGGTCCCGGCCATAAAACAACCGGGACTGTGAGTTAATCCTTTAGCCATTGATTCTTAATCCTTTCAACTCTCGATTTTTCAACCTGACTTTCTGAAACTATTGTGTCCAGTTCTGCTTTAAGATTATGTTTATCAAAAATAATTTAAAGTGCTGACCTCAATTCAGAGAACACTAACTTTGTATTTTATCGGACCTTGCCAGTCCGCCTTTAGGTAAAGTTGAAATTTTTTTTTTCTTTAGATCTGTTCTAAGATCACAGAAAAGGGACTGATGAATTTGATTTATTTCAGTATTTAAGTAAAGGGCGATATTATGTGTGTAATGCATTTTTTTTATTAACGTCACGGCCTCCCTTATGTGGAGCAGAAAAGAAGATTTCCCGTTAAATAGGGACCTAACGAAAATGTAACAAAACTAATTGGAAAAGTGATTCCCATCCTTTTTCGTTTTCGGTTTTTTTCTTAAAGTGAACGGAAAACGCAGATATTTTTAGTTTCACATTGTTTTTCAGTACAGTAGCAGAGGCATTAGTATGGATTTGGATCGTTCTACATGAGCCAAGCGAGCGGAGTTAGCGGGCTCAGCTAGTGCCTTCTAAACGAATTGCTAATTCCATAGTTTCGTGAAGTCTTGGAGTTGTTATTTCGATTTCAAAGTTGAAATTATCGAAGCAAAGAGCAAGGTAATGGACACGGTGGACCAATTCCTGCTACGTCCGCATTGGTGGCTAAAAATGTGAACTGGAGTGACGCGCTTGTTGGCTTCCGGGCTAGCTGCGGCAGTGTAGTACTTTATTCACATTTCAAACCAAAAAACCCTTGGCCTGTACACAAAAATTTTCACGCCGATTTACCCGTGTGATAAAATTCGGATAAGATTCCAGTTAGTCATGGAAGAGCGAGAAAGTTTACCCCTCAACTGGACCCAACCCAACCTAGATCAAACTGTCCTCGCAATTTGCGAGGCCCAAAAAACTGAATGAAAAAAATATGATGGATCCTCTCAGTCTTCAACCTCGCAAACCTCATCACCTTCTGCTAGCTTGAGTTGAAAGGCGAATCCCGGCTTTAGGTTAGGTTTAGGATTAAGAAGGGGCGCAGTGCTAGAACCACCGCGCTCACTAGGCGCCATACGTGCCCATTGCGATCCCTTCAGATCATCGTGGGCTGTTCCATCCCCTCAAAAACACTCCAATTCCCTGCAGAACCTGACCAGTTTGTCAGCCCCTAATGACCTCAAATCCTCGATGTTATCGAAGAAAAGACTACCCAGCCATCTCATTCGCTTTCTAGCGATTCCTGGGCATTCACACAAGATGTGAGTGATGTCCTTCACAGCGTAGAGATCATGGCAGAACCTGCACATGTCTGTCTCCGCTAGCCTTAGCCGCATAGCGTGTTTTCCCAGCATACAGTGACCCGTCAGTGCTTCGACGAGCAGTCGCAGTCTTCCTCTATACCAAGTTAATACATTCCTAGTTTGCAACTAGGAAAATAACACGCCTGAATGCTCTCTAAAAGTTTGGTCAATGTCATAGGCGTCGGAATTGTTGGGGTTGGTTTCAATTCACAGAACATTGAATCAAAATTTTTTTCAGTCATTTCCAGTTGTCTCAACTTCCATGTAGAAGGACGCAGTTAGAAGGCGGCAGTAGGGTGGACCCACCCCCACCTGTATTTTATCAATACGAAAGATAGTATTATAAAATCAGAAAGATTTAGTTTTCCAGCCAAATGTTACTCACATATTTGTTCCCTTCATATAATGCGTTGCAAAAATTTTTCTATACAACAACTGTAGGCTTATAAATAGTTTGTGAACATGCTCCAATAGTCCAGCTTCGTCTGCATCTGTAATTACTTGAAACGGTTGATGAAGCCACTCATAGGAAATTTCGGTCCCAAATAAATTTTGGTTGGTGACTAATTTTACGACAGCTGACGAAGTCGAGAGAGTAGACTAAAACAGTTTTTGTTGGATAAAAAAAGACAAAATTTGAATTTATATGCTGTAAACATAAAAAATATTTTTTTCCATGAAGTTAAAAGTTCCTACGTTGAAGTGATACCACAGCATTTTTTCATTGTAATAATTTCAAATTGCGTTCAAAAAGTGTCACTGTTTTAATGAATTTTTGGGAGCAATACACAGAACCTGCCGTACCAAATTTTGTCTCAACACAAAAAAATGCAACTTTTTGCTCAAAACGTTCCCGAGATATCATTTGTTTGGAAGAAAGAAGAACTTTTCCTCTTTTTTAAGGACTTTCATATGGTAGCACGTACTATTTCCGTCTACTTTCAAAACATTCCACAAATTAAAAAGGTTTTGTTCAATAAAAGCCATTTGGTTTTTTTTTTAATTATTTTTATTTTCATTTTTTAATTCATTTTTTATTTGAAATTTTCAAGTAATAGTTTTTCCTTAATATTTTAACGTTTGATTTCATTTTTCATCTTGTTGTTTTTAGTTGTTGTATAGAATTTTTGTTTTTTTTTTTTAAATTATAAAGAAAGAGAACAAACTGTGGGGTTTTATTATTTATTTTTCATTATAATTTCTTTTTCTGTATTATTAATTTTGTTTGTTTTATAAATTTTCTAGGTGTTTTGTTTGTTTGTTTTCTTTGGTTGTTATTATTTGATAGATTGAGAAAGGTTTACAACACTAACATATAGAGAATTTTGTTTAATATTAAATACACCTTTTTTTTGTCTTTGGCATTTCGAACATGTTTGTTGTTTTTTTTTAATATTTTTTTCTATTAAATTTATATATAATTTTCCTTTTAAATAAGATTTTCTTTTATATTTATGTCTTTAAGATAATACTAAATTGTTTCATATTTTTATTTTAATTGTTATTTATTAAATATTTCTATAATACTTCTGAAATTAATAGCTAGAAGTATTTTTACTTAAATATTTTATTTATTCTTTCCTCAATTTGTTTTTCTATAATGAAATTTTCCGGGTTAGGGGAGGGGGTGCTTTTGTGGTTGAAATATTTGAAATTATAAAGTTTGTTATATCTGCAGTTCTATGAAATTGCTCGTTATAATTTTAGTTGTTTTTTTATATTTTATTTCTTTATTACTTTATGAGTGGATATTTTTTTTAGTTTTTAAATATAACGTAAATATTTATTTTATATGATTTATTTGAAAATTGTACATTATTTACCCCGTTATTAATTTTGAATATGAGATTATATAATTTTTACCTGAAGTTGTACGTGCGAATTATTAATTTTTATTCCATGAGATTATTATGGGAATTTTAAAACTGTTTGAGTTGATAGTGTGGATGATAAGTGGTTGTTTTGCTTAGTTCAGTGTGTTCAATTTAAATGAAGAAAACAATTTATTTTTTTTATCGTTCAGTATAAATTGCCATTATCATATATTATAAATTTGTTCGAGGAAAATAGGGACTTGAGTTGATTTTGTTAAGTTGTTTTCTTGTTCACCTCCCGAATGGCGCCTATTTTTTTTATTCCTCCTGCTCTTTTCAGATCCAATGCTTTTCTGGAAGTTCTTTAATATTTATTTTTTCGACAACAGCTTACAAGCCAAACAAATCACCTTGTCTACATTACAAGAAATGTTGAACCAGAACATTAACGGTCTAACCAGTGGGACTTGAGGGTGTCCAGTAGCTAGTTTCCAAAGTCTGGTCAACTTCATGGAAGGAACTGCTTGAAAAATACGATTTATTACTTGAATACATTTTTGGAGAGAACAGATTAAAGAAGACATAAAACTATCCCGTACGAAAGGATTAATCAAAAAACTGGGGCTAAAGGGCCCAAGGAGGTGTGACGAGAACCGACTATCGTGTATCCTATCCGAACCGTAATCACGACCTATAAAGCCAAATCAAAAGTACTGAATTGATCCAGAATAGTAAGTGGCTATTCAGGCTTAAACAAATTTATTTAAACGTACTCCGCGGAACACTATAATGCTGACCTGAAATGCTGGTAATTGATCCAAAGGCCGGAAGGCGCATATCATAATATCAACTCAGTAGGTAGTGAATCAAGCCTGAATGGTCGGTACTTTCCGCTAAATTGCAGGTGGTAATTTGAAAGCCTAATCGTTAGTACTTACAGTCCGTGGAGGAACTACGCTAGGAAGATCATAAGAACCATCGTCATGACAATTTCTGGGAAGTAGAGCGATACTATGTCGACTTTTAGCATGGATTGAATAGTTCTTTATTTAAAATTTTTTTCAAAGTTAGTCCTCTTCTTCTCTTCGGAGTTCGATCTGAATCAAAAATAATATTGCAGAGTTTAAAAAATAAATCATGAACCAAGGTACACTGAAGCGTTGCCTTTGTATCGATTTAGGTACTGTTTGATTTTATAGAAATTTATAGAAAATATATATATTGTTATGAATTATGTAATGTATGTGAATATGAAAATAATATCGTCTTCATTCTATTAGCCTGAAATTAAATCTTTCCTCATTTTTATTTCTCTAAAATATTATAAGTTTATTTAATTTTTTTTTATTATATTTCCCTATTTAAGTGTTTGTTTTTTTTTTAAATTACTTCTTTTAAAGTGTGTTCTAAATATAATTGTGCATTTCACTATTTTCGATTTTTAATAATTTACATTTGAAATTATAAATAAATATACTTTTGTCTAACGATGAAATTTTTTTTCCTAAATATTAGTTTTGATTAGTTTTTTTTAATATCCTATAAATTTCATTTATTTGGCGGTTATATTCTTAAATCGTCTTAATTTTCCCTCGAAATTATCAGGAAATTATGAATTTTATTATAATTTGATTGGTTTTATTTTTGGTGGTATGTGAAGTGTTTTTTTTTCTCTTTAATTTATGTTTTATATGTAAAAATAATTATCACTAGACATTATTTTGTAATTTTTTTTATATAATATTATATATTCGAAATAGACACATATTTTACCTAAGTTTTTATTGAAGTCTATATTTTAGGTGAAAAAGAAAAGACGTTTTCCACTAAAACTGTTATAAGTTTGTCACTATGTCTATTAATTTTTCTTTTTGCCCTCTTCCATTTATTTCTATTGTTTTTACGTGTGTAGTTCTAGAAATAGGTAACGCTCGAATTTAATCATAATTATATATTTCTTTTTTTGTCTTACAAAACTATAACACAGCAATAAAACAGATTTTTCTTTATCTTTACATATTATTAATTTTATGTTCCTTCTTATATTGTTGATTTTATGAATATTTTTGTAATTTTTAGAGACTTTTTCCGTGTAGAACTATGATAATGCTTCATTTAAAAACTCTTTAATGGTGTGATTTCTATCGAAAAGCCAGACAACGTAATTCTGTAACATTCCGGAAAATAACTCAAACTCGACGTATGTTTTAGAAAATTGAAATAGACATACTTAGTCTAGGGCAGTTTGCCAGCACGGAGTAACATTAAAACAAATAACTGCTATTTCTTCCTGACAAGTTATGCGAACTAGGGCATGTATAGCACGCAGGGTCCTGTGCTGGTATGCTTCTCCCGCTATAGTAATTTTCCTTTGATGGTTTTTTGCTTCGTCGTTTGCCTTCTTTTTGACTTGATTCGAGGCTCCGTAACATTGTGGTTTTTTTCCGGGACAGATCTTAGCCCTTTACTGGAAAAGAATGTGTTAGAGGGATTAGTTGAGTAATGGGTTTCACCCCTTATTCAATGCACGAAAGAGAAAGTGCTAGTTGGGACTGAGTATTGTGTAAAAGCTGGATGTAGGTACTTGGTGGAAAATAAAGCGTGAGACTCGAACATACGTGAGTCTCGAACACATGACTTTTTTTCGAAGCTCTACAGCATTGTTTTCTTTCGGAAACAAATTGTTAGCCTATTACCCAAACCCTGGAGGAAAATGTGTTAGAGGTTGAAAGAATTATTTGGAAAATAAAGCGTGAGACTCGATGATAGAGAGAGTCTGGACCACTAAATGTATTCCGCCCATATCGCCTGATTGGATTAAATTAGCAGAAATAAATTTAAAAACAAATATACATTTTTACTTAAAAAAACTACTAATTTAAAGTGGTTTTCGCAAGTGAAGTTATCATTCCTTCCCTATTTTTGATTTAAAAAATTGGAGTACAATTCAACTTTGAGTAGCTAAATGAAAATAATTTCCCTCAAGCTTTTCTTGACTTTTCACTAAATTCAACGCTTAAATACGTTAATAAAAAACATTATCAACACTACAAATAAAATTCAACAAAATATTCCCATTTTTTTTCTTACAACCAGAAAAATCCCCCAATTAATAATAATTTAAGCTATGTTTTTTTATATAAGAGTACACTTAATTAAATCGGTTAACTTTAGTTGTGTCTTAAAACAAGTTGTTTTATTAACCGGATCGAATCGAAAATTCTTTAAACGCACAAAAATCTGGTGCATTCGATGAAACAAAGTGAATTTATTTGAAAAAATTAAAATTTAAAATAAAATACGGAATATTTGTAATTTTCGAAACGGAAAAAAAGTACATAATTTTTGATATTTTAATTTTTCAAAAATTCAAATTATTTCAACGAGTGTCGGAGAGATTTTGGGTGTTTAGCGAACTTTTGATAATCCGATGGTCTTTGTTTTTTTATTTGTTTTTTTTTTTCTTATAATTTAAATTCAATTCAAATTGTTTTTCGCGATTATATCGATGAGGCATTTTTTTTGAAATACAGAACATTGTTTATTTTTTTTTATTTTTTTTTTTTATTTTTTTCTCGTAATTTATATTTAATAATAAATTATTTTAAATAAATATTTCGAAATGGTTCTATTAGAAATTCGAATGGATTTTTTTTTCTTAGAATTGTGATTAACAATTGATTGTTAAGTCGGCAATTAAAATAGGTTTTTTTTTGAAATTAGGGATTTTTATGAAATAACCTAAATTTTGAAAATTTCAAAACTCTTTAAAATGGATTCGTTCACAATTTTGCAGATTTTGACGATCTGAATAGCAATGTTTACGTGTTATTTATATTATTTACAATAATACCAACAAAGAATTCATTTAATTTAAAAAATTATAAAACATTGCTGAATCGCATGTACAAACAGAGCCCCATTAGATGAGGCATCACAACCTGTATTCCAACAATCCAAAAAATTGATTATAAAATGGGAAAAGTATTATATAATTGTCCAAACAAATGTTGATCAATGTTTTAGCCATTCATGCTGTAAAATTGTAAAATTCAACATATATTTTTCATAATTCTTAATTAAACAAAACATTATAAAACCTTTTTTGTTGAATAAATGTTACTTGCACACCATTTTCTAAAATTGCATCCTCAAGTTCCTTAGCTATAGTGTTGCCCCTCCCTACATAATTTTGAACAGGCGCCCTTGTTTATTTTATAGTCAAATATTCTCAACATTAAAGTAGAAAAACTTGAAATTTTTAAAAAATTAAATTTTATCCGGAATTTTCCCGTTTTTAATTACTGCACCTACTTTCAATGAAAAGACAAAATTACAACATCAATATTATAGAAACTTTAGTTGAATTTGTTCTTTTTTGATTGTATAGAAAAAAAATATAATTACTTCAGAAAATTAAGTGAAAAATTCACTGAAAAATTCGAATTTTGCAAATCGCCTTTAAATAATTCATTAAAAATGCTGTAGATTACCAGACAGCCTTTTATCCAATTTCTTAAAAACATGTTATCAGTGTTTGAACTGTCCAATTTTTCAAAAAATTGTTAATCACAAGTTCCCATTCTAAATAAGAAATAATGCAAAATTTGATCAGTTTCAATTGATCCTTACTATTTTATTTATAATATAAAATCATTATTTTTATTTTTAAAAATTTTCGCAATAGTCTACTATATTTAAATTTACTTACTTGTTTCGCGCTTATGATTGGAAATTATGTAAAATAAATCGATCAGGTTTTTATTAAATAGACACATATCTTAGCTAGTTGTTGTTTTTTTCTTTTATCATATTCTATTTGAGAATAAATTTTATTATCTGCTCGAACTACCTAGCAACTACAATAGGCTATTTTCATTTTCATTATTTTTATCATAATGTTTTTTTCTTACATATCTATATCTCTAACACATATAATTTGACGCTGATTTCTTTCGGTTTTTTCTTTTATTAAATTTATTTATATTGTATTAATAGTTGTTTTAACCTAATTGTTAAGATTTTATTTTATATTTTTATTTATACAATTTAATAATTTAAATTACATTTTAAAAATGTTTTTCTTGTTTTTCGATTTTTTTAGTTCAAAGTATGTAGAAAAAGATTTTTTTGGTAGTTTTTATATTTTTTAGTTAAATTTATAAATGTTTATTTTAATTAAAAGGTTTTTTTCATTGCGAAAATATCTATTTTCTGTTTTTTTTATTTATTTATTTAAATGTAAATATTGCTTAAAGTTCTCATTTTTTTGTAAATTTTTTTATATACACTTAAAGTGTTTTTTACTTTATGAACTAATCAAATTTTTATATTGTTATTTACATTTAATATAACTGGTTAAATTTTACATTTTTGATTAAATTTTTTCTTGACAAATATTTGACAAAAGTTGGAAGGCGATTAATCAACAATCAGAGAAAGGGCTTCAATTGTAAGTAGCTAAATATTAACAAAGCTAAAAATTGCAAAGCAATCGACACATGCTTGTTTATGACGACTCTGCCATATTTATTTAATTTCATATTATTGTTTTTATTTGCTAGCTTTCGAGCTCTCTGCACTGATAGGAGCAAGAAGCTATTAGTCCATGAGGCCTACTAGTAACCCTTTTTTGGGGTAAAGTGAACACAATGAATGGGGGATTCCCAGTACCGGGACTTGTTTCTAAAATTTGGAGAAAAATGGATTAGGTTCTTTCACAAAACCAACTTTCTGAAAAAAGGACAATCTCAAGAAGACACATATCGTATATTTGTGAGGGTCAGGTACTAGAAGGCAGCCTAGCAATCTTCACCCTAGGATTACGTGGAAACTTTTTAATAGTTAAATATTTTACTCCTTTAACGTCAAACTATTTATTTCAATTACCAATTAATGTAATTGAACGATCGCTTAAATTGTAAACCAAAAAATCATCGCAAAATATTAAGCTAGGTTTATAACCGTTTGATTCACATATGTAAAACTGAATAATTAATGAAATTCGGAAAATTGTTAACAATTTTGTAGAATTTAAATTAGACTTGGTTTTGTAAATATATTTATCACTTTCGTGACTTTTGACACCTTTATCAAAATTTTTGACAAAAAGTCTAAAGATTCGGGTTCTTGATAGAAAAGAAATCATTGATTGAAGGGAACGATGCTGCCCCTAAGGAAAAACCATCGAGAAGACGAAGGACCAATATGTCTTTACCGCTATAGAAGCAGGATAAATATAATGCGTTCAATAATCAGATACATTTTTGAAATCTTGAAAAAAATTACATAAGCCAAATTTCTTTGAAATTAATCTAGCGACTATTCTGCAAATTATTTTCGAAACTCATCTCGTTCAATAGCAATATTTTAAATTCGTATTTGAACTTATCATTTAAAACCAATAAAATAAATTTGTGTTTTTTGCTTGTATTTACACTTAAAAAATATAAAAACAAAAAAGAAAGAAAATTTTATAGTTTTAATTGTGTCTAATTATTACTATTGAAATCTTTTACACATAATATAAGTAAATATTATGCAAATATTTGTTATTAATTTTCAAATGTACATCATTAAATCTAAAATTTTTTAGTTTCCTTTTCAATTGAACTTTTTAACTACACAACAAACAAATATGATTTATATTTGAAATAAATCACCCAAAAGAATTTTATTTCGAACATAAACCCATTTAACGTTGTATTTAAAATGTTCAATCGAAATTTTGAGTTTTACATTCACAGAGTGTTTTTTTTCCCATATATGCACCTTCGTTATATTTTATTTAGTTTATTTAAAAAATATTTTGTTTCACAGTAAATGAGCTGTATTTTGTTATTTATGTTTATTTTATTATCATTAATTAGTTATTAATTGTATTTTATTTTTAAGTTTTATTTTCATTATCTATTTTTTATAATTTATGAATGGAAATTATATTTCATAAAATATCTTATTTATGGTTATATTGTTGGTTATGTATGGTTCTATGTATTCTTTGTTATTAGAAATATGGTTATGATTTTATGATATTTATTTTGGTTTTTGTTCAATTCTAAATAAACATGTGAGAGAAATTTCGAAAAAAAAATTATCATTATTAATTTTTCTTTTGTTAAATCTGAGTGCATATTGTATTTGTGATGTTATTATGTACAGTTTGTTGTAATTGTATTATACATAAATGTATTATATTTTATTTACATATATACAGCATGAAAATTATGGAAAATTAATTTTATATTTAAAAAACAGTTTTACTAAAAATTATATTCGTAAAAAATTAACATAAAACTAGACTAGGATTTTTTTTCATAATCTCGGAATTGAAAAATCAAATAATCCGTCTTTAAATAAAGCTTTGTAAAGGGCGCCGTAAGGTTGGGACAAGAGAGATACCTGCCTCTACCGATTCAAAAAAATATTACATATTTCAAAATGAGAAAAATTTAATTTTGCCAACCAAATGTAGTTCAACTACATTGTAATTCAGGTTCACTGTAAGGTTTTTGCTCACTTCTTTTGTCTTCCATAAGTCGATAGTTAAATCCGGCTCGACGAACAAAAAAAGTTCAATTTTTGAAAAATCGATTATTGGTTGGGTGGGGATGCACACTTCTATTACAACTTCTGATTGTTTAGCACCTCTTTGTCCATGTACATGTGATTGGTACAAGTCTTCACCTTCTCAACCATAGCTTGCTCCTCCCTATACAATATTGTACGGGAGCCCATGGCTCTGATCTTAATTTATCACTATTGGGTATAATTGTATAATTCAATTCGGGTCAGTATGACTTTGATTTTGAGCTTGAGGCTTCTAAGATTATTGTCCTCTATAGCCCTTTGAAAAACCACTTAAACAGTGAATTAGGAAGTGTAAAGGATTGAAGATTTCAATTCATTTCGAATGACTTTGAAGAGCCATGTTACGAGAGAAATCGTTTCTCAATAACATTACGAAAGAAGACAATGTATGCACGTACCAACACACTAATTAGAAACATGAAAAACAAAATATTCGAGTTTATGAAAACAATTTTTTTTTAAGATTAACGCACTATAAAAATTTTAAAAGAAAAAACAAGCAGAACAAAATTTTGAGATATTTTTTTTTAATAAAAAAGAATAAAACTCCTTTCATTTCAATACTAAATTTGTATTATTAAAGTTAATAAAAAAAAAAAAATATCATCAATAACAAAAATTAAAAGCACTTATAACTTTTTTTTTTAAAGACTTTATGCTTCAACAATGCAATAGAGTGATTTTAATGTATTTTAATAAACTTATTTACAACTACAGTCTATATTCTTTCTTGATATTCACAGAATGTATTTCTTTATTTTCATTTTAAATATTTCCATAATTTTTTTTCATTATTTTAAAACAGAATTGAATAGGCCTACATTAGTTGAATCTCATTGTGACCTTTTAAAAAGTTATAAAATTGTTTTATTTAGTTTGGAACAAACAATTTTTTTTTAATTATAGATTTTTGACTTTCAACTAATGCACATATAAATATTTTTTTAGTTAATTTTTTTTTAAATTTATTATTAAAGATTTAGTGGCAGTTATTTGTTATTTGTTTAATTCTTTATTATGAAGTTTTCTTTTTAATTTGCTTTTAAATAAAATTGAAAATTATTGTAATTAAAAAAAAAATTATACGAATTTTATGAAAATTTGGATCTTGTTTTGAAAATCCTAAAACCTATTTTGAATGTTTATCTGTAAAAAATAATAATAATTACTGTATGCAACATGTTCCAATTTGGATTTGTGTTTGATTCAAAAAGTTACTTTTCAAGAAATCAATTCAAAAATATTTGAAAATTTGATTCTGTGTAGCGCATGTTTCAATCCATGCAGCGAATTATTTTCTATGATACAAGCAATACAGCCACTGTGTGGCACGTTAAATTCAAATATTAGTCAATGTCACTCTGATTTTCTATAAAATAAAATTTTTTATTATTGCTGGTCTGATTTATTTATGTGTGTAGAATTTTCAAATTTTCCCTCCAGAAAAATAAAGCTAGTTCAGCGCGTTTTATATTTAACTCATAGCTGTTCTTACACAACGCGACGCAAAAAAACGCGTCTATGCAGCAACGTCTACCGCATAGATTGCAGCATGCAAATCGCATGGAGCAAAACTTTTCGCATGCAGCGCTGCATTAATTGGTTCACGACTTTAGAGTCATAATTCAGGAATTGGCGTAGTTTGTACTCAACTGGCCCAATTTATTATGATATTTCAAATCTACAGACGTTAGTCAGTTCAGTTCCGCTCTGGCTACTACTGCAATGTATGTGCCCTTAGAGGTGCGCAATAAGGGGCACTTGCCCCACCTGTATTTCATAATTACGGAAAATTGTACATATTATAAAATGGGAGAAAGGATCATTTTTTAATTTGCCATTTTGGTTCAATATAACATTTTTGTTCAAATCCGGTTCGACGGACAAAAAAAAGTTTGATTGTTTTCCGTAAAAAAATTAAATTTTTCTTCGAGAATTCATTGTATCATTCTTAAAATGAAGCCTTAGGAGATGCAAAGTGAAGTGCTACATCATTTAAATCATGAGGAGGGAAATTTAATTATACACACGGTTACTAACATTTCTGAATATTAAGATCGAATGAATTATTTGTTCCTATTTGTGTGAAATCTACAGATAGGTTTTCAGACACGGTTGCTCCATTATCAATTCTATTGCTTGGTTTAACCCCAGGACTGATAGATTAGTGAACATAGTTCTAACCTTTTGAGGATCCATCAAATTTGACAAAAAAAAACTGTGTGCCAATAAATGAAAAAGAGGTCAATAATGCTTTCAATCTTTAAATTGATTTAAATTTTAATGGTTGGCTTGGATAATTGAAGTTAAAGTGGTAATGTTCTTGTTAATAACTAGTTCCATATCTGTTAGTTTCTATAGATCTCTACAAATTCTGTAGCAATTATTATGTTTGAAGTATCAGACCAAGTTTTGCGAGAAGAAGTCGTATGGCTGAGCGAAAGATCCTGTTCATCCAGAATATCCTCATCATCATATAACTCAATTCTGTTCGAGCTCTGAAGTTTGTGAGTTGTTTTATTCTTTGGAAAAAGGAGTTCCATCATGCCACTGACCCTGAAAAAAATTGTTACACTTCTTTTTTTTTTGCCGCCAACAAGTGCTTGTAATCTTGCTCTATATTTCGAACATAATTATCATAAATATTTCAGGTGAAATTCATACGGCGAAGCAGTAGTGCTCCTAAGGGGAGGACCATTGGGACCCAGGCTCTCTCTATGAGAAAAATTATGCGACTTTCGAGTTAATGAATGGCTTATGCTAGAAAGTTGAAACTTACTCGTGAATATATGTGATAAACTAAGAAAGTATTTTAAAAATAAATTTGTTAAAGGAAGGAATGATCATACCGAAAAGGGTCATTACATTTAAGTGGTCAGGCGGGTGGTTCCAAATTTTTGTTCAATAGAAAGCTTGTGGCAGACAAACAAGTGATAGTCAAAAATGTGGTGTGCGCTATTTGTAGATGAAGCATTTACGTTTCCTGAATCTGACGAACGGAACTCGCAATTTCATCACCTTGCTTCCATAAAATTTTCCAATTTAAAATTTTGTTTAAGGAATAAAGCCGAAAAAAGTGATCGATATTTCAAGAAGGTAGCATTATCGCAAAACAAGAAATAGAACAATTACAGGACTTGCAACAAACATTTATACAATCAGCTTGTTCTGACTGTATAACTTTCTTTTGATTGCAAATTGTCTATTCTATTTATGGAAGTGCATTCATCCATTACACAAAACGTGACCGTATCTGAATCTGAAATCAATCGAATTTTCCTCATCGCTTGTTTGTTATAAGGAAATTCTGCAAGTATCGATTCGAAAAAAAAACGATATAAGATAAATTCAATGTAGAAAAATGTAAACAACTTAAAACTAAAATCAAACATTTGTATATATATAAAAAAAACAATAATTATAAAGGTTATTATTTTGTTCGTATTTTTTGTTTTATTCATCATCAATAATTTTTCAATGATAAGTCCATCATTGGTAATTAAATAGATTTTAACTTACAATAAATCGTGTTTTTTACTCGTTTCTTTCGACTCTTTTTGCTGCTTTAATCCTAGTTAACAATTCTCTATACAATTTTCATATAATTTTACATTTATATATATATATTTCTTTTATATAATAGTTTTCTCAATCTTTCATTGTTATTAATTGTATGTTTCTTTTTAATTATAATTTAAACAAAAATATAAACAATTTAATCTATGGATTCTTTTTTTTTTAACAATTATATAGCAGAGTTTTCTTTGTGAATGATATATCTTTCTCTTAATACAAAAAAAAATGAAATAAACAAACAATCAACAGATGGAAATTTACATTATATAAAAATAAACTAATCTTGGTGTCAAGTATTAATAAGTTTAGGTATTTAGGTTGTAAAATGATTATAATAATAATAAAAAGATACTTTTATTATTAATTATTTTGTTTTCCTAGTTAATTATAGTATTCTCTTTCTTTTTATTTTTATTTCTATTTTTTATTTATTTATTCTCTTGTAATACGTTAATATCTCGGTACTCGAACGTTGTTCTTTCATTTGTTGGTTTTAATTTTGTTTTTTTTTTTCATAAATGCTTGTCAAGTTTTTTATTTGATTTTTAATTTCATAATTATTTATATTCTAGTGTCTACGAATTTCTTTTATATTAGATTAAAAAACCAAAAATTTAACGCTCTAAAGATATTTCTTAAAAATGTTTTGTCGAAAAATTAAATTCGAACGTCTAAATTTATAAAGTCGCGCGCTTCATTTTCATTTTCTATCGATCGAAAATTAAACATTTAAAAACAATAGAATTCACGATAGTACACTAAATTAATATTTAGTTTGTTTTTATTTAACATAAAATTTTTTTTTCATAATTTTAACGAGAGCATTCACGAACATTTAAAAACGATTTTTTTATATTTTAGTTGTTTCGATTTACTTAAAATAGAATAACTTTTCGGTTGGTTGGTTTGTTTTTGGCTTTAATATATAATTGTGTTTTTTTTTAATTCAAATTAAATTTCTTTGAAATTAAATTTAAATTTTATATGGATATCGCTCATATACCAAGGCATTGTGTTGCGCTTTTTGTTGCTGATGGTTTTTTTTGTATGTAGTAGCGTTGGTAAGAGGGTTGCTTAAGAGTAAATAGTGATTACTTCACGGCCGCCTCCTCGAACCATTAAGACACGTTCTAGACCTTCTGTTAGTACTTCTAAAAATTCCATATCTTTTTTTGCGAGAAAGAAGAAAATTAAGTTAAGGAAAAATAATTGTCGGATATGTTTCACATTCTGTTCATTTTTTTCAGTAAAAATATTAAGCCTACTCTCTCTTTGATTTCGTCAGCTATTTTAAAAGAAGCCAGGCTAAGCGATGACACCAACTAAAATTTTGTTGGGACATGCCTGACGACATAGACGAAGACAACTATTAATTTTATATAAATCTATTAAGAGTGCATACGAAGAGTATTCGTTTACGTCTAGTTACAATAGCCTGACTGTTGTAAAAGAAGATTCCTATCCCAGTTAAATTGGTTGGTGTCATGGCTAAGCTTGATTTGTTTTAAAACAGCTGACGAAGTCAAGGAGAGAGTAGACTTAGCATTTTAATTTTTCTGCAGTAAATATGACGAGATAATTTTTTCTAGAGAATTTCAAAGTAAACTTGGATGAAATTTTCCAAAAAAAGGGAAGATTTGCGTTCTTCAACTTTGAGGTCTGAACCATAAAGTAAGAAGCTGAATATTTCGACGGGTTAGCTTTTTTCATAACTAGTAGACACACCCAAAGCAAATTATTCGAATACGTACTAAGAATCGACTTAGTTAAAATTTCTGAAAACGTTAATTTTTTCTAGGCTCATCTGCATTGGTATCTGCACTACCGACATGATCACCAGAATTTCCTTATAAAGTGTAGCGATTACCATAGGCATCGAAATTTATTGGGTAAGACACTATAGCAGCCAGACTGCAGACCTATAATTCTACATCCCAAGTTGTTTTTTTAGACAATACTCAAAAAATCACCAATCAGAGCGCAGACCTCTGATACTACAACATGGAATGTCTATTTTCTTGAGACACTTCTACTCATCAGTGAACATTTGTATGTGCTACCGAAAACTTTTTGAAAATAAAATATGTATCGAAATTTCTGCCAGTCGAGTAAAAGCCTCCCTATATTTTTTTCGCAAACACAGTTTTAAAAAAGTTGAATTTTCAATCCAATTTTTACTTGAAATTTCAAGTATATTTAATTTTTTCAAGTAAAAGTACAGATTTCAATCACTTTTACACGAAATTGCTGGTATTAGTAAATTTTTCATGTACTTTTCAACTGAACCGTTCATTTTACATGAAATTACGCAACATTTCGTGTAAAATTAACTATATTTATATATGAATTGAAAATTACGTTCTTTTTCGTGTAATTCTACTTATCTATTAGAAATTTACGACGAAAAACATGTAATATATGAAACCACGAAGTTGGACGCTTCGGTCGATTTTGTTTTCTACTGAAATAAAAATAAAACGGTGGCGCAGTGGCTACGCGCGCCAAACCGACGCAGCAAAACCAGAATAGATCGCGGGTGTGATTCCTACCTACAGTCAAGGGTTTTATTAAGATTAAGTAAATAAGAAATAATATTAGAAGTAGAAATAAGTGTATCTTAAAGAGTGTTAATTATACACTTTTTTTAGAGTGTAAATTCAAGGGAATATCCAGTGAATTTGCTGCTTTCGAAGTTGAAATTTACTGATTGCAAATTGAAATTTGCTGACCGAAAATTGAAAATTACATTCAAATTGACTATTACATCCCAATGCACATTTACTTGAAAAGGTGTTGCATATTTGCCTATTATCCATAAGATATAAAATTCAATGGATTTTTTTTACTGTGTTCTTTTGCTCATTTGTGACCCATGTATGTTCTACCCAAATCCGAAATGATTGCCTGAATTTTCTCTTAAAGTGTCGCGAATAATATAAGCATCAAAATATCTGATGGTGCCATCTATTAGTCACAGTACAAAATTCGAGTTCCATTTTCTCGCCTATAAAATTGCACTTTTACAGAGTCAGTTCTCTAAATAATCTACTTTCGCAACGAATTTTAACTGAAAAATATTATCTAGTGAATTGAAATATAAAAAACAAAAATTATTTTCAATATCTTTGAAAAAAGGATACAATTGCTTTCACGTTCTATTCTTGTATCTCTTGGTGGTCCTGGTAAATTCAAGATCACCAACTGCGCATCGTGGGATTTATTAACAATAACTTCATTTAATTTCACAGCCGTATGCATTCTTCGTACGTTGCCTTCGTCACTGTTGGAGAAAGATTCAATTTAAATTAAATTATTTAATTTTTCACCAGTTAATATCTAAACTAAAATTTATTTTGGACACAAATCATTCAAAGTCGAATTTTTCATCGAATTTTCTATCGAATAATTTCAATTTATGCTTCCGCGAAAAGTGTTTGCTTCGTTTGAGCCAATTAGCTTAAGGGCTTCTATAAATTGAAAATATTCGATGCGATAGAACATTCGATGAGATTTGCGATAGAAAATTCGATGAAAAATTTATTCGAGTAAAATAGTTAAGTTAGATAGAAAATTCGATAAAAAATTTATTTGTGTAAAATATTATAGCTAAGTTAACTTACGGTTTAATATTGGGTTTCATTTTATCAGTATTTTCCGTTGTTACTTCCGATTTTTCCTTTTCATCTTCGTCCTGTCCTTTCTCCTTTTCTTTCTCGGATGTTTGGTTATTCACCTGATTTGTTTGTTCAGATGTTGTACTACTATGATTTGGTGATAGTTCACCATTTGGTTTATCATTAACTACGTCTGTGCCATCGTTTTGATTATTTTCGAGGGATGTTTCCTAGGAAAATTTTATTTTTTTTTGTTTAAAAATGCTTTTTTTTAGAATGGCGTTCGTTACTAACAAATTACATTGAAATTTACAAGATTAGATCAGAGTACGAGTTGATGTAATTTGGGTTAGTGGAAATGAAAATGTTGGTGAGTGAGGCCAGAAAAGTTTAAAGGTGTTGGGCACAAAAAAACCAAATTTTCTTTCTTACCTCATTAATTCCATTTTCGCGATCACCTTGATTGAAAATGTCAGCATTTTCGGCAGGATCAGCAAATCGAACTTTCGTTGCAGTTCTGGCTGCGTCCGATGCATGGTGATGATCAACAATTGCTTGAACCTATAGATACAAGGAAAATTCAATTTATTAAATCAATAATTCAATTTTAATAAATTTATTAAAATTAAAAATTTTATAAGAATGAATATTTCGAAACAATAATGATCACATCAATAACAAGCTTTAAAAAAATGAATAGGAAGTTATTTCTTATATTCGATTTGTTTTTAAAAGTTTAAATTAAAACAAAAGTTCAATGAGAGAGCTGAAAAATTTAAATGCATTTTTTTTAAGATATTTGTAAATATATCTAATCGTTTTATTTTTTAATTATTATCTTATTTTAGGACGCGTATCTGATATTGGAAGCCTTGAGCTGGAACTCGGAAGAAAGTCTTTCGGTTTGCAAGTCCGGAAAAATTGGTTGTATAAAGAGACTACGTAAATAATTTGTGAGTAAATCCCTTTTTGCTTCCCTAAGGACTGATTATCGAAAGATCCAGATGTGTCATCTTAGAAAGTTGATTGAAAAAGAGCTTGGAAGTAGACACAAGACACTGATTCGATATTTCATCAGACCTAAAAGATTTGCCGGAATTCATGAAAAGGTACACATCCCACCTTACATCCCTTTGTAGTTTAATGTGTCGATGTCTCATTAGAGATATTGTCGAAATTCTTGAAAATGTACTGAACTGCTTTACACTCACTTAGGGGCTGAATATCAGAAAATCCTGGAAAGGGACTTGCATATAAAGCCTGTATAAAAAAAATTAATTCGATATCTCCTCAGACCTTAGAGGTGTAATGGAATTCGTGAAAATGTATTGATATCCTTCCCACCGACAACTTTTCTTGAATTACTTGGCTAATACATCTAAATATACAAATATATATAACGTTTCAACTTTCTAGCATTAGTCGTTCCAGAGATAGAAAAATACTACCCACCCTCGTACTTTCCGACCCCTAGAAAAAATTCTATTTTTAGACCGTGTCCCTATTGTTGCCTTATACAAACACCAATTTTCAGCATTTTATCCTTAGCAGTTCTCGAGGTACAGTGGTTTTCCATCCAAACCTAACCTTACATCCCAACCCAAAAAATATCTTTCCTACAAGGAACCTATTGGTTCTAATTCCTGTATAAATTCCAAGATCATATTGGAAATAGGTCTTGAGATGTACGACTTGATTTTCACCTTCCACAAAAATTATTTTCCCCCTTCGCCAGAACCGCTCCTGCTCCACTATCGTAAATGTTCATAAATTTGAAATTTTGATTTCCTAGCGCAAGCGGTTTCTATGATTTCCAATTTCTTTTCGTCTAATTGCTCCTCCCCCTTTCCCCCTTCCCCACACACTCTACCCAAAAAATCTCCACTTAAAAGGATGCACCCAATCTACCAACCAAAAAAATTTGAACTTAATATCTTAACGGGTTTGTGAGCTACGAGCCTTCAAACGCCATGCGGCGTATACGGCGGAAAAACGGACTTTTCTCTTTTTTTGGTCTGCTAACCCTAAAATGTGGAAATACAAAATATAGGAGTAGCATTTTATTTTAATTTCAGGTCGATCACAATACTTTTTTTAAAAAAAAATTATAAAATAAAAACGTACGATTTTCTAATTTTGTTATTATAAATTTTAAATAAATCAAAATTTTACCATATCTTCTTAGCACAAAAAATAGACTCTAGAAATAAATGCCGCCATCTATGGACTAATTGAAACTGATTTTAATTTTCACCTCTCTCATTACTATAATTTTATAGAAATATTAATAACATTGAACATTAAGATCTTTTGCGTATTCCATAGAAAATATAAATTTTTTTTAAACTAAACTCAAATATAAATTTATTACCTGACTCACTCTAATTTTCTAACAAAAGACATATGATAACACAACTCAAACGTGTACATGCGTTTATTCAGAGTTGTTAGTTTTAAATTAATTAATTCATACAATTTAATTATAATAATTATGAAAAAAGCTGTTTTCAAAGTAATGTTATAAATGAATGTGGACAGTCTAGACAGGCGACAATAAATTACAACAAACAATTAATATAATAATTAATAATTGTTAAAAAAGACATTGATTTTGAATTTGTAGCCTGTCTAGGGTCTCAGGTTTGCGCATACTAAAAACTATTATTTTTAAATCACCAACTTGTGTAATGTGCAGTTGGAAAACGATTGCAAGTTATAAAAATAATATTTTATTAATAATCACAGAACAGGGATTCTCATTTAGCAACAATTTTATAAGATAACATGCGGCGGCATAATGCTGATTGGTGCGCATTTTATTTTGTTTAAAAAACTAGCATTTTTTTAGTATTGTGTTGGCGAGAAGAACCAAGTGGTGGAACAAGGTGGTTGCTATGAATTAAGTTGATGGAACTTAAAAATGATGGACTGATTGATTAAATTGAAAATTGCTTTATATTTTAAATTTGATGGGATGTTTGATGTAGTGTACGTAATGTGTGGTGATTGTTGGGAATTTGTGCCCGCTGTTTTTTTTAAAGAAAAATTGACGAGACGTGCATATCAATCAGTACAAAAACCTCTTTTTTTTTAAGAAGAAAAGGCTTTAAGGCGAGTCTAAATCGTATTGAAAACAGTTTCGATTTTCGCCTATAAACCAAAAATAAAGTTAAGGAAGACTGGAGCGTAACAACTTCTTCAAATGTTAAGCTTTAGTGGGAAAAATAACGAAATTTCCTTAAAACTTGTTGGGAATACTCCACTATACAGGGTGTCCGGTATTTGGTTGGCACCTTTTTAAAGGGTGATTTCCTGTTATTTCCGAGTATGTTGAGAAAATATGTGCTGTACAGGGTGGATAAATTTTCAATATTCGGGGAAATACAGGGTGGTAAAGGAAATGCTTTCCACTCACGTAAACTGTTATATCTTCTCATACAAAAATACACATATAATAAAAAAAATTAATAGAATACCACACATTCGATTATTGTGCTTTCTTCTTGTTTCACTAGTACGCTGTTCACGCGGAGGTGAGGAGAGGTAAAAATGCACTCTACTATTGCCCAACAGGTGTCTCTTGATAAATGTTGAGACACATTTCATGTGGCGGCTCAGTAATTTTGACACTATGGCCATATCGATTTGAAAGTTGAACATTGGGTTGAATAGGAAGTACTTAAAAAAAAACATTGAAATTAATTATTTTAACAAAATATACTATAAATTTACACCGTTTGATAATTTGGGTAGCTGTTCCCATTACAGTTATTGATCTCTGACCTGTTTAATTGGATGGATTCTACTCTAACTCTATAAAAAACGGAATTTTGATCGAACACTATACTAGGCTTTATTAACCTGAGAAGTACTTAAGAAGTTACTACAGGTCACCTACTACGGAAATTGTCTTCTCAAATGGTTTCATGGGTACTTATTGTATAATTCCTGAAAACCAAGTAAGTAGGTGTATAGCAACATACTAAAGGTATAGATATTAAGAAAAATCCCTATTTTTCAGGATATCTGTTAGGACATATGCTACACGAAACGAGTCAAGCAAAACCTGTATAATTCTCTGCTGAAATCTCACTTTCCCAGCTTAGAAATCAACATATTCGGGGACATTTGAATGGAAGCTATAAGAATACTACCTAGCTGCAAGAATTTTTCTCACTAAAGAAATTTAACGGGCTTAGAATTGAACAGACGAATAGAAAATTTTGGTTTCGTAGCTAATCGATTTCGAAAGACATTTTTAATCAGGCTTCAAATTTTCAAGGACTATTGAATGGTGATTGCTCGTCTTTTCAATCCAATACCTACTTTTGGGCTACTTTTTGGATTTAACTACTGAAAATTTCGATATCGCTACTATTATAATAAAATTTGGCATTTTTCGGGCTACTTTCAATTTATAGTGATATCGCATCGCTCCAATGGTTTCGCTTCCATAGACTATTTTCTAAATTTGTCGCGCGCGGAACGGAATTTTGACGCTTGCGTAGTTTGTATTTCCAACTTTAGTTTAGGTAGTAGCGGCAAAATAAATATCGGGAAATGATTGCCTATACAATAAAAAAAAACAGGAAATATGTTTGCAGGCTTGCGAATCATATATTTACTATCTTGACCTGTACTGCAAACAAATGTTTGAGCTCCTGTTTTAAGGACATTTGTATGATAGCGAAGCCAATGTTTGAGTATTTTATTCTCATTTGTTTCCTCTTCTTGCAACAACATTGTTCGTCTTGGACAATAGCAAACGTTTGATCTCCGGTTATAAGGACTTTTGTATAGCTGCTAACCCATGCCTTAGTATAATTTATTCTCTCCTTAAGCTTCAGTGATCGCAGCAGCCGTGCTTGTCCCTAGCGTAATCCCGGGCTGTTATGACAGGACAGAACCCATCCCACAAAGGATTCAGTCATATAATATTTAGTCTTCACACATGTGAATTTATCTGCAGATAGATTAATTCCCGAGTCGTCTTAAATTCAGGACACAATTTTTTTAACGGCTTCTGTATTTACTCGCAGGAGTAATTTTTTATTTTAGCTGCTTTTGTTCAAGTTGTCTGCATAATTTTACATTCCTTGGAGAAGTTTTTCTTGGAGTCTATAGAGAGAATCCATCATCCTTTGATCGGCTTGTGCTAGACATTTGAAATTTTGTATGTTACGCTGTATATGATGGTATCTTGCGAGTATGTTCCAGAAATAAAATTTCAAGTACGTAAGCTCCAGCAATTAACCATTTTCAATTTGCATGTCTAATGGTGAATACCTTAATGCGGTTGCTATATGAAACAAAACAGTTCTTGCCATTTGACTCGCAAAAACAAACACCATTTCGAAAGACTGCAGCTAAACTTTATAGTAGAAAACTTGCTAACACAGCCATAACTTTGCTGATTATTCAGAAACTTTACAAACTCCTTAACTGAACTTTAACTCTATCCTCCGCTCTCTAGTTTATTGAATTTGAAGTGTCCTTATAAAACCACTATAAATTGTACAATTTTTAGTTTTATAAAATTTCTGAAAAATTCGATCCAACTCCACCAGTAGGTAGTTCGTATGTACACAATAAAATTTTTGTTAGCAAATAATTTCCTCCCCCACCCATCTACAAATCTAAATATAAAAAAAGGGAAAACTTTTCACGCAAAACTGTGAGAATTTCCCAATGAAAAATTAAACAGGATCTAGTTTTCAAGTATATACACTTAAAAGGATGTTTCGTGAAACTATAGAAAATTTCTTCGCTTAACATCGTACCTATAGAAAACTTTGGCTCTTTTGTTCATCTTCATTTAATTACGAATGTTCATACCTTGGGCCAAGACAATCTTCATGATTGCATAGCTGAAATATTTGCGTGTGGAGTGAGCGAAACTGGAGAATTCCCGGTCGAATTTACAATGAACTTTTCCGACAATAAATGTTAGGAAAGTGAACTCAATCTTTGAAAAGCTTACAGTCATTGTCTATTGTCTATAATAAGTTTTAAGTAAGTGGTATTATAGGGGTTGAAGTAGAGACGATGTGATTCTAATTAAGAGAATTGGTTTTAAACATGAATTTTGTATTATCTGGTATTGCTATGATTACATTTTCGAAAATTAAAAAAATATCCTTTATTGGAATTAATCAGTAGGAGTTTCCTTTAGCTTGGGGTGGCTCGTGTTCAAGGATATTGAAGAAATGATAAAACGTGACGGGTAATATTTCAGTCTGTAAGTCAATAGATATTCAAGGCAATCAAAAGGAAGTGGACATAATAGATGAGAGCAGTGCATAAAGGTATTACCACCGATTGTCTACTACATCGACCGTGGTTGTTCCAATGTATTCACCAATTTTGTTCTTCCACGGTTGCAATTTACCGGCCACAGATTAAATGCTGGTCCGTCTCATAAGTACATATGTCATACCTACAGCTTCTTTAATTTAATTAGTCGTACTGAGCGTTGTCCGAATCGACTAACATCTCTTTTTCAAAATTTGTTACATATTTTTATTTTTCTTAAAAAATAATCGCTAGTGTTCATTTTAATTATAACTAAATATTTTCATTTTTTATTTCAAAAGGAATATGAACATGTGAGCGAAAGAGTCGGACGATAAAAGTACGATGGACTTTTCGTTCAGAATTTGTAAGTGCATGGAAATACCGATGCTTGGAATCGATTACAGGGCAATAGAGATTAATTACATTTTTAAATTTACGCTGAATTCGATTATCGGGGGTGAATTGTTATCTCTTTTCAGTTGTTACGAATTTTTAACCAAATTCACACCTTGAGATCTATTTTAATGAGTTCGGTTCTTTAAAAACCCAACGTTGGGCGCCATTTTATACGCAAGAAAACCAACAACCAACTATGATTTGAACTCAGGTTTGGTAGTCTAGCCTACTTCCAACTACGCTGGCTCCGAAATAGGAAAGAAACTTTGTTTTCACCTTGAGTACAGAATTCTGCCTCACATTGGGCGCCATTTTTACATGTTTTAGTTCTGGTGTGACCATCACCGCGAAATAGTGAAAAAAACTTGTGCTAAAATGAAATTTATAAGGACGTTTACAAGAAGTGATATGACTAAGATTTGAACGCAAAGACAAGAAGAGAAACAGATCCAAGTTGGGCGCAAAATTTACATTTCGGCTAATTTCCAGTAATTTTAATTTCAGACGTCGAATTTCGAGTTCATCTTCTAATCGGTCAATTTGGAGAAATCAAAAATATTAAAAAAATAATTTTTAACCAAATTCACACCTTCAGGTTTATTTTAATCAGTTCCTTATTTGGTAAGCCCTACGTTGGGCCAGGAAATCAACAACAAAATATTATTTGAACTCATGTCATCTGATTTAGTAGTCTAGTCCGCTTCTAGCTACGCTAGGCTCCGAAATAGTAAAGAAAATTTGTTTTTACCTTGAGTACAGTCACCCTGCCCCACATTGGGCGCCATTTTTACATGTTTTAGTTCTGGTGTGACCATCACTGGGAAATAGTGAAAAAGACTTCTGCCGAAATGAAATTTGTAAGCGCTTATATAAGAAGGGGTATGAGTATGATTCGAACGCAGAGACAAATTGAGAAATTGATCCAAATTGGGCGCCAAGTTTAAATTTCGGCTAATTTCAGAAATTTTAATTTCTGACGTCGAATTTTGGGTTCATATAACTTTTTCTAATTGATCAATTTGGAAAAATCAAAAAATATAAATAAATTTAAATTGCATTTGTTATTATTCGACATTAAAAAAATATTCAACTACGAAAAAACTCTAACATTGAAACATAACATTATTCGAACATTGAAGCACACACGAATTATTATTAACAACATTTCGAATTTTCAATAAACACAGAATTTTAGTAAGAAAAGCAAATAATGTTAAAAATTTGTTTTGTAAGGACTTCGGTTGTTTTTGGTTTTGTTGGATGCAAAAATATGGTTTAATATTCAAAATTATCCAAGAAACACTTTTGTGTGTTATTTTTTAATAATTTGAATGAAACACTGAAAGCGATACTTCGAAATATTTTGTGGCTTTAGGAGTAAATTTTTGTAATCGAATATAAAACATAGTCAGAACTTAAAATATAAAATATGGACTTAAAATATAAATATAAATTAGGGCCTATCTTCTAGCTAGCGTAGCAACTCATATTTCCCTTTTTGAGAGCTAGTTCCAGAAAAAATGTCTTCACATCAAGAATCATGGATAAATAAGGTTGCGTGGAATAAAGTTGGAGTAGAAATGTACTTTTACGGAGCTACAGTGCGGGTTAATCACTAGCAAAATCGTCCTTCAGTATGGCACTTCATTAGCGCCGTATTTTCATATCGATTGAATCTTTCGCCACCTGTAGTTTACCCACAAGTCTCTTGCCTTGAGCGCATCCTTGTATTACTCTTCTGTACGTTGCCATCTCGTTTTCATGCCACCAGCTGATAAGAGTAACTCCGTTTCTCCTTATAGCCTAAGAACGGCTTGAAAAGCGGCATCCAGCCTGCAGTATTTCATTGATCACTCACATGATTGGGAATTTTTTAAATGATATAATCCAAGAGCTCTCTGCTCTAAATCAAAATATTGGGAAGCTGACTTTTTCAGGCTTTCATAGATTGCGAGTTCGAATCCGGCTCGACGGACCAAACAATTTGCGAAAAAAGAGTTTTAACTTTTCTTCGAGAACTTAATTATCGCAAGGACGCCTCCAATGAGATCACCCTATAAAATGTTGTATGGACGCCCTAACCTTCACACAAAAACAAGAAGAAAATGAAGTTTAAGAGAAAAGCAAGTTTGAAGAGAAAGGGGGACAAGCAACAGAAGAAAGAAAAATGTTTTTCGAAGAAAAGGTGAAAAAGGAAAAATGAAAGAAAGAACTGATACAAAAAAAGAAGGGATAAAGAAAATAAAAACGAGAAAGGACTTTAAAGTGAAGAACAGGAGATAAAAAAGAGGTGGAGGAGAAGAAAAGTAGAAGAGATCGACCAGAGAGAAGATAAGCACGGAAAAGAAGAAATGAAAATAATTAAAATTGTAACCAAAGGAAAGATGATAGCTAAATTCAGAGATGTTAAGTATTGTATGCTCTTCCGAAGATCAAAATCAAAATTATGATTGGAATATTTGCGTTCATTACACCTAAGGTTGTAAAGAAAATCGGAATCAAGATCAAGAAACAGAAAATATGACTCTATTTTAGAGGCATTCAATACAACTCTGTTTTTTTCTATCGTGGGATACAGACAGCTTGTGGTAAATTTTATAGAAAATCGCACTTCAATTTCATAAGAATCGATCAAGAGTACGTAACTTTGTATGATCCAATTTTAAACTATCGGAGGTTTTAAAATTACCTAAGTTTAAGACACAAGACGTTCTATTTAATATTAATAAAAACATAAAATAAATATTGAAGTATAGAAAATAAAAGATAAACTTTCGTTTATGTCGAAATAAAAAAGTAATTAAAATTTATGAAGATGAAGAACTGCCTAAACAATCAATCAATCAACCAATCGATGCGAACTACGACATGAGATGATTTTGATGAACATAATCCGAAAAATAGGATTATTTTGAAGCTGAAGTTGGTGAAATCTTTTCGGAATACAAAATGTACCAAATTTGCATATGAAGTCCATAATTCGTTTACGGATTGATTTAATCGGCTTATCAATTAAAAATTGAAATGAAAATTTTGAATTTTTTTTCCCAGTACATTTTCAATATTCTGAAATTTTTCACCATTAGCGTCAGATGTTTATGTAAGTAAGACATGACGACTAAAAAAAAAATATCGGTCCTAAACAATGTTTAATGTTTTTCTCTGTGCTTGTGTTTAATCTAGAATTTTTGTTTGATTTGTTTTTGATTTTTTTTTTAGCTTTAATTTTTACCAAAGGCATTTTATCCTCGCCGGTGCCTTCGCTGAAATCCACCAAAGTTTGCACCTTGTTCGTGTGAAAGAAAAATAGTTTTTGTTTTTATAGTTTTATCACACATCTAATAAAAGTAATTTTTTTTGTGAGTTTTTTTAGGGGGTTGCTACGATTTATTCCTAACTAAAATACTTTTTTTTTTCATTTTCATTCACTTAGCCTAGATATTAGGTAGTATTAAATCTATTGTAAGTTGAGTTAAAATTAAAAAAAAATAGGGTACTTACCACTCCAAGGCTTTCTTTTTTATTGAGACGTAACTCGCGCAACATTTGATTTCGTTGTTCCATCATAAGTGTGCGTTCATAAGTGTATGCGGATATGTCACTATTCATCTGAAATTAGTGTCAGAAGTGGAATTTTGTATGGAAATGAGTCGGATAGAGCATACCATTTCGACGACTTCGACTTCAGCCTCGATACGTAAGTGATAGAGGAAGGTTTTAAGGTCCTTTTTCATTTGAATGGAGTTGTCTTCGATTTGTGCTACGGTGAAGATCCTCATTTTGCAGTTCTTCCATGTGCGGTGTTGTTTGAGCAAGAATGGCAGCAACATTAGGAGACCGCCATCGTGTACGATCCACCATACATCAATGTTACCATAGATCTGAAATAGGAAAAGTTGAGGGGATTGATTAGGACTGTATTGTTGAATATAGCAAGAATGAGTCAAGTACTTTTTGTGTTGATTCCGGGAAGAAATTAATTCCTTTCGGTACTAGCAAGGCCATACGGCAAGCAGAAGCTGTTCGAGCCGCCTGAAGGAATACCGACCAGCTTCGTTCTGCTTCGTTCTGTTTCCAGCCATAAGGCCATCCTAGGATTACAGTATTGGGTTTCATTCCGCCTAAGCCAATCGTTTGGATTCTAGAAAAAAGAGCATAGTTAAAAAATTTAAAGAATAGATAGAAGTACTATCAAACTTACACGGAAGCCACTCCATCGGCATTATTTCGAGCTACTAAAGCATCGCAGAATCCTTTCACTCGTTCCTGATCCATCATCTTACGAATATTCTGTTTCGATTCGGACGCTTTCGAATGGATTTTCGAATGATCGCCATTAATAACAGCTACACAAATCGTAAGACCTTTGCCAGCTTTCAATTGCGACGCAAACGAGAAAATTTTGCGATATTTCGGTGAGTTCTCCGAATTTAATTTCGACAGGACTAAAATTTGAGGACGCCAGTTCTTAGTATGGGGCTGTCCTTCTTCGAGTCGTAGAAGTGAATAGCGGGCTGCTGTTAAAGCCATACCTCGGATACCATCTCCCCATTCCTTCTCGGCACTATCGTTGGAAGGAAGGAATAGTGTGTTGAAATTCTATCTGGAATTTTGAAACAGAAATTCGACAAGACTTACCCTCGATACTCGATGTACTTGTAAATGACAATGGCCATTCCCATTGCGATAAGAGCAAAATACCATGATGTCATGAACATTACCGAAATGCATAGTGTCAGTCCGATTAGCGATAGGGACCAGTGATAGTATTTGAAACGAGGTCGCCAATTCGGAGTACGAAGGAGCGTTTGTACGGCACAGGCGAGATTAACGAATCCGTAGCACATCAAGAAGAACATGGACAACAAAGGAGCAAGGATATCGACATTGCCTGAAAATTGTTGATTAAAAAACTTATACCTTAATAACACTATCTTGTAGGTACTTACCGAGAAGAATACCGCATTGACAAATACAAATAGTCAAGAGCAGGGCACGAGTTGGTTCGCCACGACTTGATGACTTTGCAAATGGTGCCAAAAACGGGATGACACTATCCTTGGCAATAGCTTGTAGAAGTCGCGGTGCACCAGTTAAACTCTGCAGACCAGCACCGAGCGTTGATAGAAACGATCCTATTAGAATCACCCATTGATTTGGCCAGGCCATATTAGCAACCACTAGCTTCCCTCCAATTGATTGTCCAAATCTGAAGGAATCGAAACAATTTAGTGTCCGTTTTAGGACCCCAAGGCACCTGAGTGACACTTACTTGTCTCGCAATAAAAGATTATCAACCGTTCCAGCAAATAGCATAACACACGATAAGTAAACAGTACTTGTAGTCAGAATAGCACATATCGTTCCGATAGGAATACTTTTTTGAGCATCTGCAAGATCACCCGATCGATTCGAACCAGCCATAATACCTGGTGAGGTGAAAGAAAAAGATTGATTTTATAGAAAAGCAATTCCAAAGAAAATTGTCTAGTTACGCACCTGTTACAGATGGAAAGAATATACCAATTAGAATCGTAAAAGTTGTTGTGAGGTCAGCAAATACTTGATTATAAGTCGGATTTTGCATTCTTTCAATATCATTTGGTTTGCGACCATAGGCGATGTATTGGCCATTCTGAAATAAGTTTGAAAAAAGTCAACGCAATTATTTTCAACTCACTACTATGGTCTTTTTTTTTGGAATTCTGACGAGAACGTCACCGAAGCGAGAAACGCTGAGAAATGGACAGAACCCATGTGATACTCTTGATGAAATACGGAATTCGTATTTAAATTTTTAATGGGTAAGGAGTAGAGTACAGATGGGGAAACAGTTCATTTCAGTGAAGTAGACAACTAGTCATTCACTTTAAAGAGTTAGTTCAGTGAAGTACTTCCTTCCTTCAATTGAACTGTTCACTTACTCTATTCTTATCTCTAACCAGCCGTTCAGTAATCACTCACTGATCACTCAGTCGTTCAATTGTGCTGGTTTGTGTGGATTGGCTTATCTAAACAACCGTTCACTATATTTTTTTTTATTCACGAATTGAACTGCAGTCTACCAAAACGACTTACTCACTTCTTTTAGAGTAGTTTACTCGTGAACGGTTCATCTCTAGAATAGAGTATAACATTTTTAAAAGCGTTGAAGACAGTAGGTACTGTGGCTAGAATATACAAAATTATTCAAAGTTATTACTATGTTTGCTATTAGAAGATGGACAGGGGTTAATAGATCAATTTGTATATTTCATTATATGGCGGGAGGAGGAAAAGGGCTCAGCCTCCCAATCTTCGTTTTCCCGCCTTTACTTCGAAACAGAAGAGTACGAGATATAATTAATAAATGACGGAGAGAAACAAACATTCAATTTTCCTGATACTATTAAATTTATATTTATTGTAAGCAGCTATCTAATGATTAAAATACTTAAGAACATTTGTATGGAAAATATATGAAAGACTAACTTCTATTTTTTTTTTATATTAATTTTCAATCAAACCTTTGGAAAAGCTTGAGCTTGAGCTTGAGCTAAAAACGGAGAACAATCCAATTTCCAGTTTTTAAATGTCATTAAACAACTAACTCATTTTTTATCCTAGGCTTTGTCTAGAATATAAAATTGCGGCTGTTGTGAAAAGTTCCCACGGTGAAGAGTAATTACTTTCAGAATTCACAGTAGCCGGATTTTTCTTCCAGTTTTTGCAGATTATTTCCATGGTTGGATTAACCTTATGTTAAAGAGAGTCCTGACTAGAACGCTGAAACTCCAGAAGCTTATTGGAAAATTCGTCATAAGAGGTCAAAATATAAAGCATTAATACGAAAGAAGGAAGGTGTTGAAGGAATCAGTATTCCAGTGCGCAAAGTTAGGCTATTCTGATAATAAGGGCTTCTTTCGAACTTAACTTTGACAATTTAAATTTTTCTTTAACCTTTTATCGTGCTCAGAGGAAATAAAAATATGAAAAAAAATATTAATAAGATTTACTCTCTGATTCAGAAATTCAAAACCGGAAAATCTCATTCAGTTTAAAGTAGACAGACCGATCCCAACTGTATCTTTTCTTATATCATAACGTACCCAAGATGTGAATATACTGCAAAACATTCACGTCATATGTCGGAAGGAAAGCCAAGAAGGACAACTGGATCCTTGTTGGTCAATTTTCTGCTTGATGCTAAAGTTTATATTCGTCCTGTTCGTTTTTTTTTGTAAACTGTTTTTCCCATTTTCCTTCATATTGGGTGGATTTTACATTTTTTTCCTCTTTTTTTCCGTCCTTAAAGTGGATGAAAACCGGTGGTGAATCTTATTGCTGGGTTAAAAAAAGGAGGCCAAGGGCTATGTTGATGCCATCTTCAATGGATACTAGACGGTTATGGACCAATTTTCGTCCTGGAAGGGAGCGGACAAAAACAAACTGAATTGTCGATGGTCGGAAAATCTCTTGTTTGCAATGTAAATCCCTTTAATTTTCTACGTCGCTCTTTTAATAGTAAAGTGGATTATCCGTGTTATTAATGAAACAAATTTTCCTATTTTCTTTTTTCTTTGGCTCAATTGAAAAACGAATTAAATTTAGTGGAGAGATTTTACACGTGGATTTAATTTCGTGTTAAACAAAGTATTTATGAATTTATTCGGGGTGGATATTGATTAAGTTCGGATTTGGAAAAGTTAGAAGGTTGAGCAAGTCCGGATATTGGAAATAACGATTAATCTAATAGAAAGCTAGTAATTGATGGCTGTATAGAACCAGTGAGGCATCCTAGAAAAATAAAATTGTTGATAGTGGTAGCAAGGTACGGGGTTGGGGTAGTTTTTTGTATATCAGGAAGGGTTTATTCAAGAAAGTTGAAATTTGAGTACGTATATGAAGATGTATTTCCGAAGTAATCTGAGTAAAAAATAGATTTCCATCGGAGTACGGCAGTGGCTCAAAAAAATTGTCCATGAAGGGTTTTTTTTCACATTCTCACGAATTTATGGTATCAAATTAATTTTACTTCTGCGTGCTCTTTATATAAGCGTCTAGAAAAGATTTTTCAAAGTTTTGGCTATTCAGCCCCTAAGAGGGTGTAAACTGGTTGTGAATGTTTTAACGAATTCCGACATATTTCTTAGGTCTGATGAGATATCGTATCCCTTTTCATTTCTGAAGGCTTTTTTAATATAAGCGGGGAAAAAAACGATTTAAGCATTTCGGTTTTTATATAAGCGCCTCGAAAACTTTTTAAAATTTTTCGGTATTCAACCAATAAAGTGGTTGTGAACGTTTTCACGAATTTCGACATATTTCTTAGGTCTAATGAGATATCGAATTTACTTTCATTTCTAAAAGCTATAATTGGGAAAAAAACTGATTTATTCATTTTACGATATTCAACCCACCCCCCCCCCCCCCCCCCCCCCTTCACCCCGTTAGACGAAACAGGGCCCAATTAGCACATTAGCGCAGTTTTGATACCACAACTCACTTAACCTGGTCGCTGAAGGCTGATTAAGTAGATACACAGTTTAACAGAGACCTGGGGTTGGAATGGATTATCATATCCATCCGGAGCTGTTCAGAAATATAATTAGTTCTCCAATCTTCTTTTTCGAGATCTCATCATGGTTATCAAAGAAAGGTGCCTAATGCAAGAACTCTGGCTCTAGCTAGGGCCGGACACTTGCAAAGAAGGTGGACAACAGTTTCCCTCTTATTTGCATCCCCACAACTGCGGAAATTAACGTTAAAGCGAATACCCAGTCTGGCCGCGTGGCCGCCGATTGGCCAGTGACCCGTGCTGACCGCCTTGACTCTGGAGACGTCTACACGACTCCTGCTCAAGAGTTCGTCTGTTCTGCTCCGGCAGTAGGATGGATATATCTTTCTAGGTATGACGCAGTTGGTCAGTCCTCTCCATCTGGGGTTCGCGATTGTAAGAAAGTGGGATGGTATTTGGCGCTTAACAGTACCTAGTGGGACTTGAATAGGTTCCACGACAGATCCCCTGAAGAGCAGACCCTTGCCTAGCTAATTCGTCTGCCCGCTCGTTACCCTCTATCTTACTGTTACCTGGAACCCAAAACTCTGACCCGAGTTCCTAAATAGGCAAGCTCCTTTCGGCACTGTTCGACGAGTTTAGAGGAGGTGGTAGCCGAATCTAAGGCCTTGATTGCGGCTTGACTGTCAGTGAGGATTACAACATTTCGCTTTGGCGTAGCGTCTTGCTATAAAGTCCGACAGGCCTCCCAGATCCCCAGTATCTCCGCCTGGAAAACGCTGGCGAAGTCCGGTAAGTGGTAAGACTTTGCGACATAGTGTGTGTCTGAGAAAACTCCGGCTCCGGCTCCGACTCCGCAGTTCATCTTTGAACCGTCGGTGTATATGACTGTGTAGAATTTATGTATAACCGAACCATTCCTCCATTTCACCCTGGTTGGGAAACCCACAGCGAAATCCTTCTTGAATTCAACCCCCTAGGGGTGATTCAAAATTCGCTTTTACTTCCATGATATAAAAATTAATTTCAGGATTTTGCAATATTCAACCCCTAAGACGGTGTTAAATGATTGTATACGTTTTTACGAATTCCGACATATCACTTAGGTCTGATGAGATATCGATTTTTTTTCTGCTTTAAAGGACCTAAGGCCTAAAAATCGGTTTCAGCATTTTTTATATTCAACCCCTAATGGGTTATGTCAATATTTTATCCTCTGTTTTTATGATATAGAAAAAAAGTATATAGGTAAAAAATCTGCCAACAGTCTGGTCGCAACATATTATTTTTGGGTAGAAGTCTGGAACGCGTGTAGGTTACTTTGCGGCTGACAATCTAAAGATCAACCAGGAGGCTTTTTAAGACGGTACTTTTTTAGGTTATTAGTCGAATAATAACTTACACCGCATCTCAGCATAAAACGCTTTCTGGACTTCTACCCAAAAAATAATAAAATTGCACCCAGACTCCTGGCAGATTTTTTTTATTATTATTAATTACCTCCAAGAACGATGGAAAGATGTTATCAAAGAATACACCACTCGATAGACCCTTGATACCTTGCACTTTCGTCAAATTATGATCTAATTAATGGAAAAAAGGATGTCATTAAAAAAGAAAATTGTTTCATTCACTTTTCTTACCTTTAAAGTACTCATCACAAACGCCACCATTTTCAGGCGGACAATATAAATTCCACAGCGGTCCACCCTCATCCTTGGTACAATTATCGATATGAATATCCTTAAGTAGTCGCTTACCGAGGACACACATACTGTGGAGCGTAAAATGAGATCATAATTATCCGGGGTAACAATAGAAAATGTTAATTAAAAGCATTTTAGAATTTCGTTTGGTGAGATAATAATAGTGGCTTGTTAATTAAAGGCTCGAATAGAATGTAATTATTATTAGGAGGACGATCAATAGGATGGAAGAAAAATTCGAAATTGTACTTACTGGAGCTTATCGTTTCCGTTAATGTTGTGGAAAATTCCAACGTAAACGGCAATTATGGAAAATATTACACAGGCTAGGGCTACTGCAGCGAACTTATTAACGAATTTTACGCCGACAAAGACAATTAAACCTTGGAAAGAAGATTGGAAAAGTTTCGTAACTTTTTATTGCTAGGAAATTGTAGAATTTACCCATTATGAGTAACAGACCCGTGCCGTAAACTCGAAAATTATTGTACATAGCTGAGGCATCTTTGGTAAAGTCACCGAAAATCGATGCCCATGGTGCCATATAAGTCTGCAAAGATAAAAATAATAAAAAAAAAGAATTAAAATTTATGAGCTTCAATTTTAACTTAGATACTAGGAAAATCTGTATTAGTGTTGGTGAGATATCATAATTTAATTAGGAAGCTATTAAGTTGATGATCGAGACTAAATTTGTTGTTAAAAAAAAGATGAATTTTTTATCACAAAATTCACAGTAGAAAATTTTTTATTCTGTACAGCGAGCGATGTGTAAGGTGCTCCTAAACGAGCGATTAAAATTGCTCAAAATTGATTTGTATCAACATTCGTAAATTTTGACGTCACGAAAATATGAAGCAACACACAACAACGATAGCAACAGGCGATGTGGATCAACTTTTCATCAACTCGTTGCTGTGAAAGCATTGCCACTCTGCCGAAATATTGCCGCAACTTGCATGATATTGCCCTGTATTCTTCCATTAATCGCTCCACTTGTTTTGGCAATAGTCGCCGGGCAATCAATTGCTTGAAAAATTGCTCGTGTAAGAGCACCTTTACAGTCAGTAACATACATTCTAGTCAGCTGTTATCGCGTTGCGTCGAATCACGTGCGCGCATCGCGTGCACTACAATTCCACCCTAAGAATTCAAGATTCATACCACGAAGGAAAAAAACTAGCGAATTGAATGTTAAATACTTCAATCTTTTTCTAGATGAGAACAGTACAACATTTCTTTTGTTTTGATAGGAAGAAATTAAAAAAAAATACAGAAATAAAGAGGAATAAATAGGTGACATAAAAGTAAAATAGAAAACGAAAAAGATAGTAGCAAAAAAGTTAATAAATAGAAATGAAGATATACAAAATAAAAAGAGAATAAGAGACATAAAAGTGAAGAGGTAGGAGAGCGAAAAAGAATGAAAATTGGAACTTGAAAAAATAAAAAGTAAAAAAACAGTTGTAGAACCAGTTGATAAAGTGAAACGGGAATTGGAGAACTATAATAGAAAAATAAAAAAGAAGAGGAATAAAAAAAACAAAAGGATAAGAAAGGTAAGAACAAAATTTGAAAAAAGTAAAGACGGAAGAAAATAAAAAATGGAATAATGTTGTAGAAATAAGTGACGTGAAAACAGAATAGAAAAAAGAGAATAAAAATATGAGAACATTAATAGAAAGGAATCGGATAAAAAAAGAAATGACAATATAGTAAAATATAAAACAAGCTAAAAAAAAAATAAACTAGCGAAAAATTAAGGGAAACTGGAAATGAATGTAACAAAGGCAAAAAGGAAGGCCATGAAGAAAAAACGATAGAAGAAATTAGACTACTAAAATTGAAAAACATAGAAAAAAGCGAAAACATAAACAAAGAAAAAAGGTAAGGGAAAAAGAAGAATTAGAAAAATAAAATGTAAAATGTAAAAAATTTTAAAATAAAGAGGTATTAAATAATAAATAAAAGTGTGAAATAAAGAAAATGTGATACATAAAAGGTGCATAAAAAGGAAAAAAAAATGAAATGGAGAAATGAGAAATATAGAAAACTAATGAAATTCAAGGAAAGACGAAAATATATTTATAATTAGAAAGGTATAAAACAGAAGAAAATAGGGAAAGAAAAGAAAAAAAGTTAAAAAGATGTTAAAATTGAAGAAGAAATAGGGTGGAGAGAAGTGGACAAGGAAGATAGAAGGGAAATATAAAATAAAATAAAGTGAAAAGTTATCGGGAATGTATGAGAAGGGAAAAAACAATTTTAAAAAATGAATAAAAAAAAAGTAAATAAAAAGGTAGGGATAGGAAATGATAAAAGAGAATACAATGCAAGCAGGCGCGAATGCAGAAAATTATTTCGGGGCGAGGGGGGGGGGTTTACAGACAAATTTACGCGTCGCATATTAGTTACATTTAGTTGTGAGTTCTTAATTACATCATTTCGGGGGGGGGGGGGGGGGGGGGGGGGGGTTTGAACCCCCAAAACCCCCCCTGCGTTCGCGCCTGAATGCAAGTGAGGAGAAAGGAAGGAAATGGAACAGGAGATAGAAATGCAGAATGTATGAGAATACAACGGAAAATTAAAAAGGAAAGGAAAAAACAAGTAAATAAAAAAAGAATTGCATGAGAACTATCGATATCGATAACTGTGGTTTGACAGCTGAGAATCTCAAACTGTGTTGACATTTCTGTTCAGTAAGGTTTGGCAAGTCATCATGAATCGTTTAACGCCAGAACAACGATTCCAAATTGTGGAAATTTACTTTGAAAAAAATAAATCTGTTCGCGAAGTTCATAGAGCACTTCGTCCATTTTACGGTCAACATAATGGGCCTAGTGAGCAAGCAATTCGTGCAGTTATTGATCGTTTTCGCACTAATTTTACTCTTCTCGATTCAAAACCATCAACAAGACAAAGAAATGTGCGGTTTACACGTTGGTGGCATCATCAGTCCTTATTTCTTTCGAAATGAGGAAGGAGCTGCCGTTACGGTGAATGGCCAGCGCTATCGAGCCATGCTGACTGAATTTCCAAAAATTAATCAGCTAAACATCGCCGACATTTGGTTCCAACAAGACGGCGCAACTTGCCATACAGCGCGATTAACAATCGATTTATTGCAAAATCAATTTGGTGACAATTTGATTTTCAGAAGTGGTTCTGTTAACTGGCCTCCTCGTTCGTGCGATTTAACGCCTCTGGATTACTTTTTATGGGGCTATATTAAGTCATGCGTTTATACCGACAAACAAGCAACTCTTGAAGCATTGGAAGCCAATATTCAAGCCACTATTGACGCCATACGGCCAGATTTATTGGAAAAAGTAGTCAAAAATTGGGCTGATCGAATGGACCATGTAACTCGTAGCCACGGCGGACATATGACGGAAATCATATTTAAAAAATAAATGCCATGAAATTATCTACCAGAATATAATAAAAAAATTTCATTCCAACAATATTTCTGTCTTGTATTATAATTTTAAGTTCTCATGCACCTAAAAAAACACCCTTTATATAAGTGAAAAGGAAAGAAGAAGAAATAGTATAACTAAGAAAATTAAAAGAAGGAAGGTATCAAGAATGCATGAAAAACGAAATAAAAATTAAGAGGAAAAAAGGAAAAATTTAAATAACAATGCGGGTTTGAGTAGGATGAAAGGTTATATGTAGTCCTGATTCATCTGGAACCACTTCGGTCAGTTCAGATTTTATTGAGGACGTGTTGATTGCCCATTTCCCCAACTTCTATAATTAGTTAATTTTCAATAAATTCCAGTATCCATGAGTACTTTGTGCTCAAATACAATTAGACCAAACCAATCCAATTACATAAAACATAATTGAAAGCATTTCGTGCTTACATTTCTGATACCAACATGTCAGTGCTTCCTCGTATGTCGTTTTACACATAATCACAATAATTTCCTAACGGAAAACAAAACACTCACCAGTACAATTTCCACCGCTCCGACTATGTACATGGCGGCTGCCAGTGTAGTCCCCGTATAGAAGAGCATTCCGACAGCACCTCCAAATTCTGGCCCAAGCGACCTTTGCGTGTCAAATTATCAACGGAAAATTAGATTAACATTATTTCGGTAAAAAAGGACGAATTATTAGCGTGTACCTGGATATCATGAAGTAGCTCCCACCTGCCGGCACCACGCCATTCGTAGCGATTGCAGACATCGAGATGGCCGTTAACATAGTCTGAAAAAGTGGTAAGAATACAGCAAAAACGATAATTAAGAAGCTTCACTTAAATTAAGGGTAGCATTCAGACTATAAGAACCTCTTTAATAAATCGCCAAAAAAAATTCTTTGAGGGTGGCACGAGAAAAACAACCGGAAAACTTGGAGTGATTAATTAAGACCGTAAACGGCAGGGTAAGACCATCGCAAGACACATTCCTTTAACTCTAAGACATTTCGTTCAACCCATTTTCGCACACTCCCCCATCTGCAAGGACATCAAGAATATAGCGTGCTCGTGCCATCAAAGCTGTCGGTCGAACTCGATTTTGCTGATTGATACTGATCGGAATCGAAAACGAAGGAATCATTAGGATGTTCGTCCTGGGGATTTCACAGCCACCCAATCAACTGCTCTAATCAGCTAACCACTAAAGAGTTAAGCCTCGTCCTGCGAAATGAGCTCGGAATACTTTCGGATAACTGATTCTTTACCTTAATTGCGAACAGGTAAAATAAACTATCGGACATAGTCGAGGTGGTCCATGGGGGGTGGTGGAGAACCGAACTACCCTTCCGTGATCCTTTCGAATGAGATAAATTAGCCGAACAACTGGTGGTTTTTGTCATGCAAGAAATCAGTTGTAAGGATCCGGGTGATTTGTTGCGTAGGTCCATGGAAGAGTGAGAAATATGGCGTATCTATTTAAGTGTTCGGAACTGTTTTGCAGGGATGACTAGAAGAAGGGTTTGATTTGGGTCGGCAGCTTGTAATCGAGATGATTATCGACAGTATTTTTGGTTATTTTAAGATAAGTGCTCTACCTTACGTGTGTTGATAAGATAAGGTTTAGATACTGATTAAAATATTGAACGAGGCTTAACAGAAAGCTTAACAGCTTAACTTTTAATTGGAACAGATTTTCAAATTCATTAATTGGGATTAAGTCAAATAAGGTGTAGTAAATTATTAAAAACTGCCGTATGGTGTAGCTATGGAGGTAAAAAAAGATGTTTAATGCAGTCTCAACTTTAGGAATGAAGTTCTGGCTAGTAAAAAGATGTTCTTGCTACTAGTATCTGGAAATTTGATGTCTTCCAGTCATCAAATATTAAGCCTTACTCGACAATTTTGAAAAAATAATAGTATCCATAATGAAATATCAGTATAGAGTAATATCAATGGGGTACCACTCCATACCGGCCATAACGGGTTAGCGGAGACGGCAACCGAAGTAGAGTATGGCACTGAGACTCCGCTAGCTAGTATGCACAGTCTGAACTCCGCAGTTCACTGATTTGAGCGTTTCGTTACATATTAAAGAAAAGACAACAATAATGTTGGAAGGAGGACTAATGGTTTCCTACAGACTCAAAAAATTGCACAAACATCGAATATTAGGGCAAGAAGTGCAAGCTGTGAGTAACTTCTACAGTCCCAATCGATAGGGAAAAACAAGACTAAGACTAACAAGATATTTATGGGATTTAGGTCCAAACTATAGACATTTTGAAGGCAGACTGGTTCTGGGATTAAGTCAAATAAGGTGTAGTAAATTATTAAAAACTGCCGTTTGGTGTACCTATGGAGGTGAAGGTATATTTTGAATGCAGTTCTTGTTCTTGCTACTAGTATCCGGAAAGAAATGTGTTCCTGTCATCATTATTAAGTCTTATCCGACAATTTTGAAAAAATAATAGCATCCATAATGAAATATCAGTACAGAGTAATATCAAAGGGCTACCACTCCATACAAGCCATAACGATTTAGCGGAGACGCCAACCGAAGTAGAGCATGGCACTGAGACTCCGCTAGCTGGTATTCACGGTCTGAACCCAGCAGTGTACAGAGTTGAGCGTTAGGTTTCGTATTAAAGAACAAACAACAATACTGTTGGAAGAAGGATGAATGGTTTCCAACAGAATAAAAAAATTGCACGAACATCGAATGATAGGGCAAGAAGTGGAGGCTGTGAGTAACTTCTACAGTCCTCATCCACAGAGAAGAACAAGACTAAAGTAGCAGGACTTAGGTCCTAACAACAGACGCTTTAAAAGCAGAAAGGTTCCAAGTGTTTTCTTTGTAATCATACCATAGGATTCCATGCTAATCTAGTAGTTTATGAACTGGTTCCTTACTCGACAGCTTTATGTATCATATCAATCTATTCATGTGCTCATTGCTACTCCACGATTACATTCAGTTCAATAAATTCTACGTTAACAATCTATAAATTACTGAAAGTTATGTAGGTTGTTATAGCCTGGCTAGCAAACAAAAATTTATTCAAGCTTTTCGGGAATTTATACTTACAACACAACAACAAGTTAATACGATGAGAAAGCCACAGAGAGCACCAGCAGTACCGACAACCCATGTCAGACGGATAAACAGGATAACACCGAAAATATTTTGAATGCAAGGCAGGAAAACACCGATGAGCGTACCTATTAGAGTAGAAAATATGAGGTTATCTGCATATAATATATGACCAATTTGACAGCTGACACATTTTTCAAAATGGCTGTCTTTTCCTGTCATTCAAAATGCACTCATTTCATGCTATACTTACCCATTCGGGCAGACGGAGCTGCTGGTTTAGCATCGGGATCAGTGGCAGCAGGTATAGTATTCTCGTAGTTTGCCAGCGAGGATATAAACGCGGAAACTCGAGGCCTTTGATCAATTTCATCGTCATATAGGTAAAGATTTGGTTCGAAGCTTGACTTTTCGCTGTTTTCAACAAACGGTTGTTCATCGTTGGCATCTGTAATTTACAAAAAGAGAAAACAATAACATTATTTTCTTATCAAATCAACTCGAAGCAAAATTTCAAATACTTCCGCCGACAATGGAAGCAAATATCCTTGAATATTAAACAAGAGAAGTCACACAAAATCTGGAAGTCAGCCAAAAAAAAAAAATCCTTCCTTCCTACTTTCGAACATAAGCAAGGGAAGTGAATTGTTTAGAATTAATTTCCGGAGCTGCTTCAAAAGTCTGACAAATGAAAGGAAGTGGCCTAATACTTGAAGTCCTTGTTCGTCTGTCGGTCACAATTTTAATAAATAATAAAATCGTTGATAGAATTTGTTGCCGCCAAACAAACAAACACAATACATGAAACTTACAAAAGCGAGCTAGTTAAAAGCCTATAAGCTAACAGGTAGCTCTGGTCCTTGTAGCTAGTCTCAAAGGTGGCAAACTTTGTGTAGATGGCGCAGTCAACATTACGAAATTTCGAACAATCTATGCGTAAAGTTATGGCAGTGACAGACAGAGAACGACAGAAAAAATCTCATTTGTGTTAACAATTTCTCTTAGTCTCGCTAGGGCAGCCATTAAATCCAGCAGGAAGGAAATCTAGGCTAAGTGGATTGAGCCTGGGCTGGTTTTTTGTTGTTATCGTCCTGGATCCTGTGGTGCTATCTTAAAACAGTTGTCCAGTCCGGACGGAATCGCCGCTCTGTCATCTTCATGCTCAAAAGGATTTCTGATTTGTCGCCATTTTCATTGTCCTTACACTTCGAGCTTCTACTTTTTTTTCTATATCTTCGAACGATCCAGAAGAAAAGGTGTCCCAGTAAAAGTTTTTATTTCGTATGCTCCTTCAGAGAGGAGAGGATTTACGCCAAGGCCATATAACTCGAGGTTATATTTAACGGTCTATTAAGCTCACAGCAATGTTATGTTTTCGAGCCTATGGTTGCGTGTCCTTTTCGCAATGGACCGGAATTTATTGCAATGTTAAGAAGATAGGTGGAGAAGGATACTCAAATATTTTTTCAGGTTAGTTTGGAAATTGGACAGTGACTTACATGAAAGGATCGAAAAAAAGGTCAAAGTGGACATGGTTATTGCTGGTTTTTCGAGTGTTATTGGATGAACTATTATTTCTAAGTAGTGGGAGGGTGGAATTTTTTGATCCTTGAAGCTTAGACAGAGAGAAAAGAAACATAATTGAAAGTTCATGGAAATATTCCGATATTGAATTAATTGAATGATATTTTGAAACAAGTGACGCGTCGCATAAATTCTACACGGCTCCTTCACTTTTTCAAACCAGTTCAATTTCTTCACGAAACTCGCATTTTGGCTAAGTCCAACTGGATATTTAAGCAGTGCTTTAGCCATGCTATTCTCTTGTTAGGCATGCCAGGGTTTCTTTTCTCAGCTTCCACTTTGTCCTTTTTGATTTCTACCTTTCCTTTTTCCTTCCTTGACCATTGAGAGATGGCGGCTTCTTCCGGGAATGCGGCAGACTAGAAACCTTGTAGAGGGACCAAGTGGACGAACCGCTGATTTTCTTCTCAAACTGACCAGAAGAGAATGTGGTAGTCTGGTTTGTGTCCTCACAGGGCATAACCCTTGTGGCCGTGTGCCCATGTGCATTGCTTGCGACGAGAGTGACGACACAACGGAACATTTCCTTCTCGAGTGTCCATCTTACTCTTTTGCGAAAATGCATGTATACGGCGTTGATGTTATGAGGATGGAAGAACTCCGTTCTCGCTCCCTACCTGAGGTCTTGCAATTCGTGAGGCGGACGAAAAAGTTTGGGTAGAGACTGGGGGACTCGAGTACAATGGGCCATCTTTGCCTGAGTGCTCAAGAACAAAGCAGTGTATTCCCCCGCATCAAACAACAACAAGCTTTCCATAGTTTCATCTTGACTAGTTTCTATCCTTTTCTAAGCTACACGATTTCTTCGTTTTGGTTAATCTCGAGGTCGCGGTTTCGGTTCCTCATATTTGCGTGGATTTTTCCTAATACTCTGGAGTTCAGAGGTGCTAGCCATGGATTCGCCACGTTTCGACGATTCATCTATACCTTTCAAGAAAAGATTAATCCCTTTTATCACTCTGAACTACATTGCTTCCTTCATCAGATTTATTGAAGGTTCAGATTTTAGTTCCTTGTCGTCACCCAAATCACCACTCGCTACAACCCTCTGGAAACCTGGCAGTTCGACTTCCAGTTTTTAATATTTTATGGCACGACCTGTAGCCCGCTTCTTGTGGTGGAGTGGGTTGGTATTGCTGTTTTTTTCCATTCTTCACCGAAACGTGTCTTCATTGTATGGTGTTCTCATTATTTCATATTTACTGACAGACAGTATTTGACGTAAATAAAAAACGTAAATTAGTTACTCTATTTTCCACTGTATGGCGGAATGCGCTGCGTTTATCTCGTGTATACATATTAGTGTCTCACACTGCTGAATACGAGGGGTGATCAATAAGTTCCAGGACTTTTTGAATTCCACGCCAACCTAGTATCGGAGAGCGATACGATTGGCAGCGTTAGTTGTAGAGACTCTTCTTAAGCTCAGCTGAAACAAGTTTTTCGTGAAAATACAAGTTTTCCGGGTTTAATACTGTTTATTTTATTTTGTGTGACGTTTCGGACTCGACTGAGTCCTTTAAGCCTCAGTTATAATGGTTCCGATCCGATCCGATCCAGAAAACGGACAGTGTTGAGTTTCTCCATCCGACACACATCTAAAGGGAATTTCGGAACGACTAGTCACTTGAGACATAAAACGGAGGGGTAAAGTTGACCAACTTTCAACTTCTATCCGTTCCGATGCTAAAAGGTGAATTATTGAATTTCACCACCTCTTTCGCCTAACTAAAAATCAAAATTACACCTCGATAGTGTCACTTTGACGAATGTCGGAATGGAATCATTGTGCCTAAAAATTTTTCTCCTCCGAAGTTGCCGGATCGGATCGGAACCATTATAACTGAGGCTTTATCAAACTGATCGACAATAAATTTATATATAAATTTTTTCAACAAACGAGTCAATTAAAAACAAAGGGGAAAATTACGTTAACAAAGGGTAGTCATAAAAACATTAAAAAGGGGGTGGGGTTCATTCATTTTGTGATCGATGATTTTTGGTAAATAATGTTTTTTTCCAAACGTAGAGCACGTAGCCAGAATGAAGAGAGGTTGTATCCAGCGTCTCGGTTAAAATTGTGCGGGTGTTTGGCTATCTCAATCGCTTCCCTTACAATTCATGGTAGTTAGTGATGGTAGTGTTTTGTCTTGGCCAACATTATAACGTTGTTAAAATCAACTGAGTGGTTTTCTACTGCTGCATGTTCCGCAATTGCCGATGAGTGGACCTGGTTTTTTTGTGTACAGCGCTGATGTTCACGAATCCTTGTTTTGATGGTCCGTTGCATGGACATGCAGGAAACTTTATAAATGCCCTCCATTGCCAGTGGGATTTTATCCTTTTGGTTTGAATTCGAATTCTTCCATGAAAATTTCCGCAGCAACTGGAACTATCGGGAACCCCATCGCGGCTTCTTTCGCCTGTTTGAAAAGGACGCGCTCAACTCAGCACCACTAAAACCAAAACTATACCTCGATATGTTGATGATACCTTCATCATTTGGCAGCATGGAAAATCTCAACTCACGCCACAGAAACATCAAATTCACAATGGAGATCGAAAAAGATGGCAAACTCCCCTTCTTTTCGTGTTTGACTATTTTGTGATTTTCGTCAAATGAGCAACGCGTTTGTGTCAAAGTTTTGTTTGATGTTTGGTAAGACTTTATAAAAATTTTTCAACATTTCACTTGCCAAACTTTTTGAAACGTCTCATTACTGGAGAACGAGACGTGGGTTTATGGGTACGACGTGGAAACAAAGTTCTAAAATGCTCCTCAAGTCAAATGTAAAATTAAACTCAGTGTAATTCTACAAAGTCGAATTTTAAAAGGTAATCTAAAGGAAAACACAGTGCTCAAATGTTGACCTGTCCAAAACTGAGAATTAAAGAATATGGTGGAAGTACACCAAAAAAAACAGAGCGGAAAGTAATCAGACAGATACATTTTGAGAAAGGGTAGAAAAAAGGATTTCAGACACGAATTCGAATTATTGGCGCAGGCAAAAATTGGCCTCATAGTCCACATGAATACAACACATTGAAATAATGCCTCCAGCTTATCTCCATTCGGCATATATTTTGCGGGTGGTACTTCTTTGATGATACTTGAACGTCGATTGTAGGACACCTTCAAATCGAATATCAAGGGAAATCAATAAAAATCGAACACTTGACATAATTTCGAATACATATGAGGCATACACTGTCATATACATATGTCTGTCATATATTATCGTATGCACAAACAAAATTACGGGAGAAGGTTTTTACAGCCACTTCGGTCCTTTGAAGTAGGAAAGTAGGGAAAATTGATTTTTCGAGATGATGAGAAAAAATCGTATGGGGCCTGAATGGAACCGATACGACGGAAAGTTGTATTCATGCCTACCGTTTTGGAACTACTTTTTGAATTCTAATATGCAGTAGATACGAGCATGGGACATGTTCGGCTAAAATAAAAACTTCATTCAGGGAATAAACCAATACCAATTCAAGTCACAGAACTTCCATGAAAACTTTTTGACGAAAAATTCACGGCACGTTTCAAAAATCAGTTCCACTTTTCGTCTTTGCATACATAGCAGATCCTTGTAGACAAAGTCAGGCTAAGAGCAGGATACTCGGTATGCTGTACTCGACCTATAAGACCTATTCATACAACACAAATACGTCTAAAGCGAATCCTCCAGCCTCCATACTTTTAGTAAATCAATCTTTTAACTTTGTTCTGTCTTTGTTTAGTTGCGCTACACGTTCCATTCCAATATTGTGATCAATTGTTTCATTTTCATCATTCGGAGAAATTTGAGCGATTCCACTTTTAAGGAAATGTGTCCTAGAGCTGAAATTCGGTAGATAAATATTGGTGCTAAATTTACCAACATTGTTTGTTTTCTATGTAAATGTTGTCGAAATTTCGTTGTTTTGATTGTTTGTAAGAGGGAACTCAATTCATGTTAAATTAGGTAACATTAACGTCACGTAAACTTTTCTGCGGCTTTCTGAAGCTGAAGCAAGACGAGAAAAATTAGCGCACAAATTACCAACGTTTCAGTAAAACTTTGAGTTTAAAAATGGGTTGATGTGCATAGGCGCGCCGTTGGGAGGGCCAGGAGGGGCGCGGCCCCCCCAGGCCCCGGCTTGGAACCTCCCAGGAAAATAATTCTGGCCCCTTCCAGGAAAGTAATTTCTTCCTATCCGCAAACTTTTTGTTGCCAATTGTTTTTGTCAAATGTTTTTTAACAATACAAACAATATAAAAGAATCTTTTAAAATGAACGAAGCAAATCTCAACTGACTTTTGAAAATAACAAGACTTTTTTGAATTTTACAATCATTGTTCCTTCGATCTGACGAGAGCTTTACAAAATTTTTACAATTTAACAAAATAAATTGGTAATTGTTTTTGAAAACAACAAGATTCTCATGAACAATTTTGGAGTTTTACGAAATTGTAACAAGATTTTCTTCAAGTTTACAAACGTTTTTGAATGTAACCAGCTTTTTTTGAGAATATCTTTGAATTTTACGAGAACTTTAGAAGATGTTTTCAATTTAACAAAGTAGAAATTGGTTTTAAACATAACGACATTTGCATCAAATATTTTTTGATGTTATGAGATCATAGAATAAATAAATTATTTTTAAGTAGAATTGGTTTTTGAATAGTTACATGGAGTTTTTTTTATGAAATACATACCTACGATATTGGATTCGTATATTTGGATTTCGGAACAATTTATTGTAACTGAAGTCTTACCAGTATATTATTCACTTTGAATAATTACGCTTAAATATATATATATTATTATAAATATAATATTAATCATAAATAATAACGTTAAGTGAGAATTGCGAATTACAATAGAAAATAAGCTAGGAATGTAAATATTATATAAATACAATTTTTTTATCGAAATTGAAGAAAACATCTTACGAATACAAAAAAAGTTTCTACATATCCATCAAAATCTTTAAATCTTCGGGAACGCTAAAAATCTTCGAATTGAAGAAAAATCTTCAAATCTGGTATCGCTGCTACTACTGAAGATATATTCTCGAATCTCTCAATCACATTGAATTCAATTTTAAGGACTCTCTTTTGGTTGGTACTCGAAACTAAAAGACAGTGAGTTTCGTAAATTGAGTGAACATTTTTTTACAGGATTTTTCTATGGCAACTACTCTAAGGAGGACTCATAGGAATAGGGCCACCCTAACCACAGGGCTAAATGGGCTATAGCCCTGGGACGCAAGCCTTTTGGGAGCGGCAATTTTTATTGATGTTATGTTTTAATTTTTTTTAGAAAATACTGACCACAAGAGCGCAGAAATGGAAGATTGTATTTTAAAACTATTATCTGATTTATATATCAATTTGGAATATTGTAGAGTGCAATCTTATGATAATGCTTCTAATATGTCGGGTATATATAGCCTCCTAGCGCGCATTAAATCTATAAAAATCTTGCCATTTACGTACCCTGTGCAGCACATTCTTTAAATTTAATTGGAGAGTCGGCGGCGGAATGCTACGTACAAGCAACTAAATTATTTTTATTTCTTTAAAATCTATACAATTTCTTTGCCGCGTCAACATCAAGATGGGAAATTTTGAAAGATACGCTAGCATTAAAAAGGCAAAGTGCCCAAAAAATTAAGCGACACTCGTTGGTCAGCAAGAGCTGATTCAAGGCAACTGTTTCCGGTTATGAAAATTTTAAAAATGCTTTGAATAAAATTTTCGAATATAATTTCCAAAAGCCTGCAACAAAATTTGAAGATGAGGGGTTTTTAAATGAGTTCAACTCACTGGAAACTGCTATTATGGTAGCATTTTGGAGCGAAATATTAGAAATCATAGATAAAACTAATATATCACTTCAAAAAGTTGATATTACAATTGAAAGCATTATTTGATTATACGCTTCTTTAGAAAGCTAACGAAAAGAAACGAAATAAAGAATTATTTAACTTTTACAAATCCGAAGGTATAAAATTGTCTAATTCTGAAACTATTATATTTTGTATTTGCCGCTTCCACTAGCCATCAAAATTGTATTTTCTTATGACGAGGGGCGCATTATTTTTAGTAGCCCATGGGCGCCGAATATCTTAGGACTGCATTGCATAGGAACTATTTCAAATTTTTTCCTTCAACTGCAGCTAGTGGAAAAGCAATGTATAAAACATTTTAAAGTTACAACCTAAGACTAATCATTCGTTGTTTAAACGAACATCTAGTAATCTAATAGTATCTCTTAAGACAACTACAAAGTTTCGGCCATCTGACATCAATTGTCCAGGGGATATGGATTTTAGAATTTTTCAATCCCAGCTTTCAAGCGTTTTGGACGCATTGTTTTCCCCCCAATAGCACACCCCTCGACCCCTATCGACCATTTTTTTGCAAATGGGTCCACTATCATAGTACTACATAAGTTCCAACTTTCAGCCTCCTAGCATAAGCGGTTCGTGAGATCTAGAAACCCAAATTTTTCACCTAAAACGCTCACCCCTCCTCCCCCCTCACACCCCCACCACTCCAAAAGATACCACTCACTCATTCTACCTACCATAAAAATTTCAACTTAATATCTCAATGCGTTTGTGAGCTACGCACCTTCAAACGGGTTTGCGTACGGCGTCTACGGCGGACAGACGGACATTCATTTGTTTTGCTTTTTTGGGGTTTACTAGTCCTGAAAAGTGACAATGCAAAATTTCAGGGTATCAAATTTTTTTTAAATTTCAGGTCGATAACAATACTTTATTATTAAAAAATAATAAAGTAAAATCACAAGAGTGCGTAATTAAATTTGCCAATAGTAATTTTACTACTTTCAGGGTAGGCACTAAATTGCCTAATTAAAATAATAAAGTAAAAGAATCATTTACCTCCTACAAGGTAATGCGAAGAGTAATGCTATAGCTTACAAAGTAATGCAAAGTCGTTGGAATGGCAATGTTTATCTATTAAAAGAGTCAGCAGTACATAGTAGATGTATGACTTACGAAATCAATTATAAGTCGTAAATTACTCCATCCATTCCGAAACATTAATTCTGTAACCACTTCCGGGTAATGCAAAATGGAGCGAGTACGAATGCTGTCTAGTACATAGTAATGTTAAAATCATAGATACCGTAATGTTATAATAAAACGATCCACTATTGTCTACTAACAACGATTACAGAATTACTGCAATGTAAACACTACTGGTGCTACTTAGTAATAATTACAGAATCAATGATGTAAGCATTACAGTTCCTTCTGAGTGGCTACTGCCAATATCTGAGCATTTGTGCTTACAACGCTGAGACATGTGAATGCAATTATATTCGTCAGATTTAATAAATCAAGCGATGATGTAAGCATTACAGTTCCTTCTGAGTGGCTACTGCCAATATCTGAGCATTTGTGCTTACAACGCTGAGACATGTGAATGCAATTATATTCGTCAGATTTAATAAATCAAGCGATTGAGGAATATAATAATGGAAGATGAAAGAAAAATGAAAAGTGGGTTTTCGTACTAGAGTAATATCGTTACTCGAATGCTGCTTGAATAGCAACAATACAGTAGAACCATGTCAAAATGCATTTACTCTAATCAACTCAAGGAACAAAACCACATAGCTACAGACAACGAAAATACCAAGGACATACAGCTAGAACTTAGAGTATATCTCAGGCGCACATATTCCATATCAAAAGCATTTTCTTCTCATTTTCACCGAACAAGTAGCCTTCTCAGCACTCTAGTACAAAGTTATCATTTTATAGCTCTACACCCATTCTCCTGTCGCATTCGTTTGGTCAGCAATAAAACGGAATTAAGGTCATAACTAAGCTATTACCAACCTCTTTATACACAATTTTGAGCAATATTTGTAATCTTCGTCTATCTGATTGCCGACCGGGATCTAATTAGAATTGTTAACTTAATTACGATAAAATTTATATTGTAAAACATAACGTTCTAAATTGCGACGACCGGCACGAGTTTAGTCATAAAACCGAACCTGCAGTAATGAGAAAATAGTGAGGTGTTATAATTTATTTTATACTAAGTACGGGTGAAAATTGCAGAAGAATGTCGGCATTTTTCTTGTATAACCTTACTTTTATGTAGTAGGTAGCTTAAGTTGATGTTCAGAAATGTTATGAAGGGGTGTAATTATATTTGGTGCTAATTGCCGCCATTTATCTTAATAACACCCTGGTATTTAAGAGATTAATTGTTTTGCATAAGTATAACATCGGGTGCGAAGTAGCTTGGAAAATATGGATGAATGTTAGGTTTAGAACTTCGAATGTTACAACGATTGAAATTCGGAATGAAATAACTCAGGCTGAGTATCTCACTGATACCCTTCAAATTGTGTTCAATTAAATGAACTACAGACTGTTTTAAATCCTTAAGTTCACACTGTTCAGAACCTTTACTGTCTTTCAACTTTAACCGTGTTCCGAATGCAAAGAAAAACAATAAATTCTTGTATACTAATTTTACTTTATTATTTTTTAATAATAAAGTATTGTGATCGACCTGAAATTTCAAAAAAGTTTACTACCCTGAAATTTTGTATTTACATGTTTTAGGACTAGTAAACACCAAAAAAGCAAAAAAAAAAAAAATGTCCGTCTGTCCGCCGTAGCCTCCTGGTAAAATAACCAGGAGGCTATTTGGAACGTTATTTTTTAAGGTTGTCAGTCGCATAGTACCCAACACCGTATCTCATCATTAAACACGTTTCGGACTTCTACCCATAAAATAATAAAGTTGCGCCCAGACTGTTGGCAGATTTTTTAATTTTTAGTTTTACAAATTTTTAAAATTTCACATCTTTCTCTTCATTCTTCTACTCCTAAAAATCTTTCTGCAGATAAAAGTGTAAGTTTTTCCTCCCCTCACCACCCCTTCTACACCTCTTCAAAACTTTGTATCTTTAAATACTCTATATATTCCCTTATAGACCTATACATATATAAACTATAATATATTTCAACTTTGTATCAAACGCCATTCGTGTGAGATAACATATTGAATACATCGCTCACTATCATAGGCTACTGCTGACTTAAAAATTTTCGGCATTCGTGGAACAATCAATGCTGGAAATTAAGATCCGCGACGACTTTCTTCCAAAAGAATTCTGTTTTCCAGTACCCCATCAAAGTTCTTGATGATTTTCTCGGTATTGTATCAGTACTGAATATCATTGGTACGCATTTTCTTTTTGTTTAAATAATGGGGTTTTATAATTATATATTGAATGTGCATACTCGTATGTAGTTATTGTTGTTTGGCAGCATTCATCTTTTCAGGAAGTCTATTATGACACTGTTCTAATAGTCTGATTGTAGTGTAAATCAATCCTTTAAAAAACGCCTTCATATTGCAATTGTACAATTGGTAACATGAAACTTAACTTTAAAGAATTTTTAATTATGATTAAATCCGCCTTTTTCTTAAAAAGCATCATTTCATTCGATAAATCGTCAAGGATGTGATGAATTTTTCAGGTTTATCTGCGGTTTTAAATATTCTAATTGGAGAACCCTAGTATATAAATTATAAACACCTTCCAAGAACAACAAAAACTAAATTTAAAATTGAATTTATTAGAAGAATAACCTCACACACAGATTTGTATTGATACGAAAACTGCACTATTTTAACTAACTGCAAAAATTTCTGCTACTGATTACTTGGCTGGGAGTACCTAAACACAAATGTGTTTGCGAAATCTTAAAATCAGTATTGTATCAGTATTGTACAGGACATATAAAATGTGTCAATCATTAGATACAGCGCTTTACAGCTAACGTGTTAGGGTGTTGTCTTTAGACTTTCTAGTAGCTGTAAGTTTATGATAAAACATTTAGGGCCATTATAACGATCATCAGTTAAACTCTAACTGGAACTTTACCCGAAAGTTTTGTATAAAAATCTGTCAGTTAAAGTTCCAGTTAGGGCGTAACTGAACATCGTAGAAACGGCCCTTAAAATTTAAAAACTAATGTATATCGCTATATATAAGCCAGTATGAAAACAATAGGAACACTTTAACATAAACATAACATAAATTTTTCTGCTATTATCTCTCAGGAAATTGAACAGGTACTGAAGAGGTATCGTTTATAGTCTTTGACTTAGAAGTCACAACGAACTGCACTAAATTTATATAGTACCTACGTGTTTACGTATTAATCAATCCCATATTCAGTACTGAATAAATTCAGTTTAGTGGAATTTAATCAGTATAGTAAACAGATCATAGTTGTGCTGGAGATCTGCATGTTTCAGTACTAGAGGGTGAAAATAGTTCCGCTAGAATACCGGTTGAGTACAGATACGCTATACGGGCCTTACTTTTCAGTAATAATGTTCCCGTTATTGTAGTTATACATTTTAATTTTCATGAAGTTGAAGAAACATCAAGAAAAGCTTCGGTACAACATCTTTGTGGTGCCCCCATTCCTTGATGACTTAGGCAAGTGCTTATAATGCTTAAGGATTAATCCAAGGCTGGCAACTGTGGATATGATCTGTATGTTTTCTTCATTTTTCCTCAATTCTTTGCTTATTAGGTTTTGGTTGTATTTAGTTCATTTACCACAGTTCTCTGTATATTATTGCCTTCGATTTTTCATAAATCAATTTGTTTTGATCTGCTGTCCGCTGTCAATATTCGGTCTTTTCTGACTTATTTTCGTTCGTGTTTTGATACGAATTTGGTCCATTTTTCCTTTATTATTTTTAAAATTTGCAATTTTTTTCAATGCTTATTCAAATTTATCAATCCTAGGTCATATAGTTTTTTTGATCAAAAAAAGGAGCAAAGGAAAGCACTAATATTCAGTATTTAGATAGTCATGCCAGACTCTATATAACGCTTTAGGTTATGGCGAGAGTATATGCTAGCTTTTCACCGTAACGATGAAGAAGTGGATGCTATCGTTTTCTAAAGTCGACCGTGATATCACCTTTCAAATTAATTTCAAAATATATTAAGCTGTTAAGAGTTTAAATAGCCCACAATATTGCGATTGATAGCAGTTTCCATCACTCTCTAGAGCACAGAAGTAATGTCTATGAAGCGGTAATTAGGTCTGAAGTACCTACACACTTTTTTTTATTAAGGACTTTTTAAGTTCTTCTTGCTTTTTCCTCACTTTGCACAGCATCTGCTGTAACTTGAAACACAAACACCCAAATAAATAATTGCAGCTACGAATCTGGCATAACAAGTTCGTAAATTCTTTTCACCATTCCTGACCCTTGCCAAACAGCTAAATGATTCTGTAATCTCCTTTTGAGAGTGATTTACTGAACTGAGTCGAACTGAGCATCGTAACTACGTTCAGTAATTGCTTCACGGCACAACAATACAAGACCTACCTATTCATAGGAAATGTCCTTCCGCTAATACAATAATCCTAACGACACTCTTTAGTGTTAAAGTGCCAATTTAATCCGCCCGAAACAAGTTCATTTTATGGTTCACCCCTCCGCTTGAGAAAAAAAACCCCAATAGCAAGGATCTACGAGTATCTCCAAAGTGTTGTATGTTTACTAAAGCCAGTCCTGATTGGATTTATGAACTGAAACGTCTGAAATGCGAGGACGAAGGTGTGTTTCGAAATTTAATGGAGCCATTAAATCTAAACCGACTGACTCAATTAGATAAAGCTTCCTATGAAAACAGCAACGTTTCTTTTTAGGATGACTGAATCTAAATTTGTTAGCTTCGACGTATTGTTTGGGGTAAACAGAAGCAGTTCCTGTCGACCTCAACGGAGAAAATTAAAATAAATCCAGGATGTTATTTTTTGCTATATACCTATAAATCGACCCCGTTCAATTCTGCGTAACGCGGCTACCAAGACGAAAATACAACTGCGAAAACCACTGATGAGGTTTCGTCCTTATTTAAAAATACGACCGTTATTAAAAAAATACTAGAGGGTGGTAGAAGGATAACAAAAAAATAGTAGGCACTTATGAGTAGATCTACGAAATTGAATTATTTATACAAATGATATCAGAAGCTTAACACATAACATACTTCTCGTACGATAGGACGCGTACTTCCTCTCCTAGGAATACTTACCGTTTCGTCATTTCGCGAAAAATTCTCCCTTTATTCCCAGAAGGGAAATTAATTAGGTTATAGCGAATAGGGGATGAAGGTCTAGGCTTCCAAGACTTGGCACACCTAAGCGAACATTACGGGCAAAATGTGCTAAAAAGCTAACAGACAAAAGTAAGGTGAACATAGAATATAACAAAGTTCTGAGTTTTGGAGCTATTTGCGAATGGATAGAACCCTTGGGGTAGGTTCCACGTAATTCGTGAATGTTTCCCCATTTGTGTGTATATTTGTGTTCGGTTGATCTGCTTTAGTCGCATTCTCGTTTCCTTTTTCAATAGGTTTGCGTAAGGATTGAAATATGCCTGCCATACTTTTATGATTCGAAGAAGTAAACAAGAAAGCTGAGAAGTTCCTTTTTTTGGGAGGGTTGTGAAATTTTCCAAGGAAGAACTTCCATTCGAGTTTAGGAGGAGTTTTCGTTATGAAAGCGAAGGCTATCACATCACCGGAGGATTAGAACGGATCTGCTTACTACATAAATAGTGTTGACTGTAAGAAACACTATACTCTTACATGTTTCGTTAAGGGTTGAGGGTTATCGCGGTTGTAGTTGCTGTTGCTATAAGGTCAACCTAACCTATATTCAATAAATTTTGAGAGGTTTAGAACGAATTGAAGGGAAACTTTGTAACTTGTTGGTGTCGAAGGCCATCCATATTACCCGACATCAATGAGTTAAATTTCGTATAGTAGAGATGAGACAATACTATAAACCCCCGAAGGATGTCTACGCTCTAAAGTATGTGCTCGAACTGAGTGCATGTTGTCAGTTGAACCAAGAAGTTCTATCGAAAAAAATCGTCAGAAGCATCAACGCATCAAACCTATCTCACAGCATTCTCGAGCATCGAATATTACACTGCTATTTACGGAGCCCGCCACTAACCGTCGTCTTTAATGATGTAAAATGGCTGATGCGTTTTTGGGTGCAGTGCGAACTTTTCACAATAACTGAAGTACTGAAAAGGGTTTAAAAAAAGGTGAATTTTTTTTTAAATCTCAAATTTTTATTTGAATCCCAAAATTACTACTAATAAAATTTTTAATAGGGCTAGTATAGCGGGGGTTGGGGATCTGTTTCCTATCTCTAGAACGGCTTCTGCTAGAAACTTGGAACTCGGTGGATATATCTAGATATAATAGAAAAGTAATTATGAACAAAAAATTTAAAATATCCATTAACGTACGGGGTATAAAAATATCAGTGAAAATGGGGTGTATATATTTTCACAAATTTTGTCATATCTCCTACGTCTCCTTGAATATTGAATTAATTTTTTTCTGCGGTTCTTCAAATAAATTGCTATGGCAGGATTTTTTGAAATTCGACCTCTAAGATTGTGTAAAGGGGGTTGTATACCTTTTGACGAATTTAGCCATATCACTCAATTCTGATGAGATATTGAATAACTTTTTACTTCCACGGGCTTCTCATAAGTCTAAAAAGTCTTTCAGGATTTTTTCCTTTTCACCCTAAGAGGGTATTAGAGGGTTGTACACATTTTCCCGAATTTCTTCATATCTTTTAGGAGTGATAGCAACATTGCTTTTTACTTCCTCGGGATTTCTTTATAATCAGCTAAAACCCAATTTCACGATTTTCGGATATTCAACCCGCAAGTGTATTTAAGGAGGTCGCATACCTTTTTACAATTTTAAACATATCGCTTAGGTTTTATGAGATATTAAATAGGATTTTATTTATACAGATTTTTTTCTAATCGCCTATAAACCAATTTTAAGATTTTCTGATATTTAATCACCAAAGGGGTGTAAGAGGGTTGCATATGTTTCCACGAATTTCGTCATATCTCTTAGGTCTGATGAGGTACCAAAATGGTACTTCGATGGGCTTTGAGTGTAATCGCCTAAAAACTCGAATTATTGCGTGTTTAGACAAACGCAATCAAAATTTTTTTATTGAAATTTGTATGGCAGCTACCCAAATGACTTGATCTAAATATGTTCCTCTGGCGAAAAACTATTGCGTGGAAAATAAAAGTTTCCAAACAACCATGTTGTGTAGGAATTTTTTTTCATTCGAAATTAATTCGTGTAAATTTTGGACTTTCTCGTTGAAGATTTTTTTGAGTTACAGTGTATTCTTGGAGGGGGAATGCATAAATTTTGAAGTACTTTTGTATGGAAAATTACTAATGAAGATAAGCGAAATTTCAACTGTCCAGCATAGATCATTTTGAGGAAATTTTGTAAGGCAGTTGCTCCAAAGACTGCGATGATTTCACTGCCTGACAAGAAGGATTTCTTTTGAACCCTAATTAAGAAGTATTTTAATAATGACATGAAATATCGCAGCGAACGTTGACCACTTTTAAAACAAATCAAAACAGCAAACAAGCCCATTTCCTCCCCATCAATATTCTCAAGCGTTCAACTACGTGATTGATTGTGAGAAATTTCGCCAGCCCTTTTATAACCTCCTCTTTGTGAGACTGAAAAAAACCCCTTCAGCAACATGATGAGTTACTGATGTGATATATATTTCATCACAATTCCACATCAGCAAACTTGATAATTTGTTCACTGATGTGGATGAATTTCCCCTTTTACGGAAGGGTAGAAAAATTTGCTATTTTGGTACTTTCATGTGTGTGTAGATTTAACCGGTCCTAAAGATTCAGAGCAAAAAAAAAAAAGAACTTAACGAAACGGTTCGACTTTCTTAGCTATTTATCTTCACCTCTAACATTGATTTATCTTAAGAATTTGTCACATTCATCTCACCACTCGAAAATAATGTAATAAAAGCAATTTATCTTGACTGCCTACTACCGATAGAAGAATATTAGGTCCGTTTGTCGTTGTTTTTAGGAGCTTTGGGAGCTATTTTTTCTTACGGAAATGTCCTTAGTTATTGATCGTAATTGGGACGGAAATTGATGAAAGCGGTTATGATAAATAAATAGTTTACTGTTCGGATTAGTTTAGGACAATGAAAGATGAGAAAATTAAGAAGCCAGATCGAGAGTAGGAAGAAATGTGCAACTGACAAATGAAAACAAATTTGGACGACTGGCATTGCAAAAGCGCTTGGTAGAGTTTGGCATCATCGATTTTGAACTACTTACTAATAGGAAACTTCCCCAGGATTTTTAGAGGGTATACCAATCTATAGGAATCACTCTGTCCTTATGAAATCGATATCATCAACTCTCTCTTCAATTCTTCATTTTTCAATTTTATCAAAAGAGAGCGATGGTGGAAGATAGGATAAGAGAGACGGAGGAGAGTACAGACATTATAGAGAGATAAGATAAAGGATAACCATTCCTCTATTGTGCGTGGGCGAATTGGAAGATTGATTGGGGGGAAAAGAGATATAGTGAGAGAACAAAATGTGGAATGCAAAACGAGAACAGAGCGATATGACAGATAGAGAGGGAAAAAAAGGAGAGAGAAAAAAAGAACGACAATGAGAGCGAGAGAGCCTGGCGTTAACTTTTGAATATTTATTAACCCACAATCCACTTTAGAGGAGGAATTTGACAGGGAAACCCGAATCCTTTAACATAATCTGAAATTCATTCGCATTAAACTTCATCCATGCATTATTTATCGCACAGAGTGCAGATAAGAATGGCAACCCAAGCTGAGAAAAACCTGAAATATGCAAGAGATTTGCATTAAAATCACAAACGTCCTTATGGCATTTAGGGGTGTCATCTGATTCTAAAAAAGAGCATCACATGATAATACAGTCCGTAACACAATCCACCTCGCAGCAATATCCGAAAGTGTTTTCATGAATATCAAACCAAAAAAAAACCAGGGTCACACACTAATTCTTTACCCAGATAACAAGATACCTGAGAAGGTATTACGTGTATTACGATTATATGATGTAAGCACACCACACACGTACTCCCCGACTAGATACGAAAAGGTACTGGCTGGGAATTTGCTTATGGCATCCCAGAAGTGGGTATTCAGAAGAGATTTCTTTTCGATTAAATGTACTTACCTTGATGATGTACCTACCCTATGTAAGGGAGGATTCTCTCGTAGGTCGAATCACATAAACAACTTACACGATGAGTGTCGGAATTTTCGGATAGAGATACCTCCTCTACCTGAATATATTCGACATATCCTACCCGACAGTATACAAAAGTGCAATCAGAAGAATTCGTTTTAGGTATGCTATCAGCGAAATGAAATGTTAAAACCGAAAAATGTTACATCATTCTCTGTACGGATTGAGAAAGGTTACCCATTTTAAAGTTCAAAGAGTAATTGAACATGTCGGGGATGTTTAAATGGTCAGAGTTTTTAAAAGGATTTAATTGAAATCCAGTTCGGACGTAGTAGAAATACAGAAAAAGGAGAGGTATTACATGGGCACGGTCAAGCCAAGAGCTTTGTGAATAATACAGAATAAAAAAGTAAATTCTTATGATAAAAACGGTTTTGCGGTAAGTGAAATGATTTAAGGAGGCGCATATATTTCGGAACTCAAAGTGAAATTGAATTGAAAAATGTCCAAGTCTGAAACTCGAGAAACGATCGGTTCAAATCGCAACCTCTTTATACATAATACTCTCATCACGCATGAGATAGATGGAGGACTCGGACTGAGCGTGACTACTTCCGTGGAACATAAAATTTAAAAAAGGAAATCAACAAATAAATTAATTGAATCCAATAATACACAATAAAACTGAAAACAAAATACTAAACACACCAAAAAATGTTCTTAATAATAATAATAAAAAAAGAAGAATAAGATATGTATACATACTAAACCAAAAAATAATAATAAATAAATGAAAAAAGCAAATAAAAAACACTAAAAAATATTAAAAAAGAATATTAAAGCATTAAAAATATATATATGTATAACTGAGGAATATAATTTGAAAACGAAATCCATTATCGAAATTTCGAAACAATGAAATTTGAAAACAAAACCAACATTTTTAATTACGTTACTTATAGAACTTAAGTGTGTTGTTTTGTTTTATTTTAAGCAATTTCAGCTTCATTATTTTTATTTTAGTATTTAATTACGTTAATTGCTGTTTTCTTGTTTCTATCTTATTTAAATTTCTAAGATTTTATTCAGTTTTTGGATTTTTAGTAAGTTTCAAACTACTTTCGGTTTTTTAACCTCTTAAAGAAATAATTAGACAAATGTTTGTTATTGTTGTTTTATTTTACGATTTAATTTTATTATTGTATAAGACTTTTCTGATTTTTTTTGTTTTCAATTTCTGTGTTTAGTTTTAGTTTAAGTTTGTTCCGTTTTATTATAATATTTTTAGTTTCAGATTTAATAGACAGGTTATGTTTGAATTTTGATGCCTTGGTTTCATTTTAACTTTTAAAATGTTTTCCTGGATTTGTTGTTTTGGGCTTAAATGACCTATAAGTTCAATTTCTTTCTTTGGTTTTCTTTAGACTTATTTTTATCTTTTATAATAATTTATACTTAATTTTAGTACTTCTGATTTGTACATGGTATCAAGGTTTTATTATTTTTCCTTTTCTTTCCTAATATTTTTTTTAGGTAAAATAAAAAAATACCGAGGTGGAAACTCCATTGAATGAATGAAATACAATAACCGAAAACTTCAGCGCACAGATGCAAAAGAATAGAAAATTCAGCTCCCAATGAGGGGTCTTTTCGAGAGAATATTCAACAGGGATACAAAAATGAAATGCAAGAATAGAAAACTTCAGCACGTAGAAATAGAAGAACAGAAAAATAAGCGCCCAATGTGGGGCTTAAATTTATCAGTAAGTTAAAAAATGTAGTTATATCTTCAAGAGAATATTCACTAGAGATACAAAAATAAAATACAAAAAAATTCATCGTATAGATGCAGAATGATAGAAAATTGAGCGCCCAATGTGGGGTTTAAAATTAGTAGAAAGTTAAAAAAGGTGGTTATTTTTTTGAGAGATCATTCAGAAGAGATTCAAAAAATCTGCCAACAGTCTGGTCGCAACTTTATTATTTAAGTAAAAGTCCGAAACGTGTTTAATGCTGAGATGCGGTGTAGGTATGCGACTGACAACCGAAAAAATAAAGTTCCAAATAGCCTCCTGGTTATTCCTTAGGTTGTCAGTCTCATAGTAACCTACACCGCATCTCAGCATTAAACACATTTCAGACTTCTACCCATAAAATAATAAAGTTGCGCCCAGACTGTTGGCAGATTTTTTTTATTTATTTACATATTTTTTTTATCAAAGAATATTCCATAGAAGTAAAAGCGAATTCGATCACATTAAACCTAGGAGATTTTCGGAATCAGTGAAAACTTGAACAATACCCCCAGGGAGTTTAATAGGGAAAGATACTTAAATCGGGGTTTTCCCGACTAGAAGTAAGTATAGAAGTAAAAGTGAATTCCAAATCTCAATATACCTAAGAAATATATCAGAATTCTATACAACCCCTTAAGGGTTGGATATCGAAAAATTTTGAAGACCGTTTCTAGGCGCTTCTATAAATAGTCCGCAGAAGTAAAATTTCTTTGAAAGCTCGACATGTCAAAAAGTTTTAACGAAATTCGTGAAAATGTGGATTCACGAACAGCTTTTTACTCAACCTCTGAACGCCAATAAAACTCTGAACTTTTCTTTTGCTTTAGTTACTCTAATAGTACATCTACATATACATACTAAATTTCAACTTTCTAGCATAAGCCGTTTCTGAGATATAAAAATCCACCCCTCACCCCCGTACCTTGCTCCCCTATGAAAAATTTTATTATTATTATTCTTTTCTTATTGGATGTCTCTATAGTGGCTCTATATAAGCCTACATTTTTAGCTTTCTATTCATTATGGTTTTCGAGAAATAAAAATCAGAATTTTTTTCCTTTCTACCCCTTTTCACCATCACCCCAACACCCCCACCCACAAAATTGTTTTCTCTACTAGAGGTCTACCGACCCCAACTCCTGTAAATTTTTTAAAATCATATCTAATACGGTTTATGAGATATTAAAATTCCATTTTTTGAAAAATTGCTATCCCCCACTTTCGGGTGGCACCACCCTCCTCAAAAAGTTTACGTTCAGTAGACTCCTCTTGTGATCCCATATACAGAAAATAAATTTTATCTTCATGGTGTAATTGATTTGGAAGATATTGTAATCACAAGTTTTTCACCTTTTTCAAATAATAATATTTTTTAATAATAAAGTAAAATGAAATACAATAACAGAAAGCTTCAGCGCATAGAAACAAAAGAACACAAAATTCAGCGCCCAATGTGGGCTAAATTAATTATTAAGATAAAAAAGTAGATAGTTATATAATATATTCAATAGAATATTCACCAGAGCAACAAAAAGAAATACAATAACCGAAAACTTCAGCGCACAGATGTAAAAAAATTAAAAATTCAGCTTACAAAGTGGGATTTCAATTCATTAGTAAGCTAAAAAATAGTATTTACGTCTTCAAGAGAATATTTACCAGAGAGATAAATTCGGCGCCCAATGTGGGGTTTAAATTCATTAGTATTCAAATATATGTAGATCGACTTGTGGTTGACAGGAAAATAAATTTCTGTTTGAACGTTTAGAGCTGCAATTTCGTTTGGTTTTAATCAAAGGATAGTATCCCTGTTCGCTAAACGAATGGCATAATTTTATTCTGTACGATTATAGGAAGCAGTTCCGAATGATTTGACAATGAATTTAATTTTATTCCGGCTCCAAAAATGCTTTTATCATTAAAAATAAGGAATAAAACATAAAAAACCATTTTCTTTCTTTTCTTTTGACCTAAAACATAAACTACCCACACTCCGGACAGCATATTACTGGGCCGTAATAAACTTTTCATAACAAGATTTATTTTCATCGTTTATCACCGTAGCAAAACATAAGAAAAATATGGTTTCGGACTTATTACAAAAAAATTATGTCGGCCGTAAAATTTTCATCATATATTCGTCAGAATCTTACAATATATAGATGTCATTGTTCGGAGGAAATGACTTGAATCTGCAAAAATTGTGATAAATGTCTTTGTGTAGTCTGTACATTAAGGAAAATTGATGAAGTCGTAGGTCTTTGCTCCGGTGCACTAAATTCTTCCGAAATAGATTCCAGTTTTATGGGAAGGCTGAAATTGTGTTAGTCATTTTTAGCAGCTATTTTTTTCACCAACTCCTGACTATGACCTTAGACTAGTCCCACTCGAAATAAACGTTAACGTTCAATTAATTGCACAAACATAAGTGTCATTGCTGCTCCATCGAAACCGAACCGAACAGAATCCTAAGGATCCTTTCGCCCAAGTTTTTATGGATAATTAATGGATTTGGACATGGCCATAAAAACCGATCATTGCTTGCGCCGTCTGCTATTACGAGCCCACTTTATGGCAATACTTCGACAACAGAGCCTCGACTTGCTTCCTTCTTCGTCCTTCGGAACAGAAGATTTCCTGGCCGCATATTCACGACTTATCTGCCGTCATCTGCTTATAAGGATTTCGACGGAGGCGAGAACATATGGTTTTGAGCGGTTTAAGGACCGGATATCTAATAACCGTGACTCTAAAAAACAAATTGAACTTTCTCTTGTCATAGCGTCGTTTTCCCATGACAGGATGAGCTGTGAAAAAAGTGGACGATTTGCAAAGAAATTGACCTAGTTTCACCATCAGAAAACAGTTTTTCGGAAAGGACGTTGAGATTTCGGTGACAATTTTTATGGATTGTAACGACATCAGTAAAAACGTTTTTAAAAAGAATACCGAGCAAGATTTAATACATAATTTTTTAGGACCGTTTTAGTCAAACCTTTTCGTAGTACTACAGATCGTAAAATTCTGACGATAAAATGTCTTAATTTGCTATCACGATGAATAGTGCAAACAAAGCGTTTATTTTGACGTGGTAGATAGACATATAAATATTAATGGGGAAAAATTCATAACCATTGGTTTTTGAGAATATAGCTTCCGGTGCGAAATTATTCAGAAAATATGCTTCTAAACTATTTTTGATATTCAACCCTTAGGCTACGAAAAGGTGTTGAATATATTTTCACGAATTCTGCCATATCTATTAGGTCTTATAAGAAGCTTCTACACGCAAGAATCTACGGCTTCCTATACAATCATTTAAAAAGCAAAGTCGAATTTTTCAATATTGATCCCTTAAAGCAATGAAAAGAGGTTGAATATGCTTACACAAATTTTTTCATTTCTCTTTGGTCTGATGAAATAACAAAGTTGGTTTTACTTCTGCTCTACAAACGCTAAAAACACACTTAAAGTTTTTATTTATTTAAATAAGTTTTAATATTTAATACAAATAGCACATTAACAACAAATTAAAGTCTTTCTGATGATTTATGTTTCGTCGACAAACCTGAACTGAAAAAAAATATATTCAGTTTTTTTTTGGAAAGAACATGCCTCTCAGACTTTGCAGTGTTTGAAGCGAAGTACTTCTAAGCGACCGTGATTTTAGATATTCAACCCCGGAGAGCTGAAAAGGGATTGACTATCGTTTTATGTTTTAAGCCAAGTGAGATGAAATATCGCATTGGTTTCTTTAGGTTCAACCACCTTCTTAGAGTTGGAGAAAGGGCTTAATTTCATTTAACGAATTCTGCCATATTCATTACATCCGCTTCGATATTGAATTTTTTTACTTCTTTTCATTGTATGAACGCTTAAAAATCTATTAAATTTTTTTTCAAACTTTCAACCCCCAAAGCAATTAAAAGAGGTTAATATGTTTTACGAATTGTGGTATATTTTTTAGGTTGGAGGAGATATCAAATTGGTTTTTGGACTATAATTTCACGAATTTTGCCATATTCATTACGTCCGCTGATTTTTTTTACTTCTTTTATTTGTTCGATATGAACGCCTAAAAAACTATTAAACAAATTTTTAAATTTTCGACCCTTGAATATGTTGTACGAATTGTGGCATATTCTTTTAGGTTGGAGATGATATCAAATTGATTTTTGGACTGTAGAAGGACTTTTTATTCGATCGTGTAAGAGTTAATTTCCGTGATTTTCGATACTGTACTCCTAAAGGAATGAAAAAAGGTTAAATTTGTTTTCATACATTTTGCCACTTCTTCGGGTTATTGTCGAAAAAGGCAATTACAAAGTCCCTATATCAGTGTTTTCTTCAATTTGTACAGTTGAAGAACGTGATATGAAGATAGTTGGTTCAAGTAGGTGTTATATATAAAAAAAAATACAAATACAAAAAAAGTATAAAATATATTTAAAAAAAGGGAAAATTTAAAAAAGTGAAAGAAAAAAATAGAAAAAAACACAAAAAAATAACAAATTAAAAAAAGGTGAAAAACATAAAAAAGGAAGAAATAAGGAACGAGAAAAAAAATAAGGGAACCATAATTTTTGAAGAGGGTAGCACGGTACGGAACCGGTCAACGGTTTCCTCCGCATATTTGCCAGACTTCTTAAAGTAGGGCTAAATTTATGAGGAGGGAAGGACTTCTATTCATAAAGTAAACAGGAAACAAATAAACTTTTCAACATCCCGACTTTAAAAGTTTGTTCAATAAATAATAAATTTTTGCCCAGACTGCCGGAAGATTTTTTTTTTAATAAACTTATTTTGCGCCAAGAAGAAAAAGGTTGGTTTATCTTGTATTCTTCGTAACGAGATCCTTATAAAAACTTATAATCTTTTCAAAATAATTTTCTTTTTTGGAAATTTCTATAAATTTTTTTGCTACCAACTTCTCAATCCTCTTTGAATCTACGAAGAACCTATCTCGATAGAAAACTTTGGAATCGTTCATGTAAAGAAATTGAAAACCATAATACCGTCGGAGAAAACTTTCCGCATTCACGTATACTCCGGTTCTTATCCGGCACATTTTATAATGAAATTTATACTTTTTTTCTTATTGTCGGAATTAAAGAAGTTAGATCCGTTTTTCCTAGGAAAAAGTCCTGATTAAAAGCAATCCGATAGAGAAAGAAACGGAGAAAAAAAAGTGTCCGGAAAAGGAGATTTTCGCTGTAATAAATGCGTTTGGTATTTCCATTAAATGATTCGATTTTATCTAGCCTCCAGACATATGCGGATTTTGCTTACTTTTACTTAATTCACTTTGAGTTAAGTCCGACAAGAAAGTTTCGATTTATGCATTTCGGCGGACTGCAGAAGTAGTGCAAAGGATACTTGCTCAATGCGATACCTTCGTATGAGCCAGTTACCGTAAACGAAATAGTTCTTAAGCTGTTTTTATTTAAAAAAGATTTTGCGATAAATTCTATAAAATACAAAAGACTAGAGACTTCCTTTCAACCGACTATTTGTATGTGGGTGAGTCCTTTACGTACTTAGTTAACATTCATATAAACATAAAGTATACACTACAGGCAATTTTCCTGGGATTTATTGTTTCATTAATGCTGTTTCTTTAGCAAACTACAACACAAGTTATGGTTATTTACAAGTAAATGTTTTATGAGCTGTAGTCAAAGATAGCAAACTTTCCGGACGGAATAGTTGGCATGCAAAATAGAAATTTCGCAAGATGCCATTAAGTAGTTTACGAAGTTTTCGCGAAAGGATTATTGAAAGCATAACGGAATTTCATTAGGGACAATGTTCCCTTACTTTGTCATAAATTATGCATTGGGGAAGAAAATTTGAGACTAATTTCGAATAGAAGAAAACATTTAGTGTTTTTTGAATATATATTTAAATAATCCGACTTAAACACGTTTATATATTATATATTTGGAAAAAAAAAATTGCACTTAAGAGTACAGACCACAAACTAAGTAACTAACTAACTTTAAAAATAGCTTATTTGGGTTAATTTTTAAGGTGTCTTCATCGACACAATCATTGTTATATTTGACTTCTACCACTCCTAGACTTTGCCACGAAAAATTATAAAGTTGCGCCCAGACTGTTGCCAAATTTTTTATTTATTTATTTATTGTTTTTTCTTCACTTTTATTAAAAACATAGGGAAAACATAGGAAAATATTCACTAAATATCAAAAATTTCCGAAGCCGATTTTTAAAAAAACAAATCTCTATCAAAATCTCATCAGACCTAAGAGATATGTCGGAAATCGTAAAAACGAACACAATAATTTTACATCCCCTTAGAGGTCTAATAAATCCTATATAAAGACATCAAAGTAAAAGCGAATTTGAGATCTCATTAAACCTAAAAGATATGTGAAAACATGCAGATACACCTAGAGGGCTGAATATCTAAAAACTCTTATATGTTTGTTTTGTAATTATATTTAAGCCCCTTAGGTGTCAAAGCGAATTGGATAATTTGTTAGACCTAAGAAATATTTTGGAATTCGTGAAAATGTAATCAACTACTTAGCACTCCTTTAGGGGTTTATTATCGCAACATGTGCAACACAGTTTCGAAACATTTACATATATAAAAAGTTGTAGTAAAATTAATTCGGTACCTAAACAGTCCTAATAGATATGACGGACTTCGTGAAAATGTGAACAAAACCCTTTTCTTGGATTTTTTTTGTCACACCGCTGAACGTCAATGCTTTTTTTTGCTTAAATTCTTTCTGTAACATATACCAAGTTTCAACTTTCTAGCATAAGCCGTTCTTAAGATACAAAAAAACACTCGCTCTCCCATTAGTTGCTTCTCCTACCAAAAATTTGAGTTTTGTGCCCCTATGGTGGCTCTATACTAACGTTAACTCTTACCATTCTATCCTTAGCGGTTCTTGAGGAATACATTTTTTTGCTTGCAACCCTCTCCGACCCTCACACCCTAAGCCTCCTCCACCTTCCTCTTTTTACCAAAAGTAAAGAGGTTCACCCAATCTACCCACCAACAAAATCTGAACTAAATAGCTCACGGGGTTTGAGAGCTACGAGCCTTCAAACGCGTTTGCGTACGGCCTATCCGGCGTACAGACGGACAATCTTTTTTCTTTGCCTTTTTGGGGTTTACTTGTCCTAAAACGAGAAAATAAAAAAACTGAAGGTAGCTAATTTTTAATTTTTTTAATTTTACAATACTTTGTTATTAAAAAAAATTAAAGTAAAATAACATCCATGGCAAACGACCAAAAATTGGTTCAAAAATGAGGTGGTCTTTAGTGTGTCTCTGAACCATAAAGAAGGAAAGTTTTACTTATAATTCATGGATATGAATTTGATTTAGGTTACACACTTATAGCAAAAATCTCAGCAATATTATCAGCTATGAAGGTGTTATTTCATATGCAATGCTATGACGAAACTTCCTAAACTAGCCTCAATGGCAACAGCCATGGCAGCGATATAGCCAGTTGGGAATTTTATATGGTGGTTTTCAAAGTGCCAAAAAAATTACATAAAAGTTCTAACAAAATATTTTGGTTTCGTTTTTCTGTTTTCGAACCGAATTAACTTTTAGGGACATGTGTATGGTAGCTACCCGAAAAAGTCAAGAAGTGTACCTTAATTTTGCTTTTCATATTTTTTTAATAATAAAATATTGATTCAATTAACCTAATTTTACGTTTAGTGCTATTTGACTGTAAAAACTAGTGGTGAAATTAAAAAAACGAAATATTCGCCTTATAATCACCGTCCAAGTGTCTTTTTTAAGGTAGGGTTGTAAGGTCGAGGAAAGAGGAGGTGGAAGGGAATAAAGTGTGGAAGCACGAAACATTTTGGATAGAAGGCAATCTACTGCATTTTAATATTCTTGGAGGTTAGTGGCGTTGAGGAGAGTGTAGAGCGAAATGGAACCTTGGCTTGAATGAGCTTCTTCTGAAAATTATACCTTTGAAATTGCCAACACAGGAATATTGAAATTTAAAACATTAATGAACAGCTAACTGGGAAGTCAATTAAAAATATTTTCCTTAAAGATGGCGAGTGCTGAAAACTTCGCCTTCTGTTGCTTCTCAATGGCCTACAAAACACAACTTCAATTTGGTGGAAATTCATAAGTTTATTCGAGGGGTGAAAATAAATTTTTTTTTAAAGAGGGTTGGTTGCGCTGCCTTCTACGTGATTGGGTCGAAAAAAAAATTGAATGTAGGTTTAGTGCGGATTGTTGATTTGTGAAGCTGCGAGGGAGGATAAACGGCTATGGCAATGACGTTTTAATTTGTTGAAGGACTTTTTTCGCTAATAACAAGTACATCCTTACAAACTAAAGATTTAATATTTTAACTGGATTCGTCGAGTAATCTAGCGGTTTGGGGAGTGGAAACATATTTTTGAAAGAAGTCGTAATGATGAAAAAGCAAAATTTGTAATGTCTTTTGGATAGTTCAAATAGCTGTCCACATTTCCAGCAATTATTAAACTGCTGTAAATGAACTGAATTTGTATTAATCCCGATAACCACCGCCACTCTATCGTAACGTAATCCAGAGATATCAGGAATATCTTAGAGCTAGAATCAAAAGTTGCTAAGCTACAAACTACGGAGCTCGCCAAGCTTAATATGATTGAGACACGGTGACCTACTTACCATAGAATCCTGGAGAAAATATCCATCAAGCAATGTGGTTGGTGGTATTCACCAGGGATTCTCCAAACAAGAAATAGAGTATATCCACCCCAGAGACTATGGCTATCTATCATCCTGAATTCCGGATGATGTGGCTTTCAGCTTTTAAAGCCAACGCTTCGAAGCCAATCCCTCGATTAGAATTTGTTTGCTGTAGGGAACTAATGAGTCTACTGTACATAGCAAATAAGCGACGTGCACGATAATTAAAAGTGTACTTGTTCACCAATAAGCTTGCTCCAATAATCGCCTGGACTAACTATACGACGAAGAATTTAATTTCTGTTCAATTACCGGTTATGAATTTTAATTTTATCGGTTTTTCCGTCAACGTTTCAATGAATGGTCCGCAAAAAAGGTTTGCCATTCGATTGTGCGACTACGAGAAGCTAGAAGTTCCAGGATCAAATCATCGTTGCTATCTAAAAATGAACGAGAAAAAAAATCCGTGTGTCCCAATTAAAAAGCAAGGAACCCATGTCATCCTGACAATATCCAGGAACATTTAAATTTTTCCAGCCAGCAACGCCCGGATCCGATTTTCATTTTGTGGCTTTTCCATAATTTCACAGGAGCGGTTTTTTGTTCGGCGCTTCCCTTTTCAGCCAGTGATAAATTTGATCACGGGATTTATCGACATATTAGAGATATGAGGCTGGAGATATATTAAAAGGATAAATTTCTATTTTGCTGTCTGCTTGACAAATTGGGCGGATGCATTTTATCGTCCCCGATTATATTCATGACAATTTGATTTGAATGGAGACGGGGTAGTCAGGGATATTTCCAGAAACTGATATCAAAACACTGCGGGGCATTGAATTGTGGAAAATTTATGGTGTGGAATTTTAATTTGGGTGTTTGGGTTGAAGTTGAAAAAAAAGGAATAGCGCTTTGTTGGCAGTGATTCTTTGACAGCACTGCATATAAAGGGTAGTTTTTCTAGGTGATCCCGAAATATTTTAAAGAAACTCATTGTCGTTAAGAGTGGGAACTAGGGGCGCTCTAGCCGTGGAGAAAACTATGTGGTATACACTCCACAATTGGTAATTACTTCTTTGAATTTTTCCAGCCAATGATTCGTCCATATTTTGCTACATTAGGGCATGGAGATATATATACTGGAGATGACAAGCAGCAATTGAGTTGAAGGCGGACGTCGTCGCATTCACTTGCACGCAAAACAACAACAAAGTGACATAACGCTCCTGTTTTGTCACACTCACTCACACGCTGAACCAACAACAATTTGATATAACGACCCTGTTTTGTCTCACTTCTCACCGTGTTTTTGGCTTCAAAGCACTTTCTACAAAACCGGTGGTTGTCGTCTCCAGTAGCTCTATGCATTAGGGTAACGGACGGAACGTTGGCATTAAATATATTTTATCCCTTCTGCCCGTACAACATAAACCGATACTGATATGCAGTACTGCAAATTGAAACTTAATTCGCAACTTCCGATAGCTTTCGAATAGACTACAGGAAATCAGTACTGACAATAAGAACTTAAAATGAACTCCGAATCTTAAAATTGTTCGAAGAGAGTTCAAATTTCCGGTATACGTTATTAGGACGATTAGCAAGGCGGAATTATAAATAATTTTTTCGTACCAGTACCCAATCAACTCTGCCTTCCTTAATTGTCATTTTGCCTCTTTTATCTTCTCAATTAAATTTTCATACTCCAGTTCTGCGACAGTTCCTATTCGATTCATTTTTCGTTCAGGATCTGTTTAAAAGTAATTTAACACAATTTGTTAAAATTTTTAAAATAATTTATCATACTAGAATTTTCTAACCAACAACACAGCTTTGTTCGTCGTTATCGTACGCCCGGTGCTTTTAATATAGATTTTTTAGTTCCTTACAAAATTAAATATGGTCCGATTCAGTTTTCAGAAAATAAATTTGATTTTCGATAAAACTTGATTTTCCTTGGCAATGGAAATAGGTTTTATTTATTTATTTATTATAATTGTTTATCGTTTTAAATGACATTTGTGGGTTCTTAATCACTTCCTTCGTACCAGTACTGCATCTGTTCTGAGTTTTAGCTAAAGTAAAGAATAGTAAATTGTCAGCATTGAAATAGGCAAAGCGATCAATAGCTCATAGAGAGTAATTGGCATTCAAAGTCTGAAAAGGCGGAGTTGAAATCGGCATGACTAAAATATGGCACTACAATTGTTGAGGATGTAAGAGAATTAGGATAATAAAAATAAATAATTTATAATTCAGGAAATATATAGCTAAAATTCAGGAATATTCATTATATACTAATTTCAGTTTTTTTTCACTTCAGTTATAGTACTTGGATATATTGCCAAAAAAGTATTCCGCTTATACGCAAATACTGAACTCTTAAGCACTGCTGCGATCGCCTACATATAAGGAACTCATTTCGACTAATACACTGAACGGATATGCAATATTAATTAAGGGAATTAAAATTTTACGAAATTGCAGTATTGTATCGGTACTGGACTCCAGAGCATAGCCACTTACGGAGTCCCGAATGGATTAATATTTATGAGTAACCATAATGTACCGATAGAATTCTCCATTTTTCCGGAACTTAGCGGAGGTTGAATTCTGCTAGAACTCCGTATGAGTTCCGTATGAATTCCGATCTATACGGGAGGTTACCAGGACTCGATGTAGTTGGTTGTTGTTCAAGGATAGGGAATTAGGGTTCAACGTGAAGAAGAATTCTTCTTTCGTCTATTCTATTGGCACGGAACAAATCAATCAATTAGACGAATGTCAGACGATGGGAAAATAATTTATATACCTTTTTCGAATAAAGGGACAGTCGCCAGTCAGTTGAGTCACCGACGACAGCAGAAGTGGGTAAGGCATAGTGTAAAATATTGCGAGCTACCGGAGGTTTACGCATGTTGAAGATTCTCGGAGACCATTGTTAGCTGGTTATTTTGAGGAACTCGAAATAATTGGCCATGTACAACTTTGTTTTGGAATGGGCGTGAATCAAACAGGAAAAAGTCACCAAAAACTGAGATAGTGACCTAAAAATGTCACGATAATTAGAAATCATTGCAGACATCAAGTCATTAATTAATTTTAATTTTTCTGGAACAACTACCACCTTTTAAGAGCACAAACATTCTTTCGGATAGACAGAATTATGAAGAACAAATTTTTTTATGGTTGCATCACAATTTTCACCATCTCCATCATCGTCTTAATCGTAAAACATTTATTTAAAAAAAATAAGATAAAAAAGAAAATTCCATGAAAAACAATTTTCTGAAATTTTTTTTTAATGTTCCAGCGGGTTTTTATCAGCAGAGCTACTTTGCGTTTCTAATTAAAAAAGTTTTATATTCAGGACGAAGTGAAAAAGGAGATAGTCGCGTATGCTGGAGAAAATGGCAGACACGACTGGCTTGAGGGTGGAAAAGCTCATTACTTTTAATTGTACAGATCATCAACCCTTAATCCATTACAGATATTATTCTGTGTTAAGTGCAAGCAAAAGCGTAGGACCTCATTACTCCGAGCAATTAGATCATTTTTATGGTGTCGAAAGGTTGTGCCCATGTAGAGTTCAAAAGGGATGCTCTGAACAACATATTCAGGGTGGAAAATTCTTCGCGAAAAATCAAGCCTCGTTCGTCATCCAGTACCTGTTGTCGGCAGGTTAAAGAAAGTTCCTAATTGGAAAGTTATGAAGAGTTGATCTACCCTTTCTGAAATTCTGTCAGGAAAGCTTTTCCTATAAATTCGCTTTTCACACATAGACAGTTAAAAGAAAAGCGGTCTGGAAAATCAACTTTCGACTGCACCAAACGTTTTCCGAACTTGTTCTATTTCTCTGCATGTTCATCTGGTTCAGACCCATAAATTTTGTCCGGAATTTTTACCATGCCATTTTCTGAGTGTAAAATTGTCGGTGGGAAAGTAGTTCAGTCGGATTTTCCTCTGGTCAACATTTTTTTTTGCCGGACAGGAAAATATGGTTCTGCTCATTTCGAAAGTCAGGGAAGAAAGAAAATTCTTGTTCGGATAGGTTCTATATTTTATTGCCAAGAAATACAAAAAGTCCTTGGACACGATGAGAAAAATTTCCGGCTACTCAGATGTAAACTTGTTGGAATTTTTCTCAAATATAATTCATTTTTCTGCCCGGTCGTGTTGCTTTTCTTCAAGGGGAGTTCTCCCCGGGAAAAAAATTTATCGTTTATGAGATCCTAGCCCATAGAAGTATCAACTGAATTTCAGTTCCGGGAAAAAACGAATGGAATTTTCGCAGCGTAACAGGAAAGGTCAAATCAATAAACAGTACAGGAAGCCAGAACATGACCAAATCGCCATTATTTCCAGCTCCATTAAGTCAGTCCGCTGTGTTTTGGTCATTAATGTTGAATACGTTAATGTTATTTTCGGGAATGTAATAGACCACCGTAGTGTGTACGGTCATTTGCGAAAAGTGGAAGACCCATAGGGTAAGCAGGACTAAGTATCACCCTAAATTATGCGCAAGAAATTATTTTAATATTTAATTTTTTTTCTTTTGCCCGTAAATCTGTAGGCAATGGCCACACCCCACTTCAAAAATGTATTTATAGAATCTTACTCAAAGTTTTAAATTTACATCAAAAACCATTCTTAAAGTTACTAAGTCGAAGGACTTTCTTTCAAAACCTTCTTTCCCTGTTACCCTAAATTACATACTAAAAACTCGTACTTTTGAAAGCAATCGACCGTAAAAAACTTTCACTGGAAAAACCTTAAAACTATTTTCTACCAATTTCTTGAATATGGAATTGGAAAAAACTGATTAATTATGTCCAGTAAACAATTTGTCCTTTTTTTTTTATTTTCAACTATTTCAAAAGTTCGATTTAAATTTAAAGTTCATAAGGAAATGCATCCAAATTCTCGCAGTTCCACACAGTTCTGATTTTCTGTGTTCAAAATATCCGGCTCGACGGACCATATTTTCGTTTCCAATAATTTTAATTTCAATTTATGTTTTCTTTTATTTTCCAGAATTTTTTGAGCAGCAGTGTAGAAGATACTTTGATTATCACCGACGAAATCGAGTTCAGTATAACACTTTGGTTATGCATATGCAATAGGTACCTTATAGTAATTTCGACTAGAAGTAATTGCAAATTCAGAAACTGATTTTCGTCTTAATCGCATAAATTTACAGTGCACATTGAAAGTATATATGTACTCGTATGTATATGAAAAAACTTTCTAATTGACTTTGACGATTTTTGGAAATTTGACACATTACTCCAAAATATTTGAAGCCTGAATATTTTATGAATTGCAATTTTGAACAGTTTGAAGTAAAATTTTAGAAGTGAAATTGCCTTCAGTTTTGGAATTTCGATCTAAAGAGAAAACCGTTTTTCAGTGGACTTGAATTTTGAATTTAAAATATTGAACTTAGAATTTTGAAAATTTTTTTTTTTAATTTTTCATCGATTAGTTAATTTGATTTTTATTTTATTTGTGCGGCTCATCCATTGGAGGAGTTGAATTTTAAGTTTTACGCAATTTTAACTTTTTTTGGAAGTGGATTTTTTTTTGTAAAATTAGTTGAATCCTGAACATATTTTCGACTTGAATTTTTAAGGGTTGTATCAAATTGAATTTTATTTTATTTGTGCGGCTCATCGATTTAAAGAGTTGAATTTTAAGTTGTACAAATTTTGCCTTGTTTTTGGAAGTGCAGTGTTTTTGCGAAATTATTTGAACATTTTATGGAATTGAATTTTAAAGAGTTATCAAATTTATCTAAGTGACAGTTCCTTTAATTTTTATAAATCTGAGCAAGAGCTTAATTTTCAGTGGACTCCAATTTTGCCTTTATTTAAGAATTTTTGGAAGTAAATTCTACTTCTAAATTAAATAAATACATTTTTTTAAAAAAAATTTGCTTTCGATTCGTAGAGAAAGTTGAACTTTATTTAATTTTTGCTGCTCATCGCTTTGTGAAGTTCAATTTTAAGTTGCAAGAAAAATAAAATTTGTTTTGAAAGTGTAGTTCATTTTTGCAAAATTATTTGAAGCCTGAATATTTTATGGAATTGAATTCTGAAGGGTGGCATCAACTTTTGCAAGTGAAAATTCCTTCGATTCTTTAATTTTTGTAGAGAAACTCGATTTTCAGTGGACTTTAATTTTAATTTTTAAATCTTAGAAATTTTCGGAACTAGAATTTTTTTAGATATTTTTTTTTAATTTTAGTAGATTTTTGGATGAATTTGAACTTTATTTGATTTGTGTAGCTTTTCGATTTGAGGAGTTAAATTTGAAGTTCTACGAAAATTTAGTATTTATTTTGGAAGTGGATTATTATATTTTTGTTGAGTTGAAAAGTATGGAGTTTTGGCAAATTTTTGGGAAGTTAAACTTTTTTCTTTGATTTTAAGAAATCGATTTAAAGTCGATTTGCAAATTTAAACAGATATTTTTTTAATGTTTTTTTTACGAAGAAATGTATATATAGTAGAAATCGAGTATAAATTTTGTTCATGTTCCCATGATGCCGCGTGAGAATGATATCAGCAACGTTGTCTAGCTTTGGGTCCAGAAGTTCGTTTAGTAGTTCATTCTTCTAGTATTTTCGGGCAGAAATTATTCCTTTCTATTTGGAGGAACATTCTAAATAGATAGTAGCTGCGTTTCATTGTTAATCCAAGGCTTTGTATGTGCATTAGCTATTTTCAGTGGTAATTTTATCCTTTAAAGCTGCGTTCCTTATGGAGGATTGCTGTGGTTGGGTATTAACAGACTAAGTATATCAATTATCTTCTTCAAGCAATATATATACCGATTTTCCTTTGAACATGAAGTCATTTTTGGGACTGGTTGAGTCCCATTGAGTGTTAATATTTTATATTTGGGGTAACGGAAGGACCTCTGTTTTGGTACTAATTCATAGTTATATGAACCAGAAGGAAAACAAACTGATTAGGATAGTAATTCCATTAGTACATTCAAAACTCATAGATAACGAGGACATAGTGCTATTTATAACACCTAAGAAATCTTATAAAGTGCCCAAAATTAGTTTTTTTTCTTTTATGAAACTTATGGAAAATTTAAAACGAACGTACACCATAAAAAAGGAGTTGGAGTTGCAAGCTCAAGGACGTTCCACATACTTTTGAATTCATGAACATACACAGTACCCATATAAGCAAAACGAACATTCTGTCGTTATAGCGCATAGCGAAAATTAAACTTGAGCACGTTTTAGCCTTATTTAGCCCAGAATTTGAGCTTCTCCGACTACGCTATCAAGTGTGTCCTTGCAGCAATTCAGCTTCCATTCCCATGCGATTAATATCTACTATAATACGAAGAATTTTTCACAAGGATTTTCATTGTCGGAGAGACACCGAATTAACTGCTGTAAATTATAAGAACAGGGAATTTCTTATTTTTATATACGGTGAGATATGAAAAGGGTGGAAAATGGGCAATTCAAGTTAAATAAATTCCCGCGGGTGTTTATTTAAAGTAGGGATCAGGGTTTAGAAACTTTAAGGTCATATGGGCGGAATAAATTTTAGTATGTTGAATGTAATTTTAAGGAACAGAATGTTTCTGTGTGCGTTTTTTTTCTCAGTTTCAGAGTGCCTCTGGGACATTGGATAGAAACAGCACACGTGCTTGGTTTTATAAGCTCATGACCTCGAAAAGATATAAATGCAGGACCTTTAGTTTCGCAAACTAATCCACATATCTTTATTTATATGGTACTGACTGTTCTCAAACGAATGTGGTAATGATTTTCACCCTTTTTGATTCAATTTATAAAAACTAATTTCTTAAGAAAGTAAAATTTCTGGATGATTTCAAAAAACTTCTTTTAAGTACACAACTTGCTTTGGTGTGGACACGGTAAATTTGAGAGAACGAGAAAAAAAACCCGCTTCCAACCACTATTATATTTTCCCTTTGTTATTTTATTATTTCCAAGTTTCAACTTTCTAGTGTTAGACGTTCATGCGATTTGAAAGGGAGTACAATCAGATGTTTGTTTAGGATCCACTCAAGTACGACACCGCCCACGTCAACCATACAAAAGTTTACTCCATATCAACGTAAGGGTCTGAGTGATATGGGCTTCGAAGGTAGTCTAAAAACAGTTTATAAAAATACTTTGTATTTAAAGTAAAAATAAGTGGAAAAATACCCAATCTATGTAATTGTACGTATATTGACGTTTAATCGTTGTTTAGCGCACAAATAGGTAATTTTACACAATAAGGTGGACAATTACATCTATTTTGCTCTATAAAAAGAGGAAATTTAGGCGTCATGATTATATTACACCATTAATAAAGTAAACTCAGGCTTAGTGTAATTTTACTTTAAATAGTGGGTAATATTACGCCAGAATAAGCAAGTTCGCGCAAATTCATTTCATCATTTCATTCTACTTCATGTCGTCAGGTTTGTAAAATCAGTCAAATGTTTTTGTGCAATATTTGTAAATTACTTTCCGAATCAGTAACCGTAATATGTTTTTTTTTTATCATTGTCAACTCAATTGAATTTAATACAGTACATGTTTTGTGAAATTGCGTTTCTAGTTTATGATTTTAGCGCATAATTATAAATCTGAATTAAATGGTGGATTTTCCCTTATAATAAAATGGGAATTTTATATAAAAAGTGTGTAATAATTGCATTCTCTGTGTAATAATTACGCCACTTATGTCTATTGATTACACAGCTAGTGTAAAATGATTTCATCACGGATGTGTATTGATTACGCATATGTTGTGTAATCATTACAACTTATTTGTGTAATTTTCCCTCTAATTACACAATCATGTAATTTTACTATTACTATCGATGGAAAGCAGTTGCCAACTATAACCCCTAAGTCATAACGGCAACGCAGTCCGAGACAGAATAGGTCTCAAAAAGTTGAGCGCGGTGTATTTCCATTGTGGTAGTCACAACGAACGTAGACGAAGGCAGCCTTACGCAGCCATCCAAAAATGTTCGTCAACTCTGAACTTTTCCGTAGCCTGTAGTTAACCTCGAAATCGACAAGTGTCTTTTTTATCTTTAAAACATCGAATCGTTACTTGATATGACCGGACTGAATTAAAATTAGTTTAAAAATCGTTTTTAATTGTTCGCTGCTTCGTTTGCACGAATACGAACGCTTTTTGGAAAATTTGAAATTTATTCAAAACTCAAACTGACGCAGACAGTGAATAGTTATCTGACTTGCTTATTTATTTGCGGCGTCAAGCTGCGTCGCGCTGCCTCATTCTACTTTGTATGTGACTCAAGCATAATAATGGTAAATTTACTCCAATATTTCTTAGAGTGTATATATAAAAGAAAAAAAAAGATTTTATTGTCTTGTAAGAATCTACTATCTTTCAAACGTATAAATACTAAACATCAAAAAAGAAAATGTTCTCAAAAGTTCAGGTTGATCTTTTACTGTCATCGAATAACTTTCAGGGTATCACCCTTTAATGCTGGGATATAGGTACGTAGAGGTGGGATTTAGAGAAGGGCTTAGGTAGTGAAAAATTCATTCCTCCAAAATTGTTGAATAAACATGCCGTATCAGTCCATTTGAATAATATAAAATGGATCTTAATGAAATACTGAACTCTGATTAATATTATGTTGAAATAATCAGGATCATGAATAGTTCGCATATATGTCCCCATTTTTAATGATTATTGTTTGGAACAGGATAGTTGCTTCCATTTTCAGTTCTGTACCGGGAACCTCAACCCCGTATGTGAAATTGCAAATTATCTACTTTTTTATAATGTTTTGAAGATAGTATGAAATTATTTTTTAAGAACTATTGTAAGGAAGCCAATCCAAAGAGTTTACTCATCAACCCCTTTTTGTGCTTCAAACTGAATCTCAAATGACAGGTACTTAAAGAATTACTCTGATTTTATTTGTTCTTTTTTCAAATTTAAAATTTCACTGGTATTCTGTTAATCGGGTGATAAGTGAAACTACGTAATATAAGGACTTTTGTACGAGAGCTAGTGAAACCTATTGAACTAATACGAGTAAAACTACGACTTCCAGTCCGAACGATTCAGTTGTAAAGCTTTTCGGAAAGTGGTTCTACCTACAAATTTTCACATTTGTAAGGGCTCATTGAATTTTCTTCGTGTTCGGATTTTCACCTTTAACTATTGATAAATTAATGTACAGTCAAAGCTTGAACGTTTTTGTTTGAAGCGTTCAGAAATTATAAGCCATAATTTTCAAACTTGTATTTTTACGGATCTTTGTCCCGAAGGAGTTTATGGATTTTGTAAAACTAACGAAATTGTCTTTGCTTTTTACTTAAAAATAATTCTTATGAAGTTTTGGGTTTCTAATTGAACGCGTTCTATAGTTACACCCACTATCACTGCAGAAATTTGTTTAAAAGTTTTGTATGAAAGCTATATGCTTCATTTTTATGTTTTACTATTAAAGTTAATTTAAACTATTAGCGAATGTTAACTACAAAATTTTAAGATCGTAGCTTTAGAATTCTGGGTCGTGTTTTAAGAACTTCTGTATGTCAGCTATCCGAAGGAGTTGGAACTGAATCTTAAATTTTACTTAGAATTACTTTTAAGTGAAATATTAATTTATTGATCACCGTTTCTGTAAGAAGAAGGTACATATTCTTGCTTGATTTTCTTTATATTCAGTTTTACCTGGAACTAATGGAAAACAGATATGTGCTTAGCTTGACGCGTTCAAAAGATATTGGGTAACATTCGTTAATAGCTTTTTTGTATGGGAGCCACCAGTACGAGTGAAATTACTACTAGACGTGAGTAGAAAAAATTCCACTTCCAAACATCCACCCGATATTGAGTTATCGTTCGAACTGAACAAAAAATATCAAGAGTATAATCCTTTTTCTATATCCGAGGCTCCTTTGTAAAGTTCGAATTACATTGTATGGCATTCTGTCAAATATTTGACTAAAAAACTTTGACGAAAAGTTAAGTCAAACTTTTTCTGTCAAAATTGATCAAAAATTATTATGGGAAAAAAAATTTGACGATTTCACTATCTGACTGTACTACTGACTGTTTGCTATCCAGAATAGTAAAATATTTGACATAGTGGCATACAGTTTAATACAAGTTTAAGCGTTACAAAATTTTTAGGCCGGGTTTCATCTAGAGTATAAAAAGAGGAGTTTGAAACACTAAAGTGGGGATCAATGAAGAAAACTTTCGACGATACTACTACAAGCTGTTGGGGAGTCTACTGGTGTTACTTAATATGCCTTCTAATGAGTAGTTTCTATCGCTGTACGAACCAATTTCCTTTCGGTTCAAGTCTAAGTAGTCAAGTGACCTATTTTGTTATACAACTAACCTTCAGCGACTATCTTCACCAATAAACACATTTTCTGTTTAATTAATACAGTTAAATAAATGCTAAATATTTTAAATTTTAAATGAAACTAAAGCCGATCTAAATATAAATCTGAACACTATTCTCAACAACAAGCTCGCTATTTTTACTTATGCATTCACTGAAACTCGTTAAACAAAACCATAAGCTGCAAAAAAAAATTACGAAAAATTAAAAAAAAACAGGTGGAAATAATTACGCCTACAATAAAAAAGGGGCCAAGCATTACGTTGAAGGTTATCCATACAGTAATGGGTGAAAAACAATGATATTGTAAAAAACGCGCTACTTGTACTCTCTGTATAAGGATGCGAAAAAAACAAGGAGTCATAATCCAAGCCAACTGTTACTAACTCCTTTTACATAATTGCTAGGTCTTGCATAGAAATTCGGTGTAAACAAGGGTCACCCTCATCGCACATCCCGGCAAACAAAGGCTTGGAAGCTGTAGACTAGAAGAAAATGAAGGCGTCAAGCCTATAAGAGCACCTCGCAAGTGCTTCGTTCTCGGGATGGGTATGTCCTGCTCGAGGACGAAATATAGGTGACATACGAGCACCCATAATATACCACTGCAGGATAGTAAGACGCCGAACGGATGCCAACATACTCGTACGTTGAAGTTTTTGTTCAGGCCTGTAAAGTACTTTCGCGTGTAGTCCTCAAGATCATACATCCTTGCATACGTTTATCACATCCTATAGCGATACCAGTAGAGGATATGCGCACAAGAAAATTTATTTGGGTCATATGCTTTTTACCGAGGACAAAATGAGCAACATCACCGACTTCCGAAGTAGCAGCATATCGCCTAGCATCGAAAAGCAATGACACGATGTAGCTCTCGCCCATCTCACGCCATAACCACCCCCAACAACCTGACAAACAAAGACACGGAATACACGAATATTCCTTGAAAGCTAGGAACGCTGCCATGCTTTATGTGCCACGGTAGGTGGACGTCTTTCATCAAGGATCAACAGTTCGACAACACTGTGCTGGTTTCGGAATAATCACATTTGCCACCTCTCTCTCGCGACTGTGACGCAAGGCTACTAATTGTGGCAAGGATATTAGCGTGAATATTTGCCGAGAATAATTTACTCCTGGACGAACATCCTTCCACCTTGAGCTGATGGCTGTGAGAAAAACCGAAGGATAGAAAGGCATTAAGCTTGTTACCGACGACGGCGGAATGCTTGCATAGCGATTATCGTGTTTAAGTCGCATCCACATGGAAAGCAGGAAAGGACCAGGATTTTGTAGTCGCAAGGATCCCTTTCAAATGCGAACGAAAAAAATTATGCAGGGTGGTTGAAAAATATGACAAGTGCTGCTCAGGTTCGTCGGTTCGTAACTTGCGTATCTAGGCGAGAATTGCAGAAGAAAAACGATTTTTTCTTGGGTTCATTTTGTGACTTTCTAATTCGCAATTTTTTCTTGACTTCACTCTTTTTACTTTCAGTCCTTTGAAGTTTAAAAGGATTATTTATGGTTACTTTAATGTTGAATCCTTTCATGAAATTGTGTCAAATTTCGAAGGATGAGTCCGTGATTTTTTGTTGTATTTACTAAAATAAATTTGCCAAACATTATTGAAGTAGTACTCATAACTCAGAATCATTCAGACATACAGGATAAATTTATGGTGTCCTAAAGGGTGATACCATCTAAAGGCAGCCAATAAATGTAATTGGCCAAGTGTCGTAGCAATTAAAAAAATCTGCCAAAAATAACGTACCAAATAGCTTCCTGGTTATTCATTAGGTTGTTAGTCGCAAAGTAACCTACACCCCATTCCAAAATTAAACGCGTTCTGGACTTCTACTCAAAAAATAATATAGTTGCGCCCAGACCGGTGGCAGATTTTTTTTTTTTTACGTATTTTTCTTCAATTTCAATAAAAACATAGGGGATAAAATATTGATATAGCCCTTTAGGGATTGAATATAAAAAATTGTGAAACCAATTTTTGGGCGATTGAATAGTAAGCCCTGTAAAGCAAAAAATAATTCGATATCTTATCAGACCCAAGTGATATGTCGGAATTCGTAAAAACGTACACAGTAATTGTACACCCATTTAGGGGTTGATGATCGCAAAATCCTGAAATTTTGAAATCATTATATAGGTATGTAAAGCCCATAGAAGTAAAAGCGGATTCGATCTCATTAACCCTAAAAGATTTGTCGGAATTCGTAAACTTGAACAATACTTTACATCCCCAAGGGGTTTAATATCGCAAAATGCTTAAATTAGTTTTTTCTTCGATTAAATTTAAATACTTTCGAAGTGAATTCGATGATATACGAAGGTAAAATATATATCGGAAATATGTCGGAATTCGTGAAAATGTACACAATTATTTTAAACCCCCTTAAAGAGTTGGATATAGAAATTGTGGAAAAAAAATTTTGCCGCCTATATAGTAGGTAGGTATTTTTTTAGAGGTATAGTTTTTTCAGTAGAGATACCTGTCAAACTTGACTGTGTCTTTTACATTTTTGTTCAGTACGTTTTGGCAAATTATCATGGAAAGACTTACACCAGAACAACGTTTACAAATTGTGGAAATTTATTTTCGAAATTTGCGTTCTATCCGGTAAACTCACAGAACTGGACCTGTCAATTGGCCGCCTAGATCGTGTGATTTTACACCATTGGATTACTTTCTGTGGGGATACATCAAAACACTAGTCTATGCTGATAAGCCAACACTCGACGAGTTATTGATGAGATAAGGCCAGAACTGCTCGAAAAAGTGACCAAAATTGAACTGATCGGATGGTGTTCATTAGACGCAGTCGTGGTGGTCATATGCCCGAAATTGTTTTTAAAAATTAAATTCCATAAAATAATCTAATCGTTTTTAAAAAAAAGGCCTACAGAAGTAAAATTAATTTGATAACTCGACATGAAAAGACAAAAGATATAACGAAATTCGTGAAAATGTGGAAAAACCCGATTCACGGAAATTTTTTTACTTCACCTCTGTACGCCAATAAAAATCTGAACTTTTTTTGCTCTTATTACTCCTATGTACTAAGTTCCAACTTTCTAGTATAAGCCGTTTTGAGATAAAAATAAAATCACCCCTTCCCTTCCTTTGCGGGGGCGTTACAACTGATTTCGGGCAAGTTTTCGGTCTTTCGGATGTACTTTAATTTTACTTTTAATTTTACTATTAATTTATTATTAAAAAAAATTGTGTATATTTACGTTTTAGGAGTAGCAAACACTGAAAAGGGTAAAAATCGGTTTTGGTGATATCTCGAGAACTTTACTAAAGATAGATTTTGTGGGCTCCTATCAGTAGAATTTGTAACATTTTAAGTTAGCAAAGTCTACGACGAAGAAGTTATGGCTTATTTTTACTTTATTATTTTTTAATAATAAAGTATTTGTTCAGTGATAGTGTTCTCATGATAACACAAGAATACCAGGTTTCTTACTTAAAAATTGTTTGCAACTTGTTTTTGTGGAACTTGTGAGATTAAGTTTGTTAAAGGAAGGAATCGTTCTGCTCCCTCGGAGAGCTCCCTTTAAAGAAGTGTTATAAATGAACAATATCTTTAAATAATTTCAAGCTAGGAATTTAAGCTTTAATCTAAAATAATTTTTCAATATTTTCTGGTAGATCTTCCAGACAAGAGTCCTTGAAATATTTGCGAACTCAACCCTTGAAACAGAAATTTTTCTTTTAATACCAATTACTTTCAAGCCAAAATTAATATCCTTAGGGAGCGAAATTCTTCACTCTATTGAGTAGCACCCATTCAAAAGGTCTCAATTCTCTTGGTTACACTATTTATCGCACGATTAACAAAGAACACGTTTAGTTAGGTATTTTAATTTTTTTACACTAGATTATCGCCTGAAGGTATGGAAACAAAAACATGTTAATTCAAAGTTCTCGTTCAAGTAGCTACCATACAAATGTCACTAAAATATTGGTTCTTGTATTCGGCGAAATTTGCGATAGCTCGAGATCGTATTGAACAATGTAGCTAAAATATTTAATAACCCAACATACCGAAATATTCACTTGTGAACCGCAAAAGGGGGCTCATAATCTATTGGGTGTGCTGAGAATTCGTAACGAATTTGTGTCGAACTTATCACGCGAAACAGTTATGAATTCGGTAGGTGGATAAACTAAAAAAATAGATTCATGGACTTTCAATAACTTTTTTTTTCTCATAATTTATATATTCCATCGCAATGGTACGCTGGTATTACCGCACAATGAAGTACGGAGCAAAGTAGTCGATTCGAAAATGAGTCAATAGTAACTCGAAAACGAATCAATAGTAAAACTTTTAGGTGAACGTTTCTATCGCAGAAGGATTTCCTACATATTCACAATTAACTATTCTTGTAGACAAAATGTACATTCATTCACCAGCAAATTGAATTGTTGATGTATAAATGATTAACCTAGACGGTGTAATGACAATGTAAAAAATGTAATGTAGAATACTCTACATGGCAAGTATGTAGAGCATTCTTTCGCTTGGTGAATTATTGATAATCCACGATATCGAAAGGTTACTCGTGAACATTTGTCGAATTTAACGGAAAACACAAATGTTCGAATCGAATGCTGTACTGGTTTTAATACAGCCGATTTAACGACTCAAGCGTTGAATCGAAGTGTATTCTGGAGAATCTAGTTTGTGCTGTAGCGCTATTGAAGATTAAACGATCAAGAAAACAAAAAAAAACCTTCGTGATTTTTTAAGAACCTAACCGTTGCTGGTTTTGTCTTTTTTTCTTTTCCGCCTGTATTTCGATAAAGTGAAGAAATTTTGAAATTCAGGAAATGTTTACCTTATATTTAGCTGTTATTAATAAAATGCAAAGAAACAAATTCACCATACATGCCCACCGACCACAAACATTCGCCTCGAATCCTTTCCAGCACTTAGCTTACGTGGCAAATTTACCAGTTTATCGGGTATATTCACTGGTAGCATTCCGGGTAATTTATTAGTCAATTATCGGGTATCATTAACTAAGATTGAGAAAGGCGGAAAAATTTAGATATAGATAATCACAAGGAGGTTTATGAGTGGATTTTGTCCGGAAGCACATAAGTTTTAATTGAAAGATATGACGTGGTATTGGCCGATCGATGCGTCAATCAAAATCAAAATCGACGATTTTGGTGTAATCACATTAAGAATTTTCTTTGCAAAGATAGTACTTGTACGTAAATTTTTGTAAAAAAAAAATTTAATAAACATCGCTTGCAAGATTTATAATGCAATTTTCTTCGAAGCGAAACAAGATGATGGATGAATGGAAAATAAGAGCAGATCGTACCCTCGCATGAATAAAAAAAACCGCAATGTTAGTGTTGTGCCAGTTGTATCTTTGGTCGTAAATTGTTAAGTTTTCCGGAAAGCGAAAAATCTTTTTTGCCCTGGATCGAGTGTGAAATATTACGTAACTTTATGGTGCCAACCGCAATCATATCCTGGAAACATTGCTTTCATGCAATACTACTTCTCGTATCACTAGTTCAAAGCAAAAACAATAATAAAATCGAGAGCATTTAATAATAAATCAACACGAATAATTTGCCTTCTCGTCAGAATTTCACGACGCGAAAATGTTTTCACCAACGGAAAAGAACGAGGAAAATTATCACTGGAAAAAAAGTTGCTTCCTATTAAATCCGTGGAAAACAAACTCAAGCGAAATGAAACTTTTCCACGTAATTCAGGAAAATTAAAGCGAATATATGGGCCATATCCGCACTCACACATTCGATCCCGAATACAAAATACACCGAATACTAGAGTAGCAGGACCTGGTGACTATCTCGAGTGCCATCACGCAATATCTAAAAAATCCCATGGTTTTCCTAGTTTAAGTTTGCACCCAGGACACAGCCAGGTACCACTAACTATTCGAACGTGCGTGGTTTAGCCTACTCCTGGGCAGGCTCTACTCATATTGATCCATGTGAAACTGATACTACGACTACTTGGAATATTTTAGACGTTAATAAGTTCCGGATACGAAGGGTCGAATCTGTTCCAAATGTGGAGCCACTTGGTTTTACCAACGTTGAAAATTCCATCCAGGATTGCTTTCCAATCGTTGCCCAATTACTCCAATGTGTGCAATTAAGCTGGCTAGCGCCTAGTTTGAATGGCTTGGCCTTAGCTTGATCCTATAAACGGATTTATGGCAAAGCAGAATATACAAGTCCAATAAAATTAATTGAGTCAACGAGGAGTAGCACACATGTCCGCTTCGGCACAATTTTATATATTATTAGCTCCGCTATAACCACCCCACATACCATACCATGCAATAGCACTGCTATATTCGTTCAATCCTTTGAAGGTTATTTAGTAGAAAAAATTGTCCACATTCAGTATACGGGCATATTATATTTATTTGGTGGTTTTTTGGTTGAAATGATTCCATTGAATATTGAAATCTACCACAGAACTTTAACAAACTCTAAGCTCTTGGACTAACTTCAAAAATAATAAATCCATCTATTATATTATATATTTTTTCATATTTATCATTAACGAGGATGTCTTTTTTCTTAAGAAAAGCTTCAATTGGATAGTTAAATGATTCACTAACGATACACCTGTATGATTCAATTATGATCCACCTTAGATGATTCGCTTAAAATTCAACTAAATTATGTAGTTTTGCTCCCACTAGATAATTCACCTACAGCCCGGCAAACATGTTGGTGAACGTTCAAATATTGTGAAAAAAAAACATTTTAGTGCTAATAATTATGCAAAAAAATGGCTGAGTTTTTTTTGTGGAATCCAAAGAAAGGCAATTAGAACAATCAATAATTAGTCAGTTATCGAATTCTCACCAAACCATTTGTTTCAAAAACAAATTAATAGTAAAACATTTAGGTGAACGTTAACTAGGCCTACGTACACGAATTCGATAAATATTCACAAGTGTGTTCTATGGTACTCCAATTTATATTCACCGCAAATTAAATTGATGACGTATAAACACATCGAACGCTCTTAATACTTAATATTCCTTCGCTTAGGTGAATTTTTAGATGAACGATTTGGTTTTTTGCATACCATTGCTGGAAACATTACTTGTGAACATTTGCCGTTTTTTCTACTGAAGGAATTATTCACCTCAAGTGAAATGTTTTCGAATCGAATTATTTCCTGGTTTCCTGCTTTTTCCCCATTGTGGGATCAGAGTCATGTTAGACGCTATAACCTAGATGAGAAGAGTCAATTTGTGCAACAAATCACTTTACAATAATCAATAAAGAACACTCTCTAAAGATATTACCACACTGTATGCCATGTTGTCAAATATTTGACTATTTTCCTTGGAAATGCTGTCAGATAGTGTAATCGTAAAGTTTTTGTTTGTTACATTATTTTATTTACTCCACACAAAGTCTATTTGACGCAAATTGCAAATTTCGTCAAATTGTTTTTAGTCAAATATTTGACAGCGTGGCATTAGTGTAACACTAACTTAAGTCAACGGTTATTTTGTTTCAATAGTCGATGGGGATTTTTCTTTTTCAAATAACATGCATTTACCTCTATTTCACTATGGTGAACAAATTTCAAAGATGAGAAAATGTGCACTTAATATTCAGCTGTAAATTTTATATTCGTGTTATGCTGGGTTTGTTGAAACTAACTTGCAAGTGTAGTTTAAAAACTTCAGTTGAATTTTTGTTGGAAGTAGAATTACTAATAATTCGTTTAGTCTATCGAAATTGAATAAACCTCAGACTCAAACTCGATTCTCTAGATGTACGTAATGCAATTTATTTAGGACTCTTCAAACATGACTTAGAAACGATTCCCTTAACGTTTATCAAAGTAACTACATGTACATCCGCTTTTGTGAAGATTAAACGAATCATTGTTAATCGAAGTACAGATTTATAAATAGATGTTCATTACGTACAGCTAGAGAGTGAATTCGCTTTCGAAAAGTTAATATTAAGACCCTAAATACTTCACAAAGGATCAGCCTAGATGATTCACTTATGGTTCACATACATGATTCACTTATGTTCCTTTTAAACAATTTGCTAACGGTCCACATAGATGGGTCGCTTATTGTTCAGTTTTTATTATCCTAAACAATTTTTTTCGCGATTTTTCGAAATTTAATACTCAAGTGCGTGAAAGAGGCCAAAGATATTGTCATGAATTTTTAATATCTCTAAGTCCCGGTGTGATACCGAACTTATTTTTCTACTTACATACGAGAACGAAACATTTTTTTTAATTAAACATATTTCCAAAGCTTTCTTCACACTATGATTTAATACAAATCGAATGTTATACACACAATAATTTATTTATGGATTGAAATAACTCATCACTTCTAGGCTGGTATTTATATCAAATTTTACTTTTGTTTTTTTACGTAATTACAGGTGGTTTTCTTGGTATCTAGTTTTCATACAGTTTTATTTTCATTTTCTTGATGCTCACCTCTGTGAGCGATTTTTTTTATCTACATGTAGCCAACAAGGAACTCTTGAAATAACTAGCAATTTTACATCTAATGTTTCATATAAGCAGGATAAATTTCATATTTATAAGGTGCTCATTGAGTTTCCGTTCTAATTATCTCCAACCTCAACTTTACATCACACTAAAGTTGAATTAACATTCAAAACGTTCAACTATCAACTTCAAGAAGTTTAACTGCAACCAATTACAACTACGTTCCAGTTAATACGAGTACCTCCACAGTACTGCTCTGTATTCAGACAATGTTGGAATATAGTTGCGATATTCTTAAACCCTGTCTAATCCTTATCATGAATTCACGATTAGATTCTTAGTCTTTTATGTGCATTGAATTATTTTCGTCCCTTTTGAATGGATTGGCTTTAGTTGGTCCTCGGCGCTGAATAGTAATCCGGTGGAAAATTCGAGGATATTATAAAAACAGGACGGGAATTTCAGAATGAAAAACTGCAGTAATAGTTATCCTATTGTTATTATCATTGCTATGCACATTTAGGGGTTTTCATAACTTCTATGATTTTTTTGACTGCCAGAATACGAAAGGATTATAGTTTGTGCGATGCAGCCTCTGAAGATAACGAAACACTTCATTTCGGACCAAGCTTAAAAATTACACTAAAGCTGTCCAGTAAGAGTTTTTCACCTGTGTTATACTTAATGGCTTACAATCGTTTTCAAGCTACTTGATTCAAGTACTAATGCAGTCCAAGCTTACGTTGCAATAGCTTTTCACAGACAGCTCTACCGTAACTATAAAAGTTGGATAATATCCAGACATACCAAGGCCAGTGTGAAAGAGTTTAATACACGTTAATACAACATAGAATCTGGTGCACGTTGATGTACAATTCTCAGCATGCCATTTACTGGTTGTGAATTGTCCGGTTGTGAAACCTAGCTGCTATTCTCTGATAAAGATTCAGTAAAGTATTTTCGTCAATACATCGATTAAAAAAATTCATTTAATATTACCTTATTATTTTTATACTCTTTAATTCAAACTCATAGTTATTTTCTTCCTACGATGGCTGAAAAGTCATAATTCCATTACTGTCTGATCACATGATATTGAAGACCACATAAATTGCAGTTTAATGCGATATAGACAAGGCCATTGTCGTTTAACTGAAAGGACCTAATCTTGTTCTGGAATTACAAATCTTTCATACGAGGACTCTACAATTGCTCTACCTTGAGCACTTTCGAACTTATTTCCTTTTAGTCAGAACCATTTCATGAATTGAGCAATTCTTTCCATAAAACATATACTTTTCTTGGTCCTGTTATTTGGATCACTCGATCTAAAAATTTTACACCTCTGGCAATACAATCTCTCCTATCACGGCTTTGAAGGGATACCTACATACAAGGAAAGGCTCCAGCATGAAACCGCTAGGAGTACAAACCTCTAGTAGACTCACTTTATTCCAGGCTTCCTCATAAGTTATGGCAAACTCAGTGCATATTTACATGAAGAAAGCAACCTGAGATTGAAATTGAATTACATAATTCTTTTTAAAGACTTTTCTACTTACATAACCACATAAACTTGCCCACAACATTTGTTTTTTGTATTTAAATATGAGTTAATTCAATTCTATTTAATCAAAATTTATTAGTTTTTTCCTCTTATGTCTACCATTTTTAATTTATCATTTAGAGAACAGATAACTTAATATCTTAATAGCTATATTAAAACTTGTTAGCACAGCAAAAGCAAGGATATGAGTTATATTTCAATTTTCATGCTTCGCGTAAAAAAGCTTTAATTTTTGTCAAATAACATGCTCTCGATCCGGATTAAAATAAATCGATATTTTCAATTAAATTTTAATTGAAAAACAAAAAAAAATAAATGCTGTCAGTTTAATACTATTCGGTTGAGCTGCTGGTAATAGAACCAATGAGGAATTTCAATTACACTTTATTAAAAAAAAGGAATTATTCAACAGATGAAATGGTTTTAGTTAAATGAAGATTGCCTCTGAAGTACTTATGGTAGCACGATAAACTTTACTTATGATTAAAGTTTATAAAATGACACTTTATAATACAAAGAAAACAAATTTAATAAACTATCCCGTTTTTTTTAGATAAATTTTCCTAAACCAACATCTTTATTCTACAATATAATGAAAACGGGAATTTTTACATCAAAAGGAGTTTCTTTAAAAGTATTTTGACTTCAACGGGAACAAAATATTTAAGTATAATTCAATTAATATTTGGGAAGATACTAATATAAAATCAGAAACAGAAAATAGGCTAAAAGCCGGAGAACGATATAAAGGCAGTTGTATATTTGAATATACACCCTGTACAGTGTAAATCGGATTTCAGTATTTCTTGTAATGTGCTGCTACCCATTATAAATGGTTTGGTTTTTAATGGAGTTATTTGTTGCATAGAATCTAACTCCTTAGCAAAAACAAATGGCACAAAAATGAGTTCTTTTATAATTCATATTGCCCAAATTGAGAATGTTGAATAACATTCAAACATGTTAAGACAATGAAGACAAAAACGATCATGGAAGCTAACTTCATGGAATTTCAGGTTTTTCTTAAAACTCTATATTCTATATTGCAAAAGTTAATTGGCGCAGCCGGTACGAAAATCCTTAATTATGCAAGCAAAAAAGTACTGATGCCTACAGATATTTCATTTACAGCTCATTACTATCATAAAACGATAACCCTGGGTCACATGTCTTTGGTCATGATAAACTACAAGAATCCATTGCAAACAGCCCGAAGGTCGCAGTAAAACATCCCGACCACTTAGTACACTTGTTTTTACGGACAACTTAAAGTCACCTTGTTAATCCCCTACGCCTTGGTCCGCATAGTATGTTCTTGAGGCAACTATCCATAGCTACAAGATTCCATGAAATTCTACAACAACTTAATTGTCATAAAAGCCTTTTCCAGCAACGAATCGTAGCCCACAGCAAGAATACAACATTTCTCTCGAGTCCTTCAGGGACCGGAGTAAATTTATGGATCAGATGTTTATGCACTAACGGATAATCCTGCGGTTTATGTTAATCGCTCAATTCAAGAGCGGCTTAGCCACTGTAGACCACATTCTTATGTCTGTACAGGAGCGCATAGTGGTATATTTGTGAAATCTCCATTATAACGACCGTGTAATCGCAGGGTCCTTAGCTCCATCTAAACTTAAACAACATCTTCAATACACAGCTCGAATCCACTAAGATGCCGTTCCTATACGTTTAAAGAATCATTTAAGAAGATTTGCCAAGGAATCTCAAAGTTGTCAAAAAAATTACTGAGGACCAATCCGAACCAAGAAGTTATGCTGGTCCCCAAAGTACCATTCCGTTGTCATTTTATGAGGCTACTTATTCCCATAGACTATGGTGACATTGTCCTTCAACGATGTAAGATTCTACAACAGGCTTTTTGGGTTATTACATGCGACTTGAGGCGAGAGAACAAGGGGATTGACGGGAGTACCGAAAAGGCAAGGGGGGAAAAAAACTGTCAGTAAAGTGCCAAACAAAACGAACACATTTCACTATGCATGTTTACATCATCCTTGTTTTGAAAGGATCAAAATATGGTTAAATTTGACCGAAAAGGATACACGTGATGGAATGGTTGGCGCCAGCGGTTCTAGTATCGTATCGAACAGGACTCAGCTCATTGACTTTAATTGAACGTTGATACTACGGCATCGTTCGACTTTATAGCATTGGACAGTATCCTTCTCAAGTCCTGTCTCACAAGAATAATAGTGCCAGGATCAATCGTGTATAATTTTTTTTTCTGCATTGGTAGACAGCTCGGAAAAGTACATCTTGACAGCTTCCTCGAGATATCGTTCACGGCTAATTAATTTCTCGTAGAAAGGATACGGCTCGAGTACATAGTTGGGTCGGAAATGCAGTCAAGTATTTTATTAAGATGGGTAAAAGCACCTATCAAGGATCAGGAATTTGATTAGAATCTGTTCGGACTAGTAGTCTATTGCTAGAACGATAGGCCAAGTGGGAAGGAGCTGTTACCAGAGATGGGCATCTATTTTTGCAATAATTATACGAAACTTTTAATTAGGCCACTTAATTATGGTTTTCACTTCAGGGCCTCAAGGTGAAAATATCTTCAGATTTAACTAGATAAAAAAAGTTGTTAGCGGAAAACACGAGGGTATTATGTCCGTAATTAGAACTCTTGAAATGTTTGTCTTCAGATAAATTTTCCGGACAAATTAATGAGTAAGGATCTTAGTTGCTAAAGGATGCAGGGTTGGATAACTCACGAGTACGTCGAGTAGGTGTGACTAATAAGATACTGGATAAATTTTTTTTTTAAAGAGAAATTTTAAATTCCTTAGTGGGAAGGCTAAAATTTAAGTCGTGGGTCGAAAATCCACTTAATCATGGGCCTAGTATCTATGTTAAAAAAAAGTTATTTGGACACTAATAGCGCCTTAGAAGAGCATTGTTACTGCCCACTTTTTGCCCAAAAGAAGTTAAATAGGAACTAAAGAAGCACGCTGGAGGCCGTGTGTTCGAGTTTCAACTAACTTCATCAGTAAAGGTTCACCAGTCGGTAGTGCCTCTTCGCCAATTGAAGCAAATGCTGCAGTGGTCTTTTTCAACAACAAGTCTCAAAAACACCTCGTATTCGAGAAGAAAACTTTGGTACCCTAATTTTTCACTATTTGAAAGGACGAAAAAAAAAGAGTTTCTTATGCAATCGAGGTACTTGAGTAGTTTCTATACAATTGTCATTAAAAAAAAGGGTGGCTTCGTTTTTTTCGAACTAACTATGGGATGGAGTAGTGAAGTTTGCAGAAAGCCATTGAATTTGATACAGGCTCTGAATTCGTAGTCACATTCAGAAACCAATAAATTCGACTCATCATTTTCTATTGCAACAATAAATAACTGAATCAAGAAGAACAGGTATCGTTCCTAATTTCCTTTTAATCCTTCACCGAATAATTTCATCACCCAGTGTCTCAAGAGATTATGGCACCGAATATCATCTGTCGTATCGTGTCCTTGTCGTATTCAAAAGAAAAAAAAGATATAAGCGAAAACTGAATAAATTTCCCTAAGATGACAGAAACTTTCTTCCGTTTTCCTCTGGCCTCAATAATTTCTAAGAACGAGAATAAACCCCCCCCCCATTTCTGTACCTCTTTCATTTTATTATTTTATTTATTTTCAGTCGTATTCAGCCCAAATATAAAGTGAGTGAAAAACCCTCACTCTGGCAAATTTTCCATTTGTCGGAAAATTTACATGCAAAAAAAAGAAACCGGGAAGGATACGCTTCAGGTCGCGATAAAAACGACGAAAATGAGAGATTGCCATGAAAATTTACGAGGATAAGGATCCTATCTACAATAAGAAAAAACATTTTTAAATTCCCCTAAAGCAATTGAGCGGAAAATGAAAGTATGCCATCGAGTTTTTTCTTGCAATGGGCGTTTTTTTCTTTGCTCTCAGATAGTGTAGGTATTCAGCAAACACACGAAGTTAATCACTTTTTGTTAAAAGAAGACGAATCCAGGGAAAAAGGATAGACCTTCAGGCTGAATAGAAACGTTACCATGGATCTAATACCTACAAGTCATTTTGATTCATGTCTCGTCATAGCTATGGCGCTGAATTGTGCTGAATGCCGCTGAATTGTGTTGAATTGTGCTGAATTGTACTATACAATATTGCCACTTCTAGAAAATGCATTTAATATTTATAAAGAGCATTGCAAAAACTTGCTCCCAGTTTGATTTTTAATTTGGCGCAGAAATATTAAAGTATATTAGTCTGGGAAAATATTAGACGTGCAAATTTTTGAACTTATTTCGAAGCGCTGAGAGTAATTAAAACTGCAATGGTGAAAAAGCGATGTTTATTTTTTTCAGAATATTCTACCGTAGTGATTGTGATGAGAAGTTTTATGCATAATTTAAATTAGTTTTGTTATAGAGCTTCGTGTATTTGATGCAGATCAGTTGATGCAGATTCAACTGCTGCATTATCGCTTTTTGGTAATGGGGCATCAAGAATCGCCAAAGTTGTGACCTTACCATCTCCGATCCTTTTGAAAATTTTTGTACTTGAAGAACTAGTGACAAAAATAGTTTAAGTTCATTTTTTTTTGTTAGTTATAGCATGTTAAAGTTTTCGCAAAAATGGTGTCCGGGTTATCTTTGAAAATTCATATCTCTGGTAATTTTTATCCTACAATAATAAAATAGGGCTTATTTTAAAGGGGGAGGAATACGAATAAAAATTATTCTTGAATTTTTTTTTTCAAGGATGACGATTTTGTCCTTTATCCTTGAATATCTCAAAATCAGTTTCTTTTTTATTTTTTAATTTTTACATTTTGTAGGTTATACTGTTTTACAAAACATACCAAAAAATTAACTTGGGATCTGAATGGGATCGGGGTCAAAAAATATCGAAGAACATCAGTTCTTCTCAATTACTTTATAGGAAAAGGGTCATTCCATCAAGAATCGCCAAAAGTGTGACCTTACCATAGCCGATTCTTTTGGAAATTTATGTGCTCAAAGAATTAGTGAAAAAAAAATATAATTTCAATTTTTTGTTTCTATCTCATTTTTTTATGTTAAAGATTTCCCAAAAAAGATGTCCGAGTCCTCTTTAAAAATTCATATCTCTGGTAATTTTTATTCAAGAATAATAATTATTTTAAAGATTGTTGTTATTTTAAAGATTGTTGTTTAAAAATTGTCGCAATATGAAAAAAATACGAATAAAAATTATTCTTGAAATTTTTTTTAAAGGATAATGATTTTGTATTTTATTCTTGAATATCTCAAAATGCGTATCTTAAATTTTTTTTTTATATATTTTGTAGGTTATACTATTTTTCAAAACATATCAAAAAATTAACTTGGGATCTCAAGGTGATCGGGGTCAAAAAAATCGGAGAAGATAAGTGGTTCTCAATTGAGGCTAGTTTAGTTCTCTAATAATTTAATTCGATTTTTTTGACCCCGATCCTCTTGAGATCCCAAGTTAATTTTTTGACATGTTTTGAAAAACAGTATAATATACACAATACAGAAAAAAAAATAAATATACTCTTTTGGCGATTCTTGATGAAATGATCCTTTTTCTATAACATAATTGAGAACCACTGATGTTCTTCGATTTTTGTGACCCCGATCCCATTTAGATCCCCAAGTTAATTTTTTGGTATGTTTTGTAAAACAGTATAACCTACAAAACACAAAAAAATAAAAAAAAATTAAATATACCTATTTTGAGATATTCAAGGATAAAGGACAAAATCGTTATCCTTAAAAAAAATTTCAAAGATAATTTTTATTCGTATTTTTTTTATATTGCGACAACCTCCCCCTTTAAAATAAGCCCTACTTTATTATTCTAGGATAAAAATTACTAGAGATATGAATTTTCCAAGAGGACTCGGACACAATTTTTGCGAAAACTTTAACATACAATAACTATCAAAAAAAATGAGATAGAAGCAAAAAATTTAATTCCAATTAAGGTGTTTACAGAAAGTCCGTCTGGTATGATTTAATGTAAGCATTTTGTATGCTTGTTTCTCAGCTGGGGAGGAATTTCTCCCTTCCCAAAATCATGTTGTTTTAATCAGCAAAATCACGATAAAAATCACGTAATTTCCTATAGTGCACATATCACGTCAAGAAAAGTGATTTTATTTCAATTATGAGCCAAATCACGAATTGTTGTGAATACCCATGTCAGCAAAAGACTGTCAGCTGCATTCAGCACATGTCATTTTCAGTTACCCATAGTTTTGAAAGTGTGGGGAACGTAGATGTGAAATATTAGTTCATTTTACAAGCGATATTCAGACAAGATCCAACACGGTGAAATGATACTTCACTTTCCTTTTTCTGTACTACTAATTAGTAAAGGGTTATTCAATAGGTACATTAACAATTTTGTATTTTAATACAAACGCACCCTTAAACTTTTTTGGTGGTCTGCCAATGTCAGTCAAGGTTTATATTTTTATCATGGCGAAGTTAACGAATGAGCAACGTTTGGAAATTATCTCAATTATTCTGTGTTTTATTTAAATACAAAATTGTTATGTTCCTATTGAATAACCCTTGTGCAATCTAGTCGAACTTATACTCCTTGGCTAGTGTTTCATATAAATACAAACGAGTGTGTCACACCGAACGTACACACTTACCTGGTTAGTCTAAGGAGAGTGAGATACGTGTATGGTATCCTAATTTTAACCAGGTTAGTCTACTAAACCCACGTCATGCGTGGTCTGAAGAAAACTATACTGGAAACAGATGCAGTCGGAAGATGCCATGACATACTTACGTATAACCTAGACGTTGTCGTATTTTAGAACTAAAGGATATAAAAATTGCGAAGCTGGAATTAGTTGAAGCTGAAGTATCCATTCTAACGGTTCAGAAGCTGGAGTCCAATTAAAATATGTAGACAATACGACTGCGAGCTCGACAAATACTCATAATTCCATGAAATTTCCATAATAAGGAAAATAATCGCCTTGTATTGTTATATACTACTGTTCCGTGAAGTGTCGTTCCATCTCTTCCGATTCCCTTGTATGATGCCTCCTTAAGGACATTCCCAACTCTACGTGCAACCCGAATCTATTTGAAATCCCCGAACATGTAGAATTCCTGAGGTTCTTACAAGGATATCCAGATGATAAACGATAAAGGAAATTAAAGAACCGGAGAACTAGAATTTCAGGTCCTTGTTGGCAGATCACCGGTTTGTATATATGCGATCCAATTCTAGGGATTCTTTTATGTCGTCGTTTCAAGTAAGATGTGTACGCCAGTGTGGTACAGAACATTTCTAAGCGGCTTCCCACATCGAAATTATTCATTCAACATTTCGGGAACAGGATACTCCATGAAATTAACTTTTCGAGTTTTGATGAAAACGAAAATTATATACGAATTTGCGGTGGTAATTTGTTCGGTAGAAGAGATTATAGCGTACACTTGCTTCTGTTCCAAGGACAATAGAAACTGATGAGCTATTTAGGAGCGAAAATGAAGACGAATTATCGCCGAATGTTGTTACGTTTTGTTGGAGTAGTTCAAACAAAACAAATTTTGCCTGAAGTATAATATAATTAATTCCGAGCGAAGGGAAGGTCATCAGAATACCATGGCATAAGTCTAAAGGTAGTTGGAATGATGACGAAAAGTTAACTTAATGGTTTCAATTAAGGTCGAAACAAATTGGTTGTAACTTTGATCAACAATGAATTTGTTCACTTTGATGTTTTATTTTCATTTAGGCAACTTTATAATTACTAGCTGAACGTGCTGGATATTTCGTCAAGGATTTGATGAAGAAGAAAAAATCTGAAAGGTCCTTTAAAAGTTGAACCATGAAGCCTGGCGATATTACAACAAACATTACGGTTTCATATCACTTACATACCAGACAAGGAGCGGAGAAGGCAACCGTACTGGTGATGAAACTGTGAACTCATCAAAACCGTCAGGAATGGAGTACTAACACTTCAAGTAGGGAACAGACTGCACTTACAATAACGCTGAGAGTCAGACTAAGCAGAAGCCTTGGGAGATGCTATGTCCGATTCCAGAATAATTGAAGGCTTCAGCTGAAGATTTCCATTGAAGGAGTTAGAGTAATCGGACTTACCAGGAAGAGGGTGGAAAAGAAATCCCTGCTTTTAGTCCTCCATGAGGGCGCTCCCTTGGACGGACGGTTGGAAAGCAATTCTATTGCTCTCAACGGTCCAGGTAAGACTTTATTGTGTGCCTCTCACTGTTTGTATATTTCTTCTGGGGGTAACTCATGGGTGCAGGGGGTGAGAGGCGGACAGTTTGGTCATTAAAGAGAGGTACGGACCCCGCTGTAATGTACCGCGGAGAAATGCGCGTGAATATGAGTTGTTAACGGTAGCCCAAGTCTAGGCGTCATGCGACCCGTACCGAGGACTGGAAGGCTGCAAGGAATGCACTTGCTAACGGAGCCCCTACCACACCTGTCGACCTGATAGAGTAGCAAAACATACCGCAATAATCAGAGTTCTCTGTTGCGGTGAACTTTTCTTTCATCCTGACTCGTGGGACCAAGACATGTATATAGAAAATATAAAATTGAACGTAAATCACAAGACTGGTGATTCCCAGTTGATACCAACATCAAACGTTTCAGACGTTATTGTCAAAGATCAGGAAGTGAGCGTAGGTAAAGAAGAAGAACTCCTCAAATCTCCTTCTGAGAAGGAGGCAGGTCCAGTGGCACAAAATCTTCAAAACATGCCAAAATGACTTCGAGTCGAAGGAGGAAAAGGATTTGTGAGAAAGGACGATTTCTTCTTGGCAGAATTGAAGACGAAAAGCCGTGAAACGATGAAGTAGGTTAGGAGTATCTTAGTCAATGACCCTTTTCATGTTCCCTATACCACTAAAAATGCCGGATGGCCGACCGAAAGAGGGTGCCAAAAATGCTAGGGTGGAAGCTGCTGGCAAGAGGCAACGCTCCTTTGAAGAGGAGGGCAACATGGAAAAAAGGCGAAATGCGCGTCATCAAGACACCCAACACCCTTGTGGGTCATTGGAGTCAAGGCATGAAGTAGCTCAAGGAAGTAAGTACGATGAATGCTACCCCAAAGGAATCCAGCTTTCCGGCGTTTTCCAAAGCGGATTTAAACTGCACCAATCAAAAAAACACAGAAAATCGTTTTGTAATGAAATATTCTTAAGAATAGCAGGAACAGTTTTAGAGTCGTCGGCGTAAAACAAAATATTCGAGTCAGAGATAACCGAACTCACTTTGTTAATATGTAAAATAAATAAAAGCGGCCAAAAGTGACTGCCTTGAGGAACTCCAGAAGTATTAGAGATCAGAAAGGAAATCGTCCCTGTTAGGTACGCCATGGCAAATTGGATCTGATCCAATTAAAAAACAAACGAAGCTTAAACCATTTTAAGGAGCATCGAGGTTCGAGCTGGATTTCCTTATTTGAAGGGAAGTTTTCCCAAATGACTGGCTCTTCGAGATAACTTCACTTGATGGATGTTCCTATAGAAGAATATAAGATTCGTGTAGATACAAACAAGCAGTGAACGGGACTTACAGTGCTTCAGATGTATAACGTTTTTATTGAGGTCTGTACTAGCTGACACCTTATATTATAATAAAATAATGTAATTTAATAATTGTAAGACCCATCCCTCTTATGGTTGGACGATAAGTTAGCAAATATCTGTAAAAGAAAACGTTGAGGCGCTTCCAGAGATAACATTTAAATCGGATAACAGGATCAACGTAATGTAGTAAAAGCAATCGGAGGAATATCAACGAAGAAGTCCAGGGAATTACGGTAGAAGGGAAGGAAGGGAAGGAAGGGAAGGAAGGGAAGGAAGGGAAGGAAGGGAAGGAAGGGAAGGAAGGGAAGGAAGGGAAGGAAGGGAAGGAAGGGAAGGAAGGGAAGGAAGGGAAGGAAGGGAAGGAAGGGAAGGAAGGGAAGGAAGGGAAGGAAGGGAAGGAAGGGAAGGAAGGGAAGGAAGGGAAGGAAGGGAAGGAAGGGAAGGAAGGGAAGGAAGGGAAGGAAGGGAAGGAAGGGAAGGAAGGGAAGGAAGGGAAGGAAGGGAAGGAAGGGAAGGAAGGGAAGGAAGGGAAGGAAGGGAAGGAAGGGAAGGAAGGGAAGGAAGGGAAGGAAGGGAAGGAAGGGAAGGAAGGGAAGGAAGGGAAGGAAGGGAAGGAAGGGAAGGAAGGGAAGGAAGGGAAGATCCAGTATATCCACAGGCGAATTAAGAACTGTTTAAAAAAGGCGATTTGATTTAGTTAAACTCTCGTCGCCAGAAGGATATACCATTGATGATCAATGAGTTAAATGTTATTACACACATCCTGTTAAGTCATATACCACGGACGGAAATGCAAATTGAACACCTACCTTCTAGAAAGATCCATAAAGATATCAACCGTTTGTAATCGAAAAAGTTGAGTGAGAGGTAGTTAAGGGTGGTAGTTTATATTTAAAGAAATACATGAGTGATTAAAACCGTGAGAATTGATCCACATCCATTTTCAAAAAAACTATTCCCAACTATCCTTTTAGATCCATGTCAGTGGTTGGAAGATGGGCTAAGAAGTCACGACAGAATAATTTTAATCGGATGAAGGGATAATGAAATCCCTAAAAATACCTCCTGAATTGGACTGTAGCGCCGAAGAAGAAGAACTAATTGGGGCTACACGGCCATAAAAAGGGTCTACTTGGGCTGCAGCTTAATAGAATCATCGTCATGAACACGGTGGATCAAAATCGTAAGTCGCGTTCACTTGTTGACTTTTAAAAGTGATATGATGTGATTCGAATTTGATAGGGTTGTAACGGCTGTACTGAACAAGGGTTCGATGGAGGAAGATATTTCCCTGAATTTTTGTCTTGTCCGAAATTCTCCTCTTCAAGCCATCTATCTGTGAAATTGCTTTGTAAGGGTGTTTCCATGCGTATCTTATGGACCTTACGGGGAAGGCAAAGAAAAGGTCAGGTATGCTATTTTCTCAAAACTACCTAAAGAATCTACGAAACTTCTAGAGCTCGTTGTTCCCTCAGTTGGTGGTATTCAAGGGCGAGAAGGAGTGATAATATCACATTCACATCTCGATTTAAACGAAACGAACGACCTTCCATTTGTCCTTTCTTAAAATTGAAACGGGACGAAATACGGAAGGAAAGAAGTTCCGGGAAATTTTATCGCCTTTGTGAGCTATCATAAGTGCGACGTGCACTGTTTAGGTGATTTTCTTCACTTTTTGCACACCTTTCACCTGGGAGTTAGGAGGTGCGAGCATTATCACCAAGGCCATGTTTTTCGTATTTCCTTGTCTTACCGGCGATGTTCCATACTTCTTTTATTTTGTTCTCCGAGTTAAGTGGCCATACATATGATTCCCAGGGTACCATAGGTAGCAAATGTGTGTGGGTGCGTAGGAGGAGCACAGGTACGAATATTTTTCGTGTTGCCAGAAAATATTGCGAAAGTGGTCGGTGTCTTGATGTGATCGTAAAAATTTGATATAAAAAGAAAGCACGCACGTCGAAAAGCAGGAAAAAGGTCAAACCATCGCGGAAAATATTTGAAATTCAATGCTGAGAGTTGAATGATGATTTTGATGGGATATGGGAAAATGGACGGGCAGGTATCTTGTTGATGAAAGGAAGTCGTTACGAAGGAACTCCTCTTCTTCTTGTATATTTGTTAAAAATATTGTTGTCGTACAGCGTCAATATTAAGTGAAGCGAAATGAATTCGAGAGAACTTATCTTGACGGCTTTTTTTTGGTTATTCTATTATTGGTTCGTTAGTAGGTACCTGTTCGTAGGGCTTTTATGTTGCCTTGACAAATGGCTGACTTCCTAGGTAATGACGAAGACAAATTTGTGAAGTGTGATGAAAGTCCTTACCTGGAAAAAGAGAGAAAAAAAAGTTAAGAAATTGCGAGTCTTTTTAAGGAAAAAAACCAGGTGAAGTTATTTAAAGAAATTTGTGAACAATTCAAGGTAGTGGGATAAGAGATGAAACAATCAGAATCATTTGAATATAATTTGGCACCCTTATCTTATGAAGGTTCTTCCAAGTTACAACTTTCATTCTTTCAGTTTAATTGGTCCTCTGTTCTAAAGAATTGGTTTGAACTGTGTGGAGAGGGCTCATAGCTGCATTGTTTTAAAAAAAATTAATTTTCAATCCAATTTTTACTTGAAATTTAATTTTTTCAAGTAAAAGTACAAATTTCAATCACTTTTACACGAAATTACAGGCATTAGTAAATTATTCATGTACTTTTCAACTGAACCGTACAATTTACATTAAAAGGCTCACAAAATTACGCAACATTTCGTGTAAAATTAACTATATGTACATATGAATTGAAAATTACGTTCTTTTTCGTGTAATTCTACTTATCTATTTGAGTTTCACGACGAAAAACATGTAATATAAGAAACCACCAAGTTGGACGCTTCGTTCGATTATGTTTTCTACTGAAATGAAAATGAAACGCCTTCGGTGGCGCAGTGGCTACGCGCGTCAAACCTACGCAGCAAAACCGGAATTGATCGCGGGTTCGATTTCTACCTATAGCCAAGTGTTTTATTAGGAGTAAGTAAGTAAGAAATAATATTAGAAGTAGAAATAGTGTATCTTAAAGAGTGCTAAATTTACACTTTTTTAGAATGTAAATTCAAGAGAATATCCAGTTAATTTGCTGCTTTCGAAGTTGAAATTTACTGATTGCAAATTGAAATTTACTGTCCGATAATAGAAAATTACATTCAAATTGACTATTACATTCCAATGTAAATTTACTTGAAAAGGTGTGTCATATTTGCCTACTATCCAAAACATGTAAAATTCAATGGATTTTTTTACTGTGTGAATAGAATATTAAGATTTTACCCACTGTTGCAGAATTCGCCGTTGCGCAATTTTAGCCATGATTGGAGGAGGTCGTTCTCGGAAAAACAGGTGCTTGAAAAATACTGGGAATATAACACAGATGTGCACCAAATCTTTGTAGATTTGAAACAAGCATATGACAGTATCGACAGTATGGTACTGTACCAAATCATGCTTGATTTTGGAATTCCACCAAAATTTAGTTCGACTAACGAGACTCACTCTAGATGGGAGGCGCTAACGAGCTGTAGGACTTCTAGGGCACTCTGGCCAAGGTTGAACAGACGGAAGACTAGGGAGATATTGACATGGTGTAGGGGAAGTCTGCGGCTACTTGTCTGAATACTGACAGGGCACTGCTTGCTAGAGAAGTATGCTATGCGTATGGGGATCGCTGGCTCTGGCTGAGTTGGGTGGGCAGTCTTTTCTTTGACAATTTGGATGACCTGAGGTCAATAGGGCATGATAAGCTAGTCAAGTTCGTTAGTGACCTGGGTTGTATAGGGGATGTTTAGTGACCTACGAGGTTCTGAAGGGATCGCTATGTACCCTTTTGGTGCCTAGTGTACGCGGTGGTTCAGCGCTTCGTCCCTTCTTAAGACTAAAACTAAAACTAACGAGACTCACAATGACGAACACTGAATCGCAAGTAAGAATACAAACCGATTTCACAACCAGCTTTCGAACGAAATGTGGTTTAAAGCAGGGAGATGGTCTAGCCCCATTCTTTTCAAGAGAGTATGAGTATGTCATCCGAAAAACCCCAGTCGACACCAATGGGACACTACTATTCAAGTCCACCCAACTAGTAGCATACGCTGACGATATAAGCATCCTCGCAAGATCCTTCCCTAGTGCTAAGGAGGTATTTGTCATTCTTCACTCCGCCTCAAAAGAAGTCGGGTTACGCATAGACGAAAGTAAAACAAAAATAATGGCGGAAACAAGAAAGAGAACGCCAATCAGACAGAATGTAACAATTGCGGAGTATAATTTGGAGAGTGTGGACAACTTGATATATCTTGGGGGCTAATTTAGCAAAAGACGGCAACGAAACGGACGAAATCAAACGACGGATCATGCTAGCAAATAAAACGTATTATTTGGTACTTCCAATAATGAAATCCAAGAAAGTGCACAGGAACAATAAGCTGCGAATATATAAAACTATTATACGACCTGTGCCCTGTTATGGTATCGAAATGTGGACATTAACGCGAACTTCCGAAAAAGCAGTTAACACATTCGAAAGAAAGGTCCTCCGAAAAATTTTTGGACCCGTAAAGGAAGGAACGGACTGGCGAATAAGATACAACCATGAGCTGTATCAACTCTTCGAGGAGCCAGAAGCCTCAACGTTCATCAAACTACGTAAACTGCAGTGGGCTGGCCATGGAGAGCGGATGGAAGACAGAAGAATCCCCAAGCGTGCTCTTAAAGGCAAAGCGAGTGGTAACAGGCCAGTAGGCAAACCACGCAAGTGATAGGAAGACTCGGTTGATGAAGACAGCAAAGCCATCTTAAAAATTAGCAGCTGGAGGACGCGGTGTTTGGATCGAGACGATTGGAGGCGACGACTTCAGGAGGCCAGGGCCCGACTTGGGCTGTCGCGCCATTGATGTTGATGATGGAGGAGGTGGGGTCTGATACCGGTAATCCCATTTGATAGTGGTTCTCAGCTAAGAGAGATCCTCGTTCTTGATCGAAGGACGACCACTACGCCATTTTCCAATTTCAACCTTCCTGTTTGGAGTCCGTTCCAGCTTGCGAGTACAAATAACCCGAACCTTACTCTGTCATTGTTCCAGAAGCCAATGTTTGTCCGTCGTTAAAGTTGATGGCATTAATTCCATCTGCATCTGACGTACTCTTCCTGTTTGTAGTATCGCTTTAAGTTATTAGGCCAGCGTAAATCCATTTTGCAATTTTTTCGCAGGGAGCTAGGACATACGACTCTTTGAGAACTTTTTGGCTAAAGTATTGGAAGAGTTCCTGATCGAAACAGTTTTTTTAACTCCATTTGTTCGGTTGAGTAGTTAGAACTGGACTTCTGCAGTAGTTCCGGTCCATCCCCCGACATATTTTGGTCCTAGTTCATTACATACAGGACTTCAAACATTTTTTTAATGCATCTCCATTAGCAGATCATAGCTCCCTAGTTCCTAAGCAACTTTGCTCTGTCACTGTGATAGTCAGAGTTTTAATATAAGGTGAACTACTTCTCCATAGTAAAAATGCTTGTACTTCAGGCTTGATTTTCCAATCATTGATTTCCAGTGATATGTCCGTCCAACCCAAAGGCCGACTCGAACCTAGTGTCATGGTATATCCGAAGTTAATGCAATCTCACGGAACCTACCCACCGTTTATGAGTTTTATTGTAAGATGAAGACAGAACTGCTCAATCATCGTATTAAGGTCAGGTCAGGCCATGATTGCAGTTACTCGTGGATGATTGAAGTTCTTTTTAGAACCTTTTTTCTCGATTGTTTGCCACCGTATGTCCTCCTATAGAAGCGCATTCAGTCCTACTGCATCCTTCTCGACATTACAGGCACAACTAGTTCGCTATCATGATGCAAGGATGCTTGCTCCTTTGGTCGACTTTATTACCACGTCCTTGTTTGCCTTCACTCTAACAGAAAATCCGAAATTTATGTACTTCCCAACGTCTAAGAAAGAATTTGTGATGCTCTTCGTACCAGAAGTCGGCAGTATATTATAAAGTAGAGAGCAAAAAAAGGACGAAGACGGGGTTGTTTTATGGCGTTCGAGGGATTTTCAACGCCAAGGCAAGGAGTTCCGACCAGAAAGGAGCTATTTTTATTGAGGTCCGGCTGTACAACATTAATTTGGGAAAGTACCTAGCAAACGCGATACAAATCTTTTGCTCATTTTCCACTCAAACGGATATCACCAGAGTTCGAAATGTGTACTGCCCAGCTCTTTGACCAGGTCTTATTTACGAGTATAATCTGTCGTCTTTCGTTCGAATCTGAATTCCAAGTTGGGAAATTAAAATCGAGGTTTCTTTATTTTCATTCCAGGGCAAATTAATTAAAAAAGTTTTCCACGGTCCTTACCGCAACAATACGGAAAAAAAGTTTGCAATGTTTTGATAAGTTGCCTGGGCACATCGAACAGTTTTATGGTGATAATGTTCTAGGAAAGATAGAACAAACTGATAGGTACGAAAAGTTTTTATCCTTTTCGAGTAAAGCGGTAATTAAAATTTTAGCTGGAAGCATAGCGTGTAATTCAACGTTTAGTTAGCAAAAAGGACCTGTTTCCGAACCTTTTGCTCTAATAACGTCCGAGTTTCAATGAGGAATGAAGGTGATCTCAATTGAAAAAGGAGGATAACTTCCAAGGACCCCACACTATTTCCAACACAATTACTAGTTCTTGGTGAATAAAAACTTAGTTTCCTTTGTGGTACCTGCTAATTATCAATTTTGTCTGAAAAACCCTTAGCAAGTGTCCACTATGATAAGATAATGCTGCCCTAATTCCCGGAATTTTTCTTTCTATTGATTATATTAGAGTAGAAAAACAATTCGCCTGTAGACAAAAGAATCGAAGGAGACGAATCTTTCGCAGTAGACAGTTTGGAGCCCATTTCTCATGCACGAATTCGAGTCACGTAGATCAAATCATTTGTTCTGGAAACCTTTAGCGCCAATGGCAGACATACATATCGGCTCTATGGTTGCCAAACGAATACTCAAGTGGTGCCAAGAAACAGCCCAATATCATTGAAAAAGTAGCACCGGAACGACCGACAAGAAGCCAAGGAAGCACCACCTACTGAACAAAAATCTTAAAATTCAATTCCAAACTCCTGATTGCGTACTTCCATTTTAATTAATTAAAACGCGAAAGAGAAAAGCCTTTTGTTCGTCCGAATCTCGCCACGCTAAGCAGTGGTATTATCGAACCGTAGGAAATCGAATCGGACAAGGCTATTCCGACTTTCGAAGCCAGCTTTATCCGAAAGTGGTAAGTCGGCAAGGCCCTAAGTAAAGCCAATCAAAGCCAGACACGATTCGAATGGTGTCGTATTCCGGTTTCTAATTAGCGAACTGTCTGCGTTTCAGCTTTGCTCACAATGTGATAATATGCTCCACAATTTCATGGTAATTATAGTCGTCCCTGGATTTCCATCCCCATAGCTTGGACCGCTCATTAATCATGCAGAAGACACAATGCTTTATTGCTCGAGGTGTGTGCCGACCACGGAAAAAAAATCCATCCGATTTATGGCCATAATGCGAGCCATTCTAGGCCGGACCATAAGGACTATTATATCCAGGACGAAATCGTGTTCGGAAATACGGGGTGGCGGCCGATTTAAGCTTGTAGGCATTTTTTCACTTGACCTAGTCAACTCGACTAAATCCAACTATCCACACTACCACTCCACTCCACTCCACCAAACCACCTCTAAATCTACCAGACGTCTTTCGGTACTAGCATCAGCATTTTTAAGCTTCTCGATGCTTTGCTTGCTGATTTGCTCCACTCCACCTAATCAGACTTCGTTTGGGGGTTGCATTTGTATGGTTCTAGAGGTGGTCTTTTAGTTCCTGCCAACCAAAGGGTTTAGCGTGTCTTATTGACTGAGCTGGACATTTTGTTCCTATTGTTAGCGATTGAAAATTCAAAGATACTGTTGGTCCGGATGTTATTTTCCGGTCGCCTGGGAAAGAATTTGACCTTTTGTTCTGTTGGATCAAGTGGTGATTGTATTGATCTTAGGGGGTGGAAAATCTTTTGCTTAATTTTGGTACTTAGTTTATGGCGTCAAGAAATCGGAGAAGAAACTGTAACCACCAGAAGGGTTACTGAAGAGACTTTTTTTTCGTCCACTCTACTTTTCGGGGCGTTTCCAGCATGTTAATCTTTTGCTTTGACTACCCTTGCAGGTTCAGGTGAAATTAATCACTATTAAACTACAGCAAGCCTTTCTCGTAATCTGATCAAAACCATGCATAAAGATCATGTTCCGTAACAGAGACCCTTGAAATAATTCGGCGTATGTTGCAGATTATCTCATCAAACCCAAGAAATATGTCGAAAACTGTGAAAAAGTATGCAACCCCCTTACACCGCGTTAGGATTGAATATCTATAAATCCTGAAATTAACTTTTTGGCGATTATATATTAAGCCTTAGGAAATAAAAATCAATTCGATAGTTCATCAGATCTAAGAAATATGTAGAAATTTATGAAAAGGTATGCAACACGACCTTGGAGGTTGAATATCAGAAATTCCTAAAATAGCTTTGTAGGCTATTCTATGAAAACTCTGCAGAAATTAAAGTTAATTTGATATCTCATCAAATATAAGAGATATGGAGAAAATTGAGAAAACGTGTACAACCCCCTTACACCGAAAGAAGTTTTTAGATAAACATAAAACGAAGCTCGAGGAAGAAAAAACCAATTCGATGTCTTATTACTCCTAAGAGATATGGCGGAATTTGTGAATACGTGTTCCACGCTCTTACATCCTCTTAAGGATCGAAAAAGGAAAAAAACTTGAAAACGGGTTTTAGGCGATTATAAAATAATGCCGTAGAAGTGAAAAGTTATGCTACAGTGGCGAGACATGAAATGTTTCCACCCAAAAAATTATCTATAAGTGCGAAATTATTATAAAAATTTTGATCGGTAGATAAAATACGTTTATTACAATATTAAATAATAATATTAACTATATAAAATATATAGTTTGAGTTTTGTTTATGGAAGTATTGGCCAGATATATGAATTGTTCACTTTCTACTCAAATTTTATAGAAATCGTTTAACATGAAATACTGAAAATAACTTCTCAATATTTAATTTTTCTGAATATCTTTTTTATTTTTCATAGGATATGTGATATAATAATCTGAAATAAGTCGATTTTAATATTTTGTGGTGCTTCCTTTACTTTTGATAACCGCCTTTATCCTTCTAGGCATAGAGTTCACCAGATCCTGGAGTGTTTCAACGGTTATCTCCTCATACCAAACTTTTTCAAGCAATTTCAAGAGCTCTTTCTTTGAAGTCGGTTTTGCTTTTGATATTCTGACCTTCATAATGGACCATAGATTCTCGATGGGGTTGAGATCGGGGCTATTACAGGGCCAGTCGAGTGTTAAAAGTGCAGCTTCGGCAATAAAATCCTTAATCTACGAAGGAAGGAGATGAAAAAATTATACCTTTTCATATGAAACCAATTCAGAACATTGCCAGTATTAATACAATATATAAACTTACCAAGTTGGCACGATGGCATGGTGCAGAATCATCTTGAAATATGCACTCATCGGTGAACGATAAATGATTTTCAATCGAAGGAAATAAATTGTTGATCAAAATATTTTTATAGGCTACAGCGTTCACTGTGCCTTGAAGAAAGGCCAGCTCTCCCACTCCGTAAAAGGAAAAGCATCCCCACACCATAATTCCAGCCGGATGTTTTACTGTTGGTCTAATGCACTCATCGCTGTATCGCTCTCCAGGTCTTCGTCTTACGTACTGCAATCCGTCTGATCCGAACAAGTTCTCATCAGAGAAAATAACACTTCTCCAATTCATTTCTGTCCAGATTTCGTATTTTTTGGCCCATTGCAGTCTACTTTGCCGCATTTTCGGTGTTAAAAATGGTTTTTTTGCGGGCTTAGCCGCCTTCAAGCCAGCCTCCCTCAGGCGATTTCGGACAGTATGAACACCGATGACAGTTCCTCCGGCTCTTAGGTGTTCCCCTCGAATATCCACAGCAGTTTTAAAACGATCCCGAAGACTGGCGTGCTTTATAGCCCGATCTTCTGCGGCAGTCGTAATTTTTTTCCTTCCACTACCTTTCTTACGCTTCAAACAACCAGTTTTCTTGAAACTCAGCAGAAATCTACCTACAGCGGTGTGACTGAACCCTACCCTAGCTGCTATCTCACGAGTGCTTAACTTATCCTCGGAAAATGCGATTATTTGGGATTTCACTAACTCATCCATTTTGCCTTTTTTCACCATTTTTCTGTTTTCTAATTATTGTCGACCGATAGCTTTAACGTACAAATTTTAACTGACCTAATTTTAAGGATAAGGTTTACCTCTAAACAAAAAAAATACCTGTTTACCACTTTTCGCAAAATTTCCTGGAAAGGAGCACTTAAAAACGATTTTTATACTCTAGATGAAATCATATAGAGTATTATTATACTCTAGATGAAATCATATAGAGTATTATAAGTTTAATCCAGCCGAAAAGTTTGTAACGCATAGAACCAAGCCTCGGACGAAAAAAAGTTATATATTATTTTTTGTTTATTTGTGGCCAAAAACCTCAAATCCGCCTGACGTCCGTCCGTCCGTCCGTCCGTCCGTCCGTCCGTCCGTCCGTCCGTCCGTCCGTCCGTCTGTCCGTGAACACGATAACTCAAGAACGCCTTCACCTAGGATCTTGAAATTTTGAATCTGGATGTTTGGTTGAATTTGTAAGGCTAAGTTCGTTAACGGGCAAAATCGTCCTACTCCTTCGGGTAGCTGCCATACAAAATGTCCTTAAAACACGTGTTCAAGAATATTGGTCGATAACTTCAGAAGGGTTTAAGCTACGACTTTGAAATTTTGTATCTATTATTTTTCTAATAGTTAGAGATAAATATATGAATATGAAGAAAATCCTGTTAGTCCTTCGTGTAGCTGCCATACAAATATCCTGTCAAAATGTATTCACTTAATTTACGAAACTCACTATAACTCAAGTAATCTTTTAGCTATCAATTCGGAATTTTATACAAGTTATTTTTGAGTGAAAAGAAAGTTCGAGTTTACTATTCAGCGAAATCCTTTTACTCCTTCTGGTAGCTGCCATACAAAATATCCTTAAAACACGTGTTCATGAATATTGGCCGATAACTTCAGAAGGGTTTAAGCTACGACTTTGAAATTTTGTGTGTGTTAATTTTCCAATAGTTGGAGCTAAAAGTATGATTATGAAGAAAATGCTATTAGTCCTTCGTGTAGCTGCCATACAAATATCCTGTCAAAATGTCTTCACTTAATTTACGGAACTCACTATAACTCAAGTAATCGTTTAGCTATGAATTCGGAATTTTGTACAAATTAGTTTTGAATGAAAATGAAGTTAGGCTTTACTATTCAGCGAAATCCTTTTACTCCTTCTGGTAGCTGCCATACAAAATGTCCTTAAAACACGTGTTCAAGAATATTGGCCGATAACTTCAGAACGGTTTAAGCTACGTCTTTGAAATTTTGTATGTATTATTTTTTCAATAGTTGCAGCTAAATGTATGAATATGAAGAAAATCCTATTAGTCCTTCGTGTAGCTGCCATACAAATATCCTGTCCAAACGTCTTCACTTAATTTACGGAACTTACTATAACTCAAGTAATCTTTTAGCTATGAATTGGAAATTTTGTACAAATTAGTTTTGAGTAAAAACGAAGTTCGAGTTTACTAATCAGCGAAATCCTTTTACTCCTTCTGGTAGCTGCCATACAAAATGTTCTTAAAACACGTGTTCAACAATATTTTTCGATAACTTTTGAACGCTTCAAGCCACGAATTTCAAATTTTGTACACGTTCATTTTTAAATGGTTCCAAGGAAAAGGATAAATATGTAAGTAATCGAGTGAGTCCTTCCTGCACCTCCCATGTGAAAGTCCTTCAAAAAGGACATTTTTTTTATGACTTACCCAGTTCAAGATATGAAATTACACACTGAATATTGTCTTTTAGTTTTGAGTAGCAATCTAATGGGAGTCCTTAATAAAGGACATACAACATGCACACACGTAATTCTACTTTATCCCCAACTACAATATAAATCGGAGTTCAGTATTCATCTAGAGTATTATACGATTGGCTTGCAGCCGATCGTGACTGCAGTATGTTTATAAGTTTAATCCAGCCGAAAAGTTTGTAACGCATAGAACCAAGCCTCGGACGAAAAAAAGTTATATATTATTTTTTGTTTATTTGTGCCCAAAAACCTCAAATCCGCTTGACGTCCGTCCGTCCGTCCGTCCGTCCGTCCGTCCGTCCGTCCGTCCGTCCGTCTGTCCGTTAGCACGATAACTCAAGAACGCCTTCACCTAGGATCTTGATATTTTGAATCTGGATGTTTGGTTGAATTGGTAAGGCTAAGTTCGTTAACGGGCAAAATCGTCCTACTCCTTCGGGTAGCTGCCATACAAAATGTCCTTAAAACACGTGTTCAAGAATATTGACCAATAAGTTCGGAACGCCTAAAGCTACGACTTTGAAATTTTGTACGTGTTACTTTTTCAGTAGTTGAAGCTAAATGTATGATTATGAAGAAAATGCTGTTAGTCCTTCGTGTAGCTGCCATACAAATATCCTGCCAAAATGTCTTCACTTAATTTACGAAACTCACTATAACTCAAGTAATCTTTTAGCTACGAATTCGAAATTTTGTACAAATTAGTTTTGAGTGGAAACAAAGTTCGAGTTTACTAGTCAGCGAAATCCTTTTACTCCTTCTGGTAGCTGCCATACAAAATATCCTTAAAATACGTCTTCAAGAATATTGGCCGATAACTTCAGAAGGGTTTAATCGACGTCTTTGAAATTTTGTACGTAGTATTTTTTCAATAGTTGGAGCTAAATGTATGATTATGAAGAAAATCCTATTAGTCCTTCGTGTAGCTGCCATACAAATATCCTGTCAAAACGTTTTCTTTTAATTTACGGAACTTACTATAACTCAAGTAATCTTTTAGCTATGAATTGAAAATGTTGTAGAAATTAGTTTTGAGTAAAAACAAAGTTCGGGTTTACTTATCAGCGAAATCCTTTTACTCCTTCTGGTAGCTGCCGTACAAAATGTCCTTAAGACAAGTGTTCAACAATATTTTTCGATAACTTTTGAACGCTTCAAGCTACGAATTTGAAATTTTGTACACCTTCATTTTTGAATGGTTCCAAGTAAAAGGATAAATATGTAAGAAATCGAGTGAGTCCTTCCTGCACCTCCCATGTGAAAGTCCTTCAAAAAGGACTTTTTTTTTCTATGACTTACCCAGTTCAAGATATGAAATTAAACACTGAATATTGTCTTTTAGTTTTGAGTAGCAATCTAATGGCAGTCCTTAATAAAGGACATACAACATGCACACACGTAATTCTACTTTATCCCCAACTACAATATAAATCGGAGTTCAGTATTCATCTAGAGTATTATACGATTGGCTTGTTTTTACCTGGAAACATTTCATGTCTCGCCACTGTATATCTAATCAGACCTGAGGTATATGGCAGAATTCGTGAAAATGTATACAAACCCTTAGTGGTCGAATTTAAAAAAATCCTGAAAACGTTTTTTAGGAAATTATATAAAGATTCCGTAAAATAAAAGTTAATTCAATATTTTAGAAGACCTAAGAGATATGACGAAATTCGTGAAAATATATGCATTCAATTTGTTTCCTCTTCCGTACGCCAACTTTTTTGTTTTAATTACTTTTCGAGTAGATGTCTATACGCTTACCAAGTTTGAACTTTCTAGCATAAGCCGTTCTTTAGATAGGAGAAACACCTCCACCTCCGTACCATACTCCCTCTAAAAAAGTATATTTTTCCAACATGCTACTACTATCAGCTTTCAGCTATCCATCATTATGGGTTCTTGAGTTATAGAAATCGAAAATTTTTCATTTACACCTCCTCTCACACCCCCATCCCTTAAGAAGTGTCCACTTAAAGGGGGGTACCCAGTCTACCCACGACAAATTAACTTAATAGCTCAAAAGGTTTGGGTGGTACGAGCCTTCAAACGATTTTACGTACGGCGTACAGATGGACTGAAATTCATGGAACAAGAAAAAAAGTTTCGGGGTAGAACTTCTTTTTTAAAAATCGATCACAGGACGTATTATTGAAATAATAAACAAACTACTATACCCTTGAATAGTATTGAATTGCCGACATATTCTTCGAATATCGTTATCGCGCCGACACCGTCCCAAAATCTTAAGACTGAAATTTGCAGGCCACATCGAAGGTTTGAAGAGAAAAGGTGCAAATATTTTTGTACCAGTAGTTTCCACAAAAATCATTTCACGTCGACAAATTTTTATTATGCAATTGTAGTAAATCCTAATGTAATTTAATTTTAAGGTAAGGTTAGGGTACTTGTTTTTGTTATTATACGAGATTGTGTTTATAGATTAATGATAATGTGTAGTTGAATGGATTACCTTAGTTTTAGTTTTAGGAAGGGGCGCAACGCTGAGTTGCAGCGCACACTAGTCACCAAAAGAGGGCCCATAGCGATCCCTTAATATCTACGTTTTTCAACCGGCGTTTAAAGACCAAACTATTTTCGGGGAATCAATAAAACCGATATCTGTCGATACGATATGGACAGAATATCGTATACATACCATACCACACCACGTTTACACGAATAGCTCAACACCTCGCGTTACATGATTTCCTAAATTACCCCATTGTCTTACCTACCTTTCGACAGGACTATAGCAAAACCACAAAATAACACCAACATACCCCATTCTCCAAAAACCCTCAGCGGTTGATACTATCGTCAGCCACCCACGAACTTCAATCTTCACATTCGAAATTCGAATTGATAGACCCAGTCAACTGCAATATAAATCGACGGAATATCACAGCATCTTCTAATACTTCTTGCCGCCTTGCTCCAGCGATATAAGCATAATTTTCAGAAAATGCGATTGAAGTGAAAGCTCATTCGATCGGAAAATGATACGAAGAAGAAAAAAACACGAAAATTCTCTCAAGGATCTTTCCATCGTCGAAGATTGGACGTGAATATTCAACACGAAGTTCGAAAGATAATTTCTACAAGATGATGTGGTATACGTTTGGAAAAAATTCGCACTTGAGGTAGCTCATTGCCACGTTTACAACCCGTTCGAATAGGGAGAATTTGAGAGCTACATATCCGGAAAATTAATGCTGTCTCCTAGGGAAAACTTTGTACACGCGAATACACACTGGAAAATTGATTCAGGATCGAATTCGAAAAATTTAACGTGTCGAAATATATTCCAGGACAGTAGCTGATTTAAAGTCACGAAAATTGCATAGTGTTTTTTCGTCCCTCTCTAACTCTTTCAGGAACATATGTCGCTTTTTTTTCTCCTATGTTCTTTTTTAGTCCAAAAGTGATAAGCCCATCAGGATTAAAAACTTTCGAAATTCAACTTCGAATTTTCGAAATTATTTTCGAATTTCGAAAATGATTTTCGAAATCGAAATCTTTGACGCTGATATTGCAAGTACTTACCTATCTATAGATGTTCTTTTTACGACTGCTCGACATTTTAATCAATACCCTCTCTATTCTCGAATATATGGATATGCTGAAAAGCAGTCAATTCACAATTATTCTATGGTTGCTGCGTCGCAGAGCAAAGATGAAAACAATTTCAAATTAAGGGCACTTAAATTATGAGTGTGTGCTGTGTGTGCAAAGTTTTTAATTTCGAATTTCTGTTTGAAAATAAACATGAGATCCATGCAACCACGCATAGAAAAGAGGAGCTAGGGGTAGGATATTGTTGGCAGGCTTTTATTTATTACGTTTGTTCTGCGATGCAAGCTAATAAAACTTCAATTGGAATCAGTCTGATTGGTTGAATGCCAGTTAAATTACAAGTACCCAGCTCATATCCTTCTCATTGTGCTCACATACCAATAAGAGGGTGGAAATCTAAGGGAGTGCGAGCTTATAAATTGAAAATGTGATGTTATTTTTACACCTTTCAGACTCATCAAAATTTAATGATGTGCCGGCTCAATTTTGTTTTGTTTATTGCGTATTGAAGGAATTCTTTTAATTAGAGCACAGTAATCGGTTGCATGCATGTGTGAAGAATGTGTTTTAATAGGTTCATATTATACGGAAACGCAAATTAAAACTTTTTAGTTTATTTCCAACGAAAATGGATAAGCGAAGTGAGGGTTAAGGGTTACGCGAAACAATTACAGGTCTTAATTATTATAACAATGCCTACAATTAAAAGTACTTAATTATTATAACAATGCTCCTTCAACTTTTCTTTCAAAAATTTGAACAACTGCTCTTCTTCTTCAACTAGCTACCAAACAGAAGTCGTTAAAGAATTGGCGATTCGACATACTTATTGAAATGCTGGTTAACGATTATTTTACTGAAAAACAAAATCGATGACTGATTCTTTCTTCTTGATAATATAAAACGCCATTCATACAAGGCTAAATTTAATGATTTGGTATTAATTTAAACCATTTTAGCAATTGAGCAATTCTTTTTTTTTTCATAAAGTGCAACTATGGCGTGAGCAAATCACCATCGAGTTTCTATGAAAGCCCGTTAGGAGTGAAAGCCAAAATATACCCTTCGTATTTGAAAACATTCTAGATGTGAAATTACTTAATCACCTTACCTGACTCATTGAAGTTTCGTTTATCTATTAAAGTGTGGATTGCAGTCCAAGTAAGTAAAGATCTTAAATTTTGCAAATAAAGCAATGTTTGCATTTAATTTAAATTTAAAATGGTAAACAGTATCGATCGATAGTTTCGTTTTAGTAGTTCAACAAGTCTTGGATAGTAGAACAATTATAAAGTCTTAATTACACTTTATTAAAAAAAAGAATTACCCTAGTAAAGAAATGATTTTAGTTAAATGAGGATAACTTTTAAAATAATCAAGTTAGCGTGATAAATTTACCTTATAACTAAAGGTGACAAAATTGAATTTCATGGAACTAGGAAAATAGTTTAGACAACGATACCGTTTTATAGATAAATGACTATGAATCGAAATAACGTAGAAACGCATTGATGCTAGTCGTACCAACAGTTTCGTCAAGTTAGAGTTTTCTTTTAGAAAACATCATTTTAATATAGTGTTTGAGTAAAAGATTTATTCGGATTATTTTACCTGATGAAAATGTTAAGACATTGAAAACAAAGCCGGTACTCGATTTTCGATGGATTTTATTTTAACTCTCTCTTAAATTACCAACTCGTCCAATCCTTTTTTTGATATTTGAAGAAAAGTATCTCAGTATCTCATTCCATCGCCTACAGAACTTACGTAAAATTCGACAAAATAATCAAAAGGAAAAAGGAAAAATCGTTATTGTACTTTATATAATCTAACCTTTTGCCAAACAATTTCGGGGAAAATTTCGTAGAATCTATACAGTCGATTCCTCGGGAATTTCCACGAAATCCTTAAGTTCATTTCCATTCAATCTGTACAAACTGCTTTCATTCGATAAATGCCAGTCGCAGAAAACATTTTCTTTATTTTTTTTCTGTCCTTTTCACATTTTCGCCGTCACACAAAGATTTTCCTTTTTGGATAATTTCATTCCCACGTCATATTGTAAATCGTCTATCCTGACTACCAGGATATAGCGGATATAGCCAACTAAAATCTCGTGGAGAAATTCCCCATCATCATAACCAGCGACGGTAGAGTTCAACCCGGAAAATACGAAAAACGGAAAATTTAGGGAGAAATCTGTTTTCGAGGATTTTCTCGAGCTAAACTTTTCTCATTTAGTAGATTCGGCAGAGTTGTGTGGCTTGATATTAAAGAATTTTCCATTACATTAGGCATTTTCTGATTTTCTTCATTGCATTGCGAAAATAACTTTTCCTCCGGTTTTATTACGTCAGTCTTACCTTGTTACAGTCAACAATGGCAGACGTAGGGTGGGTCGTTGTAAAAATATTAAGACAGGACGAGAGATTGTTTTAAAGGCTGTAGAACACCACCAATCAGAGTATACAGACCTTTGATTCCATAACACCGGGAGATTTTATACCTTCAGCAGATTTAAGCTCACCTATAACTCAATGCGTATACTGTCAATAAACCTCCCATCTTTTTCTAAAATCGTGCCATATAAATACAAAACAAATCCTGGAGGAATACCAGTGATATACTGCGGTAGTCTTATCATAATATCATTAATACCAGTCGAATGTCATGTGTGCTATGCATATACGACCCGCCACAAATTTTATAATTTATCTCGTATTCCATGCATTTTACTGCTAGCAGCGTCATTCCGCCAGCCTGTGGCTACTAGAGTAATTAAAATACGGTTTTAATTTTTGTCAGACGCTATCAGTCTCGCAAAACAGGCTAGGATGGGAGAGGTGGGAGGATCGTTTTAGTCGAACAATTTTGGTTTAAAAATCTTAAGAACCGATAGTGCTAGGAAACTGAAACTTGAAATTTATGTACAACTATGATTTGATGGTTGATAGGGGTTGAGGGGTGCGCGAGTGGGGAGAAAATGAATGGTGTGTGTAGGGGGTGATGATAGGATAGGGTGGAAAGGAAAAACTTCTAATTTTTATTTCTCGAAAATTTAAAGTGATAGAAAGCACAAAATTGACCGCTACACAGAGTTACAACCCATAAAAATTTTTGATAGGGGTAACAAGATACAGGAGTGGGGGTGGTTTCTTGTATCTCAGAAGGCTTATGCTACAAAGTTGAAACTTAGTACATATATCTAGATATACTTCAGAAGTAATTAAAGCAAAAAAAAGGGTTCAGATTTTCATTGACGTAAAAATCGTGGACAAAAAAAAAATTTTCATGGAAACAGTTTTTTTTCCACATTTTCACGAATTTCGTCATATCTTTTAGGCATGTTGAGTTATCAAAATTGATTTTACTTGTGCGGGTTTTTTTAAAATCTTCGATATCGATATCCAACCCGTAAGTGGGTGTAAGTTGGTTGTGTACAATTTCACGAATTCCGATTTATTTCTTAGGTCTAACGAAATATCGAATACGCTTTCACTTCTAAAGTCTTTAAATTTAATCGAAGAGAAAAGAGATTTAAGCATTTTTCGATATTAAACCCTTGGGGATGTAAGGATTTGTTCAAGTTTTCACGAATTCCGACAAATCTTTTAGGGTTAATGAGATCGAATCCGCTTTTACTTCGATGGGCTTTATATCTAATAATCTCAAAATTAATTTCAGGATTTTGCGATATTTTTTTTGTGACTCTATGTATGTACTACCGAAATATTTGTCTGCATTGTCAGTAAAAAAGTGGCGTAAAGCACAGGGATCGAAATTTCACTTCTGAACCTTTGATTCTTCAACACAGGGTACTTAATTTTTTTCCAGATCATTCTGCTGGTCGGAGATCCAAACTTGCATGAATTAATGGATATGCCACTTCAGTCAATCACTTTCGTTACTATGTATATATATATTTTTTTTGGCTTATCAATACAAGCAATGGCCCATATCTCGAAATAGAGAATCTTTTTGGAAATTGCTGTCTATGACACTCGTCTATACAGCAAAATACCATCTGAATATAATCTTCACAGATAAGTAGCTAAAATTTTGCATTTTGCGATATTTGTTTGCCCCTCGACTTGTTCCCAAATGCCATTAAAGCTGTTTACAATTCAGCTGAAACGCTAAATCGATGCAGACATGTCCTTAAATAGTATGTCATTCAAAGAATCTGAGTCCTTTCAAAAAGCTTAGGATAAGATAAAGACGCTATACAGCATTGCTCTTTATACAGAGGCGACCTAGAAAACTGATTACATACGATGAAGCGTACGCATCATTATATTGCTGAGTGAACATGAAACGGATTCTAATTGTAATTACACAGCATATCCTGATGTCGGTTCTTTTCTGTGGAAATATCTTAAGCGAACAGAATGCAGAATAAAAATTACGAAAGGAGATGAAAAAACAGAATGAACTCCAACTCAAATCTGGAACATAAGAAGCCTTAATTTCTCGGCTTTTACAAGACGATCTGACTATTGTACATCTGATGTCTGTGTACTTCTTGGGCGTACAAAGCTCAATTACAAACCAACTTATTACAGACAGATTACCCTTTTATCAAATAATTTCCGAGTCTGAAACGAATTTTAGTCTGCTTGAGACGGCTGTAAAAAAATTGCTCGGAGGATAGTGAAATTGTTCAGAGGATAGCAAAATTTGGAGGAGGGTTCGTCCATTAAATTTGACATCGACAGTAAAGTAAACCCACCCTTTGATGGATTATAGGATCATTTATATATCAAGAACTTACGACACTGTCTGGGACGAAAATAAATCGGACGAGTTAAGCTTAGGGGAATGTCTGGGTATTGTAGCCTGGGGTCAGCCTTCATAAATGGATTATTTACAACTCCGGAACACCATTTATTGATTTAAATTACGAAAAGTTTCAAAGAATTTTAACTATTACTTTGTGCGCCTACAAATTGTCAGCAAGTCCATGCAGTTGTCTTTTGGTCAAAATTCACCACTTCACATAAAGCTTTAGTAAGATGTCAGCAAAAATTTGTTAACCAGATTATTTTTTTTGTACAAAATGAGAGGCGTTTTCAGCTCATCCTGACTGTGCAATGAACGCGTTTAGGCTGCAAGTCGCGCTACAGATACTTGCATATTTGTTATTTTCCAATGCAAGCAAAAATATGGAATTGTTCGCCCAACGTTGGGCGCCAAATCATTAATCGAATTCGTTCTAAACAAACACCATCTACCGTACCTGGACAGTAGGCCCAGAACTGCAAGGCATCGACGAACACTAAAATCATTATCAAGTTTATTGCCTGACATTCTCGAGTATAGATTGTTGTCTTGACTTTCTGAACCCACGACGAATGAGTATCAGCGCAGCGATATACATAAATTTCCTGAAACGCTGAGAAGTTCAATTTCTGAAAGACGTCGCAAATGAAGAGCAAGTGCATTCCATTCGAGAAAAAATGGTTGGTTTTATGTAGGTGCTATTCTCTTAACCCAGTTTCCGGCCAGCAAAATATTACAAAAATTACAGACCTTTTAAACGTTAACTCGTTGCTATGTTCCGTGTTCGTGAGACAGCTCTTCAGAAGCAGCCCTACGTTGGGCGCCAGTTTCTACGAATATGATTGCAGAAATATTTCACAAGAACTTTAGAGCTGTATGGAATAAACCATTTTTGAAGTGGTGTTTGAATAAAAGAATGCAGCCAAGTGATACGACGTAATATAACAAAACTTGACGATTCATACCATTTTGAAGCCCCACGTTGGGCGCCTAATTGTTACCGATGTTTGTTCTAAAAAACCATCGCCTTCCGTACTTATAAGGTTCAGAATATGTCCCGTAATAAATCTTTTGAAGTGATCCAAGTCTAGCTCGTTACTCAGATTCATATTGCAATTGGTACAACGTTGGGCGCCAGTTCGTTGATGATTTGTGATGATCTTACAAGGTTTTTTCTTAAAAATTGTCCTTCAATGGAATAGCAAAGGCCTCTCAAGGACATAATTTAACTTCTACTTATCGAGAAACCACGTCTGCGAAGGTTAATAGTAAAATTTCGCCGAACAATAATTAGAAACATAATTGCGGCTGATAAATAGGAAATTATTGAACACATTCTTGAGTTGGCTTACAATTATTACCTTTACGATAACTTATCTCGCTACAAACTTAAATCGGGACATCAAGGGTTTGAAAATCGGAAAAAAAATTGCAATTGGATGTTATGTTTCTACTAAAACAACAAGAAAATCAAAAAATCCTGTTTAGTACGATACGATTTTAAATTGCTTTCAAATCAAAGACACTTTTGTAAAGGACAACAAAAAAAGATCAAAGTTATCCGAAAGGCTTTTGTTTTTCCGATTTTATCTCCTTTCGATTAAATTTAAAGTGGTTTTCGGTACATTGTTCTCAACGAAATTAACTTTTACGTGATTGCTTGCAACCTTTCGATAATTGTTTTACAGTCGCTAAACTTTAAACTCGTGTTTCATAGATTTGTTTTGATAGGATTGGTCATTTTATAGGTACCTAAATATTTAGAAATCTTAGAAATTCAGAATAATATTAAATCAGACTTTGTCAGGAAGAAAATCCGACACAATGAAAATTGAATATAAAATCTATATATTTTCCTTTTTCCCTGGTTCCTATACATTTTCAAATTTTCCGCGAAAAAGAGAACGAAGCCTAAAAGTATTCCTGGCATTTTTGAGAAAAAAAAATCGCTCAATTCTTCGAAAGTATATACCTTCAGGCACAGCAAATAATTTTCATTAAATAAATTTCGTTAGAAACATTTTTTTTACGAAACAAAAAAAAAATTATTTCGCCCGAAATATTTCGGAACACTTTTGAAAATAATTTTTCCTTTCCAGTCCTTTAAAGAGGACTCGGTATGAAAAAAGGACGGTATTTGAAGTGAACCTTTAATCATGAGAAACATTCGTTTTGTTCTTGAAGCCACGTTTTATGTAGAATTGAAATTTATATTGGTTCGTATTTATCAAAGAACTGAAGAGATAATAGGAAAATTCTTCTAGCTTATTTTGGTAAGGATAAGTTTTTATTTAACTTTGTTTTAAAGGAAGAATAATAAAAATGATAAAAAATAAAACGGCTAATTCATCAGCATTAGTTAAAAACAGTGTGTACAGAAAAGATGATATTCTCGAGCACGGTGCAGTACATATCGACCGAAATTATAGACACCGCTTAGCCGGTACGTATGAAGTTCGAGTATTTTTAAAAGTTGTTGAATCTTTATTTTTAAGAATAGCTTACTACTCTGTACGAATCGATGAGTAAGCGAGATCTTTACAACCCAAAGGAGACAACATCGTGAATCTGAAAAAAATTTCAATTCTTGGAAAAACTACATACAACAAGGCCATACCTGATTTCTTAGTTACAGACGGAGATGTCTTTTGTTGCTTGGCATCTTGTGGTTTACTCTCAGCAGCGGCTTTTTCTTCTTCTTTTCTTTTCGAACATTCACACGTTCCCGGCATTTTCGCTAACTTTTTTTTTAACAATTACCAATTAACTTTTATTTTTGATTTAACGATTACTATGCGATTTTATTATGGATTTTGGTTTTTGTGTTTCATTGACTAGTATTTCGGGCTTTATTTAAAAGTTAATTTCAGAGAGTAATGCAACAATTACTTTAAATATATTTTTAAAATTTCAATTTTACAACATCAAGACATATAATATATAGATTTTAAATTGTTTAACTTTTTTTTTTTTTAAATTTCCTAAGTTATATTTAAAATTAACTATATTATTTAATAAAACTTTTATTTTCACAACATCAACTGGAGGCTTCTTTGAAGGCCTTCCATTCACTAAATGATTCGCTATATCATTGTTAATTTGATTTTAGAGTATTGTATTAGTTTAGCAATATTGTTTTTTGCTTACTAACTACTTTACAGGTTGAAAAAACTATTTTTCTCGACGTATTTTTAATAGATTTCGATATATCGGACTCTTAATTAACAAATTTACTAATTTTATGTATTGCACCTAGTTTAAAAAAATTTTGGTTAATATTCTGTTTAGCAAAGTTACAGGATTTTTTTTAAGAAGTAGATCTGTCAATATGGAACGTAAGAAAACTGCAACAAATTCTGAAATCTTTGGATCTTATAGTATCATTCTCGAACATCTAATATTGCACTGCTAACAGGTAGCAGCAGCTAAAGAAGAAGTTGTACTCTATTCGCAAAACAATAGACCATTAATACATAGTCGCGGCAGTATTCAGCTACACATTTTTCTACTATGGCGCGGTGTCCCAAATCGAGCCTTGGCGTCTTTGACATTTTTACTCTGATCGAATTTGAGATATTACTGTGTCCCTTCAATCGGTTTAAGTAGAGATCAACATAGGTGTGCATAGAATAGTTTTAAGTATAGCTTAGTAAGCTGAACCTTCTGGTTGCTGATAGACTATCAAAGCTATAACTCATGTATATATGAACCGAAATTCCATTTATCGCTTAACCGGTAGCTCAAAAAATAAAAAAGGAAAAGTAGATATTTCATCATCTAAATAATTCGGAAACTTTTTCAAATTTCACTTTTCTTTTCCCATCTGATATACGGCACTACCATCCCGAAAATCCTTTAAATCATCTGAAATATTAAAGGCATCTTTCTCGATGGTCCTTTGCTTACATTAAAATCCTATCGTAAAAATTTCGTCTGACTGAAACATCTTGAATAATGCAATAATAAAAACGTGAATATATCCATTTGAATAGCTCGGAAAACAGAGAGCGTTTTTGAATTACAAAATCGAAACATACAAACTCAAGGACTACGACGAAAATATTTTCCATCCCGGACAGAAGTTTCCTTTTTTTTTCTCCAGCCCCATGGCAAACTTTACTGAAAGTTTGCACCAAAAACTTCACGACGGTTGCAATGATTAGTCGAATTTCGCTTCGGTTTGGGTGAAGAGTGTGCAAGTGGTTACCACTAAGTGCTAAAACCTCTTGACACATTCTGCATTACTCCTTGCCAGGGCAATGGATATATTCCATATAGAACATCTTTCAGATGAACTAGCCCAGTTCTCAATACAGCATACGAAGGAAGAATACTTTCTATTGACGTTGTAGTCTTCTCGTTTGCATCTTTGCTCGCTCCATAGATGGCTGGAAAGTTATTAACTACAACAAAAGTGAAGAAAATGGAGTCCTGCCGAAGAAGCAACTCTATCCAACCGTTCTGTTTAAAGTCGAGCCGAAGCCCTTATCATAGGCATAACAGGATGAGCACGACTTCTCCATACCCGGACTGGTTAAGAGCCTCTCCCTTCACCACTCTGAAATTTCAGAAACAATTTGCATGGATGCCACCATCAGGAAAAGAGTGAAACTTTTTGTAGAACCACTTGAAATTTCAAATTTATGGGTTCTTTTCTGGGGAGCATAGCCAACCTCCGCACAGAACACTTACAACATCCTTCCGATCTAAATCAATTCGAAACGGGATGAGAATCTTCAAGATATGACAACACGCCAACGTTTGTATTCTTCAAGTTCATCCCACTTTGTCGGTCCTTTTTCCATATTTTTCGTTAAATTATTCCAATAAAAGTTGAGCATAAAATCTGTAGTGGATGAAGTACGAACGTAGAGAAGGTTTACGCTAAGAGGGCACAATTGAAAGCTATGAACAACTTTTGATTGCAGTGGAAACTTAATCCGCTCTACTTATTTCTTAGCATTACCAACCTGACGATGCAGTTCTAGTTCTAGTTCCTTCTTCGTTCAGAGATAATGGATATCAATTGAAGCTCGTTCTATTGGTTTCAAATTTTCAGAAAACATTTAAAATGACTCACTCAGTAGGTATCAGTTTCAAAAAAAGAGGAAAAAGAAGAAAGTTGCTAAGTGAATTACAGAAAGGATTAATCGACCTAGATGACATTAGACATAGATGGGTTTCACTTCAGCTCTATTCCAAAGACCTGGTCTTAATTACCTCAAGCAAGAACACCATTTTAATAATCTGGCGGTGGTGCCGCCGAATAAGAAACAAAAAAGAAGAAAACGAAAAAAAAGCAAAAGAACAGGAAAGAGAATCAGAGGGAAGAACAAAAGAAAAAGGAGAAAAAAAAGAGAAAAGGAAAAAAAAGAAATAAAAGCAAAAAAAAAAAAAAAATTGAAGATAAAGGAAGATAAAAAGAAAAATATGAAGAAAAAGGAAGATAAATATGAAGAAAAAAGGAAGATAAAAAGAAAAATAACAAAAGAAAAAGGGAAGAAAATGAAAAATATAAAGAAAACGAAGAAGAAAATGAAAAAGAGAAAGAAAACGACAAAATAGAAAAAGAAAAAGAGAATAAAAAAAAGAAAAAGAAAGAAAAATAGAAAGACAAAAAGAAAAGAAAAAGAAAAGGAAAAGAAAACGAAAAATAAAAATAAATAGAATTTAAAGAAGATAAAGAAAGGATAAGAAGAAAAAGAAAAAGAAAAAGAAAAAGAAAATGAAAAAGATAAGAAAAGAGAAAAAAGAAAATGAAAAAGATAAGAAAAGATAAAAAAGAAAAAGAAATTTTGAAATGAAATTTTGAAATGAATTTTTGCTGAAATGAGGGTAAACTTGTACGAAAAAACTTTTCTTTGGTGCTGGACCTGTGATGACAGACTATAAGACATGTGACTCTAGTGCCAAAATACATAACACCAAAAAATCTAAAAAGGAGTTACAAAAAGAAGTTGTGTCCGCTCTCCGGGTAATTTTATAAGTCTTGTAAAGAGCAGACCGAGAAAGAGTGCAAATCCAAAAATATTACTTTTAAATTTTTATGATTTTTATGGTACACGGTAAAAAAGAAAAAAGCTCTTTCAACTACAAACGGACCTAACCTACAAACGGATTTTCCTCTGGCCATTCGCCCAGCAAATTGTAAAACTTTCCGGAATAGCGTCGTCGTAATGAGTATCTTGGCTACGATCGCCAATACTTTACTGGACGTTACTCCCTAAAGCACCCCGGCATCCCGAACTGGGTCAAACAATTTTATATCTCGGTGTGTTAGCCATAAAAAACTCCCCAAAAAAATAAAAATTTTGAAACTATTCCGGCCAAGAAATTTTCCATTTTTTTTCGCGCTTCCCTTTCCACGTCATCCGGTGAATTATTTTATTTCTCTGGCTTTAGCGCACCGGATGGACTCCGTAACCTCCGACACAATCCGATCAATACATCTTAATCACCACCGTACTATCGACTTTCATAATAATAAGGACGTGGATGGAGCGAGTAACTCCGAGGCTGAATACCAAAATTCAACCTCCAGGATATTCGTTTCATCTACTGCTTATTTCAGGATCAGTATGCAGACGAAAGACGGTCCAAATTCGATTAGCTCAAAATTATCTCGAGGTATATAGTTTCAGGAACTTAAGGGCAAGGACCAAGAACCTTCTGTTTAAGTATGGAGTCCTGCTCGGGTTGATAAATGGCTTCTTCTTTGAGAATTCGGTTGAATTTGACCCGAAAAAACTTGATATGCATGACGCGAGGCTGTATTCAAGACAAGAGTTTACCCCGACGAAGAATCGTAGGATTATTAGACCGACGTATCTTATGTATGGTAATATGGTCGTCTAGGATGCCCATCCATCTTGATTCAATCTGAACCTGATTAATGGTAGTCACGGTGGATTGGCATGGGAAACAATGGATTTAAGGTATGTGGATGGTGAATGATTTTCTGTTTGACGCGGTTTTTGGCTTTGTCTTTATTAGAAAGTTAAAAAAGTCACAAAATCACACAGTGATCAATCTATGGCTGTACGCTCGTAAGAAACGTCTTTGAAGGATTAGTTATGTAATAGGAATCACAAGGACCACACCCTTTATTGCATACATACTAGCAACCTAATGTGCATGGATTAAAGTTCAATGATTAAATGAGCCGATCATACAGAACCTTTCTTAGCCCAATGTCAGTTGGATCCTGACTGTTTCACCAATATTTCTACTTCGAACCATCTTTGTGCTATGACCATATGAGACTCCAAACAAAGGTAGCTTATCCTCCTAGTTAATTGCGACTACCATCTAGAGTGCCTCTCGTGTGAAAACATCGCAGTGCCATGCTCCAGTCGGGTTGTTGTCTTAGCTGTATGATAACTGATAAATTGAAGTTGAAATTAATCATAGTTAAATTGTATATTACTACGTTCTGTGTACTTTTTTTTGAAGAGTAGTACCCTCAGCTACTCTCGAATCTTTTGTATCTCTCGCCCTGCAGTCAGGAGTAGGACGATATTAAATACATTTTTTACGATTGTAGCATTATCTGAGTTGCAAATCATCCCTATGAAATTCACAAAATTTATCACTGCGCAGTTTAGAAGCTATCTGCAATTTGACTATAAATTTCCTTTTGAATAGGTAAAACTATGAAAACGGCAAATCGAAATCATAAAATTAGTCGAGGCAACCAATTTGGAAGAGTGCCTTGCAGTATACTTCTTGTTCCGTCCTAAATACCATCCCCAACAATTATCGATTCTTTGTCCCACCCCCCTAAATAGAATTGTTAGGCCTTAAATTTACGATCATTTCGTATCTATTCTGCCCGCAAGGGACTACTAAAGTCCCAAATACTAGATACGTGAGACTCACTGATTTTAAGGCCATAAAGCGAAAATTTTTTTACGACATTTAGAACTGAGGATAAATGTCAACAGAAGCGGTATCAAGGCGTTACAACTTGAACTTCAGAATTTAGATTATATAAATTCGAATTATGTACAATGTGATTATTATCGTCCTGAAAAGTTACCCTTGTTTCCGAAAGAAGTAGTATAAATAATTTTTATCGGTCTTTACGAAGGAACTGGTAAAGGACCTGCACAAGGAAATCATTTCTCATAAATAAAGTGTTTAAAATTTATTGCCTTAAGGGCTTGAAAATCGGTCTAGCAGATTCTTGTAAATTCAAGAATAATGTTGGCAGTGAAATGGAAAATTCGACCGACTTTTATGAATAAAATATGCAAACAGAAAAAAGGTCAGGGCGAAATAAAAAATTCGAAAAAACCGATTCGCGTTTTAAAAATTTAATCGTACTATCGGAATATTTAAAAGCTCCGAGGAAAATTTGAATTGAAATGGGTCAGTTTAGGGACAGTGACAGAATCTGAAACCATTTGAGACGTATGCTGTTCCAGTAAGTTGTATAGGGAGATAACGTGTATGTCCATCTTAGGTTTGAGGTGGGGCATACCTTTTCTCCTAGTAGTCCCTCGAAACACCCGTCAACTCCCCGCGAAAACGAATATACTACTCCTTTCGTGAAGAACAGTAAAATTTAGACACTCTTTTATCCCCGGCGCAACGGCAATGTGGAATACATTGCGAGTCAATCCTCTCAAGGATTTATAATACTCAATAGTTCAAAAGCAATGTCCAATGCGACCTATTCTACTCCTTTAAATCCTTTAGATGAATCTTTTTCTTCTGAACCGTTAAGCAATTTAGACGAAATTCTAGCTTTCTAGCACAATGAATTATCACGTCATTGCAATGCAAGTACAAATTTTTTAAGAACTTTTGTATGGAAGCTACTGAAAAGGGTTGGTAGTGATGGTATTGGCCAACTTTTTAATATTGTTCAAAAAATGCCATCACGAATCACTCGAAGTCAAACCAGTCTATGCCGCACTTTTTAGGCTGGAAGTTCGGGACGGTTTAAATGCCGATATGCAGTGCAGGTTACTATGCGAGTGACAACCTAAAAAAATAACCAGGAGGCTATTTGGAACGTTATTTGTCAGCAGCATTGTAACCCTCACCGTATCTCTCTATCAGAAAAAATGAATGAAGTTGCGTCCAGACGGATGTCCGATTTTTTATTTATCTACATAACCATTTTCAACCGTACCGACCTTACAAATTATCCAAGGGCATTCGTGTGAAACTTACACGAAAACTCGGTTGATTTCTTTCATATAAAACTTCAATCCCTGAATTCACTACACTTTTAGTATGGAAACTAGTCGATTGAACTGGAACGATTTCATGCATTAATGAACTTAACTTTACGAATTCTTTTAGACGAGTGGACACTAAGCTTCAATTTCCTACATCAAAGTGTTTTTGTTTTATCGTGCAAATGGACAAAGACACGAATTAACCGATTTGGAAGTTTTGGCTGTAGCTGAACACAAACTTCTATTTCCCGGAAACAAAGGTTCTTAAAGGAAACAGCCTTCGGGCGAAGATTGCTTTTTACTGAGAGGGTTTGTTCCTTTTCCACTACAATTCAGTTGAGTTGGGTGCTTGGTAGTTAGGATTTGTTTTTCAAATTCAAATTAAATTCTTGTTTTTTGAAGTGAGAAACACTGTCAATATAACTTTAGCGAATTTCGCTGAATTCAAGAATTATTTACAAAAAAGAAACAAATTCTTAAGTCTTACATTGACTTTCCGTTGCCTCATTAATGCCAAAATTTACCCACTTATTTGTCGCTTTCCTGGCGCATTCTTAGCTACCCCTTTAACGCCGGCATTTAAAACGAAAGAGGACAAGGCTTTTCCCTTGTAAACTTAATGAAAACCAAAGCTGATTATCGAGAAAACAACGTTTCCTTGTTCATTCTCTGAGTAACGAAAGAGAAACTGGCGACAGTTCTTTTCCGGTATCTACTCATCCAGCGAATACAAGTTATCTTCAACGTTAAGAAAACGTCAAAAGGGGGCGACAAAGTTTAACGCCGGTGACGTTGTTCTCTTCAGCTAGACGCGGGCTACAATTCATGTTTTGTAGCTTCATTATTGTCGCATTTTTGTCATTTATTCGGCATTTATTCGTTGCCATACCACCGAACAAAATATTAACAAATAACTGAATTTTTGTGGAGAAAGCCAAATTCTATGAATTGGAACGGCTTGGATAAGAACGCGTTAAGAAAACGTATTCATCGACGTAAAACTTACTTGTCGTTTATTAACCTCATAAGCGACATCGATGGGTAAAAAAACACAGAACTGGATAGAAAATACGATCTGTTGGATGTAAAAATGCATTTTGCGCAAAAAATTGTAAATTTAACTGATTTTACTTTATTATTTTAATAATAAAGTATTGCTATCGATTTTTAAAAAAAAAAATTTGCTACCCTGAAAATTTTTTTTCCACGTTTCATGACTAATAGACACCAAAAAAGCAAAAAAAATTTTTCAGTCCGTTTGTGCGCCGTACGCCGTCCGCCGTACGCAAAACGTTTGAAAGCTTATAGCTCTCAAACTCTTTGAGCTATTAAGTTGAATTTTTTTTTGTTGGTAGACCGAGCAGACCCCTTCAAGTGGCCACCGTTTGAGTGGTGGGGGTGTGAGGGGGGAGGTGGGGAAAGCGTTTTAGACAAAACAATTTGGTTTCTAGATCTCAGTAACCGCATAGGCTAGGAGGCTGAAACTTGGAATTTATATAGAACATCGATAGTGGACCCATTTGCAAAAAAAAATGATAATATGGGTAAAGGGGTGTGGGAGTGGGGGGAATAATAATGCGTCCGAAACGCTCGAAAGCCGAGATCGAGACATTCTAAAATCCATATCTCCTAATCGGTTAATGTCACGAAATTAAAACTTAATGAACATCTGTGGGTATACTAGGAGAATAGATTGCAAACAAATTTTTGAGAGGGGGCAGTGCCGTACGAGAGTGGGGGTTGAAAAACTTTAGATTACGATATCTCACGAACCAATTGCACTAGAGAAATAAAATTTGGTTTCTGTATAAATGTTGACAAATAAAGTTTGCTGAAAGTAAAGTTTTTTAAGGGGGCGGTGGAGCATGGAAGTGGAGGGGGTAAGAATTTTTTTAAAAAATCACGTCTCATATCTCAAGAACAATGTAAGATAGATGCTTAAAATTTTTACCAGAAGTAGGCCTAATAGACCCCCAGCAGAAAAAAAAATTTGAAAGTGAGGGTGTAGAGGGTGGGGCTGGGGGAGGGTGAAAAGGAAAAAGTTCCGATTCTTATATCTCGAGAACCTATAACAATATAAAGCTGAAACTTAGTATTTAGATAGAACTATAGTAGTAGCATGTTGGAAAAATATAATTTTTTATAGGGGTGGTATGGTACGGAGGTGGGGGGTGTTTTTTATAACTATAGAACGGCTTATGCTAGAAAGTTGAAATTCGGTACGTATATGTAAATCAACTAGAAAAGTAATTTTGATTAAAAAAAATTTAAATATCCATTGGCGTTCGGAAGTGGGGCAAAAAAATGATAAGTGAAAATTGAGTGCATATATTTTTACGCTTTTTGTCATATCTATTAGGTCTTTCGAAATATTGAATTCATTTTTTTTCTACGGGTTCTTCATATAAATACCTAGAAAGTATTTTCAGGATTTTTTAAAATTGGACCCCCAAGGTGGTGTAAAGGGATTATACATTTTCACGAATTCAGCCGTATCCCTCAGGTCTGATTAGATATCGAATAACTTTTTACTTCCACGGGCTTATTTAATAATCACCTAAAACTTGTTTTCAAGGTTTTCCTTTTTCAACCCCTAAGAGTGTAAAAACGGGTTGAACACGTTTTCACGAATTCCGTCATATCTCTTAGGAGTGATAAGACATCGGATTGGTTTTCACTTCCTCGGGCTTTCTTTATATATATCTAAAAACTTATTTCAGGATTTTTGGATATTCAACATCAAAGTGGGTGCAAGGGGGTTGCATATGTTTTCACAAATTCTTACATATTTCTAGTTCTAATGAGATATCGAATTCATTTTTACTTCCTAAGGCTTCTTACATAATCGTCAAAACGTTGATTTCAGGATGTTTGTTATTCAACTCCAATAGGACGTAAGGCTCTAGACATATTTCTCAGGATCGATGAGATATGGTTGGTTGGTTGGTTTAAGTGGCAGCCCTGTCACCCAGACAGGGCTCAATTAGCTCAGAGGCCGTTTTGAAACCACAAACTCGTGTTAAACTCGGCTGTTAAGGGTTCTTGATACTGGGGAATACAGAAGATGAATGTGAGAAAGGTTGATTGAATTGGATCGCTATAGCCACCCTGTGCTGTTCAGGAAATGTAATAACTCTCCAATCCTCTTCCCCGAAATCTCCATCAGGTCCCCGTAGAAGGGCTTGCCTAGTGCTCGCTCTCGGGCTCTAGCTAGAGCCGGACACTTGCAAAGGAAATGAACAAGCGACTCTCGCTCATTAGTGTCCTGGCAGCTGCGGCAGTTTACATTGAATGGAATGCCCAGTTTGGCCGCATGATCCCCAATCGGCCAGTGACCTGTACTGATCGCCGTGATTCTGGAGACGTCTGCCCGATGAGATATATTCCACAGACTTTTTATATAATTGTCTTCAAGCGCATTTCCGATTTCATGTAAAGGGCCCGAAACCAAATCACGAAAAACCTTCTAATGGCGTAACAACTGATATTATACTAGGACTAGATCTCATCCCGGTGTGTGACCCAATTATGTAATTCATATGTTATATGTGGCAGCGGCGTAAGTATTCTAGCGCGACCCCATTTTAACCGCTTTCCGAACTTTGTTTTGTGGTTTCAGTCACATAGTAACCTACACCGCATCTCAGAATTAAACTCGTTCCGAACTTCTACCGAAAACATAATAAAGTTGCGCCCAGACTGTTGGCAGATTTTTTAATATTATTTGTATAATTTTGGTGGATAAATATTAAATCAGTTTGTTTTTAAAACCCTCATATAAATATAAAATTTTTAAATAGAAATTTCTCTATGTTTCCTTTTCGCCAATTAGAATTTAAATAGGGGCTCAATGCTCCATATATCCCTGTATAACATTAACAAGTACTGAAGTCCAGTACTGGAAACTGGATCTTTGCCAAAATTGCAAGCTCCGTAAACTGATAGGTAGAGTCCAGGAAATCAGTATTGACAATAAGAATACCGAATTGTTCAGAGAGAGTTTAGAATTCATTGTTAAAATGACTAGCAACGCGGAGTATTAAATTCCAGTTCTGCACCAGTACTGTATGAATTCAAACTTTTCGAAGCAGAAGTACCAGTATCTAATTAATTCTGCTCTTCTTAATTGCTATTTTGTCTTTTTCCCTTTTTAATTGTCACCCTCGAGATCTGATCCATTTCCAATTAGGGGAACTTTTTCGCAACCTGAATGTTATGTATTAACGGCTCTGCTTTTTGACTCATATAGCATCAAAATATGACAGGTACTTGGTAGCTCAATTGTAGAGTCCAGGATTCAGAATCCGAAATCCAAATCTTCAATGTTTAGTCTGACAATATAAGATTATAGTCAAAGAAATTGGGGATATGATATCAAAAAAATTAAGGTTAATACGGATACTGGAACGATAGAACTACCGTAAAAATATATAAGCATAATGAAAAAATTCTTTCTATTTTTCAATTTTAGTTTTTGTTTTCAGTACTATCACAATACTGCATTCCGACTAAAATACTGAAATTATAAGCAATATCGACTACAAGAATTGCAGTACTGAATCGGGATAGGGAGCCAGACCATGGTCACTCACGGAGGCCCGTGGGTTTGAATTTCCGGAAAAAACTACGTTAAGAAGTGTCCAGAGAAAAACTCAGATCGGACTAAAGGACAACCGTAATGTCCGAAATTCGGTGGAAGAATGGCCCGATTTGTGTTGTAGCACGATAGAAAAACACATCAGTCGAATAAGAAATAATAATGGCTGAATAATATACCCCCCTATTTTGTACAACCTCTCCAATTTTCCTGAAATTTCTAAAAGCCTGGCGAACAGGATCAGTTAGTTCTGGTATAAAATTGGTCATTGGAATTAGCTAACCATAAAATATTGAACAAGAGGTTTAGATTGCTGTGCAATGGGTTTACAACGCCATCCATCTATCCCAACCGAATACAAATGTTAAGGGCCTAGGACACGGTCTACCAAGGAGAGGTCATAGGTTTGAGCCCCATCTATTCAAGAGGAACCATGGGGGAACTCAACAGGAAAGTTCATTAGAACAAGTAATCGTAAGAAATGATAATTACTGCAACCAGCATAATAATAGGAAGGATTGCATTTCAACTTTTCAACTTCATAGGTTGTCTTTATCCTAGTTCTTATTTAAGAATATATCTCAAATTTTCTGAAACTTAAATACGAGCTGATGGCTCACAGAAAAACAACAAACTCCTCCCTGAACTGACTTGTGTACAACATCCCACACTGCATCTATTATTTGTCGAGTTTCCCCGAGAACAATTCCTTTTTCTTCGAATTCTCAATGGCATTGTCCTTTCAATACATCCTCGAACCTATTCAAGCTGAAGCTCTAATAAGATTAGACAATAGACTTGCTTACAGAGAGACCCAATTGCCTGGAATCTGCCAAATGCCCACATATTTTCAAAAACACCTCGCATATTGACAGATCTTGTAAATATTTTCTGTTTTATTTGCTATGTCCTCGACAAAAGGATATACAGGAAAACAAATTGATTTTTTTCTAAGATATTAAAATCGGAAAATCTTCACGTTTTCCACTTTAAATAAATATGTCACCTTGGGATTTATTTCTGTTCGGTATCTTGATTTTCTTTAGAGCGAAACGTATGAATTGAGTGTCCTTTTGTGTAGAGTGTCGAGGATGTCTGTCATTCGACGTAAACACAGTCGTAGAATCGAAGAAAACTTTTCAACTGGGCTATGGAAAATTCGGTCCTTTTTTCTGTAGCAAGATTCATTCGAAAACGGCAGCAGTAGCACGGAATCTGTACGAACACATCCTTAAAGGACACGAATACCAGCAAGTCCCTACCATACACTTGACAGCTAATACAGTGACATCGAATCGACGGAGCTTTTCTCGATTTTCTTCTTTTGGACGCAGGATTCCTTCCTGGAACTAGGCCTTAACACTTTTTGACACTGACTCGATTATCCTGGAGGGGCCTTAAGTCAACTGACACAGCTATCACGCACAAAAAAAATAATATCGGTCACAGGACACACTTGCAGCCACCAAAAATTCGAAATGCCAACGCGATTGAAGTAGCGAATTTTATTTTTAACTCAAAAACCGAGGATTTAGGTGCCCGTTCCCACGCACCAAAACAGCGACAAACATTAGAAAAATAAATCACAGAAGGACGTTCCGAAGGAGCCTTTTTTTGCCGGATCTACAGAAACCGCGGATGCACGAACTCGAACTCGAATTGCTGCAAATTTCACTTAATTTCGGTCTTGCCGAAATTTTCTTTGGATTTGCGAAGATGAATGGGTGAAAAAATTTTAAGGATTCTCCCAGGATTGCAATTGGACCTCCTACTGTAGATCGCACGCACGACTTCAATCGGAATGTAAACTCAGCACTCGACTAACATGACTGGGAGCTCGAATATTTAAGATTGCAGATTCACGGAGATGAAAGGATACACCGACGTATCGCTGGAGAGTAAGCCAGCATACGGAAAAAAGCAGCAGAAAACAAAACCAGGACTCTATTTTTGTATTGTTGGTGGTATCCTATGGGTGCGATAGAAGCTACACTTGGCTCTGGATGCTGTAGCTTTTCACACATCCACAATTTGAAAGAGATTTACTCTTCGGCACTACCATTACGACAGCTTTAGAATCCTTCAAAGGATGTTCCACAGCTCCTCTTGTTTCTCGCGCTAGCATCAATCCAGCTGGAGATGGTGCGAATGAGGAGAGCATCGCTGCAAAGCCACTCCCAATCTGATGGAGTGAGGTCGGCATCAAATGGAAATGTCGACACACAGAAGACATCATCATCAGGACATACCTGACCATACTCTCTTTGCTCCCGACGGAACTCAAAACTAGGCCTGGGAAAATCTTTGGATCGTTGCGGAAGGAGCATGCTCCTCGGAGCGATTGGATGATGCGGTTCTTGGGTGAGAGGAGAGTACCGTGTTTTCCTCGACTTTACAAGCTCCCGTGTTTCCATACAAATGCGGAATACGCATGGTCATGATTTCAGTGTTGTTTTATTATTGCCATGAGATGCAAAATTGTATTAGCCTAAATAGTCGTCGATGGTTTGGTGGTACACTGTCAAATATGCAGACTATTCGGTTCTGGTAAAAAAAAGGAGAAAGGAGCACTTAGTTTTAGAATAATTCCTCCTGGTGTGTAGTCTAGCTAGGACTTAAACCAAATAAGAAATTTAAATTCCACAACTGTGTGGCGTTACGGATGTTTTGTAGGCAAAAAAGTGATGCAGTAAGAAAGAAAGAAGAACAGTTAATCAGATTACGTGAATTATGTTTAGACTAATTTCAAATGAACATCCTGTACGCGATTTCTTTTAAGACGTAAGGATAGTTCTACAGCTTAGCGACTAGATGTCCATAGTGGAACTCTCACTAGGAAGCTGTCAAATATTCCGAAAACATCGGAGATCGAATACAATATTTAAATCTGTGAATTTTTCTAGCAAGAACCTGACTCTCAAGCAGATAAAAGTAAATAAATAGAAAATCACAAAGAAACACTTCTTTTCTTTATTATTATCGTAATACTGGAACAGTATCTCTGTTCAGTACTGAATGAATTAAGTTTAACAGAATTTAGTCAGTAATAGAAACGCTCAGAGATGTGCATTTTGCAGCACTGGGAGGGGATATTAGTTCCGCCGTAAAAACGAATTCCTTACTTATTCCGATTTTTTTAGGTGTTTAATCTGACTTCCTGGGGTCCCTTAAAGTGAAGTAATCTAATATGGCTCAACTATTTGGCTATTCCACTTGACTATAAATTTATTGCTTACTCCTTCTGTCTTCAATTCCGGCTCGACGGATCAACGATTCTTTTGTAAATTTTTTGATTTTTGTTTAAAAATTTAATTACCGCAAGGACTCAATCCCAAGTATCGTTTATATACTATTGTATTATTCAAAAAAAGTGCTACCATTTTGGAGGGGAAAACTCAATTTATTTGTAAACAACATCTAGTTGAATAGTTACAGTAAAGGCAGTTTCTAGTACAATATCAAGCTATGGTTGGTTGGGTTACGTGGTGGCCCGTCTGCCGAAAACAGCGCCCAATTAGCACAGGAAGCGCCGTTTTGATACAACAACTCGTTTAACCTGGTCGTTGAGGATTGATGAAGTGGATACATGATTTAACAGAGACCTGGGGCTCCAATGGATTATCATATCCATCCGGAGCTGTTCAGGAAGGTGATCAGTTCTCCAATCTTGTTCTTCGAGATCTCGTCAAGGTTATTAAAGAAAGGTTTGCCTCGTACACAAAGTCTGGCTCTAGCTAGGGCTGGACACTCGCAAAGAAGGTGGATAACAGTTTCCCTCAATATAATACATCAAGCTATAGACTTTCAGAGTTTATTCTGATACGAACATTTTCGAAGAAGTGAAAGAAATTTTATGAAATTGTGGCATTTATTTTGTTTTGTAAATTTTTATTATTTTTGAAAAATCGCCGAGAGGTTTCTCTGGTATCGTACGATTCCATCGGATAACATTTGTATGATTGATAGCTAAATTCGCTAAAGGGTAGCAAGTTGAATGGGGGTGCTCTCAACTTCCACTATTTCTGAGTCTTAAGGCTTTCGTTATCCCTTTGTAGAAAAATTCGGCACATGACTCAACCTTCCAAGCCATAGTTTTGCCCACCCCTTTAAAATGTTGTACGGACGCTCTTATCTGACGTCCTTGTTTGCATTTGGTAGCCCCCAAAACACTTTGTTCGAGATAATGTCTAGCCAGAGTATTTCCCAGATGTGCAGCAAGCCTGCAAATTTTTAGTTTATTCATCATCTTACATATCGTGCACCCGCATAATGACACGCATTTTAAGAAAGTTTGAAACACTCCAGGTTTTGACTCAACATCTCTTTTTCAGTCCCAACCACGTATACTGATAATACTTGCACCTCTTCCACGTGCGTTAATCTTCGGACTCATGTGCGTTCTTCTTCTTGCATGGAATAGGGGAGACTGGGCAAATGTCGGTCACCTTTCGTTCATTTGAGTGGACAAATTAGCTGATTTGGATGGCCCTTAAATTATGCAGTAACCAATTAGCTTAAATATTTTAAAAATAGTATTGAACTGAGCAAATAATTAGAGCAAATAGTTTAGAGTCTAGCACTTAGTAGTAACACATATCTTCCGCTAATAGTTCCATGCGAAATATAAAGGCGGTTAAGCACAACAAAATTAAAGCAAATTGGAAGAAATAATGTCTTTGGGGTTAAAAAGCACTTTATCAACAAAGTGACAATTTTAAACAGTGTTGCGAAGGACGAGGTAATTTTTCACCTATTTCATGACATTTCACCAGGAGCAAGTTGGCTGAAAATAAGTGTTTTCAGTATATTTTCAAAGTAATTCCGTTAAAACCAATTAAAAAATTTAAAAAAATCCTACAGAGATTCATTCAAAACTGCGACAAACAGGCTCCTTTTTCCAACAGTGTACCAACTTTGCAATCCTTGTTCCAATTGACCTAGTCCTTCTGTGTCCTCCATTCACGCTATGTTGTGTGTTATCCTGGCGTACTGAACCCACCTATTTGGGTAGGTACCAGCGAACACACCAATGTAAAAACCAACTTAAGCTCAATACTCTTCGCATTACTGCTTTCGTCCTGAGAGTCCTGTCCACAATTTTCACTCTTCCATCGAAGCAGCCAGGATTACCGAAGTTCTCTTTAGCCTATAACACCGACCTACTTTCTACGGATCCTGGTGATGTTGGCTTTTAGCTGGACAATGAAACATGCCGTTCTCGTATTTCAGCCACGCTGGAGATTCAATTCGTGGAAATGCGCATAATCCTGCCCCATATACTGAGTGGAGCTTCGGCCAGAAAAACAGCTGGTACCACGTACAAGTTGATGTCGCGTGCTCTAGTTGTGTCCTGGGTCTACGGAGCTTTTTGTCGCCAAAGGAACTATGTACCTGGGCGACAGGATAACGCATCGAACCCGGCCGGATTTTATTACTTTCGACCCGATCGAGATGCTCAACGGCATTTAGCTTGAAGCTCCGTGTCCTCGTCCAGGTTCACTTACCTCGAAATCATTCGCCCCCGGATAAAGGATATGTGCGAGCCGGTGAAACGAAAAGCAAATAAGAATTCCACACGCGAGCTTACAAGAAAGTCAATTCTTGGCCCACAGAAATTTACTCATCCTTCCGGTTTATTGGCACAGTAGACTTTTGTATTTTGAGGTAACTTTTCTGTACCTGGTTGACAAATGACTGTGTATGCTTTTATTGTCCCCAACTAAAGATAACGTCCTTTCGAGCTATGTGACTCGATGTGATATGGCAGTGGTTTCCCGGTTGGTTCAGCCTTCTTCTCATCTGAACCTTTCCCGGGCATTTTACTGCCGTGATTAATGTTCTCCACGATATGCCTTTTATCGCACGCAGTTCTGAGCACTTTTGAATTTCCCGGTATGTTTCAAGCAGACTTTTGGAATCGCTCGGTATTTTTCGTCCTTCTTTTGTACTTTCAAAGTACCTGGAAAGGCCTGCCAATTAGAACAACCCCAAATAGAGTAGGTGGCTAGTGGTTGAGTTTCTCTACTTTAGCTATATCACAACAGGCACCAATCAACATAGCAAGCAGGCAGGACATTTTTTGACGGAATTGCTGCACTTAGCTTTTCCGATTTTTGTTCCTTATTTGGTCACGAAATTTTTTCCCCGAATCCTGGATGGTGGTATAGTGGCTATGCACCACCGCATCTTGTTCGTTATATTTGTTCACTGTTCCCATCTGCTCTTGAATATGGTTTGCTTCGTATGAGTATACACTCGAATCATACTCACCTGAATTTGTTGTGTATTCAGAACGGTGGAAACTACATTTTTGCTGGAGAGTTTCGAAAAAAAACTTTTACGTTCAAGTGCAAAGTAGAGCACTTGAATGTATTTGAATTTTGAATTGGTATTGCAAAAACCCCAAACGATATCAGTGGAATTTAATTGGTTCAACTACTGATTCAAATGAAAAATAGGGTTGGGTGTGTCCGCTGATGTTAAGCTTAAATTGTTGGAAATTAAAAAAAAACGCTTATTGATTGATGTAATAAAACCGACCTAAAACATTGAGTTGAGTCTAGTCAATTAGAGAATGAAAAATATCAATGTTGACCAATTTGAACTTCAAATTGACTAGTGAAGTTCGATATTATCTACAAGGAGTTGGTAGTAGTAGTAGTACATATTATATACTACAATAAAAGAAAAAAAAAAGATTCATATTAGGAAAAAATTTGTAATGTAATGGACTCTACCAGACCAATTTCCTATTGTGTAAAAATTAACACCACTCTCTCTGTGCATTATGGTACAGAGAGAGTAGTGTGTTTTAAAAGTCTTATTTTTAGAACGTACCGCAACTATAGCTCTACCTAAATACAAGTTTCAGCTATACATTATTAGTGGTTCTCGAGACATAAAAGTCGGAATTTTTCATTCTCCTCTATCCCCACCCCTATAATTTTTCCCGTATAAAGCTTCTATCTTAAACAGTTCTTGAGATATGAGACGTGATTCTTTAGAAAAATTCCTACACTTCATTGCTTACTGTCGACATTAACCATTTACGAGATGGACTTTAGAATATCTCGATCTCAGCGTTCGAGCGTTTCGGAGGTAAAGTTTTTTTTTTCCCACACTCTCCACCAATATCGACAATTTTTTGCGAACTAGCCAAGTTTTATATAAATTTCAAGTTTCAGCTTTCTAGCATAAACGGTTGATGATATCTAAAAAAGAAAATTTTTCATCTAAAACGTTCTCCCAACATCTCCCCTTACAATTGAGCACACAAGAAGAAGCCAGAAGAGAATCCACCCGGTCTACCCACTAAAAAAATTTCAACTTTCGACCGAAATGTGGTTTAAAGCAGGGAGATGGTCTAGCCCGTATGCTTTTCTACTTGGCACTAAAGTATGTCATCCGAAAAACCTCAGTCGACACCAACGGGACACTACTATTCAAGTCCACACAAAGTAGCATACGGTGACGACATAAACATCCTCGCAAGAGGAAGGCCCTAGTGCAAAGGAAGTATTTGTCAATCTTGACTCCGTCGCAAAAGAAGTCGGATTACGTATAAACGGAAGTAAAACAAAATTAACGACGCAAACAAGAAAGAGAACGGCAATCAGACAGAATATAACAATTGCGGAGTATAATTTGAACCTTCATATATCTTGGGGCTAATCTAGCAAAAGACGGCAACGAAACGGACGAAATCAAACGAAAGATGCTAGCAAATAAAACGTGTTATTAGGAACTTCCAGTAATGAAATCCAACAGTGACAGTCCAGTGAAAAATTACCAGTGAAAAATGAAAACTTTAAGAGATTGCCTGAAAATCTGCGATACTTTTTCGTTATTTGGATAGCCTTCTAATGCTAATACATCGTTTTAAATAAAGAAAACGTCCTATTATGTGTAATTATAACTAAGCTAATCATTTCGAGGGGGGGTTATCCCCAAAATTCCCCTTTGCTACGCCACTGACTACTGACTGTCAATATTATTATATTTCATGATTTGTGCAGAGCAGGTATTGAGGAAAAAAAGTACCTATTTTTTTTAAGGGTATTTGCTAGTCCAACTAACATAGGCTAACTTTCAACTTATCGTAACTCGTACCAGCGTTGCGTGGATGATAATTCGAGTTTTCTAAATTTTAAGTCGATACGACGTCTTAGAGAAAACCGCATCCAAAAATAGCCTTTGGATATTAAGTGACTAGAAAATAAATTTTTAGCTATCTCTATTCCTAACTTTGTGGTTATGAAAATAAGTTATTGGCCTTTTTGGCGACTGTCAAACAATTTCTTCTTTATCACTGCGTCATCCACGTTTTATATTTATTGCAAGGATAATTAATAATAAAATATGACAAACTAGCAACAATATAAACAAAAGAACGTTGTTCAAATTAAGAAATTTTGGCGACTTTTTGGTTAGGAATAACATTCTGAAGTTATTTGAGATACGTTTCGGTTGTAAACATGACTGGCAAGTCATTTTGATTGTTAACATGACTGGTAAGTTATTTGAATCACTTCATAGTTACGAATATGACTACAACATGACTTCAGTTAAAAAAAAATGTTTATTAAATTCACAATTTTGTATAAAAACATAAACAAATATCAGAAATTCAGAATCTATTAGTTCCAAGCTTGCTTCCCAGACAGCTGACAGCTGGTATAAGGAAAGCAAAGTCAAACAAAGAAAATTAAGTAAAGCGTAATTCAAAATAGTTAAAAAAAAAAAAAAATAAGAAAATGAGACACATAATAAAAAAAATAAGATATTACAATTTAGAACAATATTAAAAAGAAAGGAAAGAGAAAAAGAAAAAAAAAATTTAAAAATATAATTCATTAAAAAAAAGAAGAGACAGAATAAGACTATAATTTTAAAACCAGAGAGAGATTGATTGGGAATCCTTAATCGTATTAATGGAAAGAGAGCTGATGAATGTCCATAGGCCTTAATATAGGTGGACAAGTAGCTGCCGTTTAATCTAGAGAAGAATTTAACGAGCTCGTTCAAGTTCACACAGCTATGCTGCGTGTCGAACTGAGTCCGCTGCAATTCTCTACCAGATCATTAGAAACTAAGAGTATCCATTTATGTGTCGTTTTGTTGAATAAATCTCTTCGCTAAGTTTTTTAGTTCCAATATATTTTTTGTTTGTCGAATATCGGTTGGTAGTGAATTAAATTCAATTATTGATTCATAGATCGGATCCTTTCTAAGACGATCAGTCCTTGGTAGATGTTTTGGTCTTATGAACGTGTGTTAAAGCGATGTATGTCGTTTTTGTGTATAAGAGTGATTGAAGATTTCGTTAGGTGGTGTTTGATTTTATATATAATTTTTAATCGCTCCAGTCTATAAGTTGTCCAATATTTAGTTTTCCATAAGTTAAATAGAGTTCCGGAGAGGGTGTCAAATGTGAAAGGTTGGAAACTGCTTTGATACTCTTATTCATTCTTCTCGAGATTTTGTCAATGTTATACTCAGTCGTTTGGCTCCAAATTAAAAGTCCATAAGTTATAGTTGGGAGAATAAAAGAATTGTATATAGTGTCCTTAATATGTGTCTGTAGAAAATTACTTCGTCGTATGACTCCTATGATCGGCGCAATCTTATTCCATATATTGGTGATATGCGGTGTCCAAGTCAATTTTTCATCAATAGTTAGACCCAGATATTTTGTTTGAATGGCTCTAGCAACGAGTATCCCGTCTATGTGTATCTGCATATTAATGTCTTCCTTGTTTGTTTGTCTGAATAACACATACGTTACTTTCTCGTACTATACGGTCGAACTTCGATAACGAACGTTAAGAAATTTTCATTCATTCATTTTTTACTAACTCGGACCAAATTGTGTGGCAATGGCGTTTAGAATAATTGTGTCATAAAGTCTGATAACACGAAATTTTGATAAGCTTAAGTTATTTTGTGACAAAAAGTGATTTAAGTTGTCGAAGTTTGGATGTACATGACTTATAAGTTATTTAGGCTACTGTTTGGTTATACTTATATAAGAGAAAGTTATTTAAGTGATTATCTTTTATTTAAAATTTTAATAAGTGGTATCCATAATTGCGTAACAGACATTTTTTTACTTAAAATTAAAAAGCGACTATACAGCCAAGCTCTCTCATTTATAGGCATTTTAATGCAATATATCGCCGTGTCGGAAGAACAGTGACGCAACTGCAATTTTGAAAATTTTTTGTTTTCACATTTCAATATTTTGTGGTTTTGCTATTCTTGCATAAAATCGTTCCCCGTTGTTTTAAACGAACGTGCTCTTGATCTAAGCTGTCTATAGTAACTATTAATAAGCTCGTATGGCTTGTGGACAATTGTTAAAAATGATATTGTTTCTCCGAAAAAAATTATAATTTTTTGCAGTTGCGTCACTGTTCTTCCAAAACGGCGATATAATACATAAATATTAAAAACAACGTTGGAACGAACTTGATCAATTATTTTCATTTCTTTAAAATTATTAATAACATGCAATTTCCGAAGGAAATAAAATTTTTACTCAGCATTTCCGAAAATTAATTGACAAAAAACTGGGTTCGTTCATAAAAAGTTTTTAAAGAATCACAGGTTCTTAAAGTTCTTGATATTTTGTACTGGCCACAACTTAGTCATTATCTTTACCCACACGTGGTAGTACAGTAGACTAAATACTTATCCCCGAAAAAACAATTTTGTTTCTGAGCTTCGAAGAAAAATTTAAATCGGTCGAATTTTCTAAATTCAATCTAAGGAATATTATCGAAGAGACTAACGCTCGATTTGGATTGTTCCGACATGGAACAAGATGCATGAAATGGAGTTATTTTGTAAAGTATTGTAAAGAGAGTTTAAATCAAAAACTGATTGGTCACAAGAGAATTTAAACGCTGCATCTGCCAACTTTTTTGACTGAGAGCCATCTGGTAAGCAGCCCAGAGTTATGACAACGTCGGGACGATATTAATAATATTATTGAAATTGATCGTAAAATTATTGCGTAAGTTGGCACGACGTCGAAGCGAAAACGGCACGGCATTATATATCCAACCAACAGTTAGTTTTCCAACGTCGGCACGACGTCGGAGCGACTGATCCGTGTTATTTGGGAGAAATTCAAGGAAAGAGCTCAACACTCGCTACTTTCGTTTTTCCATCTGCAAATATTGAATTATTGTTTTATATTAATATAATAGTTTCACGCGCATGTTACCACTAAATCGAAGGACTTATTAATGGGAGGTAAATTAAGGAAGGACAAGTGACTAAGAAATTCATCAAAAGTCCTTAAGTGTCATGAAACAAAAGTTCTTTGTAGAAAATTTATACAAAGCCACTATGACCAGATGTGTATGCAACAGTGAAAACAAGTTGCACGTACTCGCATCAGTACGTTGGACTTGTTTGAACAAAATACAAGGACAGAAACAGTAAGGTAGCCTTATGAATCCGGTTATATCTGGTGTATCTACGTAGTACATTCAACTTTCGTTTGCATCGGATTTGCTATCGGTCGTCTTCCTTTCGGGATTTTACTTAAAACTAACAAGATCTTAACTGACAACGCCAATGGGGTTTCACTTTTGAACCTAAGTGCCGAATCCGTATCTAAGGAGGAATTCGTGGATTAAGTCTGAAGAACTATGCAGCAAAGTGCTCGGAGGTTATGGGGATTCATCCCCTAAAGTAATGTATTATCACAGAACCACGTCGTTCGCTTGCATCCCAGATAATGGCTCTTTTCGTACGCTATCCAAACTTCTTAACTTCGTTCAAAGAACTAACAAGTTCGGCAATTGGCACTTTCAAGTATAATGGACTAATTTGTTAGCGTATCCTTGGAACTAGTCGTCGCTTCCGTCATTCCCGAAACAGGACTAATATTAACAAAAGTCGCAATCACACAAGTTTGCTTCGATCTGAATTTCGTACTTTCGAATTCAAATATGTTTTCGAAATCGACAGATCCAATATCTAGAACTTATCGTCCTTTCTCCATCACATCTAATGGTAAAATCCACTCACTTGGCTTGTCTAGACTCGAACGAATCGTTCGCTCTACAAAAAACTTTTAATATTCATAGGGAACACACCTTGGGAATTTTCTCTAGATATTTCCATGGAAAACTTTCAACCAGCAGAATCTATTCATTGAATTGGAAAGATTTCGGGGTAGAGAAATGCAATGTACGGCAAGTGGGTTGAAAATCATGAAAAATGCATTCCCTTCTCGTATTGTTACCGAAAATAGCACGCAAGAAAGGCAGAAAAAAAAGTGCATCCGGAATGATAGAAGCAAACAGTACGTCTCTATATGCGATCGGAAGTTTGCACTCTACAGGATTTCGTGTCTTGAGATAGACAATGCTGAGCGAAGAAAAAGTTAAATTGTATAAAGAACTACAGAAGAAAAATACGCTACAAAGTGTACAGGTTTACTCTATGCAACCTGCGCTATATTTCTCTAATCATTCGGTACATGTTCCATCTTCTGTTCAATACTAGTCTTCTAACAAATTTCTAAAGTATCGCCCTACCAATTTGCCTTCTTCTGACTAGTTTTAGTTCGTTCTTCTTGCAGATGGCAGCCCCATCTGTAGAAAAGTTATATATATGCTCGAGTTCGGTTTGTGTCTACGGTACATTGAAAGGTATAGCGAGATGCTTCTTACGTTTTATAAATTCCTAATTTTTCCGGCGTTGTTTGTCTGATTTCCGTGTAGGTCGGTACGCAGTTTGCGAAAGAAAGCTGGGAGTTGTACTTTAGGAAGAATGAATAACCTATGTCTTCGAGTAATCATCCCTTTCCATCGGTTAACGGCGAGCTGAACAGTTATGTTACTGTTAAAAAAATGCCCCAAAAAAAAACTGTACTAAAAGTTGTGCAACGCTCCTAATCGAAACAGTTTCCAAAATGCCCTTGATAGTAAGATGCCAGCCCAAAAAATCACAGAAACATTTTCACATCCATAAGCTCGAAATGGAAGTTTTTCTCTATTCATGCAGCCGAAAGGATAGATGCCTCATACAGTCAAAGTCAGGACATGTTATATCTAAAGACATCCTTGATGTTCTTTTAGTTTTAACACTCGTTCCTCTGTGTGCACTTTGTACAGAAGTTACGTAATAACAAGAGAACCACTTTGAGTGCGCTCTGTGGTCAAATAATGGAACTAAAAGGCAGCATGGCTTCTCTGAATAAGCGACGTAGATCCTTGATATGTGTACGAAAACATAGAGGATTTTATGTGCTCCCATTGTAAGTACAGAAGGAATGAAGTGGTCGGGCATAATTGAAAATGCACACTAGGTTTTCCCGGGTTTCGGGAAAATTCGTATATGCATCTCAGAACGATTAAAAAGTTTCAAATTACAAAAGCTTCTGCGTGCGGGTAATGAATGTGACGGTGGCTTCTCGAGATTATCAAAGAATTTCTGTTTTGCATATGGTTTTTGTGAGGGTGGAGTTTAATTTAATTTGGTTATTTACAATTCTCTATCTTCTCTCTTTTTCAAGCCGTATAATGTGGTCCCGACTGACGTTCTCAGAAAACCGACTTGTTAATCGTGTTAGTGCCGGCAATTCCCCGAGGATATCCTTTTAATTTCTGGAATCAGGAGTTGCTGAATTTTAATATTTTCAAGAAAGTTTGAATACCCGTTTTAAGGACTTTTGTGCGATATCAATTAGAACAATTATTTTGTTTGTTTCGATTTGAAACTTTTGGTTCAAAATTTGAAGAAGATACATCTACGTCTTCTCGAACGATAAACTGCATATTTTGGCTGGTAGAGGTGAAAAATTTACTTATTATTAAGCATTCTAAAGTTGTCGGGAGTGAATAGATTTTTTGGATTAATAAATTTACTTTTCAACTTTAATCGTAATAAATGGATGATTTTTTAAGGACATTTGTACGGTAGTTACTATAAAGAGTTATGGCATTCTTAAGATACTCTACAAATAGACTAAAATTTAGGTACATAATAAATTCGTTAACGCTATTTCCCGTTATGGAGGAAATGGTGTGACTATTTTTTAAGGACTGTCGTACGGCAGCTACATTTTACGTACATCAGAGGTGTGTTGGTGGATGTAGTGTAATCATTTTTAAAGCATTCGCACTTTTATCTTTTTCATACGATACTCATGCCTTAATATACCGCACGTATTTTAGTTATTTGAGCCATCACATGCTGGCGGAATGGCTCTGCTGACAGTAAAATGCATGGTATACTAGAAGAATGCAATAAATTTACTTACTTACTTACTTATTTATTTAATTATTACAGTTATTCTATAAGATGTTTACGGTTTATACAATTTTTGTAGAGATCAGATGAAGAAAAAATTATTGTCTTTACAACTATAGTGTAGTATTTCTATTTCTTGATAAATTATGTTATTAATTAAAGTGATACTTCATTTTGGAAAATTCTTTTAAAAAACCTATTAATAAGAACTTAAAACTAACTTAAAACTACCTTACAACAAAACTAATTTATTTAGGCAGCTTAGAAACCACTCTAAATTTTAAATACTCGTAGTACTGAATAGTTCTGTAACTAGGGGGTTGTCTAACTTAAGGCATCTTTCGCGAAAATTGTTCATAGCTTTTTTCCGATAGGTGTAAAATCGAACGAACTTTAGCTAAATCGTGGATATGTCGTGTTGGAAAATAAAACGGTTTGTTTAAAATTATTTTTAAACATTTATTTTGTAATATTTGTAGCTTTTTCTTGTGAGTTTTAGCACACGGGTTCCAAATTGGGGCTTCATATAGAATGATAGGCTGCATGGCTGTTTTGAAGATCAAAAGTTTATTTTCTTCGGAGAGCATTGATTTTCGATTTATGAATGGATAAAGAGCATGGATGCTCTTTGAAATTTTGCAAGTAACATGTTCCGTATGGTCACGAAAAATTAATTTTGTATCAAGAATAAGACCGAGATATTTTATATTTTTTGACCACTGAATTGGTTCTCCAAAAATATTTTTTGAGGGATTTGGTAGACTGCGTTTAGCGCGTTTCTTGGTTAAAAATATAATTTGAGTTTTAGCCGGATTTATTTTAATTTTCCATTTATAATAGAAACTTTGTAACAGATCTAACTGGGATTGCAAATTTTGAGTTATTAACGTGGCATCGTTTGAGCTTGAGTATAAGGCGGTATCGTCAGCGTACACAGCAAGCTCACAACCAGGATGTTTTAGAATATCAGCAGTATAGATTTTATACAGTATGGGACTTACACAACAGTCTTGAGGGACGTCGGCTGGAATTGAAAGGAAATCCGAAAAGCTTGATTTTAATTTAACTCTTAATTTTCTATGTTCGAGAAATGAAGCAATTATTTTGATGATAAAATTTGGAAAAGAGAATCTCATCAATTTGAAGAGCAATCCTATATGTTAAACCGAATAGAAAGCCTTTTCTATGTCCAACGCGATCATACCGGTGGATTCTTTGCAATTTAGTGACTTTTTAATGAAATTGGTGACTCTGAAAAGTGCAATAAATTTGTTGAGCGGTTCGTACGAATATGCATAGTACTGGGTGAAAATCTGCTTGTATTGACAATATTGTGATATGAAGTTCAGTAGTGTGTCAATCTTATTACCTGCTTACAGGTTACCTTTTTCCCCTTTGATTGAAGGGCCCAACAGTCCAGCGCTAGTCGGACTATCGAGCCCTTCAATCAATTAAACAAATATTTTAAATAATTATCTGTACACTGTTGTGTCGCTGCATTTTGTTAACAAGTTTGTAAGTGCTCCGAAGCAAATAAGCCATCAGAGACATTTTAATGAGTACGTTAAGTTAAGAGACGATTCCCATGTGATTTATTAGGACTTACAGAAAACTAAGTAGGATCATGTGGACAGTACACAACATACATAGCTCAGAGGACACGATAAATTACACAGCTCCCTGGATTCAAAGGATCCTAACCATTCACAAGACACTATTTGCTGACCCGAATTGTTGCTGTTTCGTATGTATGTATGTATAGAGAAAATGACCAGAAGCATTATATGAAGTGAGTTGGGGTGAGATTTTGGGGTTTCGCAATTAATACGACACCCGAGACTCAATCCTAGTCCACAAAACGCTACCAATTGCTCTTGATAGTCCCGTTGAAGAGGAAGAACATGCGATAGCAGTAAACTAATAACGTCCTTCGGCTGATTGCAAACAATAGGAATTGTGGTTTTACGCTGTGAAATCGAAGTTTCCAACGCTACAGAAGGATACACAATGAACACGTACATAAGCGTTTGAATGAACAAATGATACCGAAAGCGACTGTTATATCCCTTTAGAAGGGACAAAAGCGGGTGGTATTGCTTCTGCTAGCGATAGTATGCGCCTGCTGATAGTGAATTTAGTTTACATTCCTGAGACAATTGTTTAGAATTGCAGCTCCAAGATGCATTCGTTAAGGATTTACTGATTGTAATTAAGTGAGGAGTACGTACATACGTAAGTTTTAAACGAATCAGTTGCACAGATAACTCATCAAGCTGCATAATCTTAGAACGTTATCAACAATCGGCTTTTCAGGAAAGGGGTTACTGCCAGCTTTACCACTCTTGCATTGAATTCTAAATTGAATCACCATAAAGAACACTAACTGCATTCACCAGACTTCTAGATGAGCTCGCACTGAAACAGGTTAATCCTCACATCTTGCAACAGGAATCTTGAGAAAGAATTTAACTTGAAGTATGCATTACCTCAACCTAATACAAAACTGGCACTCTATAAACCCATTGCTTCACCTGATAAATAGTTTTATCATTTCAATTGTTTAATTTTCTATCAGATTTTACATTTTTACATTTTACATTTATTTTTACATATTTTAAAATTTTTTATTGAAAAATTAAAGAAAACTAATTAAGGACTTTAAAAAATATAAGAAAATTAATTACAGAAAACATTAAAAAAACATCAGAAGCTGATGAATTAACGAGACCTTGAAAAACCATAAATTAAAAAATGAAAGAATAATTAATAACATTCATTAATAAAAAGCAAATTAACAGGAAAACTAATGAAAAAGAAAATTGCCGGAGAAACAAACCACTAAACGGCGATAAACATGAAAAACTACACAAAAGTTCAGATTTTTTTTTACGAAAATTAAAGAATTAATTAAAACTATATTTAAATTGAAGTTAATTAAAAAAAAAAGGAATATTTTTAAAATAAAAATTAATAGTAAATAAGCGGAAAATTTAAGCAAATTAAAAAAGTTGGAGAAACTGTAAGAATTACCAGGAAATGATCAAAAATTAGGAAAAAGAAAATAAATTAAAGACACAATTACTCAAATCCGAAGAAAATGAAAAAATCGATTCAAGAATTAAATTAAATTAAAGAAATTAAATTTAACTAATTTTAAGAAAAAACTTTATCATTTTTCGAAAATTACCCAAAAAATTAATAAAATAATATAAAACAAAAATATAAATTAAATAAAATTAATGGAAAATGAAAGAAAAACCTCATCATTTTCTGAGTATTCCAAAACTTAGCAAAAGAGCATTACAAAACTAAACGCTAAATAAAAAATAATTGCAAATTAATTAATTTAATTAAATTAAACAGAATAATTAATATATTAAAGTAAAAACTTAATCAATTTCTGAGACTACTAAAAATTAACAGGAGAACAAAACTTAACGAAAATGTAAAAATAAATAAATAAAATAAAATTTAATAAAACATTTAAATTCAAAAATTTTAATGAAAAAGCAAGAATTGTAAAAATAAGAAAATTAAAAAAAAAAAGAAATGAAAACTATAAGAGAAAAAACTTGCATAATTGATGTAAAAACTAAGAACTTTAAAAACGAGACAGAAAATTAATTAAATTCTTAGACCGCTTCGAAAATTCTCAAGGAGTACAATAAGAAGATAAAGTTCTTAACATATAGTTTGACTCTTATGAGGATTTCTTTTGAGTAATAAGAATTTATCTCGAAGCTCGTTCTATACGAAACCCTAAAAAAATAACTTTCCTTATTAATTTTTTAGATTGTCTGCCTCGAAACAATTAGTGCAATATTTCGACTTTGCTTGCGTTCCGGACTAAGACGCAAATCGTATTTCCTGTTTTAAGGATGTTAAAAGCGTCGGCTCTTGTACCGCACCTCGACTTTATCCGCTCTCGGAGTTTGTTCCGATAATAATAAAGTTACACCCATACTGTTGGCATATTTTTCTTTAATATTCGGCTAATATAGCAATGTGAATTTAGATAGTTTAACCACTTTAAGACATGCCGTCTCCGTGATGTAAGAAACAGAAATATTTGCTATAAGCGATTCAAACCTTCCTCTTCCCACATCACAGTATGCATCCAAAATTTATATCACTGCTGGTCATCTACCAATAGAAAAAAAGTGGGAATAGATAGGTGAAAGGCTTCCTAAAATATAGAGAACATTTGGAACATTTGGTGGAGCCACTAACATCAACCCTGATCGCAACTGCCCATTTTTTGTATGTTCACCTAACATTTTTCTATGTATCCAAAAAGTTTCAAATTTCTAGCATGCGTCGTCCCGGAAAAAATTAAATTCTAAAACTTTCACTCTCGGTTCATCCCGAATTGGATGCCAGTCGCCCCAGCCACAGTGAAAATTGTAAGTACATATCTTTTTGGGGTACGGCGTATACGGCGGACGACAGACTACGGGAAACTTCCGTATACTTCTTCAACACTTCTCTTCTCACTGTTTCTCCAGCCTTCTCGAACATTCCGAATATGCAGGAAAGATCTCGACTCAAGCCAAGCAGTATATAACCACGACAGAGTTACAGCCACAGGCAGTTTACTACAAGGAGCGATACGACGATAAGTTTCTAAGCGAAGTATTTGTAAAGCGATTTTGATTGGGAAGGAACGAACAAGCGTGATCGAGTTGTATATAAAATCGTACAGCGCTGCCATTTAGTGCGATTATATTTAATGCGAATAACAAATTATTGCTTCTATTGATTTTAAACGAATTGTGTTTTACTTGAAATCCCGGCGAACTCCCTAGCTCACAACAGTACAATCAAACATTAACAATATCAGATCGAATGTTTTTGGATTGAAAAAAAAATCGTTTAAATATATGATAAAGTTTCATTTATTTCGACAAAACAAGTTACAATGCAATTACAGTTTTTTCGGAATAAATGACCACCCGAATATTCTGCACACTTTTTAAGAACTCGTTAAATAAACCCGGGAGGTAAATAAACATTGTATAAAATGAAGCCTATCAATAATTTAAAAAAAATTGATGATGCACTGCAATTCGAATCGAATTGAAAGTAAATAAATGCAAAGTAGATCAAATATTAAAATTTTAAAAATAAAATGAAATAAATTAATTTGACTCGCACACGACAGGGAAGCATTTGTTATATCGATGTAATAGAAAATAGCCAACAAATGCACCCTCTGTCCATAATGAAATTCGTTGTGATGACTTTGAATTTTATTTATTTTTATTATGAAATTTCTTATTTGTAGACCCTTTAAAATTTTATTTATTTGCAATAAATTTTGTAGTAGTCGAACTATAAATCAATTGTTAAGTTCCGAAGAAAATAGTTAATTAAAACCGCTAAAGACAGTTTAAGCTATCGTTTTGTTGTTGATTAATTAAAATTTCGCACTTAATACACGTGTCCTTTCGAATATTTATTAAAAGAATTCATAGCTAAACTAAGGACATTTCTTTTAAATTTGTTCACATAACATATAACATGACAAAATTCTCATAGACGAAGAAGATAACTCCTACGTCCTACTGCAAAGCAGATGAGCTATTATTTCAACATGTTTTAGAGGGCGGAGCGGAAGGACGACTGGGATACGTACATTTATATGGGAAAGGACGACAGAATATTCCAGAAGGGACAACGTTTGGAAGTCATATTCCACCCCATTTTCTCCCCTAGGGGCTCCGGTCTAGATTAAAGGTCACGCAAAAAGAGGAATTGTAATTGGTTTTTATGTTTCTATTTTGTGGCGGATATTTACTTACGTTTTAGGAATAATGACAGTAATTATGGCTGGATGAAATTATATTACCTGAAAATAGAATAGAGAAGGCGATCATTAGTCCTTGAATAATAAATTTTTATGAAATTTATGGTTGGGATTGAAACTATTTTTTGGTCAATCAAAAAATAGATAAACATTAGACAGGGTAGTAATTGAGAATGAATTTGGTATTGAAAGGTTTTCTTGGCATCCACGTATGATAAAGGAAATTATTATTTATTAAACAAATCACTACAATACCTTTAATTAGTCTTTCCAAATTAAACAAAATTTATTAAAAGAAAAGCTAAATATAACTTAATGAAAATTAATGGAAAAAAACGCCGATAATTGCTGACGAAGAAATTAACAAGACAACCTTGAAAGCTGAGACGAAACTATAAAAAGGAAGAAATTAAATAGAATTAAATTATAGACATTTAAAAAAAATTTAAAAACTTATGAAAAAAAATGGAGGCCACAGCAAGATTTGGGCTGTCGCACCATTGATGATGATCAAAAAAGATGAACCAAATACAAGAGAAATAAATTTTTAACAATTTAAATAATTAATTTAAATTAGCTATAAAATTATAAACATTTAAAAATTTCAAGAAATTTTTTTTCAAATTCAATAAGTTCTTAATTGCAAGGCCTGTACTTCAAATCTAACTCCATCACAGAAAAATTTCTTCACCCAACGTTTCTCCAGCTTTCCAATTCCTTCCCTGAAGTGGTTGTCTTCAAGATCCACGAAATAGCCGTGACCACCTGGTTACCTTCTTCATTGCATCCAAATTGTTCTTCATTTAGGAAAATTGTCATTCGGGAATAAATGGAAGCCCGAAGTAGTGAAATCGAGAGAACAGGGTGGATGCGGAAGTAGTTCAAATCGAGTTTCGGTCAATTTTTGCTGAATGGGTGCGTGGAACAACGTCTTTTTTGGCCATTACAGGACGGTTCTACCTGACCGCTGCGTTAGGTTTATTCTAAAGGGATGTGTAGTATACGTCAGTGATGGTTGTTCTATTTTTGAGATAGTCGGTCAGAAGAATACCCTTCGAATCGGAAAGATTGACGACATCACCTTTCGGGCAAGACAAAATTTCGTCTCTTTTAGAGCCGGTTCTCCTCATGCAGTCCATTGGTTTGAACGTTGATTTGTTTCCGGTGCCTCAATCTCTCAATTGATGACGCCCCTTCCCGCCGACAAATCATGGAGTCAGAATGACTTGTAGCTATGACGTTTTTATTCCTAGGAAGGAAGCTTCAAAATTAAATATACAGATGATGCTGCAGTCCTGTCTTAGTAAGCAAACCAAGCTGCTTTTCGAATGGTCTAAGGATATTATTATCGTCCATATATTAATATTAAGTTCAGAATATTACCATTTACTCTTGAAATTTTGTATATGATCTAGAGAGTCATGAAGATATAGGCACGACAAACGATCACTGCAACTATGGGCACCCTTGCAGCGAGGCAAGGAGGGTCACTTTCCACAACTGTATTCCATCGATCTAAAAAATAGTTAATATTTAATAATGGAATTTTTTCGTGGTAAGCTACCATAGAAACAAATTTGAAGAAATTTTTGTTGTTTCCGGCGTCAGTGGAGTGAAACCCCAACACGAAATCCCCGACTGTTGATTAATCGCTGTCCTTGAGGACATTACAGTTGGTTAGTTAGTTAATATTATAAAATTAGTAAAAGTGTAATTTCCAATCCAATGTGATTAAACTAACTTTACAATTTAAGTTCATTTTAGAATTATTGCTCCCTTCTTCTGGCTGCATAGGTCCCTGGTTAAAATCCCGATCGACGGATCAAAAATGTTACTTCTACTGCTTACATTTTGTTCATTTGAGTCTGTAAGTCGACTGAATTGTGTATTTATCTTCGTCTGAGACCTATAGCAAGTTCCCTTTCCTCTGTGTTGCACAGGTATTAGTCCGATAACTGAATCTTTTAAGCCACAGTTTTGCCCCACCCTGGAAATGTTCTATTAGCTCCATTGATTGCAACCGTGAAAAAAATAAGAAGCTTTGTCTGATACAAGTTACGCTCCGCACCATCAATCATTATTATGACCTATCTTAAATCGTCGCTAATAGTAAAGATAGTGACAAAAATTTAATGAAATAATAAACTATAGCATTCCCTAATGAAATGTTTTATCCTCATATCCACTATGCTCATTTTTGATCCATCAATCTTACACCCACTAGCACACAGTCGTGGATAAGCAGAGTAAGTTTTCGCTGATGTGGCCTATACCATCATTCACATTGACGTACAATTATCATGTATGACATCAAGGGTGCGGTTAATTTATCTTGCATTTTTCGAGTGACTGATTTATTGAAATTTCGAAACAAAATAATAATTATAAATTACTTTAGCGCAAATTTCCGTGATAAATAGCTTATGTGATAATTTTCATTGGAGCAATTAGTTTCTATGCGTTGAAAAGTTGATGGTTTTCTCTACTTCAGTAGTTAAGGGAAGTAAGTTATTTGAGAAAGCTGCTGGACCATAGGATTTTATGCAGTACAAAGTCAAGTTTGGACATGTATTTAGTGCGGTGGTTTTCATGAACTCGCCAACTTACTACCACCACTGTTCTCAATCGTAAATTTTTTTTAATTTTTTAACTAGAGAGAGAAGCTTTGAAATAGTGTTAAAAAATCGGCCAACAGTCTGGGCGCAACTTTATTATTTTGTTGGTAGAAGTCCGAAACGTGTTTGATGATGAGATACGGTGTTGGGTACTATGCGACTGGCAACCTAAAAAATAACGGGAAGCTATTGGAACGTTTTTTCCTACTAGAAGTTTACCGTCTCCAACTCCTGTAAAATTTTCAAGATCATATCTGATACGGTTTCTGAGATATAAAAATAACATTTTTTGAGAAATTGCTATCCCCCACTTTTGTGCTCCACCTCCCCCCTCAAAAAATTTAGTTTTGGTAGACTCCTCTTGTGATCCCATATACAGAAACTAAATTTTATCTTCCTGGTGTAATTGGTTCGGAAGATATTGTAATCCGAAGTTTTTCACCCCCCACCCCCACACCCCACCACCTCTCTTAAAAATTTTAGCCCTTGTCTAATCTTGAAGTATCCCTAAGGACAACAACAAAGTTTCAATCTTCTGACATCAATGGTTCAGGAGATATCGATTTTAGAATGTTTCAATCCCGGCTTTCATGCGTTAAAGACTCATTGTTTTCCCCCCCACTTCCACACCCCTTAACCAATATCGACCATTTTTTTGCAATTGAGTCCATTATTATAGTACTACATAAGTTCCAAGTTTCAGCTTCCTAGCATAAGTGGTTCCTGAGATCTAGAAACCAAAATTTTTCGTCTAAAACGCTCCCCTCTCCTCTCCCCTTGTAACCCCACCCCTCAAAAATATACCAGTGGTAGGGGTACACCCAATCTACCCACCATAAAAATTTCAATTTATTATTTCAACGGGTTTGGGAGCTACGCGCCTTCAAACGATTTTGCGTACGACGTACGGCGGACGGCGTACGGCGGACGGCGTACGGCGTACGGCGTACAGACGGACATTTTTTTTTTTTGCTTTTTTGGGGTTTACTAGTCCTAAAACGTGTAAATACAAAATTTCAGGGTAGCAAACTTTTTTGAAATTTCAGGTCGATCACAATACTTTATTATTAAAAAATAATAAAGTAAAAATGTTAGTACCTACATAAAATGATAAATTAATACAATTAGTGGTAATTGCTCAATAATATCAGGTGTTCTCAGAACTTTTATATGGAACCACCACAGGGAGTATATTGTGATTTTGTTCATTCATACAGAAGATCTCAATATTTCGTTAAAAACCTGACAAAATGAAGATTAATGTAGATTGACTAGAAATGTAATTGAAGAAAAATTAGTATTGGCATACAGAGGTGGAGCTTTAAGACGGCGAAAATATTTCACGAATTTCGTCATATCTCTTAGGTCTTCTAAGATATCGAATTATTTGTTTTAGGTCTGATCTGATATTGAATAGGTTCTTACTTCATCATACCATATATTATATATATATAAATGCTTTATTTATTCAAAATATTCTTATTCTAGTTATACTATTGCACTACACCCACTGCTGAGGACATATCCTCGTGTTAGGGGTGAGGAGTCTTCTACAATTTAATATGAAAACATTCTAGATACCTGTCAATACTTTTCCAATTACATCTCTCATTTGATCGATTAATTCATAATACATATTGTTACGTGTAAGCCTGGCCACCGCGCAACTCGATCGATTACGAATAGGAAACAGCAACAACCGAATACCTAAGCTGCAAAGTAACCCAATCAAAAGCCTAGTTGAGAGTAAATAAGGAGAGCGGAGCAACACGATTATACCCCACTTCTTATCGAATGCGCTCGAACGTACTGGAACAGCGTTGAAGATCAAATGGAATGCTCTCAAGCCTTTCAGTACCATTTACACACACCACTGAACGAAGATCGAAATCGAAAGCTCTAAAGCTTTCAAGAAGATTTCACACTGAGCGAACAATCAAGTACATCCTAGACTCAACCGGCTAGTATATAAGCAGGTGAAGCTTTCAGCGAAGAGATAGTAATTTTTATTATGTCGACTGCGACAGCCAGCGTGTATACGCGACCGTGTTGGAAGAGAACGAAAGTGATCGAAACAAGCGATATAAATAAGCGGGCAGTGCTGCCATACAGTGCGAATTATTGTGTGAATAGAATTAATAGTGCGATTAAATAAATTATCACTTATTTTTATTTTAACCGAATTGTGTTTCACTTGAAATCCCGGCGAACCCCTAGCTCGCAACAACATTAACAATTTCCTGTATTACCAATTCTTTTCTTACAATTAATTAACAAAGTTCAATTCAAAGTTAAACTAATGTAATATAATTCAATAAATATAAATCAATAATTCAATACAGTTTTTTTATTTATTTCTTAGTTCATTTCAGGGTAAAACTAATATAATTCAATAATTTTTTTTAAATTCATTTTCAAATTAACAAGGCTGTTGTTTTTTAAATCATATAATCCATATTACATTAACAATTTCTTTTCTTATTAATAGCTGATGGCAATTTTCTATTTCCATTCAAACTATTATAATGTAATCCACTATAATAAATTTTTTTTAAATTCATTTTAAAGTTAAACTACTACTGTATTATAATATAATCTACTGTATTATAATATAATCCAGTATAATAAATTTTTTTTAAAATTCATTTTAAATTTAACAACGCTGTTCCTTTTTTTTAAATAGCTTTTCAAATAGCTTGGCAACTCATTGAATAGTATACTGGCATGGTAATAATATTGTCGTTGAGCGTTTAGCGTGAGAAAGTTATAGTTCAGCCATTCTTTTAGTATACATATGTACATATATCTCCATTCCTACCCATGAAGTATCCTCGAAGAATAAAACCGTGTCATCAGCATAAGATATCATATCTCCTTGTATTAGCTGCTTATATATATCGTTTATGTACAGTAGAAAGATAACTGGTCCTAAAACTGTGCCTTGGGGTACACCGTATTGGAAAGTCTCTTTGTTGCTAAGAGTGTTGTTTATTTTAACATATTGGGATCTATCCTCTAAATAGCTACTGATCCATTTCATCCAAGATATATTTATACCGGACGCAATAAACTTTTCAATTATTTTGCCATGCGGAATTGAGTCGAATGCATTTGCCAAGTCTAAGAAAACGGCGCATGGTTTATTCCCTTTATCTAACGAGGAGCTAAATAATTTACTATAAAGATAACAAACCTTACTTGTCGCAAAAGCGCACATAATTAATTTAAGATAATGGTCTAAGTCACTAGTTCTTAAGTAATATATAAAATTGTGTATATGCCTCTTATTGTATTATAAATAAATAAATAAAAAAATTTACTTAACAGCGCTATTCCATCATGCGTGCTGCGTTTTGCACGAAAACCAAACTGATTGTCGTTTAATATTTTATGAGTTTCGTAAAAAGTCATTAGTCTGTTCTTTGCGACCTTTTCAATTAATTTTCCAATATTGGATATTAAGGAAATCGGTCTATAATTATCGACGGAGTTTTTATTTCCACTTTTAAATATTGGTGTTACAATGGCCGTTTTATATATTTTGGGGATTACACCCGTCGAGAGGCTAAGATTAATTAGGTGTGTAAGAGGCTTTGATATAAAGTTCTTTTATATAAAACATTGAATTGTAATTCCGTCAAATCCAGGGCTAGAGCCACCATTCATGGTTTCGATAATTGTTTTTACTTCAGCTTCTGTTCCTGGTTCTTCAGCTTCTCTACTGGAGAAATGCATTTCAGTACTCGGGTGTATGCCACTTTGTTCTATATTTTTCGCAAGGTTCGCACCTACGTTTACAAAATGGTTGTTGAAGATGTTTGCTATTTCTTGGGAATTGTTTTTAACGGTTATGTGCATTTCATCATGAATTAGCTCAATTATTGTACTAGGCCTACTTTTCCTGCCAGTAGCAGCGTTAATCGTCTGCCATACAACTGCCCTGCTAAATGGTTTTTACTTCCTTTAAAGCTAGCAATAACTTAATAACGCATTGATCTAATGAGACCTAAAACATATGACGGAATTCGTGAGAACATACACAAATTTCGCTAAAACATATGCAACCCCTTTACACCTCCTTGAATATCACAAAATTTTAAAATTGATTTTTAAAGCCATTGTCTTGAAAATCTTCCGAAGTAAGAAGTAAGAGTCGATAGCTCATCACATTTAAGATATATTTTCGAATTCATGAAAACGGTTATAACGCCTTTAAACCAGCTTAGGGGCTGAATATTGTAAAATTTTGAAAGTAATTTCTGTGCCTTTTTTTGAGAAGCTCGTGGAATTAAAATTAATTGGATATCTCAGAAGACCTAAGAGATATGACGAAATTCGTGACAAATTGTAGACAATATTTTGCTGAAATTTCATTTCTAGCTAATCTACATACACATACCAAGTTTCAACTTTCTAGCAGAAGCCGTTTCTGAAATGTAATTACGTACTTTGTTTACTGGACTATGTCGTAGTAACAACATAAATTTATTTCAATTTAAAAAGTGTTGGTCTAATCTTTCATAGATCAGATTTTGCACCTTTGAATCTGTTATGTCGTATTAACTTTACTATTCGTAGGTGAACGAATGAAATGGAGTGAGTAATTTTGCAAGGACTTTTGTTTGGAAGCTTTTGGAAGGATTCGCTTGATTCACATATACCAAATTTCAGATTCATAGCTTAGAGTATTGAAGTTTTAGGGCATAAGTCGTGCATACGGGTTTTAAGGAAAATTGTGCGGGAGCTAGCCAAAAACGAGGGATGATTTTGTAAACTTATCAAATGTGCGAATACCAAATTTCAAGGTTTGGGGTTGTGGCGCATTCTGAAATCATGGGCGAACAGTAAGCAATCACTGACCGAAAAAGAATTACTTAAATATGTTTCATCTAAGGCTCCGTTTGGCTTTATATTTTATTTTTTTTAGTTGGTCCTTATTCCTTTCGTTTTATTTACACTTAAACTCTTTTCTCTATTATGACGTAAAAGCTCAAATTACATTAAGGCGACGGCCGTATTGTACGGTAACAAATGCGTGAAATTGATACAACCCGGAGCAATAACTTAACGTTTAATACCCAAGAAATTACATCCCCCAACCCAACATCTTCATGAATACAACCCTATTTGATTTTATCGCCGCTCTCAAAGCCTTCAACCCAAAATGTCTTTTCGCACCAAAAATGAATGTTTAATGTTCGGATCGCGCAAACATGTGTGCGCTCCTCGACCGCAAACAAAATGATTTTACAAGGCTCCGGAAAGCCCCAACGCATGAACAACAACTGTCGTAAATCAAATCAACATTTCGCCTCCGAAATACACGCAACCGATGCAAAGTGGTGAATTTTTTCCCGATAAGAGTACCATCACCGTATGGCAGGGTTTGTAAATTCACTGAACCAGTTCATAATGCTCGAATACTTCCCCGAGTGAAATTCGATGGTACGACCAAGTCATCCCTCTCTGTATCCCATACGGAGAAGCCTACACGAGAAGAATCTTCAATTATCCCGGGGTTCAATATCAGGTCGAATCGATAAGGAATTACCCAACGGGATCGATTTGATGGCGTCATGTCAACATTTCTGGATGACATGTCCGAGTTTTAAACTACCCCATAAATCATCAATGGATGAGTTAAAGATGAAATAAGAATAACCATGCGGCATAGGTGAGTATGTCCATGAGCTGCACCTGTCCCGTGAGCCTTCAATGTGAACTTGAATGCATAATGTATGCCAAGTCGTCTGGGATTTCATTCGATTGTCTTGTCTTTTTTTTTGCTCGGGCTCTTCATCTTGGCGTTTATAATGCTCCATGGAATCGCATTAAATCTCACGGATCCTGACCTAATTTTCGGATGAGTGATACTTGAGTTTTAGTAGGCGTATGATGTTAGGCCAAGCTAAATATAACCTAAGTGAAATTAAAATTCTGTTTAAATTCTCCTCTGTGACAAAGAATACCTCCTTACCCGTATCTACTTGTTGCTGCTATAGCAGTGTTGGGGATGAGGGTCTTTTGAGCTTAACAGGTTGAAGTGACGAGAGATTTTATTAATATTTAGCAGAAGGTAGAACATTGCTTTGTAGTCGATCGCAGTATCTTAATAAGTTTTTGCAGTTGCGGCCGCAGTATCCAGAACGGGCCAGAGGAATGTTAGCTAAATCTGTACCGGTATAACCGCTCCAGATAAGAATTTTCTAGACAATTTTAACTAACGACTTGGATAATCACGCACAGCTCACAATGGACACATTTCGCCTGATGCAATCATCCTTCGAAGACCATCATCCTATGTGTGTGTGCAGGTGTTTCGGTCACATTTCGTACTTTGTGGTTAACACGTAACAATCGGTGTAATTACAGACACTGGATCTAAATTGAGCTTCATATACACTTTAGCTGGCAAAGTCCTTTAACTCTTCGTGTGGTGTAAGCAGGAACCTGCTATTTGGGATCACTTTCGATTTCCATTTTATACCAGGTGAGCATGATTACGGCACATAACATTGTATGATGGGTCATAAAACGAAATCTACACAACAAGGACGACTCGGATAGAACTCCAGGATCCATGCACACATTACATCCTTTGGTCGGAGCAGATACAACCCTTGTAGTCATGGGACCTATCATATAGCGGACGGATGTTGGTGTCGATGATACAAAAGGGTTTTAGTGTCACCGACCCGTAAAACCGAATTTTTTTAAAATGTGAAAATGGTTTTGCCAGTGAGACATTCAGCCCTCATCCCCGGTGGTTACGTGGAAATCGGTGAAAAACGAACTGAAAAGATTATTTCCCGTAAAATTGTGGTTCAAGCGGTATCCCGGATAAGGGCTCGACACGACATCATTAATGTCGGAATCCGTGGCAGAATTGTTCACATTTGTCCATATGCAAAGTATTTAGTTCTGGGTTGCCGCAATATCGATTCGGAATTTGGTAGACGGAACGGAAAATGCCGTGGATGCTCGTTCGGGGGTAGAAATGAAATTAGAAATTATGCCAGGTCGTTAGTGTTAATGTCTTGCAATGAGTGGCGGGAAATTTAAATAATGAGCGTATGAGGTTGTGTGGAATGGAGAGAAAAGGCAAATAGATTACCTGAGCCGTGTCTTAGCGTTGTTTCTGACAGGGTTTCTTACTGAGGGTGCCTGGAACAATCTGCATGAGAGTTTCCTGGCTCCGCTCTCACATGGTTTTAAATTTCAACTTTTTTTTTAACTAAAGGATAGATCCCACATCTTCCAGTGTATGATGTAATGAATTGTACTGATGCATACGAATCCTGACCAGAGGTTCTATTTCTGGTACCACGGGAGTCGGGGAGCCCATGGAAGGTTGCTTCCACCCCCGACACTGAAGAGGTCCCTAGGGGAGCAACGTGATGGCAGAGTTTCCTTGTGGAGCTCGACGTGGAGTTGCGTATCAACCGGGTGCCGGGACCCACAGAACGGCAGAGATTTAGATAGGTCTCGCATCCATCAGTATGAATGTAAAGGCTTGCACTCTTATATAGACTGATACCTCCCTTATTGGAGGGGCGCTGATTGTCGTCACAAAATCAATCCGTGTCCGAAAAAGGCCGTAGAGTTAAGCCTACGCGGCAGGTGTCTACGTAAAACCACAAGACTATACTGTACTGATGCACGTATTAAAGCACCAGCGCAATTACGAAATTCTTTAAGTAAGTTTTTAAAACAAAGGTTAAAAATCAAGTAAAAACCAAATTAAAACATATTCGTGCATTTAAGTATAGTCTTGAGAATAGCTCATTGTAGTAACAATTCATTTGCTCTCGAGAGTAGTTCCGGATAGTACTTTACACAAGTGAAAACGCTTCAGTGTGAGAGCTGAGAAATCGAAGGTCTCTTCACAAACGTATCGATGAGATAGAATTAGAAAAATCGGTCCATTTATTGATTTTAGCAAATATTGCTGTTTAAAAGTACGATAGGTACAGACACACAGACATCTTCTATAAAAAAAATTTATTTTACGTAAAATTTGTAAAATCTGGCGAAAGAATAGAAATTTGGCGATCTTTCTTGACAAAAAAATCAGGAAAAAAACAAATAAATCCAGTATTGTGGCAACGCTAGCTTGCATGTGTCCATGCAGTTTTTCTCGACATTTGATAATGGAGCATGCGAGTATGTGTATCGATGAGCCATCATTTGTCACAATTCTGTCGTTTTTTGCGTACATTCGTAAAGAAATTTGGCGAAATAGCTAATATACGTACAAACACACATGCAATCTCCTCGGAGGTCGCGACTATAAAAGCCGACCAACCACAAGCAGCAAAAGCATTCACTTCTTGGCATCGGAGCATACAACATCTGGAAGTAAGAAACAATAAGCGAATAAACGAATACTTGACATCGGAAGCGAATCATCTGATTAAAGATTTTTTTTAAGAATACCGAACTGGACTTAGGAGGTTAGCCTTTAATACACAGTAGTATATAGTCCAGACAGCTTGGGATGGGGAGGTCCGCAATAGGATCGGGTATGGCAAAGTATTAGTAGGTGTTAATAATTTTTTCTGTATACTGAATATATTTTAAAGGGATAGCTTTGAATGTGTTCGTTTAGGAGACCATTGGAACGTCTCTATTTTCAACAATTTAAAATTGGCCTGACATATTTTATTCCTTTTCACTAATAAGAAAAATATTAACTGTTTATACTTGAAAATTTCCTAATATAAATTTAAATAGAGTAGCTCTCACTTGGAGGGATGCTCATTTCGGAGCCTTCTTTTTCAGGAATCTCTGTGCCTTAGCCGAAATGGAGATAACAAAAATTTAACGCTTTATTTAAAGCTCAAGATGTTTCAGCAAGTTCAAATGAATTCCCAGATATTGTGTTAAGACAATAAACCTTTTAGGTCTAAGTGAGCCTGTACTTCTTATGACCACCTACGCGTAATTAACCTAACCTAAGCTCTAACTAATAACTTCAACAGACTCCTTTTCAATCTAAAAACAAAACAATTTCAAATTACATCTGACTCTTTGATGTCCATCGAACCAATTTCAATCTCAACCACATCAAAATGATTAATTACACACCTCTAAACTTAACAGAGATCAAATTATCTTTTCAATTATAAACTGTGCCATCTTTTCCCTTGCTATCTATCACCATCCATCCCATAGCCATTTTCTAGAATCTATGAAATCAAAATTTTCCATGTAATTCAGGTTATGCTCGAAATCTCTAAAACAAAGGAATATGCCAGGAAAACAATTAAGAGCCTTATAAAATCATTCATCAAGCCAGCAAGGAAGATTCAGTCATTATGTCGTACCGAGGCTATATTCCTTTCATTGTTGAAATTTAAGGGAGAGCGTGGTAAAATGTACGTACAAAGATGGGGTACATTAGGATGACTTTAAACTTGGTTGTTGAACTATAGAAATATTTTTTAATGAATCTGTTTTGGTACTTCTTTGTGTCCGAGCAGACTTATCCCCGAATTATAATCGAGTCGAAACTTCTTCATTTCTTTTAATCTAATTTTTCAGGAAGTCTTGTGTCTACCTCAGTAGTCTACCGGTCCAGAGGCCGTGGAATATCGACATGCATACCAATCGCTCGAGGTCCAAGGAACAAAACACCGTCATCGATTTCGCTCCAAAAGGGAGCTGTGGGGGTCGTGTATTTACAAGTAACGAGTTTCAACTATATAGCTCAAACCCACTTACTATGAAATTTGTCAAAATCAAAAAACAAGGATCATATGAAATTCGTACCGCTCTTATGCTAAAAGGAATGGGACATGTTCCGAGCGATGCTATCATCCCCTATCCGGCTGAGAACAGCATTGTGTCTACGCACTTTAATAGAAGCATCCATTAAAATTAAATTCATTCAGGTCACATCACAAAGGACGAACCAGCTTTGTCTCGACGTCATCGTCCTCGTCGACATCATGGAAAACCTATTAATAAAATTCATTGTAAAATACCTTCATCCGTTTCGTATACGTCCATTTCGATTTCCTCCGTTCGTGTCCTTCCCATGATGCTGCCGCCTGTATCCTTCTACTTGTTTGTCCTCCTCGCTTCGGTGGCCACTTTTCGCCTTTTTATTGGATTATCCTTCACTCGTTCGTTGCCAATGTCCTATTGGACTTTTGTACGACCTTGTCACTGTTCGCGTTTTCACCACAACCCCCTTTGGCCTTTCGGATTTTCGTATTGGACCGACATTATTTTGTTTTATCACTAGAATATACGCAAACACTAGCGGTGGACAAAATACGTGAAGGACTGCAAAATAAAAGATGTCATTCCACGGGACACTAGGATACCACCGACACACAGTCGAGAGCCAACAAAAACCGAAGAACAATGGCCCACCTCACACTAACACTTTCCGGTAACATTCAACCTACCCCCGATGCACTTTCAACCTCCCCCACACGCTCTATTGTTCGTCTATTGTATTCACACTTTTAGGTTGCGATGCTGACGTCATTGTCGCTTAACTATTTGGTCCTTGCAAGTCGGCAACAATAACCACAAAAACTTCTGGCCTCTATTAAGTCAGGCTTATGACCCATATGACGTGGTTGGATTAACGTCGTCGTCTCACATTGCCCTAACGGGGATGCAGTTCACTAGAAAGCATCAGCGCGCTGTTAGTTCCAATGCAGCGAGCTTTTTGCAACCCGCTCGTTGATTATGCAGAAATGGGATTTTCCGTGATGATAGACGGATAACCGAAGCTAAGGGGTAATAACGCTACAGAAAAAAAAACCCACCACCCTCATCGCCGCGAGAGAAGAAAACCAACCAGTCGAATCCAGTCGGTAAAGTGCCAGCCTTCCTGTGGGGTGGCAAGTCGAAATGAACCCCAAAATGTTCCCAGCCCCCATCGCAAGGCCGTCATCCGACAAGCATGTGAGCATTCGCAAACTTTAATTTTTGGGCAGATTTCATTTGAACTCATGCTAATCCGCCGGATCTCACCCTAGCGAATCAACTCTTCGGGCAGTACACCCCCACCTCGAACCAGGGGTTGGCATGAAACCAGCCTGGATCATAATTTAGGACAACCGGATATTTTTCGGGTTTCGGACTTAATGGACATGACTTGTTGCTGGACAGAAAACGGATTTTGAAAACGCTTCAGAAACTTGAAGTAGGACATTATCCTATTGGATACACTTGTGTGCGATGCACTTCGCAACGTGTGCATGTGTTCTTGCTCGACACTAAGTGCATTCTCAAGCCTGGAGCGGTTTCAGAAACTTTAATAAGCAGAAAACTCTTCAGGACCGCATTATTTTGAAAACAGGTCGTTTAGATCTAATTGGAAATGAAGGAAGAAGCTTATCTAGCAGGACACTCGACAGGAGTATGCCAAATGGGAGCAACAAGTGACGAGCTAATTTGTTTGACTCACTTATTCAGTCTCTAATATTCGCAAATGTTAAAAGCTGTACAGCTTTGCGTAATTGCCACAAATGTAGAAAATGCAATTTTGCTAGGAGCGTTTCAAGGGCTGTCTGAGAGCTACCCTAAGGAGCAACATGATTTTGATCATTAATAGAACAAAACGCATTTTTCTATTGTAGTTTTTGCGCTCAATCTAAATCTGTTCACACATTCTTCAACCACACACCCTTTTGTGTGTTTTGCTTTTCAAGAAAATTGTCTTTTTTTGCAGATTTTTTGGTTTGAATAAGAAATAATAAGAGCATTGGCATACCATGACTTGGGACTTTTTGCACTGTCAAAAACATCTCCCAGAGAAGACTACAACCTTCCAAAATCTAATAAGAATAGTGTAGTAAGGTTTAAATTCCGAGTAGGGAGGAGTGGGAAAACCAGTCCACACTGCTTAGCGGATTCACTGATGTATTCAATACGGACGGCGCAATGACTGAAGATGGGTCGGGAGCTGGAATGTATAATACTTGCAGACTGACGATCGCCCTAGGGAAACCTTCTTCGGTATTTCAAGCTGAAGTATGTAATATGCGATCCTTTAGGCAGTAGAATGGATTATAGAGGGAAGATAGAGAGGCAGGCTGATCTGTATTTGCAGCGGCCGCTCTACGATCCCTAAATAATCCAATCGTCTTCGAAGATGGTACGTCAGTGTAAAAAACGATTGAATTCTGTTGGCAGATTCAATGACTTAAAGCTCATATGGGTTCCAAGCCACCAGGGTATAAATGGCAATGAAATAGCTAATGCATTACCAAAGAGATCGGAGTTAGCCATGGTCGGAACAGAACCAGTTTTCGGTGTGCCTGTTGCCTCTGTCAGGGCTGCCATTGCTGAGTGGCTGAGTAAATCACACATTGATGACACATTGGCTTCTTCCGGGAATGCGGCAGACCAGAAACCTTGTTGAGGGACCAAGTGGACGAACCGCTGCTTTTCTTCTCAAATTGAGCAGAAGTGTGGAATGTGGTGGTATGGTTGGTTTCCTCATAGGGCATAACTCTTGTGGCATACATTTGGTCAGAATGAGAATCATTGGCGACCTCATGCGCACTGCTTGCGACGAGAGCAACGACACAACGGAAATGCACATATATGGCGTTGATGTTATGAGGATGGAAGAACTCCGTTCTCTCTCCCAACCTGAGCTCTTGAATTTCGTGAGGAGGACGAAAAAGTTCGGGTAGAGACTGGAGGACTCGAGTACAATGGGCAATCTTTGTCTGAGTGCTCAAGATGCGCTGCTTTGCTGCGTGTCTTCCCCCGCATCAGACAACTCTAAACACTTGTCGCATGCTCAACACACACAACCGAATATGCTGGAAATCACTCAACTCACGTATCCAGTATTTAAGCGCGTTTCTTTTAATGCGAGAGCGAGAAAGATTGTTGTCTTCCGCGCTCCACCACCCTTCTACAAAATTTTTCATTTAGTGTACTTCACTTATAAAGCTGTATACACAAACAAAATATTATCTTTCTGTCCTAACTGTTTGGAAAGACAGTCCAAATTTGTTCACCCGCAAACCCTACACCCCATCTCCCCCCCTAAAAATTTTGATTCTAATACATCCCTTTAGTATCCCTACAAATAATGTTTGTTATCTCAAATGCGTTTGCGTACGGCATTTACAGCGGACAGACAGACATTTTGATTTTGCTTTTTTCAGGTCTACTAGTCCCGAAACGTGAAAATTAAAAATTTCGAAGTCGCAAATTTTTTTGAAATCTCAGATCAGTCAAAATACTTTTTTATTAAAAAAACTAGCCGTGTACCGTGGCTACGCTCGCTTCGCTCACGTTGTTCCATCGCTCCTATTACTCCCGTTGCTCCCGATACTCCTGTTACTATCGATACTCCCATTTCTCCCATTACTCCCGTTGCTCCGTTGCTCCCATTTCTGCCGTTGCTCTCGTTACTCCATCCACCATCCCCCATCCTCCATCCACCATCCTCCATCCTCTATCCACCATCCTCTATCCACCATCCTCCATCTACCATCATCCATCTTCCATCCTCTATCCACCATCCCCCATCCACCATCCTCCATCCTATAACCACCATCCTCCACCCATCATCCTCCATCCATCATCCTCCATCCACCATACCCTATCCACCATCCGCCATCCCCCATTTCTCCCGTCGCTCCGTTGCTCCATCCTCTATCCACCATCTTCCATCCCCCATCCACCATCCTCCATCCACCATCCACCATCCTCCATCCACTATCCACGCCCAACTTTACCATTTAGTAATAGGAACGCATAACTAATACACCGAAATCGAACGAACTGCCGCTAAACTATATGAAATACACTCAAATGTTGAAATAACTCGCGTACCACCAACTGTTAAATGATTTTGTTGACGCAGAAACCATCGCGGGCGTGCCCTCAACAAATCACCAAAGTTTTACCGCAATCGGATGAGTGGTTTCGGTATACGGGATAGACATCCTCCATCCTCCATCCACCATCTCTATCCACCATCCTCCATCTTCTATCCTCCATTCTCTATCCACCATCCTTCACCCACCATCTCCCATCCTCCATCCACCATCCTCTATCCACCATCCTCCATCTACCATCCCCCAAACTCCATCATCCATCCTCCATTCTCTATCCACCATCCTCCATCTTCCATCCTCCATATTCCATCTTCCATCCACTATCCTCTTATACCATTTAGTAATAGGAATAGGCATAACTAATACACCGAAAACGAACAGCCGCTAAATCATATGAAAAACACTCAAATGTTGAAATAACTCACGAACCACCAACTGTTAAATAATTTTGTTAACGCAGAAACCATCGAGGACGTACCCTCAACATATCACCAAAATTTCATCGCAATTGGATGAGTGGTTTAGGAGCCTATACAGGACAAACAGACAAACAGACAAACAGACAGACAAACATTCATTTTTATATATAGAGATTATAAAGTAAAATTTCCAGATTTATAAAAATGTCTACTACGCAGTGTACTTATAGAGACCATTAGAAGGTTCTATTTTGGGTACTGCTTTTTATTTATCTTACTGGACCAGTATAATTACATATTAGTGCCAAATTTTAAATTTGTGGTGTACCCAACTCCGAGGTTTACGAAAATAGCCATCACCCCGCCTGAAATCTTAAAATTATTTTTATCTTAACACGTCTCTACATAATTTCAATCAAATTCCCAAGTTTAAACATTCTATTAAAAGTCGTTCGGGAGATAGACACAAATCCCTCGTATCATCTTCGTTTAATTTGAAAGGATACAAGGGCCCACATAATCTACCGACTGTATAAATTTTAAAGTCTTTTACCCAAAAGATTCTGAAGATTTTTAACATGGTTTAATTTGTTATAGCCCTCCCCTTTCAAAGTGCTTCATTGCTCCCCTACAAAAATAATTATTTTATTTAAATTTTTTCAAAGACTTTTGAATGGAGGCTACACGAAGCAGTTAGAACACTTTCTTTACATTCATTCTGTTGGAAAAAAAATTTTAAAATTATGTCAAATTTCAACTTTTAGCTTAAATCATTCTAAAGTTGGCGACAAATATTCGTAAATACTTGTTTCCAGAATTTTTGTATGGAAGCTAACCGAAGGAGTGGGTCGATTTAACAGGCAGCAGATAAAGACAACCCCTTCAAGTGTGAATTACTTATCTAGGTAAATGACCAACCTGAATAAGACATTTTCTTGTAAACGTTCCTATTTCGGGTCAATTGCCAATCACTCCTTAAATATTAATCAGCTATCCGGACCAAAAATTAATTAATTCGATACACATTCCCGGCACCCTCTTGCAATACTAAACATTTCCCAGCCGCTTTCTCCGAAAACAACCCCTCCTCTACACCCTGGATTTATTCAATTACACGATCGAGTGTCGAAAATACATTGGACATGTTGGGCTTTTCGGGTCAAAACCAACCTCCCGAAATGTCGAGCCTAAAGCCCTATAAACCTCGGAAATTACTACCGAATGTAAATAATTGTTTGTATAGTGGTGATGTGCTCTATCCATCGCGTAATTGGAGCTTCATTCAGCTTACGTACGGTTGGACTAATAGACTGTAAACAAAACGCGCCACAAGGTAGGGGTTGAAACGAGGAGGGTGGCGACTCGTTTTATACTCTAGAGTCTAGAGCCTTTTTAGCCTAGCTAATGCTCGCTCTTTAGCCCTAAAACTGAATAAATATAAATTAACAATGTTCAGTATGCGCTTTTTAGTGTAAACGGGGCATTAACATAATGTCCATCAGCGCTAATTAGCATTTCGTGTCGGAGCTGACTATAGTTGGTTCACTGAATAACACGATTGAACGGTGCACTAAATTTCCAGGTTTTTATATCTTAATTAAATATACCCGAGGCGAAAGGGAGTATCGTGCTGGTTTTGAAAACTTTCCATTCGAATGCACGTAGAAATTTGTTGTGGCCGCGATAACCTTGTCTCAGCCCACTAGGTCAGTTGAAATTAGCTCAAATATAAATCTTTTTTCATACTCTTTCCTCTATTTCTATTTATTCAATACGTATGCATAATACCCAGGATTGAATAGCAGCACGGAGTAACATCAAAGTATCGCCAAGCAAATTCTACGTGTCATTTAGCTGAGACTCAAACCGATCAAGAGCTTTCTGTCCGGATAAACTTTTAAATTTCTCGACCCACTGTCGAATTTCCTTAGTAGAATATGACTGGACTAAAAAAGGACAATTTCTCAAAAAGATTTGAAGTATTGCTTTGCCGAGCACGAGTAGTATTTCAGTTTCATAGAATGAGAAAATTTAAGTTTACTGGAATAGTGTATCAATTACAGCTCTAAGTATGTTGTGGTTGCAGAGGTACATTCTTCACTTACTCGAGATCCATCAACCAGTCCTTCAGTTCTAATACGAACCCTTCTGGGGCATAGTGCAGTAACAGTGCTCTTCTGAGTTAATGTTTCAGTTTCAAATGGCTGTTTTTTTACTTAGACCCCAGGTGTTAATTTCATAGCTTATATTAAAGCTGGCAGCAACAATCCTTCTAGACGTACAAAGAATTACAATGAAATAATAACCTATGACCCATAAGATAAGACCATGACGACTACTACTTTCCTGAATACTCCATCAAAACTTTCGGACGTTTAACAAACTTAAGATACTGCAACGCGACAAAAGAAAATTTTGCGCAATTAATTACACAAAGTACTCGAGCAAGAGCAACAGTTTTTCTCAAAACAACATTTTCCAGCAAAAAGTTTTCGCCTACACAGATGAAAAGAAAATGGACTGAATGAAACACGGATTGTGTCATGCTTATCTATGATAAATGAAAAGAAATTTTCATTTTTCAAAATGTAGACATCAAACCTTTTTCGAAGGTATGTTAATCGCTTTGAAGTGGTTTTAGTTTGATTAATATGAGAGAAAGAAAAGGGTCACAAGATTGATATTGTAAAAGGTTTTCCCACTGGACGGTAATGGAGATATATGGGTTTGTATATTTATCATAGCATTATCAAGTCGTTGCTTCGACTGAGTCGCAAGCCTACCGATCTTCTAGCATTGACACTGTCGAACATTGAATATTGCATGTTATACACAGCGAAAAAAGTTCTCACAAAATATAGCCGCAGTTGTACACACGTACCCACTTATCGACCGAAATTAAATCCATCGCTAACCGGTTGTGGAAGGAACTGTTTTCGAAGGAAGTGTCTCCCACTTGACAATTTGTTCAATTACAATCAAGTGTATTCGGCCTTGATAAAGACTCTCCACCTTCCGTCCTTAACCGCTCTGACACATGTACTTGTAAAGTCAAAGCGACTTATTCTTCAGAAAAAAGTAATAAATGAACTACAATTAAAATTATTTCACATCATTATTTCACCCAGTAATTTTAGCTGAAATATGTCAAGCAAAAGCATCATCCTCCCATTAGGGACACTCGTATCACTGATACCTTTTGTATACGTGTGAAAGGATGTGTTGCGCATTCAGTCCGGAAAATTTTACATGGAATCAGCCTCATTAACCCAAATAAACATCTCACCAGGAAATTCATATCTAGAGTTCATCTGATGACTATGACGATCCCGCACAATTCCCCACTTAAACCTGTCTCTTAAATCCAACAAGGGTGACGATAAGTAAAGAACTAAGACGGTCCCAGCGAATCCACCCAGGCATATCTGGAATATCAGAAAGACAAAAGGCACATAGTCAGGAACGTAAAGAAAAAAAGGCAGGAACTGAACGTCTGAATCGAGAACATAAATTCCGGAAAAGGAAGACAACATGCAAATATGTTGAATTGGATATATCCTTGAAGAAGTACAAAAGGCTGACAGGATAGTTCGAACAGCTTGCAGCTTCGAAGAACTACGCTTGCAAAATTCGATTTTCTACAAGACTATCTCAAGATTTTCGTACGGATAGGATCAAGTAGCAAGCTATCAAAGGTCACACAATGTAATTCCTCAACCAATTTTTCTTTACTCAGTTACATCCAAAAAAAGACACCCTACATGGCAAAAGTGATGGAAAATTCAAGTTGAAGAGAAGATTTCCCGGGATACAAAGATGCATCCAACTTGCTGCAAATAGCTTTGGTGAAGAAGAATTTCGAAAATCCGAAATGTTCTTGGAAATGTCTTACTCTGAAAGATATATATATATATATTAGGCAAACGAAAGTATTTGCGCTATAAGTTAAAGATTTTAAATAGTTGCTAGAACTATTCAATTCCTTTTAAATTGGAAGTATCCTGGACTTTCTAACTTCACCAACAAGTTGAAGTAAATAATTAAATCCAAACTTAACGTACTTCTGTGGTTAATAGGGGCGACGACGACTGGATATATTTCTAGTCAAATCTAGTACATATTAGTTTTTCCGCACTTTGTGTAATTTTACGCACACCAGCAGTAAATTTACACATGTTTAGCGATTGATTTCTACACTTATGTGTGAATTTCCGCATTAATAGTAAAAATCTGCCAATGGTCTGGGCGAAACTTTATTATTTTTCGGGTCAAAGTTCGGGAGCGGTCAACGTCGGAGTGTATCATGAGTTGCTTCGAGATTATTAGATTTCTTGGAAAATTATTTTTGTTCTTAATATAAAAATATTTAAAATAGAGATTTTTAGAACAAGATTTTATACATTAAAAAAGCCCGTGTAGACTATTCGAATTTCAGTACATTATGTACACTATAAGCCCATAGAAGTAAAGACGAATTTGTTGCCTTATCAGAATTAGATAGTCGAATTGTTAAAACGTATACAAATCCATTACTTCCACTTGGGGTTTGAATTTCAAAAAAATTGTGAAACAGGTTTTTAGACGATTTCATAAGAAGCAACTTGATATCTCATGAGACAAGACGGATATTGAAAAATTTGTGAAAACGTAAGCAAACTCTTCACACCCTCTTGGTTCTTGAAATTCGAAAAATGGTGAAATTGGTTTTAAGGTCATTACATCAAATGCCGTAATAACCAATTTTATATCTCATCAGAACTAAGGGATGGCAAAATTTGTGAAAACATATGCAAACCCTTGGGAATATCCAAAAATCGAGAAATGGGTTTGTAGGCGATTATATAAAAAGTCTGTGGAAATGAAAAGCGATCTAATATCTCATCAAACCTAAGAAATATGTCGAAACTTTGAAAAGCATACTACCCCCTTACACCCATTAGGATTAAATATCTAAAATACTGAAATTGACTTTTTGGCTTTTTTATATAGGAAACCTTGGGAAGTAAAAATGAATTCGATATATTATCAGATATGCAACCTCCTTACACTCACTTGGGGGTTGAATATCCAAAAATCCTGAAAGGAGTTAATAAATAAATATGAAGACAGCACGAGAAAGTAGGAACCAATTCAATTTCTTATCACTTCTAAAAGAAATGACGGAACTCGTGAAAACGTGTTCAACCCGTTTATACCCTCTTAGGGGCTGAAAAAACTTAAAAACAAGTTTTAGGCGATTATTACGCAAGCACGTGAAAGTGAAAAGATATTCCATATCTGATAAGACGTGGGGATATAGTAGAATTCGTGAAAAATTTTTCAACCCCCTTTGCACCCCCTTAGGGGTCGAATTTTAAAAAATCCTGAAAACACTTTCTAGGTATTTATATGAAGCAGCCGTAGAATAAAAATGAATTCAATATTTGGGAAGACCTAATAGATATGACGAAACCCGTGAAAATTATGCATACCATTTTCACTGATCATTTTTTTGCCCCCCCCTCTGAATGCCATTGGAAATTTGAAATTTTTTTTTATTTAAATTAGTTTTCTAGTTGATTTACATAAACGTACCAAGTTTCAACTTTGTAGCATAAGCCGTTCAATAGATAGGAAAAACACCCCCCACCCCTGTACCATACTACCCCTATAAAAAATTTTATTTTTCCAACATGCTACTAATATAGCTCTATCCAAATACCAAGTTTCAGCTTTATATCATTATAGGTTGTTGAGATATTAAAATCGGAACTTTTTCCTTTTCACCCTCCCCCACCCTCACCCTCTACACCCACACCTCCTAAATTTTGTTTTCCGCTAGGGGTCTATTAGGCCTACTTCTGGTAAAAATTTTAAGCATCTATCTTAAACTGGTCTTGAGATATGATAAGTGATTTTTTTGAAAAATTCTTATCCCCTCCACTTTCATGCTCCACCGCCCCCTTAAAAAATTTTACTTTCATCAAACTTCATTTCTTAACCTTTATACACAAACCAAATTTTATTTATCTAGTACAATTGGTTCATGAGATATCGTAATCTAAAGCTTTTCACCCCCCACCCCCGTACGCCACTTCCCCCACTCAAATTTTTGGTTCCGATCTATTCTCCTAGTATACCTACAGATATTCATTAAGTTTCAATTTTGTGATATTGACCGTTTAGGAGATATGGATTTTAGAATGTGTCGATCTCACCTTTTTTGCGTTTTGGACGCATTATTTTTCCCCCCACTCCCGAACCCCTTCACCTATATCGGCAATTTTTTTGCAAATGGGTCCACTACCAAAGCTCTATATAAATTCCAAATTTCAGTCTCCTAGCATAAGCGGTTGCTGAGATCTAGAAACCAAAATTTTCCGTCTAAAACGCTTCCCCCTCCTCCCCCCTTACACCCCCACCACTCCAAATTTGGTCACTTTAGGGGGCTAACCCACTCTACCCACGAAAAAAAATTCAATTAAATAGCTCATAGGGTTTGGGTGCTACGAGCCTTCAAACAATTTTGCGTACACCGGTAGACGTACGGCGTACGGCGTACGGCGTACGGCGTACGGCGGACAGACGGACTGAAATTTTTTTTTGCTTTTTTCGCGTCTACTCGTCATGAAACGTGAAAAAAAAAATTTTGAGGGTAGCAAATTTTTTTTTTTTTAAAAATCGATAACAATACTGTATTATTGAAATAATAAAGTAAAATCACAAGAGTTCGTAAAGAAATTGACAATTAGTAATTTTACTGCTCTCAGAGTAGGCATTAAATTGCCTACTATGGGAGTAGTAAAAAATTTTTACTGTGTGGTTTTATTTAAATTCTGTGGTTTTAATTTTTCTAATAAAACTACTGAGTAGGTACTGTCCTTTTTCAGTTGAAAAAAAATTTCACATACTCATCTCAGAGTCCAATTACGTAGGTAGTGGGAAACCCGATTTTGGAGCATCTACTACATGAAGGCAGAATAGTGAACGGGGCGCGTGAAGCAATGCGACGCGATTATCGTTGGCTTGAAAGCATGTTAGTGTGTAATCACCTGTAAATATTCCACGACAAAGTAATTTTGCAGCATAACAAAGCACGCCCACATGTTGCGAATCCGATCAAAACCTACTTGGGAATGCTCAAATCGGAAGTCCAATCCCACCCGTCCTATTGGTGACATTGCTGCCGCTGATTACCTCTTGTTCCGCTCGACTGGCTGAGCAGCACTTCAATTCTTATAAAGATTCCAAAAAATGGTTCGAGTCATGGATAACCTCAAAAGATGAGTCGTTCTTTCAACATGGTATTCGTATGCTGCCAGAAAGATGGAAGAAAGTAGTCACTAGCGATCGACAATACTTTCAATGGCATGTTCTTTACTAATTTTTTTGAAATAAAACATTAATTTTCACGAAAAAACAGCGAAAACTTATCTCTAATACTTTTTCCAACTGATTGACTTTTATTCCTGGATTACAAAGTGGTTATAAAGCCTTCATTTGGCAATGAAGAAAGGAAGAATAACAACAAATAACGATGGACATTTCACTTAAATATTTCGATCTAGTTTTTGAAATGGTAGGATTGGCACATTTCAACGCCCATCAAGCTACGTAAACTGCAGTGGGCTGGCCATGTAGAGCGAGTGGAAGATAGAAGAATAACCAAACGTGCTCTTAAAGACAAAGCAACAGGCCAGTAGACAAACTACGCAAACGATGGGAAGACTCGGTCGATGAAGATAGCAAAGCCATATTAAAAAATCTGCCAACTCTGGGCGCAACTTTTTTATGGGTAGAAGTCCGAAACGTGTTTAATACTGAAATGCGGTGTAGGTCACTATGCGACTGATAACCTAAAAAATAACGTTCCAAATACCCTCCTGGTTATTCTTTAGGTTATCAGTCGCATAGTGACCTACACCGCATTACTCCAGCTCTGTACATTAATAAAAATTTGAACTTTTTTTTTGCTTTAATTGCTGCTGTAGTATACTTCTACATATACCACACATACAAAGTTTCAACTTTCTAGCATACGCTGTTTTTGAGATATGAAAAACCACCACCCACTCCCGTACCTTGCTACCCCTATCAAAAATTTCTAGGATACTTCTACAGTGACTCTACATAGTCGTAAATTTTTAGCTTTCTATGTTTTGCGATTTTCGAGAAATAAAAATCAGAATTCTTTTCGTTCCACCCCCTCTCACCGTCACCCCCTTCGACATCTCCACAAAATTTTTTTTCTTGCTAGAAATCTCCTGGGCCTAACTCCTATAAAATTTCTAATATAATATCTGGTACGGTTCTTGAGATACAAAAATAAAATTTTTTGAAAAATGGTTATCACCCACTTTCGTACTCCACCTCCCCTCTCAAAATTTTTACATTCAGTAGACTCCACTTGTGATCTTATATACAGAAACCAAATTTCATTTTCCTGGTACAATTGGTACGTAAGATATTGTAATCTAAAGTTTTTTATCCCCCCCCCCAACCACTTCCCCTCTTAAAAATGTTAGCCTTGTCTACTCTCCTAGTATCCCTTAAGACAACTACAAAGTTTCAACGGTTCAGGAGATATGGATTTTCGAATGCTTCAATCTCAGCTTTCAAACGTTCGGACACATTGTTTTTCCCTCCACTCCCACATTCCTCAACCCTTATCGACCATTTGAGTCAAATGAGTCCACTATCATAGTACTATATAAGTTCCAAGTTTCCGTCTCCTAGCGTAAGTGGTTCCTGAGATTTAAAAACCAAAATTTTTAGTCTAAAACGCGCCCCCTCCTCCCCCCTTCCACCCCCACCAACCAAAAAGATATCAATCGTAGGGGTTCACCCAGTCTAGCCACCATAAAAATTTGAACTTAATATCTCAACGGGTTTGTGAGCTATGCGCCATCAAACGGTTTTGCGTACGGCGTACGGCGTCTACGGCGGACAGACGGACATGTTTTTTTTTGCTTTTTTGGGGTCTACTAGTCCAACGTGAAAATACGAAATTTCAGGATAGCAATTTTTTTTTAAATTTCAGGTCGATCACAATACTTTATTATTAAAAAATAATAAGGTATAATTAGCAGCTAGAGGACGCGGTCTTTGGATCAAGACGATTGGAGGCGACGACTTCAGAAGGCCAGGGCCCGATTTGAGCTGTCGCGCCATTCATGATGAGGATTGGAACATTCAAGGATTGGAGTTGGATCGATACTTATCCTACTGTGTTTTTGGTTCCAGAGTTATAGTTGAGCCCATGTTTTGTCATTATTTGTAGGCTCCCTAAGTTCATTAGCATTGTGGTTAGAGGGAACTATAAACCCTCTTGATTTTTTTCCAAATTCTTTGAATTTGAAATATTACACCTAAATTTTCCTTGAATGATGCTTGGGCGCGAAAGTGTATCTCTTGTAGATTATCCGGAGGTTCAAATGAAGTTATAAGTGGTCAGGACGTATTATTCTCTGGGCTTCCCCGTCCATTATTCGTTTTGGTGTGTTAGGTGTTCAACTCAGCCAGTGTCGATCTTAAGGAACCACAGCCTCTTTACCGCTTTTTTGTGCATTTATTTCCAATTACACCAATCATCAAAATTTTTAAATCTCAATATCTTGAAAAAACCATTGCATAGCATCCAATATAATTGGATCCTTCGCAACCACTCGTTGCCACACGTCCTAATATAGTTCCGAGGTCACTCAACCAAAAATTATTCACCAACACTAAGAACCACCAGAAATTTCCAGAGCTGTTGAGGTTGTTTACCGACCCGTGCCATCATCACAGAAAACCAATCCACCGAGTAGTACCATATTCCCAATACAGTCACCCTAATGCACGTGCTTGTGCCTTAACGCTACCCACATTCGAGCTCCTTATCACTACCGTAGTCACTCGTTTCTGCTATGTCCTTTCAACTGGCAGTAATCCACTGACACACAACTTTAATTAATTTTCGTAAAAACACAGAACCCCACGATAAAATGCCATAACCGAACCGAATCAAGGACACTTAACTAATCAAAAACTAATCAACCAGTCGCTGGTATTCGCCAAGGACGAGCGAGTTGTCTCAAGGCGCGCCACAAAAATTTCAAAAAAAAGACACAGCTAACCGCCCGGTCGTACAACGTTCGCTCTCCTGAAAAAATCGTAACCAACTGATGAGGATGATGAAGCTTTTGACGACATTATTCAACCCCAAGTATATAGCGGTGAAAAGCAAGACGACAAGAAGGTTCCTTAAAACATAGCGAACAAAACGCCGTACTTTCTTCATTTATGGGACTGTATACACTAGACTAGACCCGGATGGCTAGCGACTAGCGGGAAGAAGCGTAGCATAGCGACAGACACTCAGCAGGTTCGAATCAAAAAGACTCAAAGACCTGAGCGATGACACAAAGCGAAAAATACCAACGATGCTAGCATACAACAAGGAATAAAAGTTAATTTAACCGTTTTATCCAACCCCTGCCGCACACCAACCTTCATCTACCTTCGACTTGAGACTCTAGAAAACCGAGGATATAAATAACGTTAAGCTTTTAATCCATCCTAGAAAAAAAAAAGACGAGCACTATAACATCCCGAGCGGCAATAGCGTACGGCATTGTCAACTATGTCCGGAGGAGACGAAACACAATGCTCAGGAAGGCTAGCAGCAAAAACGCCAAAGAAAAAGTCGTTAATCGCTTTAAGTCGCAACACAACGCTCCGCAGAAGGCCTTTCTGTTCAGCGAACAAAACACGCATAGGGACCATCAAAACAATAGTTCGGAAGCCAATACCGTCCGTCAAGCATTCACCCGTAAAACGGAAATAAAGGTCAACGTTAGAACAAAAAAAAACCTATCCAAAGTCGACCCAGCAAGTAAACTTCTTCACCGACATCCTTGAAATCGTCAATCCACCACCCAAAAACTAACCAACAGCCTCAAATGAACTTGAACAGGAGCGAACATCAACCCCGAAAAAAAGGAATGCTGCACACGTTCCCTTCGTGTTATGTTAATCAGCTGTTCCTTGTACGAGCCACCCTCTAACCACTGCCTTCCCCATACTGAACCTTGATTTTCAAAAAATTTGCCCTAATAATAACGGCCCCGGTAATAGCTAGGCTCCGATCCTTTTTGCATATTTTGGCAAAACCATCCCGGCCTTTTGTTGGAATTTTTTTCCCAGTTACTGTGCTAAGTGCTGAATGGTCGTTCGACCTTGTTCTAGTCGACAAACAAAAACCACCTACCTTCGCGCGATAAGTCAGTCTTGCGGGAAATCAATAGAAGGAATGAGAACGACGAGCGACGCGAAAGGTAAAAACCCCAGATACTCATGAATAATTGAAAATTCGAACAAAAGGTGGCATTACTGTATGCGGTCCTTAATGGCCGTATGAATTTCTAAACAGATAGCTTCGATTAACTACACACACGCATATCGCGTTATATCCTTTCCGCACACATAATCGCGCCGGACCATCAACATTGTTATGTATGGCACTAACTTATCAAAGGTTAGAACCCTTTTTGGCTACAACGACGGTGAATTTTACACCTGGGTCACTTTAAAATGGTCGACGTCGCAATCTAATTAATAACAAGGTGTGGTGGCTGTATAGCAATTGGATTAGTTTAACGATGGCCCGGGGGCTACCATCACCGTGTGTGTGTGTGTTTTGGGGTAATTTTATGGCGACGGGATAACTAATTGAAACGATGCTTCAGGAAATGAGTCAATGGCACACAAGTTCATTCGTAAGAAGGACGAACCAAGAACGACACTTTCAGTAAGTGAGGTTATGGTATGTTTGAAGGAGTAATAAGGGTTGGTTCTATAATGGCGCAATTAAGACGATGGTTGTAAAATTTTGACAATGGATCTATTTGAGTTGTGATTGAATTGAAAGTGTAAGTTGTTTCAATTAACGACCTAGACTAAAGAGAGCGCTTCCTTTAAGGCAGGACATCGAGCATTTTGTAAGTTTAACAATTTCGAGTGAAATTTTACTACTTCCTGCCACTCAGAGGATGCAAAGAAGGTGGTAGTCTGCATATGGAATATAGCCATGGGGCATCTAATCGAATATCCTGTTCTGTGGTTTTGTCCTTTCTACAGGAATTCTATTGAAAGCTTAGAAATAAAACGGTAATGGCAACAGGTAGATACGAGTAAACAGGTTCACAGCAACAACATAATTTGCAAAGAGAGTTCTACAATTCGAAAGGGATGGACTGACCACTGGGCATCGGAATCATCCCACAATCTGTTCACAATTTTTGACCATTTTGTGGACATATTGTAACTGGAGAAAAACTATACTTAAAATGGGCACCCTTATACAACTCCATCTAATCTCCAACTTTTAGAATTGTTTGCTTAAGTAAAAGCTTTTCAGTTTCACTCTAGTGAGGTATTTTGTCGTCGCTTCGTTCTATGTACATCATATAAGCTTTGATATTTTTATTCACAACTTTTTACATTAGAAATCTTTAGTATCCATCGTGAAAAGAGGAAAATTGCCAATCACAAATCAACTACAGTCTGCCAGCTCTGATGTTTTTGTGAATCTGATAAGAATGTAATCGCACCTGCTAAGGTGCTCAGGTTTTAAATCCTTTACTAGTGATCCTATTAAGCATTCCGCACTGTTCACTATTCATATTGTTGTCAGCTAGGGGTTCGCCGGGATTTCAATAAAACACAATTCGTTTAAAATCGAAATAAGTTTGATAATAATTTATTTATCGCACTATTATTCTTTTACACATACCGGATGCATATCGCTTGACTCGATCACTTTCGCTTTCTACCAACACGGTCGTGTATACAAGCTGGCTGTCACAGTTGACGTTATAGAAATTACTATGTCCCTCGCTGAAAGCTTCATCTGCTTTTGTATTAATTGGCGGTAGTCTAGACTGTTCTTGAATCTTCGCTCGGTGGTGTGTGTGGACGGTACTAAGCTTGAGATCATTCGATTTGATCTTCTACGCTGTTCTAGTAAACAGGAGAACATTCGATAAGAAGGGAGGTACAATCGTGTTGCTCTGCCCCTTATATACTTACTTTGTAGCTAGGTATTCGGTTGTTGCTGTTTCCATTATGCGAAACGATCGAGTTGCGCGGTTGCCAGGTTTACATGTAACAATATTAATCTTCCGAAGCCAATCGCATCCGAAAAACTCAAATAAATAAATTATGCACGAAAATAAGGTACATCAAATTTAATTTACTGTTGCTGTCCCACCGGGGGCCCACACACAATAACTCGTTCCATTCGTTCACATATAAAAGTCCTTAAGGCACAAATTGATGTCAGCATCAGATCGATTCGAGTTACGAATTAAAAATTTGGAATACATACGTTAAGTACTCAATAGTTGCTGGAAAAAAATGAGTATAAAGAAAATAGCGAGTCCTTCATGTAGCCTCCATATAAAAGTCTTCGAAAAATTAGTGCATTTATCTTCCGAACCGACTATAACTCAAAAAATATTTCAGGCAGTAAATGCAAATTTTACGCAAACTAGTTTCGAGCATGAAATAAGGTCGATTCAACAATTCTTCGGTTAGCTCCCAAACAAAAGTTCTTAAATTATGGCGATACACTTGTTTCATGATCAATAGGAAACTAGAAAAACCAGACATTCTTAGTTCAGAAAAATGTTTCTTCATTTTATCTACGACTCCCAATTGAAGCATATGTCTGAAACAGTGCTCTACCATAGCCGCCTGGTAGGAGCTATTTAGTCCTCATATTTATATTCTCGATTGTTTCTCTGCATGAGTTTTTTGGAGAAGACCCCAGATTCAAATCCGGAGGCCTTTTGCCTTTGACTTCCTCAAGGCATGGCCGATTCATTGCCACTTAGGTCGTCCTCCAAAGATTGGAAATAGCTTCTGGCCAGAATATCCCTTCATGAAGGTTTACAATTTCCTGACAAATCTATCACCCACCTTACATGCTACGACTTGCGGCCGTATAAAAACATGGATTTGACGCAAGATTCGAACAATCGAAGTTTTGTGCCAAGGGTGATATACTCGATCCTTTAGAAAGATGCGACAATATCACCACTTTTCTTTCAGCCGCATCATTCATGCTGATGATGTTTCCCAGATAGCAGAATTCTTACGTTTTGTAATTTTTACAAATGTGAAAATAACATGAAGTAAAATAAGGCTTCTCGTTCGAGTATCAACCACACAAAGGTTCTTGCAATGCTTTGCTCTTACTTTATTCAAAATCGAGTTTTTCAATAGGTGCAGAGATTGTCGTATGGAACACCAACCGGTATGGAAAAAATGCTTACAACGGTCTTTGGAATGGTCTTAGCAAATAGTCAAAATAGGAACTCCTACACTCAAAACAACTTCTGTTGTATCATCACTACTACGTGTGCTTAATGGACCATTGCAAAAGGACTTTCTTCTTGAGAACTCCATTGACTTTATCCCTTTTTCATTTCATGTAGATCATTGTTACACCGAACAAAGTTCCAACATTTCTTAAACTCGTGAATCTTGGGCATGATGTCAAGTACCAATCTGATACCCATTCCATTCGTCCTTGTGCGGTAGATATTTCACTTGCATTGTTCTCCGAGGTTTATCTCTCGTCAAATCCCATCCATTGTTTCCAGCGTTCCAATTTATCCTTCCTTTAAACGTCCTATGAACCAGTTCGCCATCCTTCATTCAACAATTTTTGCCTAGAAAGGCCAGTTCCCACTTTTGTAAAGCTTGAGGATGATGGCTTCTCTCACTCCCGAAATTCCTTATGTTGGTTGGCGACGACATGGTTCTATCGTCTTTAAAGAAAACATGCGGTCGGAAAAAAAAGGATCATCTAGACTTTGATGGAATAGTCCTCGCATGCAAAATAAATGAAGCCAGACATGCAGTCAATAACGAAAGGAATTTCCTTTTTTTTTTGCCCAGAAAGCAAATTGGAATTAACTTTTTAGTACGTAATCCATCAAGCGGAGCAAATGGAAAAATTCCCATCCATCGTATGGTCTGTACTGTTAGTAAGGTGAAGAGGACCCCCAGCAATTTCCTATACCTAACTCCTTTTCCACGCCAACCGGCAACCTGTTCAGGTGATTCGCTTTTAAACCCGTCCCAATTCACGTCAGGAACTTTCGAAAGAGAAAATAATGATAAAAAGTTTCGTCAGATATCAGGGCTGCGAAAGGGATATGTTGACGACATGAACAGGATTCATCTTTGAGAAGAACCTCTCCATGGAACAATTGAAGTTCGTGCAGCCGAGCTGACCAGGGGTCAGCATACAGTGGCCGGAATATAATGGAATTAATCTGGACGCCCAGTTTTCGATCGATTTTGCTAGCTGGGCTGCTCTGAGAATCGTTAAACATTCAGCAGTGCCCACATGTCCCAGTTCCTCGGCAAAAGCTTTATACGGTGACATGCTGTCGGATAAATGCAAGCTACCCGATTACATTGTAACAATTCGATGCTACAAATGGCAATGAAGTATTTTGGCATTAATATTTGATCAATTTATGTCCTTGACACGTTAGAAGTACGTCCGACAGGAAGCTATCGATTAATGACTTTATAATATAGCGTGCGAATGAAATTTAGGATGGTGAACTGAATGAATAATTGGACGACCTACAGTGGTCTATGCTTGACGAGTATTTTAAGTCGTTGGTCAATCATTTGTTGAGGAAATGTGGGTCAAGAGTTATAAGGAACAATCAATCAATCAGGAGCAGCTAAATGTTTCGGTCTCAGGAGAGACCCAAATACAGTCGTTTTATGTATTCTGAATATTAGACTTAGATGCTTCACGCTTCACTGCACGTGCTGCCGAAGTTATAGCGATTCAAGGATTAATAAAGGTATCGTCATGCAGATATTCATTCTAGTTACTAATCACTAGTTTTCTGAATGGAAATAAGAAAAGGTAAAACAGATAAAAAAAAATTACAAGAAATTCGTCCAATAACAAAGGAAAAAATTTCACTATTATTCTGTTTTGGATAATTTGTTTTAATACACTTTTTAATTTTCATATAGAGTATTATAAGTTTAATCCAGCCCAAAAGTTTGTAACGCATAGAACCAAGTCTCGGACGAAAAAAAGTTAGATATTATTTTTTGTTTATTTGTGGCAAAAAACCTCAAATCCGCTTGACGTCCGTCGGTCCGTGAACTTTACCTAGGATCTTGAAATTTTGAATCTGGATGTTTGGTGGAATTTGTAAGGCTAAGTTCGTTAACGGGCAAAATCGTCCTACTCCTTCGGGTAGCTGCCATACAAAATGTCCTTAAAACACGTATTCAAGAATATTGGTTGATCACTTCAGAAGGGTTTAAGCTACAACTTTGAAATTTTGTATGTGTTAATTTTCCAATAGTCGGAGCCACATGTATGATTATGAAGAAAATCCTATTAGTCCTTCGTGTAGCTGCCATACAAATATCCTGTCAAAATGTCTTCACTTAATTTACGGAACTCACTATAACTCAAGTAACCGTTTAGCTATGAATTGGGAATTTTGTACAAATTAGTTTTGAGTGAAAACGAAGTTCGAGTTTACTAGTCAGCAAAATCCTTTTACTCCTTCTGGTACCTTCCATACAAAAAATCCTGAAGACACGTGTTCAACACTATTTTCCAATAACTTTTAAACGCGTCAAGCTACGAATTTGAAATTTTGTACACATTAATTTTTGAATGGTTCCAAGGAAAAAGAAATGGAGTGAGTCCTTCCTGCACCTTCCATGTGAAAGTCCTTCAAAAAAGAAAATTTTTTTCGGTGCCTCACCCAGTTACAGATATGAAATTAGACACTGAATATTGTCTTTTAGGTTTCAGTAGCAATCAAATTAGAGTCCTTAATAACGGACATACAACATGCACACACGTAATTCTACTTTATCCCCAACTACAATATAAATCGGAGTTCAGTATTCTTCTAGAGTATTATACGATTGGCTTGCAGCCGATTGTGACTGTAGTATGTTTTTTTATTGAATTTTTGATAGGATTACAGTCTAATCCTCATCAATTTCTTGCTCCCCTTTACGTATTTTTTGCGTTTTCCTTTCAACTATAATTTTATCTAGTTTCACTCACCTGATGATGTAATGAATAAATTGCCACAAGAAACTAGTAGTCAAAGAATTGAACTAAGGTACTCACCTGAAAATGGATAAACATTAACATTAATTTTATATTTAAATTATTTTAATTGTAATTTTTTAAAATTTGATTTGGGAACTTTACACCTAGACTCTAAAAAGTAAAACACAAAAAAGTTTGTTAAAGTGAACCATTGGAAGGAAAGTACTTGGAGTTTTTAAAAATGTTTTTGGTTATTCCATTGCATAAAGAGACAGTAGATTTATAGAAGTTACAACATTCTAAAAAAAATTATTAAAGGCTATTCAACCTGAAAAAATATAATTTAATTATAAATGCCTATTTTCTCACCTTACAAACGGGAGTAAATTTATTGCTGTAGCTGAAGAGCTTCAAAAATTATTCACTTTTAAGCTAAGCCAGTTTCTAAATTGAACAATTCTTTTTTTTAATAAAGTGTAACTAAGAAGAATACACCACGTCCATGGAAACTATACAACCGATGCCCTTTTTATCCCACAATTTAAACAAAAAAAATGAATGTTTTAAAACGGTTTAATAACTGTTTGTTGGTAGTTTAACAAATTATAATTAATATAACAATTTAATATAACAATTTTATTTAAAAAAAAAGAATTACTCAGACGGCGAAATGGTTTAGATAAATGTGAATAACTTTTAAAGTAGTTAAGTTGCGACGATAAACTGATCTTCCAGTTAAAGGTGACAAAATGGGATTAATTAATATCTACCAAAAAAAATTTTAATTAACGAAGACCGCGAACAATAAAATTTTCTTCAGAAATGTCACAAAAACATCTATTATTCGACTATCCTGTTATAGACAAGAATAAGAAAGAAATTTGTTATGAGCTTCCAATATTTCAAAAATTAAACAAAAATATTTAAAGACGTTAATCGTTCGGAAGTTATTGAAATAAACAGAAGCAAAAAAATTATTATACTTTAAAATAAAAATTATTTAATAATATCTTGAAAACGGTACAAAAACGGGTGAATGTTCGTTCGATTATTTAACCCAGCTTTTCGAGTCATGTAGCATAAAATCCGCTTCTAACTTTATTTTGAGTCGAAAGAGCTTAAGGAGTGGAGGGATGAAGGTGTCCAAAAAATTCCGTTGTCCTGCATTGAATGTGATTAGAGGTCTATACTGTGAATAACTACTGCACTACTCTAGATATTTCTTTGACCAGCAAAACATATCAAATATCATTTCAACATTTCACCACCTGCGTGTACCTTTCAAAATTTCTAATATTCACTGAATTCTATTCGCACCCTTTAATACAACACCCCCATTTCGCTCCGTTATGCTACAAACCTCACCAGTCTCCACATATGTTCCGTTCTCATCGAATTTCACGAACCAATTTATCTGGAAACTTTTCATGTATGCAAATTCTATCTAGGTAACTTTGTACATAGAGGATGAAGGTATTTTCTTTAAATAAAAAAAAAATGTTGTTGATGGGGTATTTCCTGTTTAGGGATGAAAAAAAACCGTGCGCAAAGCAAGTTTTAGCATGCGACCGTGTAAACTAGTTTATCGACAGAGTGTACAAACAAGTCATGTGTGCGGATCGATGATCCTATACTAAAATCCTTTTGAATAGACACTACACATGACATCAGATAAATCACTTTAATATAAGATTGTCCAGGACTATACCATTACAGATACAAGATACTAGTGCTACACAATTTGTAAAGTCATCGTAGATAAGATGGTCTTCGTCGTCATACCGTTACACATGTTTCCATCATGTTATCTAACAGGTAAAATTTCCGGAAATGATGTTGTAAGAAGGTGTTATCTTTGATTCGATAGATTCAGGAATCTGGATGGGCATCTTGTGTGAAGCCGGAGTATGGCAATGTGTTTGTTTACCGACTCTTACACCGTGTATATACCTACTCACGTGAGACTGGTAATATTCGAAAGTCAGTAATACCGTGGCCTTAGTTCACTAAGACCTTTCAAAGAAAATAAGGCTTCCAGGGACATGGCAACCAGGGTCACGGGGAAGGGCGAATAGCATTGGTTAGATCAAGTGGGCGCACTCCACGTAGTAAGGCAAAGCTGTTTAATCCTTTATGGTAGGACAACATATTCTTTAAAACAGACGACTTATTATTTGCTCATCCGTTCACTTTTCTTCCCCAAATGAGAGTATTGATTTTCTGTGGGAAGATTATTTATAGCAATATAATTTTTTTTACAATACAAAACGGCGCCCAATGTGGGGCTCCTGCACAGAAAATTAAGAAAATATGTATCTGGCCGAGGATTCTATGAACTCCGGGTTTATTACTTTCATTTATATTATTGTGATCAATAAAATTAGAAGTATATTTTTTTTTTTAATTATTTCTTCGTAAATTGCCTTAAAGGTGATGTTAAAAATTTCAAATTCTGAACTTTGCCTACAAGTTCTGTAGCTACCTGCAAGAAATGTTACCACGTCGATTGGGAACTTCTCTATGGGAGCTGCCAGAACAATAGAAAAATTACGCTGACTAATGAATTGAATCGTACTTTTATTTCGAAAAAACCAAAAAAACATCAATTTGAGTGTGTTAGGAACAAAACGTGTTAAAATGCATTGTACAAATTTTTTTTAAGTTTGTCCTGCTCTAGTATGTTAAATTACACCAAAACGATTTTATAACCTATAAAACATACAACTGAAATCTTAATTAATTTACAGATAATTTTTTCGCTAAAAATGTTTCTCATTTTCTTACAAAATACAAGAACTAAAGTTAAAACGTTTTGTTCTTAAGCCTCAGTTATAATGGTTCCGATCCGATCCGATCCAGAAAACGGACAGTGTTGAGTTTCTCCATCCGACACACATCTAAAGGGAATTTCGGAACGACTAGTTCCGTTAATTAGCCGAGACACAAAACGGAGGGGTAAAGTTGACCAACTTCTTACCGTTCTGACGCTAAGAGGTGAATTATTGAATTTCACCACCTCTTTCGCTTCACTAAAAATCTAAATTACACCTCGATAGTGTCACTTTGAGGAATGTCGGAACGGAATCATTGTGTCTTGTAATTTTTCTCCGATCCGACGTTGCTGGATCGGATTGAAACCATTACAACTGAGGCTTTATCCTCTTCAGTTACTAACAGAACGATTTCCGAACGAAAGATAACAATAACTTTCAAGGACTTTTGTTTGGATATTTCTTTATATTTATATGCTTAACTGCAACTGATTGAGGTATTCAGGTACAAATTTTATAAGTTCCTTGTACCGGAGCACCACATTGGGCGCCATATTAAAAATACCCAAAATTTAACGGAAAACCCTTGTCTTATTACCGATGTTTCTTTTGTTTATTAAAGTGATTGTAGTGAGAGAGGTTATCTGTCGGTTCTTCCCTAAAATAGGGTTTTATGCTCGAAAATCAAGCAGCGCTACCACACCTTATTGCGGGAATTTATTTTGTCAGTAAGATCCCTCGATAAATTTATATGTTCCTGGTGAAACTCGTCTTTGACCCGTATTTGGAAGGTGTCAGTTACCTGTGTAACATATCCCGCGTTCACTTCGAAAAACATGTAGAATACTATCGGAACATTTTGGTTGCCCATTAGCTCATTCATTCATGAGTCTGTGAGTTACTACGTTCTAGATCAAAATTCCGTAATAATAAAATTACAATTCCTATAATCGATATTGTTCATGACTTTAGTATTTTAGATTCAATGAATTTCTTTTAAGTACTCGATCTCAGTATTGTAACAGTACTAAAATCTAAACCTAAAATTAGAATAAAATATAATTTGTATTGACATAGCTCCAGTAAGGATTTCTATTGAATTTCTTATTTCTTTAATGTTATTTTGCCGGAATGGACTTTTGAACTCTGGATTTCAGATTCTGAGCCCAGGACTGTACCATTGAACTAGCTAGGCCCGTGGTATATTTTGATACAGGCTCGTGGTATATTTTGATACACATCCATCGTAGTATATTTTGATACACATAATTTATATGAGTCAAAACCAGCGATTAATGGATTCTGATAGGCATTAAAAACTATATTTGAACGACGACTAACCACAACTCCGCAGCAAAATGCTTATGAGTAGGAAACCCCATTATGTTGGTTGCAAAAACTTTACCGAATATTTATACTTGATTTATATAATAGTTCTAAAAAAAATTGTCTTCAAATAGATCTTGAACTGCTGTTACTGTTGAAATAATGGAATAATGGAATTAATTTACTACTATACAAAAATTGTGTTGAGACTTTTATTCAACCAAATCAGTAAGTGTATACAATATTCGAGTTGCAACAAAATAGAGCTGATAGAAACTGGAGCACAACTGCAGTGTAAAGATTGAGAAGAGAAAAAAAACAAAATAACAATTCAGAAACGCAGAATTCATTAGGTACTGGCAAAAAACATATACATCTACATTGAAATTCGTTCAGTACCGCTACAGAGCTGGAATTTATAATTTCGCGTTGGCAATCTTCTTATTCCAGAAATCTGAATTGAATGTTCTGAATCGATTTTATGTTCTTATTGTCAGTACTGATTTTCTGGATTCTATCTAGCCACAATCGGAGCAAAGCTTTGGTTTGCAGTACTGGCTAAAATGCTGTACTACTACTGTTTCCATCGCACGGGGGTGACGAAGAGGTGTGAGAAGTCCCTCAGTATAATGTCATCTGAGGGATAATGAGTAAACGCTGGGCTGGAATGAACAATCAAAATTTTGTGTTTTATTAAAACCCAATTTAGAATTTTGGGTTGGCTGCAATTTCTTGCAGATTGAATCCGTGAAATAGTGAAAAATTTAATTGTACTGTTTTAAAAGTCGGTATTTCACGCTCATCAATTCCTCACACAAATTTCCAGGACCTATCGACCTACCGATGCTTTCTACGTAAACGAACCAAAATCATGTACATACTATTTTATGATACTCATAAATTCATTTTCGATTGGATGTTTTACGAGGTATTGCGCGTACCTGCATAGCCGCTACACGAGTCTAAGTCCCGCAAATCCTCCTAGCTCTGAAGAAACTCGACGCCGTCTTATTGGCACATAATTCGAAAAACACAATAACCCATCGTCATAGTCGCAATTTCGCCCTCGCGCAATGCTCCACATCTTGTTGGGATCACAACATCCGACCTTCGGTTTTACACGTTCCATAGGAAATTTTGTTTTGTTTCAAGAGGGTGAGCGATTAAGCAACTCCCCAAACCATAAGGCGTGAACTCGTTCGGACCCCATACTACCGCTTTTATCATATACCGCCGACAGGGATAGCTCTAACTCCTTACAGACTTCGTTATTTTGCTCACGTTTACATCAAAGTCGCTCGCATCATAACTTTCAAATCGAAAGACGCTTTAGGCAAAGTTGTCTTTAAAATTTCGTTTGAGGGTGTGATGGGTTACGTGAAAATTGTTGAGGTTTATGATATGACAGAAACATACACATAGCTTATTATCGTTATGGGGCACCTGCAGCACTGTTTGGGGGTGAATTTAAGAAAGTGTCGACTGTATGTGATTGATAGGGTTATGCGATTTTAAGAAGAGGTAGAAATTTATTAGACGTGGGTTCAGCAAGAATAATGAGCGGCAAGAAATAGGAAATTCGTCAAAATTTTTGGTATTTTTTAAGATTGATTTGAAATATTCTCAAACAAGCTACACTTCTAAAACCATACCATCGAATTAATTGCAATATACCGACTATTGAGAAACTTCAAATTGTTTGATTGGCAACATACAAGAAACTTTAGAGAGCTGAGAAATTCGAATGCAAATTGTTTCAACTTCAACCCTTTGTCGCCTGCAGCAAACGAAACTTATGTCACAATTATTCGGAACATAAGCTAATATTTTGGCGTTTAGAGGAAATTGCATTTTATCATAACCGCCCTATTTGTCTTTGTTTTCTTGAATAAACTCAAGGAATGTTCTTTCCACATCTTTCGCCGTAAGAAAAATTTGTTGGATTTATGTTCATCTCGAAAATATAAAAAGACCTTATGGGGCATGGTTCACCTCTTCATGCTCTTTATATCTCTCTTATTTAGTCACAATGTATGAAAATTGTAATCGGGATAGAATATCGTGTGTAAATATGTTATTCATTCAAATTTCGACATCCAGATGGCGCTGTTGAATTCAGTTTGGACAATACCAATTGACCGGCATAAAAATGAACATCTACTTATGTCAAATTCTGTCAAATCAAATTCAAAATGCAAATCCATGATCTGTGAAGTGCCAAGCACAGTTGCGAAATTCAGGGCCCTATTTTGAAATTGTCACCTATCACAAGTCACAACCTTCTGTGTCTAAAATTTTGTGACTATGCTTGTGATCAAATAGTTTTTTCGCATTCTGGCGCTGCAGTCATAAGAAAGGTCACAATAATTTCTCTACATAGTTGGAGACATGTGAAAGTGATGATGTGCTGTCAGTGTCAGTCATCAATTCGGTCTTTCCAGGAGTATAATGTAATAATCTGTTCCTTAGTAAACATCGAAAACGTGGAAGTCGGAAGTAACTCTCAAATGTGTTGTCGAATAATGAAAACGGATCACTTGCGTTCCTCAACTTTCGGAGTGTTCTTAACGCCCTTAAATTACACGAAATGGAAAACAGTCATCGAAATTTACGTTAAATTACTTTTGTTCAGCTTTTTCGAGTAATTACGGCAGCAAATATGAGAAACGTTCCATTTCTCAAAATTAAGTATTGAAACTTTACGAAGCGTTAAATTTGTTTGTCTGGCCCGCCGGTGATAAAAAAAATCCGAGCTTCCTGTCAGTGAAATGTCAGCGAAAAAACGTCAACTAAGCCATGGCATTCACAATTTTCTGATAAAACCTCAGTCGTTTTCTTTCAACCTGAAATAATCAAAAGCAATCGAGAAAATATAACACACGTTATACAGAGATAAAAGAAACTAAAATAGCTCATCAATGCACGTGTCCTTACTCTTGGACTACGAGGTATTAATCACTGATAAGGTCAAAGTTTCGCTACATAACTTGCTTTTCTTACATTCAAATTTGACCACAAGACTATGTACGTACTGCTGTAGCTATTTATGCCGCCTGAATTGAGCACGGTAATAACATCGATGGCTGCGTATAATTTCCGTCACATTAAACTTTAAGCTTATTAAACGTATAGAAGTACACTTTCATTTCCATATTATTTCTTCCACGTGGAAATTCGTGATAGGAGGGTTTCCCTTTCTTTTTAGCGAAGTTCCATTTCAGAGATTTTTCTTTCTTTTCAAAAATTAGAATATCTAAAATACATTTTTTTTTCTTTTGAAGTTCGGTTCGTTTTAACTTTTATAAAATTTTTCTTAAACTTTTTTGTCCTTGGTACTGGACCCTCTTTTGGTATATGTTCTTTGTTTCGATCTTGCCCCCTTACATGATTTGTTCTGGAAGCTTAAAAATTCCATATATAGCGAGTTAGGGCTACTGGTAAGGGTTTGTAGGACTCTGCCCGATTCTACCCTGCAGCGTCGTTGAAATCAACAGGAATATTATCTAAAAACACATTCAAAGTAAGAACATGGCTTAAAGCTTTACAAACGTTATTTTCAGGTATTACAGATCGAGTATTAATTAGTGTAATACTTCGAGAGCATTGGCTTGCACGAAACACCGGTGTGAAAGGTGAACAAATCCCCAGGCTTTGAAATACTCACTCACAACTAAGCTGTCTGTCCAATTAACAGCCTACAGTCGACCAGATTGGCACTTCTACGCCGAATTAACTCCCCCTGGTAAGTCCTTGCTCCCTTATTTCTGAAAAATGTGTTCCCATTCATGCCATAGACGCTCCACGCAGTAAGAGAAATAAAATTTAATAAAAAATATAATCCCCGGCAAGCGCTGTGAAGGACAGGTAGAGCGGTCCTTATTCATGTTGCGGTCGGATGAAGGACGTGGATGTGTCGGCCGATAAATAATCGATTTAGTTAGACCGCGGTCAGAGCTTTGGCCATTTTATCATAATTAAGTCACTTTCCATGTAGTTTATCTGAGCAGTCCATGTAATCGACCGACGGATCAATAACAACCCCCAAAATGCAAACCATAAGAGTAGCAGCCTGCAAAGTGCATGTAGTAACTGCAGGCGTTTGTATGCACCCTTACTACGGGGAGGATATTTAGCGCGCAGCCTATGAGAAAAGCTTAGCATTTATTCGAGACATCTGAAGGGAAAAATTGGCAAGTTTTGGAGCTACCAGCTCCCAGGATTGCCACCTATGTGGATTGAAAACGGGCAGCTTTTCTCGAAACTTTGAAAATTGGTAGAAAAAGTGGGAAAATCTATGGAGCGAGTCACTGATTCGAAAAAAAGTTTGACTATTGAATAGCCGCGGAACCAGGGGGTGCATTGGAGTTTGATAATAACGAACTCATCGCGATATATGGATTTGACTTGCAAAATGCAAGTCCAACGTGCTCTGAACTGAGAGTTCCGTACTTTAAATAACCACTACAAATTATTCGGTGCTTATCTTATCCGTCCCATGTTTAGATCATTTTCAGGCAATAAATTCGGTAGTACATGCATGGGGTGGGCGACTATCAGAAGGGGTTAAAACTGTTACATATGTCCCCTAGCAACACGAATAACTCATTTATCAATGAAGACTCCAGAAAAATCTACAACCTACCATATATACCTACAATAGCGTAGAAAACTCTTCACAGTTCTCGAATACTCAACCCCTTCTCGCATGTTCTTCACACTTCCCGTACATTCCATACACACAAATGAATATGCTGGAAATCTGTCGACTCAACATATGCATTATAAGCGTCGCAGAGTATTTACATGGACTCGGTTTTTCTACCGTAAGAGCGAGACGGTCAGTTCTTCGCAAAGTTTATTTGCAAAATAATATTCAACGATAACTGCAATCAAATAGTAAATGAAATCGGAAAGCGTTCAGTAGTGTTAATTGTTTGCAATTTAATAACAATCGGATTGTGTTCTACTTGAAATCCCGACGAAGCCCTAGTTCACAACAGTAGTTTAAATTAACCTGTTCTGTCATAGAAATTTCGTTGCCTATTTCAATGGCCATATATTTTCGGACATTCAGACGACATTTTTTTGCCATAAGCCTTAAAAACAACTTTATTTTAAGAATATATGCCTACGAGTATTATAACTCTATTAACATATGTGAAAAATTTAAAACATTTCCTTCAGTGCCTTCCTCCTCTGCTTTTCACCCGTAATAATAGAAATCGTTATTGGCACTTTTAAAAGTTATGTAACAATACACTATACAATACAAATGACAAAAAAAATATGAGTGTTTGTTCTTCAAAAACTGTTCAAAACATAGTCTCCACATTGCTTCATCAATACCATATTAAATACCACGCGATATCGCGTGTTTTCCCCATGAAATAGCATTGTAAAATATTTAGGCAAAAAGTCTCAAGTCCGTATGCCACGTTATCAAATATTTGACTCTTTTGGCTGGCAAATGCAGTAAGATAGTGTAATCGTCAAATTTATGGATGCAAGCTTTTTTTTTTCATGATGTTCTGTGTATTACTAGCTTCACACTCAACCTTCAACAGAGTCATAGCGATATTAAGAACTTAAAATTTTCATTATACTTTTGCATTACTTTTTGATCTGTATATCAAGAACCATTCGCAGTAAGGTGATATTTAAGGCTTATTTTAAAGGACATGAGTTCATCTTTCCATATCAGAGATCTCCAGTCTCGTATCGCTTTACCTAAGTGCAAATGACCTACTACCATTGATCTACTTAGTTCCAAGTTTCAACTTTTTATCATAAACCATTCCTAAGATATAGGAAGCAAAATTTAGTGCCTACTCTGAGAGCAGTAAAATTACTATTGTAAAATTTCTTTACGCACTCTTGTGATTTTTACTATTAATGCGGAAATTCACACATACATAGGTGTTGAATTCAATAGCTAAAAATGTGTAAATTTACTGCTGGCGTAGAAAGGCAAAATTTTACAATGCGTAAAATTACACACGGTGCGGAAAAACTGATATGTACTACATATGTACTACGAAAATATGATATGTTTATGTTTGCTTATCATTATTATAAATTTATTGATAATATAAATGAATACGCTTTAAGCTAATGATCGGCAGATGAATTCCCAGACGTATTTTGAAGGGCAAAGGACACAGCAATCGACAATTTGAAAAAATTCAATGAGATCATTCAACACATGATAATTGGGAAAAAACCAGGATATATATAAATTTAGTTTATTTGTTTTAAAGCCACAAACTTCACACATTATAAACATTATTTTCTTTTTAAATTTTAAATCACGCCTTACATAAAACCATAAAACACGTGAATTAAACAACGAAGCGGCCAATCATATCACAGAAAACCAATTACTACGCATGAAGTATCAAAATTACATGCAAAATGCGTAATTTTATACACAATGACAAATTACTACGCATAGAGTATCAAAACTATATACAAAATGCGTATTTTATACACAATGATCAATTTTACACATTAAAAGTGGAAAATTGCATGCGGTGTTGCAATATTACTTCCCAGTCAGTAAATTTATGAATTAAATGTGTAAAAATACACAGTTTTAAGAATTGCTCTCAATTTTGTTAAATTTAATGAAAATTCGTAAATTTACTACATCAATGCGGAATATTTTACTGATTTTAAGGACAATTATTTTCACAAAAACTTTTACTGTGTACCAAACTCTTGAAAATATTGCCGTTCCCCAGCAATTTCAGGATACCCTCGAATTTCAGTTGGATTAACGCTTTATTCTTTAAAAAATAATACCAAAGTCAGATTTACTTGAAATTTCTCCGATTCTGGGTATTTGCCCGGTATTCATAAATCAACGACGATTGCAGCTAAAAGTCAGTATAAAGTGGCAGTTTTCTTAAAATTACATCTGTTTAATTGTAGATTGTCGTGGCAATGCTTATTATAGCATTTATCTAACACGTTTAAATACTTTTATTCAGTGATATTTTATGATTATTAAAACTTACCACCAATTAGCATGATTTAAACATTAAACTAAACAATTTTACTTCTGTCTCCCATAAAATTAATCCATTTCTTATGTAACGAAAGATTTACATCGGCCCACCTTCTACCAGCGATTACGTGAAACAGAATAAAACTTGAAACAAATAACCATAAATAAATTTTATGCAAAATGTTAATGTTTATAACTCGGCTGATTGCAATAATTCGCACGGCAACTAACTGACGACCTATTCCACTTTTCCGAACCTGTTGCGCTAAAAAATATATCTAGAAACAAACGTACAAATTTACGAACTTGGCAAATTTCTAAGATCGTGTCGTTCTCACAGTCAATTAAGAATATTAAAAAGAAGTCAATTGATCGAAACAGACCAGTTTCTGCGGCTATTAAAGGAAATCGTCGATTTAATTTGACTGCGTATCGCGCGCATCTTCATTCATACTTCAAAGCCAAGAAGCCGTTAAGTACCTCTTACTGCATCGCACAGAATCCGAATAAAATGATTTTTTTTGTTGGTATTTGCTAAGCAATCAGCCTGTCAAAGTGTAATTATAGCGCAACTTTTAACTAAATTGTCCCCGCGATCGAATTGAATGAAATTTATCGTTTCGTCGAATGGCCACTATATCGTGTATAGACAATATTAAATTGAGTAATAAATTCGATGACGTGTGCATGTAGCATAAATGTATCATTATCACAGCTGTAAGAAAGTTTATTTGTTCGGAAAAGACGGGGGGAAAAAACATAAAAGAATTTGTTTTCGTATGACGAGAAAATTCCGGTTCAATTTAGAAAAATTGTGTTTTTGTATGGGGCTAAATATGATGAGTGGTTACGACAGTACTTCGCAAAGTTATGCAACAAAAATACAGAACCACAGTACCTTAAGAGTTCTTAGCTTTTTTACGATTACTGGGGCTTGAAAAGATCGGCAATGTAACTTACATGGCTCACCTCACTGGCCGCCTTTGTATTTAAAATTTCAAAATATTGCCTAAAAATTCACGCATCGCGGTGTTTCATCATAGGGCTACCTTGAATCAGCAGGGATGTATCGTGCAATTTTCCAAAACACCTTGACAGAATCCTCCATGTGCGTTCTTGAACCGAAATTCATTACTGCGAATTACAAGAAGCTAAAGTTTGCCTTAGCACGTTGTGATTAAGATACATACACTAAACTTTATTTTATATTTAAACCAATTTGGTTGTTCACTAGGATATTAACTCTAATCGTATGTTGCACCTACTGTTTAAACTAAGTGCGGTTGATCAAATCCAGCCAACAGCATTTTTTTAATGACATGTATTTTAAACGATAATGAATTTTTTTCATGGTAAAGCCAACATATATTAAGTTGTTGCAGATGAAATGTTGTTTTTCGCTATGAAGTGAAGTTAGTTGCGATTTTCATGTCTCAAACTGCCGCCAGGTGGCACTAGTGGTATTGGGTATTGAAGTATAAATTTCATTTTAGTTCGCCAGAGCGATCATTTTCGGTTCCCGATCCGTCGCGAACTAGTTCGTTCTTTTAGTTCACTAGTTCGCGGGAGTTCAGTGATGAGAAGGGCAGTGAAGTTTGGGAACGACTCGTAGTCGTCATTCTAGTAGAATGTGGTGACCGAAAAAAAGGTGGTCTGGTACAATGTGATGAACTAAAAAAAAGGTCGTCAGTCTTCAAGTAAAAAAGGTCGTCTGATAGAATGTGAAGAGCTAAAAAAAGGTCGTCAGTCTACAAGTATATTGCAGACCTTATGAGCTGGCCATGTAAATGCACACAACGGTCGTAAAGGAACGGAACGGACGAGTTGACCAAAATTCAACTTTTACGGATCACATAACCTCACTTGTTGAAAAGTGACATTTGAAAAACGTAATCTCATGGTTGGTAAATTTGTTTGTTAGTTTGTGTAAATATGGATGATGAACAGTTTATCGAAGCCGTTAAAGCTCATGAAGAACTATATAACAAAATGAGTCGCGGCTATATACATCAACAGGGCATTTGGAGCTGACACGGTAAACAAACGAACCACGCGGCGATGGTTCGAAAAATTCCGATCAGGAGATATGATCCTTCAAAGTGAGCCACGTGTTAACCCAAGACCTGCGATCGACAACAACGAGCTGAATTTACTAGTGGAATCTGACTCACGCCAAACTGTAAGGGATATTGCAGAGAAATTGGGCGTACACTATTCGACATTTTCCCGGTACTTGATAAGTGGGCTCCGCATGAACTTACTGAGCAAAACAGGACGTGACGTTTAGAATTGTTCAAAAGGGAGCTGTCACAAATTCCACAATATCTCCAAAGCCCGAAAAGATGTTGCTTTTACCTCTATGAGGAGCATAATTTTTACACTTTTATAAAATTAAATATTTATATTTGATGGACCACGCATGATAGACAACTCAGTTGATCAAATCTGTAAGATTATCGGTCTGTCTGCGGGATTCTTCCAGACGCCTTTCCCTATTTACTTAGCGATAAAAAAAATATATATGCGATTACAAGCTTATTTGTGGCATTACCATCCACGTCAGATCCACGCGATCGAGTCTAATGGACGGCACAAAAAACAGCTGGGATTGACAGCTGACTTGTGTTGCGAATACAAAAAAAAAAATATATGCGAACTTCGCACAACGAAATTCGATCTGTAATGAATTTCCGCCACAAATATACATGGAAAACAAATAAACAAAAGTCAAGAGCAGAAAAGTAAATATATCAATAATTATAGACAATACTTCAAAATAAACAATGCAAAAGGATAAAAAAAATGCGAAGTATGAAACAAAAAAAATTTTAAATAAATAGTCATAAAACGGACAACAGACAAAATAGTCAAAAACATACACCACGGAGACCAAATATACGACTACGTCATAATAAATTAAATTAGAAAGAAAATATGAGAAGTAAATTGAAATTAGGTAGGTAGGTAGGTACGCGTAGCTGCCCGTGAGAACATGAATACACCGTTGGGTCATTGAATCCGATCCTACGCCCAAATCCATTTAGAGCGCCTTAAGTGTTGAGTCCATCCGTATATACACAGTGCGACAAATAGGTATCGAGACTGGTCATGGAAAACATCATTAAAAGAAAAAATTTGGATATTTTTAATTTTTTTTATTCAAAACATTCTCCTACTTATTTCAATACACTTGTTACAGCGATTCAATAGTGGTTCAAATGCGTGTTCTAGCTCATTTTGTGGAATTGCCTCTAGTGCTCGTGTTGGAAGCTGTTTCGATGGTCGAAATGTCATTAAAAAAACATCCTTTCAACTTCAATTTCAATTTCGGGAATAGAGAGAAATCGTATGTGGCCAAATCAGGTAAATACGGTGGATGATTCAACACACAGATTTGATTCTGACCCAAAAATTGACGAACAATGAGTGAGGTGTGACTCGGTGAATTATCCAGTTCTCTGGATCACGATATTCGGGTCGAATACGACGGATTCTGGCCATCACATGCCTCAAAACTTCAAGATAAAATGCGCCACTAATTGTTTGGCCAGTTCGAAACGAATTCCCTGTGCACAATTCCTTTGCTATCGAAGAATGTAATGAGCATTTTTTGAGCAACCTTTTAATATTTCAACATCGACAAAAAAGTTGTTTTGGGAGAACTGTCATAACTTTGCTATCTATCAACCGATTTAAACAAAAATGGTATTACCGGAAAGAGGAGTGTCACAGCTTTCAAACGACGGTCTGTAGACATAGATGCCCTACTAGTCAGTCAGATATGGTTCGAGTCTCGGAACTTATTTGTCGTACTGCGTATGTAGTCGGACTCCTCCCCCCGTACTGAATCTCTATCGAAATCTAGGTGGGTTCGAATGGTTGTTTGGAAATGTTTATCAAAATCAAAACTGGGAGGAATGTAGTTCGTGTTTTCTGGACTATTATTGAAGTGATTCAAAATTGTTGAGTGACCTGCACATATACTAGTCCACTGTGTAGAGGCTCTAAGTCGAATGGCTGCCATTCGCTTGACAAAAATATCTAGGGGTGGAAGCTTGAAAAGCATGTCTAGTGCTACAGAGCGAGTAAACAATTTTTTTTTGGGAATGAAGAAAAAAATAAATTAAATTTCGTTTTAATTAATTATTTACTATTTGTAAAATTAATAAAAAAGAAGTGAAGGAATACTCTCATTTAGAGACCTTTCGCACTGCTAATTCCTCTCTCTTGGTGCACAGCATAGTTTAGATTAGTCAAGTGGAAGGGTAGCACTCCCTCATGAGCCAATCTTATTCTAATTTTTCGGCGTGAAATTGTTGTTGTACATGTGAAAAGTTTATGGTCTGGAATATAAATAAGGTATTCCCCAAAGCCACAGCTATCACGGAAGCCAGCAAGCATTTCAGCCATCAATTCGGAAGTAGGCAAAACCGGCCCCCTGTTTCCTTTACCTTGACCTTTCCTTCGATTATTTTCACTTTTTGAAGTAAAATGGGTTTTTATTTCTTAACTTGCTGGACAGCTTCAATAGGGCAATTTCATTAAACGCCCTGCTTGAAATATACGCAAGTACGTAAATGGAATGGAAGTAGCGTAAAAAATTCTGCTATACCCGGCTTGACTTTAACCAAAACTTAAACTTTGCCCAAAAAATAATAAAATTGCGCCTATTCAATTAGCACATTTTTTTTTTAATAAAATGAAGAACATAAATAATGGGACACCAGTTCAACATGTCGTCACACCTACGGAGTACTTATAAAATAACAATCAGTCTGTCAATCGGATAACACAAAATTATTTCGATTATTATCGACAATATTATTTTTCATTAACAAAACAATGCAACCTGCGCCTAAATTGCTGGAAAGTTACCTTCACCTAAAGAGATAAAATTGATAAGCGTCTCTACTATCGACATCATTATTTAGTAAATTGCATAGATTTGACCAAATAATCGAATGAGTTAGTTGCTAAATAAAAAAACTAGATATTTTTGGTTATTAACATCATGTCAACAAATCAAATTCTTATCTATACGATTTTCTTATATTTTTTTCGACAATGAGAATGTCGACCCCGATTCTATGTAGAAAACAATTCAACTTGTTAGGATAGGATCGAAAAGGTGGGTGGCTATTTGCGCATAGATCGCTTTGGGATCCGTTGTGATCACACTGCCCCATGGCAATCTTCGTGCAGATTAGAGGAGTTTAGAAAGTAATTTTTAAGAAAATGGGAGGAGTACCTGGGAGTGGTGACAGATATTTTAGGATCTAGTAGGTGTTAAGTAAATTTTTAGTGATTAGCACTACTGCAACAGCAAAGTTGCCATGCCCATGCAAATAAACAATAATAACGACAATCGCTTCTGAGCCGATACGCTATAATTGCTTACACCTGGTCTTAATAAATTATATTTTTAAAATATTACCTGTAGTTTTACCATATAGTAAAGAGATACTAAATTTTTTTTAATTTAATCGATCATAACAAAGGATGGATTAATATCCATCCATCCCGGATGGATTAATATCTATCCCTTGTTACGATCGATTAAATTACAAAAAAAAATTGAGTTTATCTTTATCTCTGAACATTTAAAATTATTTTTTTCATATTCAACCCACAAGTGGGTGTAAGATGATTGAGTAAGTTTTCACGAATTCCGACAAATCTTTTAGGTCTAATGAGATATCGAACTCACATTTACTTCTAAGGGCTTTACATGTAATTGCCTAAAAATTAATTTGGGGATTTTGCGATATTTAACCTCTAAGGAGGTGTAAAAAAAATTGTGTATGTTTTTACGAGTTCCGACATACTTCTTGGGTCTGAATTGAATTTTATTCTTCAACGGGCATTCTATATAGACTTGTGTAGTTCCGAACTAGTTCGGAAGAGCGTTCCCAGAACTGAAATGAACGAACTAGTTCGCAGTGAGTCCCGCTGCTAGTTCGTTTGTATTCATTCATGCCGTTTGTAATTAGTGGTATAATATAGTTGTCCACACTGATGATTATTTTTTTTTTAGGTCATCACATTGTACCAGACAACCTTTTTTTTTGCTCATCACATTGAACCACAAAGACGACTACGACTCTTCACTGTCTTTCTCACTGAACTTCAAGTTCGTTCTTTCAGTCCAATAAGTTCGCGAACTACCTCCTTCTTTTAGTTCACTAGTTCGCGGCTGAACTCCCGCGAACTAGTGAACTAAAAGAACAAACTAGTTCGCGACGGATCTGGAACCGAAAATGATCGGTCACTATAGTGAACTAAAATGCGGAAGCCTAATTCTATATAATCGTCTAAAGATTTCGGTTTCAGAGTTTTGTGTACATCTAAGGGGTGTTATGTCGCTATTTTATACCCTGTGTTTTATTGAAAAAATAAATATACAAGTAAATAGAAACTGTGTCAACAGCCTGGGCGCAACTTTCTCTATTTTTTGGTGCAGGTTGCTATGCGAATGACAATCAAAAGAATATTCAGTAGGCTATGTGACATGTTATTTAACGGGTTCCGGCTTTCTACTCAAAAAATAATAAAGTTTCGCCCAGACTGTTGCCTTATTTTTTATGATGCTTATTTATTCGAAGCTGTGACTGTATCTTTAGCTATTGAAATCGAAGGCTTTTCATTATTCCTCAACAGACATGAAATGAAATTATTAACATTATTCATGTTGAGAAACCCAGAGATATTTCTTAGGCAGTGATTTAATTTCCCGAAATGGTTTGTATTGGGGTTTGTATCTTTGTTATAATCCCCTCATATGGACCATTATACCTCCTCGTATGATCTACATTTCGAATTCTTACTGACGCGCGAAAATTGCCAAGCTGAAACGAAACAAAAATTCATTAATTTTGCCATTCTGTTCGAATTGCTGTATCGCAAGATATGGACTCCCCACACATACCTGCCTTCTTGCTATATCTGAGATAGCTGAAATTGAACGGGGATATCCTTAATAGGATTATTAGCTTCACAATGTGTCGACGAAGCATTACGCTTGCCGATAAAAGTTGACGTTGAGCCGTTTCAGCAGTTCTTTATTGTTAGATTCTCGTCATTGATTTTATGTTTGCTATAGGATTGCGCTAACATTTAATTTCATTATTTTTTAATTGAAAGTTTGAATGAAATTTGACTAATTGGGATTACAGATATCTGCTTACATCCCGAAAGAAGCCCTTAATAGGGCTATTGGCAGTAATTATCGACAGACACATATAAGAGTTATATCTTATTCCTGATACTGGGACTGGTAAATAGTGAGCAATTCACATGAACTGCGTGAACTAAAAAGATTTGTCACTAGTTCATATTTTCGCACGCATTTTTTCCCAGTTTTCAAAAAAATGCATTTTCAAAAATCCGATTTCCAACTATATATTTCGTTTCAATTTTCCCCGGAAGTTCAAAAACTGTAGCTATTGCGTGAAGATGTCATATGTCTATTGACCGTTGACCAGCTGTGGTCTTATCACAAAAGAAAACATCGGCTAACATTCTAGAGCATAGAATATTACCAACAGGATTTTACCGCTTCGATTTATCATATTACCAGCATCCTCAGTTCATAGTCGCAAAAGTACACAGTACATATCGACCGAAATTTATTTTTGTACGGGGAAACCAGTTGGTTGGTTGGTTTATGTGGTGGCCCGTCTGCCGAAAACAGGGCCCAATTAGCACAGGAAGCGTCGTTTTGATACCACAACTCGTTTAACCTGTTCGTTGAGGAATGATGAAGTAGGTACATAGTTTTACAGAGACCTGGTGCTTGAATGGATTATCATATCCATCCAGAGCTGTTCAAGAAGGTAATCAGTTCTCCAATCTTGTTTTTCGAGATCTCATTAAGGTTATTGAAGAAGGGTGTGCCTAGTGCGCAAAGTATGGCTCTAGCAAGGGCTGTACACTCGCAAAGAAGGTGGATAACAGATTCCCTCTAATTTGCATCCCCACAACTGCGGCAATTGACGTTAAAGGAAATACCCAGTCTGGCCGCGTGGTCGCCGATCGGCCAGTGATCCGTGACTCTGGAGATGTCCACACGGCTCCAGCTCAGGAGTTCATCTGTTCTGCTTCGGCAGTAGGATGGCCATATCTTCCTAGATGTGACACAGTTGGTCAGTCCTCTCCATCTAGAGTTCGTGTTTGTGAGAGAGTCGGTGGATATTTGGCGCTTAGAAGTCCCTAGTGGGACCTGAACGGATTCTACGAGAGAGCCCTGAAGAGCAGAACATTGTCTAGCTAATTCGTCTGCCCGCTCATTACCCTCTATCTTGCTGTGGCCTGGGACCCAAAGCCGAGTAACTTTGACTTGACTTCCTAAGTGGGTAAGCTCCTCTCGGCACTGTTCGACGAGTTTAGAGGAGGTGGTAGCCGAATCTAAGGCCTTGATTGCGGCTTGGCTGTCAGAGAGGATTATACAACATTTCGCTTTGGCGTAGCGTCTTGCTGCAAAGTCCGACAGGCTTCCTGGATCCCCAGTATCGGCGCCTGGAAAACGCTGGCGTAGTCCGGTAAGTGGTAAGACCTTGCGATATAGTGTGTGTCTGAGAAAACTCCCGCTCCGACTCCACAGTTCATCTTTGAACCGTCAGGGTATATGACTGTGTCGAATTGATGTATATATAACTGAACCATTCTTCCATTCCGCCCTGGTTGGAAAACCCACAGCGAAATCCTTTTTGAAGGTCAGTCTCGGGATAATGTAGTCGGTCGGCGATTTAACTATTTCCGCTGGTAAGGATTCCAGAATGTTACTGTGGCCGTAAGGTTTGCCATACCAGCACTCAGATTCCTTGAGTCTGACAGCGCTACACGACACAGTACTTCTGATATGTAAATCAATAGGTAAAAGATGCAACAATACGTTCAAAGCATTCGTCGGACATGACCTCATTGCTCCTGTAGTTTCGACGGCTGCAGTTCTCTGAACTTTGCTGAGTTTGTTTATATTGTAATTCTTACTTAACGCTGGCCGCAAGGCTAGCGATCCGTAGGTAAGAATTGGACGTATTACGGCTGTGTACAACCACAGAACCATTCGTGGTTTAAGTCCTCACTTGGGTGGGGAAACCAGTTACTCAACAAGGGAAGTGTCAGTAGCCTAAAATACTTTGCGTAAAAGTTTCAATGTAGCGAAATATTGTGAAAAATTTGTAAAATAATAAAAAATGGGAATCGGACTATAGTTTATAATTTCTTTTTTTAAATTTTATGTACGTCATTTTCTGCATGATTTTGTTTATAATTAGTCGGTCTTCCATTTTATACCAGACATTCTGGAAACAATTCTAAATTTTTTGTTGCATAAATTTCTATCGAGATTGCCACAACTTGATTTTTAGTTTAGATAGATGGCAATTTCGATGATAACAAACTGGTTATTTTTCCTTGCAATCGCCGCCGATGCTTTTAATACCAACTAAAAAGGATTTGATCGACTTTTAAAATAAGAAAAATATATGCGCCTCCTACAGAGCTTAATATACTGTTACATGGCAACGCAAAGCACTAAATCTACTTTCATAGAAGTTAAAGTTTTCAGAGAGAACCAAAACTTACCAATATCCAACTAGAACAACGTAGTAAATTCTAAACTATTCACCCATTTTCCAGACACACCATCGATTGCACTCGAGATCTCGCGACAAGACACATGAAGTATAAAAGCTTAGCACGTGAGATCACAGAGATCAGTTGTTGAAAAGCAAGACCCGCGTCAAATTTATTCAGACGACTATGTAAAGCGAATGGAGAGCAAACGAACGTACTAGAATTAAAAGTTTAATTGAATGATTTTCCATTGTGATTTGAATATTGTTTTAACTGGGAATCCCACCAACCACAAGCGAGCAGATGGGTAAGGAGTAAATGTAAAAATTGTATTTGAGTTATATCTGGAATAGCTTACTCTAGGATGATGATTTTTGGACACATATTTGAAGCTACGACGGGTAGAATTTTAATTTTTTGTTTTGTTTCAGGATAAAATGACGTATAGTAGTAGAGCAAGAAACCTTTGAGAATAAATTCAACAAAATATTAATTTAACTGAAAACATTTAATTTAAATGTAAATTAAGTAATTTTTTCCCAAAGTTAACTGATCTCATAGTCACATTTTTATGTTTATTCGTAGGATACAATACACAGTATGAGTTACTAATTAAGCCACTTACTGCATCTACCTTCTCGAAAATAAAAAATATATTACAACAAAAAAATATCCTTCTTCGTTTCAGACCTACCCGTCCCAGAAAAATTGTTGTTTCTATTGACCCTTTTTAGAACCAGTCATTATAGCGTTTGATAAATTATCTTTAATTACTCCGACGACTAAGATACGGCACAACGCAAGAAATACTCAAGAATTATGAAATTGTGCGAAAGAAAAATGATTAATTCGGAAGGTGGTCAATTAATCCCTGTCCTTATAAGTTTCGTTAAAAGAAAAACGTGTCCTTCGGGTGAATGAAATTGAGTCAACAGTAGAATGAATGTTTCAATTACGCGAAACAAATCATTTTAAATTAGTTTTGTTTTTATTTGCTATAGATCATCCTCGAGTCCAAGAAATATTTACTTTTAAAACAGCAATAAATTAAGGCAGCTTAACATCCCTAGAACCATTTTCAAACAGAAATATATATGGCCTTCGCTATCACTACACCTATATAAGGAATAAATGTTTATTTTTAGGAATTTTTGAACACAGATATCGAGAATGTTTCGAGAATTGTTCACACATCTGAATGAACAGTATTGGTATAATCGAAATAAGACTGATTGTCTTTGTTTTGTTTGAAACAAAAACTACTACTAACGAAATTCACTGTAACAATCACATATTTAGCAACTATCGTGCATTTACTTCTTTCTAAATGTATTATATTCTACAAACGTTGTGCGCAATTAGGAGGGCAACATTTTGATTGTTACAAAAACACTAAGAAGTTCTTCAAAAATTGTTTCGGACCGACAAACCGATAAAATTTCGATGAAAGCAGGCGATACAATTTAAGTCCGAGCAAGTGATTTGATTTCGTTTCAAGCAGGCGATCCGATAATAATGCGAGATCTGCCCGAGCAGGCGAACCAATTTATTTTCGACAACTTGTTTCGTTTGGTTTAAGTATCGTTTCCATAACAAAGTAAATATCCACCGAAAACAATATGGATTTCATGGGTATGAAAATACACTGGCAGATGATCCATTAAATTAAACAAACTTTCTGAAGTAATTGTTCATTTGTATCTCTCTCTTAGCGTAGATAATAACATTAAAATACGCTTCATATTTGATACGCAATAAAAATGCAACCAAAGCGTAGATAATTCGTTAACTGGATTATTTAATATGTGTTATTATTATCTTTGTCATTTACAACATGTGCACATTCTCATGTACTTAGCTCATTGCTATTATCACGTGCCCAATTCCTTCGGATTTGCTATAATATTCTGCATTACGAACTTTAACCAGTCTATAGCAAAACCGCTATACATTTCTTTGATAAGAAAAAAAAAATGAAATATTAATATGAAAAGTTTATTCGTTATAAATTTTAGACAGATTTTCGTAAACGCCTATTTTCTCAAATCGCAAACGAAAGATGTGCGAATTATAGATTAAGACGCGAGCAAGTTCGATTATCATTGGCGAAACTCTAATTTAATTATATTTGAAATTTGAAATTGTTGAGTGTCGAAGCGCATATGGCCGAGTTCTAAAAGCTGAGAATTACTAAAATAGAACTTTGTATCATGTCAGCTGCTATTGCTTCTTCCGGGCAAATAAGTTTTCACAATGATTTTATCCAAGAAATTAAAAAAAAACAAAACTGATCAAAATTTTTGAAAGAAAATTAAAAATCTTTTGATGGAAACGAATTTTATGATTTTTTAATTAATTCAATTCATTCGATAGCGGATTGATGCGAGAAAGAAAACAAAAACAATTTTGTTTGATGGAAATTCGGATTGGAATTCTTTTTTACGAAGTTCTGTCTTCTGAAATCGTTCTCACGTATGCGAGCAAACGTTGTCAAAAGTGTTGCAAAACCGAGCTCGTCGTTTTAAATGTCTACTAAATCTTCCTACCTGGTTTCGAAGGGATTCTGAACTTTTAAGTCCATTTATTAGACGTTATCACACCAAAGAAATTTTTCAACTTTCAAATCAGCAGAGCGGGATTATGTTCCATCTAAACCTAAAGTTAAATCAGATCAATGCCTCGCAATGATTCGAATTCAATGCATCAAAAACATGATTACTTTTCAGCTCCGATTACAACTTGAACCCACACCCCAGTGTCTGTTTACTGCGAAGTTCTTCGTTATTTGAACACTCTAAAGTTAGACGAAACTTTCTTGTAGGTAACTTTCAAGGAATTCATGTGGTTCAATCTGATCGTATGTAGTTCCAAATTATCTGACATAAAACCAGTTCGAATTTCATTTATTAACGACCCGGTAATGAACAGTAAGGGTACTGTGTAGGAAACTTTCGAAGTATCGTTAAATTTTCTCAGTATTCACTTCAAAGCGGCCAATTTGGAAGATTTTCCTGAAAATAATACCGACAATGTAGACGTGATGCTACAACTTTATTATTGGATACAGTAACCTGAGAATTTTCTAGCCTCACTCCACGAGAGTGTTTCATTCTAAGTACCGACTACCTATAAAAGTTCACGTTACGAGTTTCGGAAGTCATATAAATCACATCGTTTTCATACTTGCAGAAACTTTCGCAAAATATCATCATCCGCATCAGTAATATCACCGCGTAGAACACGTTTAAATTTTATGACCAGTAACATTGACTGCGAGTAGTTTCAAATGGAAGTTTGCAACTTTTTGATCATACAGTTTTCGAGGAGTTCAATTTCATTTTAAAATGCCACCCTCTTGTATCTACCATTGAAAATATTCCAAGAATATTCGCTCACACTCTTCAGCAGGAGGATATTGGAGCTAGACTCCAAAGTCTGATAGAATCTCGCTAACCTGACAAATACGGATATACGGAGTACCCATCTATCTAATATCGCATCATACTCGTATTATTAATAACAAGCCCTACAAGAAAAACCACGATCCAGCGTCATGCAGGAAATTTGGTCCAAATTACAAATCGTGAATCATCACAATATCTACATGAAGCAAAAGAGAGCGAGGCAAAAAACGTATAAATTCGCACTTATCTAATAGCTTTACTAGGACGTATTTTAAAAACAAATTTTACGATGGGATCAGCGATAAAAAAATTTAAATTATTTATATTTTCTTAACGCTAAACTCTACGTTGCATACGAGAATGGGGTGCAAAAAAATATATGAATCAAGCTATTAGTTTCATGACAAAGTGTAAAGACCGTGCAGTGTGTGACGCTCCAACGTATCGAACCGGTCACATTACATTCTCACGCACAGAATATTGTAGTGATTGTTATTGATTGTCAAATAAAATAGTTTTTTGCCAACTTTCAAAGTAAGGAGATTGATTTTGAAAAGGAGACGGATTTTAAAGAGAGCCAACAACAGCTATCTAGAGACGACTGAGTCCCGATTTAAGCTATAGCGCCATTGATAATGACAACAGTTGACCAGTTGCTTAAATAACAAAATAAGCTTATGAATTTTATTGGGTTCAATTAATTTAACTTCCACAGAAAAGGCTATTAAGTCCACTTCGCGTAATTGTTGGTTAGCGAAGACGTTAGTCGACTAGTATTTGTACGATACTAAGCAATAGGGTATACAGATGAAAAACTGTTATTTATTTTTGTGCCAAATTTATACATAAATTTTAATTTTCAGAAATTGTAAGAAAACATTTTTTTTAAATAACAATTATTTTGTTCAGATTTCTTGCTCTTACATTTTAGCTATTTTTTTTGTTTTGGTCTTATAAAATCTGATTTTTGTCAGCTTTTTGCTGACACGCTTATCACGCAAGAATAACTATGTACTTCGAAAGTTGTCTTTATTTAATTTTAATAAAACCCCTTCATCACTTGCGGAACTCTTTTATTTTAATAAAGTGTAATTATGATACCTACTACAAACTACAAGCAGAAAGGTCGATACAATTTTCAATTAAAGTTAAATAAAAAACAACGTTTTATTTCAATCAGGATAAAAAGAACTAAACTAGGCTTGTTATAAATTATGTTTTTTATAATATATTCGCAGCAGAAAAATTGTGTTATAAATAAAATTTGAAAGGATAAAAAAATTTATAATGGAATAATTATGGTGGTTAGTAGAAATTGCCTGAATTGTGTAATTCAATTTCTCACCTAGGATATTTTCTTCAGACAAATACACCCTACTAGCAAACCACCTTCCATAAAGCGTTATCGAAGCTACTTCCCTGCCTCGTAGCCTCGGTAAAGCCTTATGGAAGGTAGTTTGTTAGTAGGGCAGGCAGTTACGCAAAGCCTGCAAAAAAGGGGTCTGTCTGCTAGAGGCTTCCTGCGGTTTCCTACGTATCCATCTACTTGTACTTTTTTGAAAGTAAAGTAGAATGTTTTTTTGAAAGTAGCCGGACCTGTAAGATTTGACTACTGTAAATATCAGAACCAGAAACATGTTGTATGGGTATGGATCGCTTTGCTTCTTAATAGCACTTTCTTAAAATAAAAGAATTGCTCAGTAAGTGAAATAGTTTTGATTAAAGAGTTATAACATCAAAAATGCTTAAGATTCAGCGATAAATAAAGCATTGCTATTCGATCTATGTATACTTAGCTAATCTTTGTAATTTGTGTGTTTATAATGAAGAAATATAATAATAAAATAAAGCATTGTTTGAAAGGTAACGAAAGAGGCTTTTATAACTCCAAGCATTAGGTTTTCAGTTAAATAACTGTGAATCAAAAATTTTCCCCTGAAATGGAATGAAAATGGCAAGCCGTTTCCGTTTAAAAAATACGTTAGGAAATCGCCATTCCAACTAGGACATCGGATATTCCTTCTTAGCTTTGTGATGACTGTAAATGAAGCACCATTGGTTGTACTAATACAAAAAATTACCCCAGAATTCCATAAATAAACGTCCTTAAATATTTATCAGTCGATAATCCTCCCATAACTTCAAAAAGAGTGGCCAGTGCGAACTGTTATACGGCTATTAAGAACAGAGAAAATCAAACCCATCACCCCATACCGTGACTATACTTAGTTAAATAATTTAACGGATGTGGCCAACAAGTCCTTGCACTACCCTTATGATCCACCCCACTTAATTCGAAGGTTGCGCGCCACGTACTTGTAAGGCCGTCTAAAGGTCTCATACAAAATTCAACATTGTTTGTGCTGTTGTTGAATGCTTCCGTACACGTACAACGACAAAACAGATACTATCTGAACTAGTTCATGGTTCTTCTCGAAGAATTTCCGTAGTGCCATCGACAGATAAACTACCCCATTCCTGAGCACCACACCACCAAGCAGTCTGACTGAAAATTGCATTATGTTAATGAATTTCTATTTTTGTCCATATCACGTTCGAATCGCGCTATCGAATCTGACTCGAGGGGTAGTTTTCTATAGACTGATGCATCTATTTTGCCTCCCTTCATATCCGGTTTTGAGCCATTTTCAAATTTTAATCATCAAAGTGGACGGGAAGAAGTTTCCAATAATTCGAATCGAACCTGCCAAGTGTTTCTAATCGATTTTCTCCACGCAATTGGAACCACTGTCCTTGGAGGTGTAAATGGGTTACTCATGGCGGCCTTACATTGAAACTGACCGTGTGCATCGATTTTCAATTTTATTAACTGAATCCTGGTAACGACCACTAGAATGGAATCATTTTGTTACTACTAGTTGGCCTTATTTATACACGGTTGAAAATCTTGGAATAATTTTCAATAAACAACTAAGAATACTCGTACACCGGTTTTGTATAGTACACTATAGGTTAAATTTCAATATTTATTGAAAATTAAAAATATTTTCAATAAAAGTTGGAATGAAACGTATACTATTGTATTGAAAGCAACATAGTTAATACATCCTATATTAGTTTATAATTTTATTTATATTTATTATTAGTACTTTAATAATAAAGTTTAAGCCATCCCGAATTACCATTAAATTTTACATTCATTGTATGTTAAAATCCAATACAAATTGTATTCAAATGCACTCTCCTTCGTATGTAGAAATTCAAAAGTATTTAAATTAATTCCTACCAAGGAATTCTTAATGAACTGCATCATGTATGGTATATTCCTGCTGTTTTTCATTCCTTCTACTGAAATAAAATGCAATCTAAATGTTATTACGTGTATTTTGCGTGTTTAAGCTTCTAGGCGGATTGCATTTCTGTAATATTAGAAGAAATTACAAATGTATTAGAAATTAGGGTTTCTGCTGCATTTCCCGTTGATCTTGTGCGTCATAAAGGTAAAACAATGGAGAGTGTGCGTGACGGATTTTTGATTAAAGTGAAATTTAATAGTGAGTCCTGTCGGTTTATAGAGCTTAAAAAAAGTGTGGAAAACGAGTCCCCGACTTTGAGTGTTGAGGCAATATTTTATTCAAGTGCGATAAATTTATTTCATAAGTGCTAAAAATTCATTTATAGAATTTTGTCTTCGTGGTTCTAGCGGCTTCTACATACGATGGTAGTAAGGAGTACCAAATTCTGGATAATACCGGAGCAATAGTGGAATTTCAATTTGTATCAATATCCTAGAATTTAAGTATTTAGCTGTAAAGCAAAGCTTTGAATTATATTCTATAAAGGAAAATCATTGTGTTCTACATTTTTGAAAAGCTGTTTTTTAATGTACAAATATTACTGTTAAATACATTTATATAATATCATATATTATTGATCTATTGTCTTATTTCATTGTATTATTTATGCAGCTCATCTTAAAAATCAATGGAGCATTTTACAAATAAGTTTCTTATCCTCAGTTGTGAAAGAACAAATGGGATAATCGATGCTGAAGTATTTGGTAAGGTTTTTGTATAATTTTAATCCCGTAAATACAAAAATATTTTTCAATACCAATTTAATTTGAATTTATGTTCAGATTGAATTTTACTTTTGCAAGGATAACTTTTATTATTTCAATAATTGATTTCAATATAGAATATTGAATAGAAATTATTATTTTTAGATTCAATTATTTATTACTTTTGTTATGCATATTAGTATTATTGAGATTTAATTTCATGATTGACAGGAATACAATTAATTCCTTTTAGAATGAATTGGCATAATATAATTATATTGAAATTCAATACTTATTTTATATTGATTGTCATTTCAGTAATTGTGAAGTGTTAAATTTCAATACATTTCTGGGGTGGACTTATATACAATCCAAAAAAAATTTAAATTTATTCCAAAATTTTCCACCGCGTAGGAATCGAGTCTAGGTAGGCAAGGTACTAATTGACATACAGAGTGAGCTCAACATGCAGCTATTGATTAGCGGCTAACCCACTCCTAGTATCCAAAGATGTTGTGCTTCAACATATAATTGAATTGTCTTGTCACACTGCTATCTGCTCGTGTCCGTTCTTCTGAAATAAATGTCACTTATCTAGTGGCAATCATAAGCTCATATAATACCAGAGCATGTTATCTTGATGGCATATTAGAAATGGCTGTCGGCTTGTCACCGACTCCATCCATTAGATCGAGCTCTCCAGAAAACTGACGTGACACCGATAGTTTCTGTCTTATTGTCAAGTTTAAATCGACTTCACTACTTTTTCAGGAACGAAGCCTCAAAAACATCTAGGTCGGACAGAATTATTGAATTTTAGAAATTATTTTCATACGTGTGGAGGTGGAGCAAAAAAATTGTTAATGAAAGAGGAGAGTATATGCATTTTTCCGAATTTTATCATATCTCTTTGGTCTGATAAGATATCGAATTAATTTTACTTCTGTTGGCTCTGCTCAAAAGCGTCTAGAAACTGTTTTTAGGATTTTTCGTTATTCAACCCCCAAAGGGGTGTAAAGTGATTGCGACCGTTTTTACGAATTCCGACATATTTCTTAGGTCTAATGAGATATCGAATTCGCGTTTACTTCTAAGGGTTATAAATATAATCGAGTAACAACTAGTTTCATTGATTTTCGGTATTCAATCGACAAGGCGGTGTAAGGTGGTTGTGTAGGTTTTCACGAATTCAGACAAACCTTTTGAGTCTAATGAGATATCGAATTCGGTTTTGGCTTCTAAAGGCTTTAAATATAATCGCCTAAAAATTTATTTCACAATCTTGCAAGACTCAACCCCGAAGGGGGTATAAAGTTGTGTAAGGTTTTACGAATTCCGACATATATCTTAGGAATTGGTTCTACCTCAATGGGTTTTCTATATAATCGTCTAAAAATCATTTTGAGGGTTTTTGATATTCAACCGCTTTTACGAATTCCACCAAATATCTTAGATCCGTAGAGATATTTTATTAGTTTTTACTTGTGCGTGCTTCTGATATAAATATCTAAAAGTCGTATTCGATATTTTTAGATATTTAATTGCAAACTGAAGGGTGTTTAGTTTACATCTTTTAAATTCAATGGGATATTAATTCAGTTTTTACTTCTTCGATCTTTTTTTTACAATTTTCTGAAAGGAATTTCAGGATTTTTTGATTGATAAACTCCACAGAGATTAGAAGTCTAATACTGAGATATAATGCAAGCCACTATGCGACAGAATACTTAAAGAATAATCAGTCGCAAAGTATCCTGCGAAACATCTCCGTATTAAACGCGTTCCGGATATCTACCTCAAAATATTGAATTTTTTTTTAATATGTGATTCAACTGAAATTCCAAAAAAAATTGTCATCCTGAAATTTTGTATTTTCACATTTTTTTTTTATATAACTTATTTTTAATTTTTCCATTTTACAGGTGATGACCAAATTTCAACTTCCTAGGTCAACGCGTTCTTGAGTTGTCGTGCAAACGGATTTGGGGTTTTTGGCTATAACTGAACATAAAGTAATATATAACTTTGTTGGTCTGTTTTTATGGTATCGGTTCTATGCCGGCTAGATTAAACTTAAAATACTCTATTAGAGTATAATTAAAGAAATTTATTTTCTTACTATTCTATTTTAATCATTTTTTGTGTAAGACTTACCATTTTGGACTTATTTCCAAAAGAACTTTGGCGTTTCTGGTGGAAAACGATGGTCAATATTTTTTTTTAAATAAATTGTATTTGAGTCGTATGACCTGTAACAAAAATTCAACAAGATGGACCTCAATTTTCGAGATCATTCAAAGTCGATAGTTGGAGTTAGTTGGAGAGTTTTGTCTCGATAAAGCCAAGAAGATGTGATAATTTCTTCCAAGAAACATCGGGTACATTTGTTTAACAAGTTAATATTTAAAATCAACAAAATTCTTGAACGTATAAACCCAGCAAACAATAACAAAGAGGCATATTGTCGAAGCCAAAGTTTCGTATGTCAATAAAAATGATTCAATGATGCACATTTCTCAAAAATCAGTGAAGTAGAATCGAGTCTTTTGTACGAATGTACGCAAGAAAGCGACCTATACAAAGGCAGACGTCGCTAGACGACATTTAACCCAATTCAAATGAATTTTGATTGAGATGAGCGGGCATATCACTCTGCAATGAATTCCCCATACGTCAGAATATGATGACATATGAAAGAACTCGTAACTATTTATAAGATACGCTTGCACTAACAGCCCCGATTGGGTCTTCTGGCCAGTTAATACCGGACAAATAAAAACGACGGCAATTGGAATGAGTAATAAATTAGAGCCTATTGAGAGCTTTTCGGTTTAGTAGTATTTTTTATTATTATTATTATTGGACTCGATAATTTTATTTCTTTATTATCCATGGCATACTCCCACCCAACACGCCTCTTTCTAGCCTAGAATAAAGTCGGCGAATTCCAATTCACTAAGATGTTTTGCTCAAAATTTCGGGATTTGTAGATTGAGCTATTTGCCACTTAGCAAAGCAAATCCGAAATAGAAATAGTGTTGGGATTTTTTTTTGCCAGATGGAATAATAATTGTTTGTATTGTGGTTACCGAACGACAAGTAATTGTAAATAAAATTTTGAATGTAGCTAATTATAGGAGTTTTGAGTTCTGCATGGTTTGTATTAAGTGGTGATAATTTTAAGTTATGTTTTTGAGTTTGTTTAAAAACGTCAGGAACTTTGTAAGACATGTTTAGAGGCTAATTGGAATATTTATTGGAAGGGCCATAATTTGCGGATAGTCTCAGAAAAGTAAATAGCCGATCAATCATCAATACCTTCGATCAAAGTGGAAATTTGCTTCAGTAGTTGAGCAAATCAGTTACTTAAGATGATTATTTTTTATATTTTTCTACAAACCCCGTCTGTTGTTTATTTACCAACTGACGGTATTTAACTTTGATGTTTGATATTTGATGATTTAAAGCCAAAAATTGAGATTGCAGCAACGACTCTTTGGAAAGTTCAATAGGTAACTAATCTGAATGTGACGTATGTGGACCTATAGGTTGAATTATATTGAACGCGACGCGCCTGCATGGAAGGGGGAAGTTGGGGTGGAGGGTGAACATTTTTGGATTACAATATCTTCCAAACCAAATGTGCCAGGTAGATAAAATTTGGTTTCTCTATATTGGAGTAGAAGTGGAGACTATTGAGTGTAAAATATTTGAGGGGTGGATCACAGAAGTGGAGCGATAGCCTTTTAAAATTTTTTTTTTTTTTATTTCTGGAGAACTATACCAGATATGATACCTCTGGCAGAGAAAAAAATTTTAAGGTGGGTGTGTAGGGGATGATGGTGAAAGGGGGCGGAAAGAAAACTATTCGTTCGAAAACCGCAAGGGGTAGAAAGCTAAGAATTGAGTAATTTATAGAGCCACTATAGAGACATGCTAGAAAAATAAAATTGTTGATTGGGTTGGCAAGATACGGCAGTGTGATGCGGGTTTTTATATCTGCAAAACGGATTTTGTTAGAAAGTTGAAACTTAGTAAGTATATGTAGGTACTACAGCAGTAATTAAAAAAAGCTTAAAAAGGTGGATTAAAAAAAATATTGGTGAATATGTTTTTTTTTTCCACATTTTCACGAATTTCGTTACATCTTTCAGGCATGTTGAGTTTTCAAATTAATTTTACTTACGCGGGCTCTTTATATAAGCGCATAGAAACGGTTTTCCAAATTTTTCGATATCCAACCCATAAGGGTGTATAAATTGATTGTAAACATTTTCACGAATTCCCAAATATTTGTTAAGTCTAATGAGATATTGAATTCACTTTCACTTCTAAGGGCTTTAAATATAAACAGGGAACCCCCGATTTAAGCATTTTTCGATATTAAAACCCCCTGGGGGATGTAAGGTATTGTTCAAGTTTTGACGAATTCCGACAAATCTTTTAGGTTTAATGAGATCGAATTTGTTTTTACGTCTATGGGCTTTACATATAATGATCTAAAAATTAATTTCAGGATTTCGCAATATTTGTGTAAAATGATTGTGTGTACGTTTCTACGAATTCCGACATATCACTTAGGTTTGGTGAGACATCGAATTGTTTTTAACTAACTGGCTTCTAGTATAATCGCTAAAAATCGTTTTCAAAATTTTTTGATATTCAACCCCTTAAGAGCTATGTACTATACATATTTCTATGTTTTTATTGAAATTGAAAAAAATACGTAAATAAATAAATAAAAAAAAATCTGCCAACAGTCTAGTCTGGGCACAACTTTATTATTTTTGGGGTAGAACTCCGGAACGCGTTTAATGCTGAGATACGGTGTAGGTTACTAAGCGACTGACAACCTAAAGAACAACCAGGAGGCTATTTGGAACGTTATTTTTTAGGTTTTCAGTCGCATAGTAACCTAAACCTCATCTCAATAATAAACGCGTTCTGGAATTCCATACAAAAAAAGTTACGCCCAGACTGTTTTGATTTTTTTGGTTTGTAATAAATTATTTTTTTCTCAAGAATATTAAAAGGGGATTGTATTATAATTCGAAATAAATTAATTCAATGATATCGTTCAAATTATGCCAGAATATGTAGAGCAATGACTGATAAACAACCCGACGGAGTTATCTTCGGTTCCATGAACGCCAACAGACAATAATATTATTTTGCTCCTAACTAGAACGGCTAGGCGAAATGCTCAGAACTCGTGATTGGAACCTTATCGTTGCATCGCTCACATGACCATGATGAGGTCTTATCATTTCCTAAGTCTCGTATAAAAATCCTGAAAAAAAACTGTGTACCTATCAGCAAAATATTAAAAATACTCCAAAAGTACTTAAGTCTGGCAAAAGACCATCTGATCTTTCACTTTAATTTTTTCGATAATGCAAACCGGACGATAGTCAGTCGTTGGACTGCAATCACACCGAAGCTCGTTTTTGATAATTTCCCTATTATTCTCAATCATAATTCCATCCCTGTCTCGAATTGTAACCGAATTTGATCGACAACTTAAGATCTTGATTTACAATCCGTGAACTTTGTCGTCAGATTTTCAATAAAAGCTACCATTCTCGCCGAAACCATCAAAAAATTGATCGAAAACCTACCACAGCGCGCTAGTATTGGAGTACTGATAAGGGTCGGTAATCGTTATGGGTTTTTAATTATCGATTAGTTTTTTTTTGCGATTGTGATCTTTACAGCAGCAGCCTCACGCTCGGCAAAAATAACGAAAATAATAAACAGAGTAACGTGCATTTCGGTTGTAAGCGCTGGGCTAAATTTTATTATGTTTGATAACGACAGAATTTTTTCTCTATAAATAGGACATTGTCGTACATTGGTAATAAAGTTTAAGTGAAAATGTATCGAGAGGTAACGACAGAATAATGACATGATAAAAAAATCGTTTAGAAAATTGAGTCCCGGTACTTCTTAGTAATCTGACGTAATATAAACGAGTATAAATTTCCAGAATTAAGATCGAGAATAATCGCTTGAATTGATTGGGAATTGTCGATTTTATTTGATTTATAAATGATATACTTATAGTGGCACTCATTAGTCGAGTATTGATAAATATAGATTAGGCCTGTTATTTTTTTAATAACAAAATTTTGCGACCGGACTGGAAACTTAAAAAAAAAATTGCTATTCTTGAAATTTTGTATTTTCACATAAGTCCCAAAAATCAAAAGGAAAAAAAGGTCGCCTCTCCGCCGTGTACGCCATCGAGATATTAACTTACAAGTTCATTTGGTTGGTAGATTGGGTTGACTTCTTTAAGGGGGTCATCCCGTGTGAAGGCTCTTTTTTTACACCTTTTTTTGGGAATTTTTTTTGGCGAAGTAAATAAAGATACATCTGTGAAATTTTTACCACATATTTATGCACATTTTGAGCACACTTTACAAATTATTCAGCCCGAAATTGTCGCTCATTGCTGAGGTATACGACAAACTAAGCCACTCATTTTCAAAAAACCTATTTTTCGGTAGACACGATTGCGAGCGTTCTGCTTATCTCAAACAAAAAAATCAAACCGCGTTTTAATCTGTGCAGTTTGAACTAGTTTTGGAACTAGGATTATCAAAAAATATTGAAAAGTGAATTTTTGGCAACGTGTTGAACTCTTTATCGTCAATTTTAGTGTTTTTTTGCGACATCTTCAGCTCGACAAAAAAACGGCTTGATGAATCACAATTATTCTAGTTTGCAAAGTGTCTACATGAGTAATGAATAAGTTCACCAAATTTCAAAGGAATTCGTTCGATAGATTTCGAGATATCGTGTCTACCGATTTGAAAAATATCGCTTTGAGAAAAACGCGACTAAACTGAACATTATATTCGAAACAACAAAGGAGTTTAGAGCATCTTCCGAACGGCTTCGAATATCGGAAAATTACTTCGACCACATATTCTACACTAAATTTGGATGCAATTAATGCAAAAAAAAATCGATTTTTCGAACCAGTCACACGGGATGACCCCCTTAAGTGGAGGGTTCAGTCCGAAGATTTTTTTTTCACTATCTCTGAAGCCGCTAACGCCAAGAAGTTGAAACTGAGAACTTATATAGATCCATGACAGTGGAGCCATTTCTAAAACTGTCAACTTGGTTAGAAGTGTACGGAAGTGTGAAGGGTGGACAATGTGTCAGAAACCCACAAGAGTTGGAATCGGGTCTAAACTCCTGACCGGTTCATACCACAAAATTTAAACTAAATTACATTTGTAGGCATACCATTGGCGTATATTATAAGCAAAATTTTTAGGGTGGAAGTGTAGTAGGCGTTTTGGACTAAAAAATCTTGGTTTACGATATCTTCCAAATCAATCAGCGAATAGAATTAACATTCTATTGAACAACCAAATTGGTTTGAATCTGAGGTCAACTTCAGTGCATGTACCTTAATTATAAGGTGATGTAGCAAAATTTAGATTGTTGTAATTCGCAGTAATGAAGTTCGATTCAGGATCGCACATACAGAAGAATACTCGGGGTATTTCAGAAAATTGATTGGATTGAATTGGAGGAATGAGTGATGCTGTCTAATAATGATTGGAAGGAAGCTTTCAACCACTTTAAGAAAGGACGCAATCATGTTTTGACTTCCGCAAAAGCTAATACGTTGTTATATTCGATTTACTTGCAGATTTTTGACTCAGCACTGAAGAAATAAAAGCCCGATATCCACAGGGCGTATTGTTACAAAGTTAGAAGCGAAAATGCTCAAAAAACTGAATTTAACGTCTATAAAAATACATACCCGTTTTTACACCGTTACAATGATATGTAATTTTTAACCATTCTTTGCCGTTCCTTACAAGTCTTTCATCGAAAGAGGAATGAAATCTTTGACTAACATCTTATTTTGTTACCTTACCTTTAGTTGCACTTTATAAAAAAAAGAATTGTACAATTGCATTATTAGCTTAGATTACTGGGAAACAACTTTGAAACTGCTTGAGCTAGAGCAATAAATATACTCTCATATAAAGGGCGATCAAATATGATTTTAAAAAATCAGAAAAAAAAATGGTTAACGTACCGTTTTTTCGGGAATATTTTAAAAACACCTACAAATCGACTTTTGCTTTACACAAAATAATAAAAACAATTTTTTATTACCTTTAAGTATTAAAGAAAAAGTTATTCCAGTTACATTAAACGATTCAAAAGTTTTTGAAATTATTAAAATAAGAAACGACAGAAATCATTAAAAATAATATATCCCGAAAACGGTAAAAATTCGGGCCTATGTTTTGCTGGGTTTTTACATAGTTTTTCGAACACTGCTAAATGCGAGTATATCCCGATCCTCTAACTTTATAGCACTAAACAAAATGACTTCGGTGACTCGTGACAAAACTTCTCTATTAGCTGTATTTTGAATCTAATTAATTAAGTGTGCAGACTACATAATGTATTAAATAATTGATAATATGTGACTAATCAATTACAGCTACAACCATATCTGCAGTCTTTGGTCAACCTGGTTCTCGAAAGGATGTCGAAAATTATCAACCGAATTGTTCGAATTGCTCTTGTAGCCTTCTACTATAACCTGAAGATTTGTGGATTGGCGTGTTTCTCGTACAACAATGTGTCGCGTCGCGTACAATACTCGCCCTGGTCCATGGTATACAGTATCCTTATAAGTGTCTTTGCGACTTTGGCAACATTTCAAGCGCTCATTGCAGTCCCAAAGGAAATGACTTCCCATTTGAGCAGAACTCTTGTGCTAATTTTGAGCAGATTTTGTGTTGGTCTTACATTTGTGGCAGTAATCGGGACAATGTTAATACAATTTCAGAATCGATATCGCATAATAAATATCGTTAATAGGTTTATTTCGTACGGCGAATATTTTATGGGCTTGCATTCAAAGGACACGTTCTACAGTGCGTCCTTCATCGTCTTGCTTCTACTTAAGGTATCCTATCCCATAAGTTACATTCTAACCTCAGTGAATCTTTTAGAAGTTGCGCCGGAAAGTCCTACTTGTTTGTTAATTGTCGTGTGGTTGTTCACTTTCTTTCTGGTGCATGTCCTCTGTACGAGTATTAACTTATTCTTAATCGGCATGATGGTCTTGTTGCAATTCTATCGTATCAATAATAAGGAATTGGATAAGGTTCTGAAAGGATTTGTCACAAGGTACAAATTTGAAAGAGCGGGCCATTGTAACCTCACAATGCAGAAGTGCTGCGAAGCCAGTGATAAAATCGACCAAGCTACGCAGGTCTACTCCCGGATTTACCATCTCGTTATTAAATTAAAAACAATTTATCAGTTTCAACTACTGATCTGGATTACATACAAATTTGTCAACAGTACCTGCGTCCTTTTCTATTTGTACTGGATAGTTCCAACCGTTTACAGTCGGCACACGATTCAAATATTTTTTTCGGCGCAGACCATGATTTGGGGCATATTTGATTTGCTTCACACGATTTTTATGTCCGACGCTGTTGTTGCCCAGTCTAATCAATCCAGGAACATTCTCCATCTTTACTTGGATGCCATAAGTCTGGATGACCGCTTGAATAAGAGTGTAAGTAGTAAGCCATATTGATCCAACTATTTTATAAAATTGGTCTGATTTTGCAGGCAGAGTCCTTGTCCTTACAGCAGATTCGTATGGAGCCGAGCTTGAGCATTTACGGACTATTCCTTATAAATCGACAGTTGGCGTTTACATTGGCTGCCTCCATAATTTATAATTTTATTTTACTTATTCAATTCGACATGGTCTTGTGAATGGGATTTGATAGAAAGAATAAATAAAATCTGATCATTTTGAATATTTGAAAAATTAATGAATTTTTCAAAAGCCCACTTTCTAGTTCGGCAGCGCTTGCTAGCTCGCCGGCAACCAGTGTTATACATTCGAGAATAAAGAATTGCTTCAATTACTGTCAGTGTTCTCTGACCTGATGCAAGAACATTTGTTTCTTTATTGGAGCTATGATAAAAAATCTGCCAATAGTCTGGCCGCAACATTATTATTATTTAGAGTAGAAGTCCGAAACGCATTTAATACTGAGTTGCGGTGTAGGTTACTAGGCGAAATATACGAATATGCGAAATAACGTTCCAAATAGTCTTCTGATTATTCTACAATTCCAAGTTTCAGCCTTCTATAATATGCTGTTCCTGAGATATAGAAACCAAAATTTTTCCTCTGAGATACATAAACGTTATGAGGACTTCATACACCGCTCTAAAACCGAAAAAAGTTGCAGGAGATGTAGTGGACTTATATGAAGAGACCCACCTACCTGCTTCTCGAATGGATTGTGTAATTTGAAATACTTCACTCGAGTGAAGACGAAAGGCTTTTCGAAATAATCAACTCAAAAAGGTAGAAATTCTGACCGCGAGAAAGGATGTGGTTTTTGGTGTGTATCGAAGTCAAATTATTCCAACTTACCGAAAAGTGGTGAACAAAGGGATGCTACAGAAATAGTTTTTTGTTAATAGAAGTCCGGAGAATGATTAAACTCGACCTTAAAACCAATTAGCCAGGAAACTTAGCGAAATAAAGCCCAGATAATACGATTATATCAGTGAAAAACGATTGAAAGAAAATTGATCGAAGCTAAGGTTTAAGTTGGTCTCTAGCCTAATAGAAGAAAAACCAATAATTTCCTCTAAAAGTATACTACCATTAAAAAGTGAAATTTGGGGATATGATTTTTTTTTTATTTTTTTCAAACGCATAAATAAGAAGGTAAGCTAAATACCTTATTATTAAATTAAAACAATTAAAATTTAATTATCACTGATCATCAGAATATAATACCTGTTATCGCGTCAACACCATCCCAAAATCTCAGGATTTAGATTATAAATGTAGCACCTGAAACAAGTAAAACTTGCACAACCGTTAACGTAGTCAATCTCACGAAATATTAATTTCTCCGATCCAATTAGCCAGAAAACGGCAGCACGTAGAGGACCGTGTCTACTGTGGGGGCTTTAAATAAATGTTACTAGAGAAAAAAAGAAGTTACATTTTCATCAAACGTTTTTTTTTGACTAGCATTAAGATCCTGATCAAACCGTCAGATTTGCTTACGTCCACGTTAAGTTATAAATGTTTATGACGTCAAGCATTAAAAATGTCGGTCCCAATTAAATTTTGGTTGGTGTCTTGGCTTAACTTGACTCATTTTTAGACAGCTGGTGAAGTAAACGAGAGAGCGTACTTTCAACATTCTTTCAAGTTTCAACAAAATTTCTATTTTTAATTTGTCTACTAATCGGATGGGTTAAGTGAGCTTTTTTACCTATTATAACAGCATAGCACGTATGTGACGTCAACCTATGTTGACTATTGAAACAGATGTTAAATACCATATTTAGCATAATATGATTAATAAGATATTCAACGTCATTAGCAGCAGACCCCCAGAGGTCAGACCTAAATACGCCACTGTACACCTGCAGCATAGAAAGTGGATGTAATCAGAACTTAAGAAAACATAGGTTGAGTCGAGAAACTGAATATTTCGTGTGGTTAGCCAATGGAGGAAGCATTTCCAAACAGAAATAAGACTGAATTAAATCCTGCACTTTAACTTAGTAAACTTATGCAAATACTCTTCCAAACGAAATCTCACTTACAACAGTCTCGAAAAATCTGGGTCTACTTTGGAATAAATTTGCAATTATTTTCAATCGTGTTCGGGAACTGGAAAACCAATGGATTCTCGTAGAATCTAAGGACTTTCAAAGCTCTTTATCAATGCCATGCTGTCCCACCTCCTCACCCTGGAAGGGAACACACTAAATCCCTAACAGCCTACTAAAATAAATTACAAACCGTCAACAACTTGACTGTAAAATTTATCGAAAAATTTATCACGGAGTGTGATTAAGCGCCAATAAAGTGTCACATCCTTTAGCAGTCGGCAATTCCAACGTCCCGTGTATTTTATAGAGTTGAAAATTACGAAATGCGTTGTATAAAATCTGTCTTTTTCGCATCGAAGCACTCGATTGTTTGTGTCAACACAGCTACTGATTTACATCGAAACAAAGTTTCTAAATCAGGGATCATTGCTATCCTTTTTCCTTAATTCCGGTCATATTTTCCAGATAAATGACGAAAAGTTTCAGACACATCTGACCAATTTGTTATTCACCAGTCGTTTCGAGCAAAATAATTTCATTAGATGCAAGGCACGTAAAATAGGGTAGCTCGCCACAAACCGAACCCATTTTCTTCTTGGTAGGTACTGCATTATACATGGACCGGGAAAAGGATAACAAACAGGCGAAAGGACTCTTCCTTAAGATCGTGTCCGAATGGAGTTGAATTGTGGTTTGGTATCACGTCTCCAATATAATTAGATGCAATGTTTAATCGGAGATGCAAACCGCTCCTTTTTTGCCCGCAAGGAAACGGAATGTTTGATTTAAGGATAGAAGTTTTAAAAGGATTCATTTTGTATGATTGTGGTCTACTTTGAATTTTAATCCTTTAAATTTTCATTTGATTTCATACTGTTGTCATTTGGTAAACGTGAATTTTACATGAAAAACAATAAATTGTGGGTTGTGACTGAACACAAATTGTGGGTTTGTAATCCAATGGCTTTTTTGTTGAATGGGATTTTGAGGGAGACCACATTGACTGTAGTAACCAATACTTTATTGTCAGCAGAGAACTGTGGCCTCATTAAACAGAGCTTAAGAATACACAGGTCTACCCTCAATGATATTCAGGAGAATTAGGCCAAATCGTAGAAAAGTGTCTTGCCTGGAGTGCTTGAAAAAAAGCGGATTCGTTTTTTCTGGGCGTAGAATGTGGCTATGTTACAGAAACTGAACTCTTGTTCATGGAGGAGGCATATCTCATTCTAAGTCTCATCCCGTAAGGAGTTCTCCGAATATTAAAGGACAACTATTCTGTCTTAAATCAGCATTACATACGATTCCCTTTTTTCACTTATCAATGGATTAGAATCACTTTGATACTAGCGGACCACTAATTTATCCGGTCAGGGATTACGTTCAGTTTTTAGACTGCTCTAACACCGAAAACGCACAAAAACAATAATTTTAAGTTAACGAAGTCTTTGAATCAGGTCTTCTTCGGTCATAGATTACGTGCAGAGATATTGTAATGTGCTAGCAAATTGGCCACTAGGTGGCCAAGGTACCTCCTCCACGATCTCCCCGAATTTTCTGGGTTGTGTGAAATTATCATCCTCTGCTTTCTAAGCCTTTCAGCTATCGTGACCACGAGTCTATCATCTTGATCATGTGCAGACGCTATACGTAATTCTTCCTCTAGTTTACCTTACTTGATAAGAACCCGTAGCCAGCGATACTAGACCGGTATTGCAGTTTAATTATTTTTCCAGTACTGAAGCATGCAGATCTCCATCGGAATATTTTTAGTACTGATTAAGTTCTGCTGAATTTAATTCATTCAGTATTAAATAGAGATATAATAAAGAAAAAGTTTTTATTTGGTTTTTCATAGAATTTTTATACTCTAGATGAAATCATATAGAGTATTATAAGTTTAATCCAGCCCAAAAGTTTGTAACGCATAGAACCAAGCCTCGTTTAATTGGGTATTTTACTGTTCTATTTATTTATTAATTTTTTCGGATTTCGACAAAATATATATATTTAATACAACATTTCTACTGAGAACTGCATAACTCTAAAGACAATACACTTCCACTTAAGCAACCTTGTGCTGTATATGTTTAATTAGTGTAATTAGGAAATATTGTATGTAAGGGTTCAATTTTCGTCTGCAGTAGGTATTGATACAGTATTAATTTTAAGAATTCAGAAACTCCAAAAAGAGATGACTAAGAAAAAGAGACAAACAAACTGACAGGGATTCCGAAGCTTTGCTAAATTTTCTTGAACATATTTGTTGTTTTTTCCTTTTGATTTCTATTAAATATTACACAAAACTCGTCAAGAATTCCGAGAATCATTCAGTCATGTTTCGATACTGATTTCTTAAAGAAATTGGTATCTTTTTTTTAGTTTCGCTTTGGTGCTGAAAAATGGAATTTAACCAGCTGTTAAATTGTGATGCAAATACGGATAAAATAAAAAATACCCACAGAAGAGTAAAAAAAATTAATTCGGGAGTTCAGAAATTTTTGATAGCATTCAGTACTGAAAATTTAAATTGAGTCGTGAAAATCCGAATTCAGCTTGACGATATAAACTCTGTTGTTTTTCAAAAATGTAAGTCGGGTGTTTGTTCTCCAACAGGTCCAAGTCCGTTTTGTGTAACTGCACCAATAACCTTAACATAACGCAAGGCTCCAATCAAGGATGCATTCACTATTCGTTGGAATTAAGTTCCAAGCACAAACCAATACTAAAAATAAACCCCCTGTGTACGATACAATCGGATAGCAATTTTCCTCAAGGGACATTCAACACTTTCCATAATTGCCTTAGACACGCTATTTTCATAACAATGCCAGTGCCATCTGAATCTCATAATCCACTTCGAATTGTTTCCCATTCAAATCTACCCTCGAAATCTTTCAATCGAAAAACGGAATAATGAGCACGGGGCGGTAGTTGGAGTACTACACCTTCACCCACCTGACTCCCGTAGTACCTAGAATATGAACAACAGCCTTGACCTTGCATCAAATGTTTGCCGGAGTTGAAACGGGGTAGCGGCCTGTCTGACAGCCCATTGTCCGAACAACCTCCACCCCCATAGACTACAATTTTCCCTATTTATATCAAGTTAAATGGACTTGAATTTCAGCGAACAATAAAAGGAAGGAAATTCAAGTTGTTGCAAAAGCTGCTTACACGCTCCTCACTGCCGCTCGAAGAGCCCAGAAAACTTGTTGAAAAGTGAAAAGCTTCATGGTCTTACCTTGTTTTTCCGGAAGCAATTTTCCCGTAACGGCCTCCTCATCGATGTGATCACCCGGGGGTGGTGAACCCTCCATCTCCGTTTTCGTTACCTTAAAACGTTCCGGCATTGTGTTGTTGCGATGCACTTAAAATCGACACGAAACTATCACCAATAGCAACAATCGCATTAACAACAAATAAATTACACCAATAATAACTCTACACAAATTTTTCCTCGTAAATGTTTACTTTTCGCGTTGTTTTCGAAACACTTAAAGAAAAACTTACACAAAAAGCCCGGCCGGCTGGCTGACTTTGCTTTTATCGGTCTCGGATAATTGCTAATAAATTTATTTTGCAACAATAGAGCAAAAAGTATTAAAAGAAATAAAAAAAATTAAATTAATTTAATCGGACCCGATTTGAAAATACGCGCGGACACAATTCGATCGATATATCGCGCACCTCCCACACTGTTGCACGGCAGGTTTTAATCTGAAATTGAAAAGAAAACGTGAAAAATTGCTCACCAAGTTAGTGAATGAATTTCTGGGTCATTGCCTGCGTTTTAATAAATCCAAGCGATTAAAATTCGTTTTAATTGATTTTATGGTTTCCGTTTTTTCTGTGTGAAAAGGGGATGCCGTGGACTTAGGCGAGAAGGTTGGAAAAAGTACGTACTGAAAGAATGAAAAAATCCGTATTCTTAAATCACAAGAATTCTGGGTAATGCTGCATTGGACAGATTTTTAAAATTGACTTGTATTCATTCATCACTTCTACAAATTCGAATTTAGTACCTAGTTCAGAAATTATTGTGGAAAAGATATGACAATGTATTCTAACGACTTTAGTATGGAAGTTACACCGAGGAGGTGATTAATTTGGTTACCTTTCTGCCCCTGTTTCAAAATTAGGCTTTATGCGAGTAGTTCTACACGTACTAATGCTGTCGTTAGTTTAGACTACACGAATTCTTTCAGGAACTTTGTATGGTATTCACTTGAAATTTAAATTTTAGTGTGAAATTACTAAATTTGGCCATGTGTTCTATGTTAATCGTGTGAATATAAGATTTAATGATTTTTAATGAACATGACTTCAATTTTAAGTCAAAACTAATTCAGGCAGAATTTGAAATTCCCATGGCTAAGCAGAATCTTATATTATAATTGTGTGTATTTATATACCTCTTATTAAAATATAATAATAATAATAATATATTATAAGCGGTTGTAAAAGCTGAATTAGCAATTTTTTCAAGGACTTTTGCAAGTATACAAGGGACTGACTGCCTCAACATTCATATTATGCACCCTTATACTTGAACAATTTACGACTATCAAATTTTATACTCCTAGCATAAAATTATCGATCAATATTCATATAAACGTCTTTAAAGACTTTTATATGGGTATGGGTACCGGAAGGGTAGTCCATTAACGAACTTAAAAATTTAATTGAACGTTAAAATTAATACCAAATTGCAACTTTCTAAGTCAATGAGTTTTTGAATTATCGTGCGTTCGGACAGACGGCAACTTGATTATCTGGTATTTTTTCAATTTGGCCCGTGGCAAAAAACCGAAACCCAAAATCCCTCCCTTCTCCTCGTAACCTCCAGTCTCCAAAAAGTCACCTCATAAAGTGGTACACATAATCTAACTGGAAAAATTTTAATTTAATAGCTCAAAGAGCTTGGGAGCTACGAGCCATTGAAAGCGTTTGCGTACGACGGACTGAAATTCTGTTCCAGCTTTGAGGTCTACCAAGTCGATCACAATACTGCATTATTGAAATAATTAAGTAAAAATTAATCATGAAACTCCATTGGATTCCCAATTCCCCTAAATTCTAAAAAGTGCATTGGTCATACATATGTATGTTTCAAGCGCCATATGGAACAAGGCAAACTGATTTCAGCTCACACATGGCACAAGTCAAACTTCAAAACGAACTCTGATCGCGGGTGTGTGTTTGCTTTTAATGAGTCAGTTTTGACGTCGATGAAGGAAATCAGTCTAAAAATAAATTTTCAATTATTTTTCCCATTTTTCTTTGACACGGAGAATTAATTTCCATACAAAGTAGAAGAATGGAAATCGAAAAGAAAGAAAGTTCCATTGAAGGCTTTGTTAACATTCGCAACGCTCAAAAGTTATTTTTGTCAAATTCGACAATGAAAATCGACTAGCGTGCTAAAATCTCGACCATTTTATGAATGAGTTTGCGGAAGTTTTGCATATTTTGTTGAGTTTCTCTGTTTACATTTGGGTAAATTTCGAAAAATCAAAATATTGACTTTGGGTTTATTTTCGGAAGTGCAATTGTTTCGGGTCGTTCTGATGCACTTGGAAGTCATATAAAAGTAGAACGGATCAGAACTCAGGTTTTGTTGTTCCTTGAGACTAACTTTTGTATGCAAAGTGATAGTTTTAAATATACGAGCAGGTCTTGATGTAGGCAGCCACCCTCAACAAAGAAAAGTATAACCCTTTTCGGAGTAAGAGAATCGAAGAAATTTGTCAGTCATCTTCAATTTAACGCTTTTCGATTTGCTATATGGAGTCACATGGCTACATGAATGTACGACATACTTGCTGATGCATGGAACTCATTCCAATTTCATAAAGTGTATATCATTGCTACTGGTGAGTATTTGGCAGGCAACTTATCCTTTTGAATATAGTGATATAGTTGCTCTATTGCATTACAACTTATCCTTTTGAATATAGTAATATACTTGCTCTATTACATTTCACATTCTTCTTTGACTTTAGTTAGTCTGGTTGCACGTGTATTTCCTTTTTAAGGCCTCAGTATCCCAACCCACATAATTTTACCCACTCTGTCGAAAGTCAAGTCATAAAACTATTCAACCATAACAACATAATTATGCAATATCCAATCACTCAATTTTGGTTCATTCCAGGCAATCCACAAAACTCTACTCTACAATAAGTAGAATGCTTTTCGTTAATTGCCATGAAGTTTATCAATTAATACGAGAGCAACATTATCAATGGGGTGTAGCAGGAAATTAACAATCCACATAAAATTGACGTGAACCAGAGAATTTGATACACTTGTTTCCAATGAATCGAAACGGGGTGTTTGAATTTTATAGCCGTGGATCTGGCTTCTTTATTAATTTATACGTTTCTTTTATGAAAATATTTTTTTAGGAAAATTTTTAATAGAGGAGTGAAAGAAGTAAGAAGATATAGCGCAGTCAGTAGATGAAATGCTAAACTCCATTTATATTGTAGTTGGGGATACGAGTAAAGAACGATAAGTCGACCCTTTTTATTTGTCGTTTACCCTTTTTATTATAAAAAGACTATTGTATGGTGGCTACTCCTTAGATGAGAATACCTTGAAAAAGTAAAATTTCGGATTACTTCTTGTTCGTAATCCAATCATGTTTGGAAGTTATTATGCACAAAATTTGATCATGTTTTTGGAAAACAAAAAAATATTTAACTTTATTGAGGAAATCGTTCTCGAGGTGTGACGAGTTTTAATGAGCAAACACACCTATCTTTAAGGACTTAGTTTAGTATATAGAGTACGACTTGGTTTTAGGTGAGGGTCGATGGTTTTACTTTATTATTTCAATAATACAGTATTGTGATCGATTTTGAAAAAAAAATCATGACTAGTAGATACGAAAAAAGCAAAACAAAATTTCAGTCCGTCTGTCCGCCGTACGTCGACCGGTGTACGCACAATTGTTTGAAGGGTCGTAGCTTCCAAACCCTTTGAGCAATTGAGTTGATTTTTTTTGTGCGTAGATTGGGTGCACCACCTTAAGTGGCCACTTTTAAGGGGGTAGAGACGAGAAGGGGGGAGCAGGGGGGGAGCATTTTAGACTGAAAATTTTGGTTTCTAGATCTCAGCAACCGCTTCAGCTAGGAGGCTGAAACTTGGAACTTGTATAAAGCTTTGATAGCGGACCCATTTACAATGGGTTACATTGTCAATATGGCTGAAGAGGTGTGGGAGTGGGAGGAAAAACAATCCGTTTGAAACGCTCGAAAGCCGAGATTAAGACATTCTAAAATTCATATCTCCGAAACGGTTAATGTCATGAAATTGGAACTTAAAGACAAACTGTAGATATACCATACTAGGAGAAAAGACAAGAAATAAAATTTTGAGTGAGGAGAGCGGCGTGCAGGAGTGCAGATTACGATATCTCACGAACCAAATAAGCTAGAAAAATATAATTCGGTATGTACCTATATACAAGACAATAAATGGAGTTTGATAAAAATATAATTTTCATGGCTCATGGGGCATGGAAGTGGGGGGAATAGAATTTTTCTTAAAAATCTCGTATCATATCTCAAGAACGGTGTAAGATAGATGCTTAAAATTTTTAAGAGAAGTAGGCCTAGTATACCTCTAGTAGGGAAAGGCGTGGGTGTAGGGAGTGAGGGTGGGGGAGGGTGGAAAAGAAAAAATTTCGATTTTTAAATCTCGAGAGCCCATAATGATTGATAGCTGAAACTTAATATTTAGATAGAGCTACAGTAGTGGCATGTTGGAAAATTATAATTTTTTATAGGGGTAGTATGGTACGGGGGTGGGGGTTTTTTTCCTATCTAAAGAAAGGCTTCTGCCAGAAAGTTGAAACTTGGAAATTTCAAATATCCATTGGCGTGCGGAAAGGAGGCAAAAAAATGATAAAGGAAAATGGAATGCATATATTTTCACGAATTTCGTCATATCTTTTAGGTGTTCTTAAATATTGAATTCTTTTACGGATTCCTCACATAAATGCCTAGAAAAGGTTTTAAATATTTTTTAAAATTTGACCCCTTAGGAGGTGTAAAGAGGTTGTATACATTTTCACAAATTCTGCCATATCCCCAGGTCTGATTAGATATCGATTAACTTTTCACTTCCACGGGCTTGCGTAATAATCGCCTGTTACACAATTTTCAACCCCTAAGTGGATGTAATGGGTATGTATACGTTTTAGCAATTCGTTATATGCCTTAAGTCTGATAAGGCAGCAAATTCGTTTTTACTTCTATGGGCGTTTAGTGTACATAATATACCGAAATTCGAATAGTCTACACGGCCGTTTTCAATGTTTAATCGGCTTTTTTTTAAATACATTTATTTTAAGAACAAAATTAACTTCCAAGAAACCTCATAATCTCGAAACAACTGATGATATACTCCGACTTTGACCGCTTCCGAACTTTAATTCGAAAAATAATAAAGTTTCGCCCAGACCATTGGCAGATTTTTTTCAATAAGTTCAGGTTTTTATGAATATTCGTATACATGAAGGTCTCTCTCGATTTTCTTCATTTTCAGATATTTAACTGAACCTATCGCCTAGTTAGCGCACTTATATTGTAGGGCTAGAAAAACTCAGTAAAGGAATCATATAAATAGGCCCGTTTTTGTACCGCTGTGGAGATATCCTGTTTTTAATACTTATAAATAACTTTCGAATCGTCAATGAAAACTAAAATTATTTGTTCACCATTGGAGGGAAAGTATATAAATTTGGAGCATTTTAAAGAAATTTTGTTAATTTAGTAGTATCCTGCTACACAAAACAATAATCAATGAATTTTATTAAAGTTAGAGTTTAACTCTCTCTCTAAATAACCTTATGAATTCTATTTGACGAGTGGTGAGACTTCGTAGATCAATGTCAGGCTTATAACTTCATTAATTTATTGTTACTTTACATTACGTCTTTACATCTTCTTTTTAATTTTTATGTTTATATTATTTAATTTTATTGAATTCTATTGATTTCTTTCTGCTATTTTTCACACTAAATTTATATCTTTCCCGAATTCTTTAATGCTTCTAATTTATTATGTAAACGAATTGTAGAGGCTAACCGTCTCATTCGTAACAAATAAACATAAACATCGTTTTGTCGGTCTATTTACTGCCTATTTTTTCCCAAATGCATAAAATATTTATGAATTTGTCAACAACAATTTTAAATTGCTAATAAATTTTGTTTAAAGTTTTTTTGTATTTAATTTTAGTTTTATTTACCGTTCGCAAATTTTTTGATAATTTGCGATTAATTTTTACAAAAAATCTATTTACGGTAACTAGGTAGCTTCTCAAAAATCTTCACAGTATTATCCAGTCACAATATTATCCAGTACTTTACTACTGTAATATCATATTCCATATGTACGCTAAGTTTCAACTTTCTAGCGTTCACCGTTCCTGGTATAGAAAAAAAAACGATCCCATTTACATTTGTTCAAAAATTCCTAGAAAGTGAAACATTATTTTCGATCGACGATCTGATCAAAAAATTAAAAGCAAGATGAAAATAAATACCGTATTGAATATTAACGAAAATTGAAAATTAAATAGTCCATTATAATCACATACTCATTTCAAGTTTGAAAATCACAAAAATATTGTTTCACTTATCGGATTAAAGTGAAATCAATTTCGAAAACTGTTTGTTTCTCTTACTTAGCAACTTTTACAATCAGAATTCAACAAAATTCAAGATAAGATATACGAGTACCAAAAAAATTTTATTTTCAGCAAATATCCATAAAACAATTTAAAATAAATTTCATCCAATCGACCAAGTAAAATACGTTTAGATATAAAATCGACATTGTTTCAAGTGGTTTCTTATCGTTTCGTGAACTGATTAAAAACCATCAATTCTTGAACAAACATAGCCGTACTGACGATAGGGTAGGAATCAATTGTGAGATATTCTGCATGAATTTCACTATATCAAAAATAAATAATTGAATTCCAATTGAAATTCTAATTAGGGTCGCAAAGTCGTTAAGTTAATTCGCGTTCTCAAAACGAGTTGCTATTGAAATTATTTAATTTTTGTAAACGGGCAAAATTGGCTATAATAACCTTCTCACTTTTCATTCACATCATTCGGGCTCTGATGGATAGATACCCTAACTACCCACTCTTTTAAATCGTAAAAATTTTAGGGTATCAAATTTTTGTTTGCAAATTTATTGTTAAAAAAATTAAATAAAGAATTATTAAAAAAAAAAATTATAGGTATAAGAAAAAATTTTTTTTTAGTCCAGTAATGAATTGTGATACTGTAAAAGATTCTACAAGGCTTCCATCCTTAAATATTTGAATTAATTTTGCGTTTTAATATACTTAACAACAACATTGACTATCATCAACTTTGAAACTCATTAAATTGTCGTGTACCCACTCGATCTAAGGACATTTTCATTGTTGACTAAGAACTGGTAACAAATTTTGCAATTCTATCGATTTATTTAATACTAAAATTAACTCTATTACTAAACCTTCCAATTTTCTGGAAAAAATTAGTTTTCAAATTTTTTTTTATACTGGCAGTTGCACAACATTCGCTCAACAACCTGAGTTGCCCGAATTTTAGTTTTATTTTAGTTAGTGGGGAAAGGTAGTGTTACTACTCGCTCTGAACCAAGGAGGTATTTCATAAATAATTATTTGGCGAATTCTGATTTAATAAAGTATAACGTTTGAGGGTTAATTTTTATACACTTTTTTCAATGTACTGCTTCATTTAATACAAATTAAGGTTGTAAATGGCACGCGTTGTAATAATAAAATACTACAAGATTGCACAAATACCTTTTATCCACAGCCAACAACCAGCTGGTTGAACAGTTAAATCAGTCTTATCGCAACTTTTGCCAAGTAAACTTCCCTAAAACTTTACAAATTTGTCACAAATAAAATTATCACATCACAGATTAAAATTGACCAAAAAAAACCGTCTTTAGATTTGATCCCAAAAATGCTCACATTAATCCTCAAATATGAAATTTAAGAAAAAGAAGCCGATTCGACAAACACTCCAAAATATTAATAAGCAAAATCGTCTTCTGATCTGATGCGAAAAAATTTCGAAAATTCGCGCGTTCCGCACAATTCTACTTCGTAGCCATCAAATGCCGACTAGTAAACATGAACTGGTGGCTGGTGAGCCGGCTAAGAAGAATTTTAACTCTAGAAAATATCAAGCCGGGCTAGGCCCGGGCTCACTAATCTACTAGAAGATAAGAATGATAAAGTGGTCATAGGCTTCATGTTCATATGTGACATTGTTATGAGTATGTACGGTGCGGTGTAGACGTTAGTCGAGTAAATCGCTTTTCAATATGCGTTTCGGCACACTATGACTGTACTGAAGATTAACAACGCTTAGCACTTAGACTGAGTACAGAGCGATGAGTGTAAAGCGATATGGCATGTAGCGTAAAAGTACCGACATCATAAAAGATCGCAAGTTCCCATATGATCGCATTATCCGAACAGAAAAAGAATTTTTTTTTATGAAACTCGTTTTATTATTCTAATCGATTCACTTGGTACAGCGATCGCGACTTTTTCAAGATCTCATCAATGAGCACTGCGAGTGCGGGCAAGGACCCATCGCACACTTTGAATCGAAACACTAGATGAAATTCGCGAAGCTTATTGAAAAAAGGTACTTAAACGCGCCGATAGACATGAGGTTTGATTAAAGCGATCGATCGATAATCCGCCGAGAATCACAGATTAGCCAAGACATCAACAAACACATTCACTAGATGCTATAATGGAGAGAAACTACGGATTCGCGACGGCGCTTACTAACTTCTTTGTGATTTTTTGCTTTCTTAACTCCGAACGCGATCTTTTATTGCTTTCTTTAATGCTACTACAATTTTCTTTTGCTAGCTGACCGATTGTGCCGGCCCCGCATATGTGGTTAAGCCTGGCGCGACTTATACGATAGAGGAGCTCAGAGGATCACTTGGATGCTCCATTTGCTTGGAGGCCTCCTCTACACGATTCGATCGCTAGCACAAATACCGCATTTTTATTAGACGTCGATCCGACGATATGTGTTTTATTCTGATCATGTGTAGGGGTGATCAGCTAGCTCTATAACTTAAATGTGATGCCTGTTTCAGTGCTAACGCTACGACGACGTTGCTTATGGCGGTTTCTTTTTTGCCTTTTCGAATAGAACTGGAGCTTAAAAATAGCAAGAAGCGTTTTATCAGTTTTGGGCATCTTCTAGCTGTGGGAGTCGAGTCTAGAAGCCAATTGAACTTGGATTTAGTGATTGCTTTTGACAGAGAACAACCATACAATTCTGATTTTTTTAGCAATTGTAGATACAGGTGTTGCGAAGTTTTACTTTATTATTCTAGACGGGAGCTAAGTGGCAACTGTGTCTATAAATCCAGAAGGAGTGATCTTAGAAAAAACGGTAGCTACCTACTGGACATAATAACTTCAATATATAGAAAGGCTTTTGCGGAAGGAGGATGCAAGTGGCCAAGAATAATGGCTTTGATTCATAATATCTCCATGATCAATTAACTGGACATTTAAGTGGGTATATTCAAAGTTAATCGAGGAGTATACTGTTAACCTTTTCCTGGCCATAAGAATATAGGAGGATAAATAAGCGGACTGCTCAACTGGTAACGCAGGACATCTGGAATGTTATAGCCGATAGTACGAGTGTTACAAACCACGTCGTATCATATCAAAATACAAGAGTGCCTACTACTAACTGTGTGTCTCAGTCTACGAATGTTTACTTTATACAAAACACTACAATTATTTCTACTCCAACTTTCAATTACTGATAAACAAATAAGGATAAAAAAAATATTCTAAAAAAACCCCTTCCATTCTTTATACCAACATCAAAGAACTCTACCTACCACAAAGATCACGCTTACTAATGAAATGAAGGTGGAATTATAGTACATGCAACGCGCGCGCGTAAAGCGATGATACGCAATGACAGCTGCCTAGAGTACATGTTAGTGAGTGTAATCAGTTATAGTGGTATCGCATCGATTTGTGCGCGTCGCTTCGATAGCCAATTTTAAAATTTTGTCGCGAGCGTTACGCGATTTTTTTGCTTGAACAGGTTTGATTTGCTTTTTTTTTACAGCAAAAGACGGCAACCTATTAATGAATATCACAAACGAAAGCTTGTGCAATAAAAAAAATCGGTCACAGTTTAAACTTTTTTTTTGGGTAGAAGTCAATAACGCGTTTAATGATGAGATGCGGTGTAGGTTGCTATACGTCTGACCACCTAAAAAATTACGTTCCAACTAGCGTCCTGGTTATTCTTTAGGTTGTCAGTCGCATAGTAACCTACACCGCATCTCAGCATCAAACGAATTTCGGACTTCTACCCAAAAATAATAAAATTGTGCCCAGACTATTGGCAGATTTTTTTTATTTATTTACATATTATTTTTTCAATTTCATTAAAAACTTCAGGGATAAAATATCGACATAGACATTTAGGGATTGAAATTTTCTGGAACCAATTTGTAGGCGACCTAAGTAATACATCGGAATTTTACACCTTTTAGTGGTTGAATATCGCAAAATCCTGAAATCAATTTTTAGATCATTGTATTGTATATAAAGCCCATAGAAGTACAAGCGAATTCGATCTCATTAAACCTGAAAAATTTGTCGGAATTCGTGAAAACTTCAACAATACCGTATACGTACCGGTGTTGAATATCGAAAAATTCTTAAATTTTAAATTTTTCTGGATTATATTGTATTAAAAGCACTTAGAAGTAAAAGCGAATTCGATATCTAATTAGACTTGCGAAATAGGTATATCGGGATTCATCAGAATGTACACAACCACTTTACAACACTGCACTTTAGGGGTAGGAAATCGAAAAATTTGGAAAAATGTTTCTAGAGCCTGTAGAAGTAAAATTAATTTGATAACTTGACATGCCTGGAAGATATAACGAATTTAGTAAAAATGTAGAAAAACGCTTTTCACAGTATTTTTTTTACTGCACGTCGCCCTCCCACCACCTTTCCTTACACTCCCAGCCCCAAATTTTTCTCTGCTCGTAGTTTACTAGGGCTAACTTCTGTAAAATTTTCAAGATCATATCAGGTACGGTTGAGATATTAAAGTTATTTTTCTCCACTTGTAATCCTGTATACAGAAACCAAATTTTATCTTCTTGGTACAATTGGTTCGGAAGATATTGTAATCCAAAGCTTTCCCATTTGTACACTCCACCTCCCATCTTCCAAATTTTAGCCCTTGTCTATGCTAGTATCCCTTAAGACAAATACAAATTTTCAATCTTCTGACATTAACCATTCAGGGGATATATATATTTGTTGTATGTGAATATTATTTGACAGTTGTGGCAAGTGATTCAACGCGCTTCCCATAATTGATGACGAGGTATGGCTCGCACGTCGCGCGCATTGACTTAACTATAATAGGTTGAGTTTGATTACGTTTGCTGGAGGTTCGCAAACTCCTCTGATATCGAAAAACAACCCAAAAATTCTTCAAATTGTAAAATACTTCTGAAGATAACAACTTCAAGGTCTTTAGATTGCTAGAAATGGAATTCAAGAATGTCTTATAATAATTCTTATAACCGCAAGATTCCAATTCTGAAAATAAAAAAAAACCTTTTTTTGCACTGCGATTACACATTTTTTACCACGCATTCGATATGGACCACATTTATCAATAAAATACAGCTCAAGGCAGTTATTAATCTGCAGTTTCCTTGTAAGCACATGTACGCCTTACATTTTTTCAGTAGCTCAATCTCAAATAATTACTTATCAATTACTAATTTTATCTGTTCATAGAACCATTGACATTTTTTTTTTATATTTGAAAAATCATAACGTGAGTCTTTCGATTTTTATGAAAGTCTTATCACTTTTTGATGTAAGATAAGAATCAAACGGCCTATTTAACAATCACGTGAAAAATGTTAGGAGCTGGATCATATGAAAGTTTGAAATACAAACAACACATGATTGAAACTGATGCATTTTGCCCGTCTTGTAATAAATCTAATAGTTCCGAATTACTCAGTACTCACGGAAAAAGTGATATGAAGCCGCGAGCTAAACGCTATCAAAGTGTCGTTTACAAGTACTCATCACGCCTAAAACTATACGAGCTCATATCAACAAAATTACACTTAAGTGTGAAGTGGTGTACTCAAGCTGATTTACTAGCTCGTCAATTTATTTGCCATATCTTTTCAACTGGATTTATGCATTCCACCAGTCCATTGTGCTGTGCTTCATTTCGCAGAAGACAACGTACAGAATTTTTATGACTAACTTACGAGAGATAGGCGCAACATAACTTAAAAGAAGCATTCATAAACGATTCGTGCAATAAAAATAATAATAACAAAACGCGCACAACTTTGAGACCTAATTGCCTTGACCAGTTTCTCACTGCACATATTTTTCTTATCAATTTATTTTGAAATAAGAAACTGTGTGAAATGTTGTGCACTTGTGCGAACAAATTTAAAGTTGAATAAAGTTCAAAACATTAACTTATTAATGTTTTTTTTTTGTATAATTTTCTTCGAAAACCTATTTGTTCTCGTATTGTTTTTGATAAGCCCCTTTGAATAAAATATTAAAATATCAAGTTTCTGGGGAGCAAAATAGAATGTATTCCTTGAGCTGCCATGGGACCTTCTGAATGAAAATGGTATTCTTTACTCAACCAAAAATTGGATGGATTTGGGTGCGTGTTCCAAATAATAATAAATGATTTGAAACGGGATATTCTACTCGGATATAATTCGAGGAAACATATTAATAAAAAAAATAGTATAATTGCAACATCTTTCTAGGCTTTGCAGGAGCTGTACGCAACGAACTCTGCTGGATCAATAACGAAGCAGCTCATTTTTAAACCAAGTCCAACATAATTTACAACTGGCCTCTCCATTGAATTTTGTTCAAGTTGTTATATTCATTGGCTTAGAATCGCTTCAACACGAGTCGATTAACGCCTTTCTCCACTTAGAGAACACGTGCGTGCCATTCTATTTGTTAGCAGATATTCAGGCTAATCATACTTTAATTAATTGAAATTGTTCACTTTCACGCTTAAAAAAACCAACTGATCGTCGTACGCCTTCCACAAACAGATGACAAAGTTACAGTAGTACATTTTTGAGGAAAAGGAAAAATGGAAAAGCTTCCGACGAACATTTTGAGTTCTACATCTCAAAATATGTTTACGCTATAATGTTGAAATACGGATCTTAAATATATATGTATGTATGTTATTTTTGTGAGTAGAAAAAACAAGTAAACTTCTGTAACAATTAAAATTCATTGCCAGAAGGTAACACTACATAGAATGTAGTTATTTTAATAGAAAAACTTTAAAAAAAATGTCAGAAGAAATAGGTTCTAAGTGGGAAAAATTAAATACCTCTAATTTCCTATCATAGAATTGTGTACATATTATGTTTTAGTGCCAACGTACTTCAAAAAAAAACATTTTTCTATTCACCGTATATGCAGTTTTTGTGTTTGACCGCAGACATGATGAATGCCATACTAGAAATTTGTACCCATTTTCAAAGCTTCGCTTCCAAACATTTGCAAGATAGTGAGTCTTGGGAAAAGCAGGGTTTGAAACTGCAATAGAGCTTTTACGCCAAGATTGATTAACTCGTATATGATGGAAATTACACATTAGGAAAGAAAGAGAAATGCAAACTTCATTTACTTTTGAATATATAAAATATAACCGTATTATGTTGTACAAACATACTTATGAATATGTTCACAACTTGTGGGGTTATAACATTGGAAAATACTTTATTATTTAAAAATAATAAAGTTAAATTTAATTATAAATCCTTGCTTCATTTACTTCAATACAAAGAAATGAAGGTTTTTTACTTGACACATGTTGGTCTACAGCCGTTTGTTATCTGGTACTGTCTGTGATTGGATGCACCATTCTACAAGCAACATAAAACCAAAGGACGAATGGTCATAGGAAAAAATTTTGCCTTGTGGTAATACATCGCCCCTATATACGAAGTAAGTGTTTACAATGCAATCGTATCAATTGCACGAACCCTGCAATTTGTAAACAATAGAACAGCAATGAATATATTTGTACAAGACATGATATCGTTAAAGTTCATGTCTTCAAATGGAAGTGAAGTTCCCATTTCTCTACTTATGTAATTTTTAAAAATTTCGTTCTTTCAAGCGTGAAAGCTTTGTTGTAGTTTCAAACCATAGTTTATCCAAGATTCGTGAGCTGGCAAACGTTTGCCAGCATTTAACATATTTATCTTCGTCATATGATTATTTATTGCTAACAGAACCCATCGAAATATGCGATAATGAAATTTTCACAGTTCGTAGACTTAATTAACCCATATTTACCATAGAATAGACATAGAAATAAACCTGAGTATTATTCAACTAAATTTTTCTACAACGAATTTTTTACTGCATCCTAAAACTATTCAATTATATTAAATTGCACACCCTTATTTGGTGCGTCCTCAAAAAATGTCAAGAAGACCTATTATGCGAACCCATCTTTTCCGCTACTCCAGTTTTCTTGATGCTAGAGCCAAATAAATTATTGTCCTTCATAACGCCAGTACAAGAAGAGCTTCGGCCATAAGTAATCCAAAAATGTCAAACTTTTCACATCAAACGCAAGTTTTCAAATCTCCAAACGACCACTACGGGTGTCATATTACCATCAAATCCAAATGAATAAGAAATCCCCTGATGTAAAAAAGGACGAAACGCAATTTCTAATAACGACCTCAAGTGCCAATATAAGAAAATAGCAGTAACAAAAGGAAAGCAATTTTCGGTTAGGAAGTCCTTCCTAGGTGATTTCTAAGTGTATTATTCACAGTACATTAATTCGATGACTACATAACACAGGGTACTTCCAATGTTAGTGATAGGACCTTATGACGCCATTTAGTATTATAAGCACTCCGAAATATAGTTTTAGATCATAAACTAAAAATTAATTTGTCTGACCGAAGTTCAGATAGGTGAGTTGGAGCGAATCGTTTGACTTTAGTCAGTCATGTATGGGCAGTAATTTAATGGAACAAAGTTTGTAACTACTTCGCGTACCTCAAACCTGGAGAACTCGGCCTACAGAGAAGGTTGAAGATTTCAGATATGCAGCGAGTTCAAGTAAATTAATTCCTTAGCTAATTCCCTGAGACGCCTTAGAATTCATGATTCAAAATTAATAACTTGAAACAAATTTTCAATGCTCCCAATTTATAACAGGGTATATATTGTATAATAGTTATTTAAATAATAAAACAGTTTTAATTATGCTATTCTGCTTATAATTTTTAGGACATACACGAATACTTTGCTAGGTCTCCGTCTAGTTCTAACAGTTTAAGACGTCGGTATATGAGACTTCAGTCCCAAATAAATTTTGGTTGGTGTGTAGGTTTAGCATGACTTGTTTTAAAACAGCTGACGAAGTCAAGAAGTGAGTAAACTTACCATATTTTATTGAATAAAACAGGATATTCTTTGTTTTATGCCTTTTTATGTTGTCATATAATTTAAACTAGTGGTTTTTAATGCAAACTTGGATGAAATTGTTGCCAAAACCTTGGCTTATTACATTTTGATCTTGTCGTAAGAAGCTGACGGGTATACGGGAATACATCTTTAAATCTGAAATATTCTCGTAAGATTTGTTTAGAATGGAGTATCAAAATATCATACACCAATACAAAAAAAGGATAGCGCCTCCAAAATACGAGTATGAAAAGCAACTTTTTTAAAATGAGTCAGCAAATCACGTGAAAAATAAGCCCATTGAATTGAGAAACAAAAAAAAATTTGTTATTTGAATTCGTAAAACAAATTATTCTTTTTTTGCCCATGGAACATTTAAAGTATTACAATATGAGTGTTAGTACAAATATGAACAGATTCCCTAACGTAATGCCGTCAATTAACAACTATCGTGTACTCATGTACTCGTACATTACCAAACGTTTTAAAAAAAGTACCATAAAACGGAAAAACAAATATTGTCCGTTGGAACCATAAAAATTAGTTCTACCAATTAAAATAAATTTTACTTGCACATTTATTCAGTTTCAGTTGATTTATTTGCCAAGCGTATTTGAACAACTTATTTCGATACATACGAAAATTTGGTTGTTATCGATTGCATGTGACTTCATTGCTTATGTGTCCGTCAGGACACGTATGAGTTAGCGAATTTATGGCAAATGAGTATATAATTATAATCACAAACTATTTTTCAACTTAATGGAGCTTAATCACTAAATTCAAAAATTCCCAAGGAATCAATATCGAAATTTTTACATTTTCAAATCAAAAGTCCCAAAAAGTAAAGAGTGTCAGAATCGTCAAGCGAAATTATTTTATAAATTAAATTAATTTCTTTATATTTATTTATTTATAATCCTGTTGGGATTTTGGTTTTCTCGATTTTGGTTTCTGGGGATTTCGGCTGTTAGGATTTTGGTTATTTTATCTCAAATATTTATTGTTAAATCATAAACTTTGTGTCCAAGAATGGGGCACAGTCATTAAAAATTGTAACACGATCTAGAGAGAAGAGAGCTGTATTCGATTTTTAATTTTCAAGAAAGGCTAATGTAAGAAATTTCCAAGTTGAAATTTGCTACTTACAGACGAAGGTTGAAACATGTTCAGTGCCACAGACGCGGCTCCGCGTCCCACGAAAATTTCGACCCCTTTAAGTAGCATTTTCCAATTTTTGGACAAAAAGTTTGGTACCGAACCTGTTAAAATTATGCCTTTAAAAGAGACACATATTGACTAAATTTTAAATTATTTTTATTAAATATAATTTTTGCTCCAAATATATTTTGTAGAGTAAAAAAATACAAAATTTATTTTTGGTGAGTGATTGCCAAAAACCCCAAAAACTCCGCCGAAACGTTAAGCAATGAAACTTAAATTTTAAAGGAAGTATGGACGAAATATCAAATTGATTATTTTAATAAGTGC